>OX336393.1:304431236-306931236 GCA_946902985.2 Meconema thalassinum
TATTATACAGTGTTACAATTGATCATTTCCACTTAGCTGATAGCCTCGAGACGTTCTAGAAGACCTCCGATGATTATATTATTTTATCATAATTTCATATTTCAAGAATTCTCAACTATGAGACAAAGCCGGAATCTCGCAGTTTCTCCCCAACATTTATAGCTTCGTAAATCATTTTATAATGGACATCACGGAACATTTTAATAGAATTGCTGGCAGTAGTGGTTATATTGTCAGACCATCTTTTTTCTCCCCGTCATAACAATTTTGGTCTGATAACAATCGCCGAAGGTGTGTTTCTTAGTCTAAGATAGTTTTTCCATCGCGGGCGCTTTCCTTTTCAAAACGTGCCAAAATTATGATCTCTCAGATGTCCTCTAGTGATCGCAAGATGGAAATAGCGTCGAACAGATCTTAAAATTGTACCGTATCAAGACTATAACTAACAAATACCGATGAGTTGACATCACAACATATTACAGTATGAAGGCAAGACGGCTATAAATCGTTCACTTCTGACAGTGCAATTTAACAGTATCGAGCAGGAGTATTGTACTTTTCTTCGCATACCTGCCAACCTTCGGAAGTCAAAAATAGGAAGTTTAAAAAAAAAAAAGATTTTACAATGCCAGTTTTTCCACCACGATAAATATTTATATCGCAACGACACACGGAACAAAGAGGAAAATGGTTTTCTCTACTAGATTGTAAAATGAATGGAAATTCAGTTTTATAGCTTTCTTTGAACACTTGGAGATAACGGTTCTGAGGTTTTGTCGCCATAACATGACGAGAGAAACTTAAAACACGCGACACGAAACAATCATCGACACAACTCGTTGAAATAATTATCTACCGACGCATACATTAATACCTCAATTAAATGAACTAACCGTGACGCTAGCAGAGTATAAACACGTGGCGTCAAACAGTGCAAGTCTCAATCGCCGCGCGTAGCATACAAGGTTACAATCCCATTCTGCACAGTCACGTGGCCAGCCTCGACTAATCAGCATAGGCTTGACACCTGTTTGTCCGTAAAATACCACCAATCAGTATGCGGTAGGCCGATCAGCTGACTCGCCATTCCGAGATCACAGCTATGGAGCTCACTGCCAAGCGAGGAGTTTACACAAGGTTACGCAAATCACAAAAATCTTCTTGAGAATGGATATTATTTGCAGTTCCTTTTTCTTTTAAAATATATCACTGGGGCCTGAAATTCGGAAGAAATAATAGTAATTAAGAAGATCGGAAGACGAGGTGAAAATTCGGAAAGTTTCCGAATAAAGCGGAAGGGTTGGCAGGTATGTCTTCGTTATTCAGAATGTGTGTGTAAGGTGGTGCAGTGTAGCTGCTTGCCTTTCACGAGGATGGTCAATTTTCGAATCCCGGTGACTACAATTTCCAATGCTAGTGACCCAGCACGAATTGGGATAATGATTTTTAATGCTACAGTATCTTGGAAAGGAATTTAAACATGTTGTGAAATGTATGTTAAGAACTCCAGTATTACCGGTAATTTGGTGTGTGCCAAGTAGCTTTGATGTAGAACAATAAATTATGTATGCCTCCTCGTGTAGTGATTAGCATTGTTGGCTACCATCTTGGAAGCCCATGTTTGGGTTTGCCATGAAATTTAATTTTTGTTTGAGTTACTGGAATGGCATTGTTGATAGGCAAGTACCCAAGTGGTGTAAATTTTGAAGACTTGTATCAGGCCAGTAGACTATATGTGTTAACTAAATCATTACAGAAAACTGTACTGGAGTTGTACATGTAGTTGTGTGGTAACAAACAATTCCTTTTGAACAAACCTATAGGGAAATACTAGGCCTGTATGTAAATAATACAATACAGATATATACAATCAGCTCCAAAACTAAATACCATAATCATCATCATTTTCCATCTCCAGTTTCCCAGGCATGGTAAACAAGCACTCTCCATTCCTTCCAATCATGGCACACTATTTGATCTTGGGCATTGTCCCAGTAAAAACCGTTCTTACCCACCTGTGATCATACTGTCCCTATCCTCTGTCCCCTTGACTTTCCTCTTGGTCTTTTACCTCTTATGTCCAGTCTGAAGTATTTCTTAGCTGTTCTTGTGTTACCCATTTTCATTACATGACCACACCTCTGAAGTCTGCATTTTCCTGAGGAGGTTGGCAATAGGAACCCAGATTCCAACTGTTCCCTATGTACCTCCTTTCTGATCGTAACTCTCCAGGTACTTTGATTTACAGTCCTAAAACATCTCATTTCTGACCCAAAGCTAAATAATTTATGACAGCATTTTTGCTTTTTCAATCACAATGATTAACATACTAGGAGAAAAAAGTACAGATAGTGTTCTAAGTAATTTTGACTATTTTTAAACACAGTCAAAAGGTAGATAACCTTGAATTCTGCACCTTGAAAACAACATTCATAATCAAAGTCATCACCACGATTCAGGCATTTGTCTCATCACAGCATTAGTATGGAAATGTGGCTGTTGTAGAAATTGGTCAGTTGAGTACAGAACCATTGTATCTGGGAGCTGCCATCAGGAAACAGTGCCTGAGTATTCTCATGTACAATGTGGTTCTCCTACACATCAGGTTTTATCTGGCATACATGACCACCATCTGACTACAGTCATCCAGATGGGAGTTTATGGAACATGCACTGTATGGTCCAGATTTCACCCCCAGCAATCATTGCATTTTTGGTCCGCTGAAGAAGTTCCTGGCAGGCTAGCATTTCACTTCTGCCAATGCAAAGACAGCTGTCCACTGTTCTAAGGTGAACTGGGAAATTTATGCAACAGTAGCATCTCCAAAATAGTGGTGTGATGGGGAAAATGCCTGAGCTGCACATGTGATATTGAGAAAAAATAGTCAAAACGAAATTAGAACACTGCCTATACTATGATTTTCCTGTATGTTTATTATTTTGTGGCTGAAAAAAAAATAGGGATCAAGTCTTTTCAGTTAGCCTTTGTATATTAATCACTAAATAAACTTTGGCATGAATGTGCCTACCAGTAACAGATGCGCTGACATGGTTCACAAGATCGTTGATCTCGATCTCACTCCACTTCGGATTTTCAGTCTCAAGCTTCTCACTTGTATAAAAAGGTGCCGACATTGTAGTGAGATGTAAAGTATAGTAGAAAGAAGTTTTTATTTTCTCTGTCCTTGGCTTTTTGACTCTGATATCTGTGATCCTAGCAGCTTGTTTATCACTGAAGCTCACATTATAAGCTACCACTTGGATCAGATTTCGCAGACGCAGCTGAAATATGAAGAAAAATCAGCATGTAATAAATTTTGGTGATGGTACAGAAAAAAAAAACATGCTTAGAGAAGAGTCACTAAGTCACTACAGGGAACTTGGCATATCATGCCAAATTCAGATATTTGTAATTTAAATTTGCAAATTATAATTACATAACCAGATAGTTGTATAGGAGCAGGTGGACGATATTAAGTACTTAGGATGTGTATTATCTCAGGAAAGATATAAAGTCAAGGTACAGAAAGCCAATGCAATGAGTACTCAGTTGGTATCTAAAGTATTCATCAAGAAAGAAGTTAATGCAGTGACGAAACTCTCCCTACATTGCTCAGTATTTACACCGACCTTGCTGTACGAAAGTGAGAGCTGGGCAGATTCAGGATATCTGATACTTAAGCTAGAGGTAACTGATAAGAGGGTAGCACAAATGATTGGTATGACAAATAGATGGGAGCAATGGAAGGAAGGTACTCGTAATGGAAAGATAAAGGCTAAATTAGAAAAGAACACACTGTAACGTGTTTTTCGAGGGGTTTTATGCAACTGGCATAAGTCAGTAGGAAGCCATTCTATATTTATTTACGCGGCAAATTGTTCAGCCAAGAGAATTTTTCATGGTAATTTATTATTATTATTAATTTATTATAATTATTATTAAGGTATTTTCGGAGCATTTTATAAAAATTATTAACATTCAGATAGCGTTTTCTAAGACATCGAAAACCTATCAAGCAAATTATTACGAACGACAATATTATAGATAATTATGTGATTACGGAATTTTACGGAGTTTTGTCAGTTAGGGTATTTGAGAGACATGACTCACTGGGAATTCGAATACAAGCTGATTCCTGTCGAGAAGTATTACGCAAGGCTGGGTCGCAAGGTCTAGAAAAGACGAATTGTTGGAACGGAAATCGACTTCTCCCTCTCGCGCGCCGAGTGTAATGAGGCAGAGGAGGGGAACTGGCGGCGTGCTCAGCCAATCAGTGAGGACGACGTAAGCTAGATGTCGGTACCATGGTGGGGGAGCCAACAGGTGCATATATCGCTCGACGCGCCGTGAAACGGGGACTATCTGTGTAAACTTGCGGAGTACGGTTGGAAGTGCGTGTCGCTCCGATGTTCCGTGAAACGAGGACTATCTGTGTAGAACTTGCGGAGTACGGTTGGAAGTGCGTGTCGCTCCGATGTTCCGTGAAACGAGGACTATCTGTGTAGAACTTGCGGAGTACGGTTGGAAGTGCGTGTCGCTCCGATGTTCCGTGAAACGGGGACTATCTGTGTAGAACTTGCGGAGTACGGTTGGAAGTGCGTGTCGCTCCGATGTTCAGTGGAGTTGAAGACTAACTTTTGCAAAACTTAACCAGTGCGGTTGTACGAGTGTTTGGGTCCGAGGTACGGACCATAGAATTATCTAATCTACCAGAATATCATCAAATTCCGACGGAGATGACGACGTCCAGGAGACTGTGGGAAGCTCACGGCATCAGCAAGTACGAGGGAAATGCCTTGGCAATTTCCAATGGTAAGCGCAAATGACGCAGAAATACGCAATCTCTCATTTTTCTTTGTTTTACATTTCATATTTCAGTAACTTCATAGCTTGGAAATAAGAGTAAAATCAATTTATCAGACTCCGTTTTCACGTAATTTTCTATCGGTAATATTCAAATCACAACGCTCCAATTTAAATTTTGTACTTATTATTATTATTAATTTTGCTATACTTGTTTTATATAATAAATTCATTTCTTTTACAATGCAATCTTTGCTTTCAGTAGGTAGCATTAGATATAGACCAATTCCTTCTCCTGATACAATTGTTTGTTGGGTTAATGATCAAATCATACCACGATCTGAGTGAATAGTGTCTTGAAGGTGTTCTGCCAGAGCTAGACGTTGTTAAATACAAATTTAGATTTCAACATTGCATTGAGGTCTTGGCGCCCATTAAAACAACATAGCTTAGGCAAAGGTAAACAGTTACATTTATCACCCAACAGATAGGGGCTAGCAAAACGTTTCATTTGTCGCCGACAACTTGGGGCTGAAAACCTAATAACATTTGTGGAAGGAGAAGGGTATATATTTCTGTGCCTGTATTTTAGGGGTTATTTGTCGGTATCAGTGTATATCATTATGGGGGATGAGAAAGAAAGACAGATGAGGTTACGTAGTGGTCATCAACGGGAGGGTGATGATACGAGCAGTATGTCGAGTGATGGTAGTACCGGGGTAGCGGATGTAAATCCCGATACTGAAACAGGGAGTGTAGGCGGCCAACCAGAATTAAAAACTTTACTTCTCGAGTTCATGTATCAGAACAAAGTTAGTAGTGATGCCTTAAATGCAAAATTAGAACAAAACAGTAGGGAAAATAAAGAAAGTACAGATGCCTTAAACGCCAAATTAGAACAAAACAGTAGGGAAAATAAAGAAAGTACAGACGCTTTAAATGCTAAACTGGAACAAAACAACGCTAAATTAGAACAAAACAGTAGGGAAAATAAAGAAAGTACAGATGCCTTAAATGCAAAATTAGAACAAAACAGTAGGAAAAATAAAGAAAGTACAGAAGCTTTAAATGCAAAATTAGAACAGAATAATGCAAAATTAGATAAGAACAACAAGGAAATTAGTGTGAAAATGGAGCAGATTAGAGGAGAAATCAGAGGAGTAATGGAAGAGAAGGTTAAAGAGATCATTGCAGATGTAGACAAGAAATTAGGAAAAGTACAGGAGGAGTTAGAAATTAGAATCAGTACACAGGCTGAAAATTTAAAAGAACTAGTGCAACTGGAAACACAGCAGGTCAAAAAGCAATTGGGGGGAGAAATTGACAAAATTCAGGTAGCAACTAAAGAGGTTAAGGAACAGCTGGGGGGTAGAATTGAGAAAGTCCACTTGCAAATATTTGCAGAAGTAAATGATTTAAGAGAGAGTAATAGAGAGAGCATTAGCAAGATTGAGGAGAAACAAGCAAAGCTATATGATAAAGTAGAAGAATCAGAAGGAAACATTAAATTAACAGTAAACAGTATTGAGAGGAAGGCTGAGGAGAAAATCGCAGAATTAGAATTAAAATTAAAAGCTAGGATCAGGCAAGAAAATAGTCAGAATAGGCCAGTTTTTGTGAATAGCACACACAGGGAGGTAGAACTGAGTAAGTTCAACAATCGACAGGGGTGCCCAATGGAGTTCATGAACACTATAGAAAATAAATTCGGGGAGAGGTTGGAAAATGGTAGTATTGAGTGGTGCCAGGTAGTTGAAATTTTAGAACAAGTATTTGTGGGGGAAACGAGGAATTGGTTTGCTGTCTACAGAGACAAGTTTACTGATATTAATGATTTTAAAATGAAATTCTGTGAAAAGTTCTGGAATGAGGTTATTCAGTCGCAGCATCGTGAGGGAGTAGTGTGTGGTAAATATAACCCTAAAGGAAGCTCCACCATGACCGAATACTTTTTAGGGCAGGTATTAGTGTGTAAATATCTGGATGGCTTGAAGGAGGAAAGTGATGTGGTAAGGTTGCTACTTAGGCACTTTCCCTATAGGATCAAGGAGGCTGCTTGTATCCAGAATAAGACAATATCACAAGTAGAAAATTTGTTAAGCACATTTGATGCACTAGGGAGAGGGGTTATGAGGACAATTTCAATCGGAACCAGGGTAATAATAATAATAGACCTAATGAAGCCAGACATCAAGAAGTTCAAGGGAACGGTGGCGAAGGGGCCAACGCTCAAAATAGAAATAATAATAATCAGCTATATCAGAACAGAGGAAATGGCTATGGTAATCAGTATCAAGGGAGGAACAATGATTTCAGGGGAAATCAAGGGAGGAACAATGATTACAGGGGAAATCAAGGGAGAAATTATAATGACAATAATTACAACCAGAATAGGGGTCAAGGAAGAGGACAGCCTAGTGGTAGTAATATACAGCCAAACAATGACAACACAGCCCAGAACAACCAGACCAGTTTAGTAGTTAGTAGTACTACGGCCAGCTGTAGCGGTTCTTTAAACGCGAACCAGGCTGCGAAGTAAGGTCAGAATCTCAGTCTGTAGCATGCCCTGTCCATACAATTATACAGGAACCCTATGACCTAAATGAAAGAAATGAATTATTACATGAACTAAATGATGAAGGTATTATTCAGGAAGTGGTTAGTAAGAGCCCCATAGTTAAATTTAACGTGTCCGAGGCGTACACAGATGTTTTAATTGATAGTGGTTGTATGAAGTGTTGCATAAGTAGTGCATTTTATGATAAAATGAAAGGAACTGGAGTAAATTTTGAGGAGATGCCAATTAAAAGCACTTTTGTTATCACAGCTGTTGGGAAGAGGTCTAAAGTAATTTCTAAGCAAGTTTTAGTAGACATTAAAATTAATAATCATGTAGAGAAGCAGATTTGTCTTGTAATTCCAAATTTAGTATTCAGTGTTATCTTGGGTTCAGAGTGGCTAAGTAGAGTGTCTGGTAACTTATGTTATGATGTAGGGAGTTTGAAATTTAAATGGGGAGATTCTGAAGTAGAAGTAGCGTTCAATGACCATATTCAGAGAAGTAGTATTGTAGGTGTGATTTGTACTTTAAATGAGATATCGCCAGCCGTAGAGCGGGGTTCTCCATGTTTTGTGGGCAGTGTGATTACGAACGGAAGTCTAGAGGACTCGTTACGTGAGGCTGCATTTCAGGGAAATATAGAGGATGAACAGTGTGTTCGGCTCTATGATGTGTTATGGTGTAATAGGAGAGTGTTTGAGGATCGCATTGGTATGGCCAATTGCTATACACATTCATTGAACGTTATTGATAGGTCAGTATTCACAGGACATAGATATCCTGTACCTTTCGCTTATCAGAGTGCAGTTGAGGCACAAATTAATCAGATGCTTGAAGATGGGATTATTGAGCACTCTAACAGTCCGTATGTTAATTCTTTGATAACGGTACCCAAGACCGACGGCACTGTTCGTATTTGTTTAGACGCTCGTTTGGTTAACAGTAGAATTAGTTCAGATCAGCTGAAATCTATGTCAATAGAAGAATTAATGCAAACATTTGAGGGGAAGAAGTATTTCACTTGTGTAGATTTGAGTTCCAGTTTTTGGCAAGTGCCACTTATGTACGAAGATAGACC
The DNA here is from genome assembly GCA_946902985.2 of Meconema thalassinum. Classification (NCBI taxonomy): domain Eukaryota; kingdom Metazoa; phylum Arthropoda; class Insecta; order Orthoptera; family Tettigoniidae; genus Meconema; species Meconema thalassinum. The sequence continues at coordinate 304,439,678 of OX336393.1, forward strand.
ATTGTAACGTGTTTTTCGAGGGGTTTTATGCAACTGGCATAAGTCAGTAGGAAGCCATTCTATATTTATTTACGCGGCAAAGTGTTCAGCCAAGAGAATTTTTCATGGTAATTTATTATTATTATTAATTTATTATAATTATTATTAAGGTATTTTCGGAGCATTTTATAAAAATTATTAGCATTCAGATAGGTTTTCTATGTCTTAAAATTCCGCTATCATGCAAATTATTACGAACGACGATATCATAGAAAATTATCTGATTACGGAATTTTACGGAGTTTTTGTCAGTTAGGGTATTTGAGAGAGATGACTCACTGGGAATTCGAGTACACGCTTAATCTTGTCGAGAAGCATGACGCAATCTTGGGTCGTAAGGTCTAGAAAAGACGAATTGTTGGAACGGAACCCTCCCGCCGAGTGTAATGACCCGGAGGAGGAGAAGATCGCGTGGTGGGTCAGCCAATCAGGGGAGACGACGTAAGCTAGTTGGGACTGAAGAGTGGGGAGCCGGCGTGTGCATATATCGTTCGACGCGCCGTGAAACGAGGACGGAGGTTGTCTCTGAATCGTTGGAGGAAGGACACCTTGCCAGTGGCAGCAACAGACCAGTCTAAGTGCTGTAACAGCTCACCAGGATGGAGACTACGAGCAGCGGGACCATCGAGTGGAGGAAGCAGCGGGGGACCGGCGAGCCAGCCAGGGGCCTGAGCAGGCGCCAGCGCGCCCGGAGAGGTAGGGGGCCACGATCGGCAGGCTCCTTGTGTGGGGAGTTAACCTCCACAGAGCCCTCTCCTCCGGTCACGCGGGCACGCCAGCTGGCCCTTGGTGAGAAGACGACAGCGGCGCAGAAGCCGCCAGCCGGCGAAGAGGATGGTGTCCCTCACAGCCCGGCTGGCGCAAGCAGCGCTGGAGTAGCTCCCAGCCCGGGGAGCACAGGTAGCCCGGACATAACGCAGGTGTCCCTGCGGTCCGAGCCAACCGACGCCTCCCCAGGGCCCTCTGAGCTAGAGCTAGCCGAGTCCGAGAAGAGTCGGACGCCAGGACCGGCTAGCTCCCCGCGACAGGAGAGCAGCAGCAGCCCGGACGCCGGGTTCAGCTGGGCGAGCGATGCGAGCTCGGACACCGTGCATGGGCACCCTGGGGCCACTTCCCCAGGCTCCGAGCAAGCAAGTGGCTACGACCCCAGCCTCCCGGCTCTGTTTGTTTATTACAGGCCCGGCGTCAACCAGGATGAAGAACAGGACGTCATCAGAGCCTACAGGGACCAGGCCTACGAAGTCGCGACGGGAGGAGCTGAACGTGCCGAAGAGGACATCGAAGCTGAACTCCCCACTGGAGTCCTGATCAGGCCACGTATGGACGTGGCCCCCTACTACATCGTGGCATTCTCCAAGCACTGGCAGGTCGCGTTGGTACCAGGCTGTGCGCCAGGTGCCTTACCGCACCTTCTCCGCCTCCCAGGGGATCGCCGACCAGTCTTGCTCATCGAGAAGGAAGAGGTAGGGACTCAGGCGGGCCCTCTGACCTTCTCCAAGAGGACTCAGACTCCACAACCAGCACCTCAGGCGGTGCCTTTAGCGGGGCAACTCGCGCCCGCCAACCAGGAGGAGGAGGAGCGACTACCAGAGCCCCAGGTGGGGCCTTTAGCGGGGCAACTCGCGCCCGCCACCACCGCCAGGCAGGGGACTCCAGAGACGGCCGGGGCCACCAGGACGGCCCCAAAGCAGCGGAAGAAGAAGAAGCGCCGCAGCAGCCCAGAGGACCGTCGCCCGCAGCGCCCCCAGGAGGGGGAACCAGGACGCCGCGAGGCCACCAGCCGCAGCCAGGGACAGCCGCTACAGCCAGGTAGTATGAAGCCCCGCTCAGGCCAGCTTTTACAGTGTTTTCGCTGTCTGAGATGGGGGCACTCCCAGGGATCCTGCGGCTCTCCAGTCCGCTGTAACCGGTGCTCAGGTGGCCACCACCACACCGGCTGCACGGTGCCGCGGGACGCGCCGGTGTGCGCCAACTGCATGGGCGACCATCCGTCATCCCATCGCAGTTGCCCCGTCTACAGGTCCATGGCAAGAGCAGAGAGGAAGGTGGCTCGTTCCCATGGACCGACCACTAGGCCCCTGTTTCGGCAGGCGAGGCCCCCCCTCCACTCTCCGGTGACGGAGGCTCGGTACCAGGGACCCCATGGAGACCGGGTAGTGGCGCAGGTTCTCCGGATCCTTGTACCATTGCTCGGTAGCCGGCAAGGCCCGCGCTGATCCCAGCAGTGCCGAGTTCTATCGGATTCCCCGGAGACAAACTGGCGAGAAGACGGACATGGATCTGGTGCATGATACCTTCTCCCAACTAACATACCTACTCATTTCCATACCCACATTATCCTTGCATGTGGCAATAACCAAGCCGCCAGGTTTTACGTGTAGGCAATCTTTCCTTTCTGCCTATGCGGTTTTCCCTGGCCCTACAATCTTACCCTTATATATGAGTACATATTTATATGTGCTCATATATAAAATATACCAATGTTAATACCTATTCATGATGCCTGGTAGATCGCGACCGCGATGGGACAGGCGCAAAGTCCTAAAAGACAATCCTTATCCAATCCCCTATGCTATCTCTTCTACTATCGTAGATTAACTGCATGTCGGAGGCACCAGTAGTAAGGTCGGGTGCCACGCGGGGGGTGCGGGTACCTTTTCGGGGACCCCCCGAAAAAAAAAAAAAAAAAAAAAAAAAAAAAAAAAAAAAAGAAACGAGGACAATCTGTATAGTTCTTGCCGAGTGTGGATATACGCGGGAGTCGCTCCGATGTTCCGTGGGACGAGGACTATCTGTGAAATACTTGAGGAGTATGGATGCGCGTGCGTGTCGCTCCGATGTTCAGTGGAGTTAGTGACTATCTGTGAAATACTTGAGGAGTATGGATGCGCGTGGGAGTCGCTCCGATGTTCAGTGGAGTTAGGAACAATCTGTATAGTTCTTGCCGAGTGTGGATATACGCGGGAGTCGCTCCGATGTTCCGTGGGACGAGGACTATCTGTGAAATACTTGAGGAGTATGGATGCGCGTGCGTGTCGCTCCGATGTTCAGTGGAGTTAGGGACAATCTGTGTAGAACTTGCAGAGTACGGTCGCAAGTGCGTGTCGCTCCGATGTTCAGTGGAGTTAGCGACGAACTTTTGTAAAACTTGGTTGTACGAGTGTTTGGGTCCGAGGTACGGACCATAGAATTATCTAATCTACCAGAATATCATCAAATTCCGACGGAGATGACGACGTCCAGGAGACTGTGGGAAGCTCACAACATCATCAAGAACGAGGGAAATGCTTTGGCAATTTCCAGTGGTAAGCGCCAATGACGCAGAAATACGCAATCTCTCATTTTTCTTTGTTTTACATTTCATATTTCAGTAACTTCATAGCTTGGAAATAAGAGTAAAATCAATTTATCAGACTCCGTTTTCACGTAATTTTCTATCGGTAATATTCAAATCACAACGCTCCAATTTAAATTTTATACTTATTATTATTAATTTTGCTATTCTTGTTTTATATAATAAATTCATTTCTTTTACAATGCAATCTTTGCTTTCAGTAGGTAGCATTAGATATAGACCAATTCCTTCTCCTGATACAATTGTTTGTTGGGTTAATGATGAAATCATACCACGATCTGAGTGAATAGAGTCTTGAATGTGTTCTGCCAGAGCTAGACGTTGTTAAATACAAATTTAGATTTCAACATTGCATTGAGGTCTTGGCGCCCATTAAAACAACATAGCTTAGGCAAAGGTAAACAGTTACATTTCTCACCCAACAGATAGGAGCTAGCAAAACGTTTCACTTGTCGCCGACAACTTGGGGCTGAAAACCTAATAACATTTGTGGAAGGAGAAGGGTATATATTTCTGTGCCTGTATTTTGGGGGTTATTTGTCTGTATCAGTGTATATCATTATGGGGGATGAGAAAGAAAGACAGATGAGGTTACGTAGTGGTCATCAACGGGAGAGTGATGATACGAGCAGTATGTCGAGTGATGGTAGTACCGGGGTAGCGGAGGTAAATCCCGATACTGAAACAGGGAGTGTAGGCGGCCAACCAGAATTAAAAACTTTACTTCTCGAGTTTATGTATCAGAACAAAGTTAGTAGTGATGCCTTAAATGCAAAGTTAGAACAGAATAACGCTAAATTAGAACAAAACAGTAGGGAAAATAAAGAAAGTACAGAAGCTTTAAATGCAAAGTTAGAACAGAATAACGCTAAACTAGAACAAAACAGTAGGGAAAATAAAGAAAGTACAGAAGCTTTAAATGCAAAGTTAGAACAGAATAATGCTAAACTAGAACAAAACAGTAGGGAAAATAAAGAAAGTACAGAAGCTTTAAATGCAAAGTTAGAACAGAATAACGCTAAACTAGAACAAAACAGTAGGGAAAATAAAGAGAGTAATAGGGAATTGAGCGATAGTTTAAACGCCAGATTAGAACAAAACAGTAAGGAAAATAGAGAGAGTACTGAAACTTTAAATGCTAAATTAGAACAAAACAGTAGGGAAATGAGTGACAAATTCGAACTGATTAGAGGTGAGATCAGGGGGGTGATGGAAGAAAAGGCTAAAGAGATTATTGCAGATGTAGACAGAAAATTAGGAAAAGTACAGGAGGAGTTGGAAATTAGAATCAGTACACAGGCTGAAAATTTAAAAGAACTAGTGCAACTGGAAACACAGCAGGTCAAAAAGCAATTGGGGGGAGAAATTGACAAAATTCAGGTAGCTACTAAAGAGGTTAAGGAACAGCTGGGGGGTAGAATTGAGAAAGTCCACTCACAAATAGTTGCAGAAGTAAATGATTTAAGAGAGAGTAATAAAGAGAGCATTAGCAAGATTGAGGAGAAACAAGCAAAGCTATATGATAAAGTAGAAGAATCAGAAGGAAACATTAAATTAACAGTAAACAGTATTGAGAGGAAGGCTGAGGAGAAAATCGCAGAATTAGAATTAAAATTAAAAGCTAGGATCAGGCAAGAAAATAGTCAGAATAGACCAGTTTTGGTGAATAGCACACACAGGGAGGTAGAACTGGGTAAGTTCAGCAATCGACAGGGGTGCCCAATGGCGTTCATGAACACTATAGAAAATAAATTCGGGGAGAGGTTGGAAAATGGTAGTATTGAGTGGTGCCAGGTAGTTGAAATTTTAGAACAAGTGTTTGTGGGGGAAACGAGGAATTGGTTTGCTGTCTACAGAGACAAGTTTACTGATATGAATGATTTTAAAATGAAATTCTGTGAAAAGTTCTGGAATGAGGTTATTCAGTCGCAGCATCGTGAGGGAGTAGTGTGTGGTAAATATAACCCTAAAGGAAGCTCCACCATGACTGAATACTTTTTAGGGCAGGTATTAGTGTGTAAATATCTGGATGGCTTGAAGGAGGAAAGTGATGTGGTAAGGTTGCTACTTAGGCACTTTCCCTATAGGATCAAGGAGGCTGCTTGTATCCAGAATGTAAAGACTATATCACAAGTAGAAAATTTGTTAAGCACATTTGATGCACTAGGGAGAGGGGGTTATGAGGACAATTTCAATAGGAACCAGGGTAATAATAATAATAGACCTAATGAAGCCAGGCATCAGGAAGTTCAAGGGAACGGTGGCGAAGGGGCCAATGCTCAAAATAGAAATAATAATAATCAGCTAAATCAGAACAGAGGAAATGGCTATGGTAATCAGTATCAAGGGAGGAACAATGATTACAGGGGAAATCAAGGGAGAAACAATGATTTCAGGGGAAATCAAGGGAGAAATTATAATGACAATAATTACAACCAGAATAGGGGTCAAGGAAGAGGACAGCCTAGTGGTAGTAATATACAGCCAAACAATGACAACACAACTCAGAACAACCAGACCAGTGCAGTAGTAACTAGTACTACGGCCAGCTGTAGCGGTTCTTTAAACGCGAACCAGGCTGCGAAGTAAGGTCAGAATCTCAGTCTGTAGCATGCCCTGTCCATACAATTATACAGGAACCCTATGACCTAAATGTAAGAAATGAATTATTACATGAACTAAATGATGAAGGTATTATTCAGGAAGTGGTTAGTAAGAGCCCCATAGTTAAATTTAACGTGTCCGAGGCGTACACAGATGTTTTAATTGATAGTGGTTGTATGAAGAGTTGCATAAGTAGTGCATTTTATGATAAAATGAAAGGAACTGGAGTAAATTTTGAGGAGATGCCAATTAAAAGCACTTTTGTTATCACAGCTGTTGGGAAGAGGTCTAAAGTAATTTCTAAGCAAGTTTTAGTAGACATTAAAATTAATAATCATATAGAGAAGCAGATTTGCCTTGTAATTCCAAATTTAGTATTCAGTGTTATCTTGGGTTCAGAGTGGCTAAGTAGAGTGTCTGGTAACTTATGTTATGATGTAGGGAGTTTGAAATTTAAATGGGGAGATTCTGAAGTAGAAGTAGCGTTCAATGACCATATTCAGAGGAGTAGTATTGTAGGTGTGATTTGTACTTTAAATGAGATATCGCCAGCCGTAGAGCGGGGTTCTCCATGTTTTGTGGGCAGTGTGATTACGAACGGAAGTCTAGAGGACTCGTTACGTGAGGCTGCATTTCAGGGTAATATAGAGGTGGAACAAGGTGTTCGGCTCTATGATGTGTTATTGTGTAATAGGAGAGTTTTTGAGGATCGCATTGGTATGGCCAATTGCTATACACATTCATTGAACGTTATTGATAGGTCAGTATTCACAGGACATAGATATCCTGTACCTTTCGCTTATCAGAGTGCAGTTGAGGCACAAATTAATCAGATGCTTGAAGATGGGATTATTGAGCACTCTAACAGTCCATATGTTAATTCTTTGATCACGGTACCCAAGACCGACGGCACTGTTCGTATTTGTTTAGACGCTCGTTTGGTTAACAGTAGAATTAGTTCAGATCAGCTGAAATCTATGTCAATAGAGGAATTAATGCAAACATTTGAGGGGAAGAAGTATTTCACTTGTGTAGATTTGAGTTCCAGTTTTTGGCAAGTGCCACTTATGTACGAAGATAGAACATTTACAGCTTTTAGTCATAAATATAACCTTTATCAATTTTGTAGAACACCGTATGGGTTAAAGAGTAGTTCAGGAGCTTTAATTAGGGCTTTAAACATCGCATTAGGGGATGACACAGGAGAGTTTGTAACCATTTACATAGATGATATGGTAATTAGTTCACGCAGTTTTGAGGAGCATCTACGTCATTTAAACATAGTTTTTCAGAAGTTAGATCAGGCAGGGTTCACTTTGAAGCTGTCTAAGTCGTCATTCTGTCAGTCAGAAGTGACATTTTTAGGTCATAGAGTGTCAAGTAGAGGTGTGACACCATAGGAAGGTAAGGGGAGCATGTGTGGACAGTAGCAACAGGGCATCGTTACAGACACTGAGGAATATGCTAGGTAGAGCAACGTGATGACGTTCATTTAAGGGAGCCATTTGCAAGGTTGGAAGCAGGTGACGCAGAAACATTTATAGTTTCCAAACGTATTGGCAAAACAGCATATGTGCTGGAGAATAGTGAGGGAAACAGATTATACGGAACGTATAATATACATAGTCTACGAAAATATGTGTCATAAAGTGAGTGTGTTTAGCTGGCGAGCCAGCCTATCAAATGAGTAAGTGTGGTGTCTGGTGCGTGGAAGATCTGGTCTTAAGGCAGGCGTATCAGAAGTCACACAGGGGGGTAGTATGTAAGTAAATGAGAGTTTTAAGGTACAGGGAAATATGACGGGATTGTCGGATGCTGTTGAGCACTAAATTGTCTCGATGCACCTAGGCCATTTTGGCAGCGCTGATGGGTTCCCATTTATCTCCAAGAGATGGGGGAGCGCTTGAATAGGGCTTGTTAGCTTAAGGCGTCCACGAGATAAAAGATGGGCCATCAGAATGCGAGACAGTCCTTCATGAAACTCATACATATCTGCACACGTGATTTCTGTTTACGGCCTCGCCATGTAAGATTTGTATGTGTGTAATTTAAGATAATCTGTACAATGGTATTATTTGTGTGAGGAGAAATGGTCTGTGTTGAGAGCTAGTATTAAGTAGAATATGGTTAACGGGAACTTAACAAGACAGGGCGCTTACGGCACAGAAATATTTGGTGTTATATGTAATGCGCATTTACTGTTTTTTTCAGAAGTCAATATTAATTTAATCTACTTCAAAGAGAGATTAAGTATTATGGTCACGAGGCGCTGCCACAATAGTGTGATCGTGTGCTCAGTGATAAGTGGAATTAAATGTCACCATAAGGAGGGGACCTCCAGTGAAATTAGGAAGTTCTATGGTGATATAAATATATCAGAACACCTTCAATGCGTGTGATATGACATCATAAATACATAGTGCTCACACATTAATTATGTCTATTTCTCCAACATAGAGAAATTTGAGAGGCGGAAATATCCGTGGAACACTATTCCATATGTAAAACATTGGACTGGTTGCAAAGTGCAATCCATTGTGACAACAAACTTTGACGCAAAGTGCGTGAAGAAAAAATATGAGGGTATATATCTGTAATTTAGGGTGATTTCATTTATGTAATATGTATTTTGGTTGGGGTTTATTAACGTGTCTGGGATAATCGGATAATGGACCGTCGTCACGGTAAATCATCCGATGATCCGAGGCGAATATGTAACGTGTTTTTCGAGGGGTTTTATGCAACTGGCATAAGTCAGTAGGAAGCCATTCTATATTTATTTACGCGGCAAAGTGTTCAGCCAAGAGAATTTTTCATGGTAATTTATTATTATTATTAATTTATTATAATTATTATTAAGGTATTTACGGAGCATTTTATAAAAATTATTAGCATTCAGATAGGTTTTCTATGTCTTAAAATTCCGCTATCATGCAAATTATTACGAACGACGATATCATAGAAAATTATCTGATTACGGAATTTTACGGAGTTTTTGTCAGTTAGGGTATTTGAGAGAGATGACTCACTGGGAATTCGAGTACACGCTTAATCTTGTCGAGAAGCATGACGCAATCTTGGGTCGTAAGGTCTAGAAAAGACGAATTGTTGGAACGGAACCCTCCCGCCGAGTGTAATGACCCGGAGGAGGAGAAGATCGCGTGGTGGGTCAGCCAATCAGGGGAGACGACGTAAGCTAGTTGGGACTGAAGAGTGGGGAGCCAGCGTGTGCATATATCGTTCGACGCGCCGTGAAACGAGGACAATCTGTATAGTTCTTGCCGAGTGTGGATATACGCGGGAGTCGCTCCGATGTTCCGTGGGACGAGGACTATCTGTGAAATACTTGAGGAGTATGGATGCGCGTGGGAGTCGCTCCGATGTTCAGTGGAGTTAGGAACAATCTGTATAGTTCTTGCCGAGTGTGGATATACGCGGGAGTCGCTCCGATGTTCCGTGGGACGAGGACTATCTGTGAAATACTTGAGGAGTATGGATGCGCGTGCGTGTCGCTCCGATGTTCAGTGGAGTTAGGGACAATCTGTGTAGAACTTGCAGAGTACGGTCGCAAGTGCGTGTCGCTCCGATGTTCAGTGGAGTTAGCGACGAACTTTTGTAAAACTTGGTTGTACGAGTGTTTGGGTCCGAGGTACGGACCATAGAATTATCTAATCTACCAGAATATCATCAAATTCCGACGGAGATGACGACGTCCAGGAGACTGTGGGAAGCTCACAACATCATCAAGAACGAGGGAAATGCTTTGGCAATTTCCAGTGGTAAGCGCCAATGACGCAGAAATACGCAATCTCTCATTTTTCTTTGTTTTACATTTCATATTTCAGTAACTTCATAGCTTGGAAATAAGAGTAAAATCAATTTATCAGACTCCGTTTTCACGTAATTTTCTATCGGTAATATTCAAATCACAACGCTCCAATTTAAATTTTATACTTATTATTATTAATTTTGCTATTCTTGTTTTATATAATAAATTCATTTCTTTTACAATGCAATCTTTGCTTTCAGTAGGTAGCATTAGATATAGACCAATTCCTTCTCCTGATACAATTGTTTGTTGGGTTAATGATCAAATCATACCACGATCTGAGTGAATAGAGTCTTGAATGTGTTCTGCCAGAGCTAGACGTTGTTAAATACAAATTTAGATTTCAACATTGCATTGAGGTCTTGGCGCCCATTAAAACAACATAGCTTAGGCAAAGGTAAACAGTTACATTTCTCACCCAACAGATAGGAGCTAGCAAAACGTTTCACCATTTACAGCTTTTAGTCATAAATATAACCTTTATCAATTTTGTAGAACACCTTATGGGTTAAAGAGTAGTTCAGCAGCTTTAATTAGGGCTTTAAACATCGCATTAGGGGATGACACAGGAGAGTTTGTAACCATTTACATTGATGATATGGTAATTAGTTCACGCAGTTTTGAGGAACATCTATGTCATTTAAGTATAGTTTTTCAGAAGTTAGATCATGCAGGGTTCACTTTGAAGCTGTCTAAGTCGTCATTCTGTCAGTCAGAAGTGACATTTTTAGGTCATAGAGTGTCGAGTAGAGGTGTGACACCATAGGAAGGTAGTGTTAGCATGTGTGGACAGTAGCAACAGGGCATCGTTACAGACACTGAGAAATAGGTAGGCAGAGCAACGTGATGACGTTCATTTAAGGGGGCCACTTGCAAGGCTGGAAGCAGGTGACGCAGAAACATTTATAGTTTCCAAACGTATTGGGAAAACAGCATATGTGCTGGAGAATAGTGAGGGAAACAGATTTTACGGGACGTATAATATACGTAGTCTACGAAAATATGTGTCATAAAGTGAGTGTGTTTAGCTGGCGAGCCAGCCTATCAAATGAGTAAGTGTGGTATTTGGTGCGTGGGAGGAGCTGGTCTTCAAGGCAGGCGTATCAGAAGTCGCACAGGGGGGTAGTATGTAAGTAAATGAGAGTTTTTAAGGTACAGGGAAATATGACGGGATTGTCGGATGCTGTTGAGCACTAAATTGTCTCGATGCACCAAGGCCATTTTTGGCAGCGCTGATGGGTTCCCATTTATCTCCAAGAGATGGGGGAGCGCTTGTATAGGGCTTGTTAGCTTAAGGCGTCCACGAGATAAAAGATGGGCCATCAGAATGCGAGACAGTCCTTCATGAAACTCATACATATCAGCACACGTGATTTCTGTTTACGGCCTCGCCATGTAAGATTTGTAAGTGTGTAATTTAAGGTAATTTGTACAAAGGTATTATTTGTGTGAGGAGAAATGGTCAGTGTTGAGAACTAGTATTAAGTAGAATATGGTCTACGGGAACTTAACAAGACAGGGCGATTACGGCACAGAAATATTTGGTGTTATATGTAATGCGCACTTACTATTTTTTTTTTCAGAAGTCAATCTTAATTTAATCTACTTTAAAGAGAGATTAAGTATTATGGTCACGAGGCGCTGCCACAATAGTGTGATCGTGTGCTCAGTGATAAGTGAGATTAAATTTCACCATAAGGAAGGAACCTCCAGTGAAATTAGGAAGTTCTATGGTGATATAAATATATCAGAACACCTTCAATGCGTGTGATATGACCTCATAAATACATAGTGCTCACACATTAATTATGTCTATTTCTCCAACATAGAGAAATTTGAGAGGCGGAAATATCCGTGGAACACTATTCCATATGTAAAACATTGGACTGGTTGCAAAGTGCAATCCATAGTGACAACAAACTTTGACGCAAAGTGCGTGAAGAAAAAATATGGGTGTATATATCTGTAATTTAGGGTGATTTCATTTATGTAATATGTATTTTGGATGGGGTTTAGTAACGTGTCTGGGATAATCGGATAATGGACCGTCGTCACGGTAAATCATCCGATGATCCGAGGCGAATATGTAACGTGTTTTTCGAGGGGTTTTATGCAACTGGCGTAAGTCAGTAGGAAGCCATTCTATATTTATTTACGCGGCAAATTGTTCAGCCAAGAGAATTTTTCATGGTAATTTATTATTATTATTAATTTATTATAATTATTATTAAGGTATTTTCGGAGCATTTTATAAAAATTATTAACATTCAGATAGCGTTTTCTAAGACATCGAAAACCTATCAAGCAAATTATTACGAACGACAATATTATAGATAATTATGTGATTACGGAATTTTACGGAGTTTTGTCAGTTAGGGTATTTGAGAGACATGACTCACTGGGAATTCGAATACAAGCTGATTCCTGTCGAGAAGTATTACGCAAGGCTGGGTCGCAAGGTCTAGAAAAGACGAATTGTTGGAACGGAAATCGACTTCTCCCTCTCGCGCGCCGAGTGTAATGAGGCAGAGGAGGGGAACTGGCGGCGTGCTCAGCCAATCAGTGAGGACGACGTAAGCTAGATGTCGGTACCATGGTGGGGGAGCCAACAGGTGCATATATCGTTCGACGCGCCGTGAAACGGGGACTATCTGTGTAGAACTTGCGGAGTACGTGTCGCTCCGATGTTCCGTGAAACGAGGACTATCTGTGTAGAACTTGCGGAGTACGGTTGGAAGTGCGTGTCGCTCCGATGTTCCGTGAAACGAGGACTATCTGTGTAGAACTTGCGGAGTACGGTTGGAAGTGCGTGTCGCTCCGATGTTCCGTGAAACGGGGACTATCTGTGTAGAACTTGCGGAGTACGGTTGGAAGTGCGTGTCGCTCCGATGTTCAGTGGAGTTGAAGACTAACTTTTGCAAAACTTAACCAGTGCGGTTGTACGAGTGTTTGGGTCCGAGGTACGGACCATAGAATGATCTAATCTACCAGAATATCATCAAATTCCGACGGAGATGACGACGTCCAGGAGACTGTGGGAAGCTCACGGCATCAGCAAGTACGAGGGAAATGCCTTGGCAATTTCCAATGGTAAGCGCAAATGACGCAGAAATACGCAATCTCTCATTTTTCTTTGTTTTACATTTCATATTTCAGTAACTTCATAGCTTGGAAATAAGAGTAAAATCAATTTATCAGACTCCATTTTCACGTAATTTTCTATCGGTAATATTCAAATCACAACGCTCCAATTTAAATTTTGTACTTATTATTATTATTAATTTTGCTATACTTGTTTTATATAATAAATTCATTTCTTTTACAATGCAATCTTTGCTTTCAGTAGGTAGCATTAGATATAGACCAATTCCTTCTCCTGATACAATTGTTTGTTGGGTTAATGATCAAATCATACCACGATCTGAGTGAATAGTGTCTTGAAGGTGTTTTGCCAGAGCTAGACGTTGTTAAATACAAATTTAGATTTCAACATTGCATTGAGGTCTTGGCGCCCATTAAAACAACATAGCTTAGGCAAAGGTAAACAGTTACATTTATCACCCAACAGTTAGGGGCTAGCAAAACGTTTCAACACATGAAGCTGTTTGTATGAGCCGACTCAGATGGTGGGGTCATGTATAGAGAATGGGGCAGGAGAGATTACCTAAGAGGTTAATGAGTTTGTCTGTAGAGGATAAGAGAAGCAGAGGTAGACCTGAAGGCGATGGTTAGATTCAGTGTTGAACGATAAAAAAGTGAGAGGCGTAGAAGCAGATGAGGCCACAGTGCTAACTGCTAATAGGGGATCACAAAAGCGACTTGTTCATTAGCAGAGGCTTGCAGATTAGACTTGACACTGAAAGGCAAAATAGTCTCAAATGAAAATGTATATATGACTAATAATAATAATAATAGTCTAATAATAATGATTGCTTCTTTCTTGTAATTCAAACCTAATAACACTTGAAGCTATACATTCCTTGAGTACTGCAAAATATTATTTAACAACAAAAACACACTTCTGATAGTGGTGATCATTGCTTTAACGGATGCTGCCCATGGATTCTGATTGCTCTCTGAAGGTTTCAGTGAGTGTTTGATCATTCCTTCATACAACGTTCAAATAATACGTTACTACCATAAATTAAGGTGAACATTTGTTTTCATACTTTGTGAATAACGATTTATGGGATTTACTAGTCAATACGGATCAATGAAGTCCTCAATGATTAACTTCATATCTATGCATAATGTTCAAATATCAAACTTGTGTTTCTCAGTCACTAATTGTTTATGCTAAGTAATCTTGCACACCTGTTACACCCTGGTAGCAATATCTTCTTTTTCCCCCCTTTAGCCTTTAAACATGGATTGTATATGTTGTCATCAATCACAGGCTTTTCACGATGTAAGGGTATTCTAATCTCTCAAAAAGGGAGACAGACCTGACCTAGCAATATCTCATCTGGGCTGCAGCAGATCCAAGGTTGTTCTTTTATACAGAAATCCAGCTGCACTATGCGCATTCAAACAATAAACATAACTCCTGAAGTATGCTGCTCATTATCTCGGGCATATTTCACAGCAGGATTGTTTGTTTGTTTATGTTTCTAGAAACCATAGACTGAGATACTTTGGAGTATGATGATCATGTGTAGACTTTAGTAGACATTTCATTTGGGGCTTGGGCATTGTGGTCATCTGTCCTGTGTACTTAGGTGTGTATAGAATTTGTCTAATAACCTGTGTTATTATGGTGTTTGTGGTAATGTATATAGCCTATTTATAATTGAATCCTCTATTGACATCAAATTGGCAGGTGAAAAACTAAAGGAAGTAGGAGACTTCTGTTACTTAGGATGCAAAATAACCAGTGATGGACGAAGCAAAGAGGATATAAAAAGTAGGTTGGCTCAGGCAAGGAAAGCATTTCTACAGAAAAGGAATCTGTTGGCATCAAATATAGATTTAGGTGTTAGGAAGTAATTTTTGAAGGCCTTTGTCTGGAGCGTGGCACTCTATGGAAGTGAAATTTGGACTATTGGTGCAGCAGAAAAGAGGAGAATTGAAGCGTTTGAAATGTGGTGTTACAGGAGAATGATGAAGATCAGATGGCTAGATAGGGTTACAAACGAAGAGGTATTAAGACTAGTGGGAGAGGAGAGATGTTTCTGGTGACTGCTAATGAAGAGAAGAGATAGGTTGGTAGGACACATACTAAGACACCCAGGAATAGCAAGCTTAATTATGGAAGGAAGGGTCGAGGACAAGAACTGTAGGGGTAGACTAAGGTTAGAATATGTTAAACACATTGTCTCGGACGTAGGGTGTGGTAGCTATGTAGAGATGAAACGATTAGCTCAGGACAGGGAGGCATGGAAAGCTGCTTCAAACCAGTCAAAAGACTGAAGACTCAAAGAACAGGATTGAGAAGGAGATTGTAATGACCCTGCATTTTCCTGGAGTAGAAGTGGGAATCAACATAAAACCAATTCTAGGTGAGCTACTGCTGCATGTCGTCTCTCAGAACTCGATCTAACAAAACGACAAGCATGTACTTAAGTTCAGAACACATTCTGAACTCTATATATTTCATAGGAAACCAATCAGCTAGAGGCAGAGCACCTTGATGTTCTACTCCTTAAAACAACAATCACTGCCAAACGGATCAGATGCAACATTAACAGAGCAGTAACAGTATATGAGTCAGGAATGTACTGTTAAAATTTCCTACACTTCTGAAATTAGCCAAAATATCCTTTGCAATGATGAATAATAATTCTGGAAATGATGTAGTAAGGGATGTTTACTCCTCCGCTGTCTACAACACTCCCACCATTAGAAATGCACAAGACGAGAACCTGCCTTTGACTCAGAACTTTATTAATATGGATAATAGATGATTTTCATAATCTAGGGGTCAATACTAATTGAAATTACTGTCCATTAACACTAGTGCACTGGAAATACGTGTTGTAAATATGTGATTTTGTTTTTTGCTCATTGAACAACGGCAGCGATACACGTCAAGTGCACGAGGTCTCTTCAACTGCTACCTAGGCGCACACATTGATGTCACAGTGTTGCCAACATGTAAGATACAAAATACACACCACATAAAGTCGGTCATATGTGTGACTATTTCCCCTGTGTGTGACAAACACCAGGAGTGCATATATGGCTAGTTATTGGTCTATTGTTCCACAATACTGTCTATACAATTAGTACTGTAGATTATTATCTACGTGTCCGTAATTCATGCAAATAATGGCCGATGCAGCTGGAATATTGTAGATCTATATAGGGAAGGCGGCTGGGTTATAAACAGTGGAGGAGTAAACTACATCATTTCCAGATTTATTTTGAATCATGACCGAGTAGGGCAAGATGACCTTGAAGTCCCGCCCCTTAAAAACTCAAGAACAAACTAATATGATGATGATGATTGTTGTTTTAAGGGGCCTAACATCTAGGTTATCGGCCCCTATGGAACTAAGTAACTAATCATTACAGAAGGTATTTATGGCTGATTTCAGTAGTTTAGATAATTTTACTGTGGGTTCTCATCTCGTGCACCGTTTCTCCCACCCACAATCCCTTTTTAGATCACGACTTATACAGTAGAATTTGAGCTGTATTATCCGGGTGAATTACGGACAAATATGGACAACTCCACGCATACGGTACTGTGGCCCGCGCCTTGCAACTAGTAAACTCTGGTTTTGCCTAGACCAAAATTACTAGATAGCCAGGCCGTGTTAGGCATATTTGCACCTTTGGGTTTTGTAACGCACAGTGCGAGTACTCACACATCAATAATTTTTATCCAGACTAATAGTTTGCCAATTAAAGCTTTCTAGCATAATTACGATATTAGTTATTGTTTTAAGGGGCAGAACTGCTAGGTCATCTGCACCAACTATAATATTACCTATGTTTTTAGCATGACCTGTGTGGTGTATTTTGTATCTCACATGTTGGCAAACCTGGCTGAGTAATGTGACGTCAATAGAAACATCACTGCCATCATGGAATGAGCAAGAAATAAAGACACATATTTTCATAATTTAGAAGACATTTCCAAGTGCAGTAGTGTTAATGGGCATTAAGTTAATTTCAAATCGTATCGACTCCCAGAATATGATACAAGGTACAAAAGTCGGGACTAGTATAGATCGCGATACATTTTCGTACAACATTTACTTAAACGTCATCGACAACATCACGAAAGACACTAAATGCCTATCTAGCAAGCTTATGGGAAACGCCTGGGGAATAGGGGGTTTTGAGTGGGTGAAAGTGACAGAAATTGGCATTTACAATAACACTTGGAAACAAGATGTGTATCGCGTTCTTTACTTGATTTACAGTAAAGATCATGATTTTGCATTCTATCGAATATTTACAAAATATGTATTCCCATCATTACTTGACGTATAGGTTCAGTAAAGATCCTGATACAAATCCAAATTCTTATATTCTACCTAATATTTACAAAACATGTATCCCCATCTTTACTTGACCTATATAGGTATAGTAAAGATCCTGATACACATCCAAATTTTTGCATTCTATGTAATATTTACAAAACATGTATCCCCATCTTAACTTGACCTACAGGGTCTTCTATTTTGCTTGGCAAGCACATTCTCGCTAACATGCTCTGCTAGTGACAGCGCATATGTATGGCGGAATACGGTGCTTAAAATCAGTATCGTGCATTTTTACTCACCATGTTTACAGTGAGATTTCCGAGATTTTCAGAATCGTTAACTTCTGGATTGTTAACATTCGACATTGTTCCGTATTGACGAAGTATATAACAGATAAGGAATTATCCTTTTTGGTTCCACCTAGTCAATACTGATTATTTTATTCGAAATGCAATCGTTGATTACATATCACAAGTACATGTTCCGGGATCCAACAATATTTGCTCCCTTCATCAGCTTGGAATAATTGTTAAGGCCAACATACATAAAAGACTACTAAAAATGGACTAAGACATACTAAAAAAGACGGATGTTTACGAGACGATATGATAGTGAGTGACATGGTACGCGAGAAAAGATGCAATGATACATATAAACAACAATACTCTTGCTAAAATATACATTAAAAAACAGTGGGAAAAAAGGAACACCAATTGAGAAGCTTATTTCCAAAAGATACCAAATCCAAAAAAATCGAAATTGAGATTATGAGGAAAACATACGTTGGTAGGAAGCTCCATCATATAAAAGAAAAATAAATTGCCAAAACGACCTAAATCCATAACAAACAGGGCATTAAAAATCTCGTTTGATGCCAATAAGTACCAAATCCTGTGGCCTGAATGTGACAATACGTACCGTATCCATGCAGCCAATGAGAGGCCATTTCTTTTAGTACTGGATAATATTTTCCATTGTCCAGTTCACAAGTTATTTACCACATTCATGTTCTTTAGACACAAACTACAATCATAATTCCAAAAGTTCAGCACTGGTAAGTTACTTTGCATAATATTCATTGTTTTGTTCAATTTTATTTAATATTATTTAAATAATATATTCCTTCACTGTAAATACCTTAAATCTAAGTATTGCATAACTAAATTCAATCAGTTTTCTCGAAAATTCTAATGACTGCAGTGAAATTTATGTCTTTCCGTTGAAAGTATTTAGAGTTTCAGTGCCAAAAACTACCAAATCCATCATTTTCTTTGAATATTTCCTTAACTGCAAAAGCCTGAACAGAAATACTTGGTATAACAATGCATTTTATCTATCTGAACATAATAAATGTGCTCAAATGGATTTTCAGATGAAATTTTACACTTTGCGTTTTTCCTCCCTCCTGTAAAATGTTACTTTTTGGATTTGGTACACATAGTAAAAATACTGGAAAGGATATTAGAAAGAAGAATGAGAAGAAAGGTGGAAGGAGAGTTGCAAGAGGAACAGTATGGCTTCAGGAGTGGAAGATCCACAGTGGACCCAATCTTTAGCTTCAGGCAGGTGATGGAAAAGAACTGGGAATATGGAGAGGATTTGATCATGATTTTCATAGATCTAGAAAAGGCATATGATAGTGTCCCCAGAGAGAAGGTATGGGAAACCATGGTTAAGAAGAGACTGGGAAGAGAAATATTGGAAATGGTGCAAGCAATGTACAACAACTGTGTTAGCAGGGTACTGACCCCAGTTGGAAAGACAGATTGGTTTAGGAACAAGACTGGACTAAGCCAGGGGAGTGTGCTGTCACCTCTCTTGTTCATAATGGTGATGGATGAAATTGTAAAGGAAACAAAGGAAGCATATGGACATAAAGAAATGAAGCTACTGTTATTTGCAGATGATATTGTGGTCTGGGGAAGGAACACCGAAGAAGTGCAAAAACAACTAGATGCACTGAACGAAAATATTCAGAACTACGGCCTGAAAATCAGTATAGAGGAAAGCAAGACCATGGTGATGACAAGAGGGGAAAGAAAAGGAAAGGGCACTGTGAAAATTGGAAGTCAGAGTTTGGAAATTGTGGACACGTTCAAATACCTAGGAAGTGAATTGATGCAAACTGGTAGGTTGGACATGGAGATTGGCAGGAGGGTACAGCAGAGCAATGCATTCTATCAAAGTGTAAGAAAACTTGTTTGGGATAAGGAAGTACCAAGGAAAAGCAAGGAGGTAATGTATAAAGTGTACTATGTTCCCATATTAACTTATGCAGCTGAGACTTGGACCCTGACAAGCAGGCAAGAGAGTAGAATCCAAGCCAGTGAAATGAAATTCCTAAGAAGTATGATAGGAAAGACAGAGTGAGGAATGAAGATGTTAGGAATGAAGTTGGGATGGGAAAACTAAATGAGAGAATTGAGAAGAATAAACTAAGGTGGTTTGGACATGTAAAGAGGATGGAGGAAAACAGAATACCAGGACAGATGCTGGAGGCGAAGTGCAAGGGTAAAAGAGCAAGAGGAAGACCTAGAACAAGGTGGATTGATTCAGTGAAGAACAGCGTAAGAAAAAGAAATCTAGACTGGGACAAGATCGTGGAAGAAGAATGGTGGAAGGAAAGAGGAAAGTGGAGAAGTGCCATAAATACCCCGACCCGGCAGGAGCTGGATAAGGGGAAATGATGATGATGATGACCTTTTGGAAATAAGCTTCTCAATTGTCCAGTCTTAATAAATAGTATTAAAATGCTGTATAAAAAAGTTAATTTCTCCCATCTTGATGGCTGTTAATGATGCTTGAATTTGTGACAATCACAATCCCACTGTCGACCAAAATATTATGTGCACTCGAGTTTGAAGGTTGTTTGTGAAGTAACCAATAGACCTACATAAAATCCAATAACATCATCATTTTCGTCGTTCTATTTTACATTAGTTCATGTAGGTTTGGAATTTTTAGTTTATATTTTAATATATTTATCGCAGTTGAAACACAAAAAGTGCCCGTTTTTAAGCGTGTTTCAACCATGCGTCACATTTAAGAATTATTATCTCACAAACCCGTCATCAGATCGAATCCAAATTTTAACACAATATACATTGGAATGTTGTATAACTGGTTTATTAATTTCAATTTTTTTTGTGATTAAGAACGAAAGTTGTTATTTTTGTAAGGTAACTTTTTCTCGGCTCGGGGTCGTTGGAAAATGTAGTTCTTGGTTGCGTTGTAATTCTTATACATCAAAAGGTTATGTTGTATGACTGTGAAATACGTAAATTAATTCACCTATTTTATATCGGTTTGTATTCGTACGGGGAATTAAGACATGGTTCACCATTTAGCCGCTCCGGAAAATGCTGTACAGCGTTGCTGATATGGAGGCCATCACTTCAACGCGAGGGGCGCCATGACGCGTGATGGAGCCCATCTTGGCAACGTTGTACAGCTTTCACCGGAGCGGCTTACTGGTGAACCATGTTGTAATTCCCCGTAAAAATACAAACCGATATAAAATAAGTGAATTAATTTACGTATTTTACAATCACACAGCATACCTTTTTAATGTATAAGGATTGCAACGCAACCAAGAACTACATTTTCCAATCACCCCGAACCGAGAAAAAGTTACCTTACAAAAATAATAACTTTGTTTCTTGGACACACAAAATTTTGAAATTAATAAACCAGTTATACAACATTCCAATGTATATTGTGTTAAAATTTGGATTCGATCTGATGACGGGTTTGTGAGATAATAATTCTTAAATGTGACACATGGTTGAAACACGCTTAGAAACGGGCACGTTTTGTGTTCCAACTGCGATAAAAAATATTAAAATATAAATTAACAATTCCAAACCTACATGAACTAACGTAAAATAGAACGACGAAAATTATGATGTTATTGGATTTTATGGAGGTCTATTGATTACTTCACAAACAACCTTCAAACTCTAGTACACATAATATTTTGGTCGACAGTAGATCATAATCATAGGTCCAACCGTAATGAAATTATAAGTTGAGAAATTCAATTAAGTAACATCATAAAACAGTGCATCAAAAGTGGAACAAGTAATGAATATAATGTGACATTTACATTATCTACCGGTATGTTGAAATATTTTACACCCCATTATTATATAATTACCTAGCAAATATACATTAACCATTTTGAACAGCGGGCGGAGATAACCAACAAACAGATTCGATGTTAGGTGTATTTACCATTTCAAAATTTGATAAGTTGTTCATATATACCAGTACATAAAGACAGATGTTTTTCAGCAGGTCTATATCCTGATGCAAACTGTTGCATGTGCAAAATTTATTGAAGTGACTGGTATCTCAGTTTTGGATGTGATACGTTGTTCAACCTTGTGATTAATACATATGTATAAACGACAGATGTTTTTTTTTAGCAGGTCTATGTCCTGATGCAGACTGTCGCATGTGCAAAATTTATTGAAGTGACTGGTATCTCAGTTTTGGATGTGATACGTTGTTCAACCTTCTGATTAATACATATGTATAAACGACGGATGTTTTTCAGCAGGGCTATGCCCTGATGCAGACTGTCACATGTGCAGAATTTATTGAAATGACTGATATTTCAGGTGGATATGGTATGACCAAGTATTTCACACATCCAATAATTATTTATTAATTATTTTTTGTGACATTTCATTCAATTAAATTAATGACTTACTGTATGATATCCATTTCTTTTTAGGATTTTGGATACCGTAGTTTCCCAAGATTTTTCACACCTACGAAGTTGTCATTGATATAATGAAACATGTACGTGTTAATTTAATTATTAAACTACTTTCTAGTGTTCGACAAGGCGGCTTTTATAATTTGAGATTCGAATTACAAATTATACAAGTTTACGAGATAACAGATTCCGATGGAACCAAAGTTCGAAGGAAAAATCAACATATAACGGAATTTTGAATTAACCATACTGGATATCTCAAATTTACGAGACCGATAGATTTTTAAAATAAGGTAACTGTACCGGTTTTCGTCACTGATCCAGTCTTCGTCACTTTCGTATATAAGTACAAAAAATAAGCATGTCAACGGGTCTTTCTCAACCCACGAAGTCTTACGAGATGCGTCATACCTTCCTTGCCGATAAGGAGCAACTTTGCGAAATCATGCGTGCGATGTAATAGGCGATTCCCTGTGTCAATCATCTCCTGTGAGCTGAGCTGTCTTGACGCGCCATTTGCTTCTCGCATGTGCTAAGCACGCGCGCTAGTTAATTATGTGCATGCGAGGAATGTTCCGACATTTTAAAATGTTACAAGTGCGTGATATAGTTGGTAATTGTTTCTGTAACATAAGTGATATGTTATTTCATGCTCACGTGCCTAGTTTTGTTAGAAATGCCGGTGACGAACACTGGATTTAAAAAAATGCACTTCACCAATGCTCGTCATTCGTGACGAAAACTGGCACATTGTCATTTTTCCTTGCAAAACCTAACTAACAGCGGCAATATACTTATAATGTAGCTCTAAAGTACCCTGTATTAATTAAATTAACATTTGATCATCGTGTCCAGTAGTCGTCATAGCTGACGAACTTTAGAACACATTCGTGACGAACACTAGTGCACGATAATGTTAATGTTTGTGTT
The DNA here is from genome assembly GCA_946902985.2 of Meconema thalassinum. NCBI lineage: Eukaryota > Metazoa > Arthropoda > Insecta > Orthoptera > Tettigoniidae > Meconema > Meconema thalassinum. Next base: position 304,462,591 of record OX336393.1, read on the forward strand.
AACGTTTCGCAACCAATAAACATTTACAGGGTATTATTATTACGTAGGTCTCTCTTCTTGACGGCCGCACCTCAGTAGGCCTAGTTTTTTTTGGCTAGGCGCGCTACTGAGGATTTATTTTTATTGAGATGATAAATAAAACATTATTCTAAGACTAAATCTTTGCTTTCAGGCAATATGTTAGATAGTTATTGTTGTTTTAAGGGGCGGAACTACGAGGTAATCTGCCCCAGGCAATATGTTGAAACACACAGTTCTGAATCATGATATTGAGCAAATGGAAGCTGCTATTAAGGCCGTTGTGGAGGACGGCATGAGTATTAAAAAGGCCGCGGAGAGGAAGGGTGTTTCGAGAAACACCCTCTCGGACAAAATTAAAGGAAAATCTCCTAGAGAGAGGAAAATGGGGCTAAGTTCCATTTTAACAAAGGAAGCTGAGGCTATGCTAGTTCAATGGGTAATCTCACTACAAAAAGTGGGGTCCCGGTAACAAAGGACGATTTGCAAAAGCGTCCAGTGCCTTACACAAGAATTGAAGAGGGACTTTCCTTTCAAAGATGGCCGCCAGGAAGGAAATGGCGTGAATCTTTCATAAAAAGAAATCCAGGTCTATCTTTTACGAACCCCTCAAAATTTGACAGTAAGCCGTGCTGCAATTACAGAACATCAAAATAAAACCTGGGTTTCAGAAGTCTACAGCTATTTGGTGGAAAACGACTTCCAGTCTATTTTGCCAGACCCTCAGCGACTGTTCAACGCTGACGAGACGGTTTTCTTTCTCAATCCGAAAGGTAACAAAGTGCTGGCGAACAGGGGTTACAAGACAATATATCAGCAAGTGAATTCGGATGAGAAAGAATGCTTGACGATACTTCTAACAGGCAATGCCCACGGCGATATTTCTCCTTCCCTTGTAGTGTTCAAGTATGAACGTCTGCTGCAAGACATCATTATTGCCTCAATGCCAGCACACTGGGGCATTGGCAAATCGCCAAACGGGTGAATGACGGGGGGAAGTGTTTTACGAATTTCTCGGTAACATATTTCACCCTGGGTTGGTTGAGAAGGAGATTCCTCTCCCTGACATTATTCATAGATGGGCACTTCTCACACTTGACCATACATACTAGTAAATTTTGTGACGATCATGGAATTGTTTTGGTCGCTTTACTACCTAATGTCACACACGTACTTCAACCCACGGATGTAGGGGTTTTTAAGCTACTAAAGACTGCCAGGAAGAAAAATGTACATGAGTGGCAAATTCAGAGGGTTTCTATGGCAACAATCGGTGTTAGGCCTCGGCGAATGGTCATTTTCCGGGCTGTTATGCCGTGGTCTCACTTGTTTAGAGCAGAATTACGATATTTCCCTGCTCGTATGTCTTCAACCCACCAATCCCGCTTCCCGTTGCCGTCCTTTTTTTTTTAATATTCCATTTTTATTAAAAAACATAATTACTGGTACTGTTTTATTCGTAAATGTTAGCCTCCAAGTCGATAAATCGGTGTATTACGCAACAATTGACAGAAATGCATTATAAACAGCAGACAAGGAAAATTAACAATGTGACGGCAATTGGTGCAAACGGGTGCCGAATATAGGAAAAATCCAAATACATCGTGCCGAACACTGGCGCAAAAACACACTTTTTTAAAAAATACAATATTTTTCCTAAAACGAATATCTTTGATATTTGGTCTTTCCTAGTGTTTGAGTAGAGTTTGAGGTTAGGTACAGTGCTTTTGTTGATTAAATTTACCAAAATGTGTACGGTGTATACGATTTCTTGTCTAAATCTCCCATAACATGACGACAATTGGAGCATTTACCTTAAATGTATTTTGAAGCTTTTCACGATTATTTTTGATCTGATGACGTATACACCGCCAGTCTTAAGAAGAAGGACGTGTGGGATTAAGAACAGTGGTTATACTGAGTTGTTCTCTTTGTTAAAACTCAGCAATTCTTCTAGGTTTGTGCCATGTCTTGTGTGGGGTTTCGCCTAGGACACGAAGCTGGCTCATCGGCGGGCTGTTGGTGTCCCCGCCCGGACCCCCACAGGAGTATCGAACTGCGCAATACCTCCTTTTATATAGAGTGCAACTGCACTCCTTGACTGCGAGAACCAAAAGCTCAAGCAGCCTCAACCTCCCTATGAAGGCTTCCAAAAAGATGGTATATTGGCTTTCATGGCCGGTGAATTAAAACTCAGCAATTCTTCTAGGTTTGTGCCATGTCTTGTGTGGGGTTTCGCCTAGGACACCAAGCTGGCTCATCGGCGGGCTCTTGGTGTCCCCGCCCGCACCCCGACAGGAGTATCGAACTGCGCGATACCTCCCTTTATATAGAGTGCAACTGCACTCCTTGACTGCGAGAACCAAAAGCTCAAGCAGCCTCAACCTCCCTATAAAGGCTTCCAAAAAGATGGTATATTGGCTTTCATGGCCGGTGAATTAAAACTCAGCAATTCTTCTAGGTTTGTGCCATGTATTGTGTGGGGTTTCGCCTAGGACACCAAGCTGGCTCATCGGCGGGCTCTTGGTGTCCCCGCCCGGACCCCCACAGGAGTTTCGAACTGCGCGATACCTCCCTTTATATAGAGTGCAACCGCACTCCTTGACTGCGAGAACCAAAAGCTCAAGCAGCCTCAACCTCCCTACAGGAGTATCGAACTGCGCGATACCTCCCTTTATATAGAGTGCAACTGCACTCCTTGACTGCGAGAACCAAAACCTCAAGCAGCCTCAACCTCCCTATGAAGGCTTCCAAAAAGATGGTATATTGGCTTTCATGGCCGGTGAGTTAAAACTCAGCAATTCTTCTAGGTTTGTGCCATGTCTTGTGTGAGGTTTCGCCTAGGACACCAAGTTGGCTCATCGGCGGGCTCTTGGTGTCCCCGCCCGGACCCCCACAGAAGTATCGAACTGCGCGATACCTCCCTTTATATAGAGTGCAACTGCACTCCTTGACTGCGAGAACCAAAAGCTCAAGCAGCCTCAACCTTCCTATGAAGGCTTCCAAAAAGATGGTATATTGGCTTTCATGGCCGGTGAATTAAAACTCAGCAATTCTTCTAGGTTTGTGCCATGTCTTGTGTGGGGTTTCCGCCTAGGACAACAAGCTGGCTCATCGGCAGGCTCTTGGTGTCCCCTCCCGGACCCCCACAGGAGTATCGAACTGCGCGATACCTCCCTTTATATAGAGTGCAACTGCACTCCTTGACTGCGAGAACCAAAAGCTCAAGCAGCCTCAACCTCCCTATGAAGGCTTCCAAAAAGATGGTATATTGGCTTTCTGGGCGGGGACACCAAGAGCCCGCCGATGAGCCAGCTTGGTGTCCTAGGCGAAACCCCACACAAGACACGGCACAAACCTAGAAGAATTGCTGAATTTTAATTCACCGGCCATGAAAGTCAATATACCATCTTTTTGGAAGCCTTCATAGGGAGGTTGAGGCTGCTTGAGCTTTTGGTTCTCGCAGTCAAGGAGTGCAGTTGCACTCTATATAAAGGGAGGTATCGCGCAGTTCGATACTCCTGTGGGGGTCTGGGCGGGGACACCAAGAGCCCGCCGATGAGCCAGCTTGGTGTCCTAGGTGAAACCCCACACAAGACATGGCACAAACCTAGAAGAATTGCCGAGTTTTAATTCACCGGCCATGAAAGCCAATATACCATCTTTTTGGAAGCCTTCATAGGGAGGTTGAGGCTGCTTGAGCTTTTGGTTCTCGCAGTCAAGGAGTGCAGTTGCACTCTATATAAAGGGAGGTATCGCGCAGTTCGATACTCCTGTGGGGGTCCGGGCGGGGACACCAAGAGCCCGCCGATGAGCCAGCTTGGTGTTCTAGGCGAAACCCCACACAAGACATGGCACAAACCTAGAAGAATTGCTGAGTTTTAATTCATCGGCCATGAAAGCCAATATACCATCTGTTCTCTTTGTGTTTATATAATAGTATAATTATGTTTGTTAATTAGATTTAAGAATTATAACGATGTACTGCGCTTACTTTATAATTCTGGGGGGCAATTGTAACCCTATGAGGTTACATGTTCTTTTGCATGTTCTTTTGTTCATAGCTATAAATTTTCACATCTGTGGACATAGTATTTATGTATAATTTTAGTTTGTTTTTCTTATTTCTTTGATTTTTTTATTCCATGCAGATTATTCTATGCTAAGATGTTAGATCAGTTGAGTTTTGAATTCCATGAGGGATGATTATTGAGATGTTCATGCCGTGCTAAAAGATAGGATTATTATTGAATTCTTTCCTCTGTTCTTTTATATATATAAAGCGATATCTTAAGTTCATTGAGATGTTAATGGATGGAAGATAATAAATGATATGGAAATTAAATGATACAAGTTGGCTCTCCCTTATGGTAATAATTACCACCACGGCCCTGATAACCACAAAAAGCAGTAAGTACGGTTACAGAACCGATTTTGTACCGAGAACCGAAGAACACATTTCTTTTACCGAACCGAACAATACCGAACCCAAATTTTCAGTACCGAAGACCCCTAAATTTCACCCAGAAGATGAGACAAGGACACAAGGTATGTAAAAGTCACATTCATGTCTCATGCAAGTGTATAAGCCACGTTCTTTCATTCAGAATTAATCACTTGCCTTCCAGTAGCCTTCAAATAAGCCTGCTCCCACCTTCGTATAGAATTTATGGAAAAACATCGCCAGAGCCGACGGCACCGCGGGAGGATTCAGCCTAAGTCCGTAGCTATGACAATACGCATGCGCCAGTATGTATCAGACGGGAAGAGAAGATAACAACACAAATGAAATATCTGATGAGAGTCGAGATATTTACGTTGCGATAGCGTAATATACGCTATCGATTACATCCATTGAAGCAAAGAATATTGCGAGAAAGACAAGACACTCACTCACAGACGAGAAGAAAATATACAAACACAAAAATAGACCAAACATGTGGTATTCGCCAATTAAGCCTAGGTTAAAAATACGGGTTAGTTATTGTTCTATGAAAGGACGGAAATGCGAAGTCATCTGCCCTAATGATATACGCTATATTTACGAGTAGCCTACTGTCACAGGCAAAGCATCCAACAGCATCAATGTAAATAGAACTTATATGTTATTCTCTCCAATTTCAGATAACCTGTATTATTGAGGTGACTGTCATAGTCAGTTTAATTGCATTTCAAGTTAGGATTGGGAAGGAGGCGACCGTGACCCTACGAAAGACACCATCCAGGCACCAAGACGCTACGGTCACGGCAACACAAAACCGTACTGATCAGGGATTTAGGCCTACATCGCAAATCGAATTTACCAGCGACTTCGGGAAAGCGATTCGAACACTGAAATATAAACTGCGCTACAGGTAACTTTTCGTATATCCGATGTAAGATACGTATTAATACTAAAGTTATCAACACAATACCGTTCAGATCCGGATCACAAATCGCAGATTCGAATTTATAATCTTCTACGGGATTTGGATTCAAACCCTCGAACCTCCAGGGCGCTACAGGTGGGTTTTTTGAAAATCCGATGTAAGAAACGACTGAATACTAATTTTATCAACACAATACTGAATCGATCCGGGTCGCAAATCGCAGATTCGAATTTACAAACCTCTTCCAGATTTGGATTCGAACCCACGACCCTCCAGGGCGCTATAGGTGAAGTTTCGAAAATCCGATGTAAGAAATGCCTGAAAACTAATTTATTCAACACAATACCGTACCGATATGGATCACATATCGCAGATTCGAATTTACAAACCTCTTCCAGATTTGGATTCGAACCCACGACCCTCCAGGGCGCTACAGGTGGCTTTTTGAAAATCCGATGTAAGAAACGACTAAATACTAATTTAATCAACACAATACCGAATCGACCCGGGTCGCATATCGCAGATTCGAATTTACAAACCTATTCCAGATTTGGATTCGAACCCACGACCCTCTATGGCGCTACGGGTGACTTTTCGAAAATCCGATGTAAGAAACGTCTGAACACTAATTTAATCAACACAATACCGAATCGATCCGAGTCGCAAAGCGCAGATTCGAATTTTCAAACCTCTTCCAGATTTGCATTCGACCCACGACCCTCGAGGGCGTTACAGGTGACTTTTCAAAAATCCGATGTAAGAAACATCTGAATACTAATTTATTCAACACAATACCGTACCGATATGGATCACATATCGCAGATTCGAATTTACAAACCTATTCCAGATTTGGATTCGAACCCACGACCCTCCAGGGTGCTACAGGTGACTTTTCGAAAATCCGATGTAAGGAACATCTGAATACTAATTTTTCAACACAATACCGAATCGATCCGAGTCGCATATCCCAGATTCGAATTTACAAACCACTTCCATATTTCGATTCGAACCCACGACCCTCCACGACACTACAGGTGACTTTTTCGAAAATCCGATGTAAAGCCTCTTGCTCACGGTAAAATTTTTAGTACAATTATTTGACAAAAGATTTGACAAAAATTTGCTAACTTCTTTTATAAAATATGTTGTGTTGTACACGGTCAAATGTTGCTTCAAACTCATATGAGTGATCGCTCTGCCATCTTTTGGCGAAAACTTGGAATTATATTTGTTTGGCCTGACCTCTGTGGGAACAGGTCTCAATTAATTGAAAGGTTTGCTTTTTGGTCACCAGACGTAGTAGGTTCTATAGCCAGTGAATAATAATCAAGAATGCCATCAGTACACAGTAAACAAATTGCAGCTTTAGTTATTACAATAGCGGCATGTGCAGTTATTAAAAGAAAAAAGAAGAGGAGATCTAGAAGGTGGTGGACCAGACCTTGGGTAGCAAGAAGGGATGATGGAAGGGGTCTGTTATCTTTAGTTCAGAATGAATTGAGGTTAGAGGACACTGAATCATACAGGAATTTCTTAAGAACGAGTGAAGGTGATTTCGAAAAATTGCTCCAGCTTGTTGGACCAAGAATAGAAAGACAAGATACAAATATGAGGCAAGCTATTCCAGCGAAAATGAGACTGCAAGTTACACTGAGATTTCTTGCCACTGGTGAAACATATACAAACCTATGTATTCAACAAGAATACCTTTTGGTACCCTGGCTCGTATAATCCCTGAAACATGTAGGGAAACATACAATGCATTAAAGGAAGATTATTTGCAGGTTAGAAACGTCTGATTACTAATTCAATTAACACAATACCGAATCGTTCCGAGTCGCAAAGCGCACATTCGAATTTTCAAACCTCGTTATACACCAGTGGCTAGAGATTGACTTGCGCTGGATTGTTTGATTAGGCAGAGCTAATTATACAGATATATTGCCATAATAATCCCTGTAGATTACATGGTATGCTCGGCTAATACTAGCTCAACTCCTACAAGTAGCGTAAAGAAACGGTGATAGCATCGTCTCATTGGAATGTGTTACTAGTATCTGTTGTTAATATTTATATGTTTCCATTCAATTTTCACATGCCTTCAGATTTCGCATTAGGGAGATAGTATCGCTATGTAAAGGTAGATGGCGAGCTATCTAATAACAAGGCAGAGTAGGCAAGCATTCATGGGAATATTCCCACTTTGATTTGATTGGCACTGTTCGCATCTCCCAGTTTCCTTTTCTGATCTGCGTGGCACCAAGTTTAATTATGTATTAATTAAGCTCTTGATAGAGACTGCAGTGAGACAGAAACTCTACCCACCTTTTTGGCTGTCACCACATAGAGCTCCAAACAAACAACAGGTGCCATCATATAAGGAAGCTGTTTGCAAAAGGTTTAAAGAATATTAAATTTTAAGTTCAGGAGGAAGTCCACTGAATTGGTGAAGAAGGAAGCACCCGTCGTGTACAATAGATAGCATCGCGTTGGGCAGGACACGAGGAAGGGGGACTATAATCGATCTCACGGTACGACTGTCTTCAGCAATCGATTCTGAAAAGAGGCAAATATGCGAACCATTCGTATCCTATTTCCAATAAGCTATTGTTGTTGTTATTTCATTACAGGGAATTGGACATCATAGTTACGTAGTCCTGTGTATTTGTGTGTGAAAAAGATTTTGTCTGATAACCTGTATTATTGTACTGTCTGTAGTGGTGGTGGTGGTGGTGGTGGTGGTAGTAGTACAGATTTAACTCAGTAGGCTGAGTATACCCCGTTCCAGCCCACACACCAGATTTAAAGATTTACTGGCACGTTAAAGATATCCATCAGGGCAAAATCCTGTCACCTCGAGGTCTCTAAAATCCGAGTATGTTGTCAGAGCCGGGAATCGAACCCGGATCTCTGAAGCGACAGCCAAGAATGCTATCCACTGCAGCACGAGGTGGTCTCTGATGTGTACTACAGCATGGAAGCAACTCAAAAGAAACTGTAGTAGGCTGGATACCAGCAAAATGGGCGACCAGGCAACGCCGCTTGAGTATTTTAATGCCACCAGTCGGGCGACGCTACGGGGGTTGCAAAGACAGGTAGACCGAACTGACTCGAGTATCCGTGACCTAGAAAGCTGGCCCCCTCGCTACTGAAAATGAAAATCCACAGCCTGCTTCCAGTCGACCAACCGGGTCAGGGAATGGAATGATAAGCCTTTATCTAGCGGCGAGGATATGAACTGTGCCGGCTGCCGAAGCCTGTCGCACTCCGCTGGGGCAATGATTAAATGAATGACATATGAAATGAAATGATAGTGGAGAGTGTTGCTGGAATGAAATTTGTGACAGGAAAAACCGGAGTACCCGGAGAAACACCTGTCTGCCTCCACTTTGTCCAGCACAAATCACACAAGGAGTGGCCGGGATTTGAACCACGTACCCAGCAATGAGAGGCCGGCGTGCTGCCGCCTAAGCCAAGGAGGCTCTCCCCTCGCTACTCCAGTCTCCAATTTCCTATTTGGTGCTTGTCAAATTCAATGGAAGAACAAGTTTTTATCCCGAAATTCGTTAGCTAATTTGAAAAACAATATTCAACATGGAGTATTCAAGACGAAAATTGGAGTCCATTTCTTGCATTATTTTTTTTCTGGGATGAAAATCTACAGTTGATATTTCTTTCAATATATGGATGAATCCAGAATTCTCTTCTACGTCTCCTTCTGTAGGGGTTATTTTTATTTTATTAAAAAAAAAATCGAATTTACCCTCCAAGTAGGTGGCTCCCACGGATTCAGCGAGGGAACTCACCTCTACCGCCCCTACGGGCAGTGTCCTGGAGCTGGGAACATCTGATCGGAGTGGATACAACTGGGGAGGTGTGACCAGCACCGCGCCCAGGCGGCCTCACCTGCAAAGCGAACAGAGGCCTCACGAGGGAAGGGAGGGGAAGATTAGGAGGGATAGGCCAGGAAGAGGGAACGAGGCGGCCGTGGCCTTACAGGAGGTACCATCCTGGCATTTGTCCGAAGACGAAGTGGGAAACCACGGAAAACCACTTCGAGGATGGCTGAGGTGGGAATCGAAACCCCCTCTACTCATTTGGACCACCAGAGGATGAGTTGACCCCGTTCCAGTCCTTATACCACTTTTCAAATTTTGTGGCAGAGCCGGGAATCGAACCCAGGACCTCCGGGGCGGCAGCTAATCACGCTGACCACTACGCTACGGAGGCGACTTGTAGGGGTTATAATAGTAATAACTGACGGTAATATATTCTTCACTACTAGAATGAGATATTGATACGACCATTATCACGTGGCCACTACTCGAAGTTTCATATACCATGTGTAGAGAACGAGCAGCTTGAGTAACTTATAGCCGCCCAGTTGCCTGGTATCCACTATCATGCTACTACAGTTTCTTTGAGTTGCCCCATGTGTAAAGGGCCTAAGAACACATTTTTTTCTTTTTTATCGTTTTACCCTCTTGGGTTAGCTATACCCACGGACTAAGCGAAGGAACCCACCTCTACCGCCATTAAGGGCAGTGTCCCGGAGCTTGAGACTCTGAGACGGGGGATACACTTGGGGAGTGTGACAAGCACTTCACCCAGGAGGCCTCACCTGCAAAGCGAACAGGGGCCTTATGAGAGGAGGGGAAGATTGGGAGGGATAGACAAGGAAGAGGGAAGGAGGCGGCCGTGGCTTTCCGTTAGGTACCATCCCGGCATTTGCCCGAAGACGAAGTGGGAAACCACGGAAAACCACTGAGAATGGCTGAGGTGGGGATCAAAACCCCTGTACTCATTTGGACCAACGGGGCTGAGTAGACCCCTTTCCAGTCCTCACACCACTTTTCAAATTCCGTGGCAGAGCTGGGAATCGAACCTCGAACCTCCGAGGTGGCAGCTAAGATCGCAGATCACTACATCACGGCACACACATTTGTATGGCATTATTTCAATTTACATTGAAGTCATGAGTGCTGCGCGCCAGGTATGAATAAAGGTTGGAAATCCATGCACCATTGCCGATGTGAGTAAAACATTATCTTCCCAGAGGGACAAATTATTGTTCTATGAACAGTGTAGTTACCTGGGTACTTAAATATGTCCCAGACCATTCAGATGAAAGGGCAGAGGATTATTACTTATTAGCCGGGACAGCATTCGTTAAATAGTGTGCCACTTGCCCCCACACAAAGTGCGCGAAGGTTAAAGGCACTAAAACTACATTCTGTACAGTTCCAATGTCTTCTCTTTGTAGTCATTTTCCCAGGTCCCACAATAATAATCTGCATTCAAATTAATGGTATCTTTGTCCAAGAGAATATCCACACATCTGTCCATTCAGAACAGGGTCAGGCTGCTCCAAGCTCGGCAGTCGCCGGGTTCGATTCCCTGCTCTGTCAAGAAATTTATTTCTGGTTTGAGGACTGAAACAGGGTACACTCAGCCTCTTGAGGCAAAACTGAGAAGAGGAGGATTCGATTCCCATCTCAGCCATCCTGGGAGTGGTTTTCCGTAGTTTCCCACTTCTACTCCAGGCAACTGCCGGGATGGTTCCTAAATTAAGGCCACAGCCACCTCCTTACCAATCCTTACCTGATTTAAAAATGCATACACTAATACAGGTTATCACACAAATTCCACACACACACACCAAACCCCATAGAGGAGATTAACTACAACAAAAACTCCACACTCGGGACACGAGTATGTTTCTAATCCCACCACTGGCCATCATTGGAATGGCTTCCTGTCATTTCCCATTTTCAACTCCAGGCAATTGCTGGGACGGTAATTTCCAACCGGCCACGGCCGCCCCCTTCCAAAGCCTCTTAACATTTTCATTCACTGATTCAATCATTAGAACTTGCGATGCAGCCGTGTGCGCTAATTCGCTCACCACGACATCGATGTGGAGCAGCAGTAAGTCCAGAGATTGAAGGTTCGAATACCGGGGCTGACAGTGTTCTAATGAGTGAGGTTTCCCCCGCATTTCTTTCACACTCTCTCCAGAGAAATTCTGGTATAGTATCTTATTTCAAGTCCCGGGGCACATATCCCTTTCCCAACCCTAATAATTACAGTTACAGACACTTCTACAGTCACCACAAAATCACACGTTATCAGATAAATTGAACAGACACCTTAGTAGTTGAGTGCAGACAGTGATGGATCGCGTATGACTCAACCAGTTAAGTAGCCTAGACAATAAAATCTGAACAGACCATTTAACAACAATCACATACTCACACTAAGCAAGCACATTTGTAGGTCAATCACCACTTTCAGTAATTTAACAAAATATCACATAGACTATAACTAATGGGGCTGATGACCTCGTAGTTCCACCCCTTAAAACAACAATAACTAACAATAACTATCAAATATTGACTAGTTGCATTGCATTGCAACTAGCTTAATAAGTGTGCATATTGTAAATACTGATTCCTGAGAAGTATGGACCAGAAAACGAGGAGAGACAGAGTGAGAAATGAAGATATACGGAAAGAACTGGGAGTACAGATACCAAACATCAAATTTCAATTAGTGGACGGAGCTGATGACCACATTCCTCTACACCCTAACCCGAATTCACAACAACAACAACAAAAAACTGTAATCTGTGCAAATAAATATTGATTAGCTGTAAATGTTTTCGGGTAGGGTCTTAAATCCCTCAGTATGCCTTCCTTCGAAGGGGAAGTAAAGCCGGCAGGCCCACGTCATAGATTTACGGCATGTTAAAGAACCTTCCACTAATTACATCTGTGTGAAGCTAAATTAATTATAGGTTAAACAACGCTCTAATTAGGTTCCTACGTTCGTCGCCAGGAGCCGACTGCGGTGGCGTCCAGTAGCCAAGTTCTGAACTAGTAGTCGTTGACGGTAAAAGTAGGAACTACTTGAAATTCAATGTCTTCAGTCCTTACCTGAATTAAAAACTGATAACACACACTAATACAGTCATCACAATTAACACCGGTTATCAGACAGATTCTACACTCACCCAAAGTACACGGGCCTACATGACCGCATTGTCGCAGCCCCTAAACTGAGGAACCAACCAACATCTCTGCGGGTGAAAAAATTTTGCGTGAAGAAGTAACAGACCGCTAGATAGTTACACATCACTACATCAGTGTCGAAACCTTTCATAAGGACAGTGTGACCACAAGTATATAAATGGACCCCAAATGACAAAAAGGTTACCGTCCCCATAAGACAATAAAATGTTAAAAATATGCATAGAAAGACGAAAAAGGAATTTAATTAAGCTCCAAATTGTAAAATACTTTCTCGCAATAAATGAGGTCTGATCCTTCTACAAAAACCTGCCTATTTTGCCTATAACCTATCCCCTAGTTTGCCTTAGTTGGCAGCATGCTGAATTTCTATATCCAAGATCGCAGGTTCAAACCCTGCCGAAGTCGTCGGATTTTTTATGAGCGTTAAAAATCCCTCAGTATGCCTTCCTTCGGAGGGGAAGTAAAGCGGCGGGCCCATGTCATAGATATATGGCATGCAAAAGATCATTCCACTGACTACAACTGTGCGAAACAAAATTTGTAGCTTAGATTTGATTAATGCTCTAAGTTCCAACGTTCGTTGCCAGTTGCTGGTAGGGGTGGCATCTGGTAGCCAAGTTCAGAACTCGGTGTCGTTAATGGTAGCATTTGGTAGCAAAAGTAGGATTTACTACTTGAAATTGACCATCTGCAGTCGTTACCTGAATTACACACTAATACAGCCATCACAATTAACACCTGTCATCAGACAGATTCTACACACACAAAGTACACGGGACTACATGACCACGTTGTTGCAGCCCCTAAACTGAGGATCGAACCAACATCTGTGCGGGAGATAACGTTTTGTGTGAAGAAATAACAGACCGTTAGATAGTTACACATCAGTGTCGAAACCTTGCATAAGGACAGTGTGACCACAAGTATAAAAATAGACTCCAAATGACGAGAAGGTTAGTGTCCCCATAAGACAATAAAATTTAAAAAATATGCATAAAAAGGCGAAAAACAAACTTTATTAAGCTCCAATTGTAAAATACTTTCTCGTAATGAAGTGTATAAAATGAGGTCTGATCCTTCTACGAAAGCCTGCATATTTTGCTTATTTCACCTTGCCCGAGTGCCAAAAAATAACGGAAATAAGAAGAATACGTTAAATTTCGAAACGGACATAGTCCTATTTTTAATCTGGGTATCAAAATTATGTTCATGCAAAATTAGAACTTAATCGGTTGGGTAGATTTGCGTGAAAGAGCACCAGAAAGACACCACTACATTTAGGTAGATTTCACTAGAAAGTCAACTATTGCAATGGGTACCTAGTTTCGACCTCCGGAAAATTTCGACATATCTTCGCGTTTCACATGCCCCAGAACCCCAAAACACCGTCAGTTCAAAAGTTTATATATAATTTATGTGTATATATCAGTTTCTTGTGGACACGATAACTACCGTAATTTTGTACCAATCACTTCGAATCGTTTACATAATATGTATCCCTTCAGTATCTCGGTCGAGTTCGTTAATGGGCAAAATTGGTCGAAAGGGGTGAAAATGGGGGGCTTTTTTTTCAAAAAGGGAATTATCGCCATAACCCTCTTAATACATGAAATATAAAGTCTATTCAAAGTTCATACTATGTATCGGATAAGTGCCAAAAATGTACATGTTTAAAACATTTTTTGATAGCACCAAAGGGGTGGGAAAAAGTGGGGTTTTCGGGAAACATTAACCATATCTCTCTTAATAGGCACAATATCAAAACCGTACAAAATGCACAATTTTCCCCTAATTATTACCTAAAACTTTTGTTTGAAAGAATTTTTGATATGAGCCACCATTACGCCAAAGGATGAGAAAAAAGATTTAGGAATTATAAGAAAATGCCAAGAGCCATCAGAGGTTACCATGACAATGCTTCTAGATTAGTAGTAGTAGTAGTAGTAGTTATTGTTGTTTTAAGGGGCGGAACTACGAGGTCATCTGCCCCTCGCTTCTAGATTGATAAGGGATGAGCTATCAGAGGTTGCCATGACAACGACATTGCATGAGATCACAATCAGTTTCCATCTGACTCTGTGGGAAGCGGCTTCGGTGACGTAACTGGTACCATGCTGAACTTCTATGCCCAAGGTCACGGGTTCAAAGCCGGACGAAGTCATCGGATTATCTAAGAGTGTTAAAATCCCTCAGTATGCTTTCCTTCGGAGGGTACCTTCCAACGTTGCTGGTTGCGGTGGCATCTAGTAGCCAAGTTCACAGCTAGGTGTCATTGATGGTAGTATTTGGTAGCGATATTGCGAACTACTACTTGAAATTGACCGTCTGCGGTCCTTACTCGAATTACAGGCTAATACAGCCATCACAATTAACACAGTTTATCAGACAGATCCAACACACACCCAAAGTACACAAAGTTAAATGACGGCGTTGTCGCAGCCCTTAAACTGAGGAACCAACCAACATCTCTGCGGGAGATAAAATTTTGCGTGATGAAGTAACAGACTGTTAGATAGTTACACATCAGTGTCGAAACCTTGCATAAGGACAGTGTGATCACAAGTATAAAAATGGACCCCAAATGACTAGAAGGTTACAGTCCCCATAAGACGATAAATTGTTAAAAATATGCATAGAAAGACGAAAAAAAAGTTAATTAAGCTCCGACTGTAAAATACTTTTTCGCAATAAATGAGGACTGACCGTCTACGAAAACCTGCACATTTTGCCTATTATAGCCTATCCCCTAGTTTGCCCGGTGAAATCTACCTCCGCCTTCCGGCGTGCCGAGAGGAATTTTGTAAATATTATTTTAGTAACACGGTACATGTTTCAGGGCTATCATATATTGATTGCTCCCTTCATCAGCCTTTAATGAAATGTGTATTCACTAGCTCATACAAGGACATCAAAAACTTTGTAATCTATATAAAATATTGTGAGGTTTAAAGCCATTCTTCAGTGTTGCCTAAGTAAACAAAATTTTGGTGCTTTTCAGTCGGTCAACACGAATGTACCCAAAAAGAGCTGGGTTATGCCCTAATCCTGAAGAAAATTACATGAGATTAATAAATACACTAGGATGACCAGTTTCGATCGTCAAGCGATCATCATCAGATCCATTACACTTACTGTTGACCAAAGTATTATGTGTACTCGAGTTTGAAGGTTGTTTGTTAAGTAACCAATAAACCTACATAAAATCCAATACCATCAACATTTTCGTCGTTCTATTTTACGTTAGTTCATGTAGGTTTGGATTTTTTAATTTATATTTTAATATTTTTTATCGCAGTTGGAACACAAAAAGTGCACGTTTTTAAGCGTGTTTCAACCATGCTTCACATTTAAGAATTATTATATCAAAAGCCCGTCATCAGATCGAATCCAAATTTTAACACAATATACATTGGAATGTTGTATAACTGGTTTAATAATTTCAAAATTTTGTGTGTCCAAGAAACAAAGTTGTTATCATTGTTGAAAGGTAACTTTTTCTCGGCTCGAGGTGGTTGGAAAATGTAGTTCTTGGTTGCGTTGTAATCGTTATACATCAAAAAGTTATGCTGTATGACTATGAAATACGTAAATTAATTCACTTATTTTATATGGTTTGTATTTGTACGAGGAAATAACACATGGTTCACCAGCTTCCTCTCCGGGAAAAGCTGTACAGCGTTGCTGAGATGGAGCCCATCACTTCCGAGCGAGACGCGCCATGATGCGTGAAAATAAGTGAATTAATTTACGTATTTCACAGTCATACAGCATAACTTTTCGATGTATAAGGATTACAATGCAACCAAGAACTACATTTTCCAACCAGCCCGAGCCGAGAAAAAGTTACCTTACAAAAATGATAACTTTATTTCTTGGACACACAAAATTTTGAAATTAATAAACCCATTATACAACATTCCAATGTACATTGTGTTAAAATTTGGATTCGATCTGATGACTGGTTTTTGAGATAATTCTTAAATGTGACGGATGGTAGAAACACGCTTAAAAACGTGCACTTTTTGTGTTCCAACTGCGATAAAAAATATTAAAATATAAATTAAAAATTCCAAACCTACATGACCTAACGTAAAATAGAACGACGAAAATGATTATGTTATTGGATTTTATGTAGGTCTATTGCTTACTTCACAAACAACCTTCAAACTCGAGTGCACATAATACCTTGGTCGACAGTAGGCTATAACATATATGTTTGAGAATACAGGTGAAAAATATTTACAATATGTACAATTATTTAGTTGCAGTAATGGTAATGCAACTGTCGGTGTATGCTCAATGTAGTATATCTAATGTTATGTGAAATGCTAAAATGGTCATAAAAATCCAGAGTTTGTCTGTTTGGGGGTGATTATATGGTTATAAAAAATCAACTATGGTTATACTGTAATAATACAGGCTGATACTTATCCGGTTGTCTTCCTGACTGGAACTTCGAGCAGTTTCGTGTTCACTCTCGCACCAGTTTGGGTCGACTGACAGTATAACCATAGTTGATTTATTATAACCATATAATCACCCCAAACAAACTCCCGATTTTTTAATCACCATTTTAGCATTTCACCTAACATTAGAAATACCACATTTAGCATACACCGACAGTTGCATTACCATTACTGCAACTTATTGTACATATTGTAAATATTTTTCACCTGTATTCTCAAACATAGATTTTATAGCCTAAATGTAATGGATCTGATGATCGCTTGACAAACGAAACTGGTCAGCCTAGTGTACTTATTAATCTCAGGTAATTTATTTCAGGATTAGGGCATAACCCAGCTCTTTTTGGGTACATTCGTGTTGACCGACTGAAAAGCACCAAATTTTTTTTTTAGGCTATATAAAATATATCTAAAACATATAATATAAAAATAAATGGCAAAATTATAACATTTGAACAATAGTTTTGCCCCTTTTTACCCTTTGAAGGTCTTTTCTTAGTAGAAAGTCAATCTTGAAACAATATTTGTATTATTTTCACCATATGTTCAGATTGGAGTTGATGAAGCGTCGTATTGCCGGCCCCATGGTGTAGGGGTAGCGCGCCTGCCTCTCACCCGGAGGCCCTAGGTTTGATTCCCGGGATTTTAGAAATGGGTGCACTCAGCCTCGTGAGGACAATTGAGTAGCCGTCACACAGGGAGGCAGCGCACCGGTAACTAAACCCAAGATTAATGGCCGAGGGGTCATTATGTGCTGACCACACGTCACCCCAAACAACTGCAGGTCAAATGGCTGGGCGGCAGTCGCTTGGTAGGTCTAGGCCCTTCACGGGGTGTAGTGCCAGGGGTTATGTTATGCCTTGTTATGAAGCGACGTATTGAAATATTTGAATTTACTTGGCAAAAATAAGTTTTGATTTTCCTGTCAGAAAATATCTAAGAGTAAATTTTGTGTATATATCTGTTGTTATATGATCTTCATGGAATCTGGTTGGTCGTGTTTTATCCTATGTTTAAAACTTCCACTTTAATTTGATAATATATTGATCATTGGAAATTCCCATCAATTTTATTGGTTGTTGTACATGTCCTTAATGAATCCTCTTGCTCATTTCGAGGATTTTAATGGTGAAACTCATTTCTGTCACTTATGGATGTTACATCAATTATTTCAATCATTGGAAGCAACAACTGAAGTTGCGTTGTACGAGACTGTGATCGTGCTGGCTACTGGTGAATATCTGAACATTAGATAATTCAAATTAAAAAGACCATCAAAGGGTAATACGAAATGTATACAAATTAATATTCAGAAGTTTCTTACATCGGATTTCCGAAAGTCACCTGTAGCACCCGGGAGAGTCGTGGGTTCGAATCCAAATCTGGTAGATGTTTGTAAATTCAAATCTGTGATATGTGATTCATATCGGTACTAGTGCAGGAATATTAGACAGAATTTTGGCAAAGTGAGGAAAATTAGTTTACAAGCTAAAACTTGGTGGAAAGGTTCCTTGAATAGCCTGGATCAAAATCAGAAGTTTCTTACATCGGATTTTCGAAAAGTCACCTGTAGCGCCCTGGAGGGTCGTGGGTTTGAATCCAAATCTGGAAGAGGTTTGAAATTTTGAATCTGCGCTTTGCGACTCAGATCGATTCGGTATTGTGTTGATTAAATTAGTATTCAGATGTTTCTTACATCGGATTTTCGAAAAGTCACCAGTAGCGCCCTGGAGGGTCGTGGGTTCGAATCCAAATCTGGAATAGGTTTGTAAATTCGAATCTGCGATAAGCGACCCGGTTCGATTCGGTATTGTGTTGATTAAATTAGTAATCAGACGTTTCTTGCATTGGATTTTCGAAGTCACCTGTAGCGCCTGGGAGGGTCGTGGGTTCGAATCCAAATCTGGAAGAGGTTTGTAAATTCGAATCTGCGATTTGCGACACGGATCGATTTGGTATTGTGTTGTTTAAATTAGCATTTAGTCGTTTCTGACATCGGATTTTCAAAAAGCCACCTGTAGCGCCCTGGAGGGTCGTGGGTTCGAATCCAAATCCAGTAGATGTTTGTAAATTCGAATCTGCGATACGTGATCCATATCGGTACGGTATTGTGTTGAATAAATTAGTTTTCAGGCATTTCTTACATCGGATTTTCGAAAAGTCACCTGTAGCGCCCTGGAGGGTCGTGGGTTCGAATCCAAATCTGGAAGAGGTTTGTAAATTCGAATCTGTGATTTGTGACCCGGATCGATTCTGTATTGTGTTGATTAAATTAGTATTCAGTCGTTTCTTACATCGGATTTTCAAAAAGCCACCTGTAGCGCCCTGGAGGGTCGAGGGTTCGAATCCAAATCCCGTAGAAGATTATAAATTCGAATCTGCGATTTGTGATCCGGATCTGTACGGTATTGTGTTGATAACTTTAGTATTAATACGTATCTTACATCGGATATACGAAAAGTTACCTGTAGCGCAGTTTATATTTCAGTGTTCGATTCGCTTTCCCCAAGTCGGTGGTAAATTCGATTTGCGATGTAGGCCTAAATCCCGGATCAGTACGGTTTTGTGTTGCCGTGCCCGTAGCGTCTTGGTGCCTGGATGGTGTCTTTCGTAGGGTCACGGTCGCCTCCTTCCCAATCCTAACTTGAAATGCAATTAAACAGACTATGACAAGTCACCTCAATAATACAGGTTATCTGAAATTGAAGAGAATAAAATATAAGTTCTATTTACAATGATGCTAATGGATGCTTTGCCTGTGACAGTAGGCTACTCGTAAATATAGCATATATCATTAGGGCAGATGACTTCGCATTTCCGTCCTTTCATACAACAATAACTAACCCGTATTTTTAACCGAGGCTTAATTGACGAATACCACATGTTTGGTCTATTTTTGTGTTTGTATATTTTCTTCGTTTCTTGCCGTGGTTATGCGAAAATGCTAATGGATGCTTTGCCTGTGACAGTAGGCTACTCTTAAATATACCGTACATCATTAGGGCAGATGACTTCGCAGTTCCGTCCTTTCATACAACAATAACTAACCCGTATTTTTAACCGAGGCTTAATTGACGAATACCACATGTTTGGTCTATTTTTGTGTTTGTATATTTTCTTCGTTTCTTGCCGTGGTTATGCGAAAAGTCAGCCGTAGTGACCTTGAAGTTCGGGATTCGATTCCCCTCCCATGTACTAAGTGGAATAATCGAATTTGCGATGTATGGCCCCGATTTGTACGGAGTTGTGTTCATTTAGTTAGTTTTAGACGTTTCTTGCATTGGATATGCGGAAAGTCACCCGCAGCGCCTTTCGGTTCGGTGTGGTATTGACATTGTAATGAAAAGTTTCTTACACCGGTGTGTGAAAATTCACTCCCACATGGATAAACAGTAGTTGCTTTCTGTGCTCATCTTTCTCGCGATATTCTTTGTCTTCAATGAATTTTAACAAATCAATGAATTCGAACAAATGACTGCAATTCTGGAGAGTTAACCGAGTGCTTTGAGATTGTGTTGCTACACTGCATTTGTGACGCAGGCACTGTGCTTCAATTGTTTGCAGGCGCGAGGCCTTTGTGCGCCTGTGCGTGCGGTGGCCTCACGCCTGCGAAGTTGGTAAGTTTATGGACTCGGAAAAAGTTTGGTGCGAATCTGTTCTCCTATACAACAGCCGAATTTATACCTCGCTATTACAAAACAATGATGGGAATACTAGTTGCCATTTCTGGTCCGTATTGACGTATATGAATAGTTTATTCAGTTGAAACTTCCCGTCAGATCAATACAAAAAATATTTGCGCTATTATTGCGCTATTTGGTACATGTTTCGAACCTTGTATACCGGTCCTTCATCAGCCCTTCACAAACAACAAATGGCCACACATCAAATCAACACTGAACAATCCAAAATGCATGCACACTAATAATACATATTAAAACCATTGCATTAAAATTCTGTACAAAACATATTAAAAACACATGTTAAAAACACATGTTAAAAACACATGTTAAAAATTCTAAGAGTCCACTTCACTTGTTCATAAGCACATGTCTTTCTGGTAGGAATCTTAGAATTTTTAACATGTGTTTTTAATATGTTTTGTACAGAATTTTAATGCAATGGTTTTAATATGTATTATTAGTGTGCATGCATTTTGGATTGTTCAGTGTTGATTTGATGT
The DNA here is from genome assembly GCA_946902985.2 of Meconema thalassinum. Taxonomy (NCBI): domain Eukaryota; kingdom Metazoa; phylum Arthropoda; class Insecta; order Orthoptera; family Tettigoniidae; genus Meconema; species Meconema thalassinum. The sequence goes on from OX336393.1 coordinate 304,483,658, forward strand.
GTGGCCATTTGTTGTTTGTGAAGGGCTGATGAAGGACCGGTATACAAGGTTCGAAACATGTACCAAATAGCGCAATAATAGCGCAAATATTTTTTGTATTGATCTGACGGGAAGTTTCAACTGAATAAACTATTACAAAACAAGACTGTCACAAGTACCGTACTAAAAATAACATTTTTTAGGGAGGGAGGGGGGGGGGGAATTATATAAAAATAACTTACCCCCGCCGGGACTACACTGCAAAAATATGTACGTAAAATACTGGGACTATACAGCAAAAATATGTAAGAAATATAAATTCATACGTAGCCTGGTATTCAATTTACAGTATTTTTCGAAGTGAAATGCCATGTCCTGTGGTTCAGATTTCACATTAAAAGGAGGTCCCATGGCTCATGATCGCGAAATTAACGGTCACGTTAAACTACAAGCTTCCTTTTTTAATTTACAGTATAGTATCAATTAAAGAGAAATTTTTGTACTGTACACTGTATTCACAATCAATAATTTTAATTAGGCAAAAATGTGCACGGTTAATCCGCGCACGGATAATCGAGAGTATTGACGTCAGAAAAGTTGGATGGCGCAGCCACGCGGTAGAATCTTGAAGCTGTAACATTGTGACTGGTGAGGTTTATTTAGATGGTGAAGCATTGACGTCGTGATGGAAACAGAAAGAAATTTGTCAAATTCGAGGAGGTACTGCTCTGTATACGGTTGAAAATCGTATAAAACGGGTACGAAATATCTTCACTACTTTCCTATACAAAAAGTTCAGAGAGAAAGATGGGCTTCGGCGCTGTCAATTGGAAAACGTGTTACATGTTACATGCCAGTGTGCAGTGTGCATTTTTGTGAAGACGACTTATTTCCACCGGTACTGTTGATTATTGATAGTTATTGTCTCTAATTTGTATTCACATGGATTTAGCTACATCAAAAATACTGATAAACTTGTAGCCTATTACTTCTGTGCCATACATAGAATGTAATCCGCTCTTCGTAAACTTATTTTAAGGGTTCTTCCGATTGACAATAGCCGAATGGTTAGAAAACTTAAGAAAAATGCTGTTCCAAGCCTTAATTTGCCACAGAATTTATATTCTTGTCTTTGAACAGCAGGTATGTAGGTAATTGAAGTATGATTTGGCTTAAATTGTGTTTTTGGCTATGATCACCCTACTGTTGAAATTAGTTAATTAAAATGTAAAATCTTAGTTTTAAGTACCGGTTTGGTGACCCATCATCCCAGTCAGGCCGGTAACACCTATACTACTCAGGCAGATAGGTCAATTAGCCGTAATTTTGAAGTTATAGTGATGTTAAGTATACATATGCGGTACTGTAGCAGGAGACCGGATCGGCCTAGGCTATTCTAAGTTTAATTAGTTCCCATTTCAGGGTTTTTCAGTTTTGTGTGCGAATAGTTGGTTTGAAAGTTGTACAACAGTAAGGAGAGTATGTTTTGTATAGGTTTTAATTGGTATTATGGTTTATGTCGAGCTGAGGAGTGAATTCGGTTTGGCTTAAAGTGTAGTTTTTGATCTGTTCAGTTTGCTTATGACAAGTTCAAATGGAGACTCCAGCTTTGTTAAATATCTGTATTTTAAACATTTAATTAAATATATTGATAAAGAGGATGCCTCCATTTTAACTTGCCTGTGGCAAGAGATTAATATTCTTGCCTTTAAACAGCAAGTATGTAGGTCAATATTTGCAATATTTAAGTATGATTTGAGCATCCCAAGTAACACTTCATTGAACCCAAAACATTCATGCAAATTCAGGGTTGCTTGATTCAATTTATTATCAGGGAGTCGTCCTTTGTGTTATGTGAGAGATATATATATATATATATTTATTGTGAAATTAATAAAAACATCGATACCGCTAGGCTCCCAAGTACAGGCTTCATATAGGCCTATGTAACAGCAGACAGTAAATTAACTATCTACATGTGGGTAATATTTTTAACTGGTAGTATTTAGGCACTGCATTTAAATTGATTATAAAAATATTTCTATCAATGAAAGAAAATATGTAGTATTTTGCCATCATAAATTAGAAGCCATAACAAACGCACACCCAATTACTTCACGTCACTACCTCGCCGCCATATTGCAAACAGCTGACCGTAAGCTCCTCCCCCGTTTCGGACGTCAATACTGTACTGTGAAAGTTTTTTCTAATAGTAAAATTTGTTGAATCCAGACCAATGGGTTTTGACAATGGTTACAGCCTAACAAGTCCAATGCAATGATTTTTGACAATGGTTACAGCATAAGGTGTCGTCAACAGTGCCCTGATATCTTCTCGCGGCCAAGGCCACACCTCAACCTGACCATTCTAACTTTCGTTTTGTCCAATCCAATGGGTTTTAAGAATTGTTTCAGCCTGCGGGCCACGTTAGCCATATATACGCCCCTGGTTTAGTCACGCACAGTGGTGTAGTCGTGGTGTATATTGTATCCCACGTGTTGGCAACTAGTGACGTCAATGTGTGTGCCTCGTTGTGTGCGCTTCGGCGGCAGTTTAACATACTAACTACGCTGTCGAACACGACTGCCATTGTTAAATGAGCAATAAATAAAAACACATTTACGTAATTTAGCGCATATATCCGGTGCAGTCGGTGCCGAAATGGCCAAGGTTAGTAATTAATTGATATTGTCCCACCAGAAGATGAAATAAGGTAGGCCTATGAAAAAGAAAAGAGTGATAGGCCTACTTCATTCAGAATTAATGAAAAATCTCACAGACATAATTCTCATTCTTTCTTGTTCATAACTGGAGTTTTAAAAAACGATAGACCTAGGCTACTCAAATACCTTACCTGCTGAGATACTAATGGGATCCACTCTTTCCACCTTGGAGTGGCACGTTGCTGTGCCATCATCTCATGACACTGACCCAACATTTCAACCCATGCTTTGTATTAACAATCTAGAAAAAGAACCATACATAATGATTTAGCTTCTACTTAAAATCTAAATACTTGATCAACCAACAACTTGGTCATAAAGTAGGTCAGATCATGACTAGATATTATAGAGTACCTGATTTACAAATGTTCTTTCTTTATAAAGCAAAGAATACCCTCCCCCCTTTTTTATTCTTATTGATCATGTGTGGTTTACAAATTTACTACTGGAGACTTGACATGTTAGACTATCACTTTTACCACTAGATCGACAATTTATTCGTCCAAATTTGATAGCGCCAAATGTGTAATATTAATACATATTGGTACTATTTTCCCTAAAAGACGAGAGGCTCAAACAAGGATACCATTTCATTCATTTTGAAAAATACCCCTGAACATAACCTCTCATGAGAAACTGAACAAGGGTGATCAGGGTAACTTACCCACAAATGTGCACAGTTCACTGTAAACCGATACATGCAAAAGTTGGTGCCATATCCACATTATAAGGGCCAGGCTGATATCAATTACGAATAATCAAAACAGGAGTGAACTTTGTAATAGTCCAGGGATTGTAACTAGACTGATAAACGTGATAATTTCATGATTATTCAATTGAAAGTACAGAAAATGGCTTTTTTTTACGACCGCAGCAGTATTATGCTATCAAGGAGAAGGCTGTCAGGTTACATCGAGGCCAATAATTCCTTTACTGACAGATTAGGTACTAAAACACATTTTGACATTTTTTCTACGTTACATTCGCTCAGGAGTCACTCACGTCACTTACCAAAGCAAACAACACACTACCAAAAAGCGATAGAGTGTGTTCATAATCATCAGCCTAATATACATACATGTCACAGTTGAAAAATGAAATTCCCGCACTGAGTTCATCGATTATCGAAAACTTTTAAAATACTCTCAATTCAGATAATTAATGGGACTATTCGATCAATTCATTTCATAATTACATTATATGCTTGAACGATGAAGTCAATAATTTAATTTATGAAAAACTCAACATTACTATTCAATGTAGATAATGGGAAATGCGAATCAGCCATATTTTCATATGTCTTGTTGAATGTACCCTTTATCTGCTTTTGTAATGTTTTTTTCAATGGCTACGTTTGTGGATCCCTGCTACAGCTGTGTGCTTATTTAAAAGTGCTAATATATAATTTTAAGTATAAGTGATATAATTTCGGCACTGATCTTCCCACACTGGACTATGAAGAAAATGGATTTTGAAGAAGGTCATTACAAATTTTCTTATTGTGGTATCTTTGAAATGTGTACGTGTGACGTATAAAGGGGATTTTAACATTTTTGACGTTATAACATTCCACATTAATCTGTAATAAAGCTGTGGAAGTTTTAATTGAGCTAATTGTCTTACGTGCAAGAAGTGGGACGGAGCAGTAATTGCGCGCAAATTATACTCCAAGCCTTAACCTAACTTCGGTGCAAATTCGTGTCCGCGTCAAGACATTATTTCTGGTTATTGTCGTTTCCTTATACTTAGTGGTACTATGGGTATTATTTATTGTAAAAGAATTCCCTTTGTTTTCACTTGCAGGGAAAATAAATTGATTGATATGATATGGATGGTTCAGTGAGCATTATACCTCTCTTGTCATAGCTTCTTAACTAGATATTAAAGGAAGGGATCTTTCATTATTGTCCGAAAATTACAGATAATATTCCGATCTATAGAAAAGAACTAAGTTGTTCTGGTAACTTAACTGTACCACCAGTATACCGTTTGGACCAATAGGCCTACAGTAAAGTCTTGACTGTCCAGGCACAGATTATCCATGCGTAGTTCAGCAAAATGAATTCAGAAGGAATGTTAGAGGAACCGAAAATATACTTTAATAGTTGAGGAGACGTGAACCTGCCTTTGACCCTCACAACTGCGTTAATACGAATAATACATGATGTTCATACCTTTCTAGGGGACTATACCAATTAAAATTGCCGTCTATTATTACTAGTACACTGGAAATTTGTGCTAAATTGCGTAAATATGTGTGTTTGTTTCTTGCTCATTGAACGACAGCAGTCATGTTGCTCAAGTGCTGAGCATTCGTCAACTGTTATCTGGGCGGAGTGTTGCCAACATGTAAGATATAAAATACACAACCACACGAGGTCGGTCATATGCGTGACATAAACCAGGGGTGCATATACGGGTAACGTGGACCGCTACCTGGCAATTATTGGGCTAGAGAAAGATTATGCGTGACTATTTCCACTGTGATTAACAAAAACCATGGGTGTATAGGATATGACTAATTATTACTGGTGTACGGTATAGGCAAATGTAACTTTTAAAAAAACTCTTTTAATAATTTAATAAGTGCAGCTAACTGCCAAAAGGAATATATACATGACCGTGCATACAATAACCTAAATAAAAACCACACATTCAGTCATTGCAGAAATCTGTCAACGAGACTTTCCGTTTGGTGCACAAAAGCAGGTGATAACGGTCACAGGTTGATCCACACAGTTTACACCTGCAGTTATCGTCCGGGTCGTGGAAATTTTCAGTCTGGCATATCCGGTGGTGGAAACCATGCACGGCGTATCGCGTCACTACATGCCGTAGTTCATATCCAACTTGAGTCCATTCTCTGTAAATCATGGCATCTGTTGAAAAGAACGTTGGCCATATGTCTTGCTGTTTTGCATTGAGTTCTTGTAAAAGTTCTGTGTAGGCGACGGTTGATGGTAGTAATAGGTTAAGGCGAAGATCTTCGATGAAAAATTGCTCTCTTGCTAGCACGTAGGTGAGGCGAGACCGTGTGAATTTCGACAGGCACAATGTTCTTTTCAGGAAAGTGGCTTTGACTCTTTCTATTTCTTCCAAATTTCTCTTCGTCAGTTGTAGCCAAATTGTCTCTAGACCATAAGTTATTATTGGTGTAATTTTAAGGCGAAACAGGGTGATGATAGATAGATAGATAGATAGATTTTTATTAATTCCATTTGATCAAATACATGCATTCAATACATTTTTGATATAGGACACGTCAGAATTTACATGCATAAAATAAAAGAACTAACAGGTATATATTACTAAGATTATAACTATTTATAACTTATTATAATAGCAAATCTTAATAGATACAATCTTATTGCACAACTATTTACACCTCACTCTATTATCATAATATGAAAACTTAATTCTATAAATACAACAACATACAGCTAGGTATTAAAATTAAATTAAAAAAGTAAAATATAGTTATAGATTCCATCACTCCTATACGCTAAAATATTCAACTACTGAGTAAAAACAATGGCACTGCAGATAAGCTTTCAACATTCTATCAAAGGTTTTTATTTTTGGGGCCAGTTTTATATACTGGGGTAGTTTATTGTATAATTTAACTCCAGTGTGAAAAGTTCCTTTTTGATATATGCTTGTGTGTGTGTGTGAAATATGAATGTTTTGATTTTGTCTTGTGTTATGCCTATGAACATCATTGTTTGTTTTAAGAAAAACATCTTTATTCATTAAATTCTTTTTAAAAAACATAATACTTTCAAAGATATATATGCAGGGCAGTGGGAGAATGTTTAAATCTTTAAACAGAGGTCTACATGATTCTCTCGAGTTTACATTTGCCATAATTCTAATCGCTCTCTTTTGTATCCTAAACGTGCTTAGTACATCTGGCGACATACCCCAAAATATGATCCCATATCTTAAGTATGAATGGAAATAAGCAAAATAAGTATTTCTTAATGTGTGCATGCTAGTGCAGGTTTTCAAAATACGTAACGCAAAGCACATCGAGTTCAGTTTAGTATTCAGATATTGTATATGTTTATTCCATTTCAAGTCTTGTTGTATCCATAGTCCTAAAAACTTTGTTTCTGATTTATTTTCTATTTGATGACCATTTAATGTTATATTGGGCATCGCAGGATTCCTATTCTGTATAGTGTGGAAATTTAGACATACTGTCTTTTTATAGTTTATTATGAGGCGATTATCTTGTGACCATTTGGTTAACTCTCCTGTAACGGAGTCAGCAGAGTGCTGTATGATCTGTTTAGTTTCACCTTTTATTACGAGTGTTGTATCGTCCGCAAACAAAATTTCCTTATGTGAATGAACGTTCTGTGTTATATCATTGATATATAGAAGAAAGAGTAGTGGGCCCAAAACCGATCCCTGGGGTACTCCAAATTCAATAATTCCCTCATTGGACAATGTTTCATTAAGTAATTTGGTTCCCTCATCCTTGTGTCTCAAGCTTACTATTTGTTTACGCCTTGTTAAGTAAGACTCTATCCATTTATTAGCTAGACCTCTAACACCATATTGATTTAGTTTGGTAAGGAGGATTTTATGGTCAACTACATCAAATGCTTTCGATAAATCCAAGAATAGGCCAGTTACATGTTCCTTATTGTCAATTAATTTCAGTATACTATTACTACATTCGTAAATTGCTGTCTGTGTAGATTTTTCCGTTCTAAATCCATGTTGTGAGTTTGATAATATTTTATTTTTTTCTATGAAACTTATCAGTCTCTTATACATAATTTTTTCCACAATTTTTGCAATACCAGTTGGTAAGGTAATAGGACGATAGTTATCTAATTCATCTTTTGAACCGTTTTTGTGCACTGGAATTACTTTTGATAACTTCAAAATATCCGGGTAAGTTCCTGAGAGAATTGAACTGTTTATTAAGTGCGTAAGTGGATTTATTATATTTTCGGCACATTTCTTTAAAATTGCATCAGGGATGCCATCAATGCCAGCACAGAATTTATTTTTTAGCTCTTTTATAACTATTCTTACCTCTTCACTTGTGACATGATTTATAAATAAAGAATCACTGCATATATTTATTTTATTATTAGAATTTAGTGTATTTACCTGTGATTTATTTAATAATTTTTGCGGAATTTCCAGAAAATAGTCATTAAAAGTGTTTGCTATTTCCTCTGGATTATTAATCACTTTATTATTTCTGGTCAGTGTAATGTTCCTTTGTATTTTAGCATATTTTCCAGTTTCTTTCTTTATTACGGACCACATAGCCCTGTTTTTATTAGATGATTGGGAAATAAAATTATCATTATGCATTTTCTTTGCTAGTCTTATTACCTTATTTAATATGCTAGTGTATTTTTTGTAGTATAATTTGAATTCAGGTGTTGTGTGGTATTGTTTATATAATTTGTGTAGAAATTTCTTTCTTTGACATGAATTTATAATCCCTGTTGTTATCCAATTGCTAGTTTTGTTATTTTGAACAGTTCTTCGTTTAAAGGGGAATGCTATTTCAAAATAGTGTTTTAGGGTACTGTTAAATGCATTAAATTTATCATTTACATTTTCTAGTTCATAAATTTCTGACCATGTTTCCTTATTTAATAAGTCATTGAAATATGTAACATTTGCTTCAGTGAATGACCTGCACTTTGATTTTACTCCATTATCATTATTATTGATTACTTCGGATACTTCAAAACTCAGTATTTGTCCATGGTGGTCACTAAAACCCGGACAATAGACTTCTATTGAATGGTGATATTTATCTGTATTTATAAAAATTTGATCAGGAGTGGTTTTACTAAATTTTGTTATTCTTGTTGGTGTATTTACTGTAGGTTTCAGTCCATAGGAAATTAGTAACTGGTTTAATAATTCACAATTTCTATCAAGTTTTAAGAAATCCACATTTACATCCCCACAAATTATTATATCGAAATTTACTTTGCTCATGTTATTGAGTAACAATTCTAGTTTATCTATAAATAGAGGAAACTTTCCTGACGGAGAACGGTATACGCATACAATTATTAACTTAAACTGCTGAATTTTTACGGCAGAGAATTCAAAATCCTGTTCCATAATTAGATAATCATAAGCTGTTATCTGTTCATGATCTAAATTATTTCTTAAGAAGATGCAAGTACCACCATGGCTAATATTAGATCTAGAGTATTTACTAGCTTGTATAAACCCTGGGAATTGAATTAATTCAAGTTGTTCCTCTTTCAGCCAATGTTCTGAAATACATAGTGCTGAGATGTCTTTAAGTTCATTTTTAAGCATTAGATTTATGTAATCAATTTTATTATAAAGAGACTGGACATTCTGGTGGTAAATTTTAAATTTGTTACTTTTGCAAGCTTGTGTTGGTGATTTATTTACATTATTATTATCATAATTGTTATTATTATTGTTGCTAGACAAATCCGAAATACCATTGTTGCACTCCGTTAAATTTGACTTCAAAAGATGTGAATGCCAAACCTCACGTTTGGCTTCTTCTACCAGTTTCCCTGCTTCCACTCTAATGATATTACTGTCGAATTATTCTTACCATTTGAATTTACAATTTTGCAGATTTCATCACTAAGATACTCTTTTCCTAATCTATTTAAGTGTAGGCCATGCCGAGTGTGGAACTTCCTGTCTAATTTACTTACATCTACAATTTGGACATTTGGAAAACTCTTACAAATTTTATGAATTTTTCCATTTGTAGCCTCTATTTCTATATTTACACATGACTTGGGAATTAAATCGTGTCTCTGCGGAATGTTTACAATAATGACATTTGTTTTTTGCATGGATGGCAATGTACCCTTTAAATCTTTGATTACCTTTTTACTCTCATTTCTATAGACGTCGTTTGCTCCAGCGATGATCACTGCGTAGTCCTTTGCAGTAAGGGACGCACACTCTCCTATCATCCCGTTCGTGACTTCTGCAATCTGAGCTCCTGGCTTCACTGTCGAAGTGACCTCCATTTCTCGGCTTCTCTCCAAAACGCTTGCTGCTACATCTCGCCCGTGGCTATCCGCAAATATCCGCATCTTCCTGGATTTTCTCTTTATCACTTTCTTCTTTTCTTCTTGAGGAAAGTCATCATTTTCTTCGACAAGCACTCCAAATGAATTTGAGACGGGAATTTCAGTTACATGTACTCCATTTATAGGCCTAGGCTTATTCAATCTTACCTTACCAGCAATCACTGTCGACCAAGTTTCCTTGCTTTCCCCTCTGTTTCCTTTTAATTTATTCAACTCTTCCATTAACTTAGCAATATCTTCCTTTAGCAGCTTTATAATTTCGTCTTTTGAGGACAGTTCGTTTCTCAGGTTATGACATTCGCATGACGGTAGCGGTAGGCCTACATTACGACAATCGGTTTCACTTTTCTCCTCATTCAATTTTACCTGAGATCTTGTGATGATTTTATTTGCATTTTTTACTTTTATTTTGCACGACGAGCATAAATCCGTTACGGTTACACAACCTGACGAGATACTAACACTGTTGACAGTCGTCATACTAGAGATCTAAGTGAGCCTAGATGTTTACACCAAATTACACTAAATTTAATTTAATTATTACTACCTAATAGAATTAATCTAATAACCTACCAATAAAGAAGAATGTGAAATACGTATATCTTCCAATCGGGTGAAGTCTCGTAAAAGCACCACTGCTCTACTTGGTTCAAACAGTGATTGAAGAAGTCACCGAATCTTTGGATACACGTTCCCACAACTTAGTTTAAGTTTATTAAATTATCAACAAGAATTTCTAAATACTATCAATATTCCGTATTACACTTGATCTAAGGAAAGTAACTTTATAGATTTTAAGCCTCTGTTATAATATTTTACCACTTTTATCAAATATTTACACTAGCTGCTATTTCACTACACTTTCACTGTGACGCCATCTTGCTTCAATAGGTATTGAAGTCCACAAATTCATTGACATAAATTTGAACTGCAGTTTACAGATCGAAGCCAATCATTAAGGTTTTAAAACTTCATACGCAGTTTTTCTTAATTTATCTTCAGTTACGGTAATTGGATTTATTTCAATGCACGGAGAGTAGAAGTTTCAATATAAAAGTGTTTTCAACCGAACAGGGCTTCCAATATCATCTTTTTACCTACCCAATTGTCAGAATTGCTTCACTTTTTTTTTGACGTTCACAAGGCATAATGAAGTACTCAAATGGCTGTGGCTAAAGATAGCTGTCTCAGATTCCTTATAGTGTGAACAGCAATCTTTGCCGCGGCGACTCTTTCCTTGACGTGTTGGCTATAGACATCACCTCTTGTCTGAAAAGTGATTCCCAAGTATTTGAAGTGTGATACATTCTGTAGAGGGACATTCTTATACATAATGAAGTCATTTGTTGAAAGTCTACCTCCTTTTCTGAATGTCATTTTCACAGTTTTAGTACCGTTTAGTGTTAATTCATTGTTTTCGGCCCATGTTGAGAGTTTATCAAAAGCAGATTGAATGCAATCTAAGTTTCGAGAAGTGAGGACCATGTCATCTGCGTAAGCGTATATTTTAACGTTTTCAACTGCAATTTCTCCAGGTAGTTCCGCAGTGGCCATGATGAAAAGCAGTGGACTCATGGGGTCTCCCTGCAGTACTCCGTTGGTCTGGGTCATCGGGTTTGACTTAGACACTCTGTTGTCTATTTCTACTTGATTGTTCGACAAGATATTTTTTATTAGACGTGTCACTTGATTTCTTCCGGCGATGTCTTCTATTTTCCTGATTAATAGTTGCCTGTTCAACAAGTCGAAAGCTTTTGTATAATCTATAAAAACTGCATGGAGCATCCCTCCTGGGAGCCTGAGTGCCGCCTCAATATCCTCCTGAAGACATTTTACTGCCTGAATTGTGGATTTCCCTTTAATGAACCCAAATTGCTGCTCAGGGATTGCATGAGATGTCAGTTTGCTAAGTCTGTCAGTTAATATTCCTGTCAGAATTTTCAGTGGTGCACACTCTAAAGCTATCCCCCGGTATGAGTTCGGGTCCCTCGAGTCACCTTTCCCTTTATACAAAACCTTTAGTGTAGAAAGCCTCCATCTGTTTGGGATGTTTCCTTGTCTTAGACACGCATTAAAAAGCTCAGTCCATGTTGTTGCAAGAGCATGTGCAGTTTCCTTCAGGTGTTCGAAGAAGATACCATCTGGACCGCAAGCTTTTTTATCTTTTGTTTCTGCGATTTGCTTCCGAACTTCTTCCAGTGAGAATGGATTCGTTAACTCAATTTCTTCGTCTTGGTTTGTGTTAGGTGGACGTGTTTCTCTGTCTTGTAGGACCGTCCTGAAGTGTTTCTCCCATGTGCTAAGTGGAATGTCTCTCGGGAAATAGGGTTGTTTTGGCGCTGAGGCTTTGAACCATTGCTGTTCAGCTTCTTCAATGAGTTTCTTCTCTTCTCTTACAAGATGGTTCTTTTTGCTTTGATCTATAGTTTGTTTGTAGTGTTTTCTGGCTGTGCTATATGTCTCCAGGTCTTTCTGAGTTAATGTTGTTTTTGCTCTATGTAGTGCGATTAGCGCTGTTTTTCTTGCTTGATAGCACTCTCGGGTGAACCAAGGTTTTGCCCTCCGTTGCCTCCATTTTTGCGTTACTATTGCATGTGCCAGCTGTTCTTCAATTATACTCAAAGCTTCGTCTATGTTGCCTTCCTTGATCTCTCGTCGCGCTATGGGTGTCGCATCCATGTTGAGTTTGCTTATATCGATTTCTCTGGTTATCCTTGTTGACAGCTTGGTTGGCTTCTCTTCTGCGAAAGATCCTTTCATTGTAATTAGGGTGCTGACTGGTAAGTGTTTTCGTACCGGCAGGTCTTGTCTGATCTCTTGATGTGTCTTGCCGCTGTTTGCGAACACAAGGTCAATAGTACTGGAACCATTAGGTCCAAAGTAGGTTTTTTCCTTTTTGTCGTTGATCAACGTTAGGCCCTCCTTTTCTAAAAAAACTCTTTTAAGTCGTGGTAGGCCCTATATAAGGCGAAGGGGGGTGTTTTATAGACAGCAGAGGACAAGACAGACCAAGTTTGATTCCCAGTCATGCATGTGAGATTTTTGAAGTGAAATATCATGTTCTGAGTTTCGAATTTCACGCAAACCATAGAAGTCAATGTCTATCTCTGCTCTTTTCTTACTTCTACGCTCCACTAGTTTGACGGAAGCCTCAGTAGAAGGCAGGCTTAATCGGAGATCCTCCATGTAAAAAGTTTCCTTCGCAAGTTCATAGACAAGACGAGATGGCGCATATTTTCCAACCCTGAGGACACATTTTTGAATCTTGCTTTCACCTTTTCTATTCGTTGTAAGTCTGTGATAGTTCTTAATAAGAATTGTACACCCGCCTGAATCAATACTATAAAGAAAATTAATTATTTAACTTGTTTTTAGTACATGTTTCTGTAGAATTACGAGGCTCACAGGCAATTGAAATGGAACACACATTTAATGAACTTGACATTTACTTGAACAGTACTGAACGAACAAGGTGATACAGCATTATTTTATACACACTGTACCCGTAATTACCTACCATCAGCTTGTTGAAATCCCACGATCACTGGATCGTAGAACCTGGAAAATCCCGGCTAAAAACCCCCAGATACTACCAACAAGAGATGGGGATAATAGGGCACAGGGTAACCTAACCAGGCAACGTTAAGAAAATCCATGGCTAAACGCTAAAAAAGCAACAGCTCAAAGAACACGAGATCTACACAAGAGTGTAATATCAGGCGTAGAAACACCTAGAAATACCCAGCGATGGCTTTCTTAACGTTACCTCCACTCACTCCTATAAATCAGCACAATGTCGAATTAAAATTGGAACTGAAAATATTTATTCACAAAAACCGCATAGCGAAGTACTATGTCTTCAGAAAATAATCTGATGAATGTTAATAGGCTTGACATGGTCAAGAATAAATCACCGAAAAACAAGGATCAAATCCAACACACAAGAATGGGTTGTGAAATCCCATAAAAAAAATTATGGTTCATTGTTACATTGCGATGCGGCCGCGTCTAGGGAATTTTTAGGGATATCAGTGACGTCACCGTGATGTTGCGCGCGGCCACGGATGTCGCGGCTGATGTAATGCCGCTTTGCTTGCCGGGAGTCGCTTTGCATGCTTGTCAGCTGATTAATACGTCAGTTTCGCGTGCGGTTTTCTTAGAGAAAGTCGTACATTTTTCACCTGTTAGCGGTTGGTGAACGTAATTTTAACGATTATTATTCCTGTGAAGAACCTATAGAACAAGATTTTGATATTAGCAGTGTCGTCTGCGCGATTGTGTTGGCATTTAGTAATAAAATGGTTGTATTTCTGGAGTCTTTGTATTCAAATAAAATGCCGTTACTTGTTACGCGAGGAGAACGTGTGTTCGAAAATTACATGAGGAGAACGTGTGGTAGAAAATTACTGGTTCTTATTGTACATGTGGAATAATACGAACTGTGGGACCTATCGGTGAGTTTGTTTTTTACGTTGTTCATATATTTTTGGTTTTTGCATTTAATTGAAAAGTTGTACGTACTGTATTCTTCTAAAGCCATAGATAATGCCATTTGTCTAAACGATAATATTACGTCAGGCAAGGTATACAAATTATACATAACCATATCTTGCTATACACAATTCGTTTTGTAGTTTTTTATAAAGCTTATTTCTGTTATTGAGTTGTCACCACCCAAAATAATATAATTATAACCAGTGTGTTTCCCGTAAGCTTGCCAGAGAAGCATTTCGTTAAGTCGTTGATAATATCGCAGAAGCCGACAATTTTATAATTATTAATTTCAAATAATTACGATATGTATCGTAATATGTAATTGAGCTATATAGGTCAATTTTAGATTTCGATGCGGAAAATTAAAATTATCAATTTAAATCACGAAATTTTTCTACGCATCGGAATCTTAAATTGAGCTATGTAGGTCAATTGCATACCCTGCCATTGGGAGAGCAATCCAGCTCAACTCAATGCCGGTCCCAAGCCCGGAAAAATGGGGGAGGGTCAATGGCTGGTTACTGAGTCTTGGTGGGGGTACTGATGTCGAGAAGGTGCCACCCGTAAGTACCGAGAAATGCTCAAGTTGGTAGGCTTGCCTACTTACACAACCAGCAAATCCTACCTCTAAGGGATGGGTGAGGGCGAATTTCCAGCGCCTTAAAACTGGATCATCTCGGCTAAGGTATGGTAACCCTGACAGAAGAGTCCCTGCTCCTCCAGGTTGGGGGTTGGACGTGAGGCTAACAACCTACTCTAGAAAAAAACACCTGTTACGAAACCACACAATGACAAAAGCCGGACAGATTTATTGGATAGACCCAGGCAAAGAAAAAGGACAAATGATTTACGGATCCCCACATGGAATGTGCTGAGCCTCAATAGAGTCGGAGCTATGAGGAACCTCCAGCAAGGGATGGCAAAATACAAAGTTGAGGTAGCTGCTCTTCAAGAGGTGAGATGGAAGGGTACAGGGATAATGGATTTCAGGGATTATACCTGGGTGATTCTCCAGAAAAGGGCAGATTTCAGTCCTCGTAGGATTTTAAACATATTTTTAAAATATTATTTAATATTTTTATTTTATTGCTTACTATAGCCTAATACTAAGTGTCTTAAAATGTTTTTAATTTGGATTAAAACTTAAATCTAACACTATTTTAAATTATTTTTATCATGTAAACCTCAACTCCGTGACTGTCCCCTCCCACGATTTCAAATGTCTTTTTCAAAATAAATAATATAAATCATATTTGTAATTTCACAGAACTTACAGTAATTAATACTAAATTAGTTTAATAGTTAAAATGTTATTTTTCAAAGTAATAAAATATGAAACAAAGTAACTTTTTTCTTTTTTAGTTTTGTCCCTGAGGGCAGTTCTCAACTCCGTTACCACTGATTATATTTCAAAGAATTACTCACAGGTAATAGCACCTGACCCATTTCTTCACTAAACATAAGGAAGGCAACTATTTCTTGACTGACAAGGGAAGTCTCTGAACCGGGGAATCGCAGATCCTGCTGGAACTTTGCAGATACGTTGCGTGAGCCCAAATAGGCAGAACCATGAAGAGAAATCTTTCGGAACTTAACTTCCCCTTGTACTAGATGAAAAATTAAGATTTACACGTTTAAATTGGCGCGCCAGCGGCGTGAGCTTCATTGGCTGCGTCAGAGGTTGCTTCCCGGCCTACGGCGTACAGTCACCGAAAGAGAGGCGACAGACCCGGCATACGCTTATATCCGTATTCGGAGAGTGTCTCATGCATTGCATGATGAATATTAACATTGCAAAAGTTATATGTTGTCTGGAGGAAAAATATGGAAAATGTATGGAAAGGCCTCTCAGCATTCAAGAACAGGACCTGTTGGACAGTTTGGATGGTAGGCTATAGGCTATTGATGGTTTTGTGCCTATCTGACTTTCTGGCGTTCGTCTCTTGTAACAAGTGTGTTTATTTGTTGTGCTTATTGATATTTACAGGTATCATAACTGGTTGTATAGAGAACAGCACTATGAACGTGGACTCCTATTCTACTCTTACTGTCGCCACACATGAGCTACCGGATGACAGTAACACCAGTAACACCAACAACTCTGATGAAGATAATATTTAGACTGCCACCGATAGCTCACCCAGGAAAGAGTCTGTATGTATGGAATACAAACAAAATGCTGTTGATTATTGGAAAAGCGGTAAGAGGAGCCCGCTTTCCTTTTCGTCGGTAAAAAGTAAGTTTCACCGTTTAAAAAGCAAGAAAGATTTATATTTGTGGGCAGAGCAAGTGAAAAGGGGAGGCACCCGCCGCGACAAATTGAGGAGAATAACATGTGTCGTAAAAGCCCAATTTGACATTGCCCATCAAAATAATGAAGTAATACATGACGTGACAATTCAGCAATGGGTTATGCTAGCTGCTCAGGACGTAAAATGTACGGGGTTTAAAGCCAGCCATTCCTGGATGCAGCACTTTAAGCATCGCTATAATATCATTTCGCGAAAAATAACAACTGTGACGACATCAAAGAATGCCCATCGAGAAATGGATATTATGTCAGCAGCAGAAATATTCGTAGAAGAGGTTACATCGGTTCTTGATTCTCTCGGCCCTGGGAACGTATGTAATAGTGATCAAAGTGGGTTCAATTTGGAGATGTGTTCGGGTAGGACACTGGCTATAAAAGGGTCGAAAACGGTGTGCTCCAAAGTGCAATCAGTGGGGGCCACAACGCACAGTTATACAATAATGCCAACAATAACAGCAGCCGGCAAGCTACTAGGACCTCTCTTCATAACTCTGAAAGAACCAAAAGGTGTGTTTGGAAAAAGGGTTAAAGAAACTATGTTTGCACATGACAATATTTACGTTGTTCCTACAAAATCTGGCAAAATGGGATCCGCACAATTGAAGGATTGGTTTCACAATGTTTTCAAACAGCATGTACCGTCAAGCAATGCGGCACTCCTTCTGGATTCCTTTTCTGGACATACATCGTTAGAAAGTGAAGAGCGTATACGACTGATGATGATACCTCCTGGAGCCACTGCCTATTGTCAACCATTGGATGTATACGGCTTTAGGGTCTGGAAAAGCTTTGTCTGTAGATTTTCGAACACCGTTCGGTTATTGAATTTTGACATCAATTTGGCCCAGAGAAATACAATCTTGAAAATACAGTCTCTGACATATCACCAACTGTCGTCCCCTCGTTTTACTTCAATGTGGCAATACGCATGGTACCGAAGTCAGTACCTGTCCGAAAATCCCGGTGGGTTTGAACACCCTGTGCCATATTGTTTCGATATCAGTGCAATACAATGTAGTACTTGCACTCGCCCGTGTTTCATACGGTGTGGATGGTGTAAAACCAGTTTGTGTTTCCAACATTATTACCACGAACATCACTGTTGTCAGATCTATGTGAAGTAGCTTGGTCACTTACTCACTTGTTTGACTATTGGTTCAGTTTACTCTGTGTTGTGTTGTAATGATATGTATTTGTGATACCTTGCATTGCATGATTAATAATAAAGCACGACGTGCAATATATTGTAAAGATGCAGCATTAATGTCCACGCCGCAGCTCAGGTTGTCAGCGCGAGTACGGGAGGGCAGTCGTTAGGAGCATGACCTTTTGAGCCACCAATCAGGCGTGAGGCACACCCGCGCTTGACCAGCGCGCACAGTTCAAAATTGTTGTACTTATTGCCGTCTACGGAGGGCAGGAGTTAATTTCCGAAAGATTTGTCTTCATGGTTCTGCCTAGTTGGGCTCAAGCAACATATTTGCTAAGTTTCAGCAGGATCCGCGATTCCCCGGTTCAGAGACTTCCCTTGTGAGTAGAGAAGCTGTGTGTTTTTGTGAAGTGTATAGTTGAGTGATTAGTTGAAATAAGATTCAAAGTTCACTTGGACATTACAAGTTCTCAACTCCGTTACTTAGTTTGAGAGGTAAGTGACCAAATATTAATTGCTTATTGTTTGTCTACATGAATAAGACATTGAACCTGCACATTCAGGGCTAAGACTTTAGTTACTAACCTCAATTGATGCCATGTGGTCCATCATTTTTCACAAATCCCTCAACTCCGTTACTGATCTAAGTGTTTACAACTATTGACACTTTTGTTTTTAGGAATTGGAGAATCAAAAGATGGGGAATTTGTTACTGTAAACTTCATGAACAAAACTGGAGAGGAAACCAAGAAATAAAAACCAGTGAAATATTCTGTGTCATCCCAGAACCACCTATTCCTGTGTCTAACCTCCACTTCAAGCTAAAACGCTTCAGTGACATTGATAAAAGAGTTAAAATGTTTTTGAAGTAAAGATCAAAGAAAAATGAAGTGTTTACTCTTTATTTTGATGTATATTAGGCCTTAGTTTGTAAAATAACTGCCTTCTTTAAAAAATCTCAACTCCGTTACCTTCGCCTCCGTTACCAACAAAAATAAACAAAGATTTTCTTTTAACTAAAAAATATTTTTTTTACAGAACCATATATGAAATAGTAGCCTATTATACAGTAAATGCTGTGCCCCATAAAAAATTATAACATAAAAATATGAAAATTTTGGATTATTATTTCTTTTCAATCAAATCTGCCCATTTCTGGAGAATGACCCACCTTCTTTAATAGCGGCAATATAAATAAGACATTTGGAACTGCATTTATGGTTAAGAAGTCAATGAAGCATGCCGTGATGAATTTTGAGCCAATCAATGAGAGAATGTGTGCGATAAGGATCCGAGGAAGATTCTTCAACACCACCTTAATATGTGTGCATGCACCTACTGAAGAAAGTGACGAGGAAGAGAAAGATCTGTTCTACGAAAAACTTGAAGAGGTATTTGACAGACAACCAAGACATGATATAAAGATGATACTGGGTGACATGAATGCCAAAGTGGGAAGAGAGGAAATTTACAGACCTATGACAGGACAACATAGCCTACACGAAAGATCAAATGGCAACGGAGTTAGGCTGATAGATTTTGCAGTAAGTAGAAACATGACGGTAAGCAGCACCTTTTTTCCTCATAAACGGATACACTTGGAAACTTGGACATCCCCAGATGGTAATACATCGAATCAGATTGACCATGTCTTGGTGGAGAGACGTTATGGATCTGGAGTAATGGATGTTAGAAGTTACAGAGGGGCAGACTGTGATAGTGACCACCGAATGGTACTGCTAAGGTTCAGACAGAGGATAGCGAACAACAAAAAAGATATTGGACAGAGGCAGAAGAGGTTTGCTGTTGAGAAGTTGAAGGAGGAACAGATAGCTAAAGCATATAGTGAAAGACTGGAGGAACGATTGCGGTCGGCAAAAGGGGAGGTAAATACATGCATGACTACAGAAGAACGGTGGAAACAGATCAAAAGCACAATTACTAGCACAGCCGAAGAAGTACTGGGGAGGCAACCACCAACAGCTAGAGCTGAATGGTTTGATGAAGAATGTCAGCAAGCACTTGATGAACGAAACCAGGCCAGATTGAAAATGCTACAACGGATGACCCGAGCCGCAAAAAGTGAGTACGAGGACAAAGGGAGAGATGAAAAAAGAGTATGTCAAAGGAAGAAAAGGGAACTAAAGATGAAAAGGTTGCTGGACAAGGAGGAGATGTATGACAAAAAAAAAGAGGTACGAAATTTTTACAGCAGGGCAAGAGAATTTAAAAGAGGATTCCAACCACGAACATCCTTCTGTAGAGACAAATATGGTAATCTAGTTGGAGATGCTGATGGAGTTATGAAGAGATGGGTAGAGTATTTTGAGATGCTATTAAATCTGGAGGAAGATGAGCTAATCCCTGCAGTTGAGGAGAACCAGGAGACCCTATATGATGATACACAGTTGCTGATAGAGAAACCATCACTTGAGGAAGTCAATGAAGCTATTAAGAGCCTAAAAAATAATAAAGCACCAGGAGAGGATGGAATCTGTTCTGAATTATTGAAACATAGTGGAAAAGAGATGAGACAGTGCATCTATGAATTGCTGGTTAGAATCTGGGAGATGGAGGAAATGCCATATTGACCATATCAAATCTCGCGCAATGCGCAGTCTCGGCATTCTATACAGATTCACAGAAATTAAAGACCTCACTGCACTTAAATTATACTTCACCACATATGTTCTCCCTATCCTAGATTTCTCTTCCCCAATTTGGTCTACTTCGGCTATAACCAATATTTCTAAATTGAACAGTGTCTTTAGTTTCTTCATATCAATAGTCAAAGCTCGCAATCCTTCGCTAAGGCAGTTTGCCAAATCCGACATTCTAAATCAGCTCAATGTACTCGACCTGAGAAGCCGCTTACAATTTACTGACCTGTGTTTCCTACATAAAGTTATGAATGATTACACAAAATGTAACATGCTCTTAAGCTACTTCCCACTCCATGTTCCCTCCCGTTCAACACGTCAGAACCATTTACACCATATACCCCGCCCACGACTTGAAGTACAGAAGCGCTCTATATTCCACCGTCTACCTACCCTTAGTAACTCCCTTCCAAATATTGACATATTCTCTCCCAATAGAACATTCAAACATAACATTAGAAGATCCCTTTCATCCTCGATTCCTACCCCCTCACCCTCCTAATCACCCACTACCCCAATACTCCCTGCATTTTTCCCGAGACTTGTCCCTTGCTGCCATCACTGCCATTGTTATTGTTATTGTTGTTATTTTTGTTAATGCTATTTGAAATTGTTAAAATATTACTGTAAAATGACCTATCATGGTTGTATCTAATAATTATTAAATAAATAAAAATAAATAAATAATTTGCCCACTTCATAAGAATGGAGATAAGACCAACTGTGGAAACTTCAGGGGAATTTCATTGCTAAATGTGACATACAAAGTGCTTACCAAAATATTGGCCTTGCGATTAAAACCGTTTATTGAGAGTGCACTAGGAGAATACCAGTGTGGATTTAGGAGTGGTAGATCCACCTCTGATCAGATTTTCTTGCTGAGATCAATCATGGAGAAATGTTATGAGTAGAATATCACTCTACATCAACTGTTCATTGATTTTAAACAGGCGTATGACAGTGTTAGGAGACCTCAGTTTTATGCAGCAATGTTAGAGCTTGGAATACCTAAGAAACTTGTTGGTCTTGTAAAAATGACTTTGAGGAATGCCAAGTCAAAAGTTAAAAGTTCAAGGAATGCTCTCTGAATCCTTCGAAGTGAAAGGAGGACTTAGACAAAGAGATGTACTGTCAACATTGCTCTTCAATGTGGCCTTAGAGAAAGTTATGAGGAGTATAGAATGCAATCGAGGAGGATCCATTTTCAATAGGACACTTCAATATCTTGCTTATGCAGATGATGTAGCTTTGATAAGCAGAAGCCAAAGATTTGTGTCTGAGGGTTTCAGCCATATGGAAAGGGAGAGCAGAAAGCTGGGCCTAGGGGTAAATGAAAGAAAAACGAAATATTTGGTAGCCAGTCGAGATCACAAAAACCAAACATGCTTAGTCATTGACAATTACAACTTTGAGAGGGTCCCACAGTTTAAATACCTTGGATCTGTGATCACTGATAGTAATGAGGTAAAGACAGAGATAAAAGAAGAATGTTGTCTGCGAACAGATGCTACTATGCATTCTTACCTCTCCTGCGATCGCGTTTGTTATCCAGAAGGTTGAAGTTGCTTGTCTATCGAGTAATAATTGACCAGTAATCGTGTACAGTGCGGAAACATGGACTTTAACCAAAGTAGATGAGAACAGGATAGTAGTATGGGAGAGGGAAATTTTGCGGAAGATTTTTGGCGCTGTGAAGGAGAATTAGAACAAATGCAGAGCTGAAAGTACTGTATGGGGAGCCAGATCTTGTGACGGAAATTAAGAGGAGTAGGCTGAGGTGGTTGGGACATGTTATGCGTATGGAGGACAGCAATCCTGTAAAGGTGATTTTCCAAGGAAAACTACAAGGAAGGAGGAGTAGAGGCAGACCAAGGAAGCGGTGGCTGGATGATGTAGAGGAGGACCTCCATTGCATGGGAATCCGAGGATGGAAAAGGAAGGCAGTGGACCGAGCAGAATGGGCAAACGTCATCAAGGAGGCCAAGGCTCTTCAAGAGCTGTAGTGCCATGGAATGAGTGAGTGAGTGAGGTCAATTGCAGATTTCGATGCACCTTTTTTTAAATTATGAAATTACAAGAATTACGATGTGTATTGGAATCTGTAATTGATCTACTTAGGCCAATTATAGATTTCGATGCGGAAAATTAAAAATATCAATTGGAATCGCGAAATGTTTCTACGCATCGGAATCTTTAATTGAGCTATGTAGGTCAATTACAGATTTCGATGCACACCTCGTTTCGAAGGTTTTTGTGTTTCCCTACCCAAAACCCCCTATTACCCAGGCTTTCCCCATAAGCTTGCCAGAGGAGTGACGTCGTGGTAGACGCCATTTTGTTTTTAGGGGAATTTTATACGCGGCCGCATCGCAATGCAAAATTATCCCAAAATTATAGATCCACACAAACTCTTATTGGATCGAATATCAGAACTGTTTCGTTCAGCAGGTAATTTCCCCTGAAACACATGTTAATAATTACCCTGGAAAAGAATTTTTACACATATATACTGTACAATATTTTTCAACACCTCTCAGAGTGTTCTGTGGAATACAGGATGATTGTACACCCTCCATGAGTGTAATTTGTTTAATTCAATTGTGGTTTCGTGGTATATATATATCATAGATATCTGGTGTCCCTCGGACCCAATAATCTCTTGTGAGAACAAGCAAAAATATCAAATCATTCAACACTGATCCTAGAATTCATCAAAGGGATGATTATGTAGCTCTTAGCATTGCAATAAAATTCAGAAATCGGATAATAAAGATCATTACTCGAATTACACGTGCTCGTGTCTAGAAGTGCACATTTCCTGATAATACATTATCGCTATCTAGTTTGATATCTGTAAATCTGTAATTACTTTAAGCCACACCTGACTGTTTATTCACCTTCCATTCAGCAATGGATTTCATCATAATTATTTTAAACATTAATTAATTATTATATAATTCAAGGGTGTCAATACCTGGTCTTATCCACCTGATAAATCTACTCCACTGAGTATACATTATTAGTGTTTCATAATTGCCTTTTATATAGCCTACTTATAATCATTAGTCACCCTCTATGGTGATACGAACGATTTTATCACTAATATATTTTAATAGTTACAGTTTGCTTTATATTTGCGTTTCTAGAATTATACAGAATCGTTATTCTTCATATAGAGTATCTAAAATGTTATCTCTTATGTCTCCAAATAATTATTGGAATTATTGTTAATGCTTTTACAATAGTTTATTACAATCACACGTCTGTTAAAGGACATGCCTCCACATTCGATTATCTGAGATTCTCGTTGAAGGAAACATTGTAAATGCTGTTCAGAATGTCTTTAATAGAGTATAATTCGCATCGAAAAGTCTGAAAACTACTATAAGAACTGGATTTCTATCAGCTCAAAGTTAACATGACATATGTGTGTCAAAACAATAAATTCAATAGGATCAAGATGTCTCAAGCATAAAAAGAAATATTACTGCTCGAGTGTGTTCTGGAAAATATTATAGGGTTCCTTCACCATCGACGAGGGTGATCGTAACGATAAGCACCAACATAGTCGATTAGAAAACCCTACTGTTTCCATAGTACACTAAAACTGGAAATATCTCATAGCAAAAGCTAAAAAGACGAATCCTATCAAACCAAGAGTGTGCTTAATAAAGTCGAAACTATCTAACACGACGTAGAAAAATGTTCAAAAGAACATTAACAACTCTCCAACCAACAATCAGAACGATCTCTATCAAGTAGATCCGTCGATAAATGCGAATAAACGTGGCAAAAGAAAAATAATACCACAATGAAAATTCAAAACCACTAGGCTATATTAAATAGTGAAGACATAACATTAAATCTTCCCCTAAGTTGATTCTCTTCACTACGACATAAATGTTCCCATATATATTACTATAAGTTACCATAAACTGTGTAAAAACACACTACAAAAAATGGATGCATTCTTTTAAAAAGAATCAAAATCCAGTCGAGAATAGGACCAGCCATGAGTAACACGTCAAGTCTAAATCCTACCTGTCGACTATACTAAGAAAAATAAAAATAAAATATGACAGTTACTAAAACATTACAATATTCATGCATTACTACTACTGTTGAGTGTTAATTTGCTGTACCTTCTCGCCAGACGATGATGGAGTCGAAAGCACTGAGATGCCTCCCATATCAAGTCTTCCTTATACGTAGAAATGCCCTGGGTTATCCTGGAATGTCGATGGAATCGAACCCCGGATCGCCATACACCAACGCACGGGTTCCAGACAGCCACCCTAACAACACCGGTTGTTACTGCAATCCACGTACTGTCCGTATCGTTCCGAATAAGCATCTCGTCACAAAGTAGTAGTGTATACGCCCGAAGCGATAATTGCATTTTAATGCCATCATGTCATAATGATCTGTCATGGTAGAGGAAATTTAGCATTGGCAGTAAAGCTTTAAAAATGTCAGTGTCCATTCCGTAGAATGCATGTTGCATTGCCTACATCGCAGTATTCATGTGTAAATGTTGAGCCAACCATAGCTATGAGGTAATCGTGCATGTAAACTCTTCCTCCCGACATCTCGTTGATAATCATGTCGGTAAAATAAGAGGAATGAGTATTATAGTTCATGTAGTGCTTAAGTATTACAATACTTATGTCCATAGAAGTCGCACTATTCTGAAGTTAATGCTCTACTGCAGGTATTACAGTACACTTGCCAAAGTTAATGTTGCTCGTTGCATGGAGCTTGCCTTAATATATGTATGGCATGATTAAGCCTGCATGTTACATGATACATATTCAGAGTGAAGATTGCACTTACTACTGAAATGCCTAGGGTAGAGTATTTCGACACATAACTCTAACTTCCTGACGATGGCCTCGCACACGTTTTCAAGTAGGCCTCGAACTCGCGATACGTGTCGAATAATCGCGCTAGTAGGTCGTTCTGCTCTAGGCAGACATGTATAAGAATCTGTCTTGCTCGAACTGCCCGTAAATTCACGAGGGTGAACAACCCCCAATCTCACGGTGGCTAGATCGATAAATCAAGACGTTGGCGCATAATCAAAATAGCTGTCATATATCATGAAGTCTTGCCAATGAAATCAGCCCTTCAAAAGCTTGTACAATCTCAATACATCTTGGGTAAATGCTGAAAATTATAAATAAACTTCTCTTCCTCGTTATCATAGATGAAATGATCTTTCAATATTCAATCAATATCTTGTATCTGCGTGGAGCATAAGTTCTGAGTGCCAAGCTCGCGCCTGCAACTTTGGAGAACCTCGGCTCGGGCCAGCCTAACTGGATCCCCGTCAGCTGTCGTGCCGCAAATTCACCAGCCATGTGCTGCGTTCTGTTTCCAAACAAATCCTGCAGATCACAGTACTGCAACTAACGCTTGAGGGTAATGGTACAACACCAAAACAAAATCAAAAGAGAAACATATCTTTATGGAACAGTTTACTGATTAACAGTGTGACCAACACAAACCATGGTCACATATTCTAACACATTCCTTAAACCTGTGGGAGTAGAGGACATTATTCAAGACCCAAATCTTCACAAAAATAAATATGCTTAGGCGTAGGAAGAGGCTTTGTTAGGATGTCTACAGTCATTTTTGAAGTCTCCTCATTGATGTATATGACTTTAGAATCCAAAGCATCTCTAACATAGTGCTATTTAGTGTCAATGTGTTTCATCCTATTATGGTGGACTGGATTTTTTTTTTGCCAGTTTTTGAGCTGATTGACTATCACTCAATAATATGAAGGGTGACTTGAGATCTATAAAGTTAGACAAAACACGTTTCAACCAAACAGCTTCTCTTACAGTTTCGAGGATTAATTTCATTTTATCCCCTTCATCAGCTAAAAAACATATTGAAAGAACAAAATAAAACATAGCACAGTAATAAGATATGTTATTAACCCTCTTAGTGCCAAGCCATTTCCTGAAATACTTGCCAAGAATGCCAAGCCATTTTCAATGGTCATGCAGACTATTCGAAAAAAAAATCATAAATACCACATTTCCAACGTTAGAACCATTACGGCATTTAACCCTTTTTAATTGAGGTTATTCTCATAATTAATCAATTTTTTTGGAAAAAAAATCAGTTTTGAGCCTAAATTAACGACACCTAAGAGTCATATTCGAAAAAAAAACTGCGTTTTCAGCTGTAGAAAGTTCTTAGATTCATCTGTAGGCAGAAAACGTCAACTAGAAGAAAACAACTGCACCACAATTTTGGCGGGAACGCGCATGATCGGGGGAGCGCAAACGGAGGGCATGAATACAAACTCAAACCTATCACGTAACGGACTTCGAAGGAAAAAAGTAAACACCGCACAGGCAAGCTTGGAACCTCACCTTTCCAACGGTATGAAATAATCATGGACATATGCCTACAGAAATCTATAAATATAAGATAAACAGTGCGCCGATTCAATCGGCTTTGGCACTTTTGGCGCGAGCAGCGAGAGCCGATCGAATCGGCGCATGGCACTGAGAGGGTTAAACCTGATATGGTGCACCGTATAATTTAGGTTATAAGATCAGAATAAAATGAAATGAAATAGATGGTGACGGTGATCAGCTTGCAGGTGCTTATGACAAATAGTAGTTCCGTATTGAAGCTTGAAATGGTAGATTTGGAATACCAATACTTTACAAATCATTTTCTAAATGTAACATTTGCTTTGAAATAACCTCTCTTTACTAAGAGATCAGTTTCCATCACGTCGTGTTACTTGAAACCGCTTTGATTTGAAAAGGCTTAAAAATGGATCTTTAAGCATACAGGCGCTTCATTAATTAAAGACCTACACGGATTGGTGGAGTAGGCTATTGGTATTCCAAATCTACCATTTCAAGCTTCAATACGGAACCACTATTTGTCATAAGCACCTGCAAGCTGATCACCGACACCAACAATTTAATTTCCATTTTATTCTGATCTTATAACCTAAATTATATGGTGCATCATATTAGGTTTAACAGGGTGTCTACCGGTAACGAAAGGAACGAATTTTACAAATAAGTAACAAAAAAGTAACGAATTTTACATACGGGTAACGAAAATTTTCTGAAGGTGGATGAATCTTTTAAACTCGCGCCTTTGGGCTCAGAGATTGCAATGGAGCGAGTTTCACACAAGCGGCGCTAATTGCGTAAGCTATAATTCCCCGTGCCCGACCTCGAGGAAATGCTTACTGATGATACCCTGAGTGGTATACATAATTCAGAGTATATTTTCGGCATCAAGAAGACTTGTGTGAAATATTTTTCTTTGTTATTAAGAAACCTGACTTTTCGCGAGACGTTTATTCGTGAAAACTTCTGAAACTAATGAGAAACCTCGCATTTCTGTTATTGACCTCTAAACTTGGAGCCTATGTCATATTGAAGTCCAGAAATAACGCAAAATAATTTAATGTCGCAATCTTGCGAAATGTTACCGTTTCGAAAAAGAACTATGAAAAAGCTTCCAAATACGTAGGCTATAACTTATTTTTAAAACCTGTCTTGTAAATTTGCGACATCCAGTATGGTTAATTCGAAATTCCGTTATATGTCGATTTTTCCTTCGAACTTTAGTTCCATCGGATATATTATAATCTAACCGGTTATTTCGAAAATTTGTATAACTTGTATAATTCGAGATTCGCATTCGAAAGAAAATGTGTCCTCTTGTCGTATTATTCGTGCAATCCTCTCAGAATAATTCTTAATATTTGATACCTACTTTAAACATTCATCCTCAAGACGGCCGGCTGACCGCACGACTTGCCTGCGAGAATCTCGTCAAATGGACCGAGATTGACGTCAGTTGCGTAAAATCTTAAAACCTGTCCCCTATCGTGAACTTGTGACCACGAGGACTGCGGGAATCCCGTAAGAGGTGATTGGGCACCAATCACGAAACATTCCGAAAGCTACTCGCTACTTTTCCCATGATCGTATACTTAAAAGCGTACGGGGAGCGACAAGTGCATCAACCCACCTAGAAATGACAGCCTACGTAGCATCGCGATACTAATTTCTCCTTGTGATCCACTGATGAACCCCCAACCACAGCATAGGTACAGCGGGAATCACGGCGCCGGCCATACACGTCCATAACTACTCGTGCATTTTAACCATGCCCAACCTTGAGCTTGCCTCCACCATTCTGTCAGGACAGATAGACAATCGTTCCAACAGCCGGGTGCGGCGCGGATTGCATAATATCGCGAGGACAACGTGAATCTCGTAAAGCGGGCGGCAGCGATTGCGATACATCCCTATATTTCTCCGCATTCAATGACGAGGACAACTGGATTCTAGTCAAACGGACAGCAAGTGGCGCCGATTGCGTAATAATGCTATATTTGCTCGTGCCCGACCTCAAGGACAATGGAAATCTCGTCAATCGCCTAAAAGTGACACCGATTATCTAAATCGCGATATTAATGCGTGTTCTATCGTGAAAACTACAGGAATCTCGACAAACGGGTGAGACCAGCGCCAATCGTGTAACATCTCGATATTTCTCCGTACTTGACTGCGAAGACAGAATTCGGTTACAATCACGTAAAGTCCCATAAATTTATTCGTGATCTACCGCGGGGACAAAAGAAATCTCAAATAAACTGTCAAGAGCAATTATAAAAATGCCTTGTGCACAAGACGACATATTAGCTGAAACAACTCATTTGATAATTAATATCGAGTATTTATTTATTATTTTTTAAATATTTATAACACTCTAAGTGAATTTTATTTACCGCTTTAAACACAGTTCATTGTTGTTTTTCTTCACCGCATGATGAGCCCATTTTCTTGCAGACCGCAGACGTATCTTGAATTCAAAGGTAACTAAAATTAACTAAAAGGTAGCTAAAAAGTAACTAATTTTTACTTCATCCTTACAGTAGACACCCTGTTTTTTTTTTTTTTAATATATCAAGGGCCCGTCAGCTAAGCCCCGGATGTACTGCAGCCTAAAGGCTTATTGTACTGCCCTGTGTGCTCAGCACCAGTCCATTATCCCTGTGTCTTTAATAAGATGGTACAGTCCCATGATAGACTCTGTTTTGATTTCTTTTGGTTCAATTGTCGATCTCCCAAAAAGATTGAATCTCCTGCAATCTAGAGCTTCGCAAGAGCAGATTATGTGATGGGCTGTCTCCGTTTCCTTCCCGCAAAGTCTGCAGTCTAGGTTTCCTTCGATTATGCCCATTTTGTTTAGGTGCTTTTTCACGGGAGCATGGCCCGTGAGAAGAGCCACTGTGTATCTTACCTGAATTTTTTTATATC
This sequence comes from Meconema thalassinum, assembly GCA_946902985.2. NCBI lineage: Eukaryota > Metazoa > Arthropoda > Insecta > Orthoptera > Tettigoniidae > Meconema > Meconema thalassinum. Next base: position 304,513,368 of record OX336393.1, read on the forward strand.
TGAGTAATTTTCCAGCCATGTTCTTACATGGTTCATTGATGAACATTTTCCCATGTTTCATACCAGGGTTAGTTTTCCATCTATCCCAATGTTCCTTTTTGATCCAGTCTTTAATAGCTTTTCTTATGGAGCATTTAGGAACTCCTAGAGCCGGCTCTGGTCCATAAAAGATTGTTGCCGCTCCCTTTCGGGCGAGTTCATCGGCTTTTTCGTTTCCTTCAATGCTCTTGTGTCCTGGGACCCATATCAATTTGATGTTGTTATGTTCCCCCAGTTTAGTTAGGGCATTAAGACATTCTTCCACCAGTCTTGAGTTCACTTTAGGGCTTTTTAAAGCCTTCAGTGCTGCCTGGCTGTCTGAGTATATAATAATCTTCTTATTTGTATAAGATCTTCTTATATTTTCATATATGCATTGTAGTATTGCATAAACTTCTGCCTGGAATACCGTGGGATGTTTTCCCAGGGGAAAGCTAATGCTTTTTCCTGGTCTCATTCCATATACTCCCGAGCCTGCCCCTGAGTCGTCTCTTGACCCGTCTGTGAACCAGATCAAAGTTTCCTCAGGATGCTCGGGTTTTGTCTTCCAAGAGTCTGTTTCAATTATTACTTCAAATGTTTTATTGAAGTTGTATTGTGTAGGAGTGTAGTCTGATTGCATTTCAAGTATGGAATCTTCTACAATTTTTGTTATTGATGATATTCCTGATTGTGAGTCAGGAATATTTCCAGCTTTACCCTGTTTCAGCCTATGTAATGCCATCCTAGCTTCCCCTTTGATCAGAATGTCAAGAGGGGTCAGGTCTAGTAAGGCCTCCATAGCCGCTGTGGGGGTAGTTTTAAATGCTCCGGTAATTGCTAGGCCGACTTGTCTTTGAATTCTTCCCAGCTGTACCAGAGTTGTTTTATTTTGCACCTTGGTCCACCATACCAGTGCACCATATGTTATCGAGGGTCTCAGTACCCTAGTATACAACCAGTGTATCATCTTAGGTTTTAGTCCCCATGTATTTCCATACATCCTCCTCACAGTCATGAAGGAGGTTACAAATTTATTGTATATTTTGTTCAAATGCTGGTTCCAGGTCAACTTGGAGTCAAGAATTACTCCTAAGTATTTAACCTCTCCTTTCATTTTAATTTCTTCACCTTTTAGAAGCAGGGAACTAGTTTCCTTCAGATTTCTTCTTCTGGTGAATGGGACAATGGCTGTTTTGTGAGGGCTTATTTTAAGTCCCTCATTTTCTGTCCAATTGTATACAACGTCAAGTGCCATTTTCATTCGTTCCTCAACGGTGTTAGCAAATTTTCCTTGAACTATAATGACGATATCGTCAGCATAGCCAAAGATATTAAAGTCTAGCTGACTTACCTTTTTAAGCAGTCCATCCACAACAAGGTTCCACAGCAGAGGGGATAAGACCCCTCCCTGAGGACATCCTCCCGCAACCTTTGCAGACAGACTGCTTTCCATACATGTTGTATGTATCACTCTGCTTTTAAGTATGGCTTCGATCCACCTGCAAGAGGTTTCATCTAGTCCTCGCTCTCGGGCAGCAGTGATCATTGATTTAAAGGAGGTATTGTCGAAGGCTCCTTCTATATCCAGAAAAGCTCCCAACGCTACCTCCTTTTGTTCCAGAGTATTTTCCAGTCTTTGTACTACTTGGAAAAGAGCTGTCTCTGTTGACATACCGGCTTGATAAGCATACTGGTTCCGGTGCAGAGGTCTCTCAGCCAATGCATCATCCCTGATGTGTCGGTCAAGCATTTTCTCTAGAGTTTTTAGAATAAAAGACATGAGTGTGAGAGGTCTGTAGGACTTAGCCCGGTCTATAACTTTTCCAGGTTTAGGTATGAATACCGCCCTACAGTGTCTCCACCCCATTGGTATATAACCTAGGGCTAAACCTAGCTCTAAGTATATTAATCATAATCCTCGCAAGCATTTGAAAGCCTTCTTGGAGCATGATGGGCATTATTCCATCACTTCCTGGGGATTTATACGGTTTAAATGAGAAGATTGCCCATTTTAGAGTTTCATAGTTAACCACCTTCCTGGCTGTTTCCCAGTCTCTCCCGTCAGTTTTCCAAGATGGAAACTCCAGTTCCAGGCTGCCCCAGCCTCCGGGAGGTTCTTCTATGATTTCCGAACCTGGGAAGTGTACATGAAATAGTTCTTCCCTGGTCTCTTCCGCAGTTCGGGTGTATTCTCTATTATCTCTTTGGAGTGAGTTTATGCTGTTTTGGCTTTCTTTAGAGAGAATTCTTTGAAGTCTGGCACATTCCGGAGTCTCATCTATATCCGTGCAGTACCTTCTCCAAGACTCTCTCTTTGCCAATCTTAAGGCTTTGTTGTAATCAGTAAGGAATCTCCTATATTCCTCCCATTTTCCTGATTTTTTAGCTGCATTGAACAGTCTTCTTACCTGTTTTCTCTGGTCTGCTAGGTCTTTACTCCACCAGCAGATATTCCTGTTGGACTGCCTGGCTACCAGAGGGCAGGTTTCTTTGTAGGCTGAAATTATTGCATCCTGTAATTGTTCTGCAACAATTTCAACTTCTTCTGTACTTTTGAAGTTTCTATTTATTCCCCTCAGATTCTGAACTAGTTCTCTTTTTAAGCTGCCCCAGTCAGTTCTCCGGGGATTTCTGTAATATTCTGTTTGTCGTTCTAATCCCGCCATGTCGAATATTATATATCTGTGGTCCGAACAACTTACTTCCTCAGATACATGCCATTCACTTACTCTACTCCCTATATAGGGGGTAGAAAAAGTTATGTCGATAACCTCCTTTCTGTTTTTAATAACAAAGGTTGGTTTATTTCCTTTATGGAAAGAAGGAAGTTGGATTTATTGGGATTGGCAGAAACAAAGTGCAAAGGGGAAGGAAGGAGAGAACTGAGAAAAGGCTATAGACTGTACTGGAGTGGGAACGGAGAGGGAAAGAGGAATGGAGTGGGAGTAGTAGTACGAGATGGTTTAAAAGAAGTGAGGAGAATAAGTGATAGGATGATGAAAGTGAAAGTATTACTGAGGGGAGAGACCGTAGAAATAGTGCAAGTGTATGCTCCATAAGTAGGCTGCGCCTCTGAAGAGAAGGAGGAGTTTGAAGAGGAATTGCAGAAGCAGCTGGTAGGAAGAAATATGATTGTTATGGGGGATCTGAATGCTCATGTAGGAAGAGAAAGACAAGGTTATGAGTGTGTTCTAGGACCAGAGGGTTGGGGCGGAAGAAATGAGGAAGGAAAGAGACTGTTGGACTTCTGCCAGAGGAACAGCCTGCTAGTTGGGAACTCCTGGTTTAAGAAAAGAGAGAGCCACACAATCACATGGTACAGTGATGACTTGACCAGGAAGTCGGTGGTCGACTATATACTGAATGAGAAAGAACTAAATAAGAACATCACGGACATCAAGGTTATACCATCGGAGAACCTGGATAGCGACCATCGATTCCTGGTAATGAACCTGAGAGGGAGTAAGGAGAAGAAAGGGACTGAGAACCAGGAAAGACGTATAAGGATATGGAAACTGAAAGAAGGGGATAGAAGGGTCGAGTACCTCAAAATGGTAAAGGAAGGAATTCCAACAGATGAAGAAAGAGGGGTGGAAGAGGAATGGGCTAGATTTAAGACGACACTAGTAGGTGCAGCAGAAGCAGTATGTGGGAGGACAAGTAGTAAGAAGAGGTGGAAGGAAACACCATGGTGGAATGAGAAGACAAAAGATATAGTAAGGGAAAAGAATAGAGCCTTTAGGAGGTGGTATCAAAATAGGACGGTAGAGACAAGATAAGAGTACCAGGAAAGAAAGAAGGAGGCGAAGAGAGTAGTGTCTGAGGAGAGAAGAAAGTGGATGGAAGAGTGGACAAAGATGATGGAGGATAGTGAAGGTACAAAAAAGGTCCTGTATGGGATGGTAAAAAATAAGAGGCGGAAGGATCCTACGGATTATGTTAGAATGGTGAACAAAAGGGGACAAGAGATAGAAAATGTGGAAAGAATATTTTGAAGAACTTCTGAACCCAAATGGATAAGATGGTGAGGAGGAAGAAATCGGGGAAGAGGAAGATGAACTGCAAACAGAAAAGGACTTAACATGGAAAGAAGTGGAAGATGCAGTGAACAAGATGAAAGGAGGGAAGGCACCGGGTGTGGATGAGTTGAGTGTGGAGATGGTGAGAGCAGCAGGAGAGGTGGGGATACAGTGGTTGTACCGAGTGATGAGGACAGCATGGAAGGAAAGGAAGACCCCAGAGGACTGGAAAAAAGGAATAATTGTCCCGATCTTCAAGAAAGGTAGTAGAACAGATTGCAGAAACTATCGGGGAATAACACTGATGAGTCATTGTGCAAAGATCTTCGAGAAAGTTTTGGAAATGAGAATTAGGACAAGGATAGAAGGAGGGATGAGGGAAGAACAACATGGCTTCAGAGCAGGAAGGTCCACAGTGGATTTGATTTTTGCTGTATGGCAGTTACAAGAACAGGACTATGAGTATGGAACAGATCTACTGATGGCCTTCCTGGACATTGAGAAAGCATATGACAGTGTATGCAGAAACAAAGTATGGAAGTCCCTGGAGGGTAGAGGAGTAGAGAAATGGACTATAAAGAGGATAAAGGAGATGTACAAGGGGAGCGAGAGCTGTGTAAAAGTGGGAGGAGAGAGATCGGACTGGTTGGAACAGAGAAACGGCCTGAAACAAGGAAGTGCACTGTCACCGTTACTTTTAATTGTGGTGATGGATGACATAATGACCCGAGTGGCACAAATAATTGGGGAAGGAAAGATGAAAGCAATGGTGTTTACAGATGATTTGATGATTTGGGGAAACAAGGAGGAGGAGGTACAGGAACAGTTAGACGTGTGGGAAGGAATAATACAAGGATATGGGATGAAATTTAGCATAAATAAGAGTGAGATGGTGATCACAACAAGGAAGAAGGATAGAACCACAACGGGAATAACAATTGGTGGGGAACAGCTGAAGAAAGTGGAGAGTTTCAAGTATCTGGGAAGCCTGATACAAGATAATGGAAGAAACGATAGAGAAATAAATGAGCGGGGGAGGCAGGCAGAATCATTTTGGAGGAGTGTGAGAGGCATGTTATGGAGCAAGGATGTCCCTCAGAACAGCAAAAAGATCAACTATCAGACGTACTATGTCCCTATCCTGACGTATGCCTCGGAGACCTGGGTTATGAAAGGAAGGGAGAAGAACAAAATACAGGCCAGTGAGATGAGGTTCTTGAGAAGCAGTATTCGAGCTACAAAGATGGACAGAATAAGAAATGAGAGGACCAGAGAATTAATGAAGGAGGACCATTACAGGATGGTATAGAGAAATCTAGACTTTGATGGTATGGACATGTAAAACGAATGGAGGAGAAGAGGATACCCAGGAGAGTACACGAGACGAAGTGGGAAGGATAGAGACCGAGAGGAAGACCGAGAGACAGGTGGCTGAAGGGGGTGAAAGAAAGCGTGAAGAAGAGAGGAGAAGACTGGTCAAGGGTGGAGGCTGCGAGATGGTGGGAAGACAGAAGACGTTGGAGAGGCTTGTGTTCCATACAGACCCGGCCAGTGGCTGGAAACTGTGCAAGATGCCGTTGGCATTGCCTGTTACAAGTACAGTCAAGCATTCTTTCTCATCCGATTTCACTTGCTGATTTATTGTCTTGTCACCCCTGTTCGCCAGCACTTTGTTACCTTTCGAATTGAGAAAGAAAACCGTCTCGTCAGCGTTGAACAGTCGCCGAGGGTCTGACAAAATAGACTGGAAGTCGTTTTCCACCAAATAGCTGTAGACTTCTGAAACCCAGGTTTTATTTTGATGTTCTGTAATTGCAGAACGGCTTACTGTCAAATTTTGAGGGGTTCGTAAAAGATAGGCCTGGATTTCTTATTAGGAAAGATTCACGCCATTTCCTTCCTGGCCACCATCTTTGAAAGGAAAGTCGCTCTTCAATTCTTGTGTGAGGCACTGGACGCTATTTTGCAAATCGTCCTTCGTTACCGGGAACCCCGCTTTTCCTAGTGAGATTACCCATTGAACTAGCATATCCTCATCCTCATCTTTCTTTGTTAAAATGGAACTTAGCCCCATCTTCCTCTCTCTAGGAGATTTTCCTTTAATTTTGTCCGAGAAGGTGTTTCTCGGAACACCAATCCTCTCCGCGGCCTTTTTAATACTCATGCCGTCCTCCACAACGGCCATAATAGCACCTTCCATTTGCTCAATATCATAAATCAGAATTGTGCGTTTCGACATATTGCCTGGGGCAGATGACCTCGTAGTTCCGCCCGTTAAAACAACAATAACTAACTAACCTATTGCCTGAAAGCAAAGATTTAGTCTTAGAATAATGTAATATTTTTCATCTCAATAAAAAAAAAATCGTCTGTAGCACGCCTAGCCAAAAAAAACTAGGCCTACTGAGGTGGGCCCGTCAAGAAGAGAGACCTACGTAATAACAACAATACACTGTAAATGTTTATTGGTTGCGAAACGTTAACACAAACATTAACATTATCGTGCACTAGTGTTTGTCACAAATGTGCTCTAAAGTTCGTCACCTATAACGACTACTGGACACGATGATCAAATGATAATTTAATTAATACAGGGTGCTTTAGAGCTACATTATAAGTATATTGCCGCTGTTAGTTAGGTCATACAAGGAGAAATGACAATGTGCCAGTTTTCGTCACGAATGACGAGCATTGGCAAAGTGCGTTTTTTTTTTAAATCCAGTGTTCGTCACCGGCATTTCTAACAAAACTAGGCACGTGAGCACGAAATAACAAATCACATATGTTACAGAAACAATTACCAACTATATCTCGCACTTGTAACATTTTAAAATGTCGGAACATAACACGCATGCACATAATTAACTCGCGTGCGTGCTTAGCACATGCGAGAAGCAAATGGCGCGTCAAGACAGCTCAGCTCACAGGAGATGTTTGACGCTGGGAATCACCTATTTCATCGCACGCATGATTTCACAAAGTTGCTCCTTATCGACAAGGAAGGTATGACGCATCTCGTAAGGCTTCGTGCGTTGAGAAAGACCCGTTGACATGCTTATTTCTTGTACTTATATACGAGAGTGACGACGACTGGATCAGTGACGAAAACCGGTACAGTTACCTTAATTACCCCTTTCAACCCCCAGTAAAGAACCTTACTTATATCACCTTTGGCCAAAATGAATTAGAGGTTCTTGAAAAAGGACCCAAACATAATTGGAATGCTGACTTGAATAAGGATAGCTTAACCCTTTATAGGTCGTTGGATAATATCTTTCCACCTTGTATTTATAGAACTCAGTGTTAGGGAGAGAATCTTCCCATCCCTTTCATTTCAAGCAGTTCCATATGCATCCACATGCTAGCTGCACAGAAATATTGAAAACCCATTAATTCGATGTATACTGTCATCTGAAACCAAAGGTGGGAAGCATATATCCCAGTGGTCTGCACAGTGCACGTGTTCGTCTGTTCGGTTGTGTTGAGTGAATACAATGCATTGTTTTACAGAAGAAGGCATCTTTACTGAAGATAGATTTGTAAAAGTTGGTGTATGATTGAAATATAATGTTAATAATGGTTTTGGTCACTTGAGTAAATATATTTCAGCTAGAAAGGAAGGGTCAAGTATAGATTGCGATCAATTTCGGTTAGTGGGATTTTAGGGTCCCCGGTGACGTCATGGATGACGTGTTGATGTTGATTCCGGTTGTTCAAAGTTTTTGTGGAGTTGCTGTAGTGTCTGCCATTTTGTCAGATGTCAGTGTTTCGTTAGATTTTGGCATGCACAGTCATGTGGCGTGCAGCATTTGACGGTGAGTTACGATAAAATTGTTCATACCTTTCTTATAGTTGTTGAATTCAATTGAAAAGTTGCACTGTACTCTTCTAAAGCCATAGACAAAGCCATTGGTCTGGATGAAAATATTACGTTAGGCACTGTCTGGACGAAAATTACCGCTTCTACTACAAGGAAGGTTTGTTTTTGTATGTAAAGCCTTATTAAAGTAAATGGCGGCATTGATGTCATCGGTGATATCACAAAATACAGTAAATGTTTATTTGACAAGTTTACGGGAATACGCTTGGGCAATAGTGGGTTTTGGGTGGGTAAAACTTAGACAGAAATTGGCATTTCCAATAACACTAGGAAAAGAGATATGATAGTATTCTATATTAACCTATTCAAGAGTAAAGATGGGGAGACATGTTTTGTAACTATTAGGTTGAATGCAACAATTTGGATGTGTACCAGGATCGTTATCAGACCTATATAGGTGAAGTGATGAAGGGGATACATGTTTTCAACTACTGCTGTATCTAGGTGCATATATTGACAACTTATGGATGTTGTGAATATGATATAAAATAGGCTAGATCATGACATAAGGTCTGTTACATTTATGATTATTTAGTGAAGTGGATGACATACGGATGTAGATGTTTATATGTTTGATGTTGTGGCTTCCATTGTCTCCATTTAGTCCTCAGTTTGTGGTTTAAAATAGTGTGTCGTTACATGCCAATGTCATCACATGTGTAGAAGTGAGGTTTGGTGATGACTGATGAATGAGTTACAAATGTTGATACATTACATTTGGCGGTGAGTTACAATAAATTTGTTCATAAATTACTTTTAGTTGTTGAATTTACTTGAAAAGTTGCATTGTACTCTTCTAAACCCATTGGTCGATACTTGGTTAGTAAACGGTCTGGGCGAAATCATTGGTCGCTACTAGCTTAAATGAAAATTCCTGCTATACAATCAAGGGTGTCTGAGGCGTAAGCCCCAGGTTTGGATCGTGTATTCTTGGAAAGCCTTAAGAAGGAAATTAATGCGTGTGCTACAAGCAAGGGCGTCTGGGGCGTTAGTCCCAGGTTAGGTTCATGTATTCCTGGAAAGTGTTATTGACAAGTATATTACTGCTTGTGCTACAAGCAAGGGGGTCTGGGGCATGAGCCCCATGTTAGGTTCAAGTATGCCTGGAAAGACTTATTAAATAGGAAATTAATGCGTGTGCTACTACCTGGCAAGCTTATGGGAAAATGCCTGGGAATAAACGGTTTTGGGTTGGTGAAACTTAAACAGAAATTGGCATTTAGAATAACACTTGGAAATGAGATGTATATCGTTTTCCAAATTTTCTTATTGTCCCTTATATTTATAAAATATGTTTCCCATCTTTACTTGACCTACATAGGTGAGGTAAGAAAGTAATACGCATTGAAATTTTGGCATTTCAGCTTATATTTATGAAATATGTATCTCCATCTTTACTTGACCTATGTAGCTCAAGTAAAGATGGGGATGCAATTTTTATAAAATTAAGCTGAAATGCGAAAATGTCGATGTATATCACGATATTGACTTGACCTATATAGCTAAAGTAAAGATGGGGATACATATCTCTACTTACAAGGGGAGCATACGATGCATCGGTCACCGATTCGAACCATCGTTAGTACACGTGTAGGGCATGACCCGGTGTATACCAGGTGCAAGTAGTCATCATCATCATCATCTTGCACAGTTTCCAGCCATTGGCCGGGTCTGTTTGGAACACAAGCCTCTCCAACGTCTTCTGTCTTCCCACCATCTCTCAGCCTCCACCCTTGTCCAGTCTTCTCCTCTCTTCTTCACGCTTTCTTCCACCCCCTTCAGCCACCTGTCTCTCGGTCTTCCCCTCGGTCTCTTTCCTTCCCACTTCGTCTCATGTACTCTCCTGGGTATCCTCTTCTCCTCCATTCGTTTTACATGTCCATACCATCTAAGTCTAGATTTCTCTATACCATCCTGTAATGGTTCCTCCTTCATTAATTCTCTGGTCCTCTCATTTCTTATTCTGTCCATCTTTGTAGCTCCAATACTGCTTCTCAAGAACCTCATCTCACTGGCCTGTATTTTGCTCCTCTCCCTTCCTTTCATAACCCAGGTCTCCGAGGCATACGTCAGGATAGGGACATAGTACGTCCGATATATGATCTTTTTGCTGTTCTGAGGGACATCCTTGCTCCATAACATGCTTCTCACACTCCTCCGAAATGCTTCTGCCTGCCTCCCCCGCTCATTTATTTCTCTATCGTTTCTTCCATTATCTTGTATCAGGCTTCCCAGATACTTAAAACTCTCCACTTTCTTCAGCTGTTCCCCACCAATTGTTATTCCCGTTGTGGTTCTTTCCTTCTTCCTTGTTGTGATCACCATCTCACTCTTATTTATGCTAAATTTCATCCCATATCCTTGTATTACTCCTTCCCACACGTCCAACTGTTCCTGTACCTCCTCCTCCTTGTTTCCCCAAATCATCAAATCATCTGCAAACACCATTGCTTTCATCTTTCCGTCCCCAATTACTTGTGCCACTCGGGTCATTATGTCATCCATCACCACAATGAAAAGTAACGGTGACAGTGCACTTCCTTGTTTCAGGCCGTTTCTTTGTTCCAACCAGTCAGATCTCTCTCCTCCCACTTTCACACAGCTCACGCTTCCCTTGTACATCTCCTTTATCCTCTTTATAGTCCATTTCTCTACTCCTCTATCCTCCAGGGACTTCCATACTTTGTTTCTGCATACACTGTCATATGCTTTCTCAATGTCCAGGAAGGCCATCAGTAGATCTGTTCCATATTCATAGTGCTGTTCTTGTAACTGCCTTACAGCAAAAATCAAATCCACTGTGGACCTTCCTGCTCTGAAGCCATGTTGTTCTTCCCTCATCCCTCCTTCTATCCTTGTCCTAATTCTCTTTTCCAAAACTTTCTCGAAGATCTTTGCACAATGACTCATCAGTGTTATTCCCCGATAGTTTCTGCAATCTGTTCTACTACCTTTCTTGAAGATCGGGACAATGATTCCTTTTTTCCAGTCCTCTGGGGTCTTCCTTTCCTTCCATGCTGTCCTCATCACACGGTATAGCCACTGTATCCCCACCTCTCCTGCTGCTCTCACCATCTCCACACTCAACTCATCCACACCCGGTGCCTTCCCTCCTTTCATCTTGTTCACTGCATCTTCCACTTCTTTCCATGTTAAGTCCTTTTCTGTTTGCAGTTCATCTTCCTCTTCCCCGATTTCTTCCTCCTCACCATCTTTTCCATTTGGGTTCAGAAGTTCTTCAAAATATTCTTTCCACATTTTCTTCAGTTCTTCCCTATTTTCTATCTCTTGTCCCCTTTTGTTCACCATTCTAACATAATCCGTAGGATCCTTCCGCCTCTTATCTTTCACCATCCCATACAGGACCTTTTTTGTACCTTCACTATCCTCCTCCATCATCTTTGTCCACTCTTCCATCCACTTCCTTCTCTCCTCAGCCACCACTCTCTTCGCTTCTCGGCCGTTTCCGAGAAATTAATTAAATTGCAGTGCGGCGTCCATGTTCGTTGTGCGCTAGGAAGAAGTCACCGAGCGCGAGGTGCAGGGGTAAGAGCCCTGCTTCGTAAGCGCAGAATCGTTGAATCGAATCACACCGGTGAACTTTTGCAGTGTGTTGTGTTTTTTGTTGTTGTTGTAAACATTGGCAATTCGTACAAATATAGGTGTCGTGAACAATGTTTATTTTGCAGTCAATTGTAATAATAACGTGTTATGTGAGCGGGAAAAGGGATTCTGAAATCATCGTATGGGGTCAACGTTTGTGACATTACATAATGTATAGTATCGGCATTGCAAATACATTGGTCAGGTGTATTCTATTATATGTATCGGTATACATTTATGTTGGTGTTTGTAATTTTAAGGTTGCCACTCATGTGCAGGCACTGTGTAGGTTGGTAACAGCCTGTTGATTGTTTTTTGTTTTTTCCTGTGTCATATTGCTTATATAAAGAACAGGACTCCTCACAAAGCTTTAGTAGGTGAAGTCCTGAGGAAGTATGGTCCAAACAGAAGGTTAACTTTAAAAACCTGAGAATTTTTGTTTGTACTGCATATGCGCATGTACCTGATGTCCAAAGAAAAAAGTTCGACAGCAAGAGTAGAAAGCTGATGTTTGTTGGTTATTGTGAGAATAGTTCTCAATATAGACTGATTGATCTGAACAAACCAAAGTTTATTTTTAGAGCAAGAGATGTTCTATTTTTAGAACATGAGATGTTTTGTAAAGATTCTGTTCATAATTCTGTTGATTTTATTAAGAGAAGCTACTTCAACTATGAGCGTTATGTTCCTGCCATTAAAAACATTGTATTGCCATATTGTGAATCAAATACCCAATCTGGTGTTCAGATTTCTAACAATGTTAAAGAACCTGAGGATAACTCTGTGATGTTATTGATTTTGATGCTCATAGTGATCTCACTGTTGTACCAATATGCAGCTCTCGTGGGTTTACCTAAGAGGTACCGGGATTTCGAATTAAATTATCTTGTGTCAGTTGCTGATGATGGAAGGGACCTTGAACCATTGAGCTATGCTCAAGCTATCAAAAGCAGTGATAGGATAAAATGGGAAAGGGCCATGAAAATAAGACTTGGAAATTGGTGGATTTACCTGAAAAAAAAAAAACAAAAAAAACAACACAGCTGCAGAAGGGTCTTTAAAATTAAAGACAATCAAATTGGTGTGGATAGTTTTAAAGCTAGGTTACTTGCAAGGGGATTTACCAAAACTCCAGGGGTTTGACTATTATGAGACTTTTTCTCCTCTCATGGGGAGGTCAGTCATCATATTCTCATTTGATTTGTCAGTAAAAGAAAATTTGAAACTGTATCATTTTGATGTTTGCACTGCCTTTCTGAATGGTAGGCTTGAGGAGGAGATCTACATGACACAACCTGAGGGTTTTCATGTTCATGGACAAGAAATAAAGTTTGCTTGCTTCAGAAGTCTCATCATCGGCTTTAACTCGAATCCGAGTATAAATCTTCTTCCTTCAGTCCAGTTTGTGGATGTGTTTACGGTGACTAAAGAGTCCAATCCTGGCATGGAACAAGCGACCACACAAGTCGCATAGTATTGCTGGAGGAGGACGTGGTTGGGCTGCTCGAAGTTTCCTAGCTTGACGCTTGGCCTCTTCATGTATGCGTCGATCCCTTTCAAACGTCTTTACAGTATCCGAGATGGTACGGCGCCAAGTTGAGCGGTCTTCAGCCAGCATGTCCCAGGTTTGTGAATCAAGACCTGCCAATTTCAGGGTCTGCTTAAATTGGTCCTTGTAGCGCCTCTTAGGATCACCATGAGGTCTGGTGCCATAGCATAACTCACCATATAGCATTTGACGAGGTAATCTCACATCATCCATCCGATGGACATGACCAATCCATCTAAATTGGTGACCTATTATGGATGATTCTATGCTGTTCATTTGAGCCTTTTCTAGAACAGCAATATTGGTAATGCGGTCTTCCCATTTAATCCTCAGGATTGATCGAAGTTTTTGTAGGTGGAAACGCTCAAGCTTCCTAAGATCACGTCGGTAAAGGGTCCACGTTTCACAGCCATACAACAATGTAGAAATGACTACTGCTTTGTACACCATAAGATTTGTACTCATGGACAGATCTTTATTCATGAAGACCCGGTGCGCTAATCGTCCATATGCTGCATGGGCTGCGCCAATTCTCTTATCCACATTCTGCTCACAGGTACAGCTCACAGAAATGGTACTGCCCAGGTACGAGAAGTGGTCAACCTGTTCTAATGGCAAATTTGACATGGAGATATTGAACTGAGGAAGAGGTGTGCCTGGTGAAGGTTGTGCCAAGACTTTAGTCTTATTCACATTTATGGTAAGACCAAAGCGATCACATGCACTTTTGTAACAGTTAACTGACTCTTGCAGCTCTTCTGGTGTGAGAGTTGGTGACGCAGCATCATCTGCATACAACATGTTAGTAACCTTAGTAACCTGAGTTTTCCTCAAGGAGTGGAGACGAGTTAGGTTGAAAAGCCCTCCATGAAAACGATACTTGATCTCCACACCTGGGATGTTTGTGGGTGAATCATAAAGCATTGTAGCCAAGTACAGCGCAAAAAGCGTTGGAGCCAGTACACATCCTTGTTTCAGTCCATTGGTAATGGGAAATTCATCGGACATCTTATTCTGATGGCAAACCTGACCTGTCATGCCATCATGGAGAGCTTTGATTAGATCTACAAAACGCTGAGGGCAACCAAACCGCTTCAGCACTGCCCACATGGCTGGTCTTGGAACCGAATCAAATGCCTTTTCCAAGTCATAAAAGACTAAGAAGAGTGGATTCTGTTGTTCTCTACATTTTTCTTGTAGCTGTCTCACACAGAAAATCAAGTCAATTGTGCTTCTGGAAGTTCTAAATCCACATTGTGACTCTGGGAGGATCCTCTCAGAGATAACCTTGAGGTGGTTAAGTAGAATTCTTGCAAGAATCTTCCCCACAATTGATAGCAGTGATATACCACGGTAGTTGCCACAAACACTGCGATCACCCTTTTTAAAGATAGTGACGATAGTGGCATTCTTTAGGTCTCCAGGTACCTTTCTTGATTCCCATATTCTGAGGATAAGGATGAAAATTCTTGTTTTGAGGGAATGACCTCCGGCTTGAATTAGTTCCAGAGGGATGTTATCTGGGCCAGGTGCTTTTCTGGGTTTCAATTGGGTGAGAGCTGCACTGAATTCATGATAAGTAGGAGGTACTGCCAACCACAGTTGTTCAGGTTGTTGCGGCACATCACAGTGGAAGTCTTCAGCAGCTTCTGATGGACAATTTAGGAGATTGGAGAAGTGCTCCTTCCAGCATTCCAAGATTTCTTGACTATCAGTAAAGGTAGTAGAATTATCAGCGCTTTTCAGTGTACCTGATGATGAGCGAGATGGTCCATATATTTCCTTGAGTACGGCATAGAAGTTCCTCAAGTCTCGAGCATCCGATAGTCTCTGCAGTTCCTGAGCCTTCTGTTGCCACCAAGTATTTTTAATCTGCCTTATCTGCGTCTGGCATTTACCCTTGATTTCCAGTAGTTTATCTCTCTTTGTGTTGGAAGTTGGGTCTTGAAGATGGGCAAGATAGGCATTCCTTTTGGCATTGATGAGAGACAGAATTTCCTCATTGTTGTCATCAAACCAGTCTTGTCTTTTCTGCACTATAAAACCAATGGTTTCCTCAGCTGACTGTGTGATAATCTTCTGTAGTGTGGCCCATTTTTGCTGAATGTAATTCGTTACTGGGTTTTCTGATAACTGGGTGACGATCCTGTTTCCAAAATGTTTATAGATGGATTCATCCTGAAGTTTGGATGTATTAAACTTCTTTCTTGGCAAATTTTTGATGTTCCTAGGTGGTTTAGGTCTGATAGATATCCTGAGCTTACATATAAGAAGTTTATGATCTGTCCAACAATCGTCTATATTCCTTGCTGTTCTGGTAATAAGAGTGTCCTTCTTATCACATTGCCGGGTAATGATATAATCAAGAATGTGCCAATGTTTGGAACGAGGATGCATCCACGTGGTTTTGAAGTGGTCAGGTAGCCGGAACTGCGTGTTGGTAATGAAAAGTTCGTGTTCTGCACAAAGACCAAGAAGCAACAGTCCATTGGGATTACATTTTCCAAGTCCCTGTTTGCCCATCACATTATTCCATAGCCTGTGATCTTTCCCAACTCTGGCATTGAAGTCTCCGAGGAACAAGAGTTTATCTGCAGATGGTACCTTGGAGATGATTTCACTTAGCTGACTATAGAACTGAGCCTTTACTTCATCATCAGAATCTAAGGTAGGAGCATAGGCAGAGATGAGTGTCATAAAGGAACCTCCTGAGAGTGGTATGCGGAGAGTCATGAGCCTTTCGCTGATTGCAATGGGCGTAAGTTGGTGATAATTTACCAGTTTGGTCTTCACAGCGAAGCCCACACCATGAATACGACATTCACCCTCCTCCTTTCCTTTCCAGAAGATGGTATATCCTGTTCCAGATTCAGTAATCTTGCCTTCAGCAGACGGCCTAGTTTCACTGAGAGCAGCAATGTCAACGTTGAGTCTTGATAACTCATGGGTTACGAGAGCTGACCTTCTCTCAGGTCTAATGTTGTTGTCCAAATCAAGCAAGGTTCTGATGTTCCATGATCCAATAATCAATTTGTGATTCTTTACTGTTTTTGAGTTTCGACCGCATGAGGGGTGACCTGCTGAGTGAGGTTGCCCAGCCGGACCAAGATTGTGACTTCCGATGTTTAGCCCACCTTTTCTAGGGCCTTCCCCATGTGGGGTGGGCAGCGGTGATCCTAAATAGGCCTGACCAAACACAGATGCAGGACCGAATTCCTGAGTAGTCACAGAGTCTCCGGAAGACGACCATCACACATCTGCTGCCAACGTGCAGGTCCGAACTAGGAGCTTCCAGTTACACACATAACCTGCCCCCACCGTCCATATCCCATCGCCGTTGGACTTTGAAAAGTGACGTTCGGAAGAAGTGCCACTGGCGTGAATTTGTTTAGGGTGAATCTCAGCTTGCCAGGACGAGCCTTATCTTGCGGCTCACAAAGAATGAGACATGCAGGACCGAACACAGAGACTGCAACGAACTGCCGCATACTCAAGTACTACTGAGGTGCGCCTTTACAGCCAGTCAGTCTGGCGTGGCCTCTTCCGCCTCTATGACCGTTGGGAGCCATGAGAGTGATTGGCTCCTCATCCGCTCATTTTGCCGTTGGGCCAAAACCTGCCCATCATAACTATGGACAATAGTTTGCCCTATTAAACCTGAGCAATAGGTGCCCCTTCCGCCAACCACACAGTGCCAGAGTTCACCTCTTTCACTGCAGGTACCGTTGAGGACTTCACCGTAACCCTGGCAAGGGACCCTAACAAGGTACTACCAGCCGGGCCAGCTGGACCAGGGTTTTTTAAAGAGGTGTTACTCCTCTATCACTCCCTACTTGATCATACTATCTATCTATATATATATACATACTGTAACACTGTATAACACTACACTAGGTGCTATTGCACCACACTGTAACACTCTACTAGAAGCAATACCAACACTGTATAACACTAGGAGCTATTGCGCACCACACTGTGTAACTCCACTGGTAGTAATACCTACACTGTATAACACTACACTATGTGCTATTGCACCACACTGTCACTCCACTGGTAGTAATACCTACACTGTATAACACTACACTAGGTGCTATTGCACCACACTGTGTCACTCCACTGGTAGTAATACCTACACTGTATAACACTAGGAGCTATTGCACCACACTGTGTAACTCCACTACTAGTAATACCTACACTGTATAACACTACACTAGGAGCTATTGCACCACACTGTGTAACTCCACTGGTAGTAATACCTACACTGTATAACACTACACTATGTGCTATTGCACCACACTGCCCCACTCCACTGGTTGTAATACCTACACTGTATAACACTACACTATGTGCTATTGCACCACACTGTGTAACTCCACTACTAGTAGTAATACCTACACTGTATAACACTACACTAGGAGCTATTGCACCACACTGTGTAACTCCACTGGTAGTAATACCTACACTGTATAACACTATGTGCTATTGCACCACACTGTGTCACTCGACTGGTAGTAATACCTACACTGTATAACACTACACTATGTGCTATTGCACCACACTGTGTAACTCTGCTACACTGCTTCTGAAGTCTATTTATGGGCTGAAACAAGCATCTAGGTGCTGGCATTTTGTAATAACGAAGGAACTCTAACATTGGCTGTCAGAATTCCAAACAAGAACCATGTTTGTTTTTCAGAAAGTCTGATGGTTACTTATCTATAATTGCATTGTATGTTGATGATCTGCTCCCTGTAACTAATGATTCAAGAGGAAAGAAAAGGCTGAGTAGGAAATTCGGAGAGAAGTTCAAATTAAAAGATCTAGGGGAAGCTATAGAGCGTCTCAACCTTAAAAGACAGTATGGAATTAAATGTAGTATTTGCCTCTCACTCGCATTCGTATGTCCTGCAATTAGCTTCGTCCTCTTCGACCCAGGCGATGTTGCCATTTCCCAATAATTGAAAGTGACAAATCTAAGAAAATGTTTGTGTGGTATTATAGAGAATTTCCCGCTCTTCATGATGGTGTAAAAATAAAAGCCATAAATAATTAACACATGGCCCAATTTTCATAATTACGATATTTTAGCGCGAATCTATATTTTTGCAGTTATAAAACTTATCACACCATAGATAATGAACTAATGATCGCAACAGATCAAGAATTTATTTTTAGATTGCCTGATGTTGGTAGAAGATAGATACCTTAGTTCTCAGGGCAGTAATTATTTTCATAATAAGAAAGTTATGTTGTTTTTTTTCTTAAATGTTACTTGAAAAATCTGGGATGGTGTCACATAAAAGGTAGCTAGCGAGAAAGTTTTTTGCTGTTGACTTTACGTTGGTGACTAAGCGAGAAGAAATGTTCATTAATGTCTGAAATAGTTTTTCAAACAAACCAGAGCTCAATATTAGGTAGCATTCATAAGTTATAGCACTTCGCTTAGTCCTCCCGCTCAGCGCTGACGCACCGGAACTTTGTTTACTAACGTGGCCAGCAGTCTATCTCCCCTGACTACGTTTGAAGGAGGGTAGGTGATGATGTGAAGTAGAACTAAGAAATGAAGTGAATTTTGTGTTCTTTATAAATTGTCCGCCTCGTTGCGTTCTTGGCTGTCACTGTGTTGTCGGGTTTGAATCCCGGCTCTGCCAAGAAATGTAATTCTGGTCTGAGGGCTGGAACGGGGTGTACTCAACTCCATGAGACAAAACTGAGAAGAAGCGGGTTCAATTCCTACCTCAGCCATCCTCGAAGTGGTTTCCGTAGTTTGCCTTTGTTCGTCCCGGGAATTAACAAGGGTTCGTTAATGGTGCAGAGTTAACGTTTCTGTGCCAAAAAGAACACGGTAGACACACACGACAAAATGACAGGTGAAGTATATGAAAAGTGGTTCGCCGAGCAATATTGTTGCTCAATGTTCCCGAAGGATCTAGCCTAGTAATAGACAATGTAGGGTATCACAGCAGAGAAATATGTTCTTGCTTGTCACCTTACCACACCACCATACCACAGTGAACTTAATCCCATCGAAATGGTATAGGCGTAAGTGAAGAACTATATAAAATTGAACAACGTCTCGTTCAAGAAACAAGACGTGAATAATTTAATTTCGGCTGCATACCGCCACTTGACCACACAAAATTAGGTAAATTACTTTGACCACAATACAGTATATTATTATTATTATTATTATTATTACGTCATATTATAATTTATTATAACCTATGATATTCGAGAAAAAGGCCTTATCATATTCATGAATAATTGAAAATTATAAATTATTATAATGTGTGCATTAAAATCCCGCTCTGAGCTTCGGTGTATCATAATCTAAATATTGTACCGTCTTTCGCTTCAAGGCATGAGGTACAATTATATACAACAAACAAATATTTTGGAAATTTCCCGAGTTTTACGTAAAAGCACGCCTGTATATGAGTTATGTTACATCATGTGCCCGGCCTTGCAGAACTTTGTATATGCAGCAGATCTGGCATCAGCGCGCTCCATTTAATGCGTACTGTCTTTTAAGGTGGAGACGCACTATAGTAGTTTGTTGGGAGTGAGGATCAGGAAGAAAGGTGAGAAGCTATTTGTGGATCAGGAAAACTATATTGAAAGGGTGCTACACCACTTTAACATGTCAAATTGTAACCCAGTAGACACTCCTTTGGAAACAGGAGATAAATTTGATCCTGTCAATGATTCCAATAAAATACATGAAGGAATCCCTTATAGGAACTTAATGGGTTGCTTGAACTATCTGGCTGTAACATCACGCTCAGATATAGCTTTGCAACAAGCTTGTTGAGCTAATTCAACTTCAATGCATCTATGCAACACTGGAGAGCTGCTCAGAGAGTCTTAAAATACCTCATACCAAAGGCTTATGTATTTTTTTACTCGAAGAACTCTGTAATCGTCCAGGGCTTTACTGATGCTGACTATGGTAATGATTCAGATAGAAAATCCTACTCTGGATATGTGTTTGATTTTTGTGGGACTGAGCAAGAAGCAGCAGTCTGTAGCTTTATCAACCATGGAAGCAGAATATATAGCCTTGAGCGAAGGTTGTAAGGAAGCGTTATTTTTGAGAAAACTGTTATCAGAATTGAAAGGGTTGGAAGAATGTATTCAAATTTCTGTCGACTGAAGGCTGGGCTTCAAATCTCCTTTGAGAAGACACAATTCATGACAAACATAAAATCAGCGCCCAGGGCTGGAGGTCGGACTAGGAAAAGTTTAAATACTTCGGTGAATGGATAGAGCCTAACCTATCGGAGAAAGAAGCCTTTGTGTCACACATTAATAAAATGGAAATGACATCCACCTAACTAAAGACATCTACAATAAGAGATCGATATCCATAAAACGCCAAAATTAGACATTACTGCACTGTTATTCGACGAGAGGTTCTGTATGCGGCAGAGACTCTAATAATGAACAAGTAAGGTCTAATGGAAAAACTAGAGGCTAAAGAAAGGAAGATTTTGAGGAAAATCCTGGGTCCCATCAAAGAAAACAGGGAGTACAGAAGGTGTCACAACCACGAATTACACAAGCACATGGAGAAGATCAGTGACACGATTCGAAATAGAAGGATTGCCTTTTATAGCCACGTGACACGAATGAGCCCAGGCAGCATATCAGAACGGATATTGACATATTTCAAGATAAGAAAACCAAAGGGGCAAGGTTCACGGAAGTTGAGAAAAATCTACATGAAATGGAAATATCCCCTAAAGATATCCAGGAGCGTGTTCCACTTCAGGAAAAACTACGTATGCACAAAGGTTTCCAGGAAAAGCCGAAGCTGAAGACAGGAAAGGCGTGGTCCCAAGAGAAAAAATAACAATGCGGGAACACTGGGCGGTAGATAGAGCTCGGAAGAAGAGACAGTTGAACTGACGTGGTCCCGAGTTTGTTGAATCGAAGAAAGAAGAAGAAACTTGCCTAATCACTCTTGCTGCTACTAATTATGGGTTCTATTCCTTTCAAATCCTCCTCTTCATCACTTGCATCTGAATCGATTCCGGAATTGCTCTCTGAGCGAAACAAGAAGTTTGCGACATGTTGGAATTTCTTTCCTAAAATAATACCCATAAATGTGCCGTCTAACAGCATCTTGTTGAAAACTATCTAAATTAGTGACCACCCCTTCCCTCTGCCTCTTCTTCCCTGGAGTTGAAAGTTTAGACAGGCGAGAACTTCTCTTTCATTACTCGGTACACAGTGGTTTCATTCACACCAAGAGCTTTTGCAGTTCTTTTCCTCACCTGAGCAAATGGAATAGAGGTTCCTCCCGTAAGCACATACTTTTCTCTTCTTACTCCATAAAATTCCTCACAGCACATACCATATCCCTTGCTTAGTCACACCACGGCCTGAAGTTGTTCTATGTCTGGTAGAATGGATCCTGGGCCTTCCGCGAGCCTGTACCAATGCCATTTTTATGGAATGAAAATTGCCATGATGATGCGAATAAAAGAAATAAACTCAAAATCTGTATATATACACACACGCCTCCAACAAACACAGGACGATAATGCTTACTGTAGCCTATGAATGAATAAGCAAATGCACTTCAATAGATACACTGGATAATACTAATGACAGTGATGAGTAAAGGCACAGTAGAACATTGCGTCAAACCATGCGCTCACTGTTTCGTCAGCATACATTGCAACACTGCTCGCTGTTGCCAATGGAGACTG
Source organism: Meconema thalassinum (assembly GCA_946902985.2). Classification (NCBI taxonomy): domain Eukaryota; kingdom Metazoa; phylum Arthropoda; class Insecta; order Orthoptera; family Tettigoniidae; genus Meconema; species Meconema thalassinum. The sequence continues at coordinate 304,535,154 of OX336393.1, forward strand.
TTACTTCTCTCGTTTCCACTCCTCACCTCACCCTTCAAGCGGATGACTGCCTTCAGCGTTTATCTTTCATAAATCGGAGAATAACACACTCTTTGTACAGAAGGACAAATTTAAGACATCATGGCATCATCCTAGATCAAAAATACTGGCACTTAATCGATTACATGATCAAGCGTGCCTGAGACCAGCTTGATGTACTAGTCACAAGAGCTCTGACAAGTGCTGATGATTATTAGACTGATCACCGACTGATCAGGTCTGTTATGGGTCTGCAAGTTCACCAGATATGTAGAAAGCGGGGAAAGCTTGCATAAGATGTACGGTCAACACCAAATGTTTTAAGGACGATAACTTTAAATCAAAGTTACAGAAACTCTTTGGTGAAAAGCTCCAGATCATTATCCATAAAACATAGAAGAACTTGGCAAATGTTCAAGTCAGCGGTACTCTCAGCCCGCAAAGAATCAGCTGGCTTTGTTAAAAGAACATCAAGATTGGTTTGATGAGAATGATCAAGAAATTAACCAAAATAGTGTGGATAACATCTTTCCTGAAGTTTGTCACAATAATAATTCAATAGATTGCAGGTTAACATACATAAACTACGTTAATAACACAACAGCTATAGAAGTGCTTCAAACTGAATGAGCAATAATATCTGTAAATAAGAATGTCACATTACACATGTTTTTACAACTTTTATAATCTAAGTGTATATATTTGTGCATAAGTGTATTACATAAACATCAGACATTATCTAAGCCTAAGTGAGCAGGATCTGATGATGATCGCTTGATGATCGAAATGTCATCCAATTAAGTTCCCCCTCTCCCATTTTTGTACATAATTTTAATGAATCCCTCTCAACCAATTCATCTTTGAAGAAATTGATCATATAGGAATTGGTGAACTATCCAACTGAAGTGAACAGAGAACCATTGCGCATTTAAACTACGGTATATTCATTGGATTATAGTCTGTAATATGAATACAACTTTTCCATCAAATCAATACTTTATATTGCGTTATTTAACGCTTATTCGTGGTACTTGTTTCGGACTATTTTCAATCCATCTGCCACTAATTTACACTTATGGTACAAAACAATTATTTCACCTTCAATCAAAATATATTTAAGCAACTAGAACAGGGCATCCAGTCACTGCACTCTGAGAGCGCAGCCACGCTCGGGGAGCACTGGGCAGTCAGACTAGCGCTCCTTCCCCTACCACCACTACACTGTGGCAGGGAGGAGACGTGAGACAAATGGACGATGTCTGGACCACGCTGACTTGATACGTACGTACAGTCGTGTGGCCAGATGCCTTTTGTGGGATTGTTGACACATTGATACGGCCGTTTTGCCATAAATAAATATACCGCATATACAAACAGAATGGTACTCCAATGTATGAAATGTGCAGGAAACGAACGTAAGTGTTAAGTAAAGAATATTGTGATTTATTCCAAACCGAAATGTGAACATATTAGACAGGAAAATTCAACATTATTTTACCAATATGGACAGATAGTATAGACTTGAGTGACTTTTACTCCGTCGTTGTTACAGGCTTTTAGGTTTGGAGGAAACAATCTTCTCCAAATTGGGTACAATATTTCTGGACACAGCTATTCGTAAACAATTGCGCAAGTTTCTATCGTTCATCGTTGCACGATGTTTCCTTTTAGTACCCTTAAGAACCGAAAAGAAACGCTTACAAATGTATGTTGAGCCGAACATTGACAGAACTTTACATGCATGTTTATACAAAAGGGGGTATTCTTCTTGTGGAAAGCAGCTGTAAAATTCTTCTAAACTTCATGACATTAGAAAGCGGTTTTTAGGACGAACATTGCACTGCAGTTCAAACAGCTGTAATTGAAATAGCTGTCGAACAAATACATCTAACACCGCTTGGAGTTCTGATAATTCTGAAAATCACTTGTCAAACTCTTCTTGTAATTGGCGAATTACCTGCAGGTACTCATCAAAGTCGACACCTTTTTTCACTGTTTCAAGCAATGGAAAAAGTCCTGTGTTCCTTGAACACAACTGGTTTTCTCACAAAATCAATTTTCTTGTGAATGCTTGAATTTTTTCCACCAAATCGCAGATATTGTGCTTTTTGCCCTGAAGCGAAGTGTTCAAAGTATTCAGATGGGCAGTAATGTTACTTAAAAATGTCAAGTCTGCCACCCACCTAGGATCGCACAAAAAAACTTCAGGCCGCCCTTTCATGTCACAGAAGTTATCTGTTACGTTCCGCAAGCAAAACATACGATACAGCTCCTTCGCCTTGCTCAGCCATCTTACTTCTGCATGGTACGGGATATCCGAATACTCTTTGAATTGACGGTGCGTGAGTCCATTGGAACGAAGAAAATTTACCATTCACGCAACTGTTCCCATTACGTCTTTAAGCTTGTCGACTTTTGCACAGATTGCCTCCTGGTGTATAGCAATGGATCGCTGCCATTAGGGTAAGTTACTACCGCTCTCAGCTATTTTTAACTTGACATAGCTGAGGAACCCCGTGCGTAAAGCCCGTAAAGCAGGAGCTCCATCCGTCGTTACACTCGTCAACCGCTCCCATTTTAATCCCATTGACACAAAAAACACCCTCCACCGCTTGGAAAATATCGAAACTAGTAGGGGTGCTTGAGAGCTACCATGTCTAGGAAATCCTAGGTGACCCGAAGATCGTCATCCACCCCTCGAATGAAAATAACGATCTGTGCTGTGTCCCCAATGTTGGTTGATTCGTCGAAGGCGATGGAAAATTATATAAAATTTGCTGCTCTCTCCATTAATTGCTGTTCCATATCAGGGGTCATATCGTCTATTCTGCGATCCACAATTTGAGGAGAAAGAGAGATTTTTCCAAATATCTCAACTAGCTCTGTAGGACAAATACCTGCCGCTGCGTCCATTAGGCACTCCTTGATTGAATTTTCTTCCGTGAAGCGTTTCCCAGCTTTGTCAATTCGCATCGAACATACGTAGCTTGCTCATAAAATGGCTCCACCAACCTCACTCTACTCTAACTCCTGTCAGACAAAAAATACGGCAAGTCACAATTTTAGTGTTCTTCAGATAATTAAATCAGTTGTTCATTCCCGTTTGTAAACAAGCATTTTAAAATTAAAACAATAACACTTACAGAAAAGTGCTGCTTGAAATTTTCTTTCAATTCTTCCAACTTCGATTGGCGACTGGCTTCTGTCAAACCACCGTAATCATCCCTGTGGATGCCGTTCCAAATTGTGTTTCTTTAAACACATTAAATCTCGGTGGCACACTAAACATTCGGCATGCCCTTTATAAGCTGTACAGAAAAATAAAATTTTACATTCTGATTTAGAGGCTGCTGCTTCGCCACTCTTTTTTTTTTTTTTTTGTATGATGTTCAGTCATGACCACTGCAAAACTGATTTACTTACAAGCTGTCAACAAAGCGCTTTGGACTAGAATAGCGACTGATGGATCGGCCGTCCACTTCGGCGCTGCGGGCAGACCGCGCTCTCAGCCAGCGAAGATCCTCCCTCCACTACCTTCCACCAAAGAGCTCGGAGCGCTGTATGGATGGCCCTGAACTAGATGGATTGGCCATGGGGCCCACTATCTGGTGTTTTGGCCAATATCTATATTGACCACTTCGAAAACAGTATCATTAGCAAAATAAAGGATATATGCTACTGGATAAGATACGTCAACGACGTATTTTTAATAGTAGATAATAAAATTAATAGCATTAATCACGTTGCAACAGAGCTCAACCAGATCGGCAACAATATTAAATTCACTACCTCATCTGAAATTAACCAATCCATAAATTACCTGGATTTAACCGTTACAAGAGTCACCAAACGTCCGCACTTTGATATATATAGGAAACCATCTCAGACACACTCCACCATTAGAAAGGATTCCAACCATCCAGCAAGCCACAAGAGAGCTGCCTTCATTGACATAGCTTTAAATGTACCCCTCTCAGAACAAAATTTGAAAAAAGAGATTTCCACCATTTACCAGATCGCTAAAGCTAATTGTTTTAACAAATAGTATGTTGATTCCTTGATATGTAAAATAAAAAATAAACCGGTCACAAAATTGCAACCCATTAACAGTTGCAAATCGTTTGCAATATTTATATTTATAATCAATTTACGCACAATATCACTGATGTATTTAAGGAGCAAGATGTTAAAATAGCCTACAGAACAACTAATACAACAAAGAAGCATCTATTCAATTCTAAATCTGTTAATAAACAGGACAAATTTCAAAAATCAAGTACGGTATTTATAGAATACATTGTAAAGAGTGTAATGCTGACTACGTCGGTCAAACGGGACGCAGTTTCAAAATAAGATACCTTGAGCATGTTAATGCGGCAAGACATAGAAAATTTTCGGCAATCAACAGTCGCATGGTAGGGTACAATCGTAATTTTTCCAAAATTGAAGATGATCTCGAAGTATTACACTACTGCAGCAAGGGGGCCATGTTAAATATATTAGAACAACTAGAAATAAACCTTGCCCAAAGAAACAATCCATCGCATAACTTGAACAAAATTAATTTCGATAATAACATTTTATACGATACAATGACAGATTACGTCATGAACATTAAACGTAAAAAATCTCCTTAGTTAATTATGTTTTCCTATAGCCAGGCGCTATGACAGACCGCTAGTACCTCTCCCCCGCCTCCCCCTCCCTTCCCCGCTCAAGCCTTGCCCATGACCTCGCGCCTCAGTGTAGCAGCCGGCCTAAGCCTGCGCGGTACTTAGGTGCATTCCAGGTAAGCGCTAAGCTCACCTTCCTGATGTTGTTGATTTCGCGAGAAGATTTCTCGGGGACTTCATTTGACGTATTTTCGCTTATTTCCTTCTTTTTTTTTTTATTTTTTTGCTTAATAGAGGTTTCCATTGCAGTCTGGGTTGGAATGAGCGCAATGTTTTTCTATCCTCAATAAGTTGACGTTTTTTCTATATATTTTTCAAATAATTTAAATCACGCAAATGTAACTTATTTTCTTTCGTTTCTTGTAGGCCGCACAACGGGGATTATTCTTTCCATTTTGTCAATATGAATCATGGGTAATATCTTCAATGGGAGCATTTTCAAAGTGTAGTCGGCATGATGGAATGCCAAATGTCTTAAAAACAGACCTTATTTTTATGGAAATAAGCTCAATCAACACCGTCATTCCATAATGATCAGGAACCCATTGGGCATGGGAACAAGACAATTTTTTATAGTTTTCAGATGTTTTTTAATATGTTTTTTATGCATGACATGAGTGAGTGTATAATTGTGTATTTTTATGCCTATAAGTGAATTCAGTGTTTTTTGGACATGTCATCCATATGTGTAAATTAGTGGCTGATGAAGGATTGAAAATACTGTAGTCCGAAACATGTACCACGAATAAGCGTTAAATAACTTAATATAAAGTATTGATTTGACGGAAAAGTTGTATTCATATTACAGACTATAATTGAATTTGTCAATACGGACCAAAATGGAAACAAATACTCCCAAGTTATTCATTGGATGACATTCAAATGCACATCATAAATTAAATTGTGCTACTCATTTCTTAGGGGCAGATTAACTTGATGTTCTGTCCCTTAAAACAACAAACACCATGACCATTACCTAAACCAGTTTTAAGAAAATGTGTGTTAAGTGTATCCTGTCAGATGCAGAGGTTAGGAATAGGAACCAAGATTTCATGATTTTACCCTGTATCAAACGGATGCGCGATGACCCGGCTAAAGCCACCACACACCGTCAGTATTAGATATCAATATTATTCCTCTTAAGTCGGATCCAACAATGTAATACTTCAGTCGTTAAATTATATGTGACATCATCTTTTACCTTCCTTCCATTAACGATTTCACCTTAGCACTAGTTACTCGTTTGGCTGGGAGATTTTTTTTAAATTCATTTTTTTCCCCTTCCCAATACCACTAGTAGTTCAGTTTAATTGTGTTTTTACTAGGAAAGTTTTGGGGTAGTTCTGATTTCTTTCATTTTATATGTATTTTGGGATGCTGAATCCGAATCTGAGGTTTGCGGACAAAATTTCGTGATGCAACATTGAAAAAATCGCAAAAAAAAAAGCAAAAAAATCTGCTTTTTTTCGTTTTTTGCCTAAAACTCGAAAACTATTAAATTTTAGTAAATGGTTTGTTTACAGAAATTAAAGTAATTAAAATTATCTACAAATTTCACTACTTAGTTTTTTTTTTCAGACCAACGGTTCGGTCTCAAATGCGAGTTGAATATTGGCAATTTTCAGCGATCTTTGCAAAACCCAATTTTTACATTCCAAAACTTTATTTTTTATTAGAATGCTGTTATTTGATAAATTTCTCCTAGTTTACTGCACAAGTAATCAAAACGAAAAAAAAGGATCGAAATTATTAAAATTCAGTATCAAAAAAGGTAGGACTCTAACAAAATAAAACTTAAGATATCGTTACTTATGATCATATAATTATTAATAATATTACAAATTATAATATGCAAAAATTATATGAGCCGTAGTCTTTTAGAAGGTTCTGGCTGAGGTTCTTCGGTGGCGATGGGTCCCGGTACATATTCTGCTTGTTCTGGAAATTGAAAGAGGTGGTGTCATTTCTCAAGGAGAGATGAGGATTGCAAAATAGATTGTGGGATTAAACGTACCTTCCGCATCGTGCTGAGGTTCTTCGATGGCATCGGGTCCTGGCTCAGGGTCTGATTGCTCCACCGTCAGTGTTAGGGGTCGTTCTCCTGGAAAATAAATGAGGTGGTGAGACACTGACTTGTGATTATTTATCAAGGAGAGATGAATGAATACAAAATAAGTTTTGAGATTCGTCATACCTCTGTCTCTTTCTTCAGTCTCTTCTATGTCTATGTCAGAGCTGTCTTCCGGGGGCTCAATGTTGTCGCACAGACCTTCGCATGATGTGCAGATCGGGGAACTATTAAGGCCCGCCTTCCTGCATCCACAATTGCGTTGGCAGCCCTTTTTACATTTACATGAAATGTACCGTAGTATTGAGTTTGGTGCAGGGTCGAAAGTGGTTGGCACTGGCACGAGACTTCTACTAGTTCTTTTCCACCCCCACTCACTTGGGTCTTTTTGTTGCTCGTCAAGTGTGGCTTGACCGGATAACCACTGCTGCACCTGATAGTAAACTCTCAGTGAATGTTCTCGTGCAGCAGCTTCGGTAGGGGGTAATGAGGCAATGTTGGTCTTATTTTTGTATGATGAGGTTACGTATGGTCTGTATCTCAAATCGTTCAGACTGGTCTCTTTTTTTTCATATAGAGCCATGAGAAACATGTTTCCTGCTGTGACAATCTCATCTTGATGTGCGTTAGGGTCTTTGAAAGCTTCTATGACTGGTTGTAAGTCTTTGTTATTCTGCAGGACTAAGAAATTTCAGTTTCCCCTGATTAAACAATGCAGAAGTAGTATCACAACCACTCATCGCATGCAGGAATAATATATGGTCTAATAGGATTTTCTCAGCAGCCAGATGAGGGTTGTAGAGGCTTGGGAAATCTTTCCTTTTTCTGGTTTCAGAAAAAATACGTTATTTATATCACGGCTACACAGGCCAATCAAAATGACCGGATGGTCGATATCTTCCCCCACCACTGTCACATGTTCGTTTGACGGGGCCATCTCAAGAGCTGTTGTGATAATTAGGATATCAGCATCCTCCACAGCTTGCTTTGAATCAATTTTTGCATCATGAAGTTTCTCCATTAACATATATATTAACCGGCTCTTGTTTTTTGAGTTTGCAAGGAAGCTATCCTGCGAGACAGTGGGCACCATCATTTCTGTAAATGATATTGCAGCAGATTGTTTTCTTTGTGCTCTTCTCAATCGTTCTATGCGCTTGGTGCTATCACAAGCCTCGTCAGGATAGCCGTCGTAAATGACAATGGCACTTGATTTGTAGTTTGATTTGACATATGATACATAACTGCTGCAAATTTCTGCATATGTCTGACCGTGGCGCCCTTTGACCCGGTGTAACAAAAAACGTAGGACATATTTTGTATCATTCAAGTCAGTCTGTTCAGTCGGTGTAAAAGCGTTGTACAACCTGGATTTTGTTTCTTTCCTCATCCCATGCTCGTAAAAAATAGCAAGAGAATAGGGGCTAAGTTCGTAACGTAAAAATTCTCGCAGCTCAACTTTCTTCAAATAAGCGGTAATTATTTTTACATCATTGTAGTTTTTAGGACATTTTTCATGAACCTCAACTGTAGATTTTTTACTTAGCTGAACATGATGATCATCCTTCCTCTTCTTGCTCGACTCAATAAATGTCTTCAAACCTTTTTCCCGCACCGTCGTCACCTTTTCAACATCATTATCCAGTACTTTATTACAAATAAAACACACGTCCGAAGCCATTTTTATCACCACACGTAAACATAACTTGTAGAAATCGTATTATTTTTATAAACAATGGAATGAAACTGGAAACGGGGCCGCGCAAGTAGGTACACATTCGCAGGCGCCGCCGCTCCGAGCCACCCACGCTCACAAACTGACTCGTCTCGGGAGAAGTACCGTGTCTGTGAACGTGTGTGTGTGTGCGCGAGGTGCCATCCAGTAACCAGTTTATAGTGCGCTAGTGTGTGCTGGTGCTACTGGCTACATACATACTACAGAAAGTTAGCACATTGCTGCAGATTAGAATGTGAATAGCATTTAAAACTAAGATATTTTGCTTTTTTTTTGCAATATAGCTATAGTAGCTGTTCAACAATAAAAAGAATAATCCGAACGTGAATTCTCCATGTGACTCAGTATTTATTGAAATCAAATTAAAAACTAGGTGAAATTAACTGAAAGCCTATCAATAAAAAACTAAAAAGTGGGTTTTGCAGAGACCGCTGAAAATTGCCAATTTTCAACTCGCATTTGAGACCGAACGGTTGGTCTGAAAAAAACAACTAAGTAGTGATATTTGTAGAGTATTTTAAGTACTTTAATTTCTGTGAACAAACCTTCTACTAAAATTTTATAGTTTTCGAGTTTTAGGCAAAAAAAAAGGAAAAAAGCAGATTTTTTTGCTTTTTTTCGTTTTTTTTTTCAATGTTGCGTCACGAAATTTTGTCCGCAAACCTCAGTTTCAGATTCAGCACCCCAAAATACATATAAAATGACAGAAATCAGAACTACCCCAAAACTTTCCCACTAGCGGCCCTTTTGAGTACAAATTGACTGAACTATAGGTCGGAAAGAAAGCCTCAATAAGGAAATAATTAGTGGAAAGCTGGAAATTGATTTAATCACTTTATTTGGCCCCATATATTACTCTCCCAAGTTTTCCCCCTCAAGCAAAGTCGGCGTTGGCCCTTTTGGCCAAGAAGAAGGTACCGGTACCATTTTTCGGTTATTTGCAAATATCTCCCAAACCATCAACTTAATCAACAAAATACCTATTATATAAAATAATCTAGAGTAAATTTCCTACAAAAATGTTTTGTACCTTTTGTCTCTAATGTGAACCCTTACGATGCTACGACCATTTAAATTGGAGCCCTTTTTTATTCTTGCGGAAAAGCTATGGAAATGATGTGCCATATTATAAATATTTGTCAGCATTCCAGGTGCACAAGCTGTTAACTTGTTACAACTATAACAGCTTTTCAATATAAACAGCTGTGGTAAAGTACCTACCATTAGTATTATTATTGCATAGTATTGGCTTAAAATCACTCTTTTCCACCCCACCTGGCGGTAGAGTAAATGGCACGTTTTTATTGGCATAAAATCACTCTTTTCCACACCACCTGGCGGTAGAGTAAATGGCGCGTTTTTTTAAAGTGCTGTCCCCAGGAGGCCTAATCCACTGTTGAAACATCAAAGGGCGTTCAAGATTAACATCGATGTCTCCGTCACAATCAACCATATCATTTTCCTCGGCAGCATTTGTACATGACCGTCCCATACAATTCAGGCAGATTCTGGAGCATCGGAGGCCCTGCAACCACATGCTGCGTTACATCCTTTCGAACATATGCAGAACACTGTGTTTAGAAGGGTTTGTGGCGCCGGATTCCTCGTCATAGATATGGGAGCCAAACTACATTGAGAATTTTTCCAGCCCCAATCCAGTGGATTTGTATCATTTCCATACCATTTTTTAGATTTGATGGTATGTTCCTAAAAGAGTGCTCACCTGTCGCTGATTCGGTGGGAGGTAAGCTTGCGAGATTAAATCAATGTTTGCTTAGAGGTTTTGCAAACAGTTGGAACCGCAACTCATTCAGGGTATTTTCCCTGGTTTTGTTGTCAAACAGCCTAGCCAAAACCAACTGGCCCGCTTTGTCAATTTCATCGGGGTTTGCGTTCATGTCTTGGAAAACCCTAACAGCTTGTAACGTGTTTTTCGAGGGGTTTTTATGCCACTGGCATAAGTTAGTAGGAAGCCATTCTATATTTATTTACGCGGCAAATTGTTCAGCCAAGAGAATTTTCATGTTAATTTATTATTATTATTAATTTATTATAATTATTATTAAGATATTTTCGGAGCATTTTATAAAAATTATAAGCATACAGATAGGTTTTCTATGTCTTAGAAAACGCTATCAAGCAAATTATTACGAACGACAATATCATAGAAAGTTATGTGATTACGGAATTTAACGGAGTTTCGTCAGTTAGGGTATATCGAGAGACGTGACTCACTGGGAATTCAAGTACACGCTTAATCTTGTCGGGAAGTATTACGCAATCCTGCGTTGCAGCTTAACGAAAAGGCGGATGTATGGAACGGAATACGATTTCACCCTACCGCCGAGTGTAATGAGCCAGAGGAGGGGAATATAGCGCGTGGGGCGCAGCCAATCAGTGGAGACCACGTAAGCTAGAAGTCGGATGAAGAGTGGGGATGCGACGTGTGGATATATCGTTCAGCGCGCCGTGGAACGAGGACAATCTGTGTAGAACTTGCCGAGTATGGTCGTACGCGGGAGTCGCTTCGATGTTCCGTGGAACGAGGACTATCTGTGTAGAACTTAACTAGTACGGTTGCACGCGGGAGTCGCTCCGATGTTCCGTGGAGTGGAGGACTAACTTTTGTAAAACTTAACCAGTGTGGTTGTACGAGTGTTTGGGTCCGATGTACGGACCATAGAATTATCTAATCTACCAGAATATCATCAAATATCGACAAAGATGACGACGTCCAGGAGACTGTGGGAAGCTCACAGCATCATCCAGTACGAGGGAAAGGCTTCGGCCATTTCCAGTGGTAAGCGCGAATGACGCAGAAATACGCAATCTCTCGTTTCTCTTTGTTTTATATTTCATATTTCAATAACTTCATAGCTTGGGAATAAGAGTAAAATCAATAATTTATCAGACTCCGTTTTCACGTAATTTTCTATCGGTAATATTCAAAGCACAACGCTCCAATTTAAATTTTATACTTATTATTATTATTAATTTTGCTGTACTTGTTTTATATAATAAATTCAATTCTTTAACAATGCAATCTTTGCTTTCAGTAGGTAGCATTAGATATAGACCAATTCCTTCTCCTGATACAATTGTTTGTTGGGTTAATGATCAAATCATACCACGATCTGAGTGAATAGAGTCTTGAAGGTGTTCTGCCAGAGCTAGACGTTGTTAAATACATATTTAGATTTCAACATTGCGTTGAGGTCTTGGCGCCCATTAAAACAACATAGCTTAGGCAAAGGTAAACAGTTCCATTTATCTCCCAACAGTTAGGGGCAGTCAAACTGCTACACGTGTCGCTCAACGTGAGGGTCAAACTGTTACACTTGTCGCTACCAACATGGGGCATTAATTAACATTACACTTGTACGCTCAACGTGGAGCTTCATCAAGGATCGCAACCGAATACGGAGCTAGTTCAAACTGGAAATATTGTTTCAATTCTGAATCAGATTTCTTTTCAAGGCAAATGCGTTGGAAAAGCACAAAAGGATCAACAGGAATATCAATGTTCCGGATTTTTATTTTCCAATTTACCGCACGGAGAGACATCACGTGATTTTTTCTTAAGGAACATCACATCGCGAAAGTTGTTGCCGGTTATGCCTTTTTGTTCTGCTATTCCAATTTCATAGGCCATATGACAAGTGATTTGTCCATCCCCAACAACTCCTGTGTTTAACGAAACATTGTGTTGTCCATGAGGAAAGGAATCGTGAGTTGATAACCATCCAACAAATTTTCTCAAGTCCGCATCATCGATGTTAATCTTGAGCGCCCTGTGACGTCGGACAAATGTACCGACACAGACGATGAAAGCGATGACGGAGAAATTGAGGCAGACGATCAAGACTGCCAGCCTTCATCAAAACGGTTTAAAATCGACTAACTTTGACATTTGAACAGTGGATTAGGCCTCCTGGAGACACCACTTAAAAAAAAAAACACGCCAATTACTCTACCGCCAGGTGGTGTGGAAAAGAGTGATTTTATGCCAATAATACACAATAATAATACTAATGGTAGGTACTTTGCCACAGCTGTTTATATTGATAAGCTGTTATACTTGTAACAAGTTAACAGCTTGTGCACCTGGAATGCTGACAAATATTTATAACATGTAGAAACTTTGATATGGCATATCATTTCCATAGCTTTTCCGCAAGAATCAAAAAGGGCTCCACTTTGAATGGTTGTAGCATCGTAACGGTTTACATTAGAGACAAATGGTACCGAACATTTTTGTAGGAAATTTACTCTAGATTATTTTTATAATAGGTATTGTGTTGATAAAGTTGATGGTGTGGCTGATATTTGCAGAAATAAAACGAAAAATGTTACCTTCTTAGGGCCAGAAAGGCCAACGCCGACTTGGCTCGAGGGGGAAAACTTGGGAGAGTAATATCTGGGTCCAAATAAAGCGATTAAAGCAATTTCCAGCTTTCCACTAATTATTTCCTTATTTTACTACCCGTCACCTGGCCTACATGTCAATATTCTCATATCAATATGACCTTTAACTTGTCATAACTGATCTATAAGGTGCGTTCAAAAAGTAACGAGCCGGAGGCTGTAATCCGCAAACCGGTGACGACATCGGCTAAACGAGGTGTGGTTCCGACCAGAGTGTGGAAGGTCACAGCCCGTCGCTAGAGGGCACGCGTGCACGTCACGTGACGATACAAAGCGAGCAGCAGCATGCATCAATCATCCAACCAAGACCAAGACAGTAGGCCATTCGACATCCTTCCTGGTGTGGTTGAAGACTGGGGCACCCATTGGGCTCACACTTTCCGCAAGTGCAGTTGTTCCTTCATGATGGTGTGCACACTTCCAACGCTCAATCCGACCACGGCGGCTATGGCGTTCACTGTCACTTGGCGGACCTGGGTAATGAGTGCATCAACCAGTTGGACTTTGTCATCGATAATGCAGGGGGGTGCCCCAGACTGGGCTTCATCGGCTAACGACACCCGTCCTTCCCTGAAGCGCTTGTGCCACGCCTTGACCCTTGCAAGGGACATGCAGTGTTCGCCGTACATTTGTGACATTCGGCGATGAATGTCCGTTCCCCCTACTCCTTTCGCTGTCAGAAACCGAACAACACCTCTTTGCTCTTCGTTTGATGCCTCCATGTCACTGTATGCAATGCGACTGTCAGCGTTGGACAATTGATACATGTTGCTGCTCGCTTTGTATCGTCACGTGACGTGCACGTGTGCCCTGTAGCGACGGGCTGTGACCTTCCATGCTCTGGTTGGAACCACACCTCGTTACATGCCACAATTAATTGATGTCGTCACCGGTTAGCGCATTACAGCCTCTGGCTCGTTACTTTTTGAACGCACTTTTATTTTATCATAAGTCTTTCATTTGTCAATCTCATATCATCATTGTCAACACTTCATAGAAACATCTGTTCAATTGCTATTGCCTAGAACATCATGTTTCATCATGTTAACTTCGCTAAATATTCCAAACTTCAAATACTACAATAATAGCAATATCATTTCATCAAGTTGCTGAAAATTTTATGCAAGATTTTATGTCCTTTAATTAGTTGGAATGAGTTATGCCAATAATTTGATGAATAAAAACTAGAATAATAATAGCCATTGTTTGCTGATACAAAACTACTATAAATGACATAGATAAGTCGTCATTATACCTTAGTGAAGGTATGTTGTGTCCTGCTCCATGATGTACTGATACATGACGATCGATTGCATGATGATTCCTCCAGAAACCATTCCTTCAGGTTGGTCCTCCAGTAAGCCTTCCATGGTCTGTATTCCTCCTCCAGATCGTCCCATGCAGGAATGTTGCCATCTGCTTTATTTCCATCCAGTTGGTAGTTGGAATATCTCATCTGTCTTGAGCATTATGATAGATCTCTTCTCTCTTGAGTATTTTTGTAAAATTGTGTTCTGTTTCCATTTCTTGTGAATTAGTTACATGTTCTTCAGCCCTTAATCATTTTAACAGGCCATGATGCTGACTTCAATTACGGCATAAAAATTCCCCCTTACTTGAGCTTGGGAAGACATGTTCATAGTGGTTGCAAACTGGCATTAAAATAATTTTGAAATTGCCGGAAGTATTTACTAGCTTAGAATAATTATCTTATATTAGATGTAAATATTGTAAGTACTTCTCATTGCCATTGGCTACTATTCACAATCACTGAGAGTAAAGTTTCCCTCTCATGCTTGCATGACATACACTGCAAGAATAGCAATAAAATATCACAAGTTCTGTGTTCTTGCTAACTCAACTATAATGTTCACTTCTGAAGTCACAGTGTAATTGTCATTCAATAACTATGCTTAGCAATGCATTCAGCAGTAGTAGCAAAATGTATCAAAGTTCCACTTCTGACTACTAAAATATCACAAGCCCATCAACGCTGATGTACTATTTCATCGGGGCTCTCTACAATGAAGTGCGGAGATGACGCGGTCACTTGCCGATCACACTAAGTCTTCCTCCCACACACAGTTTTAACGTTGAAGTAATCTGTGTGAACGTTTATGCTGACCATCTTGTTAAGTTAGCTAAAACATATTGGAATAGTAAAACAAGAACTTAGATTAGTGTTTGCAGTTTGCTTTTGTGAAATAATTCCAATGCATGTCTTGTCAGCAAAATAAGAGAAAGTTGTGTTGCTTATAGTGCTGAATCAATTTTTTTTAGTTTTAACTATTGGACGAACAGGAAAAGAAACTTCAGAGTGTGCGTATAGCTATTATCTCAAAATGGCATGGCTAATATCTATTGACGTCCAAAACGGGGAGGAGCTTACGGTCAGCTGATTCCAATATGGCGGCGAGATAGTGACGAGAAGTAAGCAAGACAGTGATTGGGTGTGCGTTTGTTCATCATCATCATCATCATCTGTCTTCTCCTCCAGTTGCCCGGGTGTAGTTTACGAGCGCCCTCCACTTGCTTCTGTCCATGTACCATTCTTCATTCAGGATTCTATCCCAGTTAACTCCCCTTGTTCCTATGTCCTCCTTCACCTGGTCTAGTCATCTCTTCCTTGGTCTTCCTACCGGCCTTCTACCAACCACATCTGTGTGTTGTCTTTGTTTTGCTATCCTTCCCTCGTCCATTCGCTTGACATGGCCAAACCATCTCAAACGGGCCTTTGTCACTTTCTTTTTCAAATTGGGTACACTCCAGCTTCTTCCATAATTTTTTCATTTCTTACCCTATCCCTCCTAGTTTTTTGGACCATTGTACGTAGAAACTTCATTTCTACAGCTTGTAGTTTGCTGTCTATCTGTCTGGTTGTTGTGCAGGTTTCTAGGCCATATGTTAGTATGGGGGTAAAGTATGATTGATAGAGCGTCTGTTTTGATCTCAAGGGGACTTGTTCGTTCCAGAGTAGGTTCCGAACTTGATGGTAGAACTGGGTTGCTTTTTGGGTTTGGCTATTGATCTCATGCTGTATCCTGTTATTGCTTGAAATAATGCACCCAAGATAGTTAAACTGGTCTACTGTTTCAAGCTGTGTACCTTCAAGCCTTATTTCTCCTTTCTTGTACTGTCTGTTGACTGACATCGCTACCGTTTTTGATTTGTTTATTGTTAATCCATGTGCTTTTAGACAGTTATTCCAGGTGGCCAACCTCTCCTGTACTTCTTTCTCTGTATTACCCCAAATTACTACGTCATCTGCAAATGCAAATGCGCTGATTTCTGTATTGTTGTTATGCTTTATTCCTTTCATAACTTCATCCATTACAGTGATAAAAAGTAATGGCGAGAGGGCACTGCCCTGTTGAACTCCTTTAGTTGTTTGGAACCAGTCAGAATTGCCATTTCCTATCTGAACACAACTGTGGCAACCCTCGTAAAGCATTTTAACTTTCTGGATTAGCCCCGCGGGTACGTTTTTCTTTCTTAGGCATTCCCATATAGTCTTTCTTGGGACATTATCAAATGCTTTTTCAAGATCTAAAAATACAAGTGTTAGGGGTCTACCTTTCTCCCAGTGCTTTTCTAGCAGCATTCTGAGGGAAAATATGAGATCTATAGTTGCACGGTGTTCTCTGAATCCATACTGCTCTTCCTGCAGTTGAGGTTCTATTATTTTCCTTAGCCTTTTCTCAAGTATTTTTTCAAATATTTTCAGGCCATGAGACAATAAAGTGATCCCTCTATAATTGCCATATTTCTTTCGGCTTCCTTTTTTGAAGAGCGGTACTATTATTCCTTTTTTCCAATCATCTGGAACTTTTCCATCCTTCCATATTGCACCTATTACTCTATGAAGCCACTGTATTCCTAGTGGACCAGCTGTAACGTTTTGGCTGCCCCTACTGTTGGGTGACAAATGTAATGGTTTCGCTAGCCCACACTGTTGGGAGAGAAATGTAACTGTTTACCTTTGCCTAAGCTATGTTGTTTTAATGGGCGCCAAGACCTCAATGCAATGTTGAAATCTAAATTTGTATTTAACAACGTCTAGCTCTGGGAGAACACATTCAAGACTCTATTCACTCAGATCGTGGTATGATTTGATCATTAACCCAACAAACAATTGTATCAGGAGAAGGAATTGGTCTATATCTAATGCTACCTACTGAAAGCAAAGATTGCATTGTAAAAGAAATGAATTTATTATATAAAACAAGTATAGCAAAATTAATAATAATAAGTTTAACATTTAAATTGGAGCGTTGTGATTTGAATATTACCGATAGAAAATTACGTGAAAACGGAGTCTGATAAATTGATTTTACTCTTATTTCCAAGCTATGAAGTTACTGAATTATGAAATATAAAACAAAGAAAAATGAGAGATTGCGTATTTCTGCGTCATTAGCGCTTACCCCTGGAAATTGCCAAAGCATTTCCCTCGTTCTTGATGATGCTGTGTGCTTCCCACAGTCTCCTGGACGTCGCCATCTTCTTCGTTATATGTTGATATTCTGGTAGATTAGATAACTCTATGGTCCGTACATCGGACCCAAACTCTCGTAAAACCGCACTGGTTACGTTTTACAAAAGTTCGTCGCTAACCCCACTGAACATCGGAGCGTCACGCACTTGCGACCGTACACTGCAAGTTCTACACAGATTGTCACTAACTCCCCTGAACATCGGAGCGACACGCACTTGCACCCATACTCCTCAAGTATTTCACAGATAGTCCTCGTCTCACGGCGCGTCGAACGATATATTCACCTGTCGGCTCCCCCACTCCGGAGCAGTCTCCTAGCTTACGCTGTCTCCGCTGATTGGCTGACCACGCCGCCACTTCCCCTCCTCCGGTTCATTACACTCCGCGGGCGAGAGGGAGAAGTCGTTTTCCGTTTCAACAATTCGCCTCTTCTAGACCTTGCGACCCAGGATTGCGTCATGCTACTCGACAAGATTCAGCGTGTACTTGAATTCCCAGTGAGTCATGTCTCTCAAATACCCTAACTGACAAAACTCCGTAAAATTCCGTAATCGCATAATTTTCTATGATATCGTCGTTCGTAATAATTTGCTGGATAGCGTTTTCTAAGACATAGAAAACCTATCTGAATGCTAATAATTTTTATAAAATGCTCCGAAAATACCTAAATAATAATTATAATAAATTAATAATAATAATAATAAATTAACATGAAAAATTCTCTTGGCTGAACAATTTGCCGCGTAAATAAATATAGAATGGCTTCCTACTGACTTATGCCAGTTGCATAAAACCCCTCGAAAAACACGTTACATATTCGCCTCGGATCATCGGATGATTTACCGTGACGACGGTCCATTATCCGATTATCCCAGACACGTTAATAAACCCCATCCAAAATACATATTACATAAATGAAATCACCCTAAATTACAGATATATACACTCATAATTTTTCTTCACGCACTTTGCGTCAAAGTTTGTTGTCACTATGGATTGCACTTTGCAACCAGTCCAATGTTTTACGTATAGAATATTGTTCCACGGATATTTCCGCCTCTCAAATTTCTCTATGTTGGAGAAATAGACATAATTAATGTGTGAGCACTATGTATTTATGATGTCATATCACACGCATTTAAGGTGTTCTGATATATTTATATCACCATAGAACTTCCTAATTTCACTGGAGGTCCCCTCCTTATGGTGACATTTAATTCCACTTATCACTGAGCACACGATCACACTATTGTGGCAGCGCCTCGTGACCATAATACTTAATCTCTCTTTAAAGTAGATTAAATTAATATTGACTTCTGAAAAAAAAATACAGTAAATGCGCATTACATATAACACCAAATATTTCTGTGCCGTAATCGCCCTGTCTTGTTAAGTTCCCGTACACCATATTCTACTTAATACTAGTTCTCAACACAGACCATTTCTCCTCACACAAATAATACCATTGTACAAATTATCTTAAATTACACACTTACAAATCTTACATGGCGAGGCCGTAAACAGAAATCACGTGTGCTGATATGTATGAGTTTCATGAAGGACTGTCTCGCATTCTGATGGCCCATCTTTTATCTCGTGGACGCCTTAAGCTAACAAGCCCTATTCAAGCGCTCCCCCATCTCTTGGAGATAAATGGGAACCCATCAGCGCTGCCAAAATGGCCTTGGTGCATCGAGACAATTTAGTGCTCAACAGCATCCGACAATCCCGTCATATTTCCCTGTACCTTAAAACTCTCATTTACTTACATACTACCCCCCTGTGTGACTTCTGATACGCCTGCCTTAAGACCAGATCTTCCACGCACCAGACACCACACTTACTCATTTGATAGGCTGGCTCGCCAGCTAAACACACTCACTTTATGACACATATTTTCGTAGACTATGTATATTATACGTCCCGTATAATCTGTTTCCCTCACTATTCTCCAGCACATATGCTGTTTTGCCAATACGTTTGGAAACTATAAATGTTTCTGCGTCACCTGCTTCCAGCCTTGCAAGTGGCTCCCTTAAATGAACGTCATCACGTTGCTCTACCTAGCATTTTTCTCAGTATCTGTAACGATGCCCTGTTGCTACTGTCCACACATGCTAACCCTACCTTCCTATGGTGTCACACCTCTACTCGACACTCTATGACCTAAAAATGTCACTTCTGACTGGCAGAATGACGACTTAGACAGCTTCAAAGTGAACCCTGCCTGATCTAACTTCTGAAAAACTATATTTAAATGACGTAGATGCTCCTCAAAACTGCGTGAACTAATTACCATATCATCTATGTAAATGGTTACAAACTCTCCTGTGTCATCCCCTAATGCGATGTTTAAAGCCCTTATTAAAGCTGCTGAACTACTCTTTAACCCATAAGGTGTTCTACAAAATTGATAAAGGTTATATTTATGACTAAAAGCTGTAAATGGTCTATCTTCGTACATAAGTGGCACTTGCCAAAAACTGGAACTCAAATCTACACAAGTGAAATACTTCTTCCCCTCAAATGTTTGCATTAATTCCTCTATTGACATAGATTTCAGCTGATCTGAACTAATTCTACTGTTAACCAAACGAGCGTCTAAACAAATACGAACAGTGCCGTCGGTCTTGGGTACCGTTATCAAAGAATTAACATATGGACTGTTCGAGTGCTCAATAATCCCATCTTCAAGCATCTGATTAATTTGTGCCTCAACTGCACTCTGATAAGCGAAAGGTACAGGATATCTATGTCCTGTGAATACTGACCTATCAATAACGTTCAATGAATGTGTATAGCAATTGGCCATACCAATGCGATCCTCAAAAACTCTCCTATTACACAATAACACATCATAGAGCCGAACACACTGTTCATCCTCTATATTTCCCTGAAATGCAGCTTCACGTAACGAGTCCTCTAGACTTCCGTTCGTAATCACACTGCCCACAAAACATGGAGAACCCCGCTCTACGGCTGGCGATATCTCATTTAAAGTACAAATCACACCTACAACACTACTTCTCTGAATTTGGTCATTGAACGCTACTTCTACTTCAGAATCTCCCCATTTGAATTTCAAACTCCCTACATCATAACATAAGTTACCCGACACTCTACTTAGCCACTCTGAACCCAAGATAACACTGAATACTAAATTTGGAATTACAAGGCAAATCTGCTTCTCTACATGATTATTAATTTTAATGTCTACTAAAACTTGCTTAGAAATTACTTTAGACCTTTTCCCAACAGCTGTGATAACAAAAGTGCTTTTAATTGGCATCTCCTCAAAATTTACTCCAGTTCCTTTCATTTTATCATAAAATGCACTACTTATGCAACTCTTCATACAACCACTATCAATTAAAACATCTGTGTACGCCTCGGACACGTTAAATTTAACTATGGGGCTCTTACTAACCACTTCCTGAATAATACCTTCATCATTTAGTTCATGTAATAATTCATTTCTTACATTTAGGTCATAGGGTTCCTGTATAATTGTATGGACAGGGCATGCTACAGACTGAGATTCTGACCTTACTTCGCAGCCTGGTTCGCGTTTAAAGAACCGCTACAGCTGGCCGTAGTACTACTAACTACTAAACTGGTCTGGTTGTTCTGGGCTGTGTTGTCATTGTTTGGCTGTATATTACTACCACTAGGCTGTCCTCTTCCTTGACCCCTATTCTGGTTGTAATTATTGTCATTATAATTTCTCCCTTGATTTCCCCTGAAATCATTGTTTCTCCCTTGATTTCCCCTGTAATCATTGTTCCTCCCTTGATACTGATTACCATAGCCATTTCCTCTGTTCTGATATAGCTGATTATTATTATTTCTATTTTGAGCGTTGGCCCCTTCGCCACCGTTCCCTTGAACTTCTTGATGCCTGGCTTCATTAGGTCTATTATTATTATTACCCTGGTTCCGGTTGAAATTGTCCTCATAACCCCCTCTCCCTAGTGCATCAAATGTGCTTAACAAATTTTCTACTTGTGATATAGTCTTTACATTCTGGATACAAGCAGCCTCCTTGATCCTATAGGGAAAGTGCCTAAGTAGCAACCTTACCACATCACTTTCCTCCTTCAAGCCATCCAGATATTTACACACTAATACCTGCCCTAAAAAGTATTCGGTCATGGTGGAGCTTCCTTTAGGGTTATATTTACCACACACTACTCCCTCACGATGCTGCGACTGAATAACCTCATTCCAGAACTTTTCACAGAATTTCATTTTAAAATCATTGATATCAGTAAACTTGTCTCTGTAGACAGCAAACCAATTCCTCGTTTCCCCCACAAACACTTGTTCCAAAATTTCAACTACCTGGCACCACTCAATACTACCATTTTCCAACCTCTCCCCGAATTTATTTTCTATAGTGTTCATGAACTCCATTGGGCACCCCTGTCGATTGCTGAACTTACCCAGTTCTACCTCCCTGTGTGTGCTATTCACAAAAACTGGCCTATTCTGACTATTTTCTTGCCTGATCCTAGCTTTTAATTTTAATTCTAATTCTGCGATTTTCTCCTCAGCCTTCCTCTCAATACTGTTTACTGTTAATTTAATGTTTCCTTCTGATTCTTCTACTTGATCATATAGCTTTGCTTGTTTCTCCTCAATCTTGCTAATGCTCTCTCTATTACTCTCTCTTAAATCATTTACTTCTGCAACTATTTGCAAGTGGACTTTCTCAATTCTACCCCCCAGCTGTTCCTTAACCTCTTTAGTAGCTACCTGAATTTTGTCAATTTCTCCCCCCAATTGCTTTTTGACCTGCTGTGTTTCCAGTTGCACTAGTTCTTTTAAATTTTCAGCCTGTGTACTGATTCTAATTTCCAACTCCTCCTGTACTTTTCCTAATTTTCTGTCTACATCTGCAATAATCTCTTTAGCCTTTTCTTCCATCACCCCCCTGATCTCGCCTCTAATCAGTTCGAATTTGTCACTCATTTCCCTACTGTTTTGTTCTAATTTAGCATTTAAAGTTTCAGTACTCTCTCTATTTTCCTTACTGTTTTGTTCTAATTTAGCGTTGTTTTGTTCCAGTTTTGCGTTGTTTTGTTCTAATTTAGCATTTAAGGCATCTGTACTTTCTTTATTTTCCCTACTGTTTTGTTCTAATTTTGCATTTAAGGCATCACTACTAACTTTGTTCTGATACATGAACTCGAGAAGTAAAGTTTTTAATTCTGGTTGACCCCCTACACTCCCTGTTTCAGTATCGGGATTTACCTCCGCTACCCCGGTACTACCATCACTCGACATACTGCTCGTATCATCATTCTCCCGTTGATGACCACTACGTAACCTCATCTGTCTTTCTTTCTCATCCCCCATAATGATATACACTGATACAGACAAATAACCCCCAAAATACAGGCACAGAAATATATACCCTTCTCCTTCCACAAATGTTATTAGGTTTTCAGCCCCAAGTTGTCGGCGACAAATGTAACGTTTTGGCTGCCCCTACTGTTGGGTGACAAATGTAATGGTTTCGCTAGCCCACACTGTTGGGAGAGAAATGTAACTGTTTACCTTTGCCTAAGCTATGTTGTTTTAATGGGCGCCAAGACCTCAATGCAATGTTGAAATCTAAATTTGTATTTAACAACGTCTAGCTCTGGGAGAACACATTCAAGACTCTATTCACTCAGATCGTGGTATGATTTGATCATTAACCCAACAAACAATTGTATCAGGAGAAGGAATTGGTCTATATCTAATGCTACCTACTGAAAGCAAAGATTGCATTGTAAAAGAAATGAATTTATTATATAAAACAAGTATAGCAAAATTAATAATAATAAGTTTAACATTTAAATTGGAGGGTTGTGATTTGAATATTACCGATAGAAAATTACGTGAAAACGGAGTCTGATAAATTGATTTTACTCTTATTTCCAAGCTATGAAGTTACTGAATTATGAAATATAAAACAAAGAAAAATGAGAGATTGCGTATTTCTGCGTCATTAGCGCTTACCCCTGGAAATTGCCAAAGCATTTCCCTCGTTCTTGATGATGCTGTGTGCTTCCCACAGTCTCCTGGACGTCGCCATCTTCTTCGTTATATGTTGATATTCTGGTAGATTAGATAACTCTATGGTCCGTACATCGGACCCAAACTCTCGTAAAACCGCACTGGTTACGTTTTACAAAAGTTCGTCGCTAACTCCACTGAACATCGGAGCGTCACGCACTTGCGACCGTACACTGCAAGTTCTACACAGATTGTCACTAACTCCCCTGAACATCGGAGCGACACGCACTTGCACCCATACTCCTCAAGTATTTCACAGATAGTCCTCGTCTCACGGCGCGTCGAACGATATATTCACCTGTCGGCTCCCCCACTCCGGAGCAGTCTCCTAGCTTACGCTGTCTCCGCTGATTGGCTGACCACGCCGCCACTTCCCCTCCTCCGGTTCATTACACTCCGCGGGCGAGAGGGAGAAGTCGTTTTCCGTTTCAACAATTCGCCTCTTCTAGACCTTGCGACCCAGGATTGCGTCATGCTACTCGACAAGATTCAGCGTGTACTTGAATTCCCAGTGAGTCATGTCTCTCAAATACCCTAACTGACAAAACTCCGTAAAATTCCGTAATCGCATAATTTTCTATGATATCGTCGTTCGTAATAATTTGCTGGATAGCGTTTTCTAAGACATAGAAAACCTATCTGAATGCTAATAATTTTTATAAAATGCTCCGAAAATACCTAAATAATAATTATAATAAATTAATAATAATAATAATAAATTAACATGAAAAATTCTCTTGGCTGAACAATTTGCCGCGTAAATAAATATAGAATGGCTTCCTACTGACTTATGCCAGTTGCATAAAACCCCTCGAAAAACACGTTACACAGCTGCTTTGATCATGTCCGCACTGACTTCATCAAATCCTGTCGATTTTTCTTTGGGTATACTATTAAGGGCTATTTCTACTTCCTTCCATGTTGGTGGATTCTCTTGATCTAGTTCATCATTACAGCATAAACTGACCTTTGTGGTTCCATCGTTGGGGTCTACTCCTGTACTGCTGTATAATTTTTCGAAATAAGATTTCATGACCTTCCTTATTTCTGTCTCTTCCCTGACTATGTTGCCATCTGGTTTCTCTATTGCTGTTATGTATTCAAAGTCTCTTCTTATATTTCTTATTGTTCGGTACAGTAGTTTACAGTTGGCTTTGCTGTCCTGTTCCAGTTTATCTGTAAAATCAGTCCAAGTTTTATGTTTTTCTTCGGCCATAATTCTTTTAACTTGTAGCTTCAGATCTCTGTATTTCTGCTGTAATTCATTCACACTGGATTCATTTCTTCCACTTCCTTTTTGCATTTCTTTATCTCTGGCTTTCCTGGTTTCATTCTTCTCGTTTACGGCTTTCTTCACCCTATCGTTCCACCAAGGGGTTTCTTTTGCCTTTATTTTGTTGCTAGTCTTGCCACATACTTCTACAGCAGCTCCGACAATACTTTCTTTAAATCTAATCCATTCAACATTTCCTTCCTGTAACGAGTCTGATGGTAACTTATTGCCCACATTCTTCATGTACTCTATTTGTTTCTCTGTCTTCTTTAATTCCCATGTCCTAATTTTTGGTTTCCTGCATTTCTGAAGTTTATGAACTACAATGTTTTTAATTGTTGCAAGGAGCAATCTGTGGTCAATGTCTAGACTTTCACTTGGTATAACTCGAACATCACAGATGATCTTCCCTGCTTCATAGTCTGATATGATATAATCAATCACAGTCTTAGATTCTCCGTTCCAGCTATATCTTGTTAGTTTGTGACTTGGCTGTTTCTGAAACCAACTATTGTTTATTCTCCATCTACTCCTTAGACACAGATCTAGGAGATTTTCACCTTCTTGGTTCCTATTGCCATAACCATGTGGACCCAGTATGCTTTCATATCCTAGTCTATCTGATCCAGCTTGGGCATTCAGATCTCCTACTATAATTACATTTTCTTCTCTTTCTATAGTTTCTTCTAGATCAGTTAGGAATTTTTCTTTTTCTTCCTCACTGCAGCCTGTCTGCGGGGCATATACCTGAACTACTGTCAGCACTTTCTTGTTTAGTGATATATCCAGTTTAATAATTCTTTCATTCACGTATATTACCTCACTATTAACATCTATGTCTTCTCTTAGTATAAAACCTACACCATTTTTGGCTTCCGTTCTATGACCATTCCAATGCAGTTTATATCCTTTCCTTAATTTCCTTATTCCTCTGCCTTTCCACTTCCTCACTCAGACCAAGAATACAGAGGTTTCTCCTTTCCATCATATCTATTAGTTCTTCGGTTCTACCATTCAGAGTCAGGATATTTAATGTTCCAATTCGGTGTTTAGGGTTTTTTACGTTGGGTTTCTTCTTCTTAGAACATCGTACATGAACATCAGCCTTACAGTCATCATACGTTATACATGTTTGAGAAGATTTGTCAGTTCGGTGGTTTTGTGTTCCGAGGCTCGTTTTATTGTTGAAAGCAATTAACATCTTTACTCATCTGCTGGCCTGCTAAGCCTAACGCATCTGAGGATTTTCTTTCGGGGTTTACTCCCTTTGCCTTTGAAAATCCCTCTTCACCACAAGGCAGTGGTTTCCTCTTTAATTTTCCCCAGAGAGGATGGCTTCTAATTTATGATGGCAAAATACTACATATTTTCTTTCATTGATAGAAATATTTTTATAATCAATTTAAATGCAGTGCTTAATTACTACCAGTTAAAAATATTACACACATGTAGATAGTTAATTTACTGTCTGCTGTTACATATATGAAGCCTGTACTTGGGAGCCAAGCTGTATCGATGTTTTTATTAATTTCACAATATATATATCTCATATAACACAAAGGACGACTCCCTGATAATAAATTGAATCCAGCAACCCTGAATTTGCATGAATGTTTTGGGTTCAAAGAAGCGTTACTTGGGATGCTCAAATCATACTTCAATATTGCTAATATTGACCTACATACTTGCTGTTCAAAGGCAAGAATATAAATTTATTGATCTCTTGCCACAGGCAAGTTAAAATTAAGGCATCCTCTTTATCAATATATTTAATTAAATATTTAAAATACAGATATTTAACAAAGCTGGAGTCCCCATTTGAACTTTTCATAAGCAAACGGAACAGATCAAAAACTACACTTTAAGCCAAATCAAATTCACTCCTCAGCTCGACATAAACCATAATACCAAATAAAACCTATAGAAAACATACTCTCCTTACTGTTGTACAACTTTCAAACCAACTATTCGCACTCAAAACCGAAAAACCCTGAAATGGGAACTAATTAAAGTTAGAATAGCCTAGGCCGATCAGGTCTCCTGCTACATTACCACATATGTATACTTAACATCACTATAACTTCAAAATTACGGCTAATTGACCTATCTGCCTGAGTAGTATAGGTGTTACCGACCTGCCTGGGATGATGGGTCACCAAACCGGTACTTAAAACTAAGATTTTACACATTAATCAACTAAATTCAACAGTAAGGAGATCATAGCCAAAAACACAATTTAAGCCAAATCATACTTCAATATTGCAAATATTGACCTACATACTTGCTGTTCAAGGGCAAGAATATAAATTCTGTGGCAAATTAAGGCTAGGAACAGCATTTTCTTAAGTTTTCTAACCATTCGGCTATTGTCAATCGGAAGAACCCCTAAAATAAGTTTATGAAGAGCGGATTACATTCTATGTAGGCCTACGGCACATAAGTATTAGGCTACAAGTTTATCAGTATTTTTGATGTAGCTAAATCCTTGTGAATACAAATTAGAGACAATAACTATCTATAATCAACAGTACCGGTGCTTATGCTGTGGAAAGAAGTCGTCTTCACAAAAATGCAGACTGCACACTGTCATGTAATGTGTAACACGTTTTCCAGTTGACAGCGCCGAAGCCCATCTTTCTCTCTGAACTTTTTGTACGGGAAAGTAGTGATGAGATTTCGTACCCGCTTTATGCGATTTGCAACCGTATACAGAGCAGTACCTCCTCGAATTTGACAAATTCCTTTCTGTTTCCATCACGACGTCAATGCTTCACCATGCTCACCAGTCACTATGTTACAGCTTCAACATTCTACCGCGTGGCTGCGCCATCCAACTTTTCTGACGTCAATAGAAGGAAAGAAAATCTTAAGTGCATGGTAACTTCCAATTCTATACATGTCCACATTGACATGGTCCTGGTTTCAAACTTAATGTGATCCGATTTTACATTTTTGCTGTACTGACCTTGAAACTCCATTCATACTGAGTCCTGTTTACAGGACTGTATCCAATTTGCTAGGGGTATTCAAAATAATTTGAGTGTGACATGTAGCCTAAGCATACAGAATATGTGGTAAATGTTAATAATAATCATATGTCCTGAACTGCCTGGTGTAAATGTTTAGGTTGGGGCTATTTATGTGATTTACTCTCCAATCTTAACAATTTGCTTGCACTGCCACATAGCAGCAAACCCTGAACTTTGTTGGGCTACTGAGGCTGGGATTTGATGAATTTTGTCTTGTGAACACCAAATGTGATGTGAGAGATATTTTATGAGCTGACTTTGTACAACTCGGAGTGCCATGGAATTTTCCCAACCTTCAAAAACCCAACTTCCTAACTCTGAATTTAAACATGCAGTCTTGAGATAGAGTGGGACACACTACCACTGATCCATCAAAAGAAGCTGCTTATTGATAATACAGTAATAACGGAACACATACCATATGTAGAACCAAGATGTCGATATGTAGGCTTATGTGGATAATACAATACTATTTTGACCTCCATTAGTTTATTACATACTGTAAACTGATGAGTATGAACTGTATTAAGCTGATGTATTTTTACTTTCTTTCAGAAGAATCCCCTGCAAGTCCTGCTGTGGAAGAGAGAGAATCTGTGAGTGATAGTGACAGCAATGACTCACAGTCTATGGCTATCGATGAAGCACCGAATGATGATAAGATGTCGGTGGCCTCTGCTGGCAGTCGAAGATCGCGGCGTTCTGTTCGATCTGGTGGTTCACGAGCCTCTGTGAAGTCTGGATCTCCTCCTGGGTCTCCACCTCAAAATAATTCTCATTCTAGATCCAGATCCGGATCCAATGCTGGGTCCAAAGCTGGTTCAAGGTCAACATCACGGTCTAGTTCAGCATCGAAAGGTGGATCACGCTCAAGGTCTGGATCAAAATCTCCTGCAGGTTCACGATCAAGATCTGGATCAAAAGGAGGATCACAATCAAGATCGTCCTCGAAGGCTGGATCGAGATCACGCTCAAGGTCTGGTTCAAGATCTGCCTCTGGATCTAAAGCTGGTTCAAGGTCGAGATCGGGCTCAAGATCAAAGCCCGGATCAGCAGCAGGCTCAAGAGCCGGCTCAAGGTCTCGTTCGAGGTCTGCTTCAAGGTCAAAAGCTGGTTCTAGATCAAGATCTGGTTCACGGTCTAAATCTCGGTCAAGATCTCGTTCAGGTTCGCGTTCCAAAGCAGGTTCCAGGTCTCGCTCAAGATCTCCTCCACAGTCCAAAGCTAAGTCAAAGTCTCGTTCTAGATCAAGATCGGGTTCAAGATCCAAAGCTGCATCGAGATCAAGATCAAAGTCAGGATCCAGATCCAAGGCTACATCAAGATCACGTTCAAGGTCAAGATCAGGTTCACGGTCTAAAGCTGGGTCAAGATCACGATCAAGGTCGAAGTCAGGATCCAGGTCTAAAGCAGGATCAAGATCACGATCTAGATCAGGGTCAAGGTCAAAGGCGGCATCAAGATCACGATCAAGATCGAAGTCAGGATCCAGGTCTAAAGCAGGATCAAGATCACGATCGAGGTCAAAGTCAGGATCAAGGTCGAAGGCTGCATCAAGATCACGATCAAGATCAAAGTCAGGATCCAGGTCTAAAGCTGCTTCAAAATCACGTTCAAGGTCAAGATCAGGTTCACGCTCTAAAGCTGCTTCAAGATCACGTTCAAGATCAAGATCAGGTTCACGGTCTAAAGCAGGGTCAAGATCACGGTCCAGGTCAAAGTCTGGGTCAAGGTCACGATCAAGGTCAAAGTCTGGTTCAAGGTCTCGATCAAGATCAAAGTCAGGATCCAGGTCAAAAGCTGCGTCAAGATCACGTTCAAGATCAGGTTCACGGTCTAAAGCTGGGTCAAGATCAGGATCGAGATCTAAGTCAGGATCTAGGTCTAGGTCAGGTTCTCCTGCATCTAAAGCTAGCTCACGATCACGTTCCAGGTCCAAGTCAGGATCAAGATCTCGTTCTAGGTCAAAATCAGCTGGAAGGTCAAGATCAAGATCCAAGAGTGGCTCACGGTCTCGCTCTCGTTCGAGGTCTAAGTCAGGCTCAAGATCACGATCAAGGTCAAAGTCAGGATCCAGATCTCGTTCTAGGTCAAGATCCAACTCTGCTGCTCGTTCTAGGTCAAAGGGATCAAGGTCTAGGTCTCGATCTGGTTCTCGGAGTCCAGCATTGAAGAGCAAACGCAAGCGTATTGCAAACTCAGGTAAAATGTCTTCTTTTGACTCTTCATATAATACAGTTGAAATTGGTTGATTCAAAGTTGTAGGGATTGACAACAAGAAATGAATTAGATAAGTACAGTACATGAATGTCGGGGGACCGTGTAGAAAGTTCAATTATTTACAATTTTGTTTTAATCAAGTTTCTTTATCAAGAGTCCACTGCAGTTATTTCAGCAAAGAGTTTGTTCTATAACTCGGGAATCCACTTATTTAAATCGGTTGCAGCTTGAAAAGTATATGAGGTGCCTAGTATCAAAACCCTCCAAATCCATTCTTTCACTTTTATGGCAAAGTGGCAAAAACTGCCACAAACAAACCAATACCTAGAAAGAAATACTTTTTTCACTAAAAAATTAATTAATTATTTTTAAGAACAGTGACGAAGTACGAAGCTGATCCCCGGGATAGTTAACAATTTATTTAGAAAAATATAAAGCAATAATTCGGATTTGTTGAGGTTTGTTACTAAGATTTGGATTTGGCAGGTTATGATACCAAAAAGCCCTAATAAATCTGAAGTTGTGATGAGATTGTAGAAACTACGTAAGCTTTACTAAGAAATTAATATTTTGAATGAAAGTTAACTAAATTTAGGTTATAAAATAAAAAATCGTATCATTTTTGTACTTTATTAGCACAAAGATTATTGGCTAGTAAGAATAAACGGAAACAGAATAAAACTAATATTACCCATTCAATATTCGATTGCCGCTGAGCGTGGTTGTGCCAGCGTTTATGTTTATTGTAGCATGAGCCCCGTGAGGCGAAGCGACGACACAGCGATGACAGAGTGCAGTCTGCACATAGGTCAAGCTGCATAAGCGTCACAGGAGCTCATGTCACCATGGCAGTTAAACGATGACTGAGGGTACTTGAGCTGAGTCATATCCTACTCGCGTAACAGTACCTGTTGACGAAGCAGTCTTGACGTGTGACACAAGTACATAAAGAATATTTCCCATCTCCACCGCTGGCAATCAATTCATGAAAGGGTAATAATAGTCTACTGTACAGTACTGAATATTAATAATAAAGAAAAACGTCAAATTAAATTCATGTTCAATTCATATGGTCCAGGTTCTGAGAGACAAAACTATCGTCATTCAACTATTAAATCATGGTTGGTTGATTCCTCAGTTTAGGGGCTGCGACAACGCCGTCATATAGCCCCGTGTACTTTGGATGTGTGTAGAATCTGTCTGATAACCTGTGTTAATTGTGATGGCTGTATTAGTGTGTGTATCTGTTTTTAGCCTACTTTTCACATTTTGCAAAAATGAGGAAAAAGTAGTCTTATGAGATCGATCCGGGAAAATGTGTGTCTGTCTGTCTGGCTGGCTGGCTGGCTGGCTGTGTGTGTGTGTCCCCCTATCAACTCCTAAACGGCTGCAGCAATCAAAACCAAATTTAGTATGAGTAAAGATGTGCACCGGAATAGCTCACGTCCAGATTTGAAAATGATGTCAGTGCTACCAACTGCTGAAAAAAACACACTAGAAATTTGAGCTCCTTGTTGGATATCTTGCAAGGTATGCATGGGAGCTATTCCAAAATTGGCACACACATACCTGCCAACTTTTACGGTTTATCCGTAAAATTTACGGAAATTGCAGCATTTTACGGTTTTACGGATGAACGGTGTCATTTTACGATTTCGCGGACAAAAATTTGAAACGATAATTTACATTCGATAATACCGCCCACTTCCGTACAATCGATTGTTTGCGTGGGTCGAAGGCAAGTCCACGATAGTCGATAACTCGTTCTTTGATATGATTCGTACTTTTAACCGTGTGATGGTTGTGTCGTCATTGTAATTGAATTTGAAGCCGGGATAACCGTTCTTCCATGTGAATCTTAGGTGTCGACAGGCTCTGCTTCGCATATTCTTTGTTCCGCTCCGTTCGCTCGTTGCGATTTAAACCATATTCTTTGACCACGTTAGTTGTTCATTGTTCGCGAAGTTGGCGTTCCTTGAATGTTTTCGTCTTTTAAGGTTATGGCATATTTTAATGAAGCGTTCGAGTTTTTGTGCTATAACTTCGTGCTTCGCAGTTTCCTGTATTCCTTGGACTAATTACATTCGTTCCACGTGTGTGTGTGTTTTTTTTTTTCTACCATGTGCATATTCTTTCTTTACGAGGTTGGCGTCGTGTTCATTTAATGGTTTAAAACTTTGTTGTTTTGACATGTTTTAATGAAGTGTTGGCTGTCTTAAGTGTTTTATGTTATAATTGTACGTGACGTTCAGTGATCCAGGTTCTTTTCGATGTTTTAGTAGATATCGAGAATGAACAAATCCAACAAGAAACAGTACTTCCAGACATTTAAAGAATCATACTCGGTTGATTTTCCGTGCATACTAAAATCACGAAAGGGAGAAAAATTTGCCTTTTGCACGGTATGTGGGTGTGATATTAATATTGCACATGGTGGAAAAAACGATTTAAGTAATCATGTGAAGTGCGGTAAACACATTAGGCCTAGTTATGTTAAATCGAAGGAAGATAGCAAGAAAATCAACACCTTTTTTGCTAAGTCTAGAAACGTTGACAGTGACGTAATTAGGGCCGAGTGTCTGTTTACTTCCTTTTTGGTGGAACACAATGTGCCCTTAAGTGCGGCTGATCATGCTGGTGCTTTATTTAAGAAGATGTTTCCCACATCAGAAGTTGCAAAGAAATATAGTTGTGGTCGCACGAAAACGACATGTATTGTAAATAAAATGGCAAAAAATGCATCATCTGAAGTTGTTAAGTGCCTTCAGAACGGACCGGATACAGATAAATCCCTTTTCTTTTCATCAGTGAGAAACTACTTTTATACTGCCTGTGACTACATCATCAACAAGTTTCCACTCATGGATGACGTGTTTAAGAATGCTCAAGTTGCTAGGTTAGACAAAATTGAAGATGCACAGTTATCTTCCATTCGTTTTTTCTTGGAAAGGTTTCCTATCATGTTATGCAAGGAAGAGAATGAAACTACAGATGAGGTGGTGAATGACTTCAGGGGCAGTTCACAGCTCTTCAGGTAGATGACACTTTGGCTGCACATCAAGATGCTGCAAGTGATTCCAGTTGGGCACAAATATCAAGAATTCGTGGAGCCGATGGACTTCTTAAGTATAACCGAATTTCTAGAGTATTGCTCTCTATTCTCACCATACACCATAGCAATGCAGAATGTGAACGTTTTTTTTAGCCTTGTGAAGAAAAATAGAACACAGTTCAGGTCATCCATGTCCAATGAATCTCTGGAGTCTATTTCTATTTTGAAGACCAGGAGTTCTGGTCCCTGTTATGACAAAACATTTTCTCAAGACTGTTTGCAGGAAGCTAAAAAGGCCACAACCATGACTTAAAAGTCGAACTAGCATGTGATTTGCAGTGTGTATTATATTATTTCTTGCCTGTGTTACGTTAAACAAGTTTTATTGTTAAAAGCCTTTTTCAATTATCGTATATCAGCTTAATCTATCAAGGAAGTCCTGTTATGTCTGCTCCAAACCAATATTCACCACGCCTGCTGCTGATTAACATGGATTTCTTCTTGATTGTTATGTTCATCTACAAATCATGTAAGTAGATATGATTTCATTGAAGTATCCTGTTTAAAGCATGAATTATTGTATTTTGTAGCCCAGAAGTATTATTATTTTCGTCAAGCCGGGGTATGTCGAAAATCGTTAGATTTTTTGTCGCGCGTGAGTTTTACTGATAGCCCTTTTCATAAGTTGGCAGGTATGCACACATGTAGATAATACTATTTCAGTTTAATTTCCAGGAGGCCAACCATGACAGTGTTGCCAAAATAATTTTAAGCCTTCTGATAGGTCCAATGTTTAAATGCATATAACTTCTACACTATCAACTGGATTTCAACCAAATTTTGTATGTAATATCTGTACATAAACAGATATGACTGAGCGTATTCTTAAGAGCCACCAGGGCTGCCAACTGTTAATAATTGCTCTCTCTATTTTTTTAAATCCAAATACCAATATATCAGAAAGTATGCAAGCCAACAGCTTTAAACTATGCACACGTATATTCTGACATTTTAGGTTAATTTGGAGTAACTTATATACGTCAGTTCTACCAACATGATTATAAGCCTGCTGATAGTACCAATTATTAAATACATGTAATTTCTATACTAGCAGTTGGATTTCAACCAAATTTCGTATGTGCAATGTGTACCATAACAGATATGACTATAAGTATTGTTAAGAGCAATCAGGGCTGCCAACTGTTAATAAATGCTGTCTCTATTCTTTTTACCCTAATATCAATATATCAGAAAGTATGCAGGCCAACAGCTCTATACTTTGCACACGTATAGCACCTGCCATTCTAGATTAATTTGGAGTAATTAATACAAGACGGTGCTGCCAACATGATTCTATGCCTGCTGATAAGTTATGTCCAATTTTAAAATACATGTAACTTCTATACTAACAAATGGATTTCATCCAAAATTGGCACAACAAGATATCATAATAATTCAGATTATTTCTGACCAGCACACGCATGGTATTGTTGGCAACATGCTTTTACGCGTGCTGATAGATCCAGTGTCTAACTGCATGTAATGTCCATTGGACTTCAACCAAATTTTGTATTCTGTACCTTAAGAGGTGGAACTAAGAATATATTCAGTCACCAGGGCTGCCAACTGTAGTGCTCTATTAGGCTACATTATACCAGGTATATTTTGAACTAATTAGATATTTCGATATTACCAACTTAATTTCGTCATTATTCTAGATAGGTTCATATACTGTAGAATAATCATTGGCTTGAAAAGTAGGCTGTATAGTTCTTCACGGAACTTCTTGTTTTAATTCAAGTAAGGATTGCAACTTTGAATTTTTCAAATAGTTCCTAATTTAGCTGCCAAACGCCACTGTCAACGACTACTAGGCCTAGTTCAGATCTTAGCCACCAGACGTCACCGCAGTCGGCTCTTGGCAACGAACCTAAGAGCGTTGTTTACATTCCTATACAATGTAGCATCACACAGGTGTAATTAGTGGAAGGTTGTTTAACATGCCATAAATCTATGACATGGGACCGCCGGCTTTACTTCCCCTCCGAAGGAAGGCATACTGAGGGATTATTAACGCTCTTAAAAAATCCGACGACTTCGGCCGGGTTTGAACCCGCTATCTTGGACATAGCAGCTCAGCTTGCTAACA
This sequence comes from Meconema thalassinum, assembly GCA_946902985.2. Taxonomy (NCBI): domain Eukaryota; kingdom Metazoa; phylum Arthropoda; class Insecta; order Orthoptera; family Tettigoniidae; genus Meconema; species Meconema thalassinum. The sequence goes on from OX336393.1 coordinate 304,570,354, forward strand.
ACTACGCCACCGAAGCCGCTTATTAAATCCCATTCTTTACAGCAAGTTCTCGCTACACAATGTCTGTTTCTGCCTCATCCTCAATAGTAGTTTCACAATCTTCATCATTCCCTTCGTGTTTGTTACTAAGATTTGGATTTGACAGGTTTTGATACCAAAGAGCCCTAATAAATTTGAAAATTGAAGATTGCAATAAAACTGCAGCTCTTCATTTTTCCTCCATCTTTCTCCAAAATGCTTCAAAAGCAGTCTAGTGACATCTTTTACTTATTGTTCCTGAAGGACAATCTCCCTGTTTATGTCTTTTGGCTGTACGTGAAGTTTCGTGACACGTTTATGTTCGCAAATATCAGTACTGTGGAAAACTTCACCCCAGACCAAAATGTTATTGTTCTCTTGTCCTTTGTCAAAATTATCCAAAACAAATTATTATTAATGGAAAGTGAGCCGGTACAATTTTAAGATCCGTTCGACGTTATTTCCATCTAGCGGTCTCTAGTAATACATCTAAGAGATCGTAATTTCCGCACGTCTGAAAAAGGAACGCGCCCGCGTTGGAGTACTCATCCTTGTCTAAGAAACACGCCTTCGGCGATTGTTATCGCACCTGAATTGTTATCGCGAGGAGAATTTGATGATCGTCTGCCGTTATAACTGCCACTACCAGCAAATCTATTCTAATGTTCCGAGATGCCCTTTATAATATGCTTTAAGAAGATATAAATATTGGGGAGACACTACTCGATTCCGGCTTTGTCCCATAGTGAAGAATTCCATAAATATGGAGTTGTCATAAAATAAAATTATCAGTGAACTTCCAGAACGTCTCGGAGTATCAGCTAAGTGGAAATGGTCCTTGTAGCTATTCTGTTTTAATGTGTCATGTTTTGAAGAAAACTGATCACGATATATATATACTCCCCAACTTTCAGTGTTAAAAGTTCCGTAATTTAATTTGCTAAGGTAGGGTTAAACTGGAGACCGTTCGTGTTTCTCTATGAAGTTATTTGGTGTTTATTTTGTCCCCAGTTTGTTTATATACGCACGTAGTGGAGAATCAAATTGCTTGTTTATGGGTTTATTAATTTAAATGGGTGCTTGTTGTTTCTTTTCCGTATCTAGTCGAGTTTTATTTTAGTGCGTGTTACTTGCGTTTGTTTTATGTTGTGAAACGCGATTGTATTTATGAGAGATGTTTCTTACCAGTTCCTAACCCCTTGCAAGAGTATGGGATCTTTCAGGGACCTTTAGGGGCTGGTATTCTTTAGGTTAGTTCGCGATTTTAATTGTGCCTAGACGTAGGAGGGTGTGTTGTTCATTGCTTTGGATGTAATATCTTTTTGTTGGAACACACACCAGTTTATTTTATGTTTCAAGGGTTTGTTTTTATCATGCTTGTCATTTGTGTACTCCAAGGATGGCCGATTAGGTTTTATTTTTATCCTTGAAGACTGGGCAAGCATTATCTATGTATGTTTCAGAAATATGTTTCATTTACAATCACGGTTCTAGACTTATTTTTAAGGGTGGGTGTATGTCGTTTGTTTAAGTGGGAATTTGACTGAAGGTCGAGGGTCATGTTTAGTGTTGTTCTGTTTTGTTGTGGCCTTCAGTCAGCAAGCAATGCGTGATCCCATTACGTTATTAAATCAGGTATATTGGTTACTCTTCCGAGATGATGGAATGTGTGTTCGTTGTACGTGCCCGGGACTGCAATTGACGCTTATTTGGCATCCGGCAAGGTAACTGAACCTTGTGCTTTCGTTCGAGAGAAGTTTTATTCTACCAGCTCATGAAATCGTTTTGTTTTATCTTCATTTGGGATTTGCTTGTTTTAATTTTACTGAACTGATCTATGTTTATTTGCCGAGTTTGGATGTCACGGCACATCATGTGAAGTTTTGTAATTATCCTGTGTTTATTGACGTGTCATTTGAGGGTCGTTGCTGTTGTTGGTTGTTTCTTTGGGTAGCTTGGCGTGACATACAGTTTAATGTAAGGGTGGTCGGATAGACAGTTCGTGGGAGACACGATTTCATGTACTTCTAAGAATGATGCTTCTGACTACCTTCTTGTAGTCAGCCTGTGGTGGAACGAAACGCACTATTAACACTATTGTTAATTTCTGCCCCTTTACTGAACGATCTCCAGCGACTCAGGCTTTCTCCTCGTCGTCGACATTCTCCTTTTATAGATCTTTATTCTGTGTTTTACGTTTTATCGTTTCACTGTTTTTTTATACCATGTACATATTTTATTACAGGCCCATCATCCCTCATCTTACCATTTCATGCACCCCTCACGTCCCCTTTTGCAATGTCTTGTTTTTTGATATTAAATTTTATTTTATTTTACAACCTCTCCTCGAAAAGTGTAGTCATTGGATGGTCGGTGCTCCATCTAGTTCACCATGTGTTAAAGGTCTCGATTTTAGGTCTCAGGTCCGCGTCCTCCACACCTGCACGCCACAGAAAGTATAACAACATAAACCATTCAGATCACGTCAGGCTGGGGTACGTTCTCTGACTAATGCTGGTAGGTAAAGAGTAAACACTTCGCAAAGCATCATGGAAGGTAAGATGGCGGAACTGGGTGCTCCTATTGGCTGATCTGGATGTGGCGAGTTTTGTAACCAAAAATGGCGAAACTGTCTTTGGACTTGGCGGATATTGCAACTAAGCCTCAACTTTGACTTCGTTTATAGTGGGATGTAGCGGGTTTTGTGACAGAATAATAGTTTTAATGAATTCAGCGCAGCATAAGCTATAAGAAACAATGCTTATCTCAATTTTCATAAAATATGGATTTGGCAGGTTTTGATTCTAGGCGCCTCAATATACTTTCAGATAAGTTAAGTTTTCATTTCAATTCTTTTATCACTGTATTAGTTGACAAATGCAGCCAGTAGCGTAGTGGTTAGCACTCTTGGCTGTCACCACAGAGACCAAGGTATAATTCCCGACTCTGCCAATAAATTTAATTCTGGTCTGGTCTGAGGGCTGGAACGGGATATACTCGGCTTCATGAGACAAAAGTGGGAAGAGGCGGGTTCGATTCCCACCTCGGCCATCTTGGAGGTGGCTAGCACACATTTAGGTAAATTTAAATTATATCAACTTTTCAACATGCTCAATTCATAGACATTTACTACTTATTAGTGTTTAATATTTATAGTTTGGGGGCTTACCTCCAAACCTTCATGGTTTAGTTTGTAGAGGGTGACTGTTTTGTGAGTGGCTTTGTTATTTTCAACCTAGCAACCTTGTATATATTAAATAAATATTTTTAAGGTGTGTAACACTTTTGTATAGTTTTTCACAGCAGTACTACAGTAGCAACACTTTATTAAGACTTTGCCGCTCCTTGGAAGGTTGGTGTTGGAGGATCGCATCAGTTCATGGTATATCACATTTTCCAATAATTGAACTTGTACTCATGTTGACCAACTGAAAAGTTACAATATCAGACCTGTTCACAGTGTTAGCTGAAATTGTTGTTCAAAAATGAAAGTAAAAGTTAGAAATATCTTGTCTTTTATTAGTTGACTTACTTCAAGCTACTGTTTGGTATATAGAACATAATTATAACTGACTTCGAAAATGTTCATCACTGGATCATACCCAAATGCAAATGGTTCCAAACTACTAAGCACTTTGTGCACATGTGATGAACAGGAATTGGAGCATTTGAGAGTTGTTTCTTGATACAAGATTTCTTTCTTGAACTTAGCATGCAGAGAGAAGTAAAAGGAGGACTATCACTAACCTTACAGGGCAGTGAGCTGTATGTTAGGTCACACTTCAGAACCATTATTATGAGGGAAATTTTTGTTGTATTCTCTGTATTTGCCACATAAAACTGCTTTAAGTGTTACAAATTTCAGAACTTTTTCCATGTACTTCTTGTGTTTTGTGGCTTTGAAATTCCTCCTTTTTGTACTGTACACCAATTCTTCAAAACACTGTAGGTTTAAACCTGTCATTCTTTTTGCAGTGGATTATTATGTAAGGATGATGATGATGATGATGATTGTTGTTTTAAGGGGCCTAACATCTAGGTTATTGGCCCCTATATAGTGTAAGGTATTTTACACATACTGATGTACACAACTGGACCGTAACAGTTTCTTAATATGTCTATGAGGGGCAGATGACCTCACTGTTCCACCACTTAAAACAACAATAACTAACAGTTCTATGATAGTCAATTCTTTCCATATGTCCTTGGCATCAAAGTTGCCTGGTTGCAGTATTAGTCACTAAATCTGATTCTCTTTCCAGATCTTCGTTTCAATTTTCAAAAAATGTTTCCAGATGAGAAGCAATATACATTTTGCTCACTCCTTCCATCCTTGGCATTACACTCACCGTAGTAACTTGGCTTTTTTACAGTACTTCTCCTTAGATCAATCTCCTGTTGATATTGCAAACTCAGTTGGTCAAGGCAATTACTGGGACATGAAAAGAAAAAGAAAAAAAAAAAAATTACATGTTACGGACTTGTAGTTACTAAATAAATATTTTTTAAGGTGCTTAACACTTTAGTACGGAGAGAACTATGGGATGGTATGTTTTGCTCGTTAAGCGAGCAGTATCAGATCCAAATATAAACACAAAATAGCTCTACAGAACACTACCAAATCCACAAATGGTCTCTGCCCTCCGTAGACAAAAAGCACGATAAAAACTTAGAATGTGTGGCAACTACTACTGACCAATACTAAAGCATTAAGCACCCGTTAAAAGAACTATTTATTCTAATATCTACAGTACAATGTTGCAAGACTGAGAAATGACAGTCCGATCAACAGTCTCCCTCCACCAACTAATCTATGAAGGTGTAGCTACTATTGCCGTGATACACCTAAGCAATAAGCTCTAAACTATAATTGTAAACTAATATGCAGAAATGACCTATGAGTACTGTGCTGAGTTGATGGAAAAAAAGGTAGAACTGCAGCATACAAAAACAGTTTTTTTTTTCTGTTGTGTTGAAAGAATTGACTTATCTGAGGTGTGGAATGTCTATATGCTGCTCTGACAACCACTGTTCTGTTGTACAAAGAAACTGTATGTAGAACCACTTACAAATCACCAATATCAAGATTAAAGTCTTTAATTTGAGGACCTTTTATAAAAGCAGATTGATATTGCAACTGTGCCTCTGTGCTCCATCCTTTCATGCCTGTCATTTCACATACCATGGGCATCACAGTTGCCATATTGCAGTATTAGTCACTAAATCTGATTCTCTTCCAGTTCTCTGTTTGTTTCAATTTTCTATACAACATTTACTGGTCTAAATATGCTTCACAATATATTTTTTCCCAAATTCTCAAGAGTTATTCTTCTAGGTCTCACAAAGGAACCTCGTGAACATAACTCTCCAATTGTGCTGAAATATAGCACAGATATTTGACAATGCAGAAGGAAAATAACAGTGATGGTATTTCATCCTTAAATTAACTTTGGCCACACTTAGAGTAAAATTGCACTTGTTTAAACACCTCACGACATATCTTCCAACTGATGTACGAGGTGCTACCCAAAATATCGGAGAATTCAATTGCATCGGCCAAAACCTGTAGTAGGACGACATTCTGCTGCTAGGTGTCCCGAGGTACACATCTTAGCTACTGCGGTACAAAGTTCCGTCATCTTTGGCGCATTCATTTATGTGTTGTAGTACTTAAAAGTGGTAACATGAGCTTGCACAGCCACATTCTTTTACTGGCAGATATAAGTATACATAGTAATAGTAATAGTAATAGGGCACTGATAGGCATTACTATACAACATAGTCACCATTCTTGTCCGAGCACTTGTTCCAGTGGTAGAGTAAGGCACCAAAGAAATCTGCATCCAGTCCCTGAAGCCACATCACAACAGCATACTGAGGCCATATAGTTTAATTGCTTACCACTCACGTTCTTCTTCAATGGTCCGAGGAGATGGAAATCACTGAGTGTCAAACCTTCAATATGGTATCTTTGATTAACGTGCTTGGTTTGTCCGATCATTGTTCATCTTGCACATCCGACCTGTTGTTATCAATGGCATCAATGTCAAAACTGTTTCCATGTTTATGCCATTCCCACCATACATCTCAATAAGTTGCTGACCTTCAGGCACAAGAATCGGATCACATTACGCCCTTCCGCGTTTGACCCTGATCCGTGTGTACAATTGTCTTTGAACTGGTATTGCAAGGGTATGACATTACACATGTATCATGGTGGAACAGAAGTAATATTATATTCAAAATCTTTCATCTCTCGGCCCTTTTCAGTTGCAAACCTAACAAGTAGTTCTGTGATGAACTAAAGAGCCTACTTTTCTTCAAATTATAGAGACCATAAATCAACAGTTGGCAGACCTGGCGACTCTAAATATATTCTTAGTTCCATCTCTTAAGGTCCACAATGCACATGCAAAATTTGGTTGACATCCAATGGATAGAATGCACGTTACATGCATCTAAATATTGAATTTATCAGCATGCATAAAATCAGGTTGGTGACACTGCCATAAATTGGATCCTCAAACTTAAATTGAATTATTATGATCTATATATTTCCCAATTTTGAAAGAACTTCATTTATTATTATGGATGTTACATGGGATTCAACATTAAACCTATCAGCACACGTAGAATCATGTTGGCAGCACTGTCCTCTTTATCGGTTACTGAAAATTAACCTACATGTGCTGGTACTATATGTATGCAAAGTTTAGAACTGTTGGCCTGCATACTTTCTGATTTATTGAGATTAGGATAAAAATGTATTAGAGTGCATTTTTAAACAGTTTGCAGCCCTATTGACACTAGAAAAATGCATATTCATATCTGCTCCGATGCGCATCTTACATACCAAATTTGGTTGAAATCTAATTGATAGTATGGAAGTTACATGCATTTTAATATTGGACCTATCAGCAGACATATAATCATGTTGGCAACAATCTCATGTATGGGCTCCTGTAAATTAGTCTGTTGTAATATTATCTATATGTGTGTCAATTTTGGAACAATTCCCATGCATATCTTCTGAGATATCCAACATAGACCTCAATTTTCAACTGTGATTTTTCAGCAGTTAGTAGCACTGACGTAATTTTCAAATCCGGCCTTGCGATATTCAGGCATAGCTCTTGACTCATACGAAATTTGGTCTCGATAGTTGCAGCCATTTAGGAGTTGATGGGGGACACACACACATAGACAGACATACACACATTTGCCCGGATCGATCTCATAAGTCTACTTTTGCCCATTTTTATAACATGTGAAAAGTAGGCTAAAAATCATAAAATAAAGGAACAGAATTTCCAGTGGAATAATTAAAATATTAAACTACAAAGTTTGTTGATAGAATACAGCCATGAAATAGGAGTTTTGACTATCTCCAACTTGTGTTTCCTCCTTTACTGCACCATTGCTGATGTCTTTCATACCTGCTAGCTTGTTCTACTTTATTTGGTTACTTTCAGATTCTGAGAATGAGGTTGAAGAGCGCCGCTCCGTGGTGGATAGCGATAATGAGTCGGAGCACGGAGACAAGGCTAGTACTAAATCAGAGAAAGGTTAGTGCTCCCCTGAAAGCTTGTTCTTTGAAATGTGAATTATAGTGCTGAACATTCATGTAAATGGCTGCCTCGAATTGCAGGGGATGGTGACAAGTCGAAGAAATCTGAGGTGAATGGAAAAGTCAGTGATGATGAAAAGAGTAAGAAAGCCAGTGACAGTGAGGACGAAGAAAAAACTGCTTTAAAGAAGAAGAAATCTGCCGTACTCTCGGAGTCAGAAGATGAGGACGAGGCAACAAAGATCCCAGTAAAGAAGAAAGGAAGGGTAAAAGCTGTGCTGTCGGAGTCTGAGGACGAAGAAGAACTGGATGATAAGAAGGAGAAATCCCGGATCAGGTCTGATTCGGAGGGAGATGAACTTGATGACAGTGCTAGCAAGGTACGTAGGCTAAGCTTATCCATAAATGTGTGCATGCGTATTAAAGGTATCACTTGTTGGGTCTTGAATAAACACTACAGTATTTCTGAACTTCAACAATCTGCACATAAAAATTTGAGGAACAGGGTCCTTTTTAAAACTTAGCGAGCAGATTCAAGATTTTTATGTTCTCACTATGGGATGCTAAATGCTAACATTTTTTCAGTCTTGTAAAAAAACAGATCAGAAAATTTGTTTAAATTTAAGGCTTAGGGAATGAAATTATTAAAGATACGAGAAAATAGCGTTTTGAAATTGATTTTGTAGCACTTTCATTTTGAAAAATAGCATTTTGGAGCATTTTGAAATTTAAAAATTAGCATTTTGTAGCATTTAAAAGTTTGTCACCTGGTACAATAAACAGGTTCATAATAATATGCACGGAAACTAATTCAAACATGTGCAGGATTGGAAATATGGAAGTTTCTAATAAACGTCATAAGCATTTAATATAAGTCTCCTGTTGTGTGTGTGGTTTTTATTTTTACTAAGGGAGTGTTAGAAGTATTAAAATCCTAATATCAGTATTACGGAAATGTAGAAACTTGACATCATACATTTTTCAGAAATGTGAGATCTCTGAAAATAAAGGCATCAGCCTGGCTAATTGGCAAGATTGAGTTCAAGTGCTGTCGGTTGGTTGTATAACGTGAGACGAGGGTACCTAAGCTATGCTCAAAAGATCCAACGGTCATGTTCTCATTATGCAATCAACAATATCAGGTGATTTGCAGCAACTCAAATATCGAGGGCCGGCGGAGAGTTGTATTAGTTCACTGGTACCAAGGAGCTAATTGTTAGAATAAAGCGAGCTGTGGTCAGGCAACAATGCTTGTCTTACGAAGTTTACTGTGTGGCAGGTGGAATGACGACAATACCAGGCTGTCCTGGACTCGATGGACGAATTGGTTCAAATTCTGAGGATGTCTATGAAATTCTTTTGTGTGGTTTTCCTATTAACTCCTTGCCAAGTTCCATTCATTTCTTTTAATAACTTATCTTATGAGGTAGGATTCAAGAAGTGCCATTTGACCATTAAACCACCGGCAAATAGAAATTCAATGCCCCTCATCCATGGCCCTCATTGAAAAGGAAGTAATAATGTGAATCATACATTTACTTAACTTTGTGTAAATATCACACAATGGATAATTAACTAAATAATAAAATGTATGTTTACTCCCTCATTATTTCCTGACCACACTTCGACTCTTGACTGACAATCTGTAAAACAGTATCCGAATTCACGGAGAAATCGCCGGACGACATGTAACATAACCTATAACTTACACATGGTAGAGATTACTTTCATCATATTATACAACATTTCCCAAAGCAAAGAGAACGCCTAACAAAAATTGTCTATTCATATCACGATACGTACTTGAGAGTTTTCATTTTCATTACAAATACAAGAAATGAGGGTCGGCGTGATATAAACCTATATAAGCATAACCTTATGCTGGAAATACAGCTGGAGACCGCGCGCGCCAATTTGTAACGGCCGGCTATCGTTCATTTCGACATCAAACTATTTTCATGGTTAGCCTTGTATTTTCAATTCAAATTTAAATATACTTAATTTAGAATACATGCGTGACGTACAAAATAGGCTATGTACATTTAGTCTTAATGTTAACGTATCCAGTAATGTTTCATTGCATACCGTAGTGTTCAAATTAATGCTTGTCATTCAATAACCAACAAATCGACCATGTAAAATCACTGCAATAATATCGCCACAGAACAGCTTGTTTGTGTGCTTGGTGCTAAATACTTTACCTTAACATTACGTATGTGGAGGCTATTATTAACCGTACAGAGTCGCGATACAGTGAGTGAGTGTGCTTGGTATTATCATGATGTTAATTCTGCGTTCTGTGTTAACTGCTGTAAACTGCGAACGACCGTCACCCAAACTCTTGTTTCATCTTGAAGGATAATCATTGCATGGTGAGTGTTGATATATTCATCATTACTTTGTGTTTGTATTGTGTATTATATTTGTATAGCTGTCGAGTGTTTGGCCTCTTTCTTGTATTTATTGAATAACGGTGACAAAGGTAGCATAGCTTCGGGGTGTTATTTATTCATTTATACCGTATTTCTCTATTTGAATGTCCTCGGCGTTGACTCACGATCAACATTTGCATTATATTGCGCATAATAGTACCAAAATAATATCCGAAGTGTAGCCCTGTGTATTATTCGAATCAGCTGTTCTACATCAACAATAACAACTTGGCAACACAGCTCAGCTGTTCCATGCTCCCGCCATTTCCTTCACGTTCATTCTTTTGAAATACAGAGTATAACACCGTTTATCAAACAGATTCTACACACACCCAAAGTAAACGGGGTTACATGACTGTGTTATCGCATACCCTAAACTGAGGAACCAACCAACATTTCTGCTGGAGATAAAATTTTGCGTGAAGAAGTAACAGACTGTTAGATAGTTACACATCAGTTCCAAACCTTGCATAAGGACAGAGTGACGACAAGTATAAACAGGGACCCCAAATGGCAAGAAGGTTACCGTCCCCATAAGACTATAAAATGTTTAAAATATGCATAGAAAGACGAAAAAAAGTTAATTAAGCTCCAATTGTAAAGTACTTTGTCGCAATAAATGAGGTCTGATCCTTCTACAAAAAGCTGCATATTTTGCCTATTATAGCCTATCCCCTAGTTTGCCCGGTGAAATCTACCTCCGCCTTCCGGCGTGCCAAGAGGATTTTTAGCCTACTTTTCACATTTTGCTAAAATGAGGAAAAAGTAGACTTATGAGATCGATCCGGGAAAATGTCTGTCTGTCTGTGTGTGTGTGTCCCCCTATCTGTGTGTGTGTGTGTCCCTATCAACTCCTAAACGGCTGCAGCAATCAAAACCAAATTTAGTATGAGTAAAGATGTGCACCGGAATATCTCACGTCCATATTTGATAATGATGTCAGTGCTACCAACTGCTGAAGAAACGCACTAGAAATTTGAGCTCCATGTTGGATATCTCGCAAGGTATGCATGGGAGCTATTCCAAAATTGGTACACATGCAGATAATACTATTTCAGTTTAATTTCCAGGAGGCCAACAATGACAGTGTTGCCAAAATAATTTTAAGCCTTCTGATAGGTCCAATGTTTAAATGCATATAACTTCTACACTATCAATTGGATTTCAACCAAATTTTGTATGTAATATCTGTACATAAACAGATATGATTGAGCGTATTCTTAAGAGCCACCAGGGCTGCCAACTGTTAATAACTGCTCTCTCTATTTTTTTATTCAAATACCAATATATCAGAAGTTATGTAAGCCAACAGCTTTAAACTATGCACACGTATATTCTGACATTTTAGATTAATTTGGAGTAACTTATATACGTCAGTTCTACCAACATGATTATAAAACTGCTGATAGTACCAATTTTTAAATACATGTAACTTCTATACTATCAGTTCGATTTCAACCAAATTTCGTATGTGCTATGTGTACCATAACAGATATGACTGTAAGTATTGTTAAGAGCAATCAGGGCTGCCAACTGTTAATAAATGCTGTCTATATTTTTTTTACCCTAATATCAATATATCAGAAAGTATGCAAGCCAACAGCGCTATACTTTGCACACGTATAGCACCTGACATTGTAGATTAATTTGGAGTAATTAATACAAGGCAGTGCTGCCAACATGATTCTATGCCTGCTGATATGTCCAATTTTAAAATACATGTAACTTCTATACTAACAAATGGATTTCATCCAAAATTGGCACAACAAGATATCATAATATTTCAGATTATTTCTGACCAGCACACGCATGGTATTGTTGGCAACATGCTTTTACGCGTGCTGATAGATCCAGTGTCTAACTGCATGTAACGTCCATTGGACTTCAACCTAATTTTGTCTTCTGTACCTTAAGAGATGGAACTAACAATATATTCAGTCACCATGGCTGCCAACTGTAGTGCTCTATTAGGCTACTTTATACCAGGTATATTTTGAACTAATTTGATATTTCGATATTACCAACTTAATTTTGTCATTATTCTAGATAGGTTCATGTACTGTAGAATAATCATTGGCATGAAAAGTAGGCTGTGTAGTTCTTCACGGAACTTCTTGTTATTTTTTATTTATTCATGTTGTAGCTATTCTTTTTCAACTTTTAAAATTTTGTTGATTCTTTTTTTCTGAGTAACTTTAAAAATAGTTTCACTTCCATATGTCACCTCTGGTTGAACCACAGTCTCGTAATGTTTTAATTTTGTTGCGATTGATAGACATTTTCTTTTATAGTAGACCATGTTAACTTTTGGGCTTTTATCATTTTATTAGTTCTCTCTTGCCCTGCAGGTTTCTCATTTAAGTTGTAAGTTATGATTTCTCCTAAGTATTTAAATTGCGTCACTATTTTAATTTTCTTGTTATTTACTGTTATGTGATGTCTCCCACAAGTCCAACCCCTCCTCCACGTGGTGGGAGACGGGCAACGGCATGAAGTAGGGGATTGCCTGTAGGGGTGAAGTACAGTGGGGACTTTGTGTGCCCCGGGACCACTACGGTAGCTGTGAAGGCTCTATGGGAACCCTGAAAAGTGACGGCTGACGGGGCTCTGGTGAAGCTACGATAGGCCTAGCAAGCCAGTAGTGGATATCATATTTGCTTTCAAACCAGGAACAGGCCTCGGAAAGGACGGATGCAAACGACGACGACCCGGATATGCTAATGGACTACGAGTCGGGACATTAAACATACAGACACTGACAGGAAAAGTGGAGGAGATTGTAGATGTGATGGAGAGAAGAAAACTGGATGTACTGGGCTTGGCAGAAACAAGATGGAAAGGAGAAGGTCGCAGAGAACTGAGGAAAGGGTACCGGTTGTACTGGAGTGGGAACAGTGAAGGAAGGAGCAGCGGAGTAGGAGTAGTTGTGAGAGATGAAATGAAGGAAGAGGTAAAGGGAATAAGTGACTGGATCATGAAGATCAGAGTAACTGTAAAGGGAAGAAGCCTGGAGATAGCCCAGGTATATGCCCCTCAAGTTGGATGTACAGCTCAAGAGAAGGAAGACTTTGAGGAGGAGCTACAACAGCAGTTGAATGGTCAGAGCATCATTGTCATGGGAGATTTGAATGCACATGTAGGAAGTGAAAGGCAAGGATATGAAAATGTATTGGGAGCAGAAGGATGGGGTAGCAGGAATGAAGAAGGGAGAAAGTTGCTGGATTTTTGCAAGAGAAACGGTTTAGTGGTAGGCAACTCCTGGTTCCGGAAGAAAGAAAGCCACAAGGTAACGTGGTACAGCAGTAATTTAACAAAGAAATCTTTGGTCGATTACATGCTGTACGACTGGGAAATGAAGAGAAGTGTCAGAGATATAAAGGCAATACCATCAGAGGCCTTAGATAGTGACCACAGGTTACTTGTAATGAACCTGGGAGTTGTTAAGGATAGCAAGAGGACAGCGTACCAGGAAAGGAGAATCAAAGTATGGAAACTCAAGGAAAAGGAAGTCAAGGAAGAATTCCAGAAGATAATAAGGGAAAGGATGCCAACAGACAATCCTAAAACAGGGGAAGAGGAATGGAAGCAATTCAAAAACACAATGGTGGAAGCTGCAGTGGCAGTATGTGGAAGAACAAGCAACAGAAAGTGGTGTAAAGAGACACCATGGTGGAATGAGAGAGTAAAAGAAGCTGTGGGAAGGAAGAACAAGGCTTTCAGAGTGTGGTTCCAGGAAAGAACTGATCTGGCAAGGGAAGATTATAAGATAAAGAAGAAAGAAGCAAACAAGATTGTCGCAGAGGAGAGGAAGAAGTGGATGGTAAAGTGGACAGAGATGATAGAGGAAGACAGCAGAGGAAATAAGAAAGTACTTTATGGGATGGTCAAAAGTAAGAGAAGAGGTCTGCGAGAGGATGTAATGATGAACAAAAACGGAAATGAGGTACATAACAAAGAGACACTCAAGACAGTGTGGAAAGAGTACTTTGAGATTTGCTGAATCCAAATGGTCATAGGGAGGAAGACAATGTATTGGAAGATGGAGAAGACAACACAGGAATGGAAAAGGACCTGACTTGGAGAGAACTGGAAATGGCTATAGACAAGATGAAAGGAGGAAGGCACCAGGTGTGGATGAAGTGAGTGTTGAAATGGTGAAGGCAGCAGGGGAGGTTTGGAAACAGTGGCTGTACCGTGTGATGAGGGTGATATGGAAGGAGAAAAAGACCCCAGAAGATTGGAAGAAAGGATTAATTGTCCCAATATTTAAGAAAGGAGTGCAGAAATGACAGGGGAGTCACACTCATACCTCACTGTGCCAAGATATATGAAAAGATATTAGAAAGTAGAATACGAGCCAAAGTGGAGAGAAAATTGAGAGAGGAACAGTATGGATTCAGACCTGGGAGATCAACAGTGGATCTCATATTTTCAGTGAGACAGCTCCAGGAACACCACTACGAATTTGGAGAGGACCTGTTGATGGCCTTCCTGGACATCGAAAAGGCCTATGATAGTGTGTGTAGGGAGAAGGTTTGGAAAGCAATGGAAAACATGGGAGTGGAAAAAGAGACTAGGCCGAGTGAAGGAGATGTATTGTGGAAGTATGAGTTGTCTGAAAGTTGGAGGGGAAAAAACAGACTGGTTCAGACAAATGAGTGGCCTGAAACAGGGTAGTGCGCTGTCACCCCTTCTCTTTATTGTGGTTATGGACGAGGTAATGACACGGATAGCAGGAAAGATAGGAGAAGATAAGATGAAAGCAATGGTGTTTGCAGATGATCTCATGGTCTGGGGAAACAAGGAGGAGGAAATTCAGGAGCAATTGAAGGCTTGGGAAGAAACAGTGGGGGAGTACGGATGGAAGTTCAACATCAGTAAATGTGAGATCCTGTTAATGACCAAGAAAAAGGACAGACCAATGAGTTGGATAACACTTGGAGGTGGACAGCTGAAGAAGGTGGAAAGTCTCAAGTACTTGGGAAGTATAGTGGAGGAAAATGGGAGAAATGACAAAGAGATTACGGAACGTGGCAGACAGGCAGAAGCATTTCTGAGAAGCATTAGGAGCTTAGTGTGGAATAAAGATGTCCCACAAAAAAGCAAGGAAGTGTTATACAGAAGCTACTATATCCCGATACTGACCTATGCTTCAGAAACGTGGACAATGAAGAAAAGAGACATAAGCAGAATACAGGCAGGTGAAATGAAGTTCCTGCGAAGTAGGATCGGAGTAACAAGAAGAGACAGGGTGAGGAATGAAAAGGTCAGGGAAATGGTGAAAGTGGAGCCCTTGCAAGGTAGGATTGAGACATCAAGACTGAGGTGGTATGGACACTTAATGAGAATGGATGAGAAGAAGATTCCCAAGAGGATACATGAGATGCAGATGCAGAAGAAACGACCAAGGGGAAGACAAAGAGATAGATGGCTGAAAGGAGTGGAGGAATGTGTCAAGAAGAGAGGCGAGGACTGGACCAGAGTGACAGCGGAGAGGTGGTGGGAAGAAAGAACTAAGTGGCGAGGCTTATGTTCCAAACAGACCCAGCCTGGGGCTGGAAACTGTACAAGATGATGATGATGATGATGACTGTTATGTGATTGATTACATTGGCTCGCACTTCTCCGATGTATCCTGCTCCGGGAGTTACGATCCTACATTTCTGACTCTGGAGCGGAAGGCAGAGACTCACCCCTTGTCCTTTGCCACTGCTGCTTCGGAGTCCTATAATGTACCATTCTCTGAATGGGAACTGCGCAGTGCGCTTGCATTGTGCAGGGATACGGCTCCTGGACCGGATAACATACATAATCAAATGTTAAAACATCTGTGCGAATCCAGTATTAAAAAACCGTTCACCCTCTTCAATCGTATATGGATTGAAGGGGAGTTTCCATCTCAATGGCGCGAGGGGATCGTGATACCAATTCCTAAGGCTGGAAAGGATCCCAAGTTTGTAAGCAGCTATAGGCCCATTTGTTTGACAAATGGCCTATGTAAGCTGCTCGAAAAGATGGTGAACCGTCGACTGGTGTGGTTCTTGGAGGAGAAAGGTCTCCTGTCTGAGTACCAGTGTGGATTTCACTGTCATAGGTCCACCACTGACCATCTGGTGCGACTTGAGAGCGCCATACAGGGGGCATTTTTCCGAAAGCAGCACCTAGTCACGGTCTTCTTTGACCTCGAGAAAGCCTACGACACCACATGGCGCTACGGGATCCTTTCCACCCTTCACAAGTGGGGACTCCGTGGTAACCTACCGACTTTCATTGCGAATTTCATGTCAGTCCGACTCTTCCGTGTAAGGGTCGGTTGGTCATTATCGCAATACTATACTGAGGAAAATGGAGTTCCTCAGGGTTCAGTGCTGAGTGTCACCTTGTTCGCGATTGCCATAAATGGCATTGTTGCCGCCGCCGGGTCCGCAGTAGTTCCATCGCTGTATGTAGACGATTTAGCTCTGCATTACAGCTCTGGAAGTATGGCAGTCGTGGAATGGCAATTGCAGCTAGCTATCAACCGGGTCGACAGGTGGGCTCACGACCGGGGTTTTCGTTTTTCAGCAGCGAAAACCTCCGTCGTCCATTTTTGTCGGCTCCGGAGTCTACATTTACACCCTGAACTACATCTCAGGGATGCTGCGTTGCCGTTGTTTGACACTTATCGCTTCCTGGGGCTCCATTTTGATAGCAAATTAACGTGGCAGCCCCATATACGGCAATTAAAAATGACATGTCTCAGGAAACTGAATATGCTCAAGTTTCTTAGTGGTACTATGTGGGGGGCTGACCGTGCGGTGCTGCTACGGTTCTACCAAGCCCTCGTCCTGTCCCAGCTAGACTATGGTTCTGCGGCATACGGTTCAGCAAGGCCGGCAACCTTGAAAATGCTGGACAGTATCCACCATAGTGGCATTAGGCTGGCTACCGGTGCCTTCCGGACCAGCCCGATACCCAGCCTACTCGCCGAATGGGGTGTTCCACCTTTAAATTATAGACGCCAACATATGCTTTTAGCATATGCTGCCAATGTGCGTCAAATGCCGCAACACCCAACCTATCAAGCTCTCTTCGGTACCCAAAACCACCAGGGGTACGCCAACCGGCCTCGTGCCACTCGGCCGGTTGGTATTAGACTTGATAGCTTGTGTACTGAAATAGGAGTGGCTGTAGGTCCCTGTATGATCCGGACATCTAGCGAGGTGCCTCCGTGGCAAGTTCCGCGTCCGGAAATTCGGTTAGATCTGCACCGAGGTCCTAAGGTGAACACGGATGCCTACGTTTACCGGAGGCAGTTCCACAGCATAGTTCACCAATTTCCGGACGCTGGCATTCTCTACACGGATGGTTCAAAGGTAGACGAGAAGGTGGGTTGTGCTTACGTTATTGATGGTGCAAATACCAAGATCGCTTTGCCTGAGGCCTGTAGTGTGTTTACTGCGGAGCTCGTTGCCATCTATGAAGCTCTGCAGTTTGCATTACAGGATGCACTAATCCACTTTCTCGTGTGTACCGACTCTTTGAGTTCGTTGCAGTCAATTGCTACATGTTTCCCGCAACACCCCCTAGTTCAGCGAATCCACGACCTACTAGCCGGACTGTGCCAAGCTGACACTCGAATCACCTTTCTGTGGCTTCCAAGCCACATGGGAATTACGGGAAATGAGTTAGCTGATCAAGCTGCAAAAGAGGCGATATCACTACCACCTCGACCAATGGAGGTACCCGCTAGAGATATTCGCTCTCAGTTACGCCTACAAGTTCTGGCTTTTTGGGAGAGTCAGTGGCTAGCTGACCCACTGCCCAGTAAACTGAGAGCGATCAAGGGAACTACTTGCGTGTGGCGGAGCTCCTTCCGGGCCCGGAGAGAGTCCGTCATATTGTGTAGGCTAAGGATAGGTCATACAAGATCCACACACTCGTACCTAATGAGAAGGGAAGACCCCCCCACTTTGTACCTGTGGAGCCGTTTTCACCGTGGCCCACATTTTCACCGAGTGTGTGGATCTTGCTGACTTACGAAGAAACCTTGGTTTGCAGATGACACACAAACTTATATTAGCCGATGACGCGGTGGCTGCTGATCGCGTTATCCGCTTTATAAGTGAGAGTGGGTTAGGGCCAGATATCTAAATTTTCCAGTGAACATTGACTCAACGACTTGTTCGTTTTTGAATGATAGTGTTATGTTTTTTCGTAATTTTTGTTTATTTTTATATAAAAAAATATATATATATTTATTTTAATTTTAATTTAATTTTTTGTTTTTTGTTTTATTAATTTTTGGTCTTTTTAAATTCAGATGTCCACCTCAAAATTTTAAATTCAATTCAAAATTTGTATTCTTTAATCTGTGTTAAGAGGGGCAGATGACCTCGTAGTTCCGCCCCTTAAAACAACAATTTAAAAAAAATAACAAGTGGATTTGCTGCCATTATCTCTGTCTTTTCAAATGATATCTGAAGTCCAGTTTTTTGTGCTATATTTTGTAGGCTTATTATTTGATTTCTGGCTTCTTGAATACTATTAGCAAGTAACGCTAAGTCATCTGCGAATCCCAAGCAATTTAAGTCTATTTGATCTTTCTTGGTTCCAAATCTTAATATGCTCCTAAGATTTTCGCCATACCATTCCCTCATCACATATTCCAAAGAGCAATTGGAAAGTAAAGGCGATAAACCATCTCCTTGTCTTAATCCTCTTTTAATCGTAAACGGCTCAGATATTTCTCCTCTGAATTTTACTTTAGATTTGGTGTTTGTTAGAGTTTGTTTTATAATTTTTATTAATTTGGGATGAAGTCCGAAATTCCTTAGTATTTTCAGCAATGAAGATCTATGTATACAATCATAAGCTTTTTTGAAGTGTATATGACTTGCTGTTTTTGTCTACGTTTGTAGTAGTCCATTACTAATTTTAAGGTGATCATCTGTTCAGGGCAGCTTCGCCATGGCCGAAATCCACCTTGGTATTCTCCTATTTCCAGTTCTAATTGATCTTTACAACGATTATATAGAATTCGTGACATTATTTCATATGTGATATCCAAAAGGGAAATTCCTCGATAGTTGTCAGATTTTATTTTTCTCCTTTCTTGTGTAATGGATGTATTATAGCTGTAGTCCAATGGTCTGGCAGTTCTTCTTTGATCCAAATGTTCACTCTGCATTGGTGTAATGAAATCTTTACTGGTTCCGCTGCATATTTCCACAATTCTGCAAACGTTTGATCTTCTCCACTCGCTTTGTAGTTTTTGAGCTCTCTCAGGACTTTGTAGACTTCTTGGATTGTGGGTGGATTTATGTTTTCTGATGGTGTTTTAATAATGGAGTCTGTATTTATTTGAAACAGTTCTGGTGGATCTTCGCAATTTAGCAACTTGTTAAATGTTTCTGCTAAAATTTCTGTATTTTTTTTATTACCATGAGCTAACTTGCCATTTTAGTCTTTCAACATTAATGTTGGAGGTTCATATCTTTGTAGTTGTTTGCTAAAAATGTTGTAGTAATCTCTTGAGTTTGTTTTCGCGCTATTTGTTTTGATCACCACAAGTACAGTATATCCTTTTGGTATTGCCGTTAAACCCTACGTATCATTTTTTGAGTTATCTTCCTTTGTTTCATGAGTTCCAGGTGTGATTCATCTGTTTTTTTTTTTACTCTGATACCGTAACCAGGCTTGATGTCTATCTTCCACTGTTTTATCACACTCATCGTTCCACCATTGGTGTTTCTTCCTTGGATTTATTGGGGCTACTTGTTCAGCTATTTGTTTCAATTTGGGAACTATTTCCTCTAGATCATCTCATTTTAAATTATGTAGTTCGTTCTTTGTATCCCTTGTTATTTATTAGTTTATGAGGGTCGTATGTTCTCTTTTTTGGACACGCAAAGAGAAGAAAGCGTCGAATCGGCAGACATCTTGCTCTCTCGAGAAACTTCTGGACATCGACAAAGCGAGAAGGAACAAACGCCGTCTTTTCGAATATTGTGTTCTTGATCGTGAGTGAACAGTGAAAAAGCCAATCGCGAGTGTTTGGACAATAACACGCGATGCGAATTTTGGCTTATTGCGAGTGTTTTGGACTATATCACGTGACGCAAGAATACGTGCTTAACGTGCAAGTTGTGTACAAACCCGCACGACACGAAATTCCGTAGGCCTAATTGCGAGTGTTTCGGACAATAGCACGCGATGCAAAGTGTATGGCCGGTTGTGAGTGTTTCAAACAATAACACGCGGCACAGCAAATTTATTGTGAACAATCGTGAGTGTTCCGGACATTAACACGCGGCACAATTGAAGTTAGACAATGAATTCAAACGGTGTATTGGGCATCGAGGCCTTAGGGCGCGATAATTACGACACCTGGAAAATGCAAATGCGCGCCATTCTGATAAAGAATGACACGTTGGGTTATGTCAACCGCCAGATCGTCAAACCCGAGCCGGGTGAGGACAATGCAACCCAAGTGACCGAGTGGACGACTAGGGATGAAAAGGCCATGTCAGACCTAATCCTATCCATCGGACCAAGCCAGCTCAAGTTGATGAAGAACTGCAGGTCATCAAGCGAGATATGGCAGAAACTTGAGGATACGTTTCAGTCGAAGGGGCCGGCTCGCAAGGCCACGTTGTTGAAGAGTCTAACCTTGCAAAAGATGACTGAAGGTGGCGACATCCGTGAGCACCTCAACAACTACTTTGACTGTGTCGACTAGTTGGCTGACATGGACGTAGTTATTAACCCAGACCAACTTACCATCATGATGATGTACAGTTTGCCGGCAAGTTTTGAAAATTTCAGAATTGCGATCGAGAGCCGGGACGATCTACCGAAGCCTGAGAATCTACGTACGAAGATAATCGAAGAACACGATGCAGAGTTGCCTCGTCAACACCGATGGAAAATCAAGGCGCCATGTACGTGAAGAAGAAAGGTCCTTCAAGGAAACCACAGTCGAAGCCTCAAAACAAAAACCACGGCTACTCCGGTGGTAAGAGTGACAAGGAGAAATCGTTTCCGTTCAAATGCTCGAAGTGCGGAATCAAGGGACATAAGGCAGTGGACTGCAATGTTAAGGTCAACAAAAATCAGCTGTTGGAGGCGTCACTCTTATCAGTTGAGGAACCTGATACATGCCAGATCGCGACGAGCAGCGTCGAAAACCTGTGGTGTCTCGACAGTGGGTGCACGTCTCATCTGTGCGGTGATGCGACTGTTTTTACTGAGATGGACAAGGGCGAGACTGGCAAGCTGAAGTTAGCGAGCAGCGCAACCGCAGAGATAAAGGCCCGAGGAACTGCGAAAATTGCAACAAGTGTAGACGGTAAAAATTGCAACGTTACTCTCAATGAGATTTTGCACGTTCCTGAGATCCGCACTAATATCTTATCAGTCTCGAAGATGACAGACCGTGGTTTCTCGGTTGTTTTTGGCAAAGAGAAGGCGGAAGTTTTCGACCAGAATGGACTGACGAGGTTAGTTGCAAAGCGCAAAGACAATCTGTTCTACGTACAGGGCACCACACTGGAAAAATGTCGCAACGCAGTGTCAGAAGATAAGCGCGACGAGAATGTGGCGCAGCTGTTGCATCGAAGGCTGGGTCACGTCAACTTTCGTGATCTCGATACGGCAGTGAAAAGTGGATCCATTCGAGGTGTGCAACTAAAAGTGAGATGTGGAGATCTAACGTGTGACATTTGCACGAAATGCAAAATGACTCGAATACCTTTCCCGAAAGAGTCAAATCGTGTGACCGGTAAGCTCGATATTATTCACACAGACGTTTGTGGCCCTGTGGGTGTTGTGTCGAACGGTGGATCCAAGTACATGATCACATTTACGGACGACTACTCGAGATGGACAGAGGTACGGTTTATGAAGACGAAGTGCGAGGCGTTGCAAATGTACCGAGAGTACAAGGCTTTCGTCGAGAAGCAGCACGGTCTTAAAATAAAGTGCGTACAGTCTGACAATGGACGTGAATATGTCAACAGTGATTTTGACGAGTTCTTGAAATCTGAGGGGATCGAGCGCCGTCTCACAACACCATATACGCCTGAACAAAATGGTGTGGCCGAGAGGAAAAATCGGACCCTTGAAGAGGCAGCACGATGTTTACTCCTGCAATCTGGCCTACCGATGACATTCTGTGCGGAGGCGATCAACACCGCAAATTATCTGAGGAACCGATGTCCAACCAAAAAGCTAAACGGGAAGACTCCATTTGAGCGCTGGTTCGACAGAACCCCGACTGCACACTATTTCAAGGACTTTGGGAGCAAGGTGTTCTGCCTGGACCAGACCCCAAACAAGGGGAAGTTTAGCCCTCGCTCAAAAGAGGGAATTTTTGTTGGATATTCGGAGCAGTCGAAGGCTTACCTCATCTGGATTCCTGAAATGAAGAAGATCGAGATCACAAGAGACATTATTTTACGTGAGGAGATGACCTCGCCTAAGAAATCAGTCTATGATCGGTTCCCGCGTGACTCTCCGGACAAAGTACGCATTGAACCAGAGGATCCGATCCATGAACCGGAGTTCGAGCTGGTGTCGAGAGACGAAGTTCTGGCAGAAAACCAACCTGATGTTGCTGAATGGGAATTCCCCGATGGCTTCATAGGCTTTCCTGCCGACGATTACTTTGTTGAACTGGAGATCCAATCCGATGAGCAACAAGCGGCATCATCTAGGAGAACTGGAAAATCTGGGCGACCCCGCATGGACAACGGTGATCGACCAGGGGAAGCGGCCAACGTCGCTGAAATCCCAGTGACCCAGGCTATCTCCGGAGATGACTCACCTGCGTGGATCGAAGCAATGTCAGAAGAAGCAGTTTCACTGATTCGGAACAATACGTGGAAGCTGGTCGACCGTCCCAAGGGGCAACGTGTGATAGGAAGCAGATTCGTTCTCCGGAATAAGTTTAACCCTGACAACACTATCAGCAAGCAGAAGACGCGCGTGGTAGCGAGGGGTTTCATGCAGAGACCAGGAATAGAGTTTCACGACACGTTCGCTCCAGTCTCAAGGCTGAGCACAATAATGACTGCGGTGGCGTTAGCTGTACAGGATAATCTAAAGATCCGACCGGTAGACGTCAAGACGGCATACTTGAACCGAGAAGTCGAGGAGCAAATCTTCACGGAGGCCATGGACCACTTCGAGGACGTTCTTGCCCATACCGTTCAAGATGAGTCGGTTGACGAGACTATGCGAAAGACCGCAGATGAGATGGTGGAGAAGTTGGCCAATCGTGACATGGTGTGCTCACTAAACAAAGCGTTGTACGGACTGCGACAGGCAGGACGCGCTTGGTATCACTGTCTCGAGGAAGAGATGAAAAATCTCAAGGCGACTCGCTTGGATGCAGATCCATGCATGTACCACATCGGACCGGTGGAAGATAGGATTTACATAATCGTCTGTCGACGACATGATGATCATGGCTCGAGACGACATGAAGATCGACGTGGTGAGAGACTTTCTGAATACCAAGTTCGAGATCAAGGACTTGGGGGACGTGCAGTATTGTCTGGGGCTGGAGTTCGAGAGGAGCGCCAACCAGATGAAACTCGGCCAGAAAGGATACATAGACGAGGTCCTGGAGAGATTCGGAATGGCAGAGTGCAGGCATGTCAGCACTCCCATTGATCCAGGTACGAAGCTGCAGAAGGAAGACGTGAACCCTGGCGAACAAGCGGAGAGCGTCCCCTACCGACATTTGATAGGAGCTCTAATGTACCTGTCAGTGGGAACGAGGCCGGACATATCCCATGCAGTCAGTTCTCTCTCTCAGTTCAACAACTGTCATGGACAGCAGCACTGGAAGGCTGCAAAACGTGTCTTGCGATACCTTGCTAACACACGTGATCTCGGCCTCATGTACTCCAAATCCAGCGGTCCAGCGGTGATGTACGTGGACCAGTGATGTGAGCCGGGCAAATGCCCAGTGGGCAGGACATCTATAAATGGGCATTTGCTTGGGCATTTGCCCAAAGCAGTTTTAAGCGCCCAAAATCTGGGCATTTAAAAAAAACTTTTTTTTTTTACTTTTTACTACTTGTGATTGTTACTCGAGCTTCTGAAACATAATAAAAACCATTAATCAAAGGTATATTTCATGGATGAACTAGTAATGCCCGAATATTGCTAATAATTTAATTATCGTGTGTCAATGTTGTCAATAACATCTCAATGGGAATGAAGTATATCTGGTTTGAATAAAACATTGTATTACTGAGTTAGGCCTGCAGGCCTACTCATTTAAATGTAGGAAATGTAGGGGCACCTGTTACATCTGCTGCCACAGAGCGGACCTTTAGCACTTTTGGTTGGATTCATAGTAAAAAAGAAACAGACTTACATCTGAGAGGGCTGCCAAATTGATTTATCTAGCCTACAATTGGAAGCTGATGAATGGGGAGAATGGAACATCTAAGCGTAAGCCCGACAAAATAACTGAAGAGACTCGTCAGAGTAATCCAGAACAAGGAGAAGAAACCCCAACACCCAGTCAAGAACGAATTATAGGCCTAGAGGAAGATTCAGAATCAGAACTGTCATAAGAATCTGAGCCAGAACTACTTGCAAGTTCAATAGCAAAAAGTGATGAAGAGGATACAGTAACAGAAGAAAGTGATTAAGATACCCAAGAACACAAAACATTAATTTATTATTAATTTCATATTTAAATGTATGTACTTTACCTCATGTCCTCATTTGTTTCATTTTTAACTTATACAGTTAATGTAATAGCATACATTATGTATTCAGTATTAGTCACTTGTCAGTAAAATATCAAACTCATTCAAAAATTACAAAGATGTGTTGATGTGTTAAGTGGATTTTTTCCCCCAATTACACAATCAACATTCATAGGCATACACATAATTATTATGTATAAAAATCCACTTGAGTTGAGAGGCTATAGAAAAATATTAGGACTACTTTTCCAGCAATATAAATAAAATATATATGCTGGTGTATAAATATACCTGTTTGTATGGATAAATATATAGAATACATATATGTAGATACATATATAGCTAAAACAATATTTATATAAGCGTTGCATTGTGAATATGTTTTTAAAAGAGGTAAATGCCCAAAATGCCTGGGCATTTATGGATTTTGGGCATTTGTCCGAGCATTTATCTTAGGCATTTGCCCTGACTTATAAATGCCCAGGCATTTTACATCACTAACGTGGACGCTGACTGGGGAAGCTGCCTGGTGTATCGAAAATCGTACACCGGATACGCGTTCACACTAGGCGGCGCTGCAGTGAGTTGGGAGTCCAGGAAGCAGCCTACTGTGGCCCTGTCGTCGACGGAAGCCGAATACATGGCCTTGACAGAAGCAACCAAGGAAGCTCTACACATGAGGAAACTCCTGAAAGACTTCGGAAAACCGATAGATGTTGTCCCAGTGAAGAACGACAATGTAGGTGCGCAATAGCTGACTTCAAATCCTATGTTTCATTCACGGATGAAGCACATTGACATCAGGCACCATTTCGTCCGAGATGCCGTGGCCAAAAAGGTGGTTTCGGTGGAGTACACTCCCAACGGATGAGATGCCTGCCGACATATTGACAAAAGGATTGTCAAGGCCCAAGCACGAGAAATGTGCTCAAAGCCTTGGCTTGAGACCACATGCACCAGGATGACTCCGGTTGTTGGTCGAGGGGAAGTGTTGGTGAGATCGGCACCTGCCGGTATCGACCTCCATCCTGATCAATAGGCGCAACTAGCGCCCTCAACTAACTTTTAAACAGTTCGTTTTTTGATCTGTTCACGGCACAACGCATTTAAACAGTTCATGTATTTTGTGTTAAATAAATCAGTTGAGTTACATTTAAACGAGCGTTACATTTCATTGCCGCTTTAAAACCTCTAATAATTATATTAAATTATAATAATTATAATTGATAATATTACGCAAAGTCGTCTGAAATTATTATTTCAATATGAATGAGTGTTCACATTTCAGATATGTTCAGTAAACATGTAGCCTGAGCAGGCAGAGGTGTTCGACATTCTTGGCCCCCCTCGAGGTCTTTCTCCTTCAACCACTAGTTCTTCCATTATTTTTGGCCCATTCATCCTGTTAATATGTCCATACCAGCATAATCTCTTTTCCTCAACTCCCTCACTCATACTTACCTGTTTTAGTTCTTTTCTATTTTCAACATTTCTTACCCAATCTATTTATGTTTTCCCTTTAACTACTCTGAGGAACTTCATTTCCCCCACTTGCAGTCTGCTCCTATCCCTTTCAGTCATCATCATGTTTCTGCTCCATATGCTGCAATGGGTGAGTAATATATCTTATACATCAGAAGTTTTGCTTTTTCTTGAACTTCCTTGTTCAAAACCAGATGTTTTATTGTTCGATAAAGATTTCTTCCTTTTTGCAGCCTCTTATTAATTTCATTTGTTATCCTCCCGTCACTAGATATTTCACTCCCTAGGTAATTGAAACTGTGTACCACTTTGAGTGGTTCTCTATCCAACACAATATTCTCCTCTATCTTTTTATCTCTTCCAAATATCATGACATTGCTATTAATTTTATCAAATACTAGCAGAAGTACCCGTTCTTCGAACGGTGTTCGGTGTTAACACCAGACATTATCTATTGAGCTACTGTTGCAATGGTTAGGGGTTTGTCATTCCTTCATAAGTTTATCAGAACGAAGTTAGTTTTCTGGGAATATCACACACACTGTTAATTTAAGGGCCTTAAAATGTGGTTTTCGGAGACCCTTTATAGACTCCCGAATTTTGTGTCTCATTTTGAGAAGCGCAACATATGCTTTGGTCGTCCTTCTAGGATAATTTTGTATTTCGCCTATTTCAGCATGTATTTTGAGAAGTTTTCCCTATATCCACCCTTCTACTGTGTGAAAAGTACGGTGAAGAGTTTTATAAATGATTGGTGTATTGACTCATGGTTACCATACCTAACTTTACGATGCACCAAGCCTCCGAACACGAGTTATAGGCGTAAATAAAGTTACACAGAAAGACAGACAGACAATTCTATTGTCTACAACGTATCACCCAGATATCCAAATATGGGTATATCTATCATACGTATCAAACAAAATCATCCTTACGATGAACCCGTATGTCGACCAAAAAAAAGATTAGTTAAAATGTGCTCTCAAACTAAATTCACCTAACGTGTACTTCCTGACGTCAAATAGAATTGAAAGCCTCGTAGACGAAACGCAATACATGTCACATAAGAACTTACCCTCTACGTTGTGTTAGGTCCCCATACACAGGAAGACCCCTTTCATAAATTATAAAGGCTTATGGTGCATGAAAATTCAGGTTCTTTAGCCTCAAATGGCCCTATTTCCTAAAAGCCGCAAAAAATGCTGATTCAATTCAGGAATTTTGGGAAATAATGTTGCTGTTTGGAGATATAATAGACCTTCTGTACTATATATTGCACGTGAAAATTGCATGAAAAAATTCTAGGTTACCACTTGACCCCCTTAATTGCATTGATGAATTATACAGTCTATGTTGGTTCCATGATAACCTTATAGCCATTTGCAAACTTTCACAGAAATATTAACAAATGGAGTGACATTGCTTCTTACAGAAATAGATGTAAAGTTGGATAATGTTGTCATGGTTACCGATTTGCATTCCTTCATTAGTATGTTAAATTCAATTAGTTTTCCGGGAATATTTCAGAAACTGTTGGATTTAGAGCCTTATAATTTAGTTTTCGAGGACCCTTTAGGGCTCCCGAGTTTTGTTTCTGGCACCGAGAGGCTTTGTCTCGTCGTTGTACGCCATAATATAATACTACTAATAATAATAATCTACTATATAAAGCTCAAATACCACTCACTCACTCACTCACTCACTGACTGATTCATTCATTAGGTACAGCATTCATTTCAGGTTCCGTATTGACCGTATTTACAATTTAACACTTGGATTTTCCGCCAAATCAATACTTTTACTTATGTAAAAAATTATAGGTACATGTTTCGGGGATCTTACTGTCCCCTTCTTCAGCCCTCCTTTGTTGTTACAAACATCGTGTCACATTCAACATCCCATAATAAAACAACAGAATACACAACATAAATTACACAACCACAACATATTAAAATTACTAGCTTAAAACTACACTTAAAATTCAATAAACAATCAAGGATAAAACTTGTGATGCACTTCGTATTTTTCAGTCCATCAGTTCAATTTTGAATTTGTGTCCTGGGACACATTAAAATATACTTAAGCACAGCATATGTTTTGTCCACTTCGTTTTCGAAGCATAAAATTCAATGCGATTAATCTATGGAGGAACTTGCTGATTTGACTGCATCTAAGATTAGCCTATTGTCATTTTTACATATGTTGTTTCAGGTAGAACATCAGGTATTATTGTGTCCTATTCTATGATACTTAACAACATGTTATAGTAGAATGACTGTTGTTATGAATGACAGTCCAATAGAATTGATGCGGTTAATTCAAGGCTTCTTATTATGGCAATCTGACGGTCGGATGCTTCAATTAATAATTTCATTAATATTGTACTGGTCCTGAAATGAATGAATTGCGTTTTTAGAAATAAAATCCCAAAAAACTAAAGACTTAATAAGAACATATCTATCAAATGCCTCGTCTTATTCATGAAATACTAAATAGTTCCAAACTATCTGAAGAACAAAAACATCAGATAATGCCTTTCATAATTATGGAAAAACTTTCTACGGAAATTAAAACATTACAAAGACTTACCGGACGTAAGTGGCCTAGTCATTATCACAGCCCTCATAGAGGTCCACTTCAACTGAGCTACACCTTGTTATTGCCACAGCTGCTCGCTTGCAGTGAAACAGCTTGACGCGGCTGTGGGGAAAGGGGGAGGTTGGGGAAAGGGAGGGGATGGGAGGGGAGGGTTAAGATATTGGATCGAACCGAGAGGGGAGTGTAATTGGTGTAACGAAACGAAATGTATGAGAGAATACCTAATGTGGCGGGGGTTGTGGGGGTGGTTTGCGTTGTTTATTATTTAAGTAATCTGCTATTGTATCAAACAATTCGTTGGTTTCAAAATTAATTTCGTTTAAATTATTGCATTCATTAGACCTCTGGAATGTATTGATATGGATGTTTTCCAAAATATTCATATAGCTGCCCTTAGACGCGTAATGCAAGATCGTGACGTCATTGTTTATGTCGGTAAACTTGTGTCCCGTTTCTTCCATGTGTGTAGCCATGGCTGAGAATTTCCTATGCTTAATGGCCGACACATGCTCAGAATAACGAGTGCGTATGCTCCTACCTGTTTGTCCCGTGTAATTAGATTTGCAAGAGCTGCATCTTAGTTCATACACGCCCGATTTCAAAAACTTATCACAGCTGTTAATTTTGTTTGAGTTGAAAAATTTATTGGAGTTAGAATTATTAGTTTTGAAGGCAATGTTCATTTTATACTTCTTGAGGATATTAGCTACTGTGTGTACACTTTGATCTATGTAGGTGAAAGTTGCAAACGTTTTCTTTTTTGAGTTCTCTCTGATTAATTTAGTTGTGGGTCTGTTTTTTAATTTATAGATTAACCTATTGACATATTTATGGCTGTAACCGTTAACTTTAGCTATTTGGTGTATTATGTCTAGTTCTTGCTTCCGATCATGTTCAGAGGAGGGGATTTTTAACGCTCTATTGATAAGGCTTATGAACGTTGCGTTTTTGTGGCCTCCCGGATGATTAGAGTCCTGTCTTATGACTGTGTTCATTTGCGATGGTTTCCTGTAAACTTTGTAATGCAGACGATTATCCTTTCTGGTCACCGTCAAATCCAAATAATTTATTTTATTGTTAACTTCTGATTCTATGGTAAATTTAATATTATCAATGTCGTTCAACTCGGCCATTATTTGTTCTATTGTCTGTGTTTGGTTATCAATAATAATAAAAACGTCGTCAACATATCTCCCCCAGAAAACTATTCCTTTAATTTGGTTGATAATTTTCTCGTGTTCCATGTGGTCAAGATAAATGTTAGCTAATATACCTGACAACGGGGAACCCATTGCGAGGCCTTCAGACTGTCTATAGATTTTCTTATTAAAAGTGAAAAAGTTATTGTCAGTGATGAAGGTTAAAATCGAGATAAATTCTTTGATTTCAACTTTGGACAGTTCGCTATTACTACTTAATCTATCGTGAATGATCTCGATCGTTTTACTAACCGGGATGCTCGTATACATATCTTTAATGTCGACTGAGTGCAAAGTATTATTTTCATTAAGTTTAAGGTCTATTGTTTTTTCACAAAAATGCATGGTGTTACTGAAGGAGCTGTTGGCCTTGAGCTTATAGTGTTTGTTAAGAAACTGTTGGGCAAATTTCGCTAGTTTGTATGTAGGACTATTCCTGAAGTTAACGATTGGCCTGATCGGAATATTTGGTTTATGGATTTTCGGGAGAGACCTCAGAGTGGGAATGCCGGGGTTCATACTTACTAGTTTGTCGGCGTGTCTCTCGTCTAAAACAAAGATGGTGTTCTTTAAAAGTGTTTTCAACCGTTTTTGAATGATATTATTTGGGTCCTTTTTGATTTCCATGAAACTGCCTGAATTTAAAAAATCAATTGTTTTGTTGACGTAATCGTCTTTGCTCATTAGCACTGTGGTATTGCCTTTATCTGCTTTAGTAATGATTATATTATTCTCATTGATTTTGGTAACGAGTTTTTTGAAATCGTTATTTAGGTTACGGTTTACTTTAGTATTACTCTCGTTTGAATTGATTATCTTCTTAATTTTCTTGTTAGTTTCAAACCTAGCGGCATTTTGTTCTTCAGCAGGAAGTCTCCTAATTGCTGCTTCTGTTTCAGCTACCAAAACGGTTAGATTATTCCTACTGCGATTTTGTTCCCAGTTGTGCTTGGGGCCTTTTTGGAGGATATCCAGGTCACTCTGGTGGAGAGTGATATTAGTCATGTTCTTAACAGGGCTTTGAAAAGTATGGCTGTTTTTTACTTCTGGGGTGTTTTGGTTGAAAGGCGTTTTTTGTGCGTTAAGCAAATTCTGGAATTTGTTTAAGGTACTGACCTTTCTGATAACGCGTGAGTGTGTTATATGACTTGCAATGATTTGGTATTTGTCCCATTCTTCCGTATCTATAGAGTTCGCTGCCTCTAAGTGGGCGCGGTATAAGGCATTACTGATGTTATCCTTCCTCATATAGAGGAACCTTATTTCGCGAATAAGAACTTTGTTGTTAACCATGAACTGTGTATGTCTTTCATACGGGTTGGAATGCCCTTTTCTTTGATAACCTTTAAGATGTTGTGGAATTACTTTGTGTTTCCTGCATTTCTTGAGAAAATCGATGTCCTTGACGATATTCGCCAGTTTAATTTTGAGATCTTTGTACTTAAATTTTAACCTGTTGGCCTGGCTAGCCTTATGCTTATTAGGTACAGCATTCATTTCATTCAAAAACGGTTGAAAACACTTTTAAAGAACACCATCTTTGTTTTAGACGAGAGACACGCCGACAAACTAGTAAGTATGAACCCCGGCATTCCCACTATGAGGTCTCTCCCGAAAATCCATAAACCAAATATTCCGATCAGGCCAATCGTTAACTTCAGGAATAGTTCTACATACAAACTAGCGAAATTTGCCCAACAGTTTCTTAACAAACACTATAAGCTCAAGGCCAACAGCTCTTTCAGTAACACCATGCATTTTTGTGAAAAAACAATAGACCTTAAACTTAATGAAAATAATACTTTGCACTCAGTCGACATTAAAGATATGTATACGAGCATCCCGGTTAGTAAAACGATCGAGATCATTCACGATAGATTAAGTAGTAATAGCGAACTGTCCAAAGTTGAAATCGAAGAATTTATCTCGATTTTAACCTTCATCACTGACAATAACTTTTTCACTTTTAATAAGAAAATCTATAGACAGTCTGAAGGCCTCGCAATGGGTTCCCCGTTGTCAGGTATATTAGCTAACATTTATCTTGACCACATGGAACACGAGAAAATTATCAACCAAATTAAAGGAATAGTTTTCTGGGGGAGATATGTTGACGACGTTTTTATTATTATTGATAACCAAACACAGACAATAGAACAAATAATGGCCGAGTTGAACGACATTGATAATAATATTAAATTTACCATAGAATCAGAAGTTAACAATAAAATAAATTATTTGGATTTGACGGTGACCAGAAAGGATAATCGTCTGCATTACAAAGTTTACAGGAAACCATCGCAAACGAACACAGTCATAAGACAGGACTCTAATCATCCGGGAGGCCACAAAAACGCAACGTTCATAAGCCTTATCAATAGAGCGTTAAAAATCCCCTCCTCTGAACATGATCGGAAGCAAGAACTAGACATAATACACCAAATAGCTAAAGTTAACGGTTACAGCCATAAATATGTCAATAGGTTAATCTATAAATTAAAAAACAGACCCACAACTAAATTAATCAGAGAGAACTCAAAAAAGAAAACGTTTGCAACTTTCACCTACATAGATCAAAGTGTACACACAGTAGCTAATATCCTCAAGAAGTATAAAATGAACATTGCCTTCAAAACTAATAATTCTAACTCCAATAAATTTTTCAACTCAAACAAAATTAACAGCTGTGATAAGTTTTTGAAATCGGGCGTGTATGAACTAAGATGCAGCTCTTGCAAATCTAATTACACGGGACAAACAGGTAGGAGCATACGCACTCGTTATTCTGAGCATGTGTCGGCCATTAAGCATAGGAAATTCTCAGCCATGGCTACACACATGGAAGAAACGGGACACAAGTTTACCGACATAAACAATGACGTCACGATCTTGCATTACGCGTCTAAGGGCAGCTATATGAATATTTTGGAAAACATCCATATCAATACATTCCAGAGGTCTAATGAATGCAATAATTTAAACGAAATTAATTTTGAAACCAACGAATTGTTTGATACAATAGCAGATTACTTAAATAATAAACAACGCAAACCACCCTCACAACCCCCGCCACATTAGGTATTCTCTCATACATTTCGTTTCGTTACACCAATTACACTCCCCTCTCGGTTCGATCCAATATCTTAACCCTCCCCTCCCATCCCCTCCCTTTCCCCAACCTCCCCCTTTCCCCACAGCCGCGTCAAGCTGTTTCACTGCAAGCGAGCAGCTGTGGCAATAACAAGGTGTAGCTCAGTTGAAGTGGACCTCTATGAGGGCTGTGATAATGACTAGGCCACTTACGTCCGGTAAGTCTTTGTAATGTTTTAATTTCCGTAGAAAGTTTTTCCATAATTATGAAAGGCATTATCTGATGTTTTTGTTCTTCAGATAGTTTGGAACTATTTAGTATTTCATGAATAAGACGAGGCATTTGATTGATATGTTCTTATTAAGTCTTTAGTTTTTTGGGATTTTATTTCTAAAAACGCAATTCATTCATTTCAGGACCAGTACAATATTAATGAAATTATTAATTGAAGCATCCGACCGTCAGATTGCCATAATAAGAAGCCTTGAATTAACCGCATCAATTCTATTGGACTGTCATTCATAACAACAGTCATTCTACTATAACATGTTGTTAAGTATCATAGAATAGGACACAATAATACCTGATGTTCTACCTGAAACAACATATGTAAAAATGACAATAGGCTAATCTTAGATGCAGTCAAATCAGCAAGTTCCTCCATAGATTAATCGCATTGAATTTTATGCTTCGAAAACGAAGTGGACAAAACATATGCTGTGCTTAAGTATATTTTAATGTGTCCCAGGACACAAATTCAAAATTGAACTGATGGACTGAAAAATACGAAGTGCATCACAAGTTTTATCCTTGATTGTTTATTGAATTTTAAGTGTAGTTTTAAGCTAGTAATTTTAATATGTTGTGGTTGTGTAATTTATGTTGTGTATTCTGTTGTTTTATTATGGGATGTTGAATGTGACACGATGTTTGTAACAACAAAGGAGGGCTGAAGAAGGGGACAGTAAGATCCCCGAAACATGTACCTATAATTTTTTACATAAGTAAAAGTATTGATTTGGCGGAAAATCCAAGTGTTAAATTGATTCATTCATCACGAAATCTCAGAAACCACCGAACGGATTGGAATGAAATTTGGTATGCAGCTTCCTCAAGGGCCGCAAACGCCCACTAAGAAAGGATTTTTGGATATTCAGGTTCTAAAGGGGTGTTAAGGGGGTAGACCTGCATTTCATTGAATAGTAATATCTCCCGATTGGTTTCATTGGGGGATGTGATACTCGGCATATAAACTCACCATTAAAAAAAAGAAGACACGTGTCTGAGGGTTTTTCGATGTGGTGTATATTATGAGGTGAAAGGGGTGAAAAGTGGGGGTTGAAGGATTCCTAACGGAGCTTGTATCCCTTAAACGACATAGGCCAGGAGTTTGGAACTCAGCGGGAAAAAATCAGCATAAAAAATAAGTAAATAGGTGTTTGACCGTTTTTTCATAAATCCAATTTAAGGGGCCCATGGGGAGGGGTGAAATTATGGGGTGGGGGACGTAATATGTCTGTGTAACATTATACATGGCCTATGTTGTAGACAATAACACATTACATCTTTTTTGTCTCTTGCTATTTCATCTTACGACGAATACTTAGGAAGTTATTAATGATTTTGTATTTTTTGGCCGGAATTTTCTAAGTCCCAGGAATGACATAAAAATTGATTCGAATGAAATTTCAAAAAATAGTTTTTTTTTAATACTTTTATTATATTTTTCACGTCTTTTAGGGTCCGAAACCAACATGATATTTTGATGTTTTTTTTTCGTCCCATGCATTTTTGGTTTCAGGTGATAGAATTATTTTCCACTAGGACCCATGCTTATCTATCTATATAACTAATGTTATAACGGGATTTCAAATGTTATTGCGGGCGAAGCCGCGGGTAACAGCTAGTAATATAATATAGGGATAGGAATATAATAGACCTGCCATACCACACCCGCAGGTGTGGTGAGAGGTACGTGAAAAAAATCTAGAGTACCCCTTGAGCCCCTTAAGCGTATTATACGTATTGATGAATTTTACAGCTTATTTGGTTCTGTGATAACCTTCTAGCTGTTTGCAAACTTTCACACTAATGTAATTAATGGAATTGCATTCCGTCTTACAGCAATAGATGGACCTCTGAGAATCTGTTGCGTTGGTTACCGGCTTGCATTCGTTCATTAGTTTATTAAATGAAATTAGTTTTCTGGGAATATCTCAAAACATGGTTGGTTTTAGGGCCCTAAAATGTGTTTTTCCACGAGTTTTGTCTCCCACATGAGGTGCTAAAAATGAGCTTTTTCTCGTCCTTCTACGCCTATTTCAGCATGTATTTTAAGGGGGTATGCCCCCTTTTATGAGAGGTACGGAGAAGAGTTACATCAATGATTAGTGTCGTGCCTCTGATGGATATCTGTACCAAATTTTACGTTGATACACCCAGCCGTTCTCGAGTTATAAGGGAACAAATTTGTCCACAGACAGACAAAAAAAATATTTTCGCACGCATCCATCATAAAACAGTCTGAAACGCGTAAACAACTCAAATTTCCGTAGAAATTCAGAGAAAAAGACACACATTTTCATTTTTCTATATAGAGAGATCTACTGCACCGCTCGGTGTTGACCGTGTTTTATTGCACAGATTTTGGTTTTACTCGCTAACCGTTGGAGATATACGAAAAGTGATAAGGACCTTTCGGATAGAAAATTAAATGTTAAAGCTCATGTATACCATCAAAAGTTTGCTATTTCTTAGCGTTCTCTTTTTATTTGAAAAGGAAATATGAAATTTTGAAACCAAAGGGTGTAATGACGTCACAAATGTCGGTTTTACTCGCTAACTGTTGGAGATACACGAAAAGTGATAAGGACCCTTCGGATAGGAAATTAAATTTAAAAGCTCGTTTGTGCCATCAAAAGTTTGCTAATTCCTACCGTTCTCTTTTTATTTGATATGGAAATATGGAATTTTGAAACCAAAGGGTATAGTGACGTCACTTAAATGGTCGCCATTTTTTATAGTGCAAAATTTCGAAATCAAAAGTATCCTATATGTAAACCTACTAAATCGGCTACATCCATGCAAAATTTCATTTAAATCGGACCAGTGGTTCTTGCGTTATTGAGTAACAGACAGACAGACACACACCATCTCATTTTTATATATTAGTATGATTGTTTGAATAAGCTTAAACAATTACAGTAGAGTCTCGCAAACTCGGCACTCGGTAACCCGGCACTCCGGATTTCTCGGCCACCCTGACAGGAGAAAAAAATCATGATTTTTGTTTGTTTTTGTGTTTCCGCACAGAGCGTTATTATTTTTTCTTTCGTCTTCTCCGTCAATGGAATTATCGACAGTTAAATACGACGCGAAACAAGTTGACCTACAGTAGTACATAGTAAGAAAAGTAACGACGACCTGATAATTACAGGTAGTTGTACAGTACTGTACTGTAAATGCACAAACTGTTGGCAGTAAGAAGTAAACAAAGGGTTCTCACGCAGAGCGTTGTATTTATTTCATTGCGCATTCTCCGTGACACGCAGCAAGACATTCTGTTGGATGCGGCTGTCACAAGAAATGATGAAATCGACGATCATGATGAAGTTGAAGATAGCAGAGTAGTGGAACCAAAAATCACTCATACCGAGGGACTTAATGCCACTGAAACTACTCTTCGGTACTTTGAACAACAAGGTGCATCCGCTATGGACATTCTGTTTCTTCGCCGTCTTCGTGGCGTGGCTTCAAGAAACAGGTTTCAAAGCGAAAAGCAAATGAATATTACTTTTTTTGCAAAAAAGTAAATGGTAATTTTCATTAAGTGAAAAAACTATTTGCCTACAAGAATTGTTTTGTACATATACTGTACAGTGTACATATTATAAAAATAATTCGTACGCCTAGATTTTCTAAGTTCTCTTTTATAAATTACAGTAATTGTTTTCCTTGATTCTTATGCAGTACAGTAGTACAGTTCTGAACTATATATTCAAGTACTGTAATTGCAGTGGCGTAATCATTTTAAAACTTGTGTTTCTGTTAAAAACAAATAAATGTACTGCATTGCATTACTTTTAAACCAAAACAAACAGCTTATTTCTTCTTTTTAACATATTTCCTGATAACCCGGCATTTTCGCGAACTCTGCCACCCTTCGGTCCACATTAGGCCGAGTATGCGAGACTCGACTGTATACCAAAAATATCGATGGTTTATATTCGTGGGGTACTGTGGAAGTGCCAACTACACTTTAATCCCTAAGCCGGGCCTTGAATCCCAGTGACAGTAGGGTGAAACATTCACTGGAAAATTATATGGAGTGCAGGAGTGAGAGTCTGTATAGAGATCATGTGGAGGACATTTTTGTTTTGACTATCGAGTCGGAAGCAGATACGGAATTTCTTGTTCAAGATATTTAATTTATTTCTCTCTGTTTGAAGATAACTGTACTGTGCGTTATTCCTGTTTTGCTTTTATTTGTAATTAATATTTATGGATCGTGCTGGATCAGGAAACCCTCCAACGAATAGCCAGAGGCAAGTTGACATAATAAAATATAGTCAGGAGTCTAAGAATGTGGATATTGCAAGGTGAGCTTGTGTGCTCAATCCAAGAAAAGGCAGCAGAACTCTTGAAGATTTCCCCAAGGACAGTGACCAGGTGAATTATTTTCACATGGCATGATTTGTGCAAAAAATTGGGCATAAAATATAAGTTGTTGTGTAGGCCTAAAAGTTAACTTACATGGTGACATGTTTCGTACATTTTAGTTTCAATATCAAGTAATGAACTTATCGTCTTAAGTACATCTTACATCATACCTTAGTAAGCATTTTCCTGGAGTTGTGAAGTGATGAGCCTAAAAATAATTCCACACGTGTAACATTTATCAGCTGCTGTGTCATAGCGCGCCCAATGATGTAACATTCTGTCAGGGAGCCATCGGAGGGTTTTTGCACAGGCGGATGAACACGGTAATGCGTCCATTACCAACCGCACACCCATGCCCCGAGCCAGTGGGTTTTGTGTGTGCTGTTAGAACAATTATTTGATAAATGCAACAAAAAAATGCAAGTTTCCTTTAAAATGGGCAATAAATTGATATTGCGAGATGAATGGAGGTTTAGGCAACTCATAACAGTTGTTCACCACTTCACGGAATACACGCGGCCATTGCTGGCTGCCATGTGGATGTGCTACAATGTTGTTTTTTTTTAATGAATTACCGTAACATTCTTTCCTCAAAATGTTGCTCATTGGCTGCAGTGTATGTGGCAGTGGCGGATTGATGTGTTCAGTAGGACTATTTGTTCCCGCGAGACTGTCAAAAAATGCAAAGTTACAGTAAACAAACTGTAGTAGTCAACCAATCAGAAGACTGAACTAAGTTTGACACGTTCATCCCAAGTTTACAGTCAGATTGTTTTGAGTCCCATGAGCAGTTTAGAAACCTGCTGAAATTATGTGTCCTGCCCATGAAATCTTGTATTATCAAGATCATTGTCTTTTGGTACTCTGGTAAATGTCTTACTCCTTTTCTCATAGAACTGTACAGTACTTCAGACATGTCGTAATTTATCTCCTGTCACACCATGGCAATCTCTTTGTATCCTTGGGCCTTCAGTGATAGTTGTTTGTAATCTTCTAGCATACATCCTGTCAGTTTGAAAATATGTTAAGGGGAGAATGAAAGCCTTATGAGTATAATGTTAAATTTACGATATTGATGACCCATTTTCTCATGAACTGTTACAGGTGGAGACTTGAAATTTTTACTGAAGGTTAATATAGCTTAATTAGGAAATGTGCTACAATGGTTTTTTTTTACGAATTACCTTAACATACTTTCCTCAAAATGTTGCATTGTTTATTAAATTATATAACTCCCGAGACATAAAGGCAATCTGCATGAGTATAGATCTGTAGTATCAATTTAGAAGTTACTCAATCATATCTGAAGATTTCAAGATTTTATCTGTTCTAGTTTCTGTGATAATGGGTCATTTGTAAAAACAAAAAAGTTTTTAGAAATGAGGATCTAAAACTTACACACATGATTATTCTTATAAATGTTCATACCATTTCTAGAAGCACCCTGGTCCAAAGTTTGGCTCCTGTTCCTATGTCATTATTTTCTTCAGTGATGACAACAGCTTCTTCTACAGCTGTTTTCCTGGAGGTTTCTTCTACAGAACACACACTGCCCTCTACAACACTTCTATATATTTACACTAATTTGTAGGTGGGTTTGGCGGTAGTCAGCCTCTTCCCAACGCAGCTCATCCCATAAAGTAGTCTTCTATTAACCTCAAATAGGTCATTCTTAGAGCAGTTCTCAGAATTCTAAAATGATTTATCATTAACCTTTTCCCACCCACATTTTCAAGCTGCCTATCCCCAGGTTTTACCCTATTATTTAGAAGGAAATGAACCCAAGTACATTGTTCCAGAAAAAGTTTAATATAATGAAAACTACTGACCATAATGTATTCAAATTTTGTACAATATTAGAAAACATACCATCTCATCCAAATCTCCCTTCATGGAGTCTTAAGGTTGTTGGTTGAAACCTCCACCCCTCCTCTCTTGGTGATACTGGAGGAAGCATCCTACTCGACACAGAGATAGGCTGCATTTGTCACATTCCCATGTTGTTTGAATCCCTCTTCCTGATGCTGCTTTTCTTCCAACAGATGCACAATATGCACTCACTTTCTATCTTCCAGTTATCTTCGTAATTTTGTGGAGATTTTTGGGAGAAAGCGTTGACAACAGTAATGATCGTTTGCGACCAAGACGCTTCCTTGATGAAAATTTTTATCATCAGTCTGTCGAGTGCAAGTCTAAATTTTCTTTGTGTGTGACCATGTGTGGAAGGAGCTGGTTGATTAGTGTCATTGTAAGATATGAAACTATTCACTATTACAGTGTTCACAGAAAATCCAAATATGTATCTCCACAATTTCACAGTTTTCCTTCCCAAAGTATAGTAAGATCTTTTTTTTTATTATTTGACCTATCCACCCCACCTCCCCCATGTACTTTGTGTACCTGTCTGGCTGCGTGGCTCAGGGGTAACGTTCTCGCTTGCTGAGCCCAAGGTTGCAGGTTCGAAACCTGGCGCAGTCAGCTGGCATTTGAGGGTGCGCAAATGCGAGGGAGCCCTGTCAGTACATTTACTGACACGTTAAAGATCCCCTTCGGGGCAAAATTCCGGCACCGCAGCGTCTCTAAAAGCCAGAGTAGTTAAAAGGGACGTAAAACCAATAACATTATTATTATTGTTATTACTTTGTGTACCTGCCAATTGTCAAAGGGCATGGCACAGTAATTTGTTCATTTCCTTTCCCAGTTTTTCTTTTTACTTCAACTGTGACATTTGGATCACAGTTTGAGGAAACAGCACATATGTCCCTGTTATCATGCCAAACCAAAGCTGTCACATCACCTACTTGAACTATTTTGCTTTCTCACCTTTTTAGTTTCAGAGATTTAGGATTTTTTAGTCCAGTTGGCCAGTCTTTACGATTGGGTCTTGTAGTTAAGCATGCATACACTCAATTGTCATATAAATAGCCTTACTTCACTCATCCGTTGTCCAAACCATCTCAATCTGTTTTGCTCCAGTTTGTCATTTAGTTTCTGTACTCACGGTTCTTTCCATATATCTTCATTTCTCACTCAGTCTCTCCTCGTTTTCTGGACCAAACTTCTAACCTATAATCTAACAAATTCATGACAACCTGGTTTCCCAACAGCATGTTTCTGGGTTCCTTTTTACCATGATATATATTACTTTTGAGAACATAGCTTTTTGAAGTGGCAAGAATCCACACTTTGAAACCCCACTTTACCGGTTTGTCTTTTATGTACTGTTACATGACATTGTGTCCTTTGAATAGGATCATTGCTTTATCAATAGCTAATTCTCTGCCTGGGTTGTATTTTTCCTGGAAGCTGTCCATTATTTGCAAGAGTGGGAGAACCCTTTGCAGCATGTCATACGAGGGATCATCTCTGGCTTTTAGCTGTCTGACGTCCACCATATGAAAATATTTTGTGAGAATCTTGTATCTCCTAAAAGTCACACAGTTTTTTATCACAGGACACTCAATGTCTTGACTTAACCAATAATCGCTTGTTTCTGGAAGCGGAAATATTCCCACGTACATATATAAGAACTCAAATGTAAGCTTTTATTTCCTGTAAGCGTCTCCCCATTCGGTATCTATTTTACCTGATTGTGCCTGCTTGAATGCTGCATTGATATTTAAGTACTTGGCAATGTCATTGAATAGTGTGTCCCCTCCTAGCATATGCAAAAAATCATCTATTTCTCACGATCCACTTTCCAAATTATGGTCAGGTCCAACATCACCAACAAATTCATTCGGAGTAACGAAACGAAATGTTTGTGTTACCTGAAATGTCGGAGCATCGCCATCAGGTCCGATTTCTTGGTCTCCGTTTTCACTTACATCACTATTATCACTGAAATTATCATCGTTAATATGTTCTTCACTAACTAAAAACTCACTTTCACCACTACTGAATGATTCTGCGTCACATTCTTTGCCTATATTGAGCTCGGATTCAATATCTGCATTACTCAAACCTGCCATGTTTACGAACGAAACACCTGATCAGTGTGCACGGAAGCTCGAGATAGATTTACGTTATTATATTGCTTTCACTGCCTTGTGGATTGTACTGCGCATTCGTAAATGCTTTATAAACACTTTACAGTTGAGAAAACTACAAACCTGACGCATAGATAGCAGACGTTGAAACGTTTTGACTGCCCCGAACTGTTGGGTTATAAATGTAACTGTTGACCTTTGCCTAAGTATGTTGTTTTAATGGGCGCCAAGACCTCAATGCAATGTTGAAATCTAAATTTGTATTTAACAACGTCTAGCTCTGGCAGAACACCTTCAAGACTCTATTCACTCAGATCGTGGTATGATTTGATCATTAACCCAACAACAATTGTATCAGGAGAAGGAATTGGTCTATATCTAATGCTACCTACTGAAAGCAAAGATTGCATTGTTAAAAGAAATGAATTTATTATATAAAACAAGTATTGCAAAATTAATAATAATAAGAAGTTTAAAATTTAAATTGGAGCGTTGCGATTTTAATATTACCGATAGAGAATTACGTGAAAACGGAGTTTGATAAATTATTGATTTTACTCTTATTCCCAAGCTATAAAGTTACTGAAATATTGAATATAAAACAAGGAGAAACGAGAGATTGCGTAATTCTGTGTCATTCGCGCTTACCACTGGAAATTGCCAAAGCATTTCCCTCATACTGGATGATGCAGAGAGCTTCCCACTGTTTCCTGGACGCCGTCATCTTCTTCGTTATTTGATGATATACTAGTAGATTTGATAACTCTATGGTCCGAACATCGGAGCCAAACACTCGTACAACCACACTGGTTAAGTTCTACAAAGATAGTCCTCTACTCCACGGAACATCGGAGCGACTCACGCGTGCAACCATACTGGTCAAGTCTTACACAGATTGTCCTTTATTCCACGGCGCGCCAAACGATATATGCCCTCGTCGGCTTCCCACTCCAGTGCCGACTTCCACCTTACGTGGTCTCCACTGATTGGCTGTGCCACCCCGCTACTCCCCTCCTTAGGCTCAATACACACGGCGCGCGGAGGATGTCGATTGCCGTTCCATACTATCCGCCTTTTCTTGACGTTGCAACCCAGCTTTCGTCATGCTACTCGACAAGATTAAGCCTGTATCTGAATTCCCAGTGAGTCATCTCCCTTATAATACCCTAACTGACGAAACTCCGTAAAATTCCGTAATTATATAATTTTCTATGATAATGTCGTTCGTAATAATTTGCTTGATAGTGTTTTCTAAGACATAGAAAACCTATCTGTATGCTTATAATTTTATAAAAATGCTCCAAAAAAATACCTTAATAATAATAAGTTAATAATAATAATAAATTAACATGAAAAATTCTCTTGGCTGAACAATTTGCCGCGTAAATAAATATAGAATGGCTTCCTACTGACTTATGCCAGTGGCATAAAAACCCCTCGAAAAACACGTTACAACGTGTGCAGATAATGCGACCGGGCGGTAAGGACCGGAAGGTTAAGTGGAGAGACGGGCGCTAAGGGCGGGATAGGGTTAAGTTATTACAATTTGAGCAGGATATTTTCAACTTAGAAGCTATACTCTGAATTACCAATAAAGCTCGCTGACAGCTGTCAAATCTAGCACGTGGGGAAATGCTGCGTTGCCACTGAGGCAGATCATGACTCATAACATTCCAAGAGGCTTGCAGGAAGACACAAATACTGGGTAAGTTAGCCCCCCCTGCCTGGCGCTCTAATGACCGTGACGAGTGAAGACACACTGAGTCAAACAATGTGCTTACTGCTGTGTTGGTATACATCACAACATTGCTCACTGTTGCCATGGAGACTGTTACCCCTCTCGTCTCCACTCCTC
The DNA here is from genome assembly GCA_946902985.2 of Meconema thalassinum. Lineage (NCBI taxonomy): Eukaryota > Metazoa > Arthropoda > Insecta > Orthoptera > Tettigoniidae > Meconema > Meconema thalassinum. Next base: position 304,613,952 of record OX336393.1, read on the forward strand.
ACCTCACCCATCAAGCGGATGACAGTTTTCACCGCGCATCTTTTGTAAATCAGAGTATAGTCCATTTCTTGTGTCAAATCTTCCTCAAGAGAGACACATCCACCACACATACCACAGCATGCAACTTCTCTGAAGATAGAAGCTTCATCATCATCATCTTCATCTTGCACAGTTTCCAGCCACTGGCCGGGTCTGTTTGGAACACAAGCCTCTCCAACGTCTTCTGTCTTCCCACCATCTCTCAGCCTCCACCCTTGTCCAGTCTTCTCCTCTCTTCTTCATGCTTTCTTCCACCCCCTTCAGCCACCTGTCTCTCGGTCTTCCCCTCTGTCTCTTTCCTTCCCACTTCGTCTCATGTACTCTCCTGGGTATCCTCTTCTCCTCCATTCGTTTTACATGTCCATACCATCTAAGTCTAGATTTCTCTGTACCATCCTGTAATGGTTCCTCCTTCATTCATTCTCTGGTCCTCTCATTTCTTATTCTGTCCATCTTTGTAGCTCCAATACTGCTTCTCAAGAACCTCATCTCACTGGCCTTTATTTTGCTCTTCTCCCTTCCTTTCATAACCCAGGTCTCCGAGGCATACGTCAGGATAGGGACATAGTACGTCCGATATATGATCTTTTTGCTGTTCTGAGGGACATCCTTGCTCCATAACATGCTTCTCACACTCCTCCGAAATGCTTCTGCCTGCCTCCCCCGCTCATTTATTTCTCTATCGTTTCTTCCATTATCTTGTATCAGGCTTCCCAGATACTTGAAACTCTCCACTTTCTTCAGCTGTTCCCCACCAATTGTTATTCCCGTTGTGGTTCTTTCCTTCTTCCTTGTTGTGATCACCATCTCACTCTTATTTATGCTAAATTTCATCCTATATCCTTGTATTATTCCTTCCCACACGTCCAACTGTTCCTGTACCACCTCCTCCTTGTTTCCCCAAATCATCAAATCATCTGCAAACACCGTTGCTTTCATCTTTCCTTCCCCAATTACTTGTGCCTCTCGGGTCATTATGTCATCCATCACCACAATGAAAAGTAACGGTGACAGTGCACTTCCGTGTTTCAGGCCGTTTCTCTGTTCCAACCAGTCTGATCTCTCTCCTCCCACTTTCCCACAGCTCACGCTTCCCTTGTACATCTCCTTTATCCTCTTTATAGTCCATTTCTCTTCTCCTCTATCCTCCAGGGACTTCCATACTTTGTTTCTGCATACACTGTCATATGCTTTCTCAATGTCCAGGAAGGCCATCAGTAGATCTGTTCCATACTCATAGTGCTGTTCTTGTAACTGCCTTACAGCAAAAATCAAATCAACTGTGGACCTTCCTGCTCTGAAGCCATGTTGTTCTTCCCTCATCCCTCCTTCTATCCTTGTCCTAATTCTCTTTTCCAAAACTTTCTCGAAGATCTTTGCACAATGACTCATCAGTGTTATTCCCCGATAGTTTCTGCAATCTGTTCTACTACCTTTCTTGAAGATCGGGACAATTATTCCTTTTTTCCAGTCCTCTGGGGTCTTCCTTTCCTTCCATGCTGTCCTCATCACTCGGTACAACCACTGTATCCCCACCTCTCCTGCTGCTCTCACCATCTCCACACTCAACTCATCCACACCAGGTTCCTTCCCTCCTTTCATCTTTTTCACTGCATATTCCACTTCTTTCCATGTTAAGTCCTGTTCTGTTTGCAGTTCATCTTCCTCTTCCCCGATTTCTTCCTCCTCACCATCTTTTCCATTTGGGTTCAGTAGTTCTTCAAAATGTTCTTTCCACATTTTCTTCAGTTCTTCCCTATTTTCTATCTCTTGTCCCCTTTTGTTCACCATTCTAACATAATCAGTAGGATCATGGCCGGCTCTACGGAAGGCCGCGGCGTTCGACCTTGCAACGCTGCACTGCTCTGAACTGGGATGGCCATAGCAGCCGGCCAGCTGTTGATGCGTGTGCTTCGCCACGAAAACAAATTGAAATAACGAAATAATATTTGTTCTTTTCAACATTAAAGTAAAAGGATTGTCAAGAGTGAGTAGGGCTTACTTGGAGTAACATAACCAATTTGCTTTCAATATTTATTTGACATTTACAAAATATACAACAGGTTGGCCTCTAACAAAGAATAGCAAGTTTTCTGTGATTACTAAGGCAAGTTACCCGTTCATTCCTCAACTTCCTGTAATTATTTAACAAAATGTTACTCATTGTTAAGACAATACTTGTGACTATTGTCATAACATTACATCCACAGGTACAAGTTTTCTCGGCAGTTTCTGACAATTCAATATCTGATAAAATACCGAGTAGACTAAGATTTTGAATTACTTGGCGTTGATTGTTACATTTACCTTTTAAAAATTGTTCCTCAAACTTATCAGAAATTTGTGCCAGCGTAATTCCAACAACATGTTTACACACTGATAAAATAAAATCTGCAGGAACTGAAAGTCCGCCCCTATTTATTTGATTGAAGTAGCTGTCATTTATCTTTTCTTTATTTCTAAGCAAAGCCAAACGTTCTTCACATTTTATTCTTGAACATTGCTTGAACGATATGTAACCACAGGCATATATAAAACCCGACTCATCGAATTGTATGTTTTCAGTGTACTTGTCTTCTAAATTACTGTAAAAGGTATCGTCAAGAGTAGCTGACGAAAGGCTGCTTCTTGTACTTTCTCCTGAATTTGTATCGGAAGAGGACGACATCATTTCTTTCGATAAAGTAACTGCTCCATACCTGGATGAATGAAGGCCAAGTAAGCTTTTCAACCTTATTTTCAATTCGGCCTCCATTACCTGAGTAACTGATATATTATATTTGCCGCCTGTTAGTTTGCGGTACTGCCCAAACCTGGATTCTATTTGGTCACTCTGAAATTTGCCAGTTAACACATAAGAGGGGTTCACATTCTGTAGAGCATAAATAATAATCTCACGTAATACATAGGTTGTTACAAAGAAAGCGTTGTAAGTTTCATTGGTTAAACAACTCTTTTTTGAGGAATCATTTTCATCCTTCTTTTTCCACGTGGACAACCATTGGAGGAATGCCTTTAGGAAAACCAACTTTTGTCTTCGGGATTTTTGAAAGGCATTTGAAGACTATTATGATTAACAACATGGGTGAGAGGCCGCTTAATATTAACAATGGACCACCACATTAGGATTACTCTGACAAAAAAAGCAGTACCTTTATAACAATACTTGTTTAGAGCAGAAGCTGTAGATTCGTGAAACACGTTTGTAACCAAAGAAACCCTTTGGCGTTCAAGTGAATTTGGATAAATACTTTTAAATGTTAACTATGGTGCAGACTTAATCAGTAAAACAGATTCCTTTTTGTAGATCGCTCTTATGTCACTAAATGATGCTTGAGTTACCTCTTTAAAATCAGGGTTACAGTCATCTGAACTTAAAACCTTTGAAAATGAGTCTAAATCTTCCCATACAGGAATAATAAGTGACTTATCAATGCCACTTAAATTCCACCAATTATTTCGTATATTTTTTAATATATATAAAACAAAGGTTTTTAGGGGGTTTCCATCAATATGGAACCAGTAATTACTATCAGAATGTTTGGTTAGTTCTTTGAACATAGCACGATTCACACCTTTATTATCAGCTATGATAGACAGAATGTTTAGGCCACAATCCTGTATTTGCCTGATAACACCTTTTGCAATATCAGCTAGTTGCAAACCCGTTAATTGTTTCACTGGAACTAATTTAACAACCTCTTTCAAATTTCCAAAAGCAGAACTAACGAGAAAGGCCAGAACTGTCTTAGCTAAATCGACAGATTCATTTGTAGCAACACCAAATAATTGCCCATTTTTAAAATCTAAAGTTTGTTTGACATGTATTTCATCAATCTGTAAATTTACAACCCTTTCTAAATTTGATAAATCTTTCACAATGTGACTTAGAAAGTTACTGTTCTCTTCATCAGCTTTCGGGGATATGGCGAAGGAAGTTGTTAATTTTTGTAAAACTCGGGGATGAGGTAGGGATAAAATATGGTTAAATCTAATTGCGTTATAACACTTTGTAGACTGCATATAAATTAGGAATGCATTTAGAGTTGTAGTGACGTTATATCTAGGTTTCTTTAAAAAAGTAAGTGTAAACTGATCTTGCAGAAACATTAACTTTTTTTTAACAGAATCTCTGAAGTTTCGTCTCCCTGGTTTCCAAGGTCAGTTTTTAGGTTATCTATTAAACTATTAATCTGGACGACTAGTGAACTTACAGAACTTCCAGGTAAGAAAAAGTCGTGCCAACATTCTATTGCTTGGAACAACTGACTCCACTTACTTAATAATGAATTTCGAAATATTACAGAGCCAGAATGAAGAACAACAGCGTTAGGAATAACGCCTCCATTGATATGAATTTCGACTGTAAAATCATTGTTTACCCTTATACTTGACCTTATTTTAGGTATGCTTGACACATCTAATTTATACAAAATACAATAGTTTTCACTAGTACTTACAGACCTGTCTGTTTTATGCTCCACCAATTTATTTTGTGTATCACAAACTAAAGACTCGAAAGTCGTAATTTTGTTGGCTTCCTCAGCAAGGGTCTCCTCACATTCCTCTGCTGACTTTTTCCGTTCTTTTTCTTCTCCTCTTCTCTCTTCTGGGGATTTCCTTATCTTGGAAGAGCAATTACTCAAATACGATGGTAAGTTTGGGATTACCTTTGGAACCGCACGAGGTATCAATACAGGCTTCTTCCGTGTGAATTCCTTATTATTCCCATCACCATCCTTGTATTTTTCAACATAACTTACGTCTTCAGGAAGAAAGTGTTTAATACATACGAAGGAATATTTCGTAGGTACCCAATTGGCTCGAGGAATAGCACGTTCCCATATGGCTTTCAATTGTGGATTTTTAGGAAACCCAGACACTGTCACAAATCCTTCAGTTTTTATCGATGAACGATAATTAGACTTACAATTCGTCATAACAAAAGTCTTTGGCATTGTAGCTAGCCACTATACAGTAATAATCAATGGTATAATTTCATTTACATAGAGTATTTTGAAGAAAACACGAGCGCGTGACACATTTTCCATGTAACTCAGTGGGCGAGGCAGAGCAGACTGGCCATTCACGGCGAGGTTGCCAATTTTCGCTCGCCGCGGCCTTCCGTAGAGCCGGCCATGGTAGGATCCTTCCGCCTCTTATTTTTTGCCATCCCATACAGGACCTTTTTTGTACCTTCACTATCCTCCATCATCTTTGTCCACTCTTCCATCCATTTTCTTCTCTCCTCAGCCACTACTCCCTTCACCTCCTTCTTTCTTTCCAGGTACTCTTCCCTTGTCTCTACCGTCCTATTTTGATACCACCTCCTAAAGGCTCTATTCTTTTCCCTTACTATATCTTTTGTCTTCTCATTCCACCATGGTGTTTCCTTCCACCTCTTCTTACTACTTGTCCTCCCACATACTGCTTCTGCTGCACCTACTAGTGTCTTCTTAAATCTAGCCCATTCCTCTTCCACCCCTCTTTCTTCATCTGTTGGAATCCCTTCCTCTACCATTTTGAGGTACTCGACCCTTCTATCCCCTTCTTTCAGTTTCCATATCCTTATACGTCTTTCCTGGTTCTCAGTCCCTTTCTTCTCCTTACTCCCTCTCAGGTTCATTATCAGCAATCGATGGTCGCTATCCAGGTTTTCCGATGGTATAACCTTGATGTCCGTGTTGTTCTTATTTAGTTCTTTCTCATACAGTATATAGTCGACCATCGACTTCCTGGTCAAGTCATCACTGTACCATGTGATTGTGTGGCTCTCTCTTTTCTTAACCAGGAGTTCCCAACTAGCAGGCTGTTCCTCTGGCAGTAGTCCAACAGTCTCTTTCCTTCCTCATTTCTTCCGCCCCAACCCTCTGGTCCTAGAACACTCTCATAACCTTGTCTTTCTCTTCCTACATGGGCATTGAGATCCCCCATAACAATCATATTTCTTCCTACCAGCTGCTTCTGAAATTCCTCTTCAAACTCCTCCGTCTCTTCAGAGGCGCAGCCTACTTGTGGAGCATACACTTGCACTATTTCTACGGTCTCGCCCCTCAGTGCTACTTTCACTTTCATCATCCTATCACTTATTCTCCTCACTTCTTCTTTTAAACCATCTCGTACTACTACTCCCACTCCATTCCTCTTTCCCTCTTCGTTCCCACTCCAGTACAGTCTATAGCCTTTTCTCAGTTCTCTCCTTCCTTCCCCTTTCCACTTTGTTTCTGCCAATCCCAATAAATCCAACTTCCTTCTTTCCATCATATCCACTATCTCCTCCACCTTCCCCATCAGCGTTCTTAGGTTTAAAGTTCCAAATCTTAGTCCGTGTGTACAGCCGTGTCGTCGTCTATTAAATCCATCATGTCCGAGGCTCGTTCCATTTTTGAAAGCATTTGGTTTCATCCACTACTGGCTTGCTGGGCCTATCGTAGCTTCACCAGAGCCCCGTTAGCCGTCACTTTTCAGGGTTCCTGTAGGACCTTCACAGCTACCGTAACGGTTCCGGGGAACACGAAGTCCCCACTGTACTTCGCCCCTACAGGCTATCCCCCACTTTGTGCCGTTGCCCGTCTCCCACGACGTGGACGAGGGGTTGGACTTATGGGAGACGAAGAAGATTATAGATAGAAGCTTAAATATTAAAATCCATGACAATATTTCTTTGTACACCAGTTTCTTTCTCTTGATAATATTAAGTATTGCTTGTAGATGCAAGTTTCCTTTTCAAAGCACTGGGTTGGGTTGCACACCAAGAGCCACATTCCTCTTCAACATTTTCTGTTTGAAGTTCTGCTAATACAGAATTGCTTGTGTAAAACCTGTTACCTTTACTACGCCATTTCTTGAAAACTCCCTTTAGTTACAGTTGTACTAGTATAAGAATCTAAGCTACTTATAATTATTCACACCACAAACAAGTAATATTGAAAGAAAAATACTGGGAAGAAGCACATTATTTACAACAAATAAACAAAAGGCATCCATTACTGTTTTGACAATTCTACGTACCCCAAATAAATTAATATGCCATATACTGTATATGGCTGAAGACCGACTCATATGGAGACAGTCCATCCATGCAGTCGCTAGGAGTCGACGCCGACTTGACCTGATCATCAACAGATCAAAGTACATCCTGCAATACAGCATTAGAAAAAATTCTCGCACTAAGGCTTGTCGAACTGAAAAAAATTACACAATTGAATCCATATTACAATATTTTTTTAAACATATTTCGAACCATATAATTTAACATTTGATACACCAAAATGTGCAGAAAAGTCCCTGCTGCCAGTTTGGGGGGGGGGCTATATTTTCACCAAAAGGGCTTTTAATCTTCCCGTAAGCCTCATCAGTGCATGATATCCTAAAAGCCAGGCAACACAAAGAGAGTTATTTTATTTCCACTCTTAATATCCAGGTCCCCATAGGCCATCATCGAACAAAACTAGACCAGAATAGGCATCTTGCCCATCTAAGCTTTTGTTTTATTGTCATACACAGTGTTCTTCTTATGTATTACTAAGCATAAAATGCTGCCCAACTGATGTATTTAAGGTGTTTGTATAGAAAAAGAAGCAGAAGATCACATCTGATTCCGAGGACGAGGAGGCAGATGGGGTCGATGAGGCTCGCTCCACCGACAAGATAGAGGAGAAAGAAAGTGGCAGTGGTGATGAGGGAGACAAGAAGGAGGAGAATGTGGAAGTTGAAGGTGTTCCCGAAGAAGCAGCGCCAGCTCCTGTCGTTCCCGACGTGTCCGACAGTGATGACGAGGGTGTTCGAGATGATGACCGAGGGTAAGAACCTTGGAGCTTATCAAACAGGGAGGCCAATTTTATGGAAGACAGATATTCAGGGATTTTACTGTGTTTTACCATACTGGAATTTTATTCACATACTGGAAAATTGCATGAAAAGTTCACAAGTTACTAAAAACTTAATTTCTGGGCATTTGAATAGTATACTGTAGTCCTTTGTAGGCTACACAGTATTTGTTCCTGATTTAACTTTTTCTTCTGTTTTTAATCCCCCCCCTTTCCCCTAGTAACAATGTTCTAAAAGTTCTTTGAAAATGTTGCTCCAAAAGTTGATGGATGGAGAGATGCCTTGATTTTTTCAGAATGGCCGTCTATATCGGTATTAGATCTCTAAAGGAGTGTTTTCCATCTTCTTTTGTGCCTTTTCTGAAGCTTCTAATGGTCATTAGCCTCAATTGTTGGATTTCAGTCGTCATGTTGGCTATCCTCACAATACTGTAATTGTTTGCCTTCACCAGACAACCTTTTACTTTCGACTACCTCCTCAATTGGATATGATTATGGTATGGTTATAGCTGTTATTAAATGAAGTAATACGCGAGTGGTAATCTGTTTTAATAACACTAAAATTGGCAAGAAGAATGGTTTTTAAACTCCCAAAATTTCGTGACTTCTGCATGAAAACATGGATTTTAGCTTTTTTTTATGCACTCCCGATAATTCACGGCATTTAATGCACGAACTTCCGCGAATTATTACAAACCGCAAATTATCCACAATTATGTTTTTAAGCCTAGCAGAAACAAAACTATGGTATTGGTTAAAATATTGAAATGAATTTTATGAACACGCAAAGAAAGAAAAAATTATCGCAATTTATAACATTGTATTGTAAGACACAATAGCCACAGATCAAAATGTGCCATTGTTTCCTGAACCAGTCATAACCAGGTGGTATTCTTGGTTTCTGTACCTCCCATCCCTATGTGTCCTTCGATTTACCCTGCTACCTGAGGACAGAATGAGGAATATCGAGACTAGCTCGTTGGTGGAAGTTGGCCATTGATAGACCATAGGTTAGACAAGGGAGAGTTTGGCACGAAAGCGTGCTAACATTCTGTACCTCCCATCCCTATGTGTCCTGCGATTTACCCCGCTATCTGAGGACGGAATGAGGAATATCGAGACTAGCTCGTGGGTGGAAGTTGGGCCTAATCCCAAGATCCGCAAGGAAAAAATTTTTAGGGTATCCTCAACAAGGAAAGAGTATACAAAGTTATAAAAATATTATTTCAAAATAAACAAAACTCAAAAATGAAGTTAAAAACTACGTGTCCTTGATAATAAAGCTAACAATATTCAGTCGTTGCCAGTAAATACAATAAAAGGAAATGAAACTGCACTACAATCGATGCAAAGGGACACGAGGCCAATCTTAAATGAAATTGAATGAAATACATATAATTAACAATTTGGTATTAGGACAGTTATTAATGCAAACAATGAAAATTACAATAGAACATTTAATAATAACCCTGCCAGCAGAGTGTACGTTGGTAAAAAGAAAAAAAATTCCACCACTAAAACAAAACTAGTTCTTTACTTAAGACCTCCCTCGTTCACAATTGAAACAGCATTAGTTGGATTGTACATTAAACAAGAAAGAATGGTCCTCACGAGGTGTCAAGTTAAATCAAGAACCCCAGGTTACGTAACCTCAAAAACTATTAATTAAATCGTGATCAAATCAAAATAACATGTTCACAAAACTAAGTGATGAAATAAAATGATTACCGTATTTACTCTGCTATAGGACCCCCTCACCTATGGTACTCCCCTCCTTAATTTTCAACAGCCCAAATACGAAATTCCTGGAAATTGCTTATAGTACCCCTCGTTAATTATTGAGAGTCAAAATACAACAAATGAAAATCCACAGCCTGCTTCCAGTCCTCGACCGGGTCAGGAAAGGAATGAATGAAGCCCCCATCTAGCGGCGAGGATATGAACTGTGCCGGCTGCCGAGGCCTGATTCTTGGAAATTGATGAATTCTTTAAAAAATTTAAATTATAACTGAAATTCATCCTCTTTTATGACAAAAATATTTTTCTTGTTACATTATTAGTTATTCATACGATATGACCGCCTTTTTGCATACATATACCGCGAACGCGATAGGGCAGGATATCGACTTGTGTAGCCAATAGGCTTCAGTCAATGGAAGATGCCACACTATTGGCCGAGTAGAAGCGACAAGTTTAAAATCCACCAATAATAATAATAATAATGGTATATTAATGTGAAACATGAATAATCAGGGTGTCTACTGGTAACGAAAATAACGAAAAAGTAACAAATTTTACAAACTGGTAACGAAAATTTTCTGAAGGCGGGTTGAATCATTTAAACTCGCGCCGCTAGGCTCAGAGATTGCGATGGGGCGAGTTTCATGCAAGCGGCGCCGATTGCAAAAAGCTATATTTCCCCGTCCCTGAGCTCAAGGAAATGCATACTGAGTATACCTTGTGTGGTATACATTAATTCAACGTATATTTTCGGCATCAAGAAGACTTTCTAGTTTTGTGTGAAATATTTTTCTGTGTTATTAGGAAACCTGACTTTTCGTGAGACGTTTATTCGCGAAAACTTCTGAAACTAAACAGAAACCTCTCATTTCTGTTATTGACCTCTAAATTTGGAGACTATGTCAAATTGAAGTCCAGAAATGACGCGAAATAATTTACTATTGGAAATATCTGTTCCCGAAGGAAACATGATGTAAAATTGTCCGATTGAGCTATGTACATTAACAAATTCACAAAGAAATTTGATAAAATGGTCCGGCTAGCTCAAAACAGTTGCCAGCGTTTCGCCCCAGTGTACCAATGGGCTCTTCAGTTGGTTATGGTACACCACACAAGACACGTGGCTAGTACATACTGTGAAGGCCGCTGCAAGGTACAAAATGTCGCCACGAGCAGCGCCAATGTACTACGGAAGTCAAAACTTCCTTTCAAAAATAATGTTAGCTTACCTTGCTAATCCATATTGGAAATATCTGTTCCCGAAGAGCCCATTCGATATTTTAAAAATCTGTCTCGTAAATTTGCGACATCCGGTATAGTTAATTCGAAATTCAGTTATATGTCGATTTTTCCTTCGAACTTTGGTTCCATCGGATATATAATCTAACTGGTTGTTTCGATACCTTGTATACTTCCTGATTCGCATTCAAAAGAAAATGTGCCCTCTTGTCGTATTATTTGTGCAATCCTCCCAGAATAATTCGTAATATTCGATACGGTACATACTTCGAACGTTCAACCTCCAAAAACACATCCGCAAGACGACCGGCTGACCGAATCTCGTCAAACGGACCGAGATCGACGTCAGTTGCGTAAAATTATAAAACCCGTCCCCTATCGTGAAATTGTGACCACGTGGACTGCAGGAATCCTGTCAAAGGTGATTGGGCACCCATCACGAACCATTCCGAAACCTACTCGCCACTTTTCCCATGACCGTATACTTAAAAGAGTACGGGGAGCGAGAAGTGTGTCAATCCACTTAGAAATGACTGCCTACGTAGCCTCGTGATCCACCCTGAACTCCCAACCACGGCATAGGGACAGCGGGAATCACGGCGTCGACCATACAACATGTCCATAACTACTTGTTAATTTTAACCATGCCCAACCTTGGGCTTGCCTTCACCATTCTGTCAGGGCAGATAGACAAGCTGGTAATCGTTGAACGGCCGGGTGCAGTGCCGATTGCATAATATCGCGAGGACAACGTGAATCTCGTAAAACGGCAGAGAGCGATTGGGATACATTGCGATATTTCGCCGCATTCAATAACGAGGACAAGTGGATTCTTGTCAAACGGACAGCGAGTGGCGCCGATTGCGTTATAATGCTATATTTTCTCGTGCCCGACCTCAAGGACAATGGAAATCTCGTCGAATGTCTAAACGTGGCACCGTTTATCCAAATCGCGATTTTTCTCCGCGTTCTCTCGTGAAAACTACGGAAATCTCGTCAAACGGCTGAGACCAGCGCCGATCGTGTAACATCTCGATATTTCACCTTACTTGACTGCGAAGTCAGAATTCGGTGACGATCACGTAACTGTGCATACATTTCTTCGTGATCTACCGCGGGGACAAAGGAAAACTCGCCAAACGGTAAAGAGCAGAGCAACTTCATGATATTAGCTGAAACAACTAATTTGATAATAAATATCTAGATTATTATTTTTTAATTTTTATTTTATGATTTATTTTATTTACGGCTTTAAACACAGTTCATTGTTGTCTTTCTTCACCGCGTAATGAGCTCCTATGCTTGCAGACCACAGACGTATCTTGAATTCAAAGGTAACTAAAATTAATTAATGGTAACTTAAAGGTAGCTAAAAAGTAACTAATTTTTACTTCATCCTTACAGTAGACACCCTGATAATACGTAGTCGGTTGTGTTTACAAATGTTAGTGAGATGTGATCGTTCAGCATCATCACTCATTCCCCAATTGGTGCATTCGCCCTCCCTACGTTCAAATAAAAATAAAGTTTGCATTTCCATGTCTGATACTTTGTCCATTCTATTTCTTTGATTCTAAGATTTTTGCCTAGCAAGGGATAGTAGTGAAAGTCATTGGGGGATAGCCGTGAATATTGGTGGATAAGTGAGGTTATGGCAGTCTCATAATGGGCTGATTAAAGATGTAAACTTGGTTTATTTTGATTAGATATATCGAACTATGTAGCATCAAAATAAAATAGCGTATTAATACTCTCTTTCCCAAATTAGTGGATTTTTGGGAAGTTCGCGTCTATAGTACCCCCCTCAAATTCGGAACTAAAAATTTAGAGAAAAACAAGGGGGTCCTATAGCCGAGTAAATATGGTAATTAAAATACTTAAAGCTGGACGGTGGTTGAATCAAATGTTATAAAATTAAATGTCAAGTATAAATAGACAAGAGCTGAACTAACAACCACCCGTCCGCCTGCGAGCCAACTAATAAACTGGCATCGCCAAGCATGACGATCGACAAGAACATAAAATCAACAAAATTAACCCCCACCCCCCTTTTATCTTAAAAATCCAACAAAATACATTTCCAAAACGATTAATATAAATATTACATGATTAAAATATTTTAGGCTTACTGGTGTCTTTAGTTAATTCTGCACGTGGTCGAATCAAAGTGTTACCAAAGAACTTAGAAACAACGCTGCTTCTAAAACAACTATCTTGGTTGCACGAGGCAATACAAGATTTTTACGTTTAGGAAACCAACATGAACACAAAATGCAACGACGGGAAAGAAACATTACTTATAGAATGCCAAGTATAAAAATGAGACACAGATCGACAACTTCGAAAATAAAACCGCGTTGCTACAAGAATTTAATTTAACAAACAAAGCATTATAACCACGCACACCTGACAAATTAAATATTAACACAAAAATGAACAAATTGAACAAGTACAAAATAAATAACTTTCAAGCTTGTGGTCGATCCACTTAAAGTTGTTCGTTCAAAGCGCCGATGACTACGGGAGGACCCGAGCCCCGCCGTAGTGGCATCTCCCGCTGCCGTAATCAATGTTCACCTACTTTGATTGCTCAAGTTAAAAGACACTGTCCCTAGTGTTCACCTCACTGAGCCAGGATTCTCCATTTTAGACCAGCCAGGTCTGCCACCACAAATTTGAACAAAGATAAAAGCGGCCATAAGTCGTAAGTTTTTATTCCTTTGAAGTTGGTATCTTGGCACTAGGACAAATGCTCTAGGCACACTAGCACTGAAATATTGTTGATTACAGGAGTTATCCAGAACTTTACCATGCCGCAGTTACATATGGCAGACAGGGTGCCACAAAAGTTTGTCGTTATTGCACCATATGATGGAACTGGCGAAATCCACACACATTCAACTATTAAGTCATATTTGGGGTAATGTGAAGTTTTATATTTATTTTAAATGTTTCCAGGGGATTTAATTGAATAGCTTCAATTTGCCGTGGCTGGTTGTACCACCGTACAGTTTCATTCTGTAGTGTACCTGTCAGAGTACTTGAAAAATATTGTGCAATTTATGAATGAAGTAGTAGTTATAGCCATTGCTTCTTTTTTCTCCCCGGGAGTATGCAGCTATATGCTGTACTGGCACTTTTGTTTCTTTGATGCTCCAAACCGTTCCGTTAACTCTGGTGTTGATTTTCTCAACAATTTTTCACATGATAAATACCGGTAATTGAGATTAAAGTACAAGCCGCGTTCATCAAAGAATTTGGCTCAGACATCACTGAACTCATCACTTTAGAAGGCCAGTCTTATCCAACTGTTCACCTTCAAGATGGACATCTCCAGAGAACTAAGCAAGCCCTTAAACTTGCTGTTTCTGGAAATTACGGCACCAACATTAAGGAGTAGTTGGAGGGTTGTGGAAATATGTCAAAAAGAGGGAAAATACATTCAGTTTTAGTAAATGCTGAGTCCCATGCTCTTACAAAATTAATCAGCTTGAGTTCCGTAGACCCTGGGAACAAGTTTAACAAATGTGTGTGTTTGATCTAGCAGAAATAGTGCCAATGAACGTCAATGAGGATCTTGCAAAGAAAACTAAGAAGATGCCATTTTGTGGAACACTGGAAGAAAGTGAGGTGATAAGAGGATACAATTAACTGCAAACTTAATCAAGATGCAGATGCACGACAGGACCAAGACAGACGTTGTTGTAGTTTTGCAAGACATTTAGACATTTGCATTTCCAAACTTCACAGAATCTGTGTATACTTTGAAAAACTGTGAAATGTGTTGCTACTGTACAGTATTTTAATATTTAATGCACATTATCCATTGCCCCAGTATTTGGGGCCTGCGGCAAATTACCGTTGTGTGGAATGGTGGGTTTGGAACTCAGTGGCCCAAAGTGGACTGTTACCTAACCTAGCCTCGTACTGTTCCTATACTAATTAAGGATTCAATGCGATCTCCCTATCTTTTTAATTAAATGCAAACTGTGTAAATAAATAGATGATGTTTTCATAAAAACAAAATTGATCAATGTATATTCTTAGAAGGGTTCACAAATACAATGCCAAACAGGCTAGAGGGAGGGAACAAATAAATTAAAACACTCCTGTCAAAATAAAATTCTCCAATGGCGGACAATAATGAAAAGCCATCTGGCAACCTTGCATCCATATGCTCAAATATGAATTCAGAACTTCCATGAAATCACAGAATAGAAACATTTCTTTAAAACAATTCATTCATAATTATATTTCTCAAGCTTGCGTCCAGAATAGGCGTCAGGTCAATTATTTTACTTGCCCATGACTATTTTAATCCTGACCAAGCAAAAACAAGGGACGGTCGGCCATCATTTCTTTGGGAAATCTTCCCGTCTACATGTTGTCAGTAACATTTATAACCTTTACATCAGTTAATTCATTTCAAAAACAATCCAGAGAAATAAAACATCACCAAAGTGATGAAAGAAATAAAACCCTAAACTTGTGCAGATGCGTACGTGAACATTTCTAAGGCTTGCGTAAAGTAAAAATCTCAGGCCAAGTATTAATTATGGGCCCACATTTAAATATGATAAATTCAAGATCACATCATGAAATATAAGAAGGCAAGCTATATCAGCTTCGTAACTAAGCCTTTAATGTCGAGTCACCAGACGACACCTGGGCTCATCAATTCTAAATAGAAGTCATTTTACTTCCATTTGAAAAACATTTCAAGTCCGAGCAGATATTTTATAAACTTTTAGATGAGTTTAATTTCATATTCCTTTTTACCTTATATATCCTGCGATGACTTAAGGGCCTCCAAGGCCTGGCCCCGCATACTTCCATCCAGTTCAAGATCCCATTATAGAATCATCGATGAATTACCTTTTAACTTTGAAAGAATAATAAAATTTCCACCTTTCAATACTGTTTATTGCTAATTACTTGCAGGGACATGTTTCGGGGGCTAATACTCCCCCTTCATCAGCCTGTCCAACAAAACTTCACAAAGGAAAAACTTTCCTTGTATAAGCACATACAAATCACATGAAGAATAATGAATAATGAAATAATAATTATTTACAATTCCCGCTCGACGCTCCAAAGAAGATACTCTTATTGGATCACTAAGGCCTAGGCGCACCATAACTTATGAATGGGCCGGTGCTGCGGTCCGCTGCCCCCACTGCGTCATCGTGGGACCACTCTAGTCCCCCTGTTGCTCCTGGCAAACGTCAAGGCAGAGAAAACTTGTGGCCGCGTCACGCGCCGCCAAAACTGCAGTGCGCTCGGGCGTGAACAAAAACATACCGAATGCGCCTTGTGAAGACTCTTACAGCTGAGTGTTAGTGACGTGCTTGGGAAAAGGTGGCGGTTAGGGTTGTGGGAGGTGGGAGGCTAAGGAAATGAGAATGAGTGAGGTTTGTTGACGTGCCGTGTATTGCTGTTATGGTGATTGATTACTACGTAGAATGAGAGGTGTCAATCTTTAGTATGTTATGAAAAATTATGGGTATGAATATTGGAATATAGCGGGAATTTTATCTATTACTATATAATTCGTCTATTGGTGTTCTGTATAAAATGCTGGTTTCAAATATTATTTCATTAAGATTGTGTGAAGGGTTGAATCTCTGTGCTTTATCAATTTCTATTTGTTCCAAAATATTCATGAGCGTGCCTTTATTTTCTTGATGTAAAATTTCTAAATCATTGTCTATGGTTGTGAATTTATGCCCAGTTACTGCCATGTGGTTACCCATCGTTGAAAATTTATTATGTTTGATGGCATTGACATGTTCCAAAAATCTGGTGTTGAACCCTCTTCCCATTTGTCCCACGTAATCTGAGTTGCATTGCTGGCATTTGAGTTTGTATATGCCTGAGGAATTGTATTTATTGGATTCGTTTATTTTGCTAGAATTGTAGATTATTTTATGGTTATTGTTGTTCGTCTTGAACGCGATTTTGGTGTTGAATTTCTTCAGCGTGTTTGCTATGTCATAGGTGTGCTGATTAATATAAGTCATCATCATCATCTTGTACAGTTTCCAGCCCCAGGCTGGGTCTGTTTGGAACATAAGCCTCGCCACTTAGTTCTTTCTTCCCACCACCTCTCCGCTGTCACTCTGGTCCAGTCCTCGCCTCTCTTCTTGACACATTCCTCCACTCCTTTCAGCCATCGATCTCTTGGTCTTCCCCTTGGTCGTTTCTTCTGCATCTGCATCTGCATCTCATGTATCCTCTTGGGAATCTTCTTCTCATCCATTCTCTTTAAGTGTCCATACCACCTCAGTCTTGATGTCTCAATCCTACCTTGCAATGGCTCCTCTTTCACCATTTCCCTGTCCTTTTCATTCCTCACCCTGTCTCTTCTTGTTATTCCGATCCTATTTCGCAGGAACTTCATTTCACCTGCCTGTATTCTGCTTATATCTCTTTTCTTCATTGTCCACGTTTCTGAAGCATAGGTCAGTATCGGGATATAGTAGCTTCTGTATAACACTTCCTTGCTTTTTTTTGGGACATCTTTATTCCACACTAAGCTCCTAATGCTTCTCAGAAATGCTTCTGCCTGTCTGCCACGTTCCGTAATCTCTTTGTCATTTCTCCCATTTTCCTCCACTATACTTCCCAAGTACTTGAGACTTTCCACCTTCTTCAGCTGTCCACCTCCAAGTGTTATCCCACTCATTGGTCTGTCCTTTTTCCTGGTCGTTAACAGGATCTCACATTTACTGATGTTGAACTTCCATCCGTACTCTCCCACTGTTTCTTCCCAAGCCTTCAGTTGCTCCTGAATTTCCTCCTCCTTGTTTCCCCAGACCATGAGATCATCTGCAAACACCATTGCTTTCATCTTATCTTCTCCTATCATTCCTGCTATCCGTGTCATTACCTCGTCCATAACCACAATAAAGAGAAGGGGTGACAGCGCACTACCCTGTTTCAGGCCACTCATTTGTCTGAACCAGTCTGTTCTATCCCCTCCAACTTTCACACAACTCACACTTCCACAATACATCTCCTTCACTCTGCCTACAGTCTCTTTTTCCACTCCCATGTTTTCCATTGCTTTCCAAACCTTCTCCCTACACACACTATCATAGGCCTTTTCGATGTCCAGGAAGGCCATCAACAGATCCTCTCCAAATTCGTAGTGGTGTTCCTGGAGCTGTCTCACTGAAAATATGAGATCCACTGTTGATCTCCCAGGTCTGAATCCATACTGTTCCTCTCTCAATTTTCTCTCCACTTTGGCTCGTATTCTACTTTCTAATATCTTTTCATATATCTTGGCACAGTGAGGTATGAGTGTGACACCCCTGTAATTTCTGCACTCCTTTCTGCTTCCTTTCTTAAATATTGGGACAATTAATCCTTTCTTCCAATCTTCTGGGAAGTAAAAACAGCAAATTGAGTTTTTTCTTTTCTTATAGGGGTGAGTCGGGAAATAGGTTTGTTTTTAATTTTATTGCTGATTTTTTCTATTTCGGTTCTGGAGTACCCCTGGGTTTCCGCTAATTGAAAAATGACATTAATTTCATGCTGGTAATCTTGTTCGGACATGGGGGTGCTGATGGCCCTATTGACGAAGCTTATGAAAGCTGCCCTTTTATGGCTTTGTGGATGGTTGGAATTATTCTTTATAACTGTGCTAGTTTGCGTGGGTTTCCTGTAAATGCTATATTGGAATTTCTCGTTTTTAATGGACAAATTGAGATCAAGGTAATTAATCATGTTGTTGTTGTTGGTTTCGCCTGTGAATGTAAGGTTGGGATCTAGGTTATTCAGCTTACCGAGAAGCTGGTCTAAGTTGGTGACATTTCCGTCGATAATGACAAATATGTCATCCACATATCTTCCCCAGAATTCTATGCCTTTTATTTTGTTTAAGATTTCACTCGCTTCTAAGTGGTCAATATAAATGTTGGCAAGAATCCCGGAGGCTGGGGATCCCATTGCTAAACCTTGTTTCTGTTTGTAAATGCTATTATTGAATTTGAAATAATTATTGTTTAGAGTGAAGCTGAGGATTTCGATAAATTCTTCGATTTCTATTTCTGAAAGTTTGTCATTATCTTTTAAATTGCTTTTGATAATTTCTATTGTTTTTTGTATTGGAATATTAGTGTACATATCTTTTATGTCAATTGTATGACATGAATGTGTAGGTTTAATTTTTCAGGTTTTTGGTTGTTTCACAGAACTGTAATGAATTTTTGAAGGATTTATTTGCTTTAAATGTGTAATTATTTTGAAGGAATTTCTGTATAAATTGGGCTGTTCTTTATGTGGGGCTGCTCCTGTAGTTGACAATCGGTCTTATGGGGATGTTGTCTTTATGGATTTTGGGAAGAGATCTGAGAGTAGGTATTTTCGGGTTCATGTTAATAAGGTTATTGTTTTGCTTATCGTTCATGATGAACACGACATCTTTGAGTATTTATTTAAGTTTTCTTTGGGTGGATGCGGTTGGGTCTTTGTTGGTTCTGGAAAAATTTTTACTGCTGAGAAATTGTTCCGTTTTTGTGATGTAATCCACTTTGCTTAAGATAACAGTAGTATTACCTTTTGTAACGGTTTTCCTAGCCCACACGTTGAGCGACAATTGTAACGTTTTTTAATGCCCCATGTTGGTAGCGACAAGTGTAACGGTTTACCTTTGCCTAAGCTATGAAGTTACTGAAATATGAAATATAAAACAAAGAGAAACGAGAGATTGCGTATTTCTGCGTCATTCGCGCTTACCACTGGAAATGGCCGAAGCCTTTCCCTCGTACTGGATGATGCTGTGTGCTTCCCACAGTCTCCTGGACGTCGTCATCTTTGTCGATATTTGATGATATTCTGGTAGATTAGATAATTCTATGGTCCGTACATCGGACCCAAACACTCGTACAACCACATTGGTTAGGTTTTACAAAAGTTAGTCCTCCACTCCTCGGAACATCGGAGCGACTCCCGCGTGCAACCGTACTCGTTAAGTTCTACACAGATAGTCCTCGTTCCACGGCGCGCTGAATGATATATCCACACGTCGGCTCCCCACTCTTCATCCGACTTCTAGCTTACGTGGTCTCCACTGATTGGCTGCACCCCACGCGCTATACTCCCCTCCTCTGGCTCATTACACTCGGCGGGAGGGTTCCGTTCCAACTATCCGCCTTTTCTTGACGCTGCAACCCCGCTTGCGTAATACTTCCCGACAAGATTAAGCGTGTACTTGAATTCCCAGTGAGTCACGTCTCTCGATATATCCTAACTGACGAAACTCCGTTAAATTCCGTAATCACATAACTTTCTATGATATTGTCGTTCGTAATAATTTGCTTGATAGCGTTTTCTAAGACATAGAAAACCTATCTGTATGCTTATAATTTTTATAAAATGCTCCGAAAATATCTTAATAATAATTATAATAAGTTAATAATAATAATAAATTAACATGAAAAATTCTCTTGGCTGAACAATTTGCCGCGTAAATAAATATAGAATGGCTTCCTACTGACTTATGCCAGTTGCATAAAAACCCCTCGAAAAACACGTTACACTTTGTCCGCTTTTGTGATAATTAGGTTGTTGCGTTTAATCTTTTTATTGAGTTTCGATATTTCAGCAATACTGTTCTTGACATTATTGGATTTATTGCGTTCTAATATTTTATTTAATCTTTTGTTCACTTCATGGCGTGCACCGTCTTGTTTCTCGGCGGGTAGTTTTTTGATTGCAACCTCTGATTCAGCAATGAGTACGGTGGTGTTTTTCCTATTATGACCTACATCCCAGTTAAATTGGGGACCTTTTTCTAGTATGTCAAGTTCTGCTTTGGAAAAGTTGGTTTGTGAAATATTTACAACTGGATCTTGGAATTTTTGTGTGGGGGTTACAGTGTTTGGTAACTCTGCTTTGGGTTTCATGTTTTTGAGGCGAAAAAATTTGTTGTTTAGGATGTTTAACTTCCTGGTAACTACGTTCGTAACGATGTTGTGCGTATGAACGAGGAACTCGTCCCATTCTTTTTTGTCTGAAAAGTTGGCAGCTTCCAGGTGGGTGCTGTACAGTTTGTTACTAATGTGGTTTTTCTTTAAATATAAGAATTTAAGTTCCCTTTGGAGTATTCTATTGTTAATAATTTCTTGAGTCCTTGCCTCGAATTTGTTACTAATGTTTTTCTTCTGCATGAACTTTATGTGCATAGGAATTAGATTGTGGTTCCTGCATTCTTTGACAAAGTAAATGTCTTTGATGGTTGTGGATAGTTTTTATATTAAGCTCTTTAAATTTGAATCTTAACCTCTTGGCATGGCTCGCCTTATCTTCAAGATTAATTAGAGGATTATCCATTTCGCAAGGTCCGTATTGACGTGTACAATGACAATTTTAATGGGTTAAGGGGGTCTCTGCCCAATCAATACAAATTTATTATTGGCATCTATTAATTTATTGCCATTAAGGACATGTTTCGGGCCTCATGGGCATATACAAACTCAAATGCCAGCAATGCAACTCAGATTATCTAGGACAGACCGGACGTAGCTTCACTACGAGATACCTCGATCATGTAAATGCGATCAAGCACAGAAAATTTTCGGCCATGGGGAATCATATGAAAGACACGAACCACACCTTCACAGACATTAAGAAAGATCTAGAAATTATCCATTACGTCAGGAAAGGACCTATCATGAATATACTGGAGCAAATAGAAATAGATAAAGCACAACGCACCAATCCGATGCATAATTTAAACGAGATCAATTTCGATAATAACATACTTTTTGAAAATATCCAAAAATTTTTTCTGTTGCCACAACAAACATAGCAGTCAAAACATAAACATTATTATTGAAGCTTAGACCAGTTCGTCAGCTTCCTTGTTTATCTCTCCTCCCCAAGTTAAGACACCCCCCCTGCACACATAGCCTGCCAATTAGGCCTCAACCCAAGACACACTCCGTTCTGTATCAAGTCATTCTTTACCCCCACACACATCTCCTCCCTCCCCCTCCCCTCATCCTAGTTCCTGACCTGCCACAAGGTCGGACCAACTCTCCTCACACAGTAACATGCCGACAGACGTAACACAACCTGCACCTCAAACTTCCAAGTAAAGGTAAGCAATCCGGCGCATGTGTCTTCCTCTCACATGTTCACGTATGTAGGCGACTTTAACGTTTCCTTTTTTCGTCCCATTACAGCCTCCAGGTGAAAGCTGACAGTCGTGTAATTCCTTCAATTCGAGCTTAGTAAGTTATTGCTACATCTTTCGTTTTAGTCCTAGTTTTTTCTGACGCATTCATTTTTCTAAAACCCATCATTATTTCTTTATAGTTGGGAAGCAGGCTTAAACTCTGGCTGGTTCACCCCATCACAGGCTCCGTATGACGGTTTCTTCAAAGTGTAAAGTCTCCACCCAATCCGACAATGAGAAAATAACAACGACCCAACTTTGGTTCAAGACAATTTCCCGGGCCAAGGTCATGAAGATTGGCTTTAAAACAGGAACCTGTAACACAAATGGAGAGCCAGCAAGCCCACTGGCCGCATTATAATTACCTCCAATATATAGTTTTTAAACATTTTAACCAAACTTTTTCGATGGCTTGTTGAATAGGGCACCTGCTAGATCATAATATGGATAAGGCCACCAAGACCAGACGTATCTCTTTTAGCTATGCTTGTTTCTCCTTTTATAATGTGGATGGGATGGTATTTTGGAATTAATTTTGAATGTTACTTTTAATTTTTGCAGCATGATAAGTTAATATTTTAGAATTAATTTAGTGTATATTTTAATGTTTTTCTTAAAGTGTACGTGTTTTGTGTATTATGATGGATGTGAATATGTTATTAATTTTTACGGCTGAAGAAGGGCCCATGAGGCCCGAACCATGTCCTTAATGGCAATAAATTAATAGATGCCAATAATAAATTTGTATTGATTGGGCGGAGACCCCCTTAACCCATTAAAACGGACAGCAAGCGGCGCCGATTGCGTAATAATACTCTATTTTTCCGTGCCCGACCTCAAGGACAATAGAAATCTCGTTGAACGACTAAAAGTGACACCGATTATGCAAATAGCAATTTTTCTCCTTGTTCGATCGTAAAAACGACAAATCGCGTCAAACGGCTAAGACCAGCGCCGATCGTGTAACGTCTCGATATTTCTCTGTACTTGACTGCGAAGACTTGATTCGGTGACGATCACGTAACATCGCATATATTTCGTGATCTTCCTCGGGGACAAAGGAAATCTCCCCAAACGGCCAAGATCAGAGCAACTTCTTAGTGATAATGACTTCTTGTACACAAGGCGGCATATTAACTGAAACAACTCATCTTATATATTAAAATAGTTTTCAAAAAATTTCACCCTTTACTAAAACTGAAATATCTCGGGAAGTATTTGCGCTACGACGACGTTTGTTGTCTTAAAATGTAATGCCTGTCACGCACTCTCGATTGATACCCACCTTACTTGATTATATCATTCGAGTATTAAAATAATAGCGAATATTACTTCCTTCAAGGTCTCACGAAAATGGTATATTCAAACGACTTGACGGACATATTGTCGCTAGGCGACAACGACTAACACCGTATCATGATATTCAACGCCGCCCCAATAATAAATCGAACTTGATATTAACCGAGAGTTCCCTAATTACGTCATGATATCGTTAACTTCTACCTGCTCCACTCGGGCGCTAATGTCGCATGTAACCCTACTTCATATCGTTAACTTCTACCTGTTCCACTCGGGCGCTAATGTCGCATGTGTCCATACCATAAGCAGAAGGAGATTCTGTGCACATAATTTAATTAAAACTTCTCAAAGAATGGATTACTTTGAGACTGAAATGCTCATGCACAATCAGCAGCCATTTTGCTAATGACACTGGCATGTCAACATCTCTTAGAATGACAACATTTACTGTATACGAAAGACAACTAATTTCACGAAGATGCCGCTACAGTCGAATGTTGGAACCTCCATTTTGTATTGTGTATCCGATCTTTCAATTATATAGTCTTGGGTCTCACCAGCTACAAACTGTCTTCTTTTTGTTTCATCATTCGTCCTTATAGGTTGTGTGCTCAATCAAAACAATGAATCATATTATGATGAATGTGAGGCGACACTCAATTACAAATGTTATAAAGATTAAAGGTGACGGTAATTGTCTGTTCAGGTCATTGGCATATTGTGAGTACAACAATCAGCGTTTATTTACACAGGTTAGAAAGCGAATTGTAAAACACGTTACTGACAATTGGAATAATTATTCTTCCTCTATTGTTGGCAACAGCGATATGTACGAAACTGTTATCAATACGAGCAATGATTACAAAATGTATATGTCTATGAATGGTATTCATGGAGGTCATGTTGAGTTAGTTGCCGCTGCTCAAGTTTACAATATGGATATTGACATTGAAAGGGACTGAGAACCAAGAAAGACGTATAAGGATATGGAAACAGAAAGAAGGGGATAGGAGGGTCGAGTACCTCAAAATGGTAAAGGAAGGAATTCCAACAGATGAAGAAAGAGGGGTGGAAGAGGAATGGGCTAGATTTAAGAAGACACTAGTAGGTGCAGCAGAAGCAGTATGTGGGAGGACAAGTAGTAAGAAGAGGTGGAAGGAAACACCATGGTGGAATGAGAAGACAAAAGATATAGTAAGGGAAAAGAATAGAGCCTTTAGGAGGTGGTATCAAAATAGGACGGTAGAGACAAGGGAAGAGTACCAGGAAAGAAAGAAGGAGGCGAAGAGAGTAGTGGCTGAGGAGAGAAGAAAGTGGATGGAAGAGTGGACAAAGATGATGGAGGATAGTGAAGGTACAAAAAAGGTCCTGTATGGGATGGTAAAAAATAAGAGGCGGAAGGATCCCACGGATTATGTTAGAATGGTGAACAAAAGGGGACAAGAGGTAGAAAATAGGGAAGAACTGAAGAAAATGTGGAAAGAATATTTTGAAGAACTTCTGAACCCAAATGGAAAAGATGGTGAGGTGGAAGAAATCGGGGAAGAGGAAGATGAGCTGCAAATAGAAAAGGACTTAACATGGAAAGAAGTGGAAGATGCAGTGAGCAAGATGAAAGGAGGGAAGGCACCGGGTGTGGATGAGTTGAGTGTGGAGATGGTGAGAGCAGCAGGAGAGG
This sequence comes from Meconema thalassinum, assembly GCA_946902985.2. Classification (NCBI taxonomy): domain Eukaryota; kingdom Metazoa; phylum Arthropoda; class Insecta; order Orthoptera; family Tettigoniidae; genus Meconema; species Meconema thalassinum. Next base: position 304,638,961 of record OX336393.1, read on the forward strand.
TGGGGATACAGTGGTTGTACCGAGTGATGAGGACAGCATGGAAGGAAAGGAAGACCCCAGAGGACTGGAAAAAAGGAATAATTGTCCCGATCTTCAAGAAAGGTAGTAGAACAGATTGCAGAAACTATCGGGGAATAAAACTGATGAGTCATTGTGCAAAGATCTTCGAGAAAGTTTTGGGAAAGAGAATTAGGACAAGGATAGAAGGAGGGATGAGGGAAGAACAACATGGCTTCAGAGCAGGAAGGTCCACAGTGGATTTGATTTTTGCTGTAAGGCAGTTACAAGAACAGCACTATGAGTATGGAACAGATCTACTGATGGCCTTCCTGGACATTGAGAAAGTATATGACAGTGTATGCAGAAACAAAGTATGGAAGTTCCTGGAGGATAGAGGAGTAGAGAAATCGACTATAAAGAGGATAAAGGAGATGTACAAGGGAAGCTTGAGCTGTGTGAAAGTGGGAGGAGAGAGATCAGACTGGTTGGAACAGAGAAACGGCCTGAAACAAGGAAGTGCACTGTCACCGTTACTTTTCATTGTGGTGATGGATGACATAATGACCAGAGTGGCACAAGTAATTGGGGAAGGAAAGATGAAAGCAATGGTGTTTGCAGATGATTTGATGATTTGGGGAAACAAGGAGGAGGAGGTACAGGAACAGTTGGACGTGTGGGAAGGAATAATACAAGGATATGGGATGAAATTTAGCATAAATAAGAGTGAGATGGTGATCACAACAAGGAAGAAGGAAAGAACCACAACGGGAATAACAATTGGTGGGGAACAGCTGAAGAAAGTGGAGAGTTTCAAGTATCTGGGAAGCCTGATACAAGATAATGGAAGAAACGATAGAGAAATAAATGAGCGGGGAAGGCAGGCAGAAGCATTTCGGAGGAGTGTGAGAAGCATGTTATGGAGCAAGGATGTCCCTCAGAACAGCAAACAGATCATATATCGGACGTATTATGTCCCTATCCTGACGTATGCCTCGGAGACCTGGGTTATGAAAGGAAGGGAGAAGAGCAAAATACAGGCCAGTGAGATGAGGTTCTTGAGAAGCAGTATTGGAGCTACAAAGATGGACAAAATAAGAAATGAGAGGACCAGAGAATTAATGAAGGAGGAACCATTACAGGATGGTATAGAGAAATCTAGACTTAGATGGTATGGACATGTAAAACGAATGGAGGAGAAGGGGATACCCAGGAGAGTACAAGAGACGAAGTGGGAAGGATAGAGACCGAGAGTCAGGTGGCTGAAGGGGGTGGAAGAAAGCGTGAAGAAGAGAGGAAAAGACTGGACAAGGGTGGAGGCTGAGAGATGGTGGGAAGACAGAAGACGTTGGAGAGGCTTGTGTTCCAAACAGACCCGGCCAGTGGCTGGAGACTCTGCATGATGATGATGACATAATCACTAATAATAAAACTCATAGTGTAAAAGCAGAAAATACGCCTTCAAATAGAATAATTTCTTTGCTATACTCTGGGAATGGGTGGAACGGTCATTATGACGTCTTAAATACCGGTATCGATGCTAACACAGTTGAGAACGTGGATGCCAAGTCACTCGATTCAGTGGCTGATTTACAGTTTCAAACTAAGAGTGGGTTTGCGTGCCGTAAAACCCCAGGATCGTGTCGGAAGCGAACCTCAGAACCAGTTAGCCAGAGACAAAATGTGATAAGAATTAAAGGTGACGGAAATTGTCTGTTCAGGGCATTGGCATATTGTGTGTACAACAGTCAGAGTTTATTTACAAAGGTTAGAAAACTAATTCTTCAACATGTTACAGACAATTGGAATAAGTATTCTTCCTTTATTGTTGACAACAGCGATATGTACGAAACTGCTATCAATACGAGCGATGATTACAAAATGCCTATGTCTATGAATGGTATTCATGGAGGTCATGTTGAGTTAGTTGCCGCTGCTCAAGTTTACAAAATGAATATTAACATAGTTACTAATAATAAAACGCATACTGTAAACGCCGAAAATACGCTATCAAATAGAATAATTTCCTTACTGTATTCTGGAGATGGCCGGAACGGTCACTATGACGTCCTAGATATCAGTGCTAACTCAGAGTCAAGTATGGTCGAAAACGTTAATACCAAGAAACAGAAACGAGCACTACGTGACTCAAATCGATATCAGAAACAGATTGTCACAAAACCGTTCTCAGCCACTTATCGATGTGCTATTTTTGATACTATTCCCTACATAGAACCATTCTCAATTGGAAGTCTGTGTAACATTTGTCACTACTGCTCAGCTGTATACTTTTCAAAAGAGAAAAATACAAGTGGTCGCTTTTCTTTTTGTTGTAGCGATGGCAAAGTGAAACTTCCACCATACACAATACTTCCAGAAATGAAGCATTTGTTTACGAATTGTGACGAAATCAGTAAACATTTTAGGAAAAAAGTTCGGCAGTATAATAATGCTATGTCGTTTGTATCCTTTGGTGCTACTGCTGAGCTACTACCGAGCCATGGGCCTTACTGTTTCAAAATCAATGGTGTCATTCATCATAGAATTTCCCCTTTATATGCCAGAAAACAGGAAAACAGTTCATATGGCCAATTATACATATTAGAATTTTCAGAGGCAAATGATTTAAGGCTACTGAATGATGCTAATCGCGAACTGAGAGAAGATACCCTCAATCTTTTAAATCGTTTACTAGATCAGCACAATCCTTATGTGCGCTCTTATAAAACAATGCACGAGAAAGTAAGTGAAGAGATAAAAATCAGCTCTAAAAGAAAATCGTCGTCAAATGGAATTGGTAATGCGTTTCTATCACGAACCTTCCTCAGATCCAAGACATTATAATGACCCCACATGTTCAGAAATTGCTGCTGTATTTGGAACTGTTGATGGAGCTCCACCATCTCATCGACACATTGCAGTATATGAGAGAGAAGGTGGCCTGAGGAATGTTGATTATGATAGTATGCACTGTGATCCTATGTGTTATACCTTGATTTGGCCTTGCGGAGAGTCTGGTTGGCACATTTCAATGCCAACTGCTGGAGTGAGACAAACTAAAATACGTCATACTGTCACAATGCGTAAGTATATTCTGTACAGAATTGCCATTCGAGGTCTAGGAGCTTAGTTTGATTTCAATCCCCTTATTAACGCTGGTAAATTGACTCAACAGCTATTCGTGGATTACTACTGTCGTATGGAAGGTGACAGGTTAAAATATATATGTCATCAACAAACTAAGTTGCGAGTTGATACATACGCCGGTTTAGCAGACGCCTTGCATGTACGAGCAGAAAATGAAAATCTCAGAGTCGGTCGTATTGTAGTTTTGCCATCTTCTTTTACAGGTAGCCCAAGGAATATGATGCAAAATTATCAGGATGCGATGGCGATAGTGAGGAAGTTTGGAAAGCCAGATTTATTAATTACATTCACCTGTAATGCGGACTGGCCAGAAATACTTAACAGCATTCATCCTTGGGAAACGGCTAATAATAGGCTTGATATTGTAGTGAGAGTTTTCCATTGCAAAGTAAAGGAATCGCTACGATTGATTAATGTTAAGGAAATTTTCGGTAAAGTAAAAGCATATCTATATACAGTGGAATTTCAAAAATGAGGTCTCCCGCACATCCATTTACTATTAACGTTAACGGAAGATAGTAAGTTTCGAGAAATTTCTGACATTGACAGTGTGGTGTCAGCCGAAATACCAGATCTCAAGGATGAAGCACTATACGAGTTGGTAAGGCGTCATATGGTACATGGTCCTTGCGATCTTTGAATCCTTCTTCAGTCTGTATGAAAGATGGCGTATGCAAGAAAGATTTCCCTAAACAGTTTCAGGAAGAGACCAAAGATAACGCCAATGGTTATCCTTCGTATAGGAGAAGGAAATAATGGACGGATTATTGTAAAAACAATTCGAGGTATTGACATTGAAATCAATAGTCGATTCATTGTTCCCTACAATCCATTTCTTTTACTTTACTTTCAAGCTCATATTAATGTTGAAATATGCTCCAGTGTTCGGAGTGTTAAATACATCCACAAGTATGTGTATAAAGGTCATGACTGCTGCAATGTTAAAATATGTCCTGAAGGCGAAACGGTGAACTACGATGAAATTACTTCTTTTCTAAATGCTAGATATGTTGGTCCAACAGAAGCCGCATACAGGATATTTTCATTTCACATGCATGAACAGTCACATTCTATCGTGCGATTACCAGTTCACTTGCCAAACTTGCAAAATATCTATTTTAAAAATGATAACGCTACTGATATTTTACTTCAAGCACAGTTGCTCAACACGGAATTACAAGCGTGGTTCAAGTTAAATCAAGATTCGCAAGCCAGAAGTCCATATATATATCCTGAAACACCAGTACATTACGTCTGGAATAAGAGCAACTGCCAGTGGCAAAAAAGAAAAAATGTTTCAAAAACTATAGGCAGAATGTATAATGTTTCGCCTACAGAAACAGAAAGGTATTATTTAAGCCTGTTATTGCTTCACGTCATTGGTGCTACCAGCTTCCAGGATCTACGAACATACAAAACCGTTGTCTATTCTACTTTTGAAGAAACAGCTAAGGAGCGAGGTTTGCTGATTGATGATTCTGAATGGCAGCGTTGTTTGGCAGAAGCGTCACAATTTCAGATGCCTTCTCAGTTACGACAACTGTTTTCTTACATATGTATCTTTCAGACCCCTTCAAATGTAAGACAGTTATGGGACATTTTCAAGAATTCATTATCAGAAGATTATCTGCAGTTTCACGAACCTAACATTGCATATCAGTTCACTCTTATACATATTTCTAATACATTAAAGCTCCATGGTCTTCCCATTACTTCTCTCGAATTGCCAGCTATTATTAATAATTTCCCTCTGACAAATTTACCAATGAATTATCCAAAACTTAATGAGGATCAATTAAGTCGGATGATAAACCAAGCAAATGAAAACCAAACGGCTATAATTACAGAAATTTTGGGGTTAGTTCAAAACGGCAATGAAAGGATGAGTAATGCATATTTCATTGACGGTCCAGGGGTTACCGGGAAAACATTTCTTTACCAATGCTTGATTCACAGTTGCACAAATTTGGGGTTAAATGTAGTTTATGTTGCATGGACTGGTATTGCAGCAATGTTACTACCTCAGGGGCGCACTGTACACAGCCAGTTCAAGTTACCTCTACATTTACATGAAAGTTCAGTATCAGGAATAAAAGTTAACAGCAAGGAAGCTTTTTATATTCGTTCAGCAAAACTTATCATTTGGGATGAAGCCCCTATGGGTAATAAGCACGCATTGATGTGTGTAAATTGGCTGCTCAAGGACATCATGAATAACGACGTGCCTTTCGGAGGAAAAATTATCATCTTAGGTGGAGATTTCAGGCAGGTATTGCCTGTTGTGCCTCACGCATCTAGAGCAGCTTCAGTCCAATTGTCAGTAAGGTTCTCTCCTTTGTGGCCATTATTCAAAATTTTTAAACTCAACAAAAATATGCGAGCGGATATAGATCAACGTGACTTTGCAAACTTCTTGATACAAATTAGTAACGGTGAATACCCTCACGTCGATGGAGAAAATTCAGAATTAGTTGACTTACCACCCTCCATCATTGCTAAAACTGATATCATCACTGAAATATATGGAAACGAAGTTTCCACACTGAAAGATATTTCACGCTTTTCAAAAATTGTGATTTTAGCACCTAAAAATGAACACTGTAAAGAAATCAATGATCAAGTTTTAGAGCTAATCCCAGGATCATCGAGAACTTACATCAGTGTGAATAATTTAATTACTGAAGATGAGAGTGAACTTCTACAATTCCCAACATAATTTTTAGACAGCTTAGACATAAGTGGATTGCCACCTCATACCCTTCGACTAAAAGAAGGCTCTATTGTGATTTTGTTGAGAAATATTAATGTTACCCAAGGTCTGTTGAACGGTACTAGACTGTTGGTTCGGAAGATGCATGACAATTGCTTACACCTGGAAATTATTACTGGCATAAATGTTGGAAACAATGTTCTACTTCCTCGCCTTAACCTTACGCCATCAGATACTTCTATGCCGTTTTCCTTCAAAAGGAGGCAGTTTCCAGTACGTTTGGCTTTTTGTATAACTATCAATAAAGCTCAAGGTCAAACACTAGATCAAGTAGGCATTTATCTACCTCAACCGGTGTTTAGCCACGGACAACTGTATGTCGCACTATCGCGAGCAAAATCCTTTCGTGACGTCAAAGTTCAAATAGAACCAAAAGGCAAGGGAACAGCAAATGTCGTATGGAAGGAAGTACTATTAGAATGTTGAAACGAATGTTGCGGAGGAGCACAGACCTCAGCAAACGGGGCACAGATTAAATAACAATTATACAAGGACGTCCGAATCCCTAATACGATAACTGTCCTGTGGTAATGGTAAAAATGTGCTATTGTCCTACATCGGTGATTACTATCCTGCATCCTGTTCTTTCATTCCCTCAGTTCTATAACTAAGATATACTCAATCAAATTTACAGCTTAATAAATATTAATTCCTTCTGTGTGAGTTATCTTTTCATTTCTCATCAATCTCCTTGACTCACTATTCTATCCGTAGTGGTGGAGGCGATAGCTGTCTTTACAGAGGTGTGCAAATTATTAGATTCGATGTCAGTTTTCCAAAATTGCATTTTTACTTTTCACGGTTTAATGCACTAAGTAGGCCTATGTTAACAAGGCGATGAAATTACTTCAAATGTTTAACCAAGACTCCTAATTATATTTTAATTTAAGAAACTCAAATTAAAATGATTTTTTAGAATTTCCACTAACAGAGGGGCCTTGCAAATGCAAAATGACACACGTTTCGTTTTTATTACTTCACTCTACTTTACGTGTGAATTTAGAGCACAGGGATTTGGGGTCTTTTAACTGATGAACGCTATTGAACTATTCAAAGATTCATGAACTATTCATTGAAATCACCTGACTTAAATTCTAAAGTCAATGAAAAATTGAAAGCGGACCCAGCTCACATATCCCTCGGAATCCAATAATCTGAAAGTTTCCAGACGCAATTCCTTATGGGAAAAGGTGCAATTCCACGGGAGAGGAAACACTACTAAGTAGGATAACAAAAGAAGTTGGTCAATAAAATGATTTTGAATAAAAGAAATTATGACTTATTAAAATTATTTTATTTAATTCTATTAATTTGCACACTTTTATAATTATGTTACCCAAGAGTTACGGTGCATCTCTAAATTAAAAAATAAGAGACCCATCTTTTATTTTAAATGTATACCATTGGTATCATAAGTAGACAGATCACCAAATTGTACTGCTGTAGCATTAAATTGTGTGTATATCTCTATCTACTTAGTATAACCATTCTGTGAAGGATTTCTCGATTAAGATGAAGGATTAGGTAGAAAAAAAAAATTATGACATTTTATGGGTAAACCGTTAAAAATATAGATATACTCTGAGAATTGTTCAGCACGAAAAGTTCTGCAGGAAAGATCGCGACAGCTCCCACATCGACCACTGGAAGTGTTTTTACATTTTCATTTCTTCAAGCAATCTCCATTCAGTGGAAATTTAAATTACTAGCTTCAGAGTGAGTTTACGAGCTTGCCAGCGACCTATCACCCTACCTTCAGCCAGCATCAAACTGAGGCGTCGTGTCGAGTTAATACTTCAGAGATGATGATGATAATTGTTGATTTAAGGGGCCTAACATTTAGGTTATCGGCCCCTAATGGTCTGGGTGATAGCGAAAATGACAATGAAGTGGAAACCAGAACGAAAATTAAGTGAGAAGGAAAATACTTACAAAAAGGAACTCAGATTGAAACTACTCACAAAATGGAGAGCGGTAATACTTACAAATGGGAATTTAGAACGAAAATACTCACAAAAGGAATAGATTGAAAAATACTTACAAAATGCAAATGAGATTGAAAATACGTACAAAATGCAATTGAGGTTCAAAATACTTACAAAATGCAATTGAAATTGAAAATACACAATGCAATTTAGATTGAAAAAAGCGCATTTCAGATTCCAAAAAAACACGCAGAGCAATTGAAATTCAAAATACTTACAAAATGCAATTGAAATTGAAAATGCTTACAAAATGCATGGTAGATTCAAACTACTCAATTGGATGGACAATACTTACAGAATGCAATTTAGATTTAAAATCCCCCCAGGGGCTCACTTCTAGTGGGCGTGGGTTGGCGACCATGGGGCCCCAGCTGAGTCCGGCATTGCTTCCACTTACTTGTGCCGGGCTCCTCTCCGGCTTCTTTCCTGTCGACCTCACTTGGTCAACTCTTGTTCTCTTCCGACCCCGACGGTATTAGGGTATCCGAGGCCTAGGGAGTCTTTCACTTTCCCGCCTTCCTTGGCCCTTCTCTCATCTTTCCTGATACCCTCCTTCTGTGAGGGGTCAGCCTTCTTTTTCTTTTCCTTTTACCTCCTGCCTTGTGCTCAAGGCCCTTAAGGAGGCCGGGTGTATGTAGCCCCACCCCTTCTGGTGCACTCTAAATAATGCTACACCCTCAGGGGCTCACGGCTGGTGAGTTCGGGAGTTGGCGACCCCGAGGGATTCCTGAACTGGGTCCGTTTTCCCCTTTTGTCCCTTACTTTTGGGGCGGACCCTCTCCTCTCTCCCCTCTCCTCTCCTATCCTCTTTTCATTATATTTCCTTTCTCTTTAAGATTCCCGCACTGTTTTTGTTACTTGGTTCACCGTGTATCTAAATTTCCTTTTAGCAATTTTTTAAGGTATTTTTAATCTACGTTGCATTTTGTAAGTTTTTTCGATCTAAATTACATCTCGCGATTGATTTCAGCTTCAATTGCATTTTGTAAAGATTGACTATCTAAATTGTTTTTTGGTGTCTTTCCATGCAGGTAGCCGGGCCTTTTAGTGAGAATTTTGAATTTCAATTGCATTTTGTAAGTATTTTCAACCAAAACCGCATTTCGCACGAATTTTGAATCTAAATTGCATTTTGTTTGGTGGGCATTTTGCACATATTTTGATTCTTAATTGCATTTTGTGGGTATTTTGAATCTAAATTACATTTTGTCAAGTATTTTCAATCAAAATTGCATTTTGTAAGTATTGTCAATCCACATGAGTCGTTTGAATCTACCGTACATTTTGTAAGCATTTTCAACTTCAATTGCATTTTGTAAGTATTTTGAATTTCATTTGCTCTTTGTGAATAATTTGGATTGGAACTGGGATATTTCAATCTGAATTGCATCGTGTATTTTCAATTTCAATTGCATTTTGTAAGTATTTTGAACCACAATTGCATTTTGTACGTAATTTCGATCTAATTTGCATTTTGTAAGTATTTTGAATTCCAATTGCATTTTGTAGGTATTTCGACGCTACATTGCATTTTGTACGTATTTTGAACCTAGCCTTCATTTTGTGGGTATTTTTCAATCTATTCCTTTTGTGAATCTTTTCGTTCTAAATTCCCTTCTGTAAGAACATTTTGTGAGTTGTTTCAATCTGAGTTCCTTTTTGTAAGTATTTTCCGTCTCACTTAATTTTCGTTCTGGTTTCTGTTTCATTATCATTTTCGCTATCACCCAGATCATTAGGGGCCGATAACCTAGATGTTAGGCCCCTTAAAACAACAATTATCATCATCATCATTAGATTTAAAATACTTACAAAATGTAATTTAGATTCAAAATACCCACAAAATGCAATTGAGAATCAAAATACCTGCAAAATGACCACCATACAAAATGCAATTTAGATTCAAAATACTCACAAAAGTCCCATCCCCTATATTGAAAGACTTACTAAAAGACAATTTAGATTGTCGATCCTTACAAAATGCAATCGAGGTTGAAAACACTAGCAAAATGCAATTTACTGTAGATCGAAAAGACTTAAAAAATGCAACGTAGTCTGAAAACACCTACAAAATGGAGTGTGGATGCAAAAGAAATCGCTCAATGGAATTTAGATACACGGGAGCCAATTAACAAAAAACAGTGCGGGATCTTAAAGAGTAAAGGAAATATAATGAAAAGAAAACAAGAGGTCTGACCCCTCGAAGAAGGAGGGATCAGGAAAGATGAGACAAGGGCCAATTAAGGCAGGAAAGTGAAAGACTCCCTAGGCCTCGGATACCCTAATACCGTCGGGGTCGGAAAAGAACAAGAGTTGACCAAGGGATGTCGACAGGAAAGAAGACGGAGAGGAGCCCGGCACAAGTAAGTGGAAGCAATGCCGGACTCAGCTGGGGTCCCGTGGTCGCCAACCCACGTACTTCAGAGAAGAGTATAGCTTATGTGTTTGGAGTTAGCTGTTCACCTCGGCTTTTCAGAATTGCGTCTGGAACCTGACGTCCGTGCGCCTTTTAAGCTTACGCTGGGTAAATAGTGCCACACACACATACACAGAGGACATTTGATCTCATAAGTCTACTTCATCATTTACCCAAAAGCGACAGTACGTTAAATGTCTGTTCAGGTCACTAGCATGAACACATGCAAATGTCATATGGACAGAAGTGCTGTAGGATTGAAGTGAATGCTGCGGAGCAGCACGGGTCTTCTAGTTTTGTAGCAGTTTGGCTAGCCCACACTGTTGGGTGATAAATGTAACTGTTTACCTTTGCCTAAGCTATGTTGTTTTAATGGGCGCCAAGACCTCAATGCAAAGTTGAAATCTAAATTTGTATTTAACAACGTCTAGCTCTGGCAGAACACATTCGAGACTCTATTCACTCAGATCGTGGTATGATTTGATCATTAACCCAACAAACAATTGTATCAGGAGAAGGAATTGGTCTATATCTAATGCTACCTACTGAAAGCAAAGATTGCATTGTAAAAGAAATGAATTTATTATATAAAACAAGTATAGCAAAATTAATAATAATAATAACTATAAAATTTAAATTGGAGCGTTGTGATTTGAATATTACCGATAGAAAATTACGTGAAAACGGAGTCTGATAAATTGATTTTACTCTTATTTCCAAGCTATGAAGTTACTGAAATATGAAATGTAAAACAAAGAAAATGAGAGATTGCGTATTTCTGCGTCATTGGCGCTTACCACTGGAAATTGCCAAAGCATTTCCCTCGTTCTTGATGATGTTGTGAGCTTCCCACAGTCTCCTGGACGTCGTCATCTCCGTCGGAATTTGATGATATTCTGGTAGATTAGATAATTCTATGGTCCGTACCTCGGACCCAAACACTCGTACAACCAAGTTTTACAAAAGTTCGTCGCTAACTCCACTGAACATCGGAGCGACACGCACTTGCGACCGTACACCTCAAGTATTTCACAGATAGTCCACGTTTCACGGCGCGTCGAACGATATATCCACACGTTGGCTCCCCCACCATGGTACCGACATCTAGCTTACGTCGTCTCCCCTGATTGGCTGACCCACCACGCGATCTTCTCCTCCTCCGGGTCATTACACTCGGCGCGCGAGAGGGAGAAGTCGTTTTCCGTTCCAACAATTCTTCTTTTCTAGACCTTGCGACCCAGCCTTGCGCAATACTTCTCGACAGGAATCAGCTTGTACTCGAATTCCCAGTGAGTCATGTCTCTCAAATACCCTAACTGACAAAACTCCGTAAAATTCCGTAATCACATAATTTTCTATAATATTGTCGTTCGTAATAATTTGCTTGATAGCGTTTTCTAAGACATAGAAAACCTATCTGAATGCTAATAATTTTTATAAAATGCTCCGAAAATACCTTAATAATAATTATAATAAATTAATAATAATAATAAATTAACATGAAAAATTCTCTTGGCTGAACAATTTGCCGCGTAAATAAATATGGAATGGCTTCCTACTGACTTATGCCAGTTGCATAAAACCCCTCGAAAAACACGTTACATATTCGCCTCGGATCATCGGATGATTTACCGTGACGACGGTCCATTATCCGATTATCCCAGACACGTTAATAAACCCCATCCAAAATACATATTACATAAATGAAATCACCCTAAATTACAGATACAGTATATACACTCATAATTTTTCTTCACGCACTTTGCGTCAAAGTTTGTTGTCACTACGGATTGCACTTTGCAACCAGTCCAATATTTCTCATATAAAATAGTGTTTCACGGATATTTCCGCCTCTCAAATTCCTCTATGTTGGAGAAATAGACATAATTAATGTGTGAGCACTATGTATTTATGATGTCATATCACACGCATTGAAGGTGTTCTGATATATTGATATCACCCTAGAACTTCCTAATTTCACTGGAGGTCCCCTCCTTATGGTGACATTTAATTCCACTTATCACTGAGCACACGATCACACTATTGTGGCAGCGCCTCGTGACCATAATACTTAATCTCTCTTTGAAGTAGATTAAATTAATATTGACTTCTGAAAAAAAAAACAGTAAATGTGTATTACATATAACACCAAATATTTCTGTGCCGTAATCGCCCTGTCTTGTTAAGTTCCCGTTAACCATATTCTACTTAATACTAGTTCTCAACACAGACCATTTCTCCTCACACAAATAATACCATTGTACATATTATCTTAAATTACACCCTTACAAATCTTACATGGCGAGGCCGTAAACAGAAATCACGTGTGCTGATATGTATGAGTTTCATGTAGGACTGTCTCGCATTCTGATGGCCCATCTTTTATCTCGTGGACGCCTTAAGCTAACAAGCCCTATTCAAGCGCTCCCCCATCTCTTGGAGATAAATGGGAACCCATCAGCGCTGCCAAAATGGCCTTGGTGCATCGAGACAATTTAGTGCTCAACAGCATCCGACAATCCCGTCATATTTCCCTGTACCTTAAAAACTCTCATTTACTTACATACTACCCCCCTGTGTGACTTCTGATACGCCTGCCTTAAGACCAGATCTTCCACGCACCAGACACCACACTTACTCATTTGATAGGCTGGCTTGCCAGCTAAACACACTCACTTTATGACACATATTTTCGTAGACTATGTATATTATACGTTCCGTATAATCTGTTTCCCTCACTATTCTCCAGCACATATGCTGTTTTCCCAATACGTTTGGAAACTATAAATGGGCCCTCGTAGAGATAAAAGAACTTGGACATGACTTTCTCTAGCTTATTTGACTGTTTCGGCACTCTAAGTAAGACTCTGTCTCCCGGCTCGAATAGGTCAAATTTAGTTTCTTTTTGTTGGCGAATTCTCTTTTGTGCTGACTTAGATAAATTCTGTTTCGCCAACTGGACAGTGTAATCCATCCCCGGTTGCTTACCCTCATTTAATCCCAACACCCTTGCTAGTTCATTTTGTGGTCTTTTTCCGAAGTGAACTTCGTATGGCGTCAATTTCGTGCTCTCATGCTGGACAGAATTCAGCCAAGTCTCGACCTTGGGAAGATGTCCAACCCAGGCCGCATGCTTGTCATGCACTAGAGTCCGAAAAAGACGAGCCACTTCCCTTAATGGACGCTCTGCAGAATTACCCTGAGGGTACCTTACAGAGGAATGAACGTGTGTTATACCAGCTTCCTGCATACTGGTTCTCCATTTCTTTGCAGTAAACTGTGGTCCACTGTCAGATAGTATCCTGAGAGGAATGCCAAACTCAGGTACATACTTATTAATGATCAGACGGCTACACGCTAGTCCCGTGGCTTTCCTTAGCGGATATAGCTTGACATACTTACTAAAAGCGTCAATAACTATAAAAATGTACTCGTAGCCGTACTGTCCTTTAACGATCGGGCCAAATAAATCCACACACAGTAGTTCGCCGGGACTACTGGTGAGAACTGCAGATCTCTCCCCCACTAAATATTTAACTGGATATTTACTCCTTTGACAGGTGTCACACTTGGCTAAAATCCTCCTAACGTCCCTTCCCATTTTACTCCAAATGAAGTCACGACCAATTTCATAGAAGACCTTGGCAGCACCAAAGTGTCCTAATTCCCTATGAATGAACCAATTTAGCTCCTCCCGCAAAGTGGCAGGAACACATATTGCCCACCGATTATTCCTACATTTCCTTGCAAGAAGCCCATCCTGCATCTTGTACGTGAACCGTCCTACTTTCACATACTCTTCTTCACCTATTTCCAACCTAGCCAGTGGCTCCTTTAACTTAACGTCATCACGTTGCTCCACTAGCATATTTCTCAGTGTCTGTAACGATGCCCTGTTGCTACTGTCCACACATGCACATATTAAAATACCATCCTCTGCTTTAACCACAGGATAATCCCTACATAAATTAGTGTCCCTTGATAGCATGTCTGCAAGAATGTTATCTTTACCTTTAATATATTTTACTGTGAATTCGTATTCCTGCAGAGCAAGAATCCACCTACTAACTCTGTTAGAACTGAGTTTACAAGTCCTCATATACAGTAATGCATGGTGATCTGTGTGAATCTCAAATTTCCCCCCTACTAAATACATTCTAAATTTCCCTAAACTGAAAACAATACCTAAAAGCTCTAACTCAGTAATCGTGTATCTTTTCTCCGCTGCTGTCAGTCCTCGCGAGGCTAAAGATACAATGCACAGATTACCCTCATCATCTTTCTGACATAATACTCCAGCAATGCCTATATGTGAAGCATCTGTCATAACCACATATTCCTTATCTTTTAACGGATATTTCAGCACTACAGCTTTCTCAAAACCTTCCTTCAGCGCTCTAAAAGCCTGATCATGCTTGGACTCCCATCTCCACCGAGTCCCACTTTTAAGCAATTCCCTGAATGGTTCTACCAACCCTGAGTATTTAAGAACGAACCTCCTGAAAAAGTTGCAAATTCCCAGGTAAGTTTTTAACTGTTTAACATTCTGTGGCACCTCTGCGTTAAGTATCTTATTAACCCTACTTTCTTCTGGTGTTACACCTCTACTCGACACTCTATGACCTAAAAATGTCACTTCTGACTGACAGAATGACGACTTAGACAGCTTCAAAGTGAACCCTGCCTGATCTAACTTCTGAAAAACTATATTTAAATGACGTAGATGCTCCTCAAAACTGCGTGAACTAATTACCATATCATCTATGTAAATGGTTACAAACTCTCCTGTGTCATCCCCTAATGCGATGTTTAAAGCCCTAATTAAAGCTGCTGAACTACTCTTTAACCCATAAGGTGTTCTACAAAATTGATAAAGGTTATATTTATGACTAAAAGCTGTAAATGGTCTATCTTCGTACATAAGTGGCACTTGCCAAAAACTGGAACTCAAATCTACACAAGTGAAATACTTCTTCCCCTCAAATGTTTGCATTAATTCTTCTATTGACATAGATTTCAGCTGATCTGAACTAATTCTACTGTTAACCAAACGAGCGTCTAAACAAATACGAACAGTGCCGTCGGTCTTGGGTACCGTGATCAAAGAATTAACATATGGACTGTTCGAGTGCTCAATAATCCCATCTTCAAGCATCTGATTAATTTGTGCCTCAACTGCACTCTGATAAGCGAAAGGTACAGGATATCTATGTCCTGTGAATACTGACCTATCAATAACGTTCAATGAATGTGTATAGCAATTGGCCATACCAATGCGATCCTCAAAAACTCTCCTATTACACCATAACACATCATAGAGCCGAACACACTGTTCATCCTCTATATTTCCCTGAAATGCAGCCTCACGTAACGAGTCCTCTAGACTTCCGTTCGTAATCACACTGCCCACAAAACATGGAGAACCCCGCTCTACGGCTGGCGATATCTCATTTAAAGTACAAATCACACCTACAATACTACTTCTCTGAATATGGTCATTGAACGCTACTTCTACTTCAGAATCTCCCCATTTAAATTTCAAACTCCCTACATCATAACATAAGTTACCAGACACTCTACTTAGCCACTCTGAACCCAAGATAACACTGAATACTAAATTTGGAATTACAAGGCAAATCTGCTTCTCTACATGATTATTAATTTTAATGTCTACTAAAACTTGCTTAGAAATTACTTTAGACCTCTTCCCAACAGCTGTGATAACAAAAGTGCTTTTAATTGGCATCTCCTCAAAATTTACTCCAGTTCCTTTCATTTTATCATAAAATGCACTACTTATGCAACTCTTCATACAACCACTATCAATTAAAACATATGTGTACGCCTCGGACACGTTAAATTTAACTATGGGGCTCTTACTAACCACTTCCTGAATAATACCTTCATCATTTAGTTCATGTAATAATTCATTTCTTACATTTAGGTCATAGGGTTCCTGTATAATTGTATGGACAGGGCATGCTACAGACTGAGATTCTGACCTTACTTCGCAGCCTGGTTCGCGTTTAAAGAACCGCTACAGCTGGCCGTAGTACTACTAACTACTAAACTGGTCTGGTTGTTCTGGGCTGTGTTGTCATTGTTTGGCTGTATATTACTACCACTAGGCTGTCCTCTTCCTTGACCCCTATTCTGGTTGTAATTATTGTCGTTATAATTCCTCCCTTGATTTCCCCTGAAATCATTGTTTCTCCCTTGATTTCCCCTGAAATCATTGTTCCTCCCTTGATACTGATTACCATAGCCATTTCCTCTGTTCTGATTTAGCTGATTATTGTTATTTCTATTTTGAGCATTGGCCCCTTCGCCACCGTTCCCTTGAACTTCCTGATGCCTGGCTTCATTAGGTCTATTATTATTATTACCCTGGTTCCGATTGAAATTGTCCTCATAACCCCCTCTCCCTAGTGCATCAAATGTGCTTAACAAATTTTCTACTTGTGATATTGTCTTTACATTCTGGATACAAGCAGCCTCCTTGATCCTATAGGGAAAGTGCCTAAGTAGCAACCTCACCACATCACTTTCCTCCTTCAAGCCATCCAGATATTTACACACTAATACCTGCCCTAAAAAGTATTCGGTCATGGTGGAGCTTCCTTTAGGGTTATATTTACCACACACTACTCCCTCACGATGCTGCGACTGAATAACCTCATTCCAGAACTTTTCACAGAATTTCATTTTAAAATCATTGATATCAGTAAACTTGTCTCTGTAGACAGCAAACCAATTCCTCGTTTCCCCCACAAACACTTGTTCTAAAATTTCAACTACCTGGCACCACTCAATACTACCATTTTCCAACCTTTCCCCGAATTTATTTTCTATAGTGTTCATGAACTCCATTGGGCACCCCTGTCGATTGCTGAACTTACCCAGTTCTACCTCCCTGTGTGTGCTATTCACAAAAACTGGCCTATTCTGACTATTTTCTTGCCTGATCCTAGCTTTTAATTTTAATTCTAATTCTGCGATTTTCTCCTCAGCCTTCCTCTCAATACTGTTTACTGTTAATTTAATGTTTCCTTCTGATTCTTCTACTTTATCATATAGCTTTGCTTGTTTCTCCTCAATCTTGCTAATGCTCTCTCTATTACTCTCTCTTAAATCATTTACTTCTGCAACTATTTGTGAGTGGACTTTCTCAATTCTACCCCCCAGCTGTTCCTTAACCTCTTTAGTTGCTACCTGAATTTTGTCAATTTCTCCCCCCAATTGCTTTTTGACCTGCTGTGTTTCCAGTTGCACTAGTTCTTTTAAATTTTCAGCCTGTGTACTGATTCTAATTTCCAACTCCTCCTGTACTTTTCCTAATTTTCTGTCTACATCTGCAATAATCTCTTTAGCCTTTTCTTCCATCACCCCCCTGATCTCACCTCTAATCAGTTCGAATTTGTCACTCATTTCCCTACTGTTTTGTTCTAATTTAGCATTTAAAGTTTCAGTACTCTCTCTATTTTCCTTACTGTTTTGTTCTAATCTGGCGTTTAAAGTTTCATTACTCTCTCTATTTTCCCTACTGTTTTGTTCCAGTTTAGCATTTAAAGCGTCTGTACTTTCTTTATTTTCCCTACTGTTTTGTTCTAATCTGGCGTTTAAGGCATCTGTACTTTCTTTATTTTCCCTACTGTTTTGTTCTAATTTTGCATTTAAGGCATCACTACTAACTTTGTTCTGATACATGAACTCGAGAAGTAAAGTTTTTAATTCTGGTTGGCCGCCTACACTCCCTGTTTCAGTATCGGGATTTACCTCCGCTACCCCGGTACTACCATCACTCGACATACTGCTCGTATCATCACTCTCCCGTTGATGACCACTACGTAACCTCATCTGTCTTTCTTTCTCATCCCCCATAATGATATACACTGATACAGACAAATAACCACCAAAATACAGGCACAGAAATATATACCCTTCTCCTTCCACAAATGTTATTAGGTTTTCAGCCCCAAGTTGTCGGCGACAAATGTAGCAGTTTGGCTAGCCCACACTGTTGGGTGATAAATGTAACTGTTTACCTTTGCCTAAGCTATGTTGTTTTAATGGGCGCCAAGACCTCAATGCAAAGTTGAAATCTAAATTTGTATTTAACAACGTCTAGCTCTGGCAGAACACATTCGAGACTCTATTCACTCAGATCGTGGTATGATTTGATCATTAACCCAACAAACAATTGTATCAGGAGAAGGAATTGGTCTATATCTAATGCTACCTACTGAAAGCAAAGATTGCATTGTAAAAGAAATGAATTTATTATATAAAACAAGTATAGCAAAATTAATAATAATAATAACTATAAAATTTAAATTGGAGCGTTGTGATTTGAATATTACCGATAGAAAATTACGTGAAAACGGAGTCTGATAAATTGATTTTACTCTTATTTCCAAGCTATGAAGTTACTGAAATATGAAATGTAAAACAAAGAAAATGAGAGATTGCGTATTTCTGCGTCATTGGCGCTTACCACTGGAAATTGCCAAAGCATTTCCCTCGTTCTTGATGATGTTGTGAGCTTCCCACAGTCTCCTGGACGTCGTCATCTCCGTCGGAATTTGATGATATTCTGGTAGATTAGATAATTCTATGGTCCGTACCTCGGACCCAAACACTCGTACAACCAAGTTTTACAAAAGTTCGTCGCTAACTCCACTGAACATCGGAGCGACACGCACTTGCGACCGTACACCTCAAGTATTTCACAGATAGTCCACGTTTCACGGCGCGTCGAACGATATATCCACACGTTGGCTCCCCCACCATGGTACCGACATCTAGCTTACGTCGTCTCCCCTGATTGGCTGACCCACCACGCGATCTTCTC
This sequence comes from Meconema thalassinum, assembly GCA_946902985.2. Lineage (NCBI taxonomy): Eukaryota > Metazoa > Arthropoda > Insecta > Orthoptera > Tettigoniidae > Meconema > Meconema thalassinum. Next base: position 304,658,127 of record OX336393.1, read on the forward strand.
CTCCTCCGGGTCATTACACTCGGCGCGCGAGAGGGAGAAGTCGTTTTCCGTTCCAACAATTCTTCTTTTCTAGACCTTGCGACCCAGCCTTGCGCAATACTTCTCGACAGGAATCAGCTTGTACTCGAATTCCCAGTGAGTCATGTCTCTCAAATACCCTAACTGACAAAACTCCGTAAAATTCCGTAATCACATAATTTTCTATAATATTGTCGTTCGTAATAATTTGCTTGATAGCGTTTTCTAAGACATAGAAAACCTATCTGAATGCTAATAATTTTTATAAAATGCTCCGAAAATACCTTAATAATAATTATAATAAATTAATAATAATAATAAATTAACATGAAAAATTCTCTTGGCTGAACAATTTGCCGCGTAAATAAATATGGAATGGCTTCCTACTGACTTATGCCAGTTGCATAAAACCCCTCGAAAAACACGTTACAGTTTGATATTAATTATCTAATGTTGGAATAAAATGTATCAGTTGACGGTTTCTAGATACTTTTATTGTGATTGACTAGAAAGTAAGAACTGGTGATTGATTGCTTTCTTCTCAGTTATTTTTTTAAAATTGATGTTAGCAAATTAACATTTATTGTAAAAATGTGTTCCTGTTCTTATCGTAATAAACGTCATTACAGTAAGGAACTGTTTTTTTTTTTTGTTTGTTTTTGTTTTGTTTTTTGTTTGTATATTTTTAAAGAAACACGTTTACTTATACAGAGAGCTACACATAAGTCCGGTTTATATAATGAAACATTGCTCGGATATTTTTTATCACTATTATTTTCATCTATTACAACATTTCTCCTCGTGTCTAAGAATAGCCTTGCACAAATAATTAGTCTAAAATCAGTTTTTCTAACTTAATCTTAATCGATCATACAGAAGAACGTTTCCTGAAGGTAAATGCACTTTTGCTAGGTTTGGAAAACCTAAGGAAAAGCGAGGTAAATGTCGTCCCTTTGGTTAATGAATTTTCTATTCTTTGCTCTGGAAAATCGGGGAAAGTCAGGGAAATAAACAACTCTGCGGTCTGGTAATTTTTTAAATATTGGTCTGGAAAACCGGGAAAAGTCAGGGAAATTTGAAATTCTGAAAGCGTATCAACCCTGGCTGCCAACCGCTCAAAGATACATAATGTTATTTTCTTATGAGCTTAACTGCGAATTACTTTAGTTTTAAGTTGGTACTGAATTACATTATTTCAAAACTCACTCCCATTGGCTAAACAGAATATTGCGACAATTACCAAGATCCACCGAGATTGGTACTGTCTGGTACATGCAACATTGAAATATAGATCAGTTCACAAATAAAATACAACATATCCAATTTTGCTCTTAATTAAATATTCGTTATTGGCATCCAGGGAAATTAACTGGTATGCCTTTCTGTTTTCTTCTTGGGGGGAAAGCTAATTATTTCTTTTATTTCTTCTTGTTCCTAACTGGGATAGTAAATTAATATCTTGAAGTGTTCAAGGGGATCAGAGCTGAATCCCGATTGATAAATTGTTCTGACGAGACACGAAGACTCCCGGCGGGGCGCGAAGAGGGCCGAATATTGTGTGGGAAATCGTGAGTCGATTTTCAATCAGCTCATCCATATAAGAAATACCCTGCCTAAAACTTATCATTTTTAAAGTACTGAAAAGTGCAGTTGAAACCACTGAATTTTACACTTTAAAACACCGCTTCACTTTGAAATTCCCTAGTTATAGCCAGTGCTTCTTTTTTCTCCCCTGGAGTATGCAGCAATATGCTGTACTGGCACTTTTGTTTCTTTAATGCTCAAAACCGTTTCGTTAGGGGTAAATTAATAATGCATTTGCTGATCTGAATAGTTCTATTTACAGTGAGTACCAGGGTCTAGGGTAAAAGAAGAAAGGAAAAAACGGGAAAATAAACCAGTTACTGGTTAATATACAGTAGGCACCCATAATATTGTAAGTAATTATTAAAATATTGTGGGCTACTATCAATGCAGATTTTGTCAAGGAAGATCTACTGTTCATCATATATTCACGATATGCCCAATACTTGAAAAAATACAAAGAATATGGAATTGATAGTTACCATTTCTTCATTGATTTTAGTTCAGACCATGACAGTATTAACAGATGTAATCTTTTATGCAGCAATGGAAGAGTTATAGATCCCTAAGCAATTGATTGCCATAGTAGAAGCTACTATGGATTACACTTGGAGTCAAATTAAGATACACAATATTTCATCGAATCCTGTAATTACTAAGAATGAAGTTAGACAGGGAGATTAATTATCCTGCTTATTGTTCAGCATAGCATTGGAAAAGGTTGTTAGAGTTGCTGGCATCAACACAAGAGGAACAATCTTTCAGTCCAAATTGTAGCATATGAAGATGACATTGACATAATAGCTAGAACACCAATAGCAATGAATGAGACCTTCACAAGTTTTGAAAAAGAAGCAAGAGAGATGAATCTTCAGGTAATAACAACAAGACTAAGTACATGCCAGTAACCAAGAAAGGCTGCCTTATAATAATAATATCGTATGGCCTCGGATGCCGGGTGTAAGCTTTGTTAATTGACGCCCAGAGGTCAACTTACATGTCGAATTTTATCGCTCCTTGAAGCGCTTTAAAAGGATGTTAGATATCTAAGCTCCTTGACACTATAGCGCTTTCTAGTAGAGAAATGAGGTACTTCGTGTTGGCGGAAAATCCCGAGATTAATTTTGCCATTATGAACACGGCCTACTGAATGTTCTTTAACATGCCAACATCGTATGACATGCGTATCGTGATTTTTTTTGCCTTTCAAAAATCACTTACCACGGCTAGGAGCAAACCTGCAAGCTTAGGGTTGGCAGTCCGACACGATAACCACTCACCCACCGTGTCAAGCAAGTCTATCCTAATCAACTGTCATCCATAAAAAGTGGTTCATATCAGTTTGAAGTTCTGCATGGCTTCACTTACCTTGAATCAGAGGTTAATTGTATGAACAATGTAAGCTCAAAAGTACAGAAGTGGATACTTTCTGCTAATAAGTGCTATCACGGTCTCAGAAAACATCTGAAGTCCAAAGTTGTTCAGGAAAACTTAGATGATAATGTTCAACTGTCGTACAAATTTTCTGTCAACTTATTACCATATGGTGCAGGGACCTGGACACTGTCTAAATCAGATGAAAGACAACTGGGCATATTTGAGGGATGGTCTTGAGGTAGATTACATTCTTGGGCCAGTGGAAGAAAATGGTGTCTGGAGGAGAGGATTTAATTATACAACTTATACAACGAACCAGACATTGTCAGATTTATAAAAATCAGAAGGCTGGAGTTGGCGGGACATGTACTTTGCGCTGGCGACAGAATGATCAAGAAGATATTTAATGTCATCTCAGAAGGAACCAGCAAAGTTGGAAGACCCAAGCTCAGGTGGGAAGAAGGTGTGAGAGAGGATGTTTAGATTCTTAATATTACCAATTGGAGGAGCTCCGTACTAAATAGGGAAGAGTGGAGGAAAGTGCTTCAGAAGGCCAAGGCCCACAGAGGGCTGTTGTGACAATGATGACGATTATTAAAGGAACACATTATACCTGTGAAGACAAATTAAACCAGTAAGAAAATTCAAATGAGTAACATTGCACGTCTCATTTCTAACATTTACCTCCTTGTAATCTGTGCATAATAGTTAATAACATGCCAATTTTCTTCAGGTGGAGTCTATTATTTCCCACCTAATACAGAATACCATAATTAGGCATAAATATGTGTTGTTGTTGTTGTTTCCTATGGCTAGCCCGGATTCCAATCCATCACCTTTCTTGCGTTCCAATAGAGTTGTGTGAGGTTTCCAGAAGTTCTAGCAGTCACATCAAGTTTGTTGAAATTTAGCAGGTGCCCCTTATCCATTTTACTTCCAGGTTCGTGACAGAGTGTGCATTCTTCAGATCTCAGGATGTTGATTCGTTTCAGATGAGCTGCAAGGCAGTCATGGCCATTGGCATGAATATGTATTGACCGAAATGTATCAATTAATTGTGAAACAAAATAAAACTGACAACATACATTGCAATTTACCACAATAGGGTGATTTCTTATACCAGAAATGATTTGGATTTTCAAACCCTAAAGTCAGTCGACTCCTGTAGCATTCGTGATGTGGCTGCTTCTGATATTTCTTCCTATTTCTCCTTTCAGAGGTTTTGACTCCATGTCTGATTTTGACTTGATGTTGGCCCGAAAGAAAGAGATGTCCAAGAAAAGGAAAAGAAAAGATATTGATATTATCAATGACAATGATGACATTATAGCACAGCTGTTACAAGACATGAAGTTTGCTGCTGAGGTAAGTTTAGTGTAGATTATAGAGGTAAGGGGCAGAACAGTGCAATAGAATAGATACCACAGACATTTTGAATTCTTTACGAGCAGAGTTGTAAAGTAGACTACTTCTTGGATTAATCACATTTTGGCATGAGACAACACCAAATTTGGCCTTTACAGAGTGTTTTTTATCTGTCGAGAAACATAGCAGCATGCATGACCGGGTGACTCAGTGCCGAGAGATATATTGCTATGTTCTTACCGATAAAAAGGACCCTGTATTACATGAATTTCATAAACTTTTCACTCTTATATGGAGATTTTATCCTTCTTTGTGATGATAACCAAAGTTTCCTGGGTCATCAATACAGTCATAAAAATTCAATTCCTGCGATTCTGTACCCTTTAGACAGCAAAGCTATGCAAAACTCAGTCTTCCCCATAATATTTATTTTCTAAATTAAGTAGGAGGAATATTGTGCAGTTCGATACAGTAAACCCTTGATAATTTCAAGCCGGTTAATTCGAAATCCCACCTAGTTCAAAGAATTTCTTAGTTCCTCGAAATTCAAGGTGTTTTTTTTTTAATGTTATTAAATTGTTTATCTTGAAATATGCGTAATTCGTAATAAAATTAGTCATGCTGATTTTGTGACTGAAATGTGAAATTCTAATTTGGAATAATAATAGTTAGTTTCTATTTATGTCTATTGGTCTATTGGGTCCACAAATGGCTGCATAGCTGATTGTTGTTTTTGTCTGCACACTTCTTGACTATACAATACTGTATTCTTATGCTTTCCGTTACAGCAAAGAGAAAAAGGAAAAATGCAATGTATTGGTGGAAGTAATATAGTAAAATCATTAGGTTGTGCTGATAAAAATAACGTTCTAACTTTTGGACAATTTTCTTTATGGCTGTCAGAAATTTCCAAATGGAGAGGTAAGAGAAGTTTCTCCTCTAAAATATGAAGTCTCTGTAATGCTATATACAGTAAAATACCAGTATAACGAAATTTTGGGGACCTCGGAAATTGTTATAGTGAAATTTTGTTATCCTGAAGTAAGTCAATTCACAAGAATTCACCTGGTATTATATTCGTTTTTAGGATCTATACTACTTCAACATGCCTTTATTCATGAAAAAGACCAATATTTATTTGATGAAAAGAAAATTACCTTATTTGTATGTTGCCTACACTTCGTACAAATGCTGCAATGTTCATAACCATCAAAATGCCCACAACCATAACCTCGCTTCTCCACCACTATTCCCTACTATCCCTTGCTAAGCAAACATCTTAGTATCAAAGAATAGTTAGTTATTGTTGTTTTAAGAGGCAGAACTACGAGTTCATCTGCCCCTTTAGTATCAAAGAAATAGAATGGAATGGGCAAAGGGGAATCAGACATGGAAATGCAAACTCTATTTTTATTTTAACATAGGGAAGGAGAATGCATTAATTAGGGAATGAGTAATGATGCTGAATGATCACATCTTATTAACATTTCTCAAAACAACCCAGCACGTATTATTCACATAGTTCACATTCTTCTTCTTTCTTCAGCGTTTGTCCCGCCTGTTGGCAGGGTCCGCCACATGGTTTCGATGTCTCCATTTTGTTCTGTTCTGGACCATGTCGGGGTGGAGATTGACGCTCTTCAGATCTTTGTGAAGGGTATCTGCCCATCGTTGTTTTGGTCTATTACCGGCGACTTCCAACATGTAACCCGTCTTTGCTATGGTGTCAGCCCCTGTCCTCAGCACATGTCCAAACCATCTTAAACGACTCTCGCGCATTTTTTCGGGAATGGGTGCAATGCCAAATCTCTCCCTGATGCATTCATTGGGGATGCGAAGCAGCATCCTGGTCTCCATAACTCCCAGTCGACGCTCCATCTCAGTCGTAGTAGGCCAACATTCGCAACCATACTGTGCAACAGGTTGGATGACAGTACGATAGATTTTAGATTTGAGGTGATCTTTCATCCTCCTGTCGCAAGTGATGCCAGTTTTTCGCCATTTCATCCAAGCTGCGGATATCCTTTCATTGACCTCTTCGACAAGTCGACCATCAGCAGCGATCGTGGAGCCAAGATACTTGAATCTCGTTATTCGCAGTAGATCCTCGCTGTCGACCTGAATGGTTCCGATTGCTTGTGTGTCAGATGCCATATATTCGGTTTTCTTCTTATTGAGGCGCAGGCCGTTTTGCGCCAGCCGATTGTTCCATTGCTGGGTTTGACGTTGCAGATCAACCTGGGTCTCAGAGGCCAGCATGACATCGTCTGCATATAGGAGCATCCATGGCAAAGGATGGTGCAGGTCTGCTGTTACAGTGTCCATTAATAGAATGAACAAAAGTGGTGACAACACTGAACCCTGGTGAACGCCGACGGTGATGGGAAAGTCACGGGAGGCTCCTGCGGCTGCCTGATCATAGCTCCGTGGATCCACGTAGAGCAGCTGAACCCAGTTGACAAGATATTCCGGTATGCCATGCTCTCGCAGTGCTAGCCATATGAGGTACACGATCAAAGGCCTTCTCAAGGTCCAGGAAAGCTAGATGAATCAGCTTGTCCTTCTCACGATGCTTTTCAATCAAGGGCCGTGCAGCGTGGATTGCATCGGTTGTGCCGCAATTCTTCACAAATCCCGCTTGGTTTTTGGAAAGCTCGACAATCTTATGTATCCTGTTATCAAGAACACGTTCGAATATCTTCATCGCATTACACAAAAGTCGGATGGGCCGGTAATCAGCACATTCAGCTAGACTTCCCTTCTTCTTGAAATTGGGTACGGTGATACTACGCTGCCAATCCCTCGGTGTTCGATCCTCTTTAATGATCTGCTGAAATAGGCGTGTTAACCATCCTGCCGCATCCCACTGTTGAGAATTCCAGAATTCTGCTGGGAGATCGTCTGGGCCAGTAGCTTTCCCTGGTTTCATTTCTTTCAAAGCAGCCTCGACTTCTTCGACATCAATGTCTCTGACAGGTCCTTCCACAACAGCACAGACTGGGATTGTTGAATGGAGAAATTCGTCAGTTGAGATCTTCTCGTAGTAGCTCCGCCAGCGTTCTCTTGCCTTCGTCCAATCGACCAATAAGTTTCCCATTTCATCATTTATACCATAAGAAGCGCTGAATGTCCTGTGTTTTGCGATGCCTTGCTCACCCCCGCGCGTGTCAAACTTTGCGCAAAGATCTGCATAATGTGCACTTTTTGTTGTGGCAATGATCTTCTTTGCATCACTACGGGATATCTTGTAGGCAGCTCAGCGAAACGGTGTCTTGTCGGCAAGAAACTCATGGTAAAGCCGCTTCTTCTTTCTTACTGCATCTTGGACCTCATTACTCCAGAGCCATGTTTCTTTGTCAATTTTCCGTCATCCTGGTTGTTCCGAGAACAGTACATGCAGTATCATGGGCAGCCTCCTTTAGTTTCCAGCTCTCTTCGACTGTAGTAATTGGTGGCAGTGATATTCACATAGTACACAATAATATACCAATAACGTGTCACACAAACGACGACGGTTCTTGCAATAAATAAAATGTATTTAAAATGAAACAGAGACTGCCGCAAACACCACTTCGAAGTACAATACAAAGACTGCAAAACGGACGAGACTAGATATGAAACCATAACTTACATTGGCGGATTTTAAACTTGGAGCTTCTACTCGGCCAATAGTGTTGTAATGGGTTAGCTTTTAGTGTTCCCCACAGTTGTGGTGACAAATATAATAAAATGAATATTGGGAGGGCGCCAGCTCATAAGCCGATAGCTTATGAACAAATAAACAAATACGAGGGTAATTCCAAAAGTAAGGTCCGATTCGCCGTAAATATTTAAAAGCGGCGCCAAGGTCAAAACATGCATGCGCGCCGACTCCTGGCATGCCTTGCGCGGCAAAAGCCGCCACTAGCGTTGTTACTGTTGCTGTGTGCTGTTGATAGTGTCAGTTCACAATGTTTAAGACAATTAATCAGCCCGCCGTTTGTGAAGTAAGGGCAGTGATACGGTTTCTGTCTGCAAGAAACATTTCTGTGGCAGAAATTCATCGGCAGATTACTGAAGTGTACGGTCCTAACATAATGAGTGTCAGTAAAGTGCGCAAGTGGGTGCGAGCCTTTAATGAAGGACAGGAAAATGTGCACGATGAACCCCGCTCTGGCAGACCATCAGTGATTTCATACGAGTTGGTTCATATGGTTGACGACAAAATTCGTGAGGATCGACGATTCACTATTTCAGGGACAACGATCAATCAAGCCGCCTACTGCGCTACCCTGACTAAACTTCGACGTGCAATCCAGAATAAGCGACGTGGTCTTTTGTCGTCTGGAGTGTTGTTGTTGCATGACAATGCCAGACTCCATACTGCGAATGACACGCAAACTCTAATCAAGAAATTTGGATGGGAACAGATGGACCACCCACCGTACAGTCTCGACTTGGTGCCAAGTGATTTCCACCTGTTCCGCTACCTAAAGGAGTTTCTTGGCGGCAAGCACTTCGACACAGATGATGAAGTGAAAGAAGCTGTTAAAGACTAGTTAGCTACGCAGGCGGCAGAGTTCTACGACATAGGCATTCAAAAGCTTGTGGAACGATGTGACAAATGTGTAAATAAGTATGGAAATTGTGTTGAAAAATGGAGAAAGACTTAAGGAATGTCAATAAAACAATTGTTTTGGAAACAATTTTTATTTTGGATGGTTTTTTTTTACCGGACCTTACAAGGGAACTGTCCATAAGGTCATATCGAAACCGACAATGATAATTCGTAGAGATGATGTGGAAACCATAAATTAGCGATGTACAAAAAATTAGCTGCCATTTCGAATTGGAAGGTCCTGAAATCGGCATGGATATTCCTAATAGGATTGCACGCGCTAGCATATAGCTCGTCGTGGACAGCCCTGGTGACCAGCTGAAGCGTGCGCGTAACCTTGAGCGCTCTGTTCCTTCGAGAGAGCAGTCATGAATCCGGCTAATGTTCTAGGCATCTAGAGTATGCATTACGTCATTTCCGTCAAAAAGATGCTTGATGAAATTTAATTCCTTTTACAGAAACAATTAAAATTAAGATGAAAAAAAAAATGAAAATAAATATGCTTGCAAAAATTAAATTAATAATCTTATAAAATTACAATCAAAATTAAATAAGCTTTTACAATTAAAAATAAATAAGCTTACAAAATTAGAATTACAAAAATTAGATCATAAGAATTATACAAAAACAAAATAAAAATATATACATATAGAAATTAAAAAGATAACACAAATAAAATTTATAAATTAAAATTAGGATAAAATAATTAAATAAATATAAATAAAATACTGTATATTAATAATAGATCTGCCCTATAAAGGGTTAATACAGTACATGTTATTCAGATAGCTTAATGGTAGTGATGTGATAGTGTATGGTGACAATGAAACAGGGGAGGGGGAAACTATGTTGTTGTTGTTGCTTATTTTAGGTGCTGCAACATCGTGGTCATATATATATATATATATATATATCCCGTACGTATCTACAAGAAGACGAAAAAGATCAAGTCGCAAAGAAATTTCAATATACAACACAGATCAGAGTGGTTTCGTGCGCGAAATGAAAGCGAAAAGGACTCTATCGTTTGTTGGTGAGAAACATACAGAAAATCAGTTCCTGCACTCACCCATTCGTACACAATTATGCCTACAATTAGTATGCCCGGTACACTTTTCCCAAAATTATTCACTGTACTACAGGAAGCAACTGGAACTTTCGGTCCGAGAGTTTCCAAATAAATGTTTCATGCCAGAAATATAATTGTAACAGCCACAAAATCAGAAAAAATGGGGAAAAAGGAATTAAAATATTTGTTTAAAGAATCCTTTTTCCCCTTTGCAGAAGAGAAGTGTTCGCTACTGTTAGATTCCTGGACTACTATAGTGATAAAAAAATGTCTTGAAGACATTCCTCCAGGCAACAGTATAGAAATTCTCCAGATTCCTCCCGGCACTACAGGGAAAATACAGTATTTGGATAAGTTTTGCTCCCGGCAATGGAAAGCTTTGTATCGCCGTTTAACAGACATTGTGTCGGCTTGTGAAGACGTTCAGTTTGATGTATATCAGAGAAACAGCGTACCGTACTGAAAATGCAATCCTTCATTCATTTTCAATTTTCTTCCCCACGGTCCAAGGACATGGTGAAATATTCGTGGTTCGCAACCAATTACATAACGGGAGAGACCTCCCGAGTTCGAAGTGACTGAGAAATTTTGCCTTCAAATAAGTAAGGAAAGCTCTGAAGAACAATGTGGCCTCAAAGTGCATATTTGTTGTGCATGGTGCCAACAATATTTCTGTTTTTATCATGCAATTAACGAACCTCATTTATGTTTCACATTCGTTCCCTAACAATGAAGTGTCCTTGGCGCGTGGTAGCCTGCCAGTTCGTTCTCGCTCTCTCCAGCACAAATGCAACTCCACTCCGCTGTGCGCCGCACGAGCCAGCAAGATACAAGGGTTGTCCAGTAGTTGTGTTGTCAAACGGATTTTGTATCAAGATTTCGATACCTTCCAGTTCGAAATGGCAACTAATTTTTTGTACATCGTCAATTTATGGTTTCCTCATCATCTCTAAGAAATTTCATTGTCGGTTTCGATATGACCGTATGGAGAGTTCCCTTGTTAGTTTTGTAATAGCCCTTGTAATATGGGGTAGAGCACTACAGAACTCTCCTGTCTCAGACCGTGGTATGAAATAATCACCAACCAGGAACATTAGCCAGAGGCAAGATACCATACATACTGAAATACATGTATATTTTATTTTTTGTCTCACGCTCTGAAGAAGAAATAGAATGGCTTATGGTGGGGCAGGTATCCAGAGTGAAATGATGCGATTTTGGTTCTTTACAGAATGAGATAACACTTTCAATTGAATATAGGAGAAAATTATCTCTTCAAGGATAAATACTTTCGTACGGGTAGTCACTTTTTTTTATAATATTCCCTTTTATCTTTATTTTCAACGTACAAAGACTTTCTTTTTTACTTGTCTTAACTAAAACATTCCACCATCTCAACAGAATTCCATTATTGTTCTCTTTTTATTTTTAGTTTCATCTATGAGTAAAATGCTACCGTATATCTCTCTGCTATAAAGATACACTCTTACTTTAGTTCTCTCAGTCACCACCACAAATATTCCTCAGTAACAACTACCATCTTGCACGTCATAGAAGAGTTTGTGTAGTTCAACATTTCACCACTTTTTCATGTCCCTCTATAACAGCAGCCATCTTGCATGTGGTGCATCCATTACGAAATCCTCTCCATAGTTTCTTTACTCCTTGCTTACCACTCAAGATACAGATACTAATATACCAATTCAGGTATATCTATAGATCTTCTTATGAATGATGCAATCACCTCTCCTTCTCTTAGCACATCACAGTAACACAGGCACATACTTAAACAGTTCAATTCTCGTTTTCTTAATATGTTACAGTGTGACGTCGTACAATGGTTGATGGGCGAAGCCTATTGGTTACACAAAACTACGAAACTCATGCGTTCATTGGTTGATTGCAAACTTGGGGCTCCTATTCCGCCAATAGAGTGACGTCTTAAACAAAGCGTAGGGTTCATTGGTGGATTGCAAACTTGGTGCTCCTACTCGGAGAATAGAGTGACGTCTTACATTGGATGACAGGCGAAGCATATTGGTTACCCAAAAGCGATTGCCTTCTTGATCGCATACGGTGTATATATGGAAAATGGTGATCATGTCGTCTGAATAACGAAATAATGTAACAAGAAAAGTGTTAGTCATAAAACGGGATGAATTAGTTTTAATTTGAGAAAATATGGTCAAATATAACTGGGAAAAAAAAGCTCAATTTTAATTCTTTTAAATTGAAATATTTTAACACACAACAAATACGGAAAAGGGAGGGAACTGTACCTGTATAAATCAAGAAGCCATTTGCTGGGAATCCGAAGATCGGCTGGATCGCAGAATCTTGAAAGTTCCCGGCTAGAAAAACCCTCAGAAATCCTACCAACAAGCACCTCGGGATCATACACAGTATCTACGATCATGTTGTGGATAAAACAAAAATAATAGGTCGGTAGAGTAAGAACCTTACCATATTCTCGGGGTTGTATTAGGTTAAAGGGGGCCTCCATAATACCATCTCTGCTACAATTAAAATAAGTCACGCATCACAAGACATAGAAAAAGAACAAAATAAAATGTATTAACAAAAATCCCAAAATATAAATAAATAAAAATCCATATAATTAAATAATAACACTCACATTCCTTTTCCATTCACGAAAATAAAGTCCACACGACTTTCTACATGTATTGGTAACATTTACTCGTGCATCAGCAGTTTACTGATCATTAAAAAGAAATAACGAAGATTCCACTGAATCTGACATTTTTTCAAGCATTTAAAATATTTACGCGTGTCGAAATTCTCAGCTACAAGCTATGTCTGTATTATGACACATTCATTCAGGTCTCCCTTCGCTGCATAATCACCTGCACATTCCTATTATATAAGCTTTCCCATTATATAACTGGCTTCTACTCGTTTAACACCTGTTACAAATTCCCGTACATTTAACACGTAAAAGATGTTACATTTCTGTCACACTGACAGTATCAATTCTCATTCCTTTAACTTCATAAAAAGCCTTCATATTTCCGTAGTTTCATGACAAAATACACTCGTTAAATACAATTCACTCTCTTGCAGTACTTACGTCATTTGCAACTGACGAAGTCTCAGTCATACACATTCTCTTTCACAAACATGCGCTCTCATATCAAAAACATTCATTCCCAAACGCTCCATACATTTATCACACGTCAAAATCTATTATTATTATTATCGTCAAACAAAAACACTGTAATTAAGTAATTATAAACAATATTTACAACGGTCTATCACTTCAAGTTTACTTGTTTAATCAGGGTGTCTACCGGTAACGAATGTAACAAAAAAGTAACGAATTTTACAAAAGTAACGAATTTTACATACGGGTAACGAAAATTTTCTGAAGGCGGATTGAATCATCTAAACTCTCGCCACTAGGCTCAGAGTTTACAATGGAGAGAGTTTCACGCAAGCGGCGCCTATTTGCATCTATTTGGAGACTATGTCAAATTGAAGTCCAGAAATAATGCGAAATAATTTATTGTCCCAATCTTGTGAAATGTTACCGTTTCGAAAAAGAATTATGAAAAAGCTTCGAAATACGTAGGCTATAACTTATTTTAAAAATCTGTCTCGTAAATTTGCGACATCCAGTATGGTTAAATTGAAATTCCGTTATATGTCGATTTTTCCTTCGAACTTTGGTTCCATCGGATACATTATAATCTAACCGGTTATTTCAAAAACTTGTATAACTTGTATAATTCCTATTCGGAAGAAAACGTGTCCTCTTGTCGTATTATTCGTGCAATCCTCTCAGAATAATTCTTAATATTTGATATCTACTTTGAACATTAATCCTCGAGACGGCCGGCTGACCGCATGACTTGCCTGCGGGAATCTCGTCAAATGGACAGAGATCGACGTCAGTTGCATAAAATCATAAAACCCGTCCCCTATCGTGAACTTGTGACCACGAGGACTGCGGGAATCTTGTCAAAGGTGATTGGGCACCAATGACGAAACATTCCGAAACCTACTCGCTACTTTTCCCATGACTGTATACTTAAAAGCATACGGGGAGCGAGAAGTGCATCAACCCACTTTGAAATGACAGCCTACGTAGCATCCCGATACTAATTTCTCCTCGTGATCCACCCTGAACTGATGAACTCCCAACCACAGCACAGGGACAGCGGGAATCATGGCGCCGGCCATACAACATATCCATAAATACTCATGAATTTTTACCATGCCCTACCTTGAGCTTGCCTCCACCATTCTGTCAGGACAAATAGACAATAATCGTTCAACAGCCGGGTGCGGCGCGGATTGCATAATATCGCGAGGACAACGTGAATCTTGAAAAACGGGCGAGAGCGGCAGTGGCAGCGATTGCAATACATCGCGATATTACTCCGCATTCAATGACGAGGACAACTGGATTCTTATTAAACGGACAACAACTGGCGCTGATTGCGTAATAATTTTCTCGTGCCCGACCTCAAGGATAATGGAAATCTCGTCGAACGACTAAAAGTGACTACGCGTATCTAAATCGCGATATCCGTGATCTATCGTGAAAACTACGGGAATCTCGAAAAAAGGCTGAGACCAGCGCCGATCGTGTAACATCTCGATATTTCTCCGTACTTGACTGCGAAGACAGAATTCGGTTACAATCACGTAACGTCCCATAAATTTCTTCGTGCTCTACCGCGGGGACAAAGGAAATCTCGCATAACGGTCAAGAGCAGAGCAACCTCTTGGCAATTATAAAAACGCCTATGTCACAAGACGACATATTAGCTGAAACAACTCATTTGATAATAAATATCTAGTATTTATTTATTATTTTTTAAATTTTTATAACACCCTAAGTGAATTTTATTTACCGCTTTAAACACAGTTCATTGTTGTTTTTCTTCACCGCGTGATGAACCCCTTTGCTTGCAGACCTCAGACGTATCTTGAATTGAAAGGTTACTAAAATTAACTAAAAGGTAGCTAAAAAGTAACTAATTTTTACTTCATCCTTATAGTAGACACCCTGATTATTAATAGAGTACCTGACTCATTATTAATATTAACAAATATTAATTACTCCTCCTCCTACTTTCTTTGAGAATACTATGCCATTTAGTCTGTATTGGGGTTTCAATGTCATTATCAGTCTAATATGACCAATCAGTTAAGATAAGTGCATATGATTATTACTCAATTCCTGGTTTAATAAAATGTTAATAATAATTTAGTAGTCAAAGGTTAATTTCATTTCCCAAATACATATCCACCTACTCTCTAACTATCTTCCCCTCTCCTATCGTTGATATACTTATACTTCAGAGTTATCATTAACTCAACTCAAAATAACGATGTTCCGAACTTCACACATCAGTACTACAATGCAATAACCTCTTAATACGGAAAACACCCTCGTATTTCATCAAATATATATCCTCGCAGGCTCCTGTACATCTGTATATGGCATTAACCTTCCTCGTATACTCATTAACAAATTCTTACAACTTCATTACACTTGTTCCTAACAACTCTCACGTAGTACTTGCATTATTTACAAGATGTATAACACAATTTACACTCGCCAAATCAATACTTTACTTTACTAAAAAATACTATAGGTACATGTTTCGGAAACTTACATTTATATTTGCGTTGTCTCATACAACTAAACATAAATGGGCATCATATTCAATGTATTAGATTTGCAGATGACATAGCAATTGTAGCGGACTCTGAGAAGATGTTGTCCAGAATGTTAAATGTATTGTCATCCGCGTTGTCAAAGTTACGTTTGAACATTAATGCTAAGAAGACCAAGGTGTTAGTTGTGAGTAAACGTCCTGAGAGAATTCACACAAACATTAAGCTTATGGACAAGTTAGTGGAACAAGTCACCAGTTCCATTTATGTGGAAAGTCTAATCACCAATGACAACAGGTGTAGTAAAGAGATTAGAAGGCGGATAGCGCTCGTAAAGCAGGCTTTCAATAATAAGAAAAATCTTTTGATTAATGCAAATTTGGATTTTGCAATTAAAAAGAAATTTGTCATGTCCTTAGTGTGGAGTGTGCTTCTGTATGGATGTGAATCTTGGACGATCGGAAGTCAGGATTAGAAGCGACTTGAAGTGTTTGAGATGTGGGTTTGGTGGAGAATATTACGGGTTAAATGGATTGAAAAGAGGACTAACATCAGCATCCTGCAAGAAATTCAAGGAAAAAGAGAACTGAGACCAACTATCCATAAAAGAAAAGCTAAATTCACAGGCCACATCTTGTGACATTACGCTTTCCTAACTAATCTCCTAGAAGGAAAGATCACAGGGAAGAAAGGCCGACGTCGACCAAGAAAATGTTTCCTGCAAGACATCACACTAACTCAATATGGTTCCTACTGTGAGATGAAACGAGATGCTGAAGACAGAGAGCAACGGTTGCGGAGACAAGGCATTGCCTTTAGAAGTTGATGATCATACAACTGCTTACATTGTTATCAGAAAATATCTGTTCTTACATTGCTTTCGTTCTCAAAACGATAATAGAAGTTGCTTATGACAGACCTCCGTCGGTTTACTTTGTATAGTTACTCTGTCATCAATCCTTTGTTACTAAACATGAAATAAAAATACGTTAATACGTCTCTCCATACTGATCTAATCTTTAAATTACAATGTTGCAAGATTACATTCACAATATAACGTCATCATCATCATCTTGTACAGTTTCCAGCCCCAGGCTGGGTCTGTTTGGAACATAAGCCTCGCCACTTAGTTCTTTCTTCCCACCACCTCTCCGCTGTCACTCTGGTCCAGTCCTCGCCTCTCTTCTTGACACATTCCTCCACTCCTTTCAGCCATCTATCTCTTGGTCTTCCCCTTGGTCGTTTCTTCTGCATCTGCATCTCATGTATCCTCTTGGGAATCTTCTTCTCATCCATTCTCTTTAAGTGTCCATACCACCTCAGTCTTGATGTCTCAATCCTACCTTGCAAGGGCTCCTCTTTCACCATTTCCCTGACCTTTTCATTCCTCACCCTGTCTCTTCTTGTTACTCCGATCCTACTTCGCAGGAACTTCATTTCACCTGCCTGTATTCTGCTTATGTCTCTTTTCTTCATTGTCCACGTTTCTGAAGCATAGGTCAGTATCGGGATATAGTAGCTTCTGTATAACACTTCCTTGCTTTTTTGTGGGACATCTTTATTCCACACTAAGCTCCTAATGCTTCTCAGAAATGCTTCTGCCTGTCTGCCACGTTCCGTAATCTCTTTGTCATTTCTCCCATTTTCCTCCACTAGACTTCCCAAGTACTTGAGACTTTCCACCTTCTTCAGCTGTCCACCTCCAAGTGTTATCCCACTCATTGGTCTGTCCTTTTTCCTGGTCGTTAACAGGATCTCACATTTACTGATGTTGAACTTCCATCCGTACTCTCCCACTGTTTCTTCCCAAGCCTTCAGTTGCTCCTGAATTTCCTCCTCCTTGTTTCCCCAGACCATGAGATCATCTGCAAACACCATTGCTTTCATCTTATCTTCTCCTATCTTTCCTGCTACCCGTGTCATTACCTCGTCCATAACCACAATAAAGAGAAGGGGTGACAGCGCACTACCCTGTTTCAGGCCACTCATTTGTCTGAACCAGTCTGTTCTTTCCCCTCCAACTTTCACACAACTCACACTTCCACAATACATCTCCTTCACTCTGCCTACAGTCTCTTTTTCCACTCCCATGTTTTCCATTGCTTTCCAAACCTTCTCCCTACACACACTATCATAGGCCTTTTCGATGTCCAGGAAGGCCATCAGCAGATCCTCTCCAAATTCGTAGTGGTGTTCCTGGAGCTGTCTCACTGAAAATATGAGATCCACTGTTGATCTCCCAGGTCTGAATCCATACTGCTCCTCTCTCAATTTTCTCTCCACTTTGGCTCGTATTCTACTTTCTAATATCTTTTCATATATCTTGGCACAGTGAGGTATGAGTGTAACTCCCCTGTAATTTCTGCACTCCTTTCTGCTTCCTTTCTTAAATATTGGGACAATTAATCCTTTCTTCCAATCTTCTGGGGTCTTTTTCTCCTTCCATATCACCCTCATCACACGGTACAGCCACTGTTTCCCAACCTCCCCTGCTGCCTTCACCATTTCAACACTCACTTCATCCACACCTGGTGCCCTTCCTCCTTTCATCTTGTCTATAGACATTTCCAGTTCTCTCCAAGTCAGGTCCTTTTCCATTCCTGTGTTGTCTTCTCCATCTTCCAATACATTGTCTTCCTCCCTATGACCATTTGGATTCAGCAAATCCTCAAAGTACTCTTTCCACACTGTCTTGAGTGCCTCTTTGTTGTGTACCTCATTTCCGTTTTTGTCCATCATTACCACATCCTCTCGCAGACCTCTTCTCTTACTTTTGACCATCCCATAAAGTACTTTCTTATTTCCTCTGCTGTCTTCCTCCATCATCTCTGTCCACTTTACCATCCACTTCTTCCTCTCCTCTGCGACAATCTTGTTTGCTTCTTTCTTCTTTATCTTATAATCTTCCCTTGCCAGATCAGTTCTTTCCTGGAACCACACTCTGAAAGCCTTGTTCTTCCTTCCCACAGCTTCTTTTACTCTCTCATTCCACCATGGTGTCTCTTTACACCGCTTTCTGTTGCTTGTTCTTCCACATACTGCCACTGCAGCTTCCACTATTGTGTTTTTGAATTGCTTCCATTCCTCTTCCCCTGTTTTAGGATTGTCTGTTGGCATCCTTTCCCTTATTATCTTCTGGAATTCTTCCTTGACTTCCTTTTCCTTGAGTTTCCATACTTTGATTCTCCTTTCCTGGTACTCTGTCCTCTTGCTATCCTTAACAACTCCCAGGTTCATTACAAGTATTCTGTGGTCGCTATCTAAGGCCTCTGATGGTATTACCTTTATATCTCTGACACTTCTCTTCATTTCCCAGTCGTACAGCATGTAATCTACCAAAGATTTCTTTGTTAAATCACTGCTGTACCAAGTTACCTTGTGGCTTTCTTTCTTCCGGAACCAGGAGTTGCCTACCACTAAACCGTTTCTCTTGCAAAAATCCAGCAACTTTCTCCCTTCTTCATTCCTGCTACCCCATCCTTCTGCTCCCAATACATTTTCATATCCTTGCCTTTCACTTCCTACATGTGCATTCAAATCTCCCATGACAATGATGCTCTGCCCATTCAACTGCTGTTGTAGCTCCTCCTCAAAGTCTTCCTTCTCTTGAGCTGTACATCCAACTTGAGGGGCATATACCTGGGCTATCTCCAGGCTTCTTCCCTTTACAGTTACTCGGATCTTCATGATCCTGTCACTTATTCCCTTTACCTCTTCCTTCATTCCATCTCTCACAACTACTCCTACTCCACTGCTCCTTCCTTCACTGTTCCCACTCCAGTACAACCGGTACCCTTTCCTCAGTTCTCTGCAACCTTCTCCTTTCCATCTTGTTTCTGCCAAGCCCAGTACATCCAGTTTTCTTCTCTCCATCACATCTACAATCTCCTCCACTTTTCCTGTCAGTGTCTGTATGTTTAATGTTCCAACTCGTAGTCCATTAGCATATCCGGGTCGTCGTCGTTTGCATCCGTCCTTTCCGAGGCCTGTTCCTGGTTTGAAAGCAAATATGATATCCACTACTGGCTTGCTAGGCCTATCGTAGCTTCACCAGAGCCCCGTCAGCCGTCACTTTTCAGGGTTCCTATAGGGCCTTCACAGCTACCGTAGCGGTCCCGGGGCACACGAAGTCCCCACTGTACTTCACCCCTACAGGCAATCCCCTACTTCATGCCGTTGCCCGTCTCCCACCACGTGGAGGAGGGGTTGGACTTGTGAGAGACACAATATAACGTATCATTACAAATTGTGTATATTATATAACGACAATTATTATTGAAGTGTCCAAAAAATCAATCATGACTGGAATAGAATATCTCTAACTTCCCTGCTGTCGGATGAAAATATCTTCTAAGAAGATGTGTCTCAATAAAAGTTTCATTTACAGAAAGTTCAATTTTTTCTCTCAAATAAATGGTTTGTCAATTCCTGAATGTACTTCCATTCTAATTAAGTATGTCCTTGAGTACATGAATTCATAGCATAATCATGACGAATATTACTTGCCAGATCGACGAATGTTTATAACATTTATGATATTTAAAAAACATATCACACGTAGTTTTCTTCCCCTACTAATAAATTCTTCTTACAATAAGATGCCCAATTCATTTTACCCAAAAATGAATTTAAATAGGCATCCTAGACAAAACTGTCTAAAATTCTCTTCCATAAAGTCGAAAACGTCGGATACTAATTTATTAAAAATCTTCAATGAGGAAAATAAATCCCAAATAATCTAATCATATCAGTTCAGAAACTGAATTGTTGAAGTTTCATGTGCAGATGAAGAAAGACAATCATCTCACATGATCGAAGCATAAAATTATTAATTGTCGGAAGTGAAAATACATCATAAAATATGGAGAAATATGTTGCTCAAATGCCATCAAAATACTCTAACTACATAATGTATTCTGGTCACTTCTACCTAGTGAAGAGACTCTTGAAGTTCATATCAGGTATTAGGAAAATACCTAGATGTTTCACGTTCCCAAGAAGACAATGTTGAAACCATATCTGCCCCAATGAAACAGCGACCTCGGGTATGGGACGATTTCCTCCCCGGTTAACACCAAACATCGTTCGGGCATCGAACTGAACCTTCTTCTCATTCATGGATACCACGTTTCAAGCATTTGATGGGAAAAAACCTATCATCTGCAGTCTTCAAGTGATGAATCTTCAATCTTTGACTCCATTCGAACTTCCAGATCACATTTTGAGCAATATTCTCGATTTAATTCCATTGTTACTAATAAAATTTGTAAATTGTAGATCGAATCACAATTGTAGTTGGAAGAATTCATGTAGTTGTTCAATGAATTGTAGTAATTGCTCGTAGTCAGAAAGTACTTGCATGGTTATACATTAATGTACATGATGGTGTAATACATAATGTTACATGAATACTTGACTTTGTAGACTTAGATGATGTTGTACATAGTTCTGTAGTTAACTAACGTTGCTCCATGTTGTCAACTCATAGCTCACCTATTACATATCCCAGTCTCATAATTCTCTACTCCATAATAGCAGTCATCTTCAAGACGTAAAATAACATTTCTTCTCTCTTCATATTACATGGTGGCCACTACTCCTGGAAAACCTGGAAATCCTGGAAAACTCCTGGATTTTGATTAGGTCTGGAAAACTCCCAGAAAATGATGAAAAATTTGAAAACTCCTGGAAATAGCCACTGTTAATTAATTATAAAAAAACTTTGCATCTTAAATCATACTCCTGCTGCGGTTTTGGGTGAGCGCTCTATGGTTAACGAAAGAAATTTCCTCAGGCTACCTGTTAATGTGTGGGAGAACACGCGATAGTATTTTTGTAAAACATATTGAGTATAGGCAACTTGACCGCAATAAAATTGCAGGCGGCATTCTTTTTTTTTTTAAGAGGATATTTGAGTCACAAAGGCTTTTTTAAAACAATTACCAATCATTGTGTGTGTAGGCTTGCGTATCAATAATGCAATCACCACTAATTTTTGTCAACATCTGTATAAGTAAACCAAACACAGCTGCTTTATTTTGGTCTTGAATTAGGCAACCAATGAAGCCCCCCCCGGACTCGCGCTTATTTTTAAGTCTGGAGAAATGAGAATTACTCCTGGAAAATTCCTGGAAAACTCCTGGAAAATCGTTGACCGGTTTGAGTGGCCACCATGATATTAGCAGTCATAATATCTTTCAAATAGTTATAGGTTTCAATGTTCATACAACACACTAGATTGTTTGCTTACTAACTTTCCTTGTAGAATGTAATAGCGTTCATTACTATCTTGCTGAACTAAAATGTTGATCTGCTCGAAATGCGTTGCTTTTCTACAGTAGAAATAAACTGTCTGTAACTCACCTTATTTTCAGAATCTGCGACGTAAATGTTTATTTAAATGTTCGTGGATACTCAATAGTATATTCTGAATTCACTTGTATTATTATAATCTCGTAGAATTGTTCACAAAACCTTAAATTGTGTATGGGCTCAACTTAAATGAACTTGCACTAGAATAAGGCAAACAAGGCCGTACAGTAATCTCGCCCGAATCAGCACTGCATTTGCCGGTGGTCTATCACCGCACTCGGGTTCAATTCCTGGGATCGAACTCTCCCGGTCACACGACTGCCTTCGTCGAACTTTCAAGACATAAGAACACCTCTTCTGAGCTCCCACACTCCGAGTATAACTTTTTCAGGCGCCATTTTTGCTCCTCCGAAAATATGCTCGCGTACCTGAATAAATACAAATTACAGTGTACTGCTTGCTTCCAGCGACTTTCAAAGTACTGATAATATCTTCTAATAATTTTCTGCAGTATTTCAAACAATTAAATATCTTTCTATGGGCTTAAATGGAATAATTAATTATATTAATGAGGTAATGACAATCCCTCCTACCATTAGACCTCTTCTCATTGGCTGTCTGCTTATATCCAATGATATAATTTATAACAATAGTGGCTTCAAACCGCGGCAAATACTCCGGTTGCTACACGACTCTGACCTTGTCACGCGTCCTCAAACGTTCCAAATCACGTGATCAAGCAACGTCTCGGCCGGAGGCCACTAACCAAACTCGTTTTGTGTCAATTTCCTGCGGCACTTCCTCAACGTCAAATTTCATCATGGGGCTCCAGGGTGTCGAGCGATACGGGAAATACGGGAATTATACGGGAATTTTAGTGACCCGGGAAAAATACGGGAATTATACGGGAAATTCGCACTTGATACGGGAAATCTTCAAAAGTCTCATAATGCCTGACTTCTTAGTCCCCGAACGCTCGGTAGAGTCCTCCCGCTCAGGCTTCTATTTCGCCAGCAGACTGCGCTGCCACCCGCAATTTGCGTCACCGATAGAGCACTAAGCGGGATGAGAACCCAGCCAACGTCGAATGCATGCTTTGCCTGGCCGACCGCCGGCCGTACCATCTCCGCGTGCCGCGCTGGTTGCTGACAATGACTTGCAGGAGTTAGTCCGCATTGTTATTCAGAGGAGACCTGGGTTTCTCGACAAGAGCAGCCCTTAAAGAAGTTAACAGCTTAAGATCTCAGAAAATTCCAAACGCGTATGTGCTGCAATTTCGCACCAACTGCCGAAAATTGTACATTGGTATCCTATGGCTGAAAAAATCAGAGAGGTCAACTCTTGCTCACAAGAGACCCGTACTATTTCCTGCCTGGACCGTATAGGGGTCGCTGAGACTCTTAAGTTGGAAGAAGTTAGGATCGTCATTGCCCTGGAAATTCTTTGTAATCAGAAGTTGCTTTCTGGCGCAATGGCTGACCGCTTCAAGAGCAGCTACTCCGCACTTCTGAGACTGCCCTCCGTCACTGTGCGTTTGAAGCAGTTCGACGGAAAAGAGCCACGGCTCGACGTGCTGTGGTCTGAAATAGTGGCTTCAGCAGTTCCTGCCAAAAAAAAAAAAAACGATCTCTCAAGCTTCGTTAAAATGATACTGATTTTGTATCACAACAATGCAGCTCTAGACAGAGGTTTCTCCCTGAACAAGGAGTGCATGATCGTCAATCACAAAGAAGCAAGTCTGATTGGCATGCGTATACTGTTCAGGACGCTGTGATGGCAGCTGGTGGAGTAGAAAAGATACCGTGAGCAAGAGTCCATACTGCCCGAAACTCCTACGCCGTGTTCAAGGAAGCAAAACAGGTGCAAATCGACGGCTAAGGTGGCAGTCGAAAGAAAAGCCACGAAAGATCTCCAGGAATTGGAGAAAAAAAATAGTATTGTCAAAAGAACTTAATTTTGTGCTGTGTATAACTGAAGTTCCTAGTAACAATCTTGTATTTGTCAAAGTGACTTATTTAATTTCGTTTTGCATTATTTTATTTTCTATTATCTACTTTGATAAAATAAATCTGAATTTAAAAGTATTCGCGGCGTGTCGCGTGTGAAATGTTACTGTTTTTAGCCTTTCCATGATCTTCTTTCGCAGGGGAGATGCACATAGCCTACCAAACACTCAATCCAAATGCGTCACACATGCATACATTTCAAAAACTACAAACAATATCTCACAGCTCTCGACATTTTACTATCAAACACCCGTCACCAACATGTGGCTACAAAATACACAAAACACGTGACAGAATTCTTCTCGTATGGGCAGGCATTGTTTCAGTCGCTTATTAACCACTGCCTGTTTCCTTACTTTTACTTCGCCGAAGTTCGACCCGAGGATTGGATACATCCCGTACAGCATGTGCAGAAAGAAATACTGAAGGCGATCTGGATATCGCGGTGGATGAAATGATTATTAACATTGGCAATTCATCAAGCTCTGACGAAGACAATGATGGTGGTGATGATGATAGGGACAGTGAAGGGATGGAGGGTGTCAAAGAAATCCTTGCCAAGTGACTGAGGATAAGTTATTTATTGGCGTCAGTTCGCTTGCGTCAATCGATAATAGACCACAGGCTATTGTTTCCCATCATAGTGTTCAAAATACCGTCTGCCATTCAATAGCCTACAACTCGACAATATAAAACCACGGCAATAATATCGCCACTGAGCGGCTTGTTTGAGTGCTCAGTGCTAAATATGTATTTACCTTAACTTTACTTTTGTATTATCACAAAAGCTAATATTAACCGTAGAGAGTCGCGATTCAGAGAGTGTGCATCTGTCAACTACTGTAGTAAGCTGTGAACGACCTCCGTTCAGACTCTTGTTTCATGTTAAAGGATAATTATTGCATGGTGAGTGTTTTTATATTCATTAGCTGTAGAGTGTTTGCCCTATTTGTCGTATTTATTGAATTGGTACCGATACCGATGATAAGGTATCATAGCTTCGGTGTGTAATTTATTTATTCATCTAAAAGTATCGTATTTCTCTGTATGAATGTCCTTCGCGTTGTTTCCTTCGAAATACAGGGTGTAGGTGAGAAGCATGCTCAGAATTCTTGCCGTGTGGCGGTTGGACGTAGGGTCTTGTTATGTGGCGACCGTGGTTTGCGGAGAGGAAAAGCGGGGCATAGTGACAGGAAGGCTGTCAGTACTGAATTCATGGGGTTAGCAATACTGTATTTGTCCCATAATTTACGCGTGTAATAGCGGACACACTTTTACTATAAAAGTCGTGATCTAAAAAGGGATAGTGGGTGGGTTACATCTTATTACTACATGACCCGTCCGGCTCTGTGGCTAAATGGTTAGCGCGCTAGGCTTTGGCCCAAAGTGCCTCGGGTTCGATTCCCGGCCGTGCCATCAGGGATTTTAATCTCCTGGGGTTAATGACCGTGTCTCGGGGACTGGGTGTATGTGCCGTCTTCATCATCATTTCATCCTCATTACGACGCGCAGGTCGCCGACGGGCGTCAACTAGAAAGATCTGCACTAGGTCTCTCCGGAGGCCACACGATCATTATTATTATTACTACATAACCCCAGGATTATTAGTCATTATTACAAAGGGAATTTTGACTATTTTCAGTAGAGTAGAAAATCGTATCGTCTTGTTCCGTGCTCCTATAGAGCTTACATTTTCTTTCGATCTTTCATTTGCCATAGGACGCGCCACTGGCGTATGTTTATGCATTACCATTTGCTGGTTTAGTAGTCAGGTATTGGAAGCAATGGGAACTGTGTACTACAATTTTCGTTGCATGTAACTAAGCAAATTATTGTTATTAAGAGAACGTAAAATGCACCAAGAATATGATCTTCAGCTGTGTGCAGTGAGAAAGCTCTGCATGTGTTCATTCCTTATGTATTAATGACGCGAAATGTTAGCTAACGTTGTGCCACATACAACACTCGTAGTCTCTAAATGTTGCCCATTTTCCCGTAAATTACAGCAGTTTATGTTTGAATTGCTTATAAGATCGTGACAGAGAAAGTGTTTCTCCAATTGGATGATAGTATTTAACTGTATGCACGTCGTGTAATCTTGGCGAGGTGTATTTTTTTCACGGAGCAACTTTACACCGTAGTAGGCACGCAGATTTTTGTATTTAGTTTTCTGGCATCTTGTTTTAAATTATTGACTAACATATTTCTAAATGCAGACAATCCATACCTCCATTAGGATTCGGGTTCCATAATTCATGCAAAATGAGGTTCGTTCGTTTGTGAAATTGAGGTCATAACCCCCCTACCCTTTCAGTGATTACCGTATGGTACTTTACGTAGACTAGGGTGAAGATGTAAATGAGCATTTAAAAAAAAATGTCGCCAGTTGTTTGGTTTATTAACTTACGGTAATATTTTCCATAGATACTGAAAACTAGGCACGGTTGGATTTTAAGGTGGAACCGCATGTGCTATCAAATATCGCTTTCTTTAAATACCTGGAATATGTATAGAATTATAAACTGATTTTTGGTTAAATGAGTGTTGAAGATAGGCTATTATAATTATAATGATTAAATAAATATTAAAGAAGAAAAGATGCGTTAGTAAATATTAGGCCTACCGGTACGGCGAATAGCCTATAACTCGTAGCTTCCGTCACAATTTAGCATTTAAACGGGTCACGTTAATGCATAATATACTAATATAACAACCGGATAGCAAATTATAATAATATTCTCACATATAACATATTTAATTTGCACCAACTTAAATATTGTAGTCTAAGAAATGCCGTTTGAAATGTGCAAATCGCACACTTTGTAGGCAAGCTGTTTGTTATGGTCGTCTCTGATGCGAAGTTTTACTAATTACTCTTTTAGGAGACACTTGTCTTTGGAATATTCATGAAAGGCCAACCTTCCAGTTCTTATTTCATAAGTTGAACGCCTAAAAACAAAACCACTATCCGAAATAATAAAGAAGATAATCGCGAACGAACGATTCACTGCCAATGAAAATCAAATGGAGATTCGCGGACCGGAAATTCCCTATGCATAAGCTTCGGTGTCATTTGAACTCGTGGAAGCTCTATACGGTTACGGTAACATACAATTCAGGCATTTCCCATAAACATTTATTATGTGACACTTCTATTCTCTACTCTCTCAACCCTCCTCAGTAAAACATTCATTTATATCAGCTCTCCTCAGATAAACGGTATCTGCGAGAGAATTCACTCACGCGCGCGCGCTTTGCTCACGCTACGGATTAGACCTAAATCTCGCCATAACCCGTGGGCTGCAGAAGTATCTCCAAAAATGCAGTTACACTTACGCCAGAATATCTTGATTCGCGCTTTAAGATTCATTTTTCAGCCATTCGGTATGCGAACTCGAAGTCTTAGAGAGTTCAAAAATATACGGGAATTTGGTGGATTTTCGTACGGGAAATACGGGAATTATACGGGAATTTGAAAAAAGGTCATCGCTCGACACCCTGGTCTCGGAAAAATATCAACTTTTTTGTCAGAAATAATTCTAATTCCGGGTGCTGTACCAATAAAAGAATTCGGTATTCTGAAAATTTTGTTATACTGGTGTACGTTACAGTGGAATTTTACTGTACTAGCTAAAAATTATTTTATCTTTTCCAATAGTCTACTACATTTCCATTAAAATTTGAAGATTCATTTTGGAATGTATCATTGCCACAAGGATAAGCTCGAGTAAATGGAGCATTTTACGCATTTTAATATGAAGTCATAAAATCATCTACCGGTAATTGAATAATTTTCTACCATCGTGAATCTACAACAGAAAGACAAGAAAGATAGCTGCCACATTCGACTGGGTTTTATTTCAATAACAATCCGTTTTTAAGATATTTCCCTCGACTAAGAGATAATGGAAATTTGTCAATATACAGTAGATTTTTTATTTTATCAAAAGACTCGCTCCATCATTATGCAATGTAATTCATACATTTAAAGGACGTAACTTTAAAAAGAAAATTCTTTTATACACGTCCACAATTATTGTATACGTTTTAGAAATACATATTGTCATTATCTATAAGAGTTGATGATTTTAGCATGGCTTTTTATTGTGTTTCTGAGGAATATCTGAATGTTTTTTGAAGTGTTAAGTAAAAAGGCTGAAGAGGTGAGTGTATATCCTCTAAAAGTAGGTGCCTCTAGTGTAATAAAAATCATAAAAAGGAAAGTATTAACTATGTGGACTGTTTATTTAAAACTTAATCATGTCTTGTCACCTGGTTGTCCTGTTTCATTTTGTATTGTGATAAATGCATACCTTAGAAAATATTTTCTAGTTAAGCTGTACTTAAAACTCACTGGCTCTGAAAGCCAATATACCAAAGCTGTACTTATTTCACATTTTCCACCGGTTTCTTGTTGTATTTGAATGTCAGACAAATACATATAACATAACCTCTATGAGTTAGAGAAAGTCAAATCAGTACTATATAAATACAAATACCAAATACATTTTTTTTTCTCTCCAAAAATTGGAAGTTGAGTTATGGTTAATAGCGAACTCTGATCAGAATTTTGATGTCATCATTGTCCCACCACACACAATATACAGTATGGTGAAATGATGTTGAACGCATCTCCTAGCATGCTCATACAATAATATTGCGATACCCGATTCGCACGAATGCTGAAACTGTGCTTTAATGGGAGCTGGCGAAATGCAAGGTTTGCTATGGACTTTCAACAATTGGGGATTGGCCCTAGACTCTCTAGTGATGCTGAACTTATATATGGGCATAGGAACACCGCAATATCGACTACCACGACTGCCAACACAAACCCTGTGGCGCTACAGCCCATGAAGGGCCTAGGCCTATCAAGCGACCGCAGCCCAGCCATATGCCCTGCAGATTATGGGAAGACGCGTGGTCAGCGCATTGGGTCCCCTCGGCAATTAATCTTGGTCTCCGGGACAGACTCCAACACAGTACGCTAATAATTACCGGTAGAACACATTGGCTACTGCAAATTCACTAGGTTTTACGATGTCGAGATTTGCCATGGGCTCTGAGTGATCCCCACTGACATAGTCCAAATGCGTGAAATATTGCATTTATTAATACATCCTAAGGAGGCTACGGTATAATTACCTTCTCATGGTAGAGCCATGTGCATTAAATCACTCATCACAACCATGATGGGAAACTGCAGACATCAAAGGTTCAAATCTCAACTCTGGCAATGGCTATCCAGAGTGTGGTTCCTCTCCTCCTCCTCCTCCTCCTCCTCCTCCTCCTCCTCCTCCTCCCCCCCCCCCCCCCCCCCAAGTTTTCTCCACACTCCCTCCAGACAAATGCTGGAATAGTGCTTTATTTCAAGTCCCGTGTCACCACCCCATTCCCGACCTTAATAATTAACGGTTACACATACTACTGCAGTCGCCACAGAAAACAGGTTATCAGACAAATTGAATGTATACCTGAGTAAATGGGGCTAATGACCAAGATGTCCTAAGTCCCTAAAATTAATAAACTACAACAATCTTATTTCCAGTGATATCGACTCCTGCAGCCTATTGTTGGTCTGTAGATGCATATCTTCCCGGGAACTCTCTAGGTTTTGCTGTGTTGAGTTTCACCATAGGCTAATAATTGACACCAACCTTATTTCCGGGCATGTGCAGACCATAATATTATGATACTTGCTCTCGTAGCTGTTGAAACTGTTATTGACAGCCAGCAAAACAAATTTCTTGCTGGGGATATGTAACGTTGCACGGGGAGGAATTTTGTGAGGCTAATATTTTCAACTAGTATTAGCTCAATTGGATTAACAAAGTTATTCTGGTTTCTTGTAAGAAGTTCTGACAGCCCTGGGTCTGCTTTCTCATAAACAGATTCCTAGTAGGTTTATCTTCTCTTTGTTCTAAACCTACCAGAATAGGTTATCATAACATGTGCCCATTCACCAAAAACTGGGTTGTTAAGTCCAAGGTGGAATTACAGCAATTGTGATTGTGATTTAATATTTGTGTGTGTATTTCTGTAACTTACTGCAAGTTATTGCTTATAAATGTTGCTTTTATTTCTTTTTTTTTATATTACCAGGAGGACCGAAGACTGAACCAGATAGGTAAACCAGCGACAAATAAGATTGCCATGTTACCTAAAGTTATGTCTCAGTTGAAGAAACATGACCTTCAACTGGCCTTTATTGAGCACAATGTGTTGTCAGTATTAACAGACTGGCTGGCGCCAATGCCAGATCGCAGCATGCCCTCTCTCAAGATTCGAGAAAATGTGTTGAAGCTGCTTTGGGAGGTATTGTATAATTTCATTACAGCTTTGTGGAGAGTGTGGTGGTTTTTTTCTCATATTTTTTTTCCTACCTGCTTCCTAGTTACCTACTGAATTTAGAATTCTTATATATAAAAAATATTTTATAGGTAAAGTTTTATTTCCTATACAGTGCACTCCCGTTAATTCGCGGTAATTAATGCACGAACTCCCGCGAATTACTGAAAACCGCGAATTATTTGCAGTAAGTTTTGTTAAGACTTGTAAATGCAAAACCATTGGTTAAAATATTAAAATGCACTTTATAAACAAGCAAAATTAATTATAACACTTCACATTGTATTTAAGACACACTAGAGGAAAATTACAAAATGCTATGTAGATTATGTCAACATTAATATCTAGGCCTAATGAAAAAAATCTGTCATCACTTTTTGCTTCTTAGATAATTGTTCATTTTTTCTAATTTTGGATCGTACATTTCTCAAGAAAACAATATCTGAGAATGAAAATTCATCTTGATTTTCTACATAAGAGAGAAGTGTGTCTATAGAGACACTAGCTTGGCTGTGGGAAACTTTCGGTAATTCCGTTGCATCACTCCCGCACTCGATATCATCTGGATCTCCGTCTTGCTCACCGGCAGTCAAATTCTGTACAATATCCTCTTCACTTTCATGTCTGAAACCATAATTGTCTTTATCGACGTCTAACCACTCAATAATGTAATTTTCATCTGCATCTTTGCATTCATCCAGGTTTTGTAGTAATGATTTCATCGTAGCGAGGCTACTTTGCCCGTCCGAAATATCACCGTCACTTAAGCCGCCAAACGCTTGCTCTTCGCCTAGAACAGATTTCCATGACCGTGCGAGCGTATTGCCTGTAACTTTCCCCCACGACGTGTTGACTGCATGAAGAGCATCCAACAAACTTAAGTCCTTCCAAAATGTTGGAATATCAATGTTTTCCTCAGCCAATTGCTGTAACAAAGATGACCAGTAGTTCTTCTTTAATGCAGCAATAACGCCTTGGTCCATAGGTTGCAGAATAGAAGTTACATTAGGGAAAGGAATTTGACGACAATATCACCTTCTCTAAGTTCACTTTCGTGTGGATGGGAAGGTGCATTGTCAATTAAGAGCACTGCTTTGATTGGCAAAGACTGCTTAAGTAAATAGGCCGTCACTTGTTTTACAAAATGGTTGTGAAACCAGTCCTTAAATATTTGTGTGTCCATCCACGCTGCCTTATGATGGTAGTACTGCAGAGGGACATTTTCTTGTTTAAAACAACGAGGTTTTTGAGATTTCCCTATCGCTAACAATTTTATTATTATTATTATTATTATTATTATTATTATTATTTATTTACCAAAAATTGTGCCTACAATTTATGGACGGCAGATAGAGAAAGGGCAAGCCCCACATACACAGCAGTGTCTCCATCTCCGTTCATTAAATCTAAACAAATCTCAAATGTTACATTATACAATTTACACCTTTACATTTGCTATATACACATAATCTGCTGTACATGACGTCTATATCATACAATTCATAAATAAAAGGGAAGACACAGGCATGCACGCACACATATACACGCTCACACACGCATACATACATACATACATACATACATACACGCACGCGCACACTCCCAATCACTCACAAAGTTACATTATACAGTATATAAATTCAATTTACATGGGGTTTTAGTCCCTTTAGAGCCTTCACTTTGCGGCAAAATTGTCGTGGAGGAAGATCTTTTATTTCACGAGGCAGGTCATTCCAAAGTCGAGCAGAGCGATTGTAGAATCCAGATTGATAATCTGTTGTCCTAGCGAATGGAGGAACAAGGGTGACACCCTGTGCTCTACGGACTGAACGATATGACAGCTGAAGGCGGTGAAATGGGTAGAGTATAATGGTGCCAGCTAGAGATTTTCGGAGAAAGGTGAGGTCTATTTGGCTACATATGTCATTGATGGATGTTAATGGTTTTGTCAAAACTTTGTTACCCTGATTGTAAATGAGTCGCTCTGCTCGACGTTGGACTGCACTTAACTTCCTCATGTTTTCCTCGGTAGTGGGATGCCAGGCAGGAAGTCCATACAGAAGAATGGGCCGTATCGTGGAGAGATACACCGCTCGGAGTGCACGGCTTCTGAATCCCAGAAGATTACGTCTTGCAAATCCTAGAATTCTAAATGCCTTACACCTAGATTCCTCAACGTGTACATTCCACTTCAAATTGCTGGAAATGTGTATTCCCAGCATTCGCAGTGATTTGCACATGGGAAGAACTTTGCCGATCAGTGAAAGGCTATGTGCAATAGGCTGTCTGGCCCTACTTAGCCGAATATATTTACACTTGTTTACATTCAAGGTCATCTTATTTACATCACGCCACAGTGCCACACTGTCCAGATCTTCCTGTAGTGCTTTGACGTCATCATTATTTTTTATGGCTCTGTAAATTATTGAGTCGTCTGCATACTGCGCCATCGTGGACGTCACACAGCTTGGAAGGTCGAGGGTAAAAACCATGTACAACAAAGGCCCAATCACCGACCCCTGTGATACTCCCGAAGTTACCACTATGTTCGGTGACTTGGCCCCGCCAAACACGACACACTGCGTTCGACCTACCAGGAATGACGTCAACCCTGTAATCAGTTTGCCCCCGATGCCATATTTGCCAAGCTTGAACAAGAGTCTTTGATGAGGCACCTGATCAAAAGCTTTGCTTAAGTCCAGGGCCACACAGTCCACTTGGGAGACGTTAGTCTGATCCAAAGAGTTCTGCCAGTCATCAATCACTTTTGTCAAAAGAGTTGTACAAGATCTCCCTGGAACGAAGCCGTGTTGGCTTGGATTTAACAGGCCTCGCTCACTCAGGAATTCCAGTATGTTCTTAGCAACCAGGCGCTCCATACATTTACAGATACCAGACGTTAGAGAAATCGGGCGGTAGTTGTCCATCAAATATATTGAGTAAAAAGTTTCCGCCCAATCAATACTTTTTCTGAAAAAAATTTTTACTTTTTTTCTCACATTAGGGACATGTTTCGAACAAATAATTTGTTCTTCTTCAGCCTATACATATATCAACATTGTAATTATCTTAGACATGTGCATAATTAAAATACATGCACATTAGACAATTCATTAAGAGTATACAATTACATTCATTAAGAAACATACAACTAAAAAACGCAATGTTAAAATACTTGATAACACATTAAAATATTTGGAAAATTTCTTGTTCCCATTTGTACTGGATGGCCTTGTTATGAAGGCTTATTAAACGGTTATAGGCAGCAGTTCAATAAAAGCTCAGAATCATCCCTCTGGTTTATTCTTGCCGGTGATGTATTGATGGGTTTACATGGCCTTTGGTTGATTTTCTTTACTATCTGCGTCATACGGATTGTTGGTTTTTTGTTGGTAAGGCGATCCTGCCGTGGGTTGTTTATTGTGGAGTAAACTGTAAAGATACGAAATTTAATTAAACTGAAAGATGCGTCTGAGAAGAAGAATAGATATGTTTGAAGGGGTTAATCTGTAACTTACTGGGTGACGTCTTGAATGTGACTTACGGGTTTAACTGAGTGAAATCTTCTTGCCTGGTGCTGTAATGAGCCAAAGGACTAGTATCAGTAAGTGTGTGTGAAACGGAAACTGTTGCCGCATGAAGTTGCATTGAACGGCTTACCTGTCCTGCCTGTGAGATGTGTAGCGTGGAGCCGTGTTACACTGACTGAACTGCTATGCGCTGGCTGAGGCAAGTGTTTACGTAGTGTGTGGCGGGGAGGGGAGGGTAAGGAGAGGTGAACTTGTCTTGGCTGAGTGGAAACAGGTGTGTGGGTGTGACGCGTGACGTCATATGTTTTGATTAGTAACTTCATGGGGGGTGCAGGGTTAGCGTTGATGTGGGAGGGAGATTGGTTCGATTGTTGTTCGAAAACGTTTGTTTATACTGTTTGGAGTCTGGAAAAAATTTGTTAATATTCTCATACAGAATGTTTACTTCGAAGTTGATTTCGTTGAGATTGTGTGTTGGGTTGTTGCGCTGCGCATTATCAATTTCTATTTGTTCAAGCACGTTCATTATTGCTCCCTTCTTGGCATAGTGGATGATCTCCATATCATTCTGGATATTTGTAAATTTATGTTTGGTGTCCTGCATGTGTTGTCCCATGGCCGAAAATTTTCTATGTTTTATGGTGTTAACATGTTCGTAATATCTTGTTGTTAAGCTACGTCCGGTCTGTCCTAGGTAATCTGCTTTACATTGTTGGCATTTAAGTTTATAAATGCCTGACGAATGATATTTGTTTGAATCGTTTACTTTCTTGGAGTTAAATATTAGTTTGTGGTTGTTATTATTGGTTCTAAAGGCGATTTTTGTGTTGAATTTCTTGAAAATACTTGTTACGTCGTAGGTGTGTTGGTTGATATAAGTGAAGACGGCGAAATGTGTTTTCTCTTTCCTTAAGGGGGTGAGCTGAGATTGAGGTTTATTTTTGATTTTGTTAATGATTTTTACTATGTCTGGTCGAGTGTATCCATTGGCTTCAGCGACTTGAAAGATTGTGGCTATTTCTTGCTGGTAATCTTGTTCTGACATGGGAATGTTGATTGCTCTGTTGATGTAGCTGACAAACGCCGCCCTTTTGTGACCTTGGGGGTGGTTGGAATTCTTTCTGATTATAGTGCTTGTTTGTGTTGGCTTTCTATATATGCTGTATTGTATTTTTTCATTCTTAGTGGTTATGTTGAGATCTAGGTAATTGATTGAGTTGTTCAAGTCGCTGAAGCCAATGGATACACTCGACCAGACATAGTAAAAATCATTAACAAAATCAAAAATAAACCTCAATCTCAGCTCACCCCCTTAAGGAAAGAGAAAACACATTTCGCCGTCTTCACTTATATCAACCAACACACCTACGACGTAACAAGTATTTTCAAGAAATTCAACACAAAAATCGCCTTTAGAACCAATAATAACAACCACAAACTAATATTTAACTCCAAGAAAGTAAACGATTCAAACAAATATCATTCGTCAGGCATTTATAAACTTAAATGCCAACAATGTAAAGCAGATTACCTAGGACAGACCGGACGTAGCTTCACAACAAGATATTACGAACATGTTAACGCCATAAAACATAGAAAATTTTCGGCCATGGGACAACACATGCAG
Organism: Meconema thalassinum; assembly: GCA_946902985.2. Lineage (NCBI taxonomy): Eukaryota > Metazoa > Arthropoda > Insecta > Orthoptera > Tettigoniidae > Meconema > Meconema thalassinum. The sequence continues at coordinate 304,693,606 of OX336393.1, forward strand.
GACACCAAACATAAATTTACAAATATCCAGAATGATATGGAGATCATCCACTATGCCAAGAAGGGAGCAATAATGAACGTGCTTGAACAAATAGAAATTGATAATGCGCAGCGCAACAACCCAACACACAATCTCAACGAAATCAACTTCGAAGTAAACATTCTGTATGAGAATATTAACAAATTTTTTCCAGACTCCAAACAGTATAAACAAACGTTTTCGAACAACAATCGAACCAATCTCCCTCCCACATCAACGCTAACCCTGCACCCCCCATGAAGTTACTAATCAAAACATATGACGTCACGCGTCACACCCACACACCTGTTTCCACTCAGCCAAGACAAGTTCACCTCTCCTTACCCTCCCCTCCCCGCCACACACTACGTAAACACTTGCCTCAGCCAGCGCATAGCAGTTCAGTCAGTGTAACACGGCTCCACGCTACACATCTCACAGGCAGGACAGGTAAGCCGTTCAATGCAACTTCATGCGGCAACAGTTTCCGTTTCACACACACTTACTGATACTAGTCCTTTGGCTCATTACAGCACCAGGCAAGAAGATTTCACTCAGTTAAACCCGTAAGTCACATTCAAGACGTCACCCAGTAAGTTACAGATTAACCCCTTCAAACATATCTATTCTTCTTCTCAGACGCATCTTTCAGTTTAATTAAATTTCGTATCTTTACAGTTTACTCCACAATAAACAACCCATGGCAGGATCGCCTTACCAACAAAAAACCAACAATCCGTATGACGCAGATAGTAAAGAAAATCAACCAAAGGCCATGTAAACCCATCAATACATCACCGGCAAGAATAAACCAGAGGGATGATTCTGAGCTTTTATTGAACTGCTGCCTATAACCGTTTAATAAGCCTTCATAACAAGGCCATCCAGTACAAATGGGAACAAGAAATTTTCCAAATATTTTAATGTGTTATCAAGTATTTTAACATTGCGTTTTTTAATATTAAAGAAAATCAACCAAAGGCCATGTAAACCCATCAATACATCACCGGCAAGAATAAACCAGAGGGATGATTCTGAGCTTTTATTGAACTGCTGCCTATAACCGTTTAATAAGCCTTCATAACAAGGCCATCCAGTACAAATGGGAACAAGAAATTTTCCAAATATTTTAATGTGTTATCAAGTATTTTAACATTGCGTTTTTTAGTTGTATGTTTCTTAATGAATGTAATTGTATACTCTTAATGAATTGTCTAATGTGCATGTATTTTAATTATGCACATGTCTAAGATAATTACAATGTTGATATATGTATAGGCTGAAGAAGAACAAATTATTTGTTCGAAACATGTCCCTAATGTGAGAAAAAAAAAGTAAAAAATTTTTTCAGAAAAAGTATTGATTGGGCAGAAACTTTTTACTCAATATATTTGATTTGTAAGCGTCAATACGGACTTAAAAATGGATAACCCTCCAGTTAATCTTCATGGTAGTTGTCCATGTCTTCCTTGTCACCATCTTTGAACACAGGGACCACGTTAGCATGTTACCACTCTTGTGGTAGAGTCCCGGTGTTAATGGACTGGTTGAAAAGTGCGCACAATGAGGGTGCTAGGGCCTCTGCACAGTAGTGAAGGATCCGAGCAGGGATTAAGTCTGGTCCTGTCGCGGCATGGGGTCTAGTTCTCCGTAAGCTGTCCCGAACTTCCTGTTGTGTGAAATACAGACTGGCTAGGGGAAAGAGAGGGGATGATGTCCTTGGTAGGAACATTCCTTCACTGGTGTCAGGTGGAGAGAAGTTACTTTGGAATTTACAGTTGAACGAGTTGGCTATGTCTAGTGGGTTGGAAATAGAAAGTCCGTTATGTTTAAAGCTCTGTGGTGCGGTGTTGCCACTTTTGCTCCGAATGAATGTCCACATTGCCTTGGGAATAAAGCTTAATTTGTCCATATAAGTACTGTAGGCTTCACGAATTGCAGATTTGGTACTATTTCTAGCCAGCCTATACTTTTCCCACCTGCTGTCACTTGGGCACTGTTTCCACTTGTTATAGAGCTGATTTCTCTTTCTTATTTTGGATAGTATGTCCTTTGAGATCCAAGGTGTTTTTTTCTTATTTTTAATTGTGACCTTAGGGATCACTTCATCGACGCACTGAAAAAAGATTTCCTTCCAAGTATGCCAGGTACCATCTATATCTACACTGTTGGTGACTGAAGGTGTAATGACCGGTAATCTGTCAAGTAAAATTTCAGAAAGGAGTTTCCAGTTGGTACGGGAGTAATTGTAAACTGTTCTGGTTTGTAATTTTGGACTGTTCTTTTTGTGGGTAAATATAGCTAGGAGGGCTTGGTGATCACAGAATCCAGGGATGACTTGTAGAGACTGAATTGAGGATGGAGAGTTTGTTAGGAAGAGATCGAGGGTTGAACGGGAGGTCTCAGTGATACGGGTAGCTTCAAATATGAGTTGATGGAGGAATAGATCATAGAATGCTGTAAGGAAGTTGTTGGATATAGGATTATTTGGGATAGGAGCGTCATTTCTATTCCATGTGATTTGTAGGTTGAAATCACCAACAATGTAGACAGCGTCATAATTTTGTTGAACGTTTTGCACCCGTTTTAGGGAGAGAATCAGCTCATCATTCATCAGCTGGGACGATTTTGGAGAGCGATAGACTGATCCGATCAGATATTTACCGTTACTGCATTGAACCTCCTCCCACACGGCTTCAGCGTCAGTTTCCAGCTGATGGACGCGAGTTGCATTGTACTCAGGTTTCACAGCAATGAGAACCCCGCCCCCTGAAGTCTGCAGTCGGTCCTTCCGGAACAGCTGGTATGTGTCTGGTAACACCTCCCGATCACCTACCACCCCAGAGAGCCACGTTTCACTGCAACACACGATACTTGGATCTAGGGCGGTTACTGTAGCATGAATGTTTTGTTTCCGTCACGGCCGCGTGATGCTGCGGGCATTGAAGGCGAACAGTGATAAGTGTTTATTTACAAGTGAACTATTCAGGTTATTTACACTATTTACAGAGTCACTGGGAATATCACTGGTATTGTTGCACAACGAGTCGGTAAACGGCTGCATAGCACATTGCCAACATGTCCACGTTTGCGTGCCTTTTTTAATACACCGGAGCTCAGAGGTACTGATTTTAGCACACGTCCTGTGACTCGACATGTTACAATTACTGCACTGAATATATAACTGATTTTTTCGGCCGATTTTTTCACATATTGCGCATTGCAAAGGTCCAGGGTTGAGTTCTATGTTGCCGCTTAGAGCAAGCGCTAGACAGCAGAGCGAGAACCCGGTAGCAGGTAGCCTTGCGACATCTCCCCCTCCTGCTCGGCGTGCCGGCTAATGGTGGCCAGCCCCAGACCTTCACTGCCACAACATGTCCAGGAATGTATTGTGCATTTGTCACTCACCAGAAGTTTTTCCATAAGGGGTTGATTCCTCAGATCCTGTTCACCATTAACGGTCACAGAATGAACACTTCTTGCCACAGTCACTGCACATTTAACCATTAAAAATACTAAAATTACACGGAGCACACTTCCCTTGATGCAGGCACGCGCCGCCATCTTGACACAATTTATGATCGCCACTTGGGTTAGCACACACCATAATTGTTATTCTTTCCTTCGATATTTTACGGCCTGGGGCGTGCTGTTCTTTTTGCATTACTAATGTTCGGGACGGTAAACATTTCCAATACAACCCTGTCTCGTCTGCATTATAAAGCTGTCTCAGGTCAAGCTGTTCTTTGTCAACGAATGATTGAAATTCCTTTACAAACTTTTCAGCACCACTTGTGTCTGCGCTAAGACGCTCTCGGTGAATCGCAATTTCCCTTATTCCCTAGCGTTTCTTAAACCGTGTAAGCCAGCCAGAAGATGCTTTAAAATCCCCTTCTAAGCCAAGGGCAATGTGGAAACGTTTGGCTTGCTCCGCACACATTGGCCCGAACACAGGAATACCTTCTGCTCGTTTTTGATTAAACCAGCGTATCATGGCTTCATCCAGATTTTCATAGCCCGATGTACTCATTGATTTCCGGGTTGATGAACGATCACACTTAGCAGAAAATTTAATGAGGGTTTCCTTTTGGTTTTTCATGTCTCTCACTGTAGTTTCACCCACACCAAACTCGCTGGCTAACTTGGATGACGTCTCGCCTCTCTCCAGCCTCTCTAAAATTTTCAGTTTTTCACTGACGTTTAACATTTTGTATTTCATTTTTCGACCGCTCATATCGAAAACTGATAACCACAATTTACTATTGAAAACTCTCGCAGCTGACTTCAAAACACTGAAAGACGTACGCACGCCAAGCACACTTCTCAACTACAATAGACTACCGTATACAATACCGTACGCTCATTGGCCGCGCATCTAGCCTGCTCAATTCACAGGTCAGCGACCTTGGGCTTCAGCTGTGGCAAAACGAAGGGTAGGTTCTGAGAGAAAGAGCATTCACTTGCATTGTCTACGCTTCCAAGATAACGGAATCTGTGCTATACCGCCCGCGGCAACATGCTCGTATGTTTACAAGTTTTCAGAATTCTTGTAGCAGTGTGCATGTAGGCCTACTGTTACATAGCAAGGAAACGAAGTCCAGTCTTCTCAAATTTCAATGATTTCGTCTCCACGCAGCATATCGCATTAAAATTCTTTTTAAATGACACAAGAGAGAATTTTATTTAGCATAATGGTTAGTGGGGGTACAAATTAATACTTTAAAGAAATATACTACGAAACCCGCGAATTAACCGCAAAGCGAATTATCCGCACGCGAATTAACGGGAGTGCACTGTATATTTTTAAATGAATGACATTGATTCAATCATGTTTTTTTTTAAATCCATATTGGCTTACATTAATGGTAAACTACCTTTACATGAAGGTTATATAAATCTATTATACGAAAGAAACTAGGTGTGGACATATGATCAGATTGATTAACTTGAAGGTTGTGTGGTCTGCCAGTCAGTGCATTTGGTTTTTAAATTTTCCAAGATTTGGGTTTTATGCACACTTCTTCAGCAAATATTAAAATAGTATTTAAAATATGAAAATTGATATACAGCGGACTTCTATCCAGCGTTCCTGGAAGTATCGTTTATCCAGATGCAGCATCAAGAATTTTGACGTCCCAAGAATTTTCCTATTCATCCCGGGTTAACAAAACCTGTATCTATCATTCCTCAAGTAGTCGTTTTTCCTCATCTATCGTCCAGAAATCTTGATCCCAAGAACATTAATCCCCTATTGATATTTTTCAAGCATAAGTATTAAGTTAAATGAAATAGTGATGAATAATAACAAGAATATTTGCCAGCGGCAACTGTTGTCAGATTCATCATCGGTTTGCCACTCCACTTGCCCAGGTGTGGTATACGAGCGCTCTCCACTTCTGTCTGTCCGTGTACAGTATGGTAATTAATTCGTGGAATTGGTTCATATACGGTGACAATTCGCTTAAATCTCAAACACTCTCATGGCGGCTTCGGTGGCGTAGTTGGTAGCATGCTGAGCTTCTATGCCCAAGATAGCGGGTTCAAACCTGGCCCAAGCCATCGGATTTTTTAAGAGCGTTAAAAATCCCTCAGTATGCCTTCCTTCGGAGGGGAAGTAAAGCCGGCTGTCCCATGTCATAGATTTATGGCATGTTAAAGAACCTTCCACTAATTGCACCTGTGTGAAGCTAAATTGGATAGGTTAAGAATGCAAACAACGCTCTTAGGTTTCTACGTTCGTTGCCAAGAGCTGACTGCGGTGGCGTCTAGTAGCTAAGTTCTGAACTTGACCTAGTAGTCGTTGACAGTGGCGCTTGGCGGCAAAAGTAGGAACTATTTGAAAAATTCTAAGTTGCAGTACTTAAATTAAAAGACAGATTACACACACTAATACAGTCATCACAATTAACACCGGTTATCAGACAGATTCTACACACACCCGAAGTACACAGGGCTACAGGACCGTTTTGTCGCAGCCTCTAAACTTAAGAACCAACCAAACACTCTCTTAGGCTAAAATAATTTGTACATTTTCCTGCTTGCTTTTAAGTTAAATAATTACACAAGCGTTATTTTTCCGCAATTAAGCCTATAGTTTGCCAACAATGTTTATCCATCTTATATAAACTCGTGTACACCATCGTTCGGCTATGATGCTACATTTCTTTAGCAGCTGTGAACAAGGGCATGGTGTGATCAGCTCCAATACAAATGGTGGTGTGAATGTTGGTAATGCAGTGAACTCCTTTATCAAAAGCTCACCTTTTATTTCTAATATGTGCTCTCACATCCCTGTTCTGCTGGAATTTTTGAGTCATTTCACAGGGTAGCCTGTTCGAATCCAGGTTATTTTTCAAAATACCGGCATGCATTGTGATATTGCCGACAACTGAGGGGGATTCCAGAACAAAGCCTGTTTCTCCACTGCATTTTGTTCTTTACGTAAGGTGTGGTCGATCCATTTCCATTTCTTCCGCTTTATTTGTATACCAATAGGTTCTACTTTTGCTTCTTTCCAAAGGTCTTCATTTGACAGTGCCGTAGCCGGGGGTTGGAAGCCCCCCCCATTGGAAAATCGGCAGGTTGTGATTTGTGTCTGTGGTGATGTACTGTTGTCGCCTTTCGGCCCGGGTCCCCATTTGAGGCTACACAAGTCTTCATGACATCGTATAACCACAGTCTACCTACAGATCGCAAAGCTTGGCGCATATTTTTCTCCTGCGAGACAATAATGCTCTCATGCAGCCAGCAAGAATGTGCCGACTGCACTATGTTGGTGTATGTTATTGTTGATGGATTTACTGTATGTGAGCATTGTGTAAAGGTTATATATCTTTAATTTAACATGTGCTTTACCAAAGGAGATGTGCAGTTCACTAAACAGATCGAATATTAGAAGCAATATTTTAGTGATGCTAAGTAACCTATATGATCGCTTTTCAGTCGGTCAACACGAGTGTACGGTACCAATTAGATTAGGTGGGCAGTGACAATTTATCTCCTAATCCCTGAAATAAAAATACATGAATCGTTTATACACTCAATAAAACACTTCTCACATAAAGAGGGCGGGGGGGGGGGGGTTATGAGGAGCATTTTATTATATCCATAAATAATTATTGTATTATGAATTACACAGGGAAATTAATTGTTACTCCTCCCCCAATCTAATTGGGTGTATTCGTGTTGCCAGACTGGGAAGTCAGACTGTACAAATAGCAAGACGATACCCGAGTTTCCAAAGGACCCTAAAAGGTAAGATTTGAGCTATGGATTTTAGGCTAGTATTATAAAGCTTTTCAAGGGGAGCGTGATGGTGCAGTGGCTTAGCTGCTCATCAATCACCCGGACGGCCAGAGTTCCAATCCCGGTGACAGTGGGGTGGAATATTCCCCTGAAATATGACGAGGCATCAGGAAGGGCATCCAGACTTAAATCCCCGGCCAAAACCAAAATGAGCCTGATTGGCTCCGGTGACCCCAATTAACTGGGATACGCAGTAGAAAGTATTAAAAAGCTTTTCAATCGAACAACGGAACTACTGTCGAGGAAAATATTATGTGCACTCGAGTTTGAAGGTAGATTGTGAAGTAACCAAGAGACCTACATAAAATCCAATAACATCATTTTTGTCGTTCTATTTTACGTTAGTTCATGTAGGTTTGGAATTTTTAATTTATATTTTAATATTTTGTATCGCTGTTGGAAGACAAAAAGTGCCAGTTTTTAAGCATGTTTCATTCATGCGTCATATTTAAGAATTAATATCTACCAAACCCGTCATCAGATCAAATCCAAATTTTAACACAATATACATTGACATGTTGTATAACTGGTTTATTAATATCAAAATTTTGTGTGTCCAAGAAACAAAGTTATCATTTTTGTAAGGTAACATTTTCTCGGCTCGTGGTCGTTGGAAAATGTAGTTCTTGGTCGCGTTGTAATCCTTATACATCAAAACGTTATGCTGTATGACTGTGAAATACGTAAATTAATTCACTTATTTTATATCGGTTTGTACTTGACATGGATCAGCAGCTAGCCGCTCCGAGGAATGCTTTACAGGGTTGCCAAATGAAATCCATCACGCGTCATGGCGCGGCTCGCTTGAAGTGATGGGCTTCATCTCAGCAACGCTGTACAACATTCCCCGGAGTGGCTAGCTGGTGAACCACGCCTTATTTCCCCGTACAAATTAGTGAATCAATTTACGTATTTCACAGTCATACAGCATAACTTTTTGATGTAGAAGGATTACAACGCGACCAAGAACTACATTTTCCAACGACCATGAGCTGAAAAAAAGTTACGTTACAAAAATGATAACACTTTGTTTCTTGGACTCACAACATTTTGAAATTAATAAACCAGTTATACAACATTCCAATGTATATTGTGTCAAAATTTGGATTCGATCTGATGACGGGGTTGCGAGATAATAATTCTTAAATGCGACGCATGGTTGAAACATGCTTAAAAACGGGCACTTTTTGTTTGCCAACTGCGATAAACATATTAAGATATAAATTAAAAATTCCAAACCTACATGAACTAACGTATAATAGAACGAAGAAAATGTTATTGGATTTTATGTAGGTCTATTGGTTACTTCACAAACAACCTTCAAACTCAAGTGCACATAATATTTTGGTCGACAGTAGGTCTTTAACTGGTTATAAATCAATTATAATGTTATTGGTTTTAGATCCCTTTTAACTACTGTGGCTTTTAGAGACACAGAGGTGCCGGAATTTTGCTCTGAAGGGGATCTTTAACGTGCCAGTAAATCTACAGACACGGTTCCGTTGCATTTATGCACCCTTAAATGCCAGCTGACTGCGCCAGGATTAGATCCTGCAACCTTGGGATCAGCAGGCGAGAACGTTACCGCTGAGCCACGCAGCCAGTCGGTTATAAATCAGAAGCATGTCTCGGTAAGATATCTATGCATGGCTTTGGTGGCGTAGTCGGTAGCATTCTGAACTGCTATGCCCAAGTTCGCGGGTCCAAACCCAGTCGAAGTCGTCGGGGCCCATGTCATAGATTTATGGCACGTAAAAGAACTTACAACTACAATTGGTAGTGTGTAGCCAAAATGTGTAGGCTATTGGGTTAGTCACGCTCTATCAAGTTCCAACGTTCGCCGTTGGGTTTCAGTGACAGTGGCATCTAGTAGCTTAAGTTGGAACTACTTGACATTGAAATTGGTGAACCTACGGGCGTTATGTGAAATGCCCTGCTATGGCCATTGGCTGCAAATCAAATATAAATATGCATTTTGAAAGTTAAGACACGGTAGGTTAAGTAACTTAAACATAAAAGATGTTGTCTCAAACACGTGCCGACATTTTAATTTTCAGATGTAGAAAATGGCTTTTTCATAGTCAGAGAGCTGATTTAATAAATAAAGATTTTGTACAATAATATAAACTTATTCTCGAATCATTTGGAAGCAAGCCAATTTATGTTGTCAGGATAATGCTCACAAACTTGGATGTGGTAGGCCTACACTGTTTGTTAATTCTCTTATGAAATACCTGGTCTCCCACATGGCTGCTGTGAAGGTGCGGTACACAATTGTTATTGCCGATATTTTGTAAAATTGGCATTGGATTATTTTGTCAAATTCAGGAAAGGAAGGTTACAAACCAACAGAAAAAATACGAAGTACCTACAATTGAGCCATTTAAGACCTTAAGATCGTTTTATACTTTTCGTTTCACAAATCACACTGGCATTTTTACTAATTAACTATAATGTTACTCTCTTTTACGGAATAACTAGCTTGTGATATGGTTAAGAATTTGATATTATATTATACCCACATTATCAACCTGCCCCGGCTTCGCCTGGTATCTTAAAGGGGTTACTCAGCGTAAGCTTAAAAGGCGCACGGACGGTAGATTTTCCTTCGTCACGATTCACTGAAATCCTTACTGCTCGGCATCCTTTGGTCACAAAAGAATGTTTTCCTCCAGAAACCTTCCTCGAGAAATTCTTTACTGAATGGTGAAAACCGCATCAAAATCCATTCAGTGGATTTAGAGATTACCCGTTACATCCAGGAATCGTGGACTTGGTTTTATGTAGAGATGCCAGCAACTATCATTAATACAAATACAGTACATGAATTTATAACTAGTATGGACTATGAATTCTACGTAAGACTCATTGAATACGTCATACAACTGTACCTAGAGATATTTGTAGAAGACTGAACTAATAAAAACAGAGCATTCTTTTTATGTTCCTATGAATTAAAAGTGTACAGTATATCAACATTGTGGCTCTTTTCGGCAGTAGTTGATGATTTAACGTGGCTTATGTTTACAATGGAAATAATCACTAAGGTGAGTTAAAATTCAAAAAACCCCTGCAAAAGTGAAACCATCTGTTCCGCGAATAACGTGCTCAAGGCAGTTGACTGCTGGCTGGCCGCCACGAACGCTAGTGTCGCTTCACCTACAAAGTGCATGCAATTTCGTAACGCAGCGAATTTCGCGACTGTGTATTTTAGACTGTGGTAATACAACTCCGTCCTCCCAGGGTTGCCAATCTAACTTATCCCCTGCGAATTAACTTATAGCTTATTTCAAACTGAGGCTAGCGCCAAATAATTTTGAATCCCACACAGCGGGACAATATTACTTTTTTTTTCCTTTCTTGGCGGGAGAGAAGTTATGTGTAAATTAATCTAGTTTTTATTAAAGACTTGGAAAATTCTATGGGAGAAAATTCTATGGGTACATTAACACTAATTTTGGGATCATTATTAACATCTTGAGCATGAGATAACCGTCAGCTGAGTTGATTCATATTACGTAAATGCATGTCCAGCAATTCCCCGAATTACGGTTATCTCCCAGTTACGAATGAGTGAAATTTGTCGCCTGAGTAGTGTAAGCAATTAAACCTTTTTCCGGCTGCATGTAGCATTTGTAAAGTGAGAAGGATCTTGGTAGGTGACAAAAATCTTCGAAAATGATACTTTAGGCATTCAGGGCTAATTGCTATATAATGCACAGGATCTTGTTGGAAAAACTGAATAAACATAAAAATGAGTACCGGTATTGAATTACTCATAAATCAACATGATACATCGTGAGAGGACATGCCCACTTTTGCTGAGACCTCTGTAAATAATTTCTCTTGTTGAGAGATACGCAATCTTCATGTTGGTAGGACATATATATTTGAGTTTATTTTGTTCCTGTTATGGGAACAGGAATGTTCTAGATTTACCATTAAGATGAGACATTTTAGTCAAAAATTAACTTATTTTTTTAAATAACTGATTTGTTTTTGTCTTTTGAACATATTGTATTACTCGAAAAATTCGGGATCATAGTACATGAAACTTTTCTTGTGTAATAATATCTCATAGAGAAATGGAAATACTTGTAGAGTTGTTGTTAATTCATTTGAGGGGCTTGAGACACCTTGGTCATCAGCCCCGTGTAGTTGGGAGTGTGTTGAAGCTGTCTGGCAACCTGTATTGCTGTGATGATTGTAGTTGTGTGTGTGAATGTATCTGGGACAGGGATGGAGTAGACGCTCCGGGACTTGAGCAAGGCACTATCCCGGCAATTTCCTGTAGGGAGTGTGGCAAAACCCACGGAAAAAGCACACTCAGGATAACCGCACCGGGATTCGAACCTACGATATCCGCACTTACCGCAGCTGCCCTTGCGACCATGGTGCACGTTTGACTAGCGCGGCTACGCCGCGGGATGAAATGCTTGTACAATTTGGCTTGAGTACCTATAACCCCCCCCCCCCCCATTCGTCGATCCTGGCTACGCTACTGTCATTTGAAATGACTTTTAGCCAGAAGATGCGCTTAATTCTTCGTAGGCATTTATTTATGTATACTTGCAGCTTATGGGTGATCTCTGAAGTAACCTTCCACATTTCACAACCATACAGCAGTACTGTTTTTACATTTGTTTGAAAAATGCGCAGTTTCGTTTTCATCAATATTTCTCTGGCCCTCCATATCGGATAGAGCTGTATGTATGCCGCATTGGCTTTGTGGATTCTCATTTTGACATTAGCTGTTGCTCCTCCCATCCTGCATAGTCACACTGCCAAAATATGTGAACTCTTCGACTTCCTGAACATCTTCGTCATTGACTCTGAGTTTCTGCCTGCTCTTCGCATTGACCTTCATCGCCTTTGTTTTCTGAGCATTTATCCAGGGCCCACTGCTCCAGCGTCTCTCTCCAGGTCCTGCAGCTTTCCCTCCATATCAGTATGTTTCTGAGTCAATAGGCATGTGTCATCGGCAAACTCGAGACTCTCCAATCCCTCGACCAGCCCCCACTGGATGCCTCTCTGCCTTCCCTCTAGAACTTTTCTCATGTCATCATCAAGGACAAGGAGGAAGATAGTCGGAGATAGGACACACCCTCGTCGCACACCAGAATTTACGGAGAAGGGCTCCGAGAGCTTCCCTTCATGGATTACTCTACATCTGAAGTCATCGTAGTCGTCGTTGTTATGCCATACTTTTGTAGTGTTCTCCATGGTGTTCGTTTCCAATGAATCAAAAGCCTTCTCAAAGTCCACGAACAGAAGAAATAACCTTGCGTTGTACTCATTAAACTGTTCAATAATGATCCGTAGAGTGTTAATTTGGTCGATGCATGAGCGGTTGCTCCTGAAACCTGCTTGTTCTTTACGAAGTTGTTTTTCTATCCTTGTTTTTATTCTGTTGTGAATCACGCGAGTCATCACTTTACTGGGAATTGAAAGTAAAGTGATACCGCTCCAATTGTGACAGTTGGTCAGGTCACCAATCTTCGGTAATTTGACAAGGAGTCCCTCTCTCCATTCCTTTGGCAATTTTTCCTCGCTCCTGATTTTTGTAAACAGTTTGATGCTACTTCTCGGCCGTCATATCAGGATCAACGGTTACAAGCTCAGGCGCTAAATTATCCACTCCTTGTCAGATAGCTTCTTTGATCTCATTTGTTGAGGGTGGTTCAGTGTTGATGCCATCCATTTCACCATCTTCATTTACATACGGCATCTGCCTATCTTCCTCTACGTCCTCTCTGTTCAACACCTCCATGAAGTGCTCCCGCCATCTGTTTAATTTTGCTTAGTCATTAGTGAGCATGTCTCCTTGTTTACTCTTGATGGGCCTACTTTGTTTAAATTTCTTCTCTGCGAGTTTCCTCATGCAAGCCTTTCATATTTCTTTCTCTTGCTGCATCTCTGCTAATTCAGCAAGGTCTGATACCCACTTTTTCCGGTCTGCTTTTGCATTCTTCTTTACTTCCCGGTCTTTAAGCATGATATGCTGCTTGGAGTTCAACTTTCTGGGTTCGTGTCCTGCAATTATTCAGCTTTAGTTTCATCTCTCTACGTTGTTCTATACACTTCCAAGTGTTTGTTGTCATCCATTCTTACCTCCTGGTGTTCTTGAAGCCAAGTACCTCCTTTGCTGTATTTGTAAACGTGGTCTTAACTTTCTCCCAGTGCTCTTGAACATCATCTCCATTCACCTGCAGGGCTGTAAACCTGTTACGGAGGTTGATCTTAAACTGTTCCTTGTTTCTCTCATTTTGTAGTTTTCCAACATCAAACCTTTTCATTTTCTGCTCAAAGCGTTTCTTTACAGCTGCAATCTTAACTCGGATGCGGGCAGTTACTAGATGGTGGTCGCTGCCTATATCTGTTTCTCGTCGATTTCTGACATCCAGAAGTGACCTTCTCCAGCTTTTGCTAATCGACAGGTGGTCAATCTGGTTTTTCACCCGGCCGAAGCCGTCGGATTTTTTAAAGAGCGTTAAAATTCCTCAGTAGGTTTCCTTCGGAGGGGAAGTAAAGCCGGCGGTCCCATGTCATAGATTTATGGCATGTTAAAGAACCTTCCACTAATTGCACCTGTGTGAAGCTAAATTGGATAGGTTAAGAATGTAAACAACGCTCTTAGGTTTCTACGTTCGTTGCCAAGAGCCAACAGCGGTGGCGTCTAGTAGCTAAGTTCTGAACTTGGCCTAGTAGTCGTTGACGGTGGTGCTTGGCAGCAAAAGTAGGAACTGTTTGAAAAATTCTAAGTTGCAGTCTGTACTTAAATTTTAAAAAACAGATAACACACACTAATACAGTCATCACAATTAACACCCGTTATCAGACAGATTCTACACACACCCAAAGTACACAGGGCTACATGACCAACCAATCTGGTTTTCGGTTCGCAGATCTGGGGATCTCCATGTCACTTCGTGGCATTCTTTGTGAGGGAAGAGGGTTCCACCGATAACAAGTTCTCCATTCTCATTCATGACACCCAATCCGTGTTGGCCTATTACTTGTTCAAGTCCCAGATTTTCAGCACCAAGTCTCCCATGACTATCACAATATCCTTCTTGTTTATGGTCTGCATGGTAGTCTGGAGTTCTGAATAAAATTTTGCTTTGTCCTCTGCTTCGGCTTCTTCTGTAGTTGCATACCATTGGACCACCGAAACATTTCTGATCTTCCCCTTGAACCTTGCAGTGATAATTCTTGATGAAATGGGTTTCCAGTCGAGCAAACTGCTCTTTGTTCTCTTGTTTAGGAGCAATTCCACTTCCTCATGATGTGGGTCGTCTTCATTTGGCTTACGCGAGTAGAGGAAAGTTTGTCCGGTCAAAGTTCTCATCTCTCCAAATTCGTTCCACCTTACTTCACTAACTCCTAGGATATCCAATCTGTACCGTTCTGCCTCGATAGCGAGCTGTTTTAGTTTTCCAGTGTGGTACAATGTTCTAACATTCCAAAATCCAACATTCATGTCCTTTTTCAAGCCAAAGGTCGTCGTTGTAGGATCCATCCGGCTGCTTTTCTTAGTTTCTTTAATACTGGTACTGTATATGTTTTTTTTTTAGCAACTGGGAGTTATTAGGCCACATTTGCCGAGTCCCATGGTGGGTCTGCCACCTTAAAGCCACTTGCTCCCTCCCAAGATGATGTGGGTGGAAATGATGCCATTTACTGCATCATTTTTTGGTTATCCCGCCATATACTCGCTCGCCAGAGCCTCGTCTGTTGTAACAGGGTGCACCGCAAGAAGGTGAGGTTGACATTTGCAATTGGAGAGGTTATTTGAGATGCCTCCAAATGCTTTGCACTCCTTTTTCAAAATTATTATTATTATGATTATTCGCAAAGTAGTATGTGGCGGCGGCATCTTTTAACTCGCAAGGAATCAATGCGTTTATGAAGTTTAAAATATGGTTGCTTATGTTTAATTACCATGCATTTACGAATAGCGCATTTTTTGAGGTTAGGATTTATTCATACTAGTCATTTTAATCGGATAAATAACATGTTCAAAAGCATCCGGAGAAATGATTTTTAACAATCTTCACCAGGACAAAACCTGTCAAAGTTTTACGAGCAGTAATGGAGTGATCAATGTATCTTATTATTCGCAACGAGAAAGGTTGGATACCCAGGACCTGATGGTTGATTGGGTCAAATCAGTTTGGCACCGCAGACCAGGTGTTGATCACAAGCAGCGTGGACTTCTTGTTCTAGGGCATTTAAAGGGCATCCCACTGACGAGGTTAAGTCAGTGATTGGAACGGGAAACGCTGATTTGGTGGTTATACCTGGTGGCATGACGTCACAACTCCAGGTAATGGATGTAGTGGTGAATAAACCATTTAAGGATCATCTCCGTCAGCTGCACACCGAGTGGCTCTTGGAGGGCAATCATGCCGTTATTCCAACTGGCAAGTTGGCATGCTGGGAGAATGGTTCCTATTGCCTGGGGAAGGATTTCGAGTGACTCTATTGTTGCTGGTTTTAAGAAATGCTGCATTTCTAATGCAGTGGATGGTTTGGAAGATGATTTGTTGTGGCAAGCAGTGTGTGGTGCTCGGGATGAAGATGAACAGGATGGTAACAGTGATATTGAAAGTTATAGTGAAACTGACGGGGATTAATGTGAGATCGAGGACCTACAGCATTTAAAGGATGTGATAATTTTAAAACATGTTTGGTACAAATAGGGAGTTGCGTGACATATGTAAATCAGTACTTAAACTATGTTTTAGTTGTAGATAACCCTGTATAATAATAGTAATAAAAAATTATGTTTTTCATTACTGGATACAAGGAAACAAATCATATCGATTTAAAATAGCTTCAATTAAGTGTTGAGCAACTTCTAAGTTATAACAAACCTACCAGTCACTGTAAGCTAATTTGCAAGCACAACCTTAAGGGCATATATTGTGCAAGTTATGAATTCACGAGTATTTCTTTGAAAAAAATCTGCAAGAGGCAGTTGATAACTAGGCCCCGTCTTATATTCAGGGTCATCTTACATTCGGGTATATGCGGTACATCTCTTTCATGGCTAATTTTATACTGTTTATATTATTTTTTTAACTGATCCACTCTTTTTGCCGGTCAGTGTAGCTTGCAAGTGACTCTGAAATGGCTTCACACCTCCTCATAGTCATAGTTTACTCACATGTTTTCAGTTCCCTGGAATTAGCCAGGACACACTGAAGCAGTCTGGAGTTGGAAAGGCTGTTATGTACCTGTATAAACATCCAAAGGAGACCAAGGAGAATCGGGAAAGGGCAGGGAAGCTCATTAATGAATGGGCTCGCCCCATCTTCAACCTATCAACTGACTTCAAGGGTATGTCTAGAATTTTGCAATTTCTGTATGATAAAACGTGTTAGGATTGCATGACATTAATTCAAAATCAGATCTATTCCCTTGATATGCTTATTTGTAGGCAGTGGTTTCAGTGAAGTAAGCAATGGGTGAATATTTTATATTGAAAATTGCGTTGTTTTAGCGTTATATATTTATTGGCAGGCGGCATAATAATAATTCACAGTGTATTTGTATTTACTCTTTTCTCTCTCTCTTCCATCTCTTCGTGTTATATGTGTTGTTTATTAGCGGCTTCGGTGGCGTAGTTGGTAGCATGCTGAACTGCTGTGCCCAAGAGAGTGGGTTCGAACCTGGCCGAAGTCGTCGGATTTTTAAAAGCGTTAAAAATTCTTCAGTATGCCTTCCTTCGGAGGGGGAGTGAAGCCGACGGTCCCATGTCATAGATTTATGGCATGTAAAAGATCCTTTCACAGACTAAACTTGTGTGAAGCTAAATTGTTAGGTTAGATTTCATCGAGACACTCTATCAAAGTTCCAACGTTCACCACTAGGTATCATTGATATCTGGTAGCGAAAGTTGGAACTACTTGAAATTGAACGGAACTTTTAGCTCACCCTAAGGGTGTCCGCTGGAAGCAGCTACAGACTCTGGCCAGACGAACATGTCCTGGGACCCTCCCGGCACTAAAAGCCATACGATAAATAAATTAAAAAATAGGTAATAGGTGCTTGTTTGCGTGGGAGTCTCTTCTTCTTCAATATATATTCATATGATGTTTATTTCTCATATACTGTATATTCATATATACATACCTGCCAACTTTTACGGTTTATCCGTAAAATTTACGGAAATTGCAGCTTTTTACGGTTTTACGGATGAACGGTGTCATTTTACGATTTTGCGGACAAAAATTTGAAACGATAATTTACATTCGATAATACCGCCCACTTCCGTACAATCGATTGTTTGCGTGGGTCGAAGGCAAGTCCACGATAGTCGATAACTCGTTCTTTGATATGATTCGTACTTTTAAAACCGTGTGATGGTTGTGTCTTCATTTGTAATTGAATTTGATGCCGGGATAACCGTTCTTCCATGTGTCGACAGGCTCTGCTTCGCATATTCTTTGTTCCGCTCCGTTCGCTCGTTGCGATTTAAACCATATTCTTTGACCACGTTAGTTGTTCATTGTTCGCGAAGTTGGCGTTCCTTGAATGTTTTCGTCTTTAAAGGTTATGGCATATTTTAATGAAGCGTTCGAGTTTTTGTGCTATAACTTCGTGCTTCGCAGTTTCCTGTATTCCTTGGACTAATTACATTCGTTCCACGTGTGTGTGTGTGTTTTTTTTCTACCATGTGCATATTCTTTCTTCACGTGGTTGGCGTCGTTTTCATTTAATGGCTTTGTGTGTCTTGACATGTTTTAATGAAGTGTTGGCTGTCTAAGTGTTTTATGTTATAATTTTATGTGACGTTCAGTGATCCAGGTTCCTTTCGATGTTTTAGTAGATATCGAGAATGAACAAATCCAACAAGAAACAGTACTTCCAGACATTTAAAGAATCGTACTCGGTTGATTTTCCGTGCATACTAAAATCAAGAAAGGGAGAAAAATTTGCCTTTTGCACGGTATGTGGGTGTGATATTAATATTGCACATGGTGGAAAAAACGATTTAAGTAATCATGTGAAGTGCGGTAAACACATTCGTTATGTTAAATCGAAGGAAGATAGCAAGAAAATCAACACCTTTTTTGCTAAGTCTGGAAACGTTGACAGTGACGTAATTAGGGCCGAGTGTCTGTTTACTTCCTTTTTGGTGGAACACAATGTGCCCTGAAGTGCGGCTGATCATGCTGGTGCTTTATTTAAGAAGATGTTTCCCACATCAGAAGTTGCAAAGAAATATAGTTGTGGTCGCACGAAAACGACATGTATTGTAAATAAAATGGCAAAAAATGCATCATCTGAAGTTGTTAAGGCCTTCAGAACGGACCGGATACAGATAAATCCCTTTTCTTTTCATCAGTGAGAAACTACTTTTATACTGCCTGTGACTACATCATCAACAAGTTTCCACTCAAGGATGACGTGTTAAAGAATGCTCAAGTTGCTAGGTTAGACAAAATTGAAGATGCACAGTTATCTTCCATTCGTTTTTTTCTTGGAAAAGTTTCCTATCATGTTATGCAAGGAAGAGAATGAAACTACAGATGAGGAGGTGAATGAGCTTCAGAGGCAGTTCACAGCTCTTGCGGTAGATGACA
Organism: Meconema thalassinum; assembly: GCA_946902985.2. Classification (NCBI taxonomy): domain Eukaryota; kingdom Metazoa; phylum Arthropoda; class Insecta; order Orthoptera; family Tettigoniidae; genus Meconema; species Meconema thalassinum. The sequence continues at coordinate 304,712,520 of OX336393.1, forward strand.
CTTTGGCTGCACATCAAGATGCTGCAAGTGATTCCAGTTGGGCACAAATATCAAGAATTCGTGGAGCCGATGGACTTCTTAAGTATAACCGAATTTCTAGAGTATTGCTCTCTATTCTCACCATACCCCATAGCAATGCAGAATGTGAACGTTTTTTTAGCCTTGTGAAGAAAAATAGAACACAGTTCAGGTCATCCATGTCCAATGAATCTCTGGAGTCTATTTCTATTTTGAAGACCAGGAGTTCTGGTCCCTGTTATGACAAAACATTTTCTCAAGACTGTTTGCAGGAAGCTAAAAAGGCCACAACCATGACTTAAATGTCGAACTAGCATGTGATTTGCAGTGTGTATTATATTATTTCTTGCCTGTGTTACGTTAAACAAGTTTTATTGTTTAAAGCCTTTTTCAATTATCGTATATCAGCTTAATCTATCAAAGAAGTCCTATTATGTATGCTCCAAACCAATATTCATCACGCCTGCTGCTGATTAACATGGATTTCTTCTTGATTGTTATGTTCATCTACAAATCATGTAAGTAGATATGATTTCATTGAAGTATCCTGTTTAAAGCATGAATTATTGTATTTTGTAGCGCAGAAGTATTATTATTTCGTCAAGCCGGGGTATGTCGAAAATCGTTAATTTTTTTGTCGCGCGTGAGTTTTACTGATAGCCCTTTTCAAAAGTTGGCAGGTATGTATATATTTGTCGTAATTTGTCTCTTTCTCTTTTATTCTATTGTGTATCGATGTGTAGATAATGCATAATGATAATAATCATGATTGGTATAGTACCAAAGGATCAGCCAATTAAAGGCTTCCCGTTTCAGAGTGAACCCCAACAGATGGTTAGAGTTGAAATTAAGTTGAGTATTGAGGACAAGGTTGAAATTCATTTAAAGCAAATAGAAAGAAAGAGAGAGCAGTTTGCTTTAACAGATAAATATTTATTGTAAAGGCTATAACATGCAGTAAATAGAATAAGTAACTTTAACAACACTCTTGTTACACATATGATAAAAACTTTTTCATTGCTTTGCAAAGAAGGTACGAGAACCTGATTGAGGTTAACATCACCAGCAAAATGACTAGTACAGGTAGTGTTTGGGGGCTTAGCCCAAAATACTGAAGAAACTACAAAATACATGACACCTGGTCCAATCAACTGGAAAGCAAAAAGTTCCAGAGTGAGAGTTATGGAAACTGAATTCTCTTTTGTCAAACCCTTGGGGCCCCAACCCAAGCGGTTTGGAGGAGAAAGAAACTAACCTTCAAGGAAGGTAACTTACTTTAGGAAGCTAGATAGAAAAGAAAGTTGCATTAGAAGTATCAGCATACTTAATAATGCGTGGACAGACAAACATAACCTTAAAAGGGCTATGACGAACAGGGACCCAATCCTGCCGCTACATTAAAGAGAAGAAAATCATGAAAGAAGGCAAAACATGGCAAAAGCAAGCCGATATGTCAATCTCGATTCTGAGGTTCATACAAAAGCAATGTCATGTAAACACCTGTATTTTAAATACAAATAGAAAAGAGGCAAGTTACATGCCTAAACTCAAAGTAGTATTGCAGATTTACTGTAAGCATGAAGGCTTATGAAAAAAGTTTGTTCGACTTCTTATAAAGTCCAGATGAAAAACTTGGTAATCTAGTTTTAAATATAAAGAACAACAAATGTTACTTATCTGAGTTCTTGAGTTCTTGAAGTAATTTGGGGGTTAAGCAAACCACAGCTAGCACCGTGTCGCACATTATTTGGAAAAGGATGCATGCATAATTAATAACATGCTATACGTAGGTAGAAATTTAGAAATGAAATGCACTGTAACACTTTAGTAGACTTAATCACTTGCAGTGAGTACGCAGTTAAAGATGTAGCAGTTCCATTGGTAGAAGCTTAGAATACACTTTATCTTTAAGACCTGAAGAAAAGTTGAAGCAAAGCTTCTTTATGCAGAAATACTTAGCCGAATTTTAACATGGTTGCAGAGGTCCCAGAGTATAGGAACTAATGTCCGAAGAGAATCAAGAAGTAATCACTTCAACACATGATGTTACTAGAAGAATGACTGGTTGTCATATTTGAAGGCCAAGACGAAGTATCGCCGTTATAGCAAGTTTGCAATTGACGAATAGAATACTCGGTGATATTCGATGCATTCACCAAGCAAGCACCAAGTTACGACAAGATGCCGTGTAGAAAAGAATGACTGGTTGTCATTATGAAGTCTTGGGCGAAGTATCACAGGTGCGGCAAGTTTGCCATGGTGAACGGAGACTGACGTCCGATGTAGTCAGATGTATTTGATGAATTCGATGAAGTCACAAAGTTGCAGCCAGAGCTGGCCGCTTAAATAGCAATACAGCTGGTGTTCCAGAATATTCTGTGTCGTCTTGTGCCGGAAACGTGCTGTGATTGGTCAAGGCTGGATGGTCAACCAATGAGAGTCGAGAAATGGCTGTCAGTACAACATGGGCTGCTCAATGTGAAGGAATTGAAAGATTTCTATAATAGTGCTAGAAAAACGTGTTTTAAAATCGAGCATACTTGAATAAATAATATGTAAGTAGATAAATATAATTTTAACTTAGAATGGAAAAGCAAACAAATTATGAGAAAGTTATCAGCATGTGGTAATTTTAGAGGTTATGAAAAAATAAATGACATCTGAAATTCTTAACTTTTTCTCTCGCAAAGTAGAAACATTAATTTATTAATTACCGGCTTTGTAACCTTTCGCAAATGAGAACAATGATAATAATAACAGTATTAGTAATAATCAGTGCTTGATTTGTAAAAATAGAGGTTCTGGTGCTGTGGACTACCGGATGGTGGTGGGAGGGGGGCTATATGGAATATTGAAATATAGAGTTCTAAAAACGAAATTTTATGCTTTTGTGAACACCTCTAAAAATTAATCACTGGACAAAATAGCAATCTAATTTTGATTGCAATTTTAAATTTAATTGAAACTTCTGTAGCAACATTTTTCTTACCCTAGCCGTTGGCCTATATTACATTTTAATGTAGGCCAACTAGGCTACCATTCAAACAATGTACATTATTTCAATTTAATTTTTTTATTTAATTTAAAAAAAATATCTACACTCGGTTTGAAAATACACACTTGTTCACCATCTATCTTTTATTACTTGTTTTATACTTTTGCATTGACAGTTTTCTGAAACAATTATTTATTATAAAAGGTACTGTACTTAAACATGTTTTTCCTCACAGTTTATAAACTATTCCAAAGTTTAGGAAAGTTTTCGTTGTGTGTGCCTCCTCGCTGTTAGTATCCAGAGCGGAGTGCCGTCCCCGAAGCAGCCAAGATTCCACGTACTTTGAAGGGTCAAAATGAGTGAGTGGTTGGCCATTCGACTTCAGGAAAAGTAGTGAGGAGACAGTTTGTGTTAACAAAGATACAAAGAGGTTTCGGTACGGCGTACCGGTGCGTACCATCACAAATCTAGCCCTGGTAATATAAGAAAAGTAATAGTGCCTTGAATAAACGCCATTGTTGGAATCTGGGTTTACTTGTTGCTTCTCGTTTATTGATTGATCGCATAATTTATGTGTAAATGTCCGTCGCTGTTTGCTCAGGGTGGTATATATCAGGAATTGTACGTGTGATTGTTCATTAGTGCATATATCTGTGTTACATATAGTTGTGACTGTATGTGTGTAGTCAGTTGTTGTTGTTTTAAGGGTTGGAACTACGAGGCCCTTTGTATTGTTTATAGTCTTATAATGTTGTGTTGTCTACATTCTCTGAGAAGGATCACGCGTGTTATCCATATTTATAGTTCATAAAAGTTGTTAGTTCTTGTATTTGATTTATTGCTATGCATTGGTCTATCGTGTTGTTGTCCGAGTCACGAGTTGGATCCGGACCTTTGCGAAGATGCCAAGAATTAAGGGTTGTAACTTCGCCGCAATAGCTTAAAAATAATAAAAATGATAATAATGTCTGAACTTGTGTTCTTCCATTACGTGCGTGTATAATTCTGCCCTCTGTCACGTTACGTGTAATAATGATAACAATAATAGGTGGTTTTTGTTTACGAGGAACTGTGGAAAATCTTCAAAAGACACTTGTGAAGGATCCGCACTCCACAGTAGTATGGGATTCTTTCCCACTAAAAACCACATACCTTTTCCCACGATGCGTTCATCACCCCGGAACCGCTCTCGCATTACTTCAGGGTGATGTTGTGCTTACTTAGCCTCACAGACTTCTTCTTTCTTCATTTCTTCTTGAGGACGTTCGTACGCTTCCGGATCCCGCTTTTTCTGGCGAAGGACATCCTCCACATACACTGCTACATGATCCCATGATTGCTGGTTCCGTAACATCACAGAAATAATATTATCTGGTGTCAGTTCTCCCAATTCAGTTTCCACATTCTCTCTTCATCATCCAATGGCCACACACGAAGAAGGTGTGAAGTACATCATCGATGTTGTCACAATATATGCATGTTGCACCACTTGCTCCACCTACTCTATGCAGGAATTTCCGGAAATATCCATGTCCTATTAGAAGTTGTGTGAGGTAATAATTGACTTCACCATGGACTCTTTCGACCCAGGTATCCAGGCGTGGTATCAGTCGCTTGGTCCATTTACCATGAGGGTCACCTTCCCATCTGAGTTGCCATCGCCTCATCCGTTGATTAAAGGCACGCTTCTTTGCACATTTCTTTCCCAGCTCTCCTTGGGTACGCTAAATTTCTTGTCGCTCCAATGCAAGTAGATCTATTGGGGCTATTGCTGCCACCGTGAGGATTGCAGGTTCAGAAACCGTGCGGTATGCACATGCAATACATAAAGCTGCTCTCCGTTGTACGGCAAGTATCCTTCTCTGATACCATGCAAACCTCAAGGATTTGGCCCAAACTTCAGAGCCATACAGGAGCACTGACCGAACTGTCGTCATGAGGAGGAGTCTTTTACTTGTTTTTGGGCCGTTAATATTGACCATCAGCCTACTAAGTGCTGTCATGTATTTTACTGCCTTATATGTCGCTCTCTGAATATGGTTCCAGAATGTGAGCTTGGAGTCAAGTGTCACTCCTAAATATTTTAGGTAGATTTCATTAGAAAGCTAACTATTGCAATGGGTCCCATGTTTCGACTTCCGGAAAATTTCGACATATCTTCGCGTTTCACATCCTCCAGACCCCAAAACCACCGTCAGTTCAAAAGTTTATATATAATTTATGTATGTATATATATATATATGTATATTAGTTTCTTGTGGACACGATAACTGTCGTAATTTTGCACCAATCACTTTGAATTTTTTACATAATATGTATACCCTTAAAATCTCGGTCGAGTTCGTTAATGGGCGAAATCGGTCGAAGGGGGTGAAAATGGGAGGCTTTTTTCGAAAAAGTGAAATTTCGCTATAACTCTCTTAATACGTGAATTATCGAATCCATTCAAAGTTCAAAATATGTGTCGGATAAGTGCCAAAAATTTATGTCAAATAAGTTTTTTGATAGCACCAACCATTGACAAAAGGGGTGGGAAAAAGTGGGTTTTTCGGGAAACATTAATCATATCTCTGATAATAGGCACAATATCAAAGCCGTACAAAATGGACAATATTCCTCCAATAATTACCTAAAACTTTTGTCTGAAAGAATTTTTGATATGACCCACCATTACGCCACGGGGTGAGCAAAATGATTTAAATTATAAGAAAATACCAAGTGCCAAGAGAGGTTGCCATGACAACTTTACTTTTAATTGATAAGGGATGAGCCATCAGCAGTTACTATGACAACGACACTGCACGAGATAACATTCAGTTTTCCATCTGTCTGTGGGAAGCGACTTCGGTTTCGGAACTGGTAGCATGCTGAACTTCTATGCCCAAGATCGCGGGTTCAAACCCGGCTGAAGTCGTCGGATTTACTAAGAGCGCTAAAAATCCCTGAGTTTGCTTTCCTTCGGAGGAGAAGTTCCAACGTTCGTTGCGAGTTGATGGTTCCGGTGGCATCTAGTAGCCAAGTTCACAGATAGGTGTCGTTGATGGTAGTATTTTAGGTAGATTTCATTAGAAAGCTAACTATTGCAATGGGTACCATGTTTCGATTTCCGGAAAATTTCGACATATCTTCGCGTTTCACATCCCCCAGACCCCAAACCACCGTCAGTTCAAAAGTTTATATATAATTTATGTATGTTTATATATATATATATATGTATATCAGTTTCTTGTGGACACGATAACTGCCGTAATTTTGCACCAATCACTTTGAAATTTTTATCGAATATGTATACCTATAAAATATCGGTCGAGTTCGTTACTGAGCTAAATCGGTCGAAGGGGATGAAAATGGGGGACTTTTTTTCGAAAAAATGAAATATTGCTATAACTCTCTTAATATGTGAAATATCGAATCCGTTCAAAGTTCATACTATGTGCCGGAAAAAGCTCAAAAATTTATGTTTGAAGAGTTTTTTTTATAGCACCAACCATTGACCAAAGGGGTGGGAAAAAGTGGGTTTTTCGGGAAGCATTAATCATATCTCTCTTAATAGGCACAATATCAAAACCGTACAAAATGGACAATATTCCCCTAATAATTACCTAAAACTTTTGTCTGAAAGAATTTTTGAAATGACCCACCATTACGCCAAGGGATGAGAAAAATGATTTCGGAATTATAAGAAAATGCCAAGAGCTATCAGTGGTTGCCATGGCAACACTACTAAATTGATGAGGGATGAGCCAGCAGACGTTGCCATGACAACGCACTTGCGCGAGATCAGATTCAGATTTCCATCTGACTAAGTGTGAAGCGGCTTCGGTGACGTAACTGGTAGCACGCCCAAGGTCGCGGGTTCAAAGCCGGCCAAAGTCGTCGGATTTTCTAAGAGCGCTAAAAATCCCTCAGTATGCTTTCCTTTGGAGGGGAGGATCCAACGTTCGTTGCGAGTTGCTGATTGCAGTGGCATCTAGTAGCCAAGTTCACAGCTAGGTGTCGTTGACAGTAGTATCTGGTAGCAACATTAGGAACTACTGCTTGAAATTGAGCGTCTGCATTCCTTACCTGAATTACAGACTAATACAGCCATCACAATTCACACCGTTTATCAGACAGATTCTACACTCACCCAAAGTACACGGGGTTACATGACCGCGTTGTCGCAGCCCCTAAACTGAGGAACCAACCAACATCTCTGCGGGAGATATAATTTTGCGTGAAGAAGTAACAGACCGTTACATAGTTATACATCAGTGTCGAAACCTTGCATAAGGACAGTGTGACCACAAGTATAAAAAAGGACTCCAAATGACAAGAAGTTTACCGTCATCATAAGACAATAAAATGTTTAAAATATGCATAAAATGACGAAAAACAAAGTTAATTAATCTCCAATTATAAAATACTTTCACGCAATAAATGAGGTCTGATCCTTCTACGAAAACCTGCATATTCTGCCTATTTTCGCCTATCCCCAAGTTTGTCCGGTGAAATCTACCTCCGCCTTCCGGCGTGCCGAGAGGACTTTTGTACTCATAGATGTTTCAATCACTGTATCTCCTACAGTCATTGGTACAAGAGTCTCAATCCTTTTCCTCGTCAGAAGAACTATCTCCGTTTTATGTTCTGCTAGTGTTAGTCTGTGACTCATCATCCATTTTTTTATGCGCCGCATCACCTGGTTCAATTTGATTTGAGCCATCTTTACGTTGCGGGCCACTATCAAGGGCAGCCACATCATCAGCCTAGCCCACTAGATTCGTATCCTCTGGCATCTCCAGACGTAGCAAGCCATCATACATGATGTTCCAGAGATCTGGACCCAGGATCGATCCCTGCGCTGCTCCAGCCATTAGTCGTTTTGCCCTTTGCCCATCTTCCGTATCATACAGCAGAGTGTGATCCCTGAAGTAGTCTCTCATTATGCGCATAAGATACTGTGGTACTTTGAAAGTCTTTTCAAGAGCTTCCAACATGTCATTCCAACTTGCCAAATTAAAAGCATTCTTTACATCCAGGGTCACAAGAAGTGTCACTTTACGAGAATGATGATTGCCCGTTTGCGCTCTTTCTACTGTGTTCACCACCTCCCATATTGCATCAATAGTAAAATGTCCTCTCTGAAATCCATGCTGATGAACAGATAAATCCCCTGCTATCTGAACTGCTGAGAGAATTCTTCGCAGCAGAAGTTTCTCTAGGACTTTTCCAGCTGTGTCCAACATACATAAAGGTCTATAACCACCAGATTTTCCTTTGCTGATCAAAACCAATCGAGCCATTTTCCATCGGACATTAAAACGCCCACTTGCAGGCAATGATTGTACATATTCAACAACGGTTCTGGACAAAGTTCTGATATTATCTTAAGCACTTCTGCAGGTATATCATCTGGTCCTGGAGCCTTCTTGTTTCTAAGAGAGCTAAAAGCTATATTCAGTTCTTCTACTGTGAGGAGAGGTATATCATTAAGTTCACTTTCATCATCACAATCAGTCCTCTCTGGATGGTAGGGAAATAGTGTATCCACAATTGTTTTAATGGTTTGTGAATCCATGCTCGGGTTTGAGAATTTACCAAGTTTCTTCATTACAATCTTATAACCCAGACCCCATGGATCATCTTCCACTTCCTTTGCCAAAGCCCACCATTTATCAACTTTACTCTTCTTAATTGCTTTGCCGAGCTCCTTCTTTGCTGACTTATACTCCGCTGTGACTGAGGTATTCACTTGTCTGCCTCTCGTCCTCTGGGTTTTGCGTCGAAGTCGCAGGCAGTTTCTTCTCAATACTGCAATCTTTTCGGTCCACCTATACGCTGGGCGTCTGCTAGTTCGTGGTCTCTTTCGGGACATTGATGTATTGCATGCTTTTGGATTAGTTGCATGGTGAGTTCAACACGTACACCAGCTGCTTCCTTTCCTCTACAGCAAGAACATTTGTCTGCTATGTTCTCCATTCCATTTTGTATTACATCAAGAAACGTTTCCTTGTCAATGCCGGCTATATTCCACAGTGCTGGCCTGCACAGTATGTTTCTTGCTTGAGAAACTTCCTGAAGTAAATGAAAGATGATAAATTGGTGATCACTTCCTGTATAGTCCTCAGTAACTTGCCATCCAGTAATCTTAGGCGCGATATTCTCCATTGAGAATGTTACATCCGGTATTGTTCCCTGACATCCTGGCCCGTCGGAGTGTTGGTACTTTTCCATTTTTTTATATATATATATATATTTTTTTTTTTATTTTTTTTATTTTTTACGAGGGACTGTGGAAAATCTTCAAAAGACACATGTGAAGGGTCCGCACTCCACAGTAGTGTGGGATTCTTACCCACCAAAAACCACCTCCCTTTTCCCACGATGTGTTCATCACCCCGGAACCGCTCTCGCATTACTTCAGGGTTATGCCGTGCTTACTTAGCCATTCAGACTTCTTCTTTCTTCATTTTTTCTTAAGGATGTTCGAACGCATCCATTTCCCTCTTCTTCTGGCGCAGGACACCTTCTATGTAAATAGCTATCTGGTTCCATGTTTGATAATTTCAGAGCATCATCTGTAGGATGTTGTCCGGCATGATTACCCCTATAGAAGCTTGTAGATCTCTTCTATGTGTTGACCAGCGTTCACAAACAAAGAATGTGTGGAGCGCATCATCCTCTTCATTACAATAATGACACAAAGGACTATTAGCCACGCCTATGTGATGCAGGAATCTCCGAAAATATCCATGGCCTGTTAGGAACTGTGTCAAATAATAGTTGACCTCTCCGTGGTTTCGATCAACCCAGTCAGCCAGACGCAGAATAAGTTTCTTTGTCCATCGACCTCGTTGTCTCATCATCCCACTTCTGTTGCCATCGTTCCATACAATGGTTGTGTGCAGACGTCTTTGCCTGGTGTATGCCCAGTTCTTCTTTGGTGCGCCAAACTTCCTGACGCTCTAAGGCAAGTAAATCAATTGGTGCTACTCCCGCTACCGCTAGAACAGCAGGCTCTGAAACAGTGCGATATGCACATGTGATCCTCAGTTCTCCTCTCCGTTGTACTGCTGCTATCCTTTTACGATACTTCTCGAACCGTAAGGACTCAGCCCAGACCTCAGCTCCATAGAGTAATATGGACTGGACTGTTGTCATCAAGAGACGTCGTTTACTAGGCTTGGGACCTTTAATATTACCCATTAATCGACTCAAAGCGGTCAAGATATTTGCTGCTTTATCCGTCACTCTTTGAATATGGGCCCAGAATGTGAGCTTCGTATCTAGCGTCACACCCAAGTACTTCGTACTCCTTGATGAATTAATCATCGTCTCTCCCACTTGCATTGGTACAAGAGTGTTGATTCTCCTTCTCGTCAGCACAACAATCTCCGTTTTATGGTCAGCTAATGACAGCTTATGTTCCGTCATCCAATCTGTGACACGTCGCATTACCTGATTGAGTTTCAGTTGCGCCAGCTCTATATCACGAGCCACAATCAGAGCAGCAACATCATCAGCATATCCTACCAATATTGCATCTTCGGGCATCTTCAGCCGAAGCAGGCCATCGTATGCAATATTCCAGAGATCTGGCCCAAGAATAGATCCTTGAGCTGCCCCAGCGGTTAATCTTTTAGTCCTATGCCCTTCCTCGGTATCGTACTGCAAAATACGGTCCTTTAGATAATCCCTCATTATCCGCATGAGGTATCTCGGTAGTCGAAATTTATCTTGAAGTGCCACCAAAATGTCACTCCACTGGGCAGAGTTAAAGGCATTCTTCACATCTAGAGTCACAAGTAGCGTAACTTGACGTGAGTAATGGTTACCCATCTGAGCTCTGTTTGCAGTCTCTACAACTACCCGCACAGCATCAATAGTCGAGTGCCCTTTTTGAAAGCCGTATTGTTGGGCAGATAGATCTCCAGCTGATTGAACTGCCATCAATATTCTAGGCTGTATTAGTTTTTCTAATCCTTTTCCAGCCATATCCAGCATACATAATGGCCTGTAGGATGAAGGCAAATTTCCTCCCAATTTTTCTTTGCTAATAAGAACCAGTCTGGCCTTCTTCCAGCAGGCACTAAAAACGCCTGCCTTCAGACATGCGTTATACATGTTCAAAAGGAGTCGCGGGCAAGCTCTTGCTGCCTCCTTAAGTGCTTCTGCTGGAATCCCATCTGGTCCAGGAACCTTCTTGTTCCTGATAGAATTAATCGCTTTCAATAATTCTTCCTCGGTGAACAATGGTATTTCTTCAATATCCATGCAACCATCATCTTCATCAATCCTCTCCGGATGTTCCGGAAACAGCGTACTGACTATTTCGTCCATAGTGTGTGCATCCATTATCGGATTAGAAAAAGTTCCAAGTCTCTTCAATACAATCTTATATCCTAGTCCCCAAGGATCGTTGTCAACTTCTTTGACCATTTCCCACCATTTGTCAGCTTTACTTCTTTTAATTGCATCCCGAAGCGCCTTTCTTGCAGATTTGTGGTCTTCAGAGAATGAGGCTGCCTCTTCTCTTCCTCTCGCTCTATGTGCCCTTCGTCTCATCCTCTGGCAGTGTCGCCTCATATCAGCAATTTTCTCCGTCCACCAGTATGCTGGCTGTTTGTGTTTTCGCGTTTTCTTCCTGCACATGGATTTATTGCAGGCTTGATGAACAAGCAACATAGTATTCTCTACCCATTTATCCGCCGCCTCTCTCCCCTCAAATGAAAAGCAACTCGTTTCAACTTTCACCATTCCTCTCTGTATTACCTCACAGAACTTTTCTTTATCCATAGTTGTGGGATTCCAGTATGATGATTTGCGTATGACAGCGCTTTGTTGTCGATTTTGCTGAAGTACACAGAAAGTAACATACTGATGATCGCTTCCTGTGTAGTCCTCAATCACCCACCATTCAGATATTTTTGACAAGAGATCATCTGACGCTAAAGTCACATCTGGTATGGTTCCATTGCAGCCAGGTCGTCGAAAGGTAGGCGTATTTCCAACATTTACGGTCGACAATCCTAACCTTGCAGCCATTTCCAGTATACGACGTCCTCTGGAATCTACATCCGGCATACCCCATTCCAAGGCCTTGGCATTGAAATCTCCAGCTACAATAAGGTTATTTCCCATACCACGCAATGTGTCCTCAAGGCTATCCAACTTGTTCTGGAAATCAGCAATGGGCTCGTTCGGAGTGAAGTAACAGCTCACGTACGTAAGCGTGCCATTCTTAACCCAGACGAAACCATCCTTAGAACCTTGATCTGTCACTGGATATTTTCCCAGATCCGGAATGAAAATTGCGGCTGTTCCAAGGTTGTCCGCAAACCACCCATGATGGTCCCTGTTCTGATACTTTTCCAATAGTAATGATAATAATAATGATAACGATAATAGTAATGATAATAATAATAATGATGATAACGATAATTCTAATGATGATAATAATAATAATTTTCAGTGTATTATAGCTTGTATGTAGGTGAGTAGCTAGTGTGAAGATTGTGGTGGCATGAGATCAAGCCTTGTCTAGGGGGGGCTATGTCTGAGATCTTACTAGAAATGTTCAAGACTGGTGCGCTCCCGCAGTGTTTAAAGGTCACTGGGGTGCGGTTTAGTAGGAAGGGGAGATTGAAAGCTGCGAGAGGTGTTTTATCAGATATGTGGGCACGTGTATAGAAACTGGTGTATGGGGGTGTATGAAGGATTGTAGGGAATGCGAGGGGTTGTACCTGGCTGGGATCTTATTAAACCGTTATCTGGTTGAACCCAGGCGACTCCGCCAATGTATTGGTGGGTTTCTGGCGTAGGTGGGGGTGAGAATTGTGTAAGGTGTGGTTGCGAAAGAGGTGCCCAAGATCGTGTTGAACTTTCCTTAGTTCAACCCCGGCGCATCTGACCATCGTTTTGGCGTGAATTGGAGTAGGCGGGGGTGAGTGTAGTGTATGGAGGGGCTGGGGGAGTATCTTGAGGGGTTGCGAGAAGGGATGTCTTTTGTGTAGCAAAAAGCACTCGTGATATGTGTTGAACCATTCTATCTTCGGTTCAACCCTGGCGACTCCACCAGTGTTTTGGTGGTCGCTTCCCGATGAATGGGGCACTCTCATGGGTAGTTATGTGGGGACGTTTCCCAGAGGAAAGTGCCATGCCAAACTCTTCGAAGGGTAGAGGGATGTGTTAAAAGGGAGTGTCTGCATGGTCAAAGCATGAGCGATGACCGCACATGCTGGGTGATGACTTGCAGATCGAAACAGCAAAGTGCATGGTCTACAAGGTCGCGTCAGCTGCTGCAGGGTGTCGAGCGATACGGGAAATAAGGGAATTATACGGGAATTTTAGTGACCCGGGAAAAGTACGGGAATTATACTGGAAAATCGCACTTGATACGGGAAATCTTGAAAAGTCTCAGAATGCCTGACTTCTTAGCCCCCAAAAGCTCCTCCCGCTCAGTCTTCTATTTCGCCTACAGACCTCAATTTGCGCCACCGATAGAGCGCTAAGCGGGACGAGAACCCAGCCAACATCGAATGCATGCTTTGCCTGGCCGACCGCCGGTCGTACCCTCTCCGCGCGCCAGGCTCGTTGCTGACAATGACATGCAGGAATCAGTCCGCATTGTTATTCAGAGGAGACCTGGGTTTCTCGACAAGAGCAGCCCTTAAAGAAGTTAACAGCTTAAGATCTCAGAAAATTCCAGACGCGGATGTGTTGCAATTTCGCACCAACTGCTGAAAATTGTACATTCGTATCCTATGGCTGAAAAAATCAAAGAGAGGTCAACTCTTGCTCACAAGAGACCCGTACTATTTCCTGCCTAGACCCTATAGGGGTCGCTGAGACTCTTAAGTTAAGAGGAAGTTAGGATCGTCATTGCCCTGGAAATTCTTTGTAGGCTAATCAGAAGAATTTGCTTTCTGGCGCAATGGCTGACCGCATCAAGAGCAGCTACTCCGCACTTCTGAGACTGCCCTCCGTCACTGCGCGTTTGAAGCAGTTCGACGGAAAAGAGCCACGGCTCGACGTGATGTGGTCTGAATTAGTGGCTTCAGCACCTTCCTCAGTTCCTGCCAAAAACTAGCTCACAAGCTTCGTTAAAATGATATTGTTTTTGTATCACAACAATGCAGCTCTAGACAGAGGTTTCTCCCTGAACAAGGAGTGCGTGATCGTCAATCACAAAGAAGCAAGTCTGATTGGCATGCATATTGTTCAGGACCCTGTGATGGCAGCTGGTGGAGTAGAAAAGATAACCGTGAGCAAGAGTCCATACTGCAAGAAACTCCTACGCCATGTTCAAGGAAGCAAAACAAGTGCAAAGCGACGGCTAAGGTGGCAGTCGAAAGAAAAGCCACGAAAGATCTCCAGGAATTGGAAAACAAACAAAAAAAGTAGTACTGTCAAAATAACTTAATTTTGTGCTGTGTATAACTGAAGTTCCTAGTAACAATCTTGTATTTGTCAAAGTGACATAATTTCGTTTTGCATTATTTTATTTTCTATTATCTACTTTGATAAAATAAATCTAAATTAAAAAGTATTCGCGGCGTGTCGCGTGTGGAATGTTACTGTTTTTCACCTTTCCATGGTCTTCTTTCGCAGGGTAGATGCACATACCAAAGTGTTTTAAAGTGCGTGCAAACACTCAATGCAAATGCGTCACACATGCATAAATTTCAAAAACTTCAAACAATATCTCACAGCTCTCGACATTTTACTATCAAACACCCGTCACCAACATGTGGCTACAAAATACTCCAAACAAGTGACAGAATTTTTCCCGTATGGGCAGGCATTGTTTCAGTCGCTTATTAACCTCTGCCTGTGTCGGATTTCCTTTCATTGTCATTGTTTCCTTACTTTTACTTCGCCGAAGTTCGACCCGAGGACTGGATACATCCCGTACAGCATGTGCAGAAAGAAATACTGAAGGCGATCTGGATATCGCAGTGGATGAAATGATTATTAACCTTGGCAATTCATCAAGCTCTGACGAAGACAATGATGGTGGTGATGATGATAGGGACAGTGAAGGGATGGAGGGTGTCAAAGATATCCTTGCAAAGTGACTGAGGATAAGTTATTTATTGGTGTCAGTTCGCTTGCGTCAATCGATAATCGAGCACATGCTATTGTTTCCCGTCATAGTGTTCAAAATACCGTCTGTCATTCAATAGCCTACAACTCGACAATATAAAACCATGGCAATAATATCGCCACAGAGCGGCTTGTTTGAGTGCTCAGTGCTAAATATGTCTTTACCTTAACTTTACTCTTGTATTATCAAGAAAGCTAATATTAATCGTAGAGAGTCGCGATTCAGTGAGTGTGCATGGTGTTGTTATCTGTCCACTACTGTAGTAAGCTGTGAACGACCTCCGCACAGACTCTTGTTTCATGTTAAAGGATAATCATTGCATGGTGAGTTATTCATTAAGATTAACTGGAGGGTTATCCATTTTTTAAGTCCGTATTGACGCTTACAAATCAAATATATTGAGTAAAAAGTTTCCGCCCAATCAATACTTTTTCTGAAAATTTTTTACTTTTTTTCTCACATTAGGGACATGTTTCGAACAAATAATTTGTTCTTCTTCAGCCTATACATATATCAACATTGTAATTATCTTAGACATTTGCATAATTAAAATACATGCACATTAGACAATTCATTAAGAGTATACAATTACATTCATTAAGAAACATACAACTAAAAAACGCAATGTTAAATACTTGATAACACATTAAAATATTTGGAAAATTTCTTGTTCCCATTTGTACTGGATGGCCTTGTTATGAAGGCTTATTAAACGGTTATAGGCAGCAGTTCAATAAAAGCTCAGAATCATCCCTCTGGTTTATTCTTGCCGGTGATGTATTGATGGGTTTACATGGCCTTTGGTTGATTTTCTTTAATATTAAAAAACGCAATGTTAAAATACTTGATAACACATTAAAATATTTGGAAAATTTCTTGTTCCCATTTGTACTGGATGGCCTTGTTATGAAGGCTTATTAAACGGTTATAGGCAGCAGTTCAATAAAAGCTCAGAATCATCCCTCTGGTTTATTCTTGCCGGTGATGTATTGATGGGTTTACATGGCCTTTGGTTGATTTTCTTTACTATCTGCGTCATACGGATTGTTGGTTTTTTGTTGGTAAGGCGATCCTGCCGTGGGTTGTTTATTGTGGAGTAAACTGTAAAGATACGAAATTTAATTAAACTGAAAGATGCGTCTGAGAAGAAGAATAGATATGTTTGAAGGGGTTAATCTGTAACTTACTGGGTGACGTCTTGAATGTGACTTACGGGTTTAACTGAGTGAAATCTTCTTGCCTGGTGCTGTAATGAGCCAAAGGACTAGTATCAGTAAGTGTGTGTGAAACGGAAACTGTTGCCGCATGAAGTTGCATTGAACGGCTTACCTGTCCTGCCTGTGAGATGTGTAGCGTGGAGCCGTGTTACACTGACTGAACTGCTATGCGCTGGCTGAGGCAAGTGTTTACGTAGTGTGTGGCGGGGAGGGGAGGGTAAGGAGAGGTGAACTTGTCTTGGCTGAGTGGAAACAGGTGTGTGGGTGTGACGCGTGACGTCATATGTTTTGATTAGTAACTTCATGGGGGGTGCAGGGTTAGCGTTGATGTGGGAGGGAGATTGGTTCGATTGTTATTCGAAAACGTTTGTTTATACTGTTTGGAGTCTGGAAAAAATTTGTTAATATTCTCATACAGAATGTTTACTTCGAAGTTGATTTCGTTGAGATTGTGTGTTGGGTTGTTGCGCTGCGCATTATCAATTTCTATTTGTTCAAGCACGTTCATTATTGCTCCCTTCTTGGCATAGTGGATGATCTCCATATCATTCTGGATATTTGTAAATTTATGTTTGGTGTCCTGCATGTGTTGTCCCATGGCCGAAAATTTTCTATGTTTTATGGCGTTAACATGTTCGTAATATCTTGTTGTGAAGCTACGTCCGGTCTGTCCTAGGTAATCTGCTTTACATTGTTGGCATTTAAGTTTATAAATGCCTGACGAATGACGAATCACTCCCCAAAATCCACAAGGACAACATTCCAATTAGACCAATAGTCAACTACAGGAACAGTCCAATCTACAGAACGTCTCAATTTATACAGAAATTCCTTCGTACTAACTATGCCTTCAAAGCTAATAAATCTTTCAAAAAAAAAAAAATCCCTCCAATTCTGCGAGAGAACCAAGAATCTAAACATCAAGCCCACACATTCCATTCACACCATAGACATTAAGGACATGTATACTAACATACCGGTCCAAACAACAATTAAAATAATCAAAAAGAACCTTCTAGACAATGAGAAACTATCAAAAGTAGAAATAGATGAATTCATGGAGATCCTTAGCTTCACTCTTAACAATAACTATTTCAAGTTTAACGATAAAATATATCAACAAAACCAAGGATTGGCGATGGGCTCCCCAGCCTCAGGCATCCTTGCCAACATTTACATCGACCATCTTGAAGCCAATGACATCATTAATAAAATAGAGGGCATTCTTTTTTGGGGGAGATATGTGGATGACATCTTTGTAATTCTGGATACAAATACCATTAACTTCGAACAATTACTCAACAAACTGAATAGCATTGATGTTAACATTAAATTTACAACCCCACAGTCAACAACTCAATCAATTACCTAGATCTCAACATAACCACTAAGAATGAAAAAATACAATACAGCATATATAGAAAGCCAACACAAACAAGCACTATAATCAGAAAGAATTCCAACCACCCCCAAGGTCACAAAAGGGCGGCGTTTGTCAGCTACATCAACAGAGCAATCAGCATTCCCATGTCAGAACAAGATTACCAGCAAGAAATAGCCACAATCTTTCAAGTCGCTGAAGCCAATGGATACACTCGACCAGACATAGTAAAAATCATTAACAAAATCAAAAATAAACCTCAATCTCAGCTCACCCCCTTAAGGAAAGAGAAAACACATTTCGCCGTCTACACTTATATCAACCAACACACCTACGACGTAACAAGTATTTTCAAGAAATTCAACACAAAAATCGCTTCTTTAGGCGCAAAGTAATCTCCACACACACTGCAACTTGATCTCAGGATTCCTGGGTCAACAAGATATTAGCAGTTATACACCTGTGCATATTTGCCTGTAGAATCTGCTTAATTTAGTAGTGTTTTTGGCCTTTTCAAGAGATTCACGAAACACGATGCACTCACCTGCGCCAGGAACGTGTCTTCGCTTCTTCAACATTTCTGTCTGTACAAACCATGCACCGTGGATTAACTTTACAGCTTACTGCCTTGTGACCAGATTCTCCGCACTTAAAGCAAACATTCCTTATTATGTCCAATATTAAGCTCTGACCACAAGCCCATATTCCCGGATGTGTGAGGGTGCATGTGAGTGTGCCTGGTGACAGACTGTTTTAGTGGTAGTATTTGTTGTTGGTGGAACTTTAGTATTTTTTTCGTTAGTAGAATTTTGGTATTTAATTGTTAGTACGGTAGAAGGTTAGTATTTTTGTTTAGTAGAATTGCTCTTTATTTATTCTGAAAGGGAGTAGCAGCCTTTCAGAATAAATCAATTCTTTACTAGTCTTATAGACGGTTAAGATATTGATAATATAAGCCAAATAATGGCTACACTGCGTCCTGCTGCACGGCTGAAAGCAACGGGAAACTACAGCCGTATGCTATTCCCGAGGATATGCACCTCTCTATGCATAATTACATGTGATGATGGCCTACTCCCTTGTAAAATTTCAATCCGGAGGTAAACTAGTCTCCCGTTCGGATCTCCGGGTGGGGACTACTCGAGAGGGGGTTAACATCACAGAAGTGACAAAGAGGAAATCTGATATTCTACGGATCGGAGCGTGGAATGTTAGAAGTCTGCTAGGAAGTGGAAGGTTAGAAAACTTAGAAAGGGAAATGGATAGGTTGAGGTTGGATTTGGTTGGGGTTAGTGAAATGCGCTGGCAGCAAGAACAGGACTTTTGGTCAGGAGACTATAGGGTCATTAGCACTAAATCAAACAATGGCCAAGCAGGGGTTGGCCTCATATTGAGTAGGAAACTTGGACAGCGGGTGGAATATTATGAACAATATAGTGAACGGATTATTGTAGCAAAAATCAATACTAAACCTACCTGCACCACAGTGGTACAAGTCTATATGCCTACCAGTCAAGCTGATGATGAGGATGTTGAAAAGGTCTACGAAGAAATAGACGAAATTCTGAGGTATATCAAGGGTGATGAAAATGTTATAGTAATGGGAGATTGGAATGCTGTGGTAGGAAAAGGGAGAGAAGGGAAAATAGTAGGAGATTTCGGATTAGGTGAAAGGAATGATCGAGGAAGCCGGCTGGTAGAATTCTGCACCGAGCATGAGTTGGTTATAGCTAACACCTTATTCAATAACCACAATAGAAGAATATACACATGGATGAGACCAGGAGATACAGGGCGTTACCAAATCGACTTCATTATGGTCAAGCAGAGGTTTCGAAACCAGATTTTGGATTGTAAAGCATATCCTGGTGCTGACATAAACTCTGACCACAATCTGGTCGTAATGAAATGCAGATTAAAGTTGAAGAAACTGAAGAAAAGTCAAAAGCCAAAAAGGTGGGCAATAGAAAGACTGAAAGAGAAGGATGTAAACGAAAGATTCAAGAAGAGTATAAAGGAAGGACTAATGAAAAACCCTAAACAAACTTCAATTGCAGACGAATGGGCACTTTTGAAGAATGAAATAACAAAATCCGCAGAAGAAAACATTGGTAGGAAAGAAAGAATAGGTAGAAAACCGTGGATCACTCAGGATATACTAGAATTGATGGATGAAAGGCGGAAACACAAGAATGTAAGAGATGAGAAGGGGAAAGCAGAATACAGACGTCTGAGAAATGAGGTTAACAAGAAGTGCAAGGAAGCGAAAGAAGAATGGTTGAAAGAGAAATGTGCAGGTATAGAAAATTGTCTGAAATTAGGTAAAGTAGACACAGCTTATCGAAGGATTAAGAATACTTTTGGGGAAAAGAAGACTAACTGCTGTAATATTAAGGACACAAATGGAAAGCCTCTAACAGATAGGGAAGAAAAGGTTGAGAGATGGAAAGCTTACATAGAGTGCTTGTATAAGGGAAAGGAGATTGAGAATCATGTAATGGAAAGGGAGGAGGAAATTGATGAGGATGCGAAAGGAGATTTAATATTGAGATCAGAATTTGATAGAGCTTTGGAAGACTTAAGCAGGAACAAAGCACCAGGCATAGATGATATACCGATTGAGTTGCTACGCTGCATAGGAGATGAAGGTCTGATCAGGTTATTTCACTTGGTGTGTAGGATTTATGAGACAGGTGAGGTACCCCCTGATTTCAAGAAGAATGTAATCATCCCTATACCAAAGAAAGTGGGAGCTGTCATATGTGAAGATTACCGTACAATCAGCTTGATTACTCATGCTTCAAAGATCCTGTCTAGGATAATTTACAAGAGGATTGAAAGCCAGATAGAAACGGAGTTGGGTGAAGACCAGTTTGGTTTCAGGAGAAATGTAGGAACAAGGGAAGCTGTACTAAGTCTTAGGCTGATTTTGGAAGGTAGAATAAGGAAAGATAAGAGAACGTTCATGGCTTTTGTAGACTTAGAAAAGGCTTTTGATAACGTTGATTGGACTAACTTGTTTGACATTTTGAAATCGATTGGAATAAAGTACAGAGATAGGAGGGTGATATACAATCTATACAGAAACCAGACAGCAGTCATTCGAGTTGAAGGACATGAGAGAGAAGCTGGTATTCAGAAAGGTGTAAGGCAAGGCTGCAACTTATCACCCATACTTTTCAATCTTTACATTGAACAAGCAATGAAGGAAATTAGAGAAAAATATAAAGTGGGAGTGAAGATTCAAGGAGAAATAATTTCAACTCTGAGATTTGCTGATGACATCGTCATCTTGGCCGACAAGCCTGAGGATTTGAATGAGTTTTTGAATGGTATGGACTCCGTCTTACAGAAAGAATTCATGATGAAAATTAATAAATGTAAAACAAAAATACTGGAATGCAGCCGAAATAAATCAGAAACCTCTATGGAGATCAAATTGACTGGTGAAAAGCTGAAGGAAGTAGAAGACTTCTGTTACTTAGGAAGTAGAATAACCAGTGATGGACGAAGCAAAGAGGATATAAAAAGTAGGTTGGCTCAGGCAAAGAAAGCTTTTCTACAAAAAAGGAATCTGCTGACATCGAATATAGATTTAGGTATTAGGAAGTCATTTTTGAAAGCCTTTGTCTGGAGCGTGGCGCTCTATGGAAGTGAAACTTGGACTATTGGTGCAGCAGAAAAGAGGAGAATAGAAGCATTTGAAATGTGGTGTTACAGGAGAATGATGAAGATCAGATGGGTAGATAGGGTTACAAACATAGAGGTATTAAGACGAGTGGGAGAGGAGAGATGTTTTTGGCGACTGCTAATGAAGAGAAGAGATAGGTTGGTAGGACACATACTAAGACACCCAGGAATAGCAAGCTTAGTTATGGAAGGAAGGGTCGAGGACAAGAACTGTAGGGGTAGACCAAGGTTAGAATATGTTAAACAGATTGCCTCAGATGTAGGGTGTGGTAGTTATGTAGAGATGAAACGATTAGCTCAGGACAGGGAGGCATGGAAAGCTGCATCAAACCAGTCAAAAGACTGAAGACTCAAACCACAACAATAACAACCACAAACTAATATTTAACTCCAAGAAAGTAAACGATTCAAACAAATATCATTCGTCAGGCATTTATAAACTTAAATGCCAACAATGTAAAGCAGATTACCTAGGACAGACCGGACGTAGCTTCACAACAAGATATTACGAACATGTTAACGCCATAAAACATAGAAAATTTTCGGCCATGGGACAACACATGCAGGACACCAAACATAAATTTACAAATATCCAGAATGATATGGAGATCATCCACTATGCCAAGAAGGGAGCAATAATGAACGTGCTTGAACAAATAGAAATTGATAATGCGCAGCGCAACAACCCAACACACAATCTCAACGAAATCAACTTCGAAGTAAACATTCTGTATGAGAATATTAACAAATTTTTTCCAGACTCCAAACAGTATAAACAAACGTTTTCGAATAACAATCGAACCAATCTCCCTCCCACATCAACGCTAACCCTGCACCCCCCATGAAGTTACTAATCAAAACATATGACGTCACGCGTCACACCCACACACCTGTTTCCACTCAGCCAAGACAAGTTCACCTCTCCTTACCCTCCCCTCCCCGCCACACACTACGTAAACACTTGCCTCAGCCAGCCCATAGCAGTTCAGTCAGTGTAACACGGCTCCACGCTACACATCTCACAGGCAGGACAGGTAAGCCGTTCAATGCAACTTCATGCGGCAACAGTTTCCGTTTCACACACACTTACTGATACTAGTCCTTTGGCTCATTACAGCACCAGGCAAGAAGATTTCACTCAGTTAAACCCGTAAGTCACATTCAAGACGTCACCCAGTAAGTTACAGGTTAACCCCTTCAAACATATCTATTCTTCTTCTCAGACGCATCTTTCAGTTTAATTAAATTTCGTATCTTTACAGTTTACTCCACAATAAACAACCCACGGCAGGATCGCCTTACCAACAAAAAACCAACAATCCGTATGACGCAGATAGTAAAGAAAATCAACCAAAGGCCATGTAAACCCATCAATACATCACCGGCAAGAATAAACCAGAGGGATGATTCTGAGCTTTTATTGAACTGCTGCCTATAACCGTTTAATAAGCCTTCATAACAAGGCCATCCAGTACAAATGGGAACAAGAAATTTTCCAAATATTTTAATGTGTTATCAAGTATTTTAACATTGCGTTTTTTAATATTAAAGAAAATCAACCAAAGGCCATGTAAACCCATCAATACATCACCGGCAAGAATAAACCAGAGGGATGATTCTGAGCTTTTATTGAACTGCTGCCTATAACCGTTTAATAAGCCTTCATAACAAGGCCATCCAGTACAAATGGGAACAAGAAATTTTCCAAATATTTTAATGTGTTATCAAGTATTTAACATTGCGTTTTTTAGTTGTATGTTTCTTAATGAATGTAATTGTATACTCTTAATGAATTGTCTAATGTGCATGTATTTTAATTATGCAAATGTCTAAGATAATTACAATGTTGATATATGTATAGGCTGAAGAAGAACAAATTATTTGTTCGAAACATGTCCCTAATGTGAGAAAAAAAGTAAAAAATTTTTCAGAAAAAGTATTGATTGGGCGGAAACTTTTTACTCAATATATTTGAGTTATTCATTAGCTGTAGAGTGTTTGCCCTCTTTGTCGTATTTATAGAATTGAATACCGATGATAAAGGTATCATAGCTTCGGTGTGTAATTTATTTATTCATCTAAAAGTATCGTATTTCTCTGTTTGAATATCCTCGGCGTTGTCTTAGAATCGTCTTTTAAAATATATTACGTATACCGGCATCATCATCATCTTGAGCAGTTTCCAACCGTTGGTCGGGTCTGCTTGGGACATAAGCCTCTCCATCGTTTCCTGTCCATCCACCATCTCTTGTCATTTACTGTGTCCCAGCACACTCCTCTTTCCTCCACACTCTTCTTAACTCCTTTTGTCCATCTGTCCCTTGGTCTTCGCGTTGGCCTCCTTCCAGTCATTTCCATTCCAAACATCATCTTCGGTATCCTCTCCTCTTGCATCCTCCTCACATGTCCATACCATTGTAGCCTAGATCGCTCTATTTTCTTATAATTTAAATCATTTTGCTCACCCCGTGGCGTAATGGTGGGTCATATCAAAAATTATTTCAGACAAAAGTTTTAGGTAATTATTGGAGGAATATTGTCCATTTTGTACGGCTTTGATATTGTGCCTATTAACAGAGATATGATTAATGTTTCCCGAAAAACCCACTTTTTCCCAGAAAGTGTTTCTCCAATTGGATGGTTGTATTTAACTGTATGCACGTTGTATAATCTTGGCGAGGTTTTTTTTTTTTTTTCATGGGGCAACTTGACACCGTAGTAGGCACGCAGTTTTTTGTATTTAGTTTTCTGGCATCTTGTTTTAATTTATTGACTAACATATTTCTAAATGCAGACATTTCATACCTCCATTTGGATTCGGCTTCAATAATTCATGCAAAATGAGGTTCGTTCGTTTGTGAAATTGAGGTCATAACCCCCCTACCCTTTCAGTGATTACCGTATGGTACTTTACGTAGACTAGAGTGAAGATGTAAATGAGCATTAAAAAAATTGTCGCCAGTTGGTTGATTTATTAACTTACGGTAATATTTTCCATAGATTCTGAAAACTAGGCACGGTTGGATTTTAAGGTGGAACCGCATGTGCTATCAAATATCGCTTTCTTGCAATACCTGGAATATGTATAGAATTATAAAATGATTATTGGTCAAATGAGTGTTGAAGATAGGCTATTATAATTATAATGATTAAATAAATATTAAAGAAGAAACGATGCGTTATTAGTGAATATTGGGCCTACCGGTACGGCGAATAGCCTATAACTCGTAGCTTCCGTCACAATTTAGCATTGCAATGGGTCACGTTAATGCATAATATACTAATATAACAACCAGATAGCAAATTATAATAATATTCTCACATATAACATATTTAACTTGCACCAACTTAATTATTGTAGTCTAAGGTATGTTATACCACTTACGTTTGAAATGTGCAAATCGCACATTTTGTAGGCAAGCTGTTTGTTATGGTCGTCTCTGATCCGAAGTTTTACTAATTACTCTTTTAGGAGACACTTGTCTTTGGAATATTCATGAAAGGCCAACCCTCCAGTTCTCATTTCATTAGTTGAACGCGTGAAAGCAAAACCACAATCCGAAATAATAAAGAAGATAATCGGGAACCAACGATTCACTGCCAATGAAAATCAAATGGAGATTCGCGGACCGGAAGTTCGCTTTGCATAAGCTTCGGTGTCATTTTAACTCGTGGAAGCTCTATAAGGTTACGGTACCATACAATTCAGTCACTTCCCGTAAACATTTATTATGTGACACTTCTATTCTCTACTCTCTCAAACCTCCTCAGTAAAACAGTCATTTATATCAGCTCTCCTCTGATAAACGGTATCCGCGATAGAATTCACTTGCGCGCGCACGCTTTGCTCACGCTACGGATTAGACCTAAATCTCGCCATCACCCGTGGGCTGCGGAAGTATCTCCAAAATTGCAGTTACACTTACGCCAGAAAATCTTGATTCGCGCTATAAGATTCATTTTTCAGCCATTCGGTATGCGAACTCTTAAGTCGTAGAGAATTCTAAAATATACGGGAATTTGGTGGATTTTCATACGGGAATTTTACGGGAATTTGAAAAAAGGTCATCGCTCGACACCCTGTGCTACCATGAGAGGATGAAAGATTGGCTAGCTTTGGCATGCAGAACAAATAAATGAAAGAACATGGTCTAAATGTATTGGACTGTTTATTGCAATCGAATGAAAGGTTCAAGTGGGAGGTCTGGGGGATAGAAATAAAGATAGCGCTGAGCACACTTACCCTGGAGTATCGGTCTGAAGTCCCGTCGTCGAGTCGTCGTCCATGTTGGGGGTAGCGTCGCCGCACCAAGAGGCGCCAGCCTCCTGCGTCCGTTGCACTCTTTCCTCCGTTAGACTGTCCTGAGCCCGTGGGTCCTTTCCTTGTTTGAAGGCTCAATTAGGTCGTCCGTTGTCAGCAGTATTTGTTTATTGTTTCTGTAGTTGTTGTTTAGGTAATGTTGCAAACTTGCAGTTAAAGTGTTGTGGCTGTGAGGCAATAGTTGCTTCACCTGTTTGTTATCTAATAATTGCGCTGTCTGTAATCTGTTCCTCGTATTCCTTATGGGATTTGTTAGTGGTTTTTAGGGTATTACAGCCTTATAAGGGCTGAGGCTGTAACAATATGAAGGGTTCGGGTGTAAACCATGGTAAATAACATATCACTCATTTTGGCTTGGTTGCTTTTTTCTCACATACCACAGTGTACATGCAGCGAAGCGGTAGTTACCATAGATCTATTAACAGAAAAGCCTTTCAGTTGGTCAACACGATAGTGCCCAATTAGATTGGTCAAAAGTTCTGATAGGGGGAATATTTCCCAAGAAGTGTTAGTAATGTATAAACATTTCATGTAATATATATTTCGGGTATTAGGGTATTAAAATAATTGTTACTCCCTGGCCAATCTAATTGGACACAATCTTGTTGTACAACAATATTGATATTGCAATTTTTCAGTCTGTCAACACAATATCATTCCAATCACTGGTACATGTAAAAAAATTACATGTGTTTAAAATATATGTATTTTTGTCATGGACTACAGAAGTGGAACTCATCAAGCGAGCATCATCAGATCCAAATATGCAAGACAAAATACCTCTACAAAGCACTACCAAACCTACAATATAATTTTATTAATGCAGCCAATGGCCATTTATTTTATTTTCAGGATGTGTCAGGGAAGGGATTTTGGAAGGCTCCACACTCCCCCAGCATCCACATTACCTGCTGGTTACACTCCCACATTTCTGACCCTTTCATTCCTCCATTGAGATAGAGCCGTTATTACCTCACTATGAATATAGAAAGGGAAGTGTGTGACTACTAGGAAGACTTCTGCACACATCCAATGTTCCTGACTGACCCTGTCTCCATAAACTCACTACTTCCCACTTCAACTATTGATCAATATGCATGGTATTTTAGCTCCTGTAACAGTTCAGTATCTCCTCCTGATTTTCAAATAATCTTTGGTCAGGATAGAAACACTAATTAACTCGAAACACACACACAGTCAATCATTCCGCCGTCTTGAAAGATGGGCATTCACGCTTTCAATTCAGTCAATAGCATTTCAGCGCTGTACACCCTGACAAGCTCATTTCAACCTCCCAGTTTCATCAGGAGGGTGGGTTGTGCTGAAACTAGTGCATATCAGGGGCATTCTTCAACAAGTGGATGATATAGGATGAATGGACAAATAAAGGAATAGAAGACTGGGAAAGTAAAATACAGTAGATAACAGCACGAATAAAATAGTGCTCACAGGACAAACGCAGAACAAGAAGAAAAAATAACATGTCAGGTTATATAAATTTATATCAGTTTTAGGGGTGTGATGGTGCAGTGGTCAAGCTGCTTGCCTCTCACCTAGATGGACTGGGTTCGATTCCCGGTCAATGCATGTGAAAGTTTTTATGTAAAATATCACGTCCTTTGGTTTGGAATTCCACATTAGAGATCAATGGTTATGTAAAACTCACTCACACTCACCCACTCAGAAGGCTTCTATGGGACACGAAGATCCTGCACCAATCTCACAAAATGCCTCCACTGAACTCTGTTTTGGGTAGGTTCTTGCCAGTTGTCCACATTCAGATGTCTACAAAGTTTGGAGATTTCATTTTTCAGGAACTTCGTGGTCTGCCTACTGGCCTTTTTCCTCTTGGTTCTTCTTTGTAGATTTGTAAGACCATCCTATAATCTCCCATCCTTAGTAAATGACCAGCCCATTGAAGTCTTCTGGAGTTAATGATGTTGAGTATTAGTGCTTGCTGTGCTAGTGAGTGTATGTCTTTATTTGATCTTTTTATCCAGCTTTGAGATGCGGGGTCAAAATATGGTCCAACAATTTTCCTATAAACTTTATTTTCGAAAACCTGCAACTGGTGTTCTTCCTGTTTTGTTAAACTCCATGATTCTGCACCATAAGTTAGAACTGGCCTAATGATGGTATTGTATATTTTCAGTTTTGTATTTCTCATCAAAAATTTGGATCCCAATAAAAACTGCAGGGAGTAGTTCACTTTGTTTCCATTCTGCATTCTAATTTTAATTTCCACCTCTCTATAATTCTGTTCATTAATCATAACTCCTAAGAATTTGAAATGTTCAACCCGCTCAAAACTATGTTTGCCAATAAGAAGAGGTAACAGATTCCCAAACACATCAATATTCCTCTTCATTATCATGTATTGAGTTTTTTGGTCATTAATTCTAAGGCCTAATGTGAAGCTATCTGCTCAAGTTCAACTAACACTTTCCTTATCTCAATCTCTTTTCTTCCAATGAGTACAATACCATCTGCGTATGCAAGCACTTTATGATACTGTCCGAGATACATGGCAGCTTGACTAATTTCAGTGGCCTGATAACTTTTTCGAGAGCAATGTTGAAGAGTAGCGGGGACAAAGCATCGCCCTGTCTTAAATCGATTCTGTTTATGAAAGGGTCAGATCTTTTCCCATTCGTGGCTCATGATCTCAAGATTAACGGTCACGTTAAACTACAAGCTTTTTTCTTTTCCCATTCAGAAGAATTCTACTTATATTGTCATCCATACACAATCTACATAGGTTAATAAGTAATGTAAAACTCCAACAATTATTTATCACACTTACTAGCCCGGATTAACTAGACACTTTTCCAACCATGAAATGACACAGGGTGGCAGTTTTTGTTTGTCATGCGAACATCTTCAGATTGTGTTCACTTAAGGCTTTTAAAAACATTTTATATATAACTGTAACGCCCTCACTCTTATAATAGTAATACTACACTTAAGACCTTGTGGCGCAGCGGCTAGACCCATGATTAAACACCCAAAGACTGTCTACTTGGAGCCGATAACTATATCTATGACTAGGAAATGAAACACGAATTACCTTTTTACACATCTAACGTCTATTAACAAATCAAATCAAAATACAAGTCAATATTCCAACAGTATAACATGCATCGATAAAGTATCACACTTACAGATGTGGCTTCCAAA
This sequence comes from Meconema thalassinum, assembly GCA_946902985.2. Taxonomy (NCBI): domain Eukaryota; kingdom Metazoa; phylum Arthropoda; class Insecta; order Orthoptera; family Tettigoniidae; genus Meconema; species Meconema thalassinum. The sequence continues at coordinate 304,741,404 of OX336393.1, forward strand.
AACATCATATCATGAGGGTTAGATAAATTTTCTAGTCGTGACGTCGTCATATTCCCCGGTTAGGTAAATAGAGTAGATAGCATCAGTTTCAATTAAGGAAATCATTCGACGTACTCAAAAGACAGTAAGAGGACCCTTATTATAGTCATGAAAGTTTAATATGCTTAAAACGTAAAACATAATGTCTAAAAGACAAATAACCCATTTAAATAATAATAGTCCAAATATAAGCTCTCAGGTTCGACGTTACTTCCAAACTTTCTTCAAACTAAAATGGCTACACCCCTTTCTTTTTTTTCTTTCCAGCTGATTGTCAAAGGCCATTACAATAAAAACAAAACACGAGCGAACAGCCGAATATGAAGATCGAGTAACAAGCAATTCCCACGATTAAATAATAAATAAATATCTAAAAACAGATTCTTCCGAATATCCTACCGTGAATAAATGACAATAAAATAACCGACCCAGACATTAAAACATTTATCCACACCATAAACTTGAAGGTCTCCAGAATGAGAAGTCATCTGACAACAAGGTTAAAAGCCATTACCAAATCATGCCATGCAAACATATAAAGATTTACTTACTTATTTTAGGAATTATCGCACCTTATTCCTTCATAAATACTTACAATACTTCTTCCCATTATTATACCTGACCTCTAAATAATAATCACGATCATATATCTTGAAGGTCATACGACGTCAACTAGAGACGTGTAAATATTAATACACATCACACTTCATGAAAATATTTCCACAGGAGGTGTCCTTTCCAATGCGTAGTTTTAAATCTTCATACAACTCACATGATCATGGCCCTGTCTACAAGTTGACATATTCTGAGATAATTAATTTTAATTTGACAATTCCATAAGCTCTTTAAAATAAGTCTCTGCGTAGGCCATTTTGATAACACTTAAGTCACAACAACATCTGGTAAATAATAATTATCATTTCAGTAGAAGTAATCCAGCTCCGATTACTACAACAGAACACGTCCGACTTCTTTTCAGACCATCTTGCTAATCATCACTTTTCGCAACAACGGTCTCTATTCCTCAAGTCAAGACAAAAGACATTCATATGATTTCGATGGCTTCCGCTCTACCGTCTCCTTGTCCGTCAAAGAACATCGTCATAGCAGAACCGTGAGCTGTTACCATCTAGTGGCGACGTCCAGAACTAACTGAGCCGACGTGAGCTTAGAGAAGTTTAGACCATACAAATCGAGAACTTTTCCATCATGTATGACGATAGAATCGTTACAATAACAACACAACAATATATTCGGCGGCTTCGGTGGCGTAGTTGGTAGCATGCTGAGCTTCTATGCCCAAGATCGCGGGCTCAAACCCGGCTGAAATCGTCGGATTTTTTAAGAACGTTAAAAATCCCTCAGTTTGCCATCCTTCGGAGGGTAAGTAAAGCCGGCGGTACCACGTCATAGATTTATGGCACGTTAAAGAACCTTCCACTAATTACACCTGTGTGAAGCTAAATTATATATACGTAGGTTAAACATTTGACTAACGTTCTTAGGTTCCCACGTTCGTCGTCAGGAGCCGACTGTGGTGGCATCTGGTAACTAAGTTCTGAACTAATTGGTCGTTGACGGTGGCGTTTGGCGGCAAAAGTAGGAACTACTTGAAATTACTGTGTGCAGTCCTTACTTGAATTTAAAAACAGATACACACACTAATACAGTCATCACAATTAACACCGGTTATCAGACAGATTCTACACACACCCAAAGTACACGGGGCTACATGACCGCGTTGTCGCAGCCCCTAAACTGAGGAACCAACCAAAAATATATTCATATTTTATTACATGTTAATTTATGGCACTACTTTTATTGTGTACTATCAAACAGTGGTATTAAATAATATTAATAATAATAATAATGATTACAAATCTGCAATAATTAAAGAAGTGCCATAAATTAACACGTTAAAATAATTACAATAACAATAATAAAGAAAATACTGACAAAATTAAAAATTTCCATTCTGGGAATATTCCCAAAAATCAGACCAGGAATGTTCCCTCATAAATTTCTTCCACAGGAATAGTCCCGCAACTTAATACTAATCTGGTCCCATGGCCTTGCACACCTCGGTCCCTAAGTATACTGTAGTGGTGGATTGTCTTTGATTTCGAAGAAACATAGAAATTTTATTCAGCCATTGAACTAAATCGGTATCTATTCAAATTTTAGAGAAACTGAAGTTGTCCGGACGTCTCAACCAATTAGCCAGCGTTTCGCCCCATTGTACCATGGGGCTCATTGTTCGGCAGATTAAATGAGTTGTGTAGACAATTTAAATTTCTTTGACATTTAACACTGCAAGGCTCTTATAAACTCTGTGCAGTGCCAGTGTACTGTGAAAGTCATGACAGCTTGTGCTAGCAAGCTTTTTGGTGGGGTGTACCATACCAAATGTTGAGCCCAATGGTACACTTGGGCAAAACGCTGGCAAAATGGATTCATAATATGTGGACAATTTCAGTTTATTTGAAATTTGAATTGATATGGATCAGTTCAATTGGAATATTAAATTTCTGAAGTTTCTTTAGAAACATTCCAATGCAAAATAATGTTGTTTTTTGCATGTATTTGATTAAGTGATAACTGTACACTACTCTGTTACTATTTTTGTGAATTGTAGAACAAACTGTCTTGTTGTAGCCATGAGTAAAGAAGAACGTGAACAGAGGGACTTGGAACAGATGCCTAAAAGGCGACGGGCGAGCGAGGAAGAACCAGTTGTACCACGAGACCGAGGAGACATCAATAGGGCTCTGTCTTCAGGAGATGCCGATAAGTAAGATATTATTCAACAATATGAAGTAACAGCATTTTATGTTTGTAACTGTACTGTCTTTGTGAAAACATCTGGTGGAGGATAAGTAGAAGTGTCAAAATAGAGTAAGGGTCTGTTTTTCAATCTCTGGATAAAAGTGATGGGCATCCACTCCCTGAGTAACTTTGCTCAACACTTTTATCCCTTCGGCATGCCAAACTTGTTTTTCAATGCAAAGTTACTCAGCGAGCTACTACTCGACGGAAGTATCAATGAACGGCTACAGTACGGGTTATGTGATTGGTCAAAATTGAATGCTGAACGGTAAACGCTTATGCAGACTCTGATGTCAACTGATGGAAATACAAACCACGTGGTCTCAGTCTTCATATCAGTATTTAAATAATGATATGCTTTAATATGAAACGTTGTAACTAGTTGGCAATACCGGTATTATCTTTCTGCACAAGGGCTATTCAGATATTAACTCACATTGCGGTAGAGCTGTTATCAACATAATATTATATCGATTTTTGTATACGGAAACTGGGCTAGCCTTTCAAGGACTATTGTATGCATTCCCTTTACTGCCAAGTAGGCCTATTCATAATGAATTTAAAACTCAATTCCCCGCATGAGCATTATCGAAAAAAGAAAACTATTAATGGAGCATAAAATATTACTTCCAAAATATTACCAGTACATGAAAATAAGTAACTGTTTTGTACTCAACATTCCCGTGGTTGTAATAACCGCGGTGATAGCGTCTTGGTCTTAGAATCATGAGGTCTCTGGTTCAAACCCCCAGTCATGGCAATTATTTTTGCTATCAGATAGGCTAATCGATTTAAACAATATTTATCATATCATTATGAGTCATTTTATCTCAATTTTATTACAATATCTTGCAGCAAGCAGGATTTGAGAAATATAATTGCATTGAACATCATTTCTAGTAGTCTATAGATAGGCTAGAGACTATGGTTTCATCCCTCTTAATTTACAGTATAAAATAATATGTGATGTTTGTTGAAACAAGTGTGACAGTAGCATATCTCCAATTCAATCTATACATTCATCATAGTACCGATATGCAAACGGAGCATAAATTCACATTCGTCACAATTTTAAGAATGTCCAAGCTGTGTAGTATACGAGATCTTTGAAATTTTAAATTTTCTATTGCCGTATTGTGCCCGTTTAGACCGGAGTCCGCACGACCACATATGCATTTTAGCAATAATCAGTCAGCACGAGAATCAAAATATCCCGGGGCGCCAGATGGGTTAAAGCAAATCGCAAAAACGACATCAAATAAAAAAAATGCTTTACTGATTTTTGGCTCAATGCAACAATAAGGATAGAAGGAGATTTAATTGGGTGCAACACATCTGGTAAAATTATCTCAGTTTATTTTGAAGTTAAAATCTGACTGCAAGAATGCTCAAAGCAGCATCATCCACGTGTGGCGATCCACACTCTTATTTACACACAATATACAGAAATTTTCCAAACACATTTGACAATCTTTTTGGAAACACAAGTCCGATTAATAGTCCTGTAGACTGTGTTCCAAAATTATTAATATTTAATTCCAGTTCAAAGTTAATTGTCTATACTGGAAATATCGTAGATCACTGTTTGAATATTTACATGATATTAACACTCGTAGAATAAATGTTCATAGAATTTTTAAACTTTCACTTGTTTTTCCAGTTTCAAAAATATATCGTCGAAAATATTATCATCATTTAAGCAACACAAATTATTTACACATATTAATAACATCTGAAAAGTATTTGACCATTGAGCATAGCATCGAAGAACTGTGCGAAGCACAACAACAATTAATTGTTCTTCTGACATTAAACATTCGAGAAGTGACTCGATTATGAACATCAAGTTCCTAACAAAATATATGATTTCTGAATCATCAACTTGATCACTAAATTGTTGAACCATTCAACTATTCAATTTTCCACTTGGAATCATTATTATAAAAATATTTATATTCATGGCCATTTTTAGCAACTTTCACAACTTGCATTGGCATGCTCGTGACGTCAATACTGCTTGTATTTTGTGTCTTGCATGGCCTTCTCAGTATGTGCTAGCCACGCGTATTGGTAGGTGTGTCTGTACCAACTGACGAGCCCAACGGCACACTGGGGCGAAACGCTGGCATTGTTTCAGCTAACCGGACCATTTTTATCATTTATTGATAATTGCAATTTTCGACAGAATGCGGAAATTAGAATTGTAGTTTCATAATGAATTCATTTAGTTCATGGCACTAGGATTGAAAATATCCTTCAAATTACTCGTGGTTAAAGAATTATTTTTAATTGGCAGTGGCCCATTCTATTATTTGTGTAAGAACACAATATTACAACAACAATGGCAAAGGTCTTCCTCTGAAGAAGAATAAACTACTATCATGACAAATCCGGGTTCTAGCAAAATCAAAGTCTAAATGGAATTCGTAAACAAGGTTGAAATAAGAACTGATGGTTTTAAGGAAATAACCTTCGGGTCATTCATACGACGAAATGTGTAGTTCCAATACTCCTACTATAAACCTGAGCCATCGAACCTGCTATTTGATTGATGCTCGAAAAAATCTCCTCATTCCTGCGACTTAAACATGCGCACCTGGGAATGGCATTTCAACTACTCCACACATATAAATTTTCTTCCCAAAATTTATACAATAAATTAAGCCTCTGCTTGTTATCAACACTGGAAGATTAATAAACTGACAAGTTTATTTTATTTTACCATTCAGTTCAACCCGTGAATTTACCATACTTATGAAAATCTATATTTCACTTTCGAGTGTATTTACGTCATGATTTTATATAAATACAAAAATATCCTATTTGATACAAATATCATTTGCTTCCCGTTTCATGCCTCTCCGCGTTATCTGAAAAATATACTTTGCTCAATGCAAATATCAACTGTTCAACCAGAACTGACATGTTGGTTGAATGCGGGCTTGCGCTAACCACTTTCCTTCGGAAAATCTCCTGTTCCAGACTAGAAATGATTAAACTACTTCATAGGCTCTCTCTCAATACATATGATTATTAGAAAATATAATATCCAAGAATTATTTAGAAAAATTATAAAAATTATTATTATTATTATTATTAGTGGATTATTATTATTATTATTATTATTATTAGTGGATTATTATTATTATTATTATTATTATTATTATTTGTTATGTTTAATTATCATCTCATTATGTGAGAATCCACATGTTCGAACCTTCGAATATGGAAAAAATATCCATTCCTCAACAAAAATAAATTTAACTTTTACAGTTACATCGGTTGTTTTCCGTGGTTTCCTTAAAATATGAAAAATTCAAATAAATCTTCGAAATGCTCGGTCATCGATCCTAAACTGTTCTGAGTGCTGAAAATACTCAGAATAACTCTAATAAGTCTTGCGTAAATCATTGCAAGATTTAAATACGAAGAAAAAAAAATGTGTTGGTCATCTGCAGAAAAATATTTTGTTCCAATTAGCTAGGCATAATGTAATTCAAATGTGGCTTACATTTCTTGATGGTCTTGAAGCGTAGTAAACCTGGTCTGTACCAGATTTATCCATAGACATGCCCTATCGGACAAGCACGTATAATCCTTGTATCGGCCGCCATCATATACCCACAATCCGTCTAGTCAGACATAGTGGTAGTATCTTTCGACGTTTGAATAAACTGTTGTTCCATTTTAATATGAGCTTCTATCAAAGCCATAACAGTTTGTTTAAATAGGGTCAGATCTAAGTGATCTCTTCTTAGATATGTCAGTTGTAACATAACTCACGGTAATCTTATCAGTACAAGAAAAACACTGACAGTCTAAGCAATTAACGGCTGTTCTGAAGATCGTTCCCTGGGCATGGTTTATTATATCACCATCTACCATGCGCTAAGCAACTTGTAGTTTCCCTTGCGTAGACTAATGAACGCCACCGTTATAGACTAGTCTTCAGTGTACTGACAGATCGAAGTGGTTAACTAGTTACAAAAAATGAAAACTGACTGAAATGGATTTAAACATCCAAGTATTAAGTTATTACTGGACTGTGACAAAGTACTAAATTCTAGACAAAGTCTAGCATATGTCCTTGTAGAAATATAAATATTTCCACCAATGTCTGTAGAAAAATCTATCACCTCAGTGATTCTCCTCGCCGTAAACTTACTAAGTTCCAACTCGTAGCGCAGCACTTTTCGTGACTATCACGACTTTGAAAAGAACTTCTGCGTAGATCCGGCAACCATGTGCCTTGGCTCAGCGTCGTAGCAACTTGCTAGGCAACTGCTTGTGTTAGAATGAGCTGAAGTTGCTTCGGCCAGCTGGCTGTTATTCAAAACTGTCAGGGTCACGCGTCATCACCTGATATCTGGAAATCCTCATATCTCTTGAATCCCTGGTCCGATTTACTTGATACTAATTGCATTCTCTTTCATTTGGCCGTGCCAGTAATCTGATCCCAGTCTCAAGTCTCTACTCCATAGTTAACTATTTAATCAATAAATAGCCTCAACCTCTGCTATTACTCGCTACGTCACTTGACATCCAACTATCGGTAAATTATTTCCAAATGCTTCGAGAAGCAATGTAGCGCGATATTCAAATATCTGAACTTTCAAAAGCGGCTACAGCCTTTCCCTTGATATCTAGGTGTCTGAAACTTGGAATACCCATTCCTAGCGTTGGGCACAGTATAATGTATACAAATATCGTCACCTGTATGCATACCTGCCAACTTTTACTGTTTATCCGTAAAATTTACGGAAATTGCAGCATTTTACGCTTTCGCGGACAAAAATTTGAAACGATAATTAACATTCGATAATCCCTCCCACTTCCGTACAATCGATTGCTTGCGTGGGTCGAAGGTAAGTCCATGATAGTCGATAACTCGTTCTTTGATATGATTGCATACCTGCCAAGTTTTCCGGTTTTCCCGGAAGGTTTCCGGATTTTTGGGGTGTTTTCCATTTGTCCGGATTTTCAACTCCCTAGCTTGTTTCCGTTCTCTGCATCCAAATCGCATTTCAGTTTTGATTTTCGATAATAGCTGCTATTCTGAGATGCGAGTGTTTAAATTCGACTGATAAAGACGCATGGTGTCTTCCGGTAAAGAAAAGTAACGAAAGTAACGAAAAAGTAGCTAATTTTACTAATGGGTAACGAAAAGTAGCTAATTCTTATGTCTGGATAGTTGGAGGTAACGTAAATTCGCCGAGGTCTGTTAAAATCATTTAAACCCGCGCCGCTAGGCTCTTAGATGCGATGAAGCGAGTTTCACGCAAGCGGCGCCGATTGCGTAAGCTATATTTTCTCGTGCGTGACCTCGAGGAAATACATACTGAGGATACCTTCAGTGGTACAGTATACATCGATTCAACGTTTATTTTCCGCATCAAGAAGAGTTTAGTTTTGTGCTAAATATTTTTCTGTATTAATCGGAAACCTGACTTTTTGCGAGACGTTTATTCGCAATAACTTCCGAAACTCAACAGAAACCTGTCATTTCTGATATTGGCCTCTAAATTTGTATATCTCAAATTGAAGTCCAGAAATAACGCGAAATAATTTATTGTCGCAATGTTGCGAAATGATTCCGTTTCAAAAAATAATCGCAAAAATGCTTCGAAATACATAGGCTAGTTTTTAAAAATCTATCCGTCTAGTGAATTTGCGACATAAAGTGTGGTTAATTCGAAACTCCGTTATATGTCTATTTTTCCTTCAAACTATGGTTCAATTGGATATGTAATCTAACCAGGCTATCTCAAAAATTTGTATAATTTGATTTCGAATGTGCCCTCTTGTAGGATTATTCGTTTAATCCTCTCTAAATTCATAATAACCGATACCTACTTCAAACGTTCATCCTCCAAAATCACATCTTTAAGACGGCCGGCTGATAGCATGACTTGCCTGTGGGAATCTCGCCAAACGTACCACGATCAACGCCAGTTGCGTAAAATTATAAAACCCGTGCCCGGCCGCGAACTTGTGTCCACGAGGACTGCGGGAATCCTGTCAAAGGTGGTTGGGCCCCATCACGAAACATACTCGCCACTTTTCCCACGACAGCATACTTAAAAGTGTATCAACCCACGTAGAAATAACAGACTACGTAGCATCGCGATACTCATTTCTTCTCGTGATCCACGGTGAAATTCCAACCACAGCGTAGGGGCAGTGGGAATCACGGCGCCTATCATACAACATGTCCATAACTGCTCGTGAATTTTAACCATGCCCAACCTCGAGCTCGCCTCCGCCATTCTGCCAAGACAGATAGATAGGCATACGATCGTTGAACGGCCAGATGCGGTGCCGATTGCATAATATCGAGTTTTCATTGTGCAACTGCAGGGACAACGTGAATCTCGTAAAACGACCAAGAGCGGCAGCGATTGCGATACATCGCGATATTCATCCGCATTCGATGACGAGTACAACTGGATTCTTGTCAAATGGACAGCAAGCAGTGCCGATTGCGTAATAATAACTTGCCATATTTTTCCGTGCCCGACTTCAAGGACAATATAAATCTCGTCGAACGACTAAAAGTGACACCGATTATGTAATCGCGATTTTTCTCCGAGTTCTATCTATAAAACTACGAATCTCATCAAACGGCTCAGACCAGCGCCGATCGTGTAACGTCTCGATATTTCTCCGGACCTGACTGCGAAGACATAATTCGGTGACGTCGCATAATATATTTCTTCGTGGTCAACCGCGGGGACAAAAGAAATCTCCCCAAACGGCCAAGATCTGAGCAACTTCTTGGTAATCATAACTTCTTGTACACAAGACGACGGCATATTTGCTGAATCAACTCATTTGATATTAAATATCCATTATTTATTTTTATCTAAATTTTTATAACACCATAATTGAATCTTATTCACTGCTTTAAACAAATTTCATTGTTGTTTTCCTTCACCGCACAATGAGCTTCTATGGTTGCCGACTGCAGACGTATCTTGAATTAAAAGGTAATTAAAATTAACTAAAAAGGTAGCTAAAAAGTAACTCATTTTTACTTCATCCTTACAGTAGACACCCTGTAAAGTTTATCGATAATCACATCTCGCAGATTATCGCTGCATTTATATTACTCTTTGTGTTTCGACTGTTGGTAAGGGGGAAAGCTTGGTTTTTAAGCTTGCTGCTTGCTGTAGTTCTGGTATTCGTGCAATTGTGTGACAATTTTGTGTGCAATTGGGTGTTTTCGTGATGAATTCAAGTAAGAAACGATATCATCAGTCTTTCAGGGAGGCATATTCTTCAGAATTTTTGGAAACTGGCACAATGAATTAGATAGTCTTACATCACCAAGAGTTTGTAATCTCTTTCCCTGTAGTTTTGTCTCGCTATTTTTAAGACACATGTACGCGTTAAATTTTTGCGCTTTGGGATCTTCTGGATTTCTATTTTTGAAAGTTGGCAGGTATGTGATTTGTACTTTTAACCGTGTGATGTTTGTGTCGTCATTGTAATTGAATTTGAAGCCGGGATAACAGTTCTTCCATGTGAATCTTAGGTGTCGATAGGCTCTGCTTTGCAAATTCTTTTTCTGCTCCGTTCGCTCGTTGCGATTTAACCCATATTCTTTGACCACGTGAGTTGTTCATTGTTCCCGAAGTTGGCGTTCCTTGAATGTTTTAGTCTTTTAAGGTTAAGGCATATTTTAATGGAAGTTTCTTTTTTATGTGCTATAACTTCGTGCTTCGCAGTTTCCTGTATTCCTTGGACTAATTACATTCGTTCCACTTGTGTATTTTTCTACCATGTGCTGATTCTTTCTTCACGAGGGTGGCGTCGTGTTCATTTAATGGTTTAAGACTTTGTGTGCTTTGACATGTTTTAATGAAGTGTTGGCTGTCTTAAGTGTTTTATTTTTATGTGACGTTCAGTGATCCAGGTTCCTTTCGATGTTTTAGTAGATATCGAGAATGAACAAATCCAACAAGAAACAGTACTTCCCAACATTTAAAGAATCATAGTACTCTGTTGATTTTCTGTGCATACTAAAATCAAGAAAGGGAGAAAAATTTGCCTTTTGCACGATATGTGGGTGTGATATTAATATTGCACATGGTGGTAAAAATGATTTAAGTAATCCTGTGTAGTGGGGCAAACACATAAGTTACGTTAAATCGAAGGAAGATGGCAAGAAAATCAACACCTTTTTTGCTAAGTCTGGAAAATGTTGACAGTGACGCAATTAGGGTGGAGTGTCTGTTTACTTCCTTTTTGGTAGAACGCAATGTGCCCTGAAGTGTGGCTGATCATGCTGGTGATTTATTTAAGAAGATGTTTCCCACTTCAGAAGTTGCAAAGAAATATAGTTGTGGTCGCACGAACGACATGCATTGTAAATAAAATGGCAAAAAATGCATCATCTGAAGTTGTTAAGTGCCTTCAGAACGGACCATTTTCTTTGGCAACGGATGGAAGCAATGATACGAATGCCAAGTTGTATCCTACTGTTGTTCCATTCTATGATGTTCCGCAGGAAAAAGTAGTAAGCACTGTGCTATCCATACCAGTGTTGGACGGGACTCAACAGGGCGAAACATAGGTAACCTGATGTTATCACAACTGAGTTCTCATAATATACCAATTGAAAACTGTGTGGCTTTCTGCTCCGACAATGCTCCTGTTATGATAGGACACAAAAATGAGGTTTCAGCAGTTCTGAAGGAAGTTCAACCAGGTATTGCCAACATTGGTTGCATTTGCTACCTGATTAATCTAGCAGCTGAAAAAGGTGCTGGAAGATTACCAGTTAAAGTGGATGAGATCCTTGTTGATATATTTTTATTTCTTAGAAAACAATGGTTTAATGCTTATCCAGCACAAATTGCACCGAGTAAATATGGCCGACTTGCCCATCACATTTATTACCTTGGCAGCGCTGCCTAGCGATTGAGAAACACAATATGGCGTTGAATGCTAGGAGTACGCTACTCCGAACTTTGCCCAGCGAATGAAAAAGGCCCTAAGAGTTAAATCCTGAAGAGGTTGGACAAAATTTGAATTATTGTTTAGATGCTGAACAATTTCTTGTTTAAAGTATCAGAGTCGAGTCCTGCCTCACTGGCGACACCAGTGAGCACCTTAGCACGCCAATCCACTGACGTAGCACACGGTTGCCAGCCCAAAACGGCTGAACACCAAATGTGCAAGGGTCCCAACCAGGTGTTAAGTTTACAGTAGGGTGGCAGAATTTGTTATGGGCGTAGTCAACACAGCACCCGCAACACCTTTTGGAGAGGCGAAATATGTTCACACTGAACAGCTCGTGGAAATTTCCTCTAGGCAGCACGTGCATACAGTCAATTTCACAACCAAATTATGCTTAATGCGTCACAGCGATGAAGAATATGGTACGTGCCAGGATGTTATTTTGTCACATCACCAGGTAGGTAGGTGAGACCAAGCCCAAGCAACAGGGTAATTATTTCAAGTCTCAGATTCGAGGTTTCAGTCCAAGCTGAGAGCAGCGACATTGCAACGAACGTTGCAATTATTTATGTTTTTAGCCTCTTATGGCGGTGGCTAAAACTCGTTTCAATCTGAATGGTTGAAGGACTCAAGCTTTTCATCATAGCTAGAAGTAGTTAAAGACGACCCCTTTCGGGTGAGTTGTAGATTGTCACTAATTTTCATTGAGTAATACTGTACGGGTAGACAGGTAGTAGTAGCCATGCTGACAGCTCCAAACATAAGAGTGCTATCAAAAATTCTGGTCTTATAACAACAAAAATAATCTGATAGTGAATTGCAACTAAGATCTTCTTCTTCGTAACGTCTTCCCGTTGGAATAATTCCAAAAAAGACAAAATGGGGTATGCAATTGTGCATGGAATTGCTCCATATTTCAAAAACAAATTACTTGATGAGGTGGAGCTAGCGAATGTAAAAACAGTTGCTTTAAACGAATCATTGAATAAAGTTTCTCAGATGCAATAGGTGGACATCGACAACCAGTATTGGGATAATTCCAAGATTAAAGTAGTACAGTAAGGTCCGAATGTCTTGCCACCCCATGTTTGGACATGTTGTGTATTTATACGCCACATTTCATTTCAGATGGCGGACACAAGTACCTATAGTGTGGAGGAACGTGTTCTGGCATCTGCATGATCTCATGAACGTCCACATACCGAGAAAACCATAAAAGATGTGCAAAGGGACTTTGCGGCACGATTCAATAAAGAAACTCCACCAAAGCAAACGATACTGCGATGGGAAGAGAAACTCCTCAGAACTGGATCCATTTTGGATAAAAAAGAGGGCTGGTCGACTATCAACACGACAACAAACATGTGCAGCAGTGGCATATTCTGTGACCAGATCTCCAAAAAAATCGTTGCGGAAAAGATCATCTGCACTTGGAATTCCAAAAACGACTATGCTGGCACACATGAAAAAAGATCTGGAATTAAAATCTTTTAGGCCAACATTCGTTAATGATGAGTACATGCACGAAGACGTAAAGCTTGCTGAAGATTACTTGATGTGTTTGTGACGCTTCCACAGCGGGGCAAAGTTTTCTTCTCAGATGAATGTGCAATTTATAAATCTCGTCGGAATAGGGGTATATTTTTCTGGAGCAAAGAAAACCCGTATTATTATGAAGAGTTAGGAAAAAAAAACACATGTTATGATCTGGGCTGCAACGTCCAGTAGGCATCTTATAGGGCCATATTTTTTTGACGGTACTGTCAACCAACATTCTTACCACCAAATGTTGAGCGAATGGTTTATTCCAGAACTCCAAAGACTGAATTGTTGGTGACGGTTGGCTTCAACAAGATGGAGCTCCTGCCCACTACGCTCTCAGTGTCCGAGAACTCTTGGATGAAATGTTACCCCAGAGGTGGATGGGAAGAGGATCATTGCATCTGCCAGCACCGATCAAGTGGCCTCCCAGGAGTCCAGATCTGACATCATGCGACAATTCCCTGTGGGGAATAATTAAGCAGCATGTTTCAAAACATCGATACCAGACAACTGAAAAGTTGAAGGAAGGGAGGCATTCAGGGATATCACACGGCCTATGCTTTGGAAAATTTCACATAGGACATGGCGCCGCATCATTTTGTGCCGCGATAATGATGGAGCCCATACTGATGTTATGGATCACTAAACAGGCTGGAACGTAAAGAATCAACCTTTGTCACACATTTGCTATGACATGTTCAAAATACATGCACATCAATATTCATAAAGAGAGGGGGGGGGGGGGGACAAGACATTCGGACCTTACTGTAGTACGCTGCTGGTCCTCTGCTTTTCTTAGTCACACTACAGCAAGTGATTTACTTGCAGCATTCAATAAGGAGATTCTACCTCATTTGATGAAGATCATCAATTTATCAATGGATGTCCCTAATGTAAATTTTAAGTTTTTACAAGATTTTAGAGCTTCTATCGAGGAAATTGAAGGTCTAGTTTTGCTTGAGCAGGGAAGTTGTGCTTGCATGCATTGCATTGTGTCTATAAGGCTGGATTTCAAGAAACAGGATGGTTGTTGGTGACATTTTTGAGGGCTTTGTTCAATCTTTACAAGGATGTTCCAGCTAGCCACGCAGACTTCAGGTGCTTAACCAATGGTTTTCTATTGTTCACTGGCTAGTGGTCGAATGTAGCTCAATGATCGATAGAGATTCTCCCAAATTTGAAGGTTTATGTGAGAGGAACTGAGTAAGACAATTCTATACCCTCTTGTTCAAAAATAAGTGAAGTGAAGAAGGCATTATTGGATCCTTTGCTTGCATCAAAACTTGCATTCTTCAGAACAGTGACATCAGATGTAGAACATTTTATGACAGAATTCCAATGCAATGGCCTATGATACCATTTCTGTATTTTGCACAGTGGAGCTCGAAGAATTATCATGGGCAGATTTGTTAAGAAGGAAGTTTTGGAGGAAGTCAGCAATCCTTCATGTATCAACATACAGCAATATGAAAATCTGTTGCCAGTGAAATATCTGAAGGTGGAATATGCCACCATGTGAGAGCTGAAGAAGTTAAAGAATCTGAAGGAATTGAATATGATGATGTTCGAGATATTGTAGAGTGTGTCTCGTAAAAATCTGCCAGGAACTGGCTGCTCGCTTGCCTCTTTTTATTAAATTTACTTAAGCTGCTTCCTGCGTTGATCCTTAATTAGTTATTTCATCCAGATCATTGGAAGATAACAGGTCGCAATCCTTGCTCTTCATTTTAGTTGAAAAGAGGATTGATGGACCAACTGCTGACAAGCTGCAAGAGAATTCTCAAATTCTGTGTCCCATATAGAGCCAGTGGTAACTGAAATCATTTGACAGATCAGCAGTGTTGACCACTTATGAAGATATTTTTTTGGAAGGTATAGTCCAGAATCAAGGATTCTAAAAGTCATAAAAATGGTTCATATCATCTCCTATGGTAATTCCTGTTGAGAACAAGGTTTCTCTTAAAATGCATGTATGTTTACCATGCTGGTTTGGTAAAGGTTGATCCGTATTGACTATTTGTTAATTAGTTGTATTATTTAATCTGCCTTGTCCATACTATAAATGTTTATTATTATTTAAACGACCATGTTTCGATATTCAATATTATCTTCTTCAGCATTTAACATTAATAAAATAAAATGGATATCCTTACAATAATTTGATTAAAATAAAAGAACCAAATATAAATTTAAAAATTTCAGACACACAGAAAATGTTGTTCCTAAACTGCAGTTGTGATGGATTGTGGTGAAATTGTAAACATTGATATAGGGAATGGAGACTTCTACCTTCGACATCTGCCAACGTCACAACCTTATTTGCTGGCTTATTCTCATCGTAACTTGAGAATTGTATTTGATAATAGTATACGATCCATATGAGTTCGTTATAATTTTATGATTTTGTTGGTGGAAAGTTACGCAAGGGGCACCCCGCGCCTGTCTAGCATCAGTCGCTTCCGTGGAAACATCACAAGAGAGACCAGTTACACACATGGTTTTATCAATGAGAAAATGCAAGAATTATACGGTGATCTTGATGAAAGTGAAATACACGGGATTACAAATTAAGCAAATAATAAATTTTAGATATAATTAAGCATTGGCACAAAGGCACCCAAGCGTGCAGAAAATAATGATGTATATGTATGTCTACCCCTTATTACTCCCGTTTTAGTTGGTTATTCTTGTTTTAAGGGGCGGAACTAGGAGGTCATCTGTCTCTGCCCATTTTTCCAACGGGGTGGGGAATGAGATGCGATGAAAGTCTTTGTGGCGGATGGTTTTTATGGCCGGAAGCCCTTAATGATTCTAACTTCATGAAAGAAGTTATTGAGAGATGAAATGAATGATGGTGAATAAAACTGGGCAAGGATGTGGAAGGAAGCGGCCGTGGCCTGTCAGTAGGTACCGTCCCAGCATTTGCGTGCATTTGAAAATGGGAAACCACGGAAAACCATTTCAAGGACAGCCGACGATGGGGCTCGAATCCATGTCTAAAGAGTCCGCAGAGAGCTTGGCCCCATGGCCTAGCATTGCGCGTTTGCGAGAGTAGCTACTGCTGTCAGTGTGCAGAAAATAATGATACAGTATATTAAAAAAAGAAAATTGTGTTTATTCTTCTTTGAACTTAAATATTCTTTGCATAATCATCACACCCTGCTTTTCTTCCACAAATTTTAGGCTAAAGATATGTAACGATTATGCAAGAAAATACAGTATTGAAATTTATGGAAATGTTATCAGCGATCTTATCTTATAATTATAGTTGGGATATTATATCTTTCAACTTACTTAGTGGTCACCAGAGAAACTGCTTTAACCCTCTTAGTGCCAGAGTCGCTGTGAGCGATCCTCATAAAATGAACGAAACTTGCCAGCGTCGCTCTGCGGGACGCTTCGTTTTTGTATTCTTAGAGGGGCTTATAGACAGAAAATGGCGTCTAAACTTGACGTGACCATTAAAGAGATTTCTAGCAACCATTTCCCGGCAAACATCTTTTGTTTTCTGTCTATCGATATACTCGAGCGATATTTGAAATTCATTGACTTGTTTACGCGCGACTCGTAAAAGCATGGCGTCCAAGGGAAGGAAGCATTGTTTGAGAGAGGAAGAAATTGAAGAATTAATGATTGATGAGTCAAGTGGTGAACTCTTGGACTTCGTGGACAGTGATTGCGATCTTGTGTGTGATGAATCAAGTGCCGATTCCGCTTCGGACAATGAATTACCTGCGCTGAATGCGATCGTACATAACCAAACAAGTGATAGTGATGGTAATGATGTTGATAATAATAGTGAGTGGGAAGAAAGGACTGTTGACCAGGACAATCCTCCACAGGCTACACAACCACAAATGTGAAAGATAAAACTACAGGGTGCCCTTCTGTTTATTTATTTTCACTGTAATTATTTTTATTTTATTTATATCAACAATGCCATTGTTGGTGTACGGTATTTTATGAATATGCTAGATTTTAGAATTTCGGATTTTTGACACCCCTGCTGATATTTTTATACTAAAAAACTGCATTCCCTGGTTCCTTTGTTATGTATGTGTGCTCTCCAGTGTTCATTTTTACTCCATTTATAAGCGTGGGGTAATAGGAATAATCAAACTTTCTAATTTTTATTTTACAGAAGAAATTATTTTAATTAAATAATTAATAAAGAAAGAAAAAAGTTTCATAATGATTTGAAAATTTCCCTGAATTTAGATAGCTATGTTTTGCACTCCCTGACTAAATTTGGCCTTCTTATCTTTCAAAACAGGGGATATACATATTTTTCTCTGAATGCCTACATTTTCCATTAAAACAGCCTGGCACTTTTAGACTTCACATTTACCTTTTCGCCTGGCACTAAGAGGGTTAACCTGCCTGTCACAGACAGATATTCATATTGATATACAGTATCGCAACAAATAAAGTTTTACTTGCCGTGTTGCCTGCTACTGTGACGGGTGTTGTCAGCCATTTGCATTGTGCTCAGTCACTTTCTTTAGTGGTTGTTTTTGTATTCTCTTACATTAGCGATATTACTGAGCGACTAGAGCACAATTCTTATAGATGATGTTCCCTATCATCTGTCATTCACGTCAAAGCTCTCAACCTAGTAGCAAAGAAGAATGTACTATTTAGAGGTTGAAGAGCCACAACATTCCTTAACCTGACAATATGAGTAAAGAGGAGCTCATGAATGTTCTAAAAGAGAATAAGCCACAGTATTTTCACTCCAAAATGAGTGATGTGCTCTCTTTATAGTAGAGTTATCTCATATAAAAAAAACTTTGGCAGTATGCTAAGCAGTAATGGTAAGTTATGTCATCTGTTACTTTTCCTTTTCTGATTCGTTATCAGAAATATTTTATTAATTTCATTATATGAGTATTTTCTGCTACCATGTACCTGTTCCAAGTATGATGGAAAACAAAGCTTCTAACAATCAAGGTGTGAAAGCTCATATACACATTATGAGAGGTGAAGAATATAAACCTCTCCAACTCATCATAGAAGGGAAAATTGCCAGACAAAGACCTGCGTGAAGATGGAGGAACCCTTGGCTTAAAGATTTGCATCGCTGGTATGGACGTACTTCTATTGAAATCTTTTGAACCACTGTTCCATAATCAATTGGATCGCCAACATTTCAAGGGAGACAGCGTCCTAGAAAGATGATGGATTATGTGTGTATACAGTTTTCTCCGTGTGTTGTGAATATTTTATTATTTTGAGGGTTATGTATTACGTTTGTCAGTGGATATGTTAGTGAGCTGGCATTACTATCCTGCTAGCCAATAAACTATGAAGTTGGAAGTAGCAATCAATCTTCTAGGAGCTTGTGTGCTGTTTTATAGATTGCAGTTAATTTCTGAATAAATATGTAAGCATTAATGCTTTTACACATTAAATTTAACAGTCCTTGTGAAATAAGCTTACTTTTTTGTTACCCAAATGTAACATTTGTATTTTATTGCAGTTCTGTTCTTCAGTGGCACTGTCTTATTAATAATAAACAAAATAACTGCACAGACACATCATTTTATTAGATTCATATAACCCTCAGAACTTCTGTAAATTCAAATTTTATAATAATTTATACACCTGTACCCTTTCTTCACCTGAATGTTTTTATTTCTAGACCCCTGCGACCTGGTGACAAAGGATGGGTAGCACGTGCTAGAGTTCCTCGGCCATCTGACAAAGACTATGTGGTGCGTCCAAAGTGGGAGAATGAGGTTGATATTAGCAGAGTAAGTGTAAAAATACAAGAGTATGTCACTATCTAAACCAGACTTTTGCAAGAATTGCTGCGGAACCCTGCCTGTATCTCTCATCTTGCACATCCCCTAATCTTAAATGGTTCTAAAAAAATAGTTTAATCTGGTATGTAATGTTCTGTTCTGCACATTAGTGTAAATTTTCTATTTTATGTGGTGCCTTGCAAGAACATAATACAATGTAATTTTAATTCCACCCACAATATTGTAAAGAGTCCTTCTTCTCATTTATAGCAACAGACTTTTTCAGATTAATTTTTATCCTTACCTCTGAGAATCTCAGGACAACGTAATAATTTCAACTGCAAAATTATCAGCGTAACCTGGTACTCGGAATGGTTTGGAGATTGTTCATCATAGAGTAACTGTGCTTATCAGAGAGTTCTTCTTTGCTGATTGCTAGATGATGATGATGTTCATAATTGTTACTGTATGGGGTTAACATCCTGTTTATTTGCTGCCACTTAAGAATTGTCCGAGTGCCAGAATTTTACCCAGAAAGAGATCTTTAATGTTTCAGTAGGCCTAACTCTACTGACTGATCTCTCACATTTAACTATGCAGCCTTGGGCACAGGCTGCACCATTCAGCCAGTCCTGATTAGGTAGGGAGGTGAGAAGCTTAGCATAACTTGATAGCTTCAGTTTCTAGAAAAGATTGGGGAGTATGTGTGTGGTAGTATTGTCCTGAAGTTCGGTTTTTCTCAGGTGTGAGTGGCCTAGTGTATCGAAGATCTTGCTGATTTCTAAGAAGATATCTAAAAAGAAGACAAGCTTTCCTTGCTGATAGAAGACTAAGGAGCCATTTCTTTAGTGTTACGTTTGAGCTCTCTTAAAACAACTGTATGATATCTCTCTGAGCTGATAACCTACAGTATACAGTATGTTGAGCTCTCTTAAAACCAGTGTATCAAGGTGTCCAAGCTGATAACTTAGATGTTGGCCTCTCTTAAATTTGCTGTTTAGTAGAACTTAAGTATTTTATCGTTAGTGGAATTTTAGTATTTAATTGTTAGTTGAATATTAATATTTTGTTGTTAGTAAAATTTAAGTATTTATCGTTATTAGAATTTTAGGATATTGTTGTTAGTAAAATGTTAGTATTTTTGTTAGTAAATTGCTTTATTCAGAATGGGAGTAGCAGCCTTTCAGAATAAACCAATTCTTTACTTGTCTTATAGACAGTAAGGATATTGATAATATTAGCCAACTAGTGGCTACACTGCATTCTGCTACACAGCTGAAAGCAACGGGAAACTTCAGCCGTAATGCTCTTCCCGACGATATGCACCTCTCAATGCATAATTACATGAGATGATGGCCTCCTCTCTTGTAAAATTCCAATCCGGAGGTAAACTGGTCCTCTGTTTGGATCTCTGGGTGGGGGCTACTCGAGAGGGGGTTAACATAACAGAAGTGACAAAGAGGAAATGTGACATTCTACAGATCGGAGCGTGGAATGTTAGAAGTCTGCTGGGCGGTGGAAGGTTAGAAAACTTATGAAAGGGAAATGAATAGGTTGAGGTTGGATTTGGTCGGGATTAGTGAAATGCGCTGGCAGGAAGAACGGGACTTTTGGTCAGGAGACTATAATAGGATCAGCACTAAATCAAACAATGGCCAGGTAGGGGTAGGTCTCATGTTGACTAGGAAACTTGGACAGCGGGTAGAATATTGTAAGCAATATAGTGAACGGATTATTGTAGCTAAAATCAATAAAAAACCTTCGTGCACCACAGTGGTACAAGTCTATATGCCCACCAGTCAAGCTGATGATGAAGATATTGAAAAGGTCTCCAAAGAAATAGATGAAATTCTGAGGTATGTCATGGTTGATGAAAATATTTACAGTAATGGGAGATTGGGATGCTGTAGTAGAAAAGGAAGAGAAGGGAAAATAGTAGGAGAATTCGGATTCGGTGAAAGGAATGGTCGAGGAAGCAGGCTGATGGAATTCTGCACCGAGCATGAGTTGGTCATAGCTAACATCTTATTCTATAACCAGAATAGAAGAATATACCCGTGGATGAGACCAGGAGATACAGGGCTTTACCAAATAGACTTCATTATGGTCAAGCAGAGATTTCGAAACCACATTTTGGATTGCAAAACATATCCCGGCGCTGACAAACTCTGACCACAATCTAGTTGTTATGAAATGCAGACTTAAGTTGAAGAAATTGAAGAAAAGTCAAAAAGGTGGGAATAGACAGACTGAAAGAGAAGGACGTGAACATACGATTCAAGACGAGTATAAAGGAAGGACAAATGAAAAATCCTGAACAAACTTCAATTGCAGAGGAATGGGCACTTTTAAAGAATGAAATAACAAATCCGCAGAAGAAAACGTTGGTAGGAAATAAAGAATAGGTAGAAAACCGTGGATCACGCACGATATATTAGAATTAATGGACAAATGGCGGAAGCACAAGAATGTAAGAGATGAAAGGGGAAAAGCAGTATACAAACTTCTGAGAAATGAGATTAACAAGAAGTACAAGGACGCAAAAGAAGAATGGTTGAAAGAGAAATGTGCAGGTATAGAAAATTGTCTGAAATTAGGAAAAGTAGATAAAAAAGACTAAGTGCTGTAATATTCAGGACTCGGATGGAAAACCTCTAACAGATGGGGAAAAAAAGGTTGAGAGATGGAAAGCTTACATAGAGTGTTTGTAGAAGGGAAATGAGATGTGAGAATCATATAATGGAAAGGGAAGAGGAAATTGATGAGGATGAGAAAGGAGATTTAATATTGAGATCAGAATTTGACAGAGCATTGGAAGACTCAAGCAGGAACAAAGCAACAGGCATCGATGATACACTGCTTGAGTTGCTACACTGCATGAAGGTCTGATCAGGTTATTTCACTTAGCGCATAGAATTTATGAGACAGGTACCCTCTGATTTCAAGAAGAATGTTATCATCCCTATACCGAAGAAAACAGGAGCTGACATATATGTGAAGATTACTGTACAATCAGCTTGATCACTCTTGCTTCAAAGATCCTGATTAGAATAATTTACAAGAGGATGGAAAGACAGATAGAAACAGAGTTGGGTCAAGACCTGTTTGGCTTCGGGAGAAACGTAGGAACAAGGGAAGCTGTATTAAGTCTTCAGGCTGATTTTGGAAGCTAGAATAAGGAAGGATAAAAGAACGTTCATGGCATTTATAGACTTAGAAAAGGCTTTTAATATCATTGATTGGAGTAGGTTGTTTGACATTTTGAAAACGATTGGAATAAAGTACAGGGATAGGAGGGTGCTCTACAATCTACAGTATACTGAAACCAGTGTCATTATCATCATAGTTTTTATGTAATTTTAATTTTTGACTTGCACCCATTGGTGTCAGTGACTTGGAGATTGCAGTTGGCCGAAGAAGGTTCTAATAGGACCGAAATGTGTACCACATGAGGATATAGATTCTCGACAAAGTAAGTTGTATTGTGAAGTGGGAAAATATTTTTCATTTTAACATTTTGCATCAGATGGGTGACTGCACCTATGATTGAACGGTTACCAGTGTTTGAACAGTATCCATTTAGATAAAAGTCGATAAGGTTCAGTAAGAGGGCAAACCTGAAAATGAAACGGACCTTGTGCCTAGATGTCGTAAGACATCTCCTGTAGTTGAAGAGTCTTATGCCATCTCGGTACAAGGCCCGTTTCGTGTTCAGGTTTGCCTTCCTGCTATGTCTTACGGCATCTTGGCACAAGGCCCATTTAATGTTCAAGTTTGCCTTCCTACTGAACCTTATCAACTTTACCTAAATTGATACTGTTCATCCACCCATTCAACCATAGGTGCAGCAGTGGCGGATCCAGAGGTTCACCTCGGAGGGGGCACTCGAGGATTTCAGCGTACCTAGAGAAAATATGTAATAAAATTACTAATTTTTTATTTAATCTACACACACTAAACATAACATCCAACCACCAGATGTTATTATTCTACAAGAAATTCATTATAATAAAATGGTTTATTGGTTTCAGTTTCAATAACACAAGTCATTGCCATTATGTAAAAAGAAAAATTACGATCCTTACAGTAGTCGCATATGATGTGTAACATCTGACATCTCCTATGAATTGAGATGAAATATATGTGAAGTCAATTTTTTTCGGTTGTACTCCTCCAGTGTTTAATTTTTTCTCACGTTTCTTTTGTCGATAATTTCGCATATATTCTGCTCTGGATTTACCCATCTCTGCAAATCACAAAATCATGAAAAAAAAAGGGGGCGTCACCCCAAGTCCTACAACACCTCATACAGCATTGTTGGTTTGCGAAATATTAAAAAGCCGATGACCCTTTAGTTTTGAGTCCTTGGGTTAAATTAAGAGGGCTATGGGAAAACGGGGGATGTCACCCTGAGTCCTAGGACACCTCATACAAGTCCCTAGCATTATTGGTTCGCGAGATATTAAAAAGCCGATGACGTATTAATTTTACCGGGAGCGCAAATCCCTTGTTAACAGTGAACTCTGCTGGTCATTGAAATAACTACTCATAAAACTCCAGTGCCAAATCCTGACCGGTGCGCATGCACGAGGTACATCGTGGTGCCAATGATTTATTGTAGGAATATATTTATATATATATATATTTAATGAGGCCTCCAAACCTTGAAATAAACACTGAAAAAATGGCTTCAATGCCCACAATAAACCTTATGCGATATACATTCCACAGCAAAAGTATGGAAATTTAATTAATAAATCATAATTGTTTTCAGCAAATATGATATAATTACTATTTTCACACCAAAGAACGACAACTTGAAGATGATTTATTGTAGGAATATCTTTAATGAGGCCTCCAAACCTTGAAGTAAACCGTATGCAATGTTTCCTCTTACACATTTCCGTCCCTTTTCGAAAACCACTCCCACAAAAAAATATCCAGCAACCGAGTGGAAAGATATTGCACATCACAAACCTTTTTAATTCTACAAAATATGTACATTTCCACATTTTAATTCACATTACACAGCCTAATATGTATTAAAACATTTGCAATCATAGAGACTATTTGAAGACAATATACAAGTCTACTACATAAATGTTACAAAATATGTACATAGTACCAACATTGTCAGTCACTTAGTCACTATTAGTCACATAAATATAAATACATTTGTATTGAATACTGATTGGGATTCTATTTGGTGACTATCCTAGGAAAAATACATGCCTATTTCAATGTAGCAGACAACGGGTTTTTCGGGGGGGGGCACTTGCCTCTGGTGCCCCCTCCTGGATCTGCCACTGAGGTGCAGTCACCCTATGTTGCGTTAAAGGAAAATTATTTGAGCATGGAAGAAAACATTTTTAGCAAAGTCATAATGGAATCATGGTCCATTTTTAACTATATTTTCCCTCTATATTAAATGTACTGCGCCCGAAGAAACCCATCAGTACTTATATCCACAGCTCGAAAAAGGATTGCAAACATGTAAGTTACCCAGCTCACAAACTTACCATGCCTACTAAGTAAAATTGGGAATTTCAGGAACATTAAACTAACCCCGTGGCACTACAGCCCTTGAAGGGTCTAGGCCTACCAAGCGACCGCTGCCCAGCCATTTGGCCTGCAGATTTTGGGGTGACGCGTGGTCAGCGCGTCGGGTCCCCTCAGCCGTTATCTTGGTTTTCGTGACCGGGGCACTGTCTCACTGTCAGACAGCTACTCAATTGTCCTCACGAGGCTGAGTGCACCCCGTTCCAACCCTCACGTCAGTTTTAAAATCCCAATTTCAGGAACATACAGGATAAATATTATTCGTAAAGAAAATAGTACTACTAGACAAGGTACAAATTCCTACTATCATTTACATTTAGAGCAAATCGAGAAACTCCAATCTCGAGGGGTGATAAGGTTTAATCTATAGTGAGCGCCTGTATCTATACCTCGTAGTACTATTTTCGACGATGACGACAATGAAAACGGTATCAGTTTAGATAAAAATTGACCAAGTCTCTAAAAAGCGCCAGCCGTTTATTAAGCTAAAAAAAACAAGTATAAACACTGGCTTCCTTCCTGAATATTGTGTCTCCCTGACACTTCAACAAAAATAACTGAAAAAATAAAGTAGCACGTGGCATTAATATAGTTAGAAAATGTGAAACGGCGTATTACTAATTATTGCCCTATTTTATACAGGTCCGCTTCAACTATGAACCGTAGTTCCATATCTAATCAAAAATTATTCATGAACTATGTGCATATATACATTCTTTATGAATCTCTCAAATTTTACACTTCATAATGTCGAAGATTAAATTTTTTTCCTCCAATAAGTCTTTCATCTACTCAATTTTCTTAAACATCAAATATCCAAACATACACCGCAACTATCGTGTTGAAAGTAATAAATACTCGTCATAATCAATTGAACATAAGTGACAAACATTTAAGCTAAGCACTGTTCCTTTTTACCTTTATCTATATATCATGAAATACTGAAATAAGTTCTGAAATTCTTTACTGAGTTAACAATCTTCTGATAAACGTGAATACTGGACATGCACGGCATTAACCTTCGTTTCCACACTCCTCCTTCATAATTATACAACAATTACTTTCTCTCTTAAACACCCTGTACAGAATCTTCCTTTAATACACTCACATAACTTCACAATTATTGCAATCAATACTAGAAAAACTTAGAGACTCCTCGGCCTCCCTTCGTAAAATTACGTAACTCCTTTACGTTCATATCTCCTTAATTTGCACGGTAATTCAACTATAAACTTCCACTTCAATACATATACTTCCTTTACTTTAACATTTCTCCTCTATACTGATATAACTTCGCCTCGTGCTCATAATTCCATTTCTGCAATAAATCTCTGTACTTTCACTTTCTGATCACCCTGTGATTTGACTTTGTTAACTTTCTTTTTCACGTGTTTAAATTCAGCTTTACATTTTATTACAACTTTTCAAGAAATATCAGTAAATATTCATATTCTTAACAAAAGATATAAGTTTGACTTCCTTCCATGAATATATTTGTTTAACAAATTCATCTATGCTTTTTAACGCTCTAAATCTCATTAGACATATGTGTATAAGCTTTTCGTAATACTTTCATTCATAATAAATTTCTGACACTCGAATCAACATCATGAATTGTCGAAATATTCTTTACACTTCGTGACATTACTTCTTAAATATGCTGTACTTAAATTTGCTCCAATAAACTTCATTTTACTTCAATTACAATCTTACTCCTTCTTTACTTCGTTCAACGTTCCATTCCTTTTAAATAGTTCACTCTACATTCTTTCAAATAATTAGCTTCATATTCCTCTAAACAATTCATTTATATTCCATCGCTGCGATAAAACAGATTTAATTAAATTAAATCTAACGCAAATATGAAAAATATTACACGATTTTACTTTAATATAACTTTAGTGTTAATAGCATCAACATGCCAAAATTTCGTCCAAGTGACTGAAATTTTCAAGAACAAGGCAAATAACTCCGTAGAAAAATACGAAAAATTACTATAACAAGATCTACACAAATTTAATTACTTTGACAAAATTATACGTTTTAAATAATGCAGTTAAAAATTACTGTTGAAAATACTGTTAAAAATACTGTTGAAAAATATGCGGTTGGTCAATTGGATAATCACAGAACATAACTACAATTCTACATGATAAAAGACAATTTCTTCACTACCTTGTGCTGGCTTCTCGACTGTTGAAAATACCTGCATCTCTCCTCCCAAACCAAACTTGTCGTGTTCCATAGCATCGCCCACAGCTATGAAGACCGGTTTGTGACAGAGCCAGCTGGACTCGTGGTGAATGACCTCGCCGTGAACAGCTCCGCCGGCTCTCCGTCCCTCGTACACTGCAAGTAGGCCGGCTTCGATTCTCCATCTCTTCAGAATAGACATCTGGGTTTCTTCAGAATAGACATCGGGTTTCTTCAGAATAGACATCGGTTTTCTTCAGAATAGACATCACGGTGGAATATTGTCGTTTATGCAAGCGTTTTCGTATTTCAAGATGTGTTAAAACTCTCGTAGAAATGTAAAAGTTTTGCTCGGTGATGTTGCGCTTTGCGTAGATATACTGTTGCGCCTTTCATGTTAGTGAATCTGGAATTCAACTGACATCCTTGTAGTCTTTACTTCCCTATGCTTTTGCTTAGCACATGGTAATATTCATATTTCTGATAATGTAATTAAGACCTCCCCGTTGCTGACTTTTAACTAGCATTTTCAATGCAATGTTCAAATAAGCTTTTACACGTAGAAATACAGAATAGCTTCTTGTCGAAATGTTTCAAGCTATGTGGAACAACTTTGCATAAGCACTGCAATATATGGTTGTACTGTTCCGTTCTGCGTTATAGATTGTAGCTTGCTCCTAAGTTACTGTAAGTTCTGGAATTGCACTCTTCCTTGCTTCCAACTTTTATGAACTGTAGCACTATTATAAGAAAACTCGTTTCTGCTCGAGGTCTTGTCTCGTTCAAATCTCAAATTGGAAAGAACTCTCTCGTCCTGTGCTCCGCAGTCCTCAAGTTCCAGTCTCTCTTCCTCCCCTCTCGTGGTGTGACGTAACTCCTACCACCTCTCCTCACTTCAGTCCGCAGTTCGACCTTCGTCTCTTCCCCTCTCTCATGACGTAACTCTCGCTTCAAGTGGCGTGATGTTTCTCGTAATATGGACCTCCCACATTCATATAATGGAATATATGTCCTTTAAATCATTCCTACTTCCTTGCCTTTTATAAATGCATAAGATCTATAGTATCACTCATTTCCATACAGTTTTTCCCATATTTCTCAAATTTTTAATAAATAAAAATTTTATCCACTCATTTATTTTCTGGGGTCTTGGTTCATCTCCAGATCAGTTCTTGAGTAATGACCTTCAATAAATTCTGGCGCAGTACCAGGTTGATGGCACATTTACCAGTATTTGATCATTACAAGTCAAACTCTTAAATGGTGGTATTGTACAATATAATTACCCCTCATATAAAGGTGTCTAAAAATAATTCCTTGCGCATCCAATTTCATTCTACTATTTCATTCCATAACAACGTTGCTCAACGTCCGTAGGTTTCAACCTGAAATTACCCTGCACGTGTTCCCTGGGTGGTGCTAACTGAGCAACAACACTGGTAACCAGATAATCCTTTGGATCTCCTGGCATATATCACATCACAAACAATGGATCATTATATTATAATATGTATTGTGATGTGTTTTATACCATACGCTAAATAACCTCCCAAAGATTGTAGTTTTGAAATCTCTGTGCTGGTTGTTTCCACATTCCCTCCAGGCATATGCCAGGATAGTAACTTTATACTTCAAGTTCCGGGGCACCTACCACCTCCCTGTCCGTAATACAATTACACTACTACAGTCATCACAGAAAAACAGGTTATCAGACAAATTCAACGCACACCCAACTACATGGGGCTACATGACCACGATGTCAGAAATACCCTAGGTGACTAAGATGTCCCAACCCCCTAAAATTAATTAACAACAAACAAACCTCCCGGGACATTGCTGGGTCTTAATCGAATAACAGATAGATTGCCAGGTCCCTAGGGCCTCTCAACTCGTGAGACATGATTTGGCCCCGCCCATTTAGTCCTGCATTGCTTCTGCTTATTTATGCTAGGCTCTCGTTGGTCAACACTCATTACTAGAGACGGGAATTTGCCTATTTTATTCCTGTATTTAGAAACGTAGGCTTTCGAGATATAAATCCGTTTTAGGTTCTTTTAGGCTAGATTTCGTTTGTTTTATTGTGCCTATAAATGCCTATTTCAAGGGTTTGTGCCTATTTGGAGTATAATTGCCTATTTGATGCCTTTTGACTGTATTTTAAAGTGCATTATATTGCAGCTGGTGTGCTCAGAATTATATCCTCATTTCTCAATATGTGTTTACCCCACGAACAAGAATGGGAATTCTCGGAATTCACCAGAAATAGCGCCTAGGATCTCGATATTAAGCCTCCAAACTTAACCCTTCGTTTTGTATTTCACTTTTCTTTTGATTGAAAATTTTCCCGTTAGTAAGTGTGCGAATTAATATCATAAACTTTATGCTGATTGAATTAAAAAGAACTAACTTAGTGCAATGTTTTCTCGTTTTTTCAATCTCGATATTAAGCCTCCAAAGTTAAAAACTCTTCATTTCAGGTACCGTCCCCTTCAAAAGCCGTGTTAGGTTGGCGCTGCAACCTAACTGTGAATTAATATACAGTATATCCTCGACACGCCTGAGTGTTGAATGGGCAGGCTGTTAAAAGAAGCCAGGAGGGATGCGATCCAGCTGGCAGTTAAATTGGTGCTGTAACCTATCTTGTGTTGAATGGACAGGCAGTTTAAAGCAGCTTGGAGGGATGCGATCTAACTGGCAGCGGGTGTAGCATGGCCTCTTACCGAGATAGATGGAAATTTGGTGGTCCCGTCTTGAACTACTGTTGCCATGCAGCCAGGAGGGATGCGATCCAGCTGGCAGTGAAAATGCCGCGGCTATCACAGTGCGTTGGTGCTGTAACCTATCTTGTGTTGAATGGACAGGCAGTTTAAAGCAGCCAGGAGGGATGC
The DNA here is from genome assembly GCA_946902985.2 of Meconema thalassinum. NCBI lineage: Eukaryota > Metazoa > Arthropoda > Insecta > Orthoptera > Tettigoniidae > Meconema > Meconema thalassinum. The sequence goes on from OX336393.1 coordinate 304,771,156, forward strand.
GATCCAGCTGGGAGTGAAAATGCAGCGGCGATCAGTGCGTTGGTGCTGTAACCTATCTTGTGTTGAATGGACAGGCAGTGCTGTAACCTATCTTGTGTTGAATGGACAGGCAGTTCAAAGCAGCTTGGAGGGATGCGATCTAGCTGGCAATGGGTGTAGCATGGCCTCTTACCAAGATAGATGTAAACTTGGTTGTCCCGTCTTGAGCTACTGTTGCTATGGAGATGGGCGGCCTTGCTATTACTTCAACAGTTTCTGCTTTTATTAGCCTTTACTTGAGCACAAAAAGGCCAAAATCAGAAGAATGAGAAAGACTATCGAAAATTCATGTAGCCAGCCGTTACTTCTGGGTCCTAAACTATGTGTATGCAAAATTTGGTTGGGATTGGTGGAACGGTGTGGATTTGTATACGGAACAAATCCACCCACCCACATACATATATATATACATACATACAGACTTTCACTTATATATAAGATAAGTATGTTATTAAATTATAAGTTGCTTATTAATTCTTTTTATAGTAATTAAATATGTTACTAAATTAAAAGAAATTTTTTCATGCCTATTTTGTTGCCTATTTTACACGTTAGTGCCTATTTACATGCCTATTTTGGCTATTTTAAGAGCCTATATGCCTGCCTATTTTAACTGTTTTTAGTGCCTATAATTCTCGTCTCTACTCATTACATAAGGTGTCATTTAAAGAATAGAAAAAAACCCAATTTTCATGGGTCTCCTTTTTTCTTTTGCTGATTTTTTCGAGGAGTCTGAACTCTTCCTTTTCATTCTTTAATGGAGTAATTGTCTGATGTTCATCCCCCTTAAAAAGTAATTTCCAACAAAGACAATTTTTGTTAAAATATGAATCCACTTTCATTGTTCTAAATCATTCTCTCAGGTTTAACACTTTTATTTGTCATAATCTGAAGATTATCTGTTACCAATCTAAAATGGTAAACATACACATATTTTATAATCCGAATATGTCGACTATGATTTTGTTTTATATTTTAGTCTACAAAGAAGCAGATGAATCGATTTGAGAGGCATATGAAGAATTATATTGATGGCAAACGATTGAATCAGGCAAAGAGAGCCGTGACTATCTCCATTGAAGGGCGGAACATGGCACTGTAAGCTGCTACTATTGGTCTGTAAGTATAAATCCTATTACTTCATGTAATTCTAGTATTGACAGGCGTTTCTCATCATTTACAAATGTTAATTGTAAGTCAATGCAGCGGCTTTGGTGGCATAGTTGGTAGCATGCTGAGCTTCTATGCCCAAGATCGCTGATTCAAACCCGGCTGAAGTCGTTGAATTTTTTAAGAGCGTTAAAAATACCTCAGTATGCCTTCCTTTGGAGGTGAAGTAAAGTCGGCGGGCCCATGTCATAGATTTATAGCATGTAAAAGCACATTCCACTAACTACAATTGTGTGAAGCTAAATTTGTAGGTTAGATTTATTAACGCTCTACTAAGTTCCACAGTTCGTCGCATGAGGGGGGGGGGTTGCGGTAGCATCAAGTAGCCAAGTTTGCAGCTAGGTGTCATTTTGATGGTAGCATTTGGTAAAGTACACAGGGCTACATGACCACGTCGCAGCCCCTAAACTCAGGAACCAACCAAGTCAATGCAGAACATATCCATTAACTACCGTATTTGCTCGCATGTAACTTACACTTTTTGGTCCGAAAATAAGTGTATTTTCAGTGTGAGATATATGCAGGTATTTTCTGTGCAAAATACCGTATTTCCCAAGAAACGTAAAATTTGCATTATTGAAACAAGACAAGTTGAATTGTCAACTGCCATCACTACTGCCAATCTCCGAGCTACTCTCGTGTACATCATCATCCCATATTGCATCATCCTAACTTCCATCTTATGCATTTGCAACGCCCGTCTTCAAGAAGCTCTTAACAACGTCTGTCGTCTCCATAACCCATGACCGTATAACCCAATCGCACAAGATTTCAACTGGCTGCCTTCCATATTTTGTCTTCTGTCGTCAGCTTATCACGACTATCAATGCCAGATCTCGACATGTTTAAACCTAACAATTACTTATTTAGTGTGTGGAGCGCCAACAAAACAGCTCACGATCACACCCCGTATTGTTGTTTTACTGCGTCGCCGCATTTGAAAACACCTGACGTGTTTGGTTAGTGGTTTCTAGTGTGTCTTTCTGTTGACGCCAGTAGCAAATATCAAATTCATTCACAATTAATTCTCGACCGGCAGCTCTCTTAACATCGTATGCGTGAGTTTAAACCCAGCCATATGACTTTCAAGTTTTTCCATAACTAAAAGATCGACTTCCACAAGGAAACAATCACAACTGAGAAACAACAATGGAACGTGAAAACAAAATACTGGCACGTGTCGATTATCCAACAGACTGACAAATACCTAGGAAAGCACCGCCGCTAAAACGAACAATAACATTGCGGGCAAGACGTGTAATGTCCAGTGGGTGAGGGTTCTATCTTAAAATTACCGTATTTCGTCGCATAATCGTCGCACTTTTTTAGCCTAAAATTCGTGGGGAAAAAAGCAGGGTGGGACGATTATGCGAAGAATATTTGAGTTCAAAGAATATACTGTATCATTATTTGCTGCACTGGCCAGTCATTCGTGTAGCGTGAGTTTGGTGTAAGTCATAGCCTGCAGTCAGAGACAGTCTTCTTGCTTCTAACAAGGTCGCGACAGGTTAAAGCTCGCGGAATGTGCTGACGAAGCTGGCTGTTCGCGTCGCGGTTCATAGCCCGCAGGCTTAAAGACGTGATTACTTTCTGCTGTCAAGATCACGCCAGATTAGGCCTATAAGCACGCGGAATGTGCGCTGGCCTGCAGGCATAAAGTCGAGATTATTTTCTGCTGACAAGATCACGCCAGATTAGGCCTATAAGCTCGCGGAATGTGCTAAGTGACAAAGCTTGCCGCTCGCGTCACAGTTCATAGCCCGCAAGCATCAAGTAGAGATATTTTTCATCTGACAAAGTCGCCAGGTTATAAAGTCGTGGCAGCATGTGCAACTGACTGGCGCACAAATACGAATATGCTATGCGATGATTATGCGATTAAATTTTATAAACCTATTTCAGTGTGTGGAAAGTGGGGTGCGACGATTATGCGAGGAAATACGATGCTACGATCATCTTTATGACGGCATCTGAAATTAATTCCAGGATTTTTTCCCCTGCAATTTCAAATTTAAAAATGGGATGCGAGATTCACGTGGTGGCGAGTTATACTTGAGCAAATACTGTATTGCTACTTCGGGTGGTGGTACTGTGTCCACAGCTGTGGAGTATTGACGCTTTCTAATGTTGAACCAAGGATGTATGGTGGGATTCGAGCCACCAATCAGATGCCTCTTGCTTAAACCAAGCACGCTATCCATTTGTCCAGGAAGACACGTAGTTAATTGTTGCATGTAGCGTTTTAGATCTACTTCATGTACGTCATCATCAAAATGTCACGGAGCAACTACCTTTCAGAATTATGAGTTGCAGACTGTGTCCGCAATCGCTATTGTATGCCATAAGGTCATAAACATAATTAACGATCAGCTGAAACTCATCATAAGGCATCATCAAATTAAAATTTTGATCCCACTGTTCATATTTTAAAGTCAATCTTAATATTATCGGGTAAAAACGATTTTGTTCGAGTAGAGGCGTACTTCATTTCAGTACAAGTTGCTACCTAGTAATTACACGACTCTCGCCGGTTTCCAAAGAATTGAGGCTATAGTAGCTCATCCTGTTGCCAACATAACTAAGTGCTTGCGTTTTCTCGGTCAATCGCCGAATAACTAGCCCCGGAATAAAACCTTGTCATACAACTCACCAAGGAAGATGCTAGCCCAGGTATAGCTGTTTCGATGGATAACCCAGCCCTTAAAAGATAGATTAAATCTGCCTATCAATACATTTATTCCGAAAACAAAGCCTAATGTGATTCTGTGGGCATATTTCTGACTTACATTGAGTCTTTCATCAGCACAAATAAACTAACTATAACATAAACTTAAAAATTATGTAAATATTGTGATAATTATGTTGAAATCAAATGTAATGAAAGAATTTAGTACCATTATTATTGCAGAAGCAGGAATGGAAATCAGCTTAACAAAAATTGAATTAATGAAAATCAACAGAGGAAATGACAACATGAAAGCTGGAAGGTGTAATGGAGAAATTATTACAGAAGTAGAAGCTTCTTAAATATCTCGGAAACAAGCTTACAAGAAAAGGAGACATTAAAGAAGAAATTTCAGAGAGGATAAAACATTGCTCAAGAAGAAATTTCAGAGAGGATAAAACATCGCTCAAAATTTTATTATTGTGTTTCAGATATTATTAGAAATTGGGAAATATCTGCCAAAGCAAAGATAATGATATACAAGACATAATTATTTACCCATTTTGACCTACGGATTGGAATGTTGATATGGACAAAGAAAGATCTGAGTAGATAACAAGCTACAGAGATTTGCTCTCTACGAGGGATCCTGGGTTAAACGAGAAGAGACAGGATAAGAAATGTGACAATACAGCACACGCTGCAGGTCAAGACTTTAAGAGAAACTATGGAGAAACGGCTGAAATGGTTTGCCCACATAAAAAGAATGGGAAAGGAGCGATGACCAAGACGAACTCTGGAATGGACAGGAGCTGGATGAAGACTAATATTGGAAGACCAAGAACAAGATGAAGAGACCAGATGAAGGAAGATATGACCCGAAGAGGAATACAGTGGGAGGAAATGCTGCACGATAGATTGTGGGAGAAAAGAGAAGATTGGAAAAGAAGAAGAATTAGTACTATGGTAATGAATAAGAATGTGAAATTGCGGAGTATATTTGTTAACTTGCCAAAAATCAGTGCAAACTACATTGGACAAAGTCGTCTGAAATTTGATACAAGGATCACAGGAATTAAACATTTATCAATGTATGATCACATGTTCAATAATAATAACCATGAATTCTCTCAGATTATCATTCATTATACTGTACTCTGCCAATAATGTAGCATTTAGTGCATGTGTGTTGTGAATTAAATAATGATTTAATACATTAAACATGTAAAATTAGTGTAGTACCGTACTGTAGTTATTTTCTAAAGACTGATATGTCAGTTTTCACAATTTTTCTTTCCTACTATATCAGATCCTTGAGGAGATGAATATAGCTTTTATGACATGTCAGGTTTAACCAAGTTCAGAGGAAGAATTATTTTAATCTGCACTACATTGTTAGCTCAGCTGTTTAGGGAGACCCATCTATGAACACAGTATTACATGACATATTTCCATTTACAATTGAATCAATAGACAGGAATCATGGATAAAAGGACAAATGCAATGACAGGCAAGTGCAGGAGGAGAAAGATATAAAAGGGAGTACAGTAAACTCAACGGACTAATTGGGGTGGAGGTTCGTCCATTAAATCGTGAATTTAGAAATTAGAACTTTTAATTCGATATATTTAAAAACATCGTGATTCGTTTTACAAAATCAATCAGCCCGTGTTTTTAGATGTGCGTCCTCATTGAGCAGCGCTTGTGCGAAACAATTATCAACATTATACTAACAAATAATCAATATTTGTGAATTATCGAACGATTGTATTGCCCGCGGATTCGATTAGACGTTTTCTATTTCATAAATGGCTGTATGTTGTTCTTGCATCCACGATTATGGCCGATAAAACAAATGTTTTTGGAGAAATTATTTTGTAGTTTCCTCTTGGTTGCACTAATAAACAGGAATGTTCTACGCGGTTTTATTTATTCCATTTACAGGAAGAGCAGTAAGGTTATGTTTATATTGGTTTATATCGTATCGGCCACCAAATTACGAAGGTTTACTGTAATTATTGTTTCCTGTACTTTTTAAATAAGATTTTGGGATGCATGTACATTAGATAACAGTTCTGTTTCGTTGTGAACGTGGGTGCGTGAAACTTGAAAAGAAAAAAAAAGTAGAAAAATATCTTGGTTAGTCTAATTCTGTCTGTTGAATCCGAAGACCGTTAAATCGAGGTCCGCTAAATCAAAGATTTACTGCAGGAAAACCACACAATATGTATAAGGACAGTCATAGCTGGACACATTATTCACTGTTGTCTTCAATGGTGGTTATTCCTACCATCAATCCAATCATAGCTCTTCAATGTTACAGCCCCCAACTAGCTCATTTCGACCTTCCCAACTCATCAGGAATGCAGACTGCTAACTGTTCTTCTGTCACACAAAATATTGCTTAGTGGGGGGAGTATTCTTCAGTGAAATCTTCTGTCTGGAAATGGATGATGTAAGATGAAATGAAATTCGGACAAACCCAAGACAGGAAAGGTGAAAAGAGATCAATAGGGTGGGTAAAGTAGCAACGCACAGAACAAACGGAAGAAGACAAGAACATGTTAAGGTTATATAACTCTACCTAGGTATACAGGAAAACACAGCAAGGTGGGCATACAATATATATATATTTGAGGAGCGTGGTATCAAAATTGGGCAACTCCATTTTTGTCAGTTTTGAGATTCTGGTTCACTCTTATGTGAATTGTTATGCTAATTGTGAATCTACAACTGTTCTGCTTCAATAAAAGACAGCACTTACGGAGAATAGCATGTATTTGCTCAATGTAGAATCAAAATATGGTCATTTCCACCATAGTTCCGTTTCAAAAAATGACAACTCCTTCAGTATCCAATGAAAAGCTTGCATTCATGCGATCTGCTCCCAACATGCATTGCAAATCCATCATGGTTGAATGTATATAGTAACCTGTAACGATGCTGATATATTCTAAACAGTGGACATTGTGAGAGTGATGATTTGGAGAGTGCAGATCTTGATGAACTAGTTCCTTCTAAGGTGTAAGAATAACTCAAGGATTTCAGTCTTGTCAAAAGGTGTCTCAGTACAATTGGTTCATGTCATTTTTAACTATAAGACCGATTTTATATGATTTTGTTTTAATTACATTATTTTAAAACACCCTTAGGCACTAGAAGAATAGATGAAGAAAATAAAATTAATTCATTGATATAGATTTCATAATTATTTGGTTTCAAAAGAGAACAGATTAGATTCCAAAATGGCTCCATTTGGCTTCAAAAACAGACAACTCCATAACTTGGTTTCATACATGGCCAACTCCACTATTTAAAATATAATTACGGCTTAAATATTCATATTATGTAGCCTATAGGAATGAAATTTTAAAAATCACCATAATACTGACAACCATATTGTGGATTTAGTTTTTTACCTCTCCTGTAAAAATATCAAAAGAGGAGTTGTCCAACTTTGATACCCAGTACCTCATATTTCCACTTTATATTGACATACCAGTGTTTGGCAAATAACCACAGAATTGACCTATCCAGATATTGAAAGGAAAGTGTTTCTGTTCTCTTTCAGGCTGCTTGCGAAGTTCCTGTCACTTTTCTAAGTCAGCTCGTACTGTAGTGGTGACATTGGTGTTCATTGTGCAAATCGATGTTTCTTCTTGACTGTGAACTGTAACGGTTTGTGTAGGATACCACAGCCGTGTTCTGTTGTTCTTTCAACTTGTGATACTAGAGGTTTTGCAGTCTTGAATAAGAATATAGTAAGTTATTTTTGTGTACAAAGTGTTACCTGTTAAAAAAAAATTGATGTATAGTGATTTCTTACTGTTCAGAATCTATATCTCTTCATTATGATATAAATCTGTCAAATATTGAGTTCACCAATTTTACTTTAGCTATTTAATGAGTTGTCAGCTGAAACTACTGCATACTCATTTCCTATCTTATCCACTTAGTCTTTCAACTCGTTAATTATACCGAGTGCTTGCTAATGTATGTAATGACAGTAGTAGTTCCTGCCCCCAAGTCTGAAAATAAGGTGGACTGATTTTGAAGTGCTCATCGTTGTCGAGACTAAATTCTTCTTCCATATTTTCAGTGTCAAGGAGCTTAGATATCTAACCTCCTTGACTTTCATAGCATTCCAAGGAACAACAAAATTTATTATGCAAGCTGCCCTCTGGGCGTTAAATAACAAAGCTTGCACCCGAGGCCTACGATATTATTATTTCTGTAGTGTGAAGCAGAACTTGCCAAAATGATGACATATGAATGAAAACTGCAGTGCCAATAAAATACAATATCTGGTGTGTTATTGTAGATTTAAGACAAGACCATGACTTATGAAGAAGGTATTAATTTTGCACATTGTCCTGTTGACAGCAGGATAAACTTGCTGTAAAGAATAGGGGATTATCTGTTGAGTAAGAATTGAAACTATGACCGCAGTCAGGAATTTGAAGATGAATCTCCTGCTGTCCAAGCAAACACGCTTTTCCAATTCCACCCCTGCATGCCTCACTACAACCGGGATAAGTTTTCAAGTCGTAGATGGAGAGGGCACTGAGCGATGACTTCCTGAATGCAGGAGAGATGTCTGTGATCTTGCAGACACCAGACTGCTCCAAAGGGAGCATTTTCTATGAATAAGCAATTAGGATAATTATAGTACCTCTCACAAATGAACATTAGATGCAATTACCGTATATTGCCTTGCCAGGGGCTGTGTTAAAGCAACTCAAACTGTTTTGTATACACTGCTCAAAACAATTAGAGGGACAGGAATTTGATCGCGTGTACCATGTACATAGTCCCTTATTACGATATATACCGTTGCCCGTATTCTTCCGACATATTTTAAGAATGCGAGGACACCTTCACATTTCTTTGGAAAGCCACAGCTTAGTGGCAGTAGACACATGTATCGTGCTATGCCGCAGAATGAAATGGACGAGCAATGTCGCACTCTGTCCTCGAGTGCGTGTAAGTGAAGAGTACGTTACTATCCACTTGGATTACGTTGCATTAGTCGAAATGAGGCATCTGAATGAGACAGAACGTGTTCAGGCAGTGACAATACTGCAGTAAGGTTGGACTATTCGTGCAGTGTCTACGGAGCGTAATGTGGCTTCATCTGTTGTTGGGAGGGTTTGGAAACTATTTTGTGAAACTGCTTCAGACACACGAAAGCAGGGCAAGGAAGGAAATGAAAAACAATGGCCCGAGACAACCGATATGTGCTGAATTATTCTCTCCGCCGGCGTTCGGCGACCGCCCGGGACCTGCAAATGATCTAAGAGCAGCAACTGGTAGTCAGTGACCAAACAATGAGCAACAGACTCCGAGAGGCAGGTTTAAGACCAAGACGACCTCATCAGGTCCCACGATTAACTGCTCGGCACAGAAGAGAGCGACTTCGATTTGCCGAGGACCATAGGAACTGGCAGCTGCGTCACTGGCGCAATGTATTGTTTACAGATGTTCCGCTTTCGGCTAACACGATGCGACGGGCGTATACGTGTCTATCGTCGTCGTGGTGAATGTTATTATGAAACAGCAGTCCAGGAAAAAGACAGCTTTGGCCGCGGCTCTGTCATGGTCTGTGGTGGCATTACAGTTGATGGCCGATTGGACCTTCAGATAATCAGAGGGTGACTTAATGCTCAAAGGTATATCAACGAGATTGTACTAGGTCATGTTATACCCATTGCAGTTGTAATGGGTCCCCAGTTTATCCTGAAACTCGACAATGGGAAAACTCTTTCAGCATCAGCCACCATGGAAACTCTACAGGACATCGCGATTCAAACATTCGACTGGCCAGTGTTGAGTCCTGACCTCAATCCCATTCAGTATTTATGAGATATGCTGAACAGACAACGTCGGGGCCGTCCTGTAGCCTCAGACTCTGGAACAACTTGCAGAGGCCCTTATGAAGGAGTGGGACAAAATTCCACAAGAAACTGTTCGCAGACTTGTCAGGAGCATGTCACGAAGATGTGAGAAAGTTATACGGGCACATGGAGGGTTTTGCAGATATTGAACTGTTTCTCTTAGTGCACTCTGTGTATTCATGGAAGGACTCTCCACTCTGGTTGACGACATTGTGTTGCATTTCTGGTCATTGCACCAACATGTGTGCAACTGCATGCACGGGATATGTACATTTCCGTTAAATAAAGGTTTCATTTCCCAGATAATATGTCTGTTTCACTTCACCCATTCCTGGCAAAATAATGCAGGTGTTTCAAATGTCCCACTAATTTTTTTGAGCAGTGTATATATACTTAGGCTGCTGGCCTCACCAAACAGTTCGATATTCGAATTGGGGTTCACCAGGGATTTGCACTATCTCCACTCTTGTATATCCTATGTATGGATACAGTGACTGCTGATTTGCAGAGGCAACCACCATGGATATTACTGTACGCCGATGATGTCATGCGAGACCCTTAATGATCTAGAACACTTGGTCAACCTCTGGAATGCGAGGCTCTGTAAATTTGGACTACGGCTCAACCTTAATAAGACTGAATACCTTGAATGTGGTTCCCAGACAGATGGGACCATCATAGTAGATGGCACCCCACTACCAAAGGCTTCACATCTCCGATACCTTGGCTCCGTTATGAGACCTGATGGTGACACAGTCGCGGATGCCCGTGCAAGAGTGAATGCTGCATGGATGAAGTGGCGTCAGGTCACAGGCATTCTCTGTGACCGCAAGATCCCTTTGCGCCTCAAAACTAAGATCTATCAAACAGTCGTCCTCCCTGTTGCTTGGTATGGAGCTGAATGCTGGCCTACAAAGAAACATGAACAAGCCTTGCACTCAATGGAGATGCGGATGCTACGATGGTTCTTGGGAATTACACGGCTGTATCATATTAAGAACGAAGACGTCCGCAATACTCTTGGAATTGCCCCTATTCCAGCCAAAATGAGGGAGACTCGGTTGCATTGGTACGGGCTTGTAGCCCGAGCAAATAGTCCATTGTAAGGAAGTCACTTGCTCTCGAGCCTGATGGACAAAGACCTCCAGGACGACCAAAAAGGCGTTGGATGGATACCCTACACGACGATATGCGCATCGTTGGTCTTCGTCCTATAGATGCAGCAAACCGCAACAAATGGAGAGCGAGGTGCAGAGTAGCGGACCCCAAGAAATTATTGGGAACAACGCCAGGAAGAAGAAGAAGACTCGGGTATTTGAAACAAATCATATACCTTGAAATGTTTTAATAACTAGTGCAAGAGTCAGGACTTGCACAAACATGGCTGAGTTGGCAAACCTTCTTCTTCTTCTTCGTATCCCTTGTGCCTTCAAGCGTCGGGGTAGCCTCGTTCTGTCCATCTCTGCCACTCCGATCTATTTTCACACAATCTCTTCATTTCTAGCATTGTTTTCACTCTCTTCTGTCCGATTTTCTCAATTCTGTTATCCCAAGTGGTACGGGGTCTTCCTCTTCCTACTCTCCCTTCCACTCGCATTTCAAAAACCTGCTTCGCTTTTCTCTCTTGTTCCATCCTCCTGACATGTCCTTACCACTTCAACTGACGTTCCTCAATCACCATACCTTCTTTTGTCCTGCTTCTTCTCTCATTCCGGATCCTATCCCTTATGGTCCTCCCCACTGCTCGCCTTGTATACTTCATTTCAGTGGCAGTGATCTTACTGAGATGCTTGTCTTGCAGTGCTAAACTCTCTGTGCCATATAGGGTGATCGGGGCCATAACCGTGTTGTAAATCTGCATTTTGGTCTTGATGCTTATCTCATTCTTCCCTACTATTGTATTATTCATCTGATAGTAGGCTGAGATGGCTTTTTTTAGTTCTATTGAGTACCTCTTGCTCTATTTTCCCATCACTACTTAATATGGTGCCAAGATATTCAAAAGTTTCTACTTTTTAGAGAGGTCTTCCTCCACAAATTATGTCAAGTTGTTGTTCCTGTCTGTCCAGTTTTGAGACCCACATTACTTTGCTTTTATCTGCATTCACTACCATTCCTTTTCTTTCCAATTCTTCATACCATTCCACCACGGCCTGCTGAAGTCTTTCTGGTGTATCAGCAATCACTATTATATCATCTGCATAGAGGAGTGCTTGCAAGTATACAGGTCTTAGTCTCCACATACCAAGCTTGGTCCTATGGGTTCGCCGCTTACAAATTTTTGTTATTCATCCAGGACGATATTAAACAGTAGAGGGCTGAGGCTATCACCTTGGTTTACTCCTCTCGCCATTTGGAATTCTCCAGACATTTCACCATCTATACGAACTATTCCCACAGGTTGCTGGTATACACTCTTCACAGCATTTAACAGTCTCATTGGTACCTTCTTCGCTGCCAGTGCCTCCCATATGCTCTGCCTCGATACAGAGTCAAAAGCTGCCTTCAGGTCTAGAAACACAAGGTACAGGTCACGGTTTTTGGCAGTGCTTTTCTCTATTACTGTTCTAATTGTGTAGATGTGATCTTGTGTCTGACGTCCTGGCCTAAAAGCTGCCTGCTCCTCTTCAATGTCATTTTCCACCACCTTCCTAAGTCTCCTTTCCAGCACCCGAGTGTAGATCTTGTACGCTACAGATGATAGACAGATAGCCCTGTAATTATTACAGTCGTAGCTGTTCCCTTTCTTGTGCAACGGGATGATTGGATTTTTCTTCCATTCCTCTGGTATTCTGTTCTCTTCCCACATTCTCCTAAACAGCTTAGTAAGTTGCTTCACTATCTCAACACCTCCATTTTTTATTAACTCTGGAGAAATTCCATCAGGACCTGCTGCTTTCCCAGTCTTAATTTGTTTAATTGCCATTATGACCTCCATTTCTTCTATTTTCCCTTCTATTTCTGGATTTTGCACATCTTCATGTGGTCCATAAACAATCCCATCCTCTTGCTCTGCCGCATTTCTCTGGAACTTCTCCTCATAGTGTCTTCTCCACACTTGAAGCACTTCTGTCTTCTCTGATACTAGGTTATTCCCATTCTTGATTGTCCTGGTCTGCTTTCCATACTTCCCTCTTATAGACTTTATGGTTTTCCAAAAGCTTCTTGTATTCTTCTCTCTAGCTTTGCTTTCAACCATATTCCCAAACTCTTCCCAAGATTTTCTCTTAGCTTCCTTCACTACTCTTTTCGTTTCTTCCCTTCTTTTGATGTATTCTTGCCTGTTTTCTTCCGTAGGACATCCTATGTATCTTTTCCATGCTTCCTTCTTGCTCTTTACCTTCTCCTTCACTTCTTCATTCATCCAACTTGTTCTTTTCTTTCTGGTATCTACCACTGCCTTTCCACACACTTCTTCTGCTGACTTTAGCAACACTGATTTTATGTCATTCCACATGTCATTGATTTCTTCACTTCCATTAGTTCTTATTTGCATCTTCTCCTTCACTAATTTTGCATACTGGGACCTTTTCTCTTCTTTTAGAAGTTCCTTCAATCGGATCACCTCAAACCTTTTGGTTCTTGGTTGGATTGGCCTCTTGAATCTGGTGTCCATTACCAGTAATCTGTGATCCGTAGCTAGTTCTGCTCCTCGTATGACCTTCACATCCATGATGTTATTCCGTATGCCTTGAGGGTACATAAAGTAGTCTATAACACTCCTAGCATTTCTACCTTCAGCCTCAAAAGTTATCTTATGTACTTCTTTATGGGGGAAAAATGAGTTCCCCAGTAACCATTGATTTTCAATGCAGAATTCTATAAGTCGCCTGCCATTTTCATTCAGCGTCCTCTCTCCACCATGATTGCCCATGCTTCCATGTGCTATTCTTTTGTCCTGGCCTGTTCTTGCATTTAGGTCCCCTCCTATCAATACATGGCGTCCATTCGCAACCTCTTTGTCCATGGTCCTTTGGAGTTGAACATAAAACTCCTCTTTATCGAGTAAGTTGGTGTCTTCTGTTGGGGCGTATACTTGTATAAAGGACACTTTCATCTCTATGTCAAGGTTAATAACCATTATTCTCGAGTTTATTGGTTGTCATCCACTCACTTTGGTTTCAGTCTGCTCACTGGTGACTATGCCCACACCTTCCTTTGCCCTACTGTCCATCCCAACCCCAGAATATCTCAAAACATACCCTTCTTGTAATCTCTTCATTCCACTTCCTTTCTTCTTCACCTCACTAAGTCCCAATACTTCCAGTTTATGATTTTTCATTTCCTGTATTAACTCATCTTTTCCAGCGATTGTCTTGATATTCCATGTACCAAATCTCATATTCCGTTTCCATTGCGGTCGTTGTCATCGTGTAGATCCGTCCAATCCGAGGCTACTGTTGTTGCTTTGAATCATTTCTACCCCCACATGGGTGATTAGCCCAATGTGAAGTGGTTTGTTGGGTTGCCTTCCCAGCCTCCTTATTTATGTCCCCAGGAGACAGGGTGGCCCAGTTATACCCCCAGGCACCGGGTACCCATTTTCGTCGCCTCTTACGACACGCATAGGCTACGGTGGGACAATTCTAAACCCCGATCACCACACGGGGGAGTTGGCAAACCAAAATTAAAATATTACTATTGATGGTAGGGAAGGGATTGTGACTAGGTTTACATGATCTTTGTGGTCCCCCAAATAAGAATTATCAGTACATTTGTGTTACTCTGCAACTATAACAGGAAGTTTTCTAATTCTAAGCAGGATGCATCTCCCAAAGGTTGAGAGTCGTCTTATATTCAGGACCCAACAAATTTTTAAATTTATTTCTATGCTTTTACCTCAGATAGTAGCTATATATATCTGTAGCATCTCATACCCAACCCTCAATTATCCCAGTATTGTGTTTCCTATTGATATTCCCTGTTTTGCTGGGGTACAAATAATTTTCTATAGCTTATAGATACAATGTGGTACAAGTAATGCACTATCTGTGTAAAGTAGGCAACTATAGGAAGTCCCCGATTTTAGCATTGAATTGCTACAAAATTACCCAACCTTGTCTTCCAGTAACATTTTCGAATTATCTGCTTATCTTGCCTTAGCTTCCTTTGCAGATCGATATGCATGTCCATTCGACATGACTGTTTCATTTTTCAAGATCACCTTTCATCGTCACTTTCTGAACAAGTTACAAATGAGCTATACGACCTGTATTTATATCCATGAGCGAATACACTAAATATTTGGCTGAAAAGCTGGGAGAATCGTACTGGCCATCTCCGGCTAACCAAATGGGTTTGGCACTGCTTTTCAAACAATCAATAACCTTAGTTCTTCCTTGATTCCAAGTATCCTCCACTATAGGACTAGTTACTCTATAAATAATTCTATCATATACAGTTCGTGACATCATATGTAAATTAATGGACTTGTAGAATGACCGAAAGGGTTCAAACAGAATGCCTGACAACACTAATGCTGATGCTATTAGGACATTTCTTTCCTTCCATCAGTTGAGAATACCAACCTAATTCATTACCACAATCGCAAAGTGTTTTTACGAGCAACATAGCCCCTTAATGTAATGTGAAATGTTTTTCACTTTACATTTACAACTGTAGCAAATTTCAAAGCGTATTTTCATAACTCCCAATGTATTTCTAAACTACATACGTGACTATCTGGCAACATATTTTCCATCACATCATTCTGTACGTCGTGTAAATCTTTATCGTTATCACTTTTGCGTAATACTGTGTCAAGAAACTCCCTTAGTCTTTTAGTCTCATACCTTTCCGTCATGCTCTGTTCAGTTCCTGACGAATACTCCCACAGTGTACTTTGTGAAGCGTCTTGCGGATGCATTAGCATTCCTGAACAAGAAGTAGCCTATATCCATCTGTCGGCGTCGGACATCTTATTGAAGAAACAGCCCCTGGCCTCTATTCTGAACCTTGTAGCTTTTCCGTAGGCATCAACTTCATTTAAAAAAGTTGCGTTTCATTTTTAAAATGCACTGAACACACAGTACCGGGAGAAAAATGTTTCTTCTTGCAAAATTGTACCCAACTACTAAATCTATGTGGCGACTTACTTCGATTTGGAAATCTATGGAAATGTACAGTATTTCCTTCTCTCTACTGTTTCGGTTCCTACTAGTTGTGTTGTTACAACCGTACACACTACAGGTAGACATCTTTAAAACTAGCTATCACACTCGATTATAATAAACAACACCTATAACCGAAAGAGTGGCAGCGCGCGTATTGCAACAATCAACTGAATGGAGCGGATAGCTCACTCAGTGCTTATAGCACAGTGACGTCACAGCTACTCGTGTTTCCTTCGTTTACCAGCCTGCGGAGTGGCACACAGCAAAATCAAATATATAGTTGAACACTGCCTAATTCATACTTGGATTTTGAGGCAAGTTGTCTTTTGTGTTTTGGTCTCCTTTATGTATAAGATTAGTTGATTAAAATCTCATAAAACAAAAAATGTTAAGTGTCCAGTACTGTAGGACCCTCTCCTAAGAATCGTAAAATTTTGCATTTTGATGAATCGAACTGCCACATAAGTGACAAATTTCATGATTCTAACTGTCCCGTAAGTGTGTCGAAAAGGTAAATAATCTGTGAACCGATCTTCATATCTTCATATCATATTTAACTACAGACACAATCGCAAGTGAAACTCCTCTAACAAATTTTAACTTACCTCAAGATGAACTAAAAATATGAAATTTGGCAAACTTACAAACTCCAATGGGAAAATTTTCAGCAAAATTCAAAATGGCAGATACATTTAAAATGTCGGTGATATCTGGGGGTCTATTGCTGTTAAACGGTAAGACTAATCTTAAAATGGATTGCATCAACAGACCCGGATATGGTGAGATCTACAAGTTTGGTCTTATAACTTTTTGTCGTATCTCAGTTATATCTTAAACAGGGCCAGATTTGTGCTTTTTTCCACATGTTTTACAGTTATTCTCCACACTTAATGGACAGCTACAACCTGCAAACTTGACAGGCCAATCCAAGTCATAGGACCAAAATTGTATAGCCTTCCATGACATTTCATCACATGATTGTGCTAATAACATAGATTTTTTGTTGAATTTCACTTGTACTATTCCTAAACGTAAATAGCTGCAGCATTCCCATGTTAAGAAAATATTGAACATATATGATCAATTTTAATTAAGTTATTGTCGCGGTGCTGGTTGTTTTAGATGTAAAATCGATATCACATGCTCTAAATTAGGTAATTAATTTGACGATCTGGAGTATATTGAACGATTCTAAGTCAGAAGTACCTTTGAAAAGATCTCTCTCACTCTCTCTCTACCCCTGTTGAATCTCTGAACTTTGTAGAGCATGAGTGATCATACTTTTAATTGCTATAGTGTCATGTGACAAACCATTTTGATGGCATAAAAGGAAAGGGACTGGAGCAGACTGCAAGCAGGTGAAATGAGGTTTCTCAGAGCACTTGAAGGGAAAACAAGATTGGACAGAATAAGAAATGTCGAAATTAGAAAAGAACTAAATCAGGAAAGTATGAGAGGGGGGGGGGGTAGAGAAAAAGAGACTACGCTGGTATGGACATGTTAAGAGGATGAGCGGATAAATAATGGAAGAACTTACGATCGATGGAAGAAGACCTCGAGGGCATCCAAGAATGCGCTGGAGTACAGGGGTGAGAGTCGGTATAGAGAGAAGAGAAGTTAACTGGCATCAATTGGAGGAAGAAAAGTGGTGGGAAGATAGAATAAGATGGAGAGGCCTCGTTAACACCCAGACCCAGCAGTAGCTGGAATGGGATTTGGACATGTACTGTATGTACAGTATGTATGTAAAAGGAAAGAAATATCATGTCATTCCTAATCAATTTAGTAATTATTGTTAAATAATTTATTTGATGTCAAATGCACAATTATGTAAGGGGAAAATACCGGGTCATCAATTTAAGTCTCCCCTCTGATACCAATCAAGGTTTGGGAAGCTCTCGCACTGACATTCGCTCGCTGGCTCAACTAGCACTTCACAATCTTACGACACCAGAAATACTGACAGCTTATTGCAACATTGCCGGGCTCAGTGCGTGTGTTCGTTGGGGGAAATAAGGCCGTTGTGTTGTCGTTTTTTTAAGTGGGTGTTGCCTCCTTGATTAAAAGTAATGAAATTCTTTGTTATTTAGTTTGGAAGATCATTGTTGTTCGAAGATTAACTTAGTTCACTCTCCTCTGTTTCAGTGTCGCAACACGCTATCATATCACTACCGTTGAGCTATATTAATAACATTAGTTTTGGTAACGGTAGCTAATTTGTGAATCTACAATATACATGATAATTTGATAGTTTAGGCCAGTATTTACCAAAGGCCATTGTCAAAATACTTATGCTAGTATTTAATAAAGATGTGTGTAGACAGTACTGTTGAGGGTTCACTTGTTTGTACTTGTGGTGAGAAGCAGAGCAATAAGAACATGCTTTCTTCCACACAACCTTGCTTCCATTGCCATGGCAACCTCCTTATTACCAGGTAGTGAAAATTATCAACCATTCCACCCACAGACACTGTCCAAGGGGCTTTCTTCGTGTTCTGTGCTCTTACTTTCTTATTAAGTCATTGTCACTCATTGTTTTGTTTTATTTTGTTCTTTGCATTCAGAAACTTATAGCACAAAGTTTTTAGAAAGGCAGATATAGACTAAGCCTCAGTCAGACTACAAAATGCTCAGTTTCTGGCGGTCTTATTCCTTAGCATGGCATTCAAGTCGGCTGTCAACAGTACACTATACTGTTACTCATAGCTTTAGATTGGCCTAACATATGTCTTGCTCATAACAACCTTAAAGTAAAACCACTAGTGAACATCACCCCGACAATTTGCAACAGTACCACACTTGCAAGAAATAAAGTGTGTTCAGTAACAGACATGAATTTGAACTCTCCCTTACTAGATTTTTCAAAGTCGTCTCTTCTGTGTCAAGTGAAGGGTTTGATTGCAAACACTGTTTTTGTTGATATATTTTTATATGGTGCGATTGCAGCTGAAGCAATACATGAATATTAATAAACTGTAGAACATGTTTTTTGCCACAATATATTGATTTTTAACGGATGGTGACTACTAGGTCCTAGTTTATTATGTATTTTACCCCTGATGACTGCTGGTGTAGGCAACTGGGTGACACATTTTATAAAACATATAATTATTTTCTTTCGTAATTATAATAGAGTTATTTTGACTGCAATCGGACCATCGGAACCAGTAGTTGCAGAGGTATTCATTGAAAATCTACAGCCTGTTCCAGTCGTCCGACCGGGTCAGGGAATGGAATGAATGAAACCCCCCATCTAGCGGCGAGGATATAACTGTGCCGGCTGCCGAAGCCTGTCGCACTCCTCAGGGGCAATGATTAAATGAAGAGGTATTCGTAAATGTACTCAAAGACATCGTGCCCCAAGAATGTGATTTATACTGACTGCACTGTAAACTCTTCTTTAGTCAGTTCGATTAATTCATAAAGTGTTAAAATTGTCAAAGTTACTAATTTGATCAGAAATAATTCTTTCTTTTCAAGAAAAAAAAATACTGTATGGTGGTGGTTTATTCATTTTAGGGGCTTGGACATAGTGGTCATTTCAGCCCTATATACTTACAGTATACTTGGGTTGGTATAGAATTTGTCTTATAACCTGTGTTATTGTGGTATCTGTAGAAGTGTGTGTATTTGTAAGTGAGATTGGGAAGGAGAAGCACTAGTCAAAAGTCAAGTCAACCAAATGAGCCAAGAAGCAAGCAAAAGAGTTTGCCTTCAGAAACAGCACAGTGGATCCTTTGTGCAAGTGAAGATGTTAACCTAGACAAGGATTCTGAGGATTTTCCATTGAGCTAATGTGACCAATGAAAGATTTTTTATTAAAGATGTCGGATTTGAGTTAACATAATTCTCAAAATCGTGCAAAATAAGTTTGTTTGCTAAATTATTTGTTTGTTTTTGACAGTATATGACTTAGATGCTAAATGTGTGCCAAAGACATCTTTGTTTGATTAGAGTTTATATGATCACGCATAGAAAGTTATTCAACAAAATGTACTGTATAATGTTTTATCGAGTGGCGACTAGCGATAAAATGTGTTTTCTAAGTTATGACTACTGGTGCAGACCCTTGGCAACTTTTGGTAAACCCCGTTTTTGAAGTGGTAACTGCTGGTGCATTTCCATAAGTTAATATTGTTTGTTTGAGGTGGTTTTTTTTTAATACTGAAATTGGTTTAAGGTAATGTATTAAGAGGATGTAATTGTCTTGTAAAGTAACGGAGGATCAATGCATCAAGTGGACGATATTACTATATTAATATTCTTTTAAATCACATGAAGAATAAGGCCTTATGAGTGGTAACTACAGTAAAATACCAGCTTAACAAAATTTTGGAATCTCTAAAATTAATTTGTTATACTGAAATAAGTCAATTCTTAAGAACTCACCTAGTGTTATATCTGTTGGTTATTGTTGTTTTAAGGGGCAGAACTATCTGCCCCAATGATATCCGTTGCAGGATCTATATAACTTCAAAATGCCGTTATACACCAAAAAAAAACTCAAAATGTATTACTTGATAGGAAAAATATTAAATCTACATGTACATATACACAAAGTACAGTAATTATCAGTAGTTATTGACAAAGGTTTTCAGAATATCTATTTTTGCATTGTAGCAACAAGTCTACACATTGTTCCAGAACCTCATTTTTTGAAAAAGTCTATGATTTTCTTCTGAACAGACCCTGACAAAGAAAAGCTCGTTCCAAATAGTCACCAACCACTGCACGTGAATTTAAAACTGATTCTGGCACATCACTTGGTGACACAAGGAAATCTTGAAGGCTACCTGCCATGTTCGTTGCCTGCTAAAGAGTCAAGCTCTGTCGATAACAATAATTTTGGGGGTTGTCTTCCTCTTCCTCCTCATCACATAGATCTCTATCATTCATAATGTCCTCCACAATTTCCTCATTGGTGATTTCTTTGTGGACTATTACATCACTATCTACATTGACGTAGTCAGTAAGATTTACCGTTGATGGTGCATCCAACATTGCACACAAACGCTTCCAATTCTCCTTGGTTTCCACATCATCCAACACTTCACTTTCTGCGACGTTTTCTGTAAAAACCACTCCAGCTTTTCTAAAGCAGTTCGTAATGATGTGTGCATTCAGAGATTTCCATGCAGCATTAAACATCTGCATTGCTCCCAATATGTTGATGTTAATGTCTCTATTCGTGGCAACATTGCACAGCATTCGACGGACCACTCAAGCTCGGTAATGCTGCTTTACCGCATGAATTATACCCTGATCCAGCGGCTGCAGAATTGAAGTTGTATTTGGAGGCAAAAATAAAACTTTTACATGCTCCAAATGATGAGGCACACAATTATGGGAAGAGCAGTTGTCCAATAACGGAAGAATTCTCCCCTTTTCGGCCTTCATCCGACGTTCCAAGTCCAACAACCAATCTTTGAATAACACAGATGTCATCCATGCCTTAGATTTGTGCCTGTATTCACAGGGCAGATGTTGTATCCCCTTGAAGCACCTTGGCTTCCCAAACTTCCCAATTATGAGAGGCTTCAGTTTGTCCGTCCCTGTGGAGTTGATACACAAAAGAACTGTGATTTGTTATTTTGAACGTTTGCCCCCAAAACACTTATTTCCCTTGAAATCAGGGTTTTGTTCAGCATTAATTTATAAGATAACACAGTTTTGTCTGCATTATAAATGTCCGCCGGCGAATATTCCTTCAAGGCATCCGTTCGAGTCTCCAGCCGCCATGAAGATGCAACTTCCTTTGGAAGCTTTACCATTTATAATTTTGTGGGATATGCCATATCTCTCCCGGAACCAATGACGCCAACCAGCACTACCCATAAACTCTAGTGACCCAAGCGAACGTGCGAAAGATCGCGCACACTCACATAACAGTGGGCCATTTATTGAAATGTTTTTACTCCGCATTTCAACAAACCACGTATAGACGGCTTGGTCCACCTCCTTGTGGTCGGCTGTCCTTATCTGTTTTCGTTGTGGACCTAGGGCATCAGCATCAATGTTTTCCTCTATCTTTTCTGTTTTAAAAAAGTAGATATTGTTGATGGGCTAATGCTATACTTTGTCGCTACTTCTCCTTTCTTTCCGCCTTTCTCTACTTCCGCAAGTATTTTACGTTTTTCACTCAACGAAAACTGCTGTCGCTTCTGCTTATCCAT
Organism: Meconema thalassinum; assembly: GCA_946902985.2. NCBI lineage: Eukaryota > Metazoa > Arthropoda > Insecta > Orthoptera > Tettigoniidae > Meconema > Meconema thalassinum. The sequence continues at coordinate 304,793,210 of OX336393.1, forward strand.
TTGCGATGATATGAACTTAATTTTTTAACTAAATGCACATGAACTTAGCAAGTTTAATGGTATAACCTTGACAGAAACACGTTGCTTTGCGAATTAAATACGAAGAAGAAACTTGCAACGCATGATGCGACAAAACAAGGTAAAGCTATGAAACCGTCTCATTCCTTGGTGGATTACAAACATCGCGCTCCTACTAAGCCAATAGTGTGACGTCTTACATTGGTTGATGGGCGAAGCCTATCGGTTACACAAAGCTACGAAATTCTAGCGTTCATTGGTTGATTGGAAACTTGGCGCTCCTACTCAGCCAATAGAATGACGGGCGATGCCTATTGGTTACACAAAGCGTAGCGCTCATTGGTGGATTGCTAACTTGGTACTCCTACTCAGCGAATAGAGTAAAATCTTACATTGGATGACGGGCGAAGCATATTGGTTACACAAAAGATTGCCTTCTCGATCGCGTACGGTACATATATGGAAAATGGCGATCATATCATCTGAATAACGAAATAATGTAACAAGAAAAGTGCTAGTCATAAAACAGGATGAATTTTAGTTTTAATTTGAGATAATATGGTCAGAGGTCAGGATTGGAAGCGACTTGAAGCTTTTGAGATGTGGGTCTGGGGGAGAATATTACGGGTTAAATGGATTGAAAAGAGGACTAACACCAGCATCCTGTGAAAAATTCAAGGGAAAAGAGAACTGAGACCAACGATTCATAAAAGAAAAGCTAAATTCACAGGCCACATCTTGCGATATAACGCTTTCCTAACTAATCTCCTGGAAGGAAATATCACAGGGAAGAAAGGCCGAGGTCGACTGAGAAAATGTTTCCTGCAAGACATCGCACTAACTCTTCATTATGCTTCCTGCTGTGAGATGAAACAAGGTGCTGAAGACAGAGAACAATGGTTGCGGAAACAAGGCATTGCCTTTAGAAGTTGATTGATGGTCAAATTGGTTAAAAAAAGCTCAATTTTAATTCGTTAAACTGAAACTACGAAATTTGTTAATATGAAATATTTTAACACACAACATATAGGGAAACGGGAAGGGACTGAAAAGAAAATTCGTTATTCTGAAAATTTCATTATACTGGTGTTCGTTACATCTTTACCTTGACGACTTGCTGAAATGTTCCATCATAAAGTAGTTGATGAACCGAGTGGAAGAATTTTAATGCTGCTTGTATTCTGTAGGCAATTGTTATTTAACATTTTTATTTTACCTACTGTCTTTCAACAAAGGTATCCAAAATGACTGTCTAACTTAACAATGCTATAGAATTAAATACACACATAGAGGTACAGAATATTTTGATGTTATAGTTGTGTACACCAAATATGATGGTCTAAAATTCGGCTATACTTCTTCAGTACGGAAATCACTATACCATCTCTCATACTGATGGACAAGCCAAAGTGCTTCCAAAACTTCCTAAGGAATTTTAGAAACCACACTCAACCCTTCAATGTTCTCCAGATCGTCCTTCGACTTAGAATTTGGAATGATGGGCTTATAAATGTTCTCCTTTTCACTGTCTACACCAAAATGTTGATCAGAATGTCCTTCAGAACGAATTGTTGTATGTATTGAAGCCATGATTGGTACTGTTGCGGTATGCTAGAAATTCAGCATGTGTTAATTGATTTTTGGCAATGCAGGGGCAGAATGTTCATACTCAAATATCCAACACCACGTATCCACAACAGTATGTCCGTTATCATAAATACTCACCAGTTAACTAGTTCATTCCAAAATATCCTATGTTGAAAATGTTCACACAGACAGATATTAAGTTATAGGTAACAATAAAATTTGAAATATCTACATAAAGATACATAAGAAGTACAGTACCTTAACATGCAAAAACCTTTTCACATTCAGCAAAATAATGTAGGAACTGTTTGCCTTGCCAAGACATATTTGGTGTGATGTATAAAGACACCCATGAGAATATTCTGGAGCTTACAGATTACATGAAGAACATACTGTATATTTAAGAGATAGACATGTGCAAGGGAGACCAATAACTTTGTCTCCTCTAGTCCATTGGCCAAACTACCCTTTCGTTCTTCTTAACTAAGAATAACCTTAAATATCTTAAATCTGATGAAATTGTGCTTATTTTGTGACCCTTAATTACATAATTGTGTGATTAACTACATTAGTGAACTCCTTCCGTATTAATGAAGATAACAGACAGTTTTGTTCCTGAAAAGGATCCATGCTGTGGCTTCTTGCTAATTATTATTATATATTATTAATCTTGATTGGTCACATTGGACCACTTGAGTCGTTCCACAATCACTTCTTCTTTGAAGGTAGTACTGCTTGGTTCTTGCGCTCTTTCCAGTACTTTTTCATTCTTTCAGATCGGGATTTTCTCAACTCATCTGAAATCTCCATAGGCTTTCTGTGTGTCATTTCTGCAGAAAATTTGTGAGTTTTAAGAATGGTGTTAATTTTATTTTTCTCCTCGGCATCTGTTATCTTGAGTCCAACTGCTTTGAGATCTTGTTGGATTTCTTGGATCCATTTTCCTCCAGTTTTCTTTCCTAGATTTCTCATCACCAGTTGGCGTACAATTCTGTTTTCTGGAAGCCGTAAGATGTGAAAAAAATATGAAATTCTTTTCTTCTTCATTGTGCTGGTGATTGGATCAATCTCACGATAGACAGTTTCATTTGGGAGAATCCTCCAGACTCCCTCAACCTGATACTTTTTATTTATGCACGTTCTAATGATTCTTCTTTCCGTTTTGAGGAGCTGATCAGTTCTTTGTTCATTTTTAATTTGGAACAGTGTTTCACAAGCATAAGTGGCTTCAGGGAGAGTTACAGTTTTATAATGTTGGATCTTAGTAGCTATTGATAGGCATTTTTTATTATATGTTGACCAGGTTAGAGATTGTGCCTTTTTCATTTTATTTGTTCTATTTATCCAAGTTACTTTTTCGTTTAAGTTATGTGTTATAATTTCTCCAAGATACTTAAATTGAGGAACTAGGTTAATTTTATGATCATTTATATAGACTTCATTTATATCTAAGGGTTTCATAGGCATGATCTCAGTTTTTTCAAAGGATATCTGTAATCCTATCCCTTGAGCAATTTCTTGGAGACTAGTGATCTGAGTACAAACCTCTTCCTTGTCTAGTGCTAAAAGAGCCAAGTCATCTGCAAATCCTAAGCAGTTTATTTTTATTGATGGTTTTGTTCCAATTTTGATCTTAGGAGGGTTTTCCTTTTGCCAAACCTTCATGATATAATCAAGAGCCACATTGAAAAGCAGAGGGGATAATCCATCACCTTGTCTGAGACCAGTTTTTACTGTGAAAGCTGTTGATATTTCTCCCCTAAATTTAACTTTCGAATTTGTGTTTGTTAATGTTAATTGAATGATTTTTATCAATTTAAGATGGAGACCGTATGATCTGAGGATTTTGAGCAGTGTCAGTCTATGAATACTATCATAGGCTTTCTTGAAATCTATAAAAGAGATAAAGAGTTGCTTATTTCTGTTTTTGTAATATTCCATTATTAATTTCAGGCTAAGGATTTGGTCTGGACAACTTCTGTAAGGGCGAAATCCTCCTTGATATTCTCCAAGTTGTGGTTCCAGAATGTTTTTGATCCTGTTGTAAATTATACGAGAGAAAATTTTATATGTGCAGTCCAGAAGGGTAATTCCTCTGTAGTTATCTTGCTAATAATGTATATACAGGGTAGTTTAAAAAATGTACTTACCGTTTGTAATTCAATAATTTCGAAACAAAATGACTTACACTTGGTTTGATTGCTACCATAAGGTGTACCTTGATATGCTTCAGACAAGGATTGTGCCTGCCATCCAAACCCTGTATGACATTGAAATGTTTTACTTTCAACAAGATGGAGTCCCGCCTCACTACCATTGAGATGTCTGGTTGTACTTGGACAACACTCTACCAGGAAAGTGGGTAGGTCACAGAGGTGCTGCTGCTGAGTACCCACCTCGGTCACCTAATTTGACAGCAATGAACATCTACCTGTAGGGGACCGTCTAGAATGAAGTGTATCGACAGAAACCAGCTACGAGTTACGTGACATAATCGTGGCGTCATGTGCTGCTATTACATCAGATACACTGACACCTGTAGTTCGGTCTGCACTACGGCGACATCGGCGTTGTAAAAAGTGGTCCTTTCGAACATACTAGGACATAACTCTTTCAGTGCCAAAAGGTATACCTGTAAGTTAAATGTGTCATAATATATAGACTATCCTACAGTGAGTACATTTTTTGAACAACCATGTATAATGAGCTGGTGTGGAAGAATTAGCCGACACTATGTCGTTGCCCAGGGAACACTCAGAAGCTGTATTACTGTACTAGTAATCTAAGGGGACACTCCTTCCATGATCCCCAATATTGATCCAATTTACTCCCAACACAAAAGAAGAAGAAATTTCTTTTTCAACTCTTCCTTAAAGAGTTATACTGTATTTTAATATGTAATTTAGAGTCTAGCATAAATAGATCCAACAGATGGGCGTAAAAGTGGGACATTCGAGCATGGGGGAAAATCAGACATCGAATAGAGTTACCAGTACAGTAAATGGACATAATAGGACAGTGGATATTTTTGTAAATGGAAGTGATTCCGAAGGGACATTTTTGTAATGGACATTCTGAGGTGAACATGCTACCGGGCTCAATACTTCGCAGCCTTCTCAATCTTATATCTTACAGTATAATGGCATGCATTTCTTAGGAGCATCAACAGTCATATTGTCCCAAGATCTGTCCAATGGTTCCTCTTTCTAGACAGCTGTGTCTGCACAAGGTACCATCTGGGACCAACCGGGAATGGCTCTAACCATGGCAACATTCACGTTCATTTTCTTACATGAATGAAGATATACTGGAGATTGTTGATGTCTGTTAGGTAGTCAGCCCGAAGGCTGGTTGGATCCTCAAAAGCACCGCCGTTACGTTATGTGAGTAGATACCCACAAAAACCCAAGGCAGTGCTATATTGAGGCGTTCTAGGCAAGAAGAGGAGTGAGGTAGTTTGCCATTGCTTTCCTCACTGAGTCAGAACAGTAGTCCTAACCCTATGAGTAGAACCTTTCACAGCATTCACAGGCACTGACTGTGCCCCGAATGCCATTACTAAGCACCACCCATACCTCAGTTGATAATGTCTGTATTTTCCATACCTAAAATGGGCTGTTTCAGAATTTGTACTCCACTAAGTTTTTCTTCCATTAATGCTTAGTCTTCTTCTTTCCTACTCTGATTGCCAAAACTAATTTAAATTGTACGTATGTTTCTATCTCACCCCACACAACATACCATATTCCAAATAACTAATGCATTACTTGTATGGAAACAAGAGTTTGATGCTTTTCAGTCGGTCAACACTTTTGTTTATTAAGGCAACACTGAAAAATGGCTTCAAACACCATAATGTTACTTGTATGGTTTATATTTCTTCTTTCCTGTAAGCAGCTTTATGACCTTAATTCCATATTTTGTCTTATGCCTTCTCAATTTTGAGAAATGTGGCGATAATTGTAATATTCTAGAAGGGCATTCATAGTCTGTAATTGTTCAGTGTAATGGATGTAAATTAATGTTCTTCCTTGAGCATATGTTATATACAGTGTAGAATTCACTCTTACGTTTTCATCCCACTAGATAGGATTGTTTACGCCTCTGTAGTTTGTATGCGTTTTGCTAGTTCCATTTCTGGCATAATCTCTCATTGTTTCAAGGATTTTCATTACAACTCTCTACATCTAGTGCTTTACTGTTGGTTTAACCTTATCTATGCCATTTTCATCCATTCCAACATCACAGATTCCATTTCCCATAGTTGATGTTTGTCTCCAACTCTTATAAGGTCGTCGACCGATGTAATTCTTTTCCTCACTGTTTTGACGTTATCAGAGTTTGTGTAATCTCCAGTTAGAAGTTTGCTGTCTCCCGTGATATATGTCTAATGAAAATAATTTGATGTTTTAATGTTTTGATTGTTTGTAAAATGTCATCATTTGTCAATTTAATGTTCAATGTTGTTTCTGTGTCATTGTTACTCTGAACAGATGTATTTCTTGAAAGTATAAAGTACCCATAACTGTGATGTACTGTATGTAGTTTAATATGAAAGGGTATATGGTAAGAAGCATATTCTTATTTAAGTTGATCAAGTTTCGGCACAAGTACTTGAGGAACAATGTAATGCTTGGTTGAGCAGTTGATGTCTAAGTGATAATACCTTCACTATGCCTCTTTAACTATTCAAGTTATTTTGTATTATGTCTGTTAACTGATATTGTTATTCAATTCTTAATAAGTGTACATGCATATGAAAAGGTGCCAGTTCGTGACTTTCAGTTCAGGAGACACTGTGATTTTAACTGAAACATTGTTCTGACTTGAAACTAAAACAGATAGAATGCAAGGTCAAAGGTAAGCGCCAACATACAAAGTTTAAAAGTTGATTCTTCAAGTTCATTTTCTGTGTTCTAGGATGAAAATTCCAGGTTCATTTTTCTGTATGAGAATCCACTATAAATACCAAAAATAACCATTAACTCCTGAAATTATGTTATCTCGGTACCCAAATGCATACCTGCCGACTCGTACGTTTTCTTCCATAAAATTTACGGAATTGCAGTGTGTTTTACGGATGAACCATAATATTTTAAGTACCGAGATCTTAGAAGTAGTCATCCGATGAAATTCTTTTCCTCACTGTTTTGACGTTATCAAATTCATGCCAAGAGTAGCTTCCACGGACTGCCATTAGATGGTGTGCGACCAGCAAATATTCAATATATTGCTCTGATTTGTATTTTGCTGAATGGTCTTCGATCATAATTGATTCTGTATCCTAGTCTCTATATTTTTTATTTTTTTATTTTTATGGGAGATTCATTCATCCTGTAGCTCTTTGTGTAAATGGATGAAGATATTTGTGTTAGTTTAATTACGTGAAATGTTTTGTCTCTTGGAATGTCATCAGTTACACGTAGCATTTTATATTAATGCTGAAGAACTCGGCTTATCTCAAAGGAAGAAAATAGCAAGCATTTTGTCGTGTCTTACTACGTTTTCGTGCATATGGTTTACCCGTGTAGTATGTCACTTGGGGATTTTATGGAAAGGCCATCTGGAAAGTTAGCAGGTATGCAAATACATGCGCACATCTCAAAATAAATTTAATTATTGTTCAGATTGTGAGATAAGTTAATTTCAACTGAAAGTTTTAGTTTCAAATTTACAGTTGAGAAAATTTGTAATGCATTCTAAAACTTCTGATTGTATACCTTTTTTTTTTTTTTTAATGTTCAGCCTTCATCTATATAAAATATTTGAATGAGTGTCCTCTGTTCTTTTCATTTTCATGTGTGTTGAACCTTGCATTTTGCTACAATAAGTAAAGTGTCAAGTTCTCAACTGGTAGAAAGCCTCTTGCAAATTTCAAAGTAGTTTATGTCACATGCTGCTTTAGCACATCCTCTTCCACTGAAGTAGCTGTGGCATTTTCTCATCAACTGGCATGTTAGTTCTCTACCAAAATGTTTGAAACAAAATATATTTTTTTAACCACTCAGATATTCTTATACATTTGTAAACAACTTATAGTTAATAATGCCAAATATTAGCTCTTTATGAATACACTTGTCTTTGCACTCCTTAGTGATTGTATTTCTTAGTGGTAACTTACAAGGCACTCACAGAAATTGTCACGAAGAACTTACAGTATTTTTTAATAGAAGATACCAAGAGCAGCTATAGAAGGAAGTATCTAGTTAGTGTTAACCCTAAACATTTTAGACCATGAATACAAGTAATAATAACCAGGGACATGTAAACGGCAGGGTTATTTTTTCAGCTAAAATCAGTGTCATTACATGTTGTTGTTTTTTTTAAGCATTGTGTTATTTTAAAAATGATTTATTGATGAAATTTTCAATTATGCAGAAAAAACACAACATTTTCAGAATATTGTATAACAGTACTGTACATTAGGGTGGGCCGATAAAAATCATTTTTTAATTTCAAAGTTGTAATAGCGCGGAAAAGTTGTGAATTATATAGATAAAAGAAATAAATAAATAAATTATCGAAATCGGTTGACATCTTTCGGTTGCGCATAGGCCCTAAAGTTTGACAAAATATGAAAAAACTTCATTTTTGCGATTATTTTTTAATTTTTGAATTAGATGTTTTCGTAATGTAATAGGTTGTAGCGTCTTTAAATAGAGCCTAAAAACGTTGTGTTTTAATTTGGTTTAGATCAGTTGTTATCTTCCGGTCGCGCACAAGCCCCAAAATGTAACAAAATATTGAAAATTTTACATCTTCGAGAGGTTTGTTTTTTGTATCTTTAATATAGGCTACTTTTTTAACGTAATAGTTCCTGAATTTTTATTTTTTAACAAAAGAACAATGCTATAGGAAAACAGTACCTAAGAAAAGACAGTTATTCCTATGACATGATGAGTGATAACAGTAACAACGGGCATGGTACTTTTCAACTTGCTCTATATTTAATAACAGTATAGTTTCTAGCAACAAACTTACTTTTATAAAAAAGAATAAACAGTGTTTTGAATAAATAGTCCATGTTAGTTGAACCAATTCATTTGTACTGTTCTCTATTTTGTAGCCGAAGGTACTTTGAAGACTGATTTGCTGGTGAAGTTAGGCATTGATGATCTGGACAGCAGAGTGTTTTTTATCAATCCGTCTCAAGATTCAGCTCCACAAACTTTTCCTGAGGCTTCCGTGACGAGTTTTACACAGCGTTCAACATCCTGCGTGTGAACTGGAAATTGCTTGAAAGTAATGTTCCAGTCAGGGATTGAGTCGTCGTTGATAGCGTTGATGTGCGATTTGATCTCGTCGTCACTGATTTCTGCCAACTATGGGGGAAATGATAATTCACAGTCCATCCAGTTGATTATTTCTGAGTAATCTTGCACATTGAAGTTGATTTTCGATGGCTTGAATGTTCTTACTGTTTCCCTTCTTGCATCTATCTGCCTTGCCTTCAGAATTATTCGAAGCCCAAGCTCTCTTATGTGTTTGTCATATTGAGTCATGGCTGTGGGCGAAAAAACATTCCGTTCGATCACAGGGTCGACAACATCAAGCAAAGGTTTTGGCAAATACCTGGTAGATTGTATTGCTTGGTAAACAAGTTTCGGGCCATCTGTAAGGTGTTTACTTGTTTTTATTGTAAACCACATTGGCATGTATGATTTCAATATAAACAAAACTAGTTCTTGAAGTTGATGTGAGGGGCCTTCTTCACTTATGTACTGTATAATCTGAGAGTTCTATTTGCTTTCGTCAACCACCTCGAATGTGATAAGTGCCCAGGATCTTGTACAGCCAAATCTTCTTTACAGGTTCCTGATTTTATTGCCTTTAAAATATCAAGTAGGTATTGCTGATCTTTGCTAAGCACGTTTCTCTGGGATCTGACAATCAATACTCTGGAAGTTAACATCCGGCAGTATTTGGCAGCCAACTAACTTTTCACCGATTGGTCCTTTAGAAGTATCAGGCCCTGTTGTCTTGCCATCCAGGTGCTCAGACATGTGGCGAAATGGCAACTCATTGAAATGGAGGAGGCAAATTGCCCATAGTACAGGTTTCCTTCAATAAAGTTTAACTCGGCGAACTAGACCAGTTTTCCAACCTGTGTTGACAGCAGAACCATCGCATCCGATGACAATTGGTTTTTTAAGATGAATACCACGCTCAGACAGATAAGAAATTGCAGACTTGAACATAATCTTAAGAGCTTCCAGAATTTGGAGTAACGTGGCCAACGTTGAGTGAGCCGAGTTATTCAATTCGTGAGAAATGTTCTTCCTTAGTAATTCTACGAAACCTTTTTGAATGAGCTTCCTCTATCACCAAATTGGCATCCTTTCTTCCATCTAAATACAGACCTAACAGTGGAAATGCGTCCGATTTATTGCACAATTCAGCCTTAACATATTTTGCTTTTCCCTTCTTATTTTGTTCTTACCTATAACATGGGAGAAACCTGAATCAGTAATTATTAGTTCATGTGAATTAATACTATGGCTATTTCATTTAAATACTAATTATTTATCAAATACCAAAAAAGCATAAAAATGTAACTTTTTCATTATTTCGGCAAATTTTGGGGCATAGGCCATAAGCGGCCGGAAGATATCAACTGATCTAAACCAAATTAAAACACAATGTTTTTAGGCTCTTTTTGAAGACTCTACAAGCTATTACATTTCGAAAGCATCTAATTCAAAAATTTTAAAAATAATCACAAACATAACGTGGTTTTTTTTTTCATATTTTGTGAAAATTAAGGGCCTATGTGCGACCAGAAGATATCAACTGATCCAAACCAACAAACCAAATTAAAACAATGTTTTTAGGCTCTTTTTGAAGACTCTACAGGCTATTACATTACGAAATCATCTAATTGAAATATTTAAAAAATAATCGCAAAAATGAAGTTTTTTTTATATTTTGTCAAACTTCAGGGCCTATGCACAACCGGAAGATGTCAACCAATTTAATTTTTTTTTTCGTTTCTTTTATCTATATAAATCGCAACTTTTCCGCACTATTACAACTTCGAAATTAAAAAATGATTTTTTTTGGGCCACCCTACTGTACATAGCCCTCAACAGCTATAATTATCATTATGGCAAGACTTTTTTCCTTCAAATTTATTTTCATAATTATGTTTTTTTTTAACTGCATATTTTCTTAAGTGTACAATATACCAGAGTAACTATATCAATTCTAAATACTTTACAATTCTGTTTTCTATGGGTATTTTAACATGACAGTAAATTTCTCACACCTTAACACATAAACGTTAACTGGCCATGCCAGGATTTGATCTCGCAGTCTCAAGGACAGTAAGCGTGTGCCTGACACATTGCACTACACAGATAATATCAGATGTTTTATCCATTAAAACAACCATAGCCATATCACAGAGTACTAAACTTGATTTATAGATTAATTTTTTGTTATTTTTATTTCCGAAAAATCTAAAAAAAAAAAAAACGATGTTATCGGAAGGATAATCTCGAACCCACAAACCGTGAAATGGCACTGAAATTAGTGTTGCCACAGATATGAATTTAGTGAATGTTGTATGGTTGCTCAAGTAAATTATTTTAGATATGATAAATTCAAAATCAAGAGACATCATACATCATTTAAAGTAATTGTTCTTTCTGAACATTTTTATGAAATGGGGAAGTAAACTATTGCCATAAAAATTTGCATATAGACTGCCCTGTGTTTAAAGTTATCTACTATAACTGAAAGATACCTAGTGTGTGACTAAACTTTTATTACAGGTGGACTTTTACATTGGATCAGGAACATCTGCCATCCTTTTCAAGGTCTTTGAATAGGAGAGGCATGTCTTAAGTTTATATGCAGACTTCTATGAATAATTGGTGTTTGCTAAAAGTACTGTAATGGGGAATTCAAAATGAAACCACTTGTAATGGCAACTATCAGAAATCGAAACAGGCTCTTTTGCCTGCAGCTGTGGTTATATACAGAGGTTAGCACATCATCTTCCAACAAAACCAGAATGATGGTTATTAGAATTAATCTTGCCGCGATATCTTGTCGAAATTCCATATGAATCAAATGTTTCATATTATAATGAAGCAACTATTGTTTAAAATGTAATAATTTATTGCCAAAAACATGTTTAGACATGTATAATTGGCCACCTGTGTGGCTAGGTTGAGGCATTTGCCACCTATTACCAAGGTTGTAGGATGTAATCCCTGCACAGATAGTTGGCTTTAAAAGATGTTTAAATATAAATGATCCTTGATGGAAGATTCGCTATCATGTTAAAGAAATCCGGAGAAAAATTCTGGCACCCCAACATCACTTAAGTCACATTGGTTAAGAGGGAAATTAATAATGTGTAATGTTATAAAAACTGTTGTTATTTTGGTTGTGTGAAGCACAGATCATCCACTTAGAATTCCTTATGTAGTGGCACTACCCAAGATAGATTTAATTTTCTTTTGTAACTTTACTATGTTGGAATTCCATTATGTGTAGTCTACTAATAGGCATATCATATGCAAGACCATCAAACACAAGGGTAGAGTAACACATCAGAAAGTATAAATCATTTGTCATTACCATAGATTGATAAAGTGAAACAGTGCATTGAGATTATCATTTGTTTCAATTGTAGAAGTGAAACTGGATATCGAAGCTTGATTGAAAAAAGATTTTCTTAAAATCTCTATACTGTACAGAATATGATGCATATGGATACTGTATTAAAAGTACTGTGTGTTAAGTGTTAAATAAATTATATGTATTTAAAATTAATTCATGTATTTTTGTGTTTAGAGGAGATACTGCCATTGCTTTAGCATTAACCTACGTTGAGCTCAGAATCACTGTTGTGGTCAGTTGAAGTGAACGGACATGTTTTTCTGTTGCTGATAATAATGGGCTGCTCCGTGGAGTCTTATTCGCAAGGATCGGGTCGTGGAATGCCAGGATGGTTAAGTGGAACCGGCCGGGCCACATGGTGCCTGTGTGCAACATCGGGTGCGAGTAACTTGTTGTTCATCGCCCTGGTAATAGCGGTGCTCTTAGTTATTGGTGGAGTAGAAGTAAATTCAGGTCCTGCTACAGTACATCTAGTTTTATCCAGGTGTCTGATAAAGTGTCTATAAGGTGTCTTCTACTTATAGCAAAGTTTAAAAAACGGCGTTATGTACGGTTTGTGCGAGACATGGTTTCACTTTGGCTGTGTTCGTGTGAAGGAGGACGAATGTGATGCAGGTAACTGGTTTTGTAAAAACTGTGACAATCCGGAACTTTTGAGACAGCAAATTAAGTGCAGGGATCTTATTGCTGTGGGATGAGCAAATGCCCATGAAAACAAAGATGACATTGTACAAGTCCTATTATACACCGATTCTTACATACAGTCTCAAAACCACAACACTAACCAATAGAGATAACTCTAAACTCCAGGCAGCCGAAATGAAATTCCTACGTACCATGATTCAGAAAACCAGGAAAGACAAGATCAGGAATGAGAAGATTAGAGAAGAAGTAGGAATAGATGATTCTCTCCTCAATAAGATCCAGATCTCAAGACTGAAGTGGTTTGGTCACATGAAGAGGATGCCGGCCAACAGAACTGCACGGAAGGAATTTGAGAGAAAAGTAGAAGGAAGACGACCCGTGGGAAGGCCACGAAAGAAGTGGATAGATACAGTCAAGAACGATGTACTGCAGAGAGGTCATGCATGATTGGGATAAGTTGGTGGAGGAAGAGTGGTACAAGGACAGGATGAAATGGAGGGGCCTCATATACCACACCCGGGCAACTGGAGTTGGTTCAGGATGATGATGATCTTATTATACTTCATTTAAAGGCAAAGCTTAATGAATCGGAGGAAACTGGATCTGACGGAGTGTATTCTGGGGGATGAAGCTACAAATCAGGCTGTGAGAACTGAGGATGACATCATAATGGGTGCATACCTGCCAACCCTTCCGATTTATTCGGAAACTTTCCGAATTTTCACCTCGTCTTCCGATCTTCTTAATTACTATTATTTCTTCCGAATTTCAGACTCCAGTGATATATTGTAAAAGAAAAGCGAATTGCAAATAATTTCCATTCTCAAGGAGATTCTCTCGTAAGTCGTAATTGCTTTTGTGATTTGCTTAACCTTTGATTGTTGCTTAAGTTTCTCGCTTGACAGTGAGCTCCATAGCTGCCTGCGATCTCGGAATGGTGTATCAGCTGATCGGCCTACCGCATACTGATTGGTGGTATTTTACGGACAAACAGGTGTCAAGCCTGCGCTGATTAGTCGAGGCTGGTCAGGTGACTGTGCAGTATGGGATTGAAACCTTGTATGCTACGCGCGGCGATTGTGACTTGATCCATTTGACGCCACATGTTTATACTCTGCTGGCGCCACGTTTAGTGCGTCGGTAGATAATGATTGTTACGTGTCGTGTGTTTTAAGTTTCTCTCGTCACGTTATGGCGACAAAACTTCAGAAACGTTATCTCCAAGTGTTCAAAGAAAGCTATAATACTGAATTTCCATTCATTGTACAATCTAGTAGAGGAAACCATTTTGCTCTTTGTACCGTGTGTCGTTGCGATATAAATATTCAGGGTGTCGACGATCCGGGAAAAACGGGAATTCTCAGGGAATTATGAATTTCTGGAATAATCAGGGAAAAATCAGGAAATTTCTTTGTTAATCAGGGATTTTTCTCCATTTGTCTATATCCCGTAAAAGTGGAAGCAATACTTTCGAATTTCGCGGGAAGTGATCGCTCGTTACCGGTAACGAAAGTAACGAATTTTACAAACGGGTAACGAAAGTGACGAAAAAGCAACGAATTTTACAAACGGGTAACGAAAATTTTCTGTAGGCGGGTTGAATCATTTAAACTCGCGCCGCGCCGCTAGGCTCAGAGATTGCGATGGAGCGAGTTTCGCGCAAGCGGCGCCGATTGCATGAGCTATACTTCGCCGTGCCTGAGCTAGAGGAAATACCTTGTGTGGTATAGGCTACATCAATTCAACGTATATTTTCCTCATCAAGGATACTTTCTAGTTTTGTGTGAAATATTTTTCTGTGTTATTAGGAAACCTGACTTTTCTCGAGACGTTTATTCGCGAAAACTTCCGAAACTAAACAGAAACCTCTCATTTCAGTTATTGACCTCTAAATTTTGAGTCAAATTGAAGTCCAAAAATAACGTGAAATAATTTAATGTTGCTATCTTGCGAAATGTTACCGTTTCGAAACAAAAAATACAAAATAGCTTCGAAATACATAATAACCTACCGGTATTTTAAAAACCTGTCTCGTAAATTTGCGACATCCGGTATGGTTAATTCGAAATTCAGTTATATGTCGATTTTTCCTTCGAACATTGGTTCCATCTGATATATAATCTAACTGGTTATTTCGATAACTTGTATAATTCGTGATTCGCATTCGAAAGAGAATGTGCCCTCTTGCCGTATTATTCGTGCAATCCTCTCAGAATAATTCGTAATATTCGATACGGTACCTACTTCGAACGTTCATTCTCCAAATCACATTCTCAAGACGACTGGCTGACCTCATGACTTGCCTGCGCGAATCTCGTCAAACGGACCGAGATAGACGTCAGTTGCGTAAAATGATAAATCCCGTCTCCTATCGTGAACTTGTGACCACGAGGACTGCGAGAATCCTGTCAAAGGTGATTGGGCATCCATCACGAAACATTCCGAAACCTACTCGCCACTTTTACCATGACCGTATACTTAAAAGCGTACGGGGAGCGAGAAGTGCATCAACCCACTTAGAAATGACTGCCTACGCTGCATCACGATACTAATTTTCCCTCGTGATCCACCTTGAACTTATGAACTCCCAACCACAGCATAGGGACAGCGGGAATCACGGCGCCGACCATACAACATGTCCATTACTACTCGTGAATTTTAACCATACCTAACCTTGAGCTTGCCTCCACCATTCTGTCAGGGCAGATAGCCAGGCAATCGTTGAACGGCTGGATGCAGCGTCAATTGCATAATATTGCGAGGACAACGTGAATCTCGTAAAACGGCCGAGAGCGGCAGCGATTGCGTTACATCGCGATATTTCTCCACCTTCAATGACGAGGACAACTGGATTCTTGTCAAACGGACAGCAAGTGGCGCCGATTGCGTAATAATGCTATATTTTCTCGTGCCCGACCTCAAGGACAATGGAAATCTCGTCGAATGACCAAAAGTGACACCGTTTATCTAAATCGCGATTTTTCTCCTTATTCTATCGTGAAAACTGCGGGAATCTCGTCAAACGGCTGAGACCAGAGCCGATTGTGTAACATCTCGATATTTCTCCGTACTTGACAGCAAAGTCAGAATTCGGTGACGATCACGTAACGTTGCATACAATTCTTCGTGATCTACCGCGGGGACAAAGGAAATCTCGCCAAACGGTAAAGAGCAGAGCAACCTCTTGATATTAAAACAACGTATTGTGCACAAGACGACATATTAGCTGAAACAACT
Source organism: Meconema thalassinum (assembly GCA_946902985.2). Taxonomy (NCBI): domain Eukaryota; kingdom Metazoa; phylum Arthropoda; class Insecta; order Orthoptera; family Tettigoniidae; genus Meconema; species Meconema thalassinum. The sequence goes on from OX336393.1 coordinate 304,809,326, forward strand.
AATTTGATAATTAATATCTAGTATTTTTTTATTATTTATTTTATTTACAGCTTTAAACACAGTTCATTGTTGTTTATCTTCACCGCGTGATGAGCCTCTTTGCTTGCAGACCACAGACGTATCTTGAATTCAAAGGTAACTAAAATTGACTAAAAGGTAACTAAAAAGTAACTAATTTTTACTTCATCCTTACAGTAGACACCCTGATGACAGTGCTCAGCCAATGAGCAGTGCCTTGTCAAGGTCAACTGAACGTATAATGTGGCAACTTTTCCGTTCACTTTCTGCGCAGGAGCCAACTACGCCATTTTATTGGGCCTTGAGAATTTTGTTCGTTGCGATCAGTATTGCCAATTTAGCGATTTTGTCGGTAGATGTAGCAACTTTGGCGACAAAATATTTTAAATTTAGTATTGTTTATAAATATACTATGTGAGCTGCCTGAATAGGATTGACATTTCAGCGGAAATTCCACGTCAGTCATCACCACTCTGCCTCTTGACCAATCCATGTTCGCATAGTTGATGTCATAATACTCTGCGTTGCAATATTATCTCCCACGTGCCTCAGTGCCTGGTCAGCTTTATCTCTGGCTTGTACATTTTGGCAATCTCGTTCTCAGACCACATGGCGAGACGAGAACTGTCAATCCTATTCTGGCAGCTCACAGAGTATAATATACTAGCTTCGCCCGGAAACAGTTATGAATGCATTACGTGACAAGCACTTTTTTTTTTTCGATGTCAATGAACTACGACCTAGGCCTATATCTGTACGTCTCTGCATGATGGGTTGAAATCACTGACTGGACTATTAATTATATTATCATGCAGATAGCATGTACAACGAATTCTTATCAGACGTAATTTAAGAATGGCGAGGTGCATGAAACTCAAATCCCCCTCCCGTCCAATCTAAAAACACTTATAGTGGGCGATGTATTGAAGATAGATATATGCTCTCGCGGACTTTTTTGTAGAACTTTCCATGCTGAACAATTCTTACACTCACAGTATATTGATATTTTTAACTGTTTGCCCAGTGTAAGCTTCAAATGCGCAGATAGGTATATTGTCTCGATAGTGCTTTCGGTACAGGAAGTGAGGTTTTACCGTGTGTATTGTCATCTCAAGTGTTAGCGCGCACGCGGGCAACATGTGTTAGACCTGGGTTGACAATACTGTTTGCACGGCTTTTCCATCCCGGTATTCTTTGATTATTGTCTGCTGTAGTTCTACTGTTAATGCTTTAGTGTGCTGTTTGAAGTTTACGAAAAATATAACATTTGTGCCATTGTGTGCTAAATCTATAGTGAAAACTTATGGTGTGCAATAATTTCCAGGGTGTTCTTGTGCTGCTGTTGATATATGATTTAGCCCCTAAAATACGTAGTCGTTCAAACCCGTGGTTGTGCTACCCCTGATTATATCGTGTGCTATTCGATCTGTGTCTACTCTTGTGCATCGAGGCAAATAACCTCTCGCTCTGCTTACGAATATTTCATTTGGGATACCTTGTACTTTATACTGTAGTGATCAAAAGGCTTAACGGAAGCTCAAGCACTTGTGCTGTTGTCTAGCTCATGATCACTATGAGGTTGTTAATGTGATCATCTGAAGTCCACTTGGTATCTTTACCTAGTAGATGCTGCCAGTTATGTTCAGGCTGGTTCACGATTGGCCCGGGAATGAGAACGGGAAGCTTGCTGGGGCTCTGGTTAACCACTGGAACGGGAACAAGGAAAATGTTTGATGTTTATGTAATATGATGGATATGCCTAGTGCCCTTAAATGCATATTTATTGCTCCTACGTTCCTTGGCTAGGCTAGAAATTATGTCCTATTTTGTTTTTAATTGCGCCCAGGAAATGTGTTTGTAACACCTTTCAAACTCGGCCTTGTATTATCAAACAGACTAGGTTAAATTATTTTAGACTGATAATGGTGTGTTCTGGCCTGTCGAAACATCATTGATAATGATTTCCTTCATTTAAATGTATTTATAAATTACTAAATTGACGAAATTAATATTATATAAACATTATTTCATACCAATTGTAACATATGGACTGGAAACACTGGTAACGAATAAAAGGCAAAATAGTAAGATACAAGCAGTAGAAATGAAATTTTTAAGAACTTCAGCTAAAAAGACAAGAAGGGATAGAATTCAAAATATTGAAATGAGAGAAGAGTTAAATATGAAACCGTCAAATCAGAAGATACAGAAAGCAAGGTTACGTTGGTTCGGACATGTAAAAAGAATGGGTAAAGAAAGAGTAGCAAAAAGGGAATTAGAAAGAGAAGTCAAGGGAAAGAGACCAGTTGGAAGACCGAGAAGAAGGTGGTTGGACCAAATTTTGAAGGACATTGGAGAAGCTGGGTTGGATGTGGCAGAAGTGATGGAACAGTAAAAATGGAGGGACCGAAAGGAGTGGAGGAGGCTTGTAAACTGCACCCGGGTGGCTGTAGTGGGACTTGGATGATGATTACTCAATTACATCTGTCATGACGAGGTGGACCTAATTCAGAGTGAGAACTTGGAATATGCCTCCCTTCGTCCCTTGGATATGTGTAAATTACTGTATAGGCTTATATTCAGACTTATGCTACCGAATATCATACCTGCGACGTAGATTAGTGATTTCAATGGTAATGAAAGGTTTTACAAATTAAATATTGGTCTAAGATGATCCCACTCATGGTGACACCTTGATGTGTGTATTCAACCTCCCTTTGTCCCTTTTATTGGAGGCATTTACTGTAGCATGACTTAATAGACCTTGCTTATTTTACTGGACAACAAGTTCACTTATTGAAATAAATTTATTTTCTCAACTGTTTCCCTTGAGCCGCCATTGCTCACATCTGTTTGGATCCTGGAATTTCCGAGAACAGGAAACATAAAACTTAATTCTATTTTCTTTTTGCTTGCCTGGATTACATTTTGCTTCTTGTTCCTGGAGAGCGCTTAAAACCAATCAAAAATAGCGTGCATTTCATCACACTTCCCGTTCCCGGGCGAATGATTAGCATTCTTTACTCAGGGAATTCTCTCATTAATTCTGGAAAAATCAGGGAATTCTTTTAAGATGAGTTGGTAGACACCCTGATATTTCTCATGGTGGAAAAACTGACATTGTAACTCACAGCAACACTCTAAAACACAAGGACAGTGCCAGTTGTTCACAGAAGAACAAAAAATTAGGTAAGTTTTTTGTTCACGGGAATGAAGACAATGCTGCCTTTCGAGCAGAATGTTTGTTCACGGCGTTCATCGTTGAACATAACCTCTCTTTATCATGTTCCAATCACGTGGGACAATTGTTTAGAAAAATGTTCCCGGATTTGGAAATAGCGAAGAAATATGCCTGTGGAAGGACAAATACATCAGCCATTTGTTCATGAAATGGCACGTGACGCCGATTCAAAAATTATTAATATTTTAAACCTTTCGCGATCTCCACTGATGGTAGCAATGATAGAGATAGTAAGCTGTATCCTGTCGTCTTGTCATTTTTCAACAAAGAATCGAATATGATTGAAAATCGTTTGCTATCCATGGAAAATTTGGAAGGTGACTTGACTGGTGCTAACATTGGTAATTTGCTTCTGAGTCTTCTGGAAAGAAATGCTATTACAATGGCAAACTGTATAGCTTTTAGTGCTGACAATGCCCCTGTTATGATAGAGAGGAAAAATGTTGTTGCTGCGAAATTAAAAGAGCAGTGTAAAAACATCATTGTTGTAGGATGCCCATGCCATTTAATTCATCTGGCTGCTGAGAAAGGAGCTGATTCCTTTCCTGTGAAAATTGATGAGATAATGATTGATATTTATTATTATTTAAACAAAAGCTGCAAGAGGAAAGATCATCTGAAGTTATATCAAGCTCTTGACCAAACTGATGTTAGGAAAATACTGAAGCATGTGTGCACGCGTTGGTTGTCCTTGGGTAAATGCTTAGAAAGACAGATTACACAGTGGAAGCCACTGCTGAGTTTCTTTAAGGATGAGATGAACCAGTCCACTGGCACAACCACATCACTCAAGTATTTCCAAATTCCCAAAGTAAAGGCACATGGAGATGAGCCTGCAGAAGTGGAATTTGGTGTTAGTATGAACAACCGAGTACAAGATCAAGCACGTGTTATCATTGGCAAAAGGAAGCTGGAGAGCAGTTCTTCTTCTCCGTCTGTAAGGAAAAAAGTGACGGAACCGAGTCAAACTGTTGGTATTTCAAGACAGGAGAGACTTTTTCTGTCATTTAAATTAAATGAGGCATTTTGCTTGTTTCTGGCATTTACCATCCCTACATTTGAAAAGTATAACAAAGTTCTTCAATCGCAAGCACCTCACATCCATGTCCTAAGATCCATACTGATTGATTTGCTGACAGAAATCCCCTGTAGGTTTGTTAAGCCAGTGGCCATAAAGAAATATTGCACAATTTTAGAAGTGGTCTATCACACGAGAGAATCAGAAAGCTTATGATGATTTGGTAATTGGTTCATCAACATCTAGTTGTGTAGAAAATCTGGCTCCTGAGGAGAGGAAGGTCTTTTATTTGCATGTCAGGAACTACTTCACTGCAGCCTCTGATTATATTATTCATACATTTAATTTGGACAGTGAGTTTTCTGTTAATGCTCAAGTGGCACAGTTAAGGTCTTTGTCTACTGCTTCCTTTAGTGCCGTGAAGTATTATATCTCTAAGTTTCCAATTATGTTGCCAAAAAAAGACGGTGAAGATGAGCACCAAGCAATGGATGCATTACAATGCCAGTTTTGTGCTCTCCAAATGGAGGATTTGCCATCTTCTATTATGGAAGGAAAAAGAGCAGATTGTTCTTGGTCTGCAATAGGGGATATACGAGGTGGAGATGAGTGTCTGAAATATGACAGACTAGCTAGAGTAATGCTGTCTATTAGCAATCTCACACAGCAACGTTGAATGTTAGAGATTGTTAAGCCAGGTGAAGAAGACAAGGACACAATTCCGATCATCTCTGAATGACGAAAACCTCAACAAACTGTTAGTGGTTAAATCAAGCCTAAGTGGAAATTGCTACGAGCAGCAGTATGTCAGGGTATTTTTGAAGAGAGCAAAGTCGGCTACAAGATCTGCATGAAATCAGTAAGCAGTCTCAAGATTACCATCCACATGTACTGTATTACATCACCTAATCATAATTAGGTAAGTAATGTTGTCCATGGTAATTAACTTTAGTCTGACAAAACGTGAATATGTGGTAGCGAATGCGAGGTGTAATCCATCAGAATGATTGTATGCATTTTCTTTAAACACACAATTATGTTCTCTTACGTTTAAATATTGGTCATACATAATGATTGGTTACATTTTTGTGAATTTTATGCTGAATTCGTACTTTGCCAATAAAGACACGCAGGTCTTTTGTGTACCCTCTTTCGCCCACGCCACGGTATACTGCGCCTGATGAAATCTATAATTTAAAAAAAATCTTCCTATTTTTGACTTCCGGATTGGTAGGTATGTGGGTGATACTATGATACGGTGGAGTGTGAATATCTAGAGGAAATCAGGTACGAAAGTGCGGTGGTATCCGGGGATTGAAATTGACCAGCTTGCCCAACAAGCGGAAGAAGCTAATTTAGAGGACTGTGAAAAAGTTGAAGTGTTGTTCCTCCATGTTGGAATGAACGATTTAAAGAAGAGGGCTACAGCTGATTACATTATGGGGGAGCTCTACGAACTAGGCAGAAAAGCTAAAAGCAAGTTTAGAAATGCAAAAATTATGAGTGGCATTGTGCGACGGGGGAATGTTCTGTTAAGGCGATTTAAGACTGCAAATGACTGCATGGACTGGGTATGTGCACAGCTGAGATTAGTTTACGTAGACGCAGACTGCTGGATTGGTGGCCACGACTTCGCCCGAGACGGGCTGCATTTAAATCGACGGGCCGCTTTCAACCTAGGGATCCTACATGACAGGGTCATCGGCTCGTGCCAGCTTTCGTGAGGAGGAGCAGGACCAGAGGTTGCCAGTTGACGGGAACAGAAGGAGCTATTTCGGGATATTTGCTGCGGAGGTAAGACTCTTAAGATTACTACAGGTTAATTGTCAGAGTTTAGAAAATAAATTAATTGAATTTTGAAATCTTGTAGAGACGTATTCTCCAGACATTGTCATTGCTACTGAATCTTGGTTGTATGAGGATATCAATAGTAACGAAATAATTCAGGGGACCTACGAAATGCACAGAAGGGATTGGGGAAAGCGAGATGGTGGGCTATTTATTTGTGTATGCAAAAATATAGCTATTTTCTTAAAGTGGGCTGATACGGATTTTGAAATGTTATGTGTAAAAATCTCGGATAAAGGAAATAAATTCCCTCTTCAGGTGACAGGGGCGTATAGAGCACCGAAAGATAACTTTTCGCTCCTCGACACACTGTATGATAAAACTTGTGCGGGTAATGCTATGAAAGGAAAGCATAATAATTGCTAGAGATTTAAACCTCCTCTAAGTGGACTGGTCTGGTGAGTCATCTTGATGTGGTCAAGCTCAGAGTTATGAGGCTAAAAGCCTGTTTAAAAAATGTGAACGGCCTGCGAACAGAGCCTTGAGAAAAACGTTTGAAGCTAGTTTTAAGTTAGGATCATGTTGATCACAAATTATATTATGACATACTGTAGTTCATAGATGTTCCATAGGAAGATTGTTACTTATCTTGGCTTCTTGAAGCGATGGTAGCGCATAATGCTTGAAACACACGCTGTTAAACTGCTGAGAAATAAAGCACAGAAAACTAGCAGCTCAGAAATAATAACGCTACCTCGCCAGGAGGCGCAGTTTAAAGGTAAGCAAAGTTTTGCCAATGTTACATGCTGACTAGATGAAGAAAACTTTAGCCTAAGTTAGGCACGGTCGAAGCAAGTGACCAGACTTGTAGTATTCCGAAAGAACGAAGGCCAACGGCTAACAAGCCGAGGCTGAAGAGAAGTAAGACACTAAGTGCCAGCAGGCAATGAATATGCTCGACTTCCATGTCGTAGGTAGTTTCTATGTAGACAGCAAATAGTATCTAAATGACGACAAGTGCATTGACGGCGAATGCGTGCTGGATGTCGCAGCTCAGCAATCTTATATAGGAGCTCGGATGAATAACTTCTAGGAAGGTCGATGAATCAAGAGACGTGATTGGTCCGCTGAACACCGGCAACCAATGAGAAGCGTAGAAAGAAAATCGAAGGGCAGGGCAGCAAGATGGCTGTCATTTGAATCGGTGAACTTTTGATGATCAAATATTAAAGGACGGGAATTCCGCCTGATCAGTGCAAAACTTTTCAGTCAAGGGGCTATATTATACCCATTTGGTTGGTACATGTTTCGAAGCCTTTCATGGCCCCTTCATCAGCCATACACATAAACATATTGTCAGTACAATCTTGGAATAACATTAAAAAGGTTAAAACTAACATGAGAAAACTTGATGAAAATGAGACATAAAAAACCATGAGGACAGTTGTGGTACAAATACATTGAGTAAAACTTGTCCTAAGAAAACCTTACGAATATTACAAACAAATGGAAAAACACTTTACATTAGTATATGTTAAAATGCAAACTTAAAGTGCAATTTATATGACTCTTGTAATAATCTTAGAGTTTTGATAAAATTTAATAGCAGGATTCCATGTCCGAAAATCTAGGGAATTCGACTCATAGAAAGAGTTAAAAGTATGTTAAAAACTGATAGTCATACTTTGTTGACTTCATACGAAGGATCGTTGGTAGAAAGAACAATACATCGCCATGCATGAAAGTCAAATCGGCCAAGCTTGATGAAAGCCTCTTGAAATGGAGACAAAAGGAAAGTTGAGCATCTTGTGTTTAGGAAATCCAAAATTACCATCTAGTAGACATATGGGCTTTAGGAGAAACCTAAAGGGGGGATAAATCTAGTATTAAGAAAATAAAAGCAATTAAATAAACGGCAAATGAAATTGGGACAAACGTAAAGCATAGAACGGAAAAGAGCTGTTTAACAGAAAAAATAACGAACTTACGTCATACGTTCTATGCTTTTTGTTTGTCCCAATTTCATTTGCCGTTTATTTAATTGCTTTTATTTTCTTAATACTAGATTTATCTCCCCTTTAGGTTTCTCTTAAAGCCCATATGTCTACTAGAAGAAAACTTTGGATTTCCTAAACACAAGATGCTCAACTTTCCTTTCGTCTCCATTTCAAGAGGCTTTCATCAAGCTGGGCCAATTTGACTTTCATGCATGGCGATGTATTGTTCTTTCTACCAACGATCCTTCGTATGAAGTCAACAAAGTCTTAATATGACTATCAGTTTTTAACATACTTTTAACTCTTTCTATGGGTCGAATTCCCTAGATTTTCGGACACGGAATCCTGCTATTATATTTTATCAAAACTCGAAGATTATTACAGGAGTCATATAAATTGCACTTTAAGTTTGCATTTTAACATATACTAATTTTAATGTGTTTTTCCATTTGTTTGTAATATTCGTAAGGTTTTCTTAGGAAAAAGTTTTACTCAATGTATTTGTACCACAACTGTCCTCATGGTTTTTTATGTCTCATTTTCATCAAGTTTTCTCATGTTAGTTTTAACCTTTTCAATGTTATTCCAAGATTGTACTGACAATATGTTTATGTGTATGGCTGATGAAGGGGCCATGGAAGGCTGAAACATGTACCAACCAAATGGGTATAATATAGCCCCTTGACTGAAAAGTTTTGTATTGATCAGGCGGAATTCCCGTCCTTTAATATTTGACTTTTAATCAATACGGAACCATGATTGATTGTACGAATATTATGATGATCAGGCGAAATAATTTAACTGTAAGAGGCCTAAAGAAAATTTCTAAAACCAAGCAAGCGTAAATGCAGAACAGGCAGGCCCGACGAGAGGGAGGGGCAAACGGGGCTGTAGCCCTGGGGCCCGGTCTTGCTGAGGGCCCCGCGAAATTAGAAAACCCCAGAGTAGACAAATTTACGTATTTACCAACAAATTTGACATTTTATGATATTCTGTGTATCTGAATCAATTGAATATGCTACAAAATACTATTAAGATAACATGTAAATAACCATTATCGTCATATTTACGCGGCGAGAGAAATAGTCAAGTTTCCACTGTTTATAGGGAGGAAAGTTTCTTAACATTTCAACTCTACTTAATTGCCGCTATGGTACAGTAATGTACCTTCGCAAAGTTCGAATTATAGTGCACTAGCAGAAGTACCCGTTCTTCAAACGGTGTTCGTAGTTAACACCAGACATTATCAATTGAGCTACTGTGCAATGGTTAGCGGTTTGTCATTCCATCAAGTTTATCAGAACGAAGTTAGTTTATTGGGAATATCACACACACTGTTAATTTAAGGCCCTTAAAATGTAGTTTTCGGAGACCCTTTATAGATTCCCGAATTATCTGTCTCACATTGAGAAGCGCAACATATGCTTTGGTCGTCCTTGTAGGATAATTTTTATATTTCGCATATTTTAGCATATATTGAGAAGTTTTTCTCTATATCCACCCTTCTACTGTATGAAAAGTACGGTGAAGAGTTTCATAAATGATTGGTGTGTTGACTCTCATGGTTACCATACCTAATTTTAAGATGCACCAAGCATCCGAACACGAGGTATAGGCGTACATAAAGATACACAGAAAGACAGACAGACAATTCTATTTTCTACAACATATTACCCAGATATCCAAATATGGGTATATCTACCACACAGTATCAAATAAAATCATCCTTATGATGAACCCGTATGTCGACAAAAAAAAAATTAGTTAAAATGTGCTCTCAGACTAAATTCACCTAACGTGTACTTCCTGACGTGAAATACAATTGAAAGTCTTGTAGACGAAACGCAATACACGTCACATAAAAACTGACCCTCTACGTTGTGCTAGGTGCCCATACACAGGAAGACCCCTTTCATAAATTATAAAGGCTTGTGGTGCATGAAAATTCAGATTTTTTAGCCTCAAATGGCCCAAATTCCCAAAAGCTGCAAAAAACACTATTTCAATTCAGGAATTTTTGAAAATAATGTTGCTGTTTGGAGATATAATAGACCTTCTGTACAACATTTCGCACGTGTAAGTCGCGTTTACAAATTCTAGGGTACCCCTTGACCCCCTTAATTGCATTGATGAATTATACAGTGTACGTTGGTTCCGTGATAACCTTATAGCCATTTGCAAACTTTCACAGAAATGGAGTGACATTGCTTCTTACATAAATAGATGGAAAGTTGGATGCCACCCCTTTAGATAATGTTGTCATGGTTACCGATTTGCATTCCTTCATTTGTTTCTTAAATTAAATTAGTTTTGGGTTGTGCCCTAATTCTGAAATAAATTACATGAGATTAATAAATACACTAGGATGACCAGCATCGATCGTCAAGCTGGTCATCCTAGTGTATTTATTAATCTCATGCAATTTATTTCAGGATTAGGGCACAACCCAGCTCTTTTTGAGTACATTCGTGTTGACCGACTGAAAAGCACCAAACTTTTGTTTACTTAGGCAACACTGAAAAATGGCTTCAAATCTCACAATAAATAAGTTTTCTTTGAATATTTCAGAAACTGTTGGATTTAGTGCCTTTTAATGTAGTTTTCTAGGACCCTTTAGGGCCCCCGAATTTTGTTTCTGGCACCGAGGAGCTTTGTCTCGTCTTTGTACGCCATAATATAATAATAATATAATATAGGGATAGGAATATAATAGACCTGCCGTACCACATCCGCAGGTGTAAATTGCGTTAAAAAATTCTAGAGTACCCCTTGACCGCCTTAAGCGCATTATACGTATTGATGAATTTTACAGCGTAATTTGGTTCCGTGATAACCTAGCCGTTTGCAGAATGTCTCTCATATTGAGGGGCTGAAAATGAGATTTGTCTCGTCTTTCTACGCCTATTTCAGCATATATTTTAAGGAGGTAGGCCCCCTTTTATGAGAGGTACGATGAAGAGTTACATCAATGATTAGTGTCGTGCCTCTGATGGATATCTGTACCAAATTTTACGTTGATACACCCAGCCGTTCTCGAGTTAGGCCTATAAGAGAACAGAGTTGTCCACAGACAAAAAAAATATTTTCGCGCGCATCCATCATAAAACAGTCTGAAACGCGTAAATAACTCAAATTTCCGTAGAAATTCAGAAAAAAAAAACAGACAAACTTTCATTTTTATGTATAAGAGATTTACTGCACCGCTCGGTGTTGACCGTGTTTTATAGCACAAATTTAGGTTTTACTCGCTAACCATTGGAGATACACGGAACGTGATAAGGACCTTTCGGATAGAAAATTAAATTTTAAAGCTCGTATGTGCCATCAAAAGTTTGTTATTTCGTAGCGTTCTCTTTTTATTTGATATGGAAATGTGAAATTTTGAAACCAAAGGTTGTAGTGACGTCACTAAAATGGTCGCCATTTTTAATAGTGCAAAATATCGAAATCAAAAGTATCCTATATGTAAACCTGGTAAATCAGCTACATCCATGCAAAATTTCATTTAAATCAGACCAGTGGTTCTTGCGTTATTGAGTAACACACAGACACACACCATCTCATTTTTATATATTAGTATGATTTTTAAAATGTATATAACTCCCTAAGTGAATTGTATTTACCGCTTTAAACACAGTTCATTGCTGTTTTTCTTCATCGCGTGATGAGCCCCTTTGCTTGCAGACCGCAGACGTATCTTGAATTCAAAGGTAACTAAAAGGTAGCTAAAAAGTAACTAATTTTTACTTCATCCTTACAGTAGACACCCTGACATTTAATAAAATGGTCCATCTGGACCCAAATTTAAAATAAATAAAAAAACATTAGAAAATACGTGAGCACATGTCACATAAGTTAGGTTAAACAACAGCTGAAATTTTTACTTTTTCTCTCGAAAAATAAGACAAGCTAAAATTAATAAAATACCGGCTTTTGTAGCCTTAGCAAATGCATGGTTTACTTGGTTCGGGAGGCGACGGGTGGAAAAAAATTAGTCATGTTAGGAGAAGAAAGGGAAATTCAAATAATTTGTCGATGATAATGTCCGGTGACAGTAAATTGATTACTGAGATACAGGCCATTGATAATGAATTAAATGTCTTTAACGGTAGTGGGTTCAATAAATCCAATAGCTGTGTGTTGGTCTTAATGACGAATCAGCCCCCCCCCCCCCCCCTTTTTCCAATTAAAGTCGGCAATTGTAAAGCTAATAAACAAATTCATTACGATATATCGAAGGGTCCTGATAATATTGTTAATGAAGTACTTAAACTAGGAGGTAGGGCCGTGGCACGATACTTGGAGGTGATGTTTAATATGACCATTAACAATGCCCAAATCCCAGATAACTGGAAAAGAGCTACGGTAGTCCCAATATTCAATATGGTTTAATGATAGGCAACATGGATTTCGGAAAGGTTACTCATGCGGGAGTCAGATGCTATCACTTTTTCAAGATATTAGCGAATCGTTAGACAATGGAGTTTTAGTCGACGCCGTAGTTATAGATCTTGCGAAGGCATTTGATGTCGTGCCGCATGACATGCTATGCCATAAATTAGCTTGAACGAAGATTGATAGAATAGTAATTTTATGTATTCAAGAATTTTTGGCGGGTCGTTCCCAGAAAGTGAAAGTCGAAGGCCTTTCTCGGATGAAATTTCCGTAACGTCGGGTATCCCTCAGACCTATTCTGGAATACGTCTCGGCTCATCAATGGGTTGGAAATGGTACAAAGAAAGGCCGCTAGATTTGTGCTCAGTGACTTTAATCCCAGGAGCAGTGTGACCCGTATGTTAAAGAAACTTGGGTGTGAATCACTTGAGGCTTGGAGGAAGAAATCTAGACTATGCGCTATGTACAACACGTATACAAATCAACCAGCATGGCGTGAGCTCAGCATACGTATGGGAAAGCCCACTTACGTGAGTAGGAGTGATCATTCTTTCAAAGTTAAGGCCCCATCACAGCGTACAAATTATGGTAAATATTCATTCGTAAACTGTGCCATTGACAGCTGGATCTCGCTACCTGCCGCAGTCTTAGAGCCTTCCCCCAAACATATAGGTGTGTTTAAGAAAAGACTGACGATTTGTGTAAACAATCCAGTTTAATTGTTATTGAAATGTTATGTGTACCCAATTTGCCGCTGGGAGACACACCCCCAATTGCAAATACTTCAATAAATATAGTGACATAGACCAAAATTGTACAATTTTGAGAAAAAGATACTTTGCTTTTGTTTGTCCCCATTTAAAAAAATCCTTGCTCGTATTTCTCTGAGTGTGTTTTTATTTCTGGAATTATGTAAATTTATGTGTGCTATCATCACCCTCCAGTTTTCATAAAGGCATAACTTGACTTGTGCCACTACCAGTATATCTCTGGAAAGGTTTTATTTATTTAGCGTTTGGCTATCATCACATCATGGAACAATAAACAAGTATAACAAGATAATGTCAGATACAACATTACAATAATGTTCGACGATGTTGAAATGTAAACATTATGTGTCAGGAAACTATCATAATGAGGCTCATTATAACACTATTTTTCATTATGAAACAGTTTCTCCCTCCAATCAGAGCTCAAGAAACAGTTGTGTGACCAATTAGGTAAGGATACCTTCGCACATGTGCTCAAAATCCAACATATTTCTATGTTGGCAAGCAAAGTGAATGGTCTCGGCTTTCGGAGTGCCTTGACCACGCATGCGCTCTGTCCAGTCAGCAATGCCAGCGCGCCCTGTTCACTAACTGAATTAAGTGAATCCCACAGGTATTTATGAATATTTATGTTAAAACATATAATAAAGTTATAATTATCGTCGAACATAAACAGTCGTATGCAACTCGCCTATAATGGTAATTAAGACACTCGTATGGAAATTATAAAACTCGCTCACGCTTGTTTTATAAACATACTCGTGTCTTCATTATTGCCATTATAGGCTCGTTGCATAATGTACTATTAAAATACACTATACATAAATAGGTCATAATGAAACTTTCAATGTCCGTAAATAGTCAACAACTCGATCAGTCACCAACAGGAACTCAGAAGGGTCTTCGGGGAGCGAGATTGCATTTTCTAGTTCACTTTTAGCATTAGAGAGCGATACGGCTTCTTGATTGGCTGTTCCGACGAAACACGACTGCACCAAGGGTTGTGATTAGTCAGCGTAGTTATAGAGTGGAACCTATCAGCTATGTCGTTCCAGGTTTGAACAAAATAAGAACTCCCACTGTTTTAACTTCCTATTTTCTTGGTACCCTCTATTCCTAGGCCATAAGTGTTTTCCGTATCTTCTTAAGTCAAGAACTGCGGTGAATGGCAAGCTCATTTTTCGGCTCTGTGGTTGCTATTCATGCCTTTCAGGCCGTCGGAAATAAAATATTTTGAGCCACCTCCCATGTGCCTACAATTCTTGATCGGGAGTGGATGATAAGCTACTTCCGCATTCGTACAGAGTAAATGAGCTAATCGATGATAAACATTCTGGTAATGATTCTTCTTGACTTAAGAAGATACGGAAACACTTATGGCCTAGGATCAACGATCATGCAACTATTGCTTGGCGCATTACAACTTATACGGGTACCTAGGAAATAGGAAGTTAAAACAGTGGGAGTTCTACATATTTTGTTTCAAACCTGGAACGGCAGCGCTGATAGGCTCCACCCTATAACTTCGCAGACTAATCACAGCCCTTGGTGCAGTCAGGTTTCGTCAGAATAGCCAATTAGGAAGCTGTACCCTTCTCCAATGCTAAAAGTGAACCAGAAATTGCAATCTCGCCTCCGGGGAAGGCTGTCATAGGACAAGATTGGATGATATGTTGCACTGTTTGCCTTTCTGCACCGCAATCACATTTTGGAGATTGAACTTTGTCCCTTTTATGAATCAAATCTGCACATCTGCCACAGTTAGTCCTTACTCTGTTTAAGGAAGACCAAATTTTCGGATTCAGTTCAAATCCTGGTGGTTTGGTCGTAATACACGGCACGCTGAGCTGCTCTGGAGGAGCAGATGAATTATTCCACATTGCTTTCCAACGAACAAGCAAGTTAAAGTTGCTTTCATCGAGTGTTCGAGCAGTCTTCAACGGTGGATGACGAGAGCGAAGTGTGTTTCTGTGAATGGCAGGAGAGGCGCAATATGACAAAGTACAGGCAGCCAAAATTTTGGGGTACTTCTGATCATTCCCATTATTGTGCGCATGGTGTGATTAAGTTGAACATCTTTGAATCTGAGATGAATGCTGTTCAGCCAAACTGAGGCACAGTACTCAGCCACATGATAAACTAGTCCGAAAGCTGAAGATCTGAGTGTTGAAGCTTTAAAGGCTGCAGCTCCTCCTACCCCTAACAAAACTACCTTCCATCAAAGTGCTCAGAGCACTGGCTTGGAGCGCTGTGTGGATGGCCTTGGTCTAGTGAGTTGATTGATCCCGGGGTGTGTGGAGCCTCGGTTATTAGGCATTTTTATTTTTAAAGGACATCGCCATTTCTGTGAAATTCATTCATATTTAATACGGTATCTTTTTATTTTTAATCTCAGTTTAATGTAATTTTCTGGTTGTTAATTTAGGGGCTACCTGTTTTTAAGTATCCATGCGTTTGAGATGATCTATGCCGTTATTCATTAAGGGGACATACTTTCTGGGATATCATGTGTTGTTTTGTTTACTTAATGTTTGAGAACGTATTTGCATTACCGGTATCCTTATTACTACGTGTTTTCTTCACGGTTGCCGTATGCCATGAATTATAATTACGTTGTGGAACTCTATTTGTACCGAATCTTAAATCGCTACGATGTTTTGGGACTCTTGGAAGTCTTAAGGGTTGGTACTGCCCCCGTAATTGAATTATATAGAGACCACGGTGGCTATTTTGGAAATTATAGCGAAAGTTATGGCTGTCATAGTTATGAAGTAAGCACGGATGACGCAGACGTTATGCCAGCAGGCTACTTGAGCTGAGATTCTCAGTGACGTCAGCATTTATTCGAGAAGGATCCGAGATGTACGACGCAGTCGCAGGAAACGTGGAATTCTGCTGAGGAAGAAATTATGCTATTGGAGGGGAGGCTCAAACCAATGAACGACAGTCTGAAGGAAGACGGAGATTGCTGAAACTATGGTATTTTTATTACTTTTTGGAATGCAGAATTGTGGAAATCCATTTGCAGTAGAGGCATTGATCTGGAATTTTGGTGAAATTTATTTTCAGTTTTTGAATTTTGAAAATCTCGTCATGTATTGACGAAGTTGGAACTTCTAGCGATGACGCAGTAACACGCGATGGAAGGGATAGATACGCCCCTCATGAAGTTCATAAAAGGCCTTGCGCAGAAGAGAGGAGCCTCATTCGCTCATTCTCAGATTATAAATCGTCTGATATTCAATCGTCAGATTTCAAATAGTCATTTCAGTGAAACGTCGAGTGAGTTTAGTAGTGAAAAAGTCGTCTTTGTAACGCGTGGCGAAGCCACTGCATAAAACGAGAGTCGAACATACAAGCAGTGCAGGTTTACTGTGAAGTAAATCTAGGTGAAGTTGAAACGACCCTTATAACGCTTCTACAAGATTAGCTGTGAACAGTTAGCGGTCGCCTATAAGCTAATTCTCTTGTGCATTGCTACAGTAAGGACTGTAGAAAAGCTGAACAATTTCGAGGAAGTATTTTGGAAGTTATTGACAATTTTAGACGACTGACAAAAGTGATTTTCTCGCCACAGGAGAAACACTTTGTATAGCCAGACTCTACGCTACGGCTGACAGGGCTAGTGAAATAGGGAGACTTCAGATTGCTTTTGTGACACAACGCTACAGTATTATGGAGCAGTCTAATATGGCAGTGTGTTCTTCTAATACTATTACCGAAGAGAAGATGGAAGGTTAAAGGACTTAATGCAATTGGGACATATTTCAACGGAGTAAGATAACAGCATGGAACTTCGCTAATTGCTATTCCATACAAGCGAACATGTGGTAAATAACCATCTACACCCATGTTTCGTGATTAAAGGCTGAATACTATCAAACAGCAATAGAAATGATTTCATACTTTCTGAATATGAATATTTCTTCGGAAATTTATACAAAAACTTCATGGCGATTTTCAACTGGAACTTCAGGGATTTTTCAAGAGAGGTCAGGGTTGTCCCGACTCACAAAGAAGATTATTGCCGGAAGGATGTCGTTCGTCTTCGTGAAGCAGTTCGATTCTCCGATGGTGCTGTTTCTGGTTTCGAGGATGGAGCTCAGCTTTAACTTGGTGAAATGGATCCATCAACAGTCTTCTTTGGGGAATTTTCCTCTGGAACGTCAATCGGCAGATAAGGTAGTCGTGAACGTTTATTGTATTTGAGTTTCTTAGCAATATTTGAGCAACCATTTTTCCCATATTTTTGTCCTCATGTATATTTTGCCCGATATTCTTGTTTGAGATTCCTATTCTCAGTACACCTTGATGAGTTATGCCTTTTTCGACGTTTTATTAAGACATTGTTATGTCATGGGCATAGTTAAATGATTTTGAATCAGTTGAGACTGATATTTAGATTTTTCAGTAATTTGCTTATTTTTGTAGTCACGATTTGACTGTAAGTTAATGATTTTTATGGCAGATTTAAATTCAGACAGCGTGTCACTTTATTAAAGTAATTCTACCCCAGTTTAATTACTTTGACCAATTTTCTGTCATCATCAAGAAGGAAGAACATTTAAATGATTTTAGAGCGTTAAAATCCAGTACGTTGTCGACGATCTTGGAAATACTAGTCGTTATTTGAATTGATTGCAACACAGACATTTATCGTCAGTCATGAACGACCTTTGCATCATAGGCAATTTTGTGAAAGATGAACATTAATTATGAATTATTGAATGCATTAAATTCGTGAAACTTGTGTTAGGTTTTTTCTCATATAGAGATTTATATAATGATGTTTGCATTCCCCAGTCTAATTGGATTCTATTCGACTATTTTGCAGTTAGTCGCACTTTGTTTGATGATAGTATTTTTATACTACAATTCTTTGAAGATGTTAATCTTAAATTTTGATAGACCAGACAGGCGTATATAAGCGTATTCACTATTAAATTTGTTTGTGATTGGCAAATTTTTATTTCATTTCGATTCATGAATGAAATCCACGAAGTTTAAATGACAACAGTTTTGAAACAATTAATGATATAAGAATTTTTAAGTGGAACTATGAATGTATAATCGATAGTGCAGCGGACATGTTGAAAGTCGCTGATGTATAATGCCCTTAAATAAATGAAGGAGATTCCCACAGTAATTAATAATGATAAAGATTGTGTTAGGGGAGGTTTTTGAAAATGCTGTGGAAGATTTTGATGCCGTATATTTTAATATATGATGAATTTTGGGCTATTTTGAATGCAGTTTGTGCATTATTTTGTAAGCGAAGTATTTTCCGCTAGAGTGTATTGTCATAGTTCGTTGAAAATTAATCAAGTGAATTTACTGTTATAATTAACAAGAGTTTTGAAAGAATTTGAGATAAGATTTTGAATGAAGATTACCGTCACAAATAATTAAAATTATTACAACCTTTATTAAACCAGATTGTGACATGTACATGTATAACTAACCTTCATTGGTCGATTATATTAAACACGATTATGAATTTACCAAACGGATAAAACATGTGGTTCAATGTATTTCTTAAATTAATAATTTAAATAATTTAAATGTTGATATTGTAAATAATAAATGTAAATATCTTTGACAATAATGTGGAACGAAAGTAATGTTAAAGGCGTGTTTAAAAATTTTTGTAATTATTTTCGACAATATTATAAACAATTTCTAATTGTTATAAATAATTTATGTGATTTTGTTATAAACATTTAGGAGTGTGTTTCATACTCTAAACTATGCTGATTAAACATTTGGATGATAACTTAACAAGTTTAAGGATAGTCAAAATAATCCAGTGGGATGTGAGTTAAGCATTTGAAAGATTTGCGTCAATATGTATGAGTTGTCTTGTAGACATTTAAAGATTTAAAAGGAGCTGAATTCTTACACAGTGTGGTGTGAGTAGGGAGCCCCATTTGACGGGCATGCGCCAGGTTGAAGGGTAGACCAGCCGGTCAAACATCTGGTTATAAGCGGGTGAGGTCGATACTCCGGCCGTGTGCCTATAAATACAAGTGCAATGTTTATTAAAAGAAACCAAATGCTCTATATATGTCGTACCCTGACTTCCTCATCCAATCCAAATGTGTTATAAAATGTTACGTTATTTTGAGCTCATGGGAGCTAACATATTGTTTGATAAATTTGCAAGTCCTTTAGGAGGACGTAGTCAGATTGACATAGGCTACTGATAGCCACGTTTATTTTGTTGAGTTGTTAAAATCATACTCTTTATTTTGAAAATAAAGCTTTTGTACAGTTCAAAGTTCTCGTCTTCGGTCTGGTTCATTTTTAAATGTCATGGTGAAGGTTATTGTGAGAGCATACTTTAAGGATCCTGTTGTCAACCCAATCCCCGAGATGTTTATAAGAGGTAAGTAAAAGTAAGTATGAAACCCCGTTTATTTTGGTGTGTTCCACAATAATTTTTCTTGGTAACTTCTATGTTCAAACCTCGGTAGTATCTGTCAGTGCCATTTTCATTGATGTAGCTGAGCTGGTGCGATTGATTGTTGGCAATCCGATTGAGGGGGCGGATATCTGACAGCCTACTATCCGGGTAAACGGGGACAGTACCATTTGGTTTCAGGTTAGTGAGGCGTGTGTGTTGTAGGTCATGTGGGAATTTCCCCTATATGATCAGATGTCTCTTCCAAGTGCCATCAGATTGCCTGCGGGTTTTGGGACAGGACGGACATCAGTTTTGTTTTTGTGATTTGTTTGAAGGCCCGTTTTGCATGGTAGGCCTACGTTGTCTCGTCAGAGTGCCCTCGGATTGCCTTTGGCTGTGTAATTTCCTTTGGGACAGGACGGACAACAGGTTTTGTGTTAGGTGAAAGAAATACCTGTCCTTCATAATTCCGATTCAAGACTGGTTTGATATTTTTGCGGGTGGTAAAGATAATCTAATAAGGGGATCGATTGGCGAGTAGGGATCTAGTTTGTGTTCTTCGTTTCTTTTGAGTTTGTTTTGCTTGCCAGTCGAGAGCGATGTTGTGATTCTCATGCGGTATTAACTGAGATCTATTGGACATTATTTCGTGTGTGACATGGCGTGTGGATTTTAAGATTCCAGATATTGATTTCGACACGAATGTCGCAAGGACCTTAGAGGTGCGAATCTCGTAAGTTCTCCCAAAAAGAAGCTATACCTTGTGGATTTTTTTGAGACTCATTAGTCTCCAATAATAGAAAGCCTACTCAATCATGGCGTTCTCTGCATCAACACTGTTCTCCTAGCAGTGAGTGTATTGACCACTGCAGCGCTGAGTAACCGCCTAACATTAACTTGTAATAGCATTGCTATCGCAAGCTAAAACCTGCAAGGGGGCGTGATGGCTCAGCGGTCTAGCTGTATGCCTCTCACCAAGGCGGCCCGGGTTCGATTCCCGGTCAATGCATGTGAGATTTTCGATGTGAAATGCCATGACCTGTGGTTCGGATTCCACGTAAAAAGGAGGTCCCGTCATAAGAGGTCATAAGATTCACGGTCACGTAAAACTACAATCTTCCTTCCTTCTTTTTAAAACCAGCAAAAATGTACCTATACACTATATTTACAGTACATGAATACACATTGTTGAGTTGAATGAAGTAAAATATGAGATGTTTATCTTTTAGTAGTAGGAGTTCCTTTCAACTGCAGATTTTCCTTATTAGATAGCACACACACTGGTATGTACAAGAGTAAAGTACTGCGCCCGAAATTTGAAGGCTACATGATGAAAATGATGATATTTTTAGAGTCCCATGATACAGTTTAACATTGAAATATAAATCCTGGAAATTGGCTCAGGCGAGCTTTGTTAGCGAACGCAGGCAGTGGGAGAAACCAGTCACGTGATTTGAGACGCTCCAGAATTTACTAGAACATTGAAAAGTGCCTAGCAACAAGGTAATAACGTGAAATATTACCAATTAATTGTTATAAAATATATCATTGGATATATGGCCACAGCCAATGAGAGAAGGGTTTATGCATAACGAATAGAATAAGAAGTGATAACACTGGCCTAGTACGCCTGGTCCGCCGCAGCGCAGCGCTGGCTCCGATCTGTGATGTAAGTTAGCATTGGCGCTTACGAGACTTAAAACCTTGCGACCTGTTTTACACGTTAAAACACCGCAAGATATCCTCATAGGCGCTAATAAGTTTGACATCTCCACTTACTTTACTGTGCACAATTATAATTTAGTAAGTCGTCTCTTGTAATAGTCCAGTTTCGACAATAAGCGAAGACAAAGATCAAGTTCAAAATGCAATTAGTTTTTCCAGCTATCGGTAAATTTTAAAAAAGAACGGAACAATTAACCTCGCAATCAGAAAGGATTTCTTCACATTGTTACACATTTTACATTCCCTTAACAGACTTGCAACACAGAAAAAAAAAGCCGTACGAACGCAACTTTCAACTTTACCGTAGATTACTATAAAATTCAATAATAACCATTAATTTCACTCCACAAACACCAAAATCAGTAAACTACCATCATTTCAGAAGAACTTAACATTAAACAGACATAGAAGGCATAGTCATGACCCCTTCATAGAGTAGGCTATTGTCTAAAACTGATCACGCCTCCTTCAGCATTACGGTACATATATGTTTTTTAACTCATTGTCTTTTTATTCTAATCCCTTTCTTCACAGAAGTAGTCTTTAATGGCATGAAGACCATTTTTATTTACACCATACTGGACAGATACTTAGGCAAATTAGGATTATATGTGGAACAGAATAGTCTTTCAATCGCCAGTTGGTTCTTGGGAGAAGTAATACTTCCTTCCCTTCTATCACAAATTTGTCAAATTTAACAATTAAATCTTATGAAAAGTGAGCATCACAGATGCAGGACTTTTCAGTAAGTTCCCTATCCTTCCCTGATATGGCCCCTTTGCACTTGATAAAACGTTCCTAATCTTTAGGAGGTTTGAAAAACCGTCTGACCTCTTTACAGTCCCCATAGCTAGATCTGCATCCTGGTACAAAAGAGCAAGGCATCTTCACTAATCACATTAAGCACTCATGCAAATGTAAGGGCTAAACTGCTGTTTACTTACATTAAATAACAATAAAATTAACACACGAAGATAACGTCAACACACGACAAGAAATTAAATTCCATTTCAGTCAATGCTTCCTACAATAGCATTTCAGGTATTAATACTATGAAGTAATAGTGTAAGCACTTGTATATCAATAAACGTTTGCACAGAACAACACCAAAACACTCCGACCAATTAAATACTTAATATATCGCACATAAACACACAAACATTAGTGGAAATCAACAATCTCAAATCGACTGTAGCGCTGCGTAGCGGCGAGTGCCAACCCGATCCGTATTCATTACATGCTATTTAGGGAGAAGAGATCACACTTTATATTCTATTCGTTATGGTTTATGGAAGCAGATATGGATTTTACCTAGTTAATGTGATTAACTATTCCATCTAAGCCCTATGTAAAAATGTTATTCCATTGAAATTATCAAGAAAATTAAGAGAAGATATTAGTAATACTTTAAATGTCGCAAATGAGAAGAAATTCACTGTAATAAGCATTATTACAAGTGCGCGCCATTATCTGCGTGGGACCAACAATGGCGTCACATTAAGGCAAGCTGGAGTGGGGACGGCGTGAAGAAGCGTTCTTATTCTGGGAGACTTCGAAGATACAAGACGTGTTATCCGGGACAATTCATTCCCGTAGACTTCAGCCGAGTACGGTCAGACCCGACTAGAGAGACAGTGCCAATCACGGCTAGTTTATAGTAGAAGCCTCGCTAACCAAACTAAGTGAAGTTGAGCGAAGGCAATAATAGTCTATAGCAAACAAGTGTTCGAGTTGAGAGAAAGTAAATTGTATCCGGTATATACATTTAGATACATAGCAATGGTTTATGAAGATTTGAAGTGAATAAGTTGAGAAATTAGACAGTTTTAGAACGATTTATATCTGTCAGAGAAAGTTGCGTATCTCAGCAAGAAGAAACACCTTTTAGTGCGGCGAGAATACAGCATATTCAAGTCCACGTTACGGAAATAAGTAAACCAGTGATACAATATTGAACCCTTTATCCACAGGCTGTATAAAGGATTCTAATAAATAATTCATCATCATTTGATACATTTCTACAGACAGCAGATATGAGAGCCAGACGGATTTGGGAAAATGTTGAGAAATCAGTGGCAGAGAGAACACATAGGTTTAAGCTCCTGTGATATTTTAGAAAGTAGCATAGAAATCATGACGCAGAGGACAGGTGCAACTTTTAGCTCGAAGGGAGGCTTGGGTACGCACAGAATAGCTTGTTACTATAATAATAATAATATCGTATGGCCTCGGTGCCGGGTGCAAGCTTTGTAATTTGACACCCAGAAGGTAGCTTGAATGTCGAATTTCGTTGTTCCTTGAATCACTATGAAAGTCAAGGAGGTTAGATAATAGATATCTAAGCTCCTTGAACATTATAGCACTTTCTAGTAGAGAAATGAAGAACTTTGTGTTGGCGGAAACTCCCGAGATTAATTTTGCCATTATGAACTCGGCTTACTGAATTCATATGGGTTCTTTGACATGCCAACATCGTATGACATGCGTATCGTATTTTTGCCGCCTTTCAAAAATCACTTACCACGGCCAGGGGCGAACCTGCAATCTTGGGGTTAGTAGACCGACACGCTATCCACTCACCCACCGTGGCAAGCTGCTTGTTACTATGAGAATTGGCGCCAAGAAGAAAACTGAATGCTCCGATGTGAATGGTCAATCTTCATGTTAACCACTCTTGTGGGAGGAATACAAGTAAGAGCTCGCGAAGATCTACAAGAGTCTGAACCAATAATATCAAGACGCCCTGTTTAAGCGGCAACTCGGCGTTATAACGCATCCTGGTGAATTAAAGCGGGAGTTATCTACGGATTAATCCCACGATCGATTCGAGCTAGCTACAGCATAATCTTAACCTCGACATTGCTACGAACTTAATGATACCGATCGCATGCTAATCTGATAATTATTATGGAATATTTTTCCATAAACCCCCTTCCATGCCTACTCGAGCCAGTTTCATTTATAAGTGGTCCAGGAAGCTTCAAGAGATGACTTTTATTTGAGCGTCTGAGGACGTAAGACTTTTATTTGAGCGTCTGAGGACGTAAGACTTTTATTTGAGCGTTTGAGGACGAAAGGCCTTTATTCAGGTGTGTGAGGACACGAGGCATAACTTCTAATTTTAGAGTCGTGGACACTCTGCATATTTTTCATGTTTGTGAACATGGAACATTTTCGTCAAGTTATAAGTGTAACTTCAGTGATTTATTTGTAGTCTTAGTACTACCAGATATGGGGAGTTCATCGAAATAATTCACCAATCGACAGTCAAGGAATTTAGTACTTGATCGGTGAATTTAATAGGAAATATATCTTGTGTGTATCTGACAAACATTATTTTAATTCAGCACGAGATGACGTCTAGGAACGAGGACGGATCTTGGAACCAGCAGGACATTTGCCAGAAAATGCCGATGGCGAGCCAAGCATTTTTAAGGAGTGATGGCTGGAGATGTTTCCCTGACGCTGTTCTAAAGGAATGAGTACAAATGAATTTTATTATTTATTAAATCAGCTATGGCTTTATGGGACGTATTTTTGTAGATATTTGTTTGCTTGTTTTGTAATGTAGATTCTTAGTTCTTGTTTACTGACACATTAAGTATGGGACAGCTGAGCGCCTTGTATTTTGTAGATATTGTGATTTTGTTTGGTTCAAGTATACGGGGCTATGCGCAGCCCGTGCTCGCATTCGCTTGCGTAGATCGCAGTCAAGCATTGTAATTCGGAAGTCTGCCTTATAACAAAAATAGAACTGAATTAATTTGAGATTTAAAATAGAAATTGGAGGGTAAAAAGATTATTTGTGAGCAGAATTTATGATGGATCAGGATTATTTTGATAATTGCTTTTCTAGCAAGTTTGTACGGGATGGCACTCTTGCACCCGAGTTTTTGTTT
Organism: Meconema thalassinum; assembly: GCA_946902985.2. Classification (NCBI taxonomy): domain Eukaryota; kingdom Metazoa; phylum Arthropoda; class Insecta; order Orthoptera; family Tettigoniidae; genus Meconema; species Meconema thalassinum. Next base: position 304,834,580 of record OX336393.1, read on the forward strand.
TATTTTGTTTGATGTGTCTATGGACGCAATGTAGGTTTATCTGTTTTGAGCCGACCCAGATGGTATGATTATGAGTGAGTCAGTCCAAGCTTTATGGTGTATGATGTGATTTTATGATGTGTTCGCGGGAAATATATCATTGAGATTATTCCGACTTGCAGCACATCAGCCCAGTTCATAACCTCGCGAGGCTGAGCATGTGGTAAATATTTGTGTTTCTTGCCATCCGAGTGGATGAGTGAGATATGTCTTTGCGCGTTTCCAGATGGATAACGGGACCTGTATGGCTCCATGTATAATTAGCACCAAGCTTGGAAGACTGACAGAGAGAAGAGGCAGCGTTGACTCATAACTAGGGGAGGGCTCAATCAGATAACGCGACGTGGTCATTAGCAGCAGGCTAGGTTCCTATACTTCAATATAAGATGTTATTTAAATTCACAAAAAACTGATCGGTTATAAAGAGTATTTGATTGATTTAATTGGGTGTTGTCCATGGTTTTAAGGTATCTTCCGAAACATCTGTTTGTCTGGCTTTTATTCATGCAAATGTAATTTTCAGCCGTTTAGGCTTGTATTTTGTTGTTGTTGCTTGACTTCTAGTGTGTTTATTTTACGCGTTCAATGACCCCGTGTGGCATGAGTGTGAGCGAGGCTGTTTTCCCATTTTGTGATGCGAGCTTTTTGGCCTATTTCGGCATGCTCTTTGTGTTTTGTGTGCTTTGGCACGGGCTAGAATCTCGGGGAGGTTCATCATGTTTTTAGTATTTTAGATTTTGCATGTATCAGTAGTAATTATAGTGTGTTAATTAAGGGTGGGTCCCATAGCCGTAGTGTGATTTAAAAGATGCAATTCCGTGAGCAATATGACTGTTTCAGTTGTAAACGGACTCGCATCAGTACTCATTTTCTTATTAAGGATCAGTACACCACGCATTATATAACTTCTTGACCAGGATAAATGGACTTGTATCCATATAAATGTGAGGAGCGAGTTGTTACCGCTCAATTTTATATTATGATTAATTATTTGAGTGAAGCTGTATTCACATTGTTTGTTGGGTGGAGCGAGTTCTGACCGCTCAGTATTATCTTTATTTCATATGGGAGTGAAAGTCAGGGAGGACTTCTTTTTATTATTATTATTATGCACATAATTTTCAGTCATTAAATACTTTTTATTCTACTTGTTATTCATTTTATTTCTAGTATAGCCTCTGTTATGGACCTTTCTATTCATTAGAGCATGTTGTTTTTGCGAACTTTGCTTTGAAAAGCATTCAGGACTGAGCACGACCCCGTAGAAAGAATCTTGATAAAACACTGCTTTATTGAAGGGTGCAATATGAACATTGAGACTTAGTATTATTTGAACATTATGATGGCTACAAACATTTATCAAGAGGAATTGTTTTATAACACATTGATTATGAGGGAGATTATGGACTAAGACTATTGTGCGATTGGGGTATGCCGATACTGAGTTGTGATTGACAACATGGAACAACGTTAATTAACAACGGAAATATGTATAACATCTAGGATGTCTACAATGCCGAAACAACATGAAACATTATGTACATTTCCATCCAGTACATTTAATGTACTTTCATGTACATTAATTCTCGACTATGAGCAAGTATAATCTTTCATTGACCAACCAAATGAACATTAACATCTACAATAGTGATTCGATGCTCGACTTACAAATTTTATTTGTAACGAAGACACTATATCGTATACATTGCTCAATAATGATAGGGAACTTTCGACAGATGTCGGCAAATGAAGAGTCGTCGTTGGGAAGACAGAAGATACCAGGCCCGGTGATTGTTCGAGATAGGGAGTCCATGTTCGAGGAACGAGGTTCGATGTCCGGAGGAGACGAGTGTTTGCCGGGGAGGAAATCTTTCTATCCCCGAGGTCGCTGTGTGTCCACTGGCGTGGAACGGATTTGGATTCAACAATTCATACCTGGGAGATCAAACAGCTAGGTATTTTTAATACCTGATATGAACTTCAATTGTCTACAAGTCGAGGTAGAAATGTTTTGCATTATTTTATAGTTTGAGTATTATGACAGCATTTGTGAGCAACAATTCCCCATTCATGTATTTTCACTTCGATGTTTATCAAGTTTATTCTACAAGATCGTGTAGGATGATGGTCTTTAGTCATCTATACTTGAAGATGTTAGTGATTCAGTTTCTGAACTGAAGTCAATTTGTTTGAGAATTTATTTTCCACTTGGAAAAACTTTAAGAAGTTATTATTCGACAATTTTCGATTTTTAATTCAAGATTTTAGACTGTTTGTCTTTGATATAATTTTAGTTAATTCATTTTTGAGTAAAATGAATTGGGCATTCTTAGTTAGGAGAAGAGATTTACGCATGATATACTGTGAAATATCACCCCAATGCTACGAACAATTCGTCGATCTGGCAAGTTACCGTATATTCGTTATGATTATGGCGTGAAGTCAAGTACTTATGAACATTCTTTGTGTAGAATGAAGATACATTCGCTCGTTGACAAACCTATATTGTGTTGAAGGAAGGCTTTGCCCTTCATTAAATGTAAATTATATGAGATATATTCTTGAAAGATACACATTTCATCCGACATTAGGGAAAGTTAGATAGAATCTCATCCATTCGTGATTGATACTTATTGGACACTGAAATAACACAAGTTATAAATACACAGATGTAACACTACTTTATTTGTCAGTGTAGTATTGCAGCCGTGTAATTTTGTAGTAAAGATCAGTATGGAGAAACATGTATTTATATTTTTATTAAATGTATAGAGACTTGGCATTGTTATCAGAGTAACAACGTTTAGTAAACCTCTAAGATCTTTCATTATAATCGTTTTGAGAACGATAAGTATGCCATTAGAATAGCTATTGCTGTTAACAGGTAAGGAGTTGATTGGAACAACGATAAAATAAATGCTAGAAGGAAGTAATGCAAGTACTATTGAACAATTGAGATGATGTTATTGAGGTTGTGTATGGGATATACGAGGGATTCATGCCGTATATAGATGATAGTGGAGTCTGTGATTGTAAGTAGAAATACGAGAGTAATGCCTAATGAAGTACTGCTGTAAGAAGAAGTTAAAGCATTGTTGTGTATTAGTAGAGTTGTTGGAAACCACCTGAGTGTGAATAGATTTACGACATAGAAGTCGGAAGTAGGCGGAACGACGTTGGGAAACGTTATCTAATCCTTGTCCACTAAACTATTATTAATCTATTTATTAAACCTGGAACTATAATAATATGAACTCATCTTTGTTGATCGGTCATATCAAACCGGAGGCGCCAACTAAACCAATTTTGACTTTGATGGTATAGCATAGTAAATATTTAAAAAGTATAGAAGAGGGAAACTTTTAACCAGTGTTAATAATAATATTAACATAGTAATTTTGCTAAGAAAGTAAACTTAGAACGATAGGCGTGTGTAGATATTGTATATAAACTTTCAATATGTAATTAAGTGTTTTTATTATTTTAATAATAATCATTTACTGCATGTTTTTAATATTGTCTATAGCTAGTAAGAGTAAATTATTTTGAAGTGAGTGTTTGCGTTAGCAATGATTAGTGAATGTATGGAAACTTCGTCTGTCATGAATGGCGTAAGTGGATGTTAGAAAGTGTGTATTAAATTGTGTGTGTGTATTTGTCATAAGAATGATTGTTTTATGAGGAGTTTTGTAACGTTTAAATGATGGAGAATACGATGTGCTACGCTTTTCATATGTTAGAACGGACTGGAAACTTTAACAGGTGCAAGGCAAGCAAGCCCCGTTAATCTGCCAAGGTCAGATTGTTATAAAAGCGAGGGGATTTCCGCAGCTGTGTGTATTATGAATGAACGGGTCTGTCGACCGTGTCAGAGCCTTTACTAGACGGCATGTCAGGTGTGTGCTCTTTGACACGCGCAAGAATGTAAAACGTTTTTAGATGGAATGCAAGACTCATTAAATCTCAAGTAAATTGTTTTATTATTTTATGATTTCGTAAATGGCAGAGTCTTTACATATTGTAATTAGGAATGGTAGTGTGAATGTGTGGAGCCATGAGAACTTCAGTGGCGTAAATGAGTAAGAATATGTGGGTGTTATTTGTTATTTATTGTTAATTAGTTTTATTAATAAATTTATATTTTCTACGTCGGGTTTCGTGTGCTTTATTTTATACTATATGCAGAGACGTGTTATGGAACAGCCTAAAATAGAAAGGATGTCTTTATTTATCCTACAAAGCCCCGAGATTAAGGTAAGTTTCACACTCTACCAATTAAAGCTAGTTTGTTTCATCCATAACACGCTCGTAGACTACTGTGTATAATCCCGAAGAGCTTGTTGACGTGATTTTGATTGTTCATCTAGCCGGAAACTTTCATTATTCTACAATCTAGCTTTGCTTCGAATGTTCAACAAGTAATTTCTCGATTTTTACGGGTACAGAACGGTACTGTAGATGGTTGCACTGAATATTTTTACTAACGTTTCAATGAAAAGGAACGACTTTTCGTAATTTTTGTGAATCTTTCGTCTCAAAATTTGTTTCTCTTCTTAAGAAGTAGTCACATGTCAATGGTGTAGTTAGTGACAGACGGGCGCAGAAACTTCTGCAATTTTACCCTGCTTAGTTACTCAGGATGATCACTTACTCCACACTGGAGAATATGATTTTTAGCAACCTGTGGCAACATTATTCTAGTTAATATTTCTGATATTCCTTGACTGCTCAGCGTAACCGATATAATTTCGTCCGTTACTTCTTCCAACGAAACAAAACCTGGCTTACGATTCCGGAGACCACCTCTGTCTTTGGGTTTTATTAGTGATATTACTGGAGATGGACTCTGGATAACGAAGGACAATTGACCTCGCTGTTCCGTCCCTTAAAACAACAATACCTAACTAATTCTGTATAGGGTAAACTGTACAGTCATTGGCACTCGGACAGTTATTGGCACTGCTTTTGTTTATTTGAATATAATAGTATTTTTACAACAATAACATTGCTACGGAGTGTTTTATCCTTCCATTCTATTAGTCCTTGACCTCTATATTTCATCTTACTGCCACCAGGTGAACAGATTTGAAGTGAATGTTGGAACAAGTTGGTGTTGTTCAACACTGCTGGTATTTTGTTGACATCTTATAGTTTTGTTCAGGTTACTAGTTCCAAACTTCGATGTTTGGAGCTCAGTATACAAACTGCATTTTAAGGGCAAGTGTGAAAACATGTTGAATATGCTGTAATGTATTTGTTCTGTGTTTATGAAGCACTCTAACCTATAATTATTCTCTGTAATGGGGGTGCAATTACTGTATTAAAATAACTATAAAATGCAGTACTTGACACCCTGTGCCAATAACTGTGATTTTGGTTTTCACAGTCTTGTTCCATGTCTAAGGTCTTGAGCAATGCAGGGCCGGTCTTAGGGGTGTGCGACATTAATCTCATGTAATTTATTTCAGGATTAGGGTATAACCCATCTCTTTTGGGTACATTCGTGTTGACCGACTGAAAAGCACTAAACTCTTGTTTCAAACCACACAAATTCATTATACAATACAACAATGACTCTTTCATTACAAACAGGGTTTCAAAATCTGTCCCTTCTAAATGTCAACCTTCAATGGTCGTTTAAATTCTTCCCCTCGGAGCGACTTGTATACAATGGGACTGATTCAGACGGTCACAACACGTGCGCTGTCCCTTCCTCTCCTTCTTGCTTTTATCCCCAAGCAGTAACAAGATTTTAAATACAATAGTGCCGTCTCAATGACCCACGTATCCCATATGATTTCAACTAAATTGTATGCAAGACAGGTGATGGGCGTGTTTAAATATTTATTCCTAACCTTAGGATATTAATAACTGGCCTCAATAGGTCCATTTCATTATATGAAGGAGCGAGATTCATCAAACATTGGTCGAACTGGCTAGCCGGTATCTTATTAAATGCTACGGTCAGGCACAACCTGCCGCCAATTAAATTCGCTTCCCATGAGCTGAATTATTCAATAACTAGTTCTCGGTCGACATCAGGTATCATGCAGAGGTTTCCATTGTTATCCTCTCATACACCACAGGATTCGAACCCGAACATTTCATATCCATCCTCAGAGTTAGGGTACATCACTAAATACACTCTGGCAAATAATAAATATCTCTGTACGCCCTAGGCTATACGAGATTTCACACGTCGAATAGATTACCTGGCTTCCCTAACCATGTGCTATGATCTCGTCCTTTAATTAGTAAGATAAATCTATCAATTACTTTACAGGCTTATTCACAAGCTGCAAATTCAATTCACTATTAAACTCTTCCATTCCCGAGATTCTTGCATATTTTATTCCCATTATCACAATATGCTCTGATATTAACTTGCTTTTCTTAGCCCTTCATGTATAATATTACTGCTTGGATAGATAAATATTCCAATTAGCGTATATATATTGCTTACAACCATTTTTCCCTGATGTGTTCATTTATTCTATTCATTATTATTATTATTACTGACATGAATTACAATAACCCGACACAACGTAACCATTTTAATAACCGACATTCCGTGTTCGTTACGTTAAGTTTTTATATAACTGAATTGCCATTTTACAATAGTGGTAACGATTTATCCACTCAATGATGTACAAAAATATCTCAACTTTACTAAAATCAACACAACAATAATACCTTGAGGTTCTCCCTCCTAAGACTGACTCTTATTGGCATATTCTATAACTTTGAACTCGCACAACATACAGCGGACTATAACTGCTACAAAATCATGGTTTTTGGGTACTTACATCGGCTAGTCTGGTGGCTCCAACCACGCATTTCTTCCAGTAATGCCTGCCATTTGTATAATTAGCAAGGCATTCTTACACTGATAACACACATTTTTAACAACTTTTGCCTTACAAGACACACGGCACTTTTCCTTTCCATATTGAAGCTATTGCTTCCTTATACGCACAACACTTTATAGCACTTGTTACAATATTAATTTTAAAGATATTTAACAGATCATCACTACACTCACACGCTCATTATTCACATTTCTTACTGGTTGACTTTCCCTGGCAAGATATCAGAAATGCAGACGTTGAAGCTCCTCCTCGCTGTTATCCGCATCCTGATTGAAAGTCTCGATTATCTGCCTACGGATTCCTATCGATTCCCCCAACTGTCTATCAATCTCTATCCTTCGATGAACTTCCTGCTATCGCATAAATATGCTTGCATATCGTCCTGAGCGTTACTTATATTGGTATTCTTATGAACTTTCACCAATCGCATAATAAAGTTTATCTCTGCGCAGTCCGGCAAACTAAGATATGTAAAACCAATATTTTACATACTGCGCTCAACCATTTCACATTGTACTTGTACAAATTATCACTCTCAGTTGTCCTACCTTGTATATCACACGGTACCTTTTCTACGTGCACAATAACAATTGCTCGTAACGCCGACTATACAAATATGGCACGACTGTCCTTAATAAATGGTATTAATAAATGTCTTACTGCGCGGCTCTTCATGTTGAAGTCCGAGCATCCCTTCTCGACTTCGGTAATGCGCACTTCGCACTAGACTGCGGTTCAACTGATTACATTACTCGATATTAACTCATGACTTAATGCATGATTATATGTTGCTGCACTTAGAATGTTAAAGTCCGCGCCTTTCTTCTCTGAGCTAGGGTGACATGCTCTCCGCTCTCAAGTATGGTTCGACTGACCCCCTCTGTCATGGGTCCACCCCTTATATCCGTTTGGAGAGAAAAAGTAGACCGAGAATTCCCCTGCAGTGACATCTTTTCTCACAGTATGATTCTGGTCTTGAATTAACGTTTATATGGTTCCTATTTCCTCGCTGGTCACAGATCTGTATGCGTGCTCGAGGATCGATCGGCCAATTAATTAATATTAATTGCCTTTGCCATGGCGTGCCCAAGCGGCGTCATCTAAAACCCCCGAAAGCATGGTTATATCTCTCCGCTAACCTCCAATTACTGTGTTACTGCGCGCTCCATTAAATCTGCCTCGATTTCAATGTTTAATGGCTTGATAATTAGCTTCCCTGCTAAACATTCCCATAGGTGCAAACCTCATGTCACTGCATTGCTCCAATCACGAGTAATCATTAAATTACGCTGGTATCTCCTCACACCACCAGCCTCTCCATTCTGAAACGGGGAATAACTTGACAATAAATTAGCCTCCTGACCTGCTCCAGACGACTTAAGTAGGTCACATAGAGTGACACGGCTCCAAGAATCTCCGCCCCTTTTCCAGAGTCATTAGACAAACGTCAAGCGCTCCAACTTCTGTGCTCAAGTCCAGAATAGTAGGCCTCATACAGCCCAAAAATGCCGTATTCTACTAATATTCCCTGCATTATATTAATAAATAATGTCAGCATTAGTTCATATCACAACAGTGATTTAATATGTACTTTCTCTAGGGGTTTTTATAACTTAAACTCCCTCAAAAGATCTCGTGTTCGTTCCTTGCCGGAACGTTTATTCTGAGCTCAACTATCTCTGAGATCCACGTTCGACACCAGTCAGCCTAACCCCGTTGGGTCATATTCCCCTTGCCAAACTTATAGAAGTCAATTGCAAGTGACCTTCTGTAAGTCACCGGCTGACTGTCCCAACCGTCTGTGTTTACTCTAGGCGGTCCTTCACCTCGTCTGCCTGCGGGTGAGTCTGTCTGCTTCCCCCTTCCACTCTGAGCTCAGCCCTTAGACGTGCATTCTCTTGGCGGAGGGTTCCATTCAATGTTTCAACCTCCCTAGCAACTTTGAACATGTCTTTGTAAAGCAGTCGCAGACACTGGCATTCCGGCTGTCTGCTCCCTTCTATGAGCAAGTTGCTTGTCTCTCCTTCCGTCCCGCTGCGTGAGCCTTCATGCCTGACTGCCTGGCCGACTTTGCTGTCCACGTCCACTTGGGTGTGTGCTGCTATTACTTCCTCTTGTTCATCAAACTCCTCTGGTGAATAATAAATTTTGAGGTTGGCCGCATTCATAACGACCTCGTTTCCCGTTTCTAAATGCCTTATCCTATATGCATTATTCTGTAGGTCTCTTATCACCTCGAACGGGCCGTGATATCCGAAATTGAACTTTTTATACTTCCGTGCTTCTGGATCTGAACTGGCGGGCCTCCTGACTAACACTTTTTCTCCCACGAGAAGTGGTCTGTGATATCGCTTCGCACGATTTCTTCTCTGGCGTCTCTCAGCCTGTGCTTGGAGATATTCGAAGGTTCGCTGGATCCTCAATTCTCGTCCTGGCTGTGCGTCTACAGGTAATGGAATAACACCAGTCCATGGCCTCTCCGGTCTCTGATCCAAATGTAGAGCCACGGGCACCTGACCTGTCGCCTCATGCACAGTATTATTTATGCAGTATTCTATTACATCCAAGAAATCGATCCATTTCCAGTTCTCTTCAGAGCAGTAAATTTTCATATATTTCTGTATCTCTCTCATAACGCGTTCAACTGGGCTAGCCTCAGGATGGCGAATGGCAGATAGAATCTGCCTAATTCCTAAATTTTCCAATTCCCGACGAAATTCTGCGCTAGTAAAACAACTCCCGTGGTCCGAGAGTAGGTTATCCGGTTTCCCAAGAATCGGAATAACTCTCTCTTTTAAGCGTTTCAATACCTGCTTTGAGCTGGTCTTCTGTATGGGGCATAATACCACCATTTTTGAGAATACATCCATGGCTACAAAAATATGTCTATTGCTTCTACGTGCTCTAGGCAGTGGTCCAAAGTTGTCTACACTCATTAGCTGCCTTGGCTTCTCTGGTAACAACGGAATGGGTCGTTGTCTCATTAAAAAGGGATTTGGCTTTACCCTTTGGCACAAATCGCATGTCCTAATAGCATTTCTCACAGTTTCTCTTAACTTCGGCCAAGTGAATGCTTCTTTCAGTAGAGCAGTTATTTTGTCTATACCGGGATGTCCAAACGCTCTGTGTGCTAGCCACACCAATCTCCTCTGCAAAGATGCAGGAATGACAATTCTTTGACGGGTATGTTCTACATCATCCCACTTGTGTAGCATCTGATTGTACCATACATAGTCTGTTGATAACTCCTCTGCCTCTCTGTATATTGCCGTTCTCCTTGCTAAGCGTCCCTCGAAGTAATCAATCATCATTTTCAACCACGGATCTTCACGTTGTAGGTTGGTAAGATTCTTCAAGTCATCCAAGGTCTTCTGATCTCGATTTTCAATCTGGACAGCTAGAGTTTCCTCTTCTCTTGGATATCGGCTTAACATGTCCGGTATTACGTTCTCTTTCCCTGGACAGTATTCAATTTCCACATTGAACTGTTGAATATACAGGGACCATCTTGTCAACCTCTGACTAGACAAGTCCGTCTTTAACAGAAATGTTAAAGCTTTATGGTCTGTTCTGAGGACTATTTTAAAGCCATAGATGAGTTTGCGCCAGTACTGCAATGCGTACAGAATTGCGAGCAACTCTATCTCTGTGATCGTGTAATTTTTCTCATGGGCCTTCAATCTCCTACTTATAAAGGCAATAAAAACTTTCTTCTCGGGCTTATCAACATTTTCTTGGAACAGCATCGCTCCTATCCCAACAAGCGATGCATCCGTCTGTATTATGAACTTCTGGGTATAATCAGGGTATCCCAGCTTCACGTATTCCAAAAGCATTTGTTTTGACCTCACGAATGCTTCTTGAGATTGCTCCGTCCAATTCCACCTGTCGCCTTTCTTCAATAGATCCTGCAGGGGTGCCACAGTAGTAGTATAGTTTGGGCAGTGGTTAGAAAAGAATCCAATTGCTCCCAAATACTGTCGGACGTGCTTTACTTTCGTGAGTCGAGGAAAATTTCGAATTACCTCTAATTTTTCCGTGTTTGGCTTAACTCCATTTTCATCGATAACGTGCCCTAGGAATTTAACTTCCCTCTGACAGAAGTGCGATTTCTTGATATTAACCTTAAAATTAGCTTCTCGAAGGTTATCCAGCAACTTCTTCAGGTCTCTCATGTGCTCCTCCAGAGATTCTGATGTGAGTAGAATGTCGTCTACGTATCTGATGGTACTCTCTTTAACATCGTCTGATAGATTGCGATCTAACGCCCTTATCAGAGCTGAACCAGCTGTTTTCAAACCAAAAGGTAATCTTAAAAACCTGTATGTATGTTGATCAAACATAAATCCTGTCAACAGACTACTTTTCTTCTCCAATTCGATATGGTGAAAGCTCGAAGTGATATCTAAATTTGTAAATATGGTCTTCCCTTTGAATTTTCTGAGGATTTCTTTAATAGGTGGCACTTGGTCGAATTCCGTTATTACCTTCATATTTAAGTGCCTCAGATCCAGGCATACTCTGACAGTCCCGTCTGTCTTAGCTACGATTACCAATCGGCTTACATAAGGCGTAGGTGTTTTCTCAATAACACCGGCCTCCAACATCTCCTGAATTGCTTCTTTGACCTTAGCAAAATGCTTTTCGGCTATAGGGTAGGGTTTCTGCCTAAATGGTGTCCAGTCGCTAACTTGGAATGCATAAGTGAAGTTCTTTATACGACCAGGTCTCGAGTCAAAGACTTCCTTCTGTTCCAATAATAAATTCTTTAAATTTTCTTTATCACTTGGACCAATTTTTGCTTCTTCTAGTTTTTCCGAAATATGTTCTTCCAGTTCGTGTTCCAGATCTTTCTCCATGTCTGCGGCTAGTGTTTTCAGTTCATCTTCTACCTGCTCGATAGCTAACACTTCTTCCTCAGCCATGTCTGTATGAATGCCATACTTGATCACCTGTCCCTGGTTCATTCTGTTTGAGTGAGACCTCTAAGCCTTCGGCTTCCTCGTTCACACGGAACATATCTCTGGCCTGTGATAGGTCTATTACCACTCTGTATTCCCTTATAAACTCTGCCCCAATAATAAGGTTAAACGGCAATTTGTTTACTAGTAGAAAACTCTGTGAAAAAATATAGCCTCCTGTCTGTAAATCTAGGAATACCTGATATTTGCATATCATCGTTTTGTCTGGAATGACACCTTTTATTTTGACACTTGAGATAGGTATTTTCAAAACATTTTCTCTCTGCGCTATCTCATTATACAAAGCTTGTGTCATAAGACACACCGTTGAACCCGCGTCTAACAGACTTCTTATCTTCAACCCTGCCACTCTTACTAATATAATGGGCAATTCTCGTTTGATCATGACCTGTGATCCTCCTGTATCCTCGATTAATTCTTCCGGTTTGGCTATCCAATTAATGATGTTGACCGCCTTCCATCCATCATTCTCAAGTTCTTCTAATTTTGGAGTTTTTTTTTCTACAGCCCCGTCCCCTTAGAGTTTCTTCTCTCCTGTTCACTGCGCTGTAACTCCAAACTTTTGGCTCCGTCTCCATATCTGTCTGGTGACGTCCTATTTTGCATAGTTTCTTGCCAGCGGACTTGTTGCTTCTGGGGCTCTTCTCCCCTTTCATTGAGGTATTGCAATGAAGCGTGATAACGTTCCTCTACCTCGTCATCGAAGTTACGTCTTCTTTCCTGGGGTCTCTAATTCCTATTGTTGCCTTCTTGGCCATTGTTACCTCCATTATTTTGGTACGGTCTACCCCTAGTATTCTGTTGATTCCAAGAATTTCGGCCTTCTCTTCCTCTACCAGTATTTCCCTTGTACTTCGGTTGCCATCTTCTGGGTTCATGTACCCATTGACGTCCGTTGGAATCTAACGTTTCAGTGCTAGTAGCTTTGTTATTCTTCGGAGCTTGGTACTGGTCAGTCTGCGTGTTGGTCACGTGTACCTGTTCCACGGTTCGATTCTGACGCATAGTGTTGGATGTCGTGAGGTCTAGTTGCCTAAGAACTGCCTCCATTTCCATAGCGGTTTTTGCATTTGCCGAAATCAGCAGCCTTTGGATTTCATAAGGAAGTTGCTTGGCAATAGCAATACATAGCTCCAGCTCGCTAGGTTTTTGGTCAAGTTCCTTAAACCGACACATTTGAGATATAAAGAATTCAGCGTACTTCGTTGGATTGTTGGTGCTGTATCTTTTTGAATACAAATCCAATCGTAAATTCTGTTGGGTCATTGGATCCCAGTATCGCTTCAAAAAAGCTTCCCGAAATTCCTCGACAGTATCGAAGGTCTAACGGAAACTGCGAAACCATAACGCACATTCTCCCTCCGTTAGTTTCTCTATGGCTCGTAGCCTGCGCTCTTGTGGTATCCGCGCATCGTTCAAATATTCAGACACTTCTTTCAACCAGTACTTCGGTGTCATATACAATGGCTACCTGAAAATTTTCTTGGTTTCTCTTCGCTTGCTCTAATTACATTTATAACTTGGGTGTGCATAGCATTTTCATGTGGCGTAGAGGCTGCAATCGGTGCACCTGGCGTCATATAAGTACTTTCGCCTGGGCCTGTAGCATTCCTTATTATAGGTTGGGTTTCTAAATCTGCCCACCTAGTTTTCCTCATATCTTCCACGCTGCCTTCACTTGACTTAGGATCTTTCATTAGGGTTTCCTCCTGTGCTATTATCCTAGTCTCCATTTGATTGTGGCGCATCTCTGCTCTTTCCAATCGAGTAATTACCTCTTTTTCTATTCTGCTAAGCCTATCTCTATTTTCTTCTGCCACTTGAAATATTTTTTTCTTATCTTCCTTCAGGCTTTGCTTGATATGGGAGATTTCATCCTCTACATCTTCCTTTATTTGAGCAAGGGTCTTGTCGCTTGCCTCTGTCTTTTGGCCTTCTCTCACTTCGAGTTCTTCTCTCAACCCTTTAATTTCCTCTTGGATATGTCCATTGACCTTTGATATTTCATTCCGGTCCTTAACGATTTCCCCTCTGTTCTCCTCTTGCCTTTTGTTAACGATAACAATGTCACTTTGAATTTGGTCCAGTTCTTGATGAACTTTGCTCATCTGACCCTTTATGTTGCCTACCAGCTCTTTACTTTCGTTAGCGATAGCCTTAATCTCTCCTATTTCCTGACATTGATCTAATATGTTCTGATCCTGCTTCTTTAGATCACCGTTAATCGCTCTAGCATAACCCTTTCAACTTTTCGTCCCATTTACTGTCGTTTTCTTCTAATCTCTGATCTACCGTTCTAGTAAATTCTGAAAACTGTTTTGCTTGGCGTTCGAGATTCGCCTCATTTTGGATTTGAATATCCTTAATGTCATTAGACAGCGCATCTAACCTACTGTTCGTTTCATCCTGCGCGTGCTTACATGCCTGTAAATTACTTTCAAGTTTGGCGTCTATCGCCTCGAAACGTTTATCGGTCTTAACCTGCATTTCTGATATAATGCTTACAACTGTTTCTGTCACCTCGGTCTTAATTGTTTCTTGCATTTGACCTAGCTTAGCATTTACTTCTTCCTGATTATTATTCATTGCCACCTGATTGGCATCTAAACGATTACTCAACTCAACCTGATTCTTATTAATTGCCTCCTGATTGGCATCTAAACGGTTGTTTATTTCATCCTGGAAAGCCTTGGCTTCCAGCTTATTCTGTTCATTAACATTGTCAAAATGCAGTTTTAACTCTGCAATCCCCTGCAAAATTCCCACCGTACCAGCCATTCTTACAACAATACACTTTGAGATATAGGCAGGCTTCCTGGATACATGTGTGGATTCGTTTTGAAGAGAAATACAAGACACTGTACACATATTGTAAGATTGTACTTAAACTTTGGATTTCTGGATAAATCGTGGATTGGGTGCGTAGCGCTCATACCCTTGGGTAATTCTCTTCTCAATAGAGAGATTCTGCGTTACTTCAAAAGCCTACTGAACTCAAAAATCACTCAAACACAGTTTGAGGCAAAAAATAATAATTATTATGGTTTTCCCCATGAAATACCATAAAAATCTATGGGGTTTCCCTAAATCCCATAAGCTCCACAAACCTGGGCGCCATGATAAATAAAATAAGATAAGAGGTTTGGCCTCGTAAGAAATCGCAGCAACCATCCATGGACTCGGTTTTTACTGTCGAATGCCCCACCTTGGGCCTTGCCATGATAAATAAAATACACCTCTGCGCCTATGGTGACCTTTCTTTTAAACTGGCCCACATATCAGCGCCATGATAAATAAGATACGAGTTTTTTCCATTAGGGTCAGGTCTTGCAATGCCAAGATATACATATTGCACTAATTAGGCGATTCCACGATATAATAATACCGCCCCATGTTACCTGGATCATGATAAGTATAAGGTGTTTATCAAAATTTATATTGTTTGTATCTGAGCTTAGCTAAGGTTAGGTGCGGTCATTCCCCTAATTCATTTTATTCGTTAATTTAATAGAGTTGTTTACACTAGATCTTGACCGACTTAAGTTGTACCTATAGCTCAAATCACTGTACAGGACATCAATTTCCATGTACCCATGTGAGTAATTTCCATGGAAAATATGCTTCTGCCTCCAGCCAGCATCAGTTCTCAGGCGTGTACCGTCCACCCACTGAGCAGTTGCATATTTTTGATCTGAGACTAAAAGGTATCAACTCTACAATGATAAAGCACAACTCTATTCTAAAGACTTTAATTCAGCTCTAAATCATGGCTTCAAACACATAAACACACAATCCCAACAATATACTACAAAACAAAGCAAAATTACTCCTACAATCCACTAATTATTCACACTTTATCCTTGCAAATCCGGATGATTATTCATACATTTACCCTGAGATTGACATCAAAATTCATCTCAAGTGCTCTGATGCACATGTAATTTACACAAAAACTGTACTTATACTCTTATGTCACCTGTCGTGACCTCTTTCATTTCACAAGCTTAATTGTTTACTCTCAACACATCTTAATTTACATTATGTGTACCTTTGTGTTTTGTATCTCTTTTCCCACCAAAATGCTTTGCCATGCATTAGCCAATTGATGGGTTACACAAATTTACTTGCAACTCCACAATTCTATGTAATTATACTCGTTCTGGAGTTCTACAGTCCCCTTTTCTACAGTTCCACTGTATGCCGTTGTGATTTCAATTTCAAAGATTCCGTTACCGCTGTGTCGGATGGTACATTATGCTACCCTTGCGTGGGCGTAGCCTAAGGCATCTGGTATTGACCTCCAGAGCTAAGTAACACTGTCAGTAAAAAAATGTAACTTCCAACAACTCATAAGTTTGCCAAGTATTACGTTATAAGAACGATCCTTAATTAACAATGTGTTTCAAACCACACAAATTCATTATACAATACAACAATGACTCTTTCATTACAAACAGGGTTTCAAAATCTGTCCCTTCTAAATGTCAACCTTCAATGGTCGTTTAAAAGTCTTCCCCTCGGAGCGACTTGTATACAATGGGACTGATTCAGGCGGTCACAACACGTGCGCTGTCCCTTCCTCTCCTTCTTGCTTTTATCCGCAAGCAGTGACAAGATTTTAAATACAATAGTGCCGTCTCAATGACCCACGTATCCCATATGATTTCAACTAAATTGTATGCAAGACAGGTGATGGGCGTGTTTAAATATTTATTCCTAACCTTAGGATATTAATAACTGGCCTCAATAGGTCCATTTCATTATATGAAGGAGCGAGATTCATCAAACATTGGTCGAACTGGCTAGCCGGTATCTTATTAAATGCTGCGGTCAGGCACAACCTGCCGACAATTAAATTCGCTTCCCATGAGCTGAATTATTCAATAACTAGTTCTCGGTCGACATCAGGTATCAAGCAGAGGTTTCCATTGTTATCCTCTCATACACCACAGGATTCGAACCCGGAACATTTCATATCCATCCTCAGAGTTAGGGTACATCACTAAATACACTCTGGCAAATAATAAATATCTCTGTACGCCCTAGGCTATACGAGATTTCACACGTCGAATAGATTACCTGGCTTCCCTGACCATGTGCTATGATCTAGTCCTTTAATTAGTAAGATAAATCTATCAATTACTCTACAAGCTTATTCACAAGCTGCAAATTCAATTCACTATTAAACTCTTCCATTCCCGAGATTCTTGCATATTTTATTCCCATTATCACAATATGCTCTGATATTAACTTGCTTTTCTTAGCCCTTCATGTATAATATTACTGCTTGGATAGATAAATATTCCAATTAGCATATACATTTTGCTTACAACCATTTTTCCCTGATGTGTTCATTTATTCTATTCATTATTATTATTATTATTACTGACATGAATTACAATAACCCGACACAACGTAACCATTTTAATAACCGAACATCCGTGTTCGTTACGTTAAGTCTTTATATAACTGAATTGCCATTTTACAATAGTGGTAACGATTTATCCACTCAATGATGTACAAAAATATCTCAACTTTACTAAAATCAACACAACAATAATACTTTGAGGTTCTCCCTCCTAAGACTGACTCTTATTGGCATATTCTATAATTTTGAACTCGCACAACATACAGCGGACTATAACTGCTACAAAATCATGGTTTTTGGGTACTTATATCGGCTAGTCTGGTGGCTCCAACCACGCATTTCTTCCAGTAATGCCTGCCATTTGTATAATTAGCAAGGCATTCTTACACTGACAACACACATTTTTAACAACTTTTGCCTTACAAGACACACGGCACTTTTCCTTTCCATATTGAAGCTATTGCTTCCTTATACGCACAACACTTTATAGCACTTGTTACAATATTAATTTTAAAGATATTTAACAGATCATCACTACACTCACACGCTCATTATTCACATTTCTTACTGGTTGGCTTTCCCTGGCAAGATATCAGAAATGCAGACGTTGAAGCTCCTCCTCGCTGCTACCGCATCCTGATTGAAAGTCTCGATTATCTGCCTACGGATTCCTATCGATTCCCCCAACTGTCTATCAATCTCTATCCTTCGATGAACTTCCTGCTATCGCATAAATATGCTTGCATATCGTCCTGAGCGTTACTTATATTGGTATTCTTATGAACTTTCACCAATCTCATAATAAAGTTTATCTCTGCGCAGTCCGGCATACTAAGATATGTATAACCAATATTTTACATACTGCGCTCAACCATTTCACATTGTACTTGTACAAATTATCACTCTCAATTGTCCTACCTTGTATATCACACGGTACCTTTTCTACGTGCACAATAACAATCGCTCGTAACGCCGACTATACAAATATGGCACGACTGTCCTTAATAAATGGTATTAATAAATGTCTTACTGCGCGGCTCTTCATGTTGAAGTCCGAGCATCCCTTCTCGACTTCGGTAATGCGCACTTCGCACTAGACTGCGGTTCAACTGATTACATTACTCGATATTAACTCATGACTTAATGCATGATTATATGTTGCTGCACTTAGAATGTTAAAGTCCGCGCCTTTCTTCTCTGAGCTAGGGTGACATGCTCTCCGCTCTCAAGTATGGTTCGACTGACCCCCTCTGTCATGGGTCCACCCCTTATATCCGTTTGGAGAGAAAAAGTAGACCGAGAATTCCCCTGCAGTGACATCTTTTCTCACAGTATGATTCTGGTCTTGAATTAACGTTTATATGGTTCCTATTTCCTCGCTGGTCACAGATCTGTATGCGTGCTCGAGGATCGATCGGCCAATTAATTAATATTAATTGCCTTTGCCATGGCGTGCCCAAGCGGCGTCATCTAAAAACCCCCGAAAGCATGGTTATATCTCTCCGCTATCCTCCAATTACTCTGTTACTGCGCTCTCCATTAAATCTGCCTCGATTTCAATGTTTAATGGCTTAATATTAGCCTCCCGGCTAAACATTCCCATAGGTGCAAACCTCATGTCACTGCGTTGCTCCAATCACGAGTAATCATTAAATTACGCTGGTATCTCCTCACACCACCAGCCTCTCCATTCTGAAACGGGGAATAACTTGACAATAAATTAGCCTCCTAACCTGCTCCAGACGACTTAAGTAGGTCACATAGAGTGACACGGCTCCAAGAATCTCCGCCCCTTTTCCAGAGTCATTAGACAAACGTCAAGCGCTCCAACTTCTGTGCTCAAGTCCAGAATAGTATGCCTCATACAGCCCAAAAATGCCGTATTCTACTAATATTCCCTGCGTTATATTAATGAATAATGTCAGCATTAGTTCATATCACAACAGTGATTTAATATGTACTTTCTCTAGGGGTTTTTATAACTTAAACTCCCTCAAAAGATCTCGTGTTCGTTCCTTGCCGGAACCTTTATTCTGAGCTCAGCTATCTCTGAGATCCACGTTCGACACCAGTCAGCCTAATCCCGTTGGGTTCAGTACATAAGGTGAGAGTGAATAAGGGAGGACTATATGCTCCTTAAATGTTGATTGCTTATTCCATACTCCCTTAATCTTTTTAGAACACCAATTACACTAACAATTTTCTTTTTCACATTTGTGACATGTTCATTCCAACTTAAGTTATTGTCCAAAGTTAGGCCTAAACATGTGTATTGTTTCACCCAAGTGATAGGTACTGTACCCGTAAAAATCGAGAAGTTGCTTGCTGGGAATCTAAAGCACAGCTGGATCGTAGAATATGAAGGTGTCCGGCTTGATGAACCGTCAGTATCCCACCAGCAAGGTCTTCGGAATTATACACAGTAGGCTACGATAGTGTTAGGGATTAAAAACAAAATAAATTACACTTGGGTAAAGTACAAACTTAACTTAAATCTCGGGGCTATGTAGGATGAAAAAGGATCCTAGTTTAAGCTGTTCCATAACACTCTCTCTGCTTATAGATTAAAATAAGTTACTCGAGACGAATTTACAAAACGAAATAAATGTATTAACAAAAAATCCCATAGAAACAAACATTCACAATAATAATAATAATATAACCCCCTTATATGCTTCCTTCATTCACGCCACTGAAGTCTACACGACTTCACACACACATCCTAGTTACATTATGAATGTCCTCTGCCATTTACAAACAGTAAAATAATAAAACAATTAACGTAAAAATCCATTGAGACTAACATTCTAAAAAAATTAACATTCCTGCGCGTGTCTGAACGCATAGCTTGCTTGCCATCTCGTATATATTATGACACGGTCCACAGATATTTCCATTCACAAATGCACAGCTGCATAACTCTTTTCATTATATAACCTGACCTTGCCTTCTAGCGGCGCTTGCTTGCTTGCTTGCTTGCTTTGCAGCCGGTCACAGTACTCTGTTCATTTTAACATACAAAATACGTAACCTCGGCTCAATAAAATCATTTCACATTCTCTCTCATTTAAACATGACAAAATGCTTTATATTTATGCTGTCTTGCTATCAAACTCTTTCATTCAACACCTTACTAAATATTTACAGAGCTATCGTCATGTGCACCTGACGTAGTTCATTTACGCGAAGTTTCATAATACACATACTCTCTTTTCTAAAAACGTTCACTACTAACCTTTGTAAAAACATTAAACACGCAAGATAAAAACAATCTCATTAAATATAAACAAACCCTAACTAAATAATTATTAAATATTTATGCACAATGTTTATCAACAATTCATATGAATATTTGATAGTTCCAAGTTTAATAAAGTTTAAAATAAAGGTTTAGATAACACTGATCAATGACGTTTCCCAAAATTGTTCCGCCTACTCATCTCCATTTCTCCCTCTAGATCAAGGATCTATTCAAATATAGGAGTTCTCAATAACTCTACTAAAATACAACAATGCTATAACTCTTCACACAACTGTACTACAATGCAATAATACGGCAAACACCTTCGTATTTCATATATATCCTCGCAGACTCTACTACAACTTTATACGGAATGAACTCGTATATTCAACAAACATTACAACAATAGTGTAATTGTTACCAAAATACTCCTGTAGTTCATGCATTAACATCAACTAGCATTTCTCAATGTCAGTTCTAATGACTTAACTTTCGTTCTCAGAAGATGTCCGTAGGTTTACTAAAAATGTTACTTTGTCATCAATTCCATGCTTCTATTCATTTAATAAAAATACATAACCATACTGATCTGAGCTTCAAAGTTACACGGTTGCAATACTATGTTCACAAATAACAGAGCAAATGTTATTTAAGTGTCTCATAAAAATCGATCGCGTTGGAATAGGTTCTATCTAAATTCCCTGCTGTCGAATAAATAATCTTCCATGAGTACATAACTCTAATTCATAATCACGTCAAACATTTCTTGCTAGATCGACGAAATGTTAATAGTAAATGGGTGATATTTCACAATATACCACACGTAGATCTCTTCCCCTATACTAATATTCTTCTCACAGAAAGGTGTCCAATTCATTTTACTCAAAAATGAATTTACTAGACATCTAAGACAAACTGTCTGAAATCCTATCTCAAAAATTGAAAACGTCGAATATTAACTTCTTAAAAGTTTCCTAAGTGGAAAATAAATTCCTAAACAAATAAAACTTCAGTTCAGAAACTGAATCGGTGAACTTCCATGTATGGATGACTAGAGGTAATCATCCTACAAGGTCTTGTAGAATGAATCTTAATAAATTTCAATGTGAAAATATATAAATGAAATATGGAGAAATGTTGCTCACAAAATGCCATCACAATACTTTAACTACAAATAATGCTGGACACTTTCTACTTGGTCTGAAGTTTTCTGGAGTTCATGTCAGCTATTGGAAAATACCTCGATGTTCCATCTTCCAAGAATACATCGTTGGAACCATCTCCGTCCACACCAGCGAAAGAACTGTGACCTCGGAAGGAGGGAATTTCTTTTCCGGAAAACACCCGTCTTCGCCGGACATCGAACTGCGTCCTCTCGAACATGGATTCCAAGATTCAGTTGGTTGCTGGGCCTAGTCCTTAGCATCTTCTCTCTTCCTGGTGATGATTCTTCAGTCGTAGACTCCATTCGAAGTTCCCACATTATTATCGAGCAATGGTGACGATATAGTTTCATGGTTACAAATAAAATTTGTAAGATGTAGATCGAATCACATTCGTGGTTATTAATGTCCATGTAGATGGTCAATGAGCTATAATTGTTGCTCGAAGTCAGAAGTGCAAGTACATGAGAAATACATTAATGTATTGATGGTAATGTACATAATGTTTCATGTATACTTGACTGTAGACATTCTCGTTGTACATTGTCCTGTAGTTACTAACGTTGCTCCATGTTGTCTAATCACAACCCTGCATTAACATTCCCCAATCGCATAAAGTTTTTAGTCCATCAACTCAATTATCTTCAGTATGTTAAATTATAATTCTTCTCGATACATATTAGTAGCCATTATAATGTTGAAGTAATACAAAGTCTCAATGTTCATATATAACACTTTGCTACTCACTCTGTCTCTGTAATATGGGCTTGTATACGCTGCAATCTTGTCGCACCAAAAGTGTTCCTCTCAACTGAGTTACGCAACTTTCTTTCGCAGATATAAAACTTCTGAAAACTGCTTAATTCTGCGAATTCGTGACTTCAAATCTCTATAAGCTGATATGGTATGTTAATCAGTATATTCTGTATACACTTTCGTTTAATTTAAGTCAAAGAATTGTTCACAAAAGACTATTGATGCCTCCACTCAACTTCACGTAAAATTACTAGCGGGGCTTCTCCTGTAACTTGGCCTGCATCGGCACCTTACTCTCGAGTGGTCGAAACACCGCACTCGGACAATCTCCTCGGGAATGAACTCTCCCGGAATATACGTCTTACCTCTATGAGGTCTGTAGGAATAAGAACGCTCTGTCAGAGCTCCGCTTCGTCAGCTCGCATTAACTCGGCGCCATTTTTCACTCCTGCGAAAATAAAAGCGCGTACTTGAATATAGCTTAATACAGTATACTTCTTCCTTCAGTCGACTTTTAAAGTACTAACAATATCCTCTCTTAATATTCTTTATCATTCCAATTACTAAGAAGTCCTTCTCGGGGCTTAAATGCAGTAGTTAATCACATTAACTAGGTAATATCCATATCTAAGAAAACACGTAAGTTAATTATACGCCAAATCAATACTAATAAAAAGCACACTTAAATGTCTACAATTTATAGATCATTTGAAGTGTACATGTTTCGAAACAATAGTTTCTTCTTCAGCACAATTGAGAGAGAAAAACGTATTATAAGGAAAAACTTAAATTAAAAATCGATATCCTTACAATACGTTTTAAAAGAATTTGAAAAACATTTATAAATCCTTAAAATTATCTATGAAAATTTAAGCAATTATATGGTTAATCTTATGAAAAATATATATGAAGAATATTGTAAAAATTCCTCTTCTGAAAAATGTGTTAGTTAATATGTTTCTCTGAACATAGAGAGTATCTGAAAAAAAGAAGCTAGTAAAGCTTTAAAGTACTGTACCATGAAGTTGAAATAACACTTATCTCTGGAACTGATACAATCTTGGACCCTACTAATAGCATCAAGTCTAACTTTCGATGTTCATTCAGTACTTATAATTCCTTCTGTTCCGCATGCCAACTATTTCAATACGTGGTGGCATCTCAATCTAGGAAGTTCAAACAAAATTTTAGTTGTATGATAGTGTTGGAGCTTGAAAGAACCTCACATATCATTCCCCTCTCTTCCTTGTTGATACATGTTACGGTTTAATGGTGTTTTTTAAGATACTGTTTATGTTCAGAGAAACATATTAACTAATACATTTTTCAGAAGAGGAATTTTTACAATATTTTTCAGAAGATTAACCATATAATTGCCTAAATTTTCATAGATAATTTTAAGGATTTATAAATGTTTTTCAAAATTATTCTTTTAAAACGTATTGTAAGGATGTCCATTTTTAATTTAAGCTTTTCCTTAGAATAAGTTTTTCTCTCTCAATTTCTTCTGAAGAAGAAACCATTGTTGTTTCGAAACATGTACACTTCAAATGATCTATAAATTGTAGACATTTAAGTGTGTTTTTATTAGTATTGATTTGGCGTATAATTAACTTAGTGTTTTCTTAGCTATTCTGTCAATACGGATCAAAACAATTTGCTATTATGGCAAATATTTTTGCTTATTATAATATCCATATCTGCTTCCATAAACCCTCTTCTCATTGGCTGTGGGCATATATCCAATGATACTTTTTATAACAATAAGTTGGTTATAATCCGCAGTTAATCTTGTTGCTAGGCACTTTTCAACCTTCTAGATCAATCTCGGGTATCCCAAATCACGTGACCTCGCTCCCCCTTTCTTGAGCTTACCAACATAAACTCGTTTGAGCCGCGCTCCATTAAATCTTACCATTGGGCTCGAAAAATATTATCGTTTTAATCACAAAATAATTAAATTTATGGTGCAGTACATTGCCAATTTTATCTATGTTGCAAGTGCTTGAACTGTAAGCTGGTTTGTGAAATAGCATTTATTTTGTTTTTGAGCTGCTTATGATTAATTTTCCTTTTTGAAAGCCATGTTGTTAATATATTTAGATAATTTTGCATATTCTCCATAATCGTTTGTTCACAGGCGCTCTCGTATAGTAGAAATATATCATCTACAAATAGAAATATTTTACCAGTAAACTCTAAATAACCTATATCATTAATAAATATCAGGATCAACAATGGTCCGAGCACTGTCCCTTGTGGGACACCGCATTTAACATCGGAAATGGACCCTTTAGTTTTATTAATATTAACATACTGCTTTCTGTTTCAGGTAGTTTTTAAACCACTCAAAGGCTATTCCTCTAATTCCTTCATTTTGGGATATTGATGCACAGTTAAGTGAGGAGATAAATGTCACCAATTTATTGACCCCCAAACAAGTACGGTACTTTTGAATTAGGAATTACGGCAACATTTTCACCATGTGCTTTACCTAACCATGAAGTCTCTCGGATGCTGCACCTTTCCAGGTTATAATCGAATGCTCAAGTTTATTTGATAAATCGCAGTCAGCTGGCATTTGAGGATGCGCAAATGCGAGGGAGCCGTGTCGTAGATTTACTGGCACGTTAAAGATCCCCTTCGGGTCAAAATACCGGCACCCCGGTGTTTAAAGGCCACAGTAGTTAGAAGGGACATAAAACCAATAACATTATTATTAGTATTTGATAAATATAGATTATGCCTGTTGGAACAACTACCACTACAAGTAATATTCCTGAAGAATCCGAACAGGGATACACAGATAGAAGGCTGATCGGTATTTGAGGGGAAATTACTAGCGTGGAGGATTGATGCATGTGACAACCGTCACTTCCAAGGAGGATATAATAAGCGAGACGGTGTAATATGTATCTTAGATAGGGGATAGTGGCAATTATCACCATAAGGGACACATTTCCTAAACACTTCTCTTCTTATAATCAATCTCTTACCTCTTTAAAACATAACATATTATTTATTTCACACCCAATAATCACATCTCTAACACACAATTTATAAGCAATCTTCCAGCATGGCTTCCTACAATCTCCATAGATTTTCTAAACAGATACTCTAACAAATATTTTTTCAGCATGGAATAAAAAATAATCAAAAATATATATAAAAAAACAGCACTGTGTCACTCTATGGTTCATGGCCCCCCTCCGACCTCACTACTAGATCATTACAAGGAATACCATGGCTCAAGGCTTCTTGGGCACATTGTGGGTAGAACTGTCGGTAAGGTTAGGTACTGTCTGACTTCCTTGGTAAGAAGCCATTGCCTTGAGTGTGAAAGGCTTTGGAACCTCGCTGAATTTCGATGTTCAACCGTTTGTTGTTTGTTTTTTCCGCGAAGTTGTGTTTTGGATTTTAGAATGCCGTACTGCTGCGTGCTCTTTTGTAAATCAGAAATGAAATCTGCCATTAATATACAGTATCGTGTACGTCTCCAAGCGTTGAATGGGCAGGCAGTTTAAAGCAGCCAGAAGGGACTTGATGAAGCTGGCAGTGAAAAAGCCGCGGTGATCACAGAGGGTTGGTGCTGCAACCTATCTTGTACGCCTCTGAGCGTTGAATGGGCAGGCAGTCTAAAGCAGCCAGGAGGGATGCGATCCAGCTGGCAGTGAGAAATCTATGGAGATTGTAGGAAGCCATACTGGAAGATTGCTTATAAATTATGTGTTAGAGATGTTTTAAAGAGGTTAGAGATTGATTATAAGAAGAGAAGTGTTTAGGAAATGTGTCCCTTATGGTGATAATTGCCACTACTCCCTATCTAAGATACATATTACAACGGAACTTTCTGTTTACAGTATTTACGAGACTCTTTTATTGGGTCCACGTGGCTCAATATTTAGGCTAACTGCTACCAATCCCGCTTATAAAGTAACTGTGATCATTACGAACGCACATTAGTCCAAAATGAAACTGAATCGAATACAGTACATGCATTATTGCACATCAGGAGGCAATATCGTTCCAACAATTAAATAATTATGTTTCGTTTTGGTCTTACATATTGGTACGATTTTCGAACCTCGAAAACTTCTCTTTTATTAATTTGCCTATCTTAAAGCTTGGCATTGGTTTTGATACAAAATAACTGTTCTTAATAATTTGTAAAGCTGTTAAAACTGAGATATCCTATAGTTATTCGAGTTTGCTTCATTTTGACATCATAACCTTAACAAAAATCGTACCCCCTTCCACTACTGAAAGAGGGTCTGTTTACAAACATTACTTCCTCATTCACATGTAAATTAGCTATAATGAAATGGTATGTTAATGTATTTTCTTTTTCCATAAAATCTACCTCCTCCCCTCTCACATTAGATCATCATAGCCTGAACGTACTCTATATTATATATGAATGGCCATTGCAGGGCATTTTAATCGAACGCTCGTGGGTTCTCAGCAAAATCGATTTCAAGTAGTTTCAACTTTGTCTACCAGATGCCACTGTCACTGACACCTAGTGGCGAACGTTGTAACTTGATGGAGCGTTTTTAGCCAAATATAAACTACAAATATCGCTACACACTACCAATTGTAGTGGTAGCTTCTTTTACATGCCATATATCTATGAAATGGGCCCGCTGGCTTTACTTCCCTTCCGAAGGAAAGCTCTTAAAAATCCGACGACTTCGGCCGGGTTTGAACGCGTGATCTAGGGCATAGTTGGTTGGTTCCTCAGTTTAGCGGCTGCGACAACGTGGTCATGTAGCTCCGTGTACTTTGGGTGTGTGTAGAATGTCTGATAACCGGTGTTAATTGTGATGACTATATTAGTGTGTGTATCTGTTTTCAATTCAAGTAAGGACTGCAGACTTTGAATTTCAAGTAGTTCCTACTTTTACCGCCAAACGCCACCGTCAGCGACTACTAGTTCAGAACCTGGTTACCAGATGTCACTGCAGTCGGCTCCCGGCGACGAACGTCGGAACCTAAGAGCGTTTGTCAAATGTTTAACCGAACCTAATTTAGCTTCACACAGGTGTAATTAGTGGAAGGTTCTTTAACATGCCATAAATCTATGACATAGGACCTTCGGCTTTACTTCCCCTCCGAAGGAAGGCATACTGAGAGCAGTTCAGCATGCTACCGACTACGCCACCGAAGCCATTATTCTATAGTAATGTAGATTCATGAATGCTTCAAGGCAATGGCGGCCGACCTTTATGTGTTACGGTGCAGCAGCACACTTTGTATTTTCGTTTCTGCCGGTCATGGAATGATATATTTCGGTCATTCAGGATTACGGATACAAACAATTATTTCATGAACTTTGTTATCCATGCAAGTAGTGTATTTGTAGCGATTCTACAGCCACCGCCACCGCTCCACCGCTGGAATACTAAAATGGCAATATCTCGCGAACCAATCAGGCTAGAGACTTGTACGAGGTGTCATTGAACTCGGGCTGACACCCTCTTTCCAATGAACAACATATTTTCACCCCATAATAAAACCTACCCCTACTAGAGGGTGAAATTGAATTTTTTAGAGAATCTCTCTTTCCAAGTGCAACATGTGAGAGTTTGAATGCCAATATGGAATGTAACGTTGTTCTGCAAACCAATAATCAAAGAGGGGCATGTTAGGCCTTGAGGTGAGAGCCCCGCTACAAATACACTACTCGTGCACAACCGATCTGAGTGCTGACAATCTCAGAACCCTCTGTTATTTGTGCTATGGTACTGACTTGATCATGTTACGGTCGCAGTCCGGTATTCCAGATTGTTTCCTTATCCCCATGCGCTGCTGGTAATCTGACGCATGAACAGAAACTTCAATCTCGTATTTTATATGTTGTTTGCTGCCCGGATCCAGGGATCAATGCTAAAAAAAAACTGATATGTTGCATTGCTTGTAGAGCCTCTTCATTTTGTGCATGAGCTAAGAGACATGAAATACAAATAATTCATGAAATATATTATGAACGAAAGATATACTGTCATTTGGAAACTGCATTTAAGGTGGCGCTAACTGAATAGTTGAACAAAACAGTTCGTTTTCTTAATATGATCCTACCACAAAATCTACAGAATCAATTGTTATGAAAAAATGGTGAACATTTACTGTACCTTTATCAGATAAAATACTTAAGTTACTGACTAGTCGCCTCCGTTGCGTAGTGGTCAGCGTGATTAGCTGTGGTTCGGTTCCCGGCTCAGCCACGACATTTGAAAAGTGGTATGAAGACTGGAACGGGGTCTACTCAGCCTCGGGTGGTCCAAATGAGTAGAGGGGGTTCGATTCCCACCTCAGCCATCCTCGAAGTGGTTTTCCGTGGTTTCCCACTTAGTCTTCGGGCAAATGCCGGGATGGTATTGCACACGTATTACCTACCATTACCTGTTGAAATCCCTCGATGGCAGTTGGATCGTAGAACCTGAAAATCCCCGGCTAGAAAAAAAAACCAAGTCCTACCAACAAGTAAAGGGATAATAGGGTAATTAGTAATCCTAACAGGTTGCATTAAGAATGGCCATTGCTCAAAGAAATTAACTAGCTCATAGAACACAAGATTCCTCCAAAAGGAATGTCTCAAGAGGGTGGTATTCCCCAGAAATACGTAACGATGGTCTTCTTAACACGATCTTCCATCATCTCTATAAAGCATCACGCAATAATTTAAAATCAGAAAAACACAAAATTTATTCATAGAAAAAAAAACATGGCAAAGACAAAATAACACTGTCGTCAAAACAATCACAATAATCCAGAAAAACCCTGGATTAAAATAGAATAATGAGGTGTCCACAATTGGATGGAGATTCGAATTTCCTAATCACGAATCAATATGAACTGGATCCCAAGAAAACGAAGGTAATATTGGACCCACTTCGATTAAGCGTGTAAATATAATTTTATCATAATTATGATCAATATCAGTGAATTATTCACATTTCAAAAATATTATTATCATTCCCTTTTAAATGTTGTTGAAATTCTTTATATAATATTTACATATCTTACATTTTTATACATTTGTGAGGAATACAATCTCAATCGTTTTTCCTACTAACTTGTCCCTGACATTCGCACCTGTTAATTTTAATTTCAATTATCAATGTAATTTATTCCATTCCTGGTTAATTCCACCGAGCGGTTAAGCTAAGCAGAATGTCTAGTTGAATTCATTATTAAATAAATATATATCACGATTCTCATATAATTGCTGTGGCATTGTAATCCAAACTTCAATTGTACTATTAAATTGATTATCCACTTAATCGTATCAATACTGTGCCAAGTATAAATTATATTCATCACGAAGATCTATTCTGACATTAATGAACAGCTGATTATGTCACCTGGAACATATTATTACAACCACACTTGGGTTAAATTCACCAAACATCTGGTGTGGGACTTTACTAAGTCTTACCGTGATTGGCACTCTTGGCTCAATCTTCAACATGAAAAAGCTTCAAAAAGCACAATACCTTAAACAACCATAATTATTAGCACTATCCATAGATATGCCTGATATGTAAAATACATGTACCCTTAATCGGTGTCTATCAACATTATTTTTCTGTTTCATTAATCAGCTTATTATCATAATACCTAAATTCTTGCTTAGAAAAATACTTAAAGCCGTAGCACGTCACTAAAATTAATTATTGTGGGTTTCAAAAATATACCACAAAAGCCGAGAAACCTTGCCTTACAATTGTATAATACATGTGCTATCATTAAATCAATTGACTTGTAGTAAGTCCTGCCTGGGCTTTGCTACGCAAAAACATGGATTTTCTTCAAATACACTGTTGTATTTCTGCAAACTATTGCATGAATAGCAATTATTTAATGTATTCAACTTCTTAATTCATTTGTCAGTATCACATCATCATCATATATATTATTTCAGTAGTATAGATTCCTCCTATGGCGCTCACAAGCGACCGATAGTGAAAATGAGCATTCAAATGAAAGAGAATAGACATTAGCAGTGACGAATTGCACTCTAATTTCATAAATATCTATAATTTCTTTAAAAAAATGACTTAAAAAAATGTACGAAGTGTGCGATTTGCAGATACTGTTGCTGTATGAAAAAACGCTCCATAATTGCTGTCCACTTTACATTTTGGTCGCTGTGACGCCTGTTTCATGTCATTTTAACTTTCTGAGGTCTTTCCTTTATCATTTTGCATGGATTTCAGAAACAGTACCTCAAAGGAATGAGTACTCAAATCGTATAATTTCATAAATATCGAATAACCAGTAAGTGTTACAGCTAAGCTGTCAATCAATGGACTCAGCACACTAATGACATTATCAGTGACGAATTGCATTCTAATTTCATAAATATCAATTTTTGTAAGAAGTGTTCGATTTGCCGAACCTATTGGGGAAAGTGTGGTGTATGAACATGCGAGATTTCTCTCTCGGGTCCGCTAGTCATACCTATTAATTCCACTAAGTATACGAGGCTCTAAATAAACGTCAAGATTGATCCTCCTCAAAATTAAGATCGCCCCTGACTTCAATGAACTCGAAAATACCGATTGATAATTCCTACACCATGAATGCAGGTTAAGGCTGAGCGACTACATCTACTGACAATCTCTGAACAAGAGATGGCAGCACTGCCGTCCCGTGCCAGCCACTGCAGTTGAATTGCGACTTCTCCTCCTCCCTTCCTCTACTCCTCATACGCACACAATCTTCCCCTCTCTCAGTTGTAAGCCTCGCTTGTGAGTCGCACAGCGGTCTGCTTTCCAGAGCCCTAAGCTTATTGCAACCTTCAGCTCTGTCGTCCAGCTGGATAAAATGTGGTCGGGGCGTTTGATTGATAGGCCTATGCATTCCAATTTTTTTTTCTGCTACAAGTGAAAATATTAACTTACTGATTGTTAAGTGAAGTGCCAGGTGTTCAGATTTTCTGCATCAAGTCAGGTTTCCTTTCTTTTAATTTTGAAAAGAAAATCGAAAAAACATCAAATTTTGCAAAGTTTATCATTAAAAATAATATATATAATATTAATGAGACAATATACCTGAAATGACTGCTTAGGTATTGAGGGATGTAGAATCCAAGTCTGTATTCAGAGTTTCTCTAACGTGTCCCGCTTTTTATTTTTATTTTTTATTTTTAGAAATAAGAACGAAAAACTTCAAAATTTGATAAAGAATTTCAATGAAAATCCACAGCCTGCTTCCAGTCTCCGACCGGGTCAGGAATGGAAGGAATGAAGCCCCCATCTAGCGGCGAGGATATGAACTGTGCCGGCTGCCGAGGCCTGACGCACTCCTCGGGGGCAATGATTAAATGAATGACAGATGAAATGATAGTGGAGAGTGTTGCTGGAATAAAATTTTGACAGGGAAAACCGGAGTACCCGGAGAAAAACCTGTCTGCCTCAGTTTTGTCCAGCACAGATCTCACATGGAGTGACCGGGATTTGAACCACGGACCCAGCGGAGAGAGGCCGGCGTGCAGCCGCCTAAGCCACGGAGGCGTAATTTCAATAAAGAACCATATTATTTTTTAAAGTCGCCTCCGATGCGTAGTGGTCAGCGTGATTAGCTGCCACCCCGGAGGTCCGCGATTCGATTCCCGACTCTGCCACGAAATTTGAAAAGTGGTATGAGGACTGGAATGGGGTCTACTCAGCCTCGGGTGGTTCAAATGAGTAGAGGGGGTTCGATTCCCACCTCAGCCATCCTTGAAGTGGTTTTCCGTGGTTTCCCACTTCGTCTTCGGGCAAATGCCGGGATGCTATCTACCGTAAGGCCACGGCCGCCTCCTTCCAACTTCCTTGCCTAACCCTCCACTCTCTTCCCATCCCTTCATCAGGCCCCTGTTCGCTTTTCAGGTGAGGCCGCCTGGGCGTAGTGCTGGTCGCACACTCCAGTTGTATCCTCGACCCAATCTTTCAAGCTACAGGGCAATGCCCTCATTGGCGGTAGAGGTGGAATCCCTCGCTTAGTCCGTTAGAAAAGCCAACCCTGGAGGGTAAAACGATAGCGAAAAAAACAAAATATATTTCTTAAAAGTGTTTTAACACCGCAATATAAAGCTACTATAAAATCTTGAATTATATACAAAGTACTTCCAGCCATTCGGCTGCTCAATTTGTCGTTTGAATTGTGCAGTTCAACAGGAAGTAATTTTATGACACCACTTAACCTCCTCAGATCCACTACAAAAGAGCAACATATTTCTGAACACAGATTTACTGCGCTGGATATGACACACAATATGAATACACAATTAAAGCTTACAGTATACCTACCAGTTTAAAGGAATGGAATTAATACAAATATACAAATACATTGTGATTTTTTAAAATCATAAACCTTTTTATTGTGCACTGACAAAACTGAAATGGAATACAAAACATTATAAAAAATACAGTAAACCACAAATGGTGATTTATACAAGGTGTCCGGGTTAATTGTATAATAATATAAAATTTAATAACTTGAGAAATAATGCAGATATTTATTGGCGGTTTTTTTTTCTACAACTAGGGTAACTCAAAATGTTTTCTGTGTTTGCTTGCTGTGGTACCACATGCGCATGCACGTAACTTCATTGTTGACGAGAAGCGCGCCAGTAGCCATGTGGACTCCACAGCAGAAAGTGTTCTATGTTCTTTCGCTCGCGGAGCTAAAATCCGTTACACTAGAACAACGTAGATTTCGGTGTGAGTATGAACTGTTACCAACTGATGATGTCCCCACTTACGTAACAATCAAGAAATGGGATTTCTTGAATAGTGAGTTCCCAGATCGCTGGATTAGGAGATGTAGCCCATCAATTGCTTGGTCCCCTAGAAGCCGCGACATTATGCCACTTGATTTTTTCCTGTGGGCGTTTGTCAAGAATCAAGTGTACCTGACACCAGTTCGTGGTCTACCAGATCTGCGTCTTTGCATTCGTGCAGCTATTGCAAATGTTACGCCTACAATGCTGCAGAACACTTGGAGAGAAGTGGAATACAGATTAGATGTCTGTAGCGCCATTATTCGTGCGCATATCGAGATGTATTAGGTATGTAAAGAAACATTTTTAGTTTCCCTATTCGTAGAAACAAACCGCCAATAAATATCTCCACTACTTCTCATGTTATTAAATTTTATATTATTATACCTTTAACCCGGACACCTTGTATAAACAAAATGACTGCTCATTCAGTAATGAAATTTCAAGTTCACGTATGCAGAATTTTATGAAGTATAATGCATATGTAAGATTCTGTGAACAAAACACATACTTTCACAATTAAGAGCCAAGACACTGAAAACACATAATTTTTGCTACATATGTAAATGAAAGTTAATCTACAAAATTATAACATCATTTCCATATAAGAAACCATCTCGGGAATTTTTACAGAAAATACCCTTAAATTATGCACTATTAACCAAGAAAATTATTTTTAAAAAGTAAGCAGCAAGTTCAATGGCAATCGGCTGCATAGATACGCTAGCAAGAACATGAAAAACACAATAACACGTAGCTAATGATGATATTTAAGTATGTTAAAGTTATGTTATTTATTATTTAATTTCAAATAATATATGATATTCTATTATTCACGTCCTAAATCAAAGAAACTTACAAGGCAACTGATAAAAAAAAAGATATTTAGGCTACGTATTCTGAACAATTTACAGTACGTTCGAATATCATTCAACATTATAAGTTTCTTGTTGCTTATTTTAGGGGCTGCGACATCGTGGTGTGTGTAACCTGTGTTATTGTGATGGCTGTACCACTTTGTGTAGTTGTAAATTGGGAATAGAACATAAAGAGGCGGTCATGGACTTAAGTTAGGAACCACCCCGACCACGGAAAACCACTTCCAGGATGGCTGAGGTAGGAATTGAACCCTCCTATTCTGAGTTTTATCTCACGAGGCTGAGTGTACCCCGTTCCAGCCCTCACACCAAAATTAAAATACCTGGCAGAGCCGGGAATCGAACCCGGACCTCCAGGGCGACAGCCAAGAACGCTAGCTGCTACACCGCGAGGTGGTTTGTGTTTTTCTTGTCTGTGAATGTATTTGATGGTTTCCTCTTCTTTAGTTTGTTGGTATTATTGGTCGCCTGCTTTTGTCGTTGTGCCTTTAGCACAAATGAGGGATCTCGGATTTTCATGCCTCGAACAACTCGACTGTCTACAATTTCTGGCAAAATACACTCCATATAAAATTGTACCAGGTTTGAAAGCATTTTTGTTTGCCATAATATCTCATCATTTTCTATCCATGCTTCGAATAGTTCTCCTTTCTTCGTATAAACTACAATATCGCACCAATTTCTCCTGTTGATATTCAATTGACCTTGGACATGAAAGAAGTAGCTGTGGCTTCGTTTCCATTGCATTTTCCGTCTGACAGTTCCAAGCACAAACCTTTTTTTTCTTAGTCACCTCGTCTCTCAAATCTGATTCAGTGACGAAATTTGAAAAGTGGTATGAAGACCGGAACGCGGTCTACTCAGCCTCGGGTGGTCCAAATGAGTAGAGAGGGTTCAATTTCCACCTCAGCCATCCTCGAAGTGGTTTTCTGTGGTTTCCCACTTCGTCTTCGGGCAAATGTCGGGATGCTACCTACCGTAAGGCCACGACCGCCTCCTTCCCACTTCCAAGCCTAACCCTCCCACTCTTCCCATCTCTTCATCAGGCCCCTGTTCGCTTTGCAGGTGAGGCCGCCTGGGCGTAGTGCTGGTCACACACCCAAGTTATATTTCCGATCCAATCTTTCAAGCTCCAGGACACTGCCCTCAGTGGTGGTAGAGGTGGGATCCCTCGCTTAGTCCGTGGGAAAAGCCAACCCTGGAGGGTAAAACGATAACGAAAAAAATTTTTTTTTTGAAACGTGTTTTAACACCGCAATATAAAGCTACTATAAAATCTTGAATTTCGTGTCATTGTAGAATAAAGTGTGAATGTTATAGGAATACACTACTGCCCTATCACTCAATCACGAAACACAACCGCAGAATTAGGAAATGAAACGAGAAAGGGGCGATATATATTCTTCTATTGCTTCATCAAGACTCGGTCTAGTCAGACTGAAGAGTCAGTGACTCAGCGCGCAGGAAAAGGTTTTGGAAGAAGGCGAGTTATTTTGTTTTCCTTGCACTCCATGGTAATTAGAATGGAATGCTGCGTAAGGAAAGGAATGGCCCGCAGGGGGAGGTGCGGTGCGGTGCTAGGTAGTAGGGTGGGTTAATGACGCTTGGTGAAAGTGCGTGCAATTGTTAGTGCGGGTAGCCTATCGTGTCGCCTGTGTAGTTACCGTTTTACCGAGTTGAAGACTAGTCAAAAGTACATACGTCACGGGTCTATTACTAAACAGTTTCTTTCATCAAACATTCGAACTGCTCAGAATTAGAGCCTCTACTAATTGAATAAGTTTGAAGTTATTATAGCATTTTTTATTATAAAAAGCTTATTGAAATATGATCCTTTTATAAATTATGTTGAATTTTGAAATAAAAAATGTTCATAATGAAGCAACTATTACTAGGGTTATTGCACAGAAATTTCGAAATTCTCCGGTTATTAGGTTTGTCGTGACGTATGTACCATTAACCCTCAAAGTAGACACTTTGAAGCCATGCCCCGAACAAACGAACTGTCTATATTTTACGAAAGTGGCATATAAACGGCCCCGAAGTCCTATATACTAGATTAAGAAGAAAAAATAAAATTAAAAAAATATTTTATTTTTCGGTAGCACAGCCTTAACTACTGAGGTTAAGCGACTGTTGATTCATTAGGCATATATACCAATAAAATCTTGCTCAGAAAATACAAGTGTAATCTTGAAATAATTGAGAAAAAGATCAAAGTCTCCCCCTTAGCAACTGACTTCAAATAACTTCCTAATATCAAAGTGATATCAGTAATTCAATGTTCCTCATAAATACAACTGTAATATGAACGTAAGTGCAAATCTAAGTGTGCACAAGATACTTGAAAAAGTATATCAGTGTTTCTAACACTGCTTGCAATAAACGCAACTAATTCTATTCTTATATAAAAATATGAAGTTCTTCTCCTAGCGGTGGTCTTCACGACAATGAGAATATGCATATCACCTTAAATTGCTACTGAAAAATACTGAAAGTTAAATTTACAGAGCTAATATTACACAAAGGATGTATTCATTATTTGAATCAAAATCGTGGTTGAATACAAGGTCAGTTCCGAAACAGACATCGAACCTGAGCCTTCGCTCAACCATTTAAACTACAAAAAGAAAAATATGCCTATTGCGGTTGCTTTCAATGCCTCACTAAGCTATCGTAATAAACTGACGTTTCAGTACCTTGCGTAGATTCTTGTAGAGGTGCAAAAAGGATATATATACCCCTCGTCGTGAAATCTGCGACGCACGAGTCACTTTCGGATTCTGGGGGAGACAAGTCGTAGCGTCTCGGTGAATCCCAACCAGTCAGAAACTCAGAACCAAATCAAAAGCCTTTCTAGCAACGTTCAACATTAACACCCTTACACAAATTGGCAAACTGAAAACTCTCACCGACGCACTACATGAAAATTAGATATGTATCATTGCCCTGCAAGAAACACGTTACCCAGACGAGACCTTCGTATCTGAAGGTTACCGCTTTTTCAAGAGCAGAGCTCAAAAGAGGGTCCTCAATGGATCTGTGATGCTTGGAACAGCTTTTGCTGTGAGAACCAGAATCCTTAAGTCGGTCGCAAATTTTGAGCCAGTAAATGACAGATTATCCATATTGAACCCTTCAGAATAGCAGTGTTTATGTGCAAGAATCTTGATCAAGGGGTCGCGCTCAGTTCATAGTGTGATGTTTACGTCCGCCAAACAACATGCTTTACTGAGGCAAGGGTCATAGGATTAAAACTATAATTAAGAAAGTAAGGAGACAAGACGTAAAATAATAACATGATTTAATGACTAATTGTGCATAAAACGAAAATAAACAACAATAATAAACAATATCCTCCCTGAATTTTCCCATGACAGGAACATCTATCAATGTTGAGGAGTCAGACGGATCTCCCCCTTTATAAAAATGTGGATCCAAGTTCCACTACCTTGCATTTGAATTTTATGTACGCGTGATGACTAACTACGAGAAATGAGTACTTGGATGACTGTTCGTTTACAACGGGTTAACAGCCACGGTGCTCACGAACAATCATCGCGTAAATCAACGTTTATGGATATGGGCATGACATTAATAAAAACCCTTAAAATCTAATGCTGACACCCATACTACAAATCTACTATTTACAGGAATCTCCCTGAGACCCTCATTAGTGCGATGACGCACTTAACAAACTGAGCTGCCAACCTGGCCAATTGCTCAATAAACACACAAGGAAAGACAGCATTGCACGTGACTTCACGGGTCACTGATATGGAAAATAAACATGAACTAAACCAACAACAACAAAAGCCTGACCGGCTAAGATTACTTTATATGAACAAAACTGCATGTTAAGGTAACGCTTCGGAGATTATCGTGATTCGTAGGCAACTCCCATTTATTTAAACAATTTTTACCATTGATCAGTTCTTATTCTGTATTTCAAGTAATTACGGAGTCAATAAGCGCTCCTCACTAATGACCTCGCTTGCAACGTTCAGACCGCCTTGTGAAACATCTCCCCCTTCTTCAATACTCGTCATGTCCCAACTCCAGTGTATATAAATAACTGACCAGCTGTGCCGTTATCTCAAGGAACCAACAGCAACAAAAATCTCAACCACCTCAACATATGGTCAGACAATAATCAAAATATCCACAATTGCCCTCGCAAGGTTACAATATGGATCTGGCACCAAGCTGACAGAAATCAGTCTATGCTGAAAATCCCGCTTGTAATGACCACAAAATACACACAATCACACCTCTGGG
Organism: Meconema thalassinum; assembly: GCA_946902985.2. Classification (NCBI taxonomy): domain Eukaryota; kingdom Metazoa; phylum Arthropoda; class Insecta; order Orthoptera; family Tettigoniidae; genus Meconema; species Meconema thalassinum. The sequence continues at coordinate 304,872,922 of OX336393.1, forward strand.
AATGACATGACGATTTTCACACAGGTCTGCTGAATAGATGCTCGCAAACATTTAAAAAAAATTACAACCTACGATAGAGCTGATTGTTCTTCGTCACAAATTGCATTGCTCCAAAGGCAATAATCTCATTGAATCTGATCAATAATAAACCTTAAACAATTTAATTACCCTCCAATCTACTGTATCATTATATTAACTCAGTCCTACTTCTGAAACACAACATATCTCCGAGAGACGTTTTTTAACCGCATTGCGTAACATATGCAAACACGGCCGTTCACATAGCTACGTTAGTTAAAACAACAAACGAAAACAAGAACCTTCCACTAATAACATATGCGAGCTGTTTCCATGCAAAAGGTGTGTCAGACCAAAACTAAAATACTACTTTAATCAAACAAGCAAAGTATTTACAAAAATATGTCCCATAAACCATTAGTTAATTTATCAAATAATAAAGAATATTATATTGTACTCATCTCTCGTTCAGTCACCCGTCAAAGAACATCAGCTGCCATCTCCCAATTGAATACTTCTTATCTCATCTCAGCCATCTGGACGGAGTGTTGAGAATTCCAAACTTCTTCTATGGTAATCGATGTCATCTCTCGTGCTGATTCAGAAAGTTAGATTATTATACACTTGATATCTGACAACTAAATTCGCCGTTCCAGGTACTACTTTCCCCGTAACAGTTTGTTGGCGAATTATCGACGATACTGCCCCTACAAAATATAGTACTGTGACTATCTATCACTGAATTTAACACATTTACAATAACTTCTATGTCCTCATGACACGCAAAAGTATAACAGCCTACGTCCTTAGACGCACAAAATTAATAATAAACTTGTGTCTTCGACACACAAATGTAATACGTTCCGTCCTCAGACGAACACAAGTAAAAAGTCAACCTGTGTCCACGACACACAAAGTAATAGTCGTTGTCTTGGCTTTTCACGCCGCTTATAAATGAACTGGCCCTAGGTCTTGATGGGGGGGGGGGAAATTATACAAAAAATTCTCGAAATAATGGTGGTACAGGAATGAAATAAATATCACTGAACTCGTAACATTGCACAGGTCAAGAATATGCCCATTAATCCTAGAATCGATCGTAGAGATTTTGTCTAGGCGATTTCCCGCGTGAATGCTAGCCACCGCGTACCCAAGCTGGTCTTGCCGCGCTCGTAGGCATTCATTTCTCATTGGTTCCATATTTTCTGTAATTTGGTGGTTTTTAGCAGATCTTGGCGTCGTAGGAGTGTCTATTATCTTCATCAGCCACTCACGTTACTGCATCATATTTCTTCTAGGCGCGAATATTACAATGAACATACCAGAACCATGTCTCACTGCGCGTAGCTTCTATTTTGATGTGGCCAACACCTGTCCTTCTGACACATCGCTAGGCTCTTTCCTTTCACAGCTAAAGTATTTAGCCTTTTGTCAAACTGCTTCAGGTATGTCCCCGCTGTCTCCAACAAATGCTTGAAATTTCCTCATCTCCGTCTGGCTACTTTCATGATGCTGGTGGAAATATTTATTAATTGAAGAAATAAAACATAGAATCACTTATCCAACAGAGGATAAAGGGTTCACAACTCTCCCACTCACAAAATTTCGAACTTAGGAATAAAGTTGACAATTTTAAAAGACTTCCGTAGGCCAAAATGTTTTATTTCAGAATCACCCCTTTTCTATTACTTGGTCTAGCAGCTCTTGTCTTGAATGGCATTTACTCGGTTTCATTTCCTGCTTGTATCTCCCCTCTCAGTCTGCTTGCATGACCCGCTGATGTCTGAGGCAACACTCTGCTCGTCTCGTTAATGTTTGTCAACACCAACTCTACTTCCTCCTTCACGTGCCGTACTCAACTGCTCCCCATTCACTTTGTTGATAGTAGGACGTCCATATATTTAAACTGCATCATTATTTTGGCGCTCCCATGGCTCACTTCTACGATACTTTTTTAAGTTGGCTGCATTGTAAACTGGCATTGTTCCTGTGCTTAACTCTTTCACTCTGTAAGCATTATTTCCAAGGTTTCTTACGATAGAATAGGGTCCTATGAACTTTTCGCAGAATTTACTGAAGATCTTCTTCTCTGGGTCCGTTGTAGCGGGTCATTTCACCAAAACGAGCAGGTTGATTTCAAGATCACTGTGAAACCTCTTATTTCTTACTCGCCGTAATCTGCGGTCTGCTTGTTTTCTCATGTAGGCTCTCGTTCTCTCAATTCGCAGGTCAGGTGCTATCATGGGATCTTGTTGACAGTTAATGATGCTTTTCCACGTTCTCACTGGATACTCGTTCTTGTGTAGGACCATAGGGATTTGTCCTGTTGACTCGTGCCTGGTAGAATTCATGCATGTCTCTACGTCCTTAATTTTATCCATCCATCTGTGATGTTCATTGGGAATGAAGATTCTCAAGTATGATGTTACACATTTTATTGCTCTCTCACTTGGATTAGCTTGGGCATGTCGGATACTGCTTAAAACGTGTTTTATACCCATGTCCTCCATACCTTTCTTGAATTCGGCGCTTGTGAAATAACTGCCATGATCTGACAATATAAATTCTGGTTTTCCAAGGATTGGAATAACTCTATTTCGAATACGACTGAGTACTTACTTCGATGTAGTTTTCTGAATAAGGCATAGTACTACGAACTTAGAAAATACATCAATGCACACTAGCAAGTGACGGCAACCTCGCCTTCCTTTCGGAATTGGACCGAAACAGTCCAGGGCCAGTAGCTCGCATGGTTTCTGAGGTAGCAATGGTCTAGGATACTGCCTCATTAAATAGTTATTGGGCTTTGTCCTCTGACACGGATCACAAGTTGTAATGACGTCACATATAGTTGTTCTCATACGTGGCCATGTAAATGTCTCTCCTATTGTCGCTTCGCACTTGTCTACGCCCACGTGACCGTAACTTTCGTGCGAATGCCATGTCAGTCCTCGCTGTAATGATGCAGGTACTAATATGCGTAACTTGGTGTGGTCATTATCTACCCATTTGTGCAGCAAATTGTTGACATAAACATATCTTCCTTCTTTGGCTTTTGCTTCTCGAAATGCAGGTGTTCCTGTAGGTAGCTGCTTTTTGAAGTATCGAATTAATAGCATCATCCATGGTTCCGCTTCCTGTTCTCGCTGTATTTCACGTAACTCCTCCAAGAATTCCCGGTCCTTCGGTGTTAACTCCAAGTGTTGTACCATCGCTGTTTCTTCGTTATCAGGCTCTGGGTTCCTGCTGAGTGCATCCGGAATCACGTTCATCTTTCCTGGGCAATGTTCAATCTCAATGCTAAACTGCTGAATATTGTTTTGGTACGGCCTCTACCTTGAGTTTGATACCAATGTTGCGTCTCGCCTATAATGGCCCTGCCTGAGTGCATGGACTTACGCCATAGGTCACTCAGGGGTTCTTTAACTTTACTTACCTGGATCGTTATAGTTGGGGTTCTTCCTGCTCAGGTAACGGGATCCTTACCATGTCCTTACCGATTGCCTTACCCACGATTGACAGCACACCACTTATGCTAAAAGAGGGGGGGAATGAGGGAGTTCAGGATGCCGAGGTAGCTCCCCAATAAAAAGAGATCTCTCTCATGTACTGCCAGTTTATTCCTTTCAACAGCTTCAAGGAATCCACCGTGCAGGTACAGGGCTTTCTCAAAAGACTCCCTCCAACGAAAGAAACAATAATACAAGATCTCACCTGATCACTCAGCCGTCTCTCTCTCTGACGATGCTCAGCACCAGTCCCTTTGGTCAACAGGTGCTTGGTCGCAGTACTACGATCCCCCGATCGTCAAACTTACGTCGCACTCGTTTCCACTGCCTTTACGGGCAGTCCTCCACTCTCGCCGTCTGCTCCCGGTGCTCTCACTGACTGACCCCCCACCACATCTGAGGTCGCAGCTTATAAGCACAAAAATCGCAACTCGTGCGTGCTTGCGTAGCACCTCCTTGCAGATTCTCAAGATCTGGATTGAACCGGGGTTGCACGTCCGGTATGGTTCAAGGCTAAACCAAAACCGGGACATGACAATACCTCCCCCAGTTCAACTGGACAGTGGCCTCACTGTCTGGGCGTAGCGAACCACCTAGCCACCCCGAATCTCTCCATCAACACTCCAATTGGAGCCAAGCTCCACTGTTGACCTTACCCGTGACCATAGTGAGACCGGCGTGGAGCAAACAATAATGAGCAAGACGTAGCTGAGATTAGTGGTGCGTGTGAAAGAGAGAAAAAAAACTGGAGTTCTCGGCATTAACCGAGTACGCGTGAATAACCGTCAAGAATAATATTTTCAATAACACTGCAGTATAGCCTTGTACCTGCTCGCCTCCCTCTGATTGACAGTACAGTACATAGCACATGCATAAGGGTTATTATATACCCATATAAAGTCGTACCGTGGGCTGTTATGATACGCCCTACGGTATAGTGAGTTATGAAATATAATGAATGAATGAATGAATTAATTAATTGCACAATGAACCATTTACAGATAGGCGAGGACTGTGATGCAAGTACCTCCTATCGATATTCTTATAAAGATATTGCTCTTAATCTAGTAACATGTAATTTCTTATGAAGATCTGACTTTTAAGATCGTAAGCCTAAGATGTGACAAGAATGTTTACGCTAATAAGCTGTACTATCTAAGATGGCCATCCTATAACTAACCTACCTAAGCCTAACAAAAGTAAGTGTGAGTACTCTCATTTGAGTACTATATACAATTGGACCTCGTAGTGTCCACAACAAGAAAACATTAATATATTACAATGTGGACAGTATGCATAATAACTATGTAAACATTCTTTTTTTTTCTTTTCGAACCAAGACGTTGTGTTGCTTCTTGCAGGCGCTGTATTGAGTCGTCCGTCTTTCCACTTGTGAAGACTTTCTCACCTTCCCGCTTTCGTCTGCCTGCTAGGGACGTGTCTGTGAACATAGGGGGGACCAAATAACTACTCTCATATGTATGAGATGGTACTTCTGTAGACAGAAAGAATGATGCTCGAACGGTACGTGGGATCTATTGAAGTGATAGATGTCGTGGCTTGGGAGGGTGTCTACAGCCTTCCAAACCATCGACACTGTGTAATAAAAGTCTATCAGTGCAAAGGTGCCTGTTTGTGCACAGTGATGCAACTCCATCCTACTGACCGACATAAGAAAGTATACTCGGTTTGAATAACCTAGGATGTGACCGTACTTACCTGACATTATGAATGCTACCTGTGAACTGCACTTGTGAATGCGCGCTGCAACCCTCCTGATATGCGTCCTGATGAACTTCGGCAGCTGCAGACTGTGGAAATTCAAAAGGCACTATCTTCATCTGAAACAGCCAATTTACAGGTGAGTCTCGTGGGCATCTGGCGGTATTCATCTTACGTAATAAGGCTTAATCCTGCGTACGTGCACCATGTCACGAGCGGGTTTACCCCTCATCGTGATTTCCACCACGTAAGTAACATCCGACACTTTCCGGATGACCTTGTATGGCCCCTTCCATTGTGGGCGTAAGAAGTCAGAAATGTGCTTCTTACGGGAAGGCGTCCAAATTAATACGAGCTGATTAGGCTGAAAGTCCTTCTCCGTCCTGGTCCTGTCGTAGTAGGCCTTCTGTTTCACCTGTGCAGTAGTAATGGCCTGCTTCGCCAATTCTCTAGCTTTCTGCATTTTCTGAAGACGCTCGGCATTATCCGCATCCGTGTCTATCGGTAGATAGCGGATGTCGGGCGGCAATCGCGCCTCATAGCCGTGGAGCAAGTAATGTGGGGTATAACCTGTCGCAGTCGCCTGCGATGTGTTATAGGAGAACACGGCAAAGGGTATATACTCATCCCAGTCCGTACCTGTGTCATTGGTGAACATGGCAATGATTTTGGCGATAATCTTATTCATCGCCTCTGTCAATCCGTTCGTTTGTGGGGCGAAGCTGGTCGTGTTGATAGGTTGCACCTTTAACAATGTCAACAGCTGCTGGATGACCTTGGACATAAAGACCGTCCCTCGGTCCGAGAGTATCTCACTAAAGATACCAAAACGGCAAATGATTTCTAGTAAAAATTGGGCTACCTCCTCAACGTTTGCTTTAGGCACGGGTTTGGCAATGACGTAGCGTGTAAGATACTCAATTGCCACTATGATGTATTTATTCCCTGTTTTGGATTTACATATCGGCCCCTTGATATCGATGCCGATACGATTAAATATAGGACCCGGCGATATGGGTTGTAAAAGCCCATGTCGTGTCGGCTTGCGCTCCTTGTGCCGCTGACATGTGTCACAGGACCTAATATACTTAAATACATCATCTTTCAACCCTGTCCAGAAATATTTGGCCTTTATTTTGTGATAACATTTATAGATCCCTTGATGTGCACCCCCCAATGGGTCATCATGGTGCGCCTGTATAATGGGACCTTTCAGGGCCTCAGGTACCAACAGTGGCATGTCAGTTTCAGCTTTGCCCTGTTGTTTGATACGTAAGATGCCTGATTTATCAATGATATAACGCCTGGCCAAACGCGCGTACGCCACTGGTGCAGTATCGGGTTGCTTGATAGCTTGCATGATCTGCTGTAAGTGAGCGTCCTTGAGCTGCTCTTGTAGGATGATGTCATTGTTTACAATAGCATACGTTGGTACCTCCAGACAATCGTTCGCTATTTCATCCGTAGCTTCCAACACTGGCATGCGAGAGAGAGCGTCTGCGTCACCGTGCATGGCGTCTTTCTTGTGAATGACCTCAAAGTCAAAATCAGCCAGTTTCAATATAAATCTATTGAGACGGGAATTCGGGTTTTTGAATTTGTCCCAATATGTGAGACTCGCATGATCAGTAACGACCGTAAAATGCACGCCATGGAGGTAGGTGCGGAAATGATTAATGGCCCAAGCGAATGCCAACATTTCACGCTCAGTGGTCGAATACCTTGATTCAGTCTCAGTTAACTTCCTGCTAGCGAAGGCGATCGGTTTCCTTTCCTTGAGCTCATTTTCTTGCAGTAATGCAGCTCCTGCGCCATGCTTACTGGCGTCCACATGCAGGAAAGTGGGCCTCGTCTCATCGAAATGACTAAGGAGGGGTGGTGTTGTCAACTTCTGTTTGAGCGTATTAAAAGCCAGCTCGTGTTCCTTCGTGAAAATAAAACGAACTTTTCCCTTCGTGAGATCAGTCAAAGGTTTGGCTATGCTCGAGAATTGGGCCAGAAATCGGCGGTAATATCCCGCGAGACCAAGAAAGCTGCGAAGTTGCTTTAAAGTCGTGGGCGTCGGGATGTCCTTCACACACCGGATTTTGTCCTCATCGGGTCTAATACCTTCCTGGGTTACGATGTGGCCCAAGATTTTAATTTCATTGTGCCCGAAATGACATTTGGAAGTCTTCAGCATGATGTTGGCCTGTCTCAATCGCTTGAAGAGCTCCTCGAAGTGGCGCAAGTGTTCCTCGAAAGTTTTGGAAAATACTGTCAAATCATCGATATACGTGAGCACAGAGTTCCACTTAAGTCCGGCCAACAACTTATCCATAAGACGCTGAAAACATTGGGATGCGTTCATAAGCCCCATCGGAAGTCGGCGGTATTGATATAAACCGTTTTCAGTGACAAACGCGAGCTTATGTCTGTCCTCCGCGTGGACTGGGATACTCCAGAATCCTGAAAACGCATCTAAGGTACTAAACCATTTGGCCTCACTGAGCCTGTCCAAATAGCTATCAGTGCGCGGCAAAGGGTAGCTATCAGGTTCAATGATTTTATTCAGTCTGCGGTAGTCCGTGCAAAAGCGATATGATTTATCTCTCTTTTTAGTTAGGACCACCGGTGCCGCATAGTTGCTAGAACTATTTTCAATAATCCCTGCATCAAGCATTTCTTCCACCTGCTCGTCAATTATCTGTCTGTCACGCTTGCTAACCTTATAGGGTGCTTGATGTAACGGGGTATTATGTTTGAGGTGTACGCGAAGCTCTATTAAGTTCGTTTCGCGTAACTGTTTTATTGATGTGGCGAAAATGTCGCTGTATTTGTCTAGGAGTTGAGCTAGACCGTGTTTCTGCTCTGGTGTGAGATCGCCATTAATGTTATATGATGTCACGTGGTCGTGCGATGCAATGCTATCCTGCTGTACCGGAACGTGGATTGTGTCCTGTGATACATCATTAATCCATCCAATGGTGGAATTGTTAGGGATGTGAACAATATTGTCACCCCAATTCATTAACGTTACCTTGGTAGCCTGCGAGTGGACTTTTTCCGCCGGTATAATAATTTGCGGATTCTGCTGTATTGGAGATTTATTCACGAAGGTGTATAGCTTCTGAATGGATGGCCTATATGAGAGTGTAATCGCTATCTGAGAAATGGATTTTGGGGGTAGGGAGATGTCGTCCCTGGTGGCTACTCGGATATTATGTGAAAAAATAAAATCTGTATTAATGTTTGATAGCCTAGCGATCTCTCTGTCCGTTTCCGTATGACCTGTCCAATTCGTTTGTTTGAATTGGCAACTTATCGTCCCCTTCTTTGTGTGGAGATGCAGTGACTCGTCTGCGAAGTTAATGTTGACTCTGTACTTCGCCAAGAAGTCAGTCCCTATGAGACAGGCCGCTGCGAGATCCTTGATTACATGCATAGAGAAGGAAGTGGTAAAATTCTTAAACTGGATTTTCACATAGGAGGTCCCTGCAATTTTCAAGACTTCATTGTTGGCAGCAATGAGTTGAATGCCTCCTGTGATAGGACGGATGTGTTTGTCTTCTACCAGGCTGTGCGAGATACATGAAATCCCAGCGCCAGTATCGATCAGTGCTTCAGTCTTTATGCCGTTAATTCTGGTCTGAATCTTGACCGGTAAGCTCCTAGCATGTTGAGCTGGGTTGTTTACTCCGAGCAAGCCATGTCTGACGTCACTGTCTAGAGGTGGGCATGGCAGTGAAGTGGACGGTATTGTATTGCAAACATCTGTTGCGGGTGTTTGACTTGCGCACGTGTCGTGCTGATAAGCAGTGACACTGGTCGTGTGCTGAGCGTCAGCTAACTTGGCCGTATCCGTGCGTGTGGGAGTCGTGTGACAATCTGCTGATTGCTTCGAGGTGTCATCTTCCGCTGTGTAGTCGGCAGGATGCACTGCTTGCACAGGAAGTGCTGCCTGTTCGGAAATGCCATTTCCGCTGGGAATGTTCTCGCAAGTTTCGCTAACGTGGAAAGTCCGGTCCGTGCCCCTAGCGTACTTCTGCCGCCGAAAGGTTTGACCTCGTAACTTTGGCCCTTTCTTGTAGCCATCGGAACGAGCATTGTCCCTGCCTGTCGTGGGTTCGTGGCCCGAGTTCCCTGGATTTCCTTTCTGCTGTATGCTGCTAGTACCGCGTGTCGCGACGGGCCTAGGGATCAGTGCCCGGTAGTGCCCCGCATTAGGCGGCCCCGTGAAAAGCAAATGTATATCATCATGAAACCCAATACACTGTTATCTAGGTTTATCAGAGTCCAGCACGTGTACGTGTATATTACACTTTGTGGCCCTGGATAAAGCTAGTATCTCTGCTGAGGATCCAAAAATGCCATTTTGAAGCATGTATGCCACATATGTCTCGGGATCTGGAAATAAATTTTCTCGGCTGTCGGTAGCAAAATTGGCAAATTCTATCCAATGGTCGTGTATGTACTGCGCAGCCTTCTTGCGCAGCACATGGTGATCCTGTTCCGTGCCATACAATAATGTGCTAACCGCACGAAACAGACAATTCCCATCTCTTGCGACATCCCTTATATTGTAATTTCGTTGGAGGTCTCCACCGGCCAAAATCGAGTTTATTGTGAATGTGTGTGGGACCTCCGTACCTAGTTTTCCGCCCTGTTATTTGAGTTCGAACTTTTCGATGGGCGAAAAATCCTTCGTTGGCCACAAGCAGAGCATGCGCGGCAGTTATTGCATCGGCCGTCCCTAGGATCGTTTTGATCTACTCGGGATCCCGATTGGGCCCTACCTCGAGTAGCCGTGGTTTGCGTGGCCCTAGAGGCTCTCTGCGCCTGGTATTCCCTCCGGGGATTCTGATACCTGGGCGTTTGGTATTCATTTCTGCGCCTCGGATTTTGTACAAGCGCTATGCTAATCTTCTCCATTTGCTGCGTGATCTGATCTACCTGTTGTTTCAGATTTGTCACGTCAGCCTGATGCAGGCGTGATTCGATATTTTTGCTTATCAGTCGTTGATTTTGCTCAGCCGTGATCACGTTTGCCCGCAGTTGCTCTAAAGTGTGGGGATTCATCTGGAGTATTTTGTCTGCGATGGCAGACCTCATCCCTTTAATTATATATTGGATTTTATCCCCTTCAGTCATGAGAGGGTTGAAGCGTTTGCACAACTGCAGTTTATAATTTATATAAACGTTGTGTGGTTCCGTAGGACCTTGAGTCCTGTTTCGCAGCGCGTCGTACAACTCGTCTTTGTCCTGGATCTGCGCGAATTCCGCTATGAAGTCTTGCTGGAGCTTGTTCCACGTTAATTGTGGTTCGTGTTGCTCATGTACATCGTACCAGACAAGTGCGGCCTCTTTAAGATATGCTGGGAATAGTCGCACTCTTTCTGCGTCCGCCCAGTCATTGATTTGCGCTATACGATTGAATTCCCTAAGGTATTCTTCTGGGTCCTCCTTATGATTGCCCGAGAATTTGTCCGGTTGAAAGAGGGGGTACCGGATGTGGTGCGCCATTTCCACGTGCCTATTGGGAACTATCGCCGGTGGCGTAAGTACTTCGCTAATTGTGGGCTCAAATGTCGCCAGTGTCATGCGAATGATTTCGCCCAGAGTTGCGCTCACTGTTATGATGTCAGCCACCAAATCATCGGGCGTTTCAGTATTAGTCGGGTCGTGAATATGCGCGTCTAACTGAATGATAAGTTCCTGGAGATTGCTGTAGATCTCCTGTGTCTTGATCACGTGTTGTTGGGTGTAACTCGCGTCATATGAATCAGTGGAGCATGCATCCGCCTCGTCAGCCTCAGCTTGGGCACGAGCTCGTGTTTGGGGTGGGCCAGGGTTAAATCGCGCGTTAGGGTGGTTGCTTTTCAGTGTTAATATTTTATCCTCTAATTGAGATATGATGTGCCCAACGTTGGTATCAGTGATGTATTCCGGGTTTCTCACGATGAATTTAGGTCTGATAGGCTTGGGATTAGCCGTTATAGATCTTACCCATTCCTTTAAAGAATTCGCCATTCAGATCAGACCGCGAAATACCACACTAAAATACATGCCCCTCTACTCCATACATAAACACAGTTACGAACACTCTTAATCTATGTTACAGTTTACAGTTACTATTGTCACTAGCCTTAAGGTACCCAAAACCAGTGCTAAACGCTAGGTGAGTGGATCCAAGCATGCACATGCACGTTAGTTATAGGGTGGGCGGTGTGGGTGATAATGCCGTGAGTGTGCTGTGAATCGCAGATAAACTTCGGAGGATGAATCACGGTAACCGTAGCGTCTCCACCATTGTTTTGGTACGGCCTCTACCTTGAGTTTGATACCAATGTTGCGTCTCGCCTATAATGGCCCTACCTGAGTGCATGGACTTACGCCATAGGTCACTCAGGGGTTCTTTAACTTTACTTACCTGGATCGTTATATTTGGGGTTCTTCCTGCTCAGGTAACGGAATCCTTACCATGTCCTTACCGATTGCCTTACCCACGATTGACAGCACACCACTTATGCTAAAAGAGGGGGGGGAATGAGGGAGTTCAGGATGCCGAGGTAGCTCCCCAATAAAAAGAGATCTCTCTCATGTACTGCCAGTTTATTCCTTTCAACGGCTTCAAGGAATCCACCGTGCAGGTACAGGGCTTGCTCAAAAGACTCCCTCCAACGAAAGAAACAATAATACAAGATCTCACCTGATCACTCAGCCGTCTCTCTCTCTGACGATGCTCAGCACCAGTCCCTTTGATCAACAGGTGCTTGGTCGCAGTACTTCGATCCCCCGATCGTCAAACTTACGTCGCACTCGTTTCCACTGCCTTTACGGGCAGTCCTCCACTCTCGCCGTCTGCTCCCGGTGCTCTCACTGACTGACCCCCCACCACATCTGAGGTCGCAGCTTATAAGCACAAAAATCGCAACTCGTGCGTGCTTGCGTAGCACCTCCTTGCAGATTCTCAAGATCTGGATTGAACCGGGGTAGCACGTCCGGTATGGTTCAAGGCTAAACCAAAACCGGGACATGACAATATATATAGACCAACGTGTCACACGTTCGCTTGCCATCGACGTCTTAAACAAGAATGTTAGTGCCTTGTGATCAGTCCTGACAACAATGGGGTAACCATAGATTATTCGTTTCCATTGTTGAAGCGCATGAAGGATGGCCAACAATTCTAGCTCGGTTACAGTATAATTGCGCTCGTGCTTACGCAATTTTCGACTGACAAATGCCAAATATGTCTTGTGTTGCAGGTTAGCTGGATCTTCTTGGTAGAGCATAGCACCTATACCAATTAGTGAAGCATCCGCTTGGATTATAAATTTGTGCTTGAAATCTGGATATCCTAATTTAATGCAGTTTTCCAATAGCTGTTTTGTTGCTTGGAATGCCTTCTCACACTCCGCATTCCATAACCATTTATTATTTTTCTTTAACATTTCCTGCATGGGAGCTACAGTCTCCGTATAACCTGGACAGTTTTCTTTAAAGAATCCCGTTACGCCTAAGAAAGCCCGAATGTGCTTGACTCTCGTTGGTGTAGGGAAATTCTTTATCGCTTCGATCTTAGCTGGATTTGGCTTCACTCCCTCCTTGTCAATGACGTGACCCAAATATAAGATCTCGCTCTTGTAGAAATGCGATTTATTCAGATTTACTTTGAAATTCGATGCATTCAGGTTGCCCAATACTTTATCTAAATTCTCCATGTGAGTTTCAATGTTGTCGGATGCCAGCAGAATGTCGTCAATGTAGCGTACCGTCATCTCCTTAACTTCCTCGGTTAGATTCCGGTCCAGGGCTCGGATTAAAGCACAGCCCGCTGTTTTGACTCCAAAGGGCATTCGGACGAAGCAATACGTTTGGTTATCGAATAAGAAGCCAGTTAGAAGCTGTGACTTCTCATCCAATTCAAGATGGTGGAAACTGGACGTCAAATCGAGTGATGAATAAATGCTCTTGTTTTTAAAGCCTTTTAGTACGTCTCTGATAATTGGCGCTCTGTCGTATTCAGGAAAAATGAGTCTCATGTTGAGATTTCTGGCATCTAAACAAAGTCTAATAGATCCATTTGGTTTTGTGACTGCCAAAATCGCATTTAGATAAGGTGTAGGTGTCTTCCTTATCACTCCAGCTTGTAACATCTCATCTATAATGACCTTAACTTGACCACGATATTGTTCAGGAATTGGGTACAACCTGCTTTTGAAAGGTGACCAGTCCTCGACTTGCATAGAATATTTGAAATTTAATATTTTACCAGGTACTGTATCAAATACTGCTTTGTGCTTCCTTAAAATCTCTTCCAACTGTTTTCTGTGTTCACCTCCAAGTTGAATGTCATTGAGCCGCTCCTGTAGTAACTCTTCAAATTGTGCATCACTGTTATCTCCTTCTGTCAATAAAGACCATATCTCCTGGGATTCAATCTCCTCATCTAGTTCCACAACAGCCCCTTCTACGATGTTATCTTCTTCGTTTCGTATCTCCTCTTCCGTCTCTTCTGATATTGCTTCCAATGCCCAAGAATTTACATCTCTTCCGGTAGTGATTTCATCCATATGCAATCCCACGTTCTTCAGCTGATCATATTCTCTAAAACTGACTGTATTCTTGTGCAAATCTATCACTGCTTGATAGTCACAAATAAAATTTGCACCAAGAATTATATTGAAATTCATCTTTGCCATGATAATGAATGTTTGCCCAAAAGTGTGTTCCAATATGTTCAGCTCTAAGTATGCCTGACGTTTACAAGTGACGGTGCGTTCAGGAATAACACCCCTCACTTTGAGCTGTGGTACAGGAATTACAGGAATATTCTGACTCCGTCCCAACTCTCGAACCAAGGCCTCCGATACCAGACTGATCTGTGACCCCGTATCCAATAAACATCTTATCTTAATTCCACCAATCCTCGCGTAAATAATGGGTAATTGCCTAATTTCATCGTTCCGTGGTTTCACCGTCTCCTCCAGGCAGTCTTCTGGCAAAGCAATCCATGTTCGCTACTATCCATCCATCTTCAACTGCCGACTCTTGCGTTTGTAGACTGTCTTCTTTATCCAAATTTAGCATTTTTTTTAGCTCCATTGCGACTCCCCTCATCATTCTGTCGCCTATGCCCTTGATATTCCTCTTGTCTCAGTAGACTTCCAGCTTCCTCAGTATGTGTGTCTGGATTCTTCATGTTCCCAATGGCCTTTTCCCATCTTCCAAGCTCTCCCACCTTGGCTAGCGTGTAACTCCTCCAGGTAATTTTGCGATTGAGCGTGCCTATCATCCCAGTCATTTCGATAATTACGTGGCTCTCCTTGATTTTGATCTCGCCTTCCTTTCCATCTTTGATTGGCATTGTAATCACCGTATCTTCCATAAGGCCTGTCATTCCTTCGATTTTCACGCCATTGCTGATATTCTCTGTGTTGATATCTATTGTTGCCTTGGTATGATCTATTGTTATAGTTATTTTCGTTACGCTGGTATGGTCTGTTTTCTCCTTCCTCCTGGTTTCGCCTAGGTGTGGAGGTGCTTGTATTAGTACCCTGCGTTTTAGTGTTTGCCTGTTTTGGTTTTATGACCTCTGTGGTATTGACTAACTCCAGCTGTCTTCCTCCTCTATAATGACTATGAGATGTAGTCTCATCGATCTGACGTAATATCTGCTCTGCATGTAGGGCCGTACTAACGTTTGCTGCGACTAGTACTTGTTGCACGTTGACTGGCAATTGCCTCGCTATAGTCATCACCAGATCTGCTTCATTTAAAGGGTAATCAAGGTCGCGAAATTTTAGCTTTTGCATGTTAAAGAAATCTGAGTATTTCGTTTGCTGGGTAGTTTGGTATTTTCTAGAGTAAAGCTCCATCCTTGGACTCTGTTGTATTGCTGGCGACCAGTACTTGCGCAGAAACGCTAATCTAAAATCTGACATGGTTCCAAATTTATATTTGAAGCTTAAAAACCATGTAAGGACATTTCCTGATAAAAATCTCTCCATCGTCCTCAATCTACGTGCTTCAGGTACCCCAGTGTCATTGTAATGGTCTTCAATCTCTTTGATAAAAGCTTTAGGCGTCACCCCTGAATTTTCCGTGTACTTCTGCGGTTTGTAATCGTTTGAGCGAATTACCTGAATAAGTTGTGTGGGCTGATGACCGTCTTGTGGTGTTGAACTCCTTTCTATATTCTTGCAAAACCCTTCCGTGTTTGTTGTTATTGGGCTCTCCGCCTGAGTCTGACTTCCTGCTATGCTAGTACCCTCCGGGCTATTTGAGTCATCCTGCTTGTCTTTCAATGTTCCTGTTCTAAATATCGATGATTGCTCTAATGACCTGAGTTCGGCTTTAATGATCCTGTCCGTCTGTTCTTTAAGCTTGCTCTTCATTTCTTGCTCTAATGCTTGAATACGAGTGTGATTTTCGCCTACTATCTTAAGAATGGTGGATCTTTCCTCTTTAGAATCGATATTCATTTTTTCCAATCTTTTCTTATCTGCTCTTTAATCGTGCTTACTTTCTCTTCAATCTGGCTTTTAGTGTCGTCTAAGGTACTCTTTAATTGCTCCTGATCCGCTTCTAGGCTTTTCCATTGTTCCGCTGATTTTATTTCGAGACGGTCCATCTCTTTAATTATGCCGGATATGTTTTCATCTACTGCTGATAATTGTTGTTGAATGACCCTGCCGCTTTTCTCCATCTCCTTAAATCGTCCTTCCAATTTATCCTGAGCTATCTTGACCTCGCTTGTATTCATAGTACATGCTATTTCAATTTGTTCTAATTTAGCTAACACCGTTTCATCCAGAATGCTAAGTTTTTTATCAAAAATACTTTCCATTTTCTTAATCTGATCTAATTGCTTTTCATTATTTTTACTCACATCTAGGGCCAGTAATACCATCTGTTGATTAGTATGATCTTCCATCTCTGCGGTTAGCGTCTCTAACTGTGAATTGATAGTGTCATTAATTTCACTTTTTAATAACCTAGCTTGTTCCGCCTGATATTCATTTTGTTCCATCCTACTGTTATTTAATTGTGTCCGCAATGATTCACTTTGTTCAGCTAGTTTAGTTTTCAGTGATTCACTCTGCTCGGATAATTTGTTTATAGACTCACTTTGTTCTAGCCTACTGTTGTTTAATTGTGTCCGCAATGATTCACTTTGTTCAGATAATTTGTTTATAGACTCACTTTGTTCTAACATAGTATTGTTTATTGCTTCACTTTGTTCTAACATACTAGTGTTTAATGATTGACTCTGTTCCGCCAATTTAGTGTCCAACAATTCCCGTGTTCTCCTAGCTGCACTCTCAATGATTTCTTGAATCTGTTCCACCGTTGCCATGTTATACAATTTATATGAGACATTAGGGAAATGGCATAAAGCAATGCCCTTTGACACATACATACAATCCAATGCACATTTAATTTCTTTACCCTACTCAGTTCATTTATTTTTACATTTAATCCCACTAGTCGATTGCATCTCTGAGTAGTTCTAATTTTACTCAATTTAATTTTAAACCCAAGCACATATTTAGTCATTAAATTGTTATCCTGATCTGATATTAACACTGACTAATTAACAGAGTATTAATTGTCATTTTAGGCTACAGCCTCCTAATATTTTCATGAGTTTGACTTTCTAAACAAATCTAGTTTTAACTTTAATCATTGGGCGCCCGGTATCACATATGTTACCTTTTACTTTAATTCAATAGACAAAAACGTGAACCGTATTTTACTTTGCAAACTCCTGATTTTAATTTATATTTCACACATTTGGCGGTATCCACTTCGCCTCAATTACTTTTAATAAAATATCACTTTCCGGTGATTAAATACTGTCATATCTGCCTGCACTTGCGGCATGTCAGTTTTACTCAAATACGCCAATATTGATATGTGTAATTTATCCGCCGTTACACCACAGGGAATGGCCCCACGCTTGGCCGCGCCAGTTTTATCCCTATGAACCCTTCAGAATAGCAGTGTTTATGTGCAAGAATCTTGATCAAGGGGTCGCGCTCAGTTCATAGTGTGATGTTTACGTCCGCCAAACAACATGCTTTACTGAGGCAAGGGTCATAGGATTAAAACTATAATTAAGAAAGTAAGGAGACAAGACGTAAAATAATAACATGATTTAATGACTAATTGTGCATAAAACGAAAATAAACAACAATAATAAACAATATCCTCCCTGAATTTTCCCATGACAGGAACATCTATCAATGTTGAGGAGTCAGACGGATCTCCCCCTTTATAAAAATGTGGATCCAAGTTCCACTACCTTGCATTTGAATTTTATGTACGCGTGATGACTAACTACGAGAAATGAGTACTTGGATGACTGTTCGTTTACAACGGGTTAACAGCCACGGTGCTCACGAACAATCATCGCGTAAATCAACGTTTATGGATATGGGCATGACATTAATAAAAACCCTTAAAATCTAATGCTGACACCCATACTACAAATCTACTATTTACAGGAATCTCCCTGAGACCCTCATTAGTGCGATGACGCACTTAACAAACTGAGCTGCCAACCTGGCCAATTGCTCAATAAACACACAAGGAAAGACAGCATTGCACGTGACTTCACGGGTCACTGATATGGAAAATAAACATGAACTAAACCAACAACAACAAAAGCCTGACCGGCTAAGATTACTTTATATGAACAAAACTGCATGTTAAGGTAACGCTTCGGAGATTATCGTGATTCGTAGGCAACTCCCATTTATTTAAACAATTTTTACCATTGATCAGTTCTTATTCTGTATTTCAAGTAATTACGGAGTCAATAAGCGCTCCTCACTAATGACCTCGCTTGCAACGTTCAGACCGCCTTGTGAAACATCTCCCCCTTCTTCAATACTCGTCATGTCCCAACTCCAGTGTATATAAATAACTGACCAGCTGTGCCGTTATCTCAAGGAACCAACAGCAACAAAAATCTCAACCACCTCAACATATGGTCAGACAATAATCAAAATATCCACAATTGCCCTCGCAAGGTTACAATGTGGATCTGGCACC
Organism: Meconema thalassinum; assembly: GCA_946902985.2. Taxonomy (NCBI): domain Eukaryota; kingdom Metazoa; phylum Arthropoda; class Insecta; order Orthoptera; family Tettigoniidae; genus Meconema; species Meconema thalassinum. The sequence goes on from OX336393.1 coordinate 304,891,212, forward strand.
AAGCTGACAGAAATCAGTCTATGCTGAAAATCCCGCTTGTAATGACCACAAAATACACACAATCACACCTCTGGGAATGACATGACGATTTTCACACAGGTCTGCTGAATAGATGCTCGCAAACATTTAAAAAAAATTACAACCTACGATAGAGCTGATTGCTCTTCGTCACAAATTACATTGCTCCAAAGGCAATAATCTCATTGAATCTGATCAATAATAAACCTTAAACAATTTAATTACCCTCCAATCTACTGTATCATTATATTAACTCAGTCCTACTTCTGAAACACAACATATCTCCGAGAGACGTTTTTAACCGCATTGCGTAACATATGCAAACACGGCCGTTCACATAGCTACGTTAGTTAAAACAACAAACGAAAACAAGAACCTTCCACTAATAACATATGCGAGCTGTTTCCATGCAAAAGGTATGTCAGACCAAAACTAAAATACTACGTTAATCAAACAAGCAAAGTATTTACAAAAATATGTCCCATAAACCATAAGTTAATTTATCAAATAATAAAGAATATTATATTGTACTCATCTCTCGTTCAGTCACCCGTCAAAGAACATCAGCTGCCATCTCCCAATTGAATACTTCTTATCTCATCTCAGCCATCTGGACGGAGTGTTGAGAATTCCAAACTTCTTCTATGGTAATCGATGTCATCTCTCGTGCTGATTCAGAAAGTTAGATTATTATACACTTGATATCTGACTACTAAATTTGCCGTTCCAGGTACTACTTTCCCCGTAACAGTTTGTTGGCGAATTATCGACGATACTGCCCCTACAAAATATAGTACTGTGACTATCACTGAATTTAACACATTTACAATAACTTCTATGTCCTCATGACACGCAAAAGTATAACAGCCTACGTCCTTAGACGCACAAAATTAATAATAAACTTGTGTCTTCGACACACAAATGTAATACGTTCCGTCCTCAGACGAACACAAGTAAAAAGTCAACCTGTGTCCACGACACACAAAGTAATAGTCGTTGTCTTGGCTTTTCACGCCACTTATAAATGAACTGGCCCTAGATCTTGATAGGGGGGGGGGAAATTATACAAAAATTTCTCGAAATAATGGTGGTACAGGAATGAAATAAATATCACTGAACTCGTAACATTGCACAGGTCAAGAATATGCCCATTAATCCTAGAATCGATCGTAGAGATTTTGTCTAGGCGATTTCCCGCGTGAATGCTAGCCACCGCGTACCCAAGCTGGTCTTGCCGCGCTCGTAGGCATTCATTTCTCATTGGTTCCACATTTTCTGTAATTTGGTGGTTTTTAGCAGATCTTGGCGTCGTAGGAGTGTCTATTATCTTCATCAGCCACTCACGTTACTGCATCATATTTCTTCTAGGCGCGAATATTACAATGAACATACCAGAACCATGTCTCACTGCGCGTCGCTTCTATTTTGAGGTGGCCAACACCTGTCCTTCTGACACATCGCTAGGCTCTTTCCTTTCACAGCTAAAGTATTTAGCCTTTTGTCAAACTGCTTTAGGTATGTCCCCGCTGTCTCCAACAAATGCTTGAAATTTCCTCATCTCCGTCTGGCTACTTTCATGATGCTGGTGGAAATATTTATTAATTGAAGAAATAAAACATAGAATCACTTATCCAACAGAGGATAAAGGGTTCAATATTAACAATCAAATGCGCCAACAAAACCTACAGCCTAGTTAATGCATGCCCCCACAAATGACAAGAACAGATCTGACCCGGACAAAGTGGATAACCTTTGGGACCTACTGGATGAAAAGCTCGCCAAAATACCTAAACACCATGTTAAACTTCTTATGGGGGACTTCAATGCTCAACTTAGTCAAGAACACAAGTATAGGAAAATCATTGGAAACTATCCTGCCCACAATAGAACCAATCAAAATGTTGAGAGATTGGTCTCCATTTGCGAAAACCATAACTTGCAGATCATGTCGACACACTTTCGCCATCTTCCCAGAAAGCAGACAACATGGCGATCTCCTGTCGACTCCACCGGAGAGTTCCAAAGAGATCACGTCGAGATTTCTCGGAAAAACAGTCCTGAGACTATGAATGTTACGGCTAAAATGGGCATAAACGTGGCCTCAGACCACTACATGTCCATAATTAAATTCAAGCCGGTCACTGCAAACAGCAACAAGACGCCCAAACAAATTATTCCATTTGACACTGATAAACGCAAACAAAATATAACCGAGTTCCAGGAAAAGGCTCGACCAATCGACTGTGACTTTAACAACACAAACATCCGCCTGATCTAGGCCGCCAAGGAAATTGCTGAAATTAAAAGAAGCAAGAAACATGCCTGGTGGAATAATACAGGTGTTTCAGTTCTCAAGAAAAGGCTCGATGCATGGAAACAATATTACTCAACAAAATCGCAAACTGATTGGGAAACCTACAAAACTCAACGAGCCCAGACAGATAAAGTGATCCGAGCTCAGAAACGTAAATATGAAAAGTCACTTATTGAGAAGATCGACCAAGACTTTAAAAGAAACAACACCAGAGAGTACTACGGAACGTTCAAAAAGAAACTTACGGGTTATAAACCTCCGTCGTTATGCTTTCAGCGAAAGGACGGTACACTGGCGACCTCAAATGAAGGAAATTGTACCATCCTAGCTGATGGTAGGTTTTTGCTGAGGATAAACACTACCTAAGTGAAGATGATAAGAGAGAAAAGGAGATAGGTTTCGGCATAGAAACATATATTGGTAGGTAGGATGACAATCCACCACAAAAATTTAAGTAAATTAATATATAGAAGAGGGAGCCTCCGTGGCTTAGGCGGCAGCACGCCGGCCTCTCACCGCTGGGTCCGTGGTTCAAATCCCGGTCACTCCATTTGAGATCTGTGCTGGACAAAACGGAGGCAGACAGGTTTTTCTCCGGGTACTCCGGTTTTCCCTGTCAATATTTCATTCCAGCAACACTCTCCACTATCATTTCATTTCATCTGTCATTCATTTAATCATTGCCCCAGAGGAGTGCGTCAGGCCTCGGCAGCCGGCACAGTTCCTATCCTCGCCGCTAGATGGGGGCTTCATTCATTCCATTCCTGACCCGGTCGGAGACTGGAAGCAGGCTGTGGATTTTCATTTCAATATATAGACGAAAATTTCGCCGTGCAAACCGTATGAAATTACTAACTTTAGTGGGGACTCACACAAGGCAAGCGGAGAGCGCAGCGTGAATAGAGGTTGCTTGCAAGCACTTGGGAAGTGCACTTTCCCTCTCGAGCCGATATTCCAGTACTATGGGGACGGGTGGTAGTCTGGCAAGACAAAGTATGCAAAATGAAAACGAAGTAATAACTTTACCTTCAGAAGGGTTAGATTTTATTATGCATTTAAAAATGCTGGAAAGATTTGAATTGGGAGTGATAATTTTATTTCTGGGCACTGTTGGATCTCTGGCAAACCAATCGAATGCTCCCTGAGAGTGAAAAGAAAAAGTGTTTTTAAAGGAATTTAGCGATGTTATTGTTTTTTGCGAAAATCTCACACGAATACCAATTGCTGCACTAAAGGAAAACTAAGCTTTTACCCAGCATGATGCCGAATAAAAGTTTAGAACAGAGGAAGACCTCAAACCTAACTCGAACAAAACTTAAATTTTGAAAACAAGCCATAAGTCAGAGAGAAAATCTCTACAAGTAGGAAGCTTGCGCAGCTAGCTATACTTGCCTTAATGGCTTGTTAGAATTGGCTATGAAAACCAAGAGAAACTTTAAAAAATGTTGTTACTTGAAGTTTTAGTTTAAATGCAACAAGTAGTAAAGACTTTATTGTTTGAAGAATTATACGTTTTAGTACAGAGGGCTTAAGCTTAGAGGAAGAATCAGGGAAGAGAAGGTCCTGCCTAATCGTGATTCTTGCGAGAAAAATAAAGCGAAAAAATAGAAACAATTTATTTAACAAATAAATATAAAAGTTTGAAAAATAACAATACTTAGGTTGGGATTTAATTTGTGTTAAGAGTAACAATTTTTTATAAAACTCCAAGGTCTCAGACCTAATAATAAGAGGTTTACAATGAACAATGTTAAATATAGTACAAATTTCGAACTTGATAAAGCACAAAAATCTTACAAAAAATTAAAAAGTGTGTTTACGATTAAGAAATTTGAAGTCTGTAAAGATAATTGTAAAGCAATTTTAACTTTGAAAGTTTAATGGGTATGATTCAAGCACTTTTAGAATGCCTTTATGGCAATCGAATAGGCTATAAACAACCTTTAGATTCCTGGCTGTAACAGGACAAGAACAAAAAGTTACAAGCGGAAATTACCGCTATTTTTAAATAGGAATTACTAGAAGTGATACAAAAAATGCCTGGATTACAATTAGTTAACTCCTTTATAATTAGAAAAAGTACGATTCCCTAATTTTAGAAGGGAAAGATACATATTAAAATGTGGACTAGCCACAGTTTGTATAGAATGAATATATTGTAAATCCGACAAAATGGGCTAAGCCTCGTAGAAAAAGACAAAACCCAATAGTTAAATTAAATTTGGTTAGTAAAAGTATTTGGGAAAAGGAAATAGGAACTTAAGGAAAAAGTCCTGGCCAGATTTAATTTCTCTCAACCGAACGCGGCGCGGAAGATATTTAGCACACGCAAATTCGAAGCACTGATAGTTTTTGATAAGTTAAAAAACTTCACTATCGTAGTGTATGTAGGTTTGTAGAACAAGAAATAGTTATTGCAGTTATGGAGAACACTTAGTGTAATTGGAGCTGGAATCAGTTTATTGCGTTGGAAAGTTTATTGGTTGCAGTTGAATGATGAGGTAAAGTCCCCACGATGGAAAGCAAATTAGTTGTTGACCTGCAGTTAATGTAACATGAATTCCTCGGTGAGGAAAAGTATTCCCATATTTTGGCGTGGAAAATACTAGATTGCTTGAATAATAGAAAGATTGGTTGACATAGAAAGTTCTGGAGTTATGAATGGGGCAAGAGAGGTCTCGCGGTGGAAAGCTAAGTTTTATAGACAGTAGTTATTTAACATGAATCCCTCGGTGTGGGAAAGTATCCCATTTAATTTGTACAAGAAGTATTAAATTTTCATGTTTTAAAGTCAGCTTAGATAGCTAGAGCATGACAAGAAAAATCCCTCGAAGATGGTTATTGCACAATAGTTAGCAATTCCACACACTGTCTATAAATTTAAATTGAAAAGCAGTTAGCCGTTTTAAAACCATTAAAATATGTTTAAAAACATTGAAGTTTTGTACTTTCTTTTCATTGTAGAAAAGACGATGGTTCCTGGTGACGGTTGGTTTAAAATGCAGACATGTCGTCTGGTTTAAAAAGTCGCAAGAGGACAGGAGACTGGCCCGTGGGAGGGCTAGGTGCTGTACTCGACGGTCGAACTATGATAAGTGAGCGATTCCTCACACGACAGTGGTAGGCAGGCGAGGGGGTAGGGGAAGGAAACAAAAGAGTTTATACAAGCATAGGAAACATTACAAAACCAAAATTTCTTGTACAAGTAAGGCTTCTTCATGGAGTAGTTAGCTGGCGACGAACACGACGCCTGGTGGAGTATTGAGGAAGTCCTCTTGACCTGAGGAGATTGAAGAACTTAAGAGGGTAGCTGTAAGATGCTGCTAGGTTGGTTCCGTAGAAGATGCGCCTCTAGAACAAACTTATACAAAACATAAGCAAGTTCATGGAGAAAATAGAATGTAAGGGTTCGCTGTTGGTGTCTGCGGGAAAGGAAATTAAATTAATTAATTAATTAATATAGAAAAACAAAGAGCAGCAAGAGCTAACTCTGATCGTGTATTTCGAGAAATACACCACTGATTACTTTAAGAACTTACTAAATTGCGATCAACCCAAAACTCCCATCAAGAGGAACCCATTCGCAGATGCCCAGAATCGAGACCACCCAACAAAGACGAAATCAAGCGTCACATTGCTCGTCTAAAAACAACAAAGCGCCCGGAGAAGACTCTGTAGTTGCAGAACTTTGGAAATATGCTCTTGAAGAAGCAGTTGAAATCTTGCAGAAGCAAATAGAACAATTTTGGAAAAAGGAAATTCTGCTAGAAGGTTGGAAAACGGCTTTAATCCATCCGTTACACAGAAAGGCATGAAAACGTCAACAACTACAGAGGAACATCCCTCCTACCGGTAACATACAAAATGCTCTCACTTGCTATCCTGGAGCGATTAGAAGCCGACGTCGAGCATCAAATGGGAGAATACCAAGGGGGATTCAGAAAGGGTCATTCAACTGCCGAACAGATCCACATACTCAAAACGATCATTAGATATCGCAATCTCAGGTCAAAATCATACGTATCGGTCCTTGTGGACTTAAAGAAGGCTTACGATTCGATAGACCGCGAAGTTCTGTTGAACATCCTCAACGAATTCGGGGTTGACCTGAAACTGCTGGCATTAATTAGAGCCACCATAACTGAAACAAAATCCAAAGTAAAGTTCATGGGATGTCTGTGGGATTCCTGGGAGGTCAAAACGGGAGTCAGACAAGGTGACGGGCTCTCTCCAATGCTTTTCAACTGCATTCTCGAAAATGTCATTCGGACCTGGTGAACAAAATTATTAGAAACTGATTATAGCCCACTGAGAATGGGAACAAAATCCAAGGGGATCTTAGTCGACAGTCTAGCATTCGCGGATGACATCGCTATTCTGTCGAACGACGTAGAAACTGCTAGGATCCAAATCGACCTTTTAAAAGAAATCGCTGAACAAACTGGCTTGCAGATATCATTCGAAAAAACATTAGTAATGACTAACATCAAAGACGCTCCAGCAAAACTGCAGACAAAATACGGGAAGATCAACAGAGTGGAAAAATTTAAGTACTAGGGAGAGATCATCATGAAAAGTGGTCTGGACAAAGAATCGCTCAAGGAACGAGTACGCAAACTCGAAATAGCCTATCAAACATCGCGCTCAATATACAACAAAAAATGCCTGTCCAGAAATACTAAACTACGCCATTATGAAACAGTTCTGGAGCCAGTAGTTATGTATGCAGCAGAAACCCTATCCCTAAATGCTAATAAAGGACTCCTTGAAGAACTGGAGAAAAAAAAGAGCGCAAAATCGTCAGAGGTTTAATGGGATAAAATTACAAGAATGGCATCCACTATTAAAGAATCCAACAAAGAAGTCTACAGTGAAATAGAGAAAATTTCAGAAACTATCCGTAAGAGGCGGGCACGGTATTACGGTCATCTCAAACGAATGGACGGAAACAGGCTGACTAAACAGATTTTTCATTTCGTTGACTCCAAACCCAAAACCGCAATGCCCTGGTTTATAAATACCAAAGACGACCTCAAAATGTTGCATCTAAAACCCGACGACGCCTTCAATAGAGATATCTTCCGCAAGAAGATACTGACTAATGGGCTAACCCTAGACGAGACACCGAACCCGCAAAGGAGACTAGGTACCACCTGGACCCCACATAGAATGAGGGAATTCTGGGCTCAGAGGAAAGCGAAAAAATTGCCAAGTGTAGCAAGACTTAACGTGGTCATAAATGGCCTCAACGAATTATATATATATATATATTTGCCCTGGTAGCCTCCAGGCTACTCCAAGACATAGAATATTCCTTCTCCATCGCCTGTGTTCGAACCAAAGAACCTCCCATGCTCGAACTGCATCTGGACGGGCCATGCGTTCCATCCTGGCCTCGCGAAAGTTCTCCGCACACGGTAAAATGAACTCGGGTCTCCCGGATAAAGTTCGTCAGTTTGTTACAGCGTGTAAGCAAACTCGAACAACCACTGATAATTTCCATCTTCGAAATGGTCACGGAACTACCTTTATTCATGCTTGTATAACTTTCAGTAGTATGGAGTCCTTTTTCCGACATCATGGCAAAAAAAGTAGTCGCACGATGCTCTCGCAAATGCTTTAAATGCTGTGCTGCCATCTTATTTAGCCTGCCATATTTACGGCTTCAAAAGTCATTACAAACCTTCCCTCCGACGTCTCGAATGAGAATACGTCGTTCATTGAGAGAATACTGCACTTGGAAACGTCTTTCTGATATCAGCCTATGTTCACAAAAGTTTTAGAACACGGCCGTATTCCGATGAAAATTACAATACGCCTGCACGAAATGACGGCTCGAAGCAAGGACACTAGACGGACAGATCACTCCGCGCGTCCTGCCATTGACAAGTTGTGCATGTCCATATATACGCTCAAAATGGGCTGAACATAGTGTTTAAATGCCATTTCAGTAGATTTCCGACAAGTTCATATGATGTACAATCATTTTCGGTTCACGCGACACACACGTAACTCTTATAATTTGCGTTTGAACGAATTACAATTCACCTCGTTGTTTCAATGTTCACGACCGGTGTCTCAGTTAGTTGTCACAAGCTGTCCTGCTCGCTGGCATGAAGAAGACATCAATCTCCCCCACTCCTTGACGTCACAAGTCGATGATAATCGTTTCGGATGGGAATATACACATATAATTCCGTGGATCATCTTCATATAATCAAATATGCATATATAATAGCTTTCTGCTATAGAAATGTGCATTCTGACACATACAGAACCTCGTATTTGGCTCTAATTATCTTTTAATCTATATAAATCCTTCTCAGGTGCAGAGATCGATGCGAGATATGTCGAAATTGACTGGATTATTGATCGCAATATCTTCGTCTCTCCTTCGGAAGTGATCGGCGGCTAGTCAGACGTTCCCGAGCGGAACTCCTCCCCCAGGCTAGCAGCTGGTCATAGCGATCACGCGAGTATATCTGCTTCGTGCTACGTCACAAAACTGTATTTGTAAATAACTCAACTTAAAAACGTCAAAATAACGGTACAGTACCTACTATAAGGCCACAGCCGCCTCCTTCCCACTTCCTTGCCTAACCCTCCCACTCTTCCCATACCTTCATCAGGCCCCTGTTCGCTTTGCAGGTGAGGCCGCTTTGGCGTAGTGCTGGTGACACGCCCCAGTTTTATCCCCGACTCAGAGTCTCAAGCTTCAGGACACTGTCCTCCGTGGTGGTAGAGGTGGGATCCCTGGTATATTCTCCTGAATATACAGTTCATGCTAGATTTAATGGTCACTACTTTTTGATTTTCTTTCTTTATTCACGTTCTTTCTTATCCCCCTTTTGTAAACACCAACAGAGACCTCTTTGTTTTCTGTTTTATATATCTGTGCATTCGTTTATATTCCTTGAAAGTTTGTTAAGTTTGTTCCAGATGTGTATACTTTCTCTTAGAGTAAGATATCTGTACAGTGCTCCGTGCGGCAAGTCGCTGAAGCTTTGGATTCCGGTCACTTCAAGAATTGGTTCAACACATTACAAGTAGAGAGCGTCAGTGTCTCTTCCTGCATTCTCCATGTCTACCTAATTTTTTGACTCAGTTTAAAAATCGATTATGTATAACTTCTTTTATGTAATGTTGCCTATTTGTTTTCCCTCTCTCTTTCTCCCTCCTCCTCTCCCCTCTATGCCTTCGCTCTCTTGCACGTTTGAAAATACTCGTCCACTCTTCACCAAGTGCTTCGCTAATAGAGTTCGGCTCTCTTACTCGGAGGTGTCCATCTTTTTCAACCATGTGTTGATTTTCAAATAAGTCGCCATGTTTAAGAAACATTTTAACGGCTGGCCGTGAACTTCAACATTGCTAAAATGACAAGATAAGTAACTGATTCGGTGACTTTACAAACAATTTTTGTGGGGCTTATATGATTCTTATTTGGAATATTTTAGATAAACATTTTCTTAAAAATATGAACTTTCACATACTTTTGCAATCTACTAACGGCACAACGAGGGGCAATATATTGCTTTGCTAAAGCTTATTCCAGCTCTCCATTAAATGGTTATGAAAACTTTCTAGTACTAATGTGTCAAAACAAGGGGATGCTTTTCTTTCCAATGTGGGAATCATGCTAAACTTATAGCACTTTGAAAATCAAGTTTTTCTTCCTCGAGAGATTTAAACCTGAATCTTGAAATTGTATCAAGTTATTCTCCCATTTCATCGTGGGATTTCTCCTCTTACCCCATGTTATGTTACCTTCAACTCGTCACATTTTGAATCAAGAAATAGACTCCACATTGTGCAATTTAACACTGGGAAACAACTCAAAACTTAATAACTTTCAACTACAGCTAATTTTTGAAACAGAACAAACCATAAACCAAAATAGTAAACTTTCCGTGTGCCTCGAAATATTTGTTTTAGTGCAAACCAACTGTGCTGTGTACCCATATCGCGATAAAAGGTAAACTGACGAACAGACTCAAAACACGCCCCATTTTTCCTTTCCATTATCAATCTACCAACAATTAAATTTTAGTAAACAACCTGTGTATATATTTTTGTTAACTTGTGGTTTCACTGTAGGTGACCTCTCCATTTTGAATTTATAACTAAGTAATTACTGTTTAAATAGTTGGTGGTTATAAATCCACCTTTTAATTTTCCTCTTATTTTCCTGCTGCGCCCAGGAAATTAGAATTTGTAATTTCGTATTTGTCAAAATCCTTTGCCACCCTCCGATGGTAGGATAGGGGTGATTTCTTCAATAAATCATTGCACGAATTTTACTTAAGCCTGGATGTTATCATTTCTTAGTTTGTGTTTTTGGGGGTGCATTTCTTTGGGTGTCTTTGACATTGCTAAATGATGGGGACCTGATCCTCAGGGATTTCGAGTTTTGTGCCGGATAGTCCTAGCCCCACAAGAAGTGCGTTCTGATCCTCTTCGGCAATGTGTTTGAAGAATGGGGTTATCTGGGAGGCCACGCACGGTTGGTGGTGACTAGATAACCTCCTCTAACGGGCACATACACTTAATACCTTCTTTGGCACCCAACCAAGTGGCTGATTTAATGGACATGGAGGCCATCAGCTCCATGTTGTTTTAAAGCGGATCTTATTTGACTGTTTATTGGCAAAATGCCTGGACTGTGACGAACTTTAGAGGTCGTACAGCAGTGCATTTGGCCACATGGCATTCTTTTCGATATCAGACCATGGGGTGGAGTACTATTACTTTAAAATTAAGATTAGTACTTTGATTTTGCTTGTACTTCGTCCTAAGTGAATGTAGCTTGTCCTTTGCTTGCTTGTTGTTTAAATGTAAATATAGAATCTTTTAGACGTCGAATCCAGCAGTATTCGTGAATGTTTATGGAGGAAGGCAAACTTTCCACAATGATCATTTCCTTTTTGTAGTTATAGTTAGGTTTAGGTGTCTCCTTCTATTTCTCATACAGATATTTGTTGTTATGGTGGAGGAACGTTTTAGAGCGTTACTGGACCGAATGATGGCCCAGTTGAACGTCAATATGGAGGCGAGTATCGCAGTGTTGAGGGGTGATCTCAACGAAACCACTGTTACGTTGAGAGGTGACTTGGACTTAGTCCGAGGGGAAGTCACCGATAACACTAATACAATGAATATAAACACCACCGTTTTGAGGGATGATTTAAATACAATTGTTGATACTCTTAATGTGGCTATTAATACAAACACCGCCACTTTGAGGGGTGATTTGAATAACAATGTTAAAACTATTAATGCTAATGTTGTCACATTAAATAATACTTTAACTGAAGTTAGGGGTGGCCTAACCAATGTCAGATCAGATTCAGATACCACTAATGATAATCTGGTAATTAATACCAGCACTTTAACTGAGCTTCGCAATGATATTGAAACCAATCGTGCGGAAGCCAATAATAAATTACTAGGGGGTTTAGCTAGCGTTCGTGCCGACATGACTAAAAATCAATTGGAAGCTATTGAACGTTTACAAACTCTATCTACCAATGTAACTGCTTGCCGTACTGAACTAGAAACGAGATTAGATGCGATTAAAGAAAGCATCGAGGAACTTAACGATAAAATCTACGAGGGAAAAGCGAGATGCAACTCACGATTGAGAACGTTAGGGCTCAACTTGATTTGAGAGTTTCAGCCGTCGAGGGTCAGATAGAAGAGAACCAACGTTTTAACGAGGGTGTACGAAGATAAGTACCGTCGTTTCTACTAGCATGAGGTTGATGAGGGGTGTTGCAGTCGCCGTTCACAAAAATGTTAAAACTATTTCAAAGGATACGGTAAGATTCCGAGACGAACTTACGGATTGTAGCAGAGTTAACATTGAACCTTGATGAGTTTAAGCACTGAGTACACGAAAAACAGACGGAAATAATAGTTGATTTAAACGCTGTCAAGAAGGACTTGTCATAACACAAGAATCGTATTGGAGGCAACGTGAATGAAATCCAAGAAGGTGTTAGTCATTTTAAGAAGACCGTCAAAGAGAATGACGATTGTCTTCGAGGGAAAATAGAGAGGCTAGAAGTTCAGGTAAACACTCGGAGCGTAAACGAACCGTTTAACACACCGGAGATCCAACAGCTCGAGCAGAGGTTACTCAAAAAACTCGAAGCCCAACATCGAACTACATCAGCTACAATTTCGCCTATTGTCGTACCAACTACTACGTCAACTACGAAACAAAACGTAACTCTGACTACTGAGGCATGTCCTGCCATAATCTCAGAACAGCCTAGTACGTCTAACTATTGGCCTACTTTTCCACAATTAACTTCTACCGTGGGAACTAGTCCAATGCAAACGGAAGCACAAAGAGTTTGAATCCAACAGATTTCCACCACACCAAATGTAACTACCATGGTGGGAAATTGCTACCCCACTCCTATGGAGCAACCCATTCAGCTGAATTACAGCGCACCTGTGTTGACGCCGATGCGGACACCATCGAATCAAAACGTAATGATCATAAGATCGAGAAAAGAGCAAACAGCTCACTTTTCCGGAACTGGAGGAGGCATAGCTCCAGTAGAGTTTTTATCGAATGTAGAGTCATACTACGCGACAACATGGTGACACTCGAACGTGAGTTAAGGGTCATTAAGGGGTTGCTAGATGGACAAGCCAGCACGTGGTTCCGCGCGTTTAGGTATTCTTTCAGCGGATACCAAGACTTAAGAGAAGCTTTATTAAGGACCTACGGGTAAAGCGACATCCAGCAGAGTATCAGAGCTGAGGTGTACACGAAACGGTACAGCTCTACTCAGCCAACTCGCTACGAAAATTATTTTGCGCTACAGCTCGCTAGACTCAGATGTCTTCAACCTCCATTGTCTGAAGCTGAATTAATTCAGACAATAATACGTCAATATCCAGCGGAAGTACAACGATTATTATTAATGCCGCAGACGCTACTTCTTTCGTCCAGTGTGACCAGACATTACGGAGACTAGACTCAAGTAACAAGCAGTTCGTAATACATAGGGCACGTGGAGAGCACCGAAACGAAACGAGACAGATAAATTTAACGACTGTCGACAAGGTCAGTCAAAAAACTGCAGCTTCGTCAGCTTGGGAAACCGTTATGAGCTAAACAATACACTACCGGACCGAAGAACCTGGAACCGGCGGCCCTAGGACCACAATCGCCAAACAGGAAACCTGACGTATTGGCAACGTCGATTTGAAGGCCCAGACGTCGAGAGACGAAATAATAATGAGAGACGAACTGATAACATACCACGAAATCAGAATTCAGGTCAGATACGACGCGACTATAGATATAGCGGAGGCTATCGTCGTGATCGCGATCCTAGATATCGTCAGGATGAAAATCGTCAAAACGAAATCGACCGTGATTGGAGAGGAAGAGGTCAGGAGAGCCGGAATTACGTCCGACAATTACGCGATGTAAAGCCTGTGATGAATGAATAAGAGTTCGAAAGGATAACTGACAGGATGAATAAAGCCAGAAGAGCGAAGGAACGTCGCTTACAAGAAGACGAAGAGGGATACGTCGATCTCTTCGAAGACACTTAGAGTAAGCAAGATAGCTGAAGGAACTGGACGAACGAAGATTTAAGATTTTCAACCACCGATGGGAACAGGAACACTGGCGAGGGTATTGGAATTTTCAACACCGCTAATCTAAAAAATAATCACCAGAATTGAATTGGATTATTGAGCAAATAAAAATGCCTGTCCTGCATTTTTATTTGAAACGACTAGGAGGAAAATGAGCCCGTATTCGCTCATGCTGGTGATTATTTTTATGAGAGTTGTTTATTCTTATATCTGAGAAACATAGAACGCGCCCAGGAAGCATGCCATAGCTTCAGACGTTCTTTTGACCACTCAGATGCTCCATATAATTTTTATACACGACTAATGATATATTTAATGTGCAAGTTTGGAAGAATCATCTACAGTAATTCCGTGTAATTTGCAACTCTGAGATGGCCTAATATTTGTTTATTTGTCTTTGGTAAAGGTATGGCAACGCAGAAATGCGTAAAGGAAGGAAATAGTTGCTCCACGACTCACGAGGCATCGACGCCGGAACTTCGGAATTCATGCAGCGACACTCCTTTTAGTGCGTTTGACTTGCACAGACGTATTTGTCTATTGGTCTACAAGACCTGGAGTTATTGTAGGACTGAGAGTCCATTTGTGAAAATCTGAGTGCATCCAGTATTTATTAAGCACGAAGTGTGCTGGTGAACATCGCAAGTTGCGTGTGGCAACCATAAGTAAAATATTTATCCACAAAATTGTGAAATTTGTGGAACACCGAATTTTTAGATCGAGCACATGGTCATATTTTACATGCTACATGGAATGAGTGAATATGTAAGAAATTTTCATAAGTGTGAAAATAACATCAGTGATAATGTGAATTGCACTAGTGAATTTGAAATAATACAACGCACATACGAACCACACTCAAACCGTGATTTTTAATGCTCAGATTACTCTGATATTGCACGATTATAGAATTCACCAGAGAGTAGAATCTGTGTTTAACGATACTCAAAGTATCAGTAAAATCTGTGAGCAGAAACATGGTTCTTTTGCAATAGTCTGCACAAGTGTAGATTCAGGTTTGATCTATCAAACCACTACGATAAATTCTGTGAAAATTATATTCATCACCATCTACAAGATGCTGTTAACACACCACGTGTTAGGATTCTTCACCATTTGGAACATGTTGTTTAACATGGCTTAAACCACTCAATGGAGGGGCCACGGATGACCTGACGAAACTACAAGATGGAAGAATGAGAGCGAGGATATTACTCATGGACGCACGTGGAGAATGGAGAACGTTTCCAAGTTCTAAGGAAGGAAAGACCCCTCATAATTTCCTTATGGACGAGGTGATCAACTAACGCCATGGGTTATGCTTCTAAATCTCATGTTCAGGTCATAGGTCATGGTGGAGTTAGTTCTAGCAACCGTACTTGATAACAGTCATGTAGGTAGGTTTCGTTTCTTGTAGATACCATTTTGGTAATTTTCGTAATTTTTGAGCTTCCACACCGTTATTTTCAAAAGCCCATAGTTAGACACCATTTTAGTGTACTCTCACACTGGTGAATCATTATTGTAAAACGTGAATTTAACCCAGATTGTGATTTACACGAGGAGCAGTAATATTTTCATACCATCTGATGCTGAATATTGTGTAATATTTTTTAAGCTCCCATGTTTGTACTATTTTAGTACGCCACTGTTATTTGCAGGCGTATCCGTTCGATGACAAAGTCTACTCATCCCAATTATGATTATTGTAAATACATTTTTCCAGCGGTATTGTGAAACCACAAGATTCGAGTTGAATCATATCATTGTAAGAAGTGTATTTGCACACTTTAATCCCGATTACATGATAATCGTATCAGTTATATTTAACGCCAGAAGATGAAGGTGTTTAAACCATTTATAATTCATTACTTGTACGCACGAGATTGTACTATTTTTGAAACATCAGTGGCGTAGGAATATCTTTTACTACTTTCCTTGGAGAAGAATATCTTCAGTTTTATTCTCATTGCTTTGACTAAACATTTATACTAGTGTTAATCATTTTTGAAGGTCTACGACTTCAGATTATATGTGTTATTATCGAGTAACAATACTCAGATGTGTACCAGGGTATTTAATGAACATTTTGAAAAAGAACCCTGCAAGTACTTTTGTAACATTGATAGACTTTGCTATCAGGCAATGAACTCACATGTGATGAGGCAGTAGCCGTGCCAGAACAGATGACAGGTGTTCCGGAGGTCGAGAAACCCGTTGCGAACATTACCCAGAAAGCCAACGGTGATTTCCATTGAGACTAGGACTAAATGACAGACACTTCTGATACGTATTTTTAAGGTATTTTCAACCAAGCCTAGCCTGTATACGCCAGAGTTTTATGAAGGTCAAGCAACCAACTCTATAAATTGTTTTGATACAGGGTGATTCCCAAGTCATGAATCCATATTAAATTTTTCGCACATGTTGTAAGCGAATGACCATTGATTATTTATTTGATATTATAAGATAAGTTTTCATTTGATGAACCAGACTTTTTGATAGGCAATTTTTCTCACTTTATGTGAATGTTTATGTCCGTGTTTTGACATGTGAAGTATTCTAGTATTTGTGCTTGCCGGCAGATTCAAGTTTCAACTTAACTGACCGAGGATGTTTCTAGTGAGCTAGTGTGCCACTAAGATAACTGATTGTCTGGAAACCAGAGTGTTTAAGTAGCCCGTGTTATTGTGATTGCCGGCTGATTAAAAACTCCCGATTATTCTGACCGAGGACTTTCGTTCGTGTGCTTTTCTGAACCACAACGATTGCTTTAGGATGTTAGTGACATTGCTTGTCACCAGTTTACTATGTTGAGTACCGGTGAGGTAACTCATTTGATAGATAGAAGCCTTCTGTCATATGCTTATTCGTAATAAATAATGAATTCCTAATTCTACGTTTTTTAATAATCAATCTCAAAATCATGAAATTTACTCACTTGAAATCTACGATCTTAAAATACACGTTAAATGCTAATCGTTCTTAAGTCTTGATTTCCTGAACCACAGCTGACCGACACATAGCGCTTGTTAAGAAATTCCTGAAGGAATAGTTAGTAAGTCAGTTACTTTCGACTGACAGAGATCACAGGTCAACCAAGAGTTTGTTAATCGGGAGCCGCGATGACCTCATGGTGAGACACTGTTCTTACAGTGCTTTAGCTAATATTTCGTTATGCTAGATTACGAATGTGAACAAACAGTTACCATTCTGTTGTAGGCAGGATAATAACAATACTACGGAGTATTCATGTGTTATATTCTTTATTTACGAGTGTATTTATCCCAATTGTACCCTACTGTTTTGTGATTGTATTTTGATACTGTTGTTGTTAATTACTCTATTGTAAACAAATGATTGTTATCGTAGTTTTGTTTAGCTATATGTTTACACGGACGCTTATCGCCGTAGGCTAGATTAAGCTAGGATTTGCTAGACTAGGTAATGTTAAATGTAAATACGGGGTGGTACCAATATATTTAGATCAGTTGTCATGATTTGGCATTATTTCAAGTGATGTTTTCACTCTGAAACATCATTTTATTTTCATGTATCTTCAATCAGGGATGTTTTAAGTACCACTGCCCAAGCTTTGCTTTGCTATTTAAAATGTATTTAGGTCTCGTCGAGAGGGTTAATTACATTTAGTTAGGGGAATGTTTTTGTTGTTTTTTATTTAGATAGCGGATTAGCCGATTTCAAACCCTCCGATGGTAGGATAGGGGTTTGATTTCTTCAATAAATCATTGCACGAATTTTACTTCAGCCTGGATGTTATCATTTCTTAGTTTGTGTTTGGGCGGGGGGGGGGTGCATTTATTCGGGTGTCTTTGACATTGCTAAATGATGGGGACCTGATCCTCAGGGATTTCGAGTCTTGTGCCGGCTAGCCCCACAAGAAGTGCATTCCGATCCTCTTCAGCAATGTGTTCGAAGGATGGGATTGTCAGGGAGGCCACGCACGGATGGTGGTGACCAGATAACCTCCTCTAACAGGCACAGTATGTCATTGACGACATTTAGGGATCCATTGCTCGATAACCCTGCCGTGGTAAATAATCACAACAAAATAGTATGCCAGGTAAGACGAAATATATTGGAACAAGTTGAAAATTCTAAATACTCGGGTCGCGTATTCTCTCGTGATGGTAGTGTTTTGGAAGATATTATAGCGTTGAGGTCTATAAAAGACAATGCAGTGAGTTCTCAGTTACCATCAACAGTATTACACAACAAAGAAGTTGGTGTAGTGACAAAACTCTCCCTGCAATGTTCTGCAATTAGTCAGAATTTGCTTTATGGAAGTGATGGTTGGATAAATTTAGGATATTTAATACAAAAGCTACATGTATGAGGGTAGCACTAATGATTGCTGAGACAAATAGGTGGTAACAATGGTTGGAGGGTATGCCTACTGGTAAAGAGTGGTTAAAGGCGAAGATAGAAATAAACATGCTGGATAATGCTTTTGTATGAACCAACTCAAATGTTTAGGTCCTATCATGAGAATGGGGAGGAGACATTACCTAACAAGTTAATGAGTACACCTATAAAGAGGAAGAGAAGTACAGATAGAGCTAGAAGGCAATGGTTAGAACATTCGTAAAGTAAGGGATGTACAAACTGAGGAGAGGGCAGTAATATTTGTTAATAGAGGATCATGGGGTAACACTCTGTCGTCCACTGCTTAGTAACATGAGCTTGAAAAATCTTGTGTGCAGATCCTTTATTCCCAATATAGGGGGAATTTGTTGGATTTTGGGAAATTTGGTGGAATTTGGTAAATTTGAGGTACATTTGATGGATTTTACAGAATTCATGTGAATTTCAAGGCAAATCTCAGGTATTTAGGTGTCTGTTAGATAACCTCTGTCACTGTGATGTCTGTATTAGTGTGTGAATTTAACAATTAAGGGTAAGATTGGGAAGGATACGGTCATGGCCTTAAGTGGACAGCAATGTATACTCACTTTCAGGATGGGTGTGGTGGGGAATCGAAAACTCCTCTTGTTAGTTTTGAGGCAAGTTTAGTCCGTTCGAACCTTAAAAAACGCAGATGAGGTTCGAACATTCGCGGTTACAACCCTCTGAGTGTTCTTAACATAGAATTTCTATGGCTTATTATCTCAAGTACATGTTGGTAAGCAGTTAACAAGTTTTTTCAAACATAGAATGTGTCGGTTTTCTTTCTATTTAAATTATATTGCAGTCAATGGCCATGGCAGGGTATTTTAATTGAACGCCTGTAGACCCTCAACAAGTTTAATTTCAAGTATTCTAGTTACAGCTTTGGCTACCAGATGCTTTTGTCACTAACACCTAGCGAGGGGCAGATGACCTCGTAGTTTCGCCCCTTAAAACAACAATAACTAACACCTAGCGGCGAACGTTGGAACTTCATAGAGCGTTTCTCCCCAACCAAACATAACTTACAAATTTGGTTACACACTACCAATTTTAGTGGTAGGTTCATTTACATGTCATACATGTATGTCGTGGGGCCCAATAACTTCAAGGCAATCCGTGTAGTCATGAATGCCGTGTTACTAAATGGTATAATGGCTTTAATTTCTATTTTAAAATGATATATAGTTTAGCCTTTAAGGGCTTCATCGGGGTGTTGGTGAGTGTGTAGCGTTTTGTGGTATTAGGGCGTGGTTTTAGAGGAAGGTCCTCTATAGGGGTACGAAAGGATCGGTTACGTGGATTAAGTGTAACTCGAGGGTGAGCTTCCAGCTGTCAGAGTGTCTGGTCAGCTCAAGGTTGGGGGTGTTTTCAAAGGCTTGACGGGATAAAGGATAACCTGCTAGCGTACGACTGTGACTCAGCGCGTGCGGACAGCCTACGTGTGTGTGAATGCAGAGTGGAGCAGAACTGCTGACTGGTACTTTACTACAGGTCGGAAAGCAAACTGCTTACCTAATGCTTACATATAATTAAATAATACTGGATCCTAATAGGTCAGGGTTGGAGGGTAGGGGGTTATCGTGCAATGAAATAAACTAAAAAAAAAAGAGAGCCGGTGTTTAGGTAGTTTAATTACTACTGCAAGGTGTGAAGTCTTATTACTTCACAGATCAGCTTTAGTGCTATAAACTTCAGTGTATGACCAAGACAATTATAAAGTGTTACAAGGGTGAAATGTAGGAAATATGTGGGAGTATAGACCCGTGAGCACACTTACCAAGATGGCGTCAGTCGCGGTGTAGACCTCAAGGATTCAGCAGGACACAGACCAAGACAATGGGGCTGTGTGACCTTTTATAGTTTCAACTAGTGCAAACTGGCATTTCATTGCATAGCTGACCCAGATAGTGTTGGCTGTTGTTGTCGAGCCATTATGTCGTAATAATAATGGTGTGTGTCTGATGATCCCCCCAGGGTTTAATGATGTATTTCATAGTGTTGAAAATTGGGCCTGGAAGGTGTGTAGAGATATAGGGCATATAGTGTAGTTTAGGGGGTGCAGCCCTATGAGGACCCTAGGGGACCTTTGGGATGCAACAACTCCCCTTGTTGCTTTATTCTACGGCCTCGTAGAATGTGAGGAGACGTAAGGGTGTTTTTTTCTTCTTCTTCTTCTTCTTCTTCTTCTTCTTCTCCTTCCTTCAGCTCTTCTCTTCTCTCTTCTATTCTCGATCCATGTTCCATGGTGGCGGTGATGGGGGAGTGTATTTGGAGTGTGTGTAGCCTCGTGGTAGGCTGGTCGTATGTTTGGGGGTGTATATGGATCGTGGATTGGGAAGTGTCATTCTCGGTAGTTTTTGGCGTCGTGTGGTCAGAGTCGGTAAAGGTGTAGGCTTGGAACAATGTTTGTACATGTATGTTTTCTCTTGTATTAAGTTAATTACAATGTAAACATAGCAGTTGTGAAAATTATAGAATATAAATCAACAGCGTAAATCAAAATCACAAATCGTAAGTTATAACTTACAATCATAAGTAATAAATCATCATATTATAAATTATAATTCAAAATCATCCTATTATAAATCATGATAATATCCTGGCGTTGACGCAGGGAGGAAAAAAATATTTGTAATAAAATACCCTTATTGCTGTCATTACAGCGTGATGAAAAACTGCTCCCTGCGTGTACAATGTAAAATGAATAAAAATGTCATAGAAGGAAGGTAAAGAAAAATAAATGCCCTGAGGTGTATTTTATGGGAATGATTATAATGTGTTTATTGTATGGGGTAAATAGGGAATTTTTACAAATGTGTGCGTTAGAAGAGTGAAAGGGAAAGAAAATAAACATGTGGAAATGTATAAAGTGTACAGTGTAAATATAACAATAATTGTGCATATTAATTAAACAAACAATGGTGATCGTGATAATAATATTCTTAATAATGCAATTCTCTTATTAGTAAGCATATTCAGCCTTATAGTAATAATAATAATTGGGAACCGGTGTCAAAAACACTCATGTTTGATTTGTTGAAAAAGAATATTTTACTTAACAAATGCAAATAAAATAGATTACCGATACATTATCAAAATAGAATACGTTGATGCCTTCCCAGCTCTAAAGAATCCTCTGCAGCTCCAGCTTGCTGATGGTTTCGTTCGACTTGGTGATCTTGACTGGATACAACCAGGTGTACTTGGTAAAGTGTCCACGACCACAAGGATGTGGTTGTAGCCTTTATGCGTTGATTCCAGCGGTCCTACATGATTCAGATGATAGGTGTCTAAAGGCTGACTTTCCTTGAACAGCAGGTGAAGTAATCCTTCCTGGTTCCCAGAATTTCTGTTTACAATCAAGCATTTCACACAGCTTCCGATCACTTTCTTCGCCTTCTCTGTCAATCCCGGAACGTAGTACTGCTGTTTTATCTCCTCCTCTGTTCTCTTCAACGTAGTGTCCTTTGTCATGAATTGATCTGATGATCTCTTGCTGCATCGACTTTGGTACCACTAGAAGTTCTCGTCCGTCTACAAACTTGAATAGCATCTGGTCTCTCAACACGTAATCTTCATATGGTCCTTCCTTCAGGATAGTTTTGATGGCGAGTAGTCCTTCGTCCTTGTTTTGAATTCTCTTGATTCTAGCAATCAGACTATCAGCGAATCCAAAAAGGGCTGCGGTACACCGACTCAAGGCATCAGCATGTCGCATCTTCGTTCCAGAACTATGTTCGATGGTGTAGGAGAATTCTTCCAACGACAGGGCCCATCGAGCGACTCTGGGTATTAGATCTTTCTTTTGCATAGTCTTTTGGAACGCCGAGCAATCTGTCACTATTTTAAAATCCACTCCCAGAAGGTAGACTCTGAACTTGTTCAAGGCTCGAACAACGGCGAGGACTTCTAGCTCGTAACTGCAATATTTTTCTTCTTGCTCATGTATGAGACCGGGTGAAGTAGACTATCCTGGAGTAGCTTCTGCAGGAGCACGGCGCCATAACCGAACTTGCTAGCGTCTGTATGAAGCTCAGTCTAATATCTGGGGTTGTAGATTTTCAACACAGGACTGGATGACAAGATTCTTTTCAACTCCTCGAATGCCTCTCTCTCCTTGGCTCCAAACCGGAAGTCATGGCTGGTTCTGAGCATATCGCTCAAAGGTTTGGCGATTGAAGCGTAGCCTGGAATAAATTTCCGGAAGGACCCCGTCAATCCCAAGAAGCTTTGGAGAGCTGTGATCGTCTTCGGCAGCGGGAAGTTTTGTACAGCTGCTGTCTTCTCATTTGACGGTTGAATCTTTGCTTCCTGGATTTGGTAGCCCAAAAAATGAACCTTCCTTTTCAAGAATTGACACTTCTTGAAATTTATCAGCAATCCGTAGTCCCGTGCAATGTCAAGTACTTCAATTATCAATTGAATAGCTTCCAGTACAGTTTTCGCCGGAATTATCAAATCGTCCATGTAGATGAAGATGAGTCCTCTCTTTATCAGCTCCCAAAACACAGCGTTAATAAATCGTTGAAAGACAGACGGGCTGTTAGTGAGACCAAAGGAGACTTTCTTGAACTCGTACTGACCTGAGTGGGTAACAAACGATGTATACTTTCTACTCTCTTCTTCAACTTCTACACGGAAGAAACCATTCTTCAAGTCAAGAGTAGAGATTACACGAGCATCTTGGAGTTTGTCAAGCAAGTCTTCGAAGAGAGGGAGGGGGTAGTGATCCTTGACGATGATCTTATTTAGTGGTCTGTAGTCCACGCAGACAGATGTGAACCGTCCTTCATTTTCACGACTACAACAGGACTGGCGAACTCGGATGCACTTGGTTGCACAATTCCATCTTTCAGCCATGACTGAATCTGCTTCTCAACCACCTCTTTTTCTCTCGGTGCCAATAGTCTCGGTCTGCTACATATTGGTTCTTCTGTCTTCACAACTATCTTCATCCGGATATTCGTGGATTTGATTTTCATTGGGGTGTAACTCGCTACGATATGCTCGACTGTTGCCATGGCCTCGTCAGATACAGTCTTCTCAATGTCCAGCTCGTCTTCACCAGCGTCAATGCACATGACCAACGTCTCTTCTCTCTTTTTCAACTGAACGCCCTCTCTAGAAATCAACACCTCAGCCTGATCCAGTAAGTCGATTCCAATAATCATAGAAACTGGAATAGCATCGTCGGGAACAACGTGGACGTCGACACAAAAATTCTGGTCGTCAACGGTGATCGTCGTGTTGAACTATCCCAGCACGGACGCTTTGCTTGCGCCCAAGCCAGTCAGGATCCGGTTGCTTGGTTGCAGCTCTGGGGTGTCGTTTTCCATGTCCTTGTAAGCGTCCTGCCTCAACAAGTTGAAATGACAAGCACTATCTACCAGGGCTAATAAATTGTGGTTGCAGATTTTGACGTCCTTTTATTTGTAATTACTGACTGCTTCCTTCGACGTGTTCAAGGCCACCGTCTGTTTCTTTAATTCTTCGTCTTTCTTTGGATTGGTACAATCTGCGGAGATGTGTCCGAATTTGTTACACTGGAAACACTTCGGACCCTTGTCCTTATCCTTGCACTCGCTGGATTTGTTACTTGACTTACCACAGTTGTAACACCTCTGCGCCTTGCCCATATCCTTGCCTGCATCGTCATCCTTCTGTTTATTTGAATCTGCTCCGCCGGATTTCTTGTTGTTGTGCTGCGACGACGTGGAAGACCTCTTCGAAGTAATCCTTCCCGCGGCACGTTCATACTGACGTATTTTCTCTTTGAAGTCTCTAAGCGACTGAGCGCCGTACAATAACAGCTTGGTGCCAGAGTCATCCTCTATTCCGTCTATCACGTACTGCATGAGTGTGTCGTCTATATCTCCACTACTTGCTATCTCCTTCATTGTAAGGTAATATTCCTGGAGCGACTCGTCCCTTTTTTCCTTCGTCTAAACAGCGTCGAATGGATCTCCGCTGTACTCGTCTGCACATCAAATTCCTCTCGAAGAGATTTCTTCAACGCCGTCCAGCTGGTAATTCCCTTCTCACCCTGGATGAAGAGTTTTGCCAAGCCGGTTAGAGATTTCTTAGCGAAGATCATCTTCTGAAGTTTGTTCCATCCCATCAACGCAGCTGTTTCCTCAAACTCGGTGATCCATCGGTTGACTGGATATCCACTGCTACCATCAAATGAGCTGACGGAAACTTCGATGTCGCGAAACGTCAAAGCAAACTTCTGGGAATACCTCAATGCTTCGCTACCGTCACTTGAGCTGTCTCCTGGTTCACTCTCGTCGTCGTCGTCGAGTTTCATTCGATTTAGCTTCTTTTTTCTTTTCGCCACTGTCAATTCCCTCTTAATAATGCCACATAGCCTCTTTGTCTCCTCTAAATCCGCTTTGGGGAGCGCTGCAGCTTTAGCTTGTGCCTTCTTTTGCACTTGTTCGTCATCGTGCTCGTCGTCCGAAGATTTCTCAATTATCTGTACTCTGAAAAATGCGTCAGGTGGTAACGAATCGTCATTGCCATTTCCTCCGGGGTGCCCTCGTCTAAACACAGGATCGCACAAGATGCTTGCAGTTCTTCTTCCGTCAATTCTTTTGTTATAAACTCGACCTTGGCCACATAATCCTCTGAATCAGGTTTGAAAGTAAACCCTGAAAATTCTCGCAACCTCTTTCTATTGTTTCGATCATTTGGAGCGCCTTCAAATATAATCTTATGTAAAGCTTTTACAGCTGCCACTGGAACAGTTGAAATGCTTTTGTTCATGAGATCAATATCTCCTAACGTCATCATTTTGGAAATATTAAGCTACGGTACTTACCTGCGTCAACACCGATCCCAAAGCTCTTTTGTCGTCTTTCTCAGATCGTCTTGAACTTCTTTACGTCTTTGTCCAGCTGCAAACCTTTCACTGATGAGATAAGCCTTCAGTCTCGAACATCCGTCGTCAATTCGAGCAGAATTCGTCGTTTCGCCGTCAGCAAAATTGGCAAGTGAACATTACCTCAGAAATGCGTCGTTGATTGAATCCAGGACGTGCCCCCAATTTGTGGGAACCGTTGTCTAAAACACTCACGTTTGATTTGTTGAAAAATAATATTTTACTTAACAAATGCAAATAAAGTAGATTACCGATACATTATCAAAATAGAATACGTTGATGCCTTCCCAGCTCTAAAGAATAACAACAATCAAGTCCATGGCCACTGTTTTCTCTATGTCCGCGCGCCCTCTATATCACTCGCGGCAAAACCTCGAAATTTCTGCCCGTCTTCCCACAATAATAATAATAATACTGGTACCTTTCGAACAGAAATAAAAATTGTAATTTATTTATCGCCTCTGGTTCGCTGTTAAATCGCTTTATTCTCGATTTATTATCGTATTGTAATCGCACCTTCGGCCTTTCAATGCCGATTCGCCTTTTATAAATCATATATTTGTCGCCTGTAAAGCACATCGTTCGGACTTACAATGCCAATGCGCCACTTATCAATCATTTATATATTGCTTTTAAATGGCATCGTCGGGCGTCTCCGGGAAATCATTTATCATTCATTCATTTCATCGCGGAAATCATTGATCATTCATATTATCGCGGACAATTCATCGCGGAAATCATTTATCATTCATTCTTCATTCTTCTCTCTTGTCTCTTCACCTACACGCATGTAGGTCTTACCTCCCACGCAACGGGGGCTATTTACTTACTTACATCCAACTACCTTATGGCTAAAGGGTCAATGTCAGGCGTCCTGAACCTACCACTCTGCCGGCTGGTCGACGTGGCGTCATAACTCGGCGAGGTGGGCGTTCTGGCCTTGTCTGATTTCGTGTTAGTAATGTTTGGTCCTAGTTTGATAGGCCCTCATTTTGTTCTGACAATCTCTGAGTCTTATTCCAACCGTGGTCTTTCCTGCGTGATCCTTAGTCTATCTTCCTCGGAAGTGCACTCACGAGGACGAGTTTGTGTTTCTTGCTGGGATTATGGGTAGTATGTAGTGTCTTGAATGGTGTAGAGTGTCTTGGATAATGTGGCATGCGCTGCTTTTTTGCACTTTGAGCGTAACGGACTTCTACGCTGACATTTTTTACATAAATGCTAGGGCGTTAGTCGGTAATAATGGGCTGCATGCATGGGTTTTTGTTACTTAGGTTATAATGTTATATTGGTAGGTGGTTATTCCCGTGTTCATGCAAGGGTGTGTGGGTCTGTGATATTCGTGCAGGTGGGGATGGTACTTCATTGAGCCACTTTCTCTTTGTTTTCTGGGCTTTCCTTTTTTGTTTTCGGGATTCTCGTTATGGGGATTGCATGCTTGTTGATGGAGTTCGAGCGTGTGTTAGTTATTAATCGGGCGTAGGATAGAGTCTTGTTAGCGTGTTTTTTTCATGCTGGACATGTTAATTATAAATATAGGTATTTTAGTTGTGTTAATAGGAAATTTTGGTTAGTATTTCATTGGCCGTTATGTAAGTTTCAAGCGTTTCTTATTTATTTCCGTGCGCCCCTTTCCTTCAGGCGTGGGCTCTGTGCGTTTCGGTTGGGATGCAGCTATCCCTCTGTTTGTGAATAAAATGGGGGTAGTGGGTGTGTGTGTGTGTTACTTTTTGATTATGTATGGTGGTTCCGGGAAGTTTGGGTATGGGCCTATGAATCTTGTTGTCGCATTTTTGTTCTCTCCCTAATAGGAAATGATAGTGTTTGATTGTAGGGGTTGTGGGTGGGGGGTATGAGGGTGAAATTACTAATTATCTACTGCCAATTTTTTAACATGTTCTAATCTTGGTATACCTCTGTAGTTCTTGTCCCAATACCTTAATACCTCTTCGTTTATAACTCTATATGCTCATCTGATCTTCCTCATCCGTCTGTAACACTACATTATTAATTAATAACTGCTAGTCTGAGGTTATTGCCCTAAATTTGGCTCTAAATGTCGCTATTTTGCTATTTAGGAAAAAGGTAGCACTAATAGTTACTTCCTATATTTGTCTTTGCAATACTACGTGTTCCGCTTCAGCGTTCATAATCGCTCTTATCTTTCATTAATCTAATATCACCTCCTTGTATTTATTGCAATTAACTTGTTGTAGTTCTTATTTTTCACTGGTTCTTGTAGTATTTTCCTCGCACTAATAGTCATTATTCACTCGTGGCATTGCCGTTATCCTAATTAAAATATCATTGTGATTGGTTTCCTTGTCCTCTCCCTAGTAGGTAACAATAATAGTAGTAATATGTGTGTGCTATTTTTCCTACCGCTTAGAGTATGAATTGTGTGCAAGCTCTTTGTGGAGTTTGTATTTGCCGCGCCTTGGTGTTTAAATGTCGCTGGAATTAATGATGGCTGCCGTGGCCTTGTCTGGTGCCAAGCAGTCCCCGTGGTCGGTTTGTAAGTGTAGACGGTGGGTGTGGACCCAGCGGTGTGCGCTATGGGTCCGCCTACTCGCGCGTCTTTGTTTAGCGGCCGCTTATCGTGTTAGGTGTGGCATGGGTTGGAGTCTCGCTCGTCCGTCATAGTGTATTCTTTTTCTGCAAAAGGAAATGTCCGTGTTTTGTTTACATCCGTGTCTACTACTGTATGAATTGCATGTTACCGCGCTACTGTCTCCGTAATTTGTGTATAAGATCCCTGGGGGAATTAGGATGCCTATGTCGTAATTCTTTGTGTGTCCGCGGTGCTAAGGAATAATAGTTATGTTTGATCTATTATTGCCGCTCGATAATGAAAGTACCTACTCTTGCGACGGTGAATTATGTCCCGCCTAGAAATAGCATCTATGGTCCTGATTTAGTGCTATCATGTCTTATTAACTAAATACTGGTAATAGTAATTATGATACTAATAATATTAGTAATAACAATAATAGTAATAATAACACTGTTTTTGTACTATAGTGATTTTCGCCCGCATATAGCATGTGTTTCCGTGTGTGCATTGTCTATTAGTTACTAGATCTCCGTGACCAATGTTAGTTTATGAACAGCTCCTGTGTGCCTGTCCATGCGCTGATAATTAAAGATTATGTTCATTGTGTCTGTCCTAGTGTGTCGCTTCGTTTGGGCAATTTTTTTGAATGTGTATTTCTGTGTTTTGGTCATTTTGAGTATATTGGTCCGTGGTTTTACATTTCTTACTTATTCCATGGCGCTACAACCCGGAGTGGGTTTTGGCCTCTTGGACAACTGCTCTCCATGTTGGTCTATCCATCGCCTTGCTCCTCCATCCTCTCACTCCCATTGCGACGAGGTCTGCAGTCACACCATCCAACCATCTCTTCTTAGGACGTCCTTTCCTCCTCCTGGCGAATAGCCTCCCTTTCAACATTCTCTTGGGCATCTGGCTCTCCGGCATCCTCTCTATATGTCCCAACCATTGGATTCTCTGTTTCTTTATAAACTTTACGATATCTTGTTTTCCAATCAATTCGTTTAGTTCATGGTTATATCGTATTATCCATCCATCTTCCTCTCTAACAGGGCCGTATATTCTTCGCAGTATTTTCCTTTCAAAACACTTCACAGTATTCTCATCATTCATAGTTAATGCCCAAGCTTCAGAGCCATAGGTCACTACTGGTCTTATCATGGTCTTATATATCTTCATTTTGGTTGTTCGCGATATAAGTTGATTCCTGAGCATCTTGATGTTTGCATAGTATGCTCTGTTTCCAGCCTGTAATCGATCTTTAATACAGTGTGTCATATCACACTGGTTGTTAATAAGTACTCCTAGATACTTAAATTGTGTCACACCCTCAAATGTCTTATCGCCTATTTTAATATCATGCGGGGCTCTTCTTGTGTTAGATGTGGACATTACCATGCTCTTAGTTTTACTCTCATTCACTAATAACCCAATATTTGTAGCCTCTTTCTCTAATTCTAAATATATTATTTTCAGTGTATGCTTCTCTCTTGCTATGATCACTACATCATCTGCATAAGCACAGATCTGACTTGATTTGTTAAAAATAGTGTCTCCCTGGTCCACTTTATTGATTGCTTTATGTAGTGCAAGATTTAAGAGTACTGCAGACAATCCATCTCCTTGTTTTACACCCATATTAATTGTAAAGGGTTTACTCAGCTTATTTACATTTTTCACTCGTGCCCATGTGTTATCTAGTGTCATCCTTATCAGCCGGATTATCTTTCCAGGTATCCTCATTTCTCCCAGTAATTCATATAGTCTTTCTCTACATACACTATCGAAAGCTTGTTTAAAATCTATAAAGAGCATGTGGAGGTCAATATCATGTTCATAAAACTTTTCCATCATCTGCCTAATTACAAAGATTAGATCCGTTGTACTCCGGTTGGGTCTAAAACCACACTGATATTCACTCAGAATGTCTTCTGAAAATATCTTCATTCTTTCTTTCAGGATACCTGATACGATCTTGTAAATAACATTCAATAGAGTAATTCCTCTGTAATTCTCACATGCTAGTTTATCTCCTTTCTTAAATATAGGACATATTATTCCTCCCCTCCATCCATCTGGCATGTTCTCTTCTTCCCATATTCTTTCCAATATTTTATGCATTCTATCTTCCAATGCCGCTTCTCCATATTTTATCATTTCTGCTACTATACTGTCTTCCCCTGGTGTTTTGTTGTTTTTCATTTTCTTCATTACATTTGCCACTTCAAATCTTGTAGGACTCATAATACTTGCATTCTCATTCTCTGATTCTGTAGGACTCGTAATATTTGTATTCTCATTCTCTGATTCTGATCTAATTACTTCTTGTCTCTCGTTTTGTTGCATATGTTGATCAATTTCTGGCCCTACACTTTCACTTAGAAGTTCCTTAAAGTGTTCAGACCATCTATCTAACACTTTGTTCCCATCATTCAGTATCATCCCTTGTCTATCCTTGCATCTTCTTTCCCTCGGTTGGAAACCTTTCCCCATTTTACCAATTGCCGCATAGAATTTTCTTACTTCACTTCCCTGGTTTAATTCTTCTATTTCTATAAATTGTTTCTTAAGTGTTCCTTTTTCTTTCTTCTACATACTTTGTTGGCATTCAACCTCAGTTGCCTATAATGTTCACAGTTGCTTCTTGTTTCTCTCAAGATCATCTTTTCTCTTGCTCTATTCTTCTCTTCTAATGCTTCCCTACACTCTTGATCAAACCATTAATTCCGGGTTTGCTGCCTCGTTCCGATTATTTCTTCTGCAGCCAGTTTAACTACAGTGAAACCCCTCAGATTCGAACCCCATAAATCCGAAATCCCGGGTAATCCGAACGAGTTTTTTCCGACAATTTTACGTTTGAAAAACACACGCAATAAACTGAAACTTATTTATTTAGTCATAGAACATTTATATATTCTACATTATAACCTTATTTTATATAATTAGTTGAAAAATTTACAAAGAAGTACAGTTAGCATACCTAACAAAGTGCCTACATCCATGGTTCAAAAACGGAAAAAGTCGGTTATTGTATTCACTTTGCAAAATCAATGAAATAACAATAGAATCACACAATCTTTCACTTGAAATCAGTTATCTCCAATTGTCGAAGTGACGAAAACATTCCCGCAGAGGCAATTGCCCGACAACGTGACATCGTTTGGCGTGGCTGCTGCGCGTTGTTCTACGAAGCGCAATGCGATGTCAAGAACAGTGTAAGTCACATTGTCTGTCCTATAGCATAACGAGGACTCGTTATTATGTTACGGATATTTTTCGGCTAATCCGAACAAATTGAAATCCTAACAGGCTACAGCCCCAATTAGTTCGGATTTGAGTGGTTTCACTGTACTTCCTCTATTTTCTTACACTCTTCATTGAGATCATCTCTCTCTTTTTCTTCTTCTAATTTCTTTTGTATATCTCTCTGATATTCCTCCTTAATTCTTTCATCTCCTAGTCTTTCAACGTTTATACTGTTCTTGCAGGTTTCAGATTCTGCTTTCGTTTTAGCCAGCTTTTCTCTAAGTACTGCTTTGACTAGATATTGATCTGAATCACAATTTGGTCCTCTACAACTCCGCACATCTATAATTGACGAAGAGTATCTTGCATTGATTAACACATGGCCTATTTGATTCACGGTTGTAGAATCAGGAGCCTTCCAAGTACCTAAATGTATTCGTTTATGTGGGAAACATGTGCTTTTGATCACCATATTGTTCCTGATGGCAAAATGCCCAAGTAGTGTGCCATTCTGGTTACTAACATCATGTAGTGTATGCTCCCCTGCACATCTCATCAATAGATCCTTCCCAATCTTTGCGTTAAAGTCACCCACTATTATCAATGTATTGTGCCCTTTTAGCAAGAAATATGCCAATCACAGTATACCAGCGTAGCTCAATTCGGAATTTTCGGGGTAGCGGTAAGTTCCCCCACTCTGTGACTCACATATTTTGGATTAATTAGAGGATACACTTGCAAAAATAACAACAAAATCAACTCCTATTTTAACACATTTAATTAATAAAATTAATGGCGCTACAAACACTTTAACAATTTAATTACTGACCCATAATCATCTACTTGTTCCAAATGAACAAGGAATCACAAATATAATAAAACAAATATTGTATTTAAACATATGGTTTCCACATAAACCAACAATTCCTACTTAGTCTTACTTCCATAAAGCATTAACTGTAAGTTTTATATAACTCCGAGCTCTATTGGCTCCATGCTTTACATAATAATGGTGTCATTCTGGTACACCTCAAACACTATCCTTTATATTTTCTTAATTCTCAAAAAAACAAATGTATAATTATATTTAAAATTTATGTTAATTATCTAACTCAATATTTTGGGCATGTCCACACATTCAGTTGTTATCATCTCTCTTTATTTCACAAATATATTAAGGTAATCAGGAAATCAATTGTGTACTCCAGAGCGTGAAGATACTTGACACAGTCAAAAAACTATAGTTACTCCCGAAACTTAGTTGTCTTCAATTAACTCGTGGAATCCTACGTCTATCCAACACTACAATAGGGATTGTTATTTATCTCTTATATTTTATAAGACCATTATCATATAAGAAACTACGATCTGAACAGACAAACGAAAATATCAATCTACAAGGACCTCGGTTCAACGCCCGGGTCGTTAACAACTTTAAACACTCCTGGTGTATTCATTTCTCTTTACAACATCTTACAAGACGTTTTATGGCCACTCTCACTCTAATAAAGCTAGACCCTTCTACTTGGGCGCGATTTATGACACGGAGGGTGACGGCGACTCCCTGTCTAACCCACGTTAGTAGCTTATTTCCAAGGCTTTCAAAACAAACCTTCACATTATATTCAGTTCTGGGGAGAGACCGGCCTTTACTGTACCGTATTCATTCAAACAACTATTCTTTGGTTCATAGACCACTTTCGTAACCTTGGCATTTATTAATTATGAGAGGGTCCTCATTGATTGGGAAGATTAATACACATCCGACGACGAAGAATTAAGGGGCTTTTATCATAAGACGATTCTGCGTTCGAATCTCTTTACATGCCTCGGGAACCATTCCCTTACAGAGGACTTATACAAAAATGCGATTTAAAGTCGGCCGTGGCCCATATGACATACGCTCAATAATACCATATATTAGCTCCCTTTCAAATACATACACAATGCCTCGTGATACTACGTCACAAATAGAGGACTTATACAATTATCAATTCACTGCAATCAACTACCCTCCATAAGTAATTTACCAAGTATTTAACCACTACGCGTTCCTAGCGTGACATTTTAATATTATTTGCGCTCTTTTGCGCTATGCATTATTTTAAGCCGAATTGTCTTCCCAAGAACTGATAAATCTCATTATTAACAATTCATATTATTTTAATTCTTATATTAATCTTTTCCGTTGCCGATAAATCGCTCCCTTTTAAAATATTCCATTGAACATCATATCTTACACATACATTAAGGCTTTAACGCTCTTATGTTCACATCAATTTATTTGATCTTTATTTAATATTTCCATATTTAGTTATTATTATTATCTTTATTCTTTACACAAGCTCAAAAGCTATTTCTTTCATATCTCAACTTTAATTTATTTAAATATCTTTCATGATAATTATTGATATTTCGCTTGCTCTTATGACATTTGTTAAATACATTAACATTTTATCCACTTATTTCCTCTACGGGATTTATTCTTTACATAATTATTTATAATTTCTCACATTTCTATTATTGTTCAGACCGCGTTCTTGCTTATTCAGTATTTATTTCTTAAAACACATCCCTTTTACTCAAAAACTCCGGTGGATTTGTACACAGTCCATTCCTGACACCAAAATAGAATGAAATTCAGTACTCACATGTTTTTAAGATCGTCCCATGATCTTTATTCTTGTGCGGTGCTTCATTTTGGGCCCACTTTGAACTTTTTACTCCATATTAAAGGAATTCATCTTATGTATAAACACTTCCTGACATATATTTAACACACTTAACATTGACGACATTTTTATACACTGATGTGTCCCTTTTGAACACATAATAAACCCTAAAAATTATTAATTTAACACACAATCTTGATAAATTTACACTTCACAATTCTTGATCACTAGGCCGTGTTTCTGAGCCTATCACACGTGACCTTCTTAATTTCCCGTTTCCAAGGGTGAAATTTATTCGATGTCGGCTTCCTATCCTGCAGAATACGAAAGTCTCGAAACATCTACTGTTCCCTGGAATCCAAATTCTTCTACTCCTATCCTGGATGACCGGCTATTTATCTAGCTTGAACGGCTTCTTTGTAGACCTGTTTATCGATCCTAGCGAAAGTCTATTCGGATCGAGGTCTCCTCAATGACCTATAGATTTAGTTTATAGCAGCTAGTACTTCTCGAGTCTAGTACTTTTAGAATAGTTCGCCTGCTTTCTGGAGATAATGTTTATAGTCTCCTATCTTCTTTATTTGATCGGTTCTAGCACTCCTACGTTTCTGATGTACGTTCCGAACCTTATTCTGTTCTTCCCTTTTTGGGTTCTTTAATTTAAATAACAGTTTATCTTTCTGGTACGGTACTTCCGTACGTTATGATCTATTCGTTCGTCTATTTAACGACCTATCGCCTTTAAGTCCGACGTTCGCGGCCTGCTCTGACTATATCTTACGAACTTTCACTATAACTTGTATACAGTCGGGCCTAAATCCTGTAACTAGGATTTTCCTAATATTTCACTACGGCGATACTTTAAATTTCTTCTTGACCACTCCTATGGAGGCAAGCAAGTCGTTAATACTGCGACGCCTATGGCTATCGGATATTACTTCTGCGGTATAACACAGCGTTTCTCCCCTCAAGGAGTACTGGTAACTGTCTTCGGTGTTTGATGTAGCCTAGTGACGTGCCCTCAGGCCGTTTGAAACTGCATGTGCTGATGATCCAGCGTTACGTCCCCCTGGACGGACTTGTACTGCGTGATGCGTGATTATGCCCCTCACGGGCTGTCGGAACTGCATTCAATGATGATCGTGACACAGTGTCATGCCCGCAGGCTGACAATAACTGCATGATTGGCTTGGTGAAGCCCGAAGCTTTATACTATTTCACTACAAAAAAAAATAAGACTCTAGCCTTTTCTGTGGCCAATTTCTAAAATAATGGTGCCACAAATATAAAAATTATACCTTCCGAAAGCTCGTCTTCTCAATGTCAAATAATCTTATTGCACCTAAGAATCGATCGTGCAATTCGGAGATATTAATTAATTTCTCGTCCTCAGATGTGTGGGTGTTGCATTTCTTTTGCTCTCTCCCCTCCACACAGGCCTTGGTACTTCCCCAATGACGTCGTCTTGCGTCAGCAGTTTTTTTCTGCGCAATTATTAAATGGTTTCTCTTTACTGAAAAATCTCTCATTCAAAATGATTCACTGTACTGTACTTGTTTACTCATTATTATACTTGTAAATGGGTTAAATTTAATTATTCCTCTTCTGGCGCATAAGCGGTGTTGTCATTTTCCAGCAACGTCAGCTTGAATTCCGATTCAGGCCTCCTTGTCTAATCCTGGGAAATTTCCACTCGGTTATTAATACTCGTGACTCGCTCCCTTCAGAATGTCAAGAGGGATGATATCATCCTCTCGAACACCTGGTCCTCGCTGGTTGCACAACCTTATACTGGCCTCCTAGCTTGATCTTTCTTTAAGTCACATTAGAAACTGTACGTTTCTTTGATTTCTTCCTCAAATGCATGGATTCGCACTCCTTGGACCCTATAGCATATGGGTTCATCTCACCCTTCCTTAGGATAAATAAATTTTCGAAAAATTTTTGAGGAAATTTATTTTAATTAATTTTGTATTCTTTATTCATCGAATCCATCATAACGTCATCCGTATTTACTGTTGTTTTATTTCCTTAAAGTCCCTTCCACTAATTGTGTAGGTTGGGTATGCTCTATCTTTACCCTTTCTTTCTCCTTTATTACATTAAAATTTTCTTTTTCAGTAAAATCAATTACTTCTTTAAAGTTCCTTTCCTCTATGGTCTGTGTTTAGGTTGGGTCTTCAAAAGTTCCCATTCATTCATTTATTCCCCTCACGGACGTCTCCACTCAGGGCCATAAATTTCTTGTCACGTTCGGTGTTTACAACTCTCCCCTCGTCTGGCGCATGCTTCTCCAGACTCGAGTCAACAGTTGGTTTCCTTTCTTCTTTTTTCAAGACAGACTTCAAGTCGGTCTGTTCTCTATTCATTATATATTTTCAACTTAATGACTTTCTGTTAATTACTTTGCGGGTGCAATTAGCTTTACCCGTAACTTAATTCCTTATAGTTCTCAGACTACAAGTCTGTTACACTTCATTTGATTTTTAAGAGCTCAGTCTGACCTCACCTGACTCTTTCTGGTTCTCTTCCCCCTTCCTTATCTCTCTTTGAGATGGTATTTCAAACACATATTATTACTTATTCCTCTTATTCTTTGACGGTTGCAAATGGCTTTACCCGTTTGTTCATGATGGAATAATCCTTTTCCTTCACCTCGTATCGAGATGGCATTTCCAAAGAGTATTTCTTTTTTCGACTCTTCCAGTTCTTTAGGTCTTTCAGATCTCCTTCTTTTCTCTTCTTTTTATCGCTCCCTTTCTTTTTACGGAGCTTCCAGCTTAAGTATGCCTGGGCATCCTCTTTCTCCAAGGCTTCGTATGTTATTCCTCCTCCTTTCATGGTTTCCATGGGGTATCCATTTCCTGGTACACCAACTACCAATGGCGGTTTTCCTCTGTCTTGATTTTCTTCAGAGACGTCTCCTCTCATTTTTTCATTGTTCCCAACAATCTCATCTTTTTCTTTTAGGGTTTCTTGGCTCTTATTAGCATCTTTCTCCATTTCTCTAGTCTTTCTTTGGCAATCTTGACATTTAATCATTAATTCGAGGATCTGGGCTTTCAATTTTTCCTCTTCTTCCTTTAATGCCCTTTTATTTTCCTGGTCCTGCATTTCTTCGAAGTTTTCCTTTTCCCTTTCTGTGAAATCCTGAACCTCTGTTTCCATCGGTGTTTCATTGACATTTTCTATTATTGTTTCTTCTAATTTCTCTGTTTCTTCAGGAATTATCATTTCCGTTTCTTCAACTATCAATTCCTTTGTTATCTCCTGTTCCGAGATTACTTCTTGTTCTTCCAGCTCGACCTTTTCATCAAAATGAGTCTCTTCAGTTTGGAGCTCATTTTCATTTTGGCTGTCCTCCTGGTCTGGACTTACGATTTCCTCTTGAATCTCCATGTCTTCTTCAGGAAGGATCTCCAAAGTTTCCTCAGTTTCCACTGGAATCATTACTATTTCTATTTCTTGTTCGACTTCTTTAATATCAATTTCGGGCTCCTCTGGCACCGTGATTTCTTTTTCTTCGTTAATTGTAGCTGGCTTTTCCTCTTGGGCAACTATTTCATTTATGACCGGGATAGCCATTTCTTTTGCTTTGAGGTCCTCTGCTAATATGTATTCCTCATATACCTTCTGAGCAGCCTCTACTATTTCTGTATATTCTGGAATCTTGACTTTTCTCAATTCAGCTAACTCCTGAATAGTTATTATTCCATTTTCATCATACATGCTCGTTCTGAAGCATCGCATCTTCTCCCATTCTTCTTTCATATAATCCTTGTGTCCCTCAACATATTTATTCCTTTCGTGCTCTTTATAATTGGTCTTCCACCAAATCTTATCCCATTCTCTTCTCATATCCCATACCTGCTCCATTATCTCACTTATTTCCTTAATAAACATTTTTAGCTGTTCCCACGGAACTATTTCAATTTTTCCTTCTTTCTCCATGCGTTTCGCAAATTTCTTCTTTGTTTCTTTCAATGACCTTTTAACATTAGGGATTTCCCTATATAATTCTTCTAATTCCTTTTTGGGTATCTTACATTTACTTTTACAGGCCCTTTCACGGAGCCTGTTTATTTTCTTTATTTCCTCGAAAATACTGTCTGTTTGTTCCATAATTCCTTCTTTTATTCTTAATTCGAGATCCTTTAATCCCCAAAGTTCGTTCCTCATTTTTTCGTGTTCATTGTCCGTTTCCCTAATTATATCCAAGAATTTATTTATTTCATCCCAAGTTGCCATTTCTACTTTCTCCTTATCCTGAGCGTCAGTACTATCGCTCTTTTCCCCTTCGTTTTCTGAGCCTACCTGAACCGGCATTACTACGTGAGACTTTGAATTACCTTCCTCATTATCATTATCTGTATTAATTACATTTTCCCTTGGAATCGGTGTACAATTTTCTTTTTCCTTTTCGAGCTCTGAAAGCTCAACATTTACCCTTTTGTTTGCAGACATGTTACCCTCTCTTCGTGTAACTATGTCTCCAGGTGCACGCATGCTTTCTACAGAAACATTTATATTTTCTTTACTTGGGTACTCTTTCTCACCTGTAGTTTTACCTTTATCTGGGCTCTCGGCCCTTACATTCTCAGAGAGCCTCCGCCTCTCTTCACTTAACAACATCATATTAAAATACAGTGGACCACTAATGCCACCACACTAGTACATGTTTGAGAGATGATACTCTGAATCAGTGTGTCCCAATTTCTTTAAAAACTTACTTTGGTACGGGTATTCACTTACAACGTACCCTTTTGATACTTTTATTCAATTTCATAAACCTTTATGGAAGTATTTAAAATTCAAAATTTCGAAAAACCATTTTTTTCAAAAAAAAAGAAAATTTTGATTTTTCGAGAAAAACTCGGGTTTTCCCTAGGAAAACTCATCCCCACGTTGGGCGCCATGAAAATGTTTGCT
The DNA here is from genome assembly GCA_946902985.2 of Meconema thalassinum. Taxonomy (NCBI): domain Eukaryota; kingdom Metazoa; phylum Arthropoda; class Insecta; order Orthoptera; family Tettigoniidae; genus Meconema; species Meconema thalassinum. The sequence goes on from OX336393.1 coordinate 304,929,851, forward strand.
AGGGGGTTGTTAATATAATACAGGGCTGCTCGGTATGAGTTTCTAGGGACCCATGCGGTCAGTTAATATTTTACGTTGTAGCTACACCTATCATTACTTTACTTTACATGAAATGACCGTCTTAAGTGTTCCTCTAGTTATTAATCCAGCACATTACTTATACGACCCCCATGTGCCCTTTTAGCAAGAAATATGCCAATCACAGTATACCAGCGTAGCTCAATTCGGAATTTTCGGGGTAGCGGTAAGTTCCCCCACTCTGTGACTCACATATTTTGGATTAATTAGAGGATACACTTGCAAAAATAACAACAAAATCAACTCCTATTTTAACACATTTAATTAATAAAATTAATGGCGCTACAAACACTTTAACAATTTAATTACTGACCCATAATCATCTACTTGTTCCAAATGAACAAGGAATCACAAATATAATAAAACAAATATTGTATTTAAACATATGGTTTCCACATAAACCAACAATTCCTACTTAGTCTTACTTCCATAAAGCATTAACTGTAAGTTTTATATAACTCCGAGCTCTATTGGCTCCATGCTTTACATAATAATGGTGTCATTCTGGTACACCTCAAACACTATCCTTTATATTTTCTTAATTCTCAAAAAAACAAATGTATAATTATATTTAAAATTTATGTTAATTATCTAACTCAATATTTTGGGCATGTCCACACATTCAGTTGTTATCATCTCTCTTTATTTCACAAATATATTAAGGTAATCAGGAAATCAATTGTGTACTCCAGAGCGTGAAGATACTTGACACAGTCAAAAAACTATAGTTACTCCCGAAACTTAGTTGTCTTCAATTAACTCGTGGAATCCTACGTCTATCCAACACTACAATAGGGATTGTTATTTATCTCTTATATTTTATAAGACCATTATCATATAAGAAACTACGATCTGAACAGACAAACGAAAATATCAATCTACAAGGACCTCGGTTCAACGCCCGGGTCGTTAACAACTTTAAACACTCCTGGTGTATTCATTTCTCTTTACAACATCTTACAAGACGTTTTATGGCCACTCTCACTCTAATAAAGCTAGACCCTTCTACTTGGGCGCGATTTATGACACGGAGGGTGACGGCGACTCCCTGTCTAACCCACGTTAGTAGCTTATTTCCAAGGCTTTCAAAACAAACCTTCACATTATATTCAGTTCTGGGGAGAGACCGGCCTTTACTGTACCGTATTCATTCAAACAACTATTCTTTGGTTCATAGACCACTTTCGTAACCTTGGCATTTATTAATTATGAGAGGGTCCTCATTGATTGGGAAGATTAATACACATCCGACGACGAAGAATTAAGGGGCTTTTATCATAAGACGATTCTGCGTTCGAATCTCTTTACATGCCTCGGGAACCATTCCCTTACAGAGGACTTATACAAAAATGCGATTTAAAGTCGGCCGTGGCCCATATGACATACGCTCAATAATACCATATATTAGCTCCCTTTCAAATACATACACAATGCCTCGTGATACTACGTCACAAATAGAGGACTTATACAATTATCAATTCACTGCAATCAACTACCCTCCATAAGTAATTTACCAAGTATTTAACCACTACGCGTTCCTAGCGTGACATTTTAATATTATTTGCGCTCTTTTGCGCTATGCATTATTTTAAGCCGAATTGTCTTCCCAAGAACTGATAAATCTCATTATTAACAATTCATATTATTTTAATTCTTATATTAATCTTTTCCGTTGCCGATAAATCGCTCCCTTTTAAAATATTCCATTGAACATCATATCTTACACATACATTAAGGCTTTAACGCTCTTATGTTCACATCAATTTATTTGATCTTTATTTAATATTTCCATATTTAGTTATTATTATTATCTTTATTCTTTACACAAGCTCAAAAGCTATTTCTTTCATATCTCAACTTTAATTTATTTAAATATCTTTCATGATAATTATTGATATTTCGCTTGCTCTTATGACATTTGTTAAATACATTAACATTTTATCCACTTATTTCCTCTACGGGATTTATTCTTTACATAATTATTTATAATTTCTCAAATTTCTATTATTGTTCAGACCGCGTTCTTGCTTATTCAGTATTTATTTCTTAAAACACATCCCTTTTACTCAAAAACTCCGGTGGATTTGTACACAGTCAATTCCTGACACCAAAAATAGAATGAAATTCAGTACTCACATGTTTTTAAGATCGTCCCATGATCTTTATTCTTGTGCGGTGCTTCATTTTGGGCCCACTTTGAACTTTTTACTCCATATTAAAGGAATTCATCTTATGTATAAACACTTCCTGACATATATTTAACACACTTAACATTGACGACATTTTTATACACTGATGTGTCCCTTTTGAACACATAATAAACCCTAAAAATTATTAATTTAACACACAATCTTGTTAAATTTACACTTCACAATTCTTGATCACTAGGCCGTGTTTCTGAGCCTATCACACGTGACCTTCTTAATTTCCCGTTTCCAAGGGTGAAATTTATTCGATGTCGGCTTCCTATCCTGCAGAATACGAAAGTCTCGAAACATCTACTGTTCCCTGGAATCCAAATTCTTCTACTCCTATCCTGGATGACCGGCTATTTATCTAGCTTGAACGGCTTCTTTGTAGACCTGTTTATCGATCCTAGCGAAAGTCTATTCGGATCGAGGTCTCCTCAATGACCTATAGATTTAGTTTATAGCAGCTAGTACTTCTCGAGTCTAGTACTTTTAGAATAGTTCGCCTGCTTTCTGGAGATGATGTTTATAGTCTCCTATCTTCTTTATTTGATCGGTTCTAGCACTCCTACGTTTCTGATGTACGTTCCGAACCTTATTCTGTTCTTCCCTTTTTGGGTTCTTTAATTTAAATAACAGTTTATCTTTCTGGTACGGTACTTCCGTACGTTATGATCTATTCGTTCGTCTATTTAACGACCTATCGCCTTTAAGTCCGACGTTCGCGGCCTGCTCTGACTATATCTTACGAACTTTCACTATAACTTGTATACAGTCGGGCCTAAATCCTGTAACTAGGATTTTCCTAATATTTCACTACGGCGATACTTTAAATTTCTTCTTGACCACTCCTATGGAGGCAAGCAAGTCGTTAATACTGCGACGCCTATGGCTATCGGATATTACTTCTGCGGTATAACACAGCGTTTCTCCCCTCAAGGAGTACTGGTAACTGTCTTCGGTGTTTGATGTAGCCTAGTGACGTGCCCTCAGGCCGTTTGAAACTGCATGTGCTGATGATCCAGCGTTACGTCCCCCTGGACGGACTTGTACTGCGTGATGCGTGATTATTCCCCTCACGGGCTGTCGGAACTGCATTCAATGATGATCGTGACACAGTGTCATGCCCGCAGGCTGACAATAACTGCATGATTGGCTTGGTGAAGCCCGAAGCTTTATACTATTTCACTACAAAAAAATAAGACTCTAGCCTTTTCTGTGGCCAATTTCTAAAATAATGGTGCCACAAATATAAAAATTATACCTTCCGAAAGCTCGTCTTCTCAATGTCAAATAATCTTATTGCACCTAAGAATCGATCGTGCAATTCGCGGAGATATTAATTAATTTCTCGTCCTCAGATGTGTGGGTGTTGCATTTCTTTTGCTCTCTCCCCTCCACACAGGCCTTGGTACTTCCCCAATGACGTCGTCTTGCGTCAGCAGTTTTTTTCTGCGCAATTATTAAATGGTTTCTCTTTACTGAAAAATCTCTCATTCAAAATGATTCACTGTACTGTACTTGTTTACTCATTATTATACTTGTAAATGGGTTAAATTTAATTATTCCTCTTCTGGCGCATAAGCGGTGTTGTCATTTTCCAGCAACGTCAGCTTGAATTCCGATTCAGGCCTCCTTGTCTAATCCTGGGAAATTTCCACTCGGTTATTAATACTCGTGACTCGCTCCCTTCAGAATGTCAAGAGGGATGATATCATCCTCTCGAACACCTGGTCCTCGCTGGTTGCACAACCTTATACTGGCCTCCTAGCTTGATCTTTCTTTAAGTCACATTAGAAACTGTACGTTTCTTTGATTTCTTCCTCAAATGCATGGATTCGCACTCCTTGGACCCTATAGCATATGGGTTCAGTATCGTATCTCTGTATCTCACCGCATATCTGTTCCAATTGTTCATAGAACTCTTCCTTCTCATCCTCATCTTTCTCTTTAGTTGGTGCATACACCGACAATATGGATATGTTCCAGAATCTTCCTTTGATGCGCAATTTACAAAATCCTTCATATTCCATAATACTATTCCTTACTGACTTGGATACCATAAATCCTGTACCATGTTGTCCTGTTCTGCTATTTGGACCACTATACAATAGTGAATATTCCCTTTTATCTATCCTTCCTTGTCCTTGCCATCTTACCTCTTGTAACGCTACAATGTCTAAATTAAATTTAGTTATCTATTCTCCTATTTCATTCATCTTTCCTGGTCTCAACATCGTTCTTACATTCCACGTCGCAATATACAAATCTCTTTTCCGTAATCCAGGCCGAGGTTGTCTTCTGTTAAATCCGTCCTTCCGAGGCAATTGTCCTTGTTTCGTAACAGGTTTTTTTATGGTGTGAGGTTGTTATCCCCACGTCCAACCCCCAACCTGGAGGGCCAGAGTATCTCGTTTAGTCTGGATCATCACCTTCGACCTGTCCGGCTTGGGAGACCCTACCAGTAGCTAAGCTACCGCCGGCATAGCTCTCAGGATCATTTGACCACGCAAGCTCCACCACCGCGTCAAGGTAAGGATACCATTGGTGGAGGATTTACATTTCTACTTCAGGAAAATGATTATTGCTTGCGTTCTCCGCTCTATCTACTACTAAAATATATTGGAGTATCTGTGGTTCTCTCCTTTTTCTATGTATAGCCTGTAAAGTTTCTTTGTTAGCATAGTTATATATGCTTCCCCTCTGTATGGCGGAAAGTTATGTCTGCGCGGATCTATACCTGTGTAAGACGGAAAATTGTGTCGACGTGTTCCATTATGTTAGTGTATGTTACTGTATCAATTGTATGTATTTTAGAGTGCATTTTTAACTTTTAAGTTATAGAATCATTTTTCCTTTCGTTATTACTGTATTTTAAGTAAACATTTTGACAGGCGAACGAAACTGATTACATCTTGTTTAGCCAAGAAACTAGCTGTAACCGTTATCGTTCTGATGTCTTATAGATGGCTTTGCTTATTTCTTATTTAGGTAAAGACGCGACTTAGCGTGTATCAACACGTGCATTTCTTTCACACGAGAGATAATATGTACCTTCCCTCTGTTGATGAGGTCGCTTTGATTTTAATTTATTTAGCTATGAGATTTATTGGAATGAGGCTTAGAAATTATACCTGTATTGAAATATGTTTCTAGGCGTAAATTGTATATGTGTGTAAGTGTGTTATCAACGTGTAAGTTATATGGGGCGTGGTGGCTCAGCGGTCTAGCTGTATGCCTCTCACCAAGGCGGTCCGGGTTCGATTCCCGGTCAATGCATGTGAGATTTTCGAAGTGAAATGCCATGTCCTGTGGTTCGGATTCCACGTAAAAAGGAGGTCCCGTGGCTCATGATCTCAAGATTAACGGTCACGTTAAACTACAAGCTTCCTTTCCTTCCTTGTAAGTTATACAATCATTTGTCTCCCGTTAATGTTCAATTGTTATCGTATTTTATGTAGGATTCTGACATATGCTTGCCATGGTTGCCTTCTGTTTTAACTAAGATGCTACTTACTGTGTATGCACCTAAGCATAAACTAGACGCAACTGTGGGCGACCATATGTCATATAAATGGCTTTGGTTACCTCCTATTAAGGTAAAGACGTGACTTAGCGTGTATCAACACGTGCATTTCTTTTAATTATTGCTGATGTTGGGTTGAATTTATTTTAATCTATGATATTGTGACTAAGGCCAATTAAGTGATTCTTTGCAATAATGTAATCCTAGCGTGTAAGTGGATCGTGTTTTGGAGTAGCCTTGTGGTCTCCGTTGAAATATATTATTATTAAGTTTTATTTGGACTTTAATGACTTGTGACCTCTGCATTAAATTGGCGAACTTGTTAGCATTTGGTGATTATATGGTTTCCCTATACAGGTTATGAGCATCCCCAATCGACACTGCCTTACGCAGTACGCCCTGTTTCGTGGACTTATTATGAATGACGTTTTTATAGGAGAATGCATTTCATTAATCGTCGGCTAAAAAGATAAATGCTCCTGCTACATCCAATTTTATGCATGGTCTCATGCCGTATAGAATTAGTCAAGTTGACTTTCAAAACAAAGAGAAAAATCGATCCAGTTTATAAGTAAAACATATATGAGTGTTTGTGTGAGTCTGTTTTCTTCCACCCCTGTCTTATGTGAATTTGTACTTTGTGTACCCTGCTCGGTTTTCTCACCCCTGTGGTATTGCAACATGTGCGCTTCTATACTGTGCTGGCCGCCGTGAATATTTACTTTGATAGTGATGATGGCCAACTTTGCGTCATTATGTTACTTCCTTATGTCCCCAATGTCGCGCGTGCCAATAAGTTGGCAAATGGTCTGAATACTGAGTGCAGGTGTCGTACTTAAAAGTATGCAACTACGTGACTGGAATGTTTATTTGTTTTTCATGTTGGCCCATCGCGCTTTTGTTTCACATACCGTACTTATTGTAATTTTCTATATTCATTTCTTATAATGTTTTTCTGGTCTGAAATAAAACATCCATGTCTGCTCGCTAGGTGTAAACGCGTATATAATGCAAATCCTGTCATCCCTGACTTTTCAGCGTCTCCCAACCTGTGTTATTGTACTGTCTGCCTTCTTAGTGTGTCCCGACCTGTGTTATTATACTGTCTGCCTTTTTAGTGTGTCCCAATCTGGGCTATTGTACTGTCTGCCTTCTTAGTGTGTCCCAACCTGTGTTATTGTATATGTCTGTTTTTCGTTGTGTCCTCCAACCGGTATTATTTTATCTGTTTTTCATTGTGTCTCCTCCAACCTGTGTTATTGTATCTGTCTGTTTTTCATTATGTCCTCCAACCTCTGTTATTGTATCTATGTGTTTTTCATTGTGTCTCCTCCAACCTGTGCTACTGTGTCTGTCTGTCTTTTTCACTGTATCCTGCAACCTGTGTTATTGCATCTGTCTGTGGTGTAAATGTGTTTTCCAATGGTGTGTAATGCTGTTCATCGCTTCCGTTTTTGGGTGTGTGGGTCTTGGTCGTGGGGCTGACCGTTCGTGTATGATATGGTTTCATTCGACGAATGTGAATGTGTCCTTAATGATTTTTTGATTGTGCCGGATATTGACAATGTAGTTGAGATCTGATAATTTTCTGTGGACTTTAAACGGTCCTGTCCACTTAGAGATAAGGAATTCGGACACGTTTTTTATACGCGTGGGTGTCCAGGTCATAAGTAACTGGCCCACCCGATACTCCTGATGTGTACGTTTCTTATCATAATTTTTTTCTGTTTCTTCTGTGCTGCCTGAATGTTCTGTCGCGCTGTAACTCTCGCCGTCTGTAAATATTGTAGTCGCTCCGTGTTATCGGCGAGTGTGTCTTGTGGAATGTATGTCGACGGGACTTCGCGGATGGTAACCGTGTAGCAAAAAATGTGGAGTGTACTTTGTGGCTCGCGATACTGATGTATTATAACTGAAAGTTACCGCCTGCAGGTACTCGTCCCAATCGTTACCACTGTCATTGGTAAATTTGGCAAAGGCTCTACCAATAATTTTGTTCATGGCATCCGTCAGGCCGTTACTCTGTGGGGCAAAACTTGTCGCTCTGTACGCCCTTATTTTGAGCAGTGCCAGTAACTGTTGTATCACCCTAGGAAACACCCGATATGAATGTGTGAAACGTCCCATACCGAGTCATAACTTCGAGCAGAAATTCTGCAATCTGATGAGCGTTTGCCTTCGGAACGGCCTTAGTGATGATGTATCGCGTGAGATACTCCGTAGCTACAAGTATGTAGTCTCTTTATTACCCCCTGTCGGTTACGGTAATCGGGCCCTACCCTATGAAATAGCTCTCCCACCGGTATGGGGTTTAGCAGTCCGTGTGGCTTACCGGGCCTATTTTTATACCCTTGGCAAGTGTGACATGTTTTTATAAACTCATCTATGTCTTTTTTCATATTTTCCCAATAATATTTCGCCCTGACCCTATGATATGTCTTATGTATGCCTAAGTGTGCGCCTGACAGGGGTGGGTTATGGTGCTCTGTTATTATGTGAGTTTTGAGTGTTTTAGGAATGGATACCGGTGCTGTGTCATGTGTAGCTGTCGGTTTGCATCTTAGCACCCCTGTGCTGTCTATAAAGAATCGCCTGGATAACCGTGCAGTTTTGCTATCCACCTTGTCTAAATTCCCCAATGCTATCCTTATCTGCCCTAGATGTGGGTCGTCTATTTCCTCTTGTCTCATATCTACTTGTGTAATTGTATATGTAGGCATCGTATCCCAATCATGGTCAATATTATCGTCTGGCGGTTCGAGTACTGGCAATCGCGATAGCCCGTCCGCGTCGAGATGGGTAATACCTTTCTTGTGTTTTACATCGAATGTCTAGTCGTATAGCCTGAAAATAAATCGGTTAAGCCGCGAGTTGGGAATTTTGAATTTCTCCCAACATAAGAGACTCGCATGGTCTGTGACTACAGTGAAGTGAATGTCGTATAAGTAAGTCCGGAAATAGATTATGGCCCAGGAAAATGCGAGCATCTCCAATTCGGTGGCTGAGTACCAACTCTCCACGTCTGTTAGCTTTCTGCTTGCGTAGGCGACTGGCCGCTTGTGTCCCTCGGTATCCTCCTGTAACAATGCTGCCCCAATCCCATACTGGCTGGCATCTACACGTACAAATGTGGGTCTATCATCCCTGAAGTAGTGGAGCAGTGGGGGTGTAGTTAATAAGTGTTTGAGGGTCTCAAAAGCTTCTCTGTTTTTTTCTGTGATAATGAACGGCGTTTACTCGTGTGTCAGCTCTGTCAAGGGATTGGCAATGTGGGCATATCGAAATATATATTTCCGATAATAGCTCGCGAGGCCCAGGAAACTCCTTAGTTGCTTAGTGTTTTCTGGCATTTCAATATCGGTTATGGCGGAAATTTTAGCCGGGTCAGGGATAATGCCATCCTGGCTTACAATGTGCCCTAGAATATGTATTTTCTGTTGCGCGAATTGGCATTTGGATGGTTTCAATTTTAATTTCGCATGTCGAATTCTATTAAAAGCCTCTTCTGAAAATCCACAGCCTGCTTCCAGTCTCCGACCGGGTCAGGAATGGAATGAATGAAGCCCCCATCTAGCGGCGAGGATATGAACTGTGCCGGCTGCCGAGGCCTGACGCACTCCTCTGGAAAAGCCGCTTCTAAGTGTGTTATATGTTCCTCAAATGTTTGTGAAAATATTGTAATATCATCGATGTATATGAGTACTGATTTCCACTTAAGCCCTGCGAATGCCTTATCTACCAGTTTTTGGAACGTCTGACTAGCATTATTAAGACCCATGGGCAATACGAAATATGTGTACAGGCCGTTTTCGGTAACGAATGCTAGCTTGTATCTATCTGGCTTATAATCAGCCTATTGAGTCGATGATAATCAGTACAGAATCGCTGTGACCCATCCTTCTACTTAGTGAGTATCACTGGGGCACTATAACTGGACACCGTAGGCACGATAATGTTATCATCTAGCATCTCTTGTATTTGGCTATCAATGGCCTGTCTTTCCTTCCTGCTAACTCTATCGGGGGGCTGGTGTACTGGGTTATCGCTAGTCAAGTCCACATGATGCTTCTAAATCCGCTAGTGAGTTTGCAAATATGTCCTTGTATTTTTCTAATAGGTCTGTGAGCCTCTTACTCTGCCCTGATGTCATATCTTGCGTAGATGTATGTTTGCCTGGCATGATTTTGGTGTCTGTGCTGTTTTGTGTGTCTATTGTGGCCAATGAGGAGGCCTGGTGCTTGCGCGTGTCGTTTCGTGTTTGTGTATCGTCTATGTTCTTAGTGTACACTAGTGGATGTGTAGTTATATGATGTCCGTTCATGAAATGTATCTTATTGTTTAATAAGCTTATGTTTGCCTCGTATTTGTGAGGAAATCGATTCCTGCTATGGTGGGAACTGATAAGTTCTCTATGACGAACATGGGATTGGTCGCTTTAAATTCGTCCATCTGAATCTCTATGTATGCCATTCCTACGTTTCTAAGGATTCGTGAATTGGCCGCTACGAGTCGAATGTCATTGTTCACCTTGTGTGTTTCCCCCTCAGTAATGTATTTACTGCTTACGCAACGTATTGCAGCTCCCGTGTTGATTAACATTTGTACCCTATGTCTGTTAATGTTAGTGTTACTTGTTAATGGTGATAGGGTATTGCCCGTTTGTATGACGTGTGTATTGTGGAGAGTGTATGTAGTGGTTGTTGTTGTTTATTCCTTGTTATGAAAAGTGTGTGTGTGGCAATGTTTACGCCGTGATTTATTGCTGCATGTGTTTCCTTCATGGCTTTTTTGCTTACCTGTTGTTTGTCTGTCCCTTCCTCCTCGTGCCTAGCACGTTTCGCCACGTCAGGCATTATATTTCCTTGCGCTTCTGCCATGTCTTGTGAAATGTGTATCGGAATTGCACTGTACTTCCTTTTCACTTTTCGCCTTGTTGAAATGCCTGTTTTATTGTTTCGACATTGTGCGGGTTCGAATCCTAGCCTCCGCGTTAACGTCCTAGTGATTTTATTGTTCCGGGTGGGTTCGGGTTCGAATTTTGCATGTTATACCAGAATAGCACCTGCCTTAGCGTTTCTGGAGGGTATGGGTTTGTTTCCTTTCCCCTGTGTTACTGTAGTAACTGTTTTAGTGTCTTTGCAAGGTACCGGTTCGCCCCTGTTTGTTGTGTGGACGCCGCAAATGTGCTCACGGGTTGGGAGAACGTGGGTTATACTCCTTTCCATTGCCCTGATGTGGGAGTTATTTCTCCGTCCCTGGTGGGCGTGCGTTCGATTCCCGCTTCCTGCTTGTAAGCAATGGTCGCTCTGCCATTCTAGTGGGTTGTGAGTTTGATTTTGTATCCTGTTTTGTGTGTGAGAGGGCTATAATGTTCCGAATTGGGACTCCCCGCAAATAATAAGTGTATATTTTTACGGAATCCTGTTGTGGATAGTGTGGGGCCATGCTGTCTACTGTATACACATGTATGTTGTGTCTTGTCACCTTCCCCAGTGCGGTGACTTCCGTCGCTCCCACGTATACCCCGTCTGTATGCATGTATTCCCCGTATGCGTATTTATTAGGGAAGAGTTTGTCATTCTCGTCAGCGACGAAGTAATGGGTCGTGAGTGTTGCGCTACCTTGACTATCGTCGTGTGATGAAGTGTTTAGGTCTGTGTGATTGTGTGAGAGAGTGTTGGTTTCCGGTTTGTGGCGTGTGTATGGCTCCCCTGAGAAGTACCGGGTTCGATTTGTGCGGACTGCAATACGTGTTGTGTGTAAAATGCCTGAGTTTCCTCAATATTATCTATGGATAAATTATGATCGATCTGCGCCGCTTGTATGGTTGTAAATGATTTAGTAATATTCTGCTCGAGCGTCTCAGCTATGGCTTTGATGTCTGCAACTAGTGTTGTATCTTCTGTGTCCCGCGTAGTCTCCTCTAATTGATGTATGAGTACGTGCAAGCTACTATATGTCTGCTGCGTATCGATTATCTGCTGTAATATGTTATGAGGTAGTTCAGGGCTTATGTCCTCGCTAATATTGCTATCTGAGGATGAGTTTCGAGCGTTCTCGTTTTGTGCCTGTGCTCTCGTGAGGGGTGGTGCGTGTATTATTGCGTCGGGGTATCGTAATCTGAGTTCTAGATCCCCAGCTTCGAGTTCGGCGATCAGTCGATCTGCGTTATGTTTGTTGATTTTAAGGCGCAGTGGTTTGTTACTAGCGGAAAGTGTATGTGCTACATCCCTAACTGTACGTCTAACTTTTTCCATACGCTTGGTATTCGGGAAAATTTTTCCTAATTCGTCCTTATAGTCCACCCAATAAAAAAATCCTGACTTTAGGGCTGCTCGGATTTGCAAGAGGGTGTATCGGGCTATTAAATAGTGTATTAGTGTACTAATGTAGCTTGTCTATTCGCTTCCGCGTGAGTTATTCTCGAGAGAAAAAAATCCAACTTTTGGGGTATGCTTGGCGTTGCTTTGCGAGAGAGGTGCCTCGGGATCTACTGCGGGTTTATTTGTATGAAACCCTTTTAAATGCAGTATCTAGCGCCTCCACCAATCTTGCTTAGCCTTTAAGTGCTTTAACGGGGTGTTGGTGGGTGTGTAGCGTGTTGTGGTATTAGGGTGTGGTTTTAGAGGAAGGTTCTCTATAGGGGTATGGAAGGATCGGTTACGTGAATTAAGTGTAACTCGAGGGGGAGCTTCCAGGTGTCAGAGTGTCTGGTGAGCTCAAGGTTGGGGGTGTTTTCAAAGGGTTGAAGGGATAAAAGATAACCTGCTAACGTACGACTGTGACTCAGCACGTGCGGACAGCCTACGTGTGTGTGAATGCAGAGTGAAGCAGAACTGCTGACTGGTACTTTACTACAGGTCGGAAAGTGAACTGCTTACCTAATGCTTACAGATAATTAATTAAATAATACTGGATCCTAATAGGTCAGGGTTGGAGGGTAGAGGGTTATCGTGCAATTAAATAAACTGGGAAACCAAGGGAGCTAGTGTTTAGGTAGTTTAATATCTACTGCAAGGTGTGAAGTCTTATTCCTTCACAGATCAGCTTTGGTGCTATAAACTTCAGTGTATGACCAAGACAATTATAAAGTGTTACAAGGGTGAAATGTAGGAAATATGTGGGAGTATAGACCCGTGAGCACACTTACCAGGATGGCGTCAGTCGCGGTGTAGTCCGTCAAGGATTCAGCAGGACACAGACCAAGACGATGGGGCTGTGTGACCTTTTATAGTTTCAGCTAGTGCAAACTGGCATTTCATTGCATAGCTGACCCAGATAGTGTTGGCTGTTGTTGTCGAGCCATTATGTCGTAATAATAATGGTGTGTGTCTGATGATCCCTCCAGGTATAGCCATCAATAACCTTTTTTATTTAACTTATCAAATAATAATACTAATAATCATTATAATATTATAGTGTTGAAAATAGGACCTGGAAGGTGTGTAGAGATATAGGGCAGATAGTGTAGATTAGGGGGTGCAGCCAATAACCAATAGCAAGGTATTTTAATTCATGGTCTATGTGGTTCCAACAAGTTTAATTTCAAGTATTCTATGTACAGCTTTGGCTACCAGATGCCGCTGTCACTGACTTTTTAGTGTTGAACGTTAAGACTTCATAAAGTGGTTCTCACCAAATAACCTAGTCTGATCAGCAAAGTTTTATCTGCGACCTTCAACAAGTTTGCATTTGCCTATATCTACCACTGCTGCGTACAGAATTATTTAATACTTAGACGCGGCTGTCCATTCCAAAACTATCTTACCCCACTCCCTTTCTCCTTCTTGCAGCTCAGTAAGGGGTAATCATTCTTTGTTTAGGTATAGCCATCAATAACCTTTTTTATTCAACTTATCAAATAATAATACTAATAATCATTATAATAATAACCTAATTTTAACTACTAAGAGTAGCTGTCCCATCCTAAACCTTTTACCCCCCACACACACCCCTCTCTCTCTCTCTTTATTTTTACTTCCCCTCTACCGCTCGCAAACGGCTCATACACTTTGTTCAGTCATAGCCATAAATAATCTTTTACAACTTAATCAAATAATAATGATAAATCATGGGTCGCCATGTTGGATTTCTATATATATGTATGCCATAGAGTTATATACTATGACATAACATTTTTTTTTGTAGGTTCATTATTCATTCACAGTAAACGCAATAATTCACTGTTTAATCAACCTATAAATCTCTTTTCTATCATGAAGGGTTACAGGCTGGGGTTGCTACAGCTTACATGTAGTAGGGTGGTGGTCAACCAAGAATTGAAATCCAGTCACCAACACTCCTTATGGGTATGGCTCTCAGCCAATCCGTTACACCAGAGAAACTTTTTTTCATGCTCTGATATATCATTATTTGACCATCTTGTGGTGTCGTGGATAACCTACTAGGTTGTAACCCCATAAAGTCTTGGGTTCCAACCCTACTATATCAAAGGAAGTAATTTTCATGTTAAGGTTCACTCAGCCTTGTGAGGCCTAACCTAACAACTATCTAGTCATGTATGTTAACGTGTACATATGCGTTCAATAACAAATAATAATAATAATAATAATAATAATAATAATAATAATTGTTACGTGCAATGCCCGTCCCAATGTTTTTAAAATCCCTCTTCCCTGTATTCTAGTGTTCCATGACATTTTGAAACGACCGCCTGGTCGTTTGGTTCCGTTTGTGGACACGAGATAGCAGCTGCTGTCGGACTTCGGGGTTACTTCAAGTAGTTCCTGCTTTCCCGCTAGAGAGTGTTGCTTGTGCCTTTTAAAACTCTACCAATTCGTGGCATAATTGAAAGGCAATTATATTCTACGTCATGAGAAACAAATGCCTGTGTATTCATGATACCGCCAAATTATTTACTTAATTATGACATTGTTGATTGATGTGTCAAGCCTTGATTGGACGATAAATATTTACATGAATGCAGTTCGGCATCTGACGCGGGATTTTCTCCGCTATCTTGTGGAGTTCATGTTCTGTCGTCAAGATAACTAGCCGGCTGCTGGTCCAAGAGTATCTATCCGTTGCGCTAGGGGCCTTGGCCCCTAGTTTTTTTTTCAAATATGAATGCCAATTCTACTGGGAAGTCGCCTGTGCTACATGAAAATGAAAATCCACAGCCTGCTTCCAGTCTCCGACCGGGTCAGGAATGGAATGAATGAAGCCCCCATCTAGCGGCGAGGATATGGAATGTGCCGGCTGCCGAGGCCTGACGCACTCCTCTGGGGCAATGATTAAATGAATGACAGATGAAATGAAATGGTAGTGGAGAGTGTTGCTGGAATGAAATTTTGACAGGGAAAACCGGAGTACCCGGAGAAAAACCTGTCTGCCTCCGTTTTGTCCAGCACAGATCTCACATGGAGTGACCGGGATTTGAACCACGGACCCAGCGGTGAGAGGCCGGCGTGCTGCCGCCTAAGCCACGGAGGCTTTGCCTGTGCTACATAAGGTTTTAATATCATCGTTTCGCCGTGAAGAGGGGGTATGCAGGGTGAATCGCATCTGGATGCAACAGGAGTGCTTGTGACATCAAAACGGCGCATGGGCGTGTTAGCCATTTTAAAGGCAATCAAGTGCCAAATAATATATATGTTTTCAATGGTGTGTTAATTAATTTGTTTTTATTGTGTCTCCACTGAGACCCTTTAAGGTATGTAAGTTTTAAATTAGTTTATATATTTTTTCTTTTGGCAATCCTTGGATTGGAATTTTATTAATCTGACCTAAGTTCACATACTCCACCCTCATGTTAATAATATTTAGAAGTAATTGTTTTATTCCTTTCCTTCTGGTGATTTTAACAATTAATTTTAATGCTAATTGTTTGCCATAATTTCGATTTGACATGTGGTCGTCTGCTCTTGTGGCCATGTTTTTTTTTTTGCCCGACTGCATTCTGGTCTCGAGGTCAGTCTCTTGGCGTCGACCGCGAAACTCAAACGTGTTGTGTTAACTTAATATGTTTTTTATTAATCTTGTTGGTTTATCCTTATGTTTTTGGTGAATGTTCTTGTGTTTTTCTTAGTCAAGAATATCGGAAATTTCTTAATTGATCTTATTTTATTTTATTAATTTAATTTTTAACCTTTCGTTTTTTGGCGTGGCCTGGACCTCTGCATGTCGGATCGGTATTGCATTCCCTTGTAAATTATCAAGCCCGTTCTCATTTAATTATGCCTGTAATTTTATTTTTATCTTTGGGATTTTAACATTTTAATTTTATTTAATTCTTTTCTTTTGTTGGCTTTGCAAGCAAGCATGTTAAGTGGTCTCTTGCCTTCTTGTAAATTATGCTAGTTGATGCATGTTCTGTTTTCTGGTGGAGGTGTTTTTGTTAAATTTTAACATTAAATTTTTATTTTAAATATTTTTAAGCAACTGTTGTGACATTATTTCGTCGGCGACAATTCCATTGGTTATTGGGGGATGTCTGTAGAATAGCCTGTGCGTTCCCCTTCTCCATTTTCCTTCCACCCCTTTTGGAGCTCTTCTGTTGGGTCATGTCATCTGGAGGTGATTTTGCAGTGGAAGCGACGCGGACCCCTAAATAAAGGTAAGTAGGCCCACCCACGCTAGTCGTCCACGGGTGGCATTCTGGTGAAGCAGAGCGTTAGTTATCGAGTTACCGACGTGCTGCTGGCCTAAGCCGCCGTCTCAATAATAATAATAATAATAATATTACCTCCGACACAAGAGGAAGTTCACAGGCACATCCTCAAACTCAAGAACAACAGGACATCTGGTGAAGACGGCATAGTGGCCGAACTACTGAAAAACCTAGGGCCACACTCACTTAGGGACTTCACACAGATTATCACTGACATCTGGACATCAGAAAAGCTACCAGATGAGTGGAAATGTGCATTGATCCACCCATTACACAAAAAAGGCGACCGCTCTGACGTTAACAATTACAGGGGCATTTCACTATTACAAGTTACGTACAAGATCCTCTCAGCGTGCCTACTCCAAAGGACTCGGGACCAGCTGGAACACAAGATTGGCGAGTACCAGGCGGGCTTTCGTCCTGGTCGCTCCTGCGCGGAACAAATCTTCAACCTAAAAAGTATATTGAAAATCAAAGCCCTCAGGAATACTCCAGTTATATGTACCTTCGTTGACTTCAAGAAGGCATATGACTCCATTGACCGTCAGTCATTGTTCAACATCTTACACGAGCAAGGTTTGGATAGCAAGACCTTACGATCGATCAAACAGACACTGACAGACACGACATCAAAAGTGAAATTCATGGGGGAAATCTCAGAACCATTTCAGATCAATACAGGTGTTCGCCAAGGTGACGGGCTCTCTCCGCTCCTCTTCAACCTAGTGCTGAACAAAGTTATCAAGGAATGGGAGAAAGAGCTGAGACTTCAAGGTTACTGGAGGCCAGTGCGACTAGGACGACCAAAGGACGAACTGGAGGTTGGCTGTCTAGCCTTCGCGGATGATCTGGCACTACTCTCAGATAACGAAACCACATCAATCAGACAGATAGAAGTACTCCAAGAGTGCGCCGAAAAAGTAGGACTACAGATCTCGTTCCAAAAGACAGAGTTTTTCTGTACGAAATTCGACATACAGAATTTAAACACGAAATATGGCAAGATCAATAGAGTCGCCCACTTTAAATACCTAGGTGAAGTGCTTGAACCGACGGGAAAAGAGAAAATCGCGCAGAACACTAGGTTAATGAAAATGAAGAGAGCCTTATACAAGACACAGGGTGTCTACAACAAAAAATGTCTGTCCACATTCACTAAACTTCGTCATTACAACACGGTTATTAAACCTGAGGTGCTTTATGCTAGTGAGACGTTGACGTTACACACTAAGGGCGACTTGGAAAAAATCCTCACAGAGGAAAGAAAAATAATAAGGAAAATAATTGGACCAAAGCACACAGATGAAGGATACAGGCTTCACTCCAGAGACACCACAGAGAAATTGTCCAACCTCGCAGCAGACATCAGAAAGAGGCGACTAAAATTTTACGGCCACATCAGCAGACGCCCACAAACCAGACTCACCAACAAAATTCTTAGATACAAACAGCGGCTCAAGATTACTACGCCCTGGATGATGCAAGTCAAAATTGATCTAGTAAAAGCACATGTCGACCCAGAAGACGTCATAGACAAAAGCGAATTTAGACACAAAGTATACAAGTGGGAAGTGTTGTCAGAGAGAGCTGCACCTACAGCCCAAAGACCAAAGTGGACCGAAGAAAGGAAGAGGGCCTTTAGTGCACGAATGAAAGAGTACTGGAAAGGTAGGAAGAACAAAAAGTCATGATTGCTTCGCGTGGTCTAATAGGCCTGTAACGTGTAAAAATAAAATAAATAATAATAAATAATAATAAATAAACATAAGTGTCTCTCTTGCTATAAGACTTTTGTATCCCTGGTTCTCTCTCACAAACTTAAAATATATCATTTTTTTTCTTCATAAAGAACCAAAATGGATGCCAGTTTCTTATACACACTATGCCTCTCTTAACCTGTATAGGAACCAAAATGGTGCTTCCTGCTTAAACTCCACACCTGCTAGCAGTCACAACAGTAAGCTGATACTACCTGCTGACACTGCACTCTCCTTATCACCAGCTCTCACCAGACCGGCAAGCTAGTGTGTTGGCTAGCAGCAGGACTTGTGGTACCATCAAAACGTGTGTGTCTTAAAAAAAAACATTTATTATAAACTCACCCGTCACCACAGAGTTCCGGGTTCGATTCAGCGCTCTATCAAGAAACTTTATTTCTGGTCTAAGAGCTGGAACGGGGTACACACAGTCTTGTCAGGTAAAACTGAAAACACATGCGTTCCATTCAGACCTCACCATGTTTGGGTAAATTCATTGACCAGGGGAGAGGGTTGACCATCCTGAGTTCTACAAACCTCACTTCACCCTCTCCGATGATTAGTTTATAAACTCTCAGGTCGATAATCTTAATGTTTTGGCTCTTTTGGGTAAATCCATTGACCATGGGAAAGGGTTGACCATCCTGAGTTCTGCAACACCTCATACAAATCTTTAGCATCATTGGTTAGTTACCTATATACAGATCAATCCATAATAACCTAATAAAAATAATTAGCAAGCAGACATCCTCAGTACATCCATCCATTAAACCATGGTTTCACAAAACTCTTATAATTTTAAGTGTTTGACCTATCGAGTTAAAGGCGTATTTCATTGCCTATTTTTGAACTAGAACACATAATTTTAGGGTTCTCAGTTTCCATGGTATCGATTGGTAATAAAGTTTACCCACCCTCAGGTCATTGACAAAACACATAAGGACATTATACCTCTAAGACCAATTGTCAATTTCAGGGTCAGCCCAGTCTATAAATTATCACAATTTTTACAAAATTTCCTAAAAAAGCACTACAAATTTCCAAGGGGTGTGGTGAGTCGAGGTATGGTGTGGAAGGGGAGAAGGGCTATTTTTTTAAGAGATGGGTCCATTGTGCATTTGTTCCCAAGAGTTCCACAAGATATAAAACATCTCGTTTTATTTCCGGGGCCACACCCGATGTGGGTGACACTCGGGTGGTAGATGGGGGAATAGATGACGTCGAAGGAGTAGGATAAATAGATACTGGACGATGAGTATTGTCTCCATGTACAATAGAGGTAGGCCTGACGGTCATACCCCATAGGCGCTATAACTTTGGGGGGGGGGGGGGGGTGCGGTGGTTACAATGGACGTGACTTCGTTTTTTTGGGTTATTAGTTTGCGAGGGTGTAATATTTTTTGAAAGTGATGGAAATTGTTGGGGGATGGTTAACGGTTGAAGGGGGTTACCAGAGTTGTTAACAATTTGTTGATATTTTCTGTACACATCCAAGTTTTTATTTATACCTGTTTTTTGTGGTAAGAGCAATTGGGTGATCCACTAATGTGATTTTCATCACAATGGACGCAGGACAGAAGAACTTGGTTGCATGCGATGGATTCATGTCCTTGGGCACAAAGACCGCAACGAGCAGCACTGGCTCGGCAATTTTGGCCGGTATGGCCATACCTTTGACATCTGTTACATGGTATGGGTCGAAATATTGAGCCCGCCTAGGCTCATGTGTCAAATATTTATTTGAGAGCATACTTACTCCACATGCTCAGTCCGACAGAACGCACCTTAAAGCTACCTCATGAACAATCCACTATTTTGACTTCGGAGAGGACAGCTTATTTTCTTCCAAGAAATATATTACTTACTATTTTAATGCCACATATCTCAGGAGCATATAATAATTAATTCTGTATAATTTACCATCTTCTATGCCTTTTGGAAATGGTAAATCATTTTTATGGTAAAGGTATTTTTCAACGAAGACACGCGGAAGACAGTGTAAATAGTCGCTAATCGACTCAACTACTTCCTTCAAACCAGGAATTCGTGCTACGCACAGACACGCCGTTTTGAACGTCCGCTAAGGCAGGACGTGTCGTATTTTCAGTCCATCATTTTCGACGAAGGCCGCATTAGGCGAGTGAAACCCCTTAATTTGGGAGGACTACAAATCGACAGCCATCAGGCTGATCCTTGTGAGTATAGTCTACGAAAGGTTTTATTTAGGCCATGCAAGGCCAGTGCTACGATACCGTAAAATGTAATATGTGATTTTAGTGAAATCGGCTTTTTTTTTCACTAACCACGAGGTCACGTCTGAAGACAGGCGTCATATTAAATTTACAGCTACGATCAATTGCCCAACGTGTGCTACATCAAATTCTAATCATGGCCAAGCTATACAACATTCGTGTGCTATTGTGATTAGTGAGAATTTTAGTGATTTGAAAACAAATAAAATCTGTGACCAGTACCACGTGTATGGTATTATTTGAGCCTGTGGCAGGAAAAAGCCGAGTATTTGATCACCTGCAATTATTAAAGCCAGTGAGCCTTTGCATAAGATATTTCCACATAGAATCTGTTTATTTAATTACCACGATGCCTACGTTAATGCACCACGTGATGGTGATTTTTCGACATTATCTTGAGAGCGTCGTGGTAGAGTAATTCCTGAGGTGAGGGAAATACCGATGAAATAAACCGCCACCATGGAATTGTCCAACCAACATCACGAGGTACAAGCCATGTACGAGACGAGAACCAAGGAGCAAAAGGAAAGGCCGAAACCCATAGCCTTAACCAGGAATATGCTTTGAGCCCTGGAAGCATATTACCCCTTCCAATGGGAATTATGGAAGACGATCTACCCTATAAAGTAATCGTGAGTCCTGTATTGTCTTTGTACAAGGTTTGTCCAGGTTGATGAAGAATTTGAATGTATTTTTAGCCGAAACGACTCAATAATTTGACCACTTAAGTAGGAATGTACATATTTTCTTCTTGGCACTGGGACAATCTTTCAGTTAGTCACCACAGTCCGTGTCCTATACGGCAGGTGCACATTTACATGTATTTTTCAGTGTATTTATAAGCGAGCAAGGAACTGTGATTCTATGTCATGTAAACGACATCATGAGAACAGAAGGAGTAGGCTTCTGATAGTTTAGGGGACACCCTATAGTTAGGTCCCTTATATTAAGTTGAAAGAGCTTTATTATCGTATCATTTCTCAGCAGAAAGTCGCTGAAACATTTTTGTACTCTTTATTTGACATTTTCCGTGAGTACCATTTACTTCGTGAAGTTCCAGAGGAACGAACCCATACACAGTAAGATTGGCGGGTAAACCTACATCGTATCATTTCAAACATCGCAGCAGAGGTTAGATGTTTTTATTTTTGTTGTAGAAAGTGCCAAGCCACGCATATCAAAGCCCATGTGTACAAAGAATAGAGTGAGTGACATATCTTCGAATGTCAGTGCAGTTAGTTGCACGAGTGTGCCATCTTTACATCAGTATTCTTTGAAATTATTACTGCGTTATATATTATTGAAGGGTAAAATATCCCAAGAAACACTGTTAGGGAAGTGATGTTGCATTTTAATACTATCTGCAGAGCACTTGAGGACTTTATTTTGTCTACTGCAAGATTAAAATGATCAATTTTGGAATACAATCTTTTCTATGCTAAAGCTGTACTCGATGCAGTGTGAAAGTTGTTTGAGCGCGCCAGCTGATAACCGGTTGCTACCCGAGATGCAATGGGAGACGACAATATTGACTTTTATGCATGCTAATTTACGTCACAAGTCCTAGGAATTTTGAAGGTCACTGTTATTAATATAACCTTGCTTTGGGAGAACAGCTATGTGAGCTGCTAACACCTGTTATTTCTTTTCCAGTTTAAAAGAGTGAGAGGATGCTTGCTAATGCGAATTCCTTTAATGTTTTGAGCTGATGACATTGATTCATCTAGCGTGTTATAGAATGGTTTAAACAATAATGTTAATTGACCCAGCTTCTGTATAAATTAAGGCTAGCAAGTGTAATTGTTGTGTCCGTGAACACATTATTTGGTAATTAGGAAGGACGGATGAATGTCCACCTATTGTTGGTTTATTCCGGCGTTCTTTAAGCTGCGGCCAAGACGACCGATATTACTTGCGTGCAATGGGGGTAAGACGCGCCAACCTGTGTTATTGTTGACTTGTAGAAGGCATGTTCTTTGAGTGAATCTCAAGCGAGATCACATGCTGCTGCCTACGACTGGTGTCATAAACTGAACTAACTCAACAGTATTTAAACCTTCTGATAAATCAAAAGCATAATTATCCTAAACCAACGGATTAAATAATTGTTTATAAATAATTACAGCCATAACTTTGCAACCATTTGCTTGTTGATTAATTGACACCGTGACTTCAATTCATTTCCGTGTGGGAGATGACCTTAAATGAGCTGACACCTTTTTTTTCGACGACTTGAATCTTCGGGACCAGTAATCAGTAACTTATGACCCGCGCGATTCAAAGCTTGTAAGTCGCAGAGATGATTGCGCATTGCCAACCTAATTCACATGCATGAGATGACGACTGGGTACAAACAGTATCTCAGTTCGTGGAGGCAGGCTGGTATTAGAGTGTTTAATTATTCATTCCCGAGTTTTTTTTAGCGTATGGCTTTTAGCGCCGGGAGTGTCC
Source organism: Meconema thalassinum (assembly GCA_946902985.2). Lineage (NCBI taxonomy): Eukaryota > Metazoa > Arthropoda > Insecta > Orthoptera > Tettigoniidae > Meconema > Meconema thalassinum. The sequence continues at coordinate 304,952,734 of OX336393.1, forward strand.
GAGGACATGTTCGGCTCGCCAGGTTTGTAGCTGCTTCGAGACGGACACCCAGTGGGTGAGCTACAAGTACCGTTGGGGAGGAAAGTTGGGATGGAAGGACGAGGAGTTGGCAGGTAGCGGCTGTGGCCTATAGTTAGGGACCAACCCGGCATTTACCTGGAAGGAAGATGGGAAACCACAGAAGACCATCTTCAAGGTTGCCGGCGGGGGGATTCGGACCTCCCCGCCTCCCGGATGTGAGCGACTGCCAGCAGTCATGCCGTAACGACCACGGCTAACTCACCCGGTCATTCCCGAGTGTATTTACCCTATTGTTCCTGTTAGACATAAGAGTGTTATTTGATTGTGTTTTTTTTTTTTGATAGTCAGTGGTCAAAATATCATTAAATTTGGTAAACTCATTTGTTTACGACGCGTCTCGTCGTAATATGTTCGTTCACATAGGCATTAGACAGAATTTAAATGTAATATTAAATGTGAACGTGGTACCATCCTAACCTAGGGATTGGTTTGCTAGCTGTTAAATGTAAATTATACCGAGTCATTTATTTGTAAATTTGCTACGCGTTAATTCTTCTTGTACCACGCGCCTAGTTAGTTTTGCTGTTGTATCATGTAAGTAGGACTTCGCGAGGGTACATAACATCAAACTAGGGAACGACTCGCTATTGTAATTAGAGTAGCGGATTAGCCGATTTCGACCCTCGGAAGTAGTTTAGGGGTCTTACTTGAATAAATCATGCACGAATCTAACTTAAGACTGGATCTCTTTCTATTGCTAGCTTTGTATTCTTCGGATGTATTTCTTTGGGCGTCTATGACTGTTTCCGTGCTAAATGACCCAGATCCCTTGGATCAAGCCCTCGTGCTGAGCAAGCCTACAAAGAAATGCACCCGATCCTCTCAGGAGTTGGGTTCGAAGGACGGGGTCTTTCGAAGTACCATTTCTTTCGGTGGATGGTAACCGGATAACCTCCTCCATCGGGCTCAATATAATGTACCCTTTTGAACATAGGACCTTCAGGACAGGTTTCTATTCTCGGGGGTGGTGCGTTCCTACTTGAAGCTAACAACTGTCCTGGGATGCATCATTTGGAAGATCAATAGGGCTGATTAGTAAATCATCACACACAGGATTCAAAACCAAAATACAAACAACTTTATTAACACTGGTAAATAAATACAAAAAAATGATCGAAAAGAAAGCAAAAACCAAAAATATTAACTCAGGAAAATCAAAATTTAGAATAAGAAACTATTCAAAATTGAACCAATCTCCAAAACAACTTAACGAATTACAAATTTTGAAATAAATCCAAAAGAAATCAAGATAACGAAAAAATATTAAGATCAATCCAAAAGATTTAAAAATAAATAAAAAAGCAAAAAAGTCAAAAACTCAAAAAAATGAGTAATTAAATTCCAATTAAATTAATCAACCTCAATTAAATTAACCAACCATAATTAAATTAATTGCACTTAAATTAAATCTATTTCAATTAAATTAATTATCAATCCAAATAAATCAACATTAATTAAATTAATCATCAATTCAAATAAAATTACCTCAATTAAATTATCATCAATTCAAACAAAATGAACCTTAATTAAACTTATCACCAATTCAAATAAAATCAACCCTAATTAAATTAATCATCAATTCAAATCACTCAGTGAATCAAATAATATTCAAATTAAATCAATTAATATTTAATTGAACTGTGAATCCCATCATTTATCAATAATCGATTATCAATCAAATAATCCAATCTCTCAATTAAACAACCAACTAATCATTGATCATATGCCAAGATGAAAATCAATCTGATCTGACCATAATAAATATTCACTGTAATAAATTCCACACCTCTGAATTCAATATTCAAAATACCATGGCATCTTGCCGTTGTGTGCCAATTTATTAATACAACAAACATCAAGCCATTGGCATATCCACCATTAATTTAGGGCTTCCATAATTATAATATTCATGAGGTAATCATTTTGTGACATGATCTGGCAACATTGCCCATGTGATCCCCTTTGGTGGATTAAGACACTTTCACCAAATCACAATACTCATGTATCCATTATTCACAACTGAAAAATTCGCCCTTCAAATGAATATGAAATTTGGCACACTTATACCTTTGAGCCTTTAAGCATACATCAATGCGTACTTACTAATACCAACTGGCAAATTTACACTCATACGACCTCAATGAGATTTGAGTTTCAGATGTGCTACACTGATACCTAAAATAAACACAAAATACCTTAGAAATATGATCATCCAAGGATTGAACTCAGGACTCGTAACAAAATGATCCGGGTCCCGGATTCAATACCGTCTGTCAAAGTCTTATGGGCGTGTGCTTAACTATACCACATAAATACAACTCGAGATGCTTGCGAGTATCATGGCAAAAACAATAGCTTACCGTAAGGCAAGAAAATAAGGAAACCAAAATGAATACCAACTGTATGCAGAAAATTTGCATATTCCAGATACATAAAAAAAACATCCTATGCTCGCATACCGCACCGAGCGACAAAAATTAAACAACGGTGTGTGTATCTTGTCAACGATGCCTGCAACCCTGCAATAAACAACATAACACAAATATGTATTTACAAGTTGAAACGCTAACAGGAAAAATATATACTCTCGTAGGCTTCGTAGCAAGGACTCTCACCTACCTTTTTCAGAGCATTGCACGTTCACAGACGCTTGCTACAATCCGAGAGAGCAATTAACTTCGCGAAAAGGAAAATCAATCACCAAACGGATCCCATTATAATAAAAGTCACCATTTTTTTTAATCGTTTCGGTCGTCTATGGACCACGTTATTTCAACTGCCTTTTCCCTCGTTCTTTCACATTGGCCCAGTATTCGCGCATTCTTCTTCGGTGAGCTTCCCTTCGTTCTTCGGTCCACTTCTTGCCAGTTTTCAATATAGGTTTTGGCTGAAAACTCCGTATCTCACCAAGTTTCTTCTTCAAAGAGTCACGTTCCAAGATGTCCTCATGTGATATCCCCAGTTCTTGTAGGTCTTTATCCACCTCTGTAAACCAGATCCCTTTGGTTTTCTTTCCCACAAAGTAGGCACAGATTCGATTGGACAATCTTCCGGAGTTCATTCGTGTTAAATGGCCATAAAAGGAGAGTCTTCTTTTGCGAATGGTGTCCGTTATTTTCTCCATATGTAGATAGAGTTCATCGTTGTGTCGTCTTCTATACTCTCCTCGTTCCTTGACCGGGCCCAAGATCTTTCTCAGAATCTTCCTCTCTTTGGCTTCGAGTTGTTCTGCCAGGCCTTTCTTATTCATCGCCAGGCATTCTGATGCATATAACGCCTCCGGGCGAATAACGGTAACGAAGTGCCTCAGTTTGGCCTTGAAGGACATTGATCGTGATTTGTAAATGTCTTTGGTTAAATGGTAAGCCATTTCCATTTTGTTAATCCGTGCCACGAAGACTTCCTTTTCACGAATGTTGGGCTCAATCCATTCACCCAGGTATTTGAATTTCTCTACCTGTTTTATTTGTCCTCCATTCACCGTAAGTTCTCTGGGTTCCAACTTGATGTTCGTTATAAACTGCGTTTTCTGAAACGAGATCTGAAGACCTGCCTTTGCTGCTTGCACCTGTAATTGATTGATTTGTTGTGTGGCTGTGTCAAGAGAATTAGAGAAAATTGCAACATCATCTGCGAAAGCTATACAGTCGATTGTCAGGTTTTTGTTCTTACAACCTAGTCTGACCCCATTCTCTATACCATCCTTACACAATTATTTACGCCATTCTCGAATAACTTTCTCAAGAACACAGTTGAATAAAATAGGCGAGAGCCCATCTCCCTGTCTCACCCCTGTCCGTATTGCGAAGGATTCAGAAATCTCTCCCCTGAATTTCACTTTGGAAGCCGTATCCAATAGGGATTGGTGAATGATTGCTCTTGTCTTATTATCTAAACCAAATTCTCTTAAAACCTGGATCAGGGTACTTCGATCCAGCGAGTCGTAAGCCTTCTTGAAATCAACAAAAGTCACAACAAATTTCTTACTTCTCAGATTCATGTACGATAGAATTGATTTTAGATTCATGATTTGCTCAACACAAGAGCGCCCCTTTCGAAATCCACCTTGGTATTCGCCCAGGTGTTGATCGAGCTGTGCTTCCGCTCTCATTTCAAGCGCTTTCGCGAGAATCTTGTATGTTATCGAGAGGAGTGATATGCCACGATAGTTGTTTACGTCCGCTTTATCACCTTTCTTGTGCAGGGGATGAATTAGGGCCGATGTCCAATCACTGGGCAGTTTCTCTGTTTCCCAAATCTCCCGGATGATATCCGTTAGCTTGTCGACTGGTTTTTCACCTGCGTATTTCCAGAGTTCGGCAACTATTGAATCCTCACCTGGTGCTTTATTGTTCTTAAGTGAGTGAATGATCTGCTTGATTTCTTCCCTAGTTGGTGGACTTGAGTCTGGATTGACGAACACATTACTGTGAAAGGAAAATTTCGATGTTGGAGCCTCACAATTGAGAAGGGACTCAAAGTATTTCGCCAGGATCTGGCAGTTGTCTTTGTCATTGTAAGCAACTTTCCCATCGGGATTCATAAAGTGAAGACTGGGTGGTGTGTATTTACTGAGATTTTGCTGGAAGGTTTTATAGAAATCACGGGTGTTGTTCTTTTTGAAATCTTGGTCTATCTGTGCCAACTGATTTTTTTGGAATGCTCGTTTTATCCCGCGTATGGTTTTATCAGCCTGCTTTCTCACGACCAGGAATCTCTCTCTGTTTTCTTCATTCTTCTGTTTGTTCCATCGCAACCAGGCAAGCCGCCTTTGGTGAATGGCATCGTCACATTCATTAGTCCACCAAGGATGCCGCCTCAACTTTGTCAGTGGGATGGTTTCCTGTGCCGTTTCAAGAATTGCTTCTTTGAGTTGTTCCCAATTCTTTGGCTCAAGTGTTTCAAGTTTCTGACTGAATTCGCTTTGTGTTTTCAGTTTTTCCACATTAAACCTGTTGATCTTTCTTCCCTGAAATCTCTTGGTGGATCTTGGAAGAAGTTTTAATTTTATCTTTGAAAGATAGTGATCAGAGTCAAGATTCGCGCTTCTTAAGACTTTTACATTCTGGATTTCTCTACGAGATTTATGAGAAATAGCAACGTGGTCAATTTGGAATTCGCCGAGATGGGGATTTGGGGTTGTCCATGTTTTCTGTTTTGCAGGAAGTCGTTTAAAAGCGGTTGACTTCATCACTAGGTTGAACGCATTGCACAACTCCACTAACCTTTCTCCATTGCGGTTTGTTCTTCTGTGGGCCGGGTATTCTCCGATAATATTCTTGAATTTCTTTTCCTTACCGAGCTGAGCATTGAAGTCCCCAAGAAGGACGATGATGTGTTCCTTGGGAATCTTGGATAGAATATCTTCAAGCTCTTCCCAGAATATTTCCGTCCCTTGTGGATCGATTCTGTTCGCTTGATTAATTGGGGCATGGACGTTCACCATGGTGTAGATTTTATTTGTGCTCCGAAACGAAAGGATCGAGACTCGACTGTTGGGGGACGTGAAGTTGGTGATGGACTCTAAAATCTTCTTACTGACCACAAATCCTGTGCCAAGGTGGGGGATGGATTTTACTACACGTTTTCCGACTTTACCTTTGACGATTCTATACCCCTGGGAGTCAAAAGCTTCTGCATCAACAAACCTTGTTTCCTGAATTGCTGCGATCAGGATTTGATGATGTTGTAGGGTGTCAATCAGTTGTTTCAATTTACCGACCATCATAAGGGAATTCACGTTGAATGTTGCGAAGAAGTTGCGTCGTTTGTGTCTGATCTTGTTTGTAGGAGTCTCCGATACCTCCAAGCATGTCGTTGCAGGCTCCCCAGAGTCCGAAGGCCTGCATGCGTCGTGCAAGACGACGGTGGATTGGTTACCACCTGGGGTAGTTGCTTCAGCAGACGTTTCCTCCATGCTTTTCATAGTTGAAAAAACTGTAGATAGGGGGCCAGTGATATTGCACACTGACCAATGTACTGCCAAGGTTGTGAGCCTTGGAGTCCCCAGCACTGATCGGCTCGCCGACCCAGCTTCCCGCTGGGATTGGTTACCCAACCTTCCACTGGGTTGCTCGTCTTAACAGGGGGCACCTCTTGTAGGTTACATGCTGGAGTTGGAGTGAAAGAGGCTAAGTTGGATTCTCTTGCTGAATCCAATATGTTTAAGTCGCAGCTGACATGCAACAACGCATTTCACTCCCATTAGCCCAGAGCCGTAAGGACTCCTCCCAGGTTGATTCCTGGGACCCTAAAAGTCACCATTATTATTATTATTATTATTATTATTATTATTATTATTGATACGTGACTCTAGGCTTGTACTGAATTGATAACACTGCTCCATCTGTGAGGGTGAATGGGAACTACGATACGTTAGCGCTCGTCTGGAGATTATCTTTGGTAAACTCAGGCATTGTGTTGTCTTTCTCCGCTACCAGATGGCGGGTAGACCACTTCCACTCCTGTATCGAGATGGTGGAGCACTCCGTGCCAGCCATCGGAACTAACATTTTCGTATTCCGGAGTCCAACATGGCCGTCTGAATCTTTGTTTACAATTACAGTGAAACCCCTCAAATCCGAACCCCAGAAATCCGAAATCCCGGCTAATCCGAACGAGTTATTTTCGACAATTTCAAGTTTGGAATAAAAAGAGAAACTTATTTTAGTCATAAAACAATTATATATTCTACAACATAACGTTATTTTATATAATTAGTTGAAAAATTAACAAAGAAGTACAGTTAGCACACCTAACAAAGTGTAAATGTGCCTAAGCAACATAGCCTACTTATCTCATCCAGGATTGAAAACGGAAAAGTTGGTTATTGTAATTCCTTAAGTTAATCACGTTGCAAAAACAAATGAAATAATAATAGAAATACACAAAATATCACTTAATCTTTCACTTGAAATCAGTTATCTTCAATTGTCGAAGCGACGAAAACATTTCCGCGGTGGCAATCGTGCGCCAGCGTCGCATAAACATGACATCGTTTGGCGTGACTACTGCGCGTTGTTCTACGAAGCGCAATGCGATGTCAAGAGCAGATGCAGCTTCAGTATAAGTCACATTGTTTCTCGGAGTTTCTTCTTCCTCACTGTCGCTAGCTCAACGTACAGTCCTATACCGTAACGAGGGCTAGTTATTATGTTATGGATATTTTCGGCTAATCCGAACAAATTGAAATCCTAACAGGCTACAGCCGCAATTAGTTCGGATTTCAGGGGTTTCACTGTAATTGTGATTGTAGCATGGTGTTACGATATAATTGAACTATCGATCGACCTGGTAACTGTTTGTTACCCTTCGAGTGTGAATGTTGGAGATGATTATTGTCTGAACCTCGACGAAGAAAGCCACACGATGTAAGGGCTCTAAAAGTTGATCCAAGATGAGCCTAGCTCGGCTAGGCAAAGGCGATTGGCCTCGTGGCATTTTGATTCTTTGAAGGTTCAGACAATAATCATCTCCAACACTCACACTCGAAGGGTAACAAACAGTTACCAGGTCGATCGATAGTTCAATTATATCGTAACACCATGCTACAATCACAATTAATTGTAAACAAAGATACAGACTGCCATGTTGGACTCCGGAATACGAAAATGTTAGTTCCGATGGCTGGCACGGAGCGCTCTACCATCTCGATACAGGAGTGGAAGTGGTCTACCCGCCATCTGGTAGCGGAGAAAGGCAACACAATGCCTGAGTTTACCAAAGATAATCTCCAGACGAGCGCTAACGTATCGTAGTTCCCATTCACCCTCACAGATAGAGCAGCGTTATCAATTCAGTACAAGCCTAGAGTCACGTATCAATTATTATTATTGCTATTAATGCTATCAATATGATTATCACCTTTAATTATTACCGCCGTAATGGAATCAACTATCCAAAGGTTACTGGGTATCAGTACCCTAAAATAAATTCGGTCTTGAAATCCATGAATTATTATTATTATTATTATTATTATTATTATTATTATTATTATTATTATTATTAAGATCCATCTGGTTATTAATCTATTTGAATAAAATCTTCGCGGCAATGCCAGGACACAAAAGGTTATTGGATTAAAGTACCCTTTACATAAGTTTATCCTCATCTCGATAACAGATTATTATTATTATTATTATTATTATTATTAACATAAATATTATCATAATTAATACCACTATAATAGACTTGGATCACAAGGTTAGTGTAATACAGTACCATATGTAAATCTCAATCATGAATTAATTTTGGAAATGAATCTGAATATTATATAAGTTTCTCTGACTAGGGAATCAGCTGTCCACATGACCGTCAAACTTAGCCTCATTTGAACACAAAGGGTCCCGTTATGGAGAGGGGCGGGGAGTGTACGACCTTGGCGAGTGCCACCGCAGCTCAGACACTAAATGCTGTGGGCTCCCAAACTGCACTCTTAGTAAACTACACAGGCATAATGGAAACACAAGGAGAAATGACCTCACCATCTAGATAGTCTTTGGTTCGACCTGAGTGGAACCTGGTCTTGGAGCAATATCATTATCGTGGTCCTATTTATCACACAAAACCTGTACGCATAGCTTAGTCTTACCTGATTCACAGGGTATGCCCAATACACCTCACTTACCTTTCTTTTCCTTTTCAGTTGGCAGTCGAGTGACATATGGCTGTGTCACCTGCAACTTCTTATACCTTTTCAATATTATTATACCATTTTATTTATTCCTCGTTGAACCCCCGGGGCCTCACGGAACCTCCCGGTATCACTTTTGGCATACATTCAACTATGTTCTCATTAACATACCACGATTAAGCCGATGTTCAGCTTGCTCCCCCAATACACTCAAATGGATACCCTAAATACTTCTCCCACTCAATACCACACTTACCTGCGTTAATCTAAGAGAAAGGACGCGTCAAATCTTCCCTGACACAGTTCAGAGTGCATCCGTATGAATAATTACCACCACATGCGTCGTAATAAGGGCATTAACATTAAACTTCCTCCCCTTCTATCCGTACCTGATATCATTATTACTTTCGATATTGTTATTATTATCCCTAGTTGACGCCATGCTTATTATTATTATTATGATTATCAATAACCTACGTCATTAGTGCGTCTATAAATTTTACATTCTTTAAATCTCTCTCTCTTTCTAAATCTACGCGCCTTTGCTCTTTCCGGCAACTTCATCCTGGGGCTGAAATATATACAACATAATGGGGTGATCACATGCATCCCTATCAATGTACAATTTGGCGCGGTTTGCGAACAAACATCATCGCTAAGCATCTTCTGAACTAAACAAATAGTGTTCCGTCGTCACGGATACACGTAACCTACGACAAATGATACTTAAACTAAAAAAAATTAAAAATCTAATATTACACTAAGAGGAATATATATTCCTGTATCGAACTATAATAAACACGACCCATAAAACTATGACATAGATAATTAATGGAAATTAATACTCATCATATTTCCAACGTTGGCCGTCATCCTCCCCAACAATAGATGTCAGCAACCCCTAGCCATGTGCCTTTCACACCATACCGGCACTACACATATTCACATTCAATGCACTACTCCACTGAGTGATTGATAATCATGGTTAGCACTAAATTTCACCTTATTCTTACAAAAAAATACACTACTGGTACGTTTGATGTACTCCAGTACCTTATCCAACACGCGTACGTTGCATCACAATACACCTTTCACATAAAAATCGGGCTAGGATTACGCAACACTCGTTAAATCATGCACCAATTCTTCTGTTATTCCGCTCTTCATACGTGCCCGACTGGCAACCTCGATGCGTTTTCTCTTCCCACTGTTCATTCACGGAACTGTTCTTGTTCCAGCGGCGAGGGTTCGAGTCTCGGGCGATCAACTGCGCACCTCCCAACTTCTGCGACTGACAGTACTGTTTCTACAGCTATACAAATTGTGTTAACTTGTAACACTGCAAGCTCTCCCTGCACACATATGATATTTGCTAAAGCTACGACTGCTTCTCTGAAATGTTCAACCTGCAGCTTTGAGTCGTACTGACCATTTACATACAACTGAGTGTCATTGTCTGTAGCGTGGAAACTGCATAACGACTGACTATAAACTGACTTATCGCGAGTGCTTGTAACTGTTTGTCGAAAACGTGTCGAACTGCACAATAGCACATTGCGAACACCCTAACAGTCTCGAGCGGGCTCGCCAAACTATGCATCAACTAACATTCACTCGCGCGCTAACTGCGTGACAACCAAACTGCGGAAGACTAACAACTCTCCGTGTGGTCTGCTGCAAAACTAACTAAGTGGACTGAGCAGGGGTGCAATATATCTAAAACATGGCGACAGAGCACCTGAAGATTGTTCCACAAGCAAGAGCTCCGTACTCCAACACATCTATTTCAATACACTGTGTACACATTATCCGTGATAGTAAGGTCCGTCGAATCATAGGATTATCATCGATAATCGATCGTAATTTTAGGGGATATCAACACTGCGTCCTCCGGACTATTTATGGCGAAATAGACGCCATCCCCACTCTCACAACAAACTTTTCAACCCAGACGGATCCACGGAAGGATCTCAGTTCTGGACCACTGATTTCTTAATTTCTTGATGACTTAATTATTCTGTTCATCTGCAAAGAAAATCTCAGGATTACTTCCGGCTTATTGTAGTCAATGGTTCGATCCTGGGTGCTGACGTATCGTAGAAATAAATTAATTTCGCTACTTAGGGGCGTGGTGAAACCAGAATAAGACGTACTACAGAACTTTCCAGAACGTAATCTGATGCAAGCCCCTCCGAAAGTTCTTGAGCGTACACCTGCGTGGTAAATGCGCGTTATAGAAGTATGTTCTCGTCTAGCCTTTGTGTGCAAGTTCCGTGCGACGTACCTTTGGTTCGTCAAGTGGCCAGTTGCATGACTCGCCCTAATAACACAGCGGCAGGAGCCTAACATGATTAAAATGACGCAAAATCAGACTTCCTTTTCCCTGTAAATCGAGGCTCATTTAAACGCTGTTTCTGGCATTACTGAAAACCATGCGAACTTAGCCTATGACCGTAGGATAAGGGCGCAATAAAGACTTGGACTTCGAGTATTACGTGGAATATTGATACAAATTGAGGTAAGGTCTGCGTTTCGAAAACGATTTTTACAGTCCCTAGTGGGAGTATTTCGACTTTGCCATTAATAACCTTCCAGCAATTCATTCTTTGTAATTTAAAGGAGATCACAACACAAAAACACATGTTTCGTTATTTATTGCTAAATATGCAACATGGAAATTTAATAACAATGCCGTTAATCCGGTGCCTCTACGTCCAACCGTTCTCAAGTTATGTGCGAAACTAGTAACTGCTCGTGACGTCACTGCGCTCTCGAGTCTACATAGCAGCCTTGTTGCTGTGCATAAGCTCGGGCAGTCTTTTCCCGCACTCCATCTGCTGCTGCCGTGTTCTTCTGTTGCCATTGTTAGTGTTAGTCAAAAGACTTATAATGGATGGAAATAACATTCGTCCGTATCAGTTTGAGCCAGAACGAACGACATTTGCTGATGTCCATTCAGATTGCGATCATGAAATGGATATAGTAAACACTACAGGCCGAGCCGGCATGCGAAATTGGTGTAAGTGTAATGAGTGTACCATTATGGATACGAATGAAGAAAGTGTATGATCTTGTGAATTAGACAATGTAAAAGCAGTGAAATCGGAAGAATTTATGTGTATAACAAGAAATCCCTCGTTTTCAAGGCTTATTTTAGACTGCGAAGTGTTGACAATGGCAAGGCATAACATGACCTTAAAAAAATGAACAGGGCAAAGAAACGTTTACTGACAGCTTTAAATCCAACAAATAGAACTTGGCGATTTATTTGTTACAATCCCCCAGGGGGTTAAAAATTAATTGGGACGTGGGTAGGCGACCACGGGGCCCCAGCTGAGTCCGGCATTGCTTCCACTTACTTGTACCGGCCCCCTCTCCGTCTTCTTTCCTGTCGACCTCACTTGGTCAACTCTTGTTCTCTTTCGACTCCGACGGTATTAAGGTATCCGAGGCCTAGAGAGTCTCTTCCTTTCCCGACTTTATTGGCCCTTGTCTCATCTTTTCTGATACCCTCCTTCTGCGAGGGGTCAGCCTTTGTTTTCTTTTCATGTTATCTCCTGCCTTCTGCTCAAGGCCCTTAAGGAGGCAGGGTGTATGTAGCCCCACCACTTCTGTTGCACCCTGGATATTGTTACACCCTCAGGGGCTCACGGCTGGTGAGTTCGGGAGTTGGCGACCCCGAGGGATTCCTGAGCTGGGTCCGATGTTCCCCCTTTTATCCATTACCTCTGGGGCGGATCCTCTCCTCTTTCACTTTTCTATCTGCCTTTTATGGCTCTCCTTCCTTCCAAGTCCTCAATCCACATTCTTCGAGGGTTGAGGGCATTTATTTTCCTCGTGTCCTATATTTGCCTTATTCTCCTTTTGGTTTCCATTTCTTCTTCTAGTATATAAGTTAGTAGTTAGTTTTAGTTGTATTTCACATTTCATCATCTTCACGATCACCCAAATCATCAGGAGCCGATAACCTAGACGTTAGGCCCCTTTAAGCGACAATTAACAACATCATCATCATATTTGTTACATGCAGTTCACTTCCTGGGTAAATTCATGGACTGCTATTGGTAAAAATATCAGAATTGTCGTGCCATCATGTGTTGTCAACATCATAAGAAACACATTTCCAGAATCAAGTGGCACCTATGTGGGCTTCAAGCTGTAAATTCAAACAAAGGAAGGTAGATTGTAATTTTACGTGACCGTGAATCGTGTGATAATGAGCCACGGGACCTCCTTTTTATGTGGATTCCGCACCACATAACATGGCATTTCGCTTCTAAATTCTCACATGCATTGACCTGGGATGAAACCCAGACCACCTTGGTGAGAGGCCAGCAACTTGACCGTTGATGTATTCCTTGGAATACACGGTAAGACAGAGTGAGCTTTTGCTGCTCTTTGCTTTATTTCATTCCTTCCTTTAACGCAAACACCAACAGTGATTTCCTGGTTTTTCTTTGTTTATGCACTTAGCTTATATTACCTGTAAGTCTGTTCTAGATATATATCTTCCATGATCAACCTAGCGTCATCTAGCAGCGAATCTCTGAAGTTACTCAATTTTTCCATGTACAAGAGGACTTCCTTACCAATCTAGCCATCAGATCTCGTCGCTATCGCCAGCTATCATCTCCGGGATCAAGAGGACTTCGTCTACATAACCATCCACCAGGCTTCGCTAGTGACGCCTGCTATCAACTCTTTGAAGACCATTTCATCAAGATACTTAATTTTTGTATTGTTTGTCATTCTTATGTATATTCCTTTGTCTCCTACCCGCACTCTTTTTCCTTCCTCGGTCCCTCCGCGCTTCGTTGAGCTGGTCTCACTTGTGCTTCAGTCGTCAAGACCTCCAGTTGGAGCCTAACTAGGGCTCGTCTCCTCTCCTCAAGAGGCAAACTTTTGAATCGGACGGCATGTCCAGATCTTAACTAACGGTCGCCTGGATCGCCTACCACAGAAATGAGCTAAGTACAATGTTCTTCATATTTTAATCTCTTTTAATTAGCTATACGCTTTTAATACCGTTCTATAGACAGTGAGAAGTTGCTAAATGCTCTGCAATTGCAATCTTCGCAGGATTTTCGATGTCAGGCTTTGTCTATCTAAGAGAGCTAATCTTGCAACACGAAGCAGCATTTCTTGTACATGTTAACTGAGAATGAGCTCTCACACCGTGGGATTCTTATTGAATTAAGTACTGTCTATAGAAAACTTAGCTCGTTCCACCGCTGGACTTTATTTACCCAATTCAACAGTTATGATTGTTCTGGAATTTTCTACGCCAAACAATTCATCCACAAGCTAAACCTTCTAGTATTTTCCACTCACATATGGGAATACTTTTTCTAACCAAGGAATTTTCTTTATGAACAGCTAATCAACACCTAATTTGTCTTCCTTCGTGGGAATTCGTCCGCTGCATTCAACTATAACCTACAAATTTTTCAACGCAATAGACTCTCTCAAACCAAAATGCAACTAGTTATTTTACACCACCGTAATAACTTTCCTTTCTATAAACTTTCTGTGCTACAATAGTGAACTTTTCAACCACGTCAATAGATTATAGTGAAACCAGTGCTCGTTCAACTTCTCATCCGCGCCGCGCTCGTCCGAGAAAAATAAATAAGGCCAAGAACTTTCTCCACAAAGTTCCTATTTCCTCTTCCTCAACCACTCTTTACTAACAAATTAGGTTAATCCTTAAATGTATGTTTTTTTTCAATGAGGCCTCGCCGAACCACAGGCTCACTCCCAACTTTTCTCCATTTATAACTTATTCACTCTGTTTAAATATCAGCAGTTAGAAACTGCATATTAATCTATTTTCTTTTCTTGCTAGTACAGGAATTGTTTATGTTCTAAGTACTCAACTTTTCATTAACCTCGTTGATCCAGGTTTCACGAAAGGGTAACTTGCCCTATTTTTCCTCGTGATCCTGTTTAAACATAGAAGTTCTAGAAACTTCTTCTTGATTTTTCTCTTCAGGTTTCACAATAAGTGACCTGCCCTATTTGTATTAATTATAATAGTAATTTCTGCATCAATATAAGAAGTTATAGAAACTTCTATTTAATTTCTCTCTCCTTTTGTTGTTGTTATAATTTCGAAGCTGTTATTTGTTCATACTTTTAAGATGCCCATATAGGAATTCTTAAAGTACACACATTACCTGATCTATGGTTTAACTTTGATTACGTTAATTATCTTTAAATTTTCAATTTGTTAATCTTAGCACCATTTTAAAACCTTATGCAGATTTTAGTGCATATAAAAGGTTCCAAACCAAAAAATTGTCAATTGCCTAGTGCAAACTTTAAATAATTTAGGAGGTCTGAGACCTCAATTGTTTTAAAAAATCAAATTATACATTTGTTAAATTGATCATATTCTACGCATTGTTAAATAAATCAAACTATATCCTTTTGCTATATCATTTTCTATAAAATAACTATTAGGCAAGATCCTGTCTTCCCCGTCTCTTCCTATAGGCTTACATTAAAAAAACTCACAAATCAAATTAATAACGGTTCCACTATTTGTTGCATTTGAGTAAGAACTCTTAGTCACAAACTTATTAAAGCCTCTCTTAGCTTTGATAGCTAATTCTAACTAGCCAGTAAGGCAAGTATAGCTCGTTCCGCCAGCTTCCTGCTTGTTGAGGTTTTCTCTCCAACTTATGGTTGGTTTTCCAAATTTAAGTTTTTCTCATTGTCTAAACTTTTAGTCGGCGCATGCTGGGTTAAACCTTGGCCATTCTTAAATGCAACTATTGGTGTTCTTACCAAAATTATTCCCAAGGGCATAATTGCCTCATCACTACCCTTCTTGGAAACATTCGGTCGCTCCTTAGAAATTCTACAATTTCAAGAACTAAAACATCACGGCTAATTCAAATTGTTTGCATTCTTCAAAATATTTGTTTAAAACAAACTCCTTTGAAGGGATACGTAGTAAACTCATAATTTCTTTCTTTGCCAGACCACCACCCTTCCACATAGTAGCCGAATCTTGGCTTGGAAGGGAAGGTACTATCAGATCTCGCTGGCAAATTGCCCAAGCTCCAGCCGCATTTCCCGTTAGCTACGGCCAGGTCCATACCTACTTTAGGTGTTTCACGGGCTTTGCGGTGACACTCGTCTCTTAACATTGTCTTTGATTGGTGTTGGACTCACGTCCTATTATCCACACTTGTTTCTTAGTCCGAAACGCACTTCCCTTAACTTCTCTCTTCATCTTCCCTTGTGGGTAAGGTTAATTCCTAGCAAAAACCTACCCAACCGTTGCGCCACCACGGCCACCGTAAATTATAACAGTAGAATTATGTAAGTGTTCTAAGATTGTTTAATTTACGATAAATATAGACATATTATTTTGATATGCAGTACGGTACATCATTTATTGTTACATGTGAAATCGTGAGAAGTACTTCTTCATCAGGTCGTCCTTGGAAGGTCGAGAAACTCCCTTCGTCTTTTAGTCTCATACCTTTCCGTCCTGCTCTGCTCAGTTCCTGACGAGGAACCCCACAGTGTACTTTGTGAAGCGGCTTGCGTATGAATTAGCATTCCAGCATGAGAAGTGTCGACGCCGGACACCTTATTGAAGGAACAGGTCCTGGCTTCAATTTTGACCTTGTAGCTTTCCCGTAGGCATGAACTTCATTTTCAAAAGTTGCGTTTCATCATAGTCTGTCTTTTTAAAATGCATTGAACACACAGTAGCCCCATTACCAGGAGAAAAATGTTTCCTCTTGCAAAAATGTACCCAACTGCTAAATCTACGTGGCGACTTACTTCGATTTGGAAATCTATGGAAATGTACTTCCTTTTCTCTACAGTTTCGGTTTTTACTCGTTCTGTTGTTACAACCGAATACACTACACGAAGGCATTTTGCCAACTAGCTACCACACTCGATTATAATAAACAGCACTAATCAACGGAAGAGTGGCAGCGCGCGTATTGCAACAATCAACTGAATGGAGCGGATAGCTCACTCACCGCTTACGGCGCAGTAACTTCACAGCTACTCGTGTTTCCTTCGTTTTCCGGCCTGCGGAGCGGCATAGAGCAAAAGCAAATATATAGTTGAACACTGCCTGATACATACTTTGATTTTGAGGCTTGACTTTTGTGTTTTGGTCTCCTTTAAGGATTGGGCAGCGCGACTCTATGCAATTCATGAGATCATCGGGCGATAAGTATAAATCAACACCTCGTATTAATCCAATCCAGTGAATATTTGACGAAGGAATGAAAGCCTTCAACTTTTTTCGGCAAGAAGAGGGTGGTTGGGGAAAAGATTAGCGGCACGTGCCGTGTTGAATGTGGTTTGAATTCGATTTCTTCCTTTGCGATGTACGGTATGGCTTTGATGCCTTCAACTTTACGTTCATAAAAGGGTTTACCCAAACCCATAGGGTGAAGATTGCCTATATGGGTTGTTTCAGTGGACTCAACGTAGATTAAGTAGGGCCCGGTGTGGTTTAACGGGTATGGACGCGAAGATTCGCTCCCATTGGAGTTTATAGGGGGAAGACGGTATCCCTAGAGATGAGCTCGGATTATCATGCGGGGTAACTGGAGATGATTCTGAGGTACGGTAATGGGTGCAAGCAAGGGTGCAACTTCAGTAGTGAAGACCTCCATACCTTTGTCAGGAGGTCGCGTGTACTTTCCTCCCCCACTTTTTCCTTCCATGACTCCGGTAGTACAAACCTGGAGTGTACCTACGTTATTTGAATTATTACTCAATATAACACAATTACAAAAACAAGAAGGGTAGATACACACGTAAGACACTGTGTATAGCAAGCGGACATTCCCCGCCACGAGGCGATTCTGACGACGAAACATAGTCGACAACCGACCCGTACGAGTAGGACACACTAACAGGTACTAGGGAGTGAATGGGTTGCTGTAAAGCAGCATTCTATCAAATCTGCCAACGAATGAAGACTTAATTTTAGTACTGTGGTTCCGTAGTTGGCACTGCTCAACGTTTGCACCAAGCCAATCGGTGGGAGTTGTGTGCATCTTTGGATTGTGTTTCGAAGTGGTGTTTGCGGCCTCGTGTCGTTTGTTTATGGTTCCGTCTTCTGATTTACTTTACTGAAAAACATTTCATACGATACAAGAACTGTCTGCGTTTACTGTGACCCGTTATTGCTATATCGTTTACTTCTAGTGTGGATAATACGTGCTCTGGTGTGTTTACATCTGTTAGTGAGATGTGAAGAATCAGCATCTTCACTTATTCCGTAATTGATGCATCCCCCTCCCTTATGTTTGAGTAAAAATAAAGTTTGCAATTCAATGTCTTGTTCCCCTGTGTCCTTTAGATTCTATTTCAATGAAATTGTTGCTTAGCCATGGGTAGCAGTGAGAAGGGGGGGGGGGGGGGCAGGCAATCGTGGTCCATAAGTGTAGTTATGGAAGTTTCATATTGAAAGCAGTGGGCATATTGATGATGATATATGAACTTTGGAGCTTTTGTACAAATGAATAGATCAATATTTAATTGATACAAGACTAAATTAAGATACTAGGGCCGTGAGAGAACTAATTTTAGCAAATGTGTTACCAACATTGAAGTAATTGAATATTATGTTTCTTTTCAAAAGTATATTCAAAGTATTTCTTTATTTCCATTTTTGCAAGCAATACCGAACCGTTGGTTTACGTGCGATATAGTGCAAATTTATATGGCATTTCTCTCTTTGTGTTGGCAGATTTACTAGAACGCAACATAACCTGAGGCGGTCTTATCTCTGAGCAGTTTTATAACCAAGAGTAACAAAACTCTCATATTCCATGATCCTTGCTCAGACCATTTTTGCAATTTGTGAACGGCGCTTTTCGCAATCCACCCTCAATGAAGAATACTACGTTAGGTGACAAATATTTACCTCACTAACCTTTTCACTTTTAACCTGCTACCTGAATTGATTGGTTATTTAGTTAGTTATTGTTGTTTTAAGGGGGCGGAACACCGAGGACATCTGCCCCACCAAAATTGGAACAATCATCATTGCAAGAGAACGAAACACAAATGGGCTATTGCACAATGAGCATCAATGCAATACAAAAGAATGAAGAATTATAATATGGTTGACATTGACTTAAACCACAACATTTAAAATTCTAGCGAATAACCCAAAATAACAATGAATAAGAGGGTAATTAACACAGTGTACACTTCGAATTCACGATAAGAGTGTAGCACGTGTTAATGGCGCCAGTGCGCCAGCAGATTAGGCAACTTGGCGCGTGTTACCATTCCTACAGGCAAATCTCGAATAGGAATAGTCGACTGTTGAGCGACAGTGGCGCCTTCTTGTAGAACCCCTTCTGTCGTTGGATAGACTTTTGCATTACCTATGGCCGTAAGAGGAATAGTTCTTAATTTTAGTCTACTCTCAGATTTCAAAAAATGAAGGCTAGACTGTGATGGGGGAGAGTCCATGTGAGTATGCCAGGTGTCACTTACATTGTTTATTACATATAGTTCGTTGTTTCATTAGACTGTGGTGAGCGAGGGTACATGTGAGTGTGTCTGATGACAGTTACTTTGTTTATTAGATATAGCTCATTATTCATTAGAATGTGATACAGCGGCTACGGTGGCGTAGTTGGTAGCATGCTGAGCTTCTATGCCCAAGATCGTGGGTTCAAACCTTGCCGAAGTCGTCGGATTTTTAAGAGCGTTAAAAATCCCTCAGTATGCCTTCCTTCGAAGGGGAAGTAAAGCCGGCCGTCCCATGTCATAGATGTATGGTATGTTAAAGAACCTTCCACTAATTACACCTCTGTGAAGATAAATTATAGGTTAAACATTTGACAAACGCTCTTTGGTTCCTGTGATCGTCGCCAGGAGCCGACTGCGGTGGCATCTGGTAACCAAATTCTGAATTAGTAGTCGTTGACAGTGGCGTTTGGCGGAAAAAGTAGGAACTACTTGAAGAAATTCAATGCCTGCAGTCCTTACTTGAATTGAAAACAGATAACGCACATTAATACAACCATCACAATTAACACTGGTTATCAGACAGATTCTACACACACACCCAAAGTACACGGGGCTACATGACCGCGTTGCCACAGCCCTTAAACTGAGGAACCAACCCGGCTGTGATAGGGGACGGTCCATGTGTGTCTGATGAGAGTTACATTGTTTATTAGATCAAGTTCATTGTTTCATTAGGGATGAGGGAGGGTCCATGTGAGTGAGTCTGGTGACAGTTACACTGTTTATTAGATATATTTCAGTATTTCATTAGACTATGATGAGTGAGGGTCCATGTGAGTGTGTCTGGTGACAGTTATATTGTTTATTATATATAGTTCATTGTTTCAATCGACTGTGATGGGGATGATCCACGTGAGTGTGTCTGGTGACATTTACATTGCTTATTAGATATAGTTCATTGTTGCATTAGCCTTTGGTGTGTGAGGGTCCATGTGAGTGTGTCTGGTGGCAGTTACATTGCTTATTAGATATAGTTCATTGTTTCATTAGACTGTAATGGGGGAAGGTCCATGTGAGTGTGTCTGGTGACAGTTATATTGCTTATTAGATATAGTTCATTGTTTCATTAGACTGTGATGTGGGAGGGTCCATGTGAGTGTGCCTGGTGACAGACTGTTTTAATGGTAGTATTTTATTGTTGGTAGAACTTTAGTTTTGTTTTCGTTAGTAGATTTTGGCATTTAGTTGTTAGTAGTGGTTAGTTAGAATCCCGCCCAAAGACAAGAAAACATGAACAGGCTCTACACACGATGGAGATTAAGATGCTCCGATAGACTCGTGTACTGACTAGACATGACCATGTCAGAAATATAGATGTTCGACAACAATTAGGTGTAACACCAATTACGGAGAAAGTGAAAGAAGCTCGTCTCCGTTGGCATGGTCATGTTATGAGAATGCCGGGCGAATCTGTCGCCAAAGTAGCATTCAAACTGGAACCCGGTGGAATGCGACCACGCGGACGACCTCGAAGCGTTGGATCGATAACATTAAGATGGATATGCACGATGTTGGCTTACAACCTGCAGATGTCAACGACAGGAAAAAGTGGAAAAGATATAATAGAGCAACGGACCCCGTACTGGGATAAACGCTAGGAAAGAAGAAGTTGTTAGTAAGAGTAGAAGGTTAGTATTTTTGTTACTAGAATTGCTCTAATGCTATATTCTGAAAGGGAGTAGCAGTCTTTCAGGATAAATCATTTCCTTACTTGTCTTATAGATGGTTAAGATATTAATACAATTAGGCAACTAATGGCTACACTGCGTTCTGCTGCACGGCTGAAAGCAACGGGAAACTACAGCCGGAATTCTATTCACGAGGATATATTCACATCACTATGCATAATTATATGTGATGATGGCCTCCTTCCTTAGAAAATTCCAATCCGGAGGTAAACTAGTACCCCGTTCGGATCTCCGGGTGGGGACGTGACAAAGAGGAAATCAGACATTCTACGGATTGGAGCGTGGAATGTTAGAAGTCTGCTGGGCAGTGGAAGGTTACAAAACTTATGAAAGAGAAATGAATAGGTTGAGGATGGATTTGGTTGGGATTATTGAAATGCGCTGGCAAGAATAACAGGACTTTTGATCAGGAGACTATAGGATCATTAGCACTAAATCAAACAACGGTTATGCGGGGGTAGGTCTCATATTAATTAGGAAACTTGGAAAGCGGGTAGAATATTCTGAGCAATATAGTGAACGGATTATTGTAGCTAAAATCAACACAATACATACGTGCACCACAGTGGTACAAGTATATATGCCTACTGAGACGATACTAGCTCACCTCGCCTGTAAGTACACATTATTTTGACCTTCGGTATGCAATTATTCTCGAGGTGTGACGTTGTAGTGCACTCAGCTCCGATAGAGCACAGCATCGCCTGGAAGAAGGTTGTAACTAGCTCGAGTCCACTTGGCGGCAGACTATGCTAGTATTGTCCTGGTGGTGAAAAGAAAGTTTTCCTTTGCCACCAAAACATAGTAACCTTAGTAACGACTGTTGTAACATTCACTTCGCTAATTATTATGTGTTTGGACATGGTCACAAATAGACGTAACACCAATGTAGTCAGCTGAAATTTGCAGATACTTAGTAGCCTTGAGCTACTCAGTCATAATACTTCATAATCTTTCGTCGAAGTTGGTTCTACCAGAAAAAGTATCGAAATGGAATAGGCCTAATAAAGTTTTATTTAATTAATTTTCATTGTGGATGGCAGTCAGTAGTGTTAGTTCTCGTGTACGCATTGGATGTGAAATGATTTATACTACGTAGGAATGGATACCAAACATGTGCATATCGACAAGAAATGCAACTTCCTTTTGTATTAATATTTAATAAGTTGTTTAAAACAACTTAGAGGAAGGAAGTATGATATTGGTATCATATGAAGCCAAGTTGGGAATTTGTAAGTATTTGGTGAATGATGTAATGTTCCTAATCGAAGTAAGTAATTATGTTTTATTTGATGTGCACGTGTAGACTTGGTATGATGGTTGCAACTTAATACGTCACCTCCATGATAACTCGCGAAGCTGGTTGACATACATTTAGCAGTGTGGATTGTTGGAATATGTGACCATGGTTTGTGTTGGTCACACTGTTAATCAGTAAACCTGCTCCATAGAGATATGTTCCTCTTTTGTTTTTGTTTTGGCGTGTATAAAAGAATGTTGTATCACCTTGTTCGTTCAGTTCTGTTCTAGTAAATCTCGAGTACATTAAACGTGTGTTCATTTTAATTGCCTGTGTGCCTCGTAATCCTACAGGTTATGGGCCCAGCCACGAATCCACCGTGCGAATATAAAGTGCGTATGATGGACTGCTCGTTATATGAACTGTGAATTTCGTTACTTATCGAAATCAACATGTCTGCAACCAGCGCCTCGTTACCGGCTATAGATAAGCTGCGAGGTAGTCTAAATTACGTGGATTGGCGATTCGAGATAGAAAACGTCCTAAGACTCGAAGATCTGTGGAGCTGTATAGTTGGCTACCAGGATGGAGATACTACAACATCTGCGAAGAAAGCGAAAGACGAAAGTCGGGCTAGGGCCAGACTTAACCTCATGGTGGATAAATCAATTTTCCCAATCGTCATGCCTTGTAAGACCGCGAAGGAAGTGTGGGAAGCTCTTGAAAAGGCCTACTCAGATAAAGGAGTGAATCGGTGGATCGTCATCTTGAAGAAATTGTGCAAAGTTAAATTAAAGCACTACAAGACGATGGAAGAGTATGTTAGTGAGGTTATGGGACTTGCTCAGCAACTTGCGTCTATGAATAAGGCACTGGACGACGAATTTGTGGCAGCTCCTATGCTGAAAGGTCTACCAGATGAGTTTCAGCCTATGGAGTTACTACAACATCTGCGAAGAAAGCGCAGTTGGAAAGTTCCGGAACAGACCTTACTGCAGACACAGTCCGAACAAAGTTGCTACAAGATACTAGGAGTGGGAAAAGTACACACATCAAAAAAAGTTTTGCATCACCTCGGTTCCAAGAGTTCCGGAACCGTTAAATACAAAGGGAATAGAGATCAACACAAACAACATTTCAGCTCGTTTTATTGCTCATGAGACCCACACATTGCATGTTGTACCATCATACAGCTAGACTTTCAGCATTTGTGGTCCAGATTGCAGTACACACCACTACCTCTAATACCCAGTAGCACGTCCTCTTGCATTGATGCATGCCTGTATTCGCCGTGGCATACTATCCACAAGTTCATCAAGACACTGTTGGTCCAAATTGTCCCACTCCTCAACGACAATTCAGCGTAAATCTCTCAGAGTGGTTGGTGGGTCAAAACGTCCATAAACAGCCCTTTTCAACATATCCCAGGCATGTTCGATAGGGTTCATGTCTGGCGAACATGCTGGCCACTGTAGTCGAGCGATGTCGTTATCTTGAAGGAACGCATTCACAAGATGTGCACGATGAGGTCGAGAATTGTCGTCCATGAAGACAAATGCCTCTCCAATATTCTGCCGATATGGTTGCACTATGGGTCGGAGGATGTCATTCAGGTATCGTAAAGCCGTTTCGGAGCCTTCCATGACCACCAGTGGCGTACGTCGGCCCCACATAATGCCACCCCAAAACATCAGGGAACCACCACCTTGCTGCACTCGCTGGACAGTGTGTCTAAGACGTTCAGCCTGACCAGGGTGCCTCCAAACACGTCTCCGACGATTGTCTGGTTGAAGGCATATGCGACACTCATCGGTGAAGAGAACGTGATGCCAATTCCGTGGGGTCCATTCAGCATGTTGTTGGGCCCATCTGTACCGCGCTGCATGGTGTCGGGGTTGCAAAGCTGGACCTCGCCATGGACGTCGGGGGTGAAGTTGCGCATCATGCAGCCTATTGCGCACAGTTTGAGTTGAAACACGACGTCCTGTGGCTGAACGAAACGCATTATTCAACATGGTGGCATTGCTGTCAGGGTTCCTCCGAGCGGCAATCCGTAAGCAGCGGTCATCCACTACAGTAGTAGCCCTTGGGCGGCCTGAGCAAGGCCTGTCATCGACAGTTCCTGTATCTCTGTACCTCCTCCATGTCCGAACAACATCGCTTTGGTTCACTCTGAGACGCCTGGAAACTTCCCTTGTTGAGAGCCCTTCTTGACACAAAGTAACAATGCGGACGCGATCGAACTGCGGTATTGACCTTCTAGGCATGGTAGAACTACAGACAACATGAGCAGCGTACCTTCGTCCTGGTGGAATGACTGGAACTGATCGGCTGTCGTACCCCCTCCGTCTAATAGGCCCTGCTCATGCATGGTTGTTTACATCTTTGAGCAGTTTTAGTGACATCTATGAACAGTCAAAGGGACTGTATCTTGGATACAATATACACAGTCAACGTCTATATGCCGGAGATCTGGGAACCGAGGTGATGCAAAACTTTTTTTGATGTGTGTACTTACAAGCCATCCAAGGATTCTGTTCTGTTTTCACGAGAAGACAAGACGAAGAAGAAGCCCTTCTGCTGGAAATGCAAGAAGCCAGGACACTGGAAGCGGGATTGCAGGAAAGAGGAGATGCAGAGCTCAACTCAACAGAAGTCGAAGAAAGACAAGATGATGCTGGCGAGCGATGGACAAGCATTAAGTGCAAGGGCCTGAGTAGGGGGGTAGTGGTGCTTCTAACGCACTAACCTGTGTTGTCATAGTGTCTGTGGGCAGCGCTTGGCGATATCTCGCGAACCCATGGTCGGATGTTGACAAATGCGGTGTCGTTGGACTCGGGTTGACGCCCTCTTTTCAATGGACCACTCATTTTAACCCCTAAATAAAACCTACCCCTACTAGGGGGTGAAATTGTAATTTTTTAGTGAAAGTCTCTTTTCAAATGCGACATGTATAAGGTGCACTGCTAAAATGAACTTAAATGTTGTTGCTCATATAGCGCATGCGTTTTACGAGATGCCGCTATGGATCAACATTTTTGTTTTTGTTTTTTACGCATGCGCACTTGGGATTTTTGTAAGAGGGCAAGCTCTTTGAAAAAAATGATTGATAAGAAGGGGTTTTGGTGGTGAGGAGAGAACCAGATAGTCGCCTACTTTCCTACGAAGTTTGCCGATATCTCTCGAACGCAAGGTCGGATTTGGACGTGTGACGTGTCAAATCGCTTGTCTCAAAGCCCTATATATGCTATTAATAGGTTAAAGTTTTGAGAATGAGGGAAACAGGCTTTTTGGGGGTAAAACCATGATTTTAGACTTTTTCCGATATTTCACGAATGCAGGGTCGGATTTGGTCCTATGACGTGTCAAATGGCTTGTCTCGAAACGCTCTTTATTTTGGAAATGGGTTAAAGTTTTTGAGAATAAGGGAAACAGAATGTTTTGGGAAAAAACCGTGATTTTAAACTTTTTGCCGATATCTCACGAACCAATAACGCTAGAGGCATGTACGACGGGTCCAAGGACTCGGGGTGACGTCCTCTCTGCTATGGACCACTCGTTGTAATTTGAAAAAAATGGAAACTAGATTTTGGGGTAAACACGTGTTTTTTGTGATTTTTGACGATATCTCACGAACCAATAACGCTAGAGACGTGTACGAGGTGTCCTAGGACTCGGGCTAACGCCCCCTTTCAAATGTGGTAGATATGTTTTCCAAAATGATAATTCACAAAGGGCCTAACGCCATACATGTTGAAGAAACGTTTTCTTTTTCTTTACCTGTTTATAATGTTTATGAAGCGTGGTGGTTGAGAGAGACGATTCGGCTGGGTGTGTGTTTCAACGAACATGTCGCTTAGCACAAGGACCATGCTTAATAGAACAATCGCTATTTCGGCGGGTCGGTGTACGACAGAGCGAGGGTTCGCTTTCTGATATTTTACCTTTAACGTGTAAACGGTGATGAGAACTTGGTTCTATGTTGGTCGAAGCGAGTACAGAAAACAAACTTGCAGACGAGCAGGAGGTGAATGTCATTTGAGCTTATTGGAAGGCGTTGATCTGACTTGACAACAGGTGCAATGGAAAAAATGACCATGACGCTTGAAGGTGAAATAATCTGACCATTGTGGTGGCAGGGTAGTGCGAAATGCATGTGAACACACGTGTGAAACCACATGAGGGCTAAACCAGTGACATCCTGTCTTGCTTCGTACGTGACAAAATGCAAGTTCATGTGAAATTTGATCTACCACAGGTGTTCGCTTGGGACGTTAGCTGTCCACGTGCACGATAACTGTTATCAAGTTACACCCTGTTTGCTTCGTACGTGACAAAATGCAAGTTCAGGTGAAATTTGATCTGGCACAGGTGTTCGCCTGGGACGTTAGCTGTCCACGTGCGCGATAACAGAATGTTCAAAGCGTGGGAAAAAAAGAATATACACGCAACGTAACATATATAAAGACATGTTGTTATCATTTCCACACTCACTTAAGTGACTACCTTTGAACACACTGCGTTGCGTGAAACACTTGGTCTTGTTTAACAGTTTTGGTGTTGGTGGAAAATACTTAACCTTGTTGTGGGGTAGGTATATATTTATTCATTTATATATTTATTGATTTATATATATTTGCATGCAATTATTTATTGATTGTTAAAATTATAATTAAATGTTTATTTATTTATTTGCAGATAACCGGTATAGCCTACCTGTTGCATGAGTGTGTGTGAAAACGATATTAAAGAAAGAGAGAAAGACAGACAGCTAGAAAAGGAAACCATTTCCACACTAGCCCACGAGACGGGAATAAAGCAAAGCATTACACGTCAAGGTGAGATTTGTCCTTTTATATATATAACCTGTTTGATTTTGTTTTGTTTATGAAATGCATAAACTATATGGAATGGATATACTTATGGTGGTTTATTTTATTTCTTTTTAGATATTTGGAATAAAAGGGTTTACCGCTATAGCAAATACAGCTAAAATCCAAGAGGCTCTAGTTTGCGACCATTGCCAGACAGTCTACATGTCTAAACTCAGGTGAGAGTGTTCTTTCAAAATAATGTATTTTGCCACTGCTACCGATAGCCTAACTTGGGAACCCCTAAACAGTTGTTTCAAATCGCGTGTGTGCTCTGTCCGCGTGGCCAATGTTAGAAAAAGTTTGATTCCCAAAGAATTTTTACAATCTTGTTTTGAAATTTTCAAAATTGAAATTTGCACAGCGCAAAGGTTGCATACGGCTTTAAAGGTGAATACAGAACTGGTGTGCGATTTCATATATAAAAAAGGACATAGAGCATAAAGAGACATTCTATATTTGCAGTAAAATGCAAGAGCTTTTGATAGCCGATAATCTGAACGAGTGGTATCAAAGCCATGTGGTGAATGCCTTGCTATCAAAATTTGATAAACTGCAACAAGGACCCAGTGGTTTAGCGTTAGACAAAATTCATCATTTGCAAATCAACATTTGTCAATTCAACCCGTTGAATGCTGGGTCTAGCTTTATTGAAACACCACCAGCAATAGCTTCGAAAAAGGCTGTGGTGAATATTGAAAATATTGATGATGATTGCTTTCTGTGGTCTGTGGCTGCGTTTTTGCAACCAGCACAACGTGACAGTTGTCGACCAGGAAAGTACAAGGCCAAGTTTGAAGAATTAAAACAAACTTTAAATTTAACTAGAGTGTCGTTCCCTATGGACTTAACCGAGATCCATAGGTTTGAACAAGACAACCAGGACTTTTCGTTCATAGTGTATGGCCTTGATGGTGATGAGATTGTGGGTCCTCTTTATGCCACAAAAGAACCGAAACGACACCACATTCATCTTTTATATTTATCTGTAGGAAAGGTGAATCACTCTTGCTTAATTAAAAGCCTGAGTAGATTGATAAGCAGACAAGTGTCTAAGCACGCTGGTGTAAAACATATTTGTGATCGATGCTTGCAATATTTTAAAACCCCTACGCTTTTGGAACGTCATAGGGTAGATTGCGTTTCTCAGGAAGCGGTGAGATTGATATTGCCACAAGGGGACAAGGCTGTGTTAAAGTTTAAGGACATTCATAAGCGTGACACTGTTCCCTATGTGGTATATGCAGATTTCGAAGCTCTCACTACACCCATGGCGGGATGTGAACCAGATCCCACCATTAGCTCAACCACACCCATTCAAAAACATGAACCCTTTGCCATAGGATTTAATGTGGTGTGTGCCTATGACCCCACACAATCCGTTTACAAATACCGTGAGGGGCCAGATTGTGCCAGATGGTTCTTGGATGAACTTGTCAAGTTGGCCGACCATGTACAGAAATTACTGGACCACCCAGTACCCATGAGCCTATCTCAAGAACAGCAGCAGCAGTATGAGCATGCCATGACATGCCATATTTGCGAAAAGCCTATTTTAAGTAGTGAGAAAAAAGTCAGAGACCACTCGCATTTTACAGGGGAGTTTCGTGGAGCTGCGCATAGTAAATGCAACTTGAACTTTCCAGCTCCTCGTTTCATCAATGTCTTTTTCCACAATCTGGCAAATTATGACATTCAGTTTTTGATTCGTGAATTGGGTCATGTCAACAAGGGCTCGTTTACCATTATTCCCCAAAACCATGAGCGTTTTACAGCCCTGACATGGAGGTTGAGCGACTTTAGCATTCGATTTTTGGATTCCTTTAAGTTTATGGCATCCTCGCTAGACAGCCTTGTGAATGGCTTGAATGAGGAGGAATTAAGAAATACTAGAATGCATTTTAATGATCCTGAGCAATTTCAATTGTGCATTCGGAAAGATATATTCCCGTATGATTTCTGCAACAGCTGGGACGTGTTAAAGCAAAGAAAACTCCCACCACAAGAGAAATTTTACTCGAAACTAACACGCAGTACCGTTTCCGATGAAGACTATGCACATGCATGTCAAGTTTGGCGAGTGTTTGGCATCAAGACGCTAAGTGAATATGCTTTGCATTACCTAAAACTGGATGTATTGCTGCTCACTGATGTGTTTGAAAAATTCCGTAACTTGGGTCAACACACTTACGGTCTTGACCCGGCTCACTATTATACGAGTCCTGGGCTCTCGTTTGATGCCGCTTTGAAATACACTCAAGTGGAATTGGATTTACTCACTGACGTAGACATGGTTCTATTTTTTGAAAAGGGCATTCGTGGCGGCTTTGTGTCGCTTAACCAACGCCATGCCGAAGCGAACAATGTCTATATGCCTGATTATTCACCAGACAAACCAGAATCGTACTTAATGTACTATGTCGTGAATAATTTGTACGGTTACGCCATGAGTCAGCCTTTGCCCTATGGAAAGTTTGCTTGGCTGACAGAGAAACAAGTGTCAGAATTTGATGTGAACATGGCTAGCCAAGGAACAGGCCGTGGATATGTGCTAGAAGTGGATATTGAATATCCCTCATCCTTGTGTGATGAACATGCCGATTTCCCATTCTGCCTTGAGCAAATGGTTCCCCCTGACAGTAAAGTGAAAACTGAAAATCTCATGGGCACACTTTACAACAAAAATCGGTATGTGCTACATATCCAAATGTTGGTGCAATGCCTCGCCCAAGGCTTGGTGTTGAAGAAAATCCACTGGGGTATTTCTTTTGCTCAAAAAGCATGGCTTGAGCCATACATGCGACTCAACACAGAGCACCGACAAATGGCAACACAGCAGTATGAAATTATTTTTTTAAAATTAATGAACAACTGCATCTATGGCAAGTCTATGGAGAATGTTCGCAAATACCGTGACATTAAATTGGTCAATGTCTGGGAGGGGCGGTGGGGTGCCCGGCGGTACATTGCCAAGCCAAATTTCAAATCGATCAAAATTATCGATGAGGATTTGGCTACTATTGAAATGAGTAAGACCAGCGTGACCATGGATAAACCCATTTACTTGGGTCATGTCATTTTAGACTTTTCTAAATCGGTCATGTATCGATTTCACTATGAGTTTGCCAAACGCCATTTTGAGAACGTCTCTCTTTTGTATATGGATACGGACTCATTCATTTACCACATTCGCCACTGCAACCCCTATGACGTCATGAGGCAGCATAGTGACTGGTTCGACACTTCTTGCTATAGTGCTGACAACGTGTTTCAGCTGCCCATAAAAACAAGAAGGAAATTGGCGTTTTAAAAGATGAATGCGGTGATTCCATTATGACGGAATTCGTAGGTTTGACCTCAGAAATGTATGCTTACCGCACACTCGACATTAAGGAAGCCAAAAGAGCAAAAGGTGTAGGTAGGGCAGTGGTAAAATCGCTACGTGTTGATGACTATCTAGCGGTTTTACGCACGGGCAAAGCTATGTCTCATACACAGTGCAGGATACAATCCAGCAACCATCATTTGTATCTTGTGGAACAGAGAAAATGCACCCTCGCCTCCATGGATAACAAGCGTGTGTGGGCTGATGACCTGCTCACCAGCCTGCCCTGGGGTTATGATCGCAAAGAGGAGGAGGTGTGATTTCACTGTTTAATCGTTTATGGGACATAGCTTTATGTAACCTGTAGATTTAGTATTTTGTAAATATTGTTTTCTGTCATTGTAAATAGTAGATTTTGTAAATAGTGGCAACCCACATGGACCTTTGCTCTTTAAAAAGTTCTATGCAATCTTTTTTTTTTTTTATTTTTGATTGGTGAATAGTTTGATTCTTTTAAGCTGTAGAAAGTTTTTTTATTGTAAACATGAAATAAGTAAGATTTTTAGTAACGTTAATAACTAGTATTTAATTATTTTTCGTAATGTAAATGATAAACTAAAAAAGTTATTTTGGGATGAGTGTGCATGTCGAGAATGTGCTTTTGGGAATAAATAAAGTGGTTGTGTTTGTTCCCAAAGACAGGTGTGAATGTATGAGTGGAGAGAGAAAGCTGGTGTGTATGGTTGACCAGAGCAAACACGGTGAGGTAGGGTGTGTGGGTGGGGAGGGGGTAAATGGTCACTTATATACTCATTTTGTTTTCAATAGTTTTGTTTTTTCATTGAAATGTGGCAGTCAAAAGACATTATTTTGTAAAAACAGTCTTACCTGCAGTAGTCGTAGACCTCGACGTTTCTCCAAACACCCATAAACACTTTGCAGCATCGCCATGGTCAAGCACTTGCATCAACATCATTGTCAAATCTCAACTTTCGACATACACCAAATGGAAAAATGTGAAAACAACAAAATGGAAAATCCATGTTTCCATATCACCAAAAACGCAAAACTTAAAACGGACATTTTTAAAAACTGGAAATGGCCATGTGTGAAATATGAAAATTCAAAAAACTTCAAACGGACATTGTTATAAAAGTGTCATCAGCAAAATGGAAAAATCCATATAATCAAAAAACGTTAAACTTGAAACGAAAGTTTTCAAAAACTGTAAATTGCAAATTGGCAAATGACAGTGTGTGAATTCATCATGTGTGAAATGTGTAAAATGAAAAATCAGCCATCAACATCACGATTTCTTAAAATTAAAAATAACACAACATCGTGCTCTGGTAAACCTTTGTTTTTTATTTCATAGTCATAGTGAATTGACAAAAGAAATATAGAATACAAACAAATCCCAATTCCTCACTTCTCAATGTTTATGTCCATGCATCATCAACTTTCCTTTCATAGCACTCATGACAATCAGGGCTGCCATTCTTTCACCCACTGAGGCATCACTGGATGTGAAACGTTGTTTAGCTTTCTTCAATAACAATTTATCTGCCACATGTCTTAAACCAGGATGACTATGGCGATAAGAAAGGTCATGTTCCTTGCATGCTTGATCCAAAAGATTAATGGGTACATCACCACGTTGTAAACGTTTTTCGAGACGAGTTCCAGGGCCGCAAAAACGATAACCTGGAAGATGGATTTCGAAAGGTAGGTATTGAATCACTTTGTCAATGACGCCATTGCCAGTACAGGTCTGGCATATCCTTTTCCATCGATGGTAAAAAGGTTTGGTCTTCCTCCTCCTCTGTGGACGATGTTTGTGTTTGTTGTTGTTGTTGTTGCTTTTTCTCGCCATGACACTCGTGGAATGATTCAACAAAGTCTTTACATGGACTTTTATGACCGTGATACAGTTTCACTAGCTAGCAAGTCGCACACTGACGCATAGACGGTATTTTTGCCATGGCCACTTGCTTATGGTGATCGTAATCCGTACAGGGTTGCAATTCACTCAACACAGGGTCTTGAGTCCATGATTTTGGTACATGTTGCCAGATTTCTTTGACCGCGTTGGCGGCCACATAATAAATGAACGACTTGGGCAGCGCCAAGAGTTCCTCTTTGGTAAAACTGTCTAGTTTCTTTTTGCACACAAAGAACTTGCCGATGGCTTTGTCCGTAGCATTGCCTTTCTCCATGGTATCACGTGCTGTAGATGTTTACACGTCGCTTGTAGAAATCTCACTGGCGTCATTCACAGGTAAATCTTGAGTTATAATTTTGTTCAACAACTCCCAGCAGGCATGGGTGGTTAACCAATGAAAGAGATGCCACGCATGCGATAGGGCTGTATGGGTAATGTTGCCACAGGAACAAGTATCCATGAGCGTTTGCAGGGAGGGGCAGCCCAACTCCATGAGGTCGATACATTGGCAGTAAGACGCCAAAAATAGTTGCAACCATTGACGTTTTTCATTACCTTTCACAAATACCACATTGGCCGAGGACAAGTGTGCTTTCATGACTACGTCCAAATATTTATAGGAAATGGTTCCCTGATTCCAGTCTAGTTGCCTATGATTTTCAATCCACTGGGTTTGTTTACGGTCTTTTTCACACAACAAATCAAAAGCATGGGGTGGTTTAAATAGCAAATGCGTAGCTTGTGATATCCAAAACGTAGTACAATCGATAATGGCCACTTGTTTAAATATAAATTTGTTGTCACCAATGTTAAACCCTTGGCAATCCACAATGAGTGTGCGCAACATGTTGACGCTTGCCTGGACCAAGTTCAACTGACGACTGACTGACGATCAGGTGTGATCATGGCATGGACTTACCTGCCATGCTAGTTTCAAATTGAGGTTAGGGTAGGACAGGGGGACCATGCAAAAATAAGAATTTAAGAATTACATCATTTTATTATCATAACACGTCTTACAGGCTTTTGTAATTTTAGGATAAGGACGATACCAACTGATACAACAATATAGTCTCTTGTGTTTGTAACGTCCGTAACACCGATGATGTCCCAATGTCTCTAAACTAGGCGTTTTTGATGGTGAGCTGCTCACCGAAGCACCATGGATAGATACCATACGGTCCACATGTATCGTAACTTGTTTTTTTTTTCATTATCCAGGGACACAAGTGAGGGATAGCTTGAATGACAGGGTATATTTCCCACTTCCATTCTGCATAGGTAGGGGCAAGTGGGTGACCAGCGCTGATGTTCCTGCATGGGTTCATCGCCCTCCTGCCATTGGTCTATGATGATGGGGCAAAAGGCACATTTCACTTCATCTCTTGTTTTTAAATAGTAGAATCTAGCGGCGGCCAAGGCTTGAGGGTTTATGAAAGGCACCGGCCACGTGGCAAAAGTCTTGAAACGTTGTTCCTCAGAGTTTAAATTCATGGATGTGACTTCTCTTGAGGCTTTAAAGCAAGACATGACTGAGCGGCTTGACGTGGGATGACCTGTTATTTATACACTCGTCACTTGGTTGGATAGTGGATAATAGTTGACTTGTTTGTGATGAATAGTCAAACAGTAGGCCGTGGTAGGCTGGTACATTGTCATGCGTTTCAAAATCAAGTCGAATGTAGATATTGGATGGCTTGACAGACTCTTCCAGGTAAGAACAGTCAAAGACAATCAGTGGCGCTTTTGCCTTAAACGCTTGGGGTAGTAGCATGGGGCCGTTCTCTTTTTGATAATACGACCATCGAAATTTAGAAAACAAGTCGTACAGGGGGCCAAACTTATTTTTTGAAAAATCCAAATCCAGTCCTTCATAGGGAAACACAGCTCCGTTGAGGAAAAGACGTGCATTTCTCAATTGCAGGTGATCAAATTTCGTGGCATCTTTGGTTTGTTGATACTTGCGATTCGTTTGAAAACCCACGATCAGGTAGAGAGGTCTCTCTGTATAGCGAGCTGTTTTTACAGACCAACTGTGTGTGTTGGTGGTGGGCAATAATGGATACTCATGGAGTGCCCAGCTTCTAAATTCCATGGGTAGAGGCATATCTCTCTTTACCATTTTGAGTATGTCTAGTTTTTTGCTATCTTCAAGGGTCACATGAGGCACTTTCCATAGCAAGCGTTGTAGTTGAATTTTTGAATCAATGGGGGCATTGTCGGCTCCCTTGAGTGCATTATTATCCCTCCTGTCTCTCACTAGATAAAGCACTTGCCTTGCGTTGATCACAATGCGTTGGTGATCTTCGGCAAAGCCTAAAATCAGTTTAAGAGGTAAATATCCAGTAAAGGTCCCATCGGTGTGTACCATCCAGTCATTGGTCGGGTCAGGACACCAACCTGCCATGCAAAGTGTTTTACCTTCTTCCTCACTATAAGAGGGGTATAGTTTCATGACACTGGAAATGCCCACATTTCGAGTGCTATCCACCACGATATCGTTAATGACATACCTCACTTCAGAAAACAGAAAGGCCAAACCATGGTTGGCCAACTTGGATGTGGTGAGTGTAGAGCCATCGGCTTTGGTGAGCCGACCTTCAATCTGAATGACACTTTCATGCGGTAGGGTGTACATATCTTGGTTGTTGATAACAAATTGAATTTTATCATTGTTATTGAGACCAGGTGTTTGAGCTTGATAGGAATGGAGATCAATTCTTACCACTCCTGGTTGCTCCTCGATGCGGTTCGCTATCTCTAGGATAGAATTCATTATGAGGGTTGACGTGGTAACCCAAATGCTGTAAAATCTGCTTGTCTTGAGATGTTAACGTGTATTCACGTGGCAAACAACTAACACCATTCCTAGACGGTGTTGTTGCTTTATACACAAACTTCATAGTGGCTTTAGCACCAACTTGTAAGTCGCTGGTGTGGTAGAATCTAGATCAATGAGTTGTTGATCTCTATTGATCAGTCTTAATGTTATATTACTAATACTATCGACAGCCACAGAATGAAAAAGCACCACTGGAGGGTTTTCACGAATAATACACCCACTGGGCGATGTCACAATAAAGTCATAAAGCGAATGCGATGGTTCTTGATTGGTGTACACTTGGCTAATAATATTACACGTCACCGACACATGATGGTCCTCAATGAATTTCACTTCATGGTCCGAATCATGTTTTTTGTTGGGCTCCAACACACGTGGTTTAAATCCTAGTAATGGGCCAATGGAATCGGGGTGAGTTTTAAAGTCAATGTTGAATGTGGAGAAAATACTGCAGCGATGAGTGTTGGTATTTCCTACAAGTTCAAACTTGCGCGTTCCATCGAGAAATGACTTTAAACCATACTCATTGATCAACACCACATAAATGTGTTCATAAATATCATCGATCGTGTATCCACCAGAGTTCAGGGTGAGCATAGAATCATCATAGTAAAACTTGTTGTTCACATTTTCACGTATGTTGTATATTCGATTGTACGTTTCAAGAGAAACAAGTCCTAAACCATAGGGTTTTTCACTCAATTCGATAGGCGGGTAAAAGTCTAGGCTGACTTCAGGTCCACGTCCATGCAGTGTAAACGTTTTACTTTCTGGCGACAGACTGGTGGCGTTTTTGCTTATACTGCGTCTTATATTTAAAAAAATAAACACAAACGTCCACACTGTTGGCTGCTAAACGTTTGCTCTCGTTTCACATTATAATATATCTTGTTTCTGTTTCCAAAATAGGTCACTAGTTCCATGGGCGGAGGCAAATTCCCAAAACTGTCAAAGTACCATACCATGGACCCCTCTTTGACATAAGCTACATAATGCGTCCCTGGTCCTCGGTGATCATCCAAATTGACAACAGCACATTCCTGTTTCCAGGGTCGTGGGGGTAATTGGTTTCGCATAAACACACCTCGAAAATGAGAAAGCTTCAGTTGTTTAGCATAGCTTTCCACTTGTTGATGCGTCAGGGCATGTCTCGCTATGGCTGAGGTTAATTTTTTTTAATACTTCGAAATGGTGAAATCCCAAATCCTTGTTGATAATAGGCTGGCTTTAAATTGGCATTTCTAGCCCCCATGGCAATCGCTTCCATCGTTTCATTGTGTCGCTGACTTTCTTTGAGTTGTTGCTTGCCCTGCTGCGCGGCTTTAATGGTTTTCGCCACTGCACTGGCACCGCCCAAAAGTGAACCCAGAGCAGCCAAACCGGCAAATAATGCAGGTAAAAATCCCGCTTGTTTGGGGATGGGAATCACTCGTCCTTGGTTTGAAACCTGTCGCCGACGTTTTGGAATAACATGTCTCTGTGCTGCTCGAAAGGCTTTCCTTATGGTCAATACATTATTTTTTATTTTTTTCTTTCGCAAGGGCTTGTCCACGAATGTCTTAAGCCCAGGCTTTGCCAAGGACAAAGTCCTTTTTTTAGTCTTTCTCACCGCATACCTTTGTTTCACCATGATGATAATGACCAACAACCTTTCACAAGAAAGTTTAAATCACAACTAACGTCAGATGGTTATTTCATGGCTGTATATTCCAATTCCACATAAAGTGGGAAATCGTTTATGGTTTTTCCTGCTTGATTTTCATCCCATGTCAACATGAGATGAAAGGATAATTCGTCACCTGCATTGACCATTTCATGGTTATGGTCCAACATCCTATGACCATTTATCTTTATTTGTAAATGGTTCTTATCAGGTATGGCATATTTGATGTGAATGGTTCCATCATAGTGTAATCGATAGTGGCTTAATCCTGAAGCAAGCACATAGGTCAAGTGCTGATCATGGACTAGCGGTATATGGTTTCACTCATTCAAAGGTTTTTCATTTGTCAGATACACTAAAAATACAGATGGGATAAATTTATAAAGCCTTTTCATTTCATAGGTCATGTAACGCTTGGTACAAACATCGTCTTCGTCTTGTGGGTCTTCCACATGAATAATCCGATGGTGATTAGCGCTATAGCCATTCACCTTAAGCTGGGGCACTTTGTCATAAAACTCATACACTTTGTTATCCACATACTTTTTCGTAGTAACGTCTGTGGACACTTGAGGATGTTTTACATGGGTTAACCGCTTTCCCTTAAAGTCATAATCTCCCTGTTTTGTGCGTGGCACTACTGCCCTATCCACATAGTGTTTATTAGCAGGATCTGTTTCTTGTTTAGGATCATGTATGGGGACTGGCCTAGCTTTAGCCATCAACGCACGTCCAAAGACATCCATCGTCAACCTGTAGTACCAGTCTACTGTTTCTATGACAAGGTTCGGTGTCCTGTATATAGACAGCCTGCTAGCCTGTCTAAGCCTTAGTTGAAATGAAGATTATTAAGCAGCAAGAGTCATTCCCCGTGGGGGACATGGTTTCCCATCTCTGTCCCACATCACGTGAACAACGCCATGGTTCACTGTTTCCATCTTCCATTCGCTGCATCATTGTGGGGCCTTCCGGCTGTGGAAAGACAAATCTTTTGCTAACGCTCATTACAGCGCCCAATGGTCTGCGTTTTCAAAATATTTATATTTTTGCAAAATCTCTCTACCAACCCCTCTACGTGTTTCTGGATCAAGTCATGTCTGGATTACAAAAAGAGAATATGGGTTATTTTATATTTTCCATGCAAGAAAATGTGATTTCACCGGATGAGGTAAAGCCTGATTCACTCATGATTTTCGATGATGTATCCACTGAACGTCAAGGCATCATTCAAAGCTATTTCAGCATGGATCGTCACAAACATATCGATTGCTTCTATCTTGGACAAACGTATTCTAAAATGTCCAAACAGTTGATTCGTGACAATGCCAAAGTCATTGTTTTATTTCGTCAGGACGAGAGGAACAGTTGTCACATTTATAATGAACATGTGAATCCTGATATGACCTTTCAAATGTTTACAGAATTGTGTGCCAAGTGCTGGAACACTCAACGTCATGCCTGTTTAGTAATTGACAAACAAAGTGAACTCAACCAAGGACGGTATCGCTTAGGGTTTGATCATTTTATTTCTATTTAAGGCCCTGTCTCATTCCCCGTCAAGTCATTTGTCAAGACACCATGACGTTAGCAGAGAGTCAATTGAAAAAGCATATTATTAGAGCAAAAAATACTATTCGCCAAAAGTTTCGTCAATTGAAACAATCACGTGCAAATCATTCTTTGTTTATTCAACAACATTTAGCACCTCCACTAAAAGCCATGTGTAAACCCTCTTTCAAGACATCTGAAACGCTACCCACCGTTTCACAAGCCACGCAGACGCTGCACGAGGACTCTGAGGAAGAGGAACAGGAACAGGAAGATTTGACTAGTGTTAGTGAAGTTGAGGATGAGGAGGGACAAGTGTTTACGCCTCAAAAAAAAGGCCGCACCCCTTGCAGAGTTTTTGAGAAAAAAGAAATCCTTGGCCATGGTCGATACACCTTGCCCTTCCAAAGCGTCTCCGTTTTCACAACTCTCAACCCTCAACATAAAGCTCAACTGAAAACCATTTTAATAAAATATTATGGATGAACATTGGAACCCTATTTCACTGATCTATTTATTGGAAACACTGATACCACGTATGGTATTCGCTATGAGGATGATAGTATTAAAATTGGCGATTCGTCCATTAAATTTGCTCGTACTAAAGCTGTCATTAAAAACATCAACTATAAATTAACCCCAGGACTGTTAAAGCTGCTCTTTTCTCGGACCCCCTCTCCCCATGATTACACGTCAGAGGATCTTAACAAATATAAATCCATTTTATTGGATACCCATGCCCACAAAAGACAGTATGATCCCGCTCAACAAGTG
Source organism: Meconema thalassinum (assembly GCA_946902985.2). NCBI lineage: Eukaryota > Metazoa > Arthropoda > Insecta > Orthoptera > Tettigoniidae > Meconema > Meconema thalassinum. Next base: position 304,991,873 of record OX336393.1, read on the forward strand.
AATGCCAATATATCTCAAAAATATAAAACCATCATTGCAAAAATGTTTCCCACCAGTCAAAGTACTCGTCGTAAAGCGTTCGCTTCGGGAGTGACATTTAAACCATTAAAACCCCTTGTGGATGTTACCTACTGGCACAATCCCAATAAGCTCGTCCAGCGGCTACAGTTGTTGCATGCCTCACGTCAGGCTGGCCATACCGGTCACGATTGGGAAATTCAAGAAATTGAACAAGAACTTCGAAATGCCAATATTATTGTTTAAGCCCTCACCCATTAAAATGGGTATTGCTCACGAGTTGCATCGCCCAGCTAGGCGTCACTATCCGCGACTCAAGGTGATTTCACGAGGTGTGGATGAACTTTGGCAGGCTGACTTGGTTGAAATGATACCCTATGCTGACGTTAACGACGGTGTACGCTGTATGTTGACCGTCATTGATGTCTATTCCAAAATGGCCTTTGTTGAACCTGTGCGTGGCAAGTCTGGTCCACTAGTTACCAAGGCCTTTCAACATATGATTCAACACTCCAAACGTCAACCTCAGCTGCTACAAATCGACCAGGGGAAAGAATTTTTCAACAAGGATTACTCCAGTTTTCTCAAATCTAAGGATATTCACCATTACACCACATACAGCAATCTCAAAGCCAGTGTGGTCTAGCGGTTCAACCGAACATTGAAAACCCATATGTGGAAAGCGTTTACCGCTCAGGGCACTTATCGCTGGTTGGACATGTTACCAGAGCTAGTGTCACGTTATAATGACACCAAACATAGAACGATTGGGACCAAGCCACGCCTCGTGACTAAAAATATTCAGCGATTGGATAAACTGTTTAACCCCACAAAAACAGCCGATCCTAAACGTCACCGACTGAAAATTGGGGATTTTGTTCGTGTGAGCAAATTTAAGTCTGCCTTCAATAAGGGCTACACGCCACAGTGGGGGACTGAACTATTTCGAATTCGTCGAGTCAACTTGGACACTCCAGTCACCTATTTACTCGAGGACCTCAACCTTCAACCCATAAAAGGTAGATTTTATCTCCATGAACTTCAGAAAACAGCATTTCCTCAGCATTATCTTGTGGAAAAAGTGTTGAAACAAAAAGGAAATAAACTCTATGTCAAATGGTTAGGGTTTAACTTTTCGTTTAATTCTTGGATCAATAAATTACATGTTGTGTGAACCTGTGCAATTTTTAATTTATTCACGCATGTTGTACACTACCTATAGCTCTGTGTGTACAGTCCTCAGCTCCACATATTTCTTTCTCTTTCCACCTGTGTTCTCTCATACATTACCCCTTCCCCTCTCCCTCCCTTCACCTCCCACCACTGCTGTTTGCAGCTCTTGCCTATCTATTGGTTGTGACATCATTCCCACAAGTTGCATCATACTTTTTACTGATTCAGCGATTCCCACGCTTTGAACATTCTGTTATCAGGCACGTGGACAGCTAACGTCCAAGGTGAACACCTGTGGCAGATCAAATTTCACGTCAACTTGCATTTTGACACGTACAAAGCAAACAGGATGTAACTTGTTAACAGTTATCGCGCACGTGGACAGCTAATGTCCCAGGCGAACACCTGTGGCAGATCAAATTTCACATGAACTTGCATTTTGTCACGTACGAAGCAAAACAGGATGTCACTGGTTTAGCCCTCATGTGGTTTCACATGTGTTCCCATGCATTTCGCACTCCCCTGACACCACAATGGTCAGATTATTTCACCTTCAAGCGTCATTGTCATTTTTCCATTGCACCTGTTGTCAAGTCAGATCAACGCCTTCCAATAAGCTCAAATGACATTCACCTCCTGCTCGTCTGCAAGTTTGTTTTCTGTACTCGCTTCGACCAACATAGACCCAAGTTCTCATCGCCGTTTACACGTTAAAGGTAAAATATCAGAAAAACGCACGCTCGCTCTGTCATACACCGACCCGTCGAAATATCGATTGATCTATTGAACACAGCCACCGTGGTCAGCGACAGCTTCGTTGAAACACACATCCAGCGGTATCGTCTCTCTCAACCACCACACTTCATAAACATTATAAACAGGTAACGGTAAAGATTTTTTTTCAACATGTATGGCGTTAGGCCCTTTGTGAATTATCTTTTTGGAAAACATATCTACCACATTTGAAAGGGGGCGTTAGCCCGAGTCCTAGGACACCTCGTACACGTCTCTAGTGTTATTGGTTCGTGAGATATCAGCAAAAATCACAAAAAACACGTGTTTACCCCAAAATCGAGTTTCCAATTTTTTAAAAATATAACGAGTAGTTCGTAGCAAAGAGGACGTCACTACGAGTCCTTGGACCCGTCGTACATGCCTCTAGCATGATTGGTTCGCGAGATATAGCAAAAAGTTTAAAATCACGGTTTTACCCCAAAACATTCTGTTTCCCTCATTCTCAAAAACTTTAACCTATTACCAAAATAAAGAGGGTTTCTAGACAAGCCATTTGACACGTCATAGGACCAAATCCGACCATGCATTCGTGAAATATCGGAAAAAGTCTAAAATCATGGTTTTACCCCCAAAAAGCCTGTTTCCCTCATTCTCAAAACTTTAACCTATTAATAGCATATATAGGGCTTTGAGACAAGCGATTTGACACGTCACACGTCCAAATCCGACCTTGCGTTCGAGAGATATCGGCAAACTTCGTAGGAAAGTAGGCGACTATCTGGTTCTCTCCTCACCACCAAAACCCCTTCTTATCAATCATTTTTTTCAAAGAGCTTGCCCTCTTACAAAAATCCCAAGTGCGCATGCGTAAAAAAACAAAAACAAAAATGTTGATCCATAGCGGCATCTCGTAAAACGCATGCGCTATATGAGCAACAACATTTAAGTTCATTTTAGCAGTGCACCTTATACATGTCGCATTTGAAAAGAGACTTTCACTAAAAAATTACAATTTCACCCCCTAGTAGGGGTAGGTTTTATTTAGGGGTTAAAATGAATGGTCCATTGAAAAGAGGGCGTCAACCCGAGTCCAACGACACCTCATTTGTCAACATCCGACCATGGGTTCGCGAGATATCGCCAAGCGCTGCCTACAGACACTATGACAACACAGGTTAGTGCGTTAGAAGCACCACTACCCCCCTACTGGCCTGTTTCGTTGACTCTGGTGCTACTAAGCATATGAGTTCAAGCAAGACTGCGATGGTGAACTTCACTGCTGGTCCTAATCTGGAGATCAGTACAGCAAACAATCAAAAATTGTATGGCCAAGGATCTGGTAATGTAACTGTTCAATTAGAAAATTGTATTTCACAAACCTTATACAATGTAAAATATGTTCCTGGTCTCACTGCTAATCTTTTATCTGTGTCTGCTGCTACTCAAAAGGGTTTTGTTGTGGTATTCACCGACAATACTTGTGAAGTTTATGATAATGAAAACTTTGTTGCTACAGGTAATGTAGCACTGACTGCGAGTAATGTGGGGGGTGTTTACCAAGTCAATGCTCTCAGTGCTCAAGCTAATATTTGTACAGAGAACTCAGAATATTTATGGCATAAACGACTAGGCCATCTTAACAACCACAGCATGAAGTTGTAAAGAGATGGTCTCACTCGTGGAATTAATTTCTCAGATAATGGTTTTAAAAACTGTTTTTCATGTGCTGAAGGTAAACAAGCTAGGCAACCATTTAAGTCAAGAAAGAGTAAAACTGTATGTAAAAATAAGCTACATCTTATTCATTCAGACTTATGTGGGCCTATGCCAGTTCCATCTTGGAGCTATGCTCGTTATCTCTTGACCTTCATTGATCATTCTAGAAAGGTTTTTGTGTATTTCCTTGCTAAGAAAAGTGATGTTTTGGATTGCTTTATTGATTTCAAGGCACAGGTCGAGAATCAGTGTGAAAGAACTGTTAAGGTCCTACGAACTGATAATGGGGGTGAATTTTGTAGCAAAGCTTTTGAGAGGCTACTTAAATCAGAAGGTATTCAGCATCAAACTACAACTAGCTATTCTCCACAGCAGAATGGTGTAGCTGAACGCATGAATAGAACATTGCTTGATAAATGTAGAGCCATGATGAGCGAGTCTAAAGTAGATAAACGCATGTGGGCTGAAGCAATAAATACAGCAGCCCATCTTGTAAACAGGTCCACAACCAGAAAAAATCCAGGTAAAGTTCCAGAGGAGATCTGGACTGGTAACAAGGTCAATATGGAGCATCTAAGAATTTTTGGTTGTGTAGCACAAGTTCATGTCCCTGATCAAAGGAGAAACAAGTTGGATCCTAAAAGTGAAAAACACATTTTCTGTGGTTATTGTGAGGACAGTAAAGCCTATAGATTCGTGCATCCTATTACTCATCAACTTGTTAAGTCCAGGGATGCACATTTCTTTGAAGATGTGTTCCAGGAGGTGTCTGATGTGTCTCCAGGTAATGTTGGCCCATCCATGCAGATTAATGAACCTGCAATGGTGCAGATCTCAGTTCCCACTGACAGTGAGGCAGAACACGACAACTCAGAGGATGGGGCAGAGTGCATTTCGGAACTTGAAAGCATATCGCCCATTAGCAGTGCTGGTGTGGCTGAGACTGTTGACAGCTGATTTAAGCTATGTCCCTAGTGGAACAGATTCAGACAGCAGGGATTATGTGGGCTCTGCCACCATCGTCAATGAGCCAATGGAGGGGGATGCCGAAGGTAATCAAAGGTATCCTAGGCGCCAACAAAAGCCTGTAGACATGTCAGACTATGTGACATACTTGACTCTCACTGATGACTCTGAACCTAGTACAGTTAAGGAGACACTGTCCATGCATATTAGGGTTAAGTGGGAGCAGGCTATGAAAAGAGAAATGGAGATACTTCAGATAAATGACACCTGGGATCTAGTTGATAAACCCCAGGGCAAGAATGTTGTCAGTAGTAAGTGGGTTTTCAAAGTAAAAAGAGACTCTAATGGTAACATTCAAAGGTATAAAGCCAGACTTGTGGCCAAGGGCTTCACCCAAAGGTACGGAGTAGATTTTACAGATACTTTCTCTCCTGTTGTTCGACACAGCACGTTAAGGATGCTGCTTGCCTTGGCTGTCCGAACAGATCTGAAGGTGGTACATTGGGATGCTGAATCTGCTTTCCTCAATGAAAAGTTAGATGAAGAGATCTACATGTATCAGCCAGAAAGTTTTGTCAAGAAAGGTTCAGAGCATCAAGTTTGCAAGTTAAAAAAATCTATTTATGGCTTAAAACAATCTTCTCGTTTGTGGAATGAGAGAGCTCACTCTGTTCTTGTCAAATTGGGTTACAAAAATTGTGCTGTTGAACCCTGTGTGTACTTTAAGAAACAAGCCCAAGGTATGGTAATTATTGCATTATATGTGGATGATTTCATTGTGGCTTATAATGATGAGTATGAGATCAAGTCATTGAAGACCTGTATTGATAAAGAATTTAAGGTACGAGATCTTGGACCAATTTCTTATATTTTAGGTATTAGGTAAGGCAAGATACGAAGAATGGTACAATGTATCTTAGCCAAGAGCAGTACATCAGTGAGATTGCAAAGAAATATGGTATGCACGATGCACGTCCCATTGCTACTCCTTTGGAAATCAAACCATATCTTGGTGTTTCTGATACAGAAACTAGTGATCTTCCCTATAGAGAACTCATAGGTTCACTCATGTATTTAAGTGTTTGCACGCGTCCAGATATAAGCTATGCGATATCATATCTCAGTCAATTTAATCATTGTAACAATGAATCTCACTGGTCTGCTGCAAAGCGAGTGCTGCGTTATTTAAATTGCACAAAAGACTTGTCACTTAAGTATGTCAGGAATGGAGGTCAATTCATGGGATTTGTTGATGCTGACTGGGCTAATGATAGCACTGACCGAAAATCATACAGTGGTTTTGTGTTCAAAATGGCAGGTGGTGCTATATCATGGGGGGCTCAAAAGCAAAAATGCATTTCCTTATCATCTACTGAAGCCGAATATGTTGCACTGAGTGAAGGTATAAGAGAATCTGTTTGGTTGAAACGTGTTTTGTCTAACTTTATAGATCTCAAGTCACCCATCATATTATTGAGTGATAGACAATCAGCTCAAAAACTGGCAAAAAATCCAGTCCACCATAATAGGACCAAACATATTGACACTAAATATCACTACATTAGAGATGATTTGGATTCTAAAGTCATATACATCAAATATGAGGGCACTTCAAAAATGACTGCAGACGTCCTAACAAAGCCTCTTCTTAAGCCTAAGCATACTTATTTTTTGTAAAGACTTGGGTCTTGTATCATGTCCTCTACCCCAAAGGTTTAAGGAGGTGTGTTGGAATATGTGACCATGGTTTGTGTTGGTCACACTGTTAATCAGTAAACCTGCTCCATAGAGATATGTTTCTCTTTTGTTTTTGTTTTGGTGTGTATAAAAGAATGTTGTAACACCTTGTTCGTTCAGTTCTGTTCTAGTAAATGTCGAAGTACATTAAATGTGTGTTCCACTTCAATTGCCTGTGTGCCTCGTAATCCTACATGGGTAAAGGTTTTTAATATTCTTTCAGTTTTAAATATGTAACTTTTCTCTTTGTTGACGTTAGTTCGCCTACTAGAAGCCTGTTTCGATGTTATTTAGCTTACTTTGGGTAACTTACTGGGGTTCGTATTTGCTCGCTTTGCGTTCGTCAACTGTTAACTTCTAGATGTATGTTGTCATTTGGGATATGATGGGTGATCTACAGCTGTGATTTTAATAAATGAGAATCGCCGAGGCCATGACAGTTAGTAAGATGTGTTGAGATTTCGCTCCGTGTTCTGATGGTTAAGAAATGTAATTAATCAAGGAATTAATGTATTTTATGTATTGTGACATTATCCAATTAATTGTAGGGCATTAAATATTATTGAAGAATTGATATTCCGGTTTTAACTGCGAAATGGAGAGACATGCAAATGCTGATACTTTGTAGGTTAGACCAACGACAAGTTAACCAAGCCAGTAGATTAATTGAAAGATGATTGAAATAATTAACTTGAGAGGATTATGTGGTATCTAAGGAAGTAAGTAATAGTATTCTACGTCTAATACCCACACCTTATTTATTTTACCCTTGCATATATTTATTAAGTTGTAATTTAATTGTAATCGTTTTATTTTATGAATAGATGTATGTTGTGTTAAAGGTATTCTGTGTATTATTTCTTGGTCCGGGGTTCTATAGCCCGAGTGGTTAATTCATATTATTATTATTTCTTATTTATGTGCAACTTGTCAAGTGAACCACGCTCTGCTACCAGTTGACACGTTGTTCATAAATAAGAAATAATAATAATAAGACTTAACTACTCGATGCATAAACCAGGTGACAACCCTTAACCTGAAGGAATGAGTCCTAATGTTAACACACAAGAAAATATTCAGAGGCTTGAACTCTGCTACCATTAAATTTCAAGTAATGTGGGATGAAGCGGCTAGGCCATTCTCAATCATAACCCAAGGTGTTTATTTTGGAACCGACTATAGAACCCTGGACCCAGAAATAATACACTGAATACCTTTAACACAACAGATATATTGAACCCATGTGGACTGGTTCAAGTATCGAATCCATATCCTTGTATGCAAGAAAAAGGAGAAATAATGCAGACTTTAGAATGGATTTTTAAAGGTTTTTGAAGGGTTAATAAGAAGTTGGACTTTTGTGAGGTGACGCAAGAGCGAGATACCGCGAGTAATCGAAGCATGAGATCACTGTTGACGCTGCAGTAAAGGGCTGACGCATGATTATAAATAGAGCTTGTATTTTTCCGTTCTGAAAGACAGAGAAGAAGTTTCGGATAAAGCCCTTACTCAACAGTAAATTGACAACGTCGCAATGACGCAAGAAGAGAAATAATTAAAATTAAGCCATTTGCAAGCATGTAACTAAAGAAATGACTCCGTCACTGTTGATAATCCTCGGAAAGAGATTTTTGTGTGTGGAAAAAGTTCATAATAATTGCACTGGAAAGAAGTGTCCATGCAGCATTACGTAAATAGTTATTCCCCGAGCCCGAAGCTGGCAGAGAGGTAAAACAAAACTCCACTACCCACGCATCTCAGGAGCCCATTTATTTAATATCATGGGATTGTATGATCGATTTTCGTAATTAAAGAAACCCTTTTTACATTTAGAATGAGAGCTTTTTGGAGACATATTTTTCAAAAGTATACGACGATTATATTAGAAGTTAGGGGTGGAGAAGAAACGAATTTCATCTTTTTGTGGCAGATTTGAATATAAACCCTGGACGCACCAGGAAGTGTATGCAGTTTTCGTCAGCCCAGTGGGGCGTGAGACTGTATCGTATGCAGTATTCATCAGACCGGGAGAGGTCGTGTTACTCTGTGTCGCCGACGAGCACCCCTTATGGGAGTCGCCGTCTAAGCATCGTCAACAGTATCGCCGTGAGGAGAAGCACCTGAATCCTTGTTATAGGAAACGTATTATCAAGCTTCGGACTTCATAAATTTTACAAGTACAGTCAAAGTTTTAGACTGTGGACTTAAGCAATTACCGGCGACAGGTACTCGAACCTAAATAGTTTCAGCTAAAGTGTCAGCATCATAGGATTTCGAAGTACCCAAGAACAGTGAACTATAAAATTCTATCTCTACGTTAAATAACCAGATCAGGGTAAAACGTGATAGTAACGCCTAGAGTTCCTGAACTGAGGAGGCTTGAGCGAATTGCGATAGAATTTAGGAATCGAGATTCCAGGCATTGTCTATGTTTAGACAAACGAACAGCAAGACATTGGAATTATTCCAATAGTTAAAGAACTGCAGCATCAGAAAGTAAAATCCACGTATGGATTACTAGAGAAGTAAAAACGTCAGTGACAGACTTATGTTAAACGAACAATTTAGCAACCAGCAATATACGTGCATTAAATTCAGTAAGCCGATAGTCGAAACCAACGGAATAGGAGGAGTAACCGTTCCAGTGAAGGTAGTTCGATCGAGACTTTCAATCATCCCGATAGGATTAGGAAGCCGACGCAAACAAAGTGCAACTCTTGGAGACGGGAAAGGAGAAGAAAATCACGTGTTAAGGCAAATGTAACAAATGCCAGAAGTGATAATTTTTTATGTAATTCGATTTTAGTGAAATTTTTGAGTGTAATATATATATTTTTAGTGAATTTGTGTTTTAAGTGAAAATGAATCCCAGAAGGGTATTCTGTAGATTAAATATGACCAGTGTATATGTTTTATGTGATTTTAAAGAAGTGTTACCAAGTGTAATTATGATCATAAGTATGGCTTATGAATCGGTGTGTGGGTGAAATGTCTCATCGTTGGAAAACCCGGTCTCTGACTGGAAGAATCATGTGAGTACTAATTTCAATATTATGTGTTTTGGGAAGATTTGCGTAAAATCCTCAGGATTTGGGGTAGGGATGTATGAAAACATGTGAAAATATAAGTTGCGCGATCTGAACGATTATTTTGATTGAAATATAAGTAATTTGAAGTATTAATTAATCCCTTGTGGAAAATATTCAGTGGAATATCAGTATAATGGCAAATAATATAATTTATGTAATGCAAGCACGATAATAATAATTAAATTAATTATGTGATGAATTTTATATTGAACTAGCAGTAGTACCCGGCTTCGCCCGGTGGAATGATGATAATGTTTTAAGGTCTCCTTAGAAATATAATGGACTTAAAATCTAAGTCATTTGCCCCCAAAGACAATGAGGGAGTAATATCTAGGTCATTTGCCCTTTTGATAAGGATGATAATAAAAACTACTGTTGAATTGACACGTCAAACTTACAAACTACCGTAATAGAAATACATATTTCAAAATTCACAGGCGAGGAAGACTTATTGTGTGTGGTGATTAATGGTGTAATGGGCGTAACATCTACTGTAGGTCATTTGCTCTTATGATGAGGATGATAAGGGAAACTACTACCGGTATTGAATTGACACTTCAACGTATAATGTACACAATGTACTGTAATCAAAATAACTATATGGCGGCTTCGGTGGCGTATTTGGTAGCATGCTGAGCTTCTATGCCCAAGATAGGGGGTTCAAACCCGGCCGAAGCCGTCGGATATTTTAAGAGCGTTAAAAATCCATCAGTATGCCTTTCTTCGGAGGGGAAGTAAAGCCGGCGGTCCCATGTCAGATTTATGGCATGTTATTGAACCTTCCACTAATTACACCTGTGTGAAGCTAAATTGGATAGGTAAACAACGCTCATAGATGTCTACGTCCGTTGCCAAGAGCCGACTGCAGTGGCGTCTAGTAGCTAAGTTCCGAACTTGGCCTAGTAGTCGTTGACGGTGGCGCTTGGCGGCAAAAGTACGAACTATTTGAAGAATTCTAAGTTGCAGTTTGTACTTAAATTAAAAAACAGATAACACACACTAATACAGTCATCACAATTAACACCAGTTATCAGACAGATTCTACACACACCCAAAGTACACGGGGCTACATGACCGCGTTGTCGCAGCCCCTAAACTTAAGAACCAACCAACCAAAAATAAATATTTTAAAAATCACAGTCGAGAAAGACTTTATGCGGCGGTGATTATTGGTATGATGCGCGTAACATCTAGGTCATTTGCACTTATGATGATAATAATAAGGTAATGAAAAAATGACTACTAAACGAACATGGTGTTATTTTAAAACTGATATAGGTAATTCAGCTGTCTAGCTTCGATGTCTTCCAAAGTCTCAACCTTATTTTCTGGCTTAGGCCTGTACTGGATGCGTCTAGTGAAAGAGCGTACTGCTCGGCAAAGACAAATAATATAGGTCCAAGCTGCACGAACCTGAGATGATCGCAGATGATGACGAAATATGATGACACACGTTCGGGGTTCCCCGTCCTATACAGATTGACCGGGAATCACTCACTGTTTCGCAACGGCCCTGTGCTGGCATCAGCATAGACAGCAGGAGATAACACGGCGGGCTCTGGAAAGTACTGTCAAGTCACCTCACGATGAATCAGCAAGCTATTCTCACAACTGACCCCCCCCCCAGGGTCTCACAACTTGTGGGACGTGGGTTGGCGACCACGGAACCCCAGCTGAGTGTGGCATCGCTTCTACTTCCTGGTGCCGGGCTCATTTCAGTTCTCTTTCCTGTCGGCCTCCCTTGGTCAACTCTTGTTCTCTTCCGACCCAGACTGTATTAGGGTATCCGAGGGCTAGGGAGTCTTTCAATTTCCCGCCTTAATTGGCTTTGTCTCATCTTTCCTGATACCCTCATTCTTCGAGGGGTCTGCCTTCTTTTCCTTTTCATAATATCTCCTGTCTTCTGCTCAAGGCCCTCAAAGAGGCAGGGTGTGTGTAGACCCACCACTTCTGGTACACCCTCAAGGGCTCATGACTGGTGAGTTAGGAAGCTGGCAAACCCGAAGAATTCCTGAGCTACATGCAGGGAATTGAGTGGTATGTCAGAAATTTCAAGTGGACAGTGTTACGCATAGGGTTCCAAAGGGTAAGTATACACACTTTGTTTTCGATCGGTGAACGATGTAGATTTGTACCAAAGGGCCTTAATGCGGGAAATGGAGTGGTCTGTCCGAAATTTCGAGTGGACAGTGTTACTCGTCGAGTTCCAAACGGTAATTATGTAAAATCTGGTTGAGATCGGTGAAACGGTGTAGTTTTGTGCCAAGGGCCAAAATGCAGGGAATGGAGTGGCCTGTCCAAATTTTAAAGTGGACAGTGTTACTCATCGGGTTCCAAAGGGTGTGACTGTTCCGGTCACAATGTTCCCAAACCCTTATTTGGTTGACTGCAAGAGAAGTCAGGTTAGGGTAATTTGTTCATACCATTTCTTTTCTTGTTCATCATCATCATTTAGGTTGTAGAATTTCATTTTATTTAGTGTATATATATCTTGTGTATCTCGGGGACTCAGTCAGGAATATTTCATTTAATTTGTATGGGAGATGTCAGTATACAAGACAGCGGATTGTGTAGGTAAGCTACAAGATGTTGCAACAGCAGGAAACTCTAGGCCAAATTTAGATTGGGCCGAGAATAACTTCCCTTGTCTTGAAGAAAGCTTTGTGTAAATTGTGTAAGGTTCTGACGTCAGAGAAGAGTTTCGCGCCACGAGTTGTAAGAAATATACATGGGTTCGAGATTATTGGTGTATTTTGTATGGGTTGGAGGGTATCATGACCCTGGCGGAGAAAGACGAAAACATGTGTTTACAAGATGAGCGGTGGGTTTTTCGTCAAGCGAGGCTTCACTTCTATTGTAGCGTCTGATTGGAAAGGTCGCGTTCTCGTAATTTGGCGTAGGCCTATTTGGAGAAACAGTTTTGTTGAAAGCATGGCTTGTGAATGTACTCGAAACGGCTACATATCACAACGATGTTATCTCTGTTAGCACAATTCAAGTTGGGTACGGAAGCACATTCATTTCTCTCGCGGAGATGTGGCTATGTAAACCAGTAAACATCTCTAACCTCAAACCACGTGTGGAAAATCTTAGAAATGCTGGGGAGAACTGATCTATCGAGCATGTCTCGTAGATTATCTGCTAGATCGTCGATGAGTGAGTAACAAACATCTTTATATTCCAACATTCATTTTGGGTCACATGTTTTCGTCATTGCCGAGGAGAGAAGATAGTAAACCATAGTCTGTTCGACTAGAGTCCCCGCCATATGTTTAAAGTTGATATTAATACACATATTTTGAAGGTTATAATTAGTTTTCTTTATAGGGAATTACACCTAATAGTTGAACGCCCAAATGATACCAGTTAGGTTGACCAAATGTGTGTCCAACACTCCACGACCCTGCCATTTCAATTGTGTGGTATATGATGAAGTACTTCCGATCAAAAATAGGAGGATGATTTTGGGAAGTTTTAAATCAGTCGCCCAAGAAGGGCTGGTAAAAAGTTACAACATAGCACCTCAACGTGGGGCAAGAGTAGGGAAACCTAGCAGGTATCATTAGGGCACATATGCACACAGCCGATAGACACCTTAGGAGTATTAGGGTTCACAGTAATTTGTTTTGTTTTAAGGGGTATGTCCACATCAGACAATTTAGAATTAAGGTCAAGGGTTGTGTGTAAATCAAACAGTAAAATGTCAGGTAATCAGGAAACTGGGGGAAGTGGCAGTGAGGAAGATGTGGAAAAGACAGTGGGAACATATGTTACCATTGTTACTACTGAGTCGCAGCTGATCGCTGAAGGTAGTAACTTAAATGTAAATGGGGGGATTATGAACGATAGTTTGATCCAAATGCTACTGAGTGAAATAAAAGAGATTAAGAAGCAAGGAGAATCTATGAGTAAGGAAATTAAGGAGCAGGTAGGCTCTGTAAATGAGAAGGTAGAGTCAGTGACCAAACAGATAGTAGAAGTGAAGGAATTTGTAAGTAAGGAAATTCAGGAGAGCAACAGGGCCACGAACACAAGGATAGAGAGTCTCAGCAAAGAAATACGGGACCATAAGTCTGTCCTTAATAGTAGAATGGAGAGTATGAACCTGGAATTAAGTGGGAAAATTAGCAAACAGGGAGAGGAAATCAGGGCAGAAATGCAGGGGAATCAGGCTGGGATCACAAGTAGGCTAGAAGGAATGGAAGGCCATCAGAACCAGCAAGATGTGGAAATAACGAAAATTAAGTCAGAGATAGCTAGTTCAAGGGCAGAAGTACAGAATGTAACGGGAAAGTGTGATGAGATATGCAACACTGTAAGTGGGAATAAGAGGGAATATTTAGATAGAGTAGGTGCCGTTGAAAATAAGTTGGGAGAGATTGAGGGTCTGAGAGGGAAGCAGGTGGCATTGACCAAGAAAAACGAAAAGCTGCAGGAAGAGCTGATAAAGGTCAGGAGAGAGTTGAGAGAGCGACCGATGAGTCAAAGGGTTGTGATGCCATCTAGTTTGCTACTCAGGGACCCTGGTCTGCCACAATTTAACTCAAGGCAGTTCAACCCTATGGAGTTTTTAAAAACCATTGAGAAGAAATTCAGCAAGGATCTAGAAGACGGGGTTGTCGAATGGGAAACAGTGTTGGAGATCTTGTCTAACTCATTTCAAGGGGATGTGAAAGCATGGTTCCAAATATACAGGCCTAACATGAATAGTTTAAGGGAATTCAGGGATAAATTCAAAGCTAAGTTCTGGGGGGAGGGGGTACAGTCCAGGGAAAGGGAAAAATTAACTTTTGGGAAATATAAGGAGAGAGAAGGGGTATCCCTGACAGAATATTTTTTGGCACATGTACTTATTTGGAAGAATTTGGATGGGCTGACCTCTGACAGTGATGTGGTTAGGGTCATGTTGAAGCACTTCCCACCTAGAATTCAGGAGGCAGCTTGTATGCAGAAGGTAAGGACGGTAGAAGAGTTGGAAGAGCTTCTTACGAGCTTTGACGTTTTAGGCAAGCAGCACATGGAGAGGCCAGAGGTCAAACAGGAATTTAGGGGCAATAGGGGGAATAATCAGGAGTTTAATAGGGGTAGATTTAATCAGGAGCAAAGAGATTATCAGCAGAGGCAGGAAAACTATCAGAGAGGTGGGGGGCGTCAGGATAATTCACAGCGACAGGAAGGTAACTATCAGAGAGGTGGGGGGCGTCAGGAAGGTGGTAACGAAAGAGTACAGGTGAACCAGAGGAGACAAGAACAAGATGGTCAAGGAGCTTTAAACTCCGAACGGGCTGTGCAGGGAGGTCAGTCAGGCAGTCCGTAAGAAATGAAGTCAAGCAGTGTGTTATTGTGGGTGAGGAGGATTTTATGCCTATGAGTCGGGAGGATCTGCTAGCTGACCAGCAGGAGTTCTCATGTATCGGGGAGAAGGAGGCTTTTATGTCAACTGTTGAGTTGAGCATACTAGGTAAGAGAGTGCAGGCATTGGTGGATTCGGGGAGTGAGAGAAGTGTCATCAGTAAGGGATTTTATGATACTTTAATCAAGGACGGTGGTAAGTTGGAAGAAATTCCAGTTAAGTCGACATATGTGGTAACTGCTGTTGGTAATAAATCCCAAAGAGTGGGAAAGCAGGTATTGTTGCCCATGAGGTTTGGTAATGAAGTTGACCACAAGACTTGCTTGGTAATTCCTAACCTAATTTATGAAATGATTTTGGGGATAGACTGGCTTAACGAGCATAGTGCTGTTATTGATTTTGACCGGGGTGTCATCAACTTTGTGAGGGGGAATATAAGCCAGGAGATGAGAATGAAATGCAAGAGTGTAGATAAGACAGTAAAGGCATGTGTTACTGAGGTCACTGTAGGGGATATGGCAGAAGGTAAGGCTGACGATGAGGAGGAAGTTGTGGATTTATGTCACATTGCTGTGGAGGGTGATAAGTGTGATCAACTCCAGCAGGCTGTGGATAAGAGTGGTTTAAGTGTTGAGGAGAGGGATAAGTTGTTAGAGGTTTTAGAGCTAAACCAAGAAGTTTTCAGTGACAAGCCAGGGCTAACACATGTCTATACGCATCAGTTCGAAATTGTAGATCATTCTCCATTTTCAGGACCCAAGTACCCGATACCTCACAAATTTGCTGATGCTGTGGAGAAAGAAATAGGCATTATGCTGAATCAGGGTATTATTGAGCCTTCAACTAGTGCATATCTGAATCCCTTAGTTGTGGTTGGGAAGAGTGATGGCTCGGTCAGGTTGTGTATTGATGCCAGGCAGCTCAATTGTAGGATATCTGGGGACCAACAGAGGCCAGAATGTGTTGAGGAACTGGTTCAGAAATTCAATGGTAAGCAATGGTTTTCCACTATGGATCTGAGTGCATCATTTTGGCAGGTACCGTTGAGAGAACAGGACAGGAAGTTGACTGCGTTTAGCTTTAAGAGAGGTTTGTACCAATTCAGGGTCGTTCCTTTCGGAACAAAGACCAGCAGTTCAGCGTTGATTAGGGCCTTAAATCTAGTGTTAGGGAGGGACACACACGAGTTTGTGACAATGTACATAGATGATTTAATTGTTGCATCTTACACATTAAAGGAACACCTGGATCACTTAGACATTGTTTTGGGGAAATTAAGGGACGGGGGATTTACAATTAAACTTAAGAAGTCTCTGTTTTGCACAACATCAATCACATTTTTAGGGCATACTATCACAACACAAGGGGTGTCTCCCGAACAGTCACGATTAGACAAGATTCACAACACTGCTACACCACGTAACGCCAAACAATTGAGGTCAATATTAGGGGTTTTCAATTATTTTCGTAGATTCGTAGTTAAATATTCCTGTCTTGTAGAACCGTTTAGGGAATTGCTGAAGCAGGGTACTAAGTGGGTATGGACCCAGGTGCACGATGAGGCTTTTAAGGAGTTGAAGAGAGGCTTTGTAGAGACTGTCATGCTTAGGTATCCTCGTCTGGATTGTCCCTACATTTTGATGACTGATGCGAGCATGCAAGGCATCTCAGGCATTTTGTGTCAGGAGGATAGTGAGGGCAATCTAGGGATTGTCTCATTAGCAAGCAGAGGGCTAAGCATGGCGGAGAAGAGATATACAATTACTGAAATAGAGATGTTAGCAATCGTATACTCTCTAGGGAAGTTTAGGAGTTATGTGTTGGGCAGTAAGTTGCAGATACTGACTGACCATCATGCATTACTTTTTATTGGATCCTGCAAGCTCACTTCGAACAGGATGTCAAGGTGGATATTGGCTATAAGTGAATATAACTTTGAGGTAAGGCATATTAAGGGTACTGAGAACATTGTGGCTGACTTCATGAGTAGAAACATTGGGGGTGATGAGGGTCATCAGGTACTGGAGGTACAGGAAGGTGTTGTTATCTGCGTAACCAAGGTAAGCGAGTGTGATTATGAGATACGCTGCTTAAGGAATCTGCTTGTAGAGCAGGAGAAGGATGAGGTCTTAGGTGATATCTTGACTCAGTTGAGAGGTATGGATGTGGATAGTAGAATTAAGGTTGGAAAGTATTGGTACAAGTTGGAGTGTGGTTTCTTGGCTAGGCTGTGCCATGAAGGTGCCTGGAGAGTGTGTGTGCCAAGCTCATTGCAGGTAACGATGATTTGGTATCATCACAAGGCTTTAGGGCATTTTGGATCAAGCAAGGTTCTTTTTGCTGTTCAGCAGCATTTCATTTGGAAGAACATGGGAAGGCAGATTAGGAAAGTTCTGGCAAGTTGTGACTCGTGTCAACGGTGTAAATGCCCAACGAGGTTTCTTGAGGGACCTCGGCAAATGGTGATCACAGAAAAACCAAGGGATTTACTCTGTGTCGATCTGTATGGTCCATTGGTTAAAGCTCAGTTTGGATATCAGTATATCTTCGTGGTTGTTGACGCATTCAGTAAACTCGTCAAACTGTATCCCCTGAGAAAAGCGACCGGGAAGGGTTGTGTCCTACAGATCACTGATAAGTATGTACCTGAGTTTGGGGTGCCTCTCAGGATACTATCAGACCACGGTAGTCAATTCACCTCAAAGATCTGGAAAACCAAGTTGAGTGAATTGGGTATCAAGCACATATTCTCATCTATTCGATATCCTCAAGGGAATTTGTCCGAACGAGTTATGAGAGAATTAGGGAGAGTATTTCGCACCTATGTGAGCAATCGCCACAATGCGTGGTTCTCCAAGTTAGGAGATATTGAACGATGGTTCAATAGTACGTTCCATGAGAGTGTAAAATGCACTCCCTATGAAATTCAGTATGGTAGGAAGCCTACCAATGAGCTTGCTAGAATGCTAGGTTTGGTCACGGGAGAGGAGATTGGGAAGGATGTTTGTATCCAGCTGGCTAGGGACAACTTAATCAAGGCAGGGAATAAGCGTAGGCGCCAGCAGAAGCGGGTAAAGTTTGATTCTTTTGAAGTAGGCGATCAGGTGCTTCTGAGGGTTCCATATCCGTCTTCAGCTGTAGATAAGGAGATAGGGAAGTTTTTTCATCTATTTCAGGGGCCTTTTAAGGTGGTTAAACGTATTGGTGAGTGTGCCTATAGTTTAACGGACCAGGATGGTAAGTCTGTCAGTACACATAATATTAGGAATCTCCGTAGATATCACTCTGTAAAATAATATGGCATGGACTCTTAGAGAATCAGTCAACATAACGTGATGGCATGACAAAACTCAAGAGATGTGACGAAGAATGCTAACCAGCAAAGTGGCATCGAGTGTTAGATGGATAGATGGTATGATAAGGCCTGTGCAGGCAAATACCATGGCTTGTGAAGCGATAGGGTCTCATGATGAGACGAAGAAAATGAAGTGGTAGACCTAAGACACTTGAGAGAAATCAGTGAGGCTAGGAAATGGACACAATAAGACATTCGAGAGAGTGAGAATGTGTGAAAATTTGACAAGTGTGTATGTATATATGTCTTCCAGGGTTTATTTATGTAATAGTGTAATTCTTTGTGTTTTCAGTGCGTTGCTTGTTTGAGTGTTTGTGATCCACACTTGTTTCACCCGTGTGAATCACATGGGGGCGTATTGTGACTGTTCCGGTCACAATGTTCCCAAACCCTTATTTGGTTGACTGCAAGAGAAGTCAGGTTAGGGTAATTTGTTCATACCATTTCTTTTCTTGTTCATCATCATCATTTAGGTTGTAGAATTTCATTTTATTTAGTGTATATATATCTTGTGTATCTCGGGGACTCAGTCAGGAATATTTCATTTAATTTGTATGGGAGATGTCAGTATACAAGACAGCGGATTGTGTAGGTAAGCTACAAGATGTTGCAACAGCAGGAAACTCTAGGCCAAATTTAGATTGGGCCGAGAATAACTTCCCTTGTCTTGAAGAAAGCTTTGTGTAAATTGTGTAAGGTTCTGACGTCAGAGAAGAGTTTCGCGCCACGAGTTGTAAGAAATATACATGGGTTCGAGATTATTGGTGTATTTTGTATGGGTTGGAGGGTATCATGACCCTGGCGGAGAAAGACGAAAACATGTGTTTACAAGATGAGCGGTGGGTTTTTCGTCAAGCGAGGCTTCACTTCTATTGTAGCGTCTGATTGGAAAGGTCGCGTTCTCGTAATTTGGCGTAGGCCTATTTGGAGAAACAGTTTTGTTGAAAGCATGGCTTGTGAATGTACTCGAAACGGCTACATATCACAACGATGTTATCTCTGTTAGCACAATTCAAGTTGGGTACGGAAGCACATTCATTTCTCTCGCGGAGATGTGGCTATGTAAACCAGTAAACATCTCTAACCTCAAACCACGTGTGGAAAATCTTAGAAATGCTGGGGAGAACTGATCTATCGAGCATGTCTCGTAGATTATCTGCTAGATCGTCGATGAGTGAGTAACAAACATCTTTATATTCCAACATTCATTTTGGGTCACATGTTTTCGTCATTGCCGAGGAGAGAAGATAGTAAACCATAGTCTGTTCGACGAGAGTCCCCGCCATATGTTTAAAGTTGATATTAATACACATATTTTGAAGGTTATAATTAGTTTTCTTTATAGGGAATTACACCTAATAGTTGAACGCCCAAATGATACCAGTTAGGTTGACCAAATGTGTGTCCAACACTCCACGACCCTGCCATTTCAATTGTGTGGTATATGATGAAGTACTTCCGATCAAAAATAGGAGGATGATTTTGGGAAGTTTTAAATCAGTCGCCCAAGAAGGGCTGGTAAAAAGTTACAAGGGTAAGTATACACATTTTGTTTTCGATCGGTGAACGATGTAGATTTGTGCCAAAGGGCCTAAATGCGTGGAATGGAGTGGTCTGTCCGAAATTTCGAGTGGACAGTGTTACTCGTCGAGTTCCAAAGGGTAATTATGTAAAATCTGGTTGAGATCGGTGAAACGGTGTAGTTTTCTGTCAAAGGGCCAAAAAGCAGGGAATAGTGTGGTCTGTCCGAAATTTAAAGTGAACAGTGTTACTTGTCGGGTTCTACTGGTAAGTATATAAAATTGGGGTCAGATCGGTGAAACGGTGTAGATTTGTGCCAAACAGCCTAAATGCAAGGGATGGAGTGGCCTCGCCGTAATTTCAAGCATACAGTGTTAGTCGCAGTGTTCCAAAGGGTAAATATACAAATTTTGGTTGAGATCGGTGAAACGGTGTCGATTTGGGACAAAGGGCCTAAATGCAGGGAATGGAGTGGTCTGTCCGCAATTTCAAGCAGACAGTGTTACTCGCAGGGTACCAAAGGGTAAGTTTACGAATATTGGTTCTGATCGGTGAAATGGTGTAGATTTGTGCCAAAGTGCCTAAAAGCAGGGAATGGAGTGGTCTGTCCGAAATTTTAAGTGGACAGTGTTACTCGCAGGGTTCCAAAGGGTAAGTATACAAAGTTTGGTTCAGATCGGTGAAACGGTGTAGATTTGTGCCAAAGGGCCTAAATGCATGGGATGGAGTAGCCTCTCCGCAATTTCAAGCAGACAGTGTTAGTCGCAGTGTTCCAAAGGGTAAATATACAAATTTTGGTTGAGATCGGTGGAACGGTGTGGATTTGGGCCTAAGGGTCTAAATGCAGGGAATGGAGTGGTCTGTCCGCAATTTCAAGCAGACAGTGTTACTCGCAGGGTTCCAAAGGGTAAGTATACACATTTTGATTCAGTTCGGTGAAACGGTGTAGATTTGTGCAAAAAGGGCCTAAATGCAGGGAATGGCGTGGTCTGTCCGAAATTTCAAGCAGACAGTGTTAGTCGCAGTGTTCCATAGGGTAAATATACAAATTTTGGTTGAGATCGGTGAAACGGTATAGATTTGTGCCAAAGGGCCTAAATGCAGGGAATGGAGTGGTCTGTACGCAATTTCAAGCAGACAGTGTTACTCGCAGGGTTCCAAAGGGTAAGTATACACATTTTGATTCAGTTCGGTGAAACGGTATAGATTTGTGCAAAAAGGGCCTAAATGCAGGGAATGGCGTGGTCTGTCCGAAATTTTAAGCAGACAGTGTTAGTCGCAGTGTTCCATAGGGTAAATATACAAATTTTGGTTGAGATCGGTGAAACGGTATAGATTTGGGCCAAAGGGCCTAAATGCAGGGAATGGAGTGGTCTGTCCGCAATTTCAAGCAGACAGTGTTACTCGCAGGGCACCAAAGGGTAAGAATACGAATTTTGGTTCTGATCGGTGAAACGGTGTAGATTTGGACCAAAGGGCCTAAATGCAGGGAATGGGGTGGTCTGTCCGAAATTTTAAGTGGTCAGTGGTACTCGCAGGGTTCCAAAGGGTAAATATACAAATTTTGGTTGAGATCGGTGAAACGGTGTGGATTTGGACCAAAGGGCCTAAATGCAGGGAATGGGGTGGTCTGTCCGAAATTTCAAGTGGACAGTGTTACTCGCAGGGTTCCAAAGGTTAAATATACAACTTTTGGTTCAGATCGGTGAAACGGCGTAGATTTGTGCAAAAGGGCCTAAATGCAGGGCATGGGGTGGTCTGTCCGAAATTTAATGTTGACGGGGTTACCCGCAGGATTCCAAAGGGTAAGTATACAAATTTTGGTTCAGATCGGTGAAACGGTGTAGATTTGTATACATAACAGACAGACAGACAGACAAACTTTGTGCTTTATATATATAGATAGGTTGTGGCTGCGGAAGCTCCTTATATGAATTGTTAATATGTTGAGGAACCAGTAATGTTCTTAATGTTAAATCTAGTTATTGTTGATGGAGGCTAATGCTGATTATATTCTTTTTGAGACGAAGATCAAATTTTGATTTGAATTTCTTTCTTTCTTTTTTGAAAGGCAACTTGGCTATTTGATGTAATGAGCGCCATGTCGCGCATTTGATGTAATTTGTCACGCTAGGAACGCGTTGAAATGCTCGATAAGATAATTGTGAGGGACAATTTGTCGTGGTAATGAGTTATGTTGAATTATGAGCGCTGGTTGAGTGCGAATACCTTCCCTAAGTCGCTAATATGATGTGGTTGTATGCTATACAGGAAAATGGTGCAAATTATGTTGAGTGTGAGCGCTGGTTGAGTGCGAATACCTTCCCTAAAGGCTTGGTTTCTCAGAACCGACGCATGTGAGGTGCGAGGTGCGAGGCCCGCCTCGCACATATCCAGACTACACAAGCTTATGGCAGTGGTTTTTCACGCTGCGCGGTGCGCGGTCTGCGCAACTTCGCAGTGAGACCTCGCAGCATCACCCCGCACTGATTCATTCCGCCAGATTTGTGCAAGGCGAGAGTAGTGCGAGGTGACATTGTTTCTGTCCTTATTTCCACGGATAATAAGCAACAAGATGAGTTTCACGGACGAAATGGACGAGATACTGATCGAAGAAGTGAGAATGCACCCGGTGTTGTATAATTTACAACACAAAAGCTATAAAAACAACGTCGTGAAGGACACGTTGTGGAAAATGATTGCACTGAAGATGGATAGAACAGGTATATTGCTAGCTGTTTTTGTTTATTACTATGGTACTGTTTATAAGCTGACAGATTAATAATAATAACTATCATAACCTATAATTATGAATAAAGTAAAAAGTAATATATCAACCAATTAATCTATTCCGTTAATATCAAACATGCCAATAAGTTTATTTTGTACGAAATTTTAGTTCAATATAGTACATTTAATAAAATTACGTGTTTAATAAGGAATTATGTGAATTGGGTCACAGAAGAACTAATCTCTAGGTAAACAAACACACATTTGTCCGTTATAAAGAAATCCTAATTTACTCCACCCTGTTTGCATAATCTCTTTGCCATGCCAATTCTCCCTCCCTGCTACAAAAGTATTGCTTGAAGCTGTCTCTTATCATGAAAGCACCATGTGTAGAAGTTCCTCCGTTGTCAGCTGCCAGAGGAACCATGTTGTCCTTTGGTAATTCTAAATTGCCAATAATGTGTTCATTTGGGCAAGGGATCCGCTCATTCCGGAGAAGGTTGTGGAGGATACAGGCTGACATCACAAGATCATCGACAGTTTCCATTGATACTGCTATAGGGGTGAAGAAAACTCTCCAGTACTGACACATAATCCCAAAGGTATTTTCAGTTGTTCTCCTAGCCTGGCTGTGCCTGAAGTTGAATATACGCTTTTCCTCATCATGCCGCGATTGCTTTTGCGGATAAGGTCTCATCATTGTAGTAGTCAAACTGAATGCCTCATCACCAACAATGACGTGCGGCAAAACTTTGGATTGTTGGAGACTTTTCTCAGTTCCTGGTAATGCACTGGGACGAGGAAAAGGGAATGTTCCTTCGGTTATCATTCTGTGCAAGTGAGACTTTTTAAATATTCCAGCATCGCCTTCTTTTCCGTATGAACCAACATCAACAAATAAGTATTTGTAGTTGTGATCTACCAAAGCGAGTAGGACTTGAGAAAAATATCCTTTATAGTTGTAACACAGTGACCCAGTCTTGTTGGGACATTTTTCTCGTATATGTTTGCCGTCGATTGCACCACAACAGTTTGGGTAATTCCACTTGTTAGAGAAACCATTTGCAACTACTTTCAACACATCCTCAGTGAGCATAGCTATGGTCTCACTCTTCAGTCTGCAAGAAATCGCTTTAAGTGTCTCCCTCACAATGCAACTTATCCAGCTATGCGTGATTCTGAACTGGAAGGCAGGTGATCTGAAAGATTCACCCGTGGACATGTACCTATGAAAAAGGAAGAACTATTATTAGATGTTTATTTATTGGTGGTGAATGCTAGTGGTAGATGAAGTTTAGGCCACAAAACTATAAAATAAAATAAAATAAAATAAAATAAAAACAGTATAATATATTTCAAAAATGTTAAAGTTGTTTGTAGTGGTTGCTTAGTTAAATTGATCTTTGTTTGTTTCCTGCCCAGAAAATGAGTGCAAAACAAGGTGGCGATCGATCCGAGATACCTACAGAAAAATCAAGTTGAAGGGGAAATACAAAATTGGTACTGCAGCACCATCGAAATCAGAGTACAACGCAGCCAAATTTGCTTTCCTCGACGTTGCTCTTCAGGAAAGAAAGTAGGTATTTGGTGGTGGTGATAGTTATTTTAAAGGGGGGGGGGAGCCGTAGGTGCCACAATATGCTCATCATTTAATTGTACGTTAATCAATGCATACTTCACCCAATGTCAATAGATAAACCTTGGCATTGTCAGAAAGAAAAATCTTCAGTTCAGGTTAGTAAAGTCTTGTTGTTGTTGCAGAACTGTATCGTCCCATCAAGAAAAGACTGCGAATGAGCATGAAATCCATCATAGTGACGAGGAATATTACGGAAAGCGGAAGGAAGGACTAGGTTCCGAGGAAAATGAGGAAGAGAAGGATGAATTAAATGTTCGTGAAGAAGGAACTCAGAGTGGGGAAGCGGACATCAGTGTAAATTCATCGCACAAAAAAAGGAAGGCCAACTTCTGCAAGGACCAAGCACTTGATGAAATAAAGAAGGGTCGCGAAGATAGGATGGCTATTATGAAACAGCTATTAGCTGCTAAATCTGAAGGATACAAAGAAGATCACCCTGTGGTAGACTTTTTCAAAAGTATGGCAAAGACGGTGATGGAATTTTCTCCTGAGCTCATCGCCGAAACGCGAATGAAAGTTTGCCAAATTGTAACAGAGATGGAGTTGCAACATCTGCACCAACAACGAACCACTTTATCCACGGCGTTTTCAACATCTGCTATTACCGAATTGCCACCTGGTCCATCGTCAGTGCAGGATGAAGAGTCGTCTGCCCTGTCCCAATACATCACTTTATTACCCTGACTGCATCCATATTACAAAATAATCTTGTATTGTAAAACACATTTTTCATTCTTTTACTTTGTATAAAATATTTTGCAACAATAATCTGTTCGGAATTCCAAATTAAAACATACTAGTACTTTTGAAGAAGACAAATTCATTTAATAATTACCTTAAGATTTACTAAATGATTACACTCACCTTAGTGTGACACAGAGTTTCTCCTCAGGTGATATGGTCTTTTGATACCTGTTATTACTCGGTGACTTCGTAATATCTTTTTTGATACAATTTAAAATCGTAAGAAAAAGGTCCCTTGAGACCCGAAAATAACTTCTGAATTTAGTTTCACTGTCAATCAAATGGCGTTTCACAAGAATATTGTAGGCCCCCTCGGTTTTCCTACTTTTAAAGACATCGCTTCCTTCTCCGCCGAAACAACGCAGGATAATTTCTTCCTCATCATCCGCTTCCTCTTCCAGGACTAGCAAACAGGCTGCGAGATCCATTGGACACAAAGCCTTTTTTACGTAGAGGTTACCACCTGAAAATGTTCACCGCTGTGAAAAAGAACTGTAATTCTGTAGACATGTGCACGGCAAATGATCCGCTTCACAGCGTGGGAAACCACAAGCCTCGCAGCATCATTGCGACGAAAGTACGCAACGTCGGCCTCGCACCTCGCACCTCGCATGCGCCAGTTCTGAGAAACCAAGCCTTAAGTCGCTAATATGATGGACAGTTGGTTTGATACCACTGGTCTTGTGTAAGTCCTCAAAGTTGGGATGTCTTTCCCGAAGCATTTTAAAAGGAACAAACTCAGATTCCTTCACGTCGAAGCCCCTTTTATATTTGTTGTTTCATTGATCCTCTTACCCACTAATGATGACACTTCATAATTATACTTTACCGAAGCTAAAAGAATAGGTCTGTAGAGCCTAATAATGTATTGTTGTTGATTTGTGTTTACATGCCTTGTCTTTCAAAAGAAACGTATTGGAGCTTCCGGTAGCAGGCGCTTTGTAGTCCGTCTCTAGAGGGTGAGACCGTGGTCCCCTCCTCTCAAAGCCATAAATTAGCCGACTGTTGAGACACACTCTTAGAAACTCTCTTATAGAAAAAAGTCAGGAACAAGTTGTCTGGTTCATGTTACACGGATGTGTTTAAGATTGTTTTAACGACCCAGTGTTTGAATTGAGGTCCTTTTACGTTTATTATTATCGCTTGCAGAGTTCAGATCGTTGCTTCCTTAAGATATAATTGTCTTTGAAGACAATATAATAAAATCCCTAACTTTATTATTAAATGATTTAATTGATTCCCGAGTTATGATGATAATTTTGAGATATTGGGAGTTATCTTAAATTGACTTTGTCAGTAGTTTTCTATAACTCGGGGATATGCAAGTTTTTCCAAGCACGGTAGTGAGTTGGTAGCTTGAGAAGAGAGATGGTAACAAACTGAACATTGTGGGAGCCCAAAATAATTAATAAGTAGCCATACTATAATAATGTAATTAAAGCTAGATCGACTCATTTAAAGACTAAATGGTGTGTGTTTATTTGGTAACATGATGCATGTAAGATTCACCGAGCCATTTGGAGCTCGTTTTTAAGAAGTTAGGATTTGTGCTATATGGGAGTGAAACTCAGATGAAGTTTTTGTTTGGTTTTTGGATAACCATTAATTTTTGTTTGTGAATCATTATGTTGAATTCCTTGTTCGTCTTTGGAACAAGTGTGAAGTGTAATTTCAGTGTTTTATGTTTATTTTTGTAGTGCTAAGATTTTTGAATAATTAAATGCTTTGATAGTAGGATTTTGATTTTGTTTATTTTTGGAAGTGTATCCTATGCTTAATCCAGAGTGTGTAAGTCACAGAGTGGGAGAACATACCATGAAACCCCGATACTCCCAATTGAGCATTGCTGGCTAACTGTGATTTGCATATTTCATTGTTGAAATGGGCACAATATATTCATAAAATAAAACGATTACAATAAAATTACAAATTAATAAATACATGCAAGGGTAAAATAAATAAGGTGTGGGTATTAGACGTAGAATACAATTACTTACTTCCTTTGACACCAAATAATCCTCTAAAGCCAATTATTTCAATCATCTTTTAATTAATCTACTAGCTTGGTTAACTTGTCGTAGGTCTAACCTACAAAGTATCAGCATTTGCATGTTTCTCCATTTCGCAGTTAAAACCGGAATATCAATTCTTCAATAATATTTTAATACCCCACAGTTAATTGGATAATGTCACAAGACATAAAATACATTAATTCTTTGATTAATTCCATTTCTTAACCATCAGAACTTGGAGCGAAATTTCAACACATTCTCGTTTATTAAAATCACAGCTGACGATCACCCATCGTTTCCCAAATGACAACAGACATCTACAAAATACAGTTGACCAACGCAAAGCCAGCAAATACGAACCCCAATAAGTTACCCAAAGAAATCTAAATAAAATCGAATAAGGCCTCTAGTAGGCAAACTAACGTGGATAAAGGGAAAAGTTACATATTTAAAACTGAAAGAATATTAAAAATCTTTATACACACTGCTAAATGTGTGTCAACCAGCTTCGCGAGCTATCATGGAGGTGACGTATTAAGTTTCCACCATCATGCCAAGTCTACTCGTGCACATCAAATAAAAAATAATTACTTACCGGTACTTCGTTTAGGAACATCGCACCATTCACCAAATACTTACAAATTCCCAACTTGGCTTCATATGATACCAATATCATACCTCCTTTCAATTAGTTGTTTTAAACAACTTATTAACCCTAGAACACAAACCCTAATTTGGTAGTACGTAAACACAAACCCTCGTAAAATTTACGACTATTTATTTCCATGATGAATAAAATGTAATTGCACACAAAATATAAGAGCACGTATTAACATGCAAGTTATTTTACAGAGAGTTAACTCCTAGGTTTTCAAGTCCCTGGTGTCTCATTTACAGCAGTTAGTGCAAAGATTTGCTCTATGTTCCTTGCAATATGCGCGGTGACATTCGCTGCAGTATGTTGTCGTCATTCGCCTTTTCTGAGCAGGACACATTACTTACCAGTATGTACGAGGGCGGATCAAATATATCGTATATGACAAGTTCTGCGGTTCTAAATACTTATTTCATTCAGAATAGTGCTTGCTAACTTTATCATACGTAGTCACAAATCTTCGTAAATTTTACGACGCAGGGTCTTCAATATTTGGAATCAACAGACTCACTCTAACAATGCACGCACACTGACGAAGCTCGTGGTATTGTAGGAAGCTACTGAGTAGGACAGCAACGTGGCGAGAAAAGCCTAGCAGATAGAGCCGTGTTGCCATGAATACGTCGTAAAAATTACGAGGGTTTGTGTTCTAGGGTTAAATATTAATACAAAAGCAAGTTGCATTTCTTGTCGATATGCACACGAGAACTAAAACTACTGACTGCTATTCACAACGAAAATTAATTAAATAAAACTTTACTAGGCCTATTCCATTTCGATACTTTTTCTGGTAGAGCCAACTTCGACGAAGGATTATGAAGTAAGTATTATGACTGAGTAGCTCAAGGCTACTCAGTATCTGCCAATTTCAGCTGACTACATTGGTGTTACGTCAATTTATGATCATGTCCCAACACACAATAATTAGCGAAGTGAATGTTACAACCAGTGGCGTAGCCAAAGAGGGGGGGGGGGGTACTGGGGATTATAAGCCCCCCACATTGGAAAATCGGCATGGTTGTGATTTGTGTCTGTTTCACCACCGCGGCTACTTGGTGATGTACAGTTGTCGCCTTTCGGCCGACTCCACATTTGAGGCTAGACACGTGTTCATGACAACCTATAACCACAGTATATCCACACAGTCGCGAAGCTTCACTCATATCATCTACCGTCGCGCGTCGCGCGTCAACAATGCTCTTACGCAGCCAGCAATCATGTGCCGACTGCGCTGTGTAGGTGAATGTTATTGTTGCTAGATTTACTGTATGTTAGCATTGTGTAACAGTTATACCTTAAAACATGTGTTTTACAAGAGCAGATGTGCAGTGCAATCAACAGATCAAATATTAACCATATTTCAGAGTTGCTAAGTAGCGGCTTCGGTGGCTTAGTTGGTAGCATGCTAAACTGCTGTGCCCAAGATCGTCGTCGGATTTTTAAGAGCGTTCAAATACTTCAGTATGCCTTCTTTCGGAGGGGAAGTAAAGCCGGCGGTCCCACGCCGTAGATTTATGGCATGTAAAAGATCCTTCCACTAACTAAACTTGTGTGAAGCTAAATTTCTAGGTTAGATTTCGTTGAAACGCTCTATCAAAGTTCCAACGTTCACCATTAGGTGTTCGTGACATCTGGTAGTGAAAGTTGGAACTACTGAAATGGAATGGAACTTGTAGCTCACCCCATGGGTGTCCGCTTGATGCGGCTACAGCCTCGGGCAAGTTGAACATGTCCTCGGACAGTCCCGGCACTAAAATCCATACGCTTAATAAAAATAAAGTGTTGCTAAGTAACCTATGGGATCGCTTTTCAGTCGGTCAACGCGAGTGTACGGTACGCAATTAGATTAGGCGGGGAGTGACACTTTATCTCCTAGTGCCTGAAATAAAAATGCATGAATTGTTTATACACTTATTAAAACATTTCTCGCATAAAGGGTGGAAGGGGTTTGTGTGAGAAACGTTTTATTAAGTGTATATATAATTATTGTATTTTGAATTACACAGGGAAAATAATTGTTACTCCTCACCCAATCTAATTGGGTGTATTCGTGTTGACCAACTGGGAAGTCATTCTATTAATATAGACTGATCAAATAACAATAAGAAGACACCCGAGTTTTAAAAGGACCCTAAAAGTAAGACTTGAGCTATGGATTTCAGGCTAGTATTATAAAGTTTTTCAAACAAACAACGGAACTAGGTCTTTAACTGGTTATAAATCAATAATAATGTTATTGGTTTTACGTCCCTTTTAACTACTGCGGCTTTTATTTTGCCCCGAAGGGCATCTTTAACTTGCCAGTAAATCTACAGACACGGCTCCCTTGCATTTACGCACCCTATAATGCCAGCTAACTGCGCCAGGATTAGATCTTGCAACCTTGGGAACAGCAGGCGAGAACGTTACCGCTGAGCCACGCAGCCATTCGGTTATAAATCAGAAGTATGTCTCGGTAGGATATCTATGCATGGCTTCGTAGTCGGTAGCAGGCTGAACTGCTAAGCCCAAGATCGCGGGTTCAAACCCGGCCGAAGTCGTCATAATTTTAAGAGCGTTAAAATCCTTCAGTAGCCTATGCCTTCCTTTCGAGGAGAAGTGAAGCCGGAGGGCCAGTGTCATAGATTGATGGCATGTAAAAGAACCTACCAGTACAATGGTAGTGTGTACCTAAAATTTGTAGGTTATTTGTTTAGAATCGCTCTATCAAGTTCCAACGTTCGCCACTGGGTGTCAGTGACAGTGGCGTCTGGTAGCCGAAGTTGGAACTAACTGAAATTGGGGAGCCTACGGGCGTTCAATTGAAATGCCCTTCTATGGCCATTGTCTGCAATTCAAGTATAAATAATTTCAATGCAATTTGAAAATTAAGAAAATTAAACGTAAATGATGTCATCTCAAACACGTGCCGGTATTTTAATTTTCAGGTGTAGAAAATGGCTTTCAAATAGTCAGAGTTGATTTAATAAATAAATATGTAGACTATTTTGTACAATAAATTAAACTTTTTCTCGAATCGTTTTGAAGTAAGCCAAGTTATGTCGTCAGGACAATGCTCACGAACTTAGATGTGGTACCGTACACTGTTTGTTAATTCTCTCATGAAATACCTGGTCTCCCACTGGACTTCTGTGAAGGTACGGTACACCATATTGTTATTGCTGAAATTATTTGTAAAATTGAAATTGTATTTATTAGGCTATATTCTCAAATTCAGGAATGAAAGTTTTCAAAATCTCAGAAAAATACGAAGTACTTACACTTGATCTATTTAACACCCTAAGATCTTTTTATACTTTTCGTTTCACAAATCACACTGGTATTTTCTTAATTAATTATAATGTTACTCAATTTTACGGAAGACCTAGCTTTTGTTATGGTTAAGAATTTGATATAGCATAGCTATTTACAATTAAACCCATACTAGTAACCCACCCCGGGTTCGCCCGGTATCTTTAACGGTTTACCCAGCGTAAGCTTGAAAGGCGTACGGACGGCAGGCCCCAGACGCAATTCAGAAAAGCTGAGCTAAACAGCGTTACTCCAAACACATTTATACTCTTCTCTGAAGTCTTAACTCTACACGACTCGAAAGTTGATGCTGGCCGAAGCTGGGGTGATAGACTCGCTCCCTTCCTCGTAAACTCGCTCCGAAGCTAGTAATTTATATTTCCACTGGAGATTATTGGCTGAAATGAAAACTTAAAATCACTTATAGTGGGTGATGGATTAAAGATAGAGATATGCTGACGGCCGGCCCCGTGATGTTGGGGTAGCGCGCCTGCCTCTCACCCGGAGGCCCCGGGTTCGATCCCCGGCTCCGTCAGGGATTTTAAAACTGACGTGAGGGTTGAAACGGGGTGCACTCAGCCTCGTGAGGACAATTGAGTAGCTGTCTGACAGTGAGACAGCGCCCCGACCACGAATACCAAGATTAACGGCCGAGGGGACCCGTCGCGCTGATCACGCGTCACTCCAATAACTGCAGGCCAAATGGCTAGGCAGCGGTCGCTTGGTCGGCCTTAGCCCGTCATGGGCTGGATAGTGCCAGGACCTTTTTGTAGAACTTTTCATGCTGACCAATTCTTACACTCATAGTAGGCTTGTATAGATATTTTTAACGGTTTATCCAGAGTAAGCTGAAATGGCACACGGGCGACAGTTTTTTCTTTGACGCGATTCACTGAAATCGTTACTGCTCGGCTTCCTGTGGTCACAAATGAATGTTTCTCTACAGAAACCTTCCACGAGAAATCCGCTACAGAATGATGAAAACCGCATCAAAATCCATCCAGGGGTTCTCTAGATTACGCGTTACATCCAAGATTCGAGGGGACTGTTTTATACTCCAGTATGTCGAGATGCCCGCGACTATCATTGAAACAAATTTATAACTAAAATGGGCTATTAATTCTACGCAAGACTCGTTAAATACTTCATACAACTGTACCTAGGGATACGTGTAGAGGACGGAACTAATAAAAACAGAGACTTTTTATGTTCCCATCTTCATAGTCAAAAGTGAAATCATCAGTTTCGCGAATAACGCGCTCAAGGCAGTTGCCAGCGTCGCTCAATCTACCAAAAGAATGCAATTTCGTAACGCAGCGAGCTTCGTGACTGTATTTTAGCAAGACTCCAGCCTGCCAGGTTTGCCAATCTAACTTTCCCCACGCGAAATATAGCTTATTTTCAAACCTAGGCTAGCGCCAAATAATTTTGAATCCCACATAGCGGGACAATATTAGCTTTTTTTTCTTTTCTTGGCGGGAGATAAGTTATATGTAAATTAATCTAGTTTTTTATTAAAAACAGAGACTTTTTATGTTCCCATCTTCATAGTCAAAAGTGAAATCATCAGTTTCGCAAATAACGCGCTCAAGGCAGTTGCCAGCGTCGCTCAATCTACCAAAAGAATGCAATTTCGTAACGCAGCGAGCTTCGTGACTGTATTTTAGCAAGACTCCAGCCTGCCAGGTTTGCCAATCTAACTTTCCCCACGCGAAATATAGCTTATTTTCAAACCTAGGCTAGCGCCAAATAATTTTGAATCCCACATAGCGGGACAAAATTAGCTTTTTTTTTTCTTTTCTTGGCGGGAGATAAGTTATATGTAAATTAATCTAGTTTTTTTTTATTAAAAACTAGCTGTATCCGGCATGCGTTGCAATACCAATCAAAGAAAGTGTTGGGGTTTTGACTTTGTTAGTTGCAGTTCTTTTGGATTCCTAATATTTTCTTCTTTTTCCGTTAACCACCTCTAAACTATTATAAAAAAAAACTATCTCAGAAACACTCACAGGAGCGTGATCAACAACTCACGAAACTTAAATCGCAATGAAATGAATGGTATGTGAACGCATACGGGACTGCTGAAACGATTAGAGCGCCGTTACCCATTTTTTGAATATACTCGTACGCTACCTATTGTAAAATGGATTTACAAACTCGAAAACCTTTCCTGGCGTGTACACAACACCTCATCAAAGTTTCATCGCAATCAGATGAATGGCATATGAACGCATACGGGACTTTGTTTAAAAGATTGGCTACGTCACTCATTTGTTGAATTTTCTTGTGCGCCACCCATTGATAAACGGACTTACTAATTCATGACCATTCGCAGGACTGTACTCAGCTCTCCAAAGTTTTATCACACTCGAATGAATGGTATATGATCGCATACGGGACTTTATTGAAACGATTCACGCGCTGTCGCTTATTAGTTAAATCTACCCGTTTGCTACCAATTGTAAAATGGATTTACTAAATCAGAAACCTTCCCTGGAGTGTACACAACAACTCACCAAAGTTTCATCTCCCTCGGACGATTGTATATGAACGCATATGGGTCTTTGTCGAAACACTTCGCGAGTCGTCGCTCATTTGTTGAATCCATTCGTGCGCTACCTATTGCAACATGGATTTACTAAGCTAGAAATCTTCCCTGAAGTGTACACAACATCTCACCCACGTTTCATCGCTATCGGACAAATGGTATATGAACGCATACGGGACTTTGTTGAAACAATTCGCGCGTCGTCGCTCATTTGTTTAATCTACTTGTGCGATACCTATTGTTAATTGGATTTACTAACCCAGGAACCTTCCCAGATGAATACACAACATATTACCCAAGTTTCATCGCTATCGGACGAATGGTATATGAAATCATACGGGACTTTCTTGAAACGCTTCGCGCGACTTCGATCATTTGTTGAATCTACTTGTGCGCTACCTATTGAAAAATGGATTTACTAAGCCTAAAACTTTCCCTGGAGTGTACACAACAACTCACCCAAGTTTAGTCGCTATCGGACGAATGGTATATGCACGCATACGGGACTATATTGAAACTCTTCGCGCATCGTCGCACATTTGTTTAATCTACTTGTGCGGTACCTATTGTTAATTGGATTTACTAACCCAGGAACCTTCCCAGATGAATACACAACATATTACCCAAGTTTCATCGCTATCGGACGAATGGTATATGAAATCATACGGGACTTTCTTGAAACGCTTCGCGCGTCGTCGCTCATTTGTTGAATCTATTCGTGCGCTACCTATTATAACATGGATTTACTAAGCCAGAAACCTTGCCTGTAGTGTACACAACCTCTCACCCAAGTTTCAACGTAATGGGATGAATGGTATATGAACACATGCGGGACTTTCTTGAAACAAACGCACGCTATTTTGTTGAAGCTACTCGCGCGCCATCTATTGTAAATTGGATTTACTACGCCTATTACTTCTCCGGGACTGTTCACAACAACTCACCAAAATTTGATCGCAATCGGACGAATTGTATATGACCGCATCGCCATTACGCATTTGTTTAAACTACTCGCGCGTTATCTATTGTGAAATGGATCAACTATGCCTATGATCATCCCGGAAGTGTTTACAACAACTCACCAAAACTTGATCGCAATCGGATGAATGGTTTATGAACGCATAAAAGACGAACACACAGACATTCCTTTTATATATATAAGATAACGCGTTTTAATAAGGACTTAGAAAATTCTATGGGTACATTAACACTATTTCTGGGATCGTTATTAACTTATTGAGCATGAGAACGCCGTCAGCAGAGTTGCTTGATATAATGTTAATACAGTATACTGTAGGCCTATGTCCAACAATTCCGGTTATCTCCCGGTTACGAATGAGTGAAATTTGTCGCATGTGTAGTGTAAGCAACTGAACCTTTTTACCGGCTGCAAGTAGCATTTGTAAGGTAAAAAGGACTAAGTAGGTGACACAAATCTTCGAAAATGATATTTTAGGCGTTCAGGGCTAATTGCAACATAAAGCACAGGACCTTGTTAAAAAAAACTGAATAAAAATAAAAATGAGTAGCCTATTGTATAACTCATAAATCAACATGATACACTTTGAGAAGACATGCCCACTTTTGCTGAGACTTGTGTAAATGTTTTCTCTTGTTGCGAGATACGCAGTATTCATGTTGGTAGCACAGATAGATTCGAATTTATTATGTTCCTGTCAGGGTAACAGGAATGTTCTAGATTTACCATTTCAGTCAAAAATTAACTTCATTTTTTACAGAACTGTTTTTGTTGTTGTCGTCTTTTTTGCATATTGTATTACTCGAAAACTTATGGAGCAAAATACATGAAACTTTTCTTGTGTAATAATATCTCATTGAGAAATGGAAATATTTGTAGAGTTGTTGCTAATTCATTTGAGGGCCTTGAGACATCTTGGTCATCAACCCCGTATAGTTGGGTGTGTGTTGAAGTTGTCTGGCAACCTGTATTCAGCTATGATTGTAGTAATGTGTGTGAATGTATCAGGGACAGGGATGGGTTAGATGCTCCGGGACTTGAAGTAAGACACAATCCCGGCAATTTCATGTAGGGAGTGTGGTATAACCCGGGAAAAAACACACTCAGGATAACCAGGTGCACGTTTGACGAGCGCAGCTATGCCGCGGGACGAAATGCTTGTAGAATTTTTATTTCGAGTATCTATAACCCCCCCCCCCCCCCCCCCCTCGGCCGATCCTGGCTACGCTACTGGTTACAACAGTTGTCACTACAGTTGTATTTTCCAGAGTTGGAATCTGACATTTCGGTGCCACTAGGCAAAAACAGTTGACGGCTAGATCGCACGCAAGGCTTGTTGCCATGGAAACCATACAGCGCTGCCAATTTGAATGACGCTCTTTTGCCACGTGCTTGTCGTTTGACCAGTCGCTTGTTTGGTTATTTCCAGAGTGCACACATTGACCTTGCTGCGTTATAATTGTTTTGATTTAATTAGTTAATTACTTTTTCGTGTAGGATTTATACTTATTTATACTTTATACTTATATTTATAATTCATCAGTGTCCGTTATTTATTTATATAGTGTTAGTGTCAGTTTAAGTGAATTAGATTAAGGTTAGCTTTATTTTTGTTTGCGAGTGGTGACGTTTTTAAGGATGACTTCTCGTAGAGGAAGACCGAGGATACATCCAGTTCAGGAATCGTCAAGAACTGGTCGAGGTGTACCTATTCGAAGCCATGGGAGGAAGATGATTATCGCCGCGCCGTTTTTTTTTTTTTTGAAAGGGAGGGAGAAAATATCTGAGTATTGGGCGAACCATGAATTCCATTCAGTCGTGAGCAGGAGCGTACTGCCTCTGCTCTTGGAATTAGTAAGACTACTGTCTGGAGAGTAACTATGGAGAACTTCTCTTCGCCCGAGGACTCTACTTCAAAACTCAGCACGCCGGGGAAATCGAGACTTAGGAGTGCCACGGTCACTGAACTAGATACCTTTCAAGAGGACGCTATACGGCGCCACATATATGGCTATTATTTTAGGAAAGAACACCCGACTGTGAGGAAGTTACTGATTTCTCTCAGTGTGATTTGTTCAATGGAAGCTATAGTTCCCTTAGAAAGGTTTTACATTGTCTGGGGTTCGAGTACAAGAGACTAAATGGGAGGAAATTGCTACTCGAGAGAGGCGATATTGCGGCACTTCGCTATGAATTTTTGAACAAAATCAGAAGCGTTAATTTAAGTGAAGTAGTGTGGCTAGACGAGACCTATGTGAATGCCGGCTACACCAAACCTAAAGGTTGGACTGATGACACTGTCCAGGGCACTATGCCTTGCTTAACTGGGAAGGGAGGCTATTTCATCATTGGCCATGCAGGAACTTCTGAAGGCTTCATAAATGGGGCGCTACTTTCGTTTCGATCGAGGAAGACTGGTGATTACCACGAAGAGATGGATCACTCCAGATTTTATCGATGTTTCGAGGAGAAGCTTCTCCCTAATATCAAACCGAACAGTGTCATAGTAATGGACAATGCTCCTTATCACACTGTGCAGGTGGATAAGGCGCCAACGAATGCTTGCAGGAAGGATAAGATGATTGACTGGCTTGAGAGGCATGCGGTCGAGGTTGACCACTCGCTAACAAAGGGAGCGCTCCTTAGTATAATTAATAACATCAAACCAAGAACTCCGAAGTATCACGTTGACGAACTGGCAAAAAAAAAACATGGACATGAGATAATCCGGCTTCCACCTTACCACTGACATTTCAATCCCATTGAAATGATCTGGGCTCAAGTTAAACAATATATTGCGGCTAATAATAAGGCATTCAATTTGACATAGGTTGAAAAGCTTATTGTCGAAGGGGTTGGACAAGTGACAGCTGAAAAATGGGCGAAGGTGGTGTCGCATGTGGAAAGAGTGTTAAGCGAAGCGCGGGAACGTGAAGGTGTTATTGACACAGCTGTGGACGACCTTATAAGTTCCCTCGGCGATTCCTCATCCACCAGTGCGGGATCCAGTGACGGAGAGGACCGGCATGATGATGATGATGATGATGATTATGATGATGATGATGATGATGATGATGATGACATGGATGGGATAGAGCCTCTTCCCAGTGATTAACTTCTGTCTTCAGAAGGGTGAGTTAATAGCCTATACAATGAACGTAGGCCTATATTTTGTAATACATTTGTGTGATTCTTGTGCCTTGAAACTTATTCTACAGGAGATATAAATTGCTAAATAACACGAAAACAATCACGTGTTGTCGTTTCGCTTTGAACATTTTTGCTCTATGATAGTAGGCTATTCGTAATATTGCTATTGCTATTCATTACAATATTTTAGACCTCTCCTCAATTTGACGTGCTATTATTTTATTTTACAGTGTGAACCGAACAGTTTTAAGCATTGCTTTGTTTAAGATTTTTGAAAACCATCTGAGTAAAATTGTAATAAATGTAATAACGGTGCTAATGATATTATGAGCATGAGGAAAATAACGGGAGGGTGAAAGTACGCACGTGGTGGCTAGTAGCATATGTGGCAACGCTGCCTTTAGTTCAACGGTTCTCCGCCGAACTGTCAGATTCCAACTCTGGAAAATACACCTGTAAGGTTACCATGTTTTGGTGACAAAGGAAAACTTTCTTTCCTCCACGAGGACAATACTAGCATAGTCTGCCGACAGGCGGACTCAAGCAAGTTACAACTTTCATCCAGGCGATCCTGCGCTCTATCGGAGCTGTGTGCACTACAACGTCACATCTCGGGAATAGTTGCATACTGAAAGTCAAAATAATGTGTA
Organism: Meconema thalassinum; assembly: GCA_946902985.2. NCBI lineage: Eukaryota > Metazoa > Arthropoda > Insecta > Orthoptera > Tettigoniidae > Meconema > Meconema thalassinum. Next base: position 305,029,934 of record OX336393.1, read on the forward strand.
CTTACAGGCGAGGCGAGTTAGTATCATCACACCTACCAGTCAAGTTGATGATGGAGTTGTTGACAAGGTCTATGAAGAAATAGATGAAATTCTGAGGTAAGTCAAGGGTGATGAAAATCTTATAGTAATGGGAGATTGGAATGCTGAGTAGGAAAAGGAAGAGATGGGAAGATAGTAGGAGATTTCGGTTTAGGTGAAAGGAATGATCGAGGAAGCAGGCTGCACCGAGGATGAGTTGGTCATAAACACCTTATTCAATAACCACAATAGAAGAATATACACGGATGAGACCAGGAGATACAGGGAGTTACCAAATCGACTTCATTATGGTCAAGCAGAGGTTTCGAAACCAGATTTTGGATTGTAAAACATATCCCGGTGCATACATAAACTCTGACCACAAACTGGTTGTTATGAAATGCTGATTAAATTTGAAGAAACTGAAGAAAAGTCAAAAGTCGAAAAGGTGGGCAATAAACAGACTGAAAGAGAAGGATGTAAACCAAAGATTAAAGAAGAATATATAGGAAGAAAATGAAAATCCACAGCCTGCTTCCAGTCTCTGACCGGGTCAGGAATGGAATGAAGGACTAATTGAAAACCATAAACAAACTTCAATTGCAGACAAATTGGCTCTTTTGAAGAATGAAATAAAAAATGGTAGGAAAGAAAGAATATGTAGAAAACCGTGGATCACTCAGGATATACTAGAATTAATGGATGAAAAGTGGGAAAACAAGGATGTAAGAGATGAAAAGGGGAAAGCAGGATACAGACGTCTGAGAAATGTGGTTAACAAGAAGTGCAAGGAAGCGAAAGAAGAATTGTTAGAAGAGAAATGTGCAGGTATAGAAAATTGTCTGATATTAGTATAAGTAGACACAGCTTATCGAGAGATTAAGAATACTTTTAGGGAAAAGAAGACTAAGTGCTGTAATATTAAGGACACAGAAGGAAAGCCTCTAAGAGATACAGAAGGGAAGGTTGAGAGCTAGAAAGCTTACATAGAGTGTTTGTATAAGGGAAAGGAGATTGAGAATCATGTAATGGAAGGGGAAGAGGAAATTGATGAAGAAGTGAAAGGAGATTTAATACTGAGATCAGAATTTGACAGAGCATTGGAAGACTTAAGCAGGAACAAAGCACCAGGCATAGATGATATACCGTTTGAGTTGCTACGCTGCATAGGAGATGAAGGTCTGATCAGGTTATTTCACTTGGTGTGTAGGATTTATGAGACAGGTGAGGTACCCTCTGATTTCAAAAAGGATGTTTTCATCCCTACACCGAAGAAAGTAGGAGCTGACAAATGTGAAGATTACCGTACAATCAGCTTGATTACGCATGCTTCAAAGATCCTGTCTAGAATAATTTACAAGAGGATGGAAAGCCTGATGAAGCGGAGTTGGTTCAAGACCAGTTTGATTTCAGGAGAAATGTAGGAACAAGAGAAGCTCTACTAATAAATCTTAGGCTGATTTTGGAATGTAGAATAAGGAAAGATAAGATAGCGTTCATGGCATTTGTAGACTTAGAAAATACTTTTGATAACGTTGATTGGACTAAATTGTTTGACATTTTGAAAATGATTGGAATAAAGTATTGGGATATTAGGGTGATCTACAATCTATTCAGAAACCAGACAGCAGTCATTCGAGCTGGAGGACATGAGAGAGAGGCTGGTATTCAGAAAGTTGTAAGGCAAGGCTGCAACTTATCACCCATACTTTTCAATTGTTACATTGAACAAGCAATGAAGGAAATTACATAACAATTTAAAGCGGGAGTGAAGATTCAAGGAGAAATAATTTCAACTCTGAAATTTGCTGATGACATCGTCATCTTGTCCGACACGCTTGAAAATTTGAATGAGTTTTTGAGTGGTATGGACTCCGTCTTGAAGAAAGAATTCATGATGAAAATTATTAAATGTAAAACAAAAATATTGGAATGCAACTGAAATAAGTCAAAAACCTCTATGGACATCTAATTGGCAGGTGAAAAACTAAAAGAAGTTGGAGATTTCTGTTACATAGGAAGCAAAATAACCAGTGATGGACGAAGCAAAGAGCATATAAAAAGTAGGTTGGCTCAGGCAAGGAAAGCATTTTTAGAGGAACGGAATCTATTAACATTTTTTTTACGAGCACACATTTTTATTCACTGACAGAAAACATGTACATATACAGATGTTGTATCAAAATACAGGGTGAATCCCACATAAGATAAACTTGTGCGTGGGCTTCATGAACACAATTTCTTAATTTATTTGCAACATGGTATTTGACTGATAATAGTAAGAAAAGTTTATAGTAAAGGCATTAATTAAAAGGATACTAAAATAAAAGAAGACGATACATTACTTATTTGTGACTGAGTTGGTTTAAATATGTTGGTGAAAATTTATAAGTTCATTTACTTTATCAAAGTTATTAAGCAGCCATGTAAAAAGCCTTTTCTTCAGTATATTCAGGGTGTTATTTGTCACATTCACTGGCAATATATTGTATATCCTAGTGCTAAGACAACTTAAATTCCTTTGGCCAAGTAGTGTGTTTCGACGAGGGATATGTATTCCAGTTCTGTCTTGAAGTCTAGTGCACATTTTAAGTTGTTGTCCATTGGAGAAGAGCTTCATATTTTTATGTATAAATATGATTGATGACTGTACAAATAACTGTCGTATATTAAGCACCATACTTTGTTTATACAGTTCACATGTTGGAAATGTTGGTGGCTTTTTGTACATAGCTTTTAGAATGAAATTCTGGCAGGTATTTACCTGATCCAAATGTGAATCAAGTATTCCACCCCAACCATTTATTCCATATTGTAGTTGTGACTGGACTAAGGCAAAATATACAGTTCTCAAGACTTTTGCTGACAAGATATTTCTGATTCTGTAAAATATATAAATTAACTTTTGGAGTTTATTGGCCAATTTTGATGCATGCATATTCCATTTTAAATGACTATCTATAATAATCCCTAAATATGTAGCATTCATTGACTTCTGTAGGGTATAGCAGTTGCATCATTCGCCATTGTTACAATTTGGTGTGTGGATCTTCAGTGTTAAATTGTCTGTGGGTTGTAATGTTTTGTTGTGTGAGAAGCATAGGTATTGTGTTTTGGTTTCATTTAAGGTAAGGAGGTGGTTTCTTAGCCATTTTTGGACTGTAGCAAGGTTTTTTTGAGTTCTATTAAAAGTGTCCTTCCAAGTTGTTCCTGTGACTGTGACGACAGTGTCATCAGCATATGAGGTAATCATCGCATTACAGTTCAGCTCACACAAATCGTTAATATATAACAGAAAAAGAATAGGACCTAAAATTGTTCCTTGGGGAATTCCAATTTTTACTTCAGCACTTCTACTTGGAGTATCTTTGATTCGTACCTTTTGAATTCTGTTAAAAAGAAAACTTTTTATTAGTTCTTGAGGAGTACCACGAATACCCTCCTTTTCCAGTTTTCTAATGAGTATATTGTGGTCCACGGTGTCAAAGGCCTTTTTTAAATCGTGGAACACAGAAATTGTTATTTTAGAACCATCGATGACTTTATACAAATAATCAGTAAGGGAGAATATCGCATCTTGAGTGCTAGTGTTTGGTCTAAAACCAAACTGATTTGGTGACAATATGTTGAACTTATTCAGATAGTTAAGTAATCTGGTTTTGATGCATTTCTCTAGTAGCTTAGAGAGGTGGGTTGTGAGGGAAATTGGTCTATAGTTATTTAACTCTCTTTTATCATCTGATTTATAGACTGGGATTATGATGGCAATTTTGAATGAGTCTGGAAATTTCCCCTTCGTTAGTGATAAATTAAAAATATGGTGCAGTGGTAGTAGAATTTCTGAACTAATTATCTTAATTGTTTTACTAGAGATATTATCATAGCCATTTGCTGAGTTATCTTCTAGAACAGCTATGAGGTTTGTTATTTCTGATTTTGTTTTGGGTATAAAAAAGATAGACTGAGGTTGATATTTTGCAGTGCTACCAAGTGCATTTGTGTTGTCAGGTTCCTTTCTTGTATTACTTATCTTTTCAGAAAGTTCTAAACCTATGTTACTAAAATAGTCTACAAATTTGTTTGCAATGGCAGCTGGTTGGGATGTTTCTTGTGAGTCTCTGATAAATATGCTGTCAACAGCTGAAGATTTATTTCCCTTCCTACATGTTATATCATTAATATTTTTCCAAAGGACTTTAGAATTATTGGAGTTTGACATAATTTGTTTGGAATAGTACCTTTCTTTTGCTATTTTAACAAGCCTGCTTATCCAGTTTCTGTACAATTTATGATTATTAACAGTTTCTCCTACCTCATCACTGTTTGGGGATCTCGCCCTTTGTTTAACAATTTTCTGATGTAATTTATCTCTTATTCTAATAGAAGGTAAAATTCCAGTTGTGATCCATGGAGTAATTTTTTTTAAATTTTGATCTTACGTTATTTATGGTAGTAGAGTGTTCATAGATGTATTGAGTCAGTAATTTAATGAAACTATCAGCTGCTTTGTTAGTATCATGTTCAGTTATGATGGATTCCCAAGTTTCCTTAGTTAAAGATTTTTTTTAGAGTTTCATAATTTATTCTTACATATTTCAAAGTATTTTCTCCTGTTTGTGGAGTGTATTTTTGAGATTTATTTTGTATGAGAAATGTAGGACTGTGATCTGTGATACTGGTATGCGGAACAAAAGGGTCAAAGTTGCTGTTTCTGTGGGACTTAACATGTATGTGATCGATACATGTTCTGGATTTTGGGGTTATTCTAGCTGGTGAGTTTATGTACGAAATAAAACCATTTGCATGTAATACATTTAAATACTCATTTTTAATATTTTGGGAATATTGCCTTGTAGGATTTAAAATATCAATATTTATATCTCCTATTAATATACTGTGTGTAGCTGTGGGCAAGTGCTGGAGAGTATCGAATCACAGGCTGCCATTCAAATCAATATATCACGAAGAATCATTTTTGAAAGCCTTTGTCTAGAGCGTGGCGCTCTATGGAAGTGACTATTGGTGCAGGAGAAAAGAGGAGAATTGAAGCGTTTGAAATGTGGTGTTACAGGAGAATGATGAAGATCAGATGGTAGATGGGGTTACAAACGAAGAGGTATTAAGACGAGTGGGAGAGGAGAGATGTTCCTGGCTTCAGTAATGAAGAGAAGACCTAGGTTGGTAGGACTCATACTAAGACACCCAGGAATTGCAAACTTAGTTATGGAAGGAAGGGTCGAGTACAGGAACTGTAGGGATAGGCCATGGTTAGGATATGTTAAACAGATTGCCTCGGATGTAGGGTTTGCTACAGTATGTAGAGATGAAACGATTAGCTCAGGACAGGGAGGAATGGATGGCTGCATCAAACCAGTCAAAAGACTATAGACTCAAACAACAGACGTACGACATCAACGCGGGCCAGTATTTTCCATGTGCTTGTGATTATGTTGTTTTAAGGGGCAGAACTGCGAGTTCATCTGGCCCTTGTCTGTGTGTGTCTTACTACTTTGACTTTCATATAAGAGTCTTCCACTCACACAGTTGATCAGTTGCAAAAAGGTGATTTTTAAAGCTCTCGGCACTATGTAGAACTATTCTTACTTCCGACTTGAAGTTTCAGTGCTACGCTACAGCTATCTAGTGGTCAGAAACGAAATCACTTTAACTAGCCAATCACAGGCTGACATTCAAAACAAAATATATCACGAAAAATCGAATGTCGTTCGCTAAATCGCAACATCGTGAACTAAACTCGATCGGTCGTGATATATCGATTCGAATGGCTTTGTGTGATTGGCTAGTTAAAATTATTTTATTTCTGACCGCTAGACAGCTGTAGCGTAGCACTGAAACATCAAGACGGAAGTAGGGATGGCTAAACTATAGCCTACTTATCTGTGTGAAAAAACATTCTCCAAAATTTAATATACAAAACTATTTACAGATCCAAATTCACTGATGTGCATTTTAAGTCACTGCTGACAATTTCCAGTAGTACACTTGTTCCTCAACTGCTAACAATAGTCATTGGAAAGTTACAGTTACATAAATCTCATTAATCATAGTAATAATAGTGGATAAGTTAATTATGTTAATTAGCTAATTTATTTCACATATATTATGTTTTTAGGATAAAATCTCATGTCATTAATTACAATTAAAATGTTCAATTTCATTAAGTATGTCAGTTATTGTGTTTCTTAATTGGACGTTAAATAAAAACATATGATTATAATTTGCATGATTGACTTACGGTACATTGAACATTTTACAATATAATCGAAATAAGCTATGGCGGGTGGAATACCGGGCATGTCTGGCCGCGAGATTGCATTTTCTCTTAGATCATAAATCCATATTTATGCTCGAAGCATTTTCTAGTTCACTTTATATAATTTAATAAGATGCGCTCGAAAGAGCATTACTTAACCGACATAATACACGAAAATATCATTCTAAATACAATTTGATCTTACAATGCTATTTAGTTTTCACTGTAGTCTCTGATGGATTTAGTTCTTTTTGCACACTTAGTTAAGTGATAACGGTCACATCTCTTGTCACTCAACGAACATACGCAATCATCATCTGGCTGGTGAAAACCTTGAGTTAAGCAGATCTTATGGTGAAAACCATGAGTTGCAAGTCTCGTTACCACATGTCTTAGATCCTGTCCTGCCTCCGTCCATTGTCTATCCATCATTGCGCTAGTGCTATAAAAATCAGGGTCAATGTCATTTCTCTTCCTCCGCCGCAGTTCGAGATGCGCTTGGTAAGGGCCGGTAGATGGCAGCGTGAATTGCAGTCTCAGGTCTTCCAAGAAGAAGCTATCCCTGGCTAATTCGTATACAATCCTTGAGGGTGCATAAATCCCAACTCCCAAAGCACTCTTCAGATATCGTGCTTTAACACTTTCTAATCGTTTGAAATCGCTACTCGAAAGCTTATCCCATATTAATTCTATTCCATATGAGGCAATTGGAGTTATTACTGTTTTGAACAATGACATTGCAGTGGGCAAAGAAAGTTATCGGATATTTTTAATTCGATGAGTGACTTTCGTAGCTGCTGAAGCCCTTTCCTGAGAGTGTATCCTGTAGGAAGACAGAGTCGTTTGTAGATATATTCCTAAATACCGGAAATTATTTACTACTCTTAGCATATCTCCTTGCAGAGTTAAATGATCATCCAACGCCAGTTTGCCTCCTATTCTAAAAGTCATGTGCACTGTTTTTTTCTTTGTTGATCACTAAACTGTTTTCGTCAGCCCATAATTCAAGTTTCTGAAGAGCGGCACGCAGATCACTTATGCAATGTGAACCTAGAGCCATGTCATCGGCGTACATGATAAGTTTCACTGTTGGGCAGTCTTGGACGGTGTTAATAATGTCAGCTGTCAAGATGTTAAAAAGTAGGGGACTCATAGGATCGCCCTGAAGTACGCCATTTGCCTGACGGACCTTTTCAGACAGAACTACACCGTCATTTAAAATGATATAGTTGTATGCTAGGATTACCTCAACTATTCTCGCTAGGGGATTAGAGTTTCCTAGCATCCCTTTAAGTTTATTTATGAGGATATTCCTGTCTATCAAGTCAAAAGCTTTACGATAGTCTATGAAGACCACGTGAAATTTCCCTTTCTTATGCCTCAGAGCCTGTTCCACTTCTTCTTGTAATAATGCCACTGCTTGTAGAGTACTCCGTCTTTCTCGAAAGCCGAATTGGCAATCTGGTATGTACATATCCACCTCCTTGGCTAGTCTTTTTTGTTAAAATTTTAGAGAAAATCTTGAATATCGTGGGCTCTAGTACTATTCCTCTGTAAGAGTTGGGATCTTCAGTGTTTCCTTTCCCCTTGTACAGAATTGTCATTCGGGCCGTTCTCCAGCTTACAGGAATGACTCCTGTGTACAAGCACTTATTAAATAGGTCTGTCCAGATGGGCAGAAGCAGATCTTGTGTCTCTTTTATGTGTTCTATGAATATCTTGTCAGGTCCTGCCGCCTTACCCTTCTTAGATGACGTGATAATAGTTTGTATTTCATCGGTGGTTATTTGGAGGAAATCATCAGCTAAGCAATTTTTAGCAGAGACTTGGTGTTCTTCCAATGTTCCATTCTTGTTGAGGATCCCAGAGAAATGTTCCGCCCATGTCTCTATTGGTATCTCTCTTGCCTTAGGAGCTTGCCTCTTTCTTAGAGCTAAGTAGGGATCTGATCTCGCTGGTTCCGCTGTGTCCCTAGCTTCGGCTTCAATGTGCTCGGTTCTTTTAGTCTGAAGTAGTAGTTTATACTCTTTCCTCCTCATAGCGTAATCCTCCAAATCAACTTTGTCGTTTGTGCACTTTGCTTTGTACAACGATTGTAGTGTAATTTTCCGAGTAATGTAGCACTCACTGTCGAAACATTTTTGTGCGTGTCTCTTTCTTCTGTAGACGAAGGCTTTGCTGATCAACTAGCTATCACACTGCGCCGCGTCATCTAATTGATCCTGAGCGATGAGGGCTTTTGCTTCTTCAATACATGTTATGTCCTGCAATTTTGTCTGATCTAGGTTCCTAGAAGGGAGTTGCTCTGGAAATCGTTGTGCTGATGCAGTCTGTGACGCTATTTCTATCTCAGTGTGCACGGGTATGTGTTTTCGAATTGGAGAAGCATCTGATGCCCATAATCCTTCTTGTTTCACTATACGAATCGCTTTTCCCCTGTAGAACACTTGATCGATGGCGCTTGCTCCATTGTGTGCGAAATAAGTTTGAAAAGTGAACAAACCCGATATATTTTTATTTGCTATTTAATATATCGTAGTTCACTAATCATTCCTTATCAACTTTCTCCCGTATGAGAAGACTTTGATCCCACACTGAGCTATATTACTCTTACTAGCAGATATTTACCGGAATTTTACACTAAATCATCAAAATAATGCGTACAAAACTAACTTATAAACCAGTTTTTGGATATGCAATTGACAGTGATTAACAGTGACTGACCATTCTCAACTCACAGTTATAAATCGTGTGTGATTATGTTAAAGGACTTTCTAATGTTCTAATGTGTCTTATGTAAAAGTGAATATTTAATTGTGTGCAGTCGTCTTCTTTTCATAGTGTAGATATTATTACCAGTAAGGTAAGATGTCAGCGAATAATAAAGCACACTTCAAAAGTAGCAACGATCAAGAAATCGACCAGTGTGAAATATGTAGTAAAGCAGTATCAGATAATGATAAAGCTATAGAATGTGATAAATGTAATAAATGACAACACTTCGAATGCAGTAGTCTTACGAAAGGAGAATTCGACTGCGTTAATAGAAAAAATAGTAAACTATTATGGATGTGCACGGAATGTAAAACTAGGATCTTGACAAAACCAATGCCGGACTCCGACAACTCGTATGAAATGACTAGCAGGATAGAGAAATTGCTTGTTGCAATGGAAACTAAAATACAAGATAGAATTACAATGGAAATAAACAATTTACAAAAGGTACTAGAGTCACGCATCCAACCCGCAAACATAATCAAACATATGCAGAAGTCTCAGCCAGAGAATCAAAGTTCTTCTACGCAGTCTTCCCTCACAAAAGACGGTTTATATAGCCAACATGGTTCACGCGAGGACGATCTTCATAAGAAGAGAGAAGATAACAATACAATTGTAGCACGAAAAAGAACGGCACCAATAGCGCCGGGGCGAGACATCTTAATTCAAACGAAGAGAAACAATGTTCCCTCTAAGTCGGGAGGAGAGACGCACGGTGTGGTGAAGGAGTCATCGGCACAGGATGTAGTCGATCAAGAAGAAGAAGAAGAAGAAGAAGAAGAAGCTGGGCCATTCAAGACACCAGGAGACGTCGCAGTCAGAGGCAGGGCCTGATTATCGGTACCAAACAAGGTAACGACGAAGACTTACAGTCAGCAGACAAGACAGCTTGGTTGTATGTGGGCAGGGCTAAGAACGGAACGACCGAAAATGTAATTCGAAACTTTCTATTACGCAACAACATAACCGAGGGAGTTGTTTGTGAAAAGCTCAACACATTAGGTTCTAAGGAAGCCTTTAAGGTTGGCATTCCTTTTAATCTTCTCGCCGAATTAGAGAAACCAGAGTTTTGGCCAAAAGGGCTGCTTGTTAGAAGATTCCTTTTTCGAGGCCACAGATTTACCGAAGGAGCTGATTTCGAATAACCAAACTATAAAACTTCTTTTATGGAACACGGAAGGACTAAGAAACGCGTTACAATTTACGCCACCAAATCTAACATTGAACTATGACATAATGATTATGACAGAGACCTTTTTACAAGAACCTTTAGACCTACCAGGTTTCTACGTTGTACATGCCTATGCAAATGCCACAGGAGGCAGACCAGCTGGCGGAGTATCTTGCTTTCTTAAACCGACAGCTGGAAGCATACTGGAGTACAAGACAGAGTCAAATGCCATAATAGTCAAAACAACAAGGCTCACTCTAATAGGGGTATACATCTCTCCAGTTACGGCAACAGAAGATGTAATAGACGCTCTTCTAAGAACAATAGGTCATGTAACAAGTCACACGAATGTAATATTAGCAGGCGACATTAACTGCAGAACTGACAAGCCAAGTATAAAGACTGATCTAGTTTTGGAAACCCTAGAAGAAGAAGGGTTCACGTTAGTAAACGAAAAAACTTTTCTAGTTCACTTTTAGCATTAGAGAGCGATACGGCTTCTTGATTGGCTGTTCCGACGAAACACGACTGCACCAAGGGCTGTGATTAGTCAGCGTAGTTATAGAGTGGAACCTATCAGATATGTCGTTCCAGGTTTGAACAAAATATGTAGAACTCCCACTGTTTTAACTTCCTATTTTCTTGGTACCTTCATAAATTGTAATGCGCTTAGCAATAGTTGCATGATCATTGTTCCTAGGCCATAAGTGTTTCCGTATCTTAAGTCAAGAAGTGCGGTGAATAGCAAGCTCATTTTTCGGCTCCGTGGTTGCCATTTATGCCTTTCAGGCCGACCGGAAATAAAATATTTTGAGCCACCTCCCATGTGCATACAATTCTTGATCGGGAGTGGATGATAGCTACATCCGCATTCGTACAGAGTAAATGAGCTAATCGATGAAAAGCATTCTGGTAATGATTCTTCTTTACATAAGAAGATACGGAAACACTTTTGGCCTAGGATCATTGATGCAACTATTGCTTGGCGCATTACAAATTATAAGGGTACATAGGAAACAGGAAGTTAAAACAGTGGGAGTTCTACATATTTTGTTTCAAACCTGGAACGACATCGCTGATAGGCTCCTCTCTATAACTTCGCTGACTAATCATTGCCCTTGGTGCAGTCAGATTTCGTCAGAATAGCCAATTAGGAAGCTGTATTACTCATGAGTGAATACCGCCTCCAAAACCGCTTTTACTCTGTCCGTTCCCCTTCATTGCTCCTTGCTTATCAATTTCTTCTTCCCCTTAAGCCGAATATCTTACAAACCCGCACTCATTTGTCACACAGCGGCAATTATCCCGTTCAATTTTTCTCCCCCTCCGTCTTTCTGAATGTTTTTCAATCCTTACCACCTCCAGTTAGAAATATCCCTCACCTCTGTCACCAACAGCTTCAGGCTTTCCTTCATCACTTTCCTAGTCACATCCCCTTTTATACTGACGGTTCCAAACGATCTCAAGCCCCCTTTACAGGTGCATCAGTCTACGCCCCTGCTCTTGATCAAACTTTAACATTCTCCTTACCGTGCGATATTTCGATTTTCACCGCAGAAGCCTTTGCTGTTCGTCATGCCTTACAAGTTATTAAACAATTATCCATCAAACAAGCTATAATATTATCTGACGCTCACAGTGTCTTGTCCGCTCTCCTTTCTCCCTATTTATCACAAAACCGGTATATTCATTCCATTCAAAGATTATCTTACGAATTATCCCACGCCAATTTTGACATCCTTTTTGTATGGATTCCTGGCCAAGCTTCAATCCCTGGTATTGAAACAGCTGATACACACGCCAAATCCGCGACCCTTGGCCACGGCACGTGTTATAATATTTCTGTCCCGTCGAGCGACTTGCTTTTAAAATCCAAACAACACTTCCAACAATCATGGCAAACCATTTGGGATACAACCTCTCGGTCCAAGGGTACCTTTTATTACAGACTTCAGCCCCATATCCCGATCACACCTTGGTTTTCCTCCTGTATTTACACACGTCGTCATATAACTACCATAATCCGTCTCGGATTTAATCACTCCCTTACCCCGGATAGGTTGTTCAAATTCAAACTCCGCGCCACCGACCGGTGTGACTGTGGACAATCTATCGGTACCATCCAACATCTTTTATTCCAATGTACTCTATTCGAACGCCCTCGTATAAACTTCATTCGTGAATTGCTCCAACTTGGATTTGTACAGCCCTTGAATATTACATGTTTGCTACACACTCCGACAATTCCTATTGTTCGTGCGATCGTCTCTTTTTTAGACGCCTGCCACCTTCAATTATAACGTTGTAAATAAATTGTTCCCTTATCTGTTGACCCGGTGTTACCCAGTTTTGTAGTATAAAGTCGCCTTGGTGGGTCACTAGGCGTGAAGATTTTGCACCTTGTGTTATATTCCTTCCTTTTCTTATATCCCTTTCTTAATTTTTTACAACGGTTCTGTATCATATGCGAGTTGTCCGTCAGGAAAGTTTCCTCTATTTATAGATACATTAGAATTGTTACTCAATAACATGAGCAAAGTAAATTTCGATATAATAATTTGTGGGGATGTAAATGTGGATTTCTTAAAACTTGATAGAAATTGTGAATTATTAACACAGTTACTAATTTCCTATGGACTGAAACCTACAGTAAATACACCAACAAGAATAACACAATTTAGTAAAACCACTCCTGATCAAATTTTTATAAATACAGATAAATATCACCATTCAATAGAAGTCTATTGTCCGTGTTTTAGTGACCACCATGGACAAATACTGAGTTTTGAAGTATCCGAAGTAATCAATAATAATGATAATGGAGTAAAATCAAAGTGCAGGTCATTCACTGAATCAAATGTTACATATTTCAATGACTTATTAAATAAGGAAACATGGTCAGAAATTTATGAACTAGAAAATGTAAATGATAAATTTAATGCATTTAACAGTACCCTAAAACACTATTTTGAAATAGCATTCACCTTTAAACGAAGAACTGTTCAAAATAACAAAACTAGCAATTGGATAACAACAGGGATTATAAATTCATGTCAAAGAGAGAAATTTCTACACAAATTATATAAACAATACCACACAACACCTGAATTCAATTTATACTACAAAAATACACTAGCATATTAAATAAGGTAATAAGACTAGCAAAGAAAATGCATAATGATAATTTTATTTCTTAATCATCTAATAAAAACAGGGCTATGTGGTCCGTGATAAAGAAAGAAACTGGAAAATCTGCTAAAATACAAAGGAACATTACACTGATCAGAAATAATAAAGTGATTAATAATCCAGAGGAAATAGCAAACACTTTTAATGACTATTTTCTGGAAATTCCACAAAAATTAATAAATAAATCACAGGTAAATACACTAAATTCTAATAATAAAATAAATATATGCAGTGATTCTTTATTTATAAATCATGTCACAAGTGAAGAGGTAAGAATAGTTATAAAAGAGCTAAAAAATAAATTCTGTGCTGGCATTGATGGCATCCCTGATGCAATTTTAAAGAAATGTGCAGAAAATATAATAAATCCACTTACGCACTTAATAAACAGTTCAATTCGCTCAGGAACTTACCCGGATATTTAGAAGTTATCAAAAGTAATTCCAGTGCACAAAAACGGTTCAAAAGATGAATTAGATAACTATCGTCCTATTACCTTACCAACTGGTATTGCAAAAATTGTGGAAAAAATCATGTATAAGAGACTGATAAGTTTCATAGAAAAAAATAAAATATTATCAAACTCACAACATGGATTTAGAACGGAAAAATCTACACAGACAGCAATTTACGAATGTAGTAATAGTATACTGAAATTAATTGACAATAAGGAACATGTAACTGGCCTATTCTTGGATTTATCGAAAGCATTTGATGTTGTTGACCATAAAATCCTCCTTACCAAACTAAATCAATATGGTGTTAGAGGTGTAGCTAATAAATGGATCGAGTCTTACTTAACAAGGCGTAAACAAATAGTAAGCTTGAGACACAAGGATGATGGAACCAAATTACTTAATGAAACATTGTCCAATGAGGGAATTATTGAATTTGGAGTACCCCAGGGATCGGTTTTGGGCCCACTACTCTTTCTTCTATATGGCGTCACAGTGAAAGTGTAGTGAAATAGCTGCTAGTGTAAATATTTGATAAAAGTGGTAAAATATTATAACAGAGGCTTAAAATCTATAGAGTTACTTTCCTTAGATCAAGTGTAATACGGAATATTGATAGTATTTAGAAATTCTTGTTGATAATTTAATAAACTTAAACTAAGTTGTGGGAACGTGTATCCAAAGATTCGGTGACTTCTTCAATCACTGTTTGAACCAAGTAGAGCAGTGGTGCTTTTACGAGACTTCACCCGATTGGAAGATATACGTATTTCACATTCCTCTTTATTGGTAGGTAATTAGATTAATTCTATCGGGTTCAAACCCGGCCGAAGCCGTCGGATTTTTTAAGAGCGTTAAAAATCCCTCAGTATGCCTTCCTTCGGAGGGGAAGTAAAGCCGGCGGTCCCATGTCATAGATTTATGGCATGTTAAAGATCCTTCCACTAATTGCACCTGTGTGAAGCTAAATTGGATAGGTTAAGAATGTAAACAACGCTCTTAGGTTTCTACGTTCGTTGCCAAGCGCTGACTGCGGTGGCGTCTAGTAGCTAAGTTCTGAATTAGACCTAGTAGTCGTTGACGGTGGCGCTTGGCGGCAAAAGTAGGAACTATTTGAAAAATTATAAGTTGCAGTACTTAAAAAAATTAAAAAACAGATACACACACTAATACAGTCATCACAATTAACACCGGTTATCAGACAGATTCTACACACACCCAAAGTACACGGGGCTACATGACCGCGTTGTCGCAGCCCCTAAACTTAAGAACCAACCAACCACCAGATTAATTCTATTAGGTAGTAATAATTAAATTAAATTAAATTAAATTTAGTGTAATTTGGTGTAAACATCTAGGCTAACTTAGATCTCTAGTATGACGACAGTAAACAGTGTTAGTGTCTCGTCAGGTTGTGTAACCGTAACGGATTTATGCTCGTCGTGCAAAATAAAAGTAAAAAATGCAAATAAAATCATCACTAGATCTCAGGTAAAATTGAATGAGGAGAAAAGTGAAACCGATTGTCGTAATGTAGGCCTACCGCTACCGTCATGCGAATGTCATAACCTGAGAAACGAACTGTCCTCAAAAGACGAAATTATAAAGCTGCTAAAGGAAGATATTGCTAAGTTAATGGAAGAGTTGAATAAATTAAAAGGAAACAGAGAGGAAAGCAAGGAAACTTGGTCGACAGTGATTGCTGGTAAGGTAAGATTGAATAAGCCTAGGCCTATAAATGGAGTACATGTAACTGAAATTCCCGTCTCAAATTCATTTGGAGTGCTTGTCGAAGAATATTATGACTTTCCTCAAGAAGAAAAGAAGAAAGTGATAAAGAGAAAATCCAGGAAGATGCGGATATTTGCGGATAGCCACGGGCGAGATGTAGCAGCAAGCGCATTGGAGAGAAGCCGAGAAATGGAGGTCACTTCAACAGTGAAGCCAGGAGCTCAAATTGCAGAAGCCACGAACGGGATGATAGGAGAGTGTGCGTCCCTTACTGCAAAGGACTACGCAGTGATCATCGCTGGAGCAAACGACGTCTACAGAAATGAGAGTAAAAATGTAATCAAAGATTTAAAGGGAACATTGCCAGCCATGCAAAAAACAAATGTCATTATTGTAAACATTCCGCAGAGATACGATTTAATTCCCAAACCATGTGTAAATGTAGAAATAGAGGCTACAAATGGAAAAATTCATAAAATTTGTAAGAGTTTTCCAAATGTCCAAATTGTAGATGTAAGTAAATTAGACAGGAAGTTCCACACTCGGCATGGCCTACACTTAAATAGATTAGGAAAAGAGTATCTTAGTGATGAAATCTGCAAAATTGTAAATTCAAATGGTAAGAATAATTCAACAGTAATATCATTAGAGTGGAAGCAGGGAAACTGGTAGAAGAAGCCAAACGTGAGGTTTGGCATTCACATCTTTTGAAGTCAAATTTAACGGAGTGCAACAATGGTATTTCGGATTTGTCTAGCAACAATAATAATAACAATTATGATAATAATAATGTAAATAAATCACCAACGCAAGCTTGCAGAAGTAACAAATTTAAAATTTACCACCAGAATGTCCAGTCTCTTTATAATAAAATTGATTACATAAATCTAATGCTTAAAAATGAACTTAAAGACATCTCAGCACTATGTATTTCAGAACATTGGCTGAAATAGGAACAACTTGAATTAATTCAATTCCCAGGGTTTATACAAGCTAGTAAATACTCTAGATCTAATATTAGCCATGGTGGTACTTGCATCTTCTTAAGAAATAATTTAGATCATGAACAGATAACAGCTTATGATTATCTAATTATGGAACAGGATTTTGAATTCTCTTCCGTAAAAATTCAGCAGTTTAAGTTAATAATTGTATGCGTATACCGTTCTCCGTCAGGGAAGTTTCCTCTATTTATAGATACATTAGAATTGTTACTCAATAACATGAGCAAAGTAAATTTCGATATAATAATTTGTGGGGATGTAAATGTGGATTTCTTAAAACTTGATAGAAATTGTGAATTATTAACACAGTTACTAATTTCCTATGGACTGAAACCTACAGTAAATACACCAACAAGAATAACAAAATTTAGTAAAACCACTCCTGATCAAATTTTTATAAATACAGATAAATATCACCATTCAATAGAAGTCTATTGTCCGGGTTTTAGTGACCACCATGGACAAATACTGAGTTTTGAAGTATCCGAAGTAATCAATAATAATGATAATGGAGTAAAATCAACGTGCAGGTCATTCACTGAATCAAATGTTACATATTTCAATGACTTATTAAATAAGGAAACATGGTCAGAAATTTATGAACTAGAAAATGTAAATGATAAATTTAATGCATTTAACAGTACCCTAAAACACTATTTTGAAATAGCATTCCCCTTTAAACGAAGAACTGTTCAAAATAACAAAACTAGCAATTGGATAACAACAGGGATTATAAATTCATGTCAAAGAAAGAAATTTCTACACAAATTATATAAACAATACCACACAACACCTGAATTCAACTTATACTACAAAAAATACACTAGCATAGACTAGCAAAGAAAATGCATAATGATAATTTTATTTCCCAATCATCTAATAAAAACAGGGCTATGTGTTCCGTGATAAAGAAAGAAACTGGAAAATCTGCTAAAATACAAAGGAACATTACACTGGCCAGAAATAATAAAGTGATTAATAATCCAGAGGAAATAGCAAACACTTTTAATGACTATTTTCTGGAAATTCCACAAAAATTAATAAATAAATCACAGGTAAATACACTAAATTCTAATAATAAAATAAATATATGCAGTGATTCTTTATTTATAAATCATGTCACAAGTGAAGAGGTAAGAATAGTTATAAAAGAACTAAAAATAAATTCTGTGCTGGCATTGATGGCATCCCTGATGCAATTTTAAAGAAATGTGCAGAAAATATAATAAATCCACTTACGCACTTAATAAACAGTTCAATTCTCTCAGGAACTTACCCGGATATTTTGAAGTTATCAAAAGTAATTCCAGTGCAATAAAACGGTTCAAAAGATGAATTAGATAACTATCGTCCTATTAGCTTACCAACTGGTATTGCAAAAATTGTGGAAAAAATTATGTATAAGAGACTGATAAGTTTCATAGAAAAAATAAAATATTATCAAACTCACAACATGGATTTAGAACGGAAAAATCAACACAGACAGCAATTTGCGAATGTAGTAATAGTATACTGAAATTAATTGACAATAAGGAACATGTAACTGGCCTATTCTTGGATTTATCGAAAGCATTTGATGTTGTTGACCATAAAATCCTCCTTACCAAACTAAATCAATATGGTGGTAGAGGTCTAGCTAATAAATGGATCGAGTCTTACTTAACAAGGCGTAAACAAATAGTAAGCTTGAGACACAAGGATGATGGAACCAAATTACTTAATGAAACATTGTCCAATGAGGGAATTATTGAATTTGGAGTACCCCAGGGATCGGTTTTGGGCCCACTACTCTTTCTTCTATATATCAATGATATAACACAGAACGTTCATTCACATAAGGAAATTTTGTTTGCGGACGATACAACACTCGTAATAAAAGGTGAAACTAAACAGGTCATACAGCAGTCTGCTGGCTCCGTTACAGGAGAGTTAACCAAATGGTCACAAGATAATCGCCTCATAATCAACTATAAAAAGACAGTATGTCTAAATTTCCACACTATACAGAATAGGAATCCTGCGATGCCCAATATAACATTAAATGGTCATCAAATAGAAAATAAATCAGAAACAAAGTTTTTAGGACTATGGATACAACAAGACTTGAAATGGAATAAACATATACAATATCTGAATACTAAACTGAACTCGATGTGCTTTGCGTTACGTATTTTGAAAACCTGCACTAGCATGCACACATTAAGAAATACTTATTTTGCTTATTTCCATTCATACTTAAGATATGGGATCATATTTTGGGGTATGTCGCCAGATGTACTAAGCACGTTTAGGATACAAAAGAGGGCGATTAGAATTATGGCAAATGTAAACACTAGAGAATCATGTAGACCTCTGTTTAAAGATTTAAACATTCTCCCACTGCCCTGCATATATATCTTTGAAAGTATTATGTTTTTTAAAAAGAATTTAATGAATAAAGATGTTTTTCTTAAAACAAACAATGATGTTCATAGGCATAACACAAGACAAAATCAAAACATTCATATTTCACACACACACACAAGCATATATCAAAAAGGAACTTTTCACACTGGAGTTAAATTATATAATAAACTACCCCCGTATATAAAACTGGCCCCAAAAATAAAAACCTTTGATAGAATGTTGAAAGCTTATCTGCAGTGCCATTGTTTTTAGTCAGTAGTTGAATATTTTAGCGTATAGGAGTGATGGAATCTATAACTATATTTTACTTTTTTAATTTAATTTTAATACTTAGCTGTATGTTGTTGTATTTATAGAATTAAGTTTTCATATTATGATAATAGAGTGAGGTGTAAATAGTTGTGCAATAAGATTGTATCTATTAAGATTTGCTATTATAATAAGTTATACATAGTTATAATCTTAGTAATATATACCTGTTAGTTATTTTATTTTATGCATGTAAATTCTGACGTGTCCTATATCAAAAATGTATTGAATGCATGTATTTGATCAAATGGAATTAATAAAAATCTATCTATCTATCTATCTATCAATGATATAACACAGAACCTTCATTCACATAAGGAAATTTTGTTTGCGGACGATACAACACTCGTAATAAAAGGTGAAACTAAACAGGTCATACAGCAGTCTGCTGACTCCGTTACAGGAGAGTTAACCAAATGGTCACAAGATAATCGCCTCATAATCAACTATAAAAAGACAGTATGTCTAAATTTCCACACTATACAGAATAGGAATCCTGCGATGCCCAATATAACATTAAATGGTCATCAAATAGAAAATAAATCAGAAACAAAGTTTTTAGGACTATGGATACAACAAGACTTGAAATGGAATAAACATATACAATATCTGAATACAAAACTGAACTCGATGTGCTTTGCGTTACGTATTTTGAAAACCTGCACTAGCATGCACACATTAAGAAATACTTATTTTGCTTATTTCCATTCATACTTAAGATATGGGATCATATTTTGGGGTATGTCGCCAGATGTACTAAGCACGTTTAGGATACAAGAGAGGGCGATTAGAATTATGGCAAATGTAAACTCTAGAGAATCATTAGGACCTCTGTTTAAAGATTTAAACATTCTCCCACTGCCCTGCATATATATCTTTGAAAGTATTATGTTTTTTAAAAATAATTTAATGAATAAAGATGTTTTTCTTAAAACAAACAATGATGTTCATAGGCATAACACAAGACAAAATCAAAACATTCATATTTCACACACACACACAAGCATATATCAAAAAGGAACTTTTCACACTGGAGTTAAATTATACAATAAACTACCCCCGTATATAAAACTGGCCCCAAAAATAAAAACCTTTCATAGAATGTTGAAAGCTTATCTGCAGTGCCATTGTTTTTAGTCAGTAGTTGAATATTTTAGCGTATAGGAGTGATGGAATCTATAACTATATTTTACTTTTTTAATTTAATTTTAATACCTAGCTGTATGTTGTATTTATAGAATTAAGTTTTCATATTATGATAATAGAGTGAGGTATAAATAGTTGTGCAATAAGATTGTATCTATTAAGATTTGCTATTGTTGTAGTTGTTTGAGTCTTCAGTCTTTTGACTGGTTTGATGCAGCTCTCCATGCCTCCCTGTCTTGAGCTAATCGTTTCATCTCTACATAGCTACCACACCCTACATCCGAGGCAATCTGTTTAACATATTCTAACCTTGGTCTACCCCTACAGTTCTTGTCCTCGACCCTTCCTTCCATAACTAAGCTTGCTATTCCTGGGTGTCTTAGTATGTGTCCTACCAACCTATCTCTTCTCTTCATTAGCAGTCGCCAGAAACATCTCTCCTCTCCCACTCGTCTTAATACATCTTCGTTTGTAACCCTATCTACCCATCTGATCTTCATCATTCTCCTGTAACACCACATTTCAAATGATTCAATTCTCCTCTTTTCTGCTGCACCAATAGTCCAAGTTTCACTTCCATAGAGCGCCACGCTCCAGACAAAGGCATTCAAAAATGACTTCCTAATACCTAAATCTATATTCGATGTCAGCAGATTCCTTTTTTGTAGAAATGCTTTCTTTGCCTGAGCCAACCTACTTTTTATATCCTCTTTGCTTCGTCCATCACTGGTTATTCTGCTTCCTAAGTAACAGAAGTCTCCTACTTCCTTCAGCTTTTCACCTGCCAATTTGATCTCCATAGAGGTTTCTGATTTATTTCGGCTGCATTCCAGTATTTTTGTTTTACATTTATTAATTTTCATCATGTATTCTTTCCGTAAGACGGAGTCCATACCATTCAAAAACTCATTTAAATCCTCAGGCTTGTCGGCCAAGATGACGATGTCATCTGCAAATCTCAGAGTTGAAATTATTTCTCCTTGAATCTTCACTCCCACTTTAAAATTTTCTCTAATTTCCTTCATTGCTTGTTCAATGTAAAGATTGAAAAGTATGGGTGATAAGTTGCAGCCTTGCCTTACACCTTTCTGAATACCAGCTTCTCTCTCATGTCCTTCAACTCGAATGACTGCTGTCTGGTTTTTGTATAGATTATTTATCACCCTCCTATCCCTGTACTTTATTCCAATCGATTTCAAAATGTCAAACAATTTAGTCCAATCAACGTTATCAAAAGCCTTTTCTAAGTCTACAAAAGCCATGAACGTTCTCTTATCTTTCCTTATTCTACCTTCCAAAATCAGCCTAAGACTTAGTACAGCTTCCCTTGTTCCTACATTTCTCCTGAACCCAAACTGGTCTTCACCCAACTCCGTTTCTATCTGGTTTTCAATCCTCTTGTAAATTATTCTGGACAGGATCTTTGAAGCATGAGTAATCAAGCTGATTGTACGGTAATCTTCACATCTATCAGCTCCCACTTTCTTTGGTATAGGGATGATTACATTCTTCTTGAAATCAGGGGGTACCTCACCTGTCTCATAAATCCTACACACCAAGTGAAATAACCTGATCAGACCTTCATCTCCTATGCAGCGTAGCAACTCAATCGGTATAATATCTATGCCTGGTGCTTTGTTCCTGCTTAAGTCTTCCAAAGCTCTATTTGCTATTATAATAAGTTATAAATAGTTATAATCTTGGTAATATATACCTGTTAGTTCTTTTATTTTATGCATGTAAATTCTGACGTGTCCTATATCAAAAATGTATTGAATGCATGTATTTGATCAAATGGAATTAATAAAAATCTATCTATCTATTCTACTTCCAACCAAATCGCGCGGTTCTCGCCCTCAAGAAGTATTAATTCCCTCAACTGGTGACTGGGTGAAGAGCTCTCCCAGGCCCAAAAAATCTCCTGAAAGAAAGAAGAAGAAGCTGTATCTTTCTCCAATGCTAAAAGTGGACTAGAAATTTCAATCTGGCTGTCCGGCCGGCTATCGCGGGCCGGATTGGCCTAATAGCCCGTTCCGATCTCAGTTTTCTTGCCACCTCTTCATAGATCGACCAATATTCCATTTCCAATATGATGGTATCCAAGGGCAATCTTAGGGATTCTGGCTTCATCCTTCCTTAGAACGAGGTTTTTCGTATTTCCTCTGTTTTAGGAAATTCTGTCATTCAATGAAAATCTATGTAATTGCTGCCTTATTTCTTCTTATGTAGTCCATTCCTTAACGCACTTGAAGTTATAGAGAGAATAGATAGGGAGACAAATTCTTTTTTTTTCTTTCCTTTTTTCATCGTGCCGACAATATGTATATCCGAAAAAAAAAATCATTAAAAAAAATATCCTTTTTTGAACTTTTCTAAACGTTGCCTTCAAAGAGTTTCTATATTGTGTTTTCAGAGATGTGCTAAGTGAAGAAGAGTGGAGGGTGAAAATGACTTCTTGCGAGATTCAAATCGGAAATCCGAGCGTATTGAGTAAAATTGAAAGGTATTTATTTGTCTGCTTGTTTAGTCTGAAATTGATGTTTGTAATGACGTATTAGCAATAAGCTTTCTATTATTCTGTCTTCAATGTGGCCTAGGTTGTATGGTTCTTAGCTTGTGGGATATTTTTGTAGTATTGATTTTCCATTAAGGAATTTAATTGCTACTCACCCCTCCCCTCTTGTAGTTCTCCATTTGTCTACCTTTGTTTCATTCAAGTCACTTGTTATGTTGGTGTTCACGATTGTTTGGGGCTTATTTTGGGCCATGCACACCTTGTAATTTGATGTTTTCGGATAGTATAGGAATTATTACAATGATTTAAAAAAAATCCGCTTGCATCTTTATATGTTATGGTCTATCTATGTTGATGAAGTTGCCGTTCGAATCGAAATGTGCTGAACACATCAAGTGTTCTTTTACATCTGCTTTCTCGTAAGAATTGTGAATTGTCAAGTACCCACAAACGTAAATCTGTTCCAATACTTCATTATACATTCATTAAATTACTCATTGTTACTATTATAATCCTAAGAGACTTGTTTGCTCAGCCACCTGACATTACCAGTATGAAAGGTATTCTCCCAAATGACATTGGACTACACATACATCCATTTTTCAATCTAGTGAAAGGATGATAGGCCTAGTCTCTATTATGAAAGAAGAACACTGAGAGCTCTCATCCGCTTATTAGGCGAGGTGTGTGGAGGTGATGGGGGGGTAATGGTTTCCATGGCAACAAGAAATCTTTTTGCTATGTACTCGTCGACAGCAGTGAGCATATGGGCTGACGCATTGCCCTTGTTGCGTTGTTCTGTGCTGAAGTGTATTGACTTATTTTTTTCACTGGATAGAAGCGAAAACTACATAAAAATAGATCCAGCAGTGTGACAGGTGCATATAAACAATAATAGACGTTGAAATAACCTGTCAGTGGCTAGGAGGCGCTTTTCCACTTATTGGATTTGACAACTGTCAGTATTCCTTTTTCCATAATGCAGACCCTCACACTTGAGATTCAGGAGCTGAATATTATCTGAATTCAGGTTTGAGTAACCAATGCATTAATTCTGTACAACGTAGCCTATTACTCTTTTCCTTTTCGCTTTCATTTTGACATATCATTATCATACCTTATTTCATCTTTTGGGGGGACATTATTAATTGTAACTACTAAACTTGATCACTTCTGCACCGACTGCACCATATATATGTGCTAATTCACGTAAGTATGTTTTTATTTATTGCTTATTTAACAACCACAGCCATGTTCGGCAGCGTATTTAGTAGGCCTAATGTGAAACTGCCGCAGCGAGCGCTCACAACGAGGTGCACACATTGATGTCAGTAAATGCCAACATATCCGATACAAAATACACTAGACGACACAAAAATACTGATGACCTAAAACACGGTGTCCACAGGCAGGAATAGTCAGGAAAAGTCAAGAATTTTGGGCACTTATGGAGTTTAGGCGGTACGGATATTTTTTCTCGAAATGTGATATTTTTATATCAATTATGGGTAAAAGGAGGGTGCTGATCACGAATATGCTATTAGTTTTGCACCCAGATTAATAGTTCGGCTGTAATAGAGAACCGGACGACTGCGAACAAATGAAGCACGTAAATGCGTCAGACAAACGTCAGAGGTGCGGGATAGCAACACAATCTCGCGGCACTCTCTCAACTCTCAACAATTGCAGTCTTTAGTTCATATGTAATAAGCATGTATTATTAAACGTCTTCTAAAATACCCTCGTCCCCAAGGGCGTTAGGTATAACTTTTCGCAAAATCGAATTTATGACATAGTGCCTGGCGGGGGAATCGAACCCACGTCCCCAAGGACGTTGCGACGCAAATTCAAATTTATGACTTAGGGCCTGGCAGGGGAATTGAACCCTCGCACAGCCAACGTAAGGAACGTCTCCATACTATTTTTATTAACACAATACATTAACTTTCTGGCTTACACGCCGCAAAATCGAATTTATGACTTAGTGCCAGGCAGGGGAATCGAACCCTCGACCCCAAGAGCGTTAGGTGTGCCTTTTTGCACGCCTCCATACTATTTTTATGAACACCATACCGTAATTATCCGGCTTACACGCCGCAAAATCGAATTTATGACTTAGTGCCTGGTCGGAGAATCGAACACTGGCCCCCAAGGGTGTTACATGTGCCGTTTTGCACAGCTAATGAAAGGAAAGTCTCCATACTATTTTTATGAACACCATACCGTAATTTTCCGGCTTAAACGCCGCAAAATCGAATTTATGACTTAGTGCCTGGCGGGGGAATCGAACACTGGTCCCCAAGGGTGTTACGTGTGCCTTTTTGCACAGCTAATGTAAGGAACGTCTCCATACTATTTTTATGAACACCATACCGTAATTTTCTGGGTTACACGCCGCAAATTCGAATTTATGACCTTGGGCTTAGTAACTTATGGAGTTTAGGTGGTACGGACATTTTTTCTCGAAATGAGACTTCTTTATATGAATTATGGGTAACTCGAAAGTGCTAATCACGAATATACTATTAGCTTTTCACCCGTAGTAATAGTTCGGCTGTACTAGAGCACCGCGCGACAAATTCGAACTTATGACTTAGTACCTGGGAGGCAATCGAACTCTCGTCCCCAGGGCGTTAATGTGTTACTTTTCACACAGCCAACGTAAGGAACGTCTCCATACTATTCTTATTAACCCAATACCTTAACTTTCCGGCTTACACGCCGCAAATTCGAATTTATGACCTAGGGCCTGGCAGGGGAATCGAACCTTCGTACCCAAGGGCGTTTGGTGTGACTTTTTGCACAGCCAACGTAAAGAACGTCTCCATGCTATTTTTACTAATCCAATACCTTAACTTTCCGGGTGACAAGCCGCAAATTCGAATTTATGACTTAGTGCCTGGCGGGGGAATGGAACCCTCGTCCCCAAGGGGGTTAGGTGTGCCTTTTTGCACAGCCAATGTAATAAACGTCTCCATACTATTTTTATGAACACCATACCGTAATTTTCTGGGTGACACGCCGCAAATTCGAATTTATGCCCGGGTCTTAGTAACTTATGGAGTTTAGGTGGTACGGACATTCTCTCCCGAAATGAGACTTCCTTACTTGAATTATGGGTAACTCGAAGGTGCTGATCACGAATATACTATTAGTTTTGCACCCGCATTAATAGTTCGGCTGTACTAGACCACCGCGCGACAAATTAAATTTATGACTTAGTACCTAGGAGGGAATAGAACCCCCGTCCACAAGGGCGTTAGGTGTGACTTTAGCACAACCAACGTAATGAACGTCTCCATACTAATTTTATTAACACAATACCTTAACTTTCCGGCTTACACGCCGCAAAATCGAATTTATGAGTTAGTGCCTGGCGGGGAATCGAACCCTAGTCCCCAAGGGCGTTAGGTGTGCCTTTTTGCCCCGCCAATGTGAGGAACGTCTCCATACTATTTTTATGAACACCATACCGTAACATTCTGTGTTACACACCGCAAATTCGAATTTATGACTCAGTATCTGGGAGGGAATCGAATCCTCGTCCCCAAGGGCGTTAGGTGTGGCTTTTCGGTCATGCAATGTAAGGAACGTCTCCAAACTATTTTTATGTACACCATACAGTTACTTTCTGGGTTACACGCCGCAAATTCGAATTTATGACCTGTGACTTAGTAACTTATGGAGTTTAGGTGGTACGGACATTTTTTCTCGAAATGTGACTTCTTTACATGAATTATGGGAAAATCGATATTGCTGATCACGAATATACTGTTAGTTTGGCACCCGTATTAATTGTTCGGCTGTACTAGATCACCGCGCGGCAAATACGAATTTATGACTTAGTACCTGGGAGGGAATCGAACCCTCGTCCCCAAAGGCGTTAGGTGTGACTTTTCGCAGAGCCAACGTAAGGAAATCTCCATACTATTTTTATTAACCCAATACCTTAACTTTCCGGGTTACACGCCGCTAATTCGAATTTATGACTTAGGGCCTGGCAGGTGAATCGAACCCTCGTCCCCAAGGGCGTTAGGTGTGACTCTTAAAAAAAGCCAACGTAAGTAACGTCTCCATACTATTTTTATGAACACCATACCGTAACATTCTGGGTTACACACCGCAAATTCGAATTTATGACTTAGTACTTGGGAGGGAACCGAACCCTCGTCCTCAGGGCGTTAGGTGTGACTATTCGCACAGCCAACGTAAGGAACGCCTCCATACTATTTTTATTAACATCATACCATAATTTTCTGTGTTATACGCCGCAAATTCAAAATTTATGACCTTGGGCTTAGTAACTTAGTTTAGGTGGTACGGAAATTTTTTCTCGAAATGAGACTTCTTTACATGAATTGTGGGTAACTCGAAGGTGCTAATCACGAATATACTATTAGTTATGCACCCGGAGTAATAGTTCGGCTGTACTAGAGCACCGCGCCACAAATTCGAATTTATGACTTAGTACCTGGGAGGCAATCGAACCCTCGTCCCCAGGGCGTTAGGTGTTACTTTCCGCACAGCCAACGTAAGGAACGTCTCCACACTATTTTCATTAACACAATACCTTAACTTTCCGGCTTACACGCCGCAAAATCGAATTTATGAGTTAGTGCCTGGCGGGGAATCGAACCCTAGTCCCCAAGGGCGTTAGGTGTGCCTTTTTGCCCAGCCAATGAGAGAAACGTCTCCATACTATTTTTATGAACACCATACCGTAACATTCTGTGTTACACGCCGCAAAATCGAATTTATGACATAGTGCCTGGCGGGGAATCGAACCCTAGTCCAAAAGGGCGTTAGGTGTGCCTTTTTGCACAGCCAATGTAAGGAACGTCTCCATACTATTTTTATGAACACCATACGGTAACATTCTGTGTTACACACCGCAAATTCGAATTTATGACTCAGTATCTGTGAGGGAATCGAACCCTCGTCCCCAAGGGCGCTAGGCGTGACTTTTCGCACAGCCAAAATAAGGAACGTCTCCATACTATTTTTATTAACCCAATACCTTAACTTTCCGGGTTACACGCCGCAAATTCGAATTTATGACTTAGTGCCTGGCATGGGAATCGAACCCTCGTCCCCAAGAGCGTTAGGTGTGCCTTTTTGCACAGCCAATGAGAGAAACGTCTCCATACTATTTTTATGAACACCATACCGTAACATTCTGTGTTACACGCCGCAAAATCGAATTTATGACTTAGTGCCTGGCGGGGAATCGAACCCTAGTCCAAAAGGGCGTTAGGTGTGCCTTTTTGCACAGCCAATGTAAGGAACGTCTCCATACTATTTTTATGAACACCATACGGTAACATTCTGTGTTACACACCGCAAATTCGAATTTATGACTCAGTATCTGTGAGGGAATCGAACCCTCGTCCCCAAGGGCGCTAGGCGTGACTTTTCGCACAGCCAAAATAAGGAACGTCTCCATACTATTTTTATTAACCCAATACCTAACTTTCCGGGTTACACGCCGCAAATTCGAATTTATGACTTAGTGCCTGGCATGGGAATCGAACCCTCGTCCCCAAGGGCGTTAGGTGTGCCTTTTTGCACAGCCAATGTAAGGAACGTCTCCATACTATTTTTACTAACCCAATACCTTAACTTTCCGGGTTACACGCGGCAAATTCGAATTTATGACTTACTGGCAGGGGAATCGAACCTTCGTCCCCAAGGGTGTTAGGTGTGCCTTTTTGCACAGCCAATGTAAGGAACGTCTCCATACTATTTTTATGAACACCATACCTTAACTTTCTGGCTTACTCGCCACAAATTCGAATTTATGACTTAGTACCTGGCAGGGGTATCGAACCCTAGTCCCCAAGGGCGTTAGGTGTGCCTTTTTGCACAGCCAATGTAAGGAACGTCTCCATACTATTTTTACTAACCCAATACCTTAACTTTCCGGGTTACACGCCACAAATTCGAATTTATGACTTGGTGCCTGGCAGGGGTATCGAACCCTAGTCCCCAAGGGCGTTAGGTGTGCATTTTTGCACAGCTAATGTAAGGAACGTCTCCATACTATTTTTATGAACACCATACCTTATCTTTCTGGGTTACACGCCGCAAATTCGAATTTAAGATTTAGGGCCTGGCAGGGGAATCGAACCTTCGTCCCCAAGGGTGTTAGGTGTGAATTTTCGCACAGCCAACGTAAAGAACGTCTCCATACTATTTTTACTAACCCAATACATTAACTTTCCGGGTTACACGCCGCAAATTCGAATTTATGACTTAGGGCCTGGCAGGGGAATCGAACCCTCGTCCCCAAGTGCGTTGGTGTGACTTCTCGCACAGCCAACATACGGAACGTGTCCATACTATTTTTATGAACACCATACCTTAACTTTCCGGCTTACACGCCACAAATTCGAATTTATGACTTAGTGCCTGGCAGGGGTATCGAACCCTAGTCCCCAAGGGTGTTAGGTGTGCCTTTTTGCACAGCCAATGTAAGGAACGTCTCCATCTATTTTTTATGAACACCATACCGTAACATTCTGTTTTACACACCGCAAATTCGAATTTATGACTTAGTACCTGGAAGGGAATCGAACCCTCTTACCCATGGGCGTTTATTGTGATTTTTCGCACAGCCAACGTACGAAACGTCTCCATACTCGGTGAGCATCACGACATTTAACGCATCGTAATTTGCAGTATGCCCATACCGCTGGCACTTGTAACATTGTGCAGGACCAGTCCTGCCCTTGTACAATTCGATGGTAACCCTGTTTCCACAAAGGTACCGGAGAGAGAATGTAGTTTTGGAAAAAATCGGTATTGGGAAGAGTAACACTCATTACGCTCAGAGGCGTGGACCAGCCCGTGGCTTGGTCACGTTTAGTGTACTGGTACACGTCTCTGGGTTCGTAACCGAGTGCCGTACGCTCCTCAAGTACCCAATCCACTCCCACCGTTGAAACAATATTCCTGATCACCAATTTTAGACACTTATCAGAGGGTAACTCAGGCCTCGGCACAGTTCATATACTCGCCGCTAGATGGGGGCTTCATTCATTCCATTCCTGACCCAGAGGGTAACTGAAGTGTATAAAAGCTGGCATTGGAATCCTCGAAATATTGCTTCACGCGGTGGTAGTCATCCACGATGAACTTCAGAGACTCCCGGGTATTGGTGACCAGGATTTCACCTGAGCAGACAGATTTCAAGTACCTGTAGTGGCGCTGATACTCTGACTTATCAGTAGGTTTCGGAAGTTTAAGACCTAAAGAAGTACAAAATATGCAAGCAAATATGCCCTAAAACTAGCTAAATATGACCTATAATCTATAAAATTTGACCTAAAAAATAGGAAATATGACATGAATTTTTGGGATAGGTTATCACTAACATACAGTAACTTAAATGCTAAATGACGTCCGTAGAAGAGCGCCTTCTTGGAATCAGGTCTTCTAAACCTACTATCTGCCTGTTCCGGGAAAAGAAAGAAAAATATATCCATTACACAATTCGGAAATCCTGTGTTTGAAACTCGACGCAGATAACACGACGCCCCAACTTAAACAACAATGCTGGAATTATAATCAAATATGACCTTATATCACTAAAATATGTCCAAATGTGACAAAAACAATAAAAATGCCCGAAATATGCATTTATAGACAACATCGAATTGCTTTACACGTGGTCAAAGACCCGTCATTCAAACTTATTTTGCAGATTTCGGGTAAAATGAGCTCGGAAAAAGAATATGACTTATCCTTAACATCTGAACCTTACTTATCAGCCACCACTACAGGCGGAATACGTGAGGTCTTGAGAGGCGGAGGGACCACATTTGTTTCCACATTAACGTCTCCATATTATTAACGTCTCCATACTATTTATATGAACACAATACCGTAACTTTCTGGGTTACATGCCACAAATTCGAATTTATGACCTGGGACTTAGTTACTTATGGAGTTGAGGTGGTACGGATAATTTTTCTCGAAATGTGAATTTTTTCATCAATTATGGGTAAATCGAGGGTGCTGATCACGAATACACTATTAGTTTTTCACCCATATCAATAGTTCAGCTGTACTAGACAACCGCGCGACAAATTCGAATGGATGACAGTAGCTGGGAGGGGAATCGAACCCTCGTCCCCAAGGGCGTTAGGTGTGACTTTTCGTACAGTTAATACTATTTTTACTTCAAAGTGCAAAAATTGAACAAAGTAAGAATTGTACACATAACTTAAAGTAGGCAGTTTCAGGTAGCCATTGTAGCCATTGTTGACAGGGAGCCATTGTAGCCATTGTAGGCATTGTAGCCATTGTTGCGATTTGTCGAATGACACTCGATAGTTGACGTTTCTTCTGTACTGTTCAGTAGTTGCTTGCGTCCCGTTGCAATACTTGTCAGAATGGCAAATATAATTCGAGTTTTCCCGGATCTTTCCGAATTACGAATCAGAGATCTATTCTTGGCCACAGCAACAGTTCCTGAAGCTATCCAGTGGGCACGTGATCATGGACTTTTGAAACGTGTAGTGGTTTGTGAGGGTGGAACTTGCGTGGGACGCAATGAAATGAGATTGGAAACCAGACCAGGGATAGATGAATCCATTTGGCGCTGCTCAGCCGGGCGTGCTTGTAGAAAAACCTGTTCAGTAAGAAAAGATTCTTTTTTTAGTGGTAGTCTGCCTATTGCTGATATCATAATTTTGGCTTACTGTTGGTCATATGAAGTTGACAAGCAATCGTTTCTGATGCGAGAATTGAATTTAAGTGACAAAACTATAGTCGACTGGAAACAGTTTTGTCGGGATATATGCCATGAGTATTTCATTCAGAATCCAATTCAGCTGGGAGGAGTAGGCCATACAGTGGAAATCGATGAAAGCTGTTTTGTTCGACGTAAATACAATAGAGGACGCTTAGTACGTGATCAGTGGGTATTTGGAGGGTATGATGTTGAAACTAAGGAAAGTTTTATGGTTGCTGTTCAACGAAGAGATGCCCAAACTCTACTTCCAATCATTCCGCAGTATATTCTTCCAGGCACTACTGTAATGTCTGATATGTGGGGGGCATATAATGCCCTTAACACTCCAGTGGGCGCGTGGAGGACAGGTGTCCTCCACTTTGTTTTCCCATTCTACCCTAAGAAATGAATATTTAGCGATCATGATTTTTTGATTTGGGTTAGGTAGGAATATATTCAACACATTTTTCATAAGAAAAAGTGTATTCTACGAAATATTAAATAGGAAATATACAATTATGGTAAATCAAGCAAAAACGTGTATGAGTTTGGTAAGTTATATAAAACATTTTACAAAAGCGTGTATAAGTATATACTTTTCATGTTATAAATAACAAATTATAAATGTTGTTATTACTTTCTAGTTTGAAAAGTAATCATCATGGGTTTCCGCTAATCGCCTGTATCTGGATCGATTGCCATGTTTTCATGCATAGTCGATATTGCCAACGCAGCCTTGTTCTTCTTCGGTACGTAAGATACGAATGTACAGCTCTTTTGAAAGCCAAACAAACTGCTTTGTACTTCTCTTAACTTATCAGGTAGAAAATTGGGGAACTGCTGCTTTGTTCTTTCTCAGAGTAGCAATCATAGTTACTTTTTCTTCTTCCCGTAGATTAATTGCCAAGGGCACAGATGCGAACCAATTGCCACTGGTAATATTCATACTGGTTCCTGAAATAGGCTGCACCAAACTCAAAACTAAGTCTGACGTGTTGTTGCTTCTTCTGAAAGGGCCGTTTCGTTGCTTTTATACATACACTTCAAGGTTCGTAGCATAGAATGTTGTTGTGGAAACCACAGCAAAGATCTTGATCCCATACTTCGCAGGTTTACTAGGCGTATGCATACGGAAAGGACAGTTTCCTCTAAATGCAACTAGCTGTTCATCAATGATAAGATAGTCGGTTGGTGTGTATGCATTCTTGCAATTGAGCACGAACATCTCCAAGATTTCTCTAAAAGCAGCTAGTTTGTCAACAGTTTTTTAAAATCCCTGTTGTGTATGTTATCAAATCTCAGACAACGTAAAAGAAATCGAAACCTCTTTCCGCTCAAGGTTACAAAAACAGGCTCTACTCCCGTGCCGTGTGAATTATCCCACATTCAAAATACATTTCTTCTTCTAGCCATCAAAGCCCGAGTAAGATATAATATACCAATCAATGCACGAATTTCTCGGGAATCAGTGGGCCTGGCATCCCTTTGTCTGACAAACTGAAGGCGAATTTTAGTTATGTAAATATTAGTACAATCAACTATTTATTTCACCATTCCATCATCGATAATACACTGTAAAGCAGCTTCTGGAGAAATAGCATTTTTCGCAGAGCCTTGAGGTCCTGGGCGATGTAAACTGGTTTAATGTTATGTCTGGGTGTACGAGAAATCTGGGCAACTTGAGGTTCTAAGTACCACTTTGATGTGCGATCTTTTCCCAAATAAAACTCTAGGTTGACGAAAGGGGCAGGATGGACTGCTTCTTCGACCACTTCCATTTCCTCAGAGTCGTCAGGAACATCAGCCGGGCCTTCTTCTGCATTGATTTCATTTTCTCTACTACTCTCTGTGTGGTATTCCAAGTGGTCATCTTCTCGTCCATCTTCATCCTCTATACCTTGAACACTCTCGATATCCTCAGTCTCATCTAGCCAACGGCGTACCTGTTCATGGTCCCTTTACTGGTCATTATTGTTTTCACGCATAAACTATTTCAATTTAACCGTTATGATGTTCAAAACTATGAAATAAACGAAAATAATACCACAGCAATATCCGAGAAAACTGTAACGCCAGTGGGCGCGCGGAGGATGAATGTCCTCCACTTCTGCACAGCGCAAATAAACACGAGGTGACGGCGACAACTAGCGAGCATAAAAGCTGACATTGCACTGACGGGTAGAGGGTGAGTGGGGAGAAAGGTATATGGCCACTCAAGGTCACGAGTGTTGCCAACCCTTGTAGTGACGCAAAACAAAATCACTGGAGGACACCTGTACTCCGCGCGCCCACTGGAGTGTTAACCCTTTGAGCGCCGCGTGCTATTACGGTTTCCCTACCGCTGAGCGCCAAGGCCAGTTTTCGTTTTTTGCAAGCTTTTGTTTGATCACTCATAGTTCAGCTGTTATTATGGGTAGAAACTTGAAATTTTCGTTATTTGTTTACTAATATGATGGCCTCTACGAATAAAGCCTTACTCAGTTCATTTATGACCATTTGTAAACACTTGGCAGCCAGAACCCAAAAATATTGATTAAAAATAAAACAAAACCAAAGTTTAGCAATAACATTTTAGTAGAACAAAATTGTTTTTATCTGTCGCGAACCTACTTATTGAATAGTACGACTTATTATGAAGCTGTATTGAAAATTTCATTCATTTTGAACCTAAAATAAATCTGTAATAAAAATAATTAATTTACATATTCAAATGAGCCAAAAATACAACACAAGTCTTATTACATTCGTTTGGTTTATATGTCAGTACTTCCGGAATACGATACAAACTTCTTTTACATAACACTTAAATAACATATTACTACTACTACTACTACTAATAATAATAATAATAATAATAATAACAATAATAATAGTAATAATGATAATAATAATAAAAGTAATAATAATAACAAAAAATTCTTCCTCGATCATATTACGAATAGAGTTCTCACTAACAGGAGATCGGCTCATTTTCACAGCAATAAATGAACAAGTAAAAG
Organism: Meconema thalassinum; assembly: GCA_946902985.2. Lineage (NCBI taxonomy): Eukaryota > Metazoa > Arthropoda > Insecta > Orthoptera > Tettigoniidae > Meconema > Meconema thalassinum. The sequence continues at coordinate 305,064,663 of OX336393.1, forward strand.
ATCAAGAGCAACTAGACACAGGGCGGACAACGTGCACAGCGAGACTGCTAGTGTTAATGCCGCGCCAAGTAAAGCGCGCCAATAAATATGCCTGTTGATTGAACTGATATACTGAAACAATGGCCTTAAAATTAAAAGAGGCTCTTTATTGCAAAAGCAGTAAGTCTTTAACTAACTATATTGAGAAATTCTGAAAGGAAATGACTTACTTTTAATAAAAATAAAAAAATACTGAACGTCCTTTTGAAAGGACGTTGGCATTTTTCAGATGAAAACCAAACGGGCTTTCAAAAGGACGTTGGCGCTTAGAGGGTTAACAACCTAGGCTACCGTCATTTAACGGTGAATCACTCCTTGAATTTTGTCGACCCTGTTACACATGCTACAACAAACCATGTAGAATCTGTGTGGCAGAAAGCCAAGGAAGGAAATAAGCGCCGTTATGGCACACACCGAGCCATGATCAGTAATTATTTGGCAGAATTTCTCTGGCGACAGCGTTTTGGGGCAAATGCTTTTCACCATTTTGTCGAACATGTTCGATCAGTGTACCCTGAAGCTGCCATTGACGATTAGCATCTGTGAAAAGCTGTCTCCTCGGTCGTGCCTTGGCTTAATAAACGGCCCTTTTCAGGGCCACCAACTGATCTGGGAAAGAGCTAGTTTTCTGGTATAGGAAACTATGGCAAAACTAATTGTATATTCGTGATCAGCCACCCTGATTTACGCCGGTTTTGCTGCATGGGTTCAGGCCGTATATGCACATATTTATATATGCATATATGTAAAATACACCAATGTTAATATATACCCATGATGCCTGATAAATCGCGACCGCGATCCGACAGGCGCTAAGCCTCAAAGGGCAATCCTTTTCCAAACCCCTATGTTTTCTCTTCTACTATGTAGATAACTGCATGTCGGAGGCACCAGTAGTAAGGTCAGGTGCCACGCGGGGGGTGCGGAAACCTCCCCCCCCCCCCCCCCCGAATAAATAAAAAAAGCCGCCAGTCACATGCTAACTCTCCTGCCACAAGTCTCTGTATCCCTGATGCTATTAAAGATCTGATTATAATCAAAAATCGTTTTCGCAAGCAATGGCAAAGATACCGAGATCCTACTGATCACGCTGGATACCGCGAAATAGAGAAGATCATCTACGATAGACTGTTGGAAAGCAAGTTCGAAAAATGGGAAGAGACTTGCAATAAATTCTCTGAAAACACCTCAAAATCGACTTCTGGAGAGTAGCTCGTTCTTTGAGGCGCCCTCCTAACGTTAGACGAGCCCTTCACGGTCGTCGAGGACTTGTATTTTCTCCCTTTGAGGAAGTAGAGCCCTTCGCAGACTCTATTGAGAGTCAATGCGATATACCAGACTTAAATGACGATACTGACGATGACTTATTTTATGACATTCGAGCCCAGGCCACTGATTTTAGGCCCAACTGGGGGACACAAGACCCCATTTTAATTAACCCCGTTACCCCTGCAGAACAACAACTTTCCCTTTTACAAGCTCATTCGAACCATAAAACCTATCAGCCAATTACTTCAGTCGAACTCAGGACCCGCTGGCTCGTGGCGGGTCTCCCTGGTGATGGGGCGAAAGCCTAATTGACTGGGATGGCGCGTTGCGGGCTGACGGACCACGCGTAGCTCATATTAGGCCTATACCCTACTCTACAAGTTCCGAAACTCAAAAATTAAACTATTAATACTGAACATGCCAAATTAGTCTTTCTCAAGTCCATATAGAAACACAAATTAGAATATTCACTAGCGAAAAACAGCTCAGATTCACAGAACCCGGAGAGCCAATCATAGGCCCTCATTGGGAACATGGAACGTCCGACCAACTTTTACACCCATATTTCAACATTTTAGGCAAACCAAAACTACTCTACAGTGTAGCTACACTCCCAAAATACACATTTTAAATTGAAAACCACAAATTACAACTCAGAATTACGCAAAATAGGCAAAAAACCAAACAACCAATCAAATACAGCCAATCACAGCCCAGCTCAGCACACAGCTCATACATCTCATAGAAATCATTGAATTCATCATTATACCCAAACAGCGAGGCTTATTATTACTGTATTATCATTTTAAAATTTTTAACAACCTAACCTACTACAGGTCTATCCATCATTTCATACTATCAAACACCAACCCACTAGAGGTCTGTCTTCCTTCCTAAAGCTTAAAACTTAAATTTTCAAACCATTCATTATTATTATTATTACTAAGCTGAAGCTGTTGCGACGCCGGCCATGGCGAACGTTACATATTAGAGCCAGAACATCAGGCAGTCAGAAACTAACAAGCTTGTCTGCTATGACAACTATTTATTCCACGAAAACAAAAATAATAAATCTTTTACTTATATATAGCAACTTATATCACAGGCAACTTAAACCATTTTACCAATTTATACACGGTAAAAAATTATATTAAAGAACTACATTATATTTACAAAACAAGTTAAAATTTACGTCCAATAAATAAAATACACCAGGCAGAGTAGCGCATAGCCGCAACGGTACCTGACCCTTCTGGCAGTGCTGCGTCTAGTACAGTACGCCTCAAGATCATTCAATTTAAAACGTAATGTTCCGTCCGTCTTTTTCGATATAGAGAGGGCGTTTGACACCATATAGTTAGACAATCTTATCGTTAAATTGATAAAATTGGGATCCATCCCCAATTACTTGATAAAGGTTGTCTATTCATACTTAAGGAGCAGAACTTTTTATGCCACCTGCGATGGAGAGAGGTCTACAGTTCGCACCCTGCGTGTTGGTGTCCCACAGGGCGGAGTCCTCTCGCCGGTGCTATTTAGTCTATACCTGAATGATCTTCCGAGAATAGCGGGAGTCTGCAGCTATAAGCAGATGATGTCGCAATCTATGCCTCCAAGCGTAGACACTGCGATGTCATTCGTGTGCTGCAAGATTGGATAACTAGGTTTTCGGAATGGTGCATTCTTAACAAAGTCCTAGTAAATAATAGTAAGACCAAAGCAGTTATATTTACTAGGCGAAGACCTCAGCTTAGTCATCTTAAAATTCATGACACTGTCTTACCTTGGTCTAATAGTGTCAAATATTTAGGAATCCTATTAGATAAAAAGCTGACATTTCAGCAACATATAGAACGAGCCTTGCAGCTTGCGGCATCGCGGAGCAGAGAAATTTTAATTTCACCCGTTTGGCCCATTAATTGATACAAACGTTGAGGCTGGTTGTTAGGCTGTTCAGCATGGCTGGTTGCAACATTTCTTCTTGTTCTCTCCTGCTAGTCCTTTCCATCCCCATCACTTACCACTATCCTAAGATAGTTTTTGATTTTCTTTTTGAGGGTTTCAGCTCTGGCTAATGGGTCATGGTTCTCCTTTCCTATTAGTCAGAACGTTTTTCCCCCTCCTATGTGTATCCCCCTGTGCTCCCGCCAACTTACTGGCCATTAATTGTCACTGATGAGTAAAAAGCCGTGTTAGTCTTGTCACTCCCAAGTTAAGAGTGCACTTAAAAAAAAGACATTCATCGGAACTTCGAGAGGTACTATATCGTAGTAGCAGCAACAACAACAACAACATCTCTTCGTACTTAAATCTACAACAGTAAACTGCCAAACACATAGCTTGCTCTTAGGAGTTAAGCAACTTTGGCTGGCAGTAGCTGCCAGATAGTACCAAGCGGGTGACCGTTTTACTGCTCGGTCCGACCACTTCCTACATAACAAGGGTCTAAACCTCCACAATCCGTTGCTGGTAACCCCAGCATTCGCTGTGAGGAAGACATCGACTCCCTCACAGAGAAGTTCACTCAATCACTCCTACACGCCGCCCGCACTGCAGCCATTGGTCCTCAATACAGAAAACCTAAGTCCTTCACCATCTTGCCACAATCAAGCGGAAAAATATGTATAGGTGGAGGTGGCAAACTACTCGTGATCTTCGCCTCAAGCATGAATGGTACCGTCTTAAACGCATCGTTCATACTGCCATGCTTGACCTCAGAAATCAATCATGGCAAACCAAACTAGGGATCATGGCTGGCAACTCCAGCTCTCTGTATGGTATGGCCAGAAAATTGCTAAGGAAAAGGACTGGCATCCCTCCATTACATGGCACACGTGGAATGGTCTTCAATAACGTCGATAAGGCTAACGCCCTGGCGGATACCTTTGAAAAAGCCTGTGAGCCTAACCAGGAACCTTGTGACGACGACTTTGTTCACGAAGTTCGACATGACCTTCGTGGCGGCTTCCAGGGCGGACTTCCCCAGGGCTTTAGATTTGTCTCGCCTACCGAACTGCTCAATTACATTAAGAAGTTGAAGACCCGTAAGGCCCCTGGCCCCGACTACGTCTCAGCTTCACTTTTGAAGAACCTGAGCAAAAACGCTCTCACATGTCTCACTAAACTCTTCAACGCCATCTACAGATTTGGTTACTTCCCTTCAGCCTGGAAACTAGCCAAAGTAATAATGATTCTTAAACCAAATTCTAACGCCACATTTCCGCAAAATTACAGGCCCATAAGCCTCCGTTCTATAATTTCTAAACTTTTTGAATTGACTCTTCTTGCCAGGCTGAAGATCTACATAGATAATATAATTAATAACGAGCAGTTCGGCTTTCGACAAGGCCACTCCACGGTGCACCAACTACTTAGACTCATTGAACTCATTACGCGCCAATTTAATGAAAATCTTATGACAGGAGTTTGCTTCCTAGATATTAGTCGTTGGCACAGTGGTCTGCTGTACAAGATGAAGCACTTTGCCTTCCCAGACCACCTATTAAAGGTCGTGCAATCATACCTCAAACACAGGAAATTCTATGTCCAGGTGGATGATGCCCATTCCTCTATAAGAAGGATCAAAGCCGGAGTACCGCAGGGCACCGTCATAGCTCCCTCCCTCTTCAATATCTATGTCTCTGACATGCCCACTACAGACGCTACCAGTCTCCACCTATATGCAGATGATACTGCCATCTCTACAACCTCCTGGAAAGGACATAGAATCTGCAATAATCTCCAAGTCGCTCTCAACACCTTAGTACCCTGGCTAAGGAGATGGAGAACTAAAATTAACGTCAGTAAATGTTCTGCTACTCTGTTTGCAAAGAAACGTAAACACACCGAAGTCCAGGATCTCAACTTCTTTGGTGAAGCAATCAGATGGCAGTCAGGCACTAAATATCTAGGTGTCACGCTGGATCAAGGCCTTACTTTCGCTAAGGAGGTCACAGATCGCGCGAATCAAGCGAAAGGGATCCAAGCTCAGCTCTGGCCCTTACTGAGGTCTCAAGGAGCTCTAGACGACAAAAGCAAACTCCTTACCTACAAAACCGTCATACGACCTATTATGGAATATGCCAGTCCTGCATGGGGATTTGCTGCACCCTCCACCATCAACAGACTCCAGGTTGTTCAGAACCGTGCATTGCGAATGATCTCAGGCGCCCCCTGGTATGTTCGTAACGCACAATTACATTTAGATTACAACCTCGCTACCATCCAGGAGCGAATCCGAGGACAGGCAACTCAATTCTATCGTACAGCTACACAAAACAGGAATCCACTCATTAACAGATTGGGTGATTACCGAGCCAGGGGGAACCGCCATAAGCGCCCCCGTATACTTATTGAATAAATTTCTACATGCTACTATAGCACTTTAACTTAACATGCTATCTAGCACTTTTACTTTCACTCCAAATTTAACACTTCTCTTTCTGAATTTCTCTCTTGAATCTTCTACTTTCCTTTCTGTCTTCCAAATGCTTAAATGCACTAGGTCACATCCTGGCCAATTAGACTCACGGTAATCACCCAAGCCCCCACAATCAAATGCTGCTGGTCGAATCATCTTTTAGATAAGACACTTAAGGCCCCTTTGGGGTCGACAGGTCAAATTAATACGCAACGAAGTCGGCAAAGCCGACTTCGCTTGCGTGGGCCAGGCCACAACACCTCAACAATTCAACTGGAAAAATCACACCGTCAACAACTATCAATCAGTAGCGAAATCAGGGGATACTCCTCGCGTGGATTACTACTGATTGAGACCCCAGACTGACGAACCACGAACGACGAATGATAAGGGCCTCCCCATAGCACAGATTAATTATAACAACAACTATAATGCAACTATGGGTGACAAATGCCAATTACATCAGAAGGAAAACTTGGCTAATTGCTCCAGGTACAAACATCAAAATTCAGTCTACACACCCTACTTTTCGAGAAACTTCACCCCAAATTTAATTACCACCTACAGCTGTGTCGGCCATTAAAACATCTACGAGCTACCCCCATCATCACTGTATTAAGCAAAAGTCATTTCAAGTTCTTAAGACACACCTAAAAGCAACACGTAAAAATTTTTACTCTAAAATCAAATCCTACTCGCAAAATTATACTACCCAAAATTACTAACTCTATCTCCCTCATACCTGACGAGGCGATAAAGTTTATTCCACAATTTTCAACCCACTCATAACAGGGTAAAAGGAGCACCATTAGGAGCAACAGTCCCTAACACCATCGTATGGGCGCTTGGTCGCGCTCCCAGCGCCCGCTTGCGCGCTTCGCGCGCTAGACGATGTTACTGCCTCAGAACTTGACTTGACATTATTATTTTAAAAAATCAAAACCTACTAAAGGTCTGTTATTTCTCCTTCTACAAAACCATACCTAACTAGAGGTCTATCACTCTTCCGTAACAATTAATAAAACTCATCTACATAAATTTTAACCGTTCTATCATAATTATTCACCCCGCTGAAGCAACTGCTGACAGGCCATGACAGCGAACTGAATAAAATAACATCTATTGCCGCTACGATTCGGATGATCAATAGCCTAGATGCTGACCCATTATCCATACTCGCAGCTCATTCAGGCATTAAATTCGTATTAGCACTCTCAAATCCAATGAACAGAATCTTCTAAGAATATTAAGCATTCCACCATGACGGAAAAATCACCAATGGAAAAAAAAAATCCCTCATATTGTATTATCTTTAATACAATGAGGGATACATTAATCAACACCAATATAATTTTAAAGTTAATCCAATCAAACATCAGAATTATTAACCATTTCACATTGGAGTGAAAGGAGCCCATTAGGGCACCAGACTCCAAGCACTTTTCTATCGCCTAAGCGAAACAGGACTGAAAGAGAGTACTACTAGGACGTTGCTGCCCAAGAACTTGACTTGAAACACTAGTCGAAGTAGCAAACCAATAGAACATCTCAAATAATAAATAGGTATCAACCACCTAAACCACTTCTGGAATTTTAGAACCAAAATGTCTTTAAAAAATCTAAAAATAGCCACCTGGAACGCCGATGGAGCAAATTTTCTATATAAAAAACTAGAACTAACACATTTCGTTAATAACCACAAGATAGATATACTGCTAATACCAGAATCTAAATTAAAACCCACCAACAGATTCACTATTCGCAACTACACCATCTACAGAAATGATAGGGATGGATTAGGACGAGGTACCCTAATCACAATTAAAAATAACATCTCCAAATAGCTTAATATGATAATAGTGGAAACTCTCGCCACTTAACACGCTGAGCAGAGGCGACAGCACATAGTGCTACTATCTAGCGGGTCGAATAGACAACTACGAACTATTGGAGTTTATCACAATTCGACTTAAAAAACGCAAAAAAAAACAGATTTTTAGTACTTTGCGTACTTATTGCAGCATAATACAAGGAAGGGAGATGGGCGTTGTTCCGAAAGGGGCAGCAATGAGAATGAAATACATGTATTATTTTATGACAGCAGTTTGACAAGCCTACAGATATTTCCAAAAGCAAATTACATTACACGTGAAATATCTTATTGAGCTTGATATTTTTAGTGGGAAGATTTTTCACTGATGAATCATTAGTTCCATTCACATACCGGTATGCCTTTTATGCTGGCTGCGTGGCTCAGCGATAACGATCTCACCAACACCTTGGGAACACCTCCCAAGGTTGCAGGATCGAATCCTGGCACTGCCAGTTGGCATTTGAGAGTGCGCAAATGTGAGGGAGCCGTGTCAGTAGATTTACTGGCACGTTAAATATTCCCTTCGGGGCGAAATTCCGGTACCCCGGCGTCTCTAAAAGTCGCAGTACTTAACAGGGACGTAAAACCAATGAAAATGAAAATTAAACACATACCGTAAGCCTTAATAGTGACTTTGAAATACTTGTCAGTCAGTAATTTCGTACAGCTATTACAGATACCTTCATTAGGGTCATTAATTGATAGAAAACCAGTTAATCTGCTTCAAATCCCATGGGTGCTTTCAGACAAAAAAAAATGCATGACATTTTGGAAGACAAACCCCCCAAACACATTTGGAAACAGCATTGTGGAGTTATCTACTCTTCACAACCCACTGAGCGCACTTGGAAAAGGATTAAATGGATAGGTTTAATCACAACAATGTTTTAAAGAAAGACAGAGGCGGCCCTAGCAATATTTTCAGGTGGTGCGAGATCCCTCTCCCCTGTGGAGACTTAAGTATAACAAACATTTTCTACAGATATAGGACCTCAGTGATTAGCAACTTTTTTTAACTCTTATGATTTTTTGATATCTCTCACCATTTTCCTTCTTTGGGGCCGTGAATTTCATTCTTTTTTTCGAATAGTTATATCTCGGAAAGCGTCGATCCTATCGAAAAAGTTAAATCTACAGGTGTAAGATCTCAGTGATTCGCAACTTTTCTACCCCCCTATCATATTTTGATATCTCTCACCGTTTAGATGTTATTAAATGATTTTGGTTTTTGAAAAAAAATGGGGCCCAAATGTATATAATAACCTGTATAAATTCAACTGATGGTCTAATTGAATTCTACGAAAAATTATCTATAATAACTCGTTTTAACCTTTTCAATAAGTTGAATCATGTATTTACAGCAGTAAGATATTTTCCACTTCCGAGGACGTCTGGCTTTCATAACCATGTGATGGTGTCAGCATTACCTAGAATAACATTTTATAATTTTCCTACATTTCCTCGCAACCGGGTCGAAGGTCCGAAATGCAATTCCGCAGGCCTTGCTGCCAACGAAGTTGTTTGAGATTATAACCCCTCTTGCTGGCCCCTTACTGCTGCGCCACCGTCTCATCAAAAGCAGGTCGTGCTGCGTGGACTCCTGTACTTCGCTAAACCCAAAAATGTCACGCACTATGGACATTTTACCCTTCAGCAATGTACAGATCGCAATGTTGTTTTAAGGGGCCTAACATCTATGTTATCGGCCCCTGGTTATGAAAGCCGGATCTAGATCCTATAGGCTTTCATATAGCCGTGGAAGGAATTTTCGAGTTCTCGGAAACTATGCGTCGCCCAATGTTCAAACCTATACCAATCGAATCGGAGTTGAAAAAAAAATTCAAAAAAAGTCTGTCTGTATGTTTGTGCGTGACGTTTTTGCGTTGAGCAAAGTACAGGTTGCAATTTTCAAGATATCGAGCTGAAATTTGGTGTAAGATCTCAGTGATTAGCAACTTTTTAGACTCTTATGATTTTTTGATATCTAGCACCGTTTTTATACTCTGGGGCCCTGAAATTCATAATTTTTTTTGAATCGTTATATCTGAGTGCTCAAGTACAGCCGAACTATTAATACGGGTGCAAAACTAATAGTATATTCGTGATCAGCACCTTCGAGTTACCCATTTATTCATGTAAGGAAGTCTCATTTCGAGAAAAAATGTCCGTACCAGTTAAATTCCATATGTTACTAAGCCCAAGGTCATAAATTCGAATTTGCGGCGTGTATCCCAGAAAGTAACTGTATGGTGTACATAAAAATAGTTTGGAGACGTTCCTTACGTTGCATGAGCGAAAAGCCACACCTAACACCCTTGGGGACGAGGATTCGATTCCCTCCCAGATACTGAGTCATAAATTCGAATTTGCGGTGTGTAACACAGAATGTTACCGTATGGTGTTCATAAAAATAGTATGGAGACGTTCCTTACATTGGCTGTGCAAAAAGGCACACCTAACGCCCTTTTGGACTAGGGTTCGATTCCCCGCCAGGCACTAAGTCATAAATTCGATTTTGCGGCGTGTAACACAGAATGTTACGGTATGGTGTTCATAAAAATAGTATGGAGACGTTCCTCACATTGGCTGGGCAAAAAGGCACACCTAACGCCCTTGGGGACTAGGGTTCGATTCCCCGCCAGGCACTAACTCATAAATTCGATTTTGCGGCGTGTAAGCCGGAGAGTTAAGGTATTGTGTTCATAAAATTAGTATGGAGACGTTTCTTACATTGGCTGTGCAAAAAGGCACACCTAACCCCCTTGGGGACGAGGGTTCCATTCCCCCGCCAGGCACTAAGTCATAAATTCGAATTTGTGGCTTGTAACCCGGAAAGTTAAGGTATTGGATTAGTAAAAATAGTATGGAGACGTTCTTTACGTTGGCTGTGCAAAAAGTCACACCTAACGCCCTTGGGGACGAAGGTTCGATTCCCCTGCCAGGCCCTAGGTCATAAATTCGAATTTGCGGCGTGTAACCCGGAAAGTTAAGGTATTGTGTTAGTAAAAATAGTATGGAGACGTTCCTTATGTTGGCTGTGCGAAAAGTCACACCAACGCCCTTGGGGACGAGGGTTCGATTCCCCTGCCAGGCCCTAAGTCATAAATTCGAATTTGCGGCGTGTAAGCCGGAAAGTTAAGGTATTGGGTTAATAAGAATAGTATGGAGACGTTCCTTACGTTGGCTGTGCGAAAAGTAACACATTAACGCCCTGGGGACGAGAGTTCGATTGCCTCCCAGGTACTAAGTCATAAATTCGAATTTGTCGCGCGGTGCTCTAGTACAGCCGAACTATTACTGGTGCAAAGCTAATAGTATATTTGTGATTAGCACCTTCGAGTTACCCATAATTCATGTAAAGAAGTCTCATTTCGAGAAAAAATGTCCGTACCACCTAAACTCCATAAGTTACTAAGCCCAAGGTCATAAATTCGAATTTGCGGAGTGTAACCCAGAAAATTACGGTATGGTGTTCATAAAAATAGTATGGAGACGTTCCTTACATTAGCTGTGCAAAAAGGCACACGTAACACCCTTGGGGACAAGTGTTCGATTCCCCCGCCAGGCACTAAGTCATAAATTCGATTTTGCGGCGTGTAAGCCGGAAAATTATGGTATGGTGTTCATAAGAATAGTATGGAGGCGTTCCTTACATTGGCTGTGCAAAAAGGCACACCTAACGCCCTTGGGGACGAGGGTTCGATTCCCAAGCCAGGCACTAAGTCATAAATTCGAATTTGCGGCGTGTAACCCGGAAAGTTAAGGTATTGGGTTAATAAAAAATAGTATGGAGGCGTTCCTTACATTGGCTGTGCAAAAAGGCACACCTAACGCCCTTGGGAACAAGGTTTCGATTCCCCCGCCAGCCACTAAGTCATAAATTCGATTTTGCGGCGTGTAAGCCGGAAAGTTAAGGTATTTTATTAATAAAAATAGTATAGAGGCGTTCCTTACGTTGGCTGTGCGAAAAGTAATACCTAACGCCCTGGGGACGAGGGCTCGATTGCCTCCCAGGTACTAAGTCATAAATTCGAATTTGTCGCGCGGTGCTCTAGTACAGCCGAACTATTAATACGAGTGCAAAACTAATAGTATATTCGTGATTAGCACCTTCGAGTTACCCATAATTCATGTAAAGAAGTCTCATTTCGAGAAAAAATGTCCGTACCACCTAAACTCCATAAGTTACTAAGCCCCAGGTCATAAATTCGAATTTGCGGCGTGTCACCCAGAAAATTACGGTATGGTGTTTATAAAAATAGTATGGAGACATTCCTTACATTGGCTGTGCAAAAAGGCACACTGAACGCCCTTGGGGAGTATGGTTCGATTCCCCGGCCAGGCACTAAGTCATAAACTCGATTTTGCGGTGTGTGAGCCGGAAAGTTAAGGTATTGTGTTAATAAAAATAGTATGGAGACCTTCCTTAAGTTGGATGTGCCAAGAAACACACCTAACGCCTTAGGGGACGAGGGTTCAATCCCCCTGCCGGGCCCTAAGTCATAAATTCAATTCTGCGGCGTGCAAGCTGGAAAGTTAAGCTATTGTGTTAATACAATTAGTATGGAGACGTTCCTTACGTTGGCTGTGCAAAAGTCACACCTAACGCCCTAGGGGACGAGGGTTCGATTCCCCTGCCGTGCCCTAAGTCATAAATTCGATTTTGTGGCGTGTAAGTCGGATTGTTAATCTCTTGTGTTAATAAAAATAGTATGGAGGCGTTCCTTACGTTGGCTGTGCGAATAGTCACACCTAACGCCCTGGGGACGAGTGTTCGATTCCCTCCCAAGTACTAGGTCATAAATTCGAATTTGCGGTGTGTAACCCAGATTGTTACGGTATGGTGTTCATAAAAATAGTCTGGAGACGTTACTTACGTTGGCTGTGCGAAGAGTCACACCTAACGCCCTTGGGGACGAGGGTTCGATTCCCCTGCCTGGCCCTAAGTCATAAATTCGAATTAGTGGCGTGTAACCCTGAAAGTTAAGGTATTGGGTTAATAAAAAATAGTATGGAGATTTCCTTACGTTGGCTGTGCGAAAAGTGACACCTAACGCCTTTGGAGACGAGGGTTCGATTCCCTCCCAGGTACTTATTCATAAATTCGTATTTGCCGCGCGGTGATCTAGTACAGCCGAACTATTAATACGGGTGCCAAACTAAGAGTATATTCGTGATCAGCATCATCGATTTTACCATAATTCATGTAAAGATGTCACATTTCGAGAAAAAATATCCGTACCGCCTAAACTCCATAAGTTACTAAGTCACAGGTCATAAATTCGAATTTGCGGCATGTAACCCGGAAAGTTACGGTATTGTGTTCATAAAAATAGTATGGATACGTTCTTTACGTTGGCTGTGCGAAAAGTCACACCTAACGCCCTTGGGGACGAGGGTTCGATTCCCAAGCCAGGCACTAAGTCATAAATTCGAATTTGCGGCGTGTAACCCGGAAAGTTAAGGTATTGGGTTAATAAAAAATAGTATGGAGACGTTCCTTATTTTGGCTGTGCAAAAAGTCACACCTAGTGCCCTTGGGGACGAGGGATCGTTTCCCTCCCAGGTACTGAGTCATAAATTCGAATTTGCGGTGTGTAACACAGAATGTTACGGTATGGTGTTCATAAAAAAGTATGGAGACGTTCCTTACATTGGCTGTGCAGAAAGGCACACCTAATGCCCTTTTGGACTAGGGTTCGATTCCCCTGCCCGGCCCTAAGTCATAAATTCGAATTTGCGGCGTGTAACCTGGAATGTTAAGATATTGGTTTAGTAAAAATAGTATGTAGACGTTCATTACGTTGGTTGTGCTAAAAGTCACACCTTACGCCCTTGGGGACGAGGGCTCTATTCCCTCCTAGGTACTAAGTCATAAATTCAAATTTGTCGCGCGGTGGTCTAGTACAGCCGAACTATTAATACGGGTGCAAAACTAATAGTATATTCGTGATCAGCACCTTCGAGTTACCCTTAATTCAAGTAAGGAAGTCTCATTTCGGGAAAGATTGTCCGTACCACCTAAACTCCATAAGTTACTGAGACCCGGGCATAAATTCGAATTTGCGGCGTGTCACCCAGAAAATTACGGTATGGTGTTCATAAAAATACTATGGAGACGTTCCTTACATTGGCTGTGCAAAAAGGCACACCTAACGCCCTTGGGGACGAGGGTTCGATTCCCCGGCCAGGCACTGTCATAAATTCAATTTTGCGGCGTGTTACCCGGAAAGTTAAAGTTTTGGGTTAGTAAAAATAGTATGGAGACGTTACCTACATTGGCTGTGTAAAAGGGCATACCTTACGCCTCATTTCGAGAAAAAATGTCCGTACCACCTAAACTCCATAAGTTACTACGCCAAAGGTCATAAATTCGAATTTGCGGCGTGTAACACAGAACATTACGGTATGGTGTTCATAAAAATAGTATGGAGACGTTCCTTACATTGGCTGTGCAAAATGGCATACGTAACGCCCTTGGGGACGTGGGTTCGATTCCCCTGCCAGGCACTAAATCATAAATTCGAATTTGCAGCGTGTAACCCGGAAAGTTAAGGTATAACCCGAAAAAATACGGTATTGTGTTAATATAAATAGTATACAGGCGTTCATACGTCGGCTGTGGGAAAAGTCACACCTAACGCCCTTGGAGACAAGGATTTAATTGTAGATTCGTGATCGGGCACCCTCGATTTACTTGTCTTCGCAGAGTTGAACAGATGACTTCTGCAGAGCTAAGAGAGTGCTGTGCGATTGTGTTGCTATCCAACATCTGTGTTAGTGACCCACTGCGCGCATGCGCCGCTATTCATTTGTTTGCCACGTGCGCATGCGTAGTCAGCCGCATGTCATATGTTCGTAACGCGCGCCTGCGCAGTTGGTAAGTTTACGAACTTGTAAAAGAAGTATAATATTCCGTACCACCTAAACTCCATAAGTGCCGAATTTTGTTATTGGTCAGTAAAAGTCAGGAAAAAGTGTGAAAAATGGCATGAGTCAGGAAAAAATGGCGAAAAGTATTAGAAAGTCAGGAATTTTATATTAACCATACAGTATTTAGTGTTTTACAGCCATATTTTGATGTTACTAGTTCAACTAATCTCTGAAGATAAGATAAAAAGCAATAACTCACTGGACATTATAGTAAGTTTCCATTTTTACAGTACGGTATACCATAGTAAAAACCTCTTTTACCGATTTTTGTGTGCGTTTTTGGCGTTGGCGTAGGGATGTGGCGACCCCATCACTATAGTTTAGGTTATTAAGTACTTTGATTTATATATTATTGCATTATAATTTACTTTATTTTGTATTTTAAATGAATAAAGAGGCAAACGTTGGGCAGCTATGGAGATGTTGGAGGCTGCAAATAAAAAAGATATATATTTGCTCAATAGACCTTTTTCCGATGTTACGATGACTTCACGAGTCAGGAATTTTGTTGAAAAATGGTCAGGAAAAGTCAGGAAAATTGACATTAAAAATTCTGTGGACACCATGTAAAATTGGTTAGAAGACTGTCTGGATGAACCCATTGGTCTGGATGAAATTATTGGTCTCTACTTGGTTAGAGGACTGTCTGGACGAAAATTACTGCTTGCACTACAAGCAAGGGGGTCAGGTTTGTTGTGTATGTAGAACGTTCAAACTTTCAAACTCTGCGCTATTTTGTTTCATGGTACCGCGCATATACATGATGATGATAATTGTTGTTTTAAGGGGCCTAACATCTACCTAGGTTATCGGCCCCGTGCATATACAAAGTAGTACCGTAAGTGCGGGGTGGGTAATACTGTACTTGTGCATAGTTAACGGCGAAAATGGCGGGCACAGCCGGTATTTCGTCTATATAAGTCTTGATACTATTTGGGATGGTGGGTGAGTTTATATACAGCAGAGGAATAAACATCTATTACTACATCATCTCCAGATTTTTTCCTGTTTTTTGGTTAATTTTTGTACTTTGGAAAAGTTATGAGGGAGTAATACATCATGCAGCATTACCGTAGTCTTTCACTTTCCCACCTTAATTGGCCCTTGTCTCAACTTTCCTGATACCCTCATTCTTCAAGGGTCAGACTTTTTCTTTTCATGATATCTCCTGCCTTCTTCATAAGGCCCTCAAGGAGACAGGGTATATGTAGCCCCACCCTGGATGTTGCTACACCCTCAAGGGCTCTTAGCTAGTGGGTTTGTGAGTTGTCGGCCCCAAGGGATTCCTGGGCTGGGTCCGTTTCTTCCCCTTTTTCCTCTGACTTTGGGGCGGGCCCTCTCCTCTTTCCCCTTTCCTATCTGCCTTTCATGGCTCTCCCTCCTTCCTCATTCTTCGTTGATTGAGGTCATTTCTTTTCCTTCTGTCCATTATTTCTTTTCTTTTCCTTTTTCACCCATTAATTTCTTCTTCTAGTATGTAAGTTATAAGGTGTGTTCAAAAAGTAACGAGCCGTAGGCTGGAATGTCCACATCGGTGACGACCTCGGCTAATCGTGGCGTGTGTAACGAGGTGTGGTTCCGACCAGAGCGTGGAAGGTCACAGCCCGTCGATAGAGGGCACACGTGCACATCACGTGACGATACAAAGCGAGCAGCAGCATACGTCAATCGTCCAACGCTGCCAGTTGCATTGCAAACAGTGACATGGAGGTGTCAAACGAAGAGCAAAGAGGTGTTGTTCGGTTTCTGACAGCGGAAGTAGTAGGGGGAACGGACATGCATCGCCGAATGTCACAAGTGTACGGCGAACACTGCATGTCTCTTGCAAGGGTCAAGGCGTGGCACAAGCGCTTCAGAGAAGGACGGGTGTCGTTATCCGATTATGCCCGGTCTGGGGCACACCCCTGCATTACCGATGACAACGTCCAGCTGGTTGATGCGCTCATTACCCAGGACCGCCGAGTGACAGTGAACGCCATAGCCGCCGTGGTTGGATTGAGTGTCGGAAGTGTGCACACCTTCATAAAGGAACGACTGCACTTGCGCAAAGTGTGTGCCCAATGGGTGCCCCACAGTCTTCAACCACACCAGGAAGCATGTCGAATGGCCCACTGTCATGGTCATCTGCAGCGCTATGCGAGGGAATGGAATGGGTTCCTGGCACGAGTGGTGGCTGGAGATCAGTCATGGTGTCATCACTTCGAACCAGAATCCAAATGACAAAGCCTCCAGTGGAAGCATCCAGGGTCTCCACCACCCAAAAAAAGGCAAGGCCATCCACACGAGAGCAGGAAAGGTTCATTGACCAAGATGGCCCCCTTCTGATACACTTCATGCTGCACGGGATAACAGTGAATGCCCAGCGTTACTCGCAAACCTTGACTACCCTTTGCCAAGCGGTCAAAACAAAACAACCAGGCAATCTCATCCGTGGGGTTATTCTGCTCCACGACAATGCACAACCTCATATGGCCAACACAGTCGCGGCACTCCTGCAGAAATTCAAATGGGAGGTTCTCGGCCACCCTCCATACAGTCCAGACCTCTCTCCCTGTGATTATGCCATGTTTGGTCCCCTGAAAAGGGCTCTGCGGGGCCAACGATTCACCTCGGATGTCGACGTCCAGCTGTACGTGCGGAACTGGTTCACATCGCAGCCCAGGGAATTTTATGAGACAGCCATTCACCACCGCCTCTTGTCACAGTGGGACAAGTGCCTCAACAGCCAGGGCCAATACTTCTAACATAGAGGTACTGGTTTCTGTAATTATGCCTCTGGCTCGTTACTTTTTGAACGCACTTTATATTTGGTAAGTCAGTTACTTGTATACTCTGTATTACCAATAATAGCCTAATCGCTGACAGCTGTCAAAGCTAGCACATGGGGAAATGCTGCGTTGCCACTGAGGCAGATCATGACTCACAACATTCCAAGAGGCTTGCAGGAAGACACAAATTCTGGGGTTTAATGACTGTGACGAGTCAAGACACAATAGAACACTGAGTCAAACTATGTGCTCGCTGCTGTGTCGGCACACATTGCAACACTGCTCGCTGTTGCTATGGAGACCGTTGCATCTCTCGTCTCCACTCCTCACCTCACCCTAAAAGTGGATGACGGCTTTCACCATTAATCTTTTGTAAATCAGAGTCTAGTTGTAGGTTTCATGCCATTATCATTCATTATCACTAAGGCCTGGAAGTTCATGCACTATTAAGTTAAATGAATAAGTATGCATACAAATATGCACTAATTATCGTTCAAATATGCATCACGTTTCAAAGAACATGCGCTATAATATAACAACGGCCAGGGCTAGATTTGTGACGGTACGTACTGGTACACCGTACCGAAACATCTGATCAGGAGATAAGTCGAATATATAACGTAATTCTTAGAACTGTGGAGCGTTAGTTGTAAGTCAAGGTCAACATGGTCTTGGACTGGACTGTATTTCTAGCCGTACGCAAGGTGCTAGATGACTCATCCTCCTCCTCCCTTGCTGCGCAATAGTTCAGCTTTCACTTAGCCGTCAATGTCAGTGCAGTCAGAACATTCGACGGCCTGTCACTGTTTTACGGTTTTGTTCTGTTTAATCGTGTAGTGTTTTGGAATCAAAGTGCTTAAATTTAGCTAATTGTGTGTTGTTGTTATACACATACGTGCTTTTACAATGCATAAAATAACTAATTATTTTAGTAAACCAAAGAAACCAAAACTAGGCGAAGAAACTGAAAAATGCATGACACTTCCAATAGAATTAGATCAACCGGAGTCAACACAGCCTACATCCTCCAGCATCTTATTCTAATGACAACATCAAAGGAGGTGATAAACAGTGGCCAGGCTGTTGGAGTTTAGAACAAAAGAACAAGTTTTGTAAAATATACAGTTGGCTTATTGTACACAACAAAAAGCTGGGGTGTGAGGTTTGCCGGAATACTGGATATCTAGGTATAAAAAAATAAACTGGTATTAAAATGTCTAAACAATGGACTGGATGTGATATTACTAGTTTTAGGGAAACTCGAGCCCGCAGCAAACAGCTTTGAGGAAGAAAATATATGATCACAAAGCCTGTGCTGCACATTTAGCAGCTTTAAAAATTGTTGCAGAGTCCCAAAAAAAAACTATAGAAAACATGTGTTTATAAACAGTATCAAAAAGAAAGATGTTGCAGCGAGAATTTTCCGAACTCCCTATAAGGTTTCAAAACAGAATCAGTCTTTTAACGACTTTGAGTCAAAAATCGATGTACAAGAACTCAATGGATTAAATATGGGTCGCATCCTACATTCAAATAAGGCTTGTGTGAATATCATTAACCACATAAGTGCAGAAATGAGAAAGCACATTGTACAGGAAGTAATCAAATCAACCGATAAGTTTGTGATCATCATCGATGAATCAACAACTTTGAACATGATGATGATTGTTGTTTTAAGGGGCCTAACATCGAGGTTATTGGCCCCTAATGAAATGAAATGGCGTGAAATGAAAGGATGAAGATAAAAACAGCTCACTGCCATGGATGAAACGAAAATGGGTTATATAGAACAGACAGTGAGCTCCAACAATTATGCCTTATTTGAATAAAAAGAATAAAGGCAGATGGTAAAAACAATAAAACAAATAAGGCATAGTGAACAATAGAACGCAATAAAAAACATAAAACAGACTTAACCTGAATTAAAAGTCTTAACTTACATTAAAACTTAAAAAAGTAACCACTCTCCCTCATGAACCGGATGACGAGGTCTGCTGACGGCCCATCATCACGGAGAATAAGGGAGAGGGTATTAGGCAGTTTAAGAGTCCTTCGCAGATCGGCCAGATCCACACACTCCAAGAGAATGTGTGCCACGGTTAGGTGGGCGCCGCAAGTACACACAGGGGGGGTCTTCTCTCTTTAGCAAGTGGGAGTGCGTAGCAATCCCATGGCCGATCCGGAGAGATCGGAAGGAAGATTTCCACACCTTCGTTGTCTCCTTGATGCCTCTCAGTTTGTTGGGTGGAGGCGTGGCACGCCACTCTTCCTCCCAATGCGACACGATCGAATGTCGCAACTGAGAGCGCACATCACTAGCAGGCACCTTATACGGTAGCGAGGGCAGTGTGACTGCCTCCCGCGCCGCCTGATCAGCAAGCTCGTTTCCCGCAATACCCATGTGGCTAGGAAGCCACACAAAGGTCACCCTGGTTCCAGCGTTACACGCACTGACGAGCAGGTCGTGCACACGCTGGACCAGCGGGTGCTTTGGGAAACACACATCGATCGCTTGCAGCGCGTTAAGAGAGTCAGTACACACAAGAAAGTGCTGGTGATCGTCTGATAACGTGTACCGCAGAGCCTCTAAGATGGCATAGAGCTCCGCTGTGTACACGCTACACGCCGTGGGAAGTGGAAAGAGAAACCGACGATCCTCAAACACAAATGCACAGCCTACTTTCTCGTTTACCCTCAAACCGTCCGTGAATAGAAGCTTTTATCCTGGATACCGGCTCACCACGGACTGGAACAGCCTCCGGTGGACGGAGGAGTCCGTGTCCAACTTGGGGCCGGTGTGCAGATCCAGGATTATATCAGGGCGAGAGACCATCCACGGAGGGACCTTGCTAGGTACTCGGACGATACAGGAGACAGAAGGAAATCGGAACTGCCGGTATGAGTCATCCAAGCGAATCCCCGCCGGCCGAGTGGCTCGGGCGAGCGCTTCGTACAGCCGGCGATTCAGATTGGTAAACAAACATGGATAGCTAGGATGAAGTGGCATCTGTAGAATCGTCGCAGCATAGGTCAGCAGTACCTGTTGGCACCGCAGGTGTAAAGGAGGTACACCAGCCTCGGCGAGCAAGCTGACGACTGGGCTCGTCCGAAAGGCTCCCACTTTGAACAATACATCAACTCTGATATTTTACATTAGAGTTTGCCTAAAATATTTAAGTATGGAATCGAATCCCCTGTGAATGTATTTTTGGACCTGGTTGAGCCAGTGTGATGTCTCTTGGAATTTTTCAAGCTGTAATTAAGTTAAATGCCTTGAAGGTTACAAATTAGATGATAATGTTTTGCAAAATAGATTAATTGCTGTGGCATGTGATGGAGCAGCAGTGATGCTTGGCAGCAAGTCTGGAGTGTGTGCCTTGTTAAAAGACAACTTTTCCTCAATCATTATTTGGCATTGCTCTAATCAAAGGCTTGAACCAGTGTGAGTGATGTTGTGAATAAAATGACCAGTATCAAACGCTTTAAAATGTCCATTGATATACTGTACCACGCCTTGCCAAAGAACAGCCGAGAGTTGCATTTGGTTGCAAATAAGCTTGGAGTTCAACTGTTGAAAATCAGAAGGGTGTTGGACACGTTGGGTAGCCTCCATCTTCCGAACAGTTTCAGCAATTTGGGAAAATTACGAAATTCTAGCAAAATATTTTATGTCGGCTAAAGAAGACCAAACCTGTGATTATTTTATTTAGCGTATGGCTTATAAGACAATATTGGTAATATATATGTACATATTTACAGACGAGAAACAAAGTCATTTGTGCTTCACAATTGAATGTCTAAGTTTTCAATCCAGCGTACAGCATCTGGAGTTGCCAGCAGGAAGTCCACTTCACCACCGTGATAGGCTCGAATCTTACATTCTTTGACAATGTGGTGAATAGACTGGTGTGGAGCTCCGCAGTCGCAGTCTGGATTAGGTACCTTTTTCCACTTGTGGAGGGCGTCTCTGCACCGGCCATGGCCTGTTCTGATTCTGTTCAGGGCGGTCCAGGTCTTGCGTGGTAGATGGAATCCACTTGGAAGTCTGGGACCTGAGAAGATAGTATGCAGGCGCACATCAGTTGCTGCTTCCCACCGACCTTTCGACCTTTCCACCTTTCCAGAGAATTAAATACTTTAGCATCCATGTCAGCAGCATCACGCAGAGTTGGATGGCGTGATTTTAGTCTTTTAAGATTCAAAAGTGGCAGGTCACTATGCACGGGTAGACTAGAATTCCTGGAGATCTTGTGAAATTCCCTCATAAGGGCATTAGATCGACGTAAATCAGATGGCATTATACCGGTTAGCAGTGGAAGCCAATGAACTGGAGTAGATATGATTGCGCCAGATATGATACGCATTGTGGTATTAGCTGGGTATCGACAAGCCTTGTATGATGACTGTTAAACCAAACAGGTGCACAATACTCAGCACTTGAGTACACCAAACCCAAGGCTGAAGATCGCAAGGTGATTGCTGAAGATCCCCAGGTAGTTCCACACCACAGCTTATGGAGGATGTTGTTTTTTGCCAAGTTCAGTAGGTGTTGCTTGAAGGATAGTGTACGATCCAAGATGACTCCAAGGTATTTTGGGTTCCAATTATGACGAAGAATTCCGCCTCTGAAACTTACATTCAATTTCACGTTCGCCAAACGATTATTTAAATGGAAGCAAGACACTTCTGTTTTACTCACACTGGGTTGAAGTCTCCAGATTTTGAAGTAATTTTCCAGTATAGACAAGTCTATGGTCAGAATCTCTTCAGTCGTCTCCATTACCTGATGTTGTACGGCTAGAGCCAAGTCGTCGGCATAGCAGAATTTTCTGGATGAAGTGTCGGGAAGGTCAGAGAGATATAAGTTGAACAATAATGGTGAGAGAACTGATCCTTGGGGCAATCCGTTGTTTAGCTTCCTCTCCTTGCTTATCTTGCTTCCAGTGATTACTTGGAACTTCCGATCACTTAACATATTGTTAACCAGTTGAGCCATTGTTCTGCAGGGTATGATTCGAAGAAATTTGTAGATAAGGCCTTCCCTCCACACAGTGTCAAAGGCAGCAGTAAGATCAACAAATGCTACAGATGTTTTCAGCTTCATTTGGTATCCTGCCTCTATGAAGGATGTAAGAGACAATACTTGATCGCAGCAGCTATGCCCTGGTCTGAATCCTGTCTGTTCAATTGGAATATGCTCTAGGATTGCACTACTTATTCTATTATATATCAACCTTTCAAAAAGCTTGTAGCAGCAGCTAAGAAGGGCGATGGGCCGATAGCTTTCTACCTTGTTGCTGGGTTTGCCAGGTTTTAGAATAGAAATTATCTTCGCCTTCTTGAACTCCAATGGAAGTTGGCCAGTCAACAGGATGTCAGTGAAGAATTCGGCCAGCCATTTCTGAGCGTATCCTCCCATATGAATCAGGAATTCTGGATGGATGCCATCGAAACCAGGTGGCTTGAAAGGTTTGAGGTCCTTCAGTCCCAATTCAATGTCTAAAACTGTGAAGGGACGTGCATATTCAGATGAGGGAGATGTCGTCATTTTCAGGTCATGAAGTTGCCGTCTAATATGTTTGGTATGTTTCTTGTCGGGAGGCACTCTTGATGTGGTAATGATGTGGGAAGCAATTTGGTCAGGTGTTACTTCTGAAGGTTTTCTGCGTACTGGTCCACTTCCTCCCAATCTTCTCAGAAGGCTCCATGCTTCCCTACTTGAGTGGGTAAAGTCCATACTTTCGACTGTTTCTGTCCATTTCTTCCTTCGAGATAGGTCCAAGCTGGACAAAAGTTCTGTGGCTATCTCTGGGTCACTACTTTGCTGGAAATGTTGATACAGTGTTTCACTTTCATCATTCCAACCTGGGATATATTCTTTTCGGTATCCTCTTGGTATACACTTTTTAGCCGTTGCTGTTACTGCACCGATGAAGCGTTGGTAGTTCTTATGAGATGGGGGAATCCAGCGAATGCTTTTATCCAGTTCCGTTGAAAACTTCGTCCAGTCAGCTTTCTGGAAGTTCCATCGAGCGTGTGGAGTTGATCGTATGACAGGGACCGTGCAACCAATTTGTATTATTACAGGTCTATGTTGGCTGTGGGGGAAGGCATCTTTCACTTTTCTTGTGGCATTGATGGGGAAGCCTCTTTCATTGCAGCTAACAAAACATAGGTCAGGATTTGAATCCTTGCCCCAAGCAGCTGACCTGAAAGTACCTTGATCTTTGGCATCGAACACTAGATGGAGATTGTTCTCTTCAGCCCATTCTGCAAGCATGCTTCCATTTTCATCATTGTTAGAGTACTTCCAAGATTCATGGTGACTGTTGAAGTCCCCTACATAAATTGCAGGATGTTCTGCAGTTGAAACACTCTCACCTCCTCGCTGGAGTTGATTTACAATTAACTACCCTCATTAACACAAACCTACAGAATTTACTGCCTTTAACTACAGGCCACAAGTGATTTTAACATTACTCCCGACTTTGAATGGGCGCCAAGGTCGACCATATGGGTCTTCCTGAATAAAATAGGATAAAATACGATACATAACTGTTGCCCCGACTATGAAAATTCTTATCCCAGGTGTAGGGCATTTGGCATGCGTTTGCTGATGTACCAGGTTCATGCAAGACAGGAATATAAACACACATGAATTTTAAAGAGATAATCTATTGGCTGTACTAACACATATGTACACAAATATACAACACAAAGTACCCTTCATACACTCGTGAAATATTACAGTACCTTGCCACTGAATTTAGGCTCTGAGAGCAGGAAAACACTACCGGCCATATTAGACCCAGGCATAATAGCCACCTACGTATATACACTGTACCGTCCGTACACAAAATATCTACACACGTTAGACTGGTTCACTCCACTTTCTTACTTGTCGAACTGCTCGTTCCCGCCTCCATTCTCGCATGACTTCGATGAAATGTTTACGACTGAATTATCCTTCAGGCGTGGTAAGTTATTACCATCAGCCCATGGTATGGATGGACCCATGAAATATACGTAGCCTCCAATAGCCCGTAAGAGCTCAGTGGATAGCTAAAATTAGTCACTGCTCGTTCGTATTACGATACCATGATCGAGTAATAACGACACTAATTGCAAGTAGACAAACGGACTTTCGCTGTAATAGCAAGAAGACGATCTCTAACTGTTCGTTACGGAAACCATGTCACGTGAAACGACCCTGGGCGTTAGTAGATCAGTGTTCAGCCGATAAAGCAATAAGACGAGCTCAGAACGCCAGACACACCATTATATGCACTGGCGCAGGGCTACATAACCCCGACGTTTCTGCCGGAACTAATTTGCGCGTGGCCCGCTCCTAGCGGAACATCCGTGTCAACACAAGAACATCAGACAGTCGAAATCCACACTGACGTCACACAGTAGTTTCCACACGAAGTTCATGGGAGTTCATGACATAAATAGCCTAGGTAATCCCACACAAGCTGAATTACTGACTGTCTTTTCCGGGTATGTCACAAATCCAGCACTCGAAAATATCAATTCATTGTACGTTTATTGTACAGCCACGAATCTAACATTTAATATTACTAGGTCAAAATAAAGCAATTAACCCCAAACCAAAATGAAATAATGCTTCTACTTAATACAGTCTTATATCCTTATTCCCAAAACGTAATAAATCGTAAAACCCCGTATTTTATAATATCAAATATCCAAAAACCGATAATTAATAAACAGTGATCCTAGGTTGTCCGGACCATCCAAAGATGAATCCGTCCACAAAAACACACACAGGCACAATAAAAATCACCTCTGCAACCCCACGTTAACCCAATATAATAAGATACGAATAAAATACCCCAAACTAACTGCACGAGGCACAAAACCCGAGGGTGAGCTACTGTAACTGAATAAATTCCGTTACAGACGCCCCCACAAGGATCAATCTCTAAACTACAAGGCTATAGATTTATCCTTGTCCCTCACACAAATACACTAGAACTCCTGTCTTGTCATCGTGAGCAAGATCTCTAGGTGACATATAGCTTGAGGTTAGCAATATTATATGTACCTAGGACCTTGTCATCGTTGGTAATCAACCTGTAGGCACATGCACCTACCCTGCGGTCTATAACAAATGGACCGGAATACAGTTGGAAGAACTTCTGCATGCACTTCTGCTCTGCCGATGAGAGATGTGGCACTCGCAACAACACCAGATCACCTACCTTTAACTTATCCCCCTCCCTTCTCTGCTGTTTTAAACGTTTCTTTCCTGCCGCTATTAAATTATCCTTCACTAGCTTTATTGTTAAATCCCTGGGTACAGCTTCCCCTGTAGACAAACCCAAAATCCTAGCTAGTTCACTGGTAGGCTTCCTTCCCAGCTGGACTTCTATGGGAGTGAGCCCCGTGCTATCGTGTTTGGTGACATTGATCCATCGCTCAATATCCCCAAGCACTGAAACCCATGAATTATGACTGTCGCTCACATAGGTCCTGAACATGCGACCCAGTTCCCGCATAATTCTCTCCGACATATTCCCTTGCGGATACCTAATAGAGGAATATACACACTGGGTGTCAACTTCACTAAGCTTGGTACTCCATATTTTTGCTGTGAATTGGGTCCCGTGGTCAGAGAGTATCCGGAGTGGTCTTCCAAACTCCGGTATGTACTTCAGTACCATGCAGTTCACACAAGCTCTGGCGGTAACTTTCCTCAGAGGGTAAAGCCTGACATACTTCGAAAATGCATCCACCACCACAAACACGTACTGGAACCTGAACCTAGAGCTCACCAGAGGACCATAGAGGTCGACACAGACCAGATCCCCCGGCCCCTGTGCCAACACAGCCTGCCTAGGTCCCTCCAAGTAGCGTGTAGGATGTTTACATTTTTGGCAAAGCTCACACGTAGCTAGAATCTTCCTTACCATGCGCTGCATATCCTTCCAATAGAAGTGTCGCTTCAGAGCGGCCAGAACCTTCTCCGCACCAAAGTGCCCAAGCTCCTTGTGAGTGTACCACGTGATGTCTTCCACCAACACACGAGGAACACACCACACGTCCCCATGACACTTCATGGCTACCATGCGGTTCACCCATTTGAACTGCTTGGTGCCCCTGACCACAATGTCATCATCACCACGAGCCTCCAGCTCTTCAACAATACTTCCCAGCTGCTTGTCCCTTCTCTGTTCCTCACGTATCTTCCTCACACGTGCACCCTCTTCAGACCTATCACTAGTCTTGGCAGCACACACCAGAATGTCCCCCACACTATCTACCCCCACCCCATCACCTGCGATTTCTGGACGGCGACTGACAAAATCAGCAAGTATATTCTCCGAGCCTTTTACATGAAATATGTCAAAAGAATACTCCTGAATTGCCAATATCCATCTAGAAATCCTATTTGAGGTGATCCTACATGATAAAATGAATGTCAACGCATTATGGTCAGTGTAGATTTTGAACCTGTAGCCAAGTACATACGTCCGGAACTTCCCCAGCGCATATACAATAGCTAGCAGTTCTTTCTCACTAGTAGTGTATCTCTTTTCCGCGGGATTCAGACCTCAACTAGCAAGCGACATGATACCCAGGTGACCATCATCATCATGCTGACATAACGCACCAGCAATCCCCACGTCACTGGCGTCAGTCATTACAATGTACTACCTATCAGGACTCGGATAACTCAGAGTAACAGCCTCTCTAAACCCTTCCTTTAATTTGATGAAAGCCTCATCCATTTCCTTTCCCCAAACCCATTTAACCCCTTTCTGTAACAAATCCCTGAAAGCCCCAGTAAGATATGAATACCTCAATACAAATCTCCTAAAATACCCACAAACCCCCAGAAAAGACCTAAGCTGCTTAACATTGCGTGGTGCCTTTGTGTTCCCAATAGTGTCTAATCTCGATTGTTCTGGTCTAACCCCTTGTGGTGAAATAGTGTGACCTAGAAATGTAATCTGTTGCGTCCAGAAAGTGGATTTCTTAAGTTTAAGTGTGAAACCTGCATGAATGAGCTTCCCAAAAACTGTACTAAGGTGTTGCAAGTGTTCCCTGAATGTGAGAGAGGCAATCACAAGATCGTCAATGTAAGCTGTAGTGTATTCCCTTGTTTCAGGTCCAAGTGCAATGTTAAGCCCCTTAATTAACCCCTGACTCGAAGTCCTCATACCGAAAGGCACCCTCCGAAACTGATTAAAACTATTCTTATAACAAAAAGCAGTGAAAGGCCTGTCCTCCTTGCGAAGCGGTATCTGCCAAAACGAAGAACTCAGATCTATAGTGGACAAAAACTTCCTACCCCTGAATCTTTGCACTAGATCTTCAGTGAATTCAGGACGCTGATGGTCTGGTGCAATCCTCTTATTGGCCTGTCTCGCATCCAAGCACAGCCTGATGGAACCATCCTTCTTGGTTACCACCACGGATTTACGTATTGACTATTGCTGTTCTCGATTATGCCGTCATTAAGCATTTCATCTATCACCTCACCAACTGCCTTCATGTGAGAGTGAGCTATCGGGTACCTAGGACCGCTAAAGCTCGACCTATCTGTGATGTCGAAACTATGCTCGTACACATGAGTACATCCAGGTTTCTCCGAGAACACCTCCCTGTGTTCCCTCAGAACGTCGAGCAACTCAGACTTCTGACCCTCGTCCAACATGGTGTCTTTCACAACCGCCTCAAACTCGCCAACAGTGTGACCAACGTCACTCAACTCACGATCATCTCTCATGACCAAATTACACACAGGAAAAGGACTGGACACCATGCTGACACCTAACTCTTCCTCCTCAGAAACCTCCTTACTGACCTGAATGCATCCAGCGACACTAACAGAATCTCTACCATCAACCTGATAATCTAACCTAACCCAATCCTGTTGCTCACCCCACTTGAACTTCACTTGCGCCTTGCTGTAATCTAACTTACAGCTCTGGTCCCCTAGCCAATCGGATCCTAAGATGACTGTTGTTGTTTGAGTCTTCAGTCTTTTGACTGGTTTGATGCAGCTCTCCATGCCTCCCTGTCCTGAGCTAATCGTTTCATCTCTACATAACTACCACACCCTACATCTGAGGCAATCTGTTTAACATATTCTAACCTTGGTCTACCCCTACAGTTCTTGTCCTCGACCCTTCCTTCCATAACTAAGCTTGCTATTCCTGGGTGTCTTAGTATGTGTCCTACCAACCTATCTCTTCTCTTCATTAGCAGTCGCCAGAAACATCTCTCCTCTCCCACTCGTCTTAATACCTCTATGTTTGTAACCCTATCTACCCATCTGATCTTCAACATTCTTCTGTAACACCACATTTCAAATGCTTCTATTCTCCTCTTTTCTGCTGCACCAATAGTCCAAGTTTCACTTCCATAGAGCGCCACGCTCCAGACCAAGGCTTTCAAAAATGACTTCCTAATACCTAAATCTATATTCGATGTCAGCAGATTCCTTTTTTGTAGAAAAGCTTTCTTTGCCTGAGCCAACCTACTTTTTATATCCTCTTTGCTTCGTCCATCACTGGTTATTCTACTTCCTAAGTAACAGAAGTTTTCTACTTCCTTCAGCTTTTCACCTGTCAATTTGATCTCCATAGAGGTTTCTGATTTATTTCGGCTGCATTCCAGTATTTTTGTTTTACATTTATTAATTTTCATCATGAATTCTTTCTGTAAGACGGAGTCCATACCATTCAAAAACTCATTCAAATCCTCAGGCTTGTCGGCCAAGATGACGATGTCATCAGCAAATCTCAGAGTTGAAATTATTTCTCCTTGAATCTTCACTCCCACTTTAAATTTTTCTCTAATTTCCTTCATTGCTTGTTCAATGTAAAGATTGAAAAGTATGGGTGATAAGTTGCAGCCTTGCCTTACACCTTTCTGAATACCAGCTTCTCTCTCATGTCCTTCAACTCGAATGACTGCTGTCTGGTTTCTGTATAGATTGTATATCACCCTCCTATCTCTGTACTTTATTCCAATCGATTTCAAAATGTCAAACAATTTAGTCCAATCAACGTTATCAAAAGCCTTTTCTAAGTCTACAAAAGCCATGAACGTTCTCTTATCTTTCCTTATTCTACCTTCCAAAATCAGCCTAAGACTTAGTACAGCTTCCCTTGTTCCTACATTTCTCCTGAAACCAAACTGGTCTTCACCCAACTCCGTTTCTATCTGGCTTTCAATCCTCTTGTAAATTATCCTAGACAGGATCTTTGAAGCATGAGTAATCAAGCTGATTGTACGGTAATCTTCACATCTGACAGCTCCCACTTTCTTTGGTATAGGGATGATTACATTCTTCTTGAAATCAGGGGGTATCTCACCTGTCTCATAAATCCTACACACCAAGTGAAATAACCTGATCAGACCTTCATCTCCTATGCAGCGTAGCAACTCAATCGGTATATCATCTATGCCTGGTGCTTTGTTCCTGCTTAAGTCTTCCAAAGCTCTATCAAATTCTGATCTCAATATTAAATCTCCTTTCGCATCCTCATCAATTTCCTCCTCCCTTTCCATTACATGATTCTCAATCTCCTTTCCCTTATACAAACTCTCTATGTAAGCTTTCCATCTCTCAACCTTTTCTTCCCTACCTGTTAGAGGCTTTCCTAAGATGACTTTGTGCACTAAATTAGGCACAACTAACAGCACATGATTTTTACTCCACCCGTTGATCCTAATGGGTGCACAAACCTGAGTCCTAATCCTCTGCGACTTGGTACCTACTGCTGACACAATGTGCACATTTGAAATTGGGATATGTTCCATGTGTATCTCCTTCAATTTCACTTCATCGTAGAACACCCTACTCACACAACTGCACATACTGCCTGAATCTAGTAACGCCTCGACTTCCTGGCCCCAAATCTCTACCTTGATGACAGGATGGACAAACATGTGCTCGCTTCCCTCCTTTTCTACACCTAATTCCTCCTCCAATAAGTCCTCTTTGACATCCAAGTTATATTTTACCTCCATAGCGTGAGCAGGAATGCTATGCAAAGACTCTCCCCCTGCCCTATTTAGTGAGTCCCGTCGGAGTTTAAACCTCCTGGCCTATTGTTCCTCTCAACTTGCCTTTCATTACCACGGCCCCTATTTCCCTGCTCTACCTCACGTGGCCCGTTCCCTGATTGATTGTTTTCCCTGTACCCCTGATTCTCAGTCCTATTTCTTCCTCTCGCACTATCCTCCTGCCTTCCGTCCCTGTCTCCTCTACCTTGATTCCAGTTCCTCTCTCTCCCTTGATTATAATTTCCTTCCCTTTGATTGCCCCCATTGAAATTTCCTTCCCTCTGGTTACCCATATTTCCCTGACGTTGCCTACCTGTCTTTCTCAAAGCATCGAACCTCCCAAGCAACTTTTCCATGCCCTTAATTGAGACTATATTCTGCATGCATACTGCAGTCCTAATGTCATCTGAAAAGTGACGTGCTAATTTCCTTACAAGATCCTCTTCACTACCGCCTAGCTCTAAATTTTGGCCAATAAGGACATGGTTCAAGAAATACTCGGTCAAAGTGACCCCTTCGTTTCCTTGAAATTTTCCAAATAAAATCCTGTCTCTTTCCCTCCCCTTGATATTATCATCCCAGAACTTATCCATAAACTTCTCCCTGAAATCCTGTAAGCCACTGAACCCTTCCCTGAATACCTGGTACCAAGACCTAGCTTCCCCAACAAATGCAGCTGAAATCAGTTCTTCCACCCAATCCCATTCTAAGTATCCTTCATCTAACCCCTTTGCAAACTTCTTTTCGACTAACTTCACAAATTCCATAGGATTGAACGTCCTACCATTGAACTTAGGAACCTCGTAATCTCGACTCTGGCTACAGTGCCCTAAAAACTGAATCTGATGACCCCTACCTGCCTTCAACTTCTTCACTTCACGTTCAGTTTCTTCCTCTATCCTAGTCACTCTTTCTCTGAACTCACTGATATTCTCATCAACCTTCTTCCCTAATAAAACAAACTCACCACTATTTGCTACTAGCTTCTGCTCTACTATAGCCTGCTTATCCCTAACCTATTCTACTTTCCTGCTACTTTCCTTCGTAACTACCTCAATTTTCTCTTCTACGATGCTTATTATCTCCACTCTCTGCTCTTCCAACTTCCTATCTGCTCTGGAAAATTTCTCGCTAGTCTTCAGTGCCTGGCTTGAAACCTCCTTTGCCAACTTCTCATGCTTGGCACCTAGCTTCTCTAACTCAGATTCTAACCTTTGTTCCTGAGCAGCAATCCGACCACCTAGCTTAATTTCCAGATTAGTGATTTTTACTCTGACTTCACTAAACTGGCGAGTAACACTGCTGTCTAGGATAGTCACCTGCTCTTTGACCTCATCTATCTTTGCTGACATTTCCTTCATCTGGGAGGCCATCTGACTGGTTATCCTCTCCTCGGAACTGTTACTAAGAAACAGGAGCTTCTCCAACATGGCTCTCATCGAACCTGAATCATCACCACTCACTGCCACAGAAGTATCGCCATCCTTCACCTCTGAACTACTACTACCTTCAGAGCTTGTGCTCTGACATCCTAATCCCATGTTTAATTCATCACCCCCCTGCCCTAATAAATCTCCCATGATTCTACTGTTTTCCCCCATCCCTGTAACAAATTGCCTATCGGAACCCGTCTGGTTTTGCTGCTCACCAACACCGTCCCCCAACAAAGCAGAATTGCATCCTGGCTCTAACGTAGCCATCCCTGATTGAAATATGTAAAATTGTGAAAATATGCCTACAGTTTAATTCCTGTGTCCTGGTACACATCAGCATGTCTAAGGCCTCACGTTGGGCTGCAACTTGAAACACTCTCACCTCCTCGCTGGAGTTGATTTACAATTAACTACCCTCATTAATAGGTTATGAACATTCCCGAATGGGAATATGATGTTATTTCCGTTTGATCAGATAAATTATCAATTAGTTTATGATAAAATTGGTCCGGCTAGATCAAACATAAAATGCCAGCGTTTCGCCCCGGTGTGCCGTTGGGCTCGTCAGTTGGTACAGACACACCTCACCAATACGCATGGCTAGCACATACTGAGAAGGCCATCACAAGACACAAAATACAAGTAGTATTGACGTCACGAGTGATGCCAATGTGCTACGGAAGTCAAGCTCCCTTTCATAAAACAAAAACCTTACCTTGGCAATCCAAATAGGTTATGAACATTCCCGAATGGGAATATGATGTTATTTCCGTTTGATCAGATAAATTATCAATTAGTTTATGATAAAATTAGTCCGGCTAGATCAAACATAAAATGCCAGCGTTTCGCCCCGGTGTGCCGTTGGGCTCGTCAGTTGGTACAGACACACCTCACCAATACGCATGGCTAGCACATACTGAGAAGGCCATCACAAGACACAAAATACAAGTAGTATTGACGTCACGAGTGATGCCAATGTGCTACGGAAGTCAAGCTCCCTTTCATAAAACAAAAACCTTACCTTGGCAATCCAAATAGGTTATGAACATTCCCGAATGGGAATATGATGTTATTTCCGTTTGATCAGATAAATTATCAATTAGTTTATGATAAAATTGGTCCGGCTAGATCAAACATAAAATGCCAGCGTTTCGCCCCGGTGTGCCGTTGGGCTCGTCAGTTGGTACAGACACACCTCACCAATACGCATGGCTAGCACATACTGAGAAGGCCATCACAAGACACAAAATACAAGTAGTATTGACGTCACGAGTGATGCCAATGTGCTACGGAAGTCAAGCTCCCTTTCATAAAACAAAAACCTTACCTTGGCAATCCAAATAGGTTATGAACATTCCCGAATGGGAATATGATGTTATTTCCGTTTGATCAGATAAATTATCAATCTCTCCTGAAAATCTTCCTGTACAGTTTTGTCTTTCAATTTCCATACTTTTTATTTTACTTTCTCTGATCTCCTTTAGGTTTTCCAATTTTCCCCATCTAAATTTTGCCACCACTGCTCTATGGTCCCCATCAAAAGCTTCTCCTGGTAAAGCTGTCACATCTATCAGCTTTCTGCGATTAGTCCTTTCCACCAGAAAGTAGTCAATTACTGATTTTGTTCTTCTATCACCCCACCCATATCGTAATTTTCTTGCTGTTTTTCTTCCGAAACCATGAATTACCCACTATCATTCCATTCCTTTCACAAAAGTTTACAAGTTCCTCTCCTTCCCGGTTCTTTTTCCCATATCCATCTGGTCCAATGACGTCTTCCTTTCTTTGTCTCTCGTTTCCGACTTGTGCATTCATATCTCCCATGATCACCACTTCTACATCTGAAATTACTCTTTCTACATCCTCCAGGAATACTTCAATATCTTCTTCTCTGTTTCCAGTCTGTGGTGCATACACTTGTATGAAGTCCATCACGTCATTTTTCATCTTCATTCTAATTTTCATTATTCTGTCACTCACACACTTGACCACTTCAACATACTCCTCCAGTTGTTTCGAGGTTATCAATACCACACCATTTTTTGCCTCTTGGCCACCACTCCAGTATAATGTATATCCTTTCCTCAATTTCTTCCTTCATTTACCTTTCCATTTCACTTCACTCAGCCCCATCATTCCAACATTCTCCCTCTCCATGAAGTCGACCACCTCCTCCACCTTGCCTGTCAGGGTCATGACATTCATGATTCCCACGTTCATTTCGGTTACTGGTCGCCCATTTCTCACAGTTCCCCCGGTACCAAAGGAACTGCGCGTCGCCTGCAGGGTACGCCCTAACCTTCTCCGAATCATTGGAAGTGCCTTTTCCATTTTAGGCTATTCTTACGATGGGGTCGCCACTCCCAAAGGCATTTTATGAAGCTACTGCCAGCTATTATTCAGGCCGCCCCAACATGGGAAACAGACGCCCTTGCAGCCGCCCCTAACATGGGAAACGGACGCTGCCGATTGATGCTGTACTCATACTATTCCCCGAGTACTGGGTTGCCTCTTCCGCAATCTCCACCGTTCCAAAGTCCATCTTCTCCGCTGCAGATTCCGTTGAGGTCTTCGCACGTAACCCCGTGCATGGGGCCTATATTATACCCCATAGGACTGGGTCCTCACCAGAACTTAGCCGGTACTGTAGTTCCATGGTATATTTCAGTACCGTTGCCCACCCCCGCGCCGTGGATGCGCCTGGCAAGAATTATCCATGTAGCCAATTATAATTGACTCATGGACCGGGTTAAGGAGCTGTCTAAATCCACCAGCCTCCAAGGCCTGTCTTCTAGCAAT
Organism: Meconema thalassinum; assembly: GCA_946902985.2. Classification (NCBI taxonomy): domain Eukaryota; kingdom Metazoa; phylum Arthropoda; class Insecta; order Orthoptera; family Tettigoniidae; genus Meconema; species Meconema thalassinum. The sequence continues at coordinate 305,099,238 of OX336393.1, forward strand.
TTGTCAAAAACCTGAGTGACGTCATGAAGATTTGTGGAATAATACCTGACAGCTTTAAGCCACGTGCCCCATCGTATTAGCACTGGCTTTGGTGGTAGTGGAAGGTGTGGTAACATTTCTTTTAATGTCTTACACCTGGATGGTGATTTCAGGAACACCTTCATATTAGAAATAAGTTGTTCCACCTCTGGGTACTGAATACGAACTTCTTCGCATACACAGTGCAGTCAGTGCCTGTGTCAAGCAAGTCAAGTGTATCATCTTCGGGTACAGAATTCTAAGTGATGATGCAGCTTTGACCATGTATATGGAGTAGCATCCGTTACAAACAGCAAAATCCTCTCTCGTTGAATTCCATTCGGATACAAAATCTGCATAGCATTTTCAGAAGACTGTGGACTGTTGTCCCGTCAGTTGTTACCCAAAGATTATTTTCTTTCACCCTGTGTTGAATGTTTTTGATAGTTTCTTCATATACTCTGCCAACATATGTTTTTCTTAGAGTAGATTCATTTGGAATGTCTTTGTTGCAATATTTTGATAAGACATTTCTTAGATTAGTATTTTCCAGCTTCCACAATGGAATGGATGCTGCAATTAAGGTTCACACAGATCTTGAAAAAATTCACTACGTTAGGTTGCAGGGCAACGAATAGCTATTTGTTAATAAGGGCTGAATTGATGAGTTTCTTGCCCCCTTTTCTTTTTACAACATTTTGTTTATGCAAATGCTGAGTAACTGAAAACTTTCTCGAACTCCCTGCATTTGTTTCACAAATTTTACAATAAAGGACGCTATCATCGGTAGAAAAGATTTCACTTCCAAATGATTTCACAAATTTTCGCAACTTAACAACGTTGTTAGCTTTTATTGGAGCCGTTACTCTGTGCTTGCTGTGTTTGACGGTGGGCTGCTTGGCAGTTCACTGAAGGTTGTAATTGAGGAATTTGAGATGATTGGCCCAGGTAATATTTCTGGAAATTCCTGGTCATTCATAAGCTGAACCCCTACAGTGAACTGGCTAGTAAAGTTGGTTGGTTCCTAGTTTAGGGGCTGCGACAATGCAGGCATGTGTACTTAGTGTGTGTTATCTGTAATTCAGGTAAGGTCTGCAGACGATCAATTTCAAGTAGTTCCTACTTTTGCTACCTAGCTTGCAGACTTGGCTACTAGATGGCATCACAGTCAGCACCTGGTGGCAAATGTTGGAACTAATAGAGCGTTATCAATTCTAACCTACAAATTTTGGCTTCACACAAGTGTAGTTAGTGGAAGGTTCTTTTTCATTCCATCAATCTATGACATGGGACTGCCGGCTTTACTTCCCCTCCAAAGGAAGGCATACTGAGGGATTTTTGACGCTCTTCAAAATCAGACTACTTGGGCCGGGTTTGAACCCGAGCATAGAAGCTCAGCGTGCTACCAACTATGCCACCAAAGCTGCCCTGGTAGTAAAGTGAAAGGAACAAAGGTATTTCAGTTGTTGGAGAATCCGGTTCTTCCTCACAGACAGTGCAAGCTACTAATTAGCAGATTTATTTATTTATGATACAAATATTCGGGGTGATTTAAGGGAGTAAAAGCAACTTTCTCAATAACAAGGAAATGCTTGACTAACCAACCACGAGACTCTTGGAGTTCGAATCGAAATATAAGACTTGAAGAACATGAAGTAACGAAAAGCGCTTCAAAACAATAGGATATTAGAATATACGCCCTTCTCGAACAGAGATATGCTCTTAAATAGGCAAAGGAGAAAAATATGATGCATTGGGCCATAATAACCAAAATATGCATGCATGTGCAAAAAATATGGTTTTGCATGAATTTCTAGGCCTTAATTATCACTATCACCCAATCCGTTACGGGCCGTTAACCTAGATGTTAGGCCCCTTAAAACAACAATTATCATCAACAATAATTTTATTGGTTTTACATCCCTTTGAACTACTGTGGCGTTTAGAGATGCCGGAATTTTGCCCTGAAGGGGATCTTTAACATGCCAGTAAATCTACTGACATGGCTCCCTCGCTTTTTGCGCACCTTCAAATGCTGCTGACCGCCAGGATTCATGCTACCTTGGCGACAGCAGGCAAAAACGTTACCACTGAGCCTCGCTGCCAGTCAGTGTTCATACTAAAATGGCGCTTAGCAAAATGAAGGTTACCGTACAATAAGAAATAATTCAATCATTTCTTTAGTGTTGCCTAGTAATCCGTCATGCAGTGAGGACTTTCTCTATAGAACGGAACCTCGTGGCCGCCGCTGTGCATTGCAGCGTGTCAAGCAATGCGCTATCAGCAGCGTGGTGCTCAATTAGTTTTACATATTTACACCTTTCAAATATTTAATAATAATAATCATCATTACTTACATGAATATCAGAGTAATTGCTGGAAATGCTGTCCTTTATTTTCTAAAGACACGTTGCACCTACGTAGGACATTTTGGTACACTCGCTGAAATTCATCCTCCCTGATCTTTCGTATCAGTGCAGTTATTTCGTTTTCGAGAGACTCCAGACTATGCGGATTGTTTCTGTATACATTTTGTTTAAGGTTCCCCCACAAGAGAAAATCGCACTGTGCTGAAACTTACGAATACATTTACTGGAAGACTTCTTGTGAAGATAAGTTTCCACTGGGAAAATTCCATATTCATAGAATACAAGATAGGCTAAAGTACTTCACCACAAGTCTTAACTCTCTCAACTAAGGTATCTTGCCAGCTCTGTATGTAATCAATGCTAGGACAGCATCCGGTGCTTTCCGACCCGCTGTTGTGTACAGTTCTCGCCACAGTATTTGGCCGGTGAACCTCGATTGTGCAATCGTACAGAAGACAGGTGGCGAACCTCAGGCATGTGCAATTGATATGTGAGTTGCTTTCCGCGCAAGCGTGAGGCTTGCAGACTGTCCTTTGTACGATTGTGAAACCGGGTCTGACAGGCCAACAACCGTGGCGTAAACTGTAATTGGTAGATGCTAGCCATCTGTCCGTAACTTATCGCTATGCACACGGCCCCGGCAAGGTTTCATTCTTTAGAGAAGGACCTCGCTGTATAAAGCTCAGTTGGTCAAAATGATTGTGCTCAATTATTTTTCAATGTTGCCTGTATAATCAATCAACAGAATCTTTAGTGGGTCAACACAATTCAGTTGGAATTTTATTTACTTAAGTCTTCTTCTTCTTCTTCTTCTTCTTCTTCATTTCCCGTTTCCAGCTTCCTGGGTCGGGTTGTGAATCAAGGACCTCCAACGTTGCCTGTCTCTCCACCACTCCTCTCCCCCTTTAAGTACATCTTCAGGTTTTCCTCCCTTCTTTTCCACGCACTCCCACACTGTATCTGCCCATCTCTTTCGGGGCCTTCCGCGCGGTCTCTTCCCCGAAACCTTTTCCAGAAAAGCTTTCTTTGGCACTCTCTCCTCTCCCATTCTCATCATATGTCCATACCACTTTAACTTGGTTGTTTCTATCCTGTCCTGCAGCTTCAAGATTCCTGTCCTCCTTCTTATCTCCTCGTTTCTGATTTTATCTCTTCTGGTCTTCCCTTCTATACCTCTTAGGAATTTCATCTCCGCTGCTTGTATTCTACTCTCCTCTCTTTTTGTAGTGGTCCATGCTCCAGCTGCATATGTTAGTACGGGTCCATAATAGGTTGAATATAATACCTGCTTACATTTCTTTGGGACATCTTGGTTCCACAGAATACCCCTAACACTCTGGTAGAAGCTGTTCGCTTGTTGTATTCTCTTTCCAATTTCCTCAGTAATCTTTCCATCTTCTGTGATCACACTTCCCAAGTACTTGAAACTTTTCACCACTTCTAGAATTTTTCCGTTCACTTCTATCTTTCCTCTTCCCTCCTTACTTCCCCTTGACATTACCATTGTCTTGCTCTTCTCTGTGCTAACTTTCATCCCAAACTTCTCAATCTCTTGGTTCCATACATCTACTTGTTTTTGTACTTCCTTTTCATCCTCACCCCATATCACTATATCATCTGCAAACAGCATGGCCTTTATTGCCTCTTGTCCCAATCTCTGTTTAACATTCTTGTGGATTTCATCCATGACTATGATGAATAGTAAGGGGGACAATACACTTCCTTGACGGAGACCCGTTTCCACCTTGAACCATTCTGTTTCTCCTATAGTGGTCTTTACGCTACTGACACAATATTTGTACATAGCTTTCACCATTTGCACTTCTGCACTGTTAACTTGCCTTTTTCTTAATACATCCCACACCACCTGTCTAGGCACACTGTCATAAGCTTTCTCAATATCAATAAAAGTCATCACCATGTCTTTTCCAAACTCCCATCTTTCCTCCATCATATGCCTTAGTGTAAAGATTAGATCAAAAGTTGATCTGTCTCTCCTAAAACCATACTGTTCTTCTTCCATCTCTCCATCTGTCTGCCTCCTCAGTCTACCTTCCAATACTCTCTCAAAGATCTTGGCTACATGGGCAATAAGGGTGATCCCTCTGTAATTCTTACATTCCTTTTTGTCACCTTTCTTAAAAAGTGGGATAATTAAACCCTTTCCCCATTCTTCTGGGATCTCTTTCTTCTTCCAAATTATTCTAAATAATCTATACAGCCACTGCAACCCTACTGGTCCTGCTGCTTTTATCATTTCTGTGGTCACCTCATCCACTCCAGGTGCTTTGCCACTCTTCATCTTCTTTATGGCTTCCTCTATTTCTAGCATAGATATCTCCTTTTCTTGTTCTTCTTCTTCCTCCATTGTTCCTTCTTGTTCCCTTTCTTCATCCAGTTCAATGTGTTTAACATTCAGTAGCTTTGAAAAGTATTCTTCCCATCTTTTCAATATACCATCTCTTTCATACAATATCTGTCCCGCTTCAGTTTTTACAAATTTTGTGTTTTCCCTACCTTTCACACTGTTTTTTACTAGCCCATATAGAACCTTTTTACTTCCTTTGATATCCTCCTCTAGAGTTTCAGTGAAACTTTCCCAGCTTTTCCTTTTTTCTTCTTGTACAATCTTTTGACATGCCTTCTTGGCTTCTCTATATTTTTGCCATTTCTCTGCATCTTTGCTGCATATCCACTTTCTCCATGCCATTTGTTTTTCTTTAACTGCTTCCTTTACCCTGTTGTTCCACCAAGGAGTCTCCCTTTCCTTTTTCCTCCCTGATAATCTTCCACAAGTGTTTACTGCACACTTCACAAATCCATTCTTAAAACATGTCCATTCCATTTCTATGCTTTTTGCTTCATCTTTGGGAATTTCCTGTTTTAGTTCCTCTTGAAACTTTTCCATTACCTCCTTCTCTTTTAGTTTCCATACCTTTATTTTTCTTTCCCTTTTTTCTACTAGTTTTGTGATTTTACCAAGCCTTACTTTGGCTATCACCACTTTGTGGTCTCCTTCAAAATCTCCTCTGGGCATAGCTGTCACATCTACTAACTGTCTTTGTTTATCCTTTTCCACCAGAATAAGGTCAATCATTGTCTTTGTCTTCCTGTCTCCCCATCCATACCTAGTTATTTTTTGCGAGTTCTTTTTCCTAAACCACGTATTTCCAACAGTTAATCCATTCCTCCTACAGAAATCTACTAACAGGTCTCCTTCTTCATCCTGATTTCCATAGCTAAACGGGCCAATAATCTCTTCTTTTCCCTGTCTATCTGTTCCCACATGTGCATTCATGTCTCCCATTATTATCACTTCTTTGTCTTCTATACACTTTTCCAGCTCTTCTAGAAACTCTTCTAGACATTCATCTACCTTCCCTGTTTGGGGAGCATAAACCTGTATAAAATCTTTTGTACCACTCTCAAGTCCAAGCCTGACTTTGATAATCCGGTCACTAATCGGGTCAATTTTTTCAACATACTGGTCTAGGTCCTCTCTCAATAGGACACCAACGCCATTCGTTGCCTTCTGTCCTCCACTCCAATATAATCTGTACCCTTTCCCTTTCTTCACTTCTTTTCGCCCTTTCCCTTTCCATTTCGTTTCACTCACTCCCAGCATCGCTATATCTTTCTTCTCCATATAATCAACCAGCTCTTCTACCTTTCTATTGAGTGTCATGACATTAATTTACTTAAAAATTTACTTTTATTTACTTAAGTGTTGATCTAAAAAGGGGATGGCAGGCTGGTAATGAACATCTATTATTACATCAGGATGTCGAGCGATACGGGAAGTGTACGTGAATTTTACTGACCCGAGAAAATGCGGGAATTACACGGCAGTTTCACATTTGATCCAGGAAATCTTGAAAAGTCTCATAATGCCCGACTTCTTAGCTTCCGAACGCTCGGTAGAGTCCTCGCGCTCGGCCTTCTATTTCGCCTGCAGACCGCACCACCACCGCATTTTGGGCCGCCGTCGCACAGTGGGTAATTTTAAGCAAGATGACCTAAAGAAATATTTCCCTCCCCTGTCTTTGGTGCGCATTTTCTGTAAGTCGTGTTTATAAGACCCTTGGGCACACTCATTATGTGTTGAAAGGTTGCGCTGTCTGGTTATCTTATCTCACCGAAGTCCTGAAGTGACTCTTCTCCGTTACGATATAATATCCTGGGGAGGCAAATGCACAGTTCTTTTTATGTGAGGGCTACTTAAGGAAGTCGGAACTAAATATTTCTTTGAGTGTAGTGTCAATATATTAGATGAAAGTAAGTATTTTTATATAGTATGTAGCTTTTGCTGAAAATTACTATTATGTTCGTCCAGGGCGAAATGTAAATAGCAGTTCGGATAACTCGGCCACCCACTGGAGTTCCTGGATGTGCAGGAGTCAATGAAAATGACGTTGAACAGTGGTTCCAAAATGATACCGAGCATAATATTATGTCCGATGCAGAAATTATTGCTGCTGTCACATTTAATGAAAAAATGCCCAAAAAGAAGAAGACGCTCACAAGAACTCCACCGTACAAGCTCCTAAATTATCACCGAGTGAGGGACTAAAAGCTGTTGAAACCGCCCTTCAGTATTTTGAACAACAAGGTGCGTCGGTAATGGACTTATTGTTCTTCTTCATCTTCGTGATGAAACAACAAAGCGCAGAGTGCAGTGCGGAAGATAACAGGACATTATGCATTTCTTTAAAAAGCAGCCAACCTTTGCAGTCGGCTAGATGATTTTCATTATAGACAGCTTTACGCCTTCATAAAGTATTTTTCTGAGGTCTGTATCATCAGGTAAATTACTGTACACTGTGTATTCTTTAATTTTTATGCTGCAAAGGCTCTATGCCTCCATAAATTACTCAGTTTTCCTTTGTTTGAGGGTATTTGGGCAGTTTATTCTCAAGCAAGACGGTTTCGGTGGCGTAGTTGGTAGCATGCTGAGCTTCTATGCCGAAGATCGCGGGTTCAAACCGGCCGAAGTCGTTGGATTTTTTAAGAGCGAAAAAAATCCCTTAGCATGCCTTCCTTCTGAGGGGAAGTAATGCCGGCGGTCCCATGCCATATATTTATGGCATGTTAAAGAACCTTCCACTAATTACACCTGTGTGAAGCTAAATTGTATAGGTTAAGAATGTAAACAACGCTCTTAGGTTCCTACGTTCGTAGCTAAGTTCTGAACTATTAGTCGTTGACGGTGGCGTTTGGCAGCAAAAGTAGGAACTACTTGAAATTAAAAGTCTGCAGTCCTCACTTGAATTGAAAACAGATAACACACACTAATAGTGATCACAATTAATACCGGTTATCAGACAGATTCTACACACACCCAAAGTACATGGGGCTACATGACCGCGTTGTCGCAGCCCCTAAACTAAAGAACCAACCATTCTCAAGCAAACAATGCATACAAATACAGTACAGTACACTCGTATTTACTCTTTCAACCCCTTCCTGATAACCCGGCATTTTCACAAAGTCGTCCAGCCTTCGGTCCACATTAGGCAGAGTTTTCAGGACTGTACTGTACAAGCTTTCATTATGAGACAGTTTCTCCCACCAATCAGAGCTTAAGAAACTGTTTTGTGACCAATTAGGTAAGGATAGCATCGCACCTAAGCTGACTTCCACGGCCTTCCTATTTTAAATTTCACTGCGTGCCTAGTGTCAAAGTGGGGTATTCCAGGAGGCCATGGTCAAATTCAAGATATTCTCTGCGTCCCATGCGCTCTGTTCAGTACATAAAACTGGTTAAATCTCGACAGATATTGATAAATATTTATCTTTGAACATAAAATAGTTATAATTATCGTTGAACATAAACAGTCGTATGCAACTCAGGTATAATGGTAATTAAGACACTCGTATGGAAATAATAAAACTCGCTACGCTCGTTTTATAAACATACTTGTGTCTTAATTATTGCCATTATAGGCTCGTTGGATAATGTACTATATTATTACACTGAAGAAAATGGAAATTGCAACACCCAGTAGGAGTGGTGCTACATTGCTGCAATTGAACATGCAGGATGAGTGTTGTGATTCGATGATTACACTTTCCGGTCCCTCTGACCGCAAGTTTGGACAACAATCAATACAGGATGTGCCCACCACGAGCTGCAATACATTGATGAAATCGTCGAGGCATGGAGTCAATAAGGCCCTGGATCGCTTCCTGAGGAATTGTGGCCCATGCTTGCTGCACTGTATGGGTCAGTTGTTCCCGAGTTGTGGGTGGCTGAGGACGGTTGGCCGGTTTTCGACCCATCATGTCCCACACATGCTCAATAGGACAGAGGTCCGGGGATCTGGCGGGCCATTCTAAGGTTGTGATGTCGTGGAGAGCTTCTCTGGAGTTGCGTGCAGTGTGAACCCGGCCATTGTCCTGCTTAAACATCACATTAGCAATGTTCGCCATCATAGGAACAACCACTGGATTGAGTACCATATCAACATACTGTCGAGCAGTCATAGTGCCCTCAACAAGCACTAATTGTGATTTCACATTAAAGCCAATAGCTCCCCAGACCATAATGCTTGGTGTTGGCCCTGTGTGCCTCTCGACAATAAGGTCTGGGCGGCCCCTCTCCCCATTACGTCGGCGCACACAATTCCGGCGATCACTGCGGGCAAGACAGAAGCGCGATTCATCACTAAAGACGACCCTATGCCATTCGTCAACCCACGTCGATCGTTCTCGACACCAGACCAGCCTTACAAGTCGCTGTTGTGGGGTCAATGGAACACCTTCGACAGGGACACGGGATCGTAAGCCAGCTGCACGCAGGCGATTATCAACTGTTTGTTGTGTAATGTGGGGTGCCACAGCTGCTCGAATTTGCCCTGCTGTTGCATGGGGTTCCATCCGAATGATGCGGCGATCCTCTCTCACAGTTGTCTGTCGCGCTGGGCCTGTGCCAGGTCTACGAGTGTGGGTACCTTTATTTGACCACTGCTGCCATACACGTTATACCGTAGATGCCTGTCGGCCAACACGTGCAGCGACAGTCCTTAGCGATAATCCGTCTCACACAGCCGAATTATCCGAGCCCTCTCAAACGGCGACAGTTGTTGATAGCGTGCTCTTCTCTGTCGTCGAGGCATGTTTTTTGACGGGGAACACTTCACTGCACAGACTGCAGTCAACTACGCTACACCAGAGTCCGTATACTGGAGTTGATTCCTCCGCGACCAATCACGTGGGGAGACCTGTAGCAACAATCCAATGGGTCTGAAACTTTGATAGTTTACATACCTACATGGCATCGTTCCATATCCTGAAAACCAACACAAACGACCAATGCCTTCATGGTGTTGCAATTTCCATTTTCTGCAGTGTATCTCATGTTTGTTTACACACCAAAATAAGGAAATTTACGGCTTTACCTTAAAAATTATCTGTGAAAAACAATAAATATATACTGTGAAAAGGAACGCATAGCTATAAAATAAATAATTACCAACAAGGAAACATGATAAAACCTAACAATAGTGTATGGTGTCTTACGTAACTAACGGAAGATGCAATCTGGTACTGGGCAGCAGCGGGCACCAGTATCGACTTGATGCACAGAGCAAATGATGCTTTAGATGGATCAAGATCGAAGACTCATGGGCGGAATCAATCAAAGTCTGGTTCTTCGGTCATGACACTGCGATGTGGAAAGGAAATGGAAAGACTACCACATTATTATATTTCCTGAACGTCAGAAGACGGAGAATAGATGATGGCACTTCCTGGAGTAAAACGTTCCAGAGGTAAACTACTCCCCCGATCGGATCTCCGGGTGGGTAGTACCTTAGGGGAAGTCATCGATAGAGTTGAACATTTTAATTTTAGGATTGGGACATGGAATGTAAAAACACTTCGAAGAGCAGGAAAACTGGAAAATTTGAAGAGAGAAATGGAAAAATGTGAAGTTAACATAATGGTTTTAAGTGAAGTGAGATGGACAGATAGTGGTGAAATAGTGTCAGGTAATTACTCAATGTTCTATTCAGGTGGACAAGGTTTTGAACGTGGTGTAGCAATAGTGATGGGAAATCAACTAGTGCACAGTGTGACTAAAGTGGTGTGCCATAGCGATAGTTTAATGTTTGTGAAATTAAGTGCACAACCAGTGGACATTATGATAATTCAAGTGTACATGCCGACATCAGATCATGACGATGACGAAGTGGAGAAATTGTACAATGAAATAGAAGATATCATTCACTCTGAAGGCACATGAAGAGTAAACACCATAATTATGGGTGACTGGAATAGTGTGGTTGGACAAGGTAGAGAAGCAAACATTGTGGGACAATATGGATTAGGCAGAAGGAACGACAGAGGAGGGATGCTAGTTGAATTCTGTCAGAGAAGCAATTTAGTGGTGATGAACACTTGGTTCAAGAAAAGACAGAGCAAATTATGCACATGGAGGAGCCCAGGAGACATTAACAGATATCAAATAGACTACATACTTGTTAAACAAAGGTTTAGGGGCAGTGTGAAAGACGCTAGGACTATGCCGGCTGCCGATATCGACTCGGATCACAACCTTTTGGTTGCTGACATCAATACAAGGCTGAAGAGGATTCGACAGTGTAGGAGGAGAAAGCAGGGATGGGACCTGGAAAAGTTAAGAGTGAACAATGAGAGAGTAGGAGAATCATTGGAGCAACAATTTAGTGGAATGAGAGGTGAAAATGCAAGTACAAGTGTGGAAGTGCAATGGCGAAATGTTAAACTGGTTTTGTTGAATACTTTAAAGAGTGAAGTTGGGAGGGAAGCAAAGAGAGCGAGGAAACCTTGGATCACCAATGAGATGATGGAGAAGATGGAGGAAAGGAGGAAGTGTAAAAATATAAACGAAGAAGAATACAGAAGACTTAACAATGCACTCAGGAGAGAAACAGACAAAACAAAGGAAAAGTACATGGAAGAAATGTGCGATGACATAGAGGAACTACAAAGAAGAGGAAGGTACGACCTCATGTACCAGAAAACGAAGGAGCTGGGAGGAAGCGAGAACAAAGGAGTAAGGCAATTCGGAATAGAGGACTCTAGAGGACAAATGGTTTCTGAACAAGCGGGAGTGCTGAAAATATGGGAAGAATACATAAAGGAACTCTACGATAAGGAACACCGTCCGCAAGACATCGACATAGAGACAGAGGAGGCGATTGATGAAGACTAGAAAAGACCCAACATACTGAGAAGTTCAAGTACTTGAGAAGCTTGCTGACAAGATGCTCAATGCACAAATGAAATTCGCGCCAGAATTGCCATGGCCAAAGCCGCATTCAACAAGAAGAGGAATCTGCTCACCAGCAAGTTGAGTTTAGAACTAAGGAAGAAATTGGTGAAGTGTTACATCTGGAGTATTGCATTGTACGGGGCAGAGACGTGGACAATGAGAAAAAGGGAAGAAAATACTTAGAAAGTTTTGAAATGTGGTGCTGGAGGAGAATAGAGAAGATCAAGTGGACAGATCGGGTGACAAATGATGGTGTACTGAGAAGAGTAGGTGAGAAGAAAACTTTTCTGAATACAATTCTTCAGAGGAAGGCCAACTGGATCGGGCACATACTTAGACATGAGGGGCTCATGCACGATGTCATTGAAGGTAAGATCAAAGGAACGACAGGACGGGGAAGAGGAAGAATTCAACATCTGGATGATATGAAAGATGGAAAAGTTACAGCAGAATGAAGAAAGAAGCTGAAGACCGGGAACGTTGGCATCAGAAATTCTCTGTACGAAGACATGGACCTGCCACTAGGCAGAATACCGTATAGTAATAATTATTATTAACCAGGATGTGTGTTTCTGAAGTCAGGTATAGTGTGTCCATGCGCCATCTAATCATAGAAATTTGAGTTGACTTTTGTCATGTATTGCCTTCGATTTCTGTAATGAAAGTTTTTATAGGAGTTATCTAAACCTTACTAAATAGGAAACTGTGGCTTTTTTGCTGCGACCAGGCATGACCATGACAGATTAATTTTTTTAGAAGTCTTGTAGTCTGTAACCCAGAGGTCGGTATTCGAGTTGTGGAGGAACAGCATGGAAAATAAGCATAACGATGACATATTTGTTGTAATTGTACATTCAGGCCTTCAGAATTGTCCTGAGGAAATATCTAACAAGGGAAGTCTCTGAACCGGGGAATCGCAGATCCTGCTGGAACTTTGCAGATACGTTGCGTGAGCCCAAATAGGCAGAACCGTGAAGAGAAATCTTTCGGAAATTAACTCCCCCTTGTACTAGATGAAAAATTAAGATTTACACGTTTAAATTGGCGCACCAGCAGCGTGAGCTTCATTGGCTGCGTCAGAGGTTGCTTCCCGGCCTACGGCGTACAGTCACCGAATGAGAGGCGACAGACCCAGCATACGCTTATACCCGTATACGGAGAGTGTCCCATGCATTGCATGATGAATATTAACATTGCAAAAGTTATATGTTGTCTGGAGGAAAAATATGGAAAATGTATGGAAAGGCCTCTCAGCATTCAAGAACAGGACCTGTTGGACAGTTTGGATGGTAGGCTATAGGCTATTGATGGTTTTGTGCCTATCTGACTTTCTGGCGTTCGTCTCTTGTAACAAGTGTGTTTATTTGTTGTGCTTATTGATATTTACAGGTAGGCCTATCATAACTGGTTGTATAGAGAACAGCACTATGAACGTGGACTCCTATTCTAGTCTTACTGTCGCCACACATGAGCTACCGGATGACAGTAACACCAGTAACACCAACAACTCTGATGAAGATAATATTTGGACTGCCATCGATAGCTCACCCAGGAAAGTGTCAGATGAAGCTGTAGGTATGGAATACAAACAAAATGCTGTTGATTATTGGAAAAGCGGTAAGAGGCGCCGCTCTCCTTTTCGTCGGTAAAAAGTAAGTTTCACCGTTTAAAAAGAAGAAATATTTATATTTGTGGGCAGAGCAAGTGAAAAGAGGAGGCACCCGCCACGACAAATTGAGGAGAATAACATGTGTCGTAAAAGCCCAATTTGACATTGCCCATCAGAATAATGAAGTTATACATGACGTGACAATTCAGCAATGGGCTATGCTAGCTGCACAGGACGTAAAATGTACGAGGTTTAATGCCAGCCATTCCTGGGTGCAGCACTTTAAGGATCGCTACAATATCATTTCGCGAAAAATAACAACTGTGACGACATCAAAGAATGCCCATCGAGAAATGGATATTATGTCAGCAGCAGAAATATTCGTAGAAGAGTTTGCATCGGTTCTTGATTCTCTCGGCCCTGGGAACGTATGTAATAGTGATCAAAGTGGGTTCAATTTGGAGATGTGTTCGGGTAGGACACTGGCTATAAAAGGGTCGAAAACGGTTTGCTCCAAAGTGCAATCAGTGGGGGCCACAACGCACAGTTATACAATAATGCCAACAATAACAGCAGCCGGCAAGCTACTAGGACCTCTCTTCATAACTCTGAAAGAACCAAAAGGTGTGTTTGGAAAAACGGTGAAAGAAACTATGTTTGCACATGACAATATTTACGTTGTTCCTACAAAATCTGGCAAAATGGGATCCGCACAATTGAAGGATTGATTTCACAATGTTTTCAAACAGCATGTACCGTCCGGCAATATGGCACTCCTTCTGGATTCCTTTTCTGGACATAAATCGTTAGAAAGTGAAGAGCGCATACGACTGATGATGATACCTCCTGGAGCCACAGCCTATTGTCAACCATTGGATGTATACGGCTTTAGTGCCTGGAAAAGCTTTGTCCGTAGATTTTCGAACACCGTTCGGTTATTGAATTTTGACATCAATACAATCTTGAAAATGCAGTCTCTGACATATCACCAATTGTCGTCCCCTCGTTTTACTTCAATGTGGCAATACGCATGGTACCGAAGTCAGTACCTGTCCGACAATCCCGGTGGGTTAGTGCAATACAATGTAGTACTTGCACTCGCCCGTGTTTCATACGGTGTGGATGGTGTAAGACCAGTTTGTGTTTCCAACATTATTATCACGAATATCACTGTTGTCTGAACTATGTGAAGTAGCTTGGTCACTTACTCACTTGTTTGACTATTGGTTCAGTTTACTCTGTGTTGTGTTGTAATGATGTGTATTTGTGGTACCTTACATTGCATGATTATTAATAAAGCACGACGTGCAATATATTGTAAAGATGCAGCATTAATGTCCACGCCGCAGCGCAGGTTGTGAGCGCGAGTACGGGAGGGCAGTCGTTTGGAGCATGACCTTTTGAGCCACCAATCAGGCGTGAGGCACACCCGCGCTTGACCGGCGCGCACAGTTCAAAATTGTTGTACTTATTGCCGTCTACGGAGGGCAGGAGTTAATTTCCGAAAGATTTGTCTTCATGGTTCTGCCTAGTTGGGCTCAAGCAACATATTTGCTAAGTTTCAGCAGGATCCGCGATTCCCCGGTTCAGAGACTTCCCTTGTAAGTCAATAAGGAAATCAGTGAGTATTCTGTGTGCAAAAATTAAATCACGGTGGACAAAATACAGTAGAAAAAGGGACAAATTCTTGAAGCACAACAAAATTTGGTTGGAACAGAAAGTTAACCTTGCAGGAGGGGTAAATAATGCACTGCTGCGTGCATCATGACAATGTCAGGCTGAGACTGCCAGTACTCGAGGTCGTCGGCGTAAACTGTTTGAAAAAATGAGTGAACGCTCTAAGAGAGGGAAAACGAGATCACTTCTTGAAGACACATCATCAGAAAAATAGTTTCTGTCACAAAGATGAATCTTCGAGCTTCTCATAAACTCTTTTGTGTGGGTGGCTTTTGGCATGTACGAAAAGGAAACTATAAAATTGTACATGTCCCAAAGCTCTGTAGTGCATAGCACACAGTGAGCAACGTAGTGGTTAGCAGCTAGTTAAGAGTAATCAATCATTCTTAATTACCGGTACTGAAATAATTCTAATACTGGTAGTGCTTTAAAATTGGTAAACTTCTTTCTTATAATAATAACACTGGTCAACAGTGATTTTGGTGCCGGGGCTTTTAAAGCTCATTTTATATGAGTTTGATGCCCTGAATTCAAATATGCCATTAGTGTTTGCCTAGCAGCTCTAGTTTCTGAGATATGACATCGTATGGTCGACTATATACTGTATGAGAAAGAATTAAATAAGAACATCACGGACATCAAGGTTATACCATCGGAGAACCTGGATAGTGACCATCGATTGCTGGTAATGAACCTGAGAGGGACTAAGGAGAAGAAAGGGACTGAGAACCAGGAAAGACGCATAAGGATATGGAAACTGAAAGGAGATAGAAGGATCGAGTACCTCAAAATGGTAAAGGAAGGATTTCCAACAGATGAAGAAAGAGGGGTGGAAGAGGAATGGGCTAGATTTAAGAAGACACTAGTAGGTGCAGCAGAAGCAGTATGTGGGAGGACAAGTAGTAAGAAGAGATGGAAGGAAACACCATGGTGGAATGAGAAGACAAAAGATATAGTAAGGGAAAAGAATAGAGCCTTTAGGATGTGGTATCAAAATAGGATGGTAGAGACAAGGGAAGAGTACCAGGAAAGAAAGAAGGAGGCAAAGAGAGTAGTGGGTGAGGAGAGAAGAAAGTGGATGGAAGAGTGGACAAAGATGATGGAGGTGAGTGAAGGTACAAAAAAGGTCCTGTATGGGGTGGTAAAAAATAAGAGGCGGAAGGATCCTACGGATTATGTTAGAATGGTGAACAAAAGGGGACAAGAGATAGAAAATAGGGAAGAACTGAAGTAAATGTGGAAAGAATATTTTGAAGAACTCCTGAACCCAAATGGAAACCATGGCGAGGAGGAAGAAATCGGGGAAGAGGAAGATGAACTGCAAACAGAAAAGGACTTAACATGGAAAGAAGTGGAAGATGCAGTGAGGAAGATGAAAGGAGGGAAGGCACCGGGTGTGGATGAGTTGAGTTTGGAGATGGTGAGAGCAGCAGGAGAGGTGGGGATACAAGTGATGAGGACAGCATGGAAGGAAAGGAAGACCCCAGAGGACTGGAAAAAGGGAATAATTGTCCCGATCTCCAAGAAAGGTAGTAGAACAGAATGCAGAAACTATCGGGGAATAACACTGATGAGTCATTGTGCAAAGATGTTTGAGAAAGTTTTGGAAAGTAGAATTAGGACAAGGATAGAAGGAGGGATGAGGGAAGAACAACATGGCTTCAGAGCTGGAAGGTCCACAGTGGATTTGATTTTTGCTGTAAGGCAGTTACAAGAACAGCACTATGAGTATGGAACAGATCTACTGATGGCATTCCTGGACATTGAGAAAGCATATGACAGTGTATGCAGAAACAAAGTATGGAAGTCCCTGGAGGATAGACCAGAAGATTCGGTGGAACTTTAAAAAGGCAGACTGGGAAATTTTCAGAAACAAACTTGAAACAAAAATGTCGGAAATTGATCTTGATGCACCTCCTATCATCATCCTGAATAAATTTACTACAGCCATAAAAGACATAGCCAAACTTTGCATACCCAGAGGTGCCCAAACAAAATATAAACCTTTCTGGTCAGATGAATTGAACAATCTTAAGTCCGCCAGAGACAAAGCAAGAAGAACAGCTGAACTTACTCAGGATCAAAATGATGTACGGAGATGGCGACAAGCAACAGCAAAATTAAAACAAGCAATAACAATATCAAAAAGAGAATCTTGGAATAAATTTGTAACAACGGTTGACTATAGGACAGACAGCAATAAAGCTCACAAACTTATCAATTCTCTAAACAACAAACACGTAGTCACTCCTTTGAATCCTATTATGATAAATGATAAGGAAATTACAGACTGTCATAAAATAGCAAACCACTTCTGTAAACATTTCACTTCAATTAGACTATCAAAACAGAAAAAGAAAGAAGACAAGACTCTCAAAAAAATAGTCAAAAAATTCATGAATATTCATGCAGATATCTTGAACAATAAATTTTCAATGGAAGAGTTAATGTTAGCAATAAAGAACACACAAGTCAGAAAACAACCAGGACCAGATGAGATATTCCCAGAATTCATAAAGAATCTAGGTCCATCTGCTCGAAACATACTGCTACACATATTCAACAAATTTTGGACATCAAATGATAACCTACCTAAAGACTGGACTAAAGCAACCATCATTCCAATCTTAAAACCAGGCAAGCCAAAAATCCAAGTCCCCTCGTACCGACCTATAGCACTTACCTCCATTCTGGTAAAAATTCTAGAAAGGATGATTACAAATAGACTCAATTGGTACTTGGAAACAAAATCTCTTCTATCAGAAGAACAAGCAGGGTTTAGACAAAACAGGTCCTCCTCCCACCAAATAATGAGATTTACACAAGCTGTTAAAGAAGCCTTTAACAAAAGGGAAAGTGTTCTTGCAGTTTTCATTGATTTTAAAGGAGCCTATGATACTGTAAGGCGAAACATGCTGCTAAAGAAACTTATCAACTTCAAAAAAAAAAAAAAAACTTCAAAGTAAATGGATGTATGTTAAACTGGTTTTCAAGATTCCTTTCACAAAGAATGATCAATGTTCGTTACAACAACAAAACTTCAGGTTGCAAGCAATCAAAACTAGGCCTCCCACAAGGAGCTGTATCAAGCACAACTCTATTCAATGTGTACATCAACGATCTTCCAAAAACAATAAAGAAAGTAGGTAATGTGAATATCAGCATGTTTGCAGACGATGTTATCATTTGGACCACAGCACGTAACAGCCCAAATCAGCAAATGCTTCTTGAACACAGAATGAACCAGGCACTTATAAAACTCAAAAACTGGACCGAAAACAATAATATGGAAATCAATACTTCCAAAACAGTATACCAGTTTTTCTCCCTGAGACAACACAATCCAACTTTTAGTCTCACATTTAAGTAATCAAGACCTTCCAAAAAGTGAAAGTACAAAGTACCTAGGTATCATCATGGACAAGAAGCTGAACTGGACCAAACACATAAAACATGTGGAGGATAAAGTAAGCAAACGGATGAAATTACTGAAGTGACTAGCAGGAGCTACTTGGGGGAGCACTCAAGACACACTCAACAAAACCTACAATACTTACATCAAACCTATCATAAAATATGGCAGGGAAGTACTCTCTACAGCACCCCAGTCCAACATTGATCGCCTCGAGAGGTGTCAGAATAATGCCCTACGAATCATAACAGGTGCAATAAAAACCACACCTATAACTGCCTTGCAATTATATACCCACAACTTACCAATAGAAGAAGAGATGAAACATCAAACAGCCAATGCATTCCTCGGTATACAAAGACTACCTCAAATGACATGGATCAAAAAACCAGTTTCAGCCCCAATCTTAAAACGCAAAAAGATCCCTTAAGCCTCGCCAAAGAATACATCAATAAGAGCAATCTGCAAATAAAACTTGAACCACTCTGTATGCCAGTCAATCCCATTGAATATATGCAAGTGACTACAGATCTTACTTTGTTAGAAGAGGTCTGCAAGAAAGACTCTTCACCACAAGATCTAAAACAACTGGCCCTCTGTACAATAGAAGAAAGATATCCATCTAATCAATGGCTAAAAATATTTACAGATGGCTCACAAGACAAAGAAAATAGAACTGGAGCAGGAATACATTCGTCTCTCTTCTCACTCTACTTCCCAGTAGGCCAAAACAAAACAAACTTTGATGCTGAGATAAGAGCAATTTCACATGCACTCCATCAGTTATTAGGCTGAGACATTGATTATCAAAAATGCGCTATCATTACAGATTCAAAAGCAGCCATCCAAGCCATCTCGTCAAGCCCCAAAATAAAGAACTGAAAGAAATTTTTTGTATGATAAAAACCCTTCAAAGACTCCACAAACAGATCTCATTTCAGTGGATCCCTTCTCATGTTGGAATAGCAGGAAATGAAGAGGCAGACAGATTAGCAAAGAAAGGTACCACACTACAACAACCTGTCAGTCAGACTGATTTTATGTCAGCAAAAAGGATCTTGAAAAATACTATCAAAAACAGGTATGAAGAAATGGCAAAGAAAACAGCAGAAACCAAATTATGGAATGACATTGATGCTAAATGGGATCAATATAAATTAACACCAAGAAAAGAAGCTGTAGCCTTCTTCAGACTTAACACTGGCCACGACTGCCTTGCAGCTCATCTGAAACGAATTAACATCCTGAGATCTGAAGAATGCACACTTTGTCACGAACCTGGAAGTAAAATGGATAAGGGACACCTGCTACATTGCAACAAACTTGATGTGACTGCTAGAACTTCTGGAAACCTCACACAACTCTATTGGAACGCAAGAAAGCTGATGGATTGGAATCCGGGCTAGCCATAGGAAACAACAACAACAACAACAACAGATCTACTGATGGCATTCCTGGACATTGAGAAAGCATATGACAGTGTATGCAGAAACAAAGTATGGAAGTCCCTGGAGGATAGAGGAGTAGAAAAATGGACTGTAAGGAGGATAAAGGAGATGTACAAGGGAAGCATGAGCTGTGTGAAAGTGGGAGGAGAGAGATCAGACTGGTTGGAAGAGAGAAACGGCCTGAAACAAGGGAGTGCACTGTCACCGTTACTTTTCATTGTGGTGATGGATGACATAATGACCCGAGTGGCACAAGTAATTGGGGAAGGAAAGATGAAAGCAATGGTGTTTGCAGATGATTTGATGATTTGGGGAAACAAGGAGGAGGAGGTACAGGAACAGTTGGACGTGTGGGAAGGAATAATACAAGGATATGGGATGAAATTTAGCATAAATAAGAGTGAGATGGTGATCACAACAAGGAAGAAGGAAAGAACCTCAGTGGGAATAACAATTGGTGGGGAACAGCTGAAGAAAGTGGAGAGTTTCAAGTATCTGGGAAACCTGATACAAGGTAATGGAAGAAACGATAGAGAAATAAATGAGCGGGGGAGACAGGCAGAAGCATTCCGGAGGAGTGTGAGAAGCATGTTATGGAGCAAGGATGTCCCTCAGAACAGCAATAAGATCATATATCGGATGTACTATGTCCCTATCCTGACGTATGCCTCGGAGACCTGGGTTATGAAAGGAAGGGAGAAGAGCAAAATACAGGCCAGTGAGATGAGGTTCTTGAGAAGCAGTATTGGAGCTACAAAGATGGACAGAATAAGAAATGAGAGGACCAGAGAATTAATGAAGGAGGAACCATTACAGGATGGTATAGAGAAATCTAGACTTAGATGGTACGGACATGTAAAACGAATGGAGGATACCCAGGAGGATACACGAGACGAAGTGGGAACGAAAGAGACCGAGAGAGTGACCGAAAGACAGGTGGCTGAATGGGGTGGAAGAAAGCGTGAAGAAGAGAGGAGAAGACTGGGCAAGGGTGGAGGCTGAGTGATGGTGGGAAGACAGAAGACGTTGGAGAGGCTTGTGTTCCAAACAGACCCGGCCAGTGGCTGGAAACTCTGCAAGATGATGATGGTAATAAAAAACTTAACACAGAATTTTCATTATTATATTATACAAATATTATTATATTCAAACATAGAGGAAAAAGTCACGAATGAAACCAACCCGTCACTGGACACTTCAGAAGCTTCTTTTCTGTGACATTCTTGAATGTATTTTGGAATAGTCCCTTTTTAAGCTCCAGCAGTAATCTGCCATCATGTGCATGTTCCATCTTCCTTGGTAGCGGTTCTCCACAGTTTTAATATCCTGGTGAAATCGTTCCCCGTGTTCCTCACTGTTGTCTGATAAATTTTCAGGAAAACGGTCTAAGTGGCTGTGAAAATAGTGCACCTTAATACTTATGTTGCAGCCAAGAGATTTGAAACTGTTAAGCATCTCGTTTACCAGTTCAACATACAGTAGTTTTCAGCTTTGTGTTTGCCTAGAAAATGTTTTACAACTGACACAAATGAAGTCCAGGCTTTTAGCTCAGATTCATTCATCGAATTTACGAAGTCATGATTCCTAAAGAGTTGTCTTATTTGTGGGCCATCATCCCTGCTTTCAGTTTTTCCATACTCAAGTGAGGCATTTTATTTCCTATAAATGCAAAGCATGATCCTTTCTGATCAAGAGTCTTCACAAACTGCTTCATAAGGCCAAGCTTGATTTGCAGTGGAGGAAGATGATTTTCTCTCGTTCAACATTTTATTCCCCAACATCCATGTGTTCTCTCTTAGGCCATTAGTTTCTATCCCAGTGGTGTGTTTTGCCTCTGCCATCCCATAGGCCCAAGAAGCAAGGACATCAGACTGACAATACGACACAATATACATCCCTTATATTATGATTGAGAATTGCACAAAATGGAGTTAGAACTGCACATTTCGTATAAAACTGCACATCTAAACAAAAAGAGGTGATAGAGGAAAACTGATATCTAAAAAAAATAGAGCTGTTAGAGAAAAATTGATTTCATATTTAGATTGAGCGACCCAAGTATACCTAAAATCAGTTAACAAAATCCCCAGCACCAAAAAAAGAAATTTGTTTGTAGGCCTGTGTAATCTACGGGGTCGAGATGATGTTGCACACATAACGAAATCAGAAATACAATACTATTACTACCCTTTTGTCTACATGTAAGCAATCTTCATTACCTGCATCTCTTGTACAGTGTCCACTACAACTTGCCTTCTTCTCCACGTACAAAGCTTAATATTCTTCTGCTCCATTCTTTATTATTACTCCACCTTTTGTGGGTAACACAACCCTTAATTCTGGTCTGTCTGCATGGACAAACAGATTCATAATACTTGACACTCCTGCAATTCATATATAACTTCTTTCTTTATTTTCCTCTAATAAAATCCATCTTCTCATCACAACATTTTGAATCTCTCCTTATCATTCTCATAGACCAAGTCGGATTCCTTCAGAGATAACCCAATCCATTTTAAAACATATGCTCACTATCATTCATTCCAACCACAAAAACTCTTATTTTTCTTTCCAAGCCCAAGGAAGATACTATCTCACTTTCAAAACCAAACATTACCATCATCTTCAATCATCCAACGAATTGCCCGCACCGAACATAACATAATTTCTAACATCAGAACCAATTGCCAGACCAGAGAGAATAACATCATCATCTCATCTCTTCAAACATTTTCTCAACCATCAGATCACCTCCATTCCACATGGCATCAACTATATCAATATCCTATCACCATAGAAACCTTGCCCTAAGCCAAAGCCACCTGTCACCCACTGCCGGACCAACACTAAGAATCTCTATGCCACAACACATTCTCCGTGGTGCCCCAGCAATAGGTGGCCATAGTTGGCAACCTCATAAAAAGTAAAAAATACAAACCGTACAAAACGAAAACCTGAGGGTGAGCTATTGTAACCAAAATAATTTCTGTATTAATTACTAGTCCACCCTGTGGTTTGGCAACCAACCTTGCCAACAATCAGTGTCAGGTTTGGTAGAAAAAATGTTGGCTGTGATTAAGGATTCATAAAGGGGCCTTAAAACCCCTTGGCAAGCAAATAAAATTGAATACTAGATGGACTGTTCAAAAGTCCAGTGTTTGATTAAAAGAGTTTAGATCATGTGAGAAAAATCCATCCTTAATAATGTTAAATGTTTAATGTCTTTATAATGGCTGTGGCTTTAAGAGATGTTGGAGTGGTGGAATTTTGGTCTGGAGGGATCTTTATCATGCCATTAAATCTACGGATATGGGTTTAGCATTTCATCATTCTTAATTACTGTACCAACTGTCTGTGCCAGGATTTCATCTTACGCATAGGAAGCAAATACTTCAGCCAACTTAGTAATACAGCCAGAGCATCGATGCTAACCATTCAGCTGCTATTGAAATAAATATTATTACTTTTGTTGCATGTCAACTACCATTCAATATTCTTTATCGCAATAGATTAATTTGAACTCATTCTGCCAGTTGGTAAAATGGAATTGAATTTCAAATAAATATTTTAATGCAATGGCAAACACAATGTTATGTTTCATTTAAACTGGATGCCTCATCATGTAGGCCTAGGACTGAATCTACCTACACATTACATAAACAATATTGATTATATCTTTAGAGGCACCTGAGAAAAAGTTTCTGATGGCTCCTACGTGAGACTCCCAGTATCTATTATTTATTCAGTTAAATATAACTGAACATTATAATAAATCATACTAATATATAAAAATGAGATGGTGTGTGTCTGTCTGTGTGTTACTCAATAACGCAAGAACCACTGGTCCGATTTAAATCAAATTTTGCATGGATGTAGCTGATTTACCATGTTTGCATATAGGATACTTTTAATTTCGATATTTTGCACTATTAAAAAATGGCGACCATTTTAGTGACGTCACTACACCCTTTGGTTTCAAAATTTCATATTTCCATATCAAATGAAAAGAGAACGCTAAGAAATAGCAAACTTTTGATGGCACATACGAGCTTCAAAATTTTTAGCGAGTAAAACCCACATATGTGACGTCACTGCACCCTTTGGTTTCAAAATTTCATAGTTCCATTTCAAATAAAAAGAGAACCCTAAGAAATAGCAAACTTTTGATGCATACACGAGATTTAACATTTAATTTTCTATCCAAAAGGTCCTTACCACTTTTCGTGTATTTCCAACGGTTAGCGAGTAAAACCTAAATTTGTGCAATTAAACACGGTCAACACCGAGCGGTGCTGTATATTTCTACATACATAAAAAAAATTAAAGTTTGTATGTTTTTTTTTGCAATTTCTATGGAAATTTGAGTTATTTACGCGTTTCAGACTGTTTTATTATGGATGCGCGCGAAAATAATTTTTTGGTCTGTCTGTCTGTCTGTTTGCTTGTTTGTCTGTGGACAACTTTGTTCCCTTATAACTCGAGAACGGCTGGGTGTATCAACGCAAAATTTGGTACAGATATCCATCAGAGGCACGACACTAATCATTGATGTAACCGTTCTCCGAACCTCTCATAAAAGAGGGCCTACCCCCTTAAAATACATGCTGAAATAGGAATAGAAGGACGAGACAAAGATCATTTTCAGCCCCTCAATGTGGGAGACAAAACTCGGGGACCCGAAATTCACATTTTAAGGCCATAAATCAACCATTTTTGAGATATTCCCAGAAAACTAATTTCATTTAATAAACTAATGAACGAATACAAGCCAGTAACCATGGCAACAGATTCTCAGAGGTCCATCTATTGCTGTAAGACGCAATGCAATTCCATTAATTACATTGGCGTGAAAGTTTGCAAACGGCTAGAAGGTTATCACGGAAGCAAATTAAGCTGTAAAATTCATCAATACGTATAATGCGCTTAAGGGGGTGAAGGGGTACACTAGAATTTTTTCACGCGATTTACACCTGCGGGTGTGGTATGGCAGGTATATTATATTCCTATCCCTATATTACATTATTATTATTAGTATTATATTATGGCGTACAACGAGGAGACAAAGCCCCTCGGTGCCAGAAACAAAACTTGGGGGCCTCGAAAACTACATTATAAGGCTATAAAACCAACAGTATCTGAAATATTCCCAGAAAACTAATTTAATTTAACAAACTAATGAAGGAATGAAAATCGGTAACCATGACAACATTATCTCAAGGGGTGGCATCCAACTTTCCATCTATTTCCGTAAGAAGCAATGTCACTCCATTTATACCTTGCCACGGTGGGTGAGTGGATAGCGTGTCGGTCTACTAACCCCAAGATTGCAGGTTCACTCCTGGCCGTGGTACAGGCCGGACGCTTGTTTTAGATGAGTGAATAGTACATTATGCAACGAGCCTATAATGGCTATAATTAAGACACGAGTATTTTTTTATAAAACGAGCGTATGCGAGTTTTATAATTTCCATACGAGTGTCTTAATTACCATTATAGGCGAGTTGCATACGACTGTTTATGTTCGACTATAATTATTATAACTATTTTATGTTCGAAGATAAATATTCATAAATATCTGTCGAGATTTCGCCAGTTTTATGTACTAAACAGAGCGCATGAGACGCAGGGAATGCCTTGTATTTGACCATGGCCACCTCGATTACTCTACTATTACACTAGGCAAGGCAGTGTGATTTACATTAGAAGGCCGTGGTACTCAGCGCATCTAATTATCTAATTGGTCAAACGACTGTTTCTTCAGCTCTGATTGGTGGGAGAAACTGTATCATAATGAAAAATAATGTTATAATGAGTCTCATTATGATACAGTTTTCAGATACATAATAGTCAGGGTCGAACATAAAAATATTAATGGGAGCCTGGAGGCGAGTTACTTCAGTACCTGTGTATGTTATCAGCTGCCCCAAGCGCTCCGATGATTGATAAAGCTGTTTCACACTATTGCTGAAGTATAGTCACTGGCAAATATAATGACGTTCTGTTCGTAACTACGTAACGTGTACTTCTGTGTCACACAATACTTCGACGTGGACTGTACTGTCTGCTCAAGTCTGGAATTCCATTACATCAGATCGGTGGTGACAAATGTGAAGTGATAGGGTGAGAGAGTGACTGTGTACAGGCTCACCCGCAGGCTTCAAGGTCAAGGGCAATCTTCTAAAACAAACGTCCGGCCTGTACGTGATTTTTGAAAGGCGGCAAAAATACGACTCGCATGTCATACGATGTTGGCATGCCAAAGAACCCACTTGAATTCAGTAGGCCGTGTTCATAATGGCAAAATTAACCTCGGGAGTTTCCGCCAACACAAAGTTCCTCATTTCTCTACTAGAAAGCGCTATAGTGTTCAAGGAGCTTAGATATCTACCCTCCTTGACTTTCATAGTGATTCAAGGAACAACGAAATTTCGACATGGAAGCTACCCTCTGGGTGTCAAATTACGAAGCTTGCACCCGGCACCCGAGGCCATACGATATTATTAGGCTACTCCATTTATTACATTTCTGTGAAAGTTTGCAAATGGCTATAAGGTTATCACGGAACCAACGTAGACTGTATAATTCGTCAATGCAATTAAGGGGGTCAAGGGGTAACCTAGAATTTTTTCATGCAATTTCACGTGCGACTTATAGTACAGAAAGTCTATTATATCTAAAACAGCAACATTATTTTCAAAAATTCCTGAATTGAATCAGCATTTTTTGCGGCTTTTAGGAATTTGGGCCATTTGAGGCTAAAGAACCTGAATTTTCATGCACCACAAACCTTTATAATTTATGAAAAGAGGTATGGTAAACATGAGTCAATACACCAATCATTTATAAAACTCCTCACCGTACTTTTCATACAGTAAAAGGGTGGATATAGGGAAAAACTTCTCAAAATACATGCTAAAATAGGCGAAATATAAAAATTATCCTAGAAGGACGATCTAAGCATATGTTGCGCTTCTCATTGTAAGACACAAAATTCGCGAGTCTATAAGGGGTCTCCGAAAACCACATTTTAAGGCCCTTAAATTAACAGTGTGATATTCCCAGAAAACTAACTTCGTTCTGATAAACTTATGAAGGAATGACAAACCGCTAACCATTGCAACAGTAGCTCAATTGATAATGTCTGGTGTTAATATATAACATCGTTCGAAGAACGGGTACTTCTGCTAGTTATAAATAAATACAATTAAAAAATATATATATATATATGAGTGATAAATTGGATGAAATTCATTGTTTATTAAGTATACTGATAATGCCCAGTAGCCAGTTTATCTGTGTGTCAGTGCCTACCTCCCTTGGTAATCAATATTAACATTTTGTATATTTCTTTTCTTTCATTGCCTGTTCACCTTCAGTTATCCAATATATTATGCATTTTTTCAGCTTTCTTAATGACTCATCCTACAGAGAAGCTATCGAAAACTCGGCAAACTATAATACTCGTTTATGTATTGAACGAAGGCTGCGCATGCCATTCCTTGATTCTCAGACTGGTAAGTATCAAAGTCATTGTTAATGCGTTGGGGTTGATTTTGGTGATGTAATGAATTTTTGTCCTCTTTTATGAATATGACCTTTATTATTGTTTATTGCCTTGTATCTTATCAATGCTAATGGTTGCTTTCTTACAATAATTGACTGCCGACAGCGCAGCGCTATGGCCTATCTAAAACCACGGCCCACTGGATGCTGCTCTCCAAGGAGCTTACAAAAGTAGTCCATACATAGAGGGCGCTCATAGCAGCACATTAGCAGCTAACATTTCTGGCTCTCCTTGAAAGATGCGCTTTCAACACGAAAACCCTGTACTGTACGTACGGTATGTTAAACACCATACGTAAACAACATTTGAAAACTACATCTCATGATAGTATATAACCTAACATAAACAAAAACAAGTGAACACTGCTATGTATGCTTTAAAAATTCGTAATCTGCCTCTCCGTCGACTTTCTCGAAGTTGGAAAGTACCCGCATAGCCCACACCAGTCACGGTGAAGGGCTTGGTGGCTTTCGAAACCCTCTCTTTGGGTAAATCTTCCATGCAGACTTCTGGAACTGTTGGATTGAATCGAAAACACTGGACGCATTTTCGAACGATCTTTTGTGCTTCTCTTCGACCACTTATCGGCCAATATTTTTGTCGAGTTGAATGTAATAGTTGCTCCTGTGGACAATGCTGAAGTCTCACATGCTCGTGTCTCATAATAGCTGTTGTTATGTGATGATTTGCCGGGAGGAGATTGGGATGCTTTTGCTCTTCAGAGAGAGCAGAATGTCTCAATCTTCCACCAACTCGTATTAACCCATCTTCATCAATGAATGGATCAAGGCATCTCAAAGGACTTCCACGAGGTGGTGTTTCCTTTTTGGATAAACATTTGTGTGATGATGAAAAAGCTTCTATTTGCAACCACCTTAATACAGTATTTTCTGCTCGTTTCATTTCTTCAGGAGTGATGTGGTTTGTATTTAGGTCTTTGGATCCTTTTCCCCATTTCTTGTGCTGTACTTTGCTTATGGTATTATTGACAAATCTATGAGAGTAAGCAATGACTCGACGTAACTTCGAAAATGACGAAAATTTGTGCAATATTTTGGAAGTACTTGCGATGGTCAACATAACCTTTGAACTCTTCATCTCTGGCAGACTGATGTCAGGTTGCAATGTAGAAGGAGGTAGTGAATTTTCCTTGACTAACCAATCAGGCCCAAACCACCAAAGATGTTGGTTAATAATATCTATGGTTGGAATCCCTCGCGATATGAGGTCAGCAGGGTTTTCCTGAGAGGGTACGTGACCCCACTTCTCAGTTGCATCTTGTATTTTTGTGACTCTGTTAGCCACAAATGTTTTCAGCAATCGCGATTCTGTGTTTATCCATCCTAAAACAATGGTGCTGTCACTCCAAAGAAAAACATTTCTTATCTTATCTGCTGCAGCAGCCTTCGTTTCTCGCACTAAACTTGTGAGTAAAAGTGCTGCTTCTAATTCTAGTCTTGGCATGGATATGGTTTTTAGAGGAGCCACTTTAGATTTTGCGCTGATTAGATGAGATGTGATCATTCCATCTTGATTTCTGTTTACTGCGTATATACAGGCTCCAAATGCTTTTTCGGAGGCGTCACTGAATCCAAAAAGATCAAATTTTGAATTGTAGTTTTCAGGATTGACGTTCCTTATGATTCTGAGCTGGATTAGCTGTGGCAATGAAGAATAATATTGGTTCCAAATGGACAGCTTATCTGTGGTAACAGCTTGGTCCCAGTCGAACCCGTCCGTCCATAGTTGTTGCATTATGATTTTTCCTCTTATTAAAACAGGACTTACTAGCCCAAGAGGATCAAAGACTTGCGAGATTTTTAATAAAATCTCACGCTTTGTATACACTACTTCTGATGAGAGGTTAACCTGATACTGCAATGTATCTTCTGTCGAATCCCAGACAATTCCTAACGTCTTACTGGCTTCTTCATTGTCTAGGACCATCAAGTCTCGTGCATTCGATTGGATATTCAAGTGTTTTATGATTTCTTTATGGTTGGTCCTCCACTTGCGCAACAACATTTGCCCCTTTTGCAATAGATCCATAAGCTGACGATGAATTTGTATTACTGCATCTATAGTATCGCCACCGGTGATACAATCATCCATGTAAAAGTCTTGTCTCATAATTTTGGCTGCTACTGGATATTGAGTCTCATAGATATTAGCAAGTTCACGAAGACATCTCATCGCGTGGTAAGGTGCTGACGCTGTTCCGTAAGTGACAGTGTTTAGCTGATATGTTTTTATTGGTAACGGTGTATCCCTTCTCCATAAAATTTGTTGCAATGGTCGATCTTCATGGTTTATCATTATCTGCCTAATCATTTTCTCCATGTCAGCCGTTATTACATACTGGTGCATGCGAAATCTGAGAATGATGTGAAATAAATCTGCTTGAAACAATTTGTCATTTAGTGATGTTCCTCGTGTAGTTTTGGCGGAAGCATCAAACACCACTCTCAATTTCGTGCTTGAGCTCTGTGGAAGTAAAACCGCATGATGTGTTATAAAATAACATTTGTCTGATTCGTCGTCAGCTGTATCTTCAATGTGTGACATATGTCTAAGTGCTTCGTACTCGTCCATAAAGTCACAATATGCCTGCTTCAAATTTTGTTGTTTGTTGAATTTTCTTTCCAAACCGGCAAGTCTTCTCTTCGCTTGTTCTTTGGACTCGCCGAGAGTAACTCCTGGTCGTATGGGCAATCTAACCACAAATCTTCCAGATGAGTCCCGCGTGGTTGTTTCAGCGAATAGTTCTTCGCAAAATTGCTCTTCTTTTGTATAATGCTGCGTTTCTGGGATTTTTTCTTGTAGCCAAATCCTTCCGAGCTGTTGTGATAATGTATCATTAGTCATTGTGAGGCACGTAGACACTCCTTCAGCTTTATTTTCTTGTATTTCTCCACCGAGAATCCAGCCCAATTTTGTGTCCTGCAAAGCAGGTTGACCAGCTATGTTTTTTTTTGGTCTTCCAACGATGATTTTCCAGTAAATGCTTGCTCCAAGCAGCAGATCAACATCTCCTGGCTCGTTGAATGAAGGGTCTGCAAGTTGAATATTTTTTGGCATGACTATCTCATTGATGTTGACCTTATATTGAGGTAGTCGTCCTGTGATGGAACAACGTAGCATTCCAAATCTATGCTGTATTGACTATCCATGGAATAAAGTTGTATACGATTGATTCCCTTTGCTTCAACCTGGGCACCACTAACACTGCTGAATTGTTGATTCTGGCGAAACCACTGTAAGCTAAGCCTTTTGCTAAAGTCGTTGTTACCAAATTTAACTGTGCACCAGGGTCTAATAATGCTCGGTAGGTGATTCTCTTTCCTTTATTGTCCACTACATTCACAAGCGCAGTTGACAGAAGAACTTGTGATGTTCGAACTCTTGTTAAATTGACGCTTGACCCTTGGCCTAATGTAGATTCTTGCAACTGAATTAAGAGATTTGCTTCGGAAGTTGTGGCCTTTTCTTGGCTTTCTGAACTGGCACTGCCTTTGTGCAGTAATGTGTTATGCAGTGAGTTGCATTTCTTGCATCTTGTTCCACGACAATCTCTTGCTAGATGTCCAAATTTTAGGCAATTTAGACAAAGTTTCTTTTTAATTAATAACTGTCTTCTCTCATCAGGCGTTTGCTTCAGCAACGTTTCACACTGAAAAATGAAATGGTTTCCTTCACATATGTTGCATTTGAATGAAGGTGTGTTGACCATTAAAACCTTCTTATCCTATTTTCCTTCTGTGTATACTTGTTTCCCGGACTCTGCTTGTTTACCCTCTTTGATTTGAGGGTTTGTTTCAACAACATCAGTGATTGACATCGTTCGGCTAAAAACTTTGTGAAATCTTGTAGAGTGGGCATATTTTCTGGTGTGCGATTCTTGATTCTTTCTTGCCAGTCACGCTGTTCAAGATAATCTAGTTTCTGCTTAACTATATGGATTATTAAGGTATCCCAATGATCTACATGCTGATTAAGTGATTTTAACGCTGATATATTCGTTTGGATGTGCCAATTCAATTTTCGCATCGAATCGGCTTTGTTTTCCTTCTCGATTTCTGGAAATTTGAAAAGTTCATCCAGGTGGGTCTGTATTATCATCATTTGGTTGTCGTATGTAGCGTTTAATAGATCCCAAGGAGCGGCAGGAATTAAGTAAATAAGTAGGCGTTGGTATAGGTCTCTTCGCCTATGGCGAATCCTTCGATGACACTTCGAGCCTCTCCCTTCAGTACTCCGACAAGATACTGGTGCCTCTGTACATTTGATAGGTTTGAATTGTTGTGAATTGTGGATTCAAAGCTATTTTTGAAAAACCGCCACTTTTTGTAATCACCGTCGAATTCTGGGAGTTTTATTTCTGGCAATTTTGACATTAGAATGAGTTGTTTGAGGAAGTTCTTGTAATTGAAGGTTCTGGGTATTTGGGGATCTTTGTTGTTGTGCTATCTCGATGATAGCGTGTAGTTGACTGTGTTGAAATATTGTGTTTCAAAAACAGCGTGTTCACCCTCACATTCTGCCAGAAATACGTCCGCTTCAGTTTCATCTTCTGGTATATGGTCTTCGATAGCCTATTGAATGTCGTCAAACTCTTTCCAAATGCCCTCTATTTTTTCTAATTTTACCGTTGCTTTAATTGGTGTGGTGTGTTCTGAGATCGAGTTGGCTGTTCTTGTCACGAATCCTTTTACTCGTGCGCGACTTTGTTTTAGCTTTGTGAATTGCGACATCCTGAATTGCGATTAAATATAAATGCAATGCAGAAATGCCTATTGTATTCAATGAATTATATGAATTTTACAATGGGATTTGAAGTACGGTAGACCTAGCTCATTGTTTTATTTGTTTTGGTAGTATGACTCTTGAATTATATATGGCACTGCTTGGGCTATTGCGTTTACGTTTCAGCTGTCGATTGCGACGTATATTTGTAACCTATGAATGTGTCTCCAATTATGATTTATTTGATGCTCACAGGAGTCGAGATCCCCACGTTGGGTGCCAATGTTAATGCGTTGGGATTGATTTTGGTGATGTAATGAATTTTTGTCCTCTTTTATGAATATGACCTTTATTATTGTTTATTGCCTTGTATCTTATCAATGCTAATGGTTGCTTTCTTACAATAATTGACTGCCGACAGCGCAGCGCTATGGCCTATCTAAAACCATGGCCCACTGGATGCTGCTCTCCAAGGAGCTTACAAAAGTAGTCCACACATAGAGGGCGCTCATAGCAGCACATTAGCAGCTAACAGTCAACTTGTTCTCCTTATTTGACTTTTGGAATGAGCGTACGGTAGCAGTTTTCTGATTTTGACTATTTAGGATTAATTTTTTAGTAAGGAGATGTAATGGCAAAAGAACACATCAGGATTGGCCTGGGGAGACTAGGAACAAAAGCATTATAATATTCCAGCCTGGGTCTGAGAGATAATAATTATGTGAGATAATAATCAAATGTCAGGATGATGAAGGAACATGTAAATGGAATTGTAATCATTTAAATTGGTTATGATTGACATTTAGGTAAGGATATTTCTTGAGTCAATGTTATTGATTGAAAGTCTGATTATGGGGAGAGATGCTTGTCGTATATTGGAGCAGAGTTGATATGATTCTACGTTATCTTTCTTCTTTTTCTTTAGGGTTTTTCCCCACAAATTAGCTGGGTCTGCTTTTCTGGTTCTCTGTCGCCATATTACACGATTGTGTGCCATGTCAGGATGAAGTAGGGCAATTTTTAAATCATCATGTCGAGTGTCAAGCCAATGTTGTCTTGATTGTCCTATTGGTCTCTTCCCAGCTATCCGCAATGCCAATCCAGTGTGTGCAACTGTTGCTTCAGCAGCTCGTAAGACATGGCCATACCAGCAGAGATGGCTTTCCCTCATTCATCTTTTCAGCAATTGGCGCTACTCCATATCACTTGCGATTGCCATTATTGCTGACATGATCATGGAGTGTCAAGCCAGATGCCCATCTGAGCATCTTTGTCTCCAGCACACCAAGTTGCTGTTCCAACTCCTTAGTTGGAGGCCAGCACTCTGCCCCATACAAAGGAATGGGATGGAACTCAGAACGATAAACTTTAGACTTTAGCCGGTCTGGAATCTTATCACATAAGACATGGGACAATGAGCACCACTTGGGCCATGCGCTACTCACGCGATGTGATATATCACATCCGAGGGTTCCATCTGCAGTAATAGTAGAGCCAAGATATTTAAAGACAATGATTCTACATTATATTAGCACTATAATCTGTATTGCGAATAATGAACGCTGACGTCTGTCAAAGCTAGCATGTGGGGAAATGCTGCGTTGCCACTGGGACAGGTCATGACTCATAACATTCCAAGAGACTTGCAGGAAGACACAAATACTGGGGAATTTGGCCCCCCCACGCCGCCTAGCGGTCTGTGGTGTGTCAGCCGTACGCTGGATGATAGTGACGAGTCAAGGCACAGTAGAACACTGCCTCAAGCCACGTGCTCACTGCTGTCTCTGCATACATTGTAACACCACTGGCTGTTGCCATGGAGACCGTAACCCCGTACATCTAGTCTTCCACACCTCACCCTTCAAGCAGATGGCAGCTGTCACCGTTCACTTTTCGTAATACTGAGTATAATAGTTATGCAGTTGTTTTAATTAGCATGAATAGTTATAATGATTATGAGATTTATGAGCACAAATTAGTTCATAATTAAGGTATAATATGAGGGTGGAGTTGTCCAGTCTGGAGTTGTATTTATGAAGTATTTGAACTCCATAAATAAAGTGACGTATGGAATATGTTGATTATTATAATTGAAGGATATTGAGAGTAACCATTTGTGCTATTTGAAAGTATTTAATTGTGCTTTATGGATTAAGAGTAATTCCATGTTGGATTGTATGAGGTACTTTCAAAAAGTAACGAGCTGGAATGGGCAAACCGTTGACGATATCGGCTAATCGTGGCGTGTGTAACGAGGTGTGGTTCCGACCAGAGCGTGGAAGGTCACAGCCCGTCGCTAGAGGGCTCGCGAGCAGCAGCCTGCATCAATCGTCCAACGCTGCCAGTCTCTTGCAGACAGTGACATGGAGGCGTCAACCGAAGAGCAAAGAGGCGTTGTTCAGTTTCTGACAGTGGAAGGAGTAGGGGGAACGGCCATTTATTGCCGAATGTCACAAGTGTACGGCGAACACTGCATATCCCTTGCAAGGGTCAAGGCGTGGCACAAGCGCTTCAGGGAACGACGGGTGTCGTTAGCCGATGATGCCCGGTCTGGGGCACCCCCCTGCATTACCGATGACAACGTCCAGCTGGTTGATGCACTCAATACCTAGGACTGCCGAGTGACAGTGATCGCCGTGGTCGCTCCATGACAATGCACGACTTCATACGGCCAACGTAGTCGCGGCACTCCTGCAGAAATTCAAATGGGGGGTTCTCGGCCACCCTCCATACATTCCAGACTTCTCTCCCTGTGATTACGCCATGTTTGGTCCCCTGAAAATGGCTCTGCGGGGCCAACGATTCACCTTGGACGCCGACGTCCAGCTGTACGTACGGAACTGGTTCACATCACAGCCCAGGGTATTTTATGAGACAGCCATTCACCGCCTCATGTCACAGTGGGACAAGTGCCTCAACAGCCAGGGCCAATACTTCTAACATACAGGTACTGGTTTCTGTAATTAAGCCTCCGGCTCGTTACTTTTTGAACGCACCTTATATACAATTTTGTGCTATGAGAAACAATTGAAATTAATACAATGGTCAAATTATTCCAAGGAT
This sequence comes from Meconema thalassinum, assembly GCA_946902985.2. Classification (NCBI taxonomy): domain Eukaryota; kingdom Metazoa; phylum Arthropoda; class Insecta; order Orthoptera; family Tettigoniidae; genus Meconema; species Meconema thalassinum. Next base: position 305,134,394 of record OX336393.1, read on the forward strand.
CTATAAGATTTGTCTGTTATTAAGGAGATTATGTCAGTTCAAGGAAGGACCTTTTGGTAGAGATGTCTTCGATAGTGCAGATGAATTGTTAAACAATTCAAAGATGACAATATTTGATGGTTTTGACAATTTGACAGTATTAATGATTTGGAAATTCAGAGAAGCATGGATTTTGGAATTTATATCAGATAATAAGATAAGAATATGAGGATTGTTGTACATGAATGTATATTAAATAAAGAACATTAGTTTAAATAGTGAGATAGAAGGAGACCTAAGTGTATCAACTTAAAGTAAATTAATTTGATGTGTTAATTCAGGAACCCAAACCTCAGCAAGAGAGTTATTTATTTAAGTATTTATTTTATGTCCTCAGCAGTGGCGAACTTAGGGCTCGTGGCCCTCTCTTTACACTTAACCACGCAATATAGTACCAGTATCTACATATGAGACAATTTTGGAATTACAAAAAATAATTATGATGATAAATAAGGAGTAAAATAATTTTGCTAATACTAATATTAATATTCCTCTTGATAGAACGCGCAAGCATCCTTGGTGGAACGGTCAATGTGATCACGCAATAGAGAATAGAAGAAAAGCTTGGATCAAGTGGAATAACAAAGACGATGTGAACCTTGAGAACTTTCTCTGCATCAGGAAAGAAACTTGTAAAATCTTAAAATTGGTAAAAAGAAATTTCCACAAATCACAAATTATTCAAATTGAAGATAATTTTCAAAGGCACAAAACAAGGGATTTCCATCAAACTTTTAAGCACCAACTGTCCAAATACGTCGCCCCTACTCTGCACATCCGAGGATCTGATGGTAAACTTAATCTCAATAATAAAGACTGTGCTAAAGCTTTCGGAGAATATTTTGAAACCCTTTCGAACACGGACATACCTACTGAACAACTTGCTTTCTATCCTGACCACGACAGTTCACCACCCTCTGTCGAAGAAATAACACAAATCATCAAGGCGCTAAAAATAATAAGGCCTCTGAGGAGGATAGTATTGTGGCTGAATTATGGAAGTATGTAGATAATGACTCCTTAATTTGGCTCCAGAAAACCATTGAAGAAATATGGCATAGTGAAAAGTTGCCGGAGGATTGGACTTCCGCCATCGTTCATCCTATACATAAGAAAGGGGATAAATCCGACCCAAATAATTATAGAGGTATTTCACTGGTATCGGTAACGTACAAAATATTTGCAAAGGCTCTTCTGAACAGAGCAGAACCGATATTAGACAGTCAGTTAGGGGAATATCAAGCTGGTTTCAGGAAATCAAGATCCTGTCCTGAACAAATTCATAACATTAAGATCCTAATTTCCTACTGTACGGTATGATCAAAACCTTATGTTGTGGTGATTTTTGTGGACTTTAAAGGCTTATGACCCACGAGTCCAACCCCTCCTCCACGTGGTGGGAGACGGGCAACGGCATGAAGTAGGGGATTGCCTGTAGGGGTGAAGTACAGTGGGGACGTCGTGTGCCCCGGGACCGCTACGGTAGCTGTGAAGGCTCTGTGCGAACCCTGAAAAGTGACGGCTGACGGGGCTCTGGTGAAGCTACGATAGGCCTAGCAAGCCAGTAGTGGATATTACATTTGCTTTCAAAACAGGAACAGGCCTCGGAAAGGACGGATGCAAACGACGACGACCCGGATATGCTAATGGACTACGAGTTGGGACATTAAACATACAGACACTGACATGAAAGGTGGAGGAGATTGTAGATGTTATGGAGAGAAGAAAAGTGGATGTACTGGGCTTGGCAGAAACAAGATGGAAAGGAGAAGGTCGCAGAGAACTGAGGAAACGGTACCGGTTGTACTGGAGTGGGAACAGTGAAGGAAGGAGCAGCGGAGTAGGAGTAGTTGTGAGAGATGGAATGAAGGAAGAGGTGAAGGGAATAAGTGACAGGATCATGAAGATCAGAGTTACTGTAAAGGGAAGAAGCCTGGAGATAGCCCAGGTATATGCCCCTCAAGTTGGATGTACAGCTCAAGAGAAGGAAGACTATGAGGAGGAGCTACAACAGCAGTTGAATGGTCAGAGCATCATTGTCATGGGAGATTTGAATGCACATGTAGGAAGTGAAAGGCAAGGATATGAAAATGTATTGGGAGCAGAAGGATGGGGTAGCAGGATTGAAGAAGGGAGAAAGTTGCTGGATTTTTGCAAGAGAAACGGTTTAGTGGTAGGCAACTCCTGGTTCCGGAAGAAAGAAAGCCACAAGGTAACGTGGTACAGCAGTGATTTAACAAAGAAATCTTTAGAGTAGATTACATGCTGTACGACTGGGAAATGAAAAGAAGTGTCAGAGATATAAAGGTAATACCATCAGAGGCCTTAGATAGTGACCACAGAATACTTGTAATGAACCTGGGAGTTGTTAAGGATAGCAAGAAGACAGAGTACCAGGAAAGGAGAATCAAAGTTTGGAAACTCAAGGAAAAGGAAGTCAAGGAAGAATTCCAGAAGATAATAAGGGAAAGGATGCCAACAGACAATCCTAAAACAGGGGAAGAGGAATGGAAGCAATTCAAGAACACAATGGTGGAAGCTGCAGTGGCAGTATGTGGAAGAACAAGCAACAGAAAGCGGTGTAAAGAGACACCATGGTGGAATGTGAGAGTAAAAGAAGCTGTGGGAAGGAAGAACAAGGCTTTCAGAGTTGGTTCCAGGAAAGAACTGATCTGGCAAGGGAAGATTATAAGATAAAGAAGAAAGAAGCAAACAAGATTGTCGCAGAGGAGAGGAAGAAGTGGATGGTAAAGTGGACAGAGATGATGGAGGAAGACAGCAGAGGAAATAAGAAAGTACTTTATGGGATGGTCAAAAGTAAGAAAAGAGGTCTGCGAGAGGATGTGGTAATGATGGACAAAAACGGAACAAAGAAACACTCAAAGACAGTGTGGAAAGAGTACTTTGAGGATTTGCTGAATCCAAATGTTCATAGGGAGGAAGACAATGTATTGGAAGATGGAGAAGACAACACAGGAATGGAAAAGGACCTGACTTGGAGAGAACTGGAGATGGCTATAGACAAGATGAAAGGAGGAAGGGCACCGGGTGTGGATGAAGTGAGTGTTGAAATGGTGAAGGCAGCAGGGGAGGTTGGGAAACCGTGGCTGTACCGTGTGATGAGGGTGATATGGAAGGAGAAAAAGACCCCAGAAGATTGGAAGAAAGGATTAATTGTCCCAATATTTAAGAAAGGAAGCAGAAAGGAGTGCAGAAATTACAGGGGAGTCACACTTATACCTTAATGTGCCAAGATATATGAAAAGATATTAGAAAGTAGAATACGAGCCAAAGTGGAGAGAAAATTGAGAGAGGAGCAGTATGGATTCAGACCTGGGAGATCAACAGTGGATCTCATATTTTCAGTGAGACAGCTCCAGGAACACCACTACGAATTTGGAGAGGATCTGTGGATGGCCTTCCTGGACATCGAAAATGCCTATGATAGTGCGTGTAGGGAGAAGGTTTGGAAAGCAATGGAAAACATGGGAGTGGAAAAAGGGACTGTAGGCAGAGTGAAGGAGATGTATTGTGGAAGTGTGAGTTGTGTGAAAGTTGGAGGGGAAAGAACAGACTGGTTCAGACAAATGAGTGGTCTGAAACAGGGTAGTGCTCTGTCACCCCTTCTCTTTATTGGGGTTATGGACAAGGTAATGACACGGATAGCAGGAAAGATAGGAGAAGATAAGATGAAAGCAATGGTGTTTGCAGATGATCTCATGGTCTGGGGAAACAAGGAGGAGGAAATTCAGGAGCAACTGATGGCTTGGGAAGAAACAGTGGGAGAGTACGGATGGAAGTTCAACATCAGTAAATGTGAGATCCTGTTAACGACCAGGAAAAAGGACAGACCAATGAGTGGGATAACACTTGGAGGTGGACAGCTGAAGAAGGTGGAATGTATGTACTTGGGAAGTATAGTGGAGGAAAATGGGAGAAATGACAAAGAAATTACGGAACGTGGCAGACAGGCAGAAGCATTTCTGAGAAGCATTAGGAGCTTAGTGTGGAATAAAGATGTCCCACAAAAAAGCAAGGAAGTGTTATACAGATGCTACTATATCTCGATACCGATCTATGCTTCAGAAACATGGACAATGAAGAAAAGAGACATAAGCAGAATACAGGCAGGTGAAATGAAGTCACTGCGAAGTAGGATCGGAGTAACAAGAAGGGACAGGGTGAGGAATGAAAAGGTCAGGGAAATGGTAGGATTGAGACAATCACATCAAGACTGAGGTGGTATGGACACTTAAAGAGAATGGATGAGAAGAAGATTCCCAAGAGGATACATGAGATGCAGATGCAGAAGAAACGACCAAGGGGAAGACCAAGAGATAGATGGCTGAAAGGAGTGGAGGAATGTGTCAAGAAGAGAGTCGAGGACTGGACCAGAGTGACAGCGGAGAGGTGGTGGCAAGAAAGGACTAAGTGGCGAGGCTTATGTTCCAAACAGACCCAGCCTGGGGCTGGAAACTGTACAAGATGATGATGATGAAAGGCTTATGATTGCATTCATAGAGACACAATAATTAACACCTTACGTGAGTTTGGCCTAGACAATAAATCAATTGATTTGTTCAAAGCAAGCTTAGAATACACCATTTCTAAGGTCAAATTTCGTGGTGAATTGTCCCAAGCCTTTGCAATCAAGACTGGCTGTAGACAAGGTGATCTGGGATCACCGATGCTGTTCGACTGAGTCTTGGAAAAAATTATAGGAGAATGGTTAACAATCTTACCAAATAATTATGGTATTCGAATTGGTTATAAAAAAGAAGACCTGAATATAAACTGTCTCGCTTTTGCTGATGACATTGCTTTGTTCGCTAATTCAATGGAAGAGGCCACTGACCAACTTAATAAACTACAAATCATAGCTGCTAAAACTGGACTTAAAGTGGCCTTCCATAAAACTAATTTTATCACAAATGTCAAAGATGCCTCAAAATTCATCACGATTGGTCTGCAAAAAATCAAAAAAGTCCGAAAATTTAAATTCCTAGGGGAATGGATTACCCCTAATAATTCAGAAATAGCTGCCATTGAGAGCAGATGTAACAAATTGGATGGTGCCTTTCAAACCTGCAAAAACATTTACAAAAGTAAAAGCTTGTCCCAGAATGTCAAACTTTGTCATTATAACACAGTAATTAGGCCGTCAGCACTGTATGCCGCAGTATGCTTACAGATGACAAACAAAGGCCCATTGAGAAAATTAGAACTTAAGGATCGGAAAATTCTAAGGAAAATATTAGGACCTGTTATTGATAGTGGTACTTACAGAAGAAGACATAACAATGGATTATTTGAACATATAGAAGATTTGGTGAGTGTGATGAGAAAAAAGAGAATGCCTTTCTTTGGACATTTGGAACGGATGGAGCATCATCGACTTTGATATCGAATACACTCATCAATCTCTAAAAAAATTCCTATTGTAAATGGTCGATGCAAGTTAAAAAGGACCAAACAGAAGCTCGAATCAATCAAGCTCTGGTTTGGGAAAGGAACCTGTTCAAAAAGGTGGTTAAATCCACCAGTAATCTACACCCTTTAACATCTGTGATGCCTCGCCCTCACTGCAAGTGGACGGAAGAAAGGAGAGCTGAACATTCGTCAAGAATGAAGATCTACTGGCAGACAAGAAAACAAGCATTACAGTGATCATATGAGTGAAGAACATCGTGGTCCATTGATGGCCGAAACGTCTAAAAAAAAAAAAAAAAAAATTAATGAAAAAGGCACATGAATAATGTTGATAATAATTATAACAATAAAAATAATAATAATAATCACAATGTCACAGACCTTTCTTTAATATCCTAGATATAATCCTAGTTCAGTCATATGTCCTATCAACCATCACCATTCACACGGGGTAATCAACAGTATGCAGCAGGTGATCGAGGCTTGTGGCCTTAAATTTCTTTAATGTCATAGAATTTCTGATATTGGCAGGAGTTGAATTCCATAGTCGAACCCCAGCTACAGCAAAAGAGCGGTTGAACGTTAATGAGTGGTTGATGGGAATGGCGAGGGAAGAGCGAGAGCTTCGGTAAATGATATGAGAACAAGTAACTAAATTTTGATGATATGTACGTGGGGGCTGTATTCATGCAGAAATCGATAGATGGATGTCAGCAAGTGATAACGGCGTTCATCAGGTTTAAGCCAAGAAAGAGTACGGTAGCTTGGGGTTATGTAGGCATCGTATCTTTAATTGAAAGCAAACTGAAGACGAGAGTTCAGTGCTTGTTGGAGTTTCATTGTGTGTCCATGAGTCGCGTCAATGAGAACGATGTCACAGTAGTCTAGAATTGGTAGTATTAGTGTCTGGACGAGTTTAAAGGGAAGGAAGCTTTTAGTTTTACGTGACTGTTAATCATGCGATCATGAGCCACGGGACCTCCTTTTTACGTGGAATCCGAACCACGGGACATGGCATTTCACTTCGAAAATCTCACTAAATGAGTTTAGTAACTTATGAGAGCCGATGATGATAGTTTGGGTTTTCTTAGGATTGAGGACGAGAAAGTTGTCACCGGCGTATGCACTAAGTTGATGGAGATCAGTGTTTATATCCCTTATTGCATTTGGTATACAGGTGTAGTTGATCCTAGTGTTCCGTATGAGCGACATCTGTTGCCTGACTGCGCCTCTGGTAGCCTAGTCGGGAACGTCCCTTTATTCTTTGTTATTTTAGACACTTCCTTGAGCCAAGAAATAACAATGTATGTATGTAAAGTTTTGCAATAACTTGTCACAAATATAGCAGAGCAGAACCAAATTTGGTTCAGATCAAATAAATTCACTGCTTCTACACAAATAAAACATTGGTCCTCCGCACGCGAAAATTGACCGCGACGTGGATACTACAGTATCATAGTGCATTAAGCAGTGAAATAAAGTTCAAATCAAAGTATGTGTTAGGTCTAGCAATCCTTTCTATTCCTTTACTCATATACAGTCCAACTATGGAAGCTACAGATTTAAACGTATTGATAAAGAAACTAGGCAGTTTGAAGGGCAGCTGACGCGCATTCAGTCATGTCGAGCAGTTTGATAACTCTCAGAGTATAGAGCTGATATATAGGCAGGCTAAAAACCATGGAGGAAATTTTCGACGACTTCAAAGTCATTCAGTCAGACTTGGAAGTGTACGATGACAAAACTGAGGAGCATGTAGACTACAGAGATAGTTTCGAATCCACGAACTAGGACATTATTGCCAGAATTAAAGTATGGGTAGAGCCATTTGATGATGGTATATCATTGCATTCTGCAGGTTCACAAGCAGGTAGATTAAAATCTTGTATGAAATTACTTCTAATAAACATCCCTAATTTTGACGGTGACTACACAACTTGGGTACAATATCACGATACATTTGTGGCTAAGATCCACAACAATGAAGATCTAACCAATATTCAAAAATGTTATTTTGTAAATTCGTCACTTAAGGGTGAGGCACTCCAAATTGTACAAAAATTTCTAAGATCTTCAGAAAATTATCAAACAGCGGCAGCATTAATTGCACGATACTACAATAAGAGGCTAATAGTAAGCAAACAAATCAAGGGTTTACTAGAAGCTGATGCAATTCACAAAGAATCAGCACGTGAGTTGCAATCGTCGGTAGACACATTTAAGGGACATTTGAACTCATTAGAAGCTCTGGATATAGTTGAAAATGCATTCAAAGAAGCCATTGTTGTGCAATTAATCATAGATTAGATTCAACATATAGGCGAGAGAGGGAACTTCACACTCCGGCTAAGCAGCTGCCGACCTCTGAAGAACTGTTCGCATTTTTAAATATACGATGTCATGCTTTAGAGCAGTGGCGTACCAAGGCTACTTGGCGCAGGGGCTAACTAGATGGTAGTCGCCCCTAACACTAAAAGGTTCAAGGATCAATAAGTTTAATTTAAACACATTTTAATGTTAATATGTATTTTTAATAAGTAGTATGTTACTTTAACACATTAAAGAGAAAAATATGAATAAAATAAAACTGTAAGTATTAAAAGGTTAGTTTGTTTGAAAAATAATAAAAAATAAAAATAAAGAGAAAATAAGTTTCAGAGTCATAACAAAAATTTAAAAATGTGCCTTCCTAGCTTTGTTGGATGCAAACTTATTTATAATAGAGTTGAAGTCTATAGTAGCAGCCACATCACGTTCAATTGATAAAATTGCTAAATTACTTACGGTAGTCTTTCTTGCGTCATTGTGGATCTTAAGTAATCTTTAATAAGTTTCAGCTTACTAAAAGATCGTTCACAAGACAGACACTGGAATCGTTAAAGTAGTTCGAAAGTGATGATCAAGTTACTGTATGCCTCTAACTCCAAACAAGACCTAAATATAACAAAATATCTTTGGGTTTCAAGTCGATCTTTCCGTTATTTTTCTGTGATCTTCGTAATAAATCTATGACATTTTTAATATCTTCAAAGTTTTTTTCTCCGTTCAAATCTTCAGGGTACTTCTCTGTAAATTCGAAACATTTCCTCTTTAGAGTGTTCAAAACGTTTCATTTGGGGTTTCGTTATGAATGTATCCATCTAAATTACAGAGGAAGCCAAAACGTTCATCCAGTTCCTTGATATTGGTGAACCGTTCACTTAACTCATGAATAAGTTTATCTAAGATATCTAGTGTGCTCCCCTTTATTTCAACATCATCAGTGGATTCCGCTGGCATTTTCCGCTTCACTCTCTGTCTTCGCTTCGTGGATTCTCCACATTCCTCACACTTCTTGTAGCTTTTGATATGACATCAACTGGAAGGGTTTCTCTCCACATATTAAGCTGATCTTGGAAAGCTTGTAGACAAGTTATTACATAAGTGAACGAAATGCCTTCAATTTGCAAAATTTTCTGTGTCGGGTCAATTTTTGGAAGTACCTCAGCCCAGAAAAATAGCATAGTTACAAAGTAATATCTTGCTATTGCATTAATTAACAGCGCTGCACTCTGTCTGGTATCAATTCAGTTGTAGTGTCTCTCAGTTTTTCTAGAGCATGAAGCACTCCATCTAACTGAGATGATAAGGCGTTCACGGCTTCTGCTTTAGAACTCCATCTTTTATCTGAGTGGCCCTTGACCAATAAGCTGACATGTTCCTTGAGGACACTCCACCTGTGAGTCGAACTAGAGAAGAATGCATACACTTGTTGAACTGTTCCAAAACGTTGCACTTGATTCCAAGAGTTGGATTGAGAGATTTGAATCGTACCATCAGGATCATCGTGTTTAGCCAATTTATTAACTACTGTAATATTTGATTCATTAATATCAAGGAAAACAAAAGTTTGGTGCTTTTCAAACCCCGTAATGTTAATATCGAGGCTTAAGTTGATACTGTCAAATTCACATTCTTTCCGAGTTTCATTGTTTTCAGACTTCAGAGAATCTTTTATAAACGCTCTCATAAATGATTTCGAATTATCAAGTACTTTGGTACGTTGCTGTTTTAGTTGTCTATTTTGAGCCCCACTTGCCTTGTGTGGTTTCATTATGGAAACTGAAATACAATGAAACAAATTACCTTTTACTATTATCACTTGTGTTTAACGCCAAATAAAGTGAAATTATGATTCTTGGTGTTGATCAATAATGATTCTGGTTAAAATTGCTTCGGCCAATAGCAAACAAAATAGAGAGGAAACACTGTATTTTTTTTTTCTTCCAGTTTTAAATTGTTTTAGAGAATTTCACCTAATATTGTTTGCTGGTGCTAATTGCACTTACCTGTTTCCTAGTTGTGCATGAACAGGAATTACTCGTACTTTTCAACTAAACGTGTAAACACACTGTATATTCACAATGCATTGTTACACAATGACTGCAAAATAAACGCAACTCAACTCCACAAATGAATAAAGTAAACTAAGGATAAAGGTTAAGGAATACAAAAAGATGGTATATTGGCTTTCACGGCCGGTGAATTAAAACTCGGCAATTCTTCTAGGTTTGTGCCGTGTCTTGTGTGGGGTTTCGCCTAGGACACCAAGCTAGGCTCATCGGCGGGCTCTTGGTGTCCCCGCCCGGACCCCCACAGAAGTGACGAACTGCGCGCCACCTCCCTTTATATAAGGTGCAACTGCACCACTTGACTACGAGAACTAAAAGCTCAAGCAGCCTTAACCTCCCTATGAAGGCTTCCAAAAAGATGGTATATTGGCTTTCACGGCCGGTGAATTAAAACTCAGCAATTCTTCTAGGTTTGTGCTGTGTCTTGTGTGGGGTTTCGCCTAGGACACCAAGCTAGGCTCATCGGCGGGCTCTTGGTGTCCCCGCCCGGACCCCCACAGGAGTGACGAACTGCACGCCACCTCCCTTTATATAAGGTGCAACTGCACCACTTGACTACGAGAACTAAAAGCTCAAGCAGCCTTAACCTCCCTATGAAGGCTTCCAAAAAGATGGTATATTGGCTTTCACGGCCGGTGAATTAAAACTCAGCAATTCTTCTAGGTTTGTGCCGTGTCTTGTGTGGGGTTTCGCCTAGGACACCAAGCTAGGCTCATCGGCGGGCTCTTGGTGTCCCTGCCCGGACCCCCACAGGAGTGACGAACTGCGCACCACCTCCCTTTATATGAGGTGCAACTGCACCACTTGACTACGAGAACTAAAAGCTTAAGCAGCCTTAACCTCCCTATGAAGGCTTCCAAAAAGATGGTATATTGGCTTTCACGGCCGGTGAATTAAAACTCAGCAATTCTTCTAGGTTTGTGCCGTGTCTTGTGTGGGGTTTCGCCTAGGACACCAAGCTAGGCTCATCGGCGGGCTCTTGGTGTCCCCGCCCGGACCCCCACAGGAGTGACGAACTGTGCGCCACCTCCCTTTATATAAGGTGCAACTGCACCACTTGACTACGAGAACTAAAAGCTCAAGCAGCCTTAACCTCCCTATGAAGGCTTCCAAAAAGATGGTATATTGGCTTTCACGGCCGGTGAATTAAAACTCAGCAATTCTTCTAGGTTTGTGCCGTGTCTTGTGTGGGATTTCGCCTAGGACACCAAGCTAGGCTCATCGGCGGGCTCTTGGTGTCCCCGCCCGGACCCCCACAGGCGAAACTCCACACAAGACACGGCACAAACCTAGAAGAATTGCTGAGTTTTAATTCACCGGCCGTGAAAGCCAATATACCATCTTTTTGGAAGCCTTCATAGGGAGGTTAAGGCTGCTTGAGCTTTTAGTTCTCATAGTCAAGTGGTGCAGTTGCACCTTATATAAAGGGAGGTGGCGCGCAGTTCGTCACTCCTGTGGGGGTCCGGGCGGGGACACCAAGAGCCCGCCGATGAGCCTAGCTTGGTGTCCTAGGCGAAACCCCACACAAGACACGGCACAAACCTAGAAGAATTGCTGAGTTTTAATTCACCGGCCGTGAAAGCCAATATACCATCTTTTTGGAAGCCTTCATAGGGAGGTTAAGGCTGCTTGAGCTTTTAGTTCTCGTAGTCAAGTGGTGCAGTTGCACCTTATATAAAGGGAGGTGGCGCGCAGTTCGTCACTCCTGTGGGGGTCCGGGCGGGGACACCAAGAGCCCGCCGATGAGCCTAGCTTGGTGTCCTAGACGAAAGCCCACACAAGACACGGCACAAACCTAGAAGAATTGCTGAGTTTTAATTCACCGGCCGTGAAAGCCAATATACCATCTTTTTGGAAGCCTTCATAGGGAGGTTAAGGCTGCTTGAGCTTTTAGTTCTCGTAGTCAAGTGGTGCAGTTGCACCTTATATAAAGGGAGGTGGCACGCAGTTCATCACTCCTGTGGGGGTCCGGGCGGGGACACCAAGAGCCCGCCGATGAGCCTAGCTGGTGTCCTAGGCGAAACCCCACACAAGACACGGCACAAACCTAGAAGAATTGCTGAGTTTTAAGGAATACACTTCATGATGAGCAAACTAGCAATCGTCAATTCTGTTGTGACTTGATGCCCCCACCCCGCGCTGGCTGACACCGGCATCAACCACGCATCCCCTCTCCATCACTGCTATGATTCCGGCTCAGGTGCTCTTTTCACCCGTACATCGTAATCATTTCCTGTGTGCTTGGCGCCCACGAGTAGGAAGATATGGTCAGAGAAGCAAAGAAGTTTGGACTAACAGTTAATAAGTCAATGACCAAGACAATGCGGCTAAATTTGACGAAAAGAGACTCTATCAGGTTGGAAAACGAAGACTTGGAAGATGTAGGAAGTTTTACGTAACTTGGAAGCGAAGTGACCAAGACCGGACGAGCTGATGATGATGTAGGGCAACGAATTAGAAAAGCAGATGGTGCCTTCGTAAAACTGTATCCGATTTGGAAAAGTTAAAATATAACTACAGGGACAAAGTTAAAGATATTTAGAAGTAATGTCAAGGCAGTATTATTGTATGGGTCTGAGTCTTGGGAAGTTAGCAACCTAATTACCAGTCGACTACAGGTGTTTGTTAATAGGTGTCTGAGAAGGATCTTGAATATATATTTTCCTGAGACGATCTCAAATGAGGAGCTGTTAGTTCGAACTTCAGAGGAACACATTAAAATCCAAATAAAAAGAAGGAAGTGGAAGTGGATTGGCCACACACTTAGGAAATCTGATAATGCCATTGAGAAGCAAGTCCTGGATTGGAATCCTCAGGGTAGCAGGAGAAGAGGAAGGCCCAAGCATTCGTGGAGGCGGATGGTAGAGACAGAGGGGCGACAACGGGGAAAGACGTGGAAAGAGGTGAAGAGGATGTCGGCCAACAGAGTCAGATGGCGCAGCTACGTGGATGCCCTATGTTAGAATGGGAACGACAGGAAATAAGTAAGGCAAGTTGGCGCCCACTAACTGCAGTATTTCGTATTGTCTATAAATAGTTTAAAACGAAACGTTTATTTCATATCTAAATAATATCACTGCAGTTTTTAACAAAGTAATAAAGAAAATTTAACCATTAAAACCGTATATTTTACCTAAAAAGAGATTTTGGCGCCCCCCCCCCCCCTAACTTTACGGCGCCCGGGGCGGCTGCCCCGTTCGCACCCCCTTTGGTACACCAGTGCATTAGAGGCAATGTTAAGTCAGGCCAACAAGCCTTCCCATTCTCCAAAACCTGCTTCAGGCAAAGGGAAATCGGAGAAAATGTTACCATGGCTCGATCATGTCCTTGGTGTGGGCAAGAGCATGCATTGTTCAATTGCAAGCTATTTAAGAGTGACGATGTTACCAAGATGATGATGATGATGATAATTGTTGTCATTTAGACTTTCACGGCCCGTGTTACTATTCATAATGTTGAATTTTGGGCTTATGCCGTGTTTTATTATATTAATATTCGACGCGTTTCGAAAGAAACCATGTCTTTCTTCGTCAGGAATAATCTGGAATACGACAATGTTGCTAAGAGAAAGCAACGAAGAACATATAGAAGGTGAAAAAGATGGACACCATTATAGCCCCATGTTAGGGGCAACGGAAAGCTGCAGTGAATTACTTTCTCAGGGTTCTGATAATAGGTAGCCAGGATTCACTGAGATTGTAGCCGGTGTCGCGGTTGAAATTATCTGGGTGTTTACGTATTTCAACCGCCTCCCTGATGATTCTGGGACGATATTGCTTTATACGGGCAAGAACATCCACTCCTTGGAACATGACATCATGGCCAGGTGTTAAAGCATGATCGGCAACAGCTGATTTATCAGGTTGAATGAGCCTGATACATCTATTATGTTCCTTAATGCGAGTGCATATTGTTCTCGAAGTCTGCCCGATGTAAACCTTGCCACAAGTACAGGGAACTCTGTAGATACCCGGTTGTTGCAATTTAGGCAAACTGTCCTTAGTTGGTCGCAGGAGTTGCCTAATCTTAACAGAAGTTCCAAATACAGTCCGTATGTTGTACCGACGTAGGATTTTAGCAATACTATCTGTCGTGTTATGTATGTACGGAAGGTAAGCAGTTCCTCTTACATCTCTTTTCTCAACTGACGTCCTATTATTATTTGTTGGTTTCAGAACCGTAGAAATCAAAGCCTTGCTATAACCGTTGCTCTCAAAGGTGGTTCGCAGGGTGTTAATTTCTTCTTGTAAAGAAGACACTTCACAAATCCTCCTAGCCCTGGTAGTTAGAGTTGTAAGGATACCATGTTTCTGGGCAGGGTGATGGTGAGAACTTGCGTGGAGATATCTATTGGTGTGTGTTGGCATACGAAAAACGCTGTGTCCTAAAGATCCATCCTCTTTCTTGGTGACGAGAACATCTAAAAAAGGTATTTTGCCGTCAGATTCCTTTTCCATGGTGAAACAAATAGAAGGGTGCTGGAGATTAAGGTGATCCAGGAAATGGCTAAGATTTTCCTCACCTTCCGTCCAAACAACGAACGTGTCATCCACATAACGCCACCAGATCTTCGGTTTGAAAGGAGCTGACGACAAAGCTTTCTCTTCAAAGTTCTCCATGAAGAAATTAGCCACAACAGGAGAGAGAGGACTACCCATGGCCACACCATCAGTCTGCTCATAAAAATTCCCATTCCATAGAAAGTAGGAGGAGGTCATGCAGTGATAAAAAAGTCTTGTGATGTCTTCAGGAAAAAAGCCATTAATGAGAGACATAACACCATCAATAGGTACTCTCGTAAACAGAGACACCACGTCGAGACTCACTAGGATATCACCCGGCTGAAGTGTTATAGCTTTCAACTTTTCCACGAAGTGTGTGGAATCCTTAATGTACGAAGGCGTGTTACCCAGAAGCGGCTGAAGTAGTCTACCTAGGTATTTGGAAAGGGCATATGTAGGAGAACCAATCGTACTGACAATAGGTCTAAGAGGGACATCTTCCTTATGTATTTTAGGAAGACCATAGAGTCTCTGAGGAATAGCATCCCCTGGAAGGAGAGTCTTCGCTGCATCCGCTGGAATAGATGATTGCTTGATCAATTTGACGGTGACATTTGAGTAGCGAGTAGTAGGATCACGACTATTAATCCTATATACAGGATCTGATAACAAAGACGAGATCTTGGAATCATAATCAACCTTATCCAACACCACTGTCGCGTTACCCTTGTCAGCGGGGAGAACGATAATATCAGAATTGTCTGCATATCAAGGCTTTCACGGCCCGGATTATTATATAAACAATTCATGCTTTTGGGCTAATGCCGTGTGTATGGTTTAAATTAAAAATACACACGGCATTATCCCAAAAGCATGAATTGTTTATATCAGAATTGTCCTTTAGATCTTTAAGTGCCCGGCTTTCGCCTTGTTTTAAGTTGGTTTTAGGTGGCTTAGCGGTCTTGAGAACTCGGGAACATTCTTGCCTGGCTTCCTCGGCCTCTTCAGGTGTGAGGTGATGTACCGAGGATTCTACAGATGTAATAAGTTCTTCAATAGGAATTCTTCTAGGCGCTACAGCAAAATTGAGACCTTTAGCGAGAACTGCCTGTTGGGTATCATTTAGGGGCTTGCTGGACAAATTTACGACAACCTTGTTAGCATCAAGTCTAATGGCTTGAGATTTCTGCAACTGACATAACCTATCATATTTGGAAATATGTGTCCCTCACCTGATCTAGAACGCTGTTAGCTTGCACTGAAGAAATACGATCAAAGATCTTCCATAATTTGTTTTAAGGGGCCTAACATCTAGGTTATCGGCCTCTGTTACCAAGAGGCAAGAATTAGTTCATAAATATAAACTATGTTTCAACTGCGGCTTCGGTGGCGTAGTCGGTAGCATGCTGAGCTTCTATGCCCAAGATAGCGGGTTCAAACCCGACCGAAGTCGTCGGATTTTTTAAGAGCGTTAAAAATCCTTCAGTATGCCTTCCTTCGGAGGGGAAGTAAAGCCGGCGGTCCCATGTCATAGATTTATGGCATGCAAAAGATCCTTTCACAGACTAAACTTGTGTAAAGCAAAATTTGTTAGGTTAGATTTCGTCAGAACGCTCTATCAAAGTTCCAACGTTCGCCACTAGGTATCATTGATATCTGGTGACGAAAGTTGGAACTACTTGAAATTGAACGGAACTTGTAGCTCACCCTTTACGGTGTCCTCTGGAAGCAGCTACAGACTCAGGCGAGCCGAACATGTCCTCGGACACTCCCGGCACTAAAAGCCATACGATAAATAAATAAATGGCCACAGGTCACAACTACCAACAGTGTTGGCTTAGTCATTGTCGCCAATGAGAGCAGATACACAACACACTTCTTCACAAGGACAAAATCAACCCAACACCTAATCGCGGCAGCAACAATTGTGGTGAAGGTAGCTGAGAATGTGATGTCAATGCAACTTCGAGAAACAGCAATCAGATACCGCTCACCAATAGTTACTGTGCTACAAGCAGGGTATTCAAGGACAGGTACTATTATCCACTGCCATTTTTTATGTACGTGACCACAGTGGTAATTTGCAGCAGTGCAGGGCACTTCTAGTCACAATCAAATTTCATATCTGAGTCGTGTATTCAACGGCTAAGATTGAAACGCCTGAACAATGTTATTCCAATCAGTGGAATTAATAATTCAATATTCAAGGCTTCCCGCAGCGTGTTAGTTCATCTACAATTCAGAGTCGGTAATTTCACTTCACAATTCGCATGTTTCATTCTACCAAGGATCACAGGGGTTCTGCCTACGAGACATCTTAACACTGAGAAATTGGATATTCCAGGTCATTTGGAACTAGCAGATCCCACTTGCAATGTGCCAGGCTCCATAGATATACTGATTGGAGCAGGGTTATTCTTCGATATTTTGCTAGAAAGAAGAATCAAAGCACCAGGCCTACCAGTGATCCAAGACCCCTCTCTGGGGTGGATATTATCTGGAAACATTAACGAGATCAGCAATGGACCATCAAGCGTGACTATGTTCGAGTCCAGCAAGGACAATCTAGAACTGTATTAAGCAATTAGCGGTGGAGGAAGAAGCTCAACTGACAAAGGCTGATAAGGTTGTTCAACAAGACATGTATGAGGATGACCTGATGCATGGAGGGCAGACAATACAAGAAGCACTAGAATTATAATCAGAATTACTTCTGTTAATGAAGAGAGGTTGATTCCATTTGCGGAAATGGGCTTCAAATTGTCGTGAGGTGGTATTAGCAGTCCCTGAAGACATGCGACAAACCATTTCCTCTATTCCCATGGACAATGATCATGTCATTAGAGCATTAGGGCTTCTGTGCAACAATCTACAGATCAATTCATGTTTTCCTTCAACATCGATGAGCAGCCGCCAGTGACAAAATGGAAAATACTAGCTGTGACAGCCTCCATTTTTGATCCATTGGGTTTGGTAGGTCCATTCGTGGTATCCTGCAAAATCTTCCTTCAGAGGTTGTGGCAAGTTAAAATTGGTTGGGATGAAATTCTACCTACCTACCAAGATGAATGGCGTCAAACATATAATTATTTGTCAGATTTAAGTAATATTTCAGTACCTTGTCCACTAATAGGAACAGGTAAACTAGTGAACATACAATTGCATGGATTTTCGGATGCTTCACGATCAGCATATGGTGCTTGTGTCATCATCATTATCGGCTTTAACTCGAATCCGAGTATAAATCTTCTTCCTTCAGTCCAGTTTGTGGATGTGTTTACGGTGACTAAAGTCCAATCCTGGCATGGAACAAGCGTCCACACAAGTCACATAGTATTGCTGGAGGAGGACGTGGTTGGGCTGCTCGAAGTTTCCTAGCTTGACGCTTGGCCTCTTCATGTGGCGTCGATCCCTTTCAAATGTCTTTACAGTATCCGAGATGGTACGGCGCCAATATGAGTGGTCTTCAGCCAGCATGTCCCAGGTTTGTGAATCAAGACCTGTCAATTTCAGGGTCTGCTTAAATTGGTCCTTGTAGCACCTCTTAGGACCACCATGAGGTCTGGTGCCATAGCATAACTCACCATATAGCATTACACGAGGTAATCTGACATCATCCATCCGACGGACATGACCAATCCATCTAAATTGGTGACCTATTCTATGCTGTTGATTTGAGCCTTTTCCTGAACAGAAATATTGGTAATGCGGTCTTCCCATTCAATCCTTAGGATTGATCGAAATTTTTGCAGGTGGAAACGCTCAAGCTTCCTAAGATCACGTCGGTAAAGGGTCCACGTTTCACAGCCATACAACAATGTAGAAATGACTACTGCTTTGTACACCATAAGCTTATGTGCTCATGGACAGATCTTTATTCATGAAGACCCGGTGCGCTAATCGTCCATATGCTGCATGGGCTGCGCTAATATATTGTCTTATCCACATCATGCTCACAGGTACAGCTCACAGAAATGGTACTGCCCTGGTACGAGAAGTGGTCTACCTGTTCTAATGGCAAATTTGAGATGGAGATATTGAACTGAGGAAGAGGTGTGCCTGGTGAAGATTGTGCCAAGACTTTAGTCTTATTGACATTTATGGTAAGATCAAAGCGATCACATGCACTTTTTTAGCAATTAACTGACTCTTGCAGCTCTTCTGCTGTGAGAGTTGGCTACGCAGCATCATCTGCATACAACATGTTAGTAACCTGAGTTTTCCTCAAGGAGCAGAGACGAGTTAGGTTGAAAAGCCCTCCATCAAAACGATACTTGACCTCCACACCTGGGATGTTTGTGGGTGAATCATAAAGCATTGCAGCCAAGTACAGCACGAAAAGCGTTGGAGCCAGTACACATCCTTGTTTCAGTCCATGGGTAATAGGAAATTCATCCGACATCTTATTCTGATGGCAAACCTGACCTGTCATGCCATCATGGAGAGCCTTGATTTGATCTACAAAACGCTGAGGGCAACCAAACCCCTTCAGCACCGCCCACATGGCTGGTCTTGGAACCGAATCAAATGCCTTTTCCAAGTCATAAAAGACTAAGAAGAGTGGATTCTGTTGTTCTCTGCATTTTTCTTGTAGCTGTCTCACACAGAAAATCAAGTCAATTGTGCTTCTGGAAGCTCTAAATCCACATTGTGACTCTGGGAGGATCTTCTCAGAGATAACCTTGAGGTGGTTAAGTAGAATTCTTGCAAGAATCTTCCCCACAATTGATAGCAGTGATATACCACAGTAGTTGCCACAAACACTGCGATCACCCTTTTTAAAGATAGTGACGATAGTGGCATTCTTTAGGTCTCCAGGTACCTTTCTTGATTCCCATATTCTGAGGGTAAGGGTGAAAATCCTTGTTTTGAGGGAATGACCTCCGTCTTTAATTAGTTCCAGAGGGATGTTATCTGGGCCAGGTGCTTTTCTGGGTTTCAATTGGGTGATGTTTCGGTGAAATTAATCTCCTCCAGAACGAAGGTGGCACCATTGAAGCAAGTGTCTATTCCTCGCCTAGAGTTATGTGCAGCAATGCTCCTGACACATCTAATGAAGAAAATCAAGTCTATCATTCAACTTAGCATACACAGCACACATCTGTGGACAGATTCCACGGTCGTATTGGCTTGGATTAACTCGCCTTTGAACCGTTGGAAGACATTCGTGGCCAATCGCGTTGCAGAAATACATGATGCATCGAGTGTTCTAGACTGGGGACATGTTTCAGGGAAGGATAATCCAGCAGGGAACAAACCCACAAATACTCAAACAATTAACTTCTTGGTGGCAAGGTCCTGTATGGCTATCAGAGTCTACAGAAGCATGGTCTCCGCAACAGTCATTCCAGGATACAGACACTTCATTGTCAGAACAGCGTCAAATTGCAGTCAGCTTGCTAGCGACCACACCAATTACAATTGACACCATTTTGGAAAGATTTTCTTCACTTCAGAAGATTCAACGCGTAATCGCCTTCTGTTTTCGATTTGCAGCTAACCTCAAACTTTCCAAGCACTGCAGAGAAACTGGAATCTTCTCTCACAAAGAATTGCGACACTCATTACGTGTTTGCATTAGACTTGTTCAGCAACAAAAATTTACTTGAGAATTGCATGACTTGCAAGACCATCGCTCTGTACAACATAAGAGCAAAATCAAGATCTTCATCCGTTTGTGGATGAATCACAATACCTCGGGGTGGGCGGTAGATTGCAGGCTTCTTCATTACCTTTGATCAAAGACGCCCTCTGATTCTGCCAGTTAAAAATAAGTTGACTCGACTCATCATTGAGAATGAACACGTACGACTGCATCATGCAGGTGTATCAATTAACATTTTCGTCACTCTGATTGCAGTTTTGGATTCCTAAAGGAAGAAGTACTGTTTGGCACATCATTTACAAGTGTGTAAGATGCTTCAAGTTAAGGGCACAAACATCACAGCAATTGATGGGACAATTACCTGCACCACGTGTGGAACCATCTCGTCCATTTTTGAATTCGGGAGTGGATTATGGTGGTCCATTTCTCATTCGGCTAGGATCAACAAGCTCCAAGATCAGAACTAAGTGCAACGTGGCTTTGTTTATATGTTTAGCCACCAAGGCTATTCATTTAGAGTTGGTCAGCAGTCTTTCGACAGATGCCTTCATTGCTGCTCTACGCAGATTCACCGCGAGAAGAGAGATTTGTGCAAATTTGTACTCTGGCAATGGTACGAATTTGGTGGGTGCAAGGAACGAGCTGAAACAGTTACATAAACTCTTTCAATCACAGCAACACAATGATGCTCTTCAGCAGTGTGCCAGCACAACTGGTTTCACATGGCATCTTATACCACCCAGTGCTCCTCACTTTGGTGGTTTGTGGGAGGCTGGAATTCAAGGGAATGAAATATCATTTGAAGCGTGCAGTAGGAACAGCCTGTCTGAACTTCGGGGAATTTAGTACACTCCTTAGTCAAGTTGAAGCATGTCTAAACTCCAGACCTATCCTAGCTATCTCCAATGACTCCTACGATCCTCCTGTTTTGACTCCAGCACATTTTATTGTTGGGGAAAGCCTTACTGCTATTCCAGAGCCAGATCTAACTAACCTTAACATTACCCAGTTGTCCAGATGGCAAATGGTTCAACGATTCCAGCAGCAGCTATGGAGGCAGTGGTCTGCAGAATACCTGGGACTGTTGCAGCAAAGACCAAAGTGGGTTTCAGTTCAGTCCAACATTCAGCCTGGGGGCTGTGGTGTTAATAAAGGATGACAACCTCCCTCCACTTGTATGGAAGACAGCAGTCGTAGACAAGGTTCATCCTGGTGTCGATGGATTGGTTCGGGTCGTTAGTTTGCGAACTAGCAAGGGAACAATACAGAGGCCGGTGAGGAATCTCTGTCTCCGTCCATTTTCAGATGATGAGAAAACTACTGACATTTGACCTCTTGTTTGCTTAGGAATTGAGTCAATGTATTTAAGTCAATGTATTGATCATTTAATTTCATATATAATTGTACTAATTAGGTGGGCGGTATGCTCCGTTCCGTATGAGCGACATCTGTTGCGCTTCTGGTGGCCTAGTCAGGAACGTCCCTTTATTCTTTGTTATTTTAGAGACTTCCTTGAGCCAAGAAATAACAATGTATGTATGTAAAGTTTTGCAATAACTTGTGTTACAAATATAGCAGAGCAGAACCAAATAGGGTTCAGATCAAATAAATTCACTGCTTCTGCAAAATTAAAACAACTATTGTGGCAATATATTTGGAGATCATCTGCATAAAGATGATATTTATTATAGTTAATTGTGGAGGAGATATCGTTGATATAAAGCACGAAAATAGGGGCCCAAGGACTGAACCTTGGGGGGTTCCTGCCTTTTTCTGATGCCACTGTGAGGTGGTGTCCTGTACAATCACACGCTGATTTCGACCTGCTAGGTAAGCAGAGAAAAATTTTATGGCTTCGGTGGCAAGAAGGGATTTTAGCTTCTTCAATAGGCTCGGGATATCTATGGTGTCAAATCATCATCATCTGAGGGGCAGATGACCTCGTAGTTCCGCCCCTTAAAACAACAATAACTAACTATCATTATCTGTCTTCTACTCCAGTTGCCCGGGTGTAGTTTACGAGCGCCCTCCACTTGCTTCTATCCATGTACTGTGCCCAACTCTAGGAATGGGTATTCCAAGATTCAGACACCTAGATATCAAGGGAAAGGCTACAGCCGCTTTTGAAAGTTGAGATATTTGAATATCGCGCTCCATTACTTCCAGAAGGAAATGGAAAGAATATGCAGCCAAGAGCATGTCAAGTGACGTAGCGAGTAATAGCAGAGGTCGAGACTATTTGTCGATTAAATAGTTAGCCATGGTGTAGAGACTTGAGACTTGGATCAGATTACTGGCACGGCCAAATGAAAGAGAATGCACTTAGTATCAAGTAAATCGGACCAGGGATACCAGAGATATGAGGATTTCTAGATTTCAGCGTGATTCAGCGTGACCCTGACCGTTTTGAATAAAAGCCGGCCGGCCCAAGCAACTTCAGCTCACTTCGAACCAAGCGCTTGCATAGCAAGGTGCTACTACGCTGAGCCAAGGCACATGGTTGCCGGATCTACGCAGAAGTTATTTTCAAATTGTGATAGTCACAAAAGTGCTGCGCTACATGTGGAACTTAGTAAGTTTCCGGAAGGGAGAATCACTAAGGTGATTGTTTTTCTACGGACACTGGTGAAATATTTTATTTCTACATGGACATATGCTAGACTTTGTCTAGAAAGTACTTTGTCACAGTCCAGTAATAATCATTCAATACTTGGATATTTTAGTCCAATTTTAGTCAGTTTCATAATTGTAACTTGATAACCACTCCGATCTTTCAGTATATTGAAGGCCAGTCTATCACGGTGTTGTTCATTAGCCGACAAGGGAAACTATATGTTGCTTCGCGCATGATAGATGGTGATAAGCCATGCCCAGGGAACGATCTTCAGAACAGCCGTTGATTGGTTTAGACTGTCAGTGTTTTCTTGTACTGAAAAGATTACCGTGAGTTATGTTACAACTGACATATTTGAGAATAGATCACTTAGATCTGACCTCATTTAAGCGAAATGCTATGGCTTTAATAGAAGTCAACACTAAAATGGATCAGCAGTTACTTCAAACTTCAAGTAATATCTCCACTATGTCGTGTTAGACAGATTGTGGGTATATAATGGCGGCCGATACAAGGATTATACGTGCTTGTCCGATAGGGCATGTATCTGGATAAATCTGGTACAGACCAGGTTCACTACGCTTCAAGACCAACGAGAAATGTAAGCCACTTTTGACTTGATACTATGCCTAGCTAATTGGAACAAACTACTTTTCTGCAGATGACCAACACATTTATTTTTCTTCGTATTTAAATCTTGCAATGATTTACGCAAGACATATTAGAGTTATTCTGAGTATTTTCAGCACTCAGAACAGTTTAGGATCGATGACCGAGCAGAACGAGCATTTATTTGAATGTTTCATATTTTTGGGTAATCACGGAAAACAGCCGATGTAACTGTAAAAGTTAATAATTATTTTTGTTAAGAGATGGATATTTTATCCATATTCGAAGAATCGAACATGTGGATTCTCACATAATGAAATAATAATTAAATACATTTAAAATAATATAACTAATAATAATAATAATAATAATAATAATCCACTAATAATAATAATAATGATTTTCATAACTTTTCTAAATAATTCTTGGATCTTATATTTTCTAATAATCACATTTATTGAGAGAGAGCCTATGAAGTAGTTTAATCATTTCTAGTTTGGAACAGGTGATTTTCCGAAGGAGAGTGGTTAGCGCAAGCCCGCATTCAACCAACATTACAGTTCTGGTTGAACAGTTAATATTTGCAATGAGCAAAGTATATTTTTCAGATAACACGGAGAGGCATGAAACGGGAAGCAAATGATATTTGTATCAATTAGGATGTTTTGTATTTATATAAAATCATGACGTAAATACACGTTCGAAAGTGAAATAAAGATTATCATAAGTATGGTAAATTCACGGGTTGAACTGAATGGTAAAATAAAATAAACTTGTAAGTTTATTAATCTTCCAGTGTTGATAACAAGCAGAGGCTTGATTTATTGTATAAATTTTGGGAAGAAAATTTATGTGTGTGGAGTAGTTGAAATGCCATTCCCAGGTGCGCATGTTTAAGCTGCAGGAATGAGGAGGTTTTTATTTGAGCATCAATCAAATAGCCGGTTCGATGACTCAGTGTTAAAGAAGGAGTATTGGAACTACACATTGCGTCGTATGAATGACCCGAAGGTTATTTCTTAAAAACCATCAGTTCTTATTTCAACCTTGTTTACGGATTCCATTAAGACTTTGATTTTGCTAGAACCCGGATTTGTCATGATAGTATTTTATTCTTCTTCAGAGGAAGACTTTTGCCGTTGTTGTTGGAATGTTGTGTTCTTACACAAATAATAGAATGGGCCACTGCCAATTAAAAATAATTCTTTAACCACGAATAATTTGAAGGATGTTTTCAATCCTAGTGCCATGAACTTAATGAATTTATTATGAAGCTACAATTCTTATTTCCGCATTCTGTCGAAGAATTGCAAGTTGTGAAAGTTACTAAAATGGCCACAAATATAAATATTTTTCTTAATGATGATTCCAAGTGGAGAATCGAATAGTTGAATGGTCCAACAATTTATTGATCAAGTTGATGATTCAGAAATCATATATTTTGTTAGGAACTTGAAGTTCATAATCGAGTCACTTCTCGAAATGTTTAATGTCATATGAACAATTAATTTTGTTGTGCTTCGCACAGTTCTTAAATGTTATGCTCAAGGTCAAATACTTTTCAGATGTTGTTATTAATATGTGTACATAATTTGTGTTGATTCAAAGATAATAATATTTTTTGACAATATTTTTTTTGAAACTGGAAAAACAAGTGAAAGTTAAAAATTCTACGAACAATTATTCTACGAGTGTTAATATTATGTAAAAATTCAACCAGTGAACTACAATATTTCCAGTAGAGACAATTAAATTTGAACTGGATTTAATCATAAATAATGGATATAGTTTTGGAACACAGTCTACAGGACTGATAATCAGACTTGTGTTTCCAAAGATAATTGTCCAATGTGTTGGAAAATTTCTGTACATTGTGTAAATAGTAATGTGGGTCGCCACACGTGAATGATGCTGCTTTGAGCATTTTATTTTTTTTGCAGTCAATTTTAAATTCAGAATAAAATGAGATAATTTTACATGATGTGTTATGCCCAGTTGAATCTCCTTCTATCCTTATTGTTGCATTGAGCCAAAAATCAGTAAAGCATTTTTTTCATTTGATGTCGTTTTTGCGATTAGCTTTAACCCATCTGGCGCTCCGGGATATTTTGACTCTCGTGCTGACTGATTCTTGGTAAAATGCATATGTGGTCGTGCGGACTCCGGTCTAAACGGGCACAGTACCATTCTTCTTTCAGGATTCTATCCCAGCTAACTCCCCTTGTTCCTATGTCCTCCTTCACCTGGTCTAGCTATCTCTTCCTTGGTCTTCCTACCGGCCTTCTACCAACCAAATGCTCTGCTGAAATCGAGGAGTGTCGAGTATTGTTACTTGTCTTTGGTCCATTGCTTGTCTGATGTCATCAGTCACCTTAAGTAAGGCAGTGGCTGTGCTGTGGCCCTTCTTGAAGCCAGACTGGGGTGGGTCAGTGTTCAAATATTCCAGTATTTGAGTTTGTACTAACCGTTCCAACACTTTGGAGAGAGCAGGGAGAATAGATACAGGGCAGTAGTCGGACGGTAGCAGTGGGTATGTTATCTTTGGAAGAGAGATCACATTGGCGTATTTCCAGATCGAATTGTTTAAACAATTAAAGATGTGTGTGAGAATGGGAAGAACATCACCAATAATGTAATGTATAAAGTTTATAGGTACATCATCAATCCCGCTCGCCTGGGATCTAATGGAATACAACACACTCTTAACTTCAGTAGAGCTTGCGTTACAAAATGCAAAGCTGGGTCGATCTGGTGGTGAAAATGATTGGCCGTGGTCACCACTGGTAGTGTTATCTGGGTTGGATTGAGTATCTGCATCTGTGAAATATGCATTTAGCTCGTCTAGTGGAATGAATGGAATAGGAAGTTGCTTCTGGATTTTCCCTATGTCCAAATCACCAAGTTTTTTTCCACGCTCTAGCCGTGTTTAGTCGGCAGGTTGTATCACGAACATACTTAAATTTAAGATTACGTAAAGTTTGCTTAATTTGGTTTCGAAGTACTCGGTAGTTTTCAAAATCATTTGGTAGACCAGAACGTTTGTATTGTCTGAAAAGATTATCTCTACGGGACATCATTTTCTTGACTCCCGTAGTTA
Organism: Meconema thalassinum; assembly: GCA_946902985.2. Lineage (NCBI taxonomy): Eukaryota > Metazoa > Arthropoda > Insecta > Orthoptera > Tettigoniidae > Meconema > Meconema thalassinum. The sequence goes on from OX336393.1 coordinate 305,160,681, forward strand.
ACCACGGCTTAGGGTTACGAGAAATCCTTATCTTTCTCATGGGTGCACGTTTGTTGTATAGTGCACGTATTAATAAGTTAAACTTGTTTACTTTTTCGTCAATGTCTTCCAGTCTCAATATGATGCTCCATGGAAGACTGTAGGCACCATATTTCAGTTGGACTGGGTCTATATCTTTTATATTTCTGCATGTAACATATTTAGTCCTGTACTTTGGAATGCAGAGTGAATAAGCTAAGTATATTAAGTCAAGGGTGAAGATAGCCGGCACTGGTATTTGACCATGAGTAGGGCCCGTATTTAAAAGAATGCATATGCAAATGCATATTTAGAACGTTAGTGCATATTTTGAACGTTAGTACATATATAGAGAGCAAGAGGAAGAATTAGAACAAGGTGGATCGATTCAGTGAAGAACAGCGTAAGAAAAAGAAATCTGGACTGGGACAAGATCGTGGAAGGAAAGTGGAGAAGTGCGATAAATACCCCAACCCGGCAGAAGCTGGATAAGGGGAAATGATGATGATGATGATGATGATGATTGTATATATAGATATATTTTTCTCTCATGTGTGATCGATTAATCGAAGATTTCTGAACGAAATGAAAAATTGAATGAACTCCCTATGTTGTACATCCCTTGGCAACACGATAAGCCTTCCCTGGTCAAGGGATGTGCTTTCAATGTCGCAATACGGAACAAGCAGGTAGATGGATAATGACCCTTTCACAACAGCTATTTCCTTCAGTCCTATGTACTTCCTCCTAACAGTAGCCTCCCAAGGTTTGCGTAAACAAATGCGTTCATCTGTTAACTTGCTCTTTGTCTATTGCAGTGTTTTACCAGATTAAACTGTGAAAATGCCTAAGGATAAGAGCTCTAGGTCATTTTTAATAAAACAGTGGATATCAGGCAATAGTGACTATACAAGTGACGGTGATGTAGTGTACTGTCAAGTGTGCGAGAAGAGTGTGAAATATACAATTTCCATTAGAAAATATGCATTGTCTGTTGAGCCTTAGTATATTTAAACACAAATAGTGCTAAATGTTCCGGCATAACTCAACAAGATGACAGTGTTTCGCCCCGGTGTGCTATTGGGCTCTTCAGTTGGTTAAAAGCACACCTCACCAAGACACTGTCTGGTGCACACTGGGAAGGCCATTGCAAGACGTATTTGATACATGTGTATCCGCGTCACGAGCAAGCCAGTGCACTATGGGAGTCGAAACTCCATTCCAAAGCAATTATAACCTTACCTTGGCATTGAATAGCACACCGGGGCGAAACACTGTCATCTTGTTGAGTTATGCCGGAACATTTAACACTATTTGTGTTTAAATATAAAAAAGAGTGTAAAATGCGTTAAAAAAATTCAAATTGAGCTGCACTCGAAAACAACTTCACATCTTAGATCAAAAGAACAGAGTAAGAATACGCAACAGCTACTTTTAACAGACATTAAAACACGGTGTGAAGTTAGTACATTTTCTGCTGATCCCTGTGAAGCTTTTGTATGCAGCAACATTCCACTGCATAAATTGAATAATCCACATCTACGCTAGCTTGTTGAAAAGTATTGTGCTAATCAAAGGCTGCCAGATGAATCTACCCTTAGGAAGAATTATTTACTTTCACTGCAAGCTTCTGTCATGGATTCGATACGGTCTGACATAGGAGGGAACTGTATATGGATATCGGTAGATGAAACAACAGATTCGTGTGGACGATACATTGCGAACTTCATAGTGGGTAAATTATGTCCAGAAGAACCTGGCAAACCTCATTTCCTTTCGTGCAAAGTGCTAGAAAAAACCTACCACGCTACAGTTGCAAGATTTGTTAACGATTCCCTGCGACTTCTTGGGCCTAGTGATCGGAAAGTGATTGTTAAAAAGTGCGCCTTTTAGTCACAAATGCAGCTTCGTATATGTTGAAAGCTGGTCAGTCTCTTGGAGTATTTTTTTTTCCAAATTGCATCCATGTCACATGTTTGCCCTTGGATTGCATCGTATTGCAGAAGAGATATGTACGCTCTCTCCATCTGTCAACAAAACTAATTTCAAGTGGGAAGAAACTGTTCCCGGCTCGTGTACAGTTGTACAAAACTCTCCTGCCTCAGATTTCTCTTCCGCTGGAACCTGTTCTCACAAGACGTTCTACCAGGAGTACTTTAATCAAGTGAAAGATGTAGTTACAAGTATTGACGATAGTCATACTGCGCGTGTTCGTGAAGCAAAGTGCGCATTTGAATCTGAAACTGTATATCAAGATATCAGTTTCATCCATGTGCATTATTCGTCACTTTCGAAGGCGATTAAGGGCCTAGAAACTCACGGTGCACCCCTAAACGAATCCTTCAGTTAATTCAGAACACCATTAGTTCTCTAAATGGTGTCCCTGGTGAAACTAGAGAAAACGTGAAAAGAAAACTCAGTGCGGTGTTGGACTCAAACCCAGGACTGAAGAAGATTCAATCGAAAAGCAACTACGAGGACTGTTTTTTTTTCAACCTCCGATGGGCTATATAAAAATAACAGATTGACATAACAAACTGATTTTATTACTAAATGTTTGCTTGTTTTGCACTTATGTTTCAACATAATCGTCAAAACGATTGAAACATTTGTGGTATCGTTGCACCAGCTTTCCAATGCCCTCTGCAAAGGTTTCTGCCGCCACTGAGGTGGGTACGTCTGGACAGTCTCCTGAAGTTCTTCCTATTTGGCTAGGCGTTGCCGCCTAACCATACCTGCAATTCTCGAGAAAGGTTGAAATCATTTAGTGCTGGCATGGACTAAACGGCGGATGGTCGAAAACTTCCCATTTTAATTCTTTGAGAAAGTCTATCGTAACGTTGGCACAGTGCGGTCGTGAATGATTTTCACCTTTTTCGAGAATTGAAGATATGGTTGGGCGGCAACGTCTCTCCAAAAATGAAAAACTTCAGGAGACTGTCCAGACGTACCCACCTCAGTGGCGGCAGAAATCTTTGCAGAGGGCATTTGAAAGCTGGTGTAACGATACAACAAATGTTTCAATCGTTTTGACGATTATGTTGAAACATAAGTACAAAACAAGCAAACATTTAGTAATAAAATCAGTTTGGTATGTCTATCTGTTATTTTTATATAGCCCTTCGGAGGTTGGGGGAAAAAAAAAAAAAAAAACAGCCCTCGTACATAAGTGAAATCAGGCAGTCTTTACCAGAAGAATGTTCAGAGCAGTCAGTGCCAGTGTAGAAGTATTGCCCAGTTACGTCCGTCGACGTAGAATGATCATTTTCAGTATATAAATTAATTCTGTCCGACTCCGACAACAGAAAGTCATTGACTCCTGAAAACTTGAAAAGCTATTGATAACCTACTGCCATGAACATTTTGCAAGGAATGAAACATGTGTATCAATGCAAAGCTGAGTTAAAAATTAAATTTTACGTTTGGTAAGTGTATTCTGTTTTATTTTTAGTGCATATTTTCAACATTTTTAGTGCATATGTGTATGCATATTTTTGTAGTTATTAGTGCATATGAATCCGGGCCCTAACCATGAGTCACTACGTGGGTTATTTGTTATGATGAGATCAATTAGTGTACCAGTATGTGATGTGTAGCTTACTGTGCTTACGAAGTTAGTTGGCTCAAGTGGAAGTATCATCATGTCGCTGGAGGAAAATAGATCTTCAAATTTCTTTGTTTTGTACATCTTGGTCATGAATAAAACTTACAATTTTCCGCCTAGTCAATTGTAAGTTTTATTCTTCATGGTTACTGTCAATACGGAACCTGAAATGAATAATATTTCTAACATCTTGGTCAGTAAGTTAGTGTTAAAATCTCCTAAAATAATAACATGTTCGTAAGATGGTAGTAAATTAAGCAGACTGGTTTCAAACTAGGAAATGTACGATACGTCGATACAGTAGGTGGGTGGTAGATAATACCTTTCAATTCAGCTCGCTCAATGTTACCTCAACAAACATGAACTCTGTCCTCAGAAACTCGAAGGACGATGATGAACAAATAACCTTGCTTTTCAGATCATCTTTGCAATAAAGAGCAACACCACCTCCCATTCTGTCGGTTCGATCATGGCGATGGGGATTATATCCTTCAAGCTGAACCACACAATTTGGAAGTGAATCAGACATCCAACTCTCAGTTATTCCTATTACATGAATATTGTTCTTAACTTCTAGTACACGTCTATGAACTTATTCCTGTTCCTTGCCCTAGCCGATTAATGTGTGACTTTAGTTCCACAGGTGTGTTGATTTGTAGTTTTCTGCCATTATTGAGGTGGACAACAATTCAGCCGCCTTGTGTGGATACATTACGTAATCCCCAAAATTTTCGTGCTTTTTTTGAAATGTCCTCTAGTTGCAGTAAGGGATTCAGTTATTAATAATGATGTGTCTTTCAGCAACCGCTTGGCACACCAAACACGATCACTTCGGTGGTATCGTTTTAAGGGGCGGAACTATGAGGTTACCTGCCCCCACAGCAAGAGAGGGTATGGATGATAGATGAATATTTTATTTAGGACAAGCTGTCCCCGCATGCGTTGCAATGCCAATCAAAAAAATGTTGGCGTTGTAATTTTGCTTAAAGTGCTTTTGGATACACAATTCTTTTTTCTTTTTTGTTATCTGCCTCTAAAGTGTTGTAAAATGGATTTACTAATTCAGAAACATTCGTGGGCGCGTGCACAACAACTCACCAAAGTTTCATCACAATTATATGAATGGTTTATGAACGCATATGAGACTTTGTTGAAACGATTCGGGCGCCATCTCTCATTTGTTGAATCTACTTGTGCGCTGCCTATTGTAAAATGGATTTACTGAGTCAGAAACCTTCCCTAGTGTGTACACAACAACTCACCCAAGTTTCATCGCAATCGGATGAATGGTATGAGTGCAGACGGAACTTTGTTGCAACGATTCGCGCGCCGTCACTCATTTGTTGAAACTACTCGTGCACTACCTATTGTAAAATGGATTTACTATCTATGGCATGTAAAAGATCCTTCCACTATCTAAACTTGTGTGAAGCTAAATTTCTTGGTTAGATTTCGTTGAAACACTCTATCAAAGTTCCAACGTTCACCACTAGGTGTCAGTGACATCCGGTAGCCAAAGTTGGAACTACGTGAAATTGAACAGAACTTGTAGCTCACCCCATGGGTGTCCGCTTGAAGCAGCTACAGTCTCTGGCGAGTCGAATATGTCCTCGGACACTCCCGGCACTAAAAGCCATACGCTAAATAAATAAAAGATACAGTCAGTCTGAGAGACTAGACTTTATATCATTTCAAATGACGCATGCTACAAATGCTACACATGTTAGTAAGGTTCAGGAGGGCTTCTCGCTTCGCTCTTTCAACAGACTCCATTACCCATTAACTTAGGCTTCCCGCGCGGGGAATGGAGAGTGTGAGGTGCACTCTGCTGCATGACGACATGCACTCGCCGTCTCCGTATCATATAATGCCAGACCCCAGGAGTAAACTCAGACTCGGTGCATATGCACTGAACAACATGATGACGTCATACACGCGGTAACCGTAACGCATAACGGTAGACCAAAGCATATCGATGAAGTCGACAAGATCATTTGAAATGATAAAAAACTAACTCAGAAACCATCCCTGGAGTGTAGAGATGTGGGCCGGGCAAATGCCCAGTGGGCAGGACATCTATAAATGGACATATGCCCGGGCATTTGCCCAAAGCAGTTTTAAGCGCCCAAAATCTGGGCATTTAAGAAAACTTCTTTTTTTTTACTGTTTACTACTTGTAATTGTTACTAGAGCATCTAAAACATAATAAAAACCATTAATCAAAGGTACATTTCATGGATAAACTAGTAATGCCTGAATATTGCTATTAATAATTTAGTCATCCTGTGTCAATGTCGTCAATAACATCTAAATGAGAATTATGTATATCTGGTTTGAATAAAACATTGTATTACTGAGTTAGGCCTGCAGGCCTATTCATTTATATTTAGGAAAATTAGGTAGGAGTTTGATTATGGTGTGAATAGTGGCTTTGGGAGGAGGGTGGATGGGCAGCCATTGTGCTATGATCTTGGAATGGGGGTAGGGTGGTTGTGGCCTTGAGATTGGTGAGGCATACTACCACCAGCAGCCCATTTAGTTGTGAAGTAGAGCTGTCTGTTGAGTGGTTGAGTCTGAGATAACCTCACTTCTTTCTTCTTTTAAGTGTTAGATTAAATCATTACAAAATGCTTAGGAAAAAAGGACCTATTTGGAACTTTAATAATTTGAAAGGGAAAGGAGTATGTTGTAAATATTGTCATCATCATCATCTTCCTTCCAAGTATTGGGCCAAATGTCCTGTTACGGTCTTGCACTATCGCTCCATCTCTTCATCGGATGTCCTATAGATCTATTATCTATGTGGCTGGTAGCGAAGAATCTCCTTTGGTAATCTTCCAGGTTCCATCCTTTGGACATGATGCTTCCAGTTCTCTTGGTAGTCACAAATGTATGTAGTGATTGGTTTCACTTTTAGTTCCTTCAGCACATCCTCGTTTCTCTTATGATCCCATTTAGTATAGCCTGCTGTTCGGCGCATAAAGGTCATTTCGCGTGCTGTGAGTCTGGAGATGTCCTGAGATCTTAATGTCCATGCCTCGCTGCCATAGCATAGGGTTGATCTGGCTAATGCGTTATACAAACGCAAGCGTGTATGCCTTTGGACAAGAGATGGCTTCACGACGTGATTGATGATTCCTGTTGTTCTGGTATAATTACTTATTTTTGCAGTTATGTCTCGTTCTTCTTGAAAAGATAAATGATATCCTAAATACTTGAATTCGTTAACTCTTTCTAAAATTTTACCATCCAGACAAATTTTACTGGGGATAGGGTCCTTACCCTTAAAGGCCATTACTTTAGTCTTTTCTGTAGAAATGCACATGCTGAATTTTGATGCCACTTTCTGGAGGTTGAATACTGACCACTGCAGATCATCTTCAGATGCTGCTACCAATGCAACATCATCAGCAAATAGCATAGCGTCTAAATTTTTTAGATGCCTGCTGATAGGTATTGAACCATGTCTTTCACACCTCCATTCCTTTATTATAGCATTCATGTAGATTATGAATAGCAATGGAGAGAGTCCACAGCCTTGTCTTACTCCTCTGCTGATTGACTTCCACTCGGATTTATGATTACCGCATTACCAATATTGCTGTTCTGGAAAAGGCTCAAATCAACAGCATAGAATCATCCATAATGGGTCGCCAATTTAGATGGATTGGTCATGTCCATCGGATGGATGATGTGAGATTACCTCGTCAAATGCTATATGGTGAGTTATGCTATGGCACCAGACCTCATGGTGGTCCTAAGAGGTGCTACAAGGACCAATTTAAGCAGACCCTGAAATTGACAGGTCTTGATTTACAAACCTGGGACATGCTGGCTGAAGATCGCTCAACTTGGAGCCGTACCATCTCGGATACTGTAAAGACGTTTGAAAGGGATCGACGCACACATGAAGAGGCCAAGCGTCAAGCTAGGAAACTTCGAGCAGCCCAACCACGCCCTCCTCTAGCAATACTATGCGACTTGTGTGGTCGCTTGTTCCATGCCAGGATTGGACTCTTTAGTCACCGTAAACACATCCACAAACTGGACTGAAGGAAGAAGATTTATACTCGGATTCGAGTTAAAGCCGATGATGATGATGGATGATTACTTAACCTTACTGCAATAAGAGTACCACTATACATGTTGTAAATGTTATCAATTAACTGTTGGGGGACACAATCCCTGGCCAATATGCCAATAAGTCTGTTTCTGTCAACAAAATCAAAGGCTTTCTTAAAATCATCAAATGATATGTGTTTCCAAATTGAACTCCCTGCATTTTTCGATCAAAATTTGTATGGTTAAGTAGGCATCTGCACATGTGCGACCTTTTCTAAACCCATGTTGTTCATTCCCAATTACCTCAGAGTAGCTTGCCACGGTGGGTGAGTGGATATCGTGTTGGTCTACTAACCCCAAGACCCCCCAGGGGCTCACATCTAGTGGGACGTGGGTTGCCGACCACGGGACCCAGCTGAGTCCGGCATTGCTTCCACTTACTTGTGCTGGGCTCCTCTCCGTCTTCTTTCCTATCGACCTCCCTTGATCAACTCTTGTTCTCTTCCGACCCCGACGGTATGAGGTTATCCGAGGCCTAGGGACTCTTTCACTTTCCCGCCTTAATTGGCCCTTGTCTCCTCTTTCCTGATACCCTCCTTCTGCGAGGGGTCAGCTTTCTTTTTCTTTTCCTTTTACATCCTGCCTTGTGCTCAAGGCCCTTAAGGAGGCAGGGTGTATGTAGTCCCACCACTTCTGGTGCACCCTTGATAATGCTACACCCTCAGGGGCTCACATCTGGTGAGTTCGGGAGTTGGTGACCCCGAGGGATTCCTGAGCTGGGTCCGTTTTCCCCTTGTCCCCTACCTTTGGGGCGGACCCTCTCCTCTCCTCTTTTCATTATATTTCCTTTTCTCTTTAAGATTCCCGCACTGTTTTTGTTACTTGGTTCACCGTGTATCTAAATTCCCTTTTAGTGATTTTTTAAGGCATTTTTAATCTACTTTGCATTTTGTAAGTTTTTTCGATCTAAATTACATCTCGCGATTGTTTTCAACCTCAATTGCATTTTGTAAAGATTGACAATCTAAATTGCTTTTTAGTAAGTCTTTCAATATGGTGGAGGGACCTTTGTGAGTATTTTGAATTTCACTTGCATTTTGTAATTATTTTCAACCAAAACAGCATTTCGCACGAATTTTGAATCTAAATTGCATTTTGTTTGGTGGGCATTTTGCACATATTTTGATTCTCAATTGCATTTTGTGGGTATTTTGAATCTCAATTACATTTTTTCAAGTATTTTCATTCTAAATTGCATTTTGTAAGTATTGTCAATCCACGTGAGTCGTTTGTATCTACCGTACATTTTGCAAGCATTTTCAATTTCAATTGCATTTTGTAAGTATTTTGAACCTCAATTGCATTTTGTACGTCTTTTCGATCGACGCTACATTGCATTTTGTACGTATTTTGAATATAGCCTACGTTTTATGGGTCTTTTTCAATCTATTCTTTTTGTGAATCTTTTCGTTCTAAATTCCCTTTTTCAAGACCATTTTGAGAGTTGTTTCCATCTGAGCTCCTTTTTGAACGTATTTTCCATCTCACATAATTTTCGTTTTGGTTTCCATTTCATTATAATTTTCGCTATCACCCAGATCATTAGGAGCCGATAACCTAGATGTTAGGCATCTTAAAACAACAATTATCATCATCATCACTAACCCCAAGATTGCAGGTTCGCTCCTGGCCGTGGTAAGTGATTTTTTTTGAAGGGCGGCAAAAATACGATACGCATGTCATACGATGTTGGCATGTCAAAGAATCCATTTGAATTCAGTAGGCCGAGTTCATAATGGCAAAATTAATCTCAGGAGTTTCCGCCAACACAAATTTCCTCATTTCTCTACTAGAAAGCGCTATAGTGTTCAAGGAGCTTAGATATCTAACCTCCTTGATTTTCATAGTCAAGGAACAACGAAATTCGACATGCAAGCTACCCTCTGGGTGTCGAATAACAAAGCTTGCACCCGGCACCCAAGGCCATACAATATTATTATTATTACCTCAGAGTAGTGTTTCAGTAATTTTTCTTTAACAATGTTTGCAAAAATTGTGTATCCAGAGTTAAGTATACTTATTCCTGTATAATTTTCCAAATCTTTCATATTTCCCTTCTTATGAAGAGGAACAACTATTGCCTTTTGTCAATCTTCTGGAGGCCTGTTACCCATCCAGATTAAATTCAATAATCTGAGAAATCTTTTCTTGAAGGCATCGCCTGAATATTTCAACATTTCTGCATTTATTGAATCTTCTCCAGGTGTTTTCCCATTTCGAAGTTTCCTCAAGACCTGTTCTAATTCTTCGAGTGTAATATTTTCCGAAGACTTGTTGTTAGATCCTTGTAAAACAAGTTGTTCGATATTTGGACTCAACCAAAGGCTCTGAAAATACTAAAGCCATTCTTTGTGAGATATTGCGTTAATTTTTACATCTTCTTTTACTTCCCTATTTAGGTTTTTCAAAATGTTATAGGTTTGTGGTTGTGGTGTTGTTATGCCAGTCTCCAGGTACGAGACAAAGTTTTCCCAACTTTCCCTGTATTTCTTTCGAACTTTTCGTTTTGCTATTGCTCTCTTATGATGGTATTCAATTTTATCTTCTAATTTACCAGTTGACAGAAACTTTTTATATGAATTTCTTTTTTTGGAGATTACTTTTGCAATTCCTTCGTCCCAAATTCGTAAATATTGTAATATGGACTATTAACAGTCACATTGTAACAAAATGGAAAATCACATAAAGAAGTGTTTTAAGTGCCCTCAGGATCTTTAAAAAAAGTGCTTCAGTTAGGTACTGTAACGTTTATTAATGCCCCATGTTGGTAGCGACAAAGTGTAACGGTTTGGCTGCCCCTAACTGTTGGGTGATAAATGTAACTGTTTACCTTTGCCTAAGCTATGTTGTTTTAATGGGCGCCAAGACCTCAACGCAATGCTGAAATCTAAATTTGTATTTAACAACGTCTAGCTCTGGTAGAACACCTTCAAGAATCTATTCACTCAGATCGTGGTATGATTTGATCATTAACCCAACAAACAATTGTATCAGGAGAAGGAATTGGTCTATATCTAATGCTACCTACTGAAAGCAAAGATTGCATTGTAAAAGAATTGAATTTATTATACGAGGCACGTCCAGAAAGTAAGCTCCGTTTGGTAATAAAATTGAATTGTGTACAGATACAGAAAAAATATTTATTGCACAACATTCTACACCTCTTAAACTACTTTTCCACATAACTGCCGAACTTTTGCTGGCATTTGTCATAACGTGGCACAAGTTTTTGGATACCTTCCTCATAGAAGTTTGCCGCCGACCGTAAACGAGAGTGAAGACTCCCCAGTAAGATATTCTACCGTTTAGCCACCACTGTTAGGCAAATTGCGTATGAGGTCAGGAGAACTCCTAAACATACGCAGTTCTCCTGGTAAGCACGCAATTTGCCTAACAGTGGTGGCAAAACGGTAGCATATCTTACAGGGGAGTCTTCACTCTCGTTTACGGTCGGCGGCAAACTTTTATGAAGAAGATATCCAAAAACTTGTGCCACGCTATGACAAATGCCTGCAAAAGTTCGGCAGTTATGTGGAAAAGTATTTTAAGAGGTGTAGAATGTTGTGCAATAAATATTTTTTCTGTATCTGTACACAATTTAATTTTATTACCAAACGGAGCTTACTTTCTGAACGTACCTCGTATAAAACAAGTATAGCAAAATTAATAATAATAATAAGTTTAAAATTTAAATTGGAGCGTTGTGATTTTAATATTACCGATAGAAAATTACGTGAAAACGGAGTCTGATAAATTATTGATTTTACTCTTATTCCCAAGCTATGACGTTACTGAAATATGAAATATAAAACAAAGAGAAATGAGAGATTGCGTATTTCTGCGTCATTCGCGCTTACCACTGGAAATTGCCAAAGCATTTCCCTCGTACTGGATGATGCTGTGTGCTTCCCCCAGTCTCCTGGATTTCGTCATCTCCGTCGATATTTGATGATATACTTGTAGATTTGGTGACTTTATGGTCCTAACATTGGAGCCATACCCTCGTACCACCACACTGGTTAAGTTTTAAACAGATAGTTTTCCACTCCACGGAACATTGGAGCGACACACACTTGGAACCGAACTAGTCAAGTCTTTCACAGATTGTTCTCGTTCCACGGCGCGCCGAACGATATATGCACACGTCGGCTCCCCACCTCGGTACCAACTTCCAGCTTACGTGGTCTCCACTGATTGGCTGCACCCCACGTGCTACTTCCCCTTCTCTGGCTCATTACACACGGCACGCGGATGATGAAGTCGATTTCCGTTCCAACTATCCGCCTTTTCTTGACGCTGCGACCCAAGCTTGCGTAATACTTCTTGACAAGAATCAGCCTGTACCTGAATTTCCAGTGAGTCATGTCTCTCATAATATCCTAACTGACGAAACTCCGTAAAATTCCGTAATCACATAATTTTCTATGATATTGTCGTTCGTAATAATTTGCTTGATAGCGTTTTCTAAGACATAGAAAACCTATCTGTATGCTTATAATTTTTATAAAATGCTCCGAAAAATATCTTAATAATATATATATATATATTTAGAATTTGGCCAATTATAGACCGCTTTGAACCTAAGACTACGGTACATTGTTTCGTTTTTTCTTTTCTTCCCAAAACTTCTTCATACGTTGGCTGATGGCCTGCCTCTGTTCCGTTGATAACACTCTCCGTGGTTGATGTGGAACTTGCAGAATCGAAAAATCTGCAGTAGTGATCAGTCGCCGGAATTCCACCCTATTAGAAATGATGTTATTTGTGATCTTCAGTTTTTGCAGATCACACCTTATCTCTTCCAGCCATCTAGTGGTGTTTTTTAATTTGGAGATGTAGTCAAAAATTTTCTTAGTTAGCCTGCTACTATCCATTCTATGAAGGTGACCATAAAATTGTAGTCTCCGTCTTTTAATTGAGTCTGTAATTTTTTCCACATTTCGGTAAAGGTCTTCATTTTTTCTCTTCATCCAAATATCTTTATTCTTTTGGGGACCCAAAATTTTCCTAAGTATTTTCCTTTCTTTCTTTTCCAGTTCCTCTTGTTCACCTCTTTTGTTCAACGTTAAACATTCTGATCCGTATAATACCTCTGGTTTAATTACAGTTGTGTAGTGCCTGATTTTTGCCTGGAATGAAATTGATCGTTTGTTGTATCTATGTTGGGTGAGTTTATAGGCATTTTCCATCTTTCTGAATCTCTCCTTGCAGGATGTGTTATCAAGTCCATTTGACTGGATCCATTCTCCCAAATATTTAAATTTATCAACTTTTTGAATCTGTCCATGTTGAGTTGTTAGATATTTTTCTCCATTGTGTCTGTGTTCAATATATTTGGTTTTTTCATACGAAATCTGAAGACCAGTTTTTATTGCTATTTCATGTAGGGTTTCAACCATTATTTGTGCTTGAAATCTGTTTTCTGAAATGATTGCTATGTCATCAGCAAAGGCAAGACATTTCACCTCAAATCTTCCTTTTCCTTGCCCCAAATGGACCCCTTCAATGTTTCTTTCGCATAATTTAAGTTTCCATTCCTTCATGATTTTGTTTAATATCAAATTAAATAGAAGTGGTGAAAGCCCATCACCTTGTCTAACTCCGGTTTTGATTTGGAAGGGTTCTGAAATGTCGTTTAGAAATTTAACTCTTGAGGTTGTATTTGTTAGTGTTTGTTCAACCAGTTGTCTGGTATTTTTATCTATCCCTAATTCTGCTAGCGTTAGGAATACAGACTGTCTGTCTATTGAATCATAAGCCTTTCTGAAATCAATGAAAGATACAACTGTGTTGAGGTTACGTATTGTTCTGATTCTAAGGATTGTTTTGAGATTGAAAATTTGCTCTGGACAAGATCTCCCTTTGCTAAATCCGGCTTGGTATTCGCCGATAGTATGTTCTGCTTGTTCTTCCAGATTGTGTAGCAGTGCTTTAGAAAGAACTTTGTATGCGATTGGCTGTAAGGAAATACCTCTATAATTGTTGGGGTTTGTCTTATCTCCTTTCTTGTGCAAGGGATGGATTATTGCCTGTTTCCAATCATTTGGAATTGTTCCTTTTTCCCAACATTCCTTGATAACTTTGTGTAAAGCTTCAGCTACAAATTTACCACCGAGTTTCAACATTTCAGTTAGTATCCCATCCTCACCAGGTGCCTTATTATTTTTAAGATTGTCAATATATTGTTCTATTTGTTGGACAGTTGGTGGTTCTGACAGAGGGTTCTCTTTTTGTGGTGATGTAAACTGTAGTCTTTCTAAAGGTTCTTCGCAATTAAGAAGTTCCTCAAAGTATTTAGCTAGTAACTCGCAGTTGTCTTTATTATTAGTGACCAGTCTACCAGTTGAATCCTTGAAATGGAGGTTCATTGGTTTGTATCCTTGGATCTCCTCTCGAAATACTTTGTAGAATTGTCTGGTGTTGTTCTTTTTAAAATCTATATCTATTTCTTCCAATCGCTTCTTATCATAATTACGTTTCTCTATCCTCATGATTTTGGATGTTAGCTTTCTGATCTCTACAAAATTAATCCAGTCATCTTCTCGTTTCCTGGAATTCCATAACTGCCAAGCCGCTAATCTACGTTCGATCGCTGCATCACATGTTGTATTCCACCATCGGTGTTTCCTTTTCCTTGGAGGCTGTCCCAATTCTTTGGCTGATTCTATCATTACATCTCTGATCTCTTCCCAGTTACTCTTATCTTTAGTATGCAGTTTATTGATAATAATAATAATAATAAATTAATAATAATAATAATAAATTAACATGAAAAATTCTCTTGGCTGAACAATTTGCCGCGTAAATAAATATAGACTGGCTTCCTACTGACTTATGCCAGTGGCATAAAAACCCCTCGAAAAACACGTTACAGTACAATAACAGTGGTTGAAAAACCTTTTCGAAAGAAAACCCCCTTATGAACCTTTACTAATTAAAGTGGATGATTTCAACAACAAATCTGTAGTACCAAGCACAAGCTCAGCCTCAGAACCAAAATCAAGTTCTTTCATTGAATTCCTACAACTTCCGCAGCCTATTTTGGCCTCAACTCCTGTTTTTATGGATAAATATATAGAATACATATTATGTAGATACATATGGCTAAAATAATATTTATATAAGCGTTGCATTATAAATATGTTTTTAAAAGAGGTAAATGCCCAAAATGCCTGGGCATTTACGGGTTTTGGGCATTTATCCTGGACATTTGCCCGGACTTATAAATGCCTAGACATTTTGCATCACTACTGGAGTGTACACAATAACTCACCAAAGTTTCATTGCAATCGGATGAATATTATATTAACACATAAAGACATACATACAGGGTCTCCCATGTAAAGTCAGACCGTCAGGCGGCATTTTCACTCTCCGCTACAGCGTCTACCCCAGCCGAGCTTATGTCGCACCCTCGGGCGGGATTGTGTTTTGCGTATACAACCTTATATGCAATCTTACCTTATAAAACATGCTGGAAGTGTCGTCCTCGTATCTGGTAACCACATTCTGGCTGATGCGAGTAAATTTTGCTACTGTAATGTTTCTGATTTATTTACAATTATGTGAATCTGTGCCTGTGAAGGCGGCACTTCACCACGATATTGATGAACAAATGCATCGCATACCGTCGAGCCGACTCGTACTAAAAATGACATCTGTGCTTCTTTAATAATTAAATTTTGCAGGAAGCTGTTGTTTATGTTAACTTCTTATATGTGTGCTGACACTTCACACCCTTGTTGATGAAAGTTCAGTGGCCTTGATTAGCTCGCCTCGTTAGGTTGAAGTTTTCAAGTGGACTGGCAGACCTCGTATCACCAATTACAGGAGAAATTTTGACATTGCATTTCGCGCACTCGGCGTAAATATTAATGTCTCAACAGGCTGGTCCATCACAGTTATTAAGACCTACAGATTCCGAGTTCAAGGAGGATATAAGGGAACTATTGAATGAAGAGTGTAGTGATAGAGAAACTGTAAGAGAAACTGGCGATATTTAATGACAACAATGCACATTTTTGTTTTGGCATTGAAATTGTTATTCGGTAACACGGTATTGTTTTGTAAGCTTGTATTCTATGGCATCTAAGTTTCAGTAAGAACTGTACGTAAGATTGTATATGTGCGACACAAGCCAGGCCGAGGCCGCAACATAATCTCGGCTGGGGCAGCTGCCGTATCGGAGAGTGAAAACGCCAACTGACGGTCTGACTTTACATGGGAGACCTTGTACATACATACATACATACATACATACACTTACACAGACAGACTATCACGTAACATTCATTTTTTTAAATATATAGAGATTTATATTTTCGAAGATCTCTGTACTTAATTCCTCGTTAATTCAAAGTGTGGCAGAAAAAGAGGCCTTTGAATTACAGATTTTCTAATTAACTGAACCAAACCCCTCCGCCAAAAACACCCAAAGGCCCTAACCTTGAGACCAATGGAAACATGCATTTTTACTGATATGCTTGTTAGCAACTCTTGATTAATATAATTTGTCCAACAGCATCATATTCAAACACAGTGGTATGCAGGGAGAAATCTTTGGATGGCTTGAAACTTAACCTATAACACTCATATCGTTAAAACAACCTCTTTCGTATCGAAAAATATTACAAAACAGCGAGAAGTCAGCGGAGAATGAAAAAAATAATTAAATAAACGCGCACAAGTAGTGCATTAAGCATACAAATACATTTACACTACATTCATTTATATTTCACTTTGTTCCAGTCTTATGGTTCTAAGCAGGTCTCAATTGTTGACTTGGATAGTTTTTTGCATCTTGTAATGTGGTATCGATCACATGGGCGTTCACAAAGATCACACACACGTTTCGTTCGGCTCGTGATGGTTCTTCACCTTGCATACTCTGTGGTGGTATCCGTGCGTTGCCAAAGAGTTCACGAAATGGTGCAGGTCTTGGTTGGTTTCCATCCATGATCAATTCACCATGGCCTCCGTTGCATAGAAGTCTGGCCATATCTCTTTTGACTTTTGTTTTCTCACTTCCACTTTTTCCCCCCAGTTTTTAGTAATAGGTGGATTATATCTGGTCCTGAGATATTCCATCAGAAAAAAATTACATTATAGGTATTATTCATATAATAAAGAATACCTTTCAAAACATATTTGTAGTCATCATGGTCAAGCTCGAGAAGACATTAGTGGCCAACACAATATAAACATAACCTTTCTCTTCTTGCTGTAAGAAGAATAAATAAAACTGCATAGAACATTCCTGTTTAATAGTGCAACCAAATGAAACTTAGAAATGATTTTCCCCAAAACATCGTATTATCAGCCATACTAACTTTCACTATACTATTTCTGTCTTTTCAATACAATATGAAACTCAATTCAGAAAGAATCTCCGTCGATCAATACTCGTATATTTTACACAATTAAAATGGGAACATGTTTCGGACTTATACAGTCTTTCTTCAGCCCTGTACTATCAAGATTGTACAATCAATCAAAGCGTGATGTCACGCTTCTTTCTGAATTAAGTTTCATATGTCATTTGTCAATATGGGCCTAACAAAAATTCCATTATGGAGTTAAATACGGACATTTTCAATACAATTTGTTATAATTATTTTATTTTAAAATTGGGACATGTTTTCAAACTGTCAACTCCGTTCTTCTTCAGCCAATATACAAACCATTAAACATGGATAAAACACTTATAAATACACCTAGTCCATTAGACTTAAATATAAAATTGACACTAACTTAATTATTATTATTAAAATTGACATTGTTAAAATAAGTTGCTAAATATTAAAATATACACTTAAAAACAAGTTGAAAACATTGATCTATTTGTCCATTGATTCATATCTGATGATCTACTGTGTCCTAAGGCACCTCTTACTTGTTAATTTAAAAACTCTTACAATTTGCGAATATTCCTTTCTATTGTTATTTTGATGAGACAAACTGTAATTAGTAGTGTACCGAATTCATGTTATTTAAATTAACATTGTTAAAATAAACTTGCTAAATATTAAAATATACACTTAAAAACATGTTAAAAACTTGATCCATTTGGCCATTGATTCATGCCTGTTGATCTGCTGTGCCCTAAGGCACCTATTTCTTGCTAATTTAAAAAATTGTTAAAATTTGCAAATATTCCTTTTTGTTGCTGTTTTGATGAGACGGAAACTGAGTGGTGGTCAGCATTCTTCTTTAATAAAACTGCTTTATAGTTGGAAACATCTAAAATGAAAAGTAGGGTTTGTATTATAAAATGAACCCAAAACCCATTTAAATATGTAGTGGTATCTATTACTGCAAAACATCTTACTTTATTAAAAACTGATGATCGATGCCTCCCTGTTACGTATTGCATCATTTGAACAGCGATCATTTCTAAGAAAATACAAAGTTATTAATCTTATATATATAAAAAGAAATGTCTGTCTGTTCGTCTTTTATGCGTTTATAAACCATTCATCCGATTGCGATCAAATTTTGGTGAGTTGTTGTACACACTTTCGGGATTTTCATAGGCATAGTTAATCCATTTTACAATAGATAGCGAGCGAGTAGTTAAAACAAATGCGTAATGGTGATGCGTTCATATACAATTCATCCGATTGCGATCAAATTTTGGTGAGTTGTTGTGCACAGTCCAGGAAAAGTTATAGGCGTGGTAAATCCAATTTACAATAGATGGCCCGCGAGTAGCTTCAACAAAATGGCGTGCGTTTGTTTCAAGAAAGTCCCACATGCGTTCATATACCATTCATCCCATTGCGATGGAACATGGGTGAGATGTTCTGTACACTTCAGGTAAGGTTTCTGGCTTAGTAAATCGACTTAACAATAGGAAGCGCACGAGTAGATTCAACAAATGAGCGACGACGGGCGAAGCATTTCAACAAAGTCCCGTATGCGTTCATACTATTCGTCTGATAGCGATGAAACTTGGGTGAGATGTGTACACTTCAGGGAAGGTTTCTGGCTTAGTAAATCCACTTAACAGTAGATAGCGCACGAGTAGATTCAACAAATGAGCGACGACGGGCGAAGCGTTTCAACAAAGTCCTGTATGCGTTCACATACCATTCGTCCGATAGCGATGAAACTTTGGTGAGTTGAGTACTGTCCTGCGAAGGAGTATGAATTAGTAAATCTGTTTTTCAATGGGTGGCGCACAAGTAGATTCAACCAATGAGTGACGGCACGAAAATCGTTTAAACAAAATCCCGTATGCGTTCATATGCCATTCATCCGATTGCGATGAAACTTTCATGAGTTGTTGTGTACACGCCAGGGAAGGTTTTCGCATTAGTAAATCTATTTTACAATAGGTAGCGTACAAGTATATTCAACAAATGGGTAACGGCGCTCGAATCGTTTCAAGAAAGTCCCGTATGCGTTCATATACCATTCATTTTTTTTGCGATGAAACTTTGGTGAGTTATTGAGCATGCTCCCATGATTATTTTTTTTTAGATAGTATATCAATTTTACAACAGTTTAGAGGTGGTTAACGGAGAAAGAAAAAAATATTGGGAATCCAAAAGCTCTTCAACAAACAAAGTTACAACGCCAACACTTTCTTTGATTGGCATTGCAACGCATGCCGGGTACAGCTAGTTTTGCTATATTTATTAATCCTAAAACTTTATATAAAACATTGACTTCTTACGTCTGCGCGCTTATCTTTCAAGTGTGAGTTGCTTGAGATGCATGCGACATGTGACACACCACAGCCTTTTGCTGTACTGTCTGCTTGTTAAGCGGGCGTATGCTAGGCCGGCTGAGCAGCCGGGAGGTCTAGGGGAAGGCTGGAGGTGGGGGCAGCTGTCATGTGTACTGGTGACGCAACTCTCCCGGTAGCCACGCGGAAATACATGCTAGCCTCTAGTGTTGAACTACTAATAACTTGAATCATAATATTATGTTTATCATATTATAGAAAGCCCAACCGTTATCTTTAATTAATTTTGCTTATAATTATATCAATTAAGGTGTCAAACAGGATGCTTGTTTCGAAATTAATTTAATTGAGATTATGAGCCGGATTGATTCTTTGAGCCGTGTTTATTTCCAATTGTTCCAGAATGTTCATAATGGATCCTTTATTCTCATAATGTAAAATTTTCAAATCATTTTCAATATTAGTAAATTTATGGCCTGTTTCCTTCATATGGGTTCCCATTACTGAAAATTTCCTATGTTTAATTGCATTTAAATGTTCTGCGCAACGAATGATGAAATTACGGCCTCTTTGACCAATTCACATTCATTACATTGCAATCTATATATGCCTGGCCATGAAAGCCAATATACCGGTACCATATTTTTGGTATATGTTGAAATGATTAGTGCGCCAACATTCATTTGATGAAATGACTCTCATTCCATTTATTGTTAAATGGATTTACCAATTCAGAATCGGATGAATGGTATATGAATGCATAAAAGACGATCAAACATTCATTTGTATACAATATATAGAGATCATACACTCACCGGCATAAAAAGCGAAACACTACGAATTTCAGACAAAACTCAATGTTGGACCACTTCAAACCTGATACAAATTGAATGTTGTGACATTGCAGCGATATGGCAATTTATCATGAGTTAATTAGCCAATTTTAGAAGCTTCAGTGCAATAATTGATAAACATTGTTGATCGTGACAATTACAGCACCGATATTACTGTTTCCCGCCTTTGGATAAGAATAACCACAGGCCGCTGTCGTAAGGTTTATTGCTGTGAATTCTCGTGCCGCATATTTTTGTGGACATTACGGCTAGTCTATAATAGTCATTCTTGCTTCTAAGTCAGATCATAATGACTCTTTCTCCTGAAAACGCAGCAAGGGCAGTGGCATTTGTTTAGAATGGGCGCAGTATACGCTATGTGGCAAACGTTATAGGCACGTCTTGTTCTAACGTGTACAGTACTGTTAAAAGGTACAGAGAGGACAATATCTACTCCAGGAGGCCCAGTTCTGGTCGTAAGAGAAGCAATACTGAGCGTGATGATCGCTTTCTCGCAATGCAAGTTCTTCGTGATCGACACACAACAGCTGTGGAGGCCAGAAATCACTTGCAGCAAGTATGGGGCACGAACATCCGTGAAAGGACAGTAAGAAGGAGGTTGTAAAAAGTGGATTTACAGTCCAAGAGGCCCACCACAGTACCTCTCCTTAGACGTGAGCACCATGTCACTCGGATGCAATTCGCCAACGCCCATCGAATCTGGACTGTGGAGCAGAGGAGCTCAGTGCTGTTTACGGATGAAACCCGATTCTGTTTGAGGGCACCGGGTGGGAGGGAGTATGTGGAAGGCTCAGGGAACGTTATTCAACCTGTACCTTCTCTGCAAGGACACCGTTCAATGGAGGCTCTGTGATGGTCTGGGCCGGGATTACCACGGATACGCGAACGGAGCTTGTGTTAGTTGACAATGGGCGCCTGACAGCCCACCGGTACATCAAGGAGATTTTAGTACATCACATCGTGCCTTTTTTCACCTGTCATTGGTGAGAACTTTATCCTGAAGCATGACAACGCTCACCCACATGTTGCAGTCTGTGTACGTGAGTACCTGGATGAAGAAGGAATAGAGCGCATGGTGTGGGCTGCTTGTAGTCCCGACCTAAATCCGTTTGAGCATGTCTGGGATATGCTTGGGAGATGTGCTAGGAGTCGTTCTCCTAACTTCGAGCTTATCTCTAGGAAGAATGGGAGCTCATACCACAAGAGAACATTCGTGATTGCATCCTGAGCATGCCTGATCGAATCACAGCTGTAACTGTGGCTAGAGGTGGTAATACCCGTTATTGAGCCAATGGAAATGTTGTGCAAACAAGTGGACAAACGGACTAAGTCATAAAGTAATCATTCGTAATCATACAGTGTAACGGGTTGGAGGACAGTACGATGGATTCCAGGTTTAGCCGTTTCCAAATTTGTGTTTGTGCACCGTTGTGATTGTTATGATAAATAATTTGTATAAATTATTATGCTATTTAGGGTAATTAACTTATGATTCATTGCTATGTTCTTGTAATGTCATAATATTTGATTAATACAAGGTTTGAAGCAGTCTAACATTGAGTTTTATCTAAAATTCGTAGTGTTTCACTTTTTATGCCGGTGAGTGTAGTTCATGTGAAAGCACAATTCACTCGTCAAAATCAATATTATGACTGAGGTCTATAGTTGTTTAAAATTGTTTGAAACCATCTAATTTAACAAATGCTAGTGATTTGGCTGGACTTCTTGAATGAAGTCCGCTTCGTTGCGTAGTTTTCCTGGTTGTCAACGCGGAGGCCTGGGTTCGATTCACGGCTCTGCCAAGGAATTTAATTCTGGTCTGAGGGCTGGAACGCGGTACACTCAGCATTGTGAGGCAAAACTGAGAAGAGGGTCCGATTCCTACCTCAGACATCCTGGAAGTTGTTTTCCGTGGTTTCCCCACACTTGCTCTAGGCAAATGCCGGGATGGTATCTAACTTAAATCCACGCTGCTTCCTGCCTGAATTACAAATACACACACTAGTACAGACATCACAGTGATACAGGTTATCAGACAAATTTTACACACACCCAAGTACAAGGGGCTACATGACAATGATGTTGCAAAGCCCCAAAAATAATCAATAACAATTTGAATACGAAAGCTATAGAAATAGGTGTTACGTGGTTTCTCTAAGGGTGTGAATAAATTCCTAGATCTTGAATACTAGAATGGGTTGTTGTCCTGTTAGATTTAAGTACTGGGTATGTTCTGAGATGTTGACAAACTCGTGGAAAAACTGGGGCTGTAATTCAAAGAGGTAAAATATTCCAGAGTAAAGAGTAAGCATAATTTGGAAAATTGGAAAAATAACACTTCCTGGCATGAGCTCAGTAGCACTGTTTATGGTCCTAACTTTCATTATAGAATGGTCAAGTCTTACGATAAAACAAATTTTAAGGGTATGAGTATTTTTTTTTTTTTTTTTTACAGGTGTGGCACAAAATCATTCAAACCTTTTCATGAGTCCTCGACAACGAATCCCCGGACTTATAGAAGGACAGATATACACCTACCCTTCAAAACGATGGCGCAAGAAGAGAAGACAGTACCTAATGAATTTTATGCAACCTCGACGGAAAGAAATTGATCCAGAGGCAGATCTCCATACTATAAGCACTGTTGAGAACCCGGCTGCTGTATGCAATGAGGACAGCAAGGAGAGTATTGGGCTCAAGGAAGAGCTGCCTAAGGTAAGATAAGATAACTGTAGTGATATGTACAAGTGAAAATGATTGAATTATTTTAACAATCTGCCCTGTGCACAGATTTTGAACATTTAGTAGTTCTTTGTCAGCAATATACATTAAAAGATATAGCAAGCAAAACGTAATTTGAAGACATTTTCTCAAATTTAAACAGCTAGAGCTTCAGTAAAGAACATAGCTTACTTACTTTTTAATTCATGGGTATAGTTCTTTCTTTTTTCCATATCATGTAGTATAATACATTCCGATACCTAGGCTCACGATTGAATGGCGACAGCTCTGTGAATGAAGATGTGCGAGCATAAATCAATGCGACTTGGATGCGATTCAGAGATGTCAGCGGTGTTCTTTGTGATAAGAAGATGCCTATCCGCTTAAAATCAAAGATATACCGCACAATGGTGAGACCAGTTGCATTATATGGTACCGAGTGTTGGCCAGCACCTAGAAGTGCTGAGCACTCACTTCATGTCATGGAAATGTGGATGCTGAGAAGATTATTACACATTTCTCTGCTTGACCATATCCCCAACACAACGATTCGACATACAGCTGGCGTGGCTCCAATCAATGAGAAAATGCAGGAATGGAGACTCCGTTGGTATGGGCACGTTGTCCGTGCACCACAAAGTTCAGTCATCGGCTCGGCCTATCATCTAAAGGTCGACGGCCAGAGACAGCGTGGGAGACCAAAATTGCGGTGGCTCGACACTATCAACGCCGATTTACGATCAGAAACTTAAAATCGCGCAAAGCATTAGATCGCAAGAAATGGCGTGCATTGATCCAAAAGGCGAACCCCGTTCCTACGGGATGACGCTATGAAGAAGGAGAAGAGATGTAGTATAATTTAGAGAATAAGGGTGGTCACTGACTGGAGTATTATGAACCTGTATGGTCCATATTGGTAAAAGAGTAACGATTGGAATACAGCCAACTTGCCTAAAACCATCGCCGTCTGCTATCCTCTAACGCCTCCCCACTTCACTCCAAACAGCGAACATGCAGGAGTACTAAAATGCTCCACCACTTACCTCGCAGCGCTAGCAAGCTGATACTCCAGTCGCTCGTATCTGTTGTTGTCATCTAAACTCGATGAATCTTCCGACTAGTTGGCTTTGTGTTCAGATATTTAACGTGTTCAAATCGCTCTGTCATTTCACACGCGATCTTATCAATAAATGCTGGTATTGCAATTTTACAAATCAACTTACTTAGCACTTCCTTGTGGCCGCTGTCAGACGATGATTCGCACATCATCAAGGGGGACTTACTCAAAGCAGGCAGAACAATTGCAGTCACGTGTTCACATATTCGGGTGGACATAAACTTTGCAACAGCACACACGAACTGAAAAATTGTTGTCATAATCCACACTAGTTGTTTACTCGGATAATGCAGCTTATCAGAAGTGTCCCTCTTGTAAATTAAATCCGTCATTGGGGAGCTAAATTTCCTTCTTCCAACCAGCTGATAACGTAGTTCACACTGAATTTCCTTTTGAACTTGTTGCACTATAAATCCTCCGATGTATGTCATCGATGCTTGTTCCATTGTGACAAATCCAAGACCTGAAAGTTTATGTAATTAATAAATGCGTTCAAATGATGTTTTAATGTAATAAAATATTTATAATAAATACTGTAAAATTTCTACTTACGTGGTGGTTCACTGAGGTTGTTTAATATACTCTTGACTGAATCAGGAATAGAAGTCTGCTCTTATCTCAGGTCCCTGCAGGTCCTTACTGGATATAACCATGTTCGCTAGGCCTTCTTTGTTTCTTCGTGTATGGGATGAGACGAGGGAATAAAAGCCGGATTTCAATATTCGGTTCAAGCTGAATATTACAGCCCTACAATCTAGCATGTCATTGCTTCCCGAGATATGTCTCAATTTGCTAAAGAATTTCTCTATGGAGTCACTGCTGAATGCCCTTGTCAGTACGAAATGAAATCCAAAAGATAACGTACACACAGAACGGTCGAAGAAGTAGTCAGTAGAATAGCGTCATAAGTTTCTTTACTCAAAAATCCCATGGCCTTTTCATGGCTCGATTCATTGATCTTGGCTAGATACGACGGAAATTCCTCTTCTAACCATAAAAGTCTCTCGTCGCTCATGTCGAAGAAATGCATTTTATCGCGATGCTGACTAAGGTTTGTACTACTTACATCGTGAATTCCAAACCATTTCTTAATTACTTTTAAAAACGTAATAGTTGCACTGCAGTTCTGAAAGACTTGTGCTTTAAAATGAGAAGAATTGCCCTTCAGGCATTCCAAAGCAGTTATGACTTCCGTAGAAAATACTTCTCTTGCCCTTTTTACGTTCATTTTCTCAAAGTTGGTCGGTGCAACATGCTTTCTTGTAAGGAAGGGGACGGGTTTGATTATTTCCTTGGACTGCAGTTTATATAAATTTTCTACATACTCTCCAGTTATTTCTTCATGTCCATCTGTCATGGTCTTTTCTAGGAGACTGTTTCTTACATTCTTTAAAATGTGACACTGATCGAAAGCCAGAAATAAAGGCCTGTTTTGATTTTCAGGATGGCATATCTGTGGCTTTATTTCTTTTCCACTCGACAGTCTTCTCATCATATTTACATTAGTTTTATGATTGTCAGTAACTAATCTTAAAATCACAAAGCCACAAGTTTCCACCTCTTTTATTACTGACAGAGTTAGAGTGTAAAGTTCCAATCCCGAAAGTCTTTTAGAGAAGAAATATGCCGAAGGAATTCTGTAAGTGGTAGATAAGCCACATATCAGGAAGCACTGTAGGTTGTTTGCAAGAACCGTCCGATTTTCTTTTGCAACTGACGGATTGGAACTGTTTTCACACCTGAGAGCGTCGGCATGAGTAGAGGTGTCCTGTCGACCGAAAAGTGTATCGAGTTTCTTGTCGTACTGCAATTGCTGCTTAATTGACATCTCATCAATAATTAGAGAACACATTTTTTCGACTTCGTTCAGCCTTTCAGACTCTAGCAGTAGCCTGTTTTTCACTAAGTCTGTTACTCCTGTTTCACATGAAGTGTACCCTATATAACGGCTAAGTGTGCTCTTTGATGCTAATTTAAATAAATTAATTCTGGCGAAATTGTATCCCTTAGGTGAAATGAATTCCCATATTACACATTGCTTTAGGCTACTGAATCTTCTGTCCATCTGGGTGATTTCTTGTTATAGTTTACAATTTGCTCTAAAATGAATGAACATTTGGAATTGGAAGGGTCATGCTCGTTAATATTTAGTATAGATTGTAAAGATGCATGGTATTGATTATCATACTGGTGTAGTTGTCTCTTTTGGGATTCTAGTTCCATTTCCAATTTCTTAATTTTATTATTGGCACGCCACAGTTTTGCTCTAAGTGAAGATAAATATCTTCCAGCGTCAGAGAATTTATTACGTGCGTGACTATCTGTCTGAACTTCAACAGACTTGTTACCATGACCTCGCAATCCAGAAACTTGGCCATCGTAAGGGATATCAACTGATTCAACTCCCTTAGTTAAATAGGTCACGTTGGCTATGGGCGTGATGTCATTACTATTGTTACGGCTGTGAGTTTGTGTCATCACTCGCCGCATGAGTCACAACTGCCCCAGGGCTGGGCTGTGTCCTGCCTCCTGTATTGCGCATGCCTTATGCATCAGGGCTACTAAGACAAAGGGGTAGTCCAGAATATTCGTGACTGGACCAGCGATGGAAACCTCGAGAAGCCGTGAACCCTGGATGGATCTAGAAGCATTTATTGAGTCACCGGCCTGCTATATAAGAATGCAAATACATTTGCCATTGGAAACAAATGTTTTAAATATCCGTATTGATGTTAGAATTAAACGTTTAAATTATACGCCAAATCAATACATAAACAAATATATATTTTATATATTAGTACATGTTTCGACCCACAGTGGGATCATCCTCAGCCTAGAAAGACAATCAATTAAGAATTGGAAAACTAAAATGGCATATGCGCCTTAAATCTAAATTAAAATGAAAATTAAAGATAATAATTGATAAAATATAGTAATAAAAATGGATATCCTTACAAAGTAGTATTAATTAAATAAATATAAGATTGGTCTTTTAACAATAATTTTAAAAAAGTAGTTAGAAATAAGAACTATTAGACGGTGAGTGTAAGAATGTTAAGCTTTAAATTTTTTATCAAAATATACATAAAATAATTTAGAAAATCAATAAAATAATTCAGCTCGGCCCTTGAGTTAAATAACTTGAATCCTCTTCAATACGGAGACTATTAACGATTTTAAAAGGTGCCAACCAGTATTATGATGACATGAAATAACCTAACAGATAGGAAAATAAACATGTCAGAAAAACGTATATAAATAAACGAAACATAATTAGCCAGCATATGAAACTGATAAAAATCTACTTTAAATGATTTATTATCACCTACCTCGTTGTATGGGATGTAGAAATTGGGAAATTCGTACAAGAATTTGAGTTGAAATGCCCAATATGGATATGTGGCAATTCAAATAAATGTCCAAAACGTTGAGAAGAGAAACCGGGATTCTTGAGATGGAATTGGCAAATTTTAAAGTGGAACTTCTGATACCGCAATTCCATCTCAAGAATCCCGGTTTCTCTTCTCAACGTTTTGGACATTTATTTGAATTGCCACATATCCATATTGGGCATTTCAACTCAAATTCTTGTACGAATTTCCCAATTTCTACATCCCATACAACGAGGTAGGTGATAATAAATCATTTAAAGTAGATTTTTATCAGTTTCATATGCTGGCTAATTATGTTTCGTTTATTTATATACATTTTTCTGACATGTTTATTTTCCTATCTGTTAGGGTATTTCATGTCATCATAATACTGGTTGGCACCTTTTAAAATCGTTAATAGTCTCCGTATTGAAGAGGATTCAAGTTATTTAACTCAAGGGCCGAGCTGAATTATTTTACTGATTTTCTAAATTATTTTATGTATATTTTGATAAAAAATTTAAAGCTTAACATTCTTACACTCACCGTCTAATAGTTCTTATTTCTAACTACTTTTTTAAAATTATTGTTAAAAGACCAATCTTATATTTATTTAATTAAAACTACTTTGTAAGGATATCCATTTTTATTACTATATTTTATCAATTATTATCTTTAATTTTCATTTTAATTTAGATTTAAGGCGCATATGCCATTTTCATACCTGCCAACTTTTACGGTTTATCCGTAAAATTTACGGAAATTGCAGCATTTTACGGTTTTACGGATGAACGGTGTCATTTTACGATTTTGCGGACAAAAATTTGAAACGATAATTTACATTCGATAATACCGCCCACTTCCGTACAATCGATTGTTTGCGTGGGTCGAAGGCAAGTCCACGATAGTCGATAGCTCGTTCTTTGATATGATTCGTACTTTTAACCGTGTGATGGTTGTGTCGTCATTTGTAATTGAATTTGAAGCCGGGATAACCGTTCTTCCATGTGTCGACAGGCTCTGCTTCGCATATTCTTTGTTCCGCTCCGTTCGCTCGTTGCGATTTAAACCATATTCTTTGACCACGTTAGTTGTTCATTGTTCGCGAAGTTGGCGTTCCTTGAATGTTTTCGTCTCTTAAGGTTATGGCATATTTTAATGAAGCGTTCGAGTTTTTGTGCTATAACTTCGTAGTTTCTTGTATTCCTTGGACTAATTACATTCGTTCCACGTGTGTGTGTGTGTTTTTCTACCATGTGCATATTCTTTCTTCACGAGGTTGGCGTCGTTTTCATTTAATGGCTTTGTGTGTCTTGACATGTTTTAATGAAGTGTTGGCAGTCTTTAAGTGTTTTATGTTATAATTTTATGTGACGTTCAGTGATCCAGGTTCCTTTCGATGTTTTAGTAGATATCGAGAATGAACAAATCCAACAAGAAACAGTACTTCCAGACATTTAAAGAATCATACTCTGTTGATTTTCCGTGCATACTAAAATCAAGAAAGGGAGAAAAATTTGCCTTTTGCACGGTATGTGGGTGTGATATTAATATTGCACATGGTGGAAAAAACGATTTAAGTAATCATGTGAAGTGCGGTAAACACATTAGTTATGTTAAATCGAAGGAAGATAGCAAGAAAATCAACACCTTTTTTGCTAAGTCTGGAAACGTTGACGGTGACGTAATTAGGGCCGAGTGTCTGTTTACTTCCTTTTTGGTGGAACACAATGTGCCCTTAAGTGCGGCTGATCATGCTGATGCTTTATTTAAGAAGATGTTTCCCACATCAGAAGTTGCAAAGAAATATAGTTGTGGTCGCACGAAAACGACATGTATTGTAAATAAAATGGCAAAAGATGCATCTTCTGAAGTTGTTAAGGCCTTCAGAACGGACCGGATACAGATAAATCCCTTTTCTTTTCATCAGTGAGAAACTACTTTTATACTGCCTGTGACTAAATCATCAACAAGTTTCCACTCAAGGATGACGTGTTAAAGAATGCTCAAGTTGCTAGGTTAGACAAAATTGAAGATGCACAGTTATCTTCCATTCGTTTTTTCTTGGAAAAGTTTCCTATCATGTTATGCAAGGAAGAGAATGAAACTACAGATGAGGTGGTGAATGAGCTTCAGAGGCAGTGCACAGCTCTTCAGGTAGATGACACTTTCGCTGCACATCAAGATGCTGAAGGTGATTCCAGTTGGGCACGAATATCAAGAATTCGTGGAGCCGATGGACTTCTTAAGTATAACCGAATTTCTAGAGTATTGCTCTCTATTCTCACCATACCCCATAGCAATGCAGAATGTGAACGTTTTTTTTAGCCTTGTGAAGAAAAATAGAACACAGTTCAGGTCATCCATGTCCAATGAATCTCTGGAGTCTATTTCTATTTTGAAGACCAGGAGTTCTGGTCCCTGTTATGACAAAACATTTTCTCAAGACTGTTTGCAGGAAGCTAAAAAGGCCACAACCATGACTTAAAAGTCGAACTAGCATGTGATTTGCAGTGTGTATTATATTATTTCTTGCCTGTGTTACGTTAAACAAGTTTTATTGTTTAAAGCCTTTTTCAATTATCGTATATCAGCTTAATCTATCAAGGAAGTCCTGTTATGTCTGCTCCAAACCAATATTCACCACGCCTGCTGCTGATTAACATGGATTTCTTCTTGATTGTTATGTTCATCTACAAATCATGTAAGTAGATATGATTTCATTGAAGTATCTTGTTTAAAGCATGAATTATTGTATTTTGTAGCCCAGAAGTATTATTATTTTCGTCAAGCCGGGGTATGTCGAAAATCGTTATTTTTTTTGTCGCGCGTGAGTTTTACTGATAGCCCTTTTCAAAAGTTGGCAGGTATGCATTTTAGTTTTCCAATTCTTAATTGATTGTCTTTCTAGGCTGAGGATGACCCCACTGTGGGTCGAAACATGTACTAATATATAAAATATATATTTGTTTATGTATTGATTTGGCGTATAATTTAAACGTTTAACTGCTATATAAGTGCGACCTGTCTAGCAGTTGGGGTTGTTGTGTTTTACGAGCTAGTGCGAGCGATTATCTTGTGCGACAGAAGTGTGGTGACGAAGTGCTGTGCGAGTTACGAAATCCAGTGACATTGTTTCTCCAGCTTGTGGACAGCGAAATAGCCTGCAGCAAGTGATCGTAAGTAATTGTGGTCGGTGAACATAAAGGAGAGGAGCAGGTAGTTTCTGTCAAGGCCACCGTACTCATTAGGACGGATTAACTTCTGTGATCTGTTGACAAGTGGAAGGGCCAAGAGCGCTCAAGGAAGAGACTTGAGGAAACTGGAGTAAGGCTCCTATAGTAAAGCCATCATTACTTCCGACTTGACGTTTCAGTGTTAGCCTAGTGTTATCTAGCGGTCAGAAGGAAAATTACTTTAACTAGACAATCACAGGCATCCATTCAAATCGATATATCACGATATATTGAGTGTTGTTCGTGATGTCGCGATTTAGCGAACGAAACTCTAGCCTAACACTGAAACGTCAAGTCGGAAGTTATGGTGGCTTTACTATAATTGCTTGTATTTGCTGATTAGTGTAATTTTCTGGCCACAATAAAGTTAATTATTTCTTTAAGCAGTAACTGGTGTTGTGCTTTGTACCCCCACCGTAATCCAGTTAACAAAGGTGCCACTAGGGGGTGGCACGTAACAACTGGTGTCAGAAGTGGGATTACGAACTCAAGCACAACACCTGACGGTCCTGGTTTCAAAACCCGAGCAGGTCATTTTCTCTAATTTTCCTGTGAGTGCATGCCCTTTACAAGACCAACAACTAAAATGGAGGAGAAATTGGTAGCATTGCTAGAAAAGTTAAATGGCATGGAAACCAAGATGGAGGACGGCCAGAAGATGTTAGCCGAGGACCTAACTGCCAAACTAGAAGATGGCCAGAAGAAGTTAGCCGAGGACCTAACTGCCAAACTAGAAGACGGCCAGAAGAATTTAGCCGAGGACCTAACTTCTAAATTAGAAGACGGTCAGAATAAGTTAGCAGAGGACCTAACCGCCAAATTTCTGGATGGCCAGAAAAATCTGGAAGAATGTCTGCTGACGAAATTAGAAGAAAGCCAAAGGAAATTAGAACAGGGTCTGCGTGAGGAAGTCACGGCAGTGGAAAAGAAGTTCGACGCCTTACAAGTGGAAGTTGCCGAGCTGCGCCAACGCCCGTTGATGGGGGTGGAGGAGAAATTCAACGCCTTACAAAAGGAAGTTGCCGAGCTGCGCCAACGCCCACTGACGGGGGTGGAAGAGAAATTCAACGCTTTACAAGAGGAAGTTGCCGAGCTGCGCCAACGCCCGCCCACCGTTACACCGGGAATATCAGGAACAGGACATAGCAGAGTGACGCCCCCAACCTTTGACGGAAAGGTCCCGTGGAGCACCTACTTACGTCAGTTCGAGGCGGCCTGTTCCATAAATAACTGGAACAACACTGAAAAGGCTACAGCTCTCATTGTAGCGCTGAGAGGTGACGCCCTTAACGTCCTTCAGGCCATCCCGACTGGATCCCAGGACTACGGTTCACTGATCGCCCATATGGAGCCCCGATATGGAGATAGCCATCTTCAGCAGGCCTACCAGATGCAGCTCCGGACCTGGGTACAAAAAAACGCGGAAACCCTGCAGGAGTTCGAGATGGACATCGCACGCCTCGTAAGGCTCGCCTACCCAACAGCGCCGGCCGACTTTCTGGAGCAGATAGCGACGCAGACTTTCACCGACGGGCTACGGGACTCGGACACTCAACAGGCGCTGCGACTCGCGCGCAATAAGACCCTGACAGATGCGCTGAGCCACGCACTTGAGTTCGAGACGCCAAAACGGGCATCCAGAATGCACGCGCGGGTGCGTCAAGTGGACGTCGACGAACCAGTAAAAACCAACGAGACCAAGCCCCTGGCCGACGAATTAATGGAGGCGCTAAGCCGTTTCTTCGATAGTCGCGGTACCACCAGCAAAAACGTAGCCGAACGACATCCGGAGAGGCGGCCCGGAAGAGGACTACCGACCTGCTGGACCTGCCGTAAGAGAGGCCACCTGAGCAAGGACTGCGGTGATCGCCGCCGCCAAGGGTTTCCGTCTGGACAGTCAGTCGTAGGGAAGCCGCGCGGCCCAGGAAAGCAAGTATCAGCCAGCCTAGGGGGGCAAAGGTTGGCTTGTGGCAGTCGTCAAGTCCCGGCAGTCCAAGTTCGTGTGACGCAGTTACGGAGGGATAATAGCAGCCTGATGGTCGACGGAGTCGTCAACGGAGAGAGCTGGCCCATGCTAATCGACACGGGAGCATCGAGGACCATCGTCAGCCCCACCGTGATCCCGAAGTGGAGAGTTCAACCCACACAAAGGAACCTCCAGCAAATAACCGCGACCGGAGACACCGGTACATGGCGAAGCATCACTGGAGTTCGTCATTGGTCGACGGGCGATAAAGCATCCAGTGCTTGTGGCCGACGTATCAAATGAAGTGATCATTGGACTGGACTTCCTGGACCAGAACAACATCATCTTGAATCTGAGTACCAACACTCTGCACTTCGGAGGTGAGGAACTTGCTTTGCAACCTGCGCACGTGTCCATCACCGCACGACGAGTAAGGCTGAGAGAAGACGTCATCGTTCCCGCCAGGACGGAGGTCAGCGCTGCCGTAATTGTCGACGGAACTGCTGAGGGAGTGGCGGCTGTCATCGAGCCGAAATATGAGGACATCCAGACAAAAGGATTGCTAGTTGCCAAGACTCTCATCAACACGACGTCTCGGCCGTACGTCCGCCTGTCCAACCTGAACGACTACGACATTACGGTTCACCGGGACACCAACCTAGGAGTCTGCGAGCCCGTTACCTGGATTGGCCGCATCACAGATACGACGGACGGACACCTGCAGACGGACAACCGAAGAAGACGCGCCCTGCCAGAAGAACTACAGAAGCTGTACCAAGGATCCCAGGACCATTTAGACGAAGAGCAATCGCGCCAACTTCAGGACCTGCTACGCGAATTCCAGGATGTCTTCTCCGTGGGGAGCAAAGACTTCGGCAGGACAAGCTTGGTCCAGCACAGAATCGACGTTGGGGACAGCGCACCAATTAGGGCCCCATTCCGACGTGTCCCACTCGCCAAGCAAGCCGAAGTCGACCGGATGGTAGAAGAGATGAAGGAGCAAGGGGTGATCGAGCCATCACATAGTCCTTGGAGTTCTCCGGTCGTGCTTGTGAAGAAGAAGGACGGTTCCACCAGGTTCTGCGTGGACTACAGGCGGGTGAACGACGTCACGAAGAAGGACGGCTACCCTCGACCCTGGATCGACGACACTCTGGACACCATATCAGGGTCAAGATGGTTCTCCACCTTGGATTTGTAGAGTGGCTACTGGCAGGTGGAGGTCCACCCTAAGGACCGCGAGAAAACGGCGTTCTCTGTGGGCAGCGGGCTCTGGCAGTTCACCGTCATGCCATTCGGTCTGTGCAACGCCCCTGCGACCTTTGAAAGGCTAATCGAGTCCATTCTGAGGGGACTACACTGGAAGACCTGCCTGATATACCTAGACGACGTCATCGTTCTGGGGAGGAGCTTCGAGGAGCACTACAGCAACCTGAAGGAGATCTTGTTGACGCTACGGGCTGCCCAGCTGAAGTTGAGCCCCAAGAAGTGTCAGCTCTTCCAGAAGCGGGTCCAGTACCTTGGGCATATAGTCTCCGAGGAAGGGGTGCGCACCGACCCAGAGAAGACCGCAGCTGTGAGGGAGTGGCCAGTTCCGAAGGACAAGTCCCAACTACGAAGCTTCCTGGGACTCTGCACTTATTACCGTCGCTTCGTGAGAGGATTCGCCGACATCGCCAAACCTTTACATCGACTGACTGAGAAGGACCAACTCTTCACTTGGACAGCAGAATGCCACAGTGCCTTCGAACAACTCAAGCAGGCTCTGTGCACCGCACCTATTCTGGCCTACCCCAAACCTGGTACAAGGTTCATCGTCAATACCGATGCCAGCGACTTTGGCATAGGGGGAATCCTGTCGCAAGTAGTGGACGGCGAGGAGAGAGTAGTGGCCTACTTCAGCAAGGCCCTGTCAAAGCCAGAAAGGAACTACTGCGTCACCAGGAAGGAGCTGCTCGCCATCGTGAAGACCATTGAACACTTCCACAAGTACCTGTACGGGCAAGAATTTCTCATCAGGGCCGACCATGCATCCCTGCGGTGGCTCCTGAACTTCAAGCAGCCCGAGGGTCAACTCGCGCGGTGGTTAGAGAGGCTTCAACAGTACAACTTTGAGATTCAGCACAGGAAAGGCCAACTGCATTCTAACGCCGCCGCCCTGTCACGAAGACCGTGCCCCGAAGACTGCACCTTCTGTGCCCGAAGGGAGGAGAACACCAGGATACAGTGCCGACGGACTACTGTGGAACTTCAGGGGAACTGGAGCCGCGAATCTTTCACGCGGGCACAAGCAGAAGATGATGACCTGGGACTGATAGCCGAATGGAAGAGGGCCTGTGTCCCCAGACCCGGGTGGAACATTGTGAGTGACTGCAGCCCAAAGTTTAAGTCCTACTGGGCACAGTGGGACTCGCTGATTGTAAGGGATGGCCTCATCTGCCGCGCCTGGGAGAGCACCGACGGGAAGACATCTCGGGAACAAGTCGTCGTTCCAAAGGCTATGACGGAGGAAGTCCTGAAGGAAGTTCATGGAGGATCATCTGGTGGACACCTAGGGATAAAGAAGACCCTGGAGAAGCTGAGAGAGCGGTTCTACTGGATCGGATGCCGAACAGACGTGGAGAACCACTGCGCGAGGTGACACGATTGCGCAGCCAGCAAGGGCCCAGGACGAAGACGACGGAGTCCACTGAAGACCTACAACGTGGGCGGCCCCATGGAGAGAGTGGCCATCGATGTTGCTGGGCCATTCCCGTTAAGCGAGGCAGGGAACCGCTACATATTAGTCGTCAGCGACTACTTTACCAAATGGCCGGAGGCGTATGCGCTCCCAAACCAAGAAGCCGCGGCGATTGCGGAGACCCTGGTGAAGGAATTCGTCAGCCGGTACGGAGTACCCCTGGAGCTGCACTCCGACCAAGGGAGGAACTTCGAGTCGCAGGTGTTCCAGAACCTATGCCAGCTGCTGGGAATCCGGAAGACAAGGACAATGCAGCTACACCCTCAGTCCGACGGGATGGTAGAGTGATCCAATCGCACCATCGAGAACCATCTCCGAATTGTCGTCAGCGAGCACCAGAGGGATTGGGACAAACATCTTCCACTATTTCTCCTGGCCTACCATGCCGCCGTGCATGAAACCACCGGGTGCACACCAGCCCGGGCCATGTTTGGGAGGGAGCTCCGTCTACCTGTCGATCTTGCCTTCGGCCGACCTGGGAATGATCCGATCCCGGTAAGCCAGTATTGTCAAGAACTGGTCGACCAGCTGGAGGACGTACACGCGTTCACGAGGAGGAAACTACGGATCGAGACCGACCGAATGAAGACCCGATACGACCAGCAGACGGATGCCAGCGAATTCCATGAGGACGACCTGGTCTGGCTCTTCAACCCATTACGGAAGAATGGCCTGTCACCCAAACTGCAGAAGTCCTGGGAGGGCCCGTACGGAGTC
This sequence comes from Meconema thalassinum, assembly GCA_946902985.2. Taxonomy (NCBI): domain Eukaryota; kingdom Metazoa; phylum Arthropoda; class Insecta; order Orthoptera; family Tettigoniidae; genus Meconema; species Meconema thalassinum. Next base: position 305,196,836 of record OX336393.1, read on the forward strand.
GTGAAACGGATCAACGATGTCGTCTACAGGATCCAGCGGAGCCCGAGGGCGAAGATGATCGTTCATCGAGATCGCCTGGCAGCCTACGGAGGGGCACAGATGGACCAATGATTGATCGGGACGATCAGCCTTTTTAGGAAGGGGGTGGTGTTAGGGCTGTGAGTTTGTGTCATCACTCGCCGCATGAGTCACAACTGCCCCAGGGCTGGGCTGTGTCCTGCCTCCTGTATTGCGCACGCCTTATGCAACAGGGCTACTAAGACAAAGGGATAGTCCAGAATATTCGTGACTGGACCAGCGATGGAAACCTCGAGAAGCCGTGAACCCTGGATGGATCTAGAAGCATTTATTGAGTCACCGGCCTGCTATATAAGTGCGACCTGTCTAGCAGTTGGGGTTGTTGTGTTTTACGAGCTAGTGCGAGCGGTTATCTTGTGCGACAGAAGTGTGGTGACGAAGTGCTGTGCGAGTTACGAAATCCAGTGACATTGTTTCTCCAGCTTCTGGACAGCGAAATAGCCTGCAGCAAGTGATCGTAAGTAATTGTGGTCGGTGAACATAAAGGAGAGGAGCAGGTAGTTTCTGTCAAGGCCACCGTACTCATTAGGACGGATTAACTTCTGTGATCTGTTGACAAGTGGAAGGGCCAAGAGCGCTCAAGGAAGAGACTTGAGGAAACTGGAGTAAGGCTCCTAATTGCTTGTATTTGCTGATTAGTGTAATTTTCTGGCCACAATAAAGTTAATTATTTCTTTAAGCAGTAACTGGTGTAGTGCTTTGTACCCCCACCGTAATCCAGTTAACAAAGGTGCCACTAGGGGGTGGCACGTAACACTATCGTGAACATTTCCCACGGTATCGTTATCTCGCTTTCTTTTCTTGCCATGGTTTCCGTCATATTTCATGAGTTTTCTTCTCTCTAATGTTGGTTTCGGTTCGAATACCGTGGGGAAGACACTGTCCTTCAATTTCTATATTTTCAGCCCTGGGCTTTAATGAGACTCAAGAAAATGCAGCCCACATACGTGGGAAGTTTTTGACTCAAAATTCGGTACAAAATTGTCTCGAGAAATATTGTTAAGCCATTTCTCTCTTAATTCTGCATCACACGGGAATTCACGAAACTAAATGCCTTTTACTTTCCCGCTCTTACTCTTGCAGTATGGACCACAGCAGTACACCATCGTGGCTAACAATCGCGTACGGGCTACGACAATTAAAAGTATTACTTCTCTTCGACATGATAATCAGCTATCACAATACAGAATACCGATGCGTGTTCTAGAGACTGTAGTATACATAACAAGATAATACGTCGGCACAACATAAGATAGGTATTTAAATTAAATAAACATACATGTCTGTATATTCCATAGGCATGACAAAATTATGGAGTCGTAGTGAAAATGCTGTAACTACTGTAAGTAACACAAAATATCAACACTTAGTGGACACCACTGCACTTCTCACATTACACAACTCAAGTGACAAATAACAAAGGTGTTAGATATTAAAATTAGAGACGTAAGCGGAATATTGCGCGCTTGGACAAGCTCACAATTGGTTCAGCTTAGCAGCGCTCCTGTCGGCAAGATCGTCAAGTAGGCGATGTTCGCCGCTTAGCACACAACTCGCGCTGAATGGGAAGGCGTTAGAGCATAGCAGACGGCGATGCCTAAAACACACTTACATAGTGATACCATGACGAATAGAATAAACAGGGTCATCACTCCACTCTTTATGCATTGTCATTGGCGCTGCAGTTGCTGCGAACCACAAACATGTGCACCAAGGAGACCACGAGGGTAGTAATTAATTCCTACTTAAAGTATAATCATAATTTCAAAACTTACTGGTATGCGAGGGAATTTATTTTTATATTTTAATATAAATTACTTTTACAGTGCAATCAATTACCGTATTTACTCGCGTAATTTTCCCTCCCTTATTTTCAGAACGAAAATTTGGAAAAACAATATATTCGCATATTTTCCCCCCCCCCTTGTTTTATCTATGGTTTCCACTAGTTGGGAACCACGAACTTATCTCGACTTCGTGATTCATGCCGATGTACGGAAATTGGGAACTACAGTAGTTAGGAAATTCCAGTTCATGTTTCCCATGCTAGGAGATAAGGAAATGTGCTAAGGCCCTACGAATGGGACTGATTACTCAACATTCCAGCGTTCGGGGCCAGAACACCTGTGAGTGCTAGCCATAACTCGCCCTTGTTATCAGCTGTGACTCTCACGCGTACAGTAATTGCTTTCAGCAGTGCTCTAACGTGTGAAGTGTTTGTTAGTGACGTGATAGGTTAGAAAAACAGTAGTTACGACGCACAATTTTTTCCCGAAAATAACGGCAATCGTGCTGCGTCTAGTGCATTTTCCGTAGCACCATTACACCTGTGTTACTGGCGGAAGCAGAAAGAGGAATTACAGTGTACAGAGAAAAAAAAAACTTTATTTCGGGAAGCATCCAGAAATTGAAAAGGAAGTTGTTTCTTACGTACATCAATTGAGAAATGATGGCTTTTCAGTTTCCAACGCAATGCTCCAGTTAAAGGCTGTAGAAGTAGCAAAAGCCTTGAAAATTCCTGATTTTAAAGCAAGCAGAGGGTGGCTTTGTCGGTTCATGAAAAGGACCAATCTTTCTCTTCGTAGAAGGACATCTTTATGCCTGGGACTTCCGAAGGATCACAGTGAGAAAATCGTGCAGTTTCATAGATTTGTAATTAGGAAGCGGCGTGAGTACAATTACCTGCTATTGCAAATCGTAAATGCAGATCAAACTCCGATTTTCTTTGATATGCCTAGAAACTCTACAATTACCGAAAAGGGAGCATCCAGCGTAGTCATGAGGACTGCTGGACAGAGAAGCTTAGCTGCACAGTTATGCTGGCTGTTACTGCGGACGTTCGAAAACCTCCTCCCTATGTAATTTTGAAGCGACAAACAATTCCTAAAGGGAAATTTCCCTCCGGTGTGCATATTTGTGTCCTTGTGTCCAGGAGAAAGAATGGATGGTGACAGATCGCATGAAGGATTGTTTGTGTGTTGTATGGGGAAGACGGCCTGACCATCTCCTCACCAGAGGTCTCTTCTGGTTTTGTACAGTTTTCGTGGCCATCTTGTTGATCATGTTTGCCAAGAAATGTTCTACCAGAAAAATGATGTTGCACTAATTCCTGGTGGCTTGATGTCAGCCTTGCAGCCTCTTGATGTAAGCATCAACAAGCCATAAGTAAAACCTGAATTTCCCGCCGAATCAATACTTTACTTAATAGAAAACTCTATGGGTACATGTTTCGGAGACCCTCTGTCTCCTTCCTCAGCCCTCTTTTGGTACTACAAACATCATAAAACACACTCAAAATCCCCCAAAAAACAACATAAAACACACATCACCAATTACAAAACCACAACATATTAAAAACTACGAGCTTGAAAAATACACTAATTAAAATTCAACAACAACCATAAATAAAGCATGTAATGCTCCTCACATTTTCAGTCATTCAGTCCTTGTTTAATTTGTGTCTTTGGACACATATTGTTTATGCACAATCACTTAATTGTTCAAAGTGTCTTCTAACTCTAAAATACACGTAACCATTTTATGGAGACTCTTGCGTACGTAGTGTGGGCTTGTTGAAAACATCCAGAATTTGCCTAGTGTCGATGGACACTTGTTGTTTGAGGTAGGACAACTATGGTGTTCCCTATCTAGATACTACTTGACAACATGCTGTAGTGAAGCGACTGTTGTTTATGAATAACAGTCCAATTAGATAGCTAGTAGAGAATTGAAGACAGTCAATTCAGGGCTTCTTAGATGATGGTTAGCTGACGGTCGGCGGCATCGATTATAGAATATTCATTACTATTGTTTTGGTCGAGGAACATTTACAAGTTGACACCTCGTCTTATTCGTCATGGATTGCTGAATTGCTCCAAATAACACATGTGTTATGTCTCAGGCGTTGTTCAGTTGAAGTTGACCTCCGTGAGGGTTGTGGTATTGACAAGGTCACATTTATGTCCAAATATTTGTGTCCTGATCTTTTGTATGGTGATAGAGAATACTAAGTTCAGCTAAGGGATGCTTAAAAACTTAAGTACAATACCAACATGGCGGCCAAGAAAAGTTAAAATATTTAAATGGCATTTTCTCGAGCGAGTCTACTCGTTGCGTAATGGTCAGCGTGATTAGTTGCCACCCCTAGAGGTCCTGGGTTCGATTCCCGGCTCTGCCACGAAATTTGAAAAGTGGTGCGAGGACTGGAACTGGGTCTACTTAGTCTCGGGTGGTCCAAATGAGTAGAGGAGGTTCGATTCCCACCTCAGCCGTCTTCAGGCAAATGCCAGGATGGTACCCCCTGTAGGGCCATGGCCGCCTCCTACCCTCTTCCTTGCCTATCCCTCCCAATCTTCCCCTCCCTTCCCATCCCTCATGACGCCCCTGTTCGCTTTGCATGTGAGGCCGCCTGGGCGAGGTGTGATCAGCACCTCCCCAGTTGTATCCCCCCCCCCCGACCAGATGCTTCAAACTCCAGGACACTGCCCGTAGAGGCGGTAGTGGTAAGATCCCTCTCTGAGTCCGTGGGAAAAACCAACCTGGAGGGTAAAATCGACTAAGAAAATTCTCGAGATTTAATCAACCGAGTGCAGTGAAACCTAACACCCTACATGTTTACACATGATTTAATCCGATGTCTTCTAATTCAATTCAATTGTACTCATAAAAGCAAGATGGTGGCACAGAGTGACTACCGGTAACAAAAGTAACGAATTTTACATACGGGTAACGAAAATTTACCGAAGGCGGATTGAATCATTTAAACTCGCTCCTCTAGGCTAAGAGATTGTGATGGAGCGAGTTTCAAAGCAAGCAGCGCCGATTGCGTAACGATGGTGTTGAACAGCAACCTCGTATGTCAAAAACTACGAAAAATGGGATTTCATCCAATCCGTATGAAGGAAATCATGCTGAATATTCTGCAGAAACCTCGCAAGTCAAAATGGGAATGTAAACTCTTAGAAAGCTACATTCAAAATATTCTCGTATGTCAATGGTGTTTTATTCTCTGCTTCAAACTCGTATGTCAATTTCTTTGACTTACCTGTCTCTCTGATCTATCAAGGTTTTGTAGATTCTATGCCGCTAACTCGTATGTCAAGTGTTTACAGTTTCCCGCTACTGTGCGCGATTGTTAATTGTGGTTGTTTGCTTCGATGTTTTCTGCTTTTTACCTATCTTTTGCATTACCTGGAACGTTTATTGATGAAACTGGGAAATAAACGTAAGTACACTTTATTTAATTCTACAGTGTATCTCTGAATTCACCAAAACGTTCATATACCAGACCATACTGAAATTTACATCCTGTGAAATATCACACACTGTCATAAATTACACATAGTTGTTTTGATTATATTGCGTTTTTTTCCTTTATGGTTTTACGAAAATGAAATATTTTAATCTTTAACGTTGTTTTATAGCATCACTGACCTGTGGAACCTAACATAACCTCTTCATTTAAAATTTATTATATTCATGAAAGACCTGTCATGACTGATTAGCAAATTACATTGTCATTTTTAGATGGAGCCTTTCAAGTCTAGAGCACACAAAATAATGTCTCTGGCAAGAGATATGACAAGTGGTGAAGAAGACCATGGAGAGGATATAGGACCTTCACAGGAAGATTTAATGTGGCAGATGGGGTTTGGACATTTGTCAAATGCTACTAGTGAAGACCTTATGCAGTCCAGTTTACCTACCATAGTTGAAGCTTCTATTTCTACAAATGAGCATACAGTAAGTGTGCCAGTCAAATTGCAAAATTTCTCTCTGGATGAAATTGAATTAATGGAGATAGAAAACTATAGTGATCCATGGTTTGTTTTCGACCCCAATGAAAGTGAGATGATTTATAATCCAGAACCTATTACACCTGGTTCTGACACAGGGGATGAAATAAATTCATTTCCTCGTGCAAATGAATCTTGACATAAGGGTGCCTGAGAGACCAGCTGTCACAAAACGAAAGAAAATGGAAGAGTGGGATCGAAGTAATTTAAAAAGACTTCGTCGAGAAGGGAAACAATATACCTCTTTAGAAAGGAATAGAAATGGAGGATCGATTGTTAAAGGTAAGAAAGACAGAAAAGGAAGAATGATTCGTCCAATATGCAACTCTATAGTATGTCATAAGTCAGGAAAAAGGCATTGCATGGAAATACCTGAAACAGTCCGTAATTCTATGTTTCATAAGTTTTGGAGGATGACTTGGGAAGGAAAGATCTATGTTGCGAATTTGGTAGTCGCCAAGAATAAGAAACAAATAAGAAGAAAGCAGTCTGGAGATCGCCGTACACAATCTCTGCACTATCATTTAAATGTCAACGGAACAAGAAAATAAGTATGTAAGAAAACATTTCTTAATACCTTCGACATTGGGGAATGGTCTGTAAGGAACTTGGTGTTGTATTATACCAATAGTATGAGCTCTGGTCTCAACGAGAATACTACCAGTACCGATCAGGATACTTATGATCCAGTGACCAGTGCTGGACCTTCTACCCAAGGAGATGATAATCATAGAACAAGTAATGCAATTCCAGTGAGAGCTACTAAAGCAAAAGGAAAACCTGAAAGTAAACTCTTCGCTGTTAATTTCCTCAATGGAATTCCTAAAATGGAGTCTCATTACTGCAGGAAGGACACATCTAAACTATATCTTGAGCCCATAATTAACTCAGGGCAACACTTGTATAACTTATATTTAGAAGAATGCAGAACTCGGGACAAAATTCCCATTTTCCGTTTCACATTCATGGAACTTGTCACTTCAATGAAGATTTCCTTCTTTCAGACTAAGAAAGACCAATGTAACATTTGTTGTGAATATAGGGTTGTTAATATATCGAAGGAGGAATACGAGGTTCATGAAGAGTCCAAAAAGGAAGCAAGAGATGAGAAAGAGACAAAGTGCGTGCAGATAAAGGCGAATGTAATGTCTACACAGTTGATCTTCAGCAGGTTAAACTAGCACCAGCATTGAAGGCTTCTGCCTTATACTACAAAACCAAATTGTGTTGCCATAATCACACTTTTTTTTAACCTATGTACAAAACATGTTTCTTTTTACTGGTGGAATGAAACAGAAGGAGAAGTAAAGGCTACAAATTTCACGTCTTGTGCTGTAGATTTTCTTGAAGGTGAAATAGCAGCGTGGCCACAAGAAAAGCCAAAGCACATCATACTTTGGTCTGACAGATGTGTTTACCAAAATAAGAAGAAAACTCTGGCAAATGCATTGTTACATCTGGCTATCAAGGCAAATTTTCTGATAGAACAGAAATATCTCGAGAAAGGACACACACAGATGGAGGCAGACTGTACATGCTGCAATAGAATGCAGGCTAAAGAACAGGGAAATACATCACCCTCATGATTACCTAGCAGTGACACGTGAAGCAAGAAATAAGCCTTTTCCATATCTTGCCAAATGCATTACACATGACTTCTTTAGACTTTGACGTTCCTGAAGGGGAGGCTTATTCTTCAATCAGACCTGGAAATTTCAAGAATGATCCAACTGTGAATAATGTCGTCCAGTATACTTATAAGCCAGAAAGAATCTTTTATAAACTGCAGTTCTCATCTATCATGCAAATGGTGCCTCAAAGGAGGAAGGTGACTTCGAAGGACATTCAATATAAAAGTTTGTACAGTAACCAGCTCAAACTATCCCATATCAAGTGGCAGCACCTGCAAGAACTTAGCGTGTTCTTCCACAACATGTGCACCAATTCTATGATGACCTTCCCCACCATGGAAAGAAGTCTGGTGTGAAAAACTGAAATGTATCTTGGATATTTCAAATTTTGTATGCTATTACAAACGAAAAACAAATGTTGGAGATTAATATAATTCTTTAATTTAATGAAACACTTATGTCAGATGAATTTATTAAACCTTGATCTGAATTTGTTGCAGCAAACTCGTATGTCAAATGCAACAACCTTGTAAGTCAATATTTCAGCAGTTTCTTGATACAGCAATCTCGTATGTCAATTTATAATTTAAGTACTGGTTGAAATTATTTGGATACATTATCCAATAATTATTTGTGTCAATAGCAACTATTAATGCAGCAATTCCTTTACACCGAGTTGATTCTAAAGATTCTAGAACGTTTTTGTGCTCTCCTGTAAAACTGACATTTTTGACATACGAGGTTGCTGTTCAACACCATCGATAAGCTATATTTCCCCGTGCCCGACCTCGAGGAAATGCATACTGAGGATACCCTGAGTGGCATACATCGTTCAGCGTGTATTTTCGGCATCAAGATGACTTTTTAGTTTTGTGTGAAATATTTATCTGTGTTATTAGGAAACCTGACTTTTCGCGAGACGTTTATTCGTCAAATCTTCTGAAATTAATCAGAAACCTCGCATTTCTCGCATTTATTTGGAGACTATGTCAAATTGAAGTCCAGAAATAACGCAAAATAATAATAATATCGCAATCTTGCGAAATGTTACCGTTTCGAAAAAGGATTTAGAAAAAGCTTCGAAATACGTAGGCTATAATTTATTTAAAAAATCTGTCTCGTAAATTTGCGACATCCAGTATGGTTAATTCGAAAATCCATTATAAGTCGATTTTTCCTTCGAACTTGGGTTCCATCGGATATATTATAATCCAACCGGTTATTTCGAAAACTTGTATAACTTGCATAATTCGTGATTCGCATTCGAAAGAAAACGTGTCCTCTAGTCGTATTATTCGTGCAATCCTCTCAGAATAATTCTTAATATTTGATACCTACTTCGAACATTCATACTCAAGACGGCCGGTTGACCGCACGACTTGCCTGCGGGAATCTCGTCAAATGGACCGAGATCGACGTCAGTAGCGTAAAATCATAAAATCTGTCCCCTATCGTGAACTTGTGACCACGAGGACTGCGGGAATCCCGTCAAAGATGATTGGGCACCAATCACGAAATATTCCGAAACCTACTCGCTACTTTTCCCATGACCGTATACTTAAAAAGCGTACGGGGAGCGAGAAGTGCATCACCCCACTTAGAAATGACAGCCTATGTAGCGTCCTGATACTAATTTCTCCTCGTGATTCACCCTGAACTGATGAGCTCCCAACCACAGCATAGGGACAGTGGGATTCACGGCACCGGCCATACAACTTGTCCTTAACTACTCGTGAATTTTAACCATGCCCAACCCTGAGCTTGCATCCACCATTCTGTCAGGACGAATAGAAAATCGTTCAACGGCCGGGTGCGGCGTGGTATGCATAATATCGCGAGGAAAACGTGAATCTCGTAAAACGGCCGAGAGCGGCAGCCATTGCGATACATCGCGATATTTCTCCGCATTCAATGACGAGGACAACTGGATTCTTGTCAAACGGATAGCAAGTGGCACCGATTGCGTAATAATGCTATATTTTCTCGTGCCCGACCTCAAGGACAATGGAAATCTCGTCGAACGACTAAAAGTGACGCCGATTATCTAAATCGCGATATTTATCCGTGTTTTATCGCGAAAACTACGGGAATCTCGACAAACGGGTGAGACCAGCGCCGATCGTGTAACATCTCGAAATTTCTTCGTACTTGACTGCGAAGACAGAATTCGGTTACAATCCCGTAACGTCCCATAAATTTCTTCATGATCTACCGCGGGGACAAAGGAAATCTCGCCAAACGGTCATGAGCAGAGCAACCTCTTGGCAATTATAAAAACGCCTTGTACACAAGACAACATATTAGCCGAAACAACTCATTTGATAATAAATATCAGGTATTTATTTATTATTTTTTAAATTTTTATAACTCCCTAAGTGAATTGTATTTGCCGCTTTAAACACAGTTCATTGCTGTTTTTCTTCACGGTGTGATGAGCCCCTTTGCTTGCAGACCGCAGACGTATCTTGAATTCAAAGGTAACTAAAATTAACTAAAAGGTAGCTAAGAAGTAACTAATTTTTACTTCATCCTTACAGGAGACACCCTGTGGCAGTGCGAAATATGAAAAATATTTTTTTTATTTTTTGTGTCCTAATCATACGATTGAAGTGACCGTTTGAATAATGAACATATGCAACAATCTTCATCTAATGGCATATTACTCTGTTGCCTACATACTGTGCCTATTTGAGGAGGTTATCTGGTCCACCACTGACTGTGCAAGGCTTTTCAGATGACCCCTTCCTTGAACACATATGGCCTAAGAGGATCGGAGTACACTCCTTGTGGGGCTATTCCGGCACAAGACTCCTCGTCTCAATAGGGATCAGGTTCCCATCATAGCATACGTCAAAGACATCCCAAGGAAATGCACCCTCAAAAGAAAACAAAACTACTAAATTAAAATCCAGGCTTAAGTAAAATTCATAGAATGATTTATTTAAAGATCAAACCCCTAGCCTACCATCGGAGGATAACAATCGGCTAATCCGCTAATTAATAACAAAAAGAAACACTCCTAACCATAAGAAATTAACCCTCTCAGTTGGTCCTAAATACAATAAACAAACAATAGCAAGGCTTGGGAAGTGGTACAAAATAACCCTAACTTAACGTACAATGGAAAAAGGCATGATGTTTCCAAGTGAAACATCATGTAAGCAAACAGTCAATCATGACAGGAAAAATCTAAATAAGCTGGGAACACCCCGTATTTACATTTAAAGTTGCATAATCTAAGCTAAGAGAAGGTATGGGAAACCATGGTTAAGAAGAGACTGGGAAGAGAAATGGTGCAAGCAATGTACAACAACTGTGTTAGCAGGGTACTGACCCCAGTTGGAAAGACAGATTGGTTTAGGAACAAGACTGGACTAAGACAGGGGAGTGTGCTGTCACCTCTCTTGTTCATATTGGTGATGGATTAAATTGTAAAGGAAACAAAGGAAGCATATGGACATAAAGAAATGAAGTTACTGTTATTTGCAGATGATATTGTGGTCTGTGGGAGGAACACCGAAGAAGTGCAAAAACAACTAGATGCACTGAACGAAAATATTCAGAAGTACGGCCTGAAAATCAGTATAGAGAAAAGCAAGACCATGGTGATGACGAGGGGAAAGACAAGGAAAGGGCACTGTGAAAATTGGAAGTCAGAGTTTGGAAATTGTGGACACGTTCAAATACCTAGGAAGTGAATTGATGCAAACTGGGAGGTTGGACATGGAGATTGGCAGGAGGGTACAGCAGAGCAATACATTCTATCAAAGTGTAAGAAAACTTGTTTGGGATAAGGAAGTACCAAGGAAAAGCAAGGAGGTAATGTATAAAGTGTACTATGTTCCCATATTAACTTATGCAGCTGAGACTTGGACCCTGACAAGCAGGCTAGAGAGTAGAATCCAAGCCAGTGAAATGAAATTCCTAAGAAGTATGATAGGAAAGACAGAGTGAGGAATGAAGATGTTAGGAAGGAAGTTGGGATGGGAAAACTAAATGAGAGAATTGAGAAGAATAAACTAGGGTGGTTTGGACATGTTGTAGCAGTTTTGCTAGCCCACACTGTTGGGTGATAAATGTAACTGTTTACCTTTGCCTAAGCTATGTTGTTTTAATGGGCGCCAAGACCTCAATGCAATGTTGAAATCTAAATTTGTATTTAACAACGTCTAGCTCTGGCAGAACACCTTCAAGACTCTTATTCACTCAGATCCTGGTATGATTTGATCATTAACCCAACAAACAATTGTATCAGGAGAAGGAATTGGTCTATATCTAATGCTACCTACTGAAAGCAAAGATTGCATTGTAAAAGAAATGAATTTATTATATAAAACAAGTATAGCAAAATTAATAATAATAATAAGAACAAAATTTAAATTGGAGCGTTGTGATTTGAATATTACCGATAGAAAATTACGTGAAAACGGAGTCTGATAAATTGATTTTACTCTTATTTCCAAGCTATGAAGTTACTGAAATATGAAATGTAAAACAAAGAAAAATGAGAGATTGCGTATTTCTGCGTCATTTGCGCTTACCACTGGAAATTGCCAAAGCATTTCCCTCGTACTTGATGATGCCGTGAGCTTCCCACAGTCTCCTGGACGTCGTCATCTCCGTCGGAATTTGATGATATTCTGCTAGATTAGAGAATTCTATGGTCCGTACCTCGGACCCAAACACTCGTACAACCGCACTGGTTAAGTTTTGCAAAAGTTAGTCTTCAACTCCACTGAACATCGGAGCGACACGCACTTGCAACCGTACTCCGCAAGTTCTACACAGATAGTCCTCGTTTCACGGTGCGTCGAACGATATATGCACCTGTTGGCTCCCCCACCACGGTACCGTCTTCCAGCTTACGTTGTCTCCCCTGATTGGCTGAGCACGCCTCCAGTTCCCCTCCTCTGCCTCATTACACTCGGCGCGCGAGAGGGAGAAGTCGTTTTCCGTTCCAACAATTCGCCTTTTCTAGACCTTGCGACCCAGCCTTGCGTAATACTTCTTGACAGGAATCAGCTTGTATTCGAATTCCCAGTGAGTCATGTCTCTCAAATACCCTAACTGACAAAACTCCGTAAAATTCCGTAATCACATAATTTTCTATAATATTGTCGTTCGTAATAATTTGCTTGATAGCGTTTTCTAAGACATAGAAAACCTATCTGAATGCTAATAATTTTTATAAAATGCTCCGAAAATACCTTAATAATAATTATAATAAATTAATAATAATAATAAATTACCATGAAAAATTCTCTTGGCTGAACAATTTGCCGCGTAAATAAATATAGAATGGCTTCCTACTGACTTATGCCAGATGCATAAAACCCCTCGAAAAACACGTTACAATGTAAAGAGGATGGAGGAAAATAGAATACCAAGACAGATGCTGGAGGCAAATTGCAAGGGTAAGAGAGCAAGAGGAAGACCTAGAACAAGGTGGATTGATTCAGTGAAGAACAGCGTAAGGAAAAGAAATCTGGACTGGGACAAGATCGTGGAAGAAGAATGGTGGAAGGAAAGGGGAAAGTGGAGAAGTGCCATAAATTCCCCGACCCGGCAGGAGCTGGATAAGGGGAAATGATGATGATGATGATGATGATGAATCTAAGCTAATCCTGAATTAAACTGACCTACGGCGAGAAGCGTCCGTGGTAAACAAAACTGAATAAAAGGTCTAAAAGTGATTAACTGTCATCATTTACAACACAAATATTTACATCAACTTGTACAACAAAAATCTACAAAGTAGAAGAAAGATGGGTAACATATCCTAAGGGTTAACATTGCAATAAATATATATGACACATACAATAGCAATGTTATTATTCCTGCCTACAACACAATGATTACTCTTTGTTTCCATAGGTCATCTAAATGTGTATGCAAGAAACAGAAAATACTGTTCGATAACAGTGGAACTCATTAATGGTTCACGGACCACGAGTTGAAAACTCCAGGTAACCAATAATCCCTGTCCGTCGATCATGTCAGATGCTAAAAGCTTCCTCTAAGGAATAAATCTGTACAGCACAGTGCAATGGTCGGCAAGATTGTAATCATGGATCAAAGTTTCACAGTAGTTCAGTAATTAACGCGTATTTTAACAGTCGTTTTAAGTAAATTAGATTGTATGATTTAATTTATGATTATTAGTTATCATCGTAAGTTTAAGATTGAATTAATTATGACGATTCACCATATTCCAAGGCTCCCTAACAAGTGGATTCACCACTGGTGTACACCAAAGTACACGGGAACATCTCTACTCCGAGCTATCAAATGCTCAAAAAACCACACTAAAGTAAACTGCTTGGCCCAAGGCTCTAGCAAGAAAATCCTCGGCTAGACTTGTGACATGACAGTGGTCTACCGGCCTACACAAAAACACGGGTACCACCCCTAAGATCGTGTATCAAAACACGGCAACAAAATCATCCACATCATGTGAGAAAAATATAGCCTTAAGAAACTGTCAATGGCGTCTAATGACAACTCAAATATCTTGAACAACAAAATATTAGAAGAACATTCTTTGCTTACAACATACGCGAATATAATCAATTGAACTGGTGACTTGGCTGTCACATTGTATCATTGCATTCCAAAGAAATTGCTATTATTCTGACCCAGTTCACAACTCAAGCTTATAAAGCTGGCTTGTTTAGAAAAGATCCTTAATTAAAAAATGTTAGCATTGCATTTGTCAAGTGTCTGTAGTCTCATTTGAGATTATTGGTTTGGCATCACTACGACGCGACCTTGCGGACATCTGCCCTCAATAGTGCAGTACGTTTGTTCACTCACTCACTGCATGTGTTTCTTTAATAAACAGTATAATCTAAAATGTTCGTTTCATAGCATCTTGGGGTTCACAAAACTGTTCAAATAGTGACCCTACATTTTGCAGTTCATAATTAACACACATTATTATGCTAGTTACGTTGTAGGAGAATACAAAAAGATATGAATAATGATGGGCTTGCTTTAGCAAAGCAAATAGAACAAGACGAGAGATATTCCTCTCTTATTAATGTCTAAAGATATAACACTCACTGCGGGTTGTAATATAGTCCTTTTGTGCACTCACGGCACATTAAACAAGTCATAAACCTTCTCACCATCTAAAACTATGGTGTTAACTGGAAATGATACGTCATTAATGTGAATCGGGATTAGGAGTATTATTTCAAAGATATTTCACTCCTTCACACTTATATTGGATTCAGCTTGAATCTAGTGGTCTACTTGCCATTACAAACATGTATTTATAATAATTCAGATGAATGGGTAAGCTCTACCATCAAAATGATATGCCCACCAACGGCGTTCTAAACTCATACAAATTGGGAGCTTCAAAAATGAAGATATCAGCGACAGCTGATTCAAAGATAATTACTGCTCCTTCAATAAATGACATAATTGGTTTTCCAAGAAGTGGACATCAAAATTACATTGGTGCACCTTATAAAAACACACTGTTCAGGTGACTAACTCTATGATTTGGAAATGGAACGTGTAGATGTGCTTGAAAAGTGAAATTACCATAGACTGTAACTAAGGAAGTAAAACGAAATTACCCTACCTAGATGACTGAAAATCAGAGTTACGGTCATTAAACTAATCCACCAAGAACCATTACCTTACAAACGGACATTAGATCATGACTCACGGCTTAAGTTGATTCACCTCATTCCCAAAGGAATAAATTTGAGGGGTAATTAATTTCCTTCCATAAGTGCTTGGGCGAAAACTTCCAGCGTTCGTCCTTAAACATCTTACTCCGCTCTTCGGCTTCCATGTTACCGTGCTGCTAAGATGCTCGGTATCTCTCCCATCAAGTAATTTATGCCATCATCGACTGCATGGTGAACGGTGATGAACTTCTTGGTATACTGTTCTGACCTGAAATGGGGGTAGGTCGAACAAGGGTGTAAATGGTGGAATTTAAGAGTGTGTTGTCCAAACGGGGCGAGTTTCTACGAAGGTGCGGAAACTCCGGGTGAGAGTATGTGAAAGAGTGTTGGGGGGGATTCGGTGAGCTCTATTAAATGGGGAGCGGGCTTTAAGGGGTGCACGGTCTACGTGGAGCTATTAGCTTCCAAGAGCAAATGCTGTATGAGAGCAATTCAAGTCTTTGCTGAGCGCGCACGTTACACTTGACGGTCGAGCGACCAAGTACTTCAAGGCTACTACAGTGAGAATTACATGCACAGCAATTCTATAAATAATGGACACTGACAGGTCAAGGTGTCACGTGGGAAATCAGGAAGTAAAGACGGTGTTCGTGTAATAAAGTCTGCAGTGGATTTGTGATAACTCTGGTCACTGGTTTATTGGACCAGAAGTATTATGAATGTGTCCCTTTATTCTGGGACGTGTAGCACAATGTAATGTTATACAAATAATTAGGGTGTACAATGGAAAGGATTACACTTGTGAATTATACAGGATTCTGAGACACACTTACCCCGTGATGGCATGACAGTTGAACAGAGCCTCTGGCAGAAGACAGACCCTTGGTCCGTTGGGGATGTCCTTCTTAAGCTTTCGGCATCGCTGCGTCAGCTTTACTCAATGTTGCTGTGTTGAATCCAGTACTTTGTGTAATTGTTATGAATGTTGTGCAAGCGTTGGTCAACAGTTGTGGTTACTGTGCCGGCTTGGTGTCTGTGGAAATGTACTTGTTGAGGCCCTTGATTTAGCCTGGGGGATGTTTTATTTTTATTGGGTGAAAGGGTGTATAATGTTGGGATAGAAGCGTAGTCGTATTTGTGGGGTGGTTATCGAAGTATTTGTAGGTGCATTCGTAGAAGTATTCGTAGATTCTGTGTAGGAGATTGTAGGTTCAGTGGTGTGGGACACATCTCTCTTAGGGGTGCGTAGGGTCCTAAGGGTGTAGGATCCCTTGGGCCCTAACAATATGGTGCTCCTCTGACATTTTGTAGGCGTCGTAATTTCGAAGATATTTTTAACATGCAATACTGCTGCTACACTTGCAATCGCAGACTATGTTTCAATGAATGGCCTTGTCTGCGGTATAGAATTTAATAGACACCAGCACTTGTCTGCTCACTTCGACACTCGCTGTTAGTGAAAATAACAATCAGATTTAATCTGCGACATCTTTCGCTTAAAAAATCACAGCTTTACACAGCACGGATATTTCTCGTATTATTTGCACTATTGTGAAATGTAGCACTTTGCAATATAGATGATTCACTGAATCGACACTTAGTGATTGGCACAGTAGTCGGCCATGCTTGGTCTGAAAAAATGTGACCATGTGTCAGATTAAATATCGTAGATATTACCAGATTTCTCTCAAGAAATAGCTTGTTCACTTAGCAAAAATACCACACGGTAATCACTTGTACACATCGTGCTTAAAATAAACTTGATGTTCGAAGTTTCCACAATAATTTGATTCCTTCACTGATTATATCCTCGGTCAACTAGACCGGTCTGTATTAGCAGCCGCGTGCTACACTTGCACGCTGTAGGAGTAGGAATACCTTCTTCACGGAAGCGGGTTGACCGGCTTCGTGACAAGTGAAGTCGTTGAGCAACTCTTGACATTCCTTCTGCATATCCGCAGGGTAATACCGTTGTCTCAAACATGAAATAAATAATAGGTTATGAACATTCCCGAATGGGAATATGATGTTATTTCCGTTTGATCAGATAAATTATCAATTAATATGATAAAATTGGTCCGGTTAGATCAAACATAAAATGCCAGCGTTTCGCCCCGGTGTGCCGTTGGGCTCGTCAGTTGGTACAGACAGACCTCACCATACAAGACACAAAATACAAGTAGTATTGACGTCACGAGTGATGCCAATGTGCTACGGAAGTCAAGCTCCCTTTCATAAAACAAAAACCTTACCTTGGCAATCCAAATAGGTTATCTAGCCGGACCAATTTTATCATATTAATTGATAATTTATCTGATCAAACGGAAATAACATCATATTCCCATTCGGGAATGTTCATAACCTATTTGGATTGCCAAGGTAAGGTTTTTGTTTTATGAAAGGGAGCTTGACTTCCGTAGCACATTGGCATCACTCGTGACGTCAATACTACTTGTATTATGTGTCTTGTGATGGCCTTCTCAGTATGTGCTAGCCATGCGTATTGGTGAGGTGTGTCTGTACCAACTGACGAGCCCAACGGCACACCGGGGCGAAACGCTGGCATTTTATGTTTGATCTAGCCGGACCAATTTTATCATATTAATTGATAATGAAATAAATAATTCGTATGCCATTTCCAACTGGCAATTTAAGCAGAAATACGGTAGATGATTAATTCAAAGATGCACATTAAAGAACAAGTTCTTTAATCATGAGAAATAAATATTAGCAGCCTTCTGACGAAGTCAAAAGTGCGTCTGCATCTTCCTAGATGCGTTCAAAAATTCTTCCACATGGAATTCCAATCTTAGCATAAAAATTATCACCAGCATGAGTGAATACGGGCTCAATATAGAACAATACAACACGGCGACCTTACAAAATAGTTAGACGGTTCTCAATATTTGCAAATCTATTACAGCAATCAAACTGAAGTTTTGTATGTTGGAAGAGGCTATAAACATAAGTTCATCTATGGGACTTTCAATAACCTGATGAACACAAATCCAACATGGCTACGACACAAAATTTAAATATGAATATGGATTTTTATTGGCACTTAATTATCCGAGCGCAGTTCAACTTAGCATGGAAAGTCTTCATGCAAGGCTAAATATATTGGCATCTAATTTAATTCAATTTCTATGAGAACTTAAAAATGGCCGCTGTGCTAAATTTTTAAAATCACGTTTATATTTCTTGGGTCCTGGACAAGCGATGTAGGTTGGTATAATGAGCCACGATTATAATATTCATCTGCTGGCATATAATTATATATATATAAACAATCCAACATTGGCGTCCATATGATACATTTCATTGGTTCTCAATATCTCCGAAGCTAGGCAATCAAACTGAAATGTTGTATGGTGTTAAGAAGACTGTTTATTAACCCCTTCCAGTCATAATTTAATGGTTACATTGTTGAATGTGAAGTCAGATTTTATTCACTGGTCAGTGGTCTGAGATTACTTACATTGCAAAAATATCCATAAAATACAAACCAATAACGGTATTTCACTGGAATTTTGTATGCATCAGCAAGTTCCCTTACATGGTACTTTTTTCTAACTAAGATTTGTTTTAATTGCACAATTACATTGTGAACAATCTATTATTATTTCGCCCAGACTCGATCTTGAAAGTATAGAGTGGCTGTCATTTGGCTTCATCATCCCAAGCTACGTATAAGTTTATACTGCATCACGAATTTTTGTTATCGCAGCTCTAAAATATAGAGAGTAATTTATTTTTAAATTATGAAATTTCAAGATGGCCACTGCGCACTATATTCTGTGACCTGCCAGAATGGGATTGACATTTGGCCAGAAATTCTACGTCAGTCATCACCTCTCTGCCGCTTGACCAACCTATGTTCGCATAGTTGATGTCATAATACTCTGCGTTGCAATACTACAGCCCACGTGCTTTAGTGCCTGGTCAACTGTAACTTTGGCCTGTACAGTTTGGCAACCTCGTTCCCTGAACACATGGGGAGGCGAGAACTGTCAATCCCATTCTGGCAGCTCATAGAGTATAATGTGGACTGTTTTATTAGCTTATTGGAAACCCCACTGTATCTGCTAAAAGGATATACAATGGGATTATTGTTCCATTATTTCAGGATTCTGGCAAGTTATACGGAAACGGGATAGGAATACACGAACGTAAATAAGGCAATGTGTCACTGTGAGTAGAGCTAGTCATTGATTTATGTGGTTATGTGATAACCCGCGACCAGTGCTCGTCAAATGACGTTAATGGGTTAAGGACAAATATGTGATTTTCCAAATCCTGAGAAATACTCTTATCTTATTCAGGCGAATGAAAAGATGATTCGTATGATGGGCTATGATAACAATAATTATCTAGTAGCACTAAATTCTGTAGTTCGTAAATCATAGAAGCTGTGCATTTGACTTTCCTAAAAATTAATTTCCGTGGTTTGTAACAGAAAGATGCCATCTTGCGGGAGGAGTCTTAATCTTAATATTCTAGCACAAACCGTATTTACTCGAATATAAGACCCGTTTTTTATCCTATTTTTATGCTCAAAAATTGAGGAGGGTCTTACATGCGCATATCTCAAAATTTAATGGTGTTTCAAGATATTTAACTATACATGCCAATGTCCTCAAAAATACATTTCCAAAACAGAAAATTTACTATTCAGGTTTGGGGGCGGGGTGGCGCAGAGGTCAGGCGGTTGGCCTCTCACCAAGGTAGACTGGGTTCGATTCCCAGTCAATACATGTGAGATTTTCGAAGTGAAATGCCATGTCCTGTGGTTCGAATTCCACGTGGCTCATAATCACAAGATTCACGGTCACAATCTTCCTTTATTATTCAGGTTTAAAAGATACAAGTATGGACCATTATACAATATTAGTCTGATATAAATCTCCCGTGATCACGGCAAGTACCGGTATACGTGCGTGGTAGGGTAGGACTAATTTTGCATTCACTGCGTCTGAAATAGTTTTAACTCTTACATTTACTGTTTAACGTTACCACTCATGGTACTCGTAGAACAAAACTACCGTAATTCGAATGATATCGTCACTTTCCCTGACTGTACGACCACTGCCTGCTGAGCGTATTGACAATGCCGGAAGAGTGAGAGGGATGGCCGAGTGTGACTGTCTGGCTGGGAATACGTCCTTGGGGCAGGGATTTCCGGGTTATTTCTGTTAAAACAGCTAGCCCCAAACTTTCTGCAGGTAGGAAAGAATGCATATTCTTGTACTGCCACCTAGTAACGTAACAGCAATTGGTACACTTCTGATATTTACAGCAAAACAGGAGCGTCCGCGGAATACCGTATCAAAAATAGGACTAGCAGGAACTCTGTAGTAACCGCATCGTTATTTACCTGTTCTGTATTTTGTAAATAATGGTTCCAATATGCGAGTGTTTTTTTTTTCTAACTTAAAGGAAGTGGGGAGGGTCTTATTTGCGAGTAAATACGGTAACTTCTCATTGTAATAGTGTCAATGAAGACAGGTCATGAACCAAATGCTATTTAGTATATCACAAGAAAAATCCTTTTAATAGGCAGGAGAGTTTTATTGGAAAAGACCTGTGGGATATATGAAAATAGTCTATTTAGTTCTTAACGGAACTACTTGTTATTTTCAGGATGGCACTTGCACAATCAGTTTATTATTCTTGTGACTAGTACCTAAAGTTGCATCTTATGTGAGACTCCTTGTTTTGCTAAGTTAGTTAGTAATTGAGTCGTCTAGTATCAAAACCGGCCAAGTCACTGAAGGCATATTTTTCAGTATGGATGAAAAACCTCTAGAGGCAAAGCAATGATGGTCACAAAAGATTTTATTGCATAGTTATATCCGTAATGGTTTAATATTTAAGTTCTGCTATTTTGAGAAATCTGATTCATAATGAACCCATCTTTTTTGCTAATATTAATTTTGACTTGGCCGTTTTTGTTGCAATTTGGTATAATTTTAGTCTTTTTTTGTAAAAAGTTTCTTTTTAAATTCCAAACTCCAGTGAAAAAAGGCAATTAAATTAAAATAAATTGACATTGTAATTACCTGTCTTTATTGCAATAAAAACGAAAGCATTCTGCTTAAATTGGATAGTAATATATGAAGATGAACATCAGAAAGCTGAGGAGAATACAAAATAGGTATTATATAACTAAGTAGTTCACTTAGATCTTGAACACAGTAAATAAATGAGTCACTTATTAAAATAGGAACAATATACACTACACAATAATGACAAAATACGAGCACGCAGGATATGCGATTGCTTTCGCGCCAATGCGGTAAGAAGGCCGCGAACACGGATGTCAGTGTTGCAAACGAACTAAATACAAATTATTAGGACTTCGAAGAGTATACAATATAAGGAACAACGTTGCCCACTGATATTATCACATTCTTGCATAATCTAACAACGCAAGATTCCAAACAATAATGCTGCGACATGAAGATTGCTACTCGTTCTTTGACATGGCCGGTTATGAAAGCACTGCCTGCATGACTTGGCCCATTTTGTTGCTCGACCAAGAATTCAGTGCTCTGTAACATGAATACATGGCTGATTTTGAAGCATATTCTTGTTTCGCCTGGTAGTGCTATACTTCTACTTCAAATTGATAACCTTAACTCATTTTCGTAAATTTTGTGACTTGGCTGGTTTTGATACTAGACGACTCAATTGATGGTAACAGTACAGCCACCCACCATCTTAAATTTTTGGAGACATTTACTTTATGCCTTTTCCAGCGAAAGCTATAGTTTATCTACGTAGTATGTATCATCTTTCTAATTCTTAATAAATAATTTTAATAATTCAATATTCATTTTGATAGTTTAATAGACTAATGCATGCTAGCAAGGTCTCCTATACTATAGTCTCACTTCCCAAGTTTCATGTTAATTGTGCATTATAAATCCTGAGTTATTGATTTTAATGTTTCAATAGTACACTCACCTCATCTGAAACATATGGAGCAGTTGATTTTCTTCCTTTGACAAGGGTAGCCACTTGTACGGGTCTAGCTTTCTGTCGACCAAAATATTATGTGTACTCGAGTTTGAAGGTTGTTTGTGAAGTAACCAATAGACCTACATAAAATCCAATAACATAATCATTTTTGTCGTTCTAATTTACGTTAGTTCATGTAGGTTTGGAATTTTTAAATTATATTTTAATATTTTTTATCGCAGTTGGAACACAAAAAGTGCCCGTTTTTAATCGTGTTTCAGCCATGCGTCACATTTAAGAATTATTATCTCACAAACCCGTCATCAGATCGAATCCAAATTTTAACACAATATACATTGGAATGTTGTATAACTGGTTTATTAATTTTAAAATTTTGTGTGTCCAAGAAACAAAGTTATCATTTTTGTAAGGTAACTTTTTCTTGGCTCGGGGTGGTTTGAAAATGTAGTTCTTCGTTGCGTTGTATTCCTTATACGTCAAAAAGGTATGCTGTATGATTGTGAAATACGTAAATTAATTCACTTATTTTATATCGGCTCGTATTTGTACGGGGAATTAAGACATGGTTCACCAGTTAGCCGCTCCGGTGAAAGCTGTACAGCGTTGCCAAGATGGGCTCCATCACGCGTCATGGCGTGCCTCGCTCGGAAGTGATGGGCTCCATATCAGCAACGCTGTACAGCATTTCCCGTTGCGGCTAGTTGGTGAACCACGTCTTAATTCCCCGTACAAATACAAACCGATATAAAATAAGTGAATTAATTTGCGTATTTCACAGTCATACAGCATAACTTTTTGATGTATAAGGATTACAATTCAACCAAGAATCTACATTTTCCAACGACCCTGAGCCGAGAAAAAGTTACAATACAAAAATAACAACTTTCGTTCTTGAACACACAAAATTTTGAAATTAATAAACCAGTTATACTACATTCCAATGTATATTGTGTTAAAATTTGGATTCGATCTGATGACAGGTTTGTGAGATGATAATTCTTAAATGTGACGCATGGTTGAAACCCGCGTAAAAACGGGCACTTTTTGTGTTTCAACTGCGATAAAAAATATTAAAATATAAATTAAAAATTCCAAACCTACATGAACTAACGTAAAATAGAACGACGAAAATGATGATGTTATTGGATTTTATGTAGGTCTATTGGTTACTTCACAAACAACGTTCACACTCGAGTGCACATAATATTTTGGTTGACAGTAGTGCTAAATTTTGTCATTGTAATTCTTATAAATGGTAGAATTGATTTTAATAACTCATATTTTCAAGATGGTGGCTGCATGCTATATTCATTGCAATAGTCTCATTAATAGTTGAAACGTCCATAAAGTACAATACAAACGAGGTCCAAACCTCTGCTACCGTGAATTGTATATCTTTAGGTTGGAAGCGGAAGGACTGGGCCTTCTGCCAACATAACCCAAGGTACACCTATTAGAACTGTGTTGTCGAGTTCAAGCTTAAAAGAAAACACAGTTGCTCAGGTATGAAACATTCTATTGGCCAACAGAGTACATTTACAAAATAAAAACAATAACAAATATATCAATATATAAACAAAGACATGGAAATCACCCTTAATTACCTTTACCCCATTTCCAATCAGAAGCGCGTCGGAGTATAGTACAAATACAGTTAAAACATTCCTAACATGATCTCTTCGGTTGACACCAGACGACAGAATTACATATCTCACAAGCAAGGTACTTTACTTCACGACTAACACGACACGTCAGAAATCTAAATCAATATTACCAACTGAAGATCAATGCCAATAAACAAAACATTTATCATAGTGAGGATAATTACATTAAAATCCAACTCCTATTAATGGCATGAACACAGATCTAGTCTTACCAATCACCAAACCAGTGACATGGCTGCCTTCTTTCAAGTACAGTACTATGTAATCAGCTGTTCGTCGATAATGGCGTTTGCTACAAACTGGAAATCAATGCCGATAAACAAATGTTATCATAGCGTGGATAATTTGTTTAAAATCATTGTGAGGTTTGAAGCCATTTTTCAGTGTTGCCTAAGTAAACAAAAGTTTCGTGCTTTTCAGTCGGTCAACACGAATGTACCCAAATAGAGCTGGGTTATGCCCTGATAAGTATAAGCTTGCATTATTTCAGTATAACCATAGTTGATTTTGTAAAACCATATAATCACCCCTAACAGACAAATTCCGGATTTCCATCACTATTTTAGAAGTTTACCTAACATTAGATATACCACATTCAACATACACCGACTGTTGCATTACCAACACTGCAACTAAATAATTGTACATATTGTATATATTTTCACCTGTATTCTCAAACATAGATGCTATAGCCTAAGGGCCGGGTTCACCATGGTTCGTTAAAATGTTAACAAACCAATTAAGACCGTTGACGGACGATTACCAAAATGTTGTGGTTCACCAAACTTTAACAATCCATTAGCTTCCCTAACAAGCCGTCAAAACTAATTGCTCTGTCAACATGGAATTAACGACTTGACGGTCGATTTACGTAGCAATCAAATCCAAAATGGCGTGCGGCGAAAGCTGGAATAGTCGTGCATTAAACTTTATTCTCAACGATGACGATGTTTTTGAAGACATGCTAGATTTTCTTCGACCACTAACTTATAAATAACGAAGGAATTACTTGAATGAATGCGACGACATAGAATTTATTATGAGATTTCGTTTGTCAAAACCTTCTGTGTTGATGAATGTTCTACAGATGACAGAACCTAACCTGGAATTCCCATCTGATAAGTAAGATAGCCTAGGCCTATGTACCATTCTTTATTTATATCTAATATCATGTGATGCATTACGGTGTAGCACATGTAGTTAATTTAATAAAAGACTACCCAGACGTCTCAACATCAGTACTCATATTTATTTTTACGTGTAATGAATTACGTTATAAAACATCCTAGTTAATTTAATTTAATAAAAGACTACCTAAACGTTACAGCATCAGTCCTCTTATTTTCAACGATTTCACGATGCTCATCCACCGAGTAGATAAGGGTGGATAATAATTATGTTTCTTTGATTTAACGAATATTTCACAGTCCCCGGCTCTTCTTGCTCTTTTCCTCATCAGCCATGTTTGTTTTTAACCAAGGAGCATGTAACTTTTAAGCCTTTTCAGTTAACAGTCTGCTCGATTACACCAAAGAATAAACAAATACCGCCTCAATCATCATCTTTC
This sequence comes from Meconema thalassinum, assembly GCA_946902985.2. NCBI lineage: Eukaryota > Metazoa > Arthropoda > Insecta > Orthoptera > Tettigoniidae > Meconema > Meconema thalassinum. Next base: position 305,222,195 of record OX336393.1, read on the forward strand.
AATGAGTTTTGTACAGCCCTTAAACATAACACTTCGTTTGCTAATGCCAATCGGCGAATGTGCTGGTGAAACGCCAATGAGCTTAATGCCGATGTTAAAGTTAACAACGCATTTACTGACGGTCTGTTAACGCTGCGTTGGTGAACCCGGCCCTAAGTGTAATGGATCTGATGATGATCGCTTGACGATCGAAACTGGTCATCCTAGTGTATTTATTAATCTTATGTAATTTATTTCAGGATCAGGGCATAACCCAGCTCTATTTGGGTACATTCGTGTTGACCGACTGAAAAGCACGAAACTTTTGTTGTTTAAAATCCAACTACTATTAATAGCATGAACACAGAACTAATCTTTCCAAACACCAAACCAGTTACATGGCTGCCGACTTTTAACTACAGTACAACATTATCAGCTGTTCGTCATAAATGGTAGTTCGTTACCTACTGAAAATCACTTCTAATAAAACAACCTAAAACCGACGTCATCACCATACCTCATAACTATACTCCGTACTGAATAACATCTTAAAACAGATCCAAACTAGGTTATCCTACAGTGATTAGAGTGAAATGAAAACCTTTACGTTACTTTACTAATTGAAACTACTAACCACATAACAAAAAGATAGTCAACCCTAACACGGAATCACAATGCCGGTGACTCAATAAATTATAAATAATTGTACTTCAGGCGCAGACCTCACATATGAACAAACTTTGACACAACATGACATACCTTTCAGTAGACCACTAGTTCACCCTCACAAACTGTAACATTTCTTCGAACACAATATTGCTTATTTCCTCCGTCATAGAACGTGACATTCCACAGTGATCAGTATCACAAATAATAAGCAGAACATCTTTCATACGGCAGGTCATTTCCTCAACAAGATGATATTTTCCAGGATACCAAATGCTACATCATCGCTTCTAATACATGAGAGGTCCAATCCAGTCTTCCTGATTTCTTCAATGCAATTATAATTTTAAATTTAAGGTTGTTAATTCGTTCTTACATTGGTACTTGTCATACTCCGTACTAAAGAAACGGGGCAGAAGCTAGTGAATAGCCCCAGGCTATTCCAGCCTCCTGGAAACTCCAGCTATGTCCACTACATCTTATCGCCTTGATAATTTCAACATATCTCCTCTTGTAGATACTAAAAACTTAAAATTGTCGTTGTGACGACGGACAAGAAGGCAGACCTACCATCTTGGAAACCCGACGACGAGAACACACTCTATAGAGTATCACCACAAGTAGAATACTTCCTTCTTACCTGTTCGGTGGAGCGCTCTGACAAGTCTCAGCATAAACATCATACTCGCAGAAGCTAATTATACAAATCAGATGGAGGTGAGAGTAGAGACAGGTCTAGTGTCGTAATAACGGCACAATAGTGATAGCCACAGTGACTTTATTCATACAGTGTGGCCAAGTCTATACGGCTGCCATATTCTTCCCAACAAGACTGTTAGCGACTTCTATCAATGCAAGTCCACGAACAAACAAAAAGAAATTAAATCAAAGAAATATTGGATATGAAACATAATGTACAATGTGATGGAGTAAAAATTATTTATATGTTAAATTTTACATTGCTTGCCACGGTGGGTGAGTGGTTATAGTGTCGGACTACCAACCCCAAGATTGCAGGTTCGCCCCTGGTCGTGGTAAGTGATTTTTGAAGGCGACAAAAATCACGACACTCATGTCATACGTTGTTGGCATGTTAAAGAACCCATTTGAATTCAGTAGGCCGTGTTCAATGGCAAAATTAATCTCGGGATTTTCCGCCAACACAAAGTTCCTCCATTCTCTACTTGAAAGCGCTGTAGTGTCAAGGAGTTTAGATATCTAACCTCCTTGACTTTCATAGCGTTCAAAGGAGCGACGAAATTCGACATGCAAGCTACCCTCTGGGTGTCAATTAACAAAGCTTGCACCAGGCATCCGAGGCCATACGATATTATTAATATTATTATTATTATTATTATTAATTTTACATTATGAGTCATGCCATGAATAACCACAATTACAACAAAAGTTATGCACTACTTGACAGCTGAACCTGTCTCTGCACCCTAGTCCTAATTAATAACACACACATCACCAGTTAAAGGCATTGCAATCTCAGGGTAGCAAACCGATTTTATGTGCGGATTTTGTACAACTAATCATTGCCTCAATATTCCTGAAATTTCCTGCGAATAACGCACTTATCCATATCGACTATTATAATCATACAGTATTTGCTGGCGTTTTGCTCCTTCTTTCTAAGTGACTTCATTTTGCTCGTTCCATGTCTTCAAGTCTTTGTATCATACATTTTGTTTTGTTACTACAGGCGGTACAGGTAATAGCACATTTCGTAGCATTTCATTTTCTGTGGCTATGCTGTGTATGCTTGCAATGGGAGGATAAACAATTTTGTGCAGAAATACGCCAGACTGCAGGAGCTCAAACTCAGCTTCTTTCTGGGCTCTCGAACGCTACCACAGTTCCGCCACTTACCTTGCACATGGGTGCTGTTGCAAGCGTGGTCACATAGCTGGGGTGGGGTGTGTTTTCAATTGTGTGAACTATATAAACCAACGGTACCTGAACTCACTAAGACATCCAAACTGATCTATCTTCGACTTCACTTATTTTTTCCAAAGCATCACTTTTTGACAGGAATTAAAAAATAATTTAAAAGAAAAGTTTGAGACAGTGTCTCAATTTCTAATACAGTTAAACCACAGCCCTTGAACAATCACTTTCCTTTCGAGGCAATCTGATTTTTTTTGGCATGAAAAACATTGTCTAATATTTTTATACTTTGACATATGTTTCCAGGAGGCTTGGTACTACGATGAAATAGATATGCAGGAGATGGAAGGATTTGATGACCCTGATCCTGATTCAGATTTTGATTATGAAGAATCGTATACAAAGCGAAAAAAGAAACCCAAGAAAGTCACAAGAAATACTGAAACACCAGCCGTTAAGAAGCCTAAGGTAATGTAATATATCTGTAATACTTTTGTGGAGTTGAAAATAACTTGGGTTTACATTAGAATTTCTCATTTTTGTGATTCCCGGTGATTTTCGAAGTGAAATGCCATGTCCTGTGGTTCGGATTCCACGTAAAAAGGAGGTCCCGTGACTCATAATCACAAGATTCACGGTCACGTCAAACTACAATCTTCCTTCTTCCTTCCTCATTTTTGTATTCTTCCAGCAACTGACCATGTAGGTTCATATTTTCTTTTTCTTTAGCATTTGTCACACAAATAAGCAGGGTCTGCTTTTTTGGTTCTCTGTCACCAGCATCATTATCATCGGCTTTAACTCGAATCCGAGTATAAATCTTCTTCCTTCAGTCCAGTTTGTGGATGTGTTTATGGTGACCAAAGAGTCCAATCCTGGCATAGAACAAGCGTCCACACAAGTCACATAGTATTGCTGGAGGAAGACGTGGTTGGGCTGCTCAAAGTTTTCTAGCTTGACGCTTGGCCTCTTCATGTGTGCGTCGATCCCTTTCAAACGTTTTTACAGAATCCGAGATGATACGGCGCCAAGTTGAGCGGTCCTCAGCCAGCATGTCCCAGGTTTGTGAATCGAGACCTGTCAATTTCAGGGCCTGCTGAAATTGGTCCTTGTAGCGCCTCTTAGGACCACCATGAGGTCTGGTGCCATAGCGTAACTCACCATATAGCATTTGACGAGGTAATCTCACATCATCCATCCGATGGACATGACCAATCCATCTAAAGTGGTAACCTATTATGGATGAATGCTGCTGATGAATGCTTTTCAAGAACAGCAATATTGGTAATGCGGTCTTCCCATTTAATCCTCGGGATTGATCGAAGTTTTTGTAGGTGGAAGCGCTCAAAATTCCGAAGATCACGTTGGTAAAGGGTCAACGTTTCACAGCCATACAACAATGTAGAAATGACTACTGCTCTGTACAGTAATCATGGACAGAGCTTTATTCATGAAGACAGTGCGCTAATCGTCCATATGCTGCATGGGCTGCGCCAATTCTCTTGTCCACATCCTGCTCACAGGTACAGCTCACAGAAATGGTACTGCCCAGGTACGAGAAGTGGTCTACCTGCTCTAATGGCAAATTTGAGCTGGAGATATTGAACTGAGGAAGAGGTGTACATGGTGAAGGTTGTGCCAAGACTTTAGTCTTATTGACATTTATGGTAAGACCAAAGCAATCACATGCACTTTTGTAACAATCTACTGATTCTTGCAGCTCTTCTGGTGTAAGAGTTGGTGCCGCAGCATCATCTGCATACAACATATTAGTAACATTAGTAACCTGAGTTTTCCTCAAGGAGCGGAGACGAGTTAGGTTGAAAAGCCCTCCATCAAAACGATACTTGACCTCCATACCTGGGATGTTTGTGGGTGAGTCATAAAGCATTGCAGCCAAGTACAGCGCGAAAAGTGTTGGAACCAGTACACATCCTTGTTTCAGTCTATGGGTAATAGGAAATTCATCGGACATCTTATTCTGATGGCAAACCTGACCTGTCATGCCTTGATTAGATCTACAAAGCGCTGAGGGCAACCAAACCGCTTCAGCACCTCCCTTATGACTGGTCTTGGAACCGAATCAAATGCCTTTTCCAAGTCATAAAAGACTAAGAAGAGTGGATTCTGTTGTTCTCTACATTTTTCTTGTAGCTGTCTCGCACAGAAAATCAAGTCAATTGTGCTTCTGGAAGCTCTAAATCCGCATTGTGACTCTGGGAGGATCTTCTCATAGATAACCTTGAGGCGGTTAAGTAGAATTCTTGCAAGAATCTTCCCCACAATTGATAGTGATATACCACGGTAGTTGCCACAAAAACTGCGATCACCCTTCTTAAAGATAGTGATGATAGTGGCATTCTTTAGGTCTCCAGGTACCTTTCTTGATTCCCATATTCTGAGGATAAGGATGAAAATCCTTGTTTTGAGGGAATGACCTCCGGCTTGAATAAGTTCCAGAGGGATGTTATCTGGGCCAGGTGCCTTTCTGGGTTTCAATTGCATGAGAGCTGCAGTGAATTCATGATAAGTAGGAGGTACTGCCAACCACAGTTGTTCAGGTTGTTGCGGCACATCACAAAGGAAGTCTTCAGCAGCTGCTGATGGACGATTTAGGAGATTGGAGAAGTGCACCTTCCAGGGTTCCAAGATTTCTTGACTGTCAGTAAAGGTAGTAGAATTATCAGTGCTTTTCAGTGTACCCGATGATGAGCGAGATGGTCCATATATTTCCTTGGGTACGGCATAGAAGTTCCTCAAGTCTCGAGCATCCGATACTCATAAATGGTTAGCGCGCTAGGGCCCGAAGTGCCCCGGGTTCAATTCCCGGCCGAGCTATCAGGGATTTTGATCTCCTGGGGTTAATTCCCGTGGCTCGGGGACTGGGTGTATGTGACGTCTTCATCATCACTTCATCCTCAGTACGACGTGCAGGTCGCCCACGGGCGTCAACTAGAAAGATCTGCACTCGGTCTCTCCGGAGGCCACGGTCATGGCGCACGAATCGTTTCCAGTCCCTTATGCGTTCATATACCATCCCATCACCAATTTCGATGAAACTTGGGTTTAGTTGTTGTGTGCACTCCGGGGAAGGTTTCTGGCTTAGTAAATCCATTTTACAATAGGTAGCGCATGTGTAGATTCAACAAATGAGTGACGGTGCGAAAATCGTTTCAAGTCCCTTATGCGTTAATTTACCATTCATCTGATTGCGATTAAACTCTAGTGATTTGTTGTGCACACACCAGGAATGGTATTTACAACACGAGTAGAAGTTTTCCGAGTAAGAAAATCCATTTTACAATAAGTGGCATGCGAGTCGTTTCAGCAAATGAACTTCGGTGAATATTTGTGCACACCCCAATGTATTTGGTCAGTTACTACGCAAGGCCCGGGAACCCCACACATCTGTCATCATAGGCTATATCGTCATCCATTTGATCCACATTCCTACGCCGGTGGCGGGTCCTATGGCAAATGAAAGATCGAAAGAAAATGTAAGCTCTATAGAAGCCCGGAACGAGGCGATACAATTTTCTACACGACTGAAAATAGTCAAAATACCCTTTGTAATAATGAATAATAATGTTGGGGGTCATGTAATAATAGATGTTACCCACCCACTATCCCTTTTTAGATCACGACTTTTATAGTAAAATTGGAGGTATGTCCGCTATTACACGCGTAAATTATGAGACAAATACAGTATTGCTAACCCCAATGTATTTGGTCTGTATCTACGCAAGGAACGGGAACCCCACACGTCTGTTATCATCAGCTATATTCTTTCTTTCTCGGGCTGGCTACGTGGGACAGGGCTAACGTTCTCGCCTGCTGTGACCCAGGTTGCAGGATTGAATCCTGGCACAGCCAGTTGGCATTTGAGGGTGCAAAAATGCAAGGGGTCCATGTCAATAGATTTACTGGCACGTTAAAGATCCCCTTCGGGCCAAAATTCCGTCACCCTGGCATCTCGATCGCAAATCATTTCAAGTCCCTTACGCGTTCATATGCCATCACCGATTTCGATGAAACTTGGGTGAGTTGTTGTGTGCACTCCAGGGAAGGTTTCTGGCTTAGTAAATCAATTTTACAATAGGTAGGTGTGGATTGAGTGACGGCACGCAAATCGTTTAAAGTTCCTTATGTGTTCATGTTGTACACACTGCAGGAAAGGTATTTACAATAGGTAAGGTACGAGTAGAAGTTTTCCGAATTAGAAAATCCATTTGCATATTAAGGCTTTCACGGCCCGGATTATTATATAAATAATTCATTCTTTTGGGCTAATGCCGTGTGTATTTTTAATTTAAAACCATACGTTTCGGAGAAACCTTGCCTCCTTTTTCAATGGAAATAAACAATGTGGCCAAAGAAAGTATATCAATGAGATGCCTGACTTCTCATTGATATACTTTCTTTGGCCACATTGTTTATTTCCATTGAAAAAGGAGGCAAGGTTTCTCCGAAACGTATGGTTTTAAATTAAAAATACACACGGCATTAGCCCAAAAGAATGAATTATTTATATAGAAAATCCATTTTACAATAAATGCCGTGCAAGTCGTTTCAACAAATGAACTTCGGTGAATATTTGTGCACACCCCAATGTATTTGGTTTGTTACTACGCAAGGCCCGGTAACCCCACACATCTGTCATCATAGGCTAATTCGTCATCCATTTGATCCACATTCCTCTCAAATTCACGGAGCTGGGACCCGAGCAGTACCAGGGTGTCGAGCGATACGGGAAAGGGAATTATACGGGAAATTCGCACTTGATACGGGAAATCTTGAAAAGTCTCATAATGCCTGACTTCTTAGCCCCGAACCCTCGGTAGAGACCTCCCGCTCAGTCTTCTATTTCGCCTGCAGACCGCGCTGCCACCCGCAATTTGCACTTAAAGAAGCTAACAGCTCAAGATCTCAGAAAATTTCAGACACGCATGTGCTGCAATTTCGCACCAACTGCCGAAAAAATCAAAAAGAGGTCAACTCTTGCTCACAAGAGACCCGTGCTATTTCCTGCCTAGACCCTATAGGGGTCGCTGCGACTCCTAAGTTGGAAGAAGTTCGGATCATCATTGCCCTGGAAATTCTTTGTAATCAGTAGAATTTGCTTTCTGGCGCAATGGCTGATCGCATCAAGAGCAGCTACTCCGCACTTCAACCGTCACTGCGCGTTTGAAGCATTTCGACTGAAAAGAGCCACGGCTCGACGTGCTGTGGTCTGAATTAGTGGCTTCAGCATCTTCCTCAGTTCCTGCCAAAAACGATCTCACAATGCAGCTCTAGACAGAGGACGCTGTGATGGCAACTGGTGGAGTAGAAAAGATAACCGTGAGCAAAGTCCATACTGCACGAAACTCCTACGCCGTGTTCAAGGAAGCAAAACCGGTGCTAAGCGACGGCTAAGGTGGCAGTCGAAAGAAGAGCCATGAAAGATCTCCAGGAATTGGAAAATAAAAAAAGTACTGTCAAAAGAACTCAATTTTGTGCTATGTATAACTGAAGTTCCTAGTAACAATCTTGTATTTGTCAAAGTGTCTTATTTAATTTTGTTTTGCATTATTTTATTTTCTATTATCTACTTTGATAAAATAAATGTAAATTAAAAAGTATTCGCGGCGTGTCGAGTGTGGAATTTTACTGTGTTTAGCCTTTCCATGGGTTTCTTTCGCAGGGGAGATGCATATACCAAATTGTTTTAAAGTCCGTGTAAACACTCACTGCAAATGCGTCACATATGCATAACTTTCAAAAACTACAAACAATATCTCATAGCTTTCAACATCTTACTATCAAACACCCGTCACCAACATGTGGCTACAAAATACACCACACAAGTGACAGAATTCTTCTCGTGTGGGCAGGCATTTTTTCAGTCGCTTGTTTACCACTGTTTGTGTCGGATTTCCTTTCTTTGTCATTGTTTCGTTACATTTACTTCACCGAAGTTCGACCTGAGGACTGGACACATCCCGTACAGCATGTACAGAAAAAAATACTGAAGGCGGTCTGGATATCGCGGTGGATGAAATGATTATTAACCTTGGCAATTCATCAAGCTCTGACGAAGGCAATGATGATGGTGGTGATGATGATAGGGACAGTGAAGGGATGGAGGGTGTCAGAGAAACCCTTGCCAAGTGACTGAGGATAATTTATTTATTGGTGTCAGTTCGCTTGCGTCAATCGATAATAGAGCACAGGCTGTTGTTTCCCGTCATAGTGTTCAAAATACCGTCTCCCATTCAATAGCTTACAACTCGACAATATAAAACCACGGCAATAATATCGCCACAGAGCAGCTTGTTTGAGTGCTCAGTGCTAAATGTCTTTACCTTACGAAAGCTAATATTAACCGCAGAGAGTCGCTATTCAGTGAGTGTACATGATGTTATCTGTCAACTACTGTAGTAAGCTGTGAACGACCTCCACTCAGACTCTTGTTTCATGTTAAAGGATAATCATTGCATGGTGAGTGTTTTTATATTCATTAGCTGAAGAGTGTTGCCCTCTTTGTTGTATTTATTGAATTGAATACCGATGATAAAGGTATCATAGCTTCGGTGTGTAATTTATTTATTCATCTAAAAGTATCGTATTTCTCTGTTTGAATGTCCTCGGCGCTGACTCAGCATCGTCTTTTAAAATATATTACGTATAATTGTTCAGAAATAATGTCTGAAATGTAGCGCTGTGTATTATTCGAATCAGTTGATTTACAACAACACTAAAAACTAAGCAACACAGCTCAGCTGTTCCAAGCTCCCGACATATCCTTCGCGTTGTTTCCTTCGAAATACAGGGTGTAGGTGAGAAGCATGCTCGGAATTCTTGCCGTGTGGCGGTTGGACGTAGGGTCTTGTTACGTGGCGACCGTGGGTTGCGGAGAGGAAAAGCGGGGCAAAGTGACAGGAAGGCTGTCAGTACCGAATGTGCGGGGTTAGCAATACTGTATTTGTCCCATCATTTACGCGTATAATAGCGGACACACCTCCAATTTTACTATAAAATTCGTGATCTAAAAAGGGATAGTGGGTGGGTAACATCTATTACTACATGACCCCCAAAATTATTATTCATTATTACAAAGGGTATTTTGACTATTTTCAGTCGTGTAGAAAATTGTATCGCCTCGTTCCGGGCTTCTATAGAGTTTACATTTTCTTTCGATCTTTCATTTACTATAGGACGTTCCACCGGCGTATGGTTATGCATTACCAGCTTCTGGTTTAGTAGTCAGGTAATGGAAGCAGTGGGAACTGTGTACTACAATTTTCCTTGCATGTAACTAAGCAAATTATTTTTGTTAAGAGAACGTAAAATGAACCAAGAATGATATGATCTTGAGCTGTGTGCAATGAGAAAGCTCTGCATGTGTTCATTCCTTATGTATTAATGATGCAAAATGTCAGCTAACGTTGTGCCAAATACAACACTCGTAGTCTCTAAATTTTGCACATTTTCGCGTATATGACTGCAGTTTGTTTGAATTGCTTATAAGATCGTGAAAAAAAAAATTGTTTCTCCAATTGGATGATTGTATTTAACTGTATGCACGTCGTATAATCTTGGAGAGGTGTATTTTTTTCACGGTGCAACTTGACACCGTAGTAGGGACGCAGCTTTTTGTATTTAGTTTTCTGGCATCTTGTTTTAAATTATTGACTAACATAGTTCTAAATGCAGACAATCCATACCTCCATTAGGATTCGGGTTCCATAATTCATGCAAAATGAGGTTCGTTCGTTTGTGAAATTGAGGTCATAACCCCCCTACCCTTTCAGTGATTACCGTATGGTACTTTACGTAGACTAAGGTGAAGATGTAAATGAGCATTTAAAAAAAAAAATTGTCACCAGAAGCTGTTTGTTATGGTCGTTTCTGATGCGAAGTTTTATTAATTACTCTTTTAGGAGACACTTATCTTTTGGAATATTCATGAAAGGCCAAACCCTCTAATTCTTATTTTATAAGTTGAACGCCTAAAAACAAAACCACAATCCGAAATAATAAAGAAGATAATCACGAACGAATGATTCACTGCCAATGAAAATCAAATGGAGATTCGCGGACCAGAAGTTCGCTATGCATAAGCTTTGGTGCCATTTATATCAGCTCTCCTCAGGTAAACGGTAGGCCTATCTGCGAGAGAGTTCTCTCGCGTGCGCGTGCTTTGCTCACCCTACGGATTAGGCCTAAATCTTGCCATCGCCCGTGGGCTGCGGAAGTATCTCCAAAACTGCAGTTAAACTTACGCCAGAAAATCTTGATTCACGGTTTAAGATTCATTTTTCAGCCATTCGGTATGGGAACTCTAGTCTTAGAGAGTTCTAAAATATACGGGAATTTGGTGTGATTTTCGTACGGGAAATACGGGAATTATACGGTAATTTGAAAAAAGGTCATCGCTTGACACCCTGAGTACGCCAGCAGCTCATTCTCTAGTGGCAACGAGTATCTGCCTAAGCCAGCAAATAAGGTTGAGACTAGGAAGATTTCAAAAGTGGAAATCTGAATTACCTATATCAGTTTTAAAATTTCATCATGTTTCTTAATAGTTTCCTTTATCATTAGCCTATTATCAAAAAGGGCAAATGACCTAGATGTTACGAAATTACAATTCAAACCCTTCTTTTTATTCTTTCTTTCTTTCTTTCTTTCTTTCTTTCTTTGCTGACTGCGTGGCTCAGTGGGAACGTTCTCGCTTGCTGTGACCAAGGTTGCAGGATCGAATCCTGGCGCAGCCAGTTGGCATTTGAGGGTGCGCAAATGCGAGGGGACTGTGTCAGTAGATTTACTGGCACATTAAAGATCCCCTTCGGGCAAAAATTCCATGGCATTGCAACGTATGCCGGGTATAGCTAGTGAATAAATAAATATATAATCTAAATAATTATTTTTTATCAATAACTGGATACCCTTATCCGTGATGAAGGTATTAATTGAAATTAGGGAAATATGTTGTTAGTTTCCATTTGAGCAGATGTAATATCAAATAATATGATAAAATGGTCCGGTTATCTCAAATTATAATTAACAGCGTTTCGCCCCAGTGTACCATTGGGCTCGTCAGTTGGTATGGTACACCTCACCAAGACACGTGGCTAGCACATATTGAGAAGACACAAAATACAAGTAGTATTGACGTCACGAGTAATGCCAATGTGCTACGGGAGTCAAACTTCCTTTCATAAAAACAATAAACCTTACCTTGGTAATCCAATTTGGTTTCAAATATTCCCGAGTGAAATATGATGTTAGTTTCCATTTGAGCGGATGTAATATCAAATAATATGATAAAATGGCCCGGTTAGCTACTAAATCTGCTTTAATAGCAGCTGGTTGCGAGCGACAGCGAGCAGGCCAGCGGCGTTTAGGGACCAGGTACCGTTGCGACAATGCGCTATTCTGCCTGGTGTAAAAATTTTTAGGGGGATAAATTGTGCTTAAGCATAAATATAATATCATTTCATTAATATAATAATAATGTTTTCTACCGCAAGCGACTGTCGGCCACGCGGCCGGTAGTCGATTTGGAGGTTACGTGTATAAATTGATCAAATAACTTATAAGTTGCCATTGTGATATAAGTTTAAAATTGAGGAAGATTTAATTAATTGCTTGATTTCGGGGAATAAACTGTTGTAATAGTAGTACAAGCTCTGTTAGCCTGGTGGTATGGCTTGGAAATGTAGCGCGCGCCTTGGCCGGTTTTGGCAACAACTTCAGCTTAGTAATAATAATAATACAAAAATGAAAATTGAAAAATGTTTAGTAGTTAAATTGGTAAACTTTAGGAAGGAAGAAAGAGCTCTAGTGGGTTGATTTTTGCAGTATGAAGGACCTATAGCAGGTATTTGGTTAAAATAATAAATTAATTTTAATAAGCCTCGCTGAAGATTTGGAGTAAAATGACATGAAATGAATTGTAATAAGTAGTATATGTGATATTTGATGTAGGTGTTCAAATTATAATTGCCAGCGTTTCGCCCCAGTGTACCATTGCGATCGTCAGTTAGTATGGTACACCTCATGAAGACGTGTGGGTAGCACATACTGAGGAGGCCATTACAAGACACAAAATACTAGTAGTATTGACGTCACGAGTAATGCCAATGTTCTACGGGAGTCAAACTGCCTTTCACAAAAACAATAAACCTTACCTTGGTAATCCAATTTGGTTTCAAATATTCCCGAGGGAAATATGTTGTTAGTTTCCATTTGAGCAGATGTAATATCAAATGATATGATAAAATGGTCCGGTTAGCTCAAATTATAATTGCCAGCGTTTCTGTGCATATGCATTTTCAAAAAATCCGGTCTCTACTGATGACTACAATGCCCAAGCCCCTAAATGAAACAACAACAAAAACAAATAACGTCCAGGAGAAGGATTATTCTGTACTAAGTGCCTCGTCAGCTTTTGGCAGATCAATGGAAACTTGTCCATAAAAGCAAAACTACAGTGTTCTTCTTCCGAAAGCGTTTCTGCTTATGCAGGTCGTTCATAAAACTATAGTACACGACTGAAAATCTAACTTCATTTCAACATATCAGCATTTCACAATTAACCACAGATTTGTGTTCAGCCTTACTATATCAGTTTTCATCAAAATTAGAGGACATGAGAATCCCCTCTCTAATCTGCCCTAAATGTTATTTCATTTTAGGGCTTTGGACATTGTAGTCATCAGTCCTGTGTACTTAAGTATAATTATGTTCCTTTTGTCTAAACCTCTCAAACCGGGATTGAAATGCTCTCCTCCTAGCCTTTGGTTGTATTAAATTGCCTAGCAAAGCATGGTTTTTATGTCACATTGAAAGAAGAAAATGAAAAAAAAAAAAAAGAAACATATTATTTCTTACAAGATTCTGTCTTCAAACTTTTATGATTACTTTCCAAATGTAGTATTTTGACTCTCCAAGGCAGCAAATGCAGGCGGGATATCTTTACCATAAATATATAAAACTTGAGTGTCTGTGTTATATACAATTATACTGTCCACCACATACATTTATGTGCACTTTACATCCGCTACAAACTATCAGTGGATAAGAAAACAAGCAGGGATGCGACATCGGTACCATCAATACTCTTTATGCCGGCCGGTATTGAAGGATTCATTTGCAGTACTATTTTTGAGAGGTTGGATACTTTCCAAATCTGCATGATAATACCCTATTTCCTCGCATAATTGTCGCACCCCACTTTTCAAACACTAAAATAGATTTATAAAATTTCATTGCATAATCGTCGCATAGCATGTTCGTATTTGTGTCCCAGTCAGTTGCACACACTGCCGCGACTTAATAACCTGACATGACTTTGTCGGAAGAAAGTAATCTCTTCTTTATGCCTGCGGGCTATGAACAGCGACGCGAGTGGACAGCATCATCACTTAGCTCATTCCGCCTGCTTATAACCTGGCGTGACCTTGTCAGAAGAAAGGAGCCTGTCTCTCTGACTGCAGGCTATAACTCACACTACGCCCACGGCACGCTAAACAGCGATCACGCTCACCGCCACTCCAGGGGAGTGAAACTTGTTTGGACCCTTTGCTTCCGTTACTTGGCCTCGGAATCAGTACCCAATAAACTGGGACTCTAAATGGATGATGATGATGACTTGGCCTCGGAATGACGAGATTCAATACGAAGCACTGATAGCCCCAATTTGCCAACGTTAAAATGGGCCTGGCTGCTATTGGCTGAATCTTACACAAGGGACACCTCGTGCCAGTCTAGCATCCACTTCTGTGGAAACATCGCAACAGAAACACGTGCGTGATGTTACGCACATGGTGTCCACAATGAGAAAATACAAGAATTATATGTTGATCTTGATGAAAGTGAAATACACGGGATTACATAACAAGCTTCTTCTTCTTCTTCATTTCCCAGTTCCAGTGATATGGGTCGGGGTGTTAATCAAGGACCTCCATACTTTCCTCCACCACTCTCGTCCTTCTTCTAGTACATCCTCCACTTTTACTCCTCTTTTCTCAATGCTCTCCCTCACTGCATCCATTCACCTCATCCTCGGCCTTCCCTTTTGGTGCCTTCCCGTGACTTTCTCAGTAAATAATCGCTTCGGGACTCTGTCTTCTCCCATTCGCATCATATGTCCGTACCATTTTATCTTACTGATCTCGATCTTTTCTTGTAACTTTGGGAATCCTGTTTTCTCCGTAATTTCCTTGTTTCTGATTTTGTCTCTGCGGGTCTTTCCGTTTATACCTCTAAGGAACTTCATCTCTGCTGCCTGGATTCTACTTTCCTCCCGTTTAGTTGTTGTCCACGTGCCTGCTGCATACGCCAATATAGGTGTGTAATTTGTTGAACACAAGATTTTTTTACATTTCTCGGGAACTTCCTGGTTCCACACCAGACCCCTCACAATCTGGTAAAACCCATTTGCTTGTTGGATCCTCTGACCAATTTCCTCTCTTATCCCTCCATCGTCTGTTAGGACACTCCCTAATATAAGTATTTGAAGCTTTTCACAACTTGTAATGGTTTTCCATCTACTGCAATATTCCCCCTACCATCTCGCACATTTCTTGTCATCACCATTGTCTGACTCTTCTCCATACTGATTTTCATTCCATTCTCTTCTGTCTATTGATTCTAAACATTTACTTGTTCTTCCAATTTATCGTCCCCCCCCCCCCCATATCACTATGTCATCAGTGAAGAGTAAGGCCTTCGTTCCTTTACTTCCCATTTTCCGTTTCACTAGTTTATGGATTCCATCCATGACAGTGAGGAAAATTATGGGGGACAATACACTCCATTGTCGGAGACCGGTTTCTACATTGAACCAGTTAGTTTGTCCAATCTTGGTCTTCACACTACTGACACACTGACGATACATGGCTTTTATCATTTCCACTTCAGCTCTACCTACTTTCTTCCTTATCAATGCATCCCAAACCAGTTGTCTTGGCACACTATCATATGCATAACAAGCAAATAATAATAATAATAAAGCTCACAAGCGTGCAGCAAATAATGATACAGCATATATTTAAAAATTGTGTTTTTTTTTTTACTTAAATATTCTTCGCATAATCTTCGCACCCTGCTTTTCTCCACGAATTTTAGGCTAAAAATATGCGAGGATATACGGTAGGTAAGCAGCGAGATCCAAATGTATGTATTTTATTCCACCCAATCAAAACAATACACCCATTTGGATCTCATTTAGAATCGTCAATATGGACCTAAGCATGGATGCTAATCCTATTGATCTTAAGGTAAAGCAGTGCCGAATTCATATTAACCTATAGTGCGTCTCTACCTTAAAAGACAGTACGCATTAAATGGGGCGTGCTGATGCCAGATCTGCTGCACATACAAAGTTCTGCAAGGCCAGACACATGATGTTAACATAACTCGTATACAGGCGTGGTTTTAAGCAAAACTCTCAAAATTTCCAAAATATTTGTTAGTTGTATATAACTGTACCTCATGCCTTGCAGGGAATGACGGTACAAAATGTAGATATGATGCACCAAACGCAATTTAAATGCACACATTATAATTTATAATTTTCAATTATTCATGAATTATGTTTTTTTTTTTTTTTTTTTTTTTTTTTTTAGCGTATGGCTTTTAGTGCCGGGAGTGTCCGAGGACATGTTCGGCTCGCCAGTTTTGTAGCTGCTTCGAGACGGACACCCAATGGGTGAGCTACAAGTACCGTTGGGGAGGGAAGGAGGGAAGTTGGAATGTAAGGACGAGGAGTTGGAAGGTAGCGGCTGTGGCCTATAGTTAGGGACCAACCCCGGCATTTGCCTGGAAGGAAGATGGGAAACCACAGAAGACCATCTTCAAGGTTGCCGGCGGGGGGATTCGAACCTCCTCGCCTCCCGGATGTGAGCGACTGCCATCAGTCATGCCGTAACCACCACGGCTAACTCACCCGGTATGAATATGATAATGTTATAATATTACATTTTCTCGAATATCATACAATAGGTTATAATAAATTATAATATGACATTTTCCACGAATATCTATCTTCTATCTATCTATATATATAAAGCTCAATGTCTGTCTGTCTGTCTGTCTGTTATGTATACAAATCCACACCGTTTCACCGATCTGAACCAAAATTTGTATACTTACCCTTCGGAACCCTGCAGGTAACCCTGTCCACTTTAAATTTCCGACAGACCACCCCATTCCCTGCATTTAGGCCCTTTGGCCCAAATCTACATCGTTTCACCGATCTCATCCAAAATTTGTATACTTACCCTATGTAACCCTGTGAATAACACTGTTCACTTAAAATTTCGGACAGACCACCCCATTTCCTGCATTTAGGCCCTTTGGCAAACATCTACACCGTTTGACCGATCCGAACCAAAATTTGTATACTTACGCTTTGCAACCCTGCGGGTAACCCTGTCCACTTGAAATTTCGGACAGACCCCCCCCCATTCTCTGCATTTAGGCCCTTTGACCCAAATCTACACCGTTTCACCGATCAGAACCAAAATTTGTATACTTACCCTTTGGTACCCTGCGAGTAACACTGTTTGCTTGAAATTGCGGACAGACCACTCCATTCCCTGCATTTAGGCCCCTTGGCTCAAATCTACACCGTTTCATCGATCTGAACCAAAATGTGTATACTTACCCTTTGTAACTCTGTGAATATCACTGTCCACCTAAAATTTCGGACAGACCACCCCATTTCCTGCATTTAGGCCCTTTGGCAAGAATCTATATCGTTTCACCGATCCGGACCAAAATTTGTATACTTACCCTTTCGAACCCTGGGGGTAACCCTGTCCACTTGAAATTGCGGACAGATCACCCCATTCCCTGCATTTAGGCCCTTTGGCACAAATCTACACCGTTTCACCGTTCAGAACCAAAATTTGTATACTTACCCTTTGGTACCCTGCGAGTAACATTGTCTGCTTGAAATTGCGGACAGACCACTCCATTCCCGGAAAGAGGACAGGGTCCGTCCCAAAGGCAATGGAAAAAAGGGGTAAAACCGGACGCGCTCGGGAAACCCTCAGGGTTGCCAGCTCCCGAACTCACCAGCCATGAGCCCTTGAGGATGTAGCACTATCCAGGGTGCACCAGAAGTGGTGGGGCTACACACATGCTGCCTCCTTGAGGGTCTTGAGCAGAAGACATCAGATATTAAGAAAAGAAAAAGAAGGCTGACACCTCGACGAATGAGGCTATCAGGAATGATTAGACAAGGGCCAATTAAGGCGGGAAAGTGAAAGAGTCGCTAGGCCTCGGATAACCTGATACAATTGGGGTCAGAAGAGAACAAGAGTTTGACCAAGGGAGGCTGACAGGAAAGAGAACTGAAAGGAGCCCGGCACCAGTAAGTAGAAGCAATGCCGGACTCAGCTGGGGTCCCGTGGTCGCAAACCCACGTCCCACAAGTTGCGAGACCCTGGTGGGTGGAGGGGGGAGGAGGGGGCCAGGTGTGAGAATAGCTTGCTGATTCATCGCGAGTTGACATGAGAGGAATGTCCAGACCCCGCCGTGTTACCTGGTATTGCTGACTATGCTGATGTTCATACAGGGTCTTTGCTCAAACCACTGTAGTGTTACGAAAGAATGAGTGATTCACCGGTCAATGTGAATAGGACCGGGAACCCCCCCCCCCCCCCCGAACGTCTGTCATCATATATAGTCATCATCTGCGATTCGTGCAGCTTGGACCCGAGCAGTACTCGATAAGCTCTTTCACTACACGAATCGAGTATAGGCCTAAGCCATAAAATAACGTTCAGACTTTGGAAGACATCGAAGGTAGAAATCTGAATTGCCTATATCAGATTTAAAATTACACCATGTTCGTTTAGTAGTCATTTTTCATTACCTTATTATTATCATAAGGGCAAATGACCTAGATGTTATGCCCATTATACCACTAATCACCACACACAATAAGTCTTCATCGCCTGTGATTTTAAAATGTGTATTTCCATTAGTTTGTAAGTTTGATATACCCGTTCAGTAGTAGTCGTCTTCATTATCATCCTCATCAAAAGTGCAAATGACCGAGATGTTACGTCCATTATACTACTAAGCAACACCAGAGTCTACCTAGCCTGTGATTTTAAAAATATGTATTTGCATTAGTTTGTAAGGTTGATATACCCGTTCAGTAGTAGTCGTCTTCATTATCATCCTCATCAAAAGGGCAAATGACCTAGATGTTACGTCCATTATACAGTACTACTAAGCAACACCACAGTCTTCATTGCCTGTGATTTATAAAATGTGTATTTCCATTAGTTTGTAAGTTTAATATACCCGTTCAGTAGTAGTAGTCTTCACTGTCATCCTCATCAAAATGGAAAATGACCTAGATGTTACGCCCATTATACTACTAGGCAACACCACAGTCTTCCTCGCTGGTAATTTAAAAATATGTATTTCTATTAGGGTGTAAGTTTATTATACCCGTTCAATAGCAGTCGTCGTCAGTATCATCTTCATCAATGGCGTTGAGTGTTAAGGAGACTGAAATATTATCATCATTCTACCGGGCGAAGCCGGGTACTACTGCTAGTAATATAATAATATCAGAAAATTGAAAGTTATAAAAACACATCACATAACCTTCAGGCCTGCCCACTATCCTCTGGTAGTGGTGTTAACTCTTCCATAAATTCTTCCGTGTCCCTGGATGGTCCAGTTTCAGCCGAATCGGAACCAGTAGGCGATCCATCGAAAGTGGAAGAAGACGAAGATGATGATGATGAAGATGACAAACGTATCAAAAATTGCTCCTCGTCATCTTGAATCTCATCTGCTTTCCACAGTTCACTTTCGATTCTTTTGGTGTGGTTCACGTAGTTTGCCCGATTGTGTGTGGTCACGTTGTGGTATGCAGCCGAAATTAGTCTTCATCTCTTGTTTTTTGAATGAGACGTTGTTCAATGTTATATAGTTCTTCACTTGCGCCCATACCATTTCGATGGGATTAAGTTCACAGTGGTATGGTCGCAAGCGAAGAACATATTTTCCTGCTGATTTGGCCATCTCGTCAATGATGTATTTATCATATCCTTCTCTGTTTTGATTCACAATAAAAAGAAACTCCCGCTTTAGCACATCATTTCGAAAATGGATCCCTTTTTGAGTGAGCCAGTCTACAACCCGGTCTTTTCTCCATGATGTAGGTAAAAGTTCGCTTTTACGAATGTGATAGCCTGCATTGTCTATTACTAGGATAGATCCTTTGGGAACATTGGGCAACAATTGCTCGTCAAACCACTTTTCATACAGTTCACCTGTCATTTCATCGTGGGCGTCTGCCGTGTTCCTTTGGCACAGAAAAGTTAACTCGGCACCATTAAGGAACCCTTGTGTGGCGGCCTTTACCGAAATAATGGCAACGCTAGGCAAGTTGGATACTTGTGGAGTGGAAATGGGCCGCTTTGTTCCAAAACGGGTGATGGGCAACATTTCAACACGTACAACCATGAATTAAAAAACAAAGATAAAAATAATATATTGAAACCAAAATAAATACAAGCAGTGGAAATCAAAATAACACACACAGAAAACATAAACCCTCCTAAATCTAAATCTACCCCACGTGCTCAGTCCGAGGACCAACGGTCACGCATGGTGCTTTTAAACACAACAGAAAGTTCTGTAAACATATAAAAATGCCCCAGCAAATGGGCTGAAAAAAACGTTAAAAGGTGCTAGGCCTAAAATGAACTTGGGAAACAAATTCTACAACAAGCCATGAGGCTTCCAAAAATTGAAGTTCAAACATGAAAACTCCTCGTTAAAATAGGATACATTACGAGCAGGAAGCTCCATCGAAGAAAGAAAATATTACCTTAAAGTTGCGAAGCATTACATGAATGATAAAAATCATTTAACAGGAAAGATACTGAAACCAAAGGCTATACTAAAGCCTTAGAGCAGAGCTCTAACACAACGTCCACTCCCGACCGAGGGTGCCAAGGAACTCTTGCTTCCGACTCGCCAGCAAGGGCCTATAGCCGTTAGCCATTGTAGACCACTCAACTCGACAATTAAGCACATTGTCGCCTACCAAAACTTACCCTCCAAAAATATAATATTAAGTGGCCTAACCGTGATATGAACAACCAAATAAACTGAATTAAATAAGATAAAATTAACAGGAAATGCAAGATGATTTTGGATATAACACGAGGCTTTACCCAAGGGCAGGCAGCAACGGCCATATGCCCGGCACCTAGCTTAAAGTTGAAACGTGTTTCCAAGTTTTAAAATGTAAAAGATTTCAGTCTTAAAGGTACACTCTCTCACGGCGACACTGTGAGTATTGACAATAACTAAATGTATCTTGGAATTAATATCGGAAGTTTCTCTTCACACACAGAGTTAAATCAAATCCATACCTTTGTCCATGAGGCAGGCCATGAGGTCATGTATGGCCAAGCTCCGAGAGCTCGGCCGTGGAGTGACCTGTTTGTCACATTGTTCTAAAGCAAGTGGGGCGAGACTAGCCAGTCTCATATTCAGGCGGGAGCCGGCCAGTTGAGCCGAACATACCGCACGAAGTCTTCCGAAGTTTGGCGGAAGAAGCAGCTTGCCGCCGTAACAGGAGCTCGCAAGTGCGCGAGTTAGGGTAGCAGTAATTTTGCCCATAATTCACTGCAGTACATCGCGGAGCTAGTGGCTCCCCGCACGGCAGGAATAAATAGTTCTAGAAAGTTCTGGTGATCACTAGACCTTGCCAAGAAGAGGGCGAGATATTCAAAACATAGTTTGGGCATAGGTTTTATTTTCCAGTTTGTAGAATGGGTTGCCCCGGGGGGGGGGGCTAGCAGGCAGAAGCGAAATGTGACAGTCGTCAGAATGGCACAGTCTCCCCCTTGTAAATCCAGAAGTCGGGGGAGAGCCGACAGGGAGAAGGCCCCCACAAGTCCTCTAGAAGATACCACCGTCCACCAAGCAGGCAATATAGAGTTTGTCCATACGTCACTCACTCCACCAATTCAGAGAAGTCGAACCAGGGAAAATCAAACCGTTACCAAGCTAATGTTATTGTGAAGAACCATCCAGTTGACAGGAACAAGTGCCAACACCACCATACCAGTACCATGTTCTCCACACCAGGCGTTCAGGGTTGACGTCGACGCAGGCATCACCATCCACACCAACCAGCAGGCATCAGGATCCACCACCAGATGTTAGATGTCGTCTTGACAGTGACCCTTGCGCAGGCCACCACCATCTCCAGATGTGAGGGGCGCAACCCTCACACCGGACCACCCCTGAAACAGCCAAGGACAAGAGCAGACACAGCACGCAGGGCGACACAAGACAAGGTTGGGTCATGTTCTTCCACAACAGGGTCGAAGGATGCCACCGATCTGGCACGAGACCAGGGCAAGAGCTTGAGCAACTTCCATAGTACACTTTTGGAATTTCACTTGAGTGAGGTAGGACTTGGCAATTCACTTGCCTTGTGATACGAGATCACTTCACATTTACTTAAGGCGATGTTCACATGAAGCACACGCAGAACTAAAACTTTGCAGAATTACTGAAATGTTAAGTTAATAATCTTCACAGATGCTAAAAATTAAGCTAAACCTGGTTCCCAACCAAAATCCTGAATGTACAATTCTAAATTTGAATTAAATTTAATAAGATGGGGCACCACGAACGAAATCTAGGGAACTCATGACCACAGGAATGGCTCAGTTCTCATAGTACAGTTGGAAAAAATTTGAGACAATTGCCTCGTCACGACACACACTTCAACTGGCGTCAACAAAATTCCATACATTTACTTTAAATTTACATTACTTAACACATCAAATGCCCCTAAAACAGGTAACACAGAACCAGAAACACACAGACAGGCTGTAGAGAACAGATACACCAGGAACACCCCTCCACGAACACCTTCAAAACTCCCACACAGCGACAGAATGCAGTAACTCAAGAAAACGGAGAAAATTTTTACCAAGTCAACCAGAACATTTCATTCAAAATCCTCGAACACAACCAATTTTGCTCCTAACAGCATAACTTCACTTAACAGACGGAACAAGACCTCGTCTGGCACTCCAAAATTTGCAGTAAAACATTTCTTCACAACACCGCAGAACAGCTCGTCCACGATTCTCCATCCAACGGACTGCGACACCATGGCGCATGCGAGCAAGTGCAGGGCAACCTTCTCCTCAACCAAAGGAGACAGACACAGATAACACTTCAAAATGTGCGTCACACAACACAGGAAGGATCAACGTCCATGACAATTCCCAAACAGATAACAGCAAGTTATCAATAATTAAGATTCAACGGTGAAAGTTCTGACACCAGGGTCCACGCCTCACTGCAGGAATCCCTGATATCCACACACTCCTGAACACGAGCACAACGGCTCGGAACGTATTCCATGTCCACCACAACAGTATCAAACACAGAAGGAAGAAAAGGGGCATAAGAGGCGTAGAAAGACCTCGAGCAGGTTCCACTGGCAAGAATGAAAGTTTGAAAGGTAAAATAAGAAGACCCATTGACTTTATCATTAGATGAAAAGTGTCGAGGGACAGCCTTGACACACCTGAAATAAAGCAGGATAGAGACTAGCGCCATTGCCAGCAGAGATAAAGACGGACTATCATGTCTATCTCTTGATGAGATTATACGGCACAGAAGAACTGACTCATGAAGTACTTGTCGAGATATTGTACAATCACTTCCAAATTGTACACAACAGACCTACAACTTCTACCTCACATCTACTGAGTCTGTCATTCCAACAGCAGCACAGAGGCAATTACCAAACAGGTGAACACAACTTTGATAGTGACACATCCTATCAACAAACGGACGAACATACTGCCCTTCCAGCAGCATCAACTCAAAGGTTCACACACCCAGCATACCAACACACGGCTTCAAGGAAAACCTTACACGTTACCAAATACACAAAAGAGATCACTGCAACCAAATCACTGCACAGGAGAAAGATAGTTCCACAATTCACACCTCACACCCAGCATTCTCTGCTTCCTCAGCTTCTTCTGTCTCTCGTTCACCTGCACCTTTACAATAAGACAAGTGAGTTCTGAAAATACGTCTTCTTTCATTGTCCTCCAACAGGACGGTGACATCAGTAGGAAAAGATAAGATCCTATACGGACCACAGAATTTTGGCATGAGTTTGCCAGACACTTGATGACCAGGAGTTTTCCTCCAGAAGTTTTTCACATAGACTAAATCGTCAACCTTAAATTTACATTGGCCACGACCTTGGTTGTACCTCTGGGCCAACTTGTCGTGGGAGATCTTGATGGCACGTTGAGCGTCTCTCCAGATTTCTCGAACGCGCTCAGGGCTAGGCCGATCAGGAAGAAGTTCATTAAGTGACCACAGATTTGACAAGGGAGAATTCGGCACGAACGCGTGCATCAAAGGGAATGGAGTCTTCCCATGACTTTCGTGCTCAGCGGTATTGAAAGCATAGGCCATCCAATGCAATGATGAATCCCATTTAGCATGGTTGTCCCAGTGGTAAGCGATCAACGCAGCTCTCAAATTCCTATTGACCCTCTCTGCCAAACTAAGGTTAGGATAATACGGAGTAGTCGTAACATGAGAAATCGAATACTCAAAACAGAAGTTACGGAATTGATTTGAAGTAAAGGTACGGGCATTGTCAGAAATCAGGTACTGACAGGGACCAAACGAAGTAGAAATGACCTTCAAGCACTTGATGACCGCAGCAGTGTTGCTCATCTTAGTAGGAAAAATCCAGCAAAATCTTGAGAATCCATCTACACAGACCAGTGCGAAACGGTTACCTAACCTGGATCTCGGGAAAGGCCCAACAAAATCTATATACAACCTCTCCATAAGACGCAACACAGGTTCTGAAGACATAAATCCCACTCTACTATTGACAGCAGGTTTACTAACATTGCAACTGCGACAACCTAAAACAAATCTCTTGATGTCCCGATCCATACACTTCCAAGTAAAAGATTGTTTAACCTTTCGACGGGTTTTGTAGACTCCTAAATGACCACCCACTGGTGACTCATGAAAATATCTTAGCATTGCATCAACTAGCTGGACAGGCAAGACGACTTTCGGCTTCTTGTCATACCTGGCAACGCAGCATAACACGCCTGACCTAAGAAAATAAGGTCTTACAACTTCACCAGCATCTAATTTGGAAATAATTAACTTTAAATCTTGATCTTCATTCTGATGAACAACGATATCTTTGAACAAAAGAGGAGAATTGTTCAACATATGTTCAGCGGAGCATACACCAACAGCATCAGCTTCCACAGGAACGGCCTCCGGTTTCCTAAGTGGAGATTCCTCGTACATCCTACTGAGTGAATCGGCAATGCCATTATCTGTCCCCTTTATGTGACGAACAGTAAAATTAAAAGATGAGCTTTTTTTAACGTATGGCTTTTAGTGCCGGGAGTGTCCGAGGACATGTTCGGCTCGCCAGTTTTGTAGCTGCTTCGAGACGGACACCCAATGGGTGAGCTACAAGTACCGTTGGGGAGGAAAGTTGGAAGGGAAGGGCGAGGAGTTGGAAGGTAGCGGCTGTGGCCTATAGTTAGGGACCAACCCCGGCATTTGCCTGGAAGGAAGATGGGAAACCACAGAAGACCATCTTCAAGGTTGCCGGCGGGGGGATTCGAACCTCCTCGCCTCCCGGATGTGAGCGACTGCCATTAGTCATGCCGTAATGACCACGGCTAACTCACCCGGTTAAAAGATGAGATATGAGTAGCCCACCAAGCGATACGCCCAGTGTTCCTCGGCCTGGCCAAGACCCAGCTCAGGGCCTGGTTAACTGTTTCCAATTGGAACGGCACGTGTTCTACATACATCTTGAACTTTTCTAATCCGAACATGACAGTTAGACCTTCTAATACATACACAGAATAACGAGACTCAGCGACAGTTAAGGTCCTTGAAGCGAAGGCGATGGGACGACGACCTTCGTCACAATCCTATAAAAGAACAGCTGCGACTGCGCCTAGAGAGGCATCTGTCTGCACGATAAATTTCTTGCCGAAATCAGGAACAGCGAGAACTGGAGCATTACACAAGGCTTCCTTCAACTCATCGAAAGCGGCCTGTTGAGATTCACCCCACTCAAACAGGACCTTCTTCTGGCGTAGCTTATTCATGGGCATAGCCTTACGAGCAAAATCAGGGATGAACTTGCGAAAGAAGTTGGCCATACCTACGAAACGAGCCACTCCTTTGACATTGACAGGCCTTTTGAAGTCACGGATGCCCTGGGTGCGAGAGCAGTCGATCGACACACCAGCGGCAGAGATAACATGTCCCAGAAAAGAGATTTGAGGTTTAGCGAAAAATACTTTAGAGAGTTTCACTGTCAGACCAGCGTTCTTGAGGCGCCCGAACACCTCGCGAAGATGGCGAACATGATCTTCAAACGTCTTACTGTACACTACGACATCGTCTAAGTAGTGGTACAAATACTCAAACTTTATCCCAGAAAATACCTTATCTAACAATATGCTTAACACTGGTCCTCCAGTAGTGAGACCAAAGGGAAGGCGGTTGAATTCGTAAAGATTCCAATCCGTAGCAAAGGCGGTGAGATGCTTACTCTCTTCGGCTAAGGGGACCTGATAATAGGCCTGGTTCAGGTCTAGGAGACTATAGAACTTAGCATCCTTGAACCACGAGAAACATGAGTGGAGATCCGGAAGGGGAATGGATTCCATCACGACCTTCTTTTTGAGCCTTCGGTAGTCAACAACCGGCCTAAATCCACCATTCGGCTTTGGCACCAAGAACATGGGCGACGAGTATGAAGAAATAGAGGGACGAATAACTCCATCTGACAACATCTGATCAATTATTTTCTTATGTTCCTTCATCTTAGGAGGACTGAGTCTATACGGAGGATGCCTAACTGGAATACTATCCGTCATGACAATCTTGTAGGTAATCAAATCAGTGACCCCTAACTGGTCAGTAAAAATCTCCGGAAAACTAGAACACAAATCACGTGTAATCGTTGCTTGACCATCAGA
Organism: Meconema thalassinum; assembly: GCA_946902985.2. Taxonomy (NCBI): domain Eukaryota; kingdom Metazoa; phylum Arthropoda; class Insecta; order Orthoptera; family Tettigoniidae; genus Meconema; species Meconema thalassinum. The sequence continues at coordinate 305,248,792 of OX336393.1, forward strand.
AAGATTACTAAGATTGAGGTCATTCACACTACTTGACAACTCGGGAGTCTCTGTACCATCGATGTCCACCACACCGGTGCCAACATCATACCTTTCAGTTGCAGAAAATTTCAACTTCAAACCGTTTAATGTCCAGTGACAACCCGGACTGAGAGAAAAAATTAGTGCCTAATATCACCGGGCAAGACAAATTGGACACAATCCAAAATGGAAACTTCCATGCGAAATTATGAATCTTAACCTTTAACTTGACAGCACCAAGAACTACTAATTGAGTAGCTGAGACTAAACGAACATCGACTTTAGACAGAGCAGGAAACTTGCTGATGCCTTTCATGGCCCTATACCATTCCTCGCTCATCAGTGACGCAGTACTACCAGAGTCTAACAAAGCCTTAACGTTGGCATCATTAATCAAAATGCCTGCGATGGGTGCAGGTAATAAAGCACTCACAAAAACCTTCGAACATGTTCCCACACTACGTTCATCCACATTAACAACTGATGACATCGGTGTCACATCACGATGCCAGGTCTCCCGATGTCATTCCTGACGAGAATTGCAGTTGAGGTCCGAGTGACCCATGCGACCACAATTGTCACACCTTATAGCATTACTATTTTCCCGACCTGGAGCTCTTTGATGGTTAGGATTTTCACCACGACTAGGATTACCTTGTTGTCTAACATCACCATCACGATTAGAAGAACCCTGGAAACGAACATTTCTTTCATTATTAAAATTCCCAGAATTCCTTACCTCTCCATTCCGAGCGGGACCGCCTTGAGACTGATTATTAGACCACCGACCTCCTGTACCTCGAGGTTTATGGTTGTTCCAATTACTTTGTTTGCCTTGGAACCGACCACTGTTCCAACGGCCAGATGCACCTTGCGATTAATTAGAATTAAATTGAGAAGGTTGAACAGAACCTCTGCCATAGTTGGGCTGGTGTACGGACTCTCCACGTACAGCAGCAGCACACAATTGAGAAATAGTCCACAGATGGGACCCTAAGCATAAGAACGAACGATAGTCTGGAGTCACACCATCCAAAATGTGCTCCACCATTTCCTTCTCAGTGAAATTAACAGAAAACATCTTAGTTCGTTTCAACATGTCTTGCATGTACACATCCAACGACTTGCCATACTTCTGCACACGATACAAATGTCGCTGAATGACAGTACCCATCTTTCTATAAGGAATAAAATTTGACAAAACTTGTTCACAGAACACTTCGATACCAGTGTTTCGAGACATAGCCTCAACAACCATACTTCTCATCAACCCAGAGGTAAACGAGAACATAAGTTGGTACACCTGAATATAGCTCACACCAAACACAGCAGCGTACTCATAAATCTCCACCAACTCATGCAGGAAATGAATAATACCATCAGTGGTATCGGTGTTCATGTGCTTCAACTTAACTACACAATCAGATAACTGGTGTACAAGATTTCCAAAATTTCGGTTAGAAAAAACTGAACGACTTGAACCCGGACCTCTCTGTTCATCACGAACAGGCCCATTACTATCATCACTTGGGTTATCCAATTCCCAACTTTGTGATTCCACACAAGAAGAACCCCTGTTCTTGTCGCACCAGACTTTATCTTTCGGCCAACAAAAAGCAGAATTAAGAGGCTTAATGCCTTAACGTAGAAGGATAATTACTAACAGAAGGTTCACGAAGAGAACTTTGCTTTGGAGTTTGTAACGTACCACGACTACTGAAATTTACTTGTTGAACACCCCTCGTACTGGGAGTAGCAACGGTACAAGTAGGACGAGAAAAGGCACTTGAATACGAATACGTTACTCCACCATGAGAATTGCTCGTGGTGTACACAGGACTGGTAACACACACGGAACGAGGCACTTCGGTTGACATGAACAACTCTCTAGCGCTCGGTTGCAAAATTTCAGAAACGGAAGGATTACAATTTACATCCACGTTAGAATTGTTTCCAGCAGAAACAGAATGAATGGACACTGGTACATGAAAACTAGAATCAGCACCCAAATTAGTCATCCATGAAGCATTTGGCACTTCAACCAAGTTCATGTAGGACGATAACCTTTCACTAAAATTTAACCGGCTAAGCTCAGTCGCCAAAACACTACTGACTGGCTTCCTCTCAGTAACCTGGAGGTATTGAGTAGACAAATTAAATACACTTGTGTTACCACCAGCATCGTCACTACTGACTGGCAACCTTGACACAGAACGTGATCTGGCTGTAGCAGCCCTTTCACGATACACATAGGATGAATTTTCCACAGGAGAAAAAGAAAAGAAATTAGAATTATCTACTTCAGCTACTGGCAACCCTGTAATACTACAGCACTATTGTTAGTAGAAACAAGAGGGGAAATATCATTGTTGCAATAAACATGCTTGCAGTATTAGAAACTTCATAACTCAACCGTACTGAATCTAACAAATTAGCAGTACACGTGGGAACAGAAGGATTATTATTACTACTTTCACTGGTCTGAAGAACAGCTTCAGACAGTTTGAATTATCTGTCGAGGATGATTCTAGGCCAATACAACCTCCAGAGATATCATCAAATACCTTATTCGCACATTCAGCAATTTTACGTTGAGCTTCAAAGACATTACTCAACTCCTCATCTGAGCGATGCACAGTGGGTCAAAATCGAAATCTAGGGGGACAAAATTATGTTTACGTTTTAATCATGAATTTAGAGTGAAAGCAACGTATAAAATTTGTTTACATCATAATAAACATCAATTAAGATGTTTTTAAGCTACGTCTACACATGCAAGAAATTGTCTATGACTAGGAGTTCGATATAGCATTCAGTTATCTCTTCAGAATAATTTTCTATCCCTAATTTACTTTTAACAAAGTCACAAAGATCCACTTTTGACATAATCGTCGAACCCAGTGCTTCAAACAGTTGTAAACGTGTGAGAACTGGTTGCGCGGCATTTTCTAAAACGTCAATAACTAAGTTAGTTGCAAAAAGATGCAAAAAATCTTATAACAGGCGTAAACTACAAGACTTGATCTACATTTTAGCATTAAGTAAAAAGTGACGCAGAGTGACGCGACATACTAAAAATCTAAGTGAAAATTTAGTTTTAAATCTAATAGTTAATTATTATATAATGCATTATAGCTAAAATTACGTAAAAATTACGCCGATTAATAACTGAAACACGTTACAAAGATCATACCTCCAGCTGCATGTTCCATCTTAAAGCATCACACTAACCACGAAGACAACCAAACCACAGACACTTACATTCACCCTCCAATTCAGACTGCTCGATCAGTGGAGACAGATTTACACTAAGATGCGTTCATATCCCAGAATAGTGAGCGGCAATTATATGAGAATGCTGTAGAAGTAATCAATTTTGATTTTATAATTATGAAAATAAATAATTTTGTCCTCCTAGATTTCGATTTTGACCCACTGTGCGATGGGAAGAAACAAACAAAATATCCTCACAGCGAGTGAACAGATACTGTAAGCGAGCATGTAATTTCTTATACTGGGCAGATGTACTGTAGTCATCAAGAAAAAAAAAAAAGCAAATTAATTAGGTAATTAGGTTAGCACACAAATCTACTTTCTGGAATATTTGTGACTCACCAATTGCAAGTTCAGCATCGGACAGCTCTGGCAAAACAACGGGTTCCTGAAGGGCAGATTTCAAAACTGCTCGAGCCACCTCCTTGTTCACGGGGACCTCCAAATCTCTTATGTTGAGCTCGTATTGAACTTCCTCGGCATCCAAATACCGAGGATCGGGAACGTGCCGCTCCATCACAAAAGTGAGAGAATGAAAGAGGAAATACAAAAAACTTTAGACAATAGAATCTCACAGTACCTTAATTCTAAACCCTCAAGTTTCCACGATGACATTTACAATTATTGTATTTAACACTTAAAGCTCTGAATTTAAAATGCCAGTTGCACATGGTTGAGAAATTTTACATTTACAAAAAAACAAACATTCCAATCACCAGTATTCTGAATCTGATCGAAGAAGTGCAGTGCCGACAATGTTGCCACATGGCTCTGACTACCACCATCGGTAGCAGAAACCAGTCAACAATCGACAACCACATGCTCTGCTACCACTTACTGTGGCGGCCTTTACCGAAATAATGGCAATGCTAGGCAAGTTGGATACTTGTGGAGTGGAAATGGGCCGCTTTGTTCCAAAGCGGGTGACAGGCAACATTTCAACACATACAACCATGAGTTAAAAAACAAAGATAAGAATAATATATTGAAACCAAAATAAATACAAGCAGTGGAAATCAAAATAACACACACAGAAAACATAAACCCTTCTAAATCTAAATCTACCCCACGTGGTCAGTCCGAGGTCCAACGGTCACGCATGGTGCTTTTAAACACAACATAAAGTTCCGTAAACATATTTCTTGGGAGCAAGAAATATATAAAAATGCCCCAGCAAATGGGCTGAATAAAAGGTTAAAAGGTGCTAGGCCTAAAATGAACTTGGGAAACAAATTCTACAACAAGCCATGAGGCTTCCGAAAATTGAAGTTCAAACACGAAAACTCCTCGTTAAAAGAGGATACATTACGAGCAGGAAGCTCCATCGAAGAAAGAAAATACTACCTTAAAGTTGCGAAGCATTACATGAATGATAAAAATCATTTAGCAGGAAAAGATACCGAAACCAAAGGCTATACTAAAGCCTTAGAGCAGAGCTCTAACACAACGTCCACACCCGACCGAGGGCGCCACGGAACTCTTGCTTCCGACTCGGCCACAAGGGCCTATAGCCGTTAGCCATTGTAGACCACTCAACTCGACAATGAAGCACATTGTCGCCTACCAAAACTTACCTTCCAAAAATATAATATTAAGCGGCCTAACCGCGATATGAACAACCAAATAAACCGACTTAAATAAGATAAAATTAACAGGAAATGCAAGATGATTTTGGATATAACACGAGGCTTTACCCAAGGGCAGGCAGCAACGGCCATATGCCCGGCACCTAGCTTAAAGTTGAAACGTGTTTCCAAGTTTTAAAATATAAAAGATTTCAGTCTTAAAGGTACACTCTCTCACGGCGACACTGTGAGTATTGACAATAACTAAATGTATCTTGGAATTAATATCGGAAGTTTCTCTTCACACACAGAGTTAAATCAGATCCATACCTTTGTCCCTGAGGCAGGCCATGAGGCCAGGTAAGACCAAGCTCCGAGAGCTCGGCCGTGGAGCGACCTGTTTGTCACATCGTTCTAAAGCAAGTGGGGCGAGACTAGCCAGTCTCGTGTTCAGGCGGGAGCCGGCCAGTTGAGCCGAACATACCGCACGAAGTCTTCCGAAGTTTGGCGGTGCCAACCTTGGCACTCCGAAGAAGCAGCTTGCCGCCGTAACAGGAGCTCGCAAGAGCGCGAGTTAGGGTAGCAGTAATTTTGCCCATAATTCACTGCAGTACATCGCGGAGCTAGTGGCTCCCCGCGCGGCAGGAAGAAATAGTTCTAGAAAGTTCTGGTGATCACTAGACCTTGCCAGGAAGAGATAAAGGCGGAAGGCTAGGCGAGATATTCAAAACATAGTTTGGGCATAGGTTTTATTTTCCAGTTTGTAGAAGTGGTTGCCGGGGGGGCTAGCAGGCAGGGGCGAAACGTGACAGTCGTCAGAATGGCACATCCCGCTTTAGCATATCATTTCGAAAATGGATCCCCTTTTGAGTGAGCCAGTCTACAACCCGGTCTTTTCTCCATGACGTAGGTAAAAGTTCTCTTTTACGACTGTGATAGTCTGCATTGTCTATTACTAGGATAGATCCTTCGGGAACATTGGGCAACAATTGCTCGGCAAACCACTTTTCATACTGTTCACCTGTCATTTCATCATGGGCGTCTGCCGTGTTCCTTTGGCACAGAAAAGTTAACTCCGCACCGTTAACGAACCCTTGTTCATTCTCAGCATGAACCAAAGCAAACCTCGATCCATGAACCCTAGGTGGCCTAAGACCTGTGCTAACACACTCAATTGCTGCCTGACGAGCACTTTTAGTTTTAGTATCTCTCCATTCTTTTGTCACGATGTGGCCCATGTTCACCCAAGACTCGTCGGTAAAAACAATAGATTTGCCTTCATTCCTAAATCTTTTCAAGATGACGCCACCCTGGTTATATCATCCCTTTCAATCAGGGCACATTTGTTGGCTCTTCTTACATATTCAAACCCTATGTCATGAAGAAATCTATTTAAAGTGGACCTCGAAAAATTTGGCAGTGTGTCATCACTGTTTACGCTGCTCAAAACTATATTTAATGTTGGTGGTATGTTTTGAAAGAACAATTTATGAACGATGCGATGGACTCCGCTTTGTACTATTCCATCCTACTTAATTAACCAAGCATTTTTTTGTTTTCTCGCTCTATTAGGTTTTGTGCTTGCTGGCATTCTCAGGTGACCTTCATTTTTTTTTTCCTTTCTTATTCTATATACTAAACATTTTGAACACCCGGTAGCTTCTGCTGTCTTTTTAACTGCCTCGGTAACGTTCATGTTCTTTAAGAAATAATTAAATACTAGGGTGAACCCGTTGAAATTCAACGGAATACTAAGTCCCTGGATCGGTAAAACTGCAGTGGCTAAATCGGACTCCAGAAATTAACGTATAGACTGAAGTGTGTAGTAACTATTTGTAGAGAAATTTTGGTTCAATGTCTCTTAAATGTAGTGATGTTGGAGTACCTCCTTAAATACAACATTTATTGTCCTTTGGCCCGCCGGCACTATTTGTACTTTCAAACTATCAAATGATCGAACTCGAGACATTGCTACGTACAGCTGGCCATGGCTAAATACAGGCTGGGGTAAATATACACCAACACGGTCTACAGTCGAGCTTTGTTAATTGCCTTACTGAATGCAAGGCGAATAGGAAACTGGCGTCTTTTAAAATTAAATGGAAGAGTTGTGTCGGATGGTGTTAAATCAATTCTAGGAATCAGAACTCTTTGTCCAACACTTAACCCTGTAATGAATTCAAGATCTAAACAACTGTTATGCATTTTTCACACAATTAATCTTGTTCCATTTAGAAGCCCCTGTGTAGCATTTAAGTTTCTTAATAACATTACAATCGCTCCAGGTTTTAAGTTAAGGAGATGAGGAGGCAAGCCACTTAATTCTAATCTGTTCAGAAACTCTAGGGGAAAATGGAGAATTTAATCTTCAGTAATTAAGTATTTTACACTGATGTACGTTCTGGCTGTTCCGGGTAGAAGATCTATAACTTTAGATTTGATTTAATCACAGTGTTCATTTTTAGGGGCAAGAATGGCAATTTTGGACAAACTTATAGCATCTTCTGGTGACTGAAATTTATTCCCGTAAATTTCAGAGACAATGCATTGTTTCACGATGACAGAGGGTGGTAAATCAATAACAGATTGCTCTGCCGATTCCTGATTCACGGAAGGGTAAACTCCATTACCAATTTTCAGCAAAAAATCGGCAAAGTCTAATTTTTCTGGTCCTGCTCGCATATTTTTAAACAGATGAAATATTTTAAATTCTGACCAAAGAGGAGAAAATTTAATGCAGTTCTGAATAACAGCTTGTTTGGAAGGATGCGGAACAACAGACAAAACTTGTCTAAAATCTCCACCCAGTACAATAACTTTCCCTCCAAAAGAGATGGAATTACCCATGATGTCTTGCAAAAGTCTACATCAGGGTATGCAAGTTAGCCATTGGTGCTTCATCCCATATAATCACTCTTGTTGACCTGATATCATGTGCTCCTTTATTGTTCATTTTTAAAGATGAAACAGAAGCTTCGAGTAATTTCGGCGATAATTTAAATCTGCTGTGTACCGTACGGCCATTGGATAATAACATGGCAGCAATTCCAGTTCATGCTACTGGTATCACTTTGAAACCCAAATCAGTGCACTTTTTAATGAGACATTGGTACTCGAATGTCTTGCCAGTACCACCAGAACCATCTATGAAGTATGCAATTAATATTATTCGTATGGTTCTGTAGCATAGCGTTAATAATTTCATTTATGTTGAATCTTTGTTCATCATTCGCTTTCTGAATAATTGAGTCATAATCAGTATCAGGAAGCATGGAAGATTAATTCCTTTCAGTACGTGGTAAGTCACTGGATAACTTGCAACCCGAAAGTTGAAAGAGAAAAGCCATGTAATTTTGTCATCTTGCTGATATCATGGAGAGTCATTTGATAAGCTGTTTGCTGGTTGTAGAGACGTAAGTAATCCTCACTTAGAGAATCCTTAAAAGTATCCCACAATTCAACTGAATTTGATGGTTGTTGAAATATACAAATGAAGGAAAAAAATTGTCTCAATTGAAATGGCATTTGAAGAACTGACGCTTCACGTAGACAACGATGACATTCAGCATCGTCCTGAATTAACCTATGTTCCATTGCTGTTTCTTTGAATGAAGAACAGCACACATTGTTTACTGTATTTACATCTTGAAAACAGGTAGCACCTACTACGTGAAGTAACAGCAATCGAAGATGATATTTTTCTGATTCCACTGGGAAAACGTTAAACATTCTAACTATTATTTTTCCAGATTTTACTTTTTTTCCCAGACGCGTTAATTACTTTCCCAAACATAATGAACTGACGTTTCTGGGTATATGTAAGGACTTTTTGTCACCGTATTCTTATTTAAATTAAGCCATGCAATCAGTTCTGTGCTTTTCAATTCTGCTTGAAGTAGAGCTTCAGCGGCATTGTCATTTCAAAAATACACCTGTTGTTCATCTTGTAAATGAACAGGTAAGCGAACTACAGTATGAGATTGTTCGTGCATAGGATAGGAAAATATTCTATAAGCAGCTTCACTCGGTCTTACATATCGGGTGTTCAGAAAGGTAGATATTTCATCATGGTGAAGTAAACCCTCTTTGGTTGTTATTTGTAGATTGGCGCTGTCATGTCCTTTGTAAACACGTGTGGATATATTTTATACTCTTTAACACTTGCACAAATCTCTACATTGATATGAGCTTGAAAGTAAAATAAAAGGAAAGTATTATAAGGCACTATGAAACGATGGTCAACTTTCACGTCATAACCTTGAATGCGTTTGATAATTGTTCTGCCATTGTCCCGCCTTCGATAAATAGGATAGCCGTTCATATTATCCTTCGTTTCGGCAATGAAATCCTTTGGGAAGTCCTTTCTACACTTTCCGTCTACCATACAAATAGATTTGGGATTGAGATTACCATTAGGCCCATGCACCATCTGAGACTTCACTACATTGTACCTAAGGTAGTATCACTGGGATCGGGTATTTCCACATAAATGAATTTGTCAATATCTGAGATGTCCCTCAGCTAAGAATTTTCTCTCCACTCCCGTTGGAGCTATGTTTTGCACGGCATTAGATCAGTGCATAGTACTGTATCACCCTCCACTCCCGTGGGCGCTATGTCTTCCACTGCATTAGACCTGTGCATATTATCACCCTCCACTTCTGTGGGCGCTATGTCTTTCACAGCATTTGACCTGTGCATAGTTTTGGATGTCTCACGCAAAATGTGAGAATTCTGTCGTCTTTTGAATGATAGACGTCGCGCTGCACTTTCCCTACGGCCAGTCAGTGTCTTTCTCCTCTTGAGTGTTTTTTGAACAGTATCATTCACTGCGATTGGTGGTGAAGGCTGTAAAATATTGGAATGGAACTCCAAAACACTGTAATGGCCAGCATCTACACTACCAGAAAGAAGAAGGTTGGAAATGATGTTTACAGTGCCATAGTCAAAACTTACGTTACTATCATGTCTGTAAACCCTGATTAAATAATCAGAGAATAACTGACCAAAACAATGTAATTCATCATGGCCAGCCTTAGACCATGCTCTAAGTGGCCAGCATGTTCCCCGTCGAGAGATAACAAATTTTCGTAGTCAGTTGAATTAATAACGGCCAGTCTGTAGGATGGGTCACCTACAACAAAATCTTTATATTTCCACGCAGTTTTTAATTGACTGAACAACCTGTAAGCGTATTTCACGATGCCGTACTTGAGTATGGTACAAACAGTATGATACAGACTAAAATAAACAGTTTCCATCAGCAACTATTGGAAAAATTCGGCGTTCCATGGTTATAACACGACGACTAACTCAAAATAAAACCTTTTTAATGAGCATATACAGAACGATGTAGCCTAATATGGAGAAATAATCACAACGAAGGGGAGTGAACAATAATAGCGACAATGTACTACTGAAAGTAACCAGCTAGGAAAGAAAGCTAGGAAAGCTAGACCAAGAAAAGACTACTCTTATAGGCTCTACACGTCTGTTGAAGGCAAACTCCAAAGGCAGCATGTGACGCAATGATACTGCCATCTGATGTCAGGTACTTTAACTAATTGCGGGTATTCAACTGCTTTGTGGAGACAACAGGAAGCTCTTTTGATCATATGGAATGGTAAAACGGAAATAAAACGTAATGATGCGGAATGTAGAAATAATATAACTGCCCATAGGAAGGGTTTCTATCATTGTGAGGGTAGCAGGTGGATTGTAGAATTTTCGTATATGGGCGAGGTACTGTCATCTCTTGTCAGTTACTGGAACTATATGGGTGAAGTACTGCCATCTGTTGTCAGTTACTGGAACTGATTGCAGATATTGAAATGGCTGTAATGATGCGGGGGCAAGCGCCATTTCCCTCGTTGAAAAGAGTCTTAGTGCGCAAGCGCCGGAGCTATAAATATTATATTTTTCTTTAATAATTAAAAAAAAATGCTTAAACATGTATTTTCCTTTCAAAGACACTCGGCAAATCTATATGCCAAGAGCTCTCGTTAGAATGCATTACGAAGTCAGTCGGTTAAGACGTTTTCTCAGCCTCGATGTAGATTTCTTGCCTGCTTTATGCAAGAAATACTGTAATTCCAGACAAATCATACATAACTCACTTACAAAATGTAAAACGTTAATAATACTCATTGACAAAACAAAATTTCAGTGGTAAAAAAAAAAAACTGCCGAGAGATGGGATTGAACCTGGCCCCCTACGATCCACAGTCGGTCCCCTTGACCACATAGCTATTCGCACACTCTTGTTTGGTCCACGGCGCAACCATTCAGTATCTCTATTTGGAGAAAGTCCATTTCATTAACAAAAAAATTCAATGTTGCACTTTCATATAGGTTCATACTCTTACTATACTTTATTGTCAGGACTTGGTTAATGTCCGTTTTCAAATACACGGAAGCTTTTGGGCGCGTACAGTTATTGAGTAAATTACATTTTAATGGAATTCTCACCGCCATTTCTGCCATGAGCCAAGGCGGATTGAGTGCATGCGTGAGGGGCAAGAATTCTGCATTTTTCTTTATTAATTTAAAAATATACTGTAACATATTTGTTTATTTTAAAGAGCTTTCGTCAGATTGCTCTACGAAGTAAATCGGTTCTGTCGTTCTCTCAATCTCGTGTTAACAAAAATCCCCTTAGTGTTTTAAATATATAGATATTCAGTACTATAATCTGTTCTCTACTGTGCAATTTGCCAATACTATGCCGCTTTCTAGTTGCTGTATTCATAGTGAATATTACAATAATAAATAAAATAATAACTTAATAATAATTAGCTCAATTTATAAAAAACTCAAGGACCACTTCACTTCACAGTTTAACTCCACACCACAACAAATTTAATAACACTGAGCTCTGGGGTAGCACAGAATCTTTTCCTACACTCATCAAATGCAGTCGTGAAGATAACGAGCCCGCCTGAATAAACAAACTATCGCTTGCGTCAATTAGTGCTGAGCGGGTGCATTACGCTAAGTGTGATATCTTATGAATGCTATCTGATACCGAGCTCTGGTTTGTTTTAAAAACTATGTCAAACATTAATGAACATTTTTTCTCCCTTGGTCACCGACGTAAAGTCAACAGCAAAAAAGTTTATCCCTACCTAACTTTCCTATAATTTTCAAGTAACGTTTAAGAAAAAAAATTATAACTTTCTTAATATGAAACAAATTACTGCCCTGAGAAATAGGATATCTTCTACCAACATCAGGCAATATAAAAATAAATTCTTAATCTGTTGTGATCATAGCTATGGCGTGATAAGTTTTATATGTGCATAAAAATAGATTCGCGCTAAAATATCGTAATTGTGAAAATTGGGCCATGTGTTAAGTCCGGGTTCGATCCCCGGTCAATGCATGTGAGATTTTCGAAGTGAAATGCCATGTCCTGTGGTTCGGATTCCACGTAAAAAGGAGGTCCCGTGGCTCATGATCTCAAGATTAACGGTCACGTTAAACTACAAGCTTCCTTCCTTTTTTTTTTTGTTAATTATTTATGGCTTTTAATTTTACATCATGATATAGAGCGGAAAATTCTTTGAAAATTCTTTATAAGACCACGCAAACATTTTCTTAGATTTATCACTTTGCATTGTTGGGAAATGGCAACATCGCCGGGTTAGAAGAGGACAAAGCTAATTGCAGGACATATGGAAGAAGGAAGGAAGATTTTAGTTTTACGTGACCGTGAATCTTGTGATTATGAGCCACGGGACCTCCTTTTTACGTGGAATCCAAACCACAGGACATGGCATTTCACAGGACATATGAGTGCGAGTGAGAGGCAAATAGTACATTTAATCCCATGCTGACTTTTAAGGTAGAGATGCTGTATATATATAACATCATACAGCCACTGATACTGTAGCTCAGTCATGATTGACAGTGTGTTTGAAATACAGAATGTAAGAACTCAAGGCCTTAGTATGAGCGGGAATATTCGCACCATCATCATGATATATTCTCCTGCCGATATTTCAGTCCAATAACAACTTGAGACAGACACGATGTACAATGCATGTAAACTTAAGACAATACGATGTGTGGGGTCTTGACTAAGTTATGAGACATTCTTCTGCTAATACTATGATCCGATAATGACCGATGGCATGCACAACATTCAATGCACACAAACTCGATTCCTACGGGTGAACAGGAATCTTGCCAACTGGCTGCAGAGCAGTGTTAACCACACAACATTGTCAGACACAGAGTGTCGAGCGATACGGGACTTTAAGTGACCCGGGAAATATACGGGAGTTTTGCATTTGATCCTGGAAATCTTGAAAAGTCTCATAATTGACCTCTTAGCCTCCGAGTGCTCGCTAGAGTCCCGCCTCTCTGCCTTCTATTTCGCCTGCAGACCGCGCCGCCACCCGCATTTTGCGCCACCGCTGCTTAGAGGGCTACGCGGGATGAGAGCCCAGCCAACATCACGACACGACAGTTCAACTTCTTCGTGTACGCGCATTGCTCACACTACGGACTTAGCCTCTCCCCATCACTCCTGCGGAAGTATTTCCAAATATTCAGTTACACTTACGCTAGAAAAACTTGATACATGCTTTTAGATTCATTTTTCAGCCATTCGATATGCAAATTCTTCTCGGGGAGTTCTAAAATATTACGGGAATGTGGTCAATTTTCGTTGTGGAAATATACGGGAATTTAAAAACGGGTCACCACTCAACACCATGCAGACATTCTCACACCGATACTGCTACTTGATAACATCCAGTGGTATGCAAAACGTACAGCGATTGTGAACTCGACCATAGGGTGAACAGGGAACTTTATATATCACAAGACATTCTCCCATCGATACTGCAGCCTGGCAACGACTGTTGGCAATGTACAAGCAAACTCGGACCCAAGATCTTGTTTGAAGAGGATGGTGTTTGAAGGTGTTGAGAACTAGACAGAAATAGGAAAGGATGACAGGGAAAGTGAGAAATGTATGAACAGAAGGAGTTAGGTTGGAACACATGAGACATATATGGAAGGGAGAAGGAACCACGAAGGCTATACTGTGTACATTTTTATAGACCTGCTAGACCTACTGCATTGGACAAGAATAGAATAAGCCTGTGAAAAATTTGCTGTTTTTATCCTTCTATGTTTCTTTACTTCTTCTTCTGTCCAGTGATAATTAATTTCACCTGTAGTGTTTTCCTGTACTTACAGATTTGCACACAGGTACCATTCAATGGCTGGCATTTGTGTGGCATTCCTTGAAGTACTTGAAACACAATCCTACTTTACATTCAGGGCACCAGTAGATAGTATCCTTCCTTGTTTTCTTTTGAATTGTTTGATTTGGCCATTCTCTATATTGGGAAAATCTTGTCAATGAAATGCTTTTTTGTTCTTGATGGGAGTGGATTTGTATAGAAATGCTATATATGATTTTTGCACAGTCTATTGTGAAACACTTAAATTAGCCTGACACATTTTGTGCAGGGTCCTGGACGAGGTCGAAAGAAAGCCACATTTGATGCAGTAGCAGATGCTGAGAAGCCATTCGCCTGTGAACGTAAGTTCTTCCTAGTTCTGGCCACCTGCCATGGTGCTACTTGAACAAGTGCTTGAGCTTGCCCTATTCTATGCTGTTCTGTGTATCTGCTTCTGGTGAAGGGAACTGTTCATATCTATGTTTCTCTCTCTGTAGTTCTAAATGCACCTTACGTTCTCTGTAAATATCATACTTCATTGCTTACAATGGAAGGGGAATTGAATCACCTTCTTCTTAATAATTTTTTAATTTTTATTTTAGCGCTTTGATGGAGTGAAAAACCTGCAGCAAGTACATACCAGGCTTTAATTTATGTTTGACTAGCTTTTCGTACCTGTCATTTATGGGTTTGTGTTGAAAGGGTAATAAAAATTGTGCTTGGGAGACTGGTGACAGGAGTTAGTTTAGATGGGGCTAGGCTGCTGGATCTTGTTTGGCCAGCAATCCTGTGATTTTGTAATTTGCATCCTGCACATTGTTCTACTTAGAATTAGCCACTGAAAGGAAGAACAGTTGGGATGACAACACTAAATATCAAGTTAAGTGATGTAAACTCCATGCCACTTCGGCCTTTTTTAAGTGATGCAGTTAGCTTTTTTTTTTTTTTTTTACCTGCATTATGTATATTGTTATGATAAGACAATATGATGTTATATATCATAAAATATAATGGGCTTACAGTTAAAGACAACCCACATATCCATGCCTGTGCCCAGATTAGAGTTGGCAACCAAGTGCAAGTTCAGTTTCAGGACCAACACTTTACTTCTGAACCAAGTCGAACCATGGGAGATTGGGAGATACATACTTCTCGCACATCGATCTCGCCTTTAAATGTCGTGATGTGCTGACGGATGGTATGAGTCATGAGCCCTTGCCATCAAAGTCAGTTTGTGTGGAAAGGAAGTGACAGCAGATTGTACAATTGTCGTACTTTTCTGGACAGATTCTCGCATTTACCTCAGCAAGGGTTCATTCCATCATAACTATTATTCATAGAAAATGTTCATAATTTAATTCCCAATGACTATTATTCAGTATGTATCCGAAATTACTCTCAGACCCCTTAGAAAAAGGAGTGAAAAATCAGTAAGGGCTTCCTCTATACCCCCTCATTCCTTATGACTATATTTCATAATTTTTAGCCTGGTTTCATTGTCGGGATGCTTTCAATGACTTTTCATGTCATGCACTCCAGTAGTTTTGACAAACAGACAAAAAGCATATATGGTCATTTAACACCTCATCCGGGATAAATACAAAGTTTCAGCCAAAAATTCAAAGTGTTCAGACAGCTTACTTTATTTATAAATGTAGATAGTAGTAACAAGGGAAACTTGAATTTAGGATGAAAAATTTAGAGATTTTCATTAGCCTTCATTAGGTCTTTGAATTTAATGACCTAAAACAAATACAAAATTACCTGTAAAATATGAGTTCTCTTTACTTTGAAATTGTTAAAAAAATGTCCCAATATTTATTTTATTTCTCAGGTACCGGTTCATGTTTTATGCCAAGTATCAGCATAAACTGTTCTTCTGAATATTGTCATATTATCAATACACAATCTCCAAACACATGTAATCTAGGTTTTAATTTGAAGATTATACAGGGGATGTCTCATAAGTAATGCAGTTTTTTAAAGAATTTTTTATTTTGAAAGTTTCCTGACAAGAAATTCAACTATTCTTCAAAGCTGAGACCATCAGATTCTATGGTCTTGAACCATCTTTCAGCGAGGTTTCTTATCTCGCGATGGTACCAGTCTCTGGGTTTTAATGAGAAGAATTCAGCAAGACACACTTCCACAACTTCAATGTTTTCGAAATTTCTTGGATGGTTCCTTCAAATCTCCTCCTGGGAAACTAGGGCAACATGCTGAATGGACAATCTTTCCCCACTTGTAAAGCCAGAAATTGCATCTTCAGTTTTTTGTGCGGACCCTGTTTTACGATGTCTATACCTTTCTTGGTAAACGAGGCAGTGCTCTGCAGGGATCAGTGATTAAACCCAGATGGTCTGGGTTTGATGCAACCCATTCTTCGTGCCAGGTCTTGTCAGCAGCAAAATGTGATGAAATTAGCTCTCCCCCAGCTTTCATGGAGGATTTATGGACTTAGGTCTCTCCTTTTTCTGAGGCTTACAGTCTGGTTTATGGGCAGTTGGTAATTACTGTGACATCTCTGCCATGTTTTTGTAGAACTGTTTTTCTTCATTACTTATAAGTTATATGACACAGATGGGCGTTGTATAACACTGGCAACAACTTCAAAGATGTGGGTTTTAATGGCGCCTGATATCCTCAATGCATCATTCACTTGCATATCAGCTTCTGCACTATTAATAATCATATGACAATGGTATTCTGCTACTGGGTAGACCAAGGCATCGCCGTCTGCTATGCTCTAACGCCTTCCCATTCAGCGTGAGTTGTGTGCTAAGCAACGAACATCGGCTACTTGACGATCTTCCAGACAGGAGCGCTGCTAAGCTGAACCGATTGAGAGCCTGTCCAAGCGCGTAATATTCCGCTTACGTCTCTAAATTTAATATCTTACACCTT
Source organism: Meconema thalassinum (assembly GCA_946902985.2). Classification (NCBI taxonomy): domain Eukaryota; kingdom Metazoa; phylum Arthropoda; class Insecta; order Orthoptera; family Tettigoniidae; genus Meconema; species Meconema thalassinum. The sequence continues at coordinate 305,265,749 of OX336393.1, forward strand.
TGTTATTTATCACTTGAGTTGTGTAATGTGAGAAGTGCAGTGGTGTTCACTAAGTGTTGATATTTTGTGTCACTTACAGTATTTACAGCATTTTCACTATGACTCCATAATTTTGTCATGCCTATGGAATGTACAGACAGGTATGTTTATTTAATTTAAATACCAATCTTATGTTGTGCCGACGTATTATCTCGTTATGTATAGTCTCTAGAACATGCATCGGTATTCTGTATTGTGATAGCTGATAATCATGTCGAAGAGAAGTAATACTTTTAATTGTCGTGGGTGATTGTTAGCCACGATGGTATACTGCTGTGTTCCATACTGCAAGAGTAAGAGCGGGAAAGTAAAAGGCATTTCGTTTCATGAATTCCCTTGTGATGCAGAATTAAGACTGAAATGGCTTAAAAATATTTCTCGGGACAAATTTGTACCGAATTTTGAGTCAAAACCTTCTCACGTATGTGGGCGACATTTTCTTGTCTGATTATCGCCCAGAGCTGAAAATAAAGAATATGAAGGACAGTGTCTTCCCCACAGTATTCGAAGATTATCCTGCACTTAAAGTAGCGAAACCAACATTAGAGAGAAGAAAACTCATGAAACATGACGGAAACCATGGCAAGAAAAGAAAGCGAGATAACGATTCCGTGGGAAATTTTCACGATAGTAATGACGTCACCCCCATAGCCAAAGTGACCTATTTAACCGAGGGAGTTGAATCAGTTGATATCCCTTACGATGACCAAGTTTCTGGATTGCGAGGTCATGGTAACAAGTCTGTTGAAGTTCAGAAAGATAGTCACGCGTGTAATAAATTCGCTGACGCTGGAAGACATTTATCTTCACTTAGAGCAAAACTGTGGCGTGCCAATAATAAAATTAAAAAATTGGAAATGGAACTAGAATCCCATAAGAGACAACTACACCAGTATGATAATCAATACCATGCATCTTTACAATCTATACTAAATATTAACGAGCGTGATCCTTCCAATTCCAAATGTTCATTCATTTTAGAGCAAATTGTAAACTATAACAAGAAATCACCCAGATGGACAGAAGATTCAGTAAAGCAATGTGTAATATGGGAATTCATTTCACCTAAGGGATACAATTTTGCCAGAATTAGTTTATTTAAATTACCATCAAAGAGCACACTTAGCCGTTACATAGGGTACACTTCATGTGAAACAGGAGTAACAGATTTAGTGAAAAACAGGCTTCTGCTAGAGTCTGAAAGGCTGAACGAAGTCGAAAAAATGTGCTCTCTTATTATTGATGAGATGTCAATCAAGCAGCAATTGCAGTACAACAAGAAACTTGACACACTTTTCGGTTGCCAGGACACCTCTGCTCATGCCGACACTCTCAGGTGATTATGAAATATAAGAATTTCTAAAATTTTCCTCCTAATCAACACATTTTTTTATTTTTATTTTAGTGTCCTTGAGGGTACATGTTTTGGAATTCTCTCAATTCCTTCCTCAGCCCATCACACTTAATGTTAGGAATCATCCATAAAATACAATGTTACAAACTCTCAGGTGTGAAAACAGTTCCAACCCGTCAGTTGCAAAAGAAAATCGGACGGTTCTTGCAGACAACCTACTGTGCTTCCTGATATGTGGCTTATCTACCACTTACAGAATTCCTGCGGCATATTTCTTCTCTAAAAGACTTTCGCGATTGGAACTTTACACTCTAACTCTGTCATTAATAAAAGAGGTGGAAACTTGTGGCTTTGTGATTTTAAGATTAGTTACTGACAATCATAAAACTAATGTAAATATGATGAGAAGACTGTCGAGTGGAAAAGAAATAAAGCCACAGATATGCCATCCTGAAAATCAAAACAGGCCTTTATTTCTGGCTTTCGATCAGTGTCACATTTTAAAGAATGTAAGAAACAGTCTCCTAGAAAAGACCATGACAGATGGACATGAAGAAATAACTGGAGAGTATGTAGAAAATGTATATAAAGTGCATTCCAAGGAAATAATCAAACCCGTCTCCTTCCTTACAAGAAAGTATGTAGCACCGACCAACTTTGAGAAAATGAACGTAAAAAGGGCAAAAGAAGTATTTTCTATGGAAGTCATAACTGCTTTGGAATGCCTGAAGGACAATTCTTCTCATTTTAAAGCACAAGCCTTTCAGAACTGCAGTGCAACTATTACTTTTTTGAAAGTAATTAAGAAATGGTTTGGAATTCACGATGTAAGTAGTACAAACCTTAGTCAATATCGCGATAAAATGCATTCCTTCGACAAGAGGCTTTTATGTTTAGAAGAGGAATTTCCGTCGTATCTAGCGAAGATCAAGGTATCGAGTCATGAAAAGGCCATGGGATTTTTGAGTTAAGAAACTTGTGAAGCTATTCTACTCACTACTTCTTCAACCGTTCTGTGTGTACGTTATCTTCTGTCTTCTGGATTTCATTTCTTACTGACAAGGGCATTCAACAGTGACTCCATAGAGAACTTCTTTAGCAAATTGAGACATGACATGCTAGATTGTAGGGCTGTAATATTCAGCTTGATCCGAATATTGAAAACCGGCTTTTATTCCCTCTCATCCCTTACACGAAGAAACAAAGAAGGCCTAACGAACATGGTTATATCCAGTAAGAACCTGCAGAGACCTGAGATAGTTCACACTTCTATTCCTGATTCAGTCAAGAGTATATTAAACAACCTGAGTGAACCACCATGTAAGTCGAAATTTTACAGTATTCATTATAAATATTTTATTATATTAAAACATAATTTGAATGCATTTATTAATTACATAAACTTTCAGGTCTTGGATTTGTCACAATGGAACAAGCATCGATGACATACATCGGAGGATTTATAGTGCAACAAGTCCAAAAGGAAATTCAGTGTGAATTATGTTATCAGCTGGTTGGAAGAAGGAAATTTAGCTCCCCATTGACGGATTTAATTTACAAGAGGGACACTCCTGTTAAGCTGCATTATCCGAGTGAACAACTAGTGTGTATTATGACAATTTTTCAGTTCGTGTGTGCTGTTGCAAAGTTTATGTCCACCCGAATATGTGAACACGTGACTGCAATTGTTCTGTCTGCTTTGAGTAAGTCCCCCTTGATGATGTGCGAATCATCGTCTGACAGCGGCCTCAAGGAAGTGCTAAGTAAGTTGATTTGTAAAATTGCAATACGAGCATTTTTTGATAAGATCGCGTGTGAAATGACGGAGCGTTTTGAACATGTTAATTATCTGAACACAAAGCCAACAAGTCTGAAGATTCATCGAGTTTAGATGACAACAACAGATACAAGCGACTGGAGTATCAGCCTGCTAGCGCTGTGAAGTAAGTGGTGGAGAATTTTAGTACTCCTGCATGTTCGCTGTTTGGAGTGAAGTGGGGAGGCGTTAGAGCATAGCAGACGGCGATGAACAAGACAAGAGCTGATGTTCGCAGAATCGTTGCAATTGCACTCCAACCCGTTCCACTGAGTTTGCGCAAGAGGCAATCAATGAAAGAACGTGCTACATACGAGTGAAGGGTCGATGGTTTAATATATCCATTATCAATGTACATGCACTTACAAATGATGATGAAGATGAGGTGAAAGACAGCTTTTATGAACTGCTGGAGAGTGTGTATGAAGGCCTACCACAACATGACATCAAGATAGTACTAGGAGTCTTTAATGCCAAGGTAGGAAAAGAGAAGCACGTATAACTGATGGTAGGTAATGAAAGCCTTCATGAGGAAACCTCTGAAAATGGGCTTAGTATGATCTCATTTGCAGAATCCGAAAGCCTGAATGTCAAGAGTACGACCTTTCCACACAAAGATATACATAAGGAAACTCCAGATGAAAGATGGCAAACCAAATTGACCATATACTAATTTCAAACCGACACAGAAGCGCCATCACTGATATTCGTGCTTACCGGGGAGCTGACATAGGCTCTGACCACAATTTGCTGGTTGTATCCATGGAGGTGAAACTGAAAACTCACCACAAACAACAACAAGGGCGCTCAATACAGTATGATCTACAAGCATTAAAGGAAACTTCTCAAACTTGTAGGAATCAATCAAGTGGAAGTGAGCAACAGGTTTGGTGTACTTTGATGAAGTGGGAGTAGAAGTGGATGAAAGTGAAACTACAGATATTAATAGATTGTGAAAGGATATCAAGAAGGTAATTGAAGAATCAGCTAAAAACACACTACCAAAAGTGGAACGAAAGAAGAAATGGTTTAATGATTCATGCAAAACAGCAGTAGCAGCTAGCATCTCGGCAAGGAAAGCATGGCTACAGGACAGGACAAATGAAGAATTGGAACAGCACTACAGGGAGACACAAAGAGAAACAAGCAGAACCTTACAAAAGTAAGCTTTACCTTAAACATATGTTGGAGAGCATTGAGAATGACCAGAAGGAGAACAACATCCGTAAAGTATGTGGGACAGTGAATAACATTAAGGAAGGATACCAACCACGATCAGCAGTTCTCCATGACAACAATGGTAACATCATTGCAGGAACAACCCACATACGGTATTACAGGCTTGGAAAGAGGACTTTGACCACTTACTGAACTGCCCTGAACCAGAGAACAAACTGTAGAGAACCACTCTTTCAGTGGTAGAACCTTTCATAAATGATCCTTCATATGAAGAGGTAACCAGCAGTTTGAAGAAACTGAAAAACCACAAAGCTGCTGGATCTGACAGTATACCAGTTGAATTGCTGAAATATGGGGCTGTGAAGCTTCATAAAAAATGCATAAACTTATCCTGAAAATATAGTGCGAGGAACAAATACCAGATGAATGGAAGGAAGCAATTATTGTTCCAATACATAAGAAGGGAGATAAACGTAACTGCAGAAATTACAGAGGAATATCCCTACTTGTCACAGCTTACAAATTACTGTCGCACATAATATTACAGTACAACGACTAATTCCATACACCGAGGACATAATAGGAGACTATCCGTAAAAACAGACAATCAATGAAAAAGTTTGGGAATATAACAAAATCGCCCATTACCTATTGATTGACTTCCAAAAGGCCTACGACTCAGTCCACAGAGAAACGATATGGGAAATCATGATAGAATACGGAATCCCACAGAAACTCATCAGCCTGGTCAAAATGTGTATGGAGGGGACAGTGAGCAAAGAGACACACTGTGGCTACATATCAGACGGTTTTGAAAACAGAACAGGACTAAACCAAGGTGATGCTCTCTCCCCACTTCTCTTCAACATCGTTCTGGAAAAAGTAATTCAGGAAACCAAAGAAACTGCAACTGGAGACCTAGCAGATAACAAACACAACATCCTGGCATATGCAGATGACATAGTATTAATAGGAAATAATGGAGGAGAAATTGAAGCTTTATTCAGGAAATTAAATGAAACTGCTGCTAAAATAGGTCTAAAGATTAATGAAGAGAAGACAGAATACATGATCATACAGCGAGAAAACATGACTACAGATCAACGCAATAACCTTCATATAGGCAATTTTACCTTAAGAACACGCCAAACTTCAAATACCTAGGGGTAAATATAAATGACTGCAACAGAAGATGAGTTGAACACCAAATTAGATTACAGAATGCAAACAAAGTTTACTTTTCCCTGCAGAAACGACTTTCCTCCAAACTTCTGACCAGGAAAGCAAAACTAAAACTACACAACACGATCATCAGGCCAGTACTGCTATACTGAGCCAAAACATGGAGTGTGACCAGAAGGGAGGAACACCAACTTACAGTCTTCGAAAACAAGGTATATAGAAAAATTTTCGGCCCCATTTTTGACCAGGAAACACAAAGATGGGTTCTCAGATCAAATCATGAGCTGTACAAGTTAGCCAATCAACCCAGGGTAGTGAACATCATGAAAGCGAAACGGCTACAATGGGCATGGCATGTCATCAGAATGGACGCTGCCAGAATAGTTTGCCAGGCGTATGAGAAGAAGATCGAAGGCTCGAGACCCCCTGGAAGACCTTGGAGTAGATGGCAAGATGAAGTGATCTCTGACTGCAGACAGATGGGTATTACTGGATGGGAGAATACTGCGCTGGTAGGAGGAAATGGAGGCAGATAGTGAGAGCGGCACGGGATCGTCACGTCCCAGAGAAGCCAACGGAGTGAGTTGAGTGAGTGTCTCTCTTGTGACAACCGAGAAATTATTTGTTGCTCTGTTTCATTGTTGCGTGATAAGCGAATTTTTTTTTCGATTTCAATGAACTACGACCTGTAACCTTTTCCCGCCTCGGCATGATGGGTTAAAATCACTGACTGGACTATTAATTATCTTATCCTGGAGATATTTTGAATGAATATTATGTATCATGGAGATAGTATGTGCAACAAATTCTTGTCAGACGTAATTTAAGAATGGCGAGGTGCATGAATCACAAATCCCCCTTCCGTCCAATCTAAACTTGACTGTGTATTCTGCGGAACAAAAAGTTCACAGGCGAAGTAAAGAAAAGAAGAGTTGCACTTCCAGGGAAACTCCAAACACATCCACTCTTCTCTGAAGCCTTAACTCAACATGACTCGACAGTGTCTGGGTGATAGGCTCGCTTGCCAGCCAGCTAGCTCGTAAAGTGTCTCGAAGCTAGTAATTGAATGGAGTTTGTTGGAAGAAATGAAAACTTAAAAACACTTATAGTGGGCGATGTGTTGAAGCTAGAGATATGCTGTCGCAGACATTTTTATAGAACTTTTCATGCTGAACTATTCTTGCACTCCTAGATATTTTTAATGGTTTGCCCAGCATACGCTTAAAAAGTGTCCGGACGCCAGATTTGTTTTTTGTGGTTTACTTTTTCACTGAAATCGTGAATGCTGGGCTAACTTTGATCATAAATAAGTTATTTTCTACACAAACCTTCCTCGAGATATCCTGGACAGAATGGTGAAAACAGCATCGAAATCCATCCAGTGGTTCTCAAGATTACCCATAACATCCAAGAACCTGCAACTTTGTTTTATACTAAGTAGAGATAGAATATAAAAGGTTAGAAACTCACAAAATGGACAAATAGGGAGAGAGAGATAAATGGAAAAATCATGGACAAACAGATAACAATCTCTACAGCTACATGAAAACGATTGGAATAAAGTACAGGGATAGGAGGGTGATCTACAATCTATACAGAAACCAAACAGCAGTCATTCGAGCTGAAGGACATGAGAGAGATGCTGGTATTCAGAAGGGTGTAAGGCAAGGCTGCAACTTATCACCCATACTTTTCAATCTTTACATGCAATGAAGGAAATTTGAGAAAAAATTGAAGTGGGAATGAAGATTCAAGGAGAAATAATTTCAACTCTGAGATATGCTGATGACATTGTCATCTTGGCCGACACGCCTGAAGATTTGAATAGGTTTTTGAATGGTATGGACTCCGTCTTGAGGAAAGAATTCATGATGAAAATTAATAAATGTAAAACAAAAATATTGGAATGCAGCCAAAATAAATCAGAAACCTCAAATTGGCAGGTGAAAAACTAAAGGTAGTAGGAGACTTCTGTTACTTAGGAAGCAAAATAACCAGTGATGGACGAAGCAAAGAGGATATAAAAAGTAGGTTAGCTCAGGCAAAGAAAGCATTTCTACAGAAAAGGAATCTGTTGACAATGAATATAGATTTAGGTATTAGGAAAACATTTTTGAAGGCCCTTGTCTGGAGAGTGGCACTCTATGGAAGTGAAACTTGGACTATTGGTGCAGCAGAAAAGAGGAGAATTGAAGCGTTTGAAATGTGGTGTTACAGGAGAATGATGAAGATCAGATGGGTAGATAGGGTTACAAACGAAGAGGTATTAAGAGTAGTGGGGGAGGAGAGATGTTTCTGGCGACTGCTAATGAAGGGAAGAGTTAGGTTGGTAGGACTCATACTAAGGCACCCAGGAATAGCAAGCTTAGTTATGGAAGGAGAACTGAGGAAAGGGTACCGGTTGTACTGGAGTGGGAACAGTGAAGGAAGGAGCAGTGGAGTAGGAGTAGTTGTGAGAGATGGAATGAAGGAAGAGGTAAAGGGAATAAGTGACAGGATCATGAAGATCAGAGTAACTGTAAAGGGAAGAAGCCTGGAGATAGCCCAGGTATATGCCCCTCAAGTTGGATGTACAGCTCAAGAGAAGGAAGACTTTGAGGAGGAGCTACAACAGCAGTTGAATGGGCAGAGCATCATTGTCATGGGAGATTTGAATGCACATGTAGGAAGTGAAAGGCAAGGATATGAAAATGTATTGGGAGCAGAAGGATGGGGTAGCAGGAATGAAGAAGGGAGAAAGTTGCTGGATTTTTGCAAGAGAAACGGTTTAGTGGTAGGCAACTCCTGGTTCCGGAAGAAAGAAAGCCACAAGGTAACGTGGTACAGCAGTGATTTAACAAAGAAATCTTTGGTAGATTACATGCTGTACGACTGGGAAATGAAGAGAAGTGTCAGAGATATAAAGGTAATACCATCAGAGGCCTTAGATAGCGACCACAGAATACTTATAATGAACCTGGGAGTTGTTAAGGATAGCAAGAGGACAGAGTACCAGGAAAGGAGAATCAAAGTATGGAAACTCAAGGAAAAGGAAGTCAAGGAAGAATTCCAGAAGATAATAAGGGAAAGGATGCCAAAAGACAATCCTAAAACAGGGGAAGAGGAATGGAAGCAATTCAAAAACACAATGGTGGAAGCTGCAGTGGCAGTATGTGGAAGAACAAGCAACAGAAAGCGGTGTAAAGAGACACCATGGTGGAATGAGAGAGTAAAAGAAGCTGTGGGAAGGAAGAACAAGGCTTTCAGAGTGTGGTTCCAGGAAAGAACTGATCTGACAAGGGAAGATTATAAGATAAAGAAGAAAGAAGCAAACAAGATTGTCGCAGAGGAGAGGAAGAAGTGGATGGTAAAGTGGACAGAGATGATGGAGGAAGACAGCAGAGGAAATAAGAAAGTACTTTATGGGATGGTCAAAAGTAAGAGAAGAGGTCTGCGAGAGGATGTGATAATGATGGACAAAAAAGGAAATGAGGTACACAACAAAGAGGCACTCAAGACCGTGTGGAAAGAGTACTTTGAGGATTTGCTGAATCCAAATGGTCATAGGGAGGAAGACAATGTATTGGAAGATGGAGAAGATAACACAGGAATGGAAAAGGACCTGACTTGGAGAGAACTGGAAATGGCTATAGACAAGATGAAAGGAGGAAGGGCATCAGGTGTGGATGAAGTGAGTGTTGAAATGGTGAAGGCAGCAGGGGAGGTTGGGAAACAGTGGCTGTACCGTGTGATGAGGGTGATATGGAAGGAGAAAAAGACCCCAGAAGATTGGAAGAAAGGATTAATTGTCCCAATATTTAAGAAAGGAAGCAGAAAGGAATGCAGAAATTACAGGGGAGTCACACTCATACCTCACTGTGCCAAGATATATGAAAAGATATTAGAAAGTAGAATACGAGCCAAAGTGGAGAGAAAATTGAGAGAGGAGCAGTATGGATTCAGACCTGGGAGATCAACAGTGGATCTCATATTTTCAGTGAGACAGCTCCAGGAACACCACTACGAATTTGGAGAGGATCTGCTGATGGCCTTCCTGGACATCGAAAAGGCCTATGATAGTGTGTGTAGGGAGAAGGTTTGGAAAGCAATGGAAAACATGGGAGTGGAAAAAGAGACTGTAGGCAGAGTGAAGGAGATGTATTGTGGAAGTGTGAGTTGTGTGAAAGTTGGAGGGGAAAGAACAGACTGGTTCAGACAAATGAGTGGCCTGAAACAGGGTAGTGCGCTGTCACCCCTTCTCTTTATTGTGGTTATGGACGAGGTAATGACACGGGTAGCAGGAAAGATAGGAGAAGATAAGATGAAAGCAATGGTGTTTGCAGATGATCTCATGGTCTGGGGAAACAAGGAGGAGGAAATTCAGGAGCAACTGAAGGCTTGGGAAGAAACAGTGGGTGAGTACGGATGGAAGTTCAACATCAGTAAATGTGAGATCCTGTTAACGACCAGGAAAAAGGACAGACCAATGAGTGGGATAACACTTGGAGGTGGACAGCTGAAGAAGGTGGAAAGTCTCAAGTACTTGGGAAGTATAGTGGAGGAAAATGGAAGAAATGACAAAGAGATTACGGAACGTGGCAGACAGGCAGAAGCATTTCTGAGAAGCATTAGGAGCTTAGTGTGGAATAAAGATGTCCCACAAAAAAGCAAGGAAGTGTTATACAGAAGCTACTATATCCCGATACTGACCTATGCTTCAGAAACGTGGACAATGAAGAAAAGAGACATAAGCAGAATACAGGCAGGTGAAATGAAGTTCCTGCGAAGTAGGATCGGAGTAACAAGAAGAGACAGGGTGAGGAATGAAAAGGTCAGGGAAATGGTGAAAGAGGAGCCCTTGCAAGGTAGGATTGAGACATCAAGACTGAGGTGGTATGGACACTTAAAGAGAATGGATGAGAAGAAGATTCCCAAGAGGATACATGAGATGCAGATGCAGAAGAAACGACCAAGGGGAAGACCAAGAGATAGATGGCTGAAAGGAGTGGAGGAATGTGTCAAGAAGAGAGGCGAGGACTGGACCAGAGTGACAGCGGAGAGGTGGTGGGAAGAAAGAACTAAGTGGCGAGGCTTATGTTCCAAACAGACCCAGCCTGGGGCTGGAAACTGTACAAGATGATGATGATGATGATGAGTTATGGAAGGAAGGGCCAAGGACAAGAACCATAGGGGTAGACCAAGGTTAGAATATGTTAAACGGATTGCCTCGGATGTAGGGTAGCTATGTCGAGATGAAACGATTAGCTCAGGATAGGGGGCATGGATCGCTGCATCAAACCAGTCATAAGACTGAAGACTCAAACAACAACAGCTACATGCATTGCATGTTCAAAGGCGAGGTGGGCATTTATGCCATCAGTTCAATTGATAGCTCTGCTATTGCTCATCAGAGTGTTAGGGAGTGCTTAGAGTGTGTGTGTGTGTGTGTGGGTGTGGGTGTGGGTGTGGGTGTGTGTGTGTGTGTGTGTGTGTGTGTGTGGGGTGGGGGGGGGGGCATTCTTTAACCAGATTTTTTGTTCAAGTGGGTGATTTAGGATGAAGCATAAACTGGACAAAGACATGAACAGAAGACTGTGAAAATAAAAAATGATCACTGGATAAATAAAATACGAAAACCTGGGACCTACATGGAAAGAGAAATATATTAATTTGTATAGAAAAATACCATCAGGTGGACATATAAACAATTGTTGTTAATTCATTTTAGGAGCTTAGAACATCTTGGTCATCAGTCCCATATACTTGGGTGGTGTTCAATTTGTTTGATAACCTGTGCTTCTGTGGTGACTATAGTAGTGTGTGTAACTGTAATTATTAGGGTTGGGAATGGGGTAGGTGCCCCAAGACTTGAAATAAGGTTCTATCCCGGCATCTTCCTGAAGGAACTGTGGAAAAACCCAGCAACCATCAGCACAAGAATTCAAATCTCTGATCTCCAGACTTACTGCAGCTAATCACAATTGTGGTCAGCAATCAACATGCACATCTACACCACTGGGTATGCAAACAATCATTGGACAGGAAAAGGAGAATAGCAAACACGTGAAGACGACAAACACAATGACAGCCAGATTGAATGATTGCTTGTATGTCTACCTTGTATTTTCCTATGTAAATTTACTATATTGTAGAGATTTTAAGGAGGACAGCATCCAAATTGCTCCAGTGGACTTAGAAATGTATTCTGAATGTATTGTGTTATTTCTTTGTACACTGATTAGATATGTGTAGCAAAACAGAAACATGCACAAAACCATAATATGCAAGGCCTTTTGAGCACTGTACATCAAAACTTCAGAGGCACACGCTAGTGGGGAAAGTTGATTTATGTAAGTACAGTTAAAAGAATAGGGTGTCGGATTTTCCCATCTTGTCTTTGAAGCTCAAATAAGAGAAAGGGCATTTGAATGCCGTCAGTTATTGTTATATTCTGTTACATGCTTGTATGGTGTGCGCTCTCCTCTTGGACATGTCTATAGTATTTCATACATCGTGAAACTCTTCAATTGTTCTAATAATTACCGTTGCACATCTAGTACCTCCTTTTATTGCTTGTATTTTCATAATTAGCTTGTTTTATGGTGGTGGCTTATCTCTTAATTCGGTTTCTTTTTCAAAAAAGAGCACTACTAGGGGAAAGGCTGTAGATACTTTTTAATCCTTTCTCTTTGAACTCTCATTATATTTTTATGTTTTTGATCTAAAGTTTCGTAGTGTTCTTTCGTAAGCCATAATCATTTTGTGTCGTACCTGTTTCTATGTATTTTTTTCTTTGTTCAGAATTTCTTTAAAATTATGAATGTTCCAGTTTTTCATTAAGAGAGCTGATTGTGGGATTCTGATCTCATTTTAGACCATCCTTATTCATTGATTTATTCTTAGTATCTGTTATCGCATGCAGGCATTCCTAAATATTTCCTCTTGAACACTCTAAATAGCCTACCCATAGATTGAAATGCCTCATTTCATATTGAGAGTTCTCTCAGAATAGGTTTGTCTTGAAGCTGATGTGAAAATGAAATAGTTGTGATGCACACATACAGTTCATTTCACCCGTAGACAATTTATTAGAGGTGGGTTTGTCTCCACTGTGCTCACTGTAGATAACTTCCAAAATTTCACAAACATTCATCTGTAAAGTTGTGGAGCGAAATCTCATATTATATAGTGGCTCTGCATTCTTACATCATTTTTGTCATAGTGTTAACTTTAATTGATGAATATTATGGTATACTACAAGTGATCCCAACTGAGAAAGGCTGGCATGGAGACTAATGATGCTGTTGGTGTTTCTGATTGATCACATGTGCAGCAGTGTTATGGGAGGTACTCCCCACAACTGCTCAGCGTGTTGATCCAACTGAAGAAAATTGTTAAATTTTAAGGGAAATGCAGTACATTGTTTTATTTTTATTTTTAACTTAATCATTCTAGTCAGTACTATTGTAATGTGATTTCATTTACCAGCTGGCAATAATTTACACAGAACTTGATGTATTGACAACACTGTATTGAAGTATTTAGTGTCTTCATCCCTCCAGTAGGATCTCTTTTCAATATATTGTCCACTTCCTGGAGTAGCAGCTAGAATTCTTGGCTATTGGCCCGAAGTCCAGGTTCGATTTCTGGCTCTGCCTAATACATTATTTCTGGTCTGAGGGCTGGAATGGGGTACACTCAGCCATGTGAGGAAAACCTGAGAAGAAGTGGGTTAGATTCCCTCCTCAGCCATCCTGGAAGTGATTCTCTGTGGTTTCCCCAATGCTGGGATGGTTCCTAACTTAAGGTCACGCTCGTCTTCTTCCCATTTCTCACCCAAATTACAAATGCACACACTACTTCTACTACTACTACTACTACTACTACTACTATAGGCCCCACAATAACACAGGTTATTAGGCAAATTGTACACACTCAAATATAAGGAGCCAAATGACCACGATGTCCAAGCCTCTCAAATGAAACAACCTTTCCAATATAACTTCAATGTGTTCATGAGTTAGTGTCAATGCACCTGGCTTCATTGAGGGTCACATGTTAATAGTTCAGAGGTTGATCAAAGGGTTGGTAATCCTAGTCTTCTGTGCACCAAGAGGGCCATTAGGTCTGATAACAGCTAAGTATACACACACACACTTAAATATACACTACAAACTCTCTCTCTCTAAGTACAGAGGTTTTGTGGTTCTGAGTCCTTAGCCTTCTAAATGAAAGCAACAATAATCTCAGACAAGATTATAATGTGTTATCTAGTACTGACAGAAGATTGCTTTGTAGTTGCAGCTTTTTATGTTGCCATGGCCAGACATGTGTGCACATAGCATGTAATGCACTTTATTGTTGCTACTGATTGTACTTGCAGCATTTCATAATCATTTCCATGCATTATTTCTCCCTGTAAATCATCTTAATGCTCTAAATTTCCAAAAATGACTTGCTTCATTTTGCAGTGGAATTATCGTGTGCCATAAGAAGCCAATAATACATGACTGTCTCTAAGTAAACATGACTACAAGAAATTTCGTCATAACAGCAGTATTTGTTTGAGAATTGAGATTATTCTTGATGTAATGATAGGGTTATCCTGACCAGTTACCATGGTGCAGGGGTAAGGTCTTGCCTGCTGTGCTAAAGGTTATGGGATTGAATCCTGGCACAGTTGGTAGACATGTGAGGTTGCTTAGTTGCGAGAGACCTCTGTCAGTAAATTTATTGGCATGTTAAAGATTCCCTTCAGGGTGAAATTCTAGTACCCCAGCAACTTAAAAATTGTAGCAGCAAGAAGAAACATAAAACCAGTAACATTATTGACATAAAAAAGATGGTATATTGGCTTTCACAGTCAGTGAATTAAAACTCAGCAATTTTTCTATTTTTATGCCGTGTCTTCTGTGGGGTTTCGCCAGCTTGGTGTTCCGAGGTAAAACCCCACACAAGACACGGCATAAACCTACAAAAATTGCTGAGTTTTAATTACTAACATAATTAGGAATATCCTCTTCTTTCAGTGCAGTCTCTTGTTGGAGGTTAGCTGTCATTGTGACATTTTTTAAATTATTTATATTGCAATTTGGAACACAACCTTATGCTCTCTTTGTACCACTCTTGCAGATCTCCAAGCTATGATCCTGGGAATGTAACATTCTGTGAAATAAGCAGGAAAAGATGAAGAGTAGTAACTTACCAGATAAGAACACACTGCGGAATACACAGAGGCTTAAGTGACACTTATTTATTATGCCATTGCTTTCCACCTCTTATTTTCCTCTACTACTTTGAAATATAACATTTTGATAGGGTTATCAGAATACTTCGATGGAAAATAGGACACTGCACAAAATTTGGGATATCACCCGATATGGTAGAAAGCTAAAATACCTCTATATATATATATGTCTGTTACTTAGGTTGGATCCTCTAAAAGTACCACCATAGGTTATGTGGGTAGATACACTCAAAACCCCAAGGCAGAGTTATATTGGGCTGTACTAGGAAAGGTGAGGCGTGAGGTCGTTTACCATTGATTTCCTCACTGAACCAGTGCAGTAATACAAAATATTTAAACACCAAGAAAAACTTTTCACTACACTGCACTGGCCAAAAAGTATTTGTCCTTTACAGCCAAATTCTGAGGGCCATTGCATTGGTGCGCATAGTCTACTGCCATGGTAGCTAAGGCTGTTCAATAACTATGATTTTAAACAATTGTTGCAGTGTGTTACAAGTAATTTCATTCTTTTCTGAGAATCCTGATTTGCTGATCCATTTTCAAACGAATGTTTTCAAGAAGTTTTTTTTTTTTTTTTACCACATTGCTGTCACAACATAATAACGAAAAGTGTCCTTGGTAATGAAGGGTTTGTTTCTCAAACTACGGGACATTTCAGATTTATCAGTAACTCTCCCCAGACCGTGGATAGAAGGTTAAAATATTGGCAATGTCCGGAATTTTCTAGTGCATGAAGCTAACATTTTTTTTTCAAAGAATTCCGAATGTCACCACTCAAGACCCTGACAACTTTCCCTACAGATTATTAGTCTTTCTATTTAGAAGCATCTGCCTTGTTGTCTTGTGGATATCATTCTTGGCTATCACCGTGGAGGCCCGGGTTTGATTCCTGGCTGTGCCAAGAAATTTAATTCTGGTCTTGGGTTGGAACGGAGTACACTCAGCCTTGTGAGGCAAAACTGAGAAGAGTCAGGTTTGATCCCTACCTCAGCCATCCTGGAAGTGCCTTTCTGTGGTTTCCCACTTCTCCAGGCAAATGCTGGGATGGTACTTAACTTAAGGCCATGTTTGCTTCCTACCCAACTCCTGCCTCAATTATAGAAATACACACACTAGTACAGGAACACCAGTTGCAGGTTTTCGAAAATAAAGTGTAAAGGAAAATTTTTGGATCATTTTTCGACTCTGCATTTCAAGGCTGGAAAAAGAGATCAAATCAAGACATACACTCACTATCTCAGCAAGCACCAATACTCAACATCATTAATGCTAGAAGACTTCAATGGGTCATTTACTAAGGATGGAAGATAAGATGGTTTTACAAATCTTTAAAGAAGACCCAAGTGGAAAAAGGCCGGTAAGAAAACTTCCAAGTTACTGGAAAAACGAAATCTCTCAACTTTGTAGACATCTGAATGTGGACGACTGGCAAGAACTCTCCCAAAAACAGAGTTCAGTTGAGGCATATTGTGAAATTGGCACGGGATCTTTGTGTCCCATAGAAGCCTTCTGAGTGAGTACAGACATCGCAGTGACACAGGCTATCAGACAAATTCTTCACACATCCAAATACACGGGGCTACATGATCACGATGTTGCAACAACTGTTAAGTATCCCACTAAACTCCAAAGTACCCCTTCTATTAAAATATAAACCTAAGACCCTTTCATTTAACTAGTCATTCCCATCCACAAAAAGTAAACCCATATGCTTACACACATTCTTCAAGCTACAATTCCCTTCATTAATACAGGGTGAGCTTTTTTGAGCTAGCACCGGCTAGCCAGACTCGCGCACGCCTTCACCAGCCAACCCAGCTCGGGCAGTTGATCGTGCGATTGCAGATACAGTGTCAGAGTATATTAATTAATGGTAAATTCACCAGCAAATCATCATTAAAGAACTCACCTTTTTTTGCAGAAGATGCTGGAAATGTTCTCCATTAGTTGACAGACAGGCATTGTACCTTGTAAATAAATTGGCATCGACACCATGTAATTCTCCTTCCGTATGAGGTATATATGCTTCTGTATGTTGTTCTCCAGCTCCACTAGAGTAAGGGGATTAGAACTTTAAACTTTGTCTTTTAAACTAGCCCCCAAATAAACATAAAACGGGCTTACATCTGGGCTTCGATTAATCACAGTAAATGCGAAGGGTGGTACAGGAGTAGTTACACCATGTAACAATGTAACTTCCAAGAATTTAAAATTCATTCGTCTTCTTAGAATCTGTCTTATTTTTTATTTTGTGCATTTTGTTTGAGTGCACCCATCATTAGTCTGACCCCCGGGAGTGGCAAGCGATGACAGACACAGACCAGTAGGTATGTTTGCTCCAATTGTTGGGAATAGCTGTGAATGGTTAGTTGCTATCCAGCCACACACAACTATGCCTGCGAAGTTTACCACAGAACAAAGAATTTTTGTTTGTTGTAGTTTTATTACGAACGAGTCTGTTAATGTTGCTCGCATAGCATTTCAAAAGGAATTTCTGTGACCATACGTAGTTTGCAACGTTGTGATGAAGGTAAGATTAGAGTCAGTTATAAATTTTAAAAATATAACAAACGGAGACATTGAGTTTTTACGGAAGGAAAATTAGAGGACATTATTGCTAGATTATTATGGTCACCGAGAAAGTCTTTGCAAATCTTCCTAAACAAGCCGGCGTGCCATATTTGGCAGCTTGGAAGGCCACTAAACTAATTAAGTATCAAAACTACACGAGTTCAAACTCGAAGTCCAAGAGACCCAGTGGTAAGAACCAACTACTGTAATTGTTTTTTTCCAGTCCATACATGGCGGAATTTTAGTAATTTTCAATGATGAGGCATGGTTTCATTCACATGGATGAGTGAATTCACAAAATAATAGATACTGGTTACCTGTGAACCCAAGACTGATCCATCAAAACCCCTTGCATGAGCCTAAAATTGGTATTTGGTGCGCAGTTGGTTGGTGGAATCTTATTCCCGGTTTTATGGCAATCATCTGCTGGCTGGCCGGTGGCCATGCTCCAACAAAATGCTCACACTGTATAATTAAGATAAACATCCTACCTTAGAATAACACTATGACCAGTTTCACATCTGCAAATCTATTTCTCAACCTCGATATGCACACTCGAACATCACATGTCACCCTGGCTAGAGAAGAATTTTTTAGCTTTGCTGTCTAGCTGTTGTATTCTAAGTGTGACAAATCAAAGATATTGAAAGTATCCATTCTCACTGTTACTCGATGAAATTATTCTTGAATCCAAGATCTGTAATGAAATTGTATGGTATATTGATAAACTAGACTTGCAAGACTCACGATTCTGGGGCAGATAATCTTTATGTTTTGCCTCTTCAAGCAACAATCACCACTACCATCCCAACCTTGAATCTCAAAACATACCCGATATGCAGTACTTATTAAACAGTTCCTTCCATGTTCCATGTTCACATCACTGAGGGTAGTGGTACATTCTAGCGTGGGAATATCAATTAATGCAAATTAAGTAATTTATTGTGAAATTTTCCTACCTTTGCAATCATGAACTCTTTCCATTACTTCTATTTCTACTAAGAAGTCCTGCAGTCTGCCACAATAAAAGTCCTGTCTATATTCACAATTTATGTGGGACACTGGGTGTAGTTCATGGCATTGTCTGCTGTAGAGGATATAGATAATGCTTTCCAAAGCTTCTGAGGCATGGGACAAGTTGTTTTGAAACAGTTGCACGATTACAAGTCCCTCCGCTTCAATCTGGTCTAGTAATTGTGACTCCAAGTAATATGGAACTGTTAGTTCCTTAATAGACCATTTTTTCTTCATGAACCTTATCAGGTTGGCTCTGATTCTCAAAGTGAACAGTTGGGTTATGTAGCCCTTCCTTTTTCCAGGTCGTAGGGCAATCCTCTATTTATCTCGTGCTTTCTTTAATAGAATTAGGCAACACTGAAAAATGGCTTCTATCTCTTCAACACTTCTGAAGAAATTCCATCAACATCTTCATGAACAGTACGTAGGTATACCCATTATCTCGTAAGACACTAGCAATCGTAGATTGTATTTGGCGATATCAAAGTGCTACATTGAGTAGGCAAAAAGCTAAGAAGTGAACTAGGGTTTATATATCACTGCATCTTCTACAGTGGGTATCTTAGCTTCTTCCCTGAATGGATTGCACTGCTGATATGTTAGTAGTATTTCGATTGTTTCAGTCCATTCGGCATTCGGCAGACCAGTATTTTTTGGGGATCCTCTTATTAACAGATCTTTCTTATGTCTGAATTCTTCTTTCAGTGGAATACTGTGCCCAAAGATTATAGAAGATATTAGTCACCTTGAACGATTGATAACTTTGATCATCTCATGTGCAGGACAGTATATTTTTTAATCTGGATTCTTATATCACTGTATCTTTACAAATAGAAATAATGCATTACTTTTGAATTGTCTTACCAATGTAGACAACTCGTTAAAGAAAGAAAATACCGTACGGTATACACTGACGGGGGGGGGGGAGAAAGAAACAAACAATGCAATACGTAAATTTCTTGGAAATGTTTTGTTATTGTGATCATTATCGCATACTAATGTTCGCAATTTCACTCATTCGTTGGAGACATTATTCATATGTCAACGACTTTTGCAAATCCAGGGATTATTTGTATCCTTCAGTTTCCTTTAGTAGCTAAAAATGCAAATTAATGTACTCGAATCTAATTTCATTAATTTGTGGATTTGACCCATTTTCAGCATATTCTTGCATGTCTCAGTTCTTCACACTCACCGATGTTGGGTCACCATTCTGTTAACTGTCTCCGGGGGATTTTTTTTTTTACAAAAGGAAAATATGTTTCCATTTAAATTTGTTTCCAAGTCAGCCATTCAGACAGATCATTTTGTGGTATTTCATATGTATCATCTTTTCTCTTAGGCTCTTTCATTATGTCGATGGAAACAAAAGTATATGGCAAAGAGAATTTCGCTTCTATTTTCTTGCTTGTCAAGTTCTTGAATGATGGGTGGTTCATAATTACAGATTATGCCGTCATCATGTGCTTTCACAATAAGACAAGTCCTTTCACCATCTGTACATTTGGCCTGTACTGGAGATTTGGTATTTTTGTCCCTGTTGTAGTAGTTCCATGGTCTAAGGTTGAGTCTGTTGTAGTTGGGCTCATAGCTCAATGCTTGAGGGGTTGGTACGAGGTGGAGTATGTTTCAGTGTGTGGGGCCCGATACAAGACCCGCCCTGGCCTCACGTACCACTACACTCATTCGCACAAGGACCGGGACGATGAAGATCCTAACACCGATGGGACGGTAGACACCAAACAGGCGACGATGGTGACCGCAACACCTGTTCCTCAGCAACAGCAGCAGCCGTCCCAACCGACACCACAGCCACCGCTGCCACAACAGCAGCAACCTCAACAACAGCTGGCGCAGGTTGTGTCATCTTCAGACTGTGGAGGAGCTGGGGCAGGTTGGAGCAAGTTCCAGGACAGTTACCTGACCTTCCTAAAGACCCCCGGTACGCTCACTCGCTGCCTCGCCCCCCTCAGTGCCCCCACCCGCCCACCCACCCTCTGGCGCATTTTAGCATGCATTGTTTGGTGGGAAGATTTTTAAAATTCTTGATGTCACATGAGGATGTATTTTATGAGCCAATCATGATCTGTTTGAATTAAGCACAAAGGGATGGATGGTTGGTGATGTAAAGCACTTTATTCAGGAAAGCATGAGGTTTGAAGTATATAGAGCATTAGGAATGGAAACTTTCTCAAGTCTGTGTTCAGAATAACAATTTGCAATCAGCCACTCAATCATTCAGTCTGTATTAGTATTCCACTAGCTCTCAAATGAAGGAAGGTTTCATTTGTACGTTAGATTTCCAAGTTTTATGTGACTCGATGGGCTGAAAACTCCTCTTCTAGGTAAAGGTAGCTAATTAAAGTTAAGGAAAAAACACATACAATATGTGAAGTGAGGAATTTATATCTAAGCGAATGTTTCCATCCATTGCTTTGTAATATATTTGGTGTTGATTATACTCTTTGTAGTTTCTTTCTAGGTGGCATGGCTTTTATATTACAGGCAATGATTTGGCTTTTATGTGTAGAAAATCTTGTATTTCTTTACATCCTCATTTCATTTTTATCTGTGCACTGGTGGGGATTTTTCTTGTGAAGTTTCATTGTTTTGTCTGTGTGCCCTTGTATGTGTTTGTTTTGCTATATATATATATATACATACTGTATATATATTCTTACTATGTGTTGCTAGTTCATTGTGTTGTAGTTTGAATGTGTCCACATATGCATGTTTGTTATAATTGCATGGTTCCGCCTCCCCCCATCCAAAAAAAAAAAAGGAAGAAAGAAATTATACATGTTACTTTTTCTTGTTTGATCCTTGGTGTTTTTATTCATAGGTACTGAAAGATTTTTTGTTTTCTGTTTTGTTTGATCGTTTAAATGTTAATGTATATACTCTTAAGTTGTTGTTTTTTTCCCTTGCATTGTAGTTGTCACTTTCATTAGCTATGTTGTTTCAGCTAATTTATTATTCATGAGTCACAAGTATGAAGGACTTATTGAGACTACAGCCTTTGAAACACCCAAGCACATAAAGACAGCTGCCTCCTGGTCCCTTCAATCCAGTGACTAAAGAGAACCTTACTGTCAAACATAGTTGCAGGAAGATATGTAAATATACTACTGTCCTTATGTGTAGATTTGTTGCATTAGCTCTGACTGGTCTCAGCGCTGCGACAGTGAACATAACATACATACCAGAAAGTATTAATTATAATTTGGAGCTGACATAGCACCCATTGGGAGCTGTAGATCACACCAGGAATGGTATACACATCCTGAAATTTTGTATAAATGTAGGTTTATTGTTGAACAAACCTTATAACTTAATTATAAAATAACTGGATGCCAGCCTTGTGAATACAAATATGAAAATTATATTCAAATCTTACATGTTTCGGGGATCTATTCCCCCTTTATCAGATAAATTTAATGAAGAATAGAAGTATTAAAAACATATTGAAGAAATAAAATAGCATAAACACAGGTATTGTCTTCCTTTGGCACCGATAACCACTGTGTTAGAATCAAACTTCATTTGTTGGTCGGAGAAAATATAATTAGAAGCATGTAAAAATTATGTAGTTGAAATAAAATATAAAGTATTGAAATGAAAAAGTCACACGTAGAAAACATGTGGCAGTGACAAATATATGACCTCCATTAACCTTGAGCCGTGCGTAAAACTGTGCCATATTGCAGGGCGTACTTAGAGAATTGAAAACAGAGGGAAGACAGCTGGTGGGTGAGAAGAGGGTCAAGATGGGCAGGAGGAATGAGAGGGGAGGAAGGGTATCAGAAGGCGGAAGGAGAGATATGAGAACTGGAAAATTTGAATGGTTTTTATACTTTTTTCAGAGCTTTCAGGTTGTTTATCTCATTAAAAAGAATGTTATCGGAAAAATAAATTTCATAGAGATTTTTGGTGGGGTGAAGTCTTGGTTACAGTAAATTTCTAAATGGTATCCAGATGAGTCCATCTGTTCACTAACATGGACAAGGACATGAAAATACTCCATAGCCTAAGTAAGGGCTTTTTATAAACACCTTTGGAAAATTAATTTTTATGATATTCTTTTTATCATTTTAAATGATCTAGTCGACTTCGTCGTTACGTTACGGCAACGTCACGAAATGTACCGAGAATGCACTGAGGTGTGTGACGTCATAGTACCGCTTGGTGCTTGTGTACCGAGTTCACTGGTGAGCTCTGGCGTTACGAGACGGGCAACAACACGGCGAGCGTGACGTCATCCAGCCAGCTCCCTCCTTTCACCGCGCGCTCGCTCGAAGCTTCCAGCCTTTCTAGCATTTTTCAGCATTTGTAGCATTTAAAATGATATCAAGTTCAGTCTTTCAGACTGTCTCTTTTTAATGAGATAAACAACCTGAAAATTCTGAAAAAGTATAAAAACCATTCATATGATTCTAACACAGTGGTTATCGGTGCCAAAGGAAGACAATATCTGTGTTTATGCTTTTTAATTTCTCCAATATTTTTTAGCCTATTTTCAATTTTGAAAAAATAGGCTTATGAGATCACCTTTTGTCCGTGTGTGTGATTCGTGTGTGTGTCCCCCCTCTAATAAAATTTAAACGGCTGGAGTGATTTCAATGAAACTCAGTAAGTTCATAGCACTAATCCGGGCGACCCCGACCGTGCCCTTCAAATTTTGTTACGACTCACCAATCCAACATGGCGGCTGTGCGAAATATGTCACCAGCATTCAATATCTCCGAAACTATTACCGATATTACCCTCACATTTTGTATGGTGATAAAGGGAACTACTATAAGTTCACTTACGTGACCTTTGAAAACCTGGTAACTACAAAACCAACATGGCGGCAGAGTGAAGTTGCGACTTTTAAATAGACGTTTCTTGCGATTTAACCAACCAAACGCAATGAAACTTGGTACAGTATATGTTTATATACATTATAATGCACCGGCATCTAACTTCGTTCAATTGTTTACATAACCACAAGATGGTGGATGTGCGAAATATTTCACCGGCATTCTATATCTCTGAAACTATTAGCGGTATCTCCCTGAAATTTTGTACGGAGATAAAGGGCACTACTGGAAGTGCATCTATAAGACTTTCAAAAACCGGTTAACTACAGAACACCATGGCGGCCAAGCGAATTTGAAAATTTTAAATAGACCTTTCTCGTGATTTAATGTTCCAAACGCACTGAAATCTGGTACAGGAAATATTTATACACATTGTAATGCACTTTTATCTAATTTAGTTCAATTGTTTACATAACCTCAAGATGGGGGCTGTGCCAATTTTAAAATTAAGTTTTTATTTCTTGTCATGTAGTCATGCGATCGAAGTGAAAGTTTAAATAATGAACCTACGCAATAATTTTTCTTTAATGGTACATGACTCTATGGCCTATACATTTAACAATCCAACATGGCGACCATCCGAAATATTTAGACGGCTCTGAATATCTACGAATCTATTATAGCAATTAAACTGAAGGTTTTTAATGTTCATAGGGGCTATGAACTTAAGTTCACCTATAGGACTTTAAATAACCTGGTGATCACAAATCCAACATAGCAGTGACACGAAGTATAAATATTCACATGGACGTTTCTCGCAATTGAACCATCCGAATGCAGTGAAACTTGGTACAGTAAATCCTTATACGGATGGTAATCCACAGGCATCTAATTTATTTCAATTGTTTCCATAACCTCAAGATGGCAGCTGTGCGAAATTTTAAAATCTCCTTGTTACTTCTTGTGTCCTAATTATGCGATTGAAGTTTGAATACTACACGTACACAATAATCTGCATGTAACAGTACATAACTCTAGGACCTACACATATAAAATTCAACATGGCAACCATCCGAAATATTTAGTCGGTTCTCAATATCTACGAATCTATTACAGCAATCAAACTGAAATTGTGTATGTTGATAGTGGCAATTAACATAAGTATGATATATGAAAATAGGCTGTATAGTTCTTCACAGAACTACTTGTTTAATACTTGTATTCTCCATTTATCTGATGAAGGGAGGATAGATCCCCGAAACATGTAACATTTGAATATAATTTTCATATTTGTATTGACAAGGCTGGCATCCAGTTATCTTATATAGTTCGTCTGCTGTAAGTTTGCACTTTTTTGACAGCTAGAGCTGCCAACTTTCATGAGGAAAGACTCAATTTATAACATGTAGTCCATAACAAATATATACATGTTTTAATCACATGTAAGTTTTTCAGGTTATTTTTTCTCTTGTCCCAGTAATTGTGAATATATTCGCAACATAACCAGACTGAAAAGTTGCATTATCGAACTGAACTACTACGTGCTCGTGGCATGGGTGTGCGGTTGGTAATGGACGCTTTACCGTGTTCATCCGCATGTGCAAATAACTTGATAATTATAATAATAATTATAATTGATAATATTGCACAAAGTCGTCTGAAAGTATTATTTCCATTTGAACGCGTGCGTGTTCACTCTTCAGATAAATTTATAGTAGTCATCTTAAATGTTGAGTAAATATGTAGCCTGAGAGGTCTCCAGGTCGGACATCTTTGTTTTGACTATCAAGTCGGAAGCAGATACGGAATTTCTTGTTTAAGATATTTATTTCTCTCTTTTTGAAGGTAAAAGATAAGGCAGCAGAACTATTGATTTCCCCAAGGACATTGCTCTGGTGAATAATTTTCATATTTATTTTTACAAAAAATTAGGCCTAAAATGTGAGTTGTTGTGTAGGCCTAAAAGTTAACTTACATGGTGAAATTTTTCGTACGTTTTATTTTAATATCAATCCAACAGGTCAAGTAATGATCTTATTGTCTCAATGACATCTTACACCACACCTTAGTAAGCATTTTCCTTGAGCTGTGAAATGATGAGCCTAAAAATAATTCCACTCTAACATTTAAGTTATCAGCTGCTGTGTCACAGCGTGCCCTATAATGCAACATTCTGTCAGCGAGGCCATCAGTGGGTTTTAGGTGTGCTGTTAGAACGATTATTTGATAAATGCCACAAAGAAATGCAAAGTTTCCTTTAAAAAGGGCAATGAATTGATATTGTGAGATGAATGTAGGTTTAGGCAACTCATAACAGCTGTTCAAACCCTTGACGGAATACAGCGGCCATTGCTGGCTGCCATGTGGGTGATGGCTCATTGACTGGAATGCACGTGTCACGGTGGATTGATCTACAGTATTCAGTAGGACTTATTGTTCCCGCGAGAACTGTCAAAAAAGTTCAAACTTACAGTAGACTAACTCTAATTAAGTTACGATGTCTTTTAAGTTTGGGAAGTTGAATAGTAAAAGTACAGTATAGTAGAACGTTGTTTATCCGGACGTCAAACAACCGAAACGTCAACTATCCGGACGAGCGAAAGAAAAAAGGACAAAGCAGTGCGCGCTTACTGTTGTTATGTGGAAGTGCGTGCTGCCTACTGTAGTGAGTCGGTTTTCATTTTCAATTGTTGTCTCTGTTGTCTCCTACCGTTTGTTTACTCTATGATGTTTCAACGTGTTACAGTATGTGTGCGCGCGTACTGTACTGTATTACGATGTGAAAATGACTTCTACGAATGGCAAAAAGGAAAAACGAAATCTCAATGTTTTATTGATTGAGATAAAGGTGAGAGTGTGCCGTGTCTAATGAAAACTTGGTGTGTTGGAAAATCCACAATTTATTATTTGAAGAACCGAAAAGGTGAAATTCTGAATTATGCATCGAAGTTAGATAGTGAACAAGGGTCAAGGGTCTAAAAAGAGAAAAACCTTCAGATTAGCTACAGATTAAAAATTGGAAGAAGCGGCATACTTATGATGTATTCAGACAAGAAGTAAGACTGGCTGCGTGGCTCAGCGGTAACGTTCTCGCTTGCTGGGCCCAAGGTTGCAGGTTCATATACTGGCGCAGTCAGCTGGCATTTGAGGGTGCGCAAATGCAAGGGAGCCGTGTCAGTAGATTTCCTGGCACGTTAAAGGATTTGGGTAAGAAGCTGTTGTTGTTGTTTCACTTTCGGTCAATTAGTCCGGATAAATGACGTTCTACTGTAGATGGATATATTGAATATACTAGAACTGACAC
This sequence comes from Meconema thalassinum, assembly GCA_946902985.2. Taxonomy (NCBI): domain Eukaryota; kingdom Metazoa; phylum Arthropoda; class Insecta; order Orthoptera; family Tettigoniidae; genus Meconema; species Meconema thalassinum. The sequence goes on from OX336393.1 coordinate 305,292,242, forward strand.
TGTCAAATATCTTGTTTGTAATTATGGGATAAAATAGGCCATGGCAATGAGATGCAGTAGTTGCAGAGCATCCTGTTAAAAGATAAAAAGGAGATCTGTTAATAGTCTTTATATCAAGAATCTATGAAAGCAAGCAACTTAACACCCTCAATCAAATGACAGACTATCAAATATCAGATTAAAGTGTGGAAAACTCCTTTTGAATTTTTATAGTTTGACATCTTGAATCCTAAGGGATGAATTTTCTGGTTCTGGTGCCAAAATAGCATCATTGCACAAAGCAACTTACTTTTGCAAAAAATTAGAAACTACTGGAAAATTTTGGGCAGTTAATGTTTCATCTGATGCTACACACATTCAGCTACTTTTCCTTATACTGCAGTCTCCATTTTTGTTCAAACATTTGTGTCATAGGATAAGGTTTTGTAAATCCATATGATAGAAATCTACAGCCTGCAATGAGAGGTCTGAACCATTGTTTTCACTACCTCGTCATTGTGGCAATACTCGCCGGCAAGGGACATTTTCATATGAAGGAAGAGATATTTGCAAGGTCAGGACAATTGGGGAGGTGTTGAATTGCTGCTAGCCAATTCCGGCAGACAGAAAGCCATGGTGTTTATCTTGGATTGGACAATGAAATTTCATCAACGTTGCACAATACAAATCTACATTTATCGTTGTCCATGATGCAATCAAGTCCTCTAGCAGAAAACCATGCCTGTCCCGTAATACAATTGGATTATTCTTGTGAGTTGAGAAAGCCTGTTTAAATTTCACTTTCATAAGAGATGATATGTGTCGCCAATACATTGATGGCTGTTTTGGATTCAGTGATTATGTGGTGCACGCGTCACCATCATCCTGTCGGTACTTTGGAGTTACCTCTTCAACAAAGTGTAATGTACAATTTATTGTTTGAAAATAATGAATATAAAATAACCTTTTGATGTAGTACATCTAGAAAGAAACTAATATTCAGCCAAATCTTGGGGTGTTGATGAATGGGAGAAGTGCAGTTACTTTTGCTATTGCCATTTGCCATTTTATTTCCAGTTTTTTTATTTTTATTTTTCTATTATGCAAGCAGTTTCTGCTTTAGTGTTTGCTATCACATACATTTTTAATCATATTAGCTGAATTCATCCAGATGCCTTTTCCATAGGGTTGAGTTGTTCATAATGATGAGCAGTGTTTAGCAGTTTATCCTGGGAATTCCTTTTTTCAGAATGCCGTAGAACATGCTTACTGCCTCACTGCACTAGCTGTATTGCACTTTGTATGTTTTACTCATTGTGTTTAATCTGTTGGAATCCTGCCTCTTGTGGTTTGCATAACCCCCTACTCGGCGATCTTATTTTAAGCCGACTACTATCGTACTGTTGACCAGAGATACATGCCAGAGCACTCCAAAGTGGACTGGGTATCGGCAAGGCTTTGCAGGGCTGACCCGCGTTCCGTATCAGTGCGCACCATCATTGAATACAATACAAGCTTTTAAAAACACTGTGTTGTATTATAACTCCTTGAGGCAGTAATAAGATATTACATGGTTTCTGATTGTTTTAAGACCTGTAACATCTAGATAATCGGCCCAGGTTATGGGTTTGAATCCCGACACAGTCAGTTGACTTAAGGGTGCTTAAATTCGGGGGAGCCGCGTTGGATTTACTGGCACATTCAAGATCCCCTTCATGACAAAATTCCACCTTCTTGGCGTCTCTAAAAGCCATGATAGTAGTTAAAAGGGACGCAAAACCAACCAACAACATGACGATTATTCGGTAATATTCTTAGGAATTAATACTTACAATGGGAGTGACCTCAAAACTATTATCGGCACACACTTCAGTGTATTAACATGAATTATCTTCACAAGAGATCAAGAGTCTGGAGTAAGAAAAATACATACAGTAGAGCGTCGTTTATCCGGACTAACTGGGACCGAAAATGCTCCGGATAATGATTTTTCCGGATAATCAAACATGCGTTTATTTCATAGGAAATAACATGCACAGTACATTATTGTAATAACCACCAAGCTTCTCATTTAGCTGCAACGCTTTCTCACATAACAAAGGTCCGGAAATGGGATCTCCCTTACTTCTTGTCTGAATAAAACATAAGTACACCTCTTCTTCCAATGTTTATCTTTAGCTGATCTCATGGTTCTACTCTTCACTATCTAACTTCGATGCATACATCAGAATTTCACCTTTCCTTTCTTCAAATCATAAATTGTGGATTTTCCAACACTTAGTTTTCATTAGACACTGCACATTCGCACCTTTATCCAGTTTATTAATGATCTCCACCTTCTTCTCATAAAACATTGCGATTTCGTGTTGTTGTTTTTTGTCACTCGTAGAAGCCATTATCACATCGTAATACAGTACAGTACACACACACCTACATACTGTAACACATTGAAACATTATAGAGTAAACAACCGGAAGGAGACAACAGAAACAACAGAGACAACAATTGAAAACGAGAACCGACTCTCTATTGTAATGAGCACGTGCTGCTCCGTCTTTTTTTTTTGCTCGTCCGGATAAACGACGTTCTACTGTACTTCAAATTTGATGTAAATAATTCCCTTAGATAATGCAAAGATGTTAATCATGAACATGACCACATCGTGGTGTTGCGGCTAGCATTCATGGCTGTCGACCTGGAGGTCTGGGATCGATTCCTGGCTCTGTCAAGAACTTTTAACTCTGGTCTGAGGGTTGGAACGGGGTACACTCACCCTCGCGAGGCAAAGCTGAAAAGCGGAGGGTTCGATTCATATCTCAGCCATCTTGGAAGTGGTTTTCCGTGATTTCCCACTTTTACTCCAGGCAAATGCTGGGATGATTCCTAACTTAAGGCCACATCCGCCTCCTTCCCAATCCTTATCTGAATTACATATACGCAATAACACAGGGTAGCAGATAAAATCCACACATGAAATAAATGGGTGTGATTACCATGATAACACAATCCTAAATCAAACAACAGTTTTTAACATTAACATTTCTTCTTCCAGCAAATGTTGGTATTACTATTATTTACATGAAGAAATGTATGAATATTTACACAATGTAGCATTTACGTTAACGTCTCTAGATTCTTCTCTCATCTATTGTGTGTGTGGAGCGATAATCTATTAACATTTGCTTACTGCTGTGCATGGTGAGTATTGTAATGTCGTTCTTCGTTCTACTGGGTGTACACAAAGTCCATATACTCCTACTCATTATTATTATTTATTTCTATTAGTACATTTACTCATTATTTATTTATTTTTACTTACATTGTAGTCCCGTCCGTCTGTTCCCCATCATATCATATGAACTCAATAAAATAATCCCGAGACCTTCATTAGGCTTACATTTTCGGTGGTATAGAACATTATTCTACGTGGCTGTGTTTCGAAAAATTCAACTTTGGCGGCGTATTCAGCTGTGCAGATACCCTGGAGGAGCACATAAGGATGTTTTAGATTCCTAAGATGTAAGTACAAATGTATATGTACTGGCAATAGAAATAAATAATAATGAGTAGGGGTATACGGACTTTGTGTGCACACTGGACACCATTTTCCATATCTGTAAAGCGGAAGTCATTCTCCCTTGCAGGATCGAAATGCAAGCCAGACGGCTCTTTGACATTATTACAGTATTGCTATCAGCACCGTTCGTGTGGAGTGAACTCGCTGCATCCTCGCTCGGCAACTACAGCCAATTGGTCACCCCTGCGCTGTGATGCCACAGCATTTTCGTCACTTGCCGACATGACAGTCACTCATCGAAATCTGCTCCGCCCCCAAAGCTACATAGCTCTCTGAGCCCGTCAAAGCTATTTGGTTAACACTGCTGTAGACAGATCAGGAACTGATCTCTGTGAGACAGAACTTTCTCTAGTGGGGATGGAGGGTAGCCCAGCCATCCAGGTGGCTAGAAACACTGCAATTGACTGCTTGCAGGGGAGTCACCTAGGTAGGTTTGTACCAAGTGAACATAGTCATTGAAATGCCTATGTACAGTCGCTCAAACAAAGAGCACACTTTTGGTAACCATTTTGGCCAAATCCCAATGCATGGTTTACATGAGAACCTTTACAGCAGTGTCTTGGATTAGAAGTTCACTGGTGGACCAAGAAAAAGTGGATCACTTCAATTTAAGAGCAAAAATGTACCGTGTTTATTTATCTTAAACCATGTTTTTTTTCTTAATTCCCGCAACATTATGATATAAAATGAAGTTAACCTGTGCTCCGCATATTTCATTTTCAAAGTTATTTTCTTGATGTATTTTCCAAAAAGTTATGAAATGAAAATTGTATTACCTCTGTAATTTATGAAAATTGTATATTTCATTACACTGGGTAATCTTGTGAACACACCACCATAACTTTTCGTGACATCACTCTTATCGTGCCTTGGTATTGGGTGTTACCTACCCTGGTGACGATTACTGTACCAGTCCTCCGTGGCATGCTAATTACAAGGTACCAAGTTCATGGATTCATCGTAGAGCTCCCTGCACACTTCCATATGATACACCAATGACAAAACCACATAACGAATGCTTTGTCCATCATCAACCAACTCCACTGCACTCGGAAAGTCTTCTACGCTAAGAAGCATCTCAACTTGTCATAAAGGAAAATGTTCCTTTGTGACAGACATTTTGCCACACACTGATAATGCATCAGCTTCCACCCCAGTATCATAAAACTTTCAAAGGTTTTATTGCTAGCCACAGCAATAAAATGAGCACCTAGCACTTAGGGGTGGAAAGTGGTTCCCCTGGTTGATTTATGATCTCTACACCATATTCCACTTTAAAACTGTATAAGCTTGTAAAAAACTCTTTATTAATGTAAAAAAATCCTCTAAATATTTTCATTTTTACAAAGTGAAGCACATTTTTGTCTGCCAGTGTATTGGGCAGAACAACTATTTAGTTACCAAGAGTGCACTAATTCGGTGTTTGCTATGGCATATTTTTTCAGTATGCTAATAGTGGTCTACACTCTCAATTGGTACATTGGGGAGCCTCGAAAGTAACAACTAAATACAGCACTGGAGTATTTGATTTTCAGAACATATGTGTGATATAATTACCACATCTTACGCCATACCACCCTTGCATTCAGGATTCTCCATTGGTGTCTTGCAGATTACTGTTGCATGTATATTAGACTTATTATTTTTTAAATTTTATTTTTATCACTAGTATCTGTTTTTTAGCACTTGAGTCTTTATGAGGAACCTATGTTTGGTACTCTTGACATACTGTGTATTATCACTTATATCTATGACACATGTAACTGTTCAAGTCTTCTCTCTAAAGCCACATCCACAGTACTAAGAATTTATTTGACTTGTGGCACAAATTTGTGTGCACGCTAAGAAATTTATTTTAGTGTAGAAGTGTTTGCCGTACGCACAAATTATTACGTCGCTTTCAGAACATTTGCCTTTTTCCAAAAGCATCAAAAAAGATGTTTGGTGCAAGAAAGTCATAGTGTGGGCATGGTACTGATGGTAATAGGCTACAATTGAGCACAGACTCTTGGTGCAATGTTGAATGTGGCAAGAATGTTGAGTGTGTGGTGCAAATATTTGTGGTGAATTCTCCACAGACCAACCTAATAACAATCAGCACATAGTTAAATATCACCTGAATATTAATTATTTCAACTATTCTACATCTCACTAAAATACAGTACTTGACATATAAAATATCAAACAATAAGCTTTCTGAATGAAAGCATCATTTTGAACATACTACATACAAATGGGGTTTGGGTGTGTTGATAATGTGAGAACTTCATACATTCAGAATGTAGGAATGAAGAAAAACATAATTTACTTTCAAAAATTTCTCACTTTATTATGCTGATTTTGTGTGCCCTGAGTGATAACATTTGAACCTTAGATGAATGCAGTATTGTTGGTACTAATTACTATGGAATTCAAGTGTTCTCTTCAAGTTGTTAATTTAACCAAAGTATGAGAAGTGTTCTTTTGAGCACATACACTATGTAGAATGTATGACTGTCAGTTTTGACTGTCCAAAAGAGAAATCTACAAAGGTCACATTTATTGTGGTTTTTACAATATTGCTTTAGGATATCATTGATGCATAATTTTTAAATGCCAAAATCTTTCAGCCAGTTTTCAGTTTTATGAGCCAAAGATCATGAGGTTGCATCAAACATTGTCTATGACTTCCAATTAGATTGAATGTGAACATAGCATCAGATATATTATATTGGACTTTAATTTCAGAAGATTTTGTTATCTATTACTTTATGGCTGTCTGTGTGTTATTTTTCATCAATATATCCCCAAAAAGTACCTTTCTCACAAGTTAGAAAGTCCAAGTGTAGAGCTGTCTGACTAGTGGTCATTAAATGCTATATACCAGTTTGCCTTAGCAGGTATGTGCCCAAATTTGAATTCTGAGGAAATACTGGGTCAATTGTATTAAATATTACTGAGCATTGTATTAAATACCGTATTAAAATCTGTACATCCCATCAACATGTGAGCAGTACATACACTGTAGGGCTTTCTTTTTTTTGTCATTGTGGCATTATCCATTACCAATTTTACATTAAATCTTAATTAGTTACTGTTTTATATCCAGTCAAAACACAAATACACAAACTAAAATAAACAGTTTATCAACTCTAGGTAACTGTGATAGAGAACCATCAATTGTGATGTGTGGCAAAAATTCTGAAAGAAGCTGTCTGGTCCTGTATGGCCCCTCTGTTATATGGAATTCAATAATCTGATATTAATTATTCAATATTAATTCTTTGTTTAGTAGCTTACTGTAGACTGGACTTGCAATGCAAGCAGTTAATTATTCATTTTAATGTCTTAATTTGCATGTTAATTTATAAGGGAGGATATCACCGATAAATGATCCAATTTAGATAAGTTTTTCCTTCAAAAGTCTTGTCTGCTGAACTGGGTGATAAGTCCCATATTACTTGCAGCCATGTTCAACGCTAGAGCCGTGGCGATTTGAATATCCCCTAGAACTGCGGCTGGGTCGCATAGACTCTCCTTGCCTTTTTGTGATTACTAATGGATGAATGGGATGTGGTCAGTAAAGAATTACCCATATGTAAGCTAGATATTTTATATGAAATTTAATACACATAAGTTAATTTTGATATGGAATAATAAGAATGCAAATAAGGCAAGTTAGATAAGCTGTGCCGCACGCCAGCAAGCTGGCTCTTGCCTCTCTTGGCTGGGCTGCGACAGCTCTTCGTTGTGTCTGACAGAGTCAAGTTGGGATCGCTAGTGCACCGGACGCAATGTTAATAAACAAACTAACTGTTCGTCCAGTGTGTTGGTTGTCCGACACATCTACATTGTGTTCCGTGCGTTTCTTCGCGTTCTGGTACCAGCAGTTTACAGGCTTGGTATTAAAACAGTCAGAAATACTGATAAGGTATCATGGAACTCATTTGAGGCATTGTAATTTCTGTCACATTATTTTCCCCTCCTTGTTTTCGTTTTGTTTCAATTTGTTTTCATATTTACAATATACTGAATCCGTGTGACGTTCGACCGTTCAACCACATGTGCTTTTGTCTCATTTGGAATAATCGTGCAGGCATTTCAAATCCTAGTTGCTGCATAGTTCTTGGTGAGATCTTCATCCAGCTGCACAATGATATCCCTGTGTTTCAAATTCTTCTCATTCAGAGCATTGTGCATTACCCAGGCATTTATTACTGCGAAATCGAGCAAGTTGTAGAATGTATTAACTGGTCAGCATCTACTCCATATTTGGTGCCGTTATAAAATGTTACTGTGTTCTTCTCTGTTTATCAGGCTCAGTTTTTATTTAGGGTGAATAGTGCATTCTGTGTTTCGGCAAGAGGTGAAGAAATTCTCCCCTTCTTCATTTTAGGTTCTATCACTTCGTCACATCATCACGTAAGCGCTCATTATGAGGCTTAGTATCATTATTTCCGAGATACAGGAAGGCGTTCACAAGATATTTGAATTCTCTATCTACCACTAACCCAATATTTCTGTCCCTACTTATGTGGTTTTGAGGTCACGAACTGTGTAAATCTATGGCAATATTTAGAAGGGAAGAGCTGCTTGTCAATAGTTATTTATGGTCCAGGCATGACGAATAGAAGGACCTAGTGTGAGGACTCCGCCATTATAGCACGGTAGTTTGTGGTCCCGCCGCTACAAGCACTGCAAGCGATAATGTCCAACAACGTGTCCTGTTGTTGGGTCGAGCCGGGTCTTAGAAAAGTGCGCGAGAAGTTACTGTGTGAGATATTTGTGTGAATTAAATTGAATTTTCTTTGCATTCAGGTCTTAAATTCAGTTCATTGTGTCTTGTGTACATCAGTGTTTTGTGTTGTGAACTTCAAACATATTTCTTAAGCGGTTTTGTTAATTTAATAGTTCAACATGCCGTACTGGTTTTTGCCTGGCTGTAAGTCAGGATATGGCAGAGTAGTTGACGATATACGATCTTTTTCACCACCGAAGAATACAAATCAATTTGAAAAATGGGCCAGAGCTATTCCACGAAAGGATACGGAGTTAACGCGAAGTATTAGAATTCGTCAAATTCATTTCTCTGATGATTTGATAGTAAAATCAGGTAATTTTATAGTGAATGGTGAAGAAGTGGAAATGTCTCGTGTGTGGTGGAAGTTACGACCTGGAGCAGTGCCTCATTTTCCCCCTAATTTACCGAAGTAGTGAGAATAAGTCCCGTAAAGCTCCCAACAGGAAAAAGAATCTCGACACCACCAGTAAAAGAAGAAAGAAGATTGAAGATGGGAGTGGAGCAACGAATGAGGCATTAAAAGGTCAATCCAGTGTTGATAAGAATTTGGGTCATTCTAGTGTACTTACTGATGCTGAAAAGACTATAATATTGTTCAAAAGGCGCCTTAAGAATGCTAACCGTATTTTAATTCGCGTTAGATCCTGCCTTAACTCAGCAAAATCGAGAATTAATTTGCTGGAGAAGCAGGTTCGAAATTCACAGGCATTTAATTACAAAGATTACGATTACAGTGGCGGATCCAGGCCTTGCGAGGCCCGGGCGATATGATAAGGTGGGGCCCACAACAATAGAAAAAAAATCGAATCAAATGGAAAATAGTTTGGTAATAATAATAATAATAATAAAATAAAATAAAGAATAGTTACAATATTTTGAATACACTACAGTACATTATTTTAATAATATGAAAGAAACCTTTATGTCCCTTTGAATAAGATTATGTAAACAATGAAATATTAAAATATTACTTTGCGACTTTTTTCCCGGCTGAAGTCTTCTATTATTTCACTGAAATCTTAACTTGCTAAACGGTCACGAGAGGTCATAGCTACACTGAAGAAAGGAATATGAATTATAAATTAGTTTGAAAAGTATACTTAATTAATTAAATGTAGAAAAATCCATGGCGCGGGGCCCCTAGGACCGCGGAGCCCTGGGCGGTTGCCCTCCTCGCCCTCTCCTGGATCCGCCCCTGATAACGAACACCTTAGCAAGAAGGAAAAGATGATAATAGACACTATGCTCAAGAAATGCCAGGAAAAATCTCGCAATGGAATGAGGTACAGCAATGAATTCATTTTAGAGTGTTTATTGTTGAGAATAAAATCACCGAAAGGATTCCGTCATTGTCGGCGACATAATCTCTTGCCTCTGCCTTCAGAAAGTCACTTGAGAAAACTTTGTAAAGGACTAAAGTGCCCTTATGGAGTTAATGCGCATAGTATAAATGCTATTTCAGACTATTTTAAGGAAGAAAAGAATGATAATTCACGTTACGGTGTTGTAATTTTCGAAGAAGAGAAGCTAAGAGAAGAAATCGAGTTAAATAGCTTTTCTGATAAAGTAGATGGATTAGTTGATTTAGTGAACACACACCTGACCTCCAGAATAACGTACTTGCAAATCACGCTCTAGTGTTCATGTTCGTACCTTTCATGCATATATTAGGTTGAGCCAGTTGCTGTTTATGCAAGCGGAAATGCTACTCCAGGGGACATTCTAGCAAAAATTCTAAGTCTAGGTGATTTTGCAGTTAGAAGAGGCTGGGGCGAGGGTGGCTGGCTTTACTTGTGATGGTAGTCAATCAAATAAAAAGGCCTGGAATTCGTTAGGAGTCAGTGGCAAGACAAGCTCTCTACAACCTCACATCCTTAATCCTGCAGATGTTACGAGAAAGATCTGGGCTTTCTCCGACTGTATATTCCAGGAATCTGTGTGTTCCGTAACGTGTAATGAAGACCGTAGTTCTTATTTCCGTGAATTATATTTTCCAATGTGCCCTGCCATGCTATTTTAATTGTAACCGCTAATTACTTTTTAAAAGAGTATTAGTTACAAAGTAATTAGTTTCCCTTAGCACCATCCCTAAGACCAGCTGACCCCGGCTGTGTGGAACTTGTCCACTCTAGCGCTGCCTGGCGGGGCGCGCTTGAACTTCAGGAGTCTTCTCACTTTCTCCTTCTATTCGTCATGGTCCAGGTATGTAGCTACATTGGGCATCTAAAATGAAGGTATACCCAATTTCTGATAGCAACACAAATTTGACTTCCTTTAGTCTTTCTGACCTTGTAGATCTCATGTCAAATCTCAACAAACTCATTATTTTTCTGAATCAATCGTTAACCATCGGATTGTCCCACTTTACTGACCACAATGAGTCCATTTCTAATCCTTTAGCTCCTATGGCACCACGGATATACAGTTTAGCAGGAAAGCCTTCCAGCATATATTCACTTTTCAAAGACCAATCATCTGTCTTCAGAACATGATATGCCTCTGTCTCAATGTATGTCACTATATGTTTCAAAATCTTGTCCATGATCATGAGTCGCTAAGCACTGGCACAAATCTTATTCACATTATATACGAGGGCAATTCAGAAACTAACCTCCGATTGGTCACAGTGCGGGTAGTGGGGGGAGTAGCGCGCCATCTGTGCATTCACGCGCTCAGCAGGTCAGTCGGCAGCAAGCCGTAGTCGAGTGAACATCGTACCTGCGCTAGTTTAGTTTTTGTGGCAGTTTGAAATGTGTGCTGCAATAGAAAATCCCGCCAAATGTGAAGTGCGTGCTGTTATACGGTTTTTTACAGCCAAAGATGTGGGCACATTCAGATTCGCCTACCAAACCAAAAAAAGCCCGGCAAGATTTTTCTGCCAGAAAACTGATGGCAACGGTGTTTTGGGATGCCAAAGGGGTGTTGTTGGTTGAATTCATGGAACGTGGGACGACCATTAATCAAGACGTGTACTGTGAAACACTAAAAACATTACGACGGGCTATACAGAACAAACGCCGTGGTATGCTGACTTCCGGTATCGTTTTTTTGCACGATAACGCCCGTCCGCACTCTGCTCGCAGAACAACAGCCCTTCTTGAGTCCTTCAAGTGGGACGTTTCCAACCATCCACCTTACAGCCCAGATCTGGCGCCAAGCAATTATCACCTCTTCATGCATACGAGTATGAAGAAATGGCTCGGGTCCCAGTGGTTTGATGACGACGAAGAGCTCAAAGATGCGGTCACAGGCTGGCTCAAGGCACAAGCGGGTGATTTTTATGCAGAAGGAATTTCAAAGCTTGTGAAGAGATATGATAAGTGCCTCAATCGTTATGGAGACTATGTCGAAAAATAGTGCAAAGATTTAGTTGTAAGATGTATATATTAAAATATTTTTACTTAACTTGGTGTATTTTTTTCAATCAACCGGAGGTTAGTTTCTGAATTGCCCTCGTATTTTGCATGTGCAGTAGGTCCAACATGATCTCTGAATACATTCCGAGTTCCCCATCTGCCAGCTGAAGCATTACCGATTACCCCAGCTTTCCATGATGTGCCAGTGCCATCTCAATTTATTTACCTGCTAGAAACTGAATCAGCCTCTCAACACAGAACCTGCTTCGTTTCATTGACTGCATCCTCTATGTTGTTGACAACTTCCACAATTTCTTGATTATTGGCTGTGGCATCATCTTCTGATAAGCAAACTGAACAGTTTTCCTGGCTCCTGATATAGCAAGACCTGATAAGATACAAAGATAAAGTTTGTTTTTAAATTTCCTTCATCAAAATAATGTTAACAGTAAGCCAGCATGCCCTGTGCCTTAAAAACACAATAGTAGCCTATGAACAGTTACCGTGATACTTCGCCAAATGAAAATTCCAAGGATTCCTTTCAAGATGGCTCATTGGTAGTTTGTGATTTTTAGCACTTGTGATAAATGTGAAATTTGTTCAAAATTCGTTATGTATCTTTATGATCTATGTCCCCTGTATGTGGATTTTGGCAGCAATTAGCAATAAACTGAGAAATTTATTAAAAAGTTTAAATTATTAGTTTTTCTGCTAAACAAACAAAATTTTAAATTAAATGTTAGCAAGAAGCTAAAATAAGCTTTCTTTTGGGTGAACTGTGTATGGAATTTTTCAAAGGATTGGTTTATGACAAAATGACATTTTTTTACTAAACTGACTGTTTGTATTTACAATTTCTGCGTACATTTTCATCCTTCGATGCGTATATCTGTCTGTTAGGTTCTTGTGTCTCAGTTTTCAATAATATTTTGTGAATACTGTAATGTGACTAGCAGTTTTATATTATTGAACTACCTAGTCTTACCATGAATAATGTCACAAAGTTGTTAATAAATGTCGCACCAGGTGATGAAAGATATTTTACTAACATGATATCAGAAGTTACATGGATACATGAGGAAAACAAATTTCGAATCATTATTCGACATCTTTAGAATGCACACAGTCCTTAAGCCTTTGAGCCCACTCATCAATGGCATTACACAGCACATCAGAGGTTTTCAGTGTTGAGGAGGCTTTTGATGCTCGAAATGACAGGATTTATGCCACAAGTCAAGAGAAGCTGCCAGGAAGGCTCCGAGGGTGCATCGTCCTGCATCTATCATGGTGTGATGGGAAGTGAGTTATGAGGGCACAATTGAGCTCCATTTTTGCAAGTAAGGGGTAAAAACATCCACAAAAGTATACCAGGAGATGAAAGGAAGGAAGCTTGTTGTTGTACGTGACTGCTAATCTTGCGATCATGACCCAGAACCTCCGTTTTACGTGGAATCCGAATAATGGGACGTCACGTGATTTTTTACTTCGAAAATCTAACATGCATTAACTGGAAATTGTCTTGGTCAGAGGCAAGGAGCTTGACTACTGCACCACAAATGTAGCCTACCAGACTTCATTTCCACCTCTGATTGGCCCTTTAGTAGCCCAGACCTTAATCCTTTTTACTATGGTTTGGGCAAGACTACGAGTTATAGTTGGTGCTTCAGGAAATGGCATGCAAGAAGAAACACCCAAACATTGCCAGTTTGAAGTGCACTGTTTTGAAACCAGTAGAGGAATTTCCTGTTGATGTGCTGCGTAATGCTATGAGTGGCCTCAAAGACTTCCGGACTACGTGCATGCTAAAGGTGGCCATTTTGAAAAAATGTTTGTGATTTGTGTTCCTTATAAATCCATGTAACTACTGCTCTCATGTTAGTAAAAGATATTTCATCACCTTGGGGACATTATTATTAACAACTTTGTAACAGTATTTATGGCAAGACTAGGTACCGGTATTTTATTTTAGTTCTGCTTGCTACATACAACATTCCACAGTTGTAACAAATTTGTTCCAAAATCTAAAAATCATAGATGCTACAAAACTCTAAATTTGGAATTCAAAATACAACATTTTGTATTTATAAATGCTTGAAACCACTAACTCTACTCTTGAGAATTTTTTTATGATGTTAACATTTTGTTCTGTAGTCTATTGTTGATATATGGCCATTTTCAACTATTCACACACACACACACACACACTATTTACTGTGATATGGTACAGCAAAACTGACAACCTATTGCACAGCAAAGTTTAAGTAACATTGTACTTGCACGCTTGTTCAGATATGAATAGAAAAGTTCATATCTCCCTCCCCTCTAGCTTTGAGAATTTTGGTGAAGCAATGATGGGTCTATTTTTTCTTGAAGAGGGGTTTGTCCCTCTCCCTAAAATTAAGTGTGTTTGTTAAGGCCCTTATTCATGAAAAGTCATGCAAATGTTGCACTCCAGGTAGAGACACAAAGAAAAGTGAAGAATGAACTAACTGGTGGATCCAAAATGACCCAGCTGCAGTTCTAGTTTTAAAGTCGGTGGCTTCTCATAATAATTTCCCTAGTTAAGTATGAAAACCTCACAGTTTGAGTATTTACTGTTGGGGGTTAAGAGGTTTAGCATACATTCCATACTTCATTGCATCAATACTAATTTATTTTTATAACTGGTATTCTTGTGTGTGCTGCCTTTGAAGTATAATTACAATATTTTTGGACAAAGAGTTTGTGCATGAGTAGTGTAGGTTGCCTTGCGAATGTTTCAGTAGCAATTTCACCTTGAAAAGTAAGAAATAATTCAACTCAGACTGTTTTGATCACATGTCTGGTTGGAGTTGGTGAAGTAACTTTTAGTGTAGAGGCAGCATGGAGACACGATGTAGATGGGATTCTTTGTAGAATCATGGAAGAATAATATTAAGTAGTTGGCAGTTATAAATTTAAAATGACCTCTTAGTCCTATGGAATAGCACTATGTAGCTTTCTTTTGGCAGGAAGAAATGAAACCTGCCTTTTCAGCTGTAGGTACTCAGATATTGTTTGTCCAGTTCAATTCGTTTTGAGGAATCGCAGCCTCAGTGTTAGAGAATCAATGCTTTGGTAACAGATCATTGCAGGGTGTTCAAAATGGTAATATACCGGTATGTTATTTCTTAAAAGATTTACTATTAATATATATTTTTTGTGTTAAATTTAACTGCTGGAAATTTAAATGATCAACTTATTACTGTATGTATTATATATACATGAAAGCACAGATATTGCATGTACTGCTGTATTGGTTAGGATTTTGATATATTGTTGTTGGTTATAGAAGTTATGACGACATACTCCTTAAAATCCAACATGTTAGAACTTGAACAGAAATATAGGGAGTAAGGATAGAAAATCAGAATTTCAAAAACCGTGATAATCGTAGGGAAGAAATGCAAGAAGATAGTGTGGAAGGAACTTAACTAGAGCAAGTGGACCGCTCGCATTTACAAATATTTCTCCCTCCCCCACTCCCACACTTTCTTACTGTGCCACCTGAATATCAGGAGGGAAAAATTATGGAGTATTTATCATTTCTAATGGGAGAGGTTAAGGGGAGAATATTGCAAAAGAAGAAATAAAGAAACTTTTATTAACAGATTACATATCTATTAATAGGTATAATATTTTTATTTCAAAATGTTGGTTTTAGCTATTATTCTCTTTGGATACTTCCCATTTTTTTGGTCCATGATAAGCTCTGCTTTTAGAATTTGTCCTTTCTAAACTATATTTTGTTTCCTCCAATCTCTTTCCAACTCAAAACTGTTTTTTCAGGTTTGACACCATTTGTCTCTGCATATTTTATCACTTGTGATTTAAGTTTGATAATCTCTCTGATAATCATAGCTAGCGGAAAAATATAGCATAAAACTGACTAAACCGAACACCTCTCATTCACCTCAAAACTATAGCTGAGCTCTTAGTCGTGGAACAAAAAATTACCACTATTTTGTTATTCACTTCTATTGAAATATCTGAGGGCTGGGTAGGTTCATTTTTGAAGAGAATGGGAGGGAGATGATGTGAGTCAAGTTAATAGTTCGTAAATCAAATGCTTAAGTCCAAGAGGAAACATATACAAATAAATATGATATACTCCCAGGATGGCAGTATGCAAAAATAATCAAGATTCAAGGTGTAGAAAAGTCAATGCACTGTGTTTTCAGTTGCAATCTACAGTATTCTGCAAAAAGAAGTTTGTGATGAGACTAAGCTCATTAGGTCTTCACATGGAGTTCGCTACATGGTAGAGAAAGATGGATGTATTCAGCATACCTCATTCATAAGCTGGAGGTAGAAGGATATGAAGGTACATAACACATATTATTACAGAAATGAACAGATGAAGGCAGAGATAATGGGTATGTTGGGAATTTGCACATTACATGAGGCTGTTTATTTGAAGCAGGTCTGATGGTGGGAGCATGTGATGTGATGCAAATGGGTGAATAGATTACCTTGGAAACTGATTAACTCAGATATAAAGGGTAATAGAAGCAACTCAGATATAAAGGGTAATAGAAGCAGAGGCAGATCTATTAGGCAATGGTTAGGCTTCTTGTTTAATAATTTTGAAGTGTGAGATGTAGAAACAGAAGAGGCCGCAGTGCTAACTACTATAAGAAGATTATGCAGGGTCTTTATACAGTATTTGCTTGGCTAGGATATACTCGCTCCGCCAGCGACGGCTCAGTTGACGTCTGCTGCGCGGATGTACGGCAGAATACAGTGCTTAAAATCAGTATCATGCATTTTAACTCATGTTAACAGTAGATGCTGAAAATGTTCCCCATCCGCTGCCAAACATAATCGGCATCTTCCTATGAAGTTTCTGGTTAATCCGGTTAATTTGGCTTCAGTAAGGAAATAACGACCTTAAAGTCTATTTTTATTGGTTACTGAACCTGTACGTTTGACTCTCAAATTAGCCAGTCGTTTTATTGTCCAATTTATAGGAATGGGTCTCCCTGGAAATTTCACTCGTAACTTTTGTCTTGTTCTAGCGCACGATTTCCTTCACTTTATGTACGTATCGTGCAGATATACACGTTCAAGTAACGAATATTTCACATTAGGCATTACAGCACTATTCACAATCACAATAATACAACTGGCTAAGAGATTCAAACGTATAGGTTCAGTAAACAATAAAAATAGACGTGAAGGTCGTTATTTCCTTAGTGAAGCTAAATTAACCGGAAGAACCGGAAACTTCATAAGTAGATGCACATTATGTTTGGCAGCAGATAGGAAACCTTTTCAGCTTCTACTGTAAACATGGTGAGTAAAAATGCATGATACTGATTATAAGTAGCGTATTCTGCCATACATACGCGCACACGGCAACCAGCAACTGAGGCGTCACTGGCGGAGCGCGTGAGCGAGAAAGTTCTAGCCAAGCAATTATAAAGACCCTGTAGAAGTGCCTCGTTTACTCACAGGGGTTCACAGATTGGACTGGGTGCCGTTTTAATGGATTATTATGTGTTGAGACGGATTTATGGATTCCATCTCCAGATTTGCAGACTTCTTAAATTTTATTTATTTGTTTCCATATTTATCCCTTGGTTATCTACAAATAGAATAAGTGAGGTGAGATACGTTTTTGCTGTGAACACTGCATTTCGGCGAAATGTTCTCTTAACCTACTTGTCGCAAGAAGAAATGTACTGCGGGGCAGTGATGTTAGCGGCCACCTAGAAAGGGAGACACTTTTTGCCTACCTCAGGAAACAATAAGCTGTGGCCAAACTTTGTGCATGCTTGCTTAGGGGCAAAGTGCTCAGTAGTGTCTCATAGGTGTTCCTCAATAGTCAACATCGTAGCTGTCAGTGATTTAGCATCAGCCATTCTGGCTAAAACTATTCATATGCTGATGATACAACCATCCTGAAGAATTTTGAGTCATTATCAAATTTCAAAGAAATTCGAAAAATTGATCTGGTCAGCTCAATTCATTTGCCAGCATTTCGCCCTGATGTACCATTGGGCTCTTCCGTTGGTATGGTACAGCTCATCACGCTCATTCGAAGAAATACATTTTCTTCATCTTTCTGGAAACGGTAATCCATTATGAGTTAGTAAGTGCCGGGGATGGTATTACGGACAAGGTATCCGAGTGGTTTTCAGCTAATGGACTCTTCTTGAACTTGAGAAAAACGCAAGCACTTGTCTATATTCTAAGAAACAATGAAATGTTTGCTGAAGCAGTGAAAATTTTAGGCTTTTGGTTGGATAGCAAGGAACTACAGTATGTAAGATGCTATCATGGGTAATTTTCCTTTTGAGAAGATTACATGACTCCATCCCTCATTGTGCATTGTTAAGTCCATATTACAGTTTCTTCTATAGTTATGTAAACAGTGTTTATGCCAAGAATGTATTTGTAATGCAGAAGAAAGCCATCCGCTTAATTACAAGGAGACGCGCAAGGGAACACTGTGGATTTATATTCAAAGAACTTGCAGTATTTACTGTTCTTTGTATGTACTCTCAAATTTAGAATACATGCTTACTCTAGGGAAACAAAAACAAATTTCTGAGGTTCATATGCACAACACCAGAGGGAAAAACAATTTAGTGACACCCATTGTATGACTCCAGAAGAGCCATATTGTCATGAGCATCAAACTGTATCAACTGCACTCCAGGATTAAGAATATAAGAGAAGCTCATGTCTTTAAGTCCTTAGTTATGCAGACCTTGCTTCAAAGAAACTGTTATTAGGATGTCTCATAAGTAATGCCGTTTTTTAAGTTTGGTGTTTTGTAAGATAGAATTGGTTTTCTTTGGTTCACCAATGCTATTTACAGGAGGCCATGACTAGAATTGCATATATTGGGAGAATGTATCAGTCGTCAGTTGTTGATACACAATCACAGATGGAACTTCGAACAGATGGTGGTTAGGGTCCTTATAAAGTACTACTGGAAACAAGATTGCAAATCTGCTGCCACGACTCTAAGAATATGTGAAGTGGAAGGTGCAGGCGTCGTTAGTGAGCGTGTGCGTGTGGCACAACGATGGTTCCAACGTTTCAACACTGGAGAAGAAAACACTACAGATTTACTGCATCTAGGAAGACCTCAACTATGGGATATTGAGAATACATGCAGTGTTTTGGAAGAAAATCCACAAAGAAGTACTGTTAGGTTGTCAGAAGAAGTTGGTTTATCATAAGATGCCATACATCGCCAGATTAAGAAACTTGAAAACTCAAACAAGCTGTAGATTTGTATTTCATGAATTGACCCCTGAATAGGCTCAATGTAGAGGTCATTAGCTTATCGGCAACCCCATGGATGATAGATTAATCATGAGAACTGTCACTGTGATGAAAAACTTATCTATTACCGCAACGCTGACGCCTCGAAACAGTGGCTCAGCCCGTCAACCTGCCAAAGTCATCGCTAATTAGGATTGGTTCTGCCCCAATGCGATGTTGTGTGTCTGGTGGAATTTTGAAGGAGTGATTCACTGGGAGTTTGTTCCAAAAGGGCATGCAGTCGATGCGGATCTTTATTCTCACCAACTGGAACGAGTTCATGAAATTTTGAGACGGAGACACCCAGCATTAGTTAACTGCAATAGAGTTCTCTTGCAGTAGGACAATGCGAGACCTCATACTGCACGATCAACCATGGCAAAAATTCAGGAATTGGGAGGAGTCAAACTGCTACCACATCCAGCCCTGATTTTGCGCCTTCAGATTACCATTTTTTTCGATCCATAGTCCATTTCTTGTGTGGAAGAAATTTAGAAAACATTGAAGCTGTGGTAGTGGGTCTTGCCGGATTCTTTGCATCAAAACGCAGGAACGGGTACCATCGTGGGATAAGAAACCTCGCTGAAAGATGGCTCAAACCATAGAATCTGGTAGTTTCTACTTTGAAGAATAGTTTAATATCTTGTAAGAAACCTTTCCAAATATATTTTTTAAAATGACATAACTTAAGAGACATCTCATGTATAATGTTGATGACTATCTACTGAATGGTATTATGTAAGCAATGTTTCCTATATATGTAATTCCATGCACTGGTGCCTAATATAATGTAAATTGTCAAATGGCAATTATTATTATTATTATTATTATTACCAATAGAAGCCTTCTCCAGCCCATCTGCAGAGATTATTAATGTCCCTACCAATTACAGTTCACAGCCGGAAACTGAAAAATGTCGCGATGTTATGCAATCAGCACTGCTCTCGACCAATTTGATGATATTTCAACTGTCCTAGCAGTCACATGTTCGCCCTGTTCTTGACCCATCTGACAGCACAGTATTATCATCACTTGTAAATTTACCCTTTTTTTTTTTTTTTTTTTCATAAAATTTAAATCATACAAATAAATTGTTTCGTTCAAATAGAGAATTTTTCTTTCTTCGGCTTATCCCAATTAATTGGGGTCACTGGAGCCAACCAGGCTCATTATGGTTTTGGCCGGGGATTTAAGACCGGGTGGCCTTCCTGACGCCACATGATTTTCCAGGTGAAAATTCCACCCCGCTGTCACCGGGATTCGATCCCCGGCTGTCCGGGTAAAAGGAAAGTAGCTAAGCCACTGCGCCATCACCCTTCCCTGTTTATATAAAGAATATGTTTAGAAATTCAACATTTTGGTAACACACATACAAATTTATGATTTTAAAATATTAATGTTTGTAATGGTGTGTCTTTTGCTTTTCTTTCTTAGTAAATTTTTCGGGGGCGTTTTATTAGGATTTTAACGGATTTTTCAGGTACTTGAGAGCAGGATTTGAATTTTATATTGGTGGCAACCATGTAATGGTGTGTAATGAAAATTAATGGATAGCAAGTAGTAACCAATTAGTGGGCTGAGGATTCATAGGCAATTTAAGTAGTGAAAAGGTAGGCAATATAGGTATGGTAAATTCTAAATTAATTCTAATAAATATTGTTGTTATCTCTAACATTATGATTATTATTATTCGTACAGATTGCATATTAACTAATGTATCTTATTAAGTAAAAGGGTTGCAGAAAATGGTGCATTAATCATAAACGATAGTTTTGGCATCTTCAAACTCTGTCTCATGGAGTGCAATTATGTTGCCCTAGAATATGATAATCAGAGAGACCCGTATCTGGACTTCAGGAGGGATGGCGAAGTACTAATGGAGTCCGTAGGACAAAGTTTGATGCCGATGTAAATTTTCATTATCAGTTAGGACATTCATGGCATACACACACAAAAACTTGAATTAAACGGCCTGTTAGAACTCTTGAAGAACCTACCAAAACTCTTCAAGGAAAATGTAAGCACCATTTCACTAATTTGCTGCAAGTTTTGCATCATTCTTCTAAGCACCATTGGTGCCTATACTCTTGTGACAAATGCTTTGAAGTTTAAAGGTAAGAAATCATTGTTAGTATGATGTATAAGCTTTCCAAAGTGTTTAGGTCTGTTACTAAATTTTTACCATAAATTACTCTCATAAATGTTTTAGTGTACTGATGAAATATGCTGATAGACACGGTGTGTGTCACTGGGCTATGTTTCAAACTCATATTACTTATCTCTGTTTGAAATTACCATACAATCACTAAATATCTGTGGCCACTCATCAATTGAATTACAGTACATAGCATATCCATAGGAAAATCTGTCACTGCCTTGACAAAAGAGTGCTTTCGACTGTTGATATGGGGTGTCTTTTCTTGCCAGCCATGTCCTAGAGCACAGACCACAATTAATAATCCAAAGGTCAGGACTAACAGATGGCTTATCTGCAGTGGAAATGAAGTCTGGCACATTCGGTTCGAGCCATTGCTGGGTTGTCTGAGCCTTATGAGCTGGTGCTGAATCTTGCTGAAAGCTTCAGTCCCGGTCAAGAAAGAGGGTGGTATTGAGATCCTTGACCAGTGGTTTCAGGACCATCTCCTGGTACACCCTGGCTGATGTTTTCAACTCTTCTTTCTTAAAAGTTAAGCTCACTGACAGAGCTAACAGAATATAAAGGTGTACCCCACAATACAGTACATCCTCCAGTTTTGTCTTCCAGTGATGCCAGCTGTTGATTTGTAGTCTGTTAAAAAAAAGAAAAAGGACTTGATGGCACCACAGTCCATGAAAGGCCTTGGCCTACCAAG
This sequence comes from Meconema thalassinum, assembly GCA_946902985.2. Classification (NCBI taxonomy): domain Eukaryota; kingdom Metazoa; phylum Arthropoda; class Insecta; order Orthoptera; family Tettigoniidae; genus Meconema; species Meconema thalassinum. The sequence continues at coordinate 305,314,082 of OX336393.1, forward strand.
CGACCGCTGCCCAAACATTTGGCCTGCAGATTGCGGGATGATGGGTGGTTAGTGCATTGGGTTTCCTTGGCCGATAATCTTTGCGCTGCCTCAGTGTCAGACAGCCCCTCAATCGTCCTCTCGAGACTGAGTGCACCCCCGTTCCAGTTCTCACGTCAGTTTCTAAAATCCCTGACAAAGCTGGGAATCAAACCCGGGACCTCCGGGTGAGAAGCAGGCACACTACCCAACACCACGGTGTGGGTAATTTTTTTAAATGTGGCTTTCTTTTAGTATGAAAACTGTGAGATTTAAAAAATGTGCATATTATTGGTGCTTTGTAAATACTTCATTTCAATTCTGTACCAGGAATAAAAATTCAACTTCATGAGATATTGTTTGTGACCAGGGACATTTTCTCAATGATAGTTTAAACCAGTAGTTATGAACCCGTAGAAGTCTGCGGACCACTCAGCCTAAAATTGAATCATGCACGGACCTCCCTTTCCCCTCAACACACCTTATAAGTTGTTGGTTTTTTTTCTTGTTTTTTTTTTTTTTTTTTTTTTTTTTTTTCGTATGGCCTCGGGTGCCGGGTGCAAGCTTTGTAATATGACACCTGGAGGGTAGCTTGCATGTCGAATTTCGTTGTTCCTTGAATCACTATGAAAGTCAAGTAGGTTAGATATCTAAGCCCCTTGAACACTAGAGTGCTTTCTAGTAGAGAAATGAGGAACTTTTTGTTGGCGGAAACTCCCGAGATTAATTTTGCCATTATGAACACGGCCTACTGAATTCAAATGGGTTCTTTGACATGCCAACATCGTATGACATGCGTGTCGTATTTTTGCCGCCTTTCAAAAATCACTTACCACGGCCAGGAGCGAACCTGCAATCTTGGGGTTAGTAGACCGACACACTATCCACTCACCCACCGTGGCAAGATACCTTATCAGTTGTAATCCTTCCTCAATAACCCTTATTTTAAAGATATTTCAATTTCAATACATTCGGACGATTCTCGTTCAATGCACATCGTTTCCGAAATCCCCATTTATTAGCCACTTTTATATAGGTGCTGGTGGACCCTTTTCTCCCGCGAACCACTCCCGAAGCACTCGCGGACCACAGGTTAAGAACCACTGGTTTAAACTAATTATTAAGATGAACCACCCATTTATCTTGTTGTCTTTTGTTTTCTCAACAAAACAAGAGAAGAAACTGTTAACAGAGGTTTAGAAGTGTGCAGAACTACCATTAAGTTAGGCCGTAGTTTATTTCTTTTCTCATTGTTAATCCATTTGAAAGTGTTTTTTCTTTAAAAATGTTGGAATTATGACATTTTGGCTTGTCTTAATAGGTAATAGAGTACAATCATGTAGGCATATTGTTTCTGTGTGTGGGCACTGCAGTTAATACAAGAAGTGAAGTTACTATGGTTACTCTTCTGGAATCCTAACTTTATTGGGAATGAACGTTACATGTGCCTCTGTAAATGAGGTGTCAAAATCAAGTAGACATAGAGAGAAATACATTTTTGTATGGTACATGCATTATCTGTGAACAGCTAGATTTACTTCAGTGATAGATCAGAGGCATGAAGCTGGATACACAATATTGTGCACTGAGTTGCATGTGTTTTAGTCTGCAGGCAAGTTGTGAGGAACTCAAGTCAGTAGTGCATGCAGAGGGGTAGAGTGTGAGGGGAAGGGCTGAGCTAGGGCTGTGTTCTCTTGCGTGGCAGAGTGTGATTTACTGAGGGGAGGTCCAAGTCCTTTTTAACTCCTAACAACAGCATCATCATCCATACATCATCATGCAGAATCATACCTTGATGTAGCTTGTTATCACTTGTTTAATAAGTCCATTTTTTAGGATGGAGTATGTCTGCATGGCTGTTGGTGAATGGTAAGTGTTTGTATGATTGTTGCTGTTGTTTAATGTGTGTGTGATTTAGATGGTTACTCAGTGATTATTTCATTGAAAGAACAGCATTTGTTTAAGCAATTCATCGGCACATTTATATTCAAAGTTTCATTTATTAATCGGCAATCTCTTGGGCTAGGTTTTAAAAATTCCTTTGCGTGTCAAAGGAATGAAATGCATTAGTTTGGGAAAAATGTACTCTGTAAGATTGATGATGTATTGTTTCTCTGAACACTCGCTTGAGAGCAGCTGATTTTGGGACATTGTAGTTGTATACTGTTCCAACTGCACTGTCTTTTTCTTTAAATATTCCTCTACAAGGCACTAACCAGGGACCCTCTTGAACTTCGAACTCTGTGACCGTGATAGAACTTGGTTCAATTTGATGGTTGAATCGCATGGAAACACCGATGATATTTTGTCCCCAAATTCTCTTGGACCATTTCTAGGGTGAAATTGCACAAGCTGTGGCATGTCCAGCAAGACATACATGCCGAGCTTCTTTGTGCTTTCCAACCATTTGTTTTAATACATCCTCACTCCCTCGGCTTCTAGCATTTCATTTATAATTTCTTTACAACAAAAGGAGTAATATCAGTAGCTGCTCAACAGTGTGGACAACTCTTGATGGCTGTGCGAAAACTCACAACTTGTGTATTGTGAGATACGGTATCTCTTAATTTGACAGAATTTTGACTTTATGATACCTATGTTGGCATTTTAATTAGTGCAATTTGCACAAGGAGGTCATGAATCGTCAGCGGCCCTCTCTGGTAGGCTGCTTGAAAATGGGGTTGTAGAATGATTGGAGATGACATGAGAGTGTAGCCTGCTGATCTTACCGAGCGCAACGTTTTCTGTGTGTATTTATTCACCCACCATAGAGATGGCCCAAGTTAAATTGGGGTCAAAATACCACTACAGATTTTTTTAAAATATTTATTTATTGTCTGACCCTAATGTGTACCAAATTTTATCAAGATTGGGAAGTTCATGTTCGTGACGTTCCTTCTACATTCTGGTGTAAATTACACATTGGTTGGTTCCTTAGTTTAGGGGCTGCGACAACGCGGTCATGTAGCCCCGTGTACTTTGGATGTGTGTAGAATCACCTGATAACCGGTGTTAATTGTGGTGACTGTATTAGTATTTTTAATTCAAGTAAGGACTGCAGACGATAATTTCAAGTAGTTCCTACTTTCGCTACCAAATGCTACTGTCCACAACACCTAGCTGTGACCTTGGCTACTACTATACTCTGAATTACCAATAATGATCGCTGACAGCTGTCAAAGCTAGGACGTGGGGAAATGCTGCGTTGCCACTGAGGCAGATTATGACTCATAACATTCCAAGAGGCTTGTAGGAAGACACAAATACTGGGGAATAAGACCCCCTGCCTATCGGTCTAATGACCGTGACGAGTGAAGACACACTAAGTGAAACCATGTGCTTACTGCTGTGTCGGCATACATTGCAACATTGCCCTCTCGTCTCCACTCCTCACCTCACCCTTCAAGTGGATGACAGCTTTCACCGAGCATCTTTTGTAAATCAGAGTATAGATGCCATCACAACCAACGCCCGGTGACGAACGTTGGAACTTCAGAGCATTAATCAAACCTAACCTACAAATTTTTGTTCACACAAGTTTAGTTAGTGGAAGGTTCTTTTACATGCCATAAATCTATTACATGGGCCTACTGGCTTTACTTCCCCACCGAAAGAAGGCATACTGAGGGATTTTTAACACTCTTAAAGAATCCGACGACTTCGGTCGAGTTTGAACCCGCGACCTTGGGCATAGAAGCTCAGCGTGCTACCAACTACACCACCGGAACTGCCCTATTTCAATTTTAATATATGGCAAAAAATAGACATTTTATTCTTACTAAAGAAAAGAAGTCACATCTTTGGATCATTTTTGTCTCTGTATAAAGCACACTACGGTAATTACAATAACTAGGGGATCTGTGCGAGAAATCTCGCATATGCTTAAACCACTCGCCTGGTTTTACTGTTATGAGGACTTCTTGTTTAGACAATTTGCCGATATTTAGGAAATCAGAGTGCAATTCGACACTGTTTCAGACAATTCTGTTTATGTTGAAAGCACAATTGGCTACTTGTAAGCGTCCCATGTGTATGGACCACCCGCTGAGCTCTAGTGTTTCCAGGCTCGACATGACACAGTTCTGCTAGGAGCCATCGTCTTGTTTAGATTAAACGCACTTCTTTTTAAACAAAGAAATATATGTTCGTTGACTTTCCAAGAATTGTAAGATTTTTCATGTACTGAGACAATTTGGAAGATTTTGGCATAAACCGCACCTTCTAACTCCCTCCTTGGTTTAAGAGCTTGAGTTTTATTAAACATACACTTGAGCGTTTTATATACTCCTATGATAATAATATAAAAAAAGTAATTTTCTGCACCCTTATAAGCTTTTATTTTTATTATATTGCATATCTGCTGATGTAGAGTTGAAAGAAGTGAATTTTACAACAAATTTATATTTTGTGGAAAGTTGTTGCATCTAGTTCATATTCTGGCTAATGTGAAACATGTTGCTGGGAAGCACCTTTGGAGTAGCAGTGTCACTAGTGGTTATTACTGGAGGTCAGGTAAGCTATACTTGTTATTTTTTCTGTTCCTTTATGTTCGAAATAATAAAATTAACAAGTTAACCGATTTAACTATAAGACATACTAGTTTCCATTACCCTTTGTTAACAGGACCATAAAGTAAAGTAAAGGAAGGTCATTTATGACAAATTCTAGTTCATATCCCCATCACTGAAGAAAAGTCCTCTGACAGAAAAATGGAGGACAGCCATCAATCAATAATAGTGGAGTAAACACTACTTCCACCCTCTTCACATGGCCCCACCATCTTAAGTCGGCTCATACAAACAGCTTCATCTAGCATGTTCATTTCTAACTTAGCCTTTATTTCATCATTACAAGTTACATACCTGCCAAGTTTTCCGGTTTTCCCGGAAGGTTTCCGGATTTTTGGGGTGTTTTCCGGTTGTCCGGATTAACATAGTTTTTTTTTCCGGATTTTCAACTCCCTAGTTTTTTTCCGTTCTCTGCATCCAAATCGCATTTCAGTTTTGATTTTCGATAATAGCTGCTATTCTGAGATACGAGTGTTTAAATTCGACTGAAAATCAACTGATAAGACTCAGGGTGTCTACCAGTAACGAAGAAGTAGCTAATTTTATAAAGGTAACGAAAAGTGGCTAATTCTTATGTCTGGATAGTTGGAGGTAACGAAAATTCGCCGTCTGTTAAAATCATTTAAACCCGCGCCGCTAGGCTCGCAGATGCGATAAAGCGAGTTTCACGCAAGCGGCACCGATTGCGTAAGCTATATTTCCCCGTGCATGACCTCAAGGAAATGCATACTGACACTGAGGATACCTTCAGTGGTACTGTATACATCGGCTCAACGTTTATTTTCGGCATCAAGAAGAGGTTAGTTTTGTGTGAAATTTTTTCAGTATTAATCGGAAACCTGACTTTTTGCGAGACGTTTATTCGCGATAACTTCCGAAACTCAACAGAAACCTCTAATTTCTGATATTGGCCTCTAAATTTGTATATCTCAAATTGAAGTCCAGAAATAACGCGAAATAATTTATTGTCGCAATCTTGCGAAATTGTACCGTTTCAAAAAATAATCGCAAAAATGCTTCGATATACATAGACTATATTTTGAAAATCTATCCGTCTTGTGAATTTGCGACATCAAGTGTGGTTAATTCGAAACTTCGTTATATGTTTATTTTTCCTCCGAACTATGGTTCCATTGGATATATAATCTAACCGGTTATCTCGAAAACTTGTATAATTTCAATTCGAAAGAAAATGTGGCCTCTTGTCAGATTATTCATGCAATCCTCTCTGAATAATTCATAATAACCGATACCTACTTCGAACGTTCATCCTCCAAAGTCACATCCTCAAGACGGCCGGCTGACAGCACGACTTGGCTGCGGGAATCTCGTCAAACGGACCACGATCGACGCCAGTTGCGTAAAATTATAAAACCCGTGCCCGGCCGCGAACTTGAGTCCTCGAGGACTGCGGGAATCACAACGCCGATCATACATGTCCATAACTGCTCGTGAATTTTAACCATGCCCAACCTCGAGCTCGCCTTCGCCATTTTCCCAAGATAGATAGATAGGCAGACAATCGTTGAACGACCGGATGCGGTGCCGATTGCATAATATCGCGTTCTCATAGTGCAACCGCGAGGACAACGTGAATCTCGTAAAACGACCGAGAGCGGCAGCGATTGCGATACATCGCGTTATTTCTCCGTATTCGATGACGAGTGCAAATGGATTCTTGTCAAATGGACAGCAAGCGGTGCCGATTGCGTAATAATAACTTACCATATTTTTCCGTGCCCGACCTCAAGGACAATAGAAATCTCATCGAACGACTAAAAGTGACACCGATTATGTAATCGCGATTTTTCTCCGTGTTCTATATAAAAAACTACGAATCGCGTCAAACGGCTGAGACCAGTGCCGATCGTGTAACGTCTCGATATTTCTTCGTACTTGACTGCGAAGACATAATTCGGTGACGATCACGTAACGTCGCATATATTTCTTCGTGGTCTACCGCGGGGACAAAGGGAATCTCCCCAAACGGCCAAGATAAGAGCAACTTCTTGGTAATCATAACTTCTTGTACACAAGACTGCATATTTGCTGAATCAACTCATTTTATATTAATTATCCATTATTTATTTTTATCTAAATTTTTATGACACCTTAAGTGAATCTTATTCACTGCTTTAAACTCAGTTCATTGTTGTTTTCCTTCACCGCGCGATGAGCTTCTATGGTTGTTGACCTCAGACGTATCTTGAATTAAAAGGTAACAAAAAGGTAGCTAAGAAGTAACTAATTTTTCCTTCATCCTTACAGTAGACACCCTGTAAAGTTTATCGATAATCCCGTCTTGCAGATTATCACTGCGCTTTTGTCATTAATTCCTTGCGTTTAACATTACACAGTCGATAGAACTGTCTATCGATAATCACATCTCTCAGATTATCGCTGCATTTATTACTCTTTGTGCTTCGACTGTTTGAAAGCGGGTAAGCTTGGTTTTAAGCAGTGCTTGCTGTAGTTCTGGTATTTGTGCAATTGTGTGACAAACTTTTATGCGATTTAGTGTTTTGGTGATGAATTCAAGTAAGAAACGATATCATCAGTCTTTCAGGGAGGCATATTCTTGAGAATTTTTGGAACCTGGCATAATGAATTAGATAGTCTCACATCACCAAGAGTTTGTAATCGCTTTCCCTGTAGCCTTTTCTCGCTATTATTAAGACCTTGCGACACACGTACAAATTAAATTTTTGCGCATTGGGATCTTCTGGATTTCTATTTTTGAAAGTTGGCAGGTATGCAAGTACCTTCCTGCCATTGCTCCCATGTATTTGTCCCATCAATCATTCGTGCTACCTTCATATCAGTTACCTGTAGCTTATGTATCAGATATCCTGAATCTACCCAGCTCTTACTTCCATACAGTACGGTTGGTCTAAATACTGAGAGATTTAGGGAAAGTTTTGTCGCTACACTAACTTCTTTCTTACAGAATAGTGTAGATCGGAACTGAGACCTGGCATTGGCTTTTCCACACCTCGACTCCTTCAATTAATATTGTAGCTTTCAGTCGGTGTGGTATTCCAAGACAACACTGAAAAATGACTTCAAAGCTATATTTTCTATTTCCTTTCCCCATACTACCATCCTGAGAGAATACACAGCCCAAGTACTTAAAATGTTCCACCTGCTCCAATTTAGTTCCTCCTATCCGGCATTCTATTTTCTTGTGTTACTTCCCTACCGACATAACAGTCGTCTTTGAAATGCTGATCTTCATACCATATTCCCTACATTTCTGTTGTCAGCTTCCCACCTAATTGAATCCCGCACAGCCAGTTTATGCCCTGCAGCAAATGGTCCATGTATAAAATAAACAGTAGTGGTGAGAGGTTACATCCTTGCCTCACTCCTGTAGCAACCGTGAACCAAGAACTCATCCTACCATCAACTCTCACTGCAGCCTGATTATCAACATAGATACTTTTGATTGCCAATAGCAGCCATCCCTGGATACCATAATCCTTCAGGATGCTCAGCATTTTCTCCCTGGGTACTGTATCGTATGCCTTCTCTAGATGCCGTGGCTGTGCGGGATTCAATTAGGTGGGAAGCTGACAACAGAAAGCAGGCCAGACACAGACCGAAGTCGCTGTATCCTTGAATGTGCCATAAAGTGTCATTTCCAGGCTTTGGAGACGTTTGGAGATGATAGTCGTAGGCCAGTACCAGGTCGACCAAGAGTAACCAGCCCACAGCGGGATCGCTATCTGACCTTAACCGCCCGACGAAATCGGAGTGCACCTGCAAGACAATTGTCGGCGGAGCTTGCAGCGGTCTCGGGGATTGCCGTTTCCTGGCAAACTGTGTACTGGAGGCTCAGAACAGCAGGGCTGTTTGCCAGACGTCCAGCGGTGTGCATTCCACTCACTCCAGCATAGAGACAGTGGAATTGTCAACGCCGAAACTGGACCATGAATGAATGAATGGATGCATGTGCTCTTCACACATGAATCCTGCTTCAGTTTGCAGAACGATTCCCATCGCAGATTAATATGGAGAGAACCGGGTAGCCGATACAACCACAGGAATATCGTGGAACGGGACCAGTATAGTTGTGGTGGGGTCATGGTGTGGGGCGGCATCATGTTGAATGGCCGTACGGACCTGCACATCTTCATGGGTGGTCCGAGGAACACTGTGAACGCTCTGAGATACAGGGATGAGGTACTGAGACCACATGTTCGACTCTTCAGAGGTGCAGTTGGTCCAGACTTCCTCTTAATGAACGATAATGCCCGACCGCACCGCACTGCTCTGGTGGATGAATTTCTGGCTGGGGAAGACATTCATCACATTGACTGGCCAGCGAGGTCTGTGGATCTGAATCCCATAGAACCTGCCTGGGATGCATTGGGGAGGTGAATTGCCTCCACCAAGGACCCTCCAAGACCTTCGCATTGCCCTTTCGGAGGAATAGGATCGACTGCCACAAAAGCTCTTGGACCATCTGATAGAGAGCATGCCACGTCGCTGCTGTATTTTATATTGAGAGACTCCCGTGGTTTGTTCTCAACAAGTGATGTGCTAACACTGATTTCTGTCTATAGATTCCAATTTTATAAATTTTATTCACAGAGCACGAGTTCCGGTTGTTTGGTTTCTCAGTTTAGAGGCTGCGATAACGCGGTCATGTAGCCCCATGTACTTTGGGTGTGTGTAGAATCTGTCTGATAACCGGTGTGTTAATTGTGATGACTGTATTAGTGTGTTTTATCTGTTTTCAATTCAAGTAAGGACTGCAGACATTGAATTTTTTGGGTAGTTCCTACTTTTGCCGCCAAACGCCGTCAACGACTACTAGTTCAAAACTTGGCTACTAGATGCCACCCCAGTCTGCTCCTGGCAACGAACGTTGGAACCCAAGAGCATTGTTTTAAATTTAACCTATAGGCCTAATTTAGCTTCACACAGGTGTAATTAGTGGAAGGTTCATTATCATGCCATAAATCCATGACATGGGACCGCCGGCTTTACTTCCCCTCCGAAGGAAGGCATGCTGAGGGATTTTTAACGCTCTTAAAAAATCTGGCGACTTCGGCCGGGTTTGAACCCGCGATCTTGGGCATAGAAGCTCAGCATGCTACCAACTACGCCACCGAAGCCACTAACATGAGTTATATAGAATTGAATTGTGGACACTTACCGAGGTATTAAGTAAGATACTTATCACGTTTTAAATGTGGATATGACTGGCTGCGTGGCTCAGCGGTAACGTTCTCGCCTGATGATCCCGAGATAGCGGAATCGAATCCCGGTGCAGTCCATTGGCATTTGAGGGTGCGCAAATGCGAGGAAGCTGTGTCAGTAGATTTACTGGCATGTTAAAGAACCCTTTTGGGGCAAAATTCGGCAGCCCGGTGTCCCTAAATGCCACGGTAGTTGAAAGGGATGTAAAACCAATAACTGTATTATTATTATGAAATGTGGGTGTATCACAGGATATTAAAGTTACTATGGACAGCTAAAATCACAAATTGGGAAGTACTGGGGCGTATGAACAAGGATTCAGAAATTGTCAATATCATTAAAAGAAGAAAACTAGAATATTTTGGTCATTTCATGTGCAACAACAAATGCAACCTGTTGCAATTAATTATTCAGGGGAAGATTGATGGCATTAGGGGTCCAAGATGCAGAAGAATATCTTGGCTAATGAAGTTAAGCCAGTTGTTTGGACTGAATACAGTGTCACTGTGTAGAAAAGCTATGGACAAAGAGAAGATCATGTTACTGATCGCCAATGTTCTTGGAGGACAAGGCACTTGAAGACGAAGTAGTAGTGAAATTTACTCCCTCCATTTATCTATTGTTAGGGCTTTTCTGCATTGACAGGTATATGACCTGCAAGTTGGTCATTATAAATGCCTTCCTTTACTCCATAAATCCTTCATTGGTGGGTGATGGTTGGTTCTTAATATAGATCTGTCATTTTGAATGCTATTAAAGTAAGTTTAATCTCTTAAAATGTTTATAATCACCTTCAAATTTGACTATGACCATCATCCCACTACCTTCCTCGCAAAAATTGGGGTTACCCTATGTCGTGATTTTGGCACATCATCGATATGTAATGTTTGCTTTGTACTTTCATCCTGTGTCACAAAGGGCAGATACCTTGATGTTTTGCCTCCCCTTCCATTCCATGCTCTGATGTTAGCTCTCCACTGGTAAACGCCTGGCTGTGGTTAAAGCATTGTCCCCATTCCCCCACCCCAGAGACATCAAGAGCCCTAAATATGGGCTTGACTGTATTATACTCTTGTCATTTTTTATGCCAGCTTGTCTTTCCGCGATTGTTATTCGTGCCGCGAAATGCTGTACTTTTTTATTTTTAAGGTGTGTAATAGTACAGTGGCTCATTTCTTGAGAACAAAGCGATTGCTACAAATGAACAGCAATCTACCATTGTAGTTGTAGATTCTTAACCTGCAGTGTTACATTTTCTACAATCGAAGCAATTTATAATACAGTAGTATTGTCCTGCAATGTTTGTACCATAATCAAAGCGACTAAGATTCGCACTCTCAATCGAATGTAGAAAAAATGGTGATGGTGGTAGACTTCGTAATGTTGTATATGATTTCAATGGAACCCTCTTGCAAGACAGGCAATTTTGGATGCGTAACCTGTACTTATGAGCGGAGTAGCTTCAGAATAAAGACTTGATGCATAATCGTAACAACCAGAAATTTGAAAGTGGTACCCATAAAAAATCATAACTTGCATTTTTAGGCTTAATGTGTGCCTTAGTCTGACAATTCTAAGAAATAGTGTAAAAATGAAACTTATAAATGAAGGGTATAAAAATATACGTTTTAACTTAAACGGCTGCAGGAGTAGCGCTTTTCTTTTCCAGGCTCCTATCGAAAATCTGGATGACCTGATCACCATAGATCTTCTATTTTGCCAAAATATCACCAATTCGACGTAAATCCATACGTGGCATGCATTGTAAGAAAGGACACAATGTAGTATTTTGATCCTTAAATCTGTGTAATTGAGTACCTCAATTTACGCTCCACGATTATTATTTATTTATCGTATGGCTTTTAGTGCCGGGAGTGTCCGAGGACATGTTTGGCTCGCCTGAGTCTGTTGCTGCTTCCAGCGGACACCCATAGGGTGAGCTACAAGTTCCGTTCTATTTCAAGTAGTTCCAACTTTCTCTACCAGGTATCAATGATACCTAGTGGTGACCGTTGGAACTATGATAGAGCGTTCCGACGAAATCTAATCTAACAATTTAGCTTTACACAAGTTTAGTCTGTGAAGGGATCTATTACATGCCACAAATCTATGAATGGGGCCGCTGGCTTTACTTCCCCTACGAAGGAAGGCATACTGAAGGATTTTTAATGCTCTTAAAAAATTCGATGACTTCGGCTGGGTTTGAACCCCCTATCTTGGGCACAGCAGTTCAGCATGCTACCAACTAAGCCACCGAAGCCGATTGCTCCACTATGAGGACTGGTTACCTGAATATTCGAAATTTGATTGCTGATGCTGACAGCAGCCATCCCTAGTACGATATTTTCAATACTACCTTCAGGGAAATACCACGTTTGTACCATGTTTCATGTACCAGGGCACTCGTCTCAAAACTACGATATTCTGAAATAACATTACTTATACACACTTGCATACTGACACCACACAGGTTATTATATAAATTTCACTCACAGTCAAATACAAGGGGTGAAGTAACTGTTCACAAATAAAGCAACAACATTTACAACAATGCCTGTTAGTGCATATAAGAAGGTTAATTTTCCCCTCTTTAAGGGCCCTAACATAATTTAAGAACCCAAAAGTATTTGTATTAGGTTGGTTAGACAGTATATTATTTACATCACAGGTACAAAAGAATACTCACTGGCTTGTAAAAAGTAATCATCCTATGTAAAAAGCCGATCTGCGTATTTCTTCGAAATAGGTCGAGTGACATGACGCACTCGACCTTATGTCTTACATTTAGGAAAAATAATATGGTGAAATATCACCATGGTGAAATATTACTAATTTCAGAAAACTCTACGGAATCTGTTAGTTTTCTTTTTATTGTCCATTATTTTCATAAGTAGAGAAAAGCTTGAGCATAACGCTTAATTACACATTGAAACCAGTGGTTGGTTTACGTTCGTATCACCATTACTCTTGTTACAGCCAAGCGGCAGCACTGCCACTTGAGAATGCGAATACCGGTAGTAAGAAGTACGTGATTTAGTGGTTTTTATCTATTTTACTTAGTGGTTGGTAATAATGAAGCAAAATATCTATATTGCCAAAACTAATTTTTACTAAAACCATAGGCTCACGCTACAAGTTTATCACTTCGTAGGCTACAAGTGTTTTATGATTCTAATAAGAACAATGCGAAGTATTTCCGATGGGTTGTTAAAAAGAGAAGAAACGTGACGATCTGCTGTAACGGCCAGTACAAACTAGATTCCGTATTTGGAAATGGTGCTATTTATATAATTGGGTTGATTCAGATGTAGGGATATTTCCACAGTTTAATTTAACTTAGTAATTTGGGATTATCTAAAAATCGAACTGGATTAACAATACCATTTTAATGAACTTTTTTTATTTTTGTCAACACCTCTAGTATTTACCTGTTTTTTAGAACTGAACAATACGACGATGAATCACGAAGAAAGGCGAACTTTAACACTTACCCTGCTGATGCCTTAAATGTTGCTCCTCACCCCTGTGCTGGCTGATTTCCAGAATTTATGGCTATGTTCAGAATGGCACAAACTGAATGTGGTTTGAGTTACAAATAAATTGAAAAGCCCGTTCGATTTCCGAACCCTTACACTACAAATTTAATAAAAATCCGACACGATTGAAAAAAAAACTATAATTTTAAAAAAAATAGCCGTAAACAGCTGTTGCGCGCGCTCTCGTCCTAGAACGAGCGGGCCGCTGGCAGAAGTAGAAGGGAGAACTATCTCTTCGGTTGCGTCAGATTCAGAATCTGTAATGCGAATTATAACCCCAAATATATATACTAGTCATAGAATAAACTCAACGTTTTTGCGAGAGAGAAATCTGTCCACAAAGAATAAAAACAAAGGAAAGGAAAACAGATTTGACCTACTTGAACTTGCATCGCTTGCCTTCGAACAGATCGATATTCTTCCGCTGAACAGTGACGTGGTGCTATCTAGCGATAGTATGTGCAACTTCATCCTTACTGGCACCCACACGCGAGTGCTAGAGCTGTAATATTACGTTCGTCTCCAACACAAAGCGCGATACATCGATCAACGTAATATTACGTTCGCAGCAGTTTTAAAAAGTTACCTTTGAACGTAATATTACGGCACCCACGCTCTAAGTGTTAAAGGACAACCACTCAAACAAAATATTCCTTCCATTCTTGCCACAAATTAGCCAATGGTTTCAGAGCAGTCGAATAATGAATTTCATGAAGCAAGTAAGAATTGAAACAATGTTTTTTTGGGAGAGCGAGGGGTGGGGGTGAGTAGTGTACGTCTCAACACATAGGGACAGGTGCAGTAGGTAATGAAACGATAATTGTTACTTGCCCCCCCCTCTTGGAAAAAAATCATGCGGACGCCCATGCCATACAGCCAACCTAACGACACTTAGAACATAATTGCAAATACAGTACTTATCGACTTGTCTTCATACTTGGAAGAAAGGTACGAAAAACTATTAAGGGCTCGCAAATCAGAAACAAGGGATGTGTTGTGCACACAGCCAGGAACATTGAGGCTGCTGAACCTGGTGCATTTTCGATGATAATTCTGAATTACGCTAACCAGATTCATTATCTTCTTTGCAATTTCCCATTTATGTGGGGTCTGGCTTCTGCAATGATTCCTCCACTTCAATCGATCCATAGTGTCCCAAGGGCAGAGCTTAGTGAGCCGCATGTCATCTCTCACCCTATCCAGTCAGAGTGTTAAAGGTCGATGACCCTCCACGTTCAGTTGAAGGGTAGTCTTTGCAACTGAGGTTTTACTGCTACAGAGCACATGTCCATACCACCGCTGATGTGATTCACACATTTTCTCTGTGATTGGGGCAACCTTGAAATCCTTCCGCACAACATCATTCCTAATATGGTCCAGTCAAGTCAAGCCATTGGACTACTACAACATCTTCATTTCCATTGCATGAAGCGCCTGTTCGTTCTTCGATGTTGTGGGCCAGCATTCAGATCCATAAAGGGTTACCGGTCTAATGACTGTGCGATATACTTTAGATTTTAGATGCAGTGGAATTTTCCTATCCCATAGGACTCCAGTACCTTGACGCCATTTCATCCATGCGGAAGTGACTCTTGTTTTGACATCGGGAATCTTGTTGCTGTCTGAGGTGATGCATGAAGGGCAGTCACTGCTACGGTGCACATGTCCATACCACCGCAGATGTGATTCACACATTTTCTCTGTGATTGGGACATTTGGTGTTTGAATTGAGTCACTTTATTAAGTTGAACCCCACCCACAGTGATCGTGTTATCAGTTTGGTCACCGTATTCCACATTCCAGATTTAATTTCATCACAAATTCTTCAAGATGCATCATCCGCATATAATAATGTCCATGGATGCCTGATTTGGATGTCATTTGTGATGGCGTTCATGCAGAGTATGAAGAGCAAAGGGGACAAGGCTGATCCTTGATGGACACCAACAGCGATTTGGAAGGTATCGGACATTCCTGCTACGCATCGCACTGAGCTTGTCTTTCGGTGCAGAAGTTTCACCCAGTTTACATAGCTTCAGGTACACTGTGTAGCCTCAGTGACAGAGAGATGAGATTATGTGGTACTCTATCGAACGCCTTTTCCAAATCAAGAAAGGCTAAGTGAACTGTCTTTCTTTTCTCATGGTGTCGTTCTATCAATAGACGAAGTGCATGGATAGCGCCTGTTGTTTCGCTGTTTTTAACAAAGCCACACTGGTTAGATGAAACAGTGACGATGTTTCGTAATCTCGCATCAAGAACACGTTCAAAAATGTTCATAGTATGGCATAGGAGGCGGATTGGCCTATAATTGGAGCATTCCAGTACATCTCCTCTTCCTTTCCATATAGGAATTGTGATACTGGTCATCCAGGCCTCTGGCACTGTGTCCTCCATAATAATTTTGTTGAAGTCAGTAAGCCATACTACACCTTGCTCCTCCAGGAGATTCCATACTTCGGCTGGTATATCATCTGCACCAGGCGCTTTCCCTGACTTCAGTTTGTTGATGGCAGTGGACTCCTCTTCCGTAGTGATAATGGGCACAGGGCCGTGGATAGGGTCAGCTGTTGTTAGAACGGGATGAGGGAACTCCGTATTGCATGTATCCTCAAAATATTCCTTCCAACGACGTAGTATGTCATGTCTCTCTTGTAGGAGGAGCCCATTTCTGTCTTTAATGTTGATAACATGACCAAGATTGTGTGTGGCACGCTAAAGTTTGTAGATTCTATTTGTGCTACCAGGCTTATCCAGCTCGTCGTAAATGGCTTTGTACTGTTCTGTTTTTGCAGTTGCTACAGCTCGTTTTGCACTGGACCTGAGAGCCCGGTACCCATCTAAATCCTCCCAGCTGCGTGTCTGGTACCATGTCTTGTAAGCAACTTTCTTCTCCCTGGTTACCTGCTGCACATCATCATTCCACCACCAGGTCTGCTTGTCAATAAGACGTCGATTTGGTTTGGTGACACCTAGATTGAAAGTGACACATGTCTTGATGGATTCGGACATTGTGTTCCAGCCATCTTTTACTGATGACATACAATTTGAAATCAATGATATCAATGCTTCTTTGATGGTAGCTCGATGTTCTAATAGTCTCCACCATTTAATACATACGTTCAATCTTCGTGCTTGGCCTCACAGATACATAATCTATATGGACTGCGGCATCTAGTACAATTATTCGGTGTTGAGGAGCAACGCTTTCATATGGGAGCAGTTTTGTATCCTTGATCATTGCAAGGTCTCCTTCATGTCATCCAACAGTCAATTTGGGATGTATGACTTCCACTATAGTAGGTGATAAGGTGTGAATTCCGCTTTCTAAAAAAAAGGGGTTTGTTACAGCTAACCAGATTAATTATTTGAAATTTGGTGCTGCCTGAGAGTTTGCAGTAATCAGACATAGATTTATGATGCTTTTACATCTTGTGATGTGGTATAATTCACAGAACTGTCTGCATAACGAGCACATTCAGTTTTCACTGGGGTCATGGTAACACACGTTTGCATATTTTGTGGTGATACCCATGCACTGCTAGTTTTATTACCACATGTCTTAGTCTTTGGTTGGTGTTGGCCCAGTTCTGAGCCAACATGGTATCTGTGCTGTAGAATTCCAGAGGGATTTCTTCTCTGTTCTTCTTTCTCTCCTCTTGGAGGTCAGGGCTTGATTCCTGGCTCTGAAGAGAAATTTTAATTCACCCAGCCTCGTGAGACAAAACTGAGAAGAGGAGGGTTCGATTCCCACTTCAGCCATTCTGGAAGTGGTTTTCTGTGGTCCCCCCCCCCCAAACTTACACTCCATGCAACACTAAGATGGTTCCTAACTTTAAGCCACGACCGCCTCCTTCCCAATCCTATTCCCAAATTACAAATACACACACACCTAAGTACATGGGGCTACATGACCAAGATGTTGCAGCCCCTAAAATAAGTGCCAACTCTTTGTTGATGTCAGCGGTAGTTTTATCCTCAGCCCTTCGATGAGGAAGGATTTGCACATCAATTCATATGTTAGGCGAGACCATGTGTATTTTGTGATGTCCATTATTATTTTTATGAATTTTGCTTTAACTCCTTCGAGGGTGAACAGATCTTTCTTTGTCAGTTTTTCCCATATCATGTGCATCCCATAAGTGAGTATTGGCAAGATCTTAGTGTCAAATTTTCCATTACATTATGACACAGGGAATGTAACCAAAAGAAACTGTTATTTTGGATTGTAAATGTGTAGCTCAGAAATGGCTTATATATATATATTTTTTTTTTTTAACTTAAATTATTTTTATCCTTAAACCGCTTATTTTATATTTTGGTACATGAGGAAAATCCAGGGTCATCATTTAAGAATCCATACTGTAAGTTGCCAATGTTAAATTCCCATTGCGCCCTAAGGTGGGGTTTTGTAACAGTGCACAACCTGTTTCCAAGGTTCTTTTGAGGACTTCTCCATATGGTGATTACACTGTCACTGCTTTCAACATAGAACTTATGAATCAGGCTAACAGAAGGCGTTCAAATCTAAAAATCCATATTTAATGCCCTTCTCGCTTTATCCTTTTTTTTTTTTTTGTTACACTGCTTAAGATATGGTTTCCTAGAGAGAGTCACATTTTTGTCATTATACACCTCATCCTGGATAAAGAAAAAGTTTTAGTCAAAAATTCAAAATGTAGAAAGCTTCCTTTATTTCAGTGGTTCTTAACTGGTGGTCTGCGGGAGGAAAGGGTCCACCAGCACGTATAAAAAAGTGACCAATTGATGGGGATTTCGGAAACGATGTGCGTTGAACGACAATCGTCCGAATGTATTCTCGGCGATGACTATCAGGGTTTGAATTGAAATATCTTTAAAATAAGGGTTATTTAGGAAGGGTTACAACTGATAAGGTGTATTGGGGGGAGGGGGTGGTCCGTACATGATTCAGTTTTAGGCTGAGTGGTCCGCAGACTTCTACGGGTTCAGAACCACTGCTTTTTTTATAGAGATAGTTACAGTTTCTTCCGAGTTATTAATCCTGAAAAATTTCTGATTTAATTTTCAATATTCTTTCTACCAGACTTACTTTTGAAAATAGGTTGATTATTTGATATCTATTGTTATGCTGTTCTTCAGATGAAACATTGAGTGCCATTGTATAACTGGTGATTAACTTTTATGTATAAGATCGATGTGAGAGGGTAATTTGTTACCCATTGTTGTCGAGCATGTAATACTGCATTTCTGAAAATGATGTGTGTTTTTTTTTTTTTTTTTTCATTATGGCTGGTCTTATCCTTCAGCAGTGTGTGGATATACAGTCCAATAGTACACTACAGGCTATTTTCCACTACATTACGACAGGGAAATATAACCTTCAGAAACTGTTATTTTGGATGATGGATCCAAGGCCAAGCTCTAAGGAAAAGAAGGGATAGGAATATCATTATTATTCATCTGTAATTAGGCCAAAATGCCTAACTGGCACGATCTTCAACTATGCTTTCAAATTATAACTTAGCTTTAAAAGAATATTTTTTAAAGTTAATTCATATAACCCACAGATCCATTTATAACCAAGTTAAATCAAAACTAATTATTAAAAAAATTAATAAAAGAAAATAATTTTCAAAATATTTGTTTATTTATTTATAAAAAAGACCTGCCAAAATTAGTAACATTCATAGGCTAGACCTAAACCTTTTAGGTGTCAAGTAGCCGATCAGAAATAACTCATTAACTTAAAAGTATATCCGTATTTATGTGGTGAAGGGTAAGCATAAAAGCCCCTACACACTTATCAGACCAGACCAGCAGACGGATGGAAAAAGTAGCTGACGAGCGGGCAGTTCGAGAGTGTGTAGGCCCGTCTGTCGCCCAATTCGGTCTGCGCAGACTGTCGGGCGGTCTGGCTTGAAAACCTTACGACCACCAGACTGCCCCTCTCCTGTCTGGTCTTGTCTGCATTGTGTATAGCGCTGTCTGGCCGACTGGTAGACTCCATCGCGAGCTGCAACCGTTTCAGTACCTTTCAGACTTGACAGCAGCTGGGGAGAAATTGCCGAACTAAACTTCACGTCTTCATACGACACCCCCGTAGCTAGGTAATGCAGTGTCACAATTAGTCTTTGTTCAGCACTCACAGATTCCCGAAAACCAGTATTTTTCTTCTCTATGTAAAGCTGGACCATACAGAGTAATTCGGTAAAACACTGTTCATCCATTCGTAGAAGAGTGCGGAAATCATCTGATTCTAACTCCTTCGTCAAGTTGGCATGAGTGAACCTGTACCTTTCTTTATACATCATCTTCTCCCATACCTTTCTCTTCTTCCGCGTATCCTCATCACTGATCAATGCAATACAAGATGCGGCGTCATCACAATATCGAACTTAAATACTCAACAAAATAACAATAACATTCTTACTTTTTACTGGGCGGACGACTCAATACAACTGAGGTCTGGTATGTTGGTAAGTATGTTACGTCGTTCCTCGACCTAGCGACATGCCCTTCAACATCTGCTGGTCTGGTCTGGTGTGATAGTGTATAGGGGCTTTAAACAGACAACTGACTAATATTTGATCCATCCAGGTGAAGCAGTTTACTAAGCACAACTCACTGTTTCTGAGCAATTACTTGCATAGATAAGTCCAATCTCGGTTAACTATATTGCATGCTCAGTGTTGATCTGTCCTACTCTGTGGTGCTTCATCCAGGCATATATAATTATTACTAATCAATGGCACTAAATTATATCTTGGCAATAATTTAACATATCTCACCAGATGCCTTAAAATGAAAAGTGAAGCCTGTTTAAAAAAAAAATCTTTTTCTAGTTTGTCTCATATTTGTGTTTCTTTGTGGAATGTGGTAGTGATCTTTTTCATCTTGCTGTCTTCTCCTATGACTTGAATCTGCTGTGATTGCAGATTGGAGCATGTCTTGATATATTTTGTACCCCATAAGGTTTTTATAAGGATTTTCGAATGAAGGTAGATGAATAGTAATTTCAATAGTTCCAGACAGACCATTCTAGGGCATCGGGGGAACAGTTAACAAAGTTTGGAATGAAAGGCAAGGAGCAGCAGAATAAGATGCATGGAAATAGTGGAACATGGTATGCATACTTGTATATTTATCGATATGGCTTGCATTATTTCTGCAATACATGACAAATAGCTGAAAGCCATAATTTCTCAAAAACAAAATCGCTTATAGGTGCCATAAGCTAGGTGAAAGAACACTAAATTCTGCAGTCTGAGTGTCTCCACTTACGTCTGCCGAGTGAGTAAGGCATTTTCAGCAGTGCCTACAAACTAGGCAAGACCGAGTCATTCATAGAGCAGTGATATCACTATACAACAGACATGGTCTTGGACCCTGAATTTGTTATACAAATTCCACAGATCCTGATGCAATCTTGTTAAGGCCGTGTTTGTGAGGAGGAACCATTTCATAATATGAAATCTTCTTACTAGTTACTTCAGTTAACATAGCTCGTCTTTGTTCTTCAAATGTAAATAGTACATCTAAACAGTAGAATAAATGATACTAAATAAAAGTGTACTTAAAGATTGGCATTAGACACACTATTTGATTTTTGGGTCATTATTTATGATTTCTTGACAACATAGCCTACTTGCCAGTGCAGAACTTGTACATCAGTCAGTCAACGAACTGGGATGTCAAGACATCTCGTGCTGAAATACATATCACAAGAGGACTGGGCAACTATCAGTAGCTATCTTGTCCGGCTCCGTGGCTAAATGGTTAGTGCGCTAGGCTTTGGCCCGAAGTGCCCCGGGTTCAATTCCTGGCCGATCCATCAGGGATTTTGATCTCCTGGGGTTAATTCCCGTGGCTCGGGGACTGGGTGTATGTGACGTCTTCATCATCACTTCATCCTCAGTACGACGCGCAGATCGCCCACGGGCGTCAACTAGAAAGATCTGCACTCGGTCTCTCCGGAGGCCACACGATCATAAAGTAGCTATCTGAAGAGTAGTTTTCTGTGTTTTTTTTTATCATACTTCAACAAAATGCTGGGATAGTACCTAATTTCAAGTTTTGGGGAAATTTTTTCAATTGTACTGAAACATACACGAATCTCCTTATAGAGCAAAAGTTCCTATAAAGAGTACGAATGTATTTGCTTTGGTTTGTGTTACTTCACTACCATTTTAACGGTTAGGCTACTCATTTACTTATTTTTATGCAAAGAGCAAGTTCAAAAGTTACTTTCCCAACTCTGATTGAAGGAGCAAGGTAACAAGGAGGAAAACCCTTAGCTTTCTAAAGATGATTGATGAAGATTCAAGAACTCCAGCTCTCCTCATTGGTGTTGCCACTTTTTTATTTTTGTATGTTCAGTGTTTTCTGTAGAACAGTTTCCTGAGTATGCATTATGTATGTTGTACTGTTGATGTGTTAATGAATGTTCTCAGTTGTGAATCAATATTACATATTGGTGGATTCATTTTTGGATGTCTGTGATGTAAAATACAGTATCTTAATATAAACCTTGGGAATCCATGTTTAGCCTCAGCAGGATTTAACTGTAAGTATAGAAAATTATGGCATGAGTAGCAAGTGTCATTTACTCCATGGATGACGGTATGAAATAAGACTAAAATGTTATACAATGATGAAAACAGCTTGGTTCTTGAAATTATGAATAATGGGTAACAAATGCTACAGAATATCAATAAAGGACACCCACTGGATTTAATGTGTAGTTATCTGGCAAAAAGCTGTAGGGATGCAGTATATTCGATAGGCCTTATGACTGGCCAAGTTGCACTTACAATGATTGTTCTCGGAGCATAGCCCATTAAGTTATTGTGTTAATGCTATAAAACAAACATTTTATGCCATTCTACAGTGTAACAAATATAATTTGTAGTGAGGTGAGTTAAAGCACACAGAAAGACCAACATAAATACTGCCAACAGTATTGGTTACTAGGTAATAATAATCTGGTAGGGAATGCATAGCTGTGCTATAAGGACAAGTTGCTAGGAACGGCATAACATGGATGTCACATGTTTTAGTGGGAAATGTCCAGCATTAGTATTCTATGTTATTTGTAAAGTCTTATCTTCACAATTATGCAAGTTGTGTAAAAATTCAATAGTGTTCTTGTTCAATTTTCCATTATGCATCTGAAAATGAATTCGTCTACTTTTTGGGATTGAGCTTACAGGTTTCAACCAAAGTGAAATGCTTATTGGATTAGAACTATTCTATTTCAGATGCTTGTATCCCCAGTGCTAATGTAAACATGAACATGGAGAGGTAGCATGTGAGTGTTGACAGTTGGTGGTTGCCCTGTCAGGTGGCAGCACCCGGAGAGGTCGTCAGAACTCCACAGTGGCTCCTACTCAGCTTACACCAGTAGTTCCTGTGGTCACACCACCAGCCGTCCCCTTACCTTTGGAAGAGCCTCTTGTGCCATCTCCTATGGGCCCTATGGACAAGAAACCTGCATCCGAGGTATGTTGTCATTTGTTCCTTAAGTTTTGGCATTCCCAACTTACCAAGCAAGGACCTGGAGACACTCAGAGCATGGAGTCTGGAATAGGTACTATATGCCTGAGAGCAGTATTGACACCTCATTGGAATAATTCCACATTAAAATTTCCTTTGATCATTAAGAGAAAATATATACCGTATATCATGTGCAGAGATTTTGATGATTGAGGCACCCAAATTGGAAATATTTCAAGTTTTATTAGAAAATATTATATAAACTAGGAGAGAATAATAGGGGGGGGGGGGGGAAATACAGCTGTTCTTTGGTCGATTGTACATCCAGCATTCAGAGTGAAGTTATCATCACTCGTGTTTAGCGAACATCGCAATTATCTTCCAAAATCCCTTGCCCACAAAATTATATCTACACCAATGTTTACACATAATGCAGTAATAAAATTCCAACAAAGCAAACAATTGAACTGTTGATAAACATCAACACTCGTTGAATTGAGTGAAAATCTTTAGTCTCAACCTGTGCATAGTGTGCAAATTATTTGCCTTTCTTATAACTAGGGCCCGGATTTTGATGAAAAGTCATCTTTTTTCTGAGTACTCGGAGACGATGCTTGGTGGTAAAAGTGTATTCTACAATAAATATGTTGGATATATGGGGTTTTTAAAAGTCATCAAAATGCATTTTTCCTACACTTTCCAGAACAAGGTCATTTTCTAACATTTAGGTCATTTTTCATGTGTTATACCTTTATAGGTCTTTTTTTTAAAATTATTATAGAATAAGGTTAAATGCTCATTTTAAAGTTATGTTTTTAGTATCTGTATTTCTAAACATGTCAGCGTTAACATTTTTCAACTAACCCATAAACTGTAGTTCTGCAGTGCTCATCTATTTTCATTACCCGTTTCTTATCTACGCAGCTGATTTAATTTTTCTTGACGATGCATTTGTGAGTACAGTTTGCGTCACCGATTTCCTCACGTGCACGTGACTATTGAGTCTGTCTGAGAAAAGAAACGGGGTATTCCCCTCAGCACCATGTAGGTTGTGTCGAGTTTATCTTTATTAGAAGTGTTGACAGCTCTGGCCTCTGATCGTTCACTCAGTTACCCGGCAACTATAGGAATTTTAAGGTCTGTTTGTGTTGTAGGTGTATGATGTTTTGTTGTGCAGTGCAATTGAAATGCCAAAACAAAAGCAGTCAACTGCATGCCGTTTAAAAGAGTATGTGTCAGATTACGGTGAATACATATTCTCAACTGATGGAACTATTTTGTTCTGTAAAGTGTGCGAAATTAAAGTCGCTGCAGATTAACGGTTCACCGTACAACATGTCGGGCGCGATAAACATTTGCGAGGTCTTGAAAATGTGGAAAAAAGGAAAGTGTCTCAATTGTTATTAAAAGAAACTGCTTCAAATAGCAAGTCATCTTACTTTTATAAAGAATTATGTGAAGTGTTTGTTAGTGCTAATATTCCACTTGGAAACTAAGCAATCCTAAATTAAGTGATTTCATCGAACACCATACTGGTCATACTATTCCAGACGAATCAACATTGCGTAAAAACTACCTGTCAAAATGTTACGAAGACACCTTAAACCGAATGTGTGAATGGGAAAAAAAAAATTACGTATCAATTGACGAGACTACAGATTCAGAGGGACGTTATGTAGGAAATGTAGTGATAGGGACCCTAGAAACAAACAGTCCCGGGCAAACATTTTTGCTGACCTCGGAGGTTTTGGAAGCAGTTACCCACACTCAGATATGCAAACTGTCCGATAAATCCATGTGTTTAATATGGCCTAGGGAAATACAACATGAGAATGTGCTCCTCTTCCTAATGGGCAGCACCTTACATGGTAAAGGCAGCAAAATCTATCAAAGCATTTTACAATAAGATGGTGCATGTTACTTGTCTGGCCCATTATTTTCATCGAATTGCAGAAGAGGTCCGATCAAAATTTTCAGAAGTAGGTAGACTAATTTCCACAGTTCAGAAAGTCTTTTTGTCTAAGCACTATCCCGCACTAAGTATTTCAAAGACAAGGCCCCTGATGTAGCTTTGCTCCCCGCACCAGTTTTAACACGCTGAGGTACCTGGTTGACTGCATGCATTTATACTATTGTGACAATTTTCAGATAGTGAGAGAAGTAGTGAATGGCTTTGATATGATAGATGCGAAGGCTATTGGGAGTGCACAGAACCTGTTTTCTGATCCTCAAATGGAAGGTAAATTGGCTTGCATAAAATCAAATTTTTCATGATTGCCAGAAACCATAACCTACCTAGAAGAAAGTGGCATGGTATTGGCCAAGTCAATCGAGTTAGTCAGGAATGCTGAAGGTTGTATAAAACATGTAAAAGGTGAGATTGGGGACACAGTCGGACAGAAAATTAAATTTGTATTGGACAAGAATAAAGGGTATCAGACAGTGTGTCAAATAACCAGTATTTTGTCGGGAGAAGACTTCAGAATTGACATTTTTGAAGAGGATTCAACAGCCAGTGACAGTGTTTTTCAAATATGCTCCTATTACATAAGTGGAAGTGGAGAGAAGTTTCTCGAAATATGAAACGGTATTAGCTGACAACCGCCATTCCTTCACCTTTGATAACTTGAGGATGACGATGGTGGTGTATTGCAACGCTAACTAGGGAATGTTTAGTTAGCAATATTTTTTTTCCCCTTTGTAGTAGAAATGAAAATGACGTATTGTTAATCTATTGATTAATAGTTTAGTAGTAATACACTAATTCTACCAAGAATTATTCGAACCATTATTTGTACAAGACAATCATGAAATTGATCATTTTTAGATTATTTTTAAAATGGTCATTTTTAGGTCTTTTTTTTTTTTTTTTTTTTTTAATGAGGTCATTTTAAGAGAATTCTAGGGGTATTTTATAGGTCATTTTTCAATAATTTTAAGGTCATCAACATCCGAGCCCTACTTTAACAAACAAATTCGATAGCTTACTTTACTATTTTTCTTGGTGTGTATACATTTGAATGGCTCCCTGCCAGAAAGTTGAAAAACCATTTTCTGCTCATCTGCAATGTTCTAGAACAGGGGCAGGCAACCTGAATGCTTTGGTGATCTACCAATAGGTTCTCACATTTTGGAACACGTTTATAGTGGCTTGTGACCTCCAGAGAGGCCTGGTGTAGGTCTTTAGAGTTGATGCCCGTAGTCAATCTGTACATCGTGATGAGGATGAAATGAATCTAGTCCCAGAGCCATGGGAATTAACAATCAGAATTTAAAATCCCACAACCCAGCTGGGAATCAAACTCGGGGTCCTTAAGACTAAGAGCTAGCTGCCCATCCACTTCAAACAACATATCGTTAAGAAACATTTAAAGTACCAGTAATTAGTATTTCTGCTGTTGACATAATGAAAAATGAAAATCCACAGCCTGCTTCCAGTCTCCGACCGGGTCAGGAATGGAATGAATGAAGCCCCTATCTAGCGGCGAGGATATGAACTGTGCCGGCTGCCGAGGCCTGACGCACTCCTCTGGGGCAATGATTAAATGAATGACAGATGAAATGAATTGATAGTGGAGAGTGTTGCTGGAATGAATTTTTGACAGGGAAAACCGGAGTACCCGGAGAAAAACCTGTCTGCCTCCGTTCTGTCCAGCACAGATCTCACATGGAGTGACCGGGATTTGAACCACGGACTCAGCGGTGAGAGGCCGGCGTGCTGCCGCCTGAGCCACGGAGGCTCACTGTTGACATAATAAAAAAATTTAAAAAAGCCTAATGTTCATTTCTGAGTTCCACTTACAAAAGCAAAGCAAAGAGCAAAACCAACTCCGTACAGGCCATGGAGGCCCTGGGAGTAGTGGAAGGTAGAGGCTTCCACTTTTTGTGACATCGGCACTAGATGGGATGGAGTTGTCAGCTCCACGCCCGACCGTCTTTGCTCCCAGGAATTACCCTGGTACTCATTTCTGTTGTAGGCTGAGTGAACCCCAGGGCTATTTGCGTTTCCGAAAGTGGTAGTATTGTTTCTAAAATCCACTACCTGGGTGGGGATCGAACCCACTCCCTTTCAGTTAGAAGCTCAGCGCCACGCAGCCCCCTGAGTTCCACTTACACTGTATGAAATTGGGCAGGAAGAATTGCCTTAATACTCTGTGAATAGAAGGTTAAAATGCGAGATATTGATTTCCCATTGTCAAACATTGACAGTGTTGATTCAATTAAAATTCATGAATAACGTTCATTATTACTGTTTCAGTATACAGGGTCTTTCATATAAAATAAGAGCGCCAAGCGGCGGCTTTGTTAACCATAGCTGCGGTCACCTTGGCCTAGCTTTTGCCGCGCCAAGGCCCCCTGCTTTAAGCGTGTGTACAATCCTATATGATGCAGCGGCCTTGCTAGCGTGTGTACAATGCTGAAATCTTACTTTAGTTATTGTTGATGAAACCGAAACCCTATAGTATTGAAAGCGTGCGCATAGTACAAACCATGGTGTTTTTTTCTTCCAAGTTCCGATGGACTGTATAAAAATAACAGATTGACATTACCAAACTTGACCTTGCAATAAGCGTGCAGTTGCTCAGTCGCCTGTCTAAACCTCGAGTACTAACATGGTGAGAAAGTTATCATTGCAACATCGTATTTTTTTAATGTAAAACTTATTTTAAGTACGAGTCGGCTCGGCGGGTACGTGATGCATTTGTTCAGCAATTTCCTGATGAAGTGCCACCTTCACTAGCACAGATTCACGTAATTGCAAATGCCCGCACACGAACAGTTTTAACAGAGGATGAGCTAGATGACGTTGGCGAGAATCTTGAACGGTCTCCGAATAAATCACTCACAAAATTAGCACAAGTAGGGGTTTCGGTTTCATCAACAATAACTAACTATAGTAAGATTTCAGCATTGTACACCCGCTAGCAAGGCCGCTGCATCATATAGGATTGTACACACGCTTAAAACAGGGAGCCTTGGCACGCCAAAAGCTCGGCCAAGGTGACCGCAGCCGCGGTTAACAAAGCCACTGCTTGGCGCTCTTATTTTATATGAAAGACCCTGTATAATGTTTGTGATCTAATAAATATATGCTGGCAATCTACCAGTAGATCCCGATCGACGTGTTGCCGGTCCCTGTTTTAGACCTACCCATCACTTTGTCTCCTTATAACTCCCTAGAAAGTTTAATGTTTCCCCCCCTTTTCCTGCTAAGTCTTTTCTGTGATGATGTCCGATAAATTTGGTGTATGCTAAGTTATAGTTGGGAGTCATTCATTTGACCTCTATTTTCATCTGGCATTTCTCAGATCTTGATGAAAGTGGTTTGAAAAGCCAGTGTCTATAATGTGGGAAGAGGGATAATAAAACAATCTATTTATTTTTTGACAATCTCCTTTTAGCTCATTACATTTTTTCCAACATTTTTCCAACTTCTTTAACCCGGCACCGGGCGCGTTGTTTCTAGGGACAGAAGTGGGCGCGTGGTGAGGCTTTCCCTCACCCATAAGATAAGTGAAGAAAGTCCTCTTATTTAATCAGTTTAATATTTAATTGGTGAATTTTCTTGTTACTTTACAACTTTTCAATATTTTTGTTACCTACACAGGGATTTTACCAGGTCTATTTACATGATTACACCACAAGAAAGAATAATTATGTAATATTCAATATTTAATCATGTGGAAAAGCCGTAACATAGGAATGTATAGAACTAGCACCGATAGAGCGCACTGCTGTTGTACTGGGTAAGCACAAGGCGCTCTTCAGTTGTCTCCTGTGTTCTCATGCCGCTAATATCCATGCATTTAAGTTGTTTAAATAATTGTTACTTTCGCGACTATGTCGAGCTATTGCAAAAATCAGGGAAGCCCGTTTTCGTTTCACCAATTTCGACAAAATAAAGAAATAAGGAAGAAATGGTTACATGCTATTAGAAGGAAAATTTTCGGTGAGAAAAATCTGACCGAATATATTAAAGTGTGTTCCCATCATTTTTAACCCGATGACTCACGAAAACTGTGTTGGGCAAGTGTGATGTACAGAAGGAAATAATTCCTATTTTGTACCTATAAACTGATTAGACAGAATTTATGCGTTTATATTTGAAGGTGAGAGAGCAAGATTAAAACCGGGCGCTGTTCAATCGTTTCTTCCGTGGATCACGAACACAACAAACAAAAAAAAAAAGGAAGAAGCCAAACACGAGTAAAGTTGCCAGATTACCACGATAAGCGTACAATATCGGAATCTGCAGAAATCATCTCCATTGGAGTACGGGAAGAAATCGTCAATATACACGCAGAAGAGAATGTAACATTCGTGACTCCCATTATCAAAGACATCAATACTCGGACAAATACTTCGAGAATAAATGTCGCAACATTAAGTCACAAACGTACTATGGTTGGTTTCTTGAAATCAGAATTAATCGTCAACTTCCATCTACCCGACGGAGAATGTGGTAGTGACTGACTTCTACATTCTTGAGACACAGTCAGATGAATGGAAACAGTTCGTGGCCCTAAAGCAGGGATTCTCAAACTTTGTCAACATTGTACCCCAAAGTCGTTTCCAGGGTGTACGGGAACGATTCTTATTGAGAAATTGACAAAATGACCTAAGAACCAAATGTTGCAATGAATTTTCGAGGTATACATTACCGGTATCAACTTTCTTTGATTATGATTACCTTAAAACACTGCAGTTTCATGTAAGCTATCAACCTAAGAAAAGACATGAATCGAAGTCTATAAGCAAGGGAAGCAAGTGAATATTTAAATCTCTGTTTATGATTTAAGTCTTATGGAGATATATTTATCAATATAGGCCTACAATACTCAAGTAATTGTGATATTTAGGAGAAAGCATGCTGAATAATAAAGTGTGTTAGAATTTTGTTATTACCGCTGTATTCATTCTTCCTTCCTCCCGCTACTTTTAGTCCCTCTGGTCAGTAGCTCATTTTGCAGATGTTTAACGCTTAAACACTGAAAATCGTCCATAATATATTAGGGTATATACGTATAGAATTAATTAATATAGTCTTGGAGAAGATATAATTTATTTTAGCTTAGAAATTTCGGTCACAATCTATACATTCCTCGCAGCTGACTGGGAGAAACATAAGACGATCGCCTTGCGCTTACCCAGTACTACACGAGCACTATCTGGCGTGAACTTTCTCGGGCTACATCCCTATTAACAACAATCAAACACATAAGCAAAATGGTAAACTGCTGTTTATTCAAACTTGTAGGAATGCTCTAGTTATCACTCACTGTCTTCACATTGTTCACGTCCTCGGCACCTGAAACAGAGAACTGCTGGCGCATGCTCCTTGCATACTGGTACAAGACAGTCTGCACAACATTTTTGGTGTAACGATTTTTCTTCCTGGGACAGAAGCTGCATTTATTTCTGTCACCATCCCCTTGAGGTACTTCGGATGGCACAGGCACTACAGAGTTACCCAGGATCCTTCTTATCTGTGATCGCAAAAGTGTAAGCAAGCATCCAATTGTTGCTCTCCTAGTGAGATGAGGCTTGCAGAGTTCCAATGCTAATTTCTTCTGATGGAGTCTCCTTGCACCAAAAATTTCACAGTTAAATCTACATATGATGTAGCTAGTTAGAGCACCAATATCAAGGAGTGGGTAGAAAGTTCGTAATGGCCACCTGTTGGTTTTCCTAGCAACCGTGTGGAGACTCCTCAATCCATCCACGCAGTCCACGCCACCCTTCGTCATATTATAAAATGTAATGGTCTCGGGTTTAGTCTGCTCATTTGTTGCTTCATCAATGTATTCTTCATGCATTGTGGAAAGTGACAATACATTCTTTCTTCTGTACGACACATATGAACAAAGCAACATGTCTTTTCCATGAGCAAACATGCTTGAAAATGGTGGTTTTCCCTGTATACACTGACCGGCACGAAAAACGCAACACCCAATAAATGATGTGAAATTATTGTGTAATTTATCTATTTAATCAAAGTGAAGCACTTTAACCTTTTTTTTTTTAGATGGGGTATGTTATTGGCGTTGCTTTGAAGCAAACAATGAAGTGTTGATTGTTGATTGCACTAGCCCCAATTGGTTTTTCCTGCGCAACCTGGAAAACACATCTCTGGATGTAACCCAATAATGTGTTCCCGCTCTTATAGCGCTTAGTGTTGTACTTTGAATTGTTCCCTTTTCAATCACATGTGTTTGTGGGATCTTTCTGTGATTGTCGTAATTAGCTTTCTGGAGCAAACATGCCCTTAAGCCCTGAACACGCTGCGAAAGTTGTTGCTTTGGTGGAAGATAGTCCCAGCATGCATTACATTGCAGAAGTGTTGAGGATTACAGCTTCCACGATTTCCAGAACCGTACGACGGTACAGGGAAACTGGAGGCTTTGCAAGGAGACCAGGATCAGGCCTGAGAAGAACAACATCGAAGAGAGATGTCCACTTCTTACAACTTCAAGTTCTTCACGACCGTCACTCCACCGCCATTGAAGCACGAAATTGACTCCACCAAGTTCGAGGGGTCGATGCTAGTGAGAGAACTGTCCGAAGAAGATTGGAAGAAGCCAATCTTCAATCCAGAAGACCAGTTACAGACCCAGAACCTACCAGAGAACATCGCACAGCTCGACTAAGTTTTGCAAGGGAACATCATGGCTGGACAGTACAACAATGGGAACAAGTGTTGTTCGCCGATGAGTCGCGGTTTGGCCTCCGATCACCTGACGGAAGAGAGAGGGTCTGTAAAAGGCCAGAGGAAAGGTATTCCCCTTGCACATTCTCATTCAGGACACCATTTCAGGGTGGTTGTGTGATGGTGTGAACAGGAATCAGTATGGCTGCATGGACGGATTTGGTCTTCGTGGAGATGGGAGCCTCACTGCACATCGGTATGTGGAGGAAATCCTTCTGGAGCATGTTGTGCCTTTCGCTACATTTATTGGTGATGATTTCACACTAATGCAAGACAATGCACGCCCACATGTTGCCAAAGTTCTTGGGTGAAGCAGGGATTCATGCTATGGCTTGGCCTGCTCGAAGCTCTGATTTGAATCCTTTTGAGCACGTTTGGGACCGGCTGGGGAGAAGAGCCCGTCAGTGCTATCCAGAGACCCTACAGGACCTACGGAATGTCCTCCTGGAAGAATGGGAGATGATTCCTCAACAGGACATCACAGCATTAATCAGGAGCATCCCTGAAAGGTTGAATGCCGTCATTGGTACAAGAGGTGGCAAAACACGCTTTTAAAGATGCGAACAGAGGTCTCCGAGATCATCTCCGAGGTCTGTGAAGTAATGTGTGAAGTGTATAAAATCAAAACAGAAGTGAGGACCTTTAGGACCTTACTCAAAATTTCCCGCTCTTTTAGCGCTCTCCTTGAAGTGTGCATCACTGGCTTAAATTTTAAATTTGTGTATAATCATCTTTTATTTTCCATTGTTAGACTCCTACATGGGACCGTACTACAATATTTCATCATCATATAGTAGATTAGTGTTATAAAAGTGTCATAAATTTGAAATAAATTTCATTTTTTATAAGAAATTGAAGTGTTGCATTTTTCGTACCGGTCAGTGTACTTAGGAACTCAACAGGAATCTGTGGTTTGTTACTCCTTAGAGTTCCAAGCAGTCTTAATCCGTGATAGTTTAGGAGATCCAGCGCTAGAGGAACTGAGGTGAAGAAATTGTCTGTTTTTACATTCCTGCCAGATCTAGTAATGGGTTCGATGAGACGTTTCACAACTGCATGCGCACTGTTGTCCTGTACGTAGGGTCCTTGTGGCTGTTGTCTCCCCGGATAAATCTCCATTTTCATAGTGTAGTAGACATGCGCATCCACTAAGGAATATATTTTGATGCTGCACTTAGCCGGCTTATTTTGTATGTAACATCGAATAGAACATCTTCCCCTGAAAGATTCCTGCATTTCATCAACAGTTACATGCTCATGAGATGTCCAGTAGGCCACACATTTCACAACAAAATCTTCAAATAATGTCCGTATTGGAGCTAAATTGTCAAGTTCTTTTCTTTGCTGTCTGGTGTTGATGTCATCAAATCGCAGCATGCGTAGAAGCATACAAAAGCGTTTCTGTGACATGACCAAACGAAACAATTCTGTACCGGTTCCATCATTAGCCCATAGATCTTCTAAATTCAAACGAGAACTCTTCATCACACCCAATAAATATAGCAAACCTAATAGGGCTAACATTTCTTCAAAATCAGTATCACGAGCATCTCTTTCACATGTGATTCCCATGCGTATTTTTGTTACTTTCAAATTTGTATAATGCACAATTTGTTTTATAGTGTCTTCAGGGAAAAATAAATGCCATGCTTCCATTGCCGAATTTATATTTCGTGATTGTCCTCTGACCCTTGGTAGATGTCAAACGAGATTCCTATGCTTAGTTTTATGTGTTGTGTTTCTGTAGTGTACATCCCACGTGGTAACACCATCTTTCCCTCTGTATATAGGTCTATTTCCTACAAAATAGTCAGAATTTGCAACATCAGGTTCTGTTTCTATTCCTGAGACCTTATTTTCGCTATTTTCTTCAATTCGTTCAACATTATCTATTTCGTTATCACTGTCAATGTCCATAAAATCACCAGAATCTTCCCTCCTGTTCATCTCCTTTTCCACCTCATCCATCCATTGTAACACTTTTTGTGCAGTATCGTCACTCATAGTTCAAGATACTTACATACAGTCAATGTATTTGTAGTGCTCAACAATGCCAGAAATAGTAACGTAACAGGGCGCAAGGTGAGAGAAGATCTCACTGAACTGCACAGCTTACAACAATGCACTGCAAAGCAAAACAATGATCCCTTATCAACAAGCAGCAGTTACAGACTGACGCTAAAAATAGTGAACTTGGAATACCTTGAAGGTTAGACACGTGCGCATAACCATTGCGCAATATGACATGACTAAAGCAAGGAGTGAGGGATTACCTCACCGCGCGTCCGGTGCCGGGTTAAGCCTTCCAAAAAAGTTACAAAATAAGCATCTGCTTCAGCTATGTTCGATGTGAAACTTTGTCCACCGAGCCATTTTTTCAGGTTTAGACAGAAGAATTAGTCACAAGGAACCAAATCTGGAGAGTTGTCTGGATGAAGAAGCAGTTTGTAACGTGACTAGAAAATTTTGGCCATTGCAGTAGCTGACAGGTGGGCCAATGGAAGAGAATATTTTTCTTCTCTAAGTGGGGTCCCTTTTTTAGTTTCCTGCATAATCGTTCCATTAAAAAGGCGTAAACTGGTCCTCTTATCAAGGTTAGACTTGAGATGGAGAAGGGAGATCACAGTGGTGTATCACCACGTAGAGAAAATGACTTTAGATAGAAGACCATATCAAAACATAATTCTCTGCTCCATGACCTCCTGAGTTCAAGAAGAAGATGGTAACTGGATTATGGAGGATGAAAGAACATTTTAGGTATGTGTGTCTTTGCTAATCAGAGAAGTTTGCTGAACATGTTATACAGAATGATAAATTCTTTTTAATGGAACATCTCTCATTTGTATGGAGGAATATTTCACACCCAGAATCATCGAGAGGCGATAGAAATTGATAATATTCTAAAGATTCCAATAAATATGACTGCTATCCCTTAAGCCAGTGTTTCCCAACCAGTATGCCACAGCACAGTAGGATCCCACCAAGTTGGCAAGAGGTGCCACAAAATTTGGGTAAGAACGAAATGTTAAATTGTAGTTTATTGTTATTGTTTTAAGGGGTGAAACAGCAAGGTCGTCTGCCCAAAAGAATTGTTCCTGGACAGGCAATAAAACCTGTTGCATGGCGTAAAATAATACAATGGGTTCTAGGATAAAAACTTTATTGACAACTTATAATACAACTTCTTATTATGGCTTCCAACATGATAAAGACCTAAAGAGGATCACTTGATTCCAAAGATGAAAGGAAACTTTTTATTTCAGTGCCCTCTCCTATCAAAGTCACTGACTTTTCAAATCACTCTCAATTTAATATCATCCCCTGGGAGATTCTTTACTGTGAACTTTGCTTAATGTTTTAAGCTGATGACTCTGATGCCTGAGGACAAGGAACGTGCTGTACCCTCACCTTACTGTGATTTTTGCCTGGGTGATGCTCAAGAGAACAAGAAGACCTGCCTCCCTGAGGAGCTAGTGTCTTGTTCAGACTGTGGACGATCAGGTAGGAAACTGGGTCGGCCTCGACGGAGACTGGAATCTATTATCTAAACCGTAATTGTTGTTGTTACACTGTTGCAACCAGTCCTTGAAATGGAACAAGTTAACTTCATGAGACTCTGCATTGGTGGAGGTGAGAAAAATGTCAGTCTCTGATAGTTCCCAATGATTTGTTAACAGTTTGATATGTTGTTGAGTGTAGAATTGCCCACATGTGTTCAGTCATCTTGAGTACTTTATCGAAAATATAGTTCTCAATCAATGAGAGTAGCTTAGCTGTATATAATGAATAGGGCAAACTTTGTATCATTGAATTTCAAGCTGCCTGTGGTGGATTTAGCTTTACTTAGAAAACTACTCTAATTAAAAGATAGTGAATATAACACTGTGATTTACATAATGAACAAGATATGTAGTCAAACAAATTTTTCATTTTGGTTGCACATTGGATTTCTTACTTTTTTTTTATAAAGTTGCATGTTCTGCAAGAGAAGAAATCTTAGTATTGTATATACGGTATAAATGTAGTCAAGAGGAATTATGGTCAACTTTTCCTCTTCCAGACTGAAATCGTGCAGAGTTCATTATAACAAGGAATGTCAATTATTTTTAACTCTTGATCTTTTTGAATTCCCTTCTCTTTTACTGCAGTATTCCATGTTCAAATTCATTTTTAATTTCATCAAAAGTGTTTGAAGACCATGTTTCTGTCAGTAATTGTTATCTTGTGGAATATCATTTGCAGCTCTTAATATTCAACACAGCCTCAATTACTGTATTGGCTATCAAACAGGCTCCCCATCTTGAATCTCTCAGCAATCATTAGCAGATAATACACCATCATCCCCCCCCCCCCCACCCATCTCCCCCTCCCCTCCTCCTCCTGAAAAACTATCATTGGCTTGAACATGTTCTAAAAAATAAAGAAAAACCTGTATATTCTCTTCTTCATGTTTACAATAATTTTTATGTACATAGCCTCTTTTTAGTCTTTGCAAATAAAATATACAGAGTGGTTTACCAGCCCCTTATTATTTAGTGTTATGAAACCCAACTAGCTTTACATTTCTCCCAATGGTCGATATTGCTCTGCGCTCTGCCTGTGTGACAGCAATGTAATTGAGAAAAAACGACCATGAAGATTTCCGTGCCAAATACTAAGGACCATTCTATTATCATGTGATTTATTGCTCTTTGAAAGAACACACGTGCCCGTAATACGATCGAATTAATAGGTTATGCTACGTTATCTATAATATTAGAAAGTTAAATCAACACCATGAACCATGATTGAAGACTTTGACATGGATATTAACACTCAAGGTGGGATGGCCACTATAACTAATACACGTGCAGCGCCCAGCATCCACGTTGTAGTTGTGGCTGAATCGGTTAAGTTCTGGCCAGACATGGGAGGTGGGAACAGGGAGAATGGTGCTTCGAATCCAGTGGTAGGCATACTTTTTTGAACGAAAGCCCGTGCTCCAGTTTAGTGGGGATGTAATATTAAGCCACACCAACAAAGTCACATTGCCACATTCATTCACTTACGATGTATTCTTGTGAAGAGTACAGTACGTTGAATTTTGCTAATTTATAAAGAGAATACGATCGAATTAGTATGGTTGAAATTGTCAATACGGACCAAAATGGTAACAAATACTTCCAATTTAGTAGGCTATGCCACGTGACCTGTAATGGCAGGAAGTTAAAAACTCTGTCATGGATATTAACGTAACATATCGAAGTGTCACTCTGGAGGTCCGGGTTCGATTCCCGGCTCTGCCAAGAAATTTAATTCTGGTCCGAGGCTTGGAACGGGGATACACTCAGCCTCGTGAGGCAAAACTGAGAAGAGGTTGGTTCGATTCCCACCTCAACCACCCTGGAAGTGGTTTTCCATGGTTTCCCACTTTTACTCCAGGCTTATGTCGGGACGGTTTCTGATTTAAGGCCACGGCCGCCTCCTTCCCAATCCTCACCTTAATTGGAAATAAGTGACCGCAATGTCTTAGCTCCTCAATTTTTTTTTGTCGTGTGGCCTCCCCAGAGGCCGAGTACAGGACCTGCGTGTCGGGATGAGAGATGAATGGATGAAGATAAAACTGGGCATGGATGTGGAAAGAAGTGGCCGTGGCCTATCAGAAGGTACCGCCCCAGTATTTGCCTGTTGTTGAAAATGGGGAAACCATGGAAATCCATTTTTAGGACGGCTGATGGTGGGGCTCGAAACCACGCATCTACCGAGTCAGCAGAGAGCTTGGCCCCATGACCTAATGCTGCGCTTTAGCCAGCGTTGCCGCTGCTGTTGGTAGCCCCTCAAATGAAACAACATATCAAACGAGATTCTGATCACCAGGGCTCGCATCGAAGTATACATATTCCTTAGAATTTCCCTTGGTATTACTGTATTTTGTTATTAAATTTTAACAAAGATAAGACAACTCTATTTGACATGTACATATTACAATTATCCCAGTAATACCGAATTCGACCACTATGTAACGTTCATGGAATCAAACTTGAAAATGCATTTGTTTGCTATATTACTAGTGCCCCTTCCTCAATAATCAGTTGTGACCTCTTATATAATTTTTGTAGTAAGACATTGGTAAAGCGGTCAACACAGATGATAAAACGTAACGAAAACAAATTATAAAACTCTCCTTAACAAGTATCGAACACCACTTCCTTCAATCCGGAGTCCAACACGTTACCATTTCAGCCAAGGACGCTTGCACACTGTAGGTGGAACAGAATACATCACAAAGATAGACAGTGAAAACTTTTTGCGTTCGACACTTGACTTTCTTTATCTAAAACGTTCTTACCCGTTCGAATACGTTTCTTTAGTCGCCGGGCATAAGAAAAAAAAAGTAGTTCACATTCAAGGATAAGATTAATTTTCTTTTGTTGTGATGGCTTTGAAATGTGCAGCCACGCCCAGCTCGATCGCATCCCCTAGCCACGTGAGCTTAATGGGTAGATAGGTAGTGGAAACAACATTACGTCACGGAGTTATGAGAATTCTTCCCCAAAATTCATTCAGTAGGCACACATTCGATCAGTAGCTTTCTTTTCTAATAACTTCAGTTTCTCTCAGCATATCTTGAGTGAGAAAAATCATGTTAACAGTGTAATGAACTCAATACACTGCAGTATTTCTCATAAGTAGATCAATACTGTTTTGTATTTGTCAAACGTAAGAATGAGGAATAGTTTACATCCCAGAGTTACATAGGGCTTTGACTTGACATGTGTGGCGGCCCGAGTGGGTCAGAGTTTTCCTTTCAAGCAAAGTGGTCAACATTTCAAACACTTGTATCTTGAATGTACAGAGTACTCTGATTTTGTTCTACAGATCATTATGTCGTCGTCCAACCTGACTACGTACCATCGGATAAAAACGGTCCTTTTCAGGACCAAATAAGAAATCACTCATTGGAACAGGTAGATATGCGTCCATAGTACAGGTCCAAATAAGAAATCACTCTTTGGAACAGGCAGATAGGCATCCATAGTACATCCAATATAAACTGCATTAAGCAAAAAGTATGTACAGTACTAGTTCGGGATTCGAACCTGTTACCAAGCAGCTCGACTGACGCAACAGCCGTAATGCATGGTTTAGCCACCTTAGCTACTGAGAGCCACGGAGAGATGCTGGCACGTATCGAACCTATTCGTAGGCACTTCCTGTCCAAACATAAGGTGGTGTTATTCGGTGCTGTAATCATTTTAGTCATGCATTACTGTATATTTGAGGTCTATGAAATAACACTGCCGCTAATGATTTCTACTATATTCGCGAGCATGAGCTCAGCGGTAAAGTTGTACTAAGGCCGTAAAAGAGCAGGTACTGATGTTTTTAGGATGACTATATTCTACGCGTTATTGGGTTGCCTTTCTACAAAAAAGATAAGG
Organism: Meconema thalassinum; assembly: GCA_946902985.2. Taxonomy (NCBI): domain Eukaryota; kingdom Metazoa; phylum Arthropoda; class Insecta; order Orthoptera; family Tettigoniidae; genus Meconema; species Meconema thalassinum. The sequence goes on from OX336393.1 coordinate 305,353,011, forward strand.
GCTAGTGAATCACTCTGTATATTAGACTGACTGTTTATTTTGCAATACAAATATATCAACCAATCATAACTCTCATTCTTTATATATTTATATGAATTCTGTATCTGCAGCATCCAAATAAGAGTGAATGACATAACCATAGGAATTTCTATAGTTTCATTCATGAAGAAAACTGAGAAAAATGTGTGTTGACTGACGGAGGAAACTCGACCATATTGCTTGACTGCTTCCTGAATGTTCCTTTCACTTTGGAAGAGTTACTGCATTAAACTTGGTATTTATGCAGATACTCGGCATATCTTTATCATTTTTAAGAGTTGAAGATTTCAGGATCAGAGCAAGAACTGGTCTCCATGCTACTGTAGTTCAAAGAGGAAAGTGTCGAATGTGAAATGCCCTGAATTTTTTATTCATTTCAAAAATATTATTTTTGCATTTTAGCAAAATAAGTTGGTGGTATGTTTTCTAACATTCTACCTGGTTGATGTAATTTTTAACTGCCCAGATTTTCCAACTAAATTTATCCATGAAAAGTGGCAGAAATCATATCTGGGGAAAAGGCTACCTCGATGTTAGGCCCCTTAAAACAACAATTATCATCATCATCATCAATTCTTAAGAATAAACATTAAATAACAGGAAAACAATATTATGGTAAAGGAGAACATGAAAATGTATTTTAACATTTCTTCTTGTCTCCTTAAGAGCATAGGTATAGTAAAGTCAAATTACTCAACAGTTGTTGCAAACATAGATCTCCCAGTCATTTCCTGCACACACTTCATGTGCCCAAATCCCCACACATTGTGCACTTGATCCAAAATTCATTTCTAAAGCACATTGAATATGTCCCTCTACAAAACAAGCATTTTGCATCATCCTGAGTTGGGGCTCCACGTTGTGGAACGTCTAGATTGGTGTCTGCACTATCAATGAGAGAAATATCTTTATTGTCTGAACTATCTTCTTCTTCTCTGTTGAGCTCCTCCATGGGGAATGTCTTGAACAATCTCCACTTTGAGAAATGTCTTCATTGTGTGTTTTTCTTTGTTGAACTTAAGGTGCCTCCTTCCTCTTCCTCATCTTTCATTTGCAACCCCACCCTCTCTGTTTCTATGTTCTCATCCGTATGTTGGTTGATGTTTCTTTCCCTTCAATCTCTACAAAGGCTGCATTAGATCTTCCTTGTGAAAAAGTTGCCTTCTGACCTCTTGCAGAAGTTTTCTCTGAATAATGGTTACCAGGCTGATGTTCATGGGTCCATCTGACAGTTGAAGGACCATGCTGTTCCAGTATTAGTGGAGAGGAAAAAGTGCAGGATGTATCATCATCTTTGTGTTGTGGAGCATCCATGGCTGCAGTACAAGTCTCTCCCACATCAAAGTTGACAGGATCATCGTAAGGCTCTTCTCTATACCAGACTTCTCGTGTGGCAGCAATGAAATCAGAGTCCTGGTGATGGGTTACATGCTATTGCAGCATAACCCATTCATTCCAATCTCTGTTGCACTTTACATGAGCTTTCCCAAGCAGCTCCCCGACATCATAAGTGGAGACAGGTCTCTGGTTTTCTCTAAGCCAAACTCAAACCTCTTCGCTCTAGTAAGCTTTAAGGGGGCCCCATGAAGGTACGATCAAGGGGCTGCGATTTGTGAGACTAGTGAAGCAACAGTAATGATGGTGACATGTTTTTTCTTGGGCCATGTCGGTTACTACAATATTTCGAGTGTGGCTGTAATGCCCATCTAGTATCAGCACTACAGGTTCGTTTTTGGACGGTTTTGTTGAGTGGATGAAGCTTTCAAACCATTTAGTGAATTTGTGATACTGAACCCATCCAGGGGATGAACAGTGACCATCAATCCAGAAATTTTCCTTTTTTCTAGAGTTGTGCTCATATTAGTGAAAGGAAAATATCATCATTGGTGGAATGGAGTTTTGTGATGCACTCATGGAAACTATGACTTTGATCAAGGAGCCTCTCTCATGTGAGATAATGGCTTCAATCTGCCAATTTGCTTGCAGTCCGATCACTTGAGGAACTTAGTTTTTGACGATTGAGAGGCCTGTTTCATCGACATTACAAATTCTATCAGGTGTGTATGTCTTCCTTCTTCACTGTTGTGTGAAGTTGTCATGGAATTTACGCACATTGTCTTCTAAGAAACCTCAAGTCCTAGCATACGATGTGCCAGTTGGTTTTCACACCGATAACTGTACTTGTCTGAGAAATAACTTCAACAATTTCTGTCCAGCACCCTAATCTTCAAACGGGTGCTGGAGATTATTTTTAATTTGCTAAACTTATAGGACTTTCTATTTTTTGTACTAACTGCTTCTTTGTGACGTATATCAAATTTATTGTAGGTACCAGTATCGCAAACTCCATTGATACCTTTTTCAATCTCATCTTATTTCTAGTTGCTTCAATTACTCCTTTCTTTCTCCCACGAGGGCCATCTGAAACTATTTTGAATGACTTTGAAACCAAGAATTTTAAATTTGAATTAAAGGTGTTCGACCTAGGGTTATTAGTAGTCTAACTTAGTCTATCTTTATCTTGTTGTTTTCAAGGTTTTAAAAATAAAATTAGATATTTCGACAAGCAAATACCTCATTTATGAGGCTTTTCTCTTACCAATGAGAGTACTGTAAACAGTGATTTGCCCTCATTTATTTATTGCCCACATTGGAACACATATAAATCATCCTATATGCATTCTGTTAGTAACTCGAGATTTGGCTTTCAGCTTCCTCTTCTGCTACCAAAAGTTATTCATCCTTTCTGACTTGACTACCCTTTATTCATCAGATATTGTTTTCGTTTGAAGGTTTTTAATTTAAGTCTCATGTCTGTTCCTCAGAATCTACTTCTCACCTGTGTCTTTAATTTATTGCATTGCTATACCTAACTCTTCTAAATCATCCTGGACCTCTTTGAACCAATATTGTTCTTGTATTTAGTTTTCAAAAAAATTGTTTTACTAGCTGTGTTTCTGATAATCTTCATATATGGCCTAAAAAGGCAATTACCCTCTTTCACATTGTATCTATTATTGATTCCTTTTATATTACCGACTTAAGCAATAATCCCCATCGTCCGTTTATTTGGTGTTTTTCGTTGATGACTGTTCTGATAATTCTTCCATCTTTTTGTGGAGTTTATCAGTTGTTGATTTGGTGTTCAACTTGAACACATTGCTGACCGGATGCCTGGACATGTCACATCCCCTGTGGACCGGACATTTTGCTACTGAGAATATTCCAGTGCACTAGGTTATAAAAAAGCACATAATTGTGGAAATAACCTAGATATCTTTCTAGTTGATATGAGTATACACATACCCCTAACAGTGCTCAAGAATGTGATGTATTTGGAAACATGACACAATGTGCAGTGGCGGCTTACAGAAAGAGCAGATGGAGTATATTTGAGGTTAGATTGGTCAACAATCAAATTACGGTATGTACTTTGGTTGTTATTACGTCGCCTAGAGACCTGAATATCACTCTCTCATTCAGTTTCCACTAATTCACTATAATTTGTGCCATTTGAACGATAATATAAACGATAAATCTTATCATCTGGTTATATAAGTCCTCCATCTTGTCATTGATTGAACCAACAGAAGGAAGTTCGATGTTTAGAAACAAAATCAAAGAATATAAGAAGGACATGAATAGACGGAAGATGGCACATATACATCTACAAATATCCTTCTCAATGTGCTAGACCGAAATAGTTCAATACATGGTCAAGAGATGTCGCAGGAAGACCGAAAACAATGACGTGTATAAAACCGAGATTTCTCGGGGCCCGTTATCTACCGCTGGCGAGCGTACTACGAGATTTCTCGGGGCCCGTCTTCCATGTGTTAACAGTGTTTTGAGGGTCTAGGTTGCTCCAGGTTTAACGATGGAGTAGTGTTGTTGAATTTAGCATTCATCGAGAGAGATTTCGTCTTGTAGGCTGGCCAGGTGATTCATTGTGCATGGTTCAATTTAGTTCTGCTTTCTCATTTAAGTTATGTTCTCTGCAAGATACTTGAACTTATTTGCAATCTTAACTTGTTTGTTATTGATCAGTTGGGTGGCTGGTGTTTCAACCTTGAAGGTTGGCAACATTTCCTTCTTTTCAAACAAAATTTGTAGACCAACTTTTGCTGCTATTGTTTAGAGTGCTTCAATTTAAAGTTTAGCCTCTTCGATACTACTTGCAAGTAGCGCAAGATCATCTGCAAATGTGAGGCAATTTCTAAGAAACAGTAATGGTGAGAGTCCATTCACCTGTCAAAGCCCAGTTCATCCTTCAAAAGGTTCTGCCATTTCACCTCTGAATTTAACATTTGGCTTGGTATTCTTTAGGGTTATTCTGATGAGGTTAATGAGCTTTTGGTATAAACCGAATTCTTTAAGGCTTTTCATTAGTGCCTCACAATGGATACTGTCAATGCACTCTTTTGAAGTCTACAAAAGTGATGACTAAATTCTTGTTTCGAACCTTTTGGCGTTTCATGATCCACTTGAGACTGATGATTTGATCGGGACAGCTTCGTCCTGGTCAAAATCCTCTTTGATATTCTCCAAGTCTTCTTTCAAATAATATAAAATCACTATTTCATAAACATGTGTAATAACTTTCACTCACAGGATAAACAGTAATGGCGAAGCTGACTACTTACTCTTTGTAATTCGGTATTGTGGATACTTCCACACCAACATTTTACCTCGCATCTTCACGTTTCATCTTGTCCCATGATACAGCTCCTACCAAGCAAAATTATACAGTTTTATGACCTTGGTCATCTCCCTCTATATTTCACTGGTCAGGCACATTGAAAACTGTGCACTTAGTTTACTTTGTGATACCGAGTGCAAAATTTGAAATGAAGATAAGATATAATACAGTAGAGCCTTGATAATTAATGGTGGACAGGAACGAGACTACCTCGAGCTATAGTAAATTTGACTTAAAGGGGCTGTGAGCTCAAATTAAATATGATGGATGGATAGATTTTAAAGAGCAAATAACAATGCGGAAAATCAGAGCTCAATGCGACATCTGGTTATTAAGAAATCTTTGAGATTGTGCTTAAGCTTGAGCTTGGTTAAGTATAATTAAGCTCAATGCATGTACTCCAGGAATATTGCCAAAGAGTGTTCACAACATTTTATTGATTGGAATTTCATCAGTGTACAGGAGTAAACTTTTAGGAATTAGTGGCTCCAATAAAGCTGAAATGAAAAAGCTTACCTAAGAAAGCGATCTCTGCATACTAGATGAAGAAGAGTATTCAGGAAGTCCTCAACAACAGTGCATGTTTCAAGTTCATTATGTTTGTGTTCCGGTAGTCTATGAAATGAGTGCTGTTATGAAACCATTGGGCATGCTTGTGATGAAGAAATCCAATGTGAGCTTGGGACAAAGTGTTCCTTGCCCTCAAATGAAGACAGTATGGAGGAACATAATAATAGTAATGACAACTACTCTGTAGGTTAGCAGAACACGAGTTTGGGTGATGTGGATTTAAAAAAATAAAACATGAGATATTAAGCCACTGAAAGACAAGTGTGGAAGTGGTATGCACCTTTTTATGGTAGTGTTCGATTGCCTTCATCAGCTGTTCACACTTTGCTGCAGTAGGAGTATTGTAAGGAATGTACAGTACAGTCAGCTGTAAAAGGAGCTTGAATCACAATAACTACAAACTGTAACAAAGGTTATATTTGTGTATGACATTCACAATGGAAAAGCTAATTACCTAAGGTAGTTGGCTCTGCTGTGTTAGGATGATTACCATCACTGTTGCAACTTGTATTTGAGTCATCCATGGCCTTTTTTCTTCTTTCTTGTTCAAACTGGTAAGATTCGATGTTGGCATCCATAATTTTACTAACAGAATAAATAGCAAAATATATAATCAATTAAAATTGAAGAAAGAATTTCACAGAGTACCTTATCAGTTTAGTGAATGCATGGAACAGAGTGGTGTGGTGCAATTGTAGTGAGCGAGACTTCAAGCGATGAGCAGGCTTCACCAACCATATGTCGCTCTACTCAACAACAATATCAATTTTTGTATTTTACATCACAATAGAAATCAAACCATGTATATTACATCCGTGTTTAGAAAGAATGTGCATCACAGGATAATGGGAGTGCTTTAAGCACATCTATTTTATGAATTCAAATGTCTAAGAAAACACTCTATTTTTTTGTAGCCTAGAGATTTTCCAATATTACTACGAATTTTACTTTTCTGTTCTTTGTCTTTGCAGTGGAGGTCTGATGTCAAATTGTCAATTTGATTACAATACTATTGCTGACGTTATCTGTATTAAAACATTTTAAAAATGTGCTCTTTTTTACAGAATTTGAAATGTTGTTGTTGTTGTTGTTTTAGTTTTAATGGGTGGAACAGGTCATCTGCCACAAGACCTTAATGAAAATTGACCAATATCTTGTTCTTTAAATTCATTTCCCATATATTCAGGTGTCCAGCACTATTTTTTGGATGTTATATTTGGTTATTGGCTTGTTGAAATAGTATAAAATCTATGATTTGTTTTAAAAATATGTGTATTTATATTTGGCTAGCCTGTTACTTTACTATAGATACTGTGTTGTAAGCCTTGTATGCGGAACTATTTATATCCGATGTGTGTCAATACGGTTTGCCAAGATGATCGGATGGGTATAATGGTGAAGTTTTTTCATTTGATTCCTGGTCAGTGTACGCGAGATTTTTGAAGTGGAATATCACTTCCTGTGGTTCGGATCCCACGTAAAAAGGTAGGGTCCCATGGCTCATGATCGCGAAATTACAGTCACGTAAAACTACAAGCTTCCTTTCCTTTTTAAATATTTAACCACTCCTTTTAGTTTTGTTAATTCCATTTTTCCAGCCTGAATGTATAGGGATATTAAACTATCAAGACCCTACTGCAAATATATTTTGTATTTCAAGCTAAAGTTATGTGATATAAGGATTGTTTATCTTTTTCTTTCAACATGATGTTGCTTCATGTGAGTGCATCAATTCATATCCTGGTTCACTTGCTTGATCAATGAGACTCACAATAGCCACATATTGGCTATTAAAATATAATTTGGTAAAGATAAGCTCTTGTCTGAATTAATCAGGGTAAACCTGTATGTATGTAGGAAGGTTCCCTGTGATTGCATAATGGGTATTATTATGAACATAACTAAATGTGCATTTATCTTATCAAAAGAGTCAGGTCTGTTAAAAGTACATTTCAACTTGTGATTTCAAGAACTGGATGACAATCTCAATTGTTTACTGTTCAAATTGTCGGTTTTGATATTGGAGCAATTTTAGCAAAACAGAATGTTAACTGGACATGTTCTCTTAAAGCAATATTGGGCAGTATTTGCAAAACTATGTACAAATGTTATACTCAATTTGAGGTTTTGTTATTAGTTTTTACTTTAAGATACTAGTGTATTGGACATGCATTGTTTTGTTACTTAACTCTTCCTGTCATGCAGGTGGTCTCATTGCTAGACCTAAATAACTTTTGTTGTTCCTTTTAAGGAAAGTTTTATTTTATGTTTAAATGCAGATTTGACCAAGTTCCATTTCTATAAATTCTACTCTCGTTGTTTTATATTAATACGGTATGTACTGAATATATGAAGATCACTCCAAATTAATGCACCACATTCTTTTAAAAATCCGAATTTTATTCTACACCTTTGAAATTTTTACAGTATTCTTTTGGCACAAAATGTAATTTCTCCACATAATCTCTAGCTTATGTCACCTCAGAACGAATGCATGTATTCCTGTACTCTAAAAGTCTGGCCCAGTACATCTAAGCCACAGTGAAACAGCCTTCATGTTAAGAGTCATCTTCAATTCAGGGCTATAAGGTGATTGTTGCTATGCTGTCCACCCCAGCATTTGATTAGAGTATGGTGTAGACTGGTGTGAGGTTTCATGTTATCACACAAAAGCAAAACATCCTGCTGATATGGTCGAACACGCTTCAGGTAAGCGTGAAGTTTCTTTAAGGTTACCACATATGCGTTGGAACTGTTGATGGATCCTCGAGGCATAATATCCACAAGCAAAAGACCACCCAATCCCCGAAAATTCCTGCTGAAGGCACCACTTTTTTTTTGGTGAATTTGCATGATGCCGCTCTTGATTACCTCTTTGTCTCAAGTTCAAAATGCTGCAGCCATGTTTCATCTCCCATCACAATTCTTTAAAGAAGCTATCTCCATCATTCTCGTACACTGCCAAGAGCTCGCAGCACACAGTTTTTCTTGTTTCTATATAGGCTGCTGTCAACATTCACGTAACCCACCTGGCACAAACATTCTTCAACCCCAGCTGATTCAGTATTTTGCATACACACTCTTCTCCAAGTCCCAGTTGGTGAGACAATTCACTCACAGTCACTTGCTTGTTTGTCAAAACCATTGTTTTTAACACCCTCCACATTGTCAGGTGTTAAGAGCTGTGTGCTGTCTGCCACAGCAAGAAGAATCCTGAATTTCAACATGCCTATTGTTGCCCAATAACCCCAGCAGCCAGCGAAGTACTGTACTGCATTCAACAGCTTCATTTCCATACACTTGTTGCAGCCTCTAGTGAATGTTTTCCACTGACTCATTCTCACAACACAGGAACTTGATAACTGCATGTTTCTTTTGACGGACAAGCGCAGTAGCAATCTTGAATGAGTACTACGATCATGCCACACACAAGAACTGATTGAACTATTGATTACAAGCAGGAAGGATGTTTTTGTGTTTCCTATAAATAACAAAGGTGTAGAATAAAAATTGGATTTTTATAATTCTGGAGTGACCCTTGAATATAAAACTTATAGGTCATAAAAATATGCAGCAGAATTTGTAGCAACTCCAAGGTAGTGGGTATTTAAGAATAGCTCTGGACACATTTGTACTCAATACCTTTACTTTTTTGCCATCATTCTTAAATGGAAATAATATTTTTTACAGTCCCAGAACTTGAAACCTAAGAATCCAGGCCCTACGTATGACGTTAGGAAAAATTTCTTGCCCTGGGGGTTGACCCATATCAAATTACTCCTGTACTGTTGAAGGTTTGAAAATACTGACTGCCAAGTACATTTTCCGTATTGTTACGAATCTTATTTGCATACCAGTCAGGTCATCATTAATAATTCAGCAAAGGTTTTTTGTTGAATAAGATTGAATAAAAGGTTATTAATAATAATAACAACCTTTTATAACTTATTATTCATACCCCTAGTGGAGTTTATATCGTTCACAAAGCATATTGCTGTATAGTGAAACCTCTTTTAGGATTTACCTGCATTTAGTGTACATTTTTCACAGTGCCATTAACATAAACAGGTTATTTGTATCAATTTAAATCTGGGACAAAATCAGGAATTAGGAATACAATATAACTTAATGTGATTTGCTAAACATGTTAATTTTGTATGTTTTAACCAATCATTTACAAAATAGGGGAATGTTAAAATTCCTACGTTTATAAATTGGTGTCAGTTGAGTACAAATATTTCCTTAGTATGCTGATACACATACTTGTTTCTAGAAGATGGAACTTGAGAAAACTGTTCTCTTTTAAAAGGTTCCTGTGTGGAATGTTGATTTTATTCAAGAAAAAAAAAATATTTTAAAATTTTAATCACTTTTAGGTTGTAAATTATATGTAATTTTCATTTTTAAAAATGATGATCAATAACTGTTGTTAACATTTTTTTAAACACTTTGTATAGGCTGTGACAGCTCTGTTTTGGTAATATTAATTTAGATAAGAGTTTATTAGATAAGTATTTGTTGGGTTGAATGTTTATATGCATATACTGTATGTAGCCATAGTTGTAAGTTCCATCTAGTCTGTCACTTCAGTGGAAGTGACTGAAACATTATATTTTCTTTGTTTTATTAATTAAATTTTGTGAACATGTGTAGCATGTCCTTTGTGAGAAAAATTACACTTTTCACTGTTGTCTTGTAGTTCTTATTGATGAAGATACAATCTGAGAAAGATGATCATAAAATCCCTGAAGGTGAATTGTTTCCAATATTCTGTTACAGTGCTTTTCAATTTCTTTCTTTGGTGATAGTACTACTGTACTTCAGTGCACCACAATCACTCAACAAAGAATGAGCTCTTGGTAACTTCGAATTGCAATGGCGGATTTGTACTAGAACCTTTACACCGATGTCAAGTACTATATGGTTTATCTATTCAATCCTTTAAGGTTTGGCTCGAGGCCCAAGTAGGAAAGAAAAAGGAGATAAACTGCAATTATCGTGGGCTCATTCTTTTCATATACTACTTTTGTTTTGCAAAGGTTACACAATGTTGACTTGCAAGTGAAATACATTTAATTGCAGACTCATAATAAAAAGCAGAATACAGGCAACACCATCAAGTTTGAAAGGAAAACTAGAGAAGGATAGTGATTTTGCAGGACAAATACACAATAGACACCCACTTTGCAATGCAGGAGACAAAGAAAGAAATAGGTATTTAACAAGCCATTTTATCATCTCTTGATGAGTGCAGTACATTTGCATTTGTCTGCTGGCATAGGCTAGAGTAAAATGTGTATTTCCACCGATGTCTCAGTCTCATTCATGGCTGTGATCATATGGAAGAGACTGAGGTATGAGTGGTGCTGAGTAATGGCCTTCAGGGCACAACTGGTGCCTATGTGTGCTGTGAAAGGTTCTACTCATTGGGGTCGGTGCTATTGTTCTGACTCAGTGAGGAAAGCAATGGTTAACTATCTCACTCCTCATCTTGCCTAGTATGCCTCATTATAGTGCTGCCTATTGCAGTACTTTTTGAGGATCCAACCTGCCCTTGGGCAGATATTTAACAAATTTTGTATCTTTCTTCTTTTTTTTTTTAGTCGTTTCGGCCATCAATGGACCACGATGTTCTTCACTCATATGATCACTGTAAAGCTTGTTTTCTTGTCTGCCAGTAGATCTTCATTCTTGACGAATGTTCAGCTCTCCTTTCTTCCGTCCACTTGCAGTGAGGGCGAGGCATCACAGATGTTAAAGGGTGTAGATTACTGGCTGATTTAACCACCTTTCTGAACAGGTTCCTATCCCAAACCAGAGCTTGATTGATTCGAGCTTCTGTTAGGTCCTTTTTAACTTGCATCGACCATTTACAATAGGAATTTTTTTTAGAGATTGATGAGTGTATTCGATATGAAAGTCGATGATGCTCCATCCGTTCCAAATGTCCAAAGAAAGACATTCTCCTTTTTCTCATCACACTCACCAAATCTTCTATATGTTCAAATAATTCATTGTTATGTCTTCTTCTGTAAGTACCATTATCATTAACAGGTCCTAATATTTTCCTTAGAATTTTCCGATCCTTAAGTTCTAATTTTGTCAATGGGCCTTTGTTTGTCATCTGTAAGTATTCTGCAGCATACAGTGCTGACGGCCTAATTACTGTGTTATAATGACAAAGTTTGACATTCCGGGACGAGCTTTTACTTTTGTAAATGTTTTTGCAGGTTTGAAAGGCACCTTCCAATTTGTTACATCTGATCTCAATGGCAGCTATTTCTGAATTATTAGGGGTAATCCATTCGCCTAGGTATTTAAATTTTCGGACTTTTTTGATTTTTTGCAGACCAATCGTGATGAATTTTGAGGCATCTTTGACATTTGTGATAAAATTAGTTTTATGGAAGGCCACTTTAAGTCCAGTTTTAGCAGCTATGATTTGTAGTTTATTAAGTTGGTCAGTGGCCTCTTCCATTGAATTAGCGAACAAAGCAATGTCATCTGCAAAAGCGAGACAGTTTATATTCAGGTCTTCTTTTTTATAACCAATTCGAATACAATAATTATTTGGTAAGATTGTTAACCATTCTCTTATAATTTTTTCCAAGACAGTGGAACAGCATCGGTGATTCCAGATCACCTTGTCTACAGCCAGTCTTGATTGCAAAGGCTTCGGACAATTCACCACGAAATTTGACCTTAGAAATGGTGTTTTCTAAGCTTGCTTTGAACAAATTAATTGATTTATTGTCTAGGCCAAACTCACGTAAGGTGTTAATTATTGTGTCTCTATGAATGCAATCATAAGCCTTTTGAAAGTCCACAAAAATCACAACATAAGGTTTTGATCGTACCGTAGAGTAGGAAATTATGGTCTTAATGTTATGAATTTGTTCAGGACAGGATCTTGATATTCCCCTAACTGACGGTCTAATATCGGTTCTGCTCTGTTCAGAAGAGCCCTTGCAAATATTTTGTACGTTACCGATACCAGTGAAATACCTCTATAATTATTTGTATCTTTCTTCATACAATACTGCATTCCAAAGTTGCATGGGGTTGGCCTGTAAAAGATCTGTTCTGTCACATTGGGAGTGATTACAAGACAACATTAATTAGATCTTGGTCACAAGTCGCTCAACAGAGTTCCAGTTACTCTGCTGTATGGCAGTGTAAAATGGAATGTAAAAATTGGAGTACAAGTACAGTATATTGCTTAAATGGCGATGGCTCCAATACAAATGATAGGGGTACGATGATGATGATAATTATTATTATTATTAGTTATGTACGTAAGTTAGCTGTTCTCTGAAGTAACTGTATTGGGCATGCAATAGTATGTTGACTGGTTGTATAATCAGCTAGTCATTTAATAAGGTAGTTTTAAAGCATTTAATAAGGTAGTTTTAAAGCTGCAGTATCTGAGCCTGAATCTTGTGAAGTAATTCTATTTTCCCATTTTGATCGAAATGCTTTCTTATTCACTAATTCAGAATGCTTGCTAGTCAAATATTGGAATAATTATGATGGCGAGGACAGTAGAACAAATTGCATTTTGAGGTTTAGGTAATTGTTCAATCAGGGTGCTGTATGAAGCCAATTTTTGAATAGCTGTCTCTGTACTTACGAGTAAACGTTGATTTCTAATTCAGTGTATCATTACATTCCTCGCTACCTTGTGAATCCTTGAGATCATTATTAGCCTGTTCTGAGGAGGGTAAAACACACAATTTCATCACTATCCCATTTGGTACGAAATTTCTTAACACTGATAAAAATTAACATTATAAGGTAACTAGAAAAAGTACTAATAAATTGCACTCGCATCACTAGGTCTCGACACACATGCACACATGCTAAAGACAATCTGTTTGGCCAATATTTGTGTCCAACACTTATGAAATGCTTTCTGATTTGTTCCTTGATCATCAGGACTAATAAGTATTTGTTTAAAAATCTGTCTCTTTCATCCAGCAACATTTTATGTTGTTACTCCCATCCTCTCATCAGAAATTTACATAGTAGAAGGGGCCAGAGACGATTGTCTTCAATCTCTGTTGTTATAAGAAAAGCTTTAGTAATCCAAGCTTGAATTCAGTTCAGTATACTTCCGAACTTGGTGATTTTCAGGCAAGTGACGTTCTTAATTTCTTTTCAATTGCCAATATCACTGAAGTAAGCTTACATGTTTATTGTGAGATGATCCCACAGTCGGGTAGAATTCGTCCAAAGACCAGCAATCGAGAAACACTGATATTATGACATTAATCATGCAAGTAATTAATTTTCTGGCAAGGGCATTGACCAGCATAAGATAATACCCATGGCTTTTCTATTATTTTAATTACTAGCAGTAGTGATAATGAATACTACTACAGAACTGGCACATAATACTTAAAAACTATAGAAAAAAAAAATTAAAATATAACTTTTTGTGGTGGTGGTGGTGCTGGGGGTGATGAGTAGTACAGTATAATGGACGTAACATTCAGGTCATTTTCCCGTAATGATAATGACAATAATGAATAGGGAAACGGCTATTTACTAACTACAGTACTGACACATGTAATTTACAAACGGATTGAAAAATATGATTAGAAAGAGGAGCATGTGAAATAAAAGACACTGCCTAGGGCCTATATCTCATTGGTTGTTGGAAAAGTAGAGATCAATAGTGTCGTCTTTTGTCACATAGTGTCATAGGAAAATAATCAGAGCACTTTGGAAAACTTCGGCTGTCCCGAGGTCCTGAAGTAGCAATAGTGGCATTTATCGCCACATACCGTTCAAGGATAAGGATCTGAATAAATGAAAGTAAATTAGAAAGCACCAACGCTTATTACAGCTGATTACCTCTATGTACTGCACCAACACCATTGCAATTATACAGAGGCATAATATTTTCATGATGATAACTGTTTTAAGGGGCCTAAGAAATCTTCTTGCAATAATTACTCCCAGTAACTCCAATTTATAAGCAGCGCAAGTTGTAACTATTTTCGCAATTCTGGTAGGGGTGACATGATGCAGCTCGCATTGCCAGCCAACAATTGACTTATTAAAATATTCTTACAGTTACACTATACGGACATGAATGGTTCTAGGACCTTAAAACGTAGTTTTCAAGTTCATTTTGTCTGTTGTCCTAACTGTAGGGAATGGAGAGAGTTGTCCAAAATATAAAGTGGACATGTTACCCGCAGGGTTCCAAAGGGTAAGTACATTAAGTTTGGTTAAGATCGGTGAAACGATGTAGACTTGTGCCAAAGGGCCTAAATGCAGGGAATGGGGTGGTCTGTCCAAAATTTCACGTAGCCAGTGTTACTCGCAGGTTTCCAAAGGGTAAGAATACACATTTTGGTTCAGATCGGTGAAACGGTGTCGATTTGTGGCAAAAGGCCTAAATGCAGGGAATGTAGTGATCTGTCCGAAATTTCATGTAATAAACAGTGTTACTCGCAGGGTCCCAAAGGGTAAGTATACAAATTTTGGTTCAGATCGGTGAAACGGTGAAGATTTGTATAAATAACAGACAGACAAACCAACATTGAGCTTTATACCGTATTTACACATTCTAGTGCAACACTCTCAATAACGCAGGTTATCACAAAAATTCTACACACACACACACGTACACATGTACACGGGGCAACATGACCACGATGTCTAAGCCCCGCAAATGAAATATTAACTGTGCATACGATAGGATAGAGAATACTACAGTCCAATACAATCCTTGATTGTCATTCGGTCAGTTTTCCCATGTGTCCTTCAGCAAATTTTACCGGACTATCATACAGAATAAATCGTTGTTGCCTAGTGACAACCTGTCCATCAATGGTGCGGCGTTGACTATCATGGTACAGTGTTATAACGATTCTAATGGGGTGAGGGGTTCTCCGCCCAATCAATACAATTGATTGGGCGGAGACCCCCTCACCCCATTAGAATCGTTATTGTACACGTCAATGCGGACCTTGTGAAATGGATAATCTTCCAATTAATCTTGGTACAGTGTTAGTCATTGTTGCCTAGTGACAATATGTCCGTCAAGTTATTAGAACGGTGAAACGGTGTAGATTTGTGCAAAAGGGCCTAAATGCAGGGAATGGAGTGGTCTGTCCGAAATTTAACATAGCCTAAACTATTCCTCTTGAATCTGGCTATCATATACAAAAAGAATTGTTCGAATCCGACTGGTAGTTCCAGAGAATAGCTCGTTTAAACACACAAACACACGTATTCTTCAGCTTTATTATATTAGTATAGATCAGTGTGGTCCAACCCGCGGCCCACGTTCATTGTTGTTGGCCCTTGCCCTTCTTACTGCCCTTCACTCTTCGACAGTTATAATCCGTGGCGTGCCTACTTTAATTTTCGCTTTCATTCAGTAATGTTACCAAGGAGCCAGGTGGGAAAGGAAAGATCCCGAAAAATACGCCAGTAATCAGAATTGTCTTTCCACGAATGCGTACGGCACGGCCTCCAAGCGACAACTAGTTGGCTGCCAGTGATTGGCTGCCGATAAGTTCGCGATCGTTCGTGTGCTGCGGCGGATTTCCCTATATAAGAGAGCGCAGGGCTTTTCGATGAGGTTGTTTTTGACGAGAGAGGTTGTTCGAGAGATATAGTACGGCGAGAGTTTGTTGTCATCGTTGTTGCGAGAGCGGTACCTAATATGACGGGATTTAATAAACGGCGTGTTGAAGGTGAGAAACGACAATTTCAGTCAAAGTGGCAGGAAAGTTACTTTTTTGTTGAACATAATGGAAAACCACAGTGCGTTATCTGTTCTCTAGTCTTAGGTGTTTCGAAGGAGTATAATGTGAATAGACACTATACCAGCTTGCATAAATCAAAATCCCATCAATACCAAGGAAGTGCCAGATGTTGTGTGTTTAATGATTTGAAGCTGAAACTAACTAGACAGAAGAATATATTTCATCAACCATCAAACACTGCCGGTTTAAAGGCATCTTATGAGGTATGTTTAGAGCCACCGAAGCTAAAAGTAAAACGTCTTTTAGGGATGGTGAGCTCATTAAGAGATATGTGCTGTAAAAATGGCATCTTCATTCGGAGATAATAGGATGGCTAAAAATTTTGAAACAGTTTCCTTGTCTCATCAGACAGTTAGTACAAGAATTGATGATACGGCTGGTGAAGTTTCAGGTTCTCTCAAGAGCATTTTGGAAAAATATGAATTTTACTCTCTAGCTCTAGATGAGAGCACAGATATTGCTGACATCGGCCAGCTCCTTGTCCGAACAATAAATGAAGAATTTGAAATTCATGAAGAACTGTTGAAATTAAGATCATTAGAAACCAGCAAAAAAGGTATTGACATATTCAACGCACTGGATGATGTCGTTACTAAATATGGAGGTTTTGTGAAGTGCTATGGCATTGCAACAGATGGAGCGAAAGCAATGGTTCGTCCTAACATTGGTTTAGTAGGACTGTGTAGAGAAAAAGGATTGAATTGTTTGTTTTTCCACTGCATTATCCAGCAGGAGGCTCTCTGTGAAAAAATTATAAGGTTCAGTGTGCCAACGAAAACTGTTGTAAATACTGTACATTTAATAAGAGGAGGCAATAAAGCCTGTAGACACAGAGCATTTGTTGCATTCCTGGACAATTTGGAAGCTGAGAATGGTTGGCTAAGTGCTGGAAATTGCTTGCAACAGTTTTTTGGGTTGAGGAACGAAATTCTTGCTTTTCTCAAAAACGAAAACATTGGGCATGAGTATCAAGAAAAACTGGAAGAAATCCAGTTTTTAAATAATTTCGCTTTTCTGACAGATTTAACATCCCATCTAAATGCTTCAAACCTGAAACCACAAGGCAGAAAACAAAATATCTCCCAGCTTTATGGACATATTTAGGGCTTCCGCAAAAAACTTGATGTAATGCAAATTGCATTGAAGGCAAATAATATGGCACACTTCCCATCTTGTCAGCAGTTGAAAGAAAAAACAAGTGACATAAATTTTAGTATGTTTCATGAAATAATAATAGATATCAAGAAAGAGTTCCAGAACAGATTCCCGGATTTTGACTCACTAAAACCAAAACTTGCACTGTTCAATAACCCCATGGATATTGAAGTGAGTGAGGTGCCCTGCGACCTTCAAATGGAAATTTGTGATCTTCAGGCAGACCCATTCTACCAGAATAAAAAGTGTGATGTCCCTGAAAATGTTTGGAAACTGATTTCTAAAGAACATTTTCCTAAACTGCTTAAATTCTCTCTGCAAGTGTTATCGCTTCTTTGGCAGTACGTATGTGTGCAAAAGTGCTTTTTCTGCTCTCAAACAAATTAAATAAAAAATGAGAAATCGAATTGAAAGTGCTTCCCTGGAATCAAGCCTGGGACTTTGCCTTACTGAACTTACAGTGGGCATTGATACACTTGTATCAGGAAAGCAGTGTCAATCATCACATTGATTTCTCGACTGTAAAATGAAGTGGTATAATAAACTAGTAATATACTTCTTTCAATATAAATTTTAATAAATGTTTTTAGTAAAATATGTAATACGTTTTCTTTCTGGATTGTCTCTGGCCTTCACATTCCTATACTAAAGTTTGATTGGCCCTCGGGTAACAAAAGGTTGGACCACCCTGGTATAGATTATTTGATGCCAACAAGGTTATGAACAAAACAATGAACCAGAAACTTAAGTTATCACCAAATAAGTTTGGTTCAATAAGCAATGTTTAAGGAGTGACATAACATCCAATTAAATACATACTTCTGGAAGCATAATCTCGGTTGCACTGTCAACATCAGTGGAATTCAACTTGGTATATTTCTATATAATATCACCCAAGCGGTGTGAAACATGGATAGCATTACTCATACAAGTAATTTTAACTAGAGAATATTGACAACCTGATTATACACCCCACATTTTCAATACTGAAAATGTAGTCAGGATTCAAACCTGAATGTATTGCATTCTGGGCAGGCATGCTAAGCAACTACACTACCACGATTATTTTCAAGTCTTACATAAATAGGATATGGCAGAGCACATACTGGATATGAGTGAGATAACCATGATTTCAAAAAATTATGCCATAACTACTTAAATGTCATAATTAGAACCTGAATTTGGACTTTTAGATTTATATAAATGACTAGAGAATAATTCCCCATATAACAGTGAGTCTGTCTGTTAGGTAGTCAGCCCGAAGGCTGGTTGGATCCTCCAACTACCGCCATTAGGTTATGTGAGTAGATACCCACAAAAACCCAAGGCTGCGCTATATTGAGGCATACTAGGCAAAAAGAGGAGTGAGGTAGTTTGCTATTGCTTTCCTCACCGAGTCAGAACAGTAGTACTAACCCTATGAGTAGAACCTTTCACAACATCCACAGGCACTGACTGTGCCCTGATTGTCATTACTAAGCACCACCCATACCTCAGTAGCTTCCATATAATCACAGCCATGAGTGAGACTGAGACATCGGTGAAAAGCCACCTTTTACTCTAGCCTGTGCCAACAGACAAATGCAAATGTACTGCATTCATCAAGGGATGGCAAACAGGCCTAATAACAGTGAGTAAGATTAGAAAATGAGACTGCAGTTGGAAATAGAACCTAAATATCCTTCAATCTAGGCACCAAAGACTTTCTGATGTCTGCTGAAATGACGTTGGTAGTATTGTATCCGATTTCTCATCTTCGAGATACAGAACTATATTACTATATTTTCGTCAGTTTATTACTGTAAAGTTGAATGTTGATAATTTTATTTTTAAGGCTTGGTGTTCCCTAAAACCAGTGGACTACTAGAACTTGGCAGAATAACTGCCAACGCCTGAGTGTTAGTACAACATTAATAAATCTAGATACCTGCACATCCATATGAAAGTTAAGCCTCTTAACATTTTAAAGACTAAATTGCAGGGTGTGTATCACTGGAAAGGAACCACTTACCACCCTTTGAAAAGCACTGTTAACTCTAGCCCATTTTTGAATGAACAGAAATGTGTGATTTTATTCCAAGTGAGATCTGTAATATTTCTTGTAGGGACATGTTGTGTTAGTGAGGTGTGTGAATATATTTATGAGTAGCAATCATTAGCATCCTGGTGTTGGATTTGTATCCTTTCTTTGTGAGATGTGATTTAAACCTCGAAAATCACATCTACCTTATTTATCAGTCACTTGTGATACCATGTGAGAAGATAAACTCTAAAGTACGTGCTCTCACCTAGAAAGAATACAAAACACTAAATGCTTAATCAAGAAGCAATATTTGTAGAAATGTTTTTAATCTGTGGTTGCCTTGCAACTAATAATATTAAAGCAATACTTACTATTTGTTTCAATCAATGGTTGCCTTGCAGTTGAACACATTTTGAATAAACTCAAGTACAAATTGCTGCTCCAATTTTAAGATTTGATAATAATAATAATAATAAAAATAACAAACGATAGACTTATCAACTCTTTAGAAAGCCCTTCTTTTTTTTTTCTTTCTAAAAGTGAGGTGCAGAGTGATTGTTAACCTTTAACTCTTCTTGTATATTAGGAGCACAATTCTCTTTTCTGGGCGTCTTCCAATAGCGTACATATCAGTGACTATGTATTCCCATCCTCACCTTAGCAGTTTTTATATTTCAGTGGAGAAGTAAAGAATATAGTCAGCTTCTCTGAGGAAATATGAAATAGTGCCTCAATCATATATTTTTCCTTCTTGTTTATCATGTGGAATTTTAACCAGAAGTACTGAATGCTTTTGTGTATATACTGAACTGTTAGATTTCCTTGTTTCAAAAACAGTGTTACTTTCAATTCCTGATTTCTGCCTGTTCTTCAAGGCTAAGTTGATACATCCAATGCCTTGTTTCTTTACATGCTGGCTTTTTCATCTTAGTACCCTCTGGTTTTGATTCTCAGAATGTGATTTATCCATACCACTATCGCATTAATTCATTGGATAACAAACTCTAACTACAGTAAACTCTTGATTATCCATGCTAATGCAGACCTAAGATCGCACTGATAACAGGAGAACACAGATAATACAAACAAACACTTTTATTTAATAAGCCTGCAACAATGAAATACAAACCCCATTGTGTTACCATTTTTTCTCATTTTGCTTTTGGGAAATAATCTTCCATTTTTATCTGGTCTCAATGAATTATTTACTTCCTTTCTTATAATAGTCCTCATTTTCTGGAGCATTGAAAGATCAGTGCAGTCAAACGAGTTTTGTTGCGAACTCTAATGAATCGATACATTTCGACGCCATGGTGTGAGTAATGAGTGATTCTATGATCGTCTCATCTTCACTCAATCATTGCCTCAATGAAGACCCATTTGAATGCTCATCTTCTGGTGTGCCATTCGCTCACTCCGTTGACAATTTCTGCATGTGTGTGTTGCTCGGCTATTCAAATCATAGTTCACATGCATCGTTGTACTGCCACTCAAGAATGTTTTTATCAGTCTTGACGCAGATTTTACTTTTTCTGTCATTACGATTTACTTCACAATAGATAGAACTATGTGTTTATGCCTTTGTGCCATGCCTTGCTACTAGTCACAATAAGCAGTGCGATACTGAAGAGCGTTCACAACAATGACTAATCACACAACTGACAGACTGCCTTAGGTGTGGTAAATACAGTACGATCAACCATGTATTCCTATCTGCGCCATTTAATCGTATGCTTTTGCCGGGTGGGAACTTATTTAATTGGCACAGAACAGAAGTTTTTTTTTGCTGAACTATGCCAAGATAATCTGTATAGAGAGCTTTGAAGCCATTTTTCAGTGTTTCGTTATTGACAGTTGATATTGCAATATTTTTTTCGGGTCAACACAATAAAATCCCTTAATCACATGTAATATTTTTCAGGTTGTTTTTTTGCATGTCCCAGTAATTGGAATTATATTGTGTTGACTCGACTGAAAAGTTGCAAATATGAATTGTCAGATAATCGAGAGTTTACTGTATTAGTGATATCTGTTTGTCCATATTAAAATAATCTCGTACTTGAGACCAACTGTTTTTGATTTATGCCTGCAGCAAAAGTTTCTCCTGGTGCTTGCTCACTAGAACATCTGATGTATCTCTCTTCATCGTAATTTTATTCAACTGACTGCAGTGCCCTCTGGTTTTCAAATTTGTGAATGCATGTTTGAAGGTCATATTTAAAAGTTTTTTTTTTCTACAATCATATCCTCCACGAAACTTTTTTTTAATAACTAGTATATCGGAGAGGGAATGAACCATGATAAAGCAGCGTTGCATGTTTGTATTTTATTTTTTACTCCTTGTGAGCTTTCTTTGACAGATAACACCTCATACACTACATTTTATGAGGATGATTTTTGCAAATGGAGAAAGGGGGGTGCACCATCATCATGGTAAAAATCCTTCCTAAAATTTGTCATGTTCATGGCAAACTTTCCATACACCAGTCAATCAATGGACTAGAAAAGGAGGATAGAAACATGGATAAAGGGCAAACGCAATGATGTGCAGGTGAAGAGAGTGATTAAAGAAAAAACGCATAAAAAGGATGAGGACAATCTCCACAGCCTGACATAATACCATCTTCAAAGGTATTCACACCGTAAATTAAATTTATAGCCCTTCAATGCTATAGCTCTAACAAGCTTGTATCAACCTCCCAGGGTTGGTAACAAACAGTTCTTCTGTTGCACAAGACAATGCATAGCTAGGAAGGGGGCATTCTTCAATGAGATCTTATCTTGAAGTGATGTAGGATAAAGTGAAAATTGGACAAACACTGGGAAAGTAAAAAGATAACCACAGGACATGTAAAGTATGAGCTCATAGGACATACATGCACAGAAGGAGGAAAGAATTGTGCTAAGACCAGCATAGTTACTCATTTTGTGATGATACATTTATACCTTTCTCTATACATCCACTCGGGTTAAACTGTTACTCCCTATCACCGTTGATCTGGTACTGGTGTTAAAATAGAATATGACATGCTCACCACATATATTTAAAAATGTTTTTTGTTAATAAACTCTTAACTTTTAATAGATTTCTAGCAAAATTTCAACTACTGTACATTTTATAGGGACAGGTTATACATGTGAGTAGGCAACAATGACATCTGCAGCTACTATATGTATTTTTTAATTTTATTTTATCATATGCCTCATGGTGCAGTGTTCAAGCTGCTTGACTCTCATTAAGATTGAAAACGAAGGTCCTGTAGCTTATGATAGGATGATTACTATCATGTAAAACTACAAACTTCTTCATCCCTTCTTTTGTTCGAGTTTGAACAATTTTGGCCTGCTCTCCATTTTTGACATTCTGTTTAGCTCTGCATCTGGCTGAGATGCCAGAACTCTATTGGTTGACCTGTGGCTGAGATATAATTTATTTCGTCTTTCAGTCACCAAATGTGGTACCAGAGATCTTTCATGAGCCATGTTATTTTAACTTGGAATGCCATGCATTTCTTTCACCCTTCAAAAATCCGACTTCCTTGGCTGGGAATAGAACTCACGATCTTTGGGTTGTGAAGCAAACACACTATCGCTCATCAGCCAAGGAAGCTACTATAACTAATAAATAATGTTCTTGAGAATATTGTTCAATCTTTACAATATGGTAATTTGGTGTTAAATAAAATTCTTCATAAAATAATTGCCAACACAAAGGACAACTTATGTGAAGAAATTGAGGCACTATTTGAACTGTTTTGTTTGCAAGTTATCACTTGGCTGTTGTCTAAAGCCAGAAATGTTTTCTCAAAAAGGTTTCGGGATGTTGGGTTTTTGAGAAGTTCGTAACTGATATTTTGGGGTGTAATTTTTTGTTATTAACAATAGATACAAGGCTAGAACAGTTCCTTCGAAGAGACTGGCGAAATAATGGATTGGCTAAATGATTCTATGCGTACATAGAAGATACAAATTTTGTTATAAATATAATTGTATCCATGGAGGAACTGTCCCTCATCAAATACTATTACAAAATTTGAAAAATAAGTCAATATTCACACTTGTATGAGGCTACTACTGAGTATTAAGATTTTCCAAAATCATAACTTAGTAGTGCACTTAAATAAAACAAACTTGCACACATGTTTTCGAAGTATTCATTTTTTTAAATCTATTCAGGTGGCAATAATATACTTTTCTTTTTATCTGTTTTAACATGGTACATTATTATATTAATTCCCTCTTTCTCTCAGTTACCTGAGTCTTACCTGTGAACTATGGCATATCCCTTAATAAACATTATCTAGTAATATTTGTTGCATGTCCTGTAAAGAACTTCATAAAACAGTAATGCTGTTATCAATTTGAGTACCGGTATAATTCTTTACTGTGCCGTGTACCAGAGGGCAGGTACAGCTGTTGATGTGTGGGAATGAAGTTCATAAAGATGCTTAAAATGTTGTAATCTGGTTAATAGCTCTCCAATTTCCTATTCTCTGGGTTTTCTGTATTAGATATATAATGCAAATAATAAAAACCTTAGAATAAAATATTCATCTAATTTTAATCATTATTGGTTTCATCAGGTGATTGCTGTTAGAAATATGTGCTGTGACTAACCACTGCCAGTCTTGAGATTTTATTCTAGCTAACATATTGTTTCAGTTCTCAGTAAGATGTAGGTTTTTAAAAATTGACAATCGTGTGGAACTGTGGAACTTGTATCTTTCGCCATATTTTCTTTAAATATATGCTAATAAAATGAATGAAACTATGATTAATTCACGGGTGCCTCAGAATACGAACTTCTGTATACTCAGAAAACATCTGATAGCTTTTTCATCAAAATTCCATTTTTCGGTGTAGTCTTAGTGATCAAAATTGATGCTTTTCAGTCGGTCAACACGAAAATCTATATATTAAAAAAACGTTGTGGACTTACAAAGGAAGGATCCTTGATGGCTTATTTGCATTGACTAATGCCAATATGAACTTCTAACATTATGCATTCACAATTGTAATATTATTATGACACTTTGTTCATTTTAGTGCCACTGTTAGCAATACTGCTTCCTGCCACCATCGGATAGTAACACCAATTTAAACAGTCGGGACGCATAGTGTAATTCATGTAAATGTAGCAAAAATTGAAAACAAATGATATATTGCAATCTGTTTCCTATGAGTCTCATTCATACATACGGTACATACATTCAGTCAGTCAGTCAGTCAGTTGTAGCCATTCAGTTGGTCAACATGAATTTGCCCAAAGACTGGGTGGGGTACAATAATATATGAACAATAAGTACAGTATACTCTCGATTATCTGTGGCCGATTATCCGGTTTGTGGATTAACCGTGCACGTTTTCACCTCATCATCATTATCTTGTACAGTTTCCAGCCCCTGGCTGGGTCTGTTTGGAACATAAGCCTCGCCACTTAGTCCTTTCTTCCCACCACCTCTCCGCTGTCACTCTGGTCCAGTCCTCGCCTCTCTTCTTGACACATTCCTCCACTCCTTTCAGCCATCTATCTATTGGTCTTTCCCTTAGTGGTTTCTTCTGCATCTCATGTATCCTCTTGGGAATCTTCTTCTCTTCCATTCTCTTTAAGTGTCCATACCACCTCAGTCTTGATGTCTCAATCCTACCTTGCAAGGGTTCCTCTTTCACTATTTCCCTGACCTTTTCATTCCTCACTCTGTATCTTCTTGTTACTCCGATCCTACTTTGCAGAAACTTCATTTCACTTAATTAAAACTAATTGAGAATACAGTATCCAGTACAAAAATGTATCTGCGATTAATACTGAACTGTAAATTGAATACGTTTGAATTTATTTTTCGTGCATATTTTTGCAGTATAGTCCCAGTGGGGGTAAGTTATTTTTAGTATGGTACTTTGTGACAGGTCGACGACTTCTTGCTTTGTCCAGTCTTGTTTTGTAATAGCGAAGTGTTGGTTCCATTGTAACATTTATATTTCTTCGGGGGTGGTGGTAATGAGTACCTAGAGGGATTCTGTTATATAAACATATATATTTTCATCTCTTCTTTGATAATTTTCAATCACAATAAAAAGCCACTTTCATTATCTTAAACACATTACTAATTCCATTCTTCTTCTTCCTTCTCATAATCTACTTCCCTTCATCATTTAACTTTTACATCTAACCAACAACCATCTCAATAGCCCATCTTTCTTTTCATACCCTCTAGCAAACCAATAATCTCTCCAACACTTATTCCCTGTCATAGAAGAAGCAATACAAGAATAGTGCAAAAACAAACAACATCATAAATAGATACTCTTAAACAGATATGAAACTCAATTAAATAAAACATGGCCCTCTTCTCCTTTACTAATGAACTATTGCAAGGAATCTCTATGATCAGCGCTAAGGCCTGCTATAAAATATCCCACCAGCAAAGAGTAGTCATGATCCTAACGTAAAAAATAATCAAAGAGAAACTGTACTGTGACACCGTAAACAGGTGGGGATAGGCTTATTTCAAGGTTTCTGGAAGGCAATTGTTGTCTGCATTCCATTGAGGGTTCCGCTTAAATGGTCAACAGCTGTTAACAAATACAGTAAGATATTATGGTACGTTGTGGTGTGAACAATGTCCGGTGTAAAACGTAAACGAGTAGTGCTAACAATCGAACAAAAAATTCAAAAATTATATAGTAATGGAGACACTGCATGCAAATTAGCCAATGATTACGTCTTGAGGTGAGGAAGCAGAAAACCGTTACATAGCAAAATTATGTGGGTGAGTTATCTTAATAAATTATTAAAGCCTACTTTATAGGTAGAAGGCATTCTTCTTTCAATAAACACATGCTTTTGGATTACCTGTGTTTTCCGATTATTATCCGTGCCATGCAGCCCGGTCATTAGCCGGGATAATCTAGAGTATACTGTAAATAACACTCCTGGAATAGATTACATGGATTAGTTATGATCACTATTATATTGGAGCAATTTTTTAGTACAGTACATGTAATACATACATACATACATATAATCAGGGTGTTATAATATCTATTTCAGGGCTGTGCACATATAATTTTCAATAAAGATATCAGTTCTGTACCAGTATTTTGCTAATTTCCCATAGTAAGTATACTGGCAAATAAGAAAATGAATAAAATGTAACTATGAAGTAGTGAATGCTCCATTAAAATTTTGTCAGTGTATTAAATTAATGTTCCTATGGCAAGGGAGTAATCCCTACATGTGGCAATGAACATTTCAATGCGTGTAAAATGTAAGTTTATTATACTTTTGCATGGAACATTTTCAGGGGAAATGGTCAGAATTCATGAATGGAATGGGAGTCCATACGCTAGTCTCTATCCAGGTGATGTGATGTGGTATGGATCATTCCCATTTATAAAATATATCATGGAAGTTGAGGAACTGATATTTATATATCCCTGATTTCTTCTTTCTCCGTTAGGGTCTTCTGAGGACCACGAACCAATTTCAATGTTTAGTCCTTTGTTGTTCTTTCTTCTTCCTCCGGTGCTCCTTCATCTTTTCGCTGTCTCTCTTCTTTCTCTCTTCCGACCATTTTGAGCCTGTTTTCTTATATTGCCTTCCTTGGAGTCCTTCCATTCCCAATACCTTTTTTTTTTTAAATTTCTCTCTCTGGTGCATCTTCTTCTCTTAAATTGCTTTTTTCTAAATCTTTCTTTACTTCTTGAAACCAGGCTGTTGTCAATATACCTCTGATTTATTAATTTTAATATTTAAAATTAAGCTGTGTCCAATAATTCCTACACTTGTTATTTCCTCAAGAATCAAGTTCCACAGACCATTCAGGTCTGGTTGTTGTTCCTGGTACAGTGTTGTTGTGTATATAATGTGTTGCCACTTATCTTCTTTTGTATACAGCATTCTATTATCTGTGTTTTGAAGACGGGTTGGCAGTTACTTGAATTTCAGGATTCTTTGGAATGACAAGATCTGTTAGTCTATTTAGTATCAAGAAAGAGGAAACAGTACATTCACTGTGACCTGTCACATGAAACTAATGAATTCATTGTCTCCTCTTTACTTAATACATTAGTTATGTAGTTTGTAACCGATCATTCTTCATTTAGTCCGTTATCTGTGGCAGCTACAGAGGTCATCTCTTATTGTGGAAGCTCACTAGAAGGCAACCGATAACATAAAACAAACCGTGAGTGTGAGTTAAAATGTTACTCTTAATCTGTTACTTCTCTTTAGGAAAATCTCAAAATGAAAATCTATTCATGACTTGGCTGAAGCAAAATTACAGACCAGAAGCATAGGGAGAAGAAAGACATACACATAAATGCCTGGAAAGACACACACAATCTTAAGTTAGTAGCACCATAAGTATTGCAGAGTGTATTGAGATTTTGAGTACAGAGGTTCCGGCTTTTAATTTCCGGTTCTGCGAAGAAATTTAATTCTAGTCTGTGGGTTGAAATGGGATACACCTCGGGAGGTAGGCTTGATTACCACCTTAACCATCCTGGAAGTGGTTTTTTGAGGTTTCCCACTTCTTCTCCAAGTAAATGACAGGATGGTTTCTTACTTAAGGTTACAGCTACCTCCTTTCCAATCCTAGACTCAATTGTAAATACATACACTGTTATAGGTACCGCAATAACACAAGTTATTAGGGAAATTTATATACACCCAAGCACATTGGGCTTATGACCATGAAGTCAAAGCCCCTGAAATGAAACAACAAAATACATCAGCTTTTAAAAGTCTCATACTAATTGGTCTACTTGGCTAACAATTTTTGTGATTAATAGAAAAACGAAATCTTAAGGCCTGTATATAATTTTTTACATGCTATGTTATGGCAAATTATGAAGCTTTATTCCTTAGTGTTATCTAGCTATTTCTATGTTTAGGTTGCTCTTCAATCTGTCAAAATGTTAACCATTCCAAATTTAAATTTATTTCAGAATTGGTATACTCACAAAAAATAACTCTTATGTGTCGTCTCTTAAATAGTGTACCTTCTCTTCCTCTTTGAGACTATCCAGTTTCAGGTACACAAATTGTAGTAAGTGGTAGTAAAGCTTGTATGTCAGATTATATAATTTATTTAATTAGGGATAATAATGTCTACATTAAGAATTCCCTTAATAATTATATATATAAGCTTGCTGTACAATATACTCATATTTCTTGTAGTTACTACCTTGTGAATTTAAATCCTTGTGATTTGAGTCTTGGGTACGGGTACTGTTATTTTAATCCACATTCACTGTTACTGTCTTACTTGTTATTTAATTGCACATATGCCGACAAGCGGTAGAACCTCGGTAACCTGAACTTTAGGTAATGCTATACAAGTTCCATGGCTGTAGAAATACAAATACGAAGAAGCATCATGATGAAATGAAATTTTCTTCCTTTTTGTATCTTTCACGAAGTTCAAGAATGCTGTCTGTTAATGGGACATCACACCAAGGTGGCAAGATTTTAACCCTACAAGTGCCAATGCTATATTCTGTAGTGCCAGGTATTCATGCTGAAAATCTTACAGCCTTAGAATAATAATAATGTTTTTGGTTTTACGTCCCTTTTAACTACTCTGGATTTTAGAGATGCTACAGCCTTAGAAAACATTTTATAAAGCTGTTAATTATTTCACAAACAGATGGCATAACTGTCGAGAAAACATGCATCTACTAAGGATCTCAATAAGCGATCCTAGCGCCACAGGAAGGAGCAGTGAGCCACTTTTGGTGATCCTTAGCACTTCTTGGTTTGAAAAACATTGCTGCTACTACTACTACTACTACTACTACTACTACTACATAACACACCTTAGTTCCTATTACACGAGAGATTGTGCAGAAACAACAATACAATAATTACTGTGATGATTAACACCATTGTCAAACAATTGTGTTTACTGTAGACAAATACTAACATGTAATTAAGTGGATCGTGTTGGGCGTAATGAAAACTGAACAAACACAGGAAAGGAAGAAGAGTTCATAGTTCATTCAAAGTAGCTGGTAATAGTGGCATATAGATCTTATCTTCCATATACCCCCACAAAAAGAAATCTGGGAGATCTGGAAGGTCATGCCATAGGCACATATCCTCCATTACCAAAGTGCATCAATCCATCTCTGGGAGGATTATTCAAGCATTTTTCATTGAATACACTTTCTCACTATTTTTTGACCCTGCGTGGAATGTTCTCATTTATATGCTATAGTGTGCAAATAGTGTTGTGAATGGTGTAGTTTGCTGAGAACAACTGCTATTTAAGCGTCAATAAGAATGCACTTCTGATATCCTGAGTAAGGCAATGTAAAACTTCCCCTTGCCTCTTGAATGATTCGGTGTAGCACTGCTAGTCTGTCAGTACATTTTACAGTCCAAGAACTCTGTTATCTCACCATCAGGCACCACCAAGTCTGGAATGTCTTGACTAGTGTGCCATATATGACTTATCAGCAGCACAAATATTTGATGTACCATAGAGACTCAATGCTGCAAAACAAGGGAACAACAAAACGAAAATGACTTTCTCATATTTAGTGTCGATCAAGCATTACTTTTCAGAAAGTTTCAAGACCAATGGAGTGTAAGTGTGCAGAAAAATTCTTATACATTACATTCACTGTTCCCTTCGAAAAACATGAATGTGCGGATTTGGATTACTGAGGTTCTACCATAAAGTATCCTCTTGACTGTTACTCAGTGCAAAGTTACTGTTGCCTTCTAGCAGGTAGGCCTGGAATATATAAATACTTTAATTACGGCATAGAATAATATCCATGTTGTTGCGCCTGCAGGGATTTGTCTGTAAAGGTTGTTATATGCCAATTGTGAGTTACTGTATTTTAGTAACATACTAGGAATTAATATGTTTTGTGTAGTTGCTTTTCTATGATCAGTTCAGTTGTACTGAATGACTGTAGAATTGCTTCAAACTTTTCTGAGTATAGGAAAGTGCACTGTAATATCTATGTATATATTTCCACTCAATATTTTTTATAAGTAATGCTGTTACAGTTGTTTCTCTGGTGAGCTTACCTGCTACAGATACTTTCTGAAATGTGATAAAAAAAAGTGCCAACATTCCTAAAAGTTATTGCTGTAAGTCAGTGATGGTAACTGTATGAGACAAACCAGCCCCAGTCTTATAAAGGCTTCATATACTGTTTATCACAAATATACCTAGTAGTACAGTAGGCTAGCAATTTCATACAAAATTAAATAGATTGTTATGAAATTGATGCCTTTGTGTTTTGCATAATATCAACCAACATCCTATTAACAGGTTCATTTAAAACATAGGTTTTATAGATTAGTACTACCGCTCTCACTTATTGTGTCATTCTGATGCAGTTCTTGTTTACAGTTATTGAGAAGTGCACATCAACCTGCAATGTGATTTTCTTCTTATAAAGTTTGTGACTGGTGCTAGACTGACGTGGCCTATCAAATTTAAATTTAACCGGGGGGTCCCAAGCGTGATATTTCACCAATCGGTGCACAGATACGAATGTGCTATGTGACGGTGCTGGCCGCCCTCGTAGTGTGAGTCATAGCCTCCAGGCACAGAGACAGATTCCTTTTTTCTAACAAGGTCATACCAGGTTATAAGTTCACGGCAGCGCGTGAAACCAATCGGCACACAAATACTAACGTGCCATGTGACGATTCTGGCCACTCGCGTCGCGTAGCGTGAGTTATATCCCGAGGCACATGTAATCGATTGGTGCACAAATATGAATGTGCTATGTGGTGATTATGGCATGAAAGTGCATAAATCAATTTTTCATTTGAAAAGAAGGGTGCGACGAATGCCAGGAAATATGGTATGTATTTTCTTTCAGTGCAACCTATCCCTATGACATTTTGTCTCATGTATAAATGGTAGATATGCAAGTAACAGAAGAAAGCCTGTAATTTGTATCCATTGTGCATCACAGTCTCATGGTTACTATCACTGTATAAAGAGCTAATTGTTCCATTTTTATCAATGGGACATTTTCCCAATTGAAGGGTGTGAGGCAAGAACATGGTAACCTACAATTTTGTGATTTATGAAGCACCAATTTTATTGCTGCTAAATTCATACAGTATTAGTTAGAATGTCACTAACAAAAATGAAAATTGATGTAACTGCCATTCCTGTGGGACGATGAGGATTATGGCACCATTCAATGATGTGACAATGAGCTGTTCTCTGCATGGTGCAAGAAATTCTTAACATGTGGCTTATGATGCGATTGCCTCACGTTCTTCAGTTGGTAACATATCTGCTCATACTTTCCCTGGAAAGTCATGGAAATAATTTTTTCACTTATGTAACGACATGGCAAGCCAAGAGATAAAACTGGGGTGTAATCTAAATAGCCTGATATGACTTCTCTCCAGGTATTATAGCTGATGTATGATGAGGATATGTTAAGCTCCATTGTTTCTTTGAGTTGCTCACTGTTCTTCTCTGGCTGTCAAAGTGCTGCCTGTCTTCTGTGTGTTCTCGGAGAAGCCATTTGGAACACATCTTTACTAAGAGAGTCATTTCAGCAAATTTAATTGTGAACAGTACATTTGTCCATCATTTTCACTTAAAGAAATCTCATATTATGATTCTTCTGAATAATAAAAGTATTTGTAAACTGTGAGACTTTGCGGTGGTTTTCATTGACTCTGTGCTGAGGACCCGTGAAGTGGCACTTCATCTCAGTGTAACTTAACACACAATATTTGGATGTACTGAAAATGATGGTTCTGTTTCCTTGACAGTCAGAGAACTTTCAGTGCTTGCAAGTCCTAGAAATTCACTGTTCTTCGGCACAGTAAACTGTTTCCACCTTTGAACCATTTCCATTTCCTTCAATCCTTAGTTTTTTAAATTTTAGTATTAGCATTGAGTTCAGTCTGAATTTTCCATTTCGTTGTGATCAGTGTTGAAATGTACAGTGTGTATTTTTCTTCATAGTTTAGGAAAAGGCCAGTATCTTCATATTTGTTCCTTAAGACTTCATTTAGCATTAGTACAGTGGTACCGTAGTTTCTTTTAGATATACTACATAGACCTTTTAATCACAGAATAATTATGTGAAAAGAAAAGTGGAAGTGGTGAAACGGGCATAGTTTTAGCAAATGATCATCTTTAATGTGGAGACCGTCGTAAGAATACCTATTGCACATAAGATTGAAACATCAACCTTCCTATTATGAAACGGAGGGGGGAAGTGCTGCAACAATATAATGGCATCCAGACGATGATCACTTGCCCATCACATGACAGACACAAAGGTGTATGATAATATATGTATATATATACATACTGTTTCGTTCAGCACAGATTTGTGTTGAGTTAGGAGCTGTTAGCATTATTTCAAACTTAGGTGTGCTTAGTTTATATATACAATATATACTAGAACAAGAACTGGAAGAATTCTGAATGATTCAGGAAAGTATGGAGTGATTATTTGAAAGACTGAACGATGTGGATGCTGGGATTCAAAGATACATTCAAGCCAGATAGAAAGTATAAAGATCATGCTAGGCTGCAGAGTAACAACATCCATTGAATTTCTTACATTTCCTATCGGTGCGATACTGCACATAATGAAAACAAGAATGTAGCTATATTTCTGCTCTAGTTCTTCTACAATGGGGCATGTATGATACAACCGTGGCTTTAGAGATTAGTAGCTCCTAGAATGTTGTAGAATTTTAATATTCTCATTTTGTTAACTTCAAATTAAATGGTAAAACATTCACCTCAAAAGAAACTCACATGTTGAGAAGTGATTATTTCTATTAACCCTGCAATGCTCGTGCAGTATTTTACATCGTAGAAGGTCGCGTGGCGTCTGGGAGACGCCATTTCGTTTCAGAGGCATTTTCGTTAAACCAAGTTATGATTGATGATTTAAATTAATTTCAGGACATTTTGAAAAAATAATTAATCTTTTATATTTATATAAAAGCAACTAACGAAGCACATTTATAATTTATTGAATAAGATATTAATACCATCAAAGAATAATTCCCAGCATTCTTTAGGAGTCTTGGCTAGCTTCGCAACACCTTTCACACCAGGTAAATGTGTGACGATATTTTGTCAGAGGGTTCGAACATTTCTAGGAGGATTAGCCGTACGCCACTTAGAAACTGTATATTGCCCTACGAAACAATCACTATCACATTCATTTTCCCCTGGTTCATCACTACTGTCTACATCTTGTTCCGTGTCAGTACTTTCACTCCTGGATTCTAGAATATCTTCCTCCTTATCACTGTACATTGCACCTTCATCATCAACATCATCTTCCTCAAGCAAACTCTGCACAATCATTCTATCATCAAGACGATTAAGGTGGTTGTGTTTGGAGTTTCCCTGGAAGTGCAACTCGGCTTTTCTTCATTTCGCCTGTGAACTTTCCATTCCGCAAAATACACAGTCAAGTTAAGATTGGACGGAAGGGGGATTTGTGTTTCATACACCGCGCCATTCGCTGGAAGTGGAACTCGGCTTTCCTTCATTTCGCCTGTGAACTTTTTGTTCCGCAAAATACACAGTCAATTTAAGATTGGACGGAAGGGGGATTTGTGTTTCATGCACATCGCCATTCTTAAATTACGTCTGGCAAGAATTCGCTATAATTAATAGTCCAGTCAGTGATTTTAAGCCATCACGCCGAGATGTAATACGGATATAGGTATTGACATAAAAAAAAAGTGCTTATCATGTAACAATGAAACAGCAACAAATAATTTCTCGATTGTCACAATAGAAAGAAAGACTTCGTCCTCGGCTCCTTCAAACCGTTGCTCAAGAAGAACATCGTCTGAACCACGATCAGAAACAAGCTTATGACACCATCATATCTAGCATCACTAAGAAGGAAGGTAAGATATTTTTTCTCGATGCCCCTGGAGGCACAGGCAAAACGTTCTTGATTAATTTGTTGCTCGCCAAAGTGAGGTCTGGTGGTAATATTGCTCTTGCCGTCGCATCATCTGAAATTGCAGCCACTTTTGGAAGGGGGAAGAACAGCACATGCAACATTTAAACTTCCTTTGAAAGTCAGCAGTGATGATGGAAGTGTATGTAATATTTCAAAACAAAGTAACACTGCCAGTTTAATCCAAAATTGTTCTTTAGTTGTATAAGATGAGGCTACAATGTCGCACAAACCTTCCGTTGAAGCTGTAGACAGGACCTTGCGTGATCTAAGGAATCGGAACACACCTATGGGTGGCTGCACAGTTTGTTCGCCGGAGTTTTTTGTCAAATCTTACCAGTTGTTACCAGAGGAACGAGAGACGACGAAGTGAACGCTTCATTAAAAAGAAACTTACATCTGGCCGAATATAACAAAATTGGCACTCAAAACTAACACGAGAGAACTCTTATCTTCAGAAGATAATAGTCTGTTTGCTAATTTGTTACTTAGAGTCGGAAATGGAGATTTACCGGTCATTGACCGGAAAATTACCCTCGGCCACGATTTCTGTGTTTTAGTAAGCAGCATTCAGGAATTGATTGATAGCGTCTATCCTCAAATCCATTACCTATCTAACAAGTCGCATTCATGGTTTAAAGAAAGAGCAATATTATCGCCGACAAACGAACATGTTGTGAAAATTAATGACTTGGTGTTCTCCAAATTCACTGCCGAGGCTCAAGTATATTACTTAGTAGACGCAGTAGTCGATAGTGAAGAAGCTGTACCCTACAGAATACCTAAATTCTTTACTTCCTTCTGGCTTGCCACCACACAAGCTCATTTTAAAAGTGGGAGTGCCTATTATATTGCTACGTAGCTTACACCTACCAAAGTTATGCAATGGGACACGATTGGTAGTGAAAACTTTGAAAAACTGTTTCATTGAAGCAACTATCTTAACTAGCCGTGGTACAGAAGAAACGGTCATAGTACCCAGAATCCCTACAGATTTGCCTTATCATTTCAAACGAGTACAATTCCCAGTAAGAGTCTGCTTTGGTATTATTATTATTCTCGAGTCAGAAAACATCAAATAAAACACAGATACAAATACTATGACTACAAACATTATATAATATTTGACCAAAACTTGGCCACTTCCACTGCATTCTGTGATGCTTCATAAAGTTCATCTTCTGTGCAGGAGGTCGGGCACAGTCTACACTGAAGCATATGTTTCACAGTCTGATCTTCTCCACAGTCACACTGTATGTCATCTTCCTTAATGTAGCCCCACTTCACAAGATTGATCTTAGATCTGCCAACTCCTGATCTGAATCTATTCAAGGATTTCCATGTTACCCAATCTTGATCATCACCAGGAGGTAAAGTTTCGGCTATCCTCTTCCAGCCCAGGAGAGGAGATTTCTTAGCTTTCCATAATTCTAGCCTGGCTTTTTACATGTAGTCTTCAATTCTTTGGATGTTCTTAGGAAACTCTTCCTAGACTTCAGCCTCAGAGCATGTAGTTCATGCACATGTAGAGGATGGGTTGCTTCCTGGACAACTTTCTTCCTTTCCTTGTTTGCAGCTACTTCTCGTCGAATAGAGGGTGGTGCTATTCCTGCAAGCTGGTAGAGGCATTCTGTTGGTGTTGATATTAAGCATCCAGTTATAGTTCTACGCGTTTCATTGAGAGCTACGTCTACCTGTTTAGCATGAGTTGAGTTATACCAAAGCGGGCAGGCATACTCTGCAGCGGAATAACACAATGCCATTGCAGATGTTCGAATAGTGTCAGGTTGGCTACCCCATTGTGATCCGGCCAGTTTCCTCAGAAGATTATTCCTGGTGTGAACTTTAGACTTGGTGTTCAAACAGTGTTTCTTGTAGATAAGAGCTCTGTCCAGTGTCACTCCTAGAAATTTTGGGGTGTAACAGTGTTCCAGTTCAACTCCTGGCCATATTACCTTCAGTTTATGAAAGGCTTCCCTGTTTCTCAAGTGAAAGACACATACTTGTGTCTTGGAGGGATTTGGTTTCAGTTGATTTACGATATAAATATTTGGACAGATCCTTAAGGGCACTTGTTAGGTTGTTCTCCACTGATTCAAAATCCTTACACAGTGTAACAAGAGCAAGATCGTCA
The DNA here is from genome assembly GCA_946902985.2 of Meconema thalassinum. NCBI lineage: Eukaryota > Metazoa > Arthropoda > Insecta > Orthoptera > Tettigoniidae > Meconema > Meconema thalassinum. The sequence continues at coordinate 305,389,355 of OX336393.1, forward strand.
GCGTACAAGAAACTCCGGGTGTTGGGAGCTATCGGCTGGTCTTTTGTAGATTAATTGGAGGATTATCCATTTCGCAAGGTCCGTATTGACGTGTACAATGACAACTTGTATTAATTTGGCGGAGACCCCTTAACCCATTAAAATTGTCATGGTCTTTTGTATACATGTTGAACAGAAATGGAGCGAGACCACTTCCTTGGGGTAGGCCATTTTTCTGTAGTCTCCAACGGCTGCATTGCCCCTGGAAGTCCACAAAATATCTCCGATTCTGCAGGAGAGTAGCAATGAACCTGGTTAGGCTGGAGTTCTTAGTCAGCGTGTAGACCTTAGCAAATAGAAGCTGATAATTAACAGTGTCGTAGGCTGCCGATAAATCGACAAATGCCACTCCAGTTACCTTAGCTGCTTCGAAACCATCCTCTAAGAATTGCGTAAGGTTCAGCAACTGCCCAGTACAGCCTTTGCCGGGACGAAATCCAGCTTGTTCAGGTATGAGCAGAGGATCAATTACAGGTAAAAGGCGATTCAAAATCATTCGTTCTAGTAGTTTGTAGAGGTGACACAGTAGTGCAACTGGTCTGAAGTTCTTTGGACTGTCCCCTTCTTTGCCAGGTTTCAACAAAGCTATCACACGGCTCTTCCGCCATATCTTTGGAATTTGATAATTCTTCATGCAGTTATTGAAGAGCTGGAGTATCCAATCCTTTGTTTTTAAGCCGAAATGCTTAATTTGTTCTGTCCGAATGTATGACTATAAACAAAGCACAGGGTCAAACACTTAGGGAGACTGGAGTTGATCTCAGTGGAGAATGTTTTTCTCATGGACAGCTTTATGTGGCTCTATCGCGTGTTAGATCAAACCGAAATCTTTTCGTGTTCACTGCTGGAGGAAAAAGGACTAATGTCGTATACAAGGAAATCTTATAAGACCTCGGTTAAAAGTAGCCTATCACCTTGCATTCATAACTGTTCCTGGGCGAAGCCGGGGCGGGTTGCTAGTATTTAATAAAATACCATTTTAACACACAGAATAAAGGCATCTTTACAGGTTCTTATTTTGACCAAACAAATTCACTCCTAATGTGTTTTATGGAATTACATTTACAATTTTGATAATTTGAGATACCAAGTTAAATACCTTACTCATCACTGGACTTCTGACATGCCGGTTTACACTGGGAAAGATGGGCATGAAAAATATGCTTGTTGACAGGGTCACAGACCAAGATATGGGTCCCTAGCCTGAGACTGCTCAAAACTTGGGCACCAGAAGCCTTAGGCAAAATACTTAATGTAAACAGAATCATCTACATTTAATTTTGATGGTATACATTCCAAGTTGCCAAGTTGTACCTCTTGACTAATTTATCATGCAAAACTTTCATGACCTGTTTCGCCTCCAGATTCTAGCAGGAGCTTCATCATACGTATGACTCAGCGAGTCAGCAATTACGGTATGTTATCATTTCCATGAATGTGGCAAACTGTGAATTGAAATGCGAGTTGTGCAATGAAACCAGTAGTTCGAGGTTTGGCGAACACCAAACTCAGTGATTGGTTGTCAGTTTCCTTTATGATTGACCTAAACCTCCGTAGCTGATATTACATGACCAAGGAAGGAAATCTTAGGCTTGGCGAAAGATACCTTCGATAGTTTTACAGTGAGACAAGCAGACGTTAATCTTGGAGAGTACCCTATCGAACACAGTATATAAATGGATTAAACCTTCAGTACACTACAAATGAGTGTCATTCGTCTTCTGCTTTTACGGCCTCGTTAGACCATTTCAGTCAATCATTTCCTGGTCCTCTTCTTCGGTAAGTTTTCTTTCCGATGCCCAGTAGCTTTTCATTCGTTCTGATCTTTGGCGTTCCTCATCTGTAAATACCCTTTTTACAGTATGTTGTTTGTCTATTTTTGGTTGAAATCTTATTTTTATGTTTTTGAGTTTCTTTAAATGTCTTGTTTCGCAAGTCATCCAAGGTTATTTCTAGTTCTTTCAAATTTCCTTAATCCATCCTACTTGTTGCTTCATATTCCAGATTTTCTCTATAACTTTTCTAGGTAATCTGGTTTCTGGTGTCCTCATAATGTGACCAAAAATAAGAGATCCACTTCTTCAGTATAGTATCTGTGATGGGCTCCAGTTCTCTGTATACCACTTCATTTGGCACTATCCACCACTGTCCATCTTTCTGATATGTTTTATTTATATATGTTCTAGCTATTCTTTTCTCTACTTTTGGGATATATCAGTTGTTTTTTCTGAGAGACTTTAAAAAAAAAGTTTTGCTGCCTTATGTGGTTGAACCACCATCTTGTAATGTTTTAATTTGGTTGTGATCGATAGACATTTTTATTTTTTAGCCTACTTTCGAATTTTGCAAAAAATGAAAATAAACTTATGAGCTCAACACCGGGCCAAAAATTGTGTGTGTTTGTATGTGTGTTTGTGTACTCTGCATGTCTGTGCCCCCCCTATCAATTCAGACATGGTGAAACCAAATTGAACGAAATTTGGTACAGAGTTAGCACTAGCAAAGGGTACCTCAGTGTCATGTTTTATATCGCCGCCATCTTGACGGAAACGTAATGGTGGCCACCCAAATATTCAAAGCTCAAATCAAATTACGACCAACCTGATCCCTACCAAATATTGCAACAACATACTTTTCTGTGGGAAGCGTCTTTTGACCAAACTACAAGGTCATAAGCCCAATAGTATGCAGATGGCGGCCTTGTATGTGTGCAAATTGATTACCCCTATCAATTCAAATACGGTGGAACCGAATGGAACGAAATTTGGTACAGAGGTAGCAGTAGCAAAGGGCACCTCATTGTCATGTTTTATATCGCCGCCATCTTGACTGAAACGTAATGGCAGCCACCCAAATGTTCAAAGCTTAAATCAAATAACGACTAACCTAATCATCTGATCTCTACCAAATTTCACAACAATATACATTTATATGAGAAGCGTCTTTTTATCAAACTACAAGGTCATCAGCCCAATAGTTTGCAGATGGCAGCCATGTATGTGTGCAAATCGATTCCCCCTATCAATTCAAACACGGTAAAGCTGAATTGAGCAAAATTGGGTACATAGGTAGCACTAGCAAAGGGCCCCTCAGTATCATATTATTGTATATTGTCGCCATCTTGAAGGAATCGTAATGGCGGCCACCCAATTGTAAAAAGCTAAAATCAAATTACGACCATTCTAATCATCTGATCTCTAACAAATTTTGCAACAACATACTTTTCTGTGGGAAGCGTCTTTTGACCTAATTACAAGGTCATCGGCCTAATAGTTTCAAGGTGGTAGATGTAGAAGTCAAGCAAGTATTATAGCCTAACCGTAACTTACAATTACATAAGGCCTGGCCTCAACAATTCAGCTTATCGTACATAGGGAGGTTTAATCTGTCCTCAAAGAGGTGACCGGTAGGATATTAGCATATTATAATAGAATATGTAACCGTAGAAGTGACTAACAGGTCAGGCTTACCGTGACATATCGTTGTGGGCCCGTGCCGTCCTGATGTCAACATGGCCGCTATTTTTGCTCGTAAATACATATATTTCCGTAACTTCCTAAGTTTATATCCTTTTAGGAATGTACGGAACAAAATAATAAATATTTAGTATCAAATGGTTTATAGAACTGCCAGAAAACGCTAATGAAATCGTTGATTTCAACACAAAATATGATACAATTATACTAAACCCGTTGTTTATCAAGTAATATCGTAGGTCATCCATGGCGTAATGGTAAAGACTTGGGCTCTTAGTCTGGGGGTTTGCTGATCTAATCAATGCAGGTTCAAATTTCCTTACTTCGTTCTTTTTGGTATTTATTGATTTATAACTACTCGCACGTTATAATGTTAAGCATATATACTGTAGTGTGTATTTGCAATCGAAAATGCTATGAAATGAAAATCCACAGCCTGCTTCCAGTCTCCGACCGGGGCAGGAATGGAATGAATGAAGCCCCTATCTAGCGGCGAGGATATGAACTGTGCCGGCTGCCGAGGCCTGACGCACTCCTCTGGGGCAATGATTAAATGAATGACAGATGAAATGAAATGATAGTGGAGAGTGTTGCTGGAATGAAATTTTGACAGGGAAAACCGGAGTACCCGGAGAAAAACCTGTCTGCCTCCGTTTTGTCCAGCACAGATCTCACATGGAGTGACCGGGATTTGAACCACGGACCCAGTGGTGAGAGACCGGCGTGCTGCCGCCTAAGCCACGGAGGCTCGAAAATACTATATATTGTAATATTCATAAAACTTGCCACCTCAGGGTATAGGGGCAATATGCTTGCATTAAATGAATCCACACAGAGACACAATACACCGTCTTCTCAAAATACACAGTTCATTCAATATACAGTAGCAAGCTTCCATTTACCTGGATCTCTTGTACAGGGGGTTTTTATAGCATGGCAAGTTAGACCTGGCCTGTCATGGCGGAGTCTCGTCTAGGAGGGGAAGTAGTGGGATCACTAGGCGCAAATGCGATTTCCCCTCTTTGGTGCAACAACTGTTTGGGGCTGCTCGCTGCTCGTCGTGGTTATATTATGCAAGCCTAAAGTATCGAATAGGAGCATTCTCAGTGACATAGCATTGGTATTGGTGGTAATGAACTGAGAGCGCGCCCACTTCACACACTCCTGACAGCAAGCTTGTTGCCGTGCTTGTCAAAGAACAGAGCTGCTCAGTCGTGCTTCGCTTGCCTTGACAGCATCTGTACCGTGCCAAGGTGTTCGGAATAATGACTACTTGGCAACATCTAACCAGCGCGTGATGAAGTATGTGCTCACTGGTTGACAAAGAATCCAGGCAGGGGGATGACGTAATGCAACTGGACGCACATGCGCATCGGAAGGTTCAGATCTAACTTGTTCCCCAATACTATCATTAATATTCTTCTGCTCCTATCTTCTCTGGTTGCATTTTATTAAAAAGAATTTTCTACCTCAACATTCTTCAAAAAAAATCACATCTATTTTCCAAATCAGAACATTCATACCACAGCACATAACATCTCATTATCCACAACTAAAGAAAAAATAATAATCCTAGCACAGAGAGCATGGCAGCATCCATCTTGCATGAAACATCTTCTAACAGTCCATCCCCATGGCAACCATGCCATAAGATCGAGGCACCTATCAATCAGCCAAGGCCACTTAGTCACACTCTGGCTGACCACCATCAAAGAGTCTCAAAGCAGAGCACACAAGATTCTCCATGGCGGCCTACCAACCATGGTCAAGACTGGCAACCCGATAAAACAAAACAAACTAAAATACCTAAAGGAAACTAAAAGGAGTCTCTGTAACCTAGAAATGTTAGGTTACAATATATATATATATATATATATATATATATATACACACTTATTCCAGCAACACTCTCTACTATCATTTCATTTCATCTGTCATTCATTTAATCATTGCCCCAGGGGAGTGCGACAGACTTCGGCAGCCGGCACAGTTCATATCCTCGCCGCTAGATGGGGGCCTCATTCATTCCATTCCCTGACCCGGTCGGTTGACTGGAAGCAGGCTTTGGATTTTCATTTTTCATATATATATATACTTATAACACCACATATTTCAACACTCGAGTACAGCGATTAATATTCGTTGACCTTGATCCGCGGTAGAGTTTTTTGTTGTTGATTCTTTAGGGGTTTTGCGGCATCTAGGTCTTGTAGCCCCGTTTACTTAGGTGTGTGTAGAAGTAGTCTGATAACCTGTGTCACTGTGATTTCTATAGGCTTACTAGTGTGTGTACTTTTATAGGAGGAAAGATTTGGGTAGGAAGCTGTTGTTGTTTCATTTGAGATGCATGGACATCATGGTCATTTAGCCCTGTGTACTTGGGTGAGTGTTGAATTTTGTCTGATAACCTGTGTTATTGTGATGGCTGTATTAGTGTGTGTATATATAATTCAGGTGAGGATTCAATCAATCAACATTTAATATCCGTATTGCATGTTGTATTTCAATAAGCTACTACAACCAACATTGAATTATACTCCTTGAAAGGGACAAAGAGTTATAACTATACCCATGCATTTAGGAGAAAGTAGGCTATATGTTGTTTACTGAACATCTTGTTTATTTTTGTGTAGACCCTGTTAATTTTTGGGCTTTTATCATTTTATTGGTTCTTTCTCGCCATGCTGGTTTCTCATCCAAGTTGCAAGTTATCATTTCTCCTAAGCATTTAAATTGCTTCACTATTTTTACTTTCCTGTTATTTACTGTTATTTGATGGATTGCCAGTGGATTTGCTACTATTATCTCAGTCTTTTTGAATTATATCTAGAGTCCAATTATTTGTGCTATATTTTGTAGGCTTGTTATTTGTTCTGGCTTCTTGAATGTTATTAGCTAGTAACGTTAAATAGTCTGCGAAACCCAAGCAATTTAAGTTTATTTGGTATTTCTTGGTTCTAATTCTTATGTTTTTAGGATTTTCCTTGTACCATGCCCTCATCACGTATTCTAAGGCGCAATTGAAAAGTAAAGGTGTTAAACCATCTCTCTGTCTTAAACCTGTTTTAACCATAGATATTTCTCCTCTGAATTCTACTTTAGAGTCAATTTTAAGGTGATTATCTGTTCTGGACAGCTTTGCCAGAGCCTAAATCCACCTTGGTATTCTCCTAGTTCCAGTTCAAGTTGATCTTTACAACGATTATATAGAATTATTGAAAAGATTTTATATGTGATAAACAAAAATTACTCAATAGTCAGGATTTGTTTTTTCTCCTTTCTTGCATAATGGATGTATTAAAGCTGTTATCCAATATTCTGATAGTTCTTCTTTGTTCCAGATTTTATTAAGAATAAATACACACAATTTGTGCAAAATATAAATGTGAGGTACACTTCAGGTCGTGCAGAAATCGATGATCAATTTACAGTTTAAGATGGTAGCCATAGAGGTACAAAATGTCGAAGATCCTGGTTCGAGTCAGTCCATATTCTGTTCGTCATGGCTTCAGTTGGGTAGATCTCAATCCAGATATTCTTGGCCTTCGATGTCCTCTCATCCAGGATTTTCTTCCAGTTTGTTGTCAAGGACAGTATAAACTTGAGATGTAAGTCAACCATTAGAAATTGTTCACTGGCAAGTTCGTAAACAAGTTGGGAGCGGGTGTATTTTGATACTCCTAGGGCAGCCTTTAAGTATCGTGCTTGAACTTTTTCAAGTGATCTGAGATCGCCCAAGCTTAATGTATTCCAGACTATGCCTAGCCCATATGTTCCAGATTTTCACTACGCATTGGTATAGTGATATCTTTACTGGTTCTGCTGCACATTTCCACAGTTGTGCAAATGTTTGATCTCCACTTGCTTTGTAGTTTTTCAGCTCTTTCAAAGCTTTGTTTTTTATTTTTTATTTATTTATTACTATGGGCCAACTGGTCATTTTTGTCATTTAACATTAATGTTGGAGTTTCATACCTTTGTTTGTAGTTTGTCTGTTAAAAATTTTGTGAGTTTGTTTTCGTGCTAATTGTTTCGATCATCTGAAGTATTACCTTTTAACCCTTCTTATTGTTTCTTGAGTTATCTTTCTTTGTTGACTCTGATTCCTTAACCAGGCTTGGTGTCTATCTTCTACTGTTTAATCACACTCATCGTTCCACCATTGGGGCTACTTGTTCAGCTGTTGGTTTCAATTGGGGAACTATTTCCTCTTGATCATCTATTATTTTAATATTCCTAGTTCCTTCTTCGTATTCCTCATTAATTATCAGTTAATGAAGGCCGTAGGTTCTCTTCTTTTGGAGGTAGGATTTTTTCTTTGCAAATTTAATTTTTATCTTTATCATGTAATGATCTGATCCAGTATCTGTTCCTGTCAGCACTTTGCCATTGTAGACCTCCCTGTGGTAGTTCTTATCCATACAAACATGATCCAGTTGCTTTTCTCCTTTTTTCCAGTCAGGATGTTTCCAAGTTTTGAGTTTTTTTGGTCTTCACTTGAAGCGTGTTAATTTTGAGATCATATCATGGTTTCTGCAAAATTCCACCAGTCTTATGCCATTCTTCTTTGTGCTGGCCATTTTCCTATTACATCTGTATATCTTTTTATCCCTTCCTAACTGGGCATTTAAGTTTCCAATTAATTTTTTTATCATTAGTTTGCGGCATGGGCATTTAGTATGGTGTATGTTTTATTTGCAGCTTTTAGAGTTAGTGTTGAGAGCCTAAGAGATCATCATCAAATTCCAGCTCCAGTCGCCCGGGTGCTGTTAACGATCCCTCGCCACCTTTTCCTGTCCATGAATAGTTGGTCTTCATGGGTCCTTCTCCAGTCTAGCCCTTTGTCTTCAAGATCATCCTTGATTTGGTCCAACCATTTCTTCTTTGGTCTTCCTACTGGTCTTTTTCCTGGGTTAATCTTGTTGAAATAAGCTTTTGGTGTCCTCTCATCTCCCATTCTTTGAAGATGCCCATACCATCCTAATCGTTGCTTCTGCAAATATTTTGTAGCACTGATATCTATGCCAGCCTCTGTCCTGTTTGTTTCGTTCCTTACTTTGTCTCTCCTTGTCCTTTGAAGCATTGTTCTTATAAACTTCATTTCGGATGCCTGAATCCTACTTTCTTCTCTTCTGGACAGGGTGCATGTTTCTACTCCGTAAGTTAGAATTGGGATGTAGTATGTCTTAAACAGTACATGTTTACACTTCCTGGGCACTTTATTATCCCACAGTAATGTTCTAACTTCTGCATAGAAGGAGGCTGCATTACTAGTTCTATTTGTTACTTCACTGTTGTTGTTGTTATCCTTACACACTGTGCTACCAAGATATTTAAATTGATCAACAATTTGTAGAGGCTGATTATTCAGGTAAATGGTTGCATTAGACAGTCCTGTTGTCATCACTACTGTCTTACTTTGGCTTATTTTCAACCCATACTCTTTGAACAGCTTGTCCTATGAATCCAGTTTTTCTTGTACCTCTCTGGCACTTTCTCCCCAAATCATGACGTCATCTGCAAAGACAAGGGCATTTGTTTCATTACCCTGTTCTTCTTTTATCCTCTTCAGGATTATGTCCATCACTGTGATGAATAGTAATGGAGACAGTGAACTTCCTTGTTGGACTCCTTGTTTTGTTGTGAACCATCTGCTTTCCCCATTACCTATTCTTACACATGCCCTTGTGTTCTCATACAGCATTTTGATCTTGGTTATCAAGCCTTTTGGGACATTGTGCCTTTCTAAACATTCCCAAATTTTTGATCTTGCAATGCTCTCATAAGCTTTTTCTATATCTAGAAATACCATTACTAATTCTTTCCCTTTTTCAAGATGTTGCTTTGAATTCTGTTATGGACTCAAATATTTGGAGATTGACTACAAATCCTGTTCCGAATTGTGGATGTTGCTTCATTACTCTTTTGTGAGGTGTTCCCTTGTAAATTCTATATCCTTGTGATTCTATTGGTTCCTGAACAATGTTTCTCATTTCTTGAAGCCCAGTTATTAGAATCCCTTTGCGATCCATTTCGTCTGTCGAAATTTTGAGTTTCCCTAATTGTATGGTGGAATTTATATTGTGTGTTGCTATATAATTTATCTGTCCTGTCTTCAGTCTAAATTTTTATTTTCTGTCGGTCTTGGGTATTTTTAAATGTTCTGACTCATATAAAGTATCTTCCAGGTGACTGCCTACCGTATTCGAATGCAGTCTTCCTTGGCAATTGCAAGGCGGTGGAATATTCCTTAAAAGATTTCCTTCCATGTTTGACTTTCAAAGGTATCAACCTTGGAGCAAGCTCCGAGTTATAACTACAATTGTTAACCGTAGAGGTTATTGTGTGTTTGGTCCACGAGAGGTATTTTATTTCGCTCAAGTCCGCCACCTGGGACGCACTACGTTGGAGTATTACCTCTCCGCCTGCTACAACAGCATAGTTGGTTCGTGGAATGAGCGTCACATAATATATATTTTTCTGATTTTACTTGAAAATTCATGCTGAATACGGTATTATTATTTGGACATTCACTCGTTTGCATCTATATTTGTGACAGTGTCGAGGGAACCATATCTTAAGTCGGAAAATCTCGATTTTGGTTTATTTTTTAATTTGAGTAGGTAAATTTGGGATCAATTTCATGGTGACTGGAAGTCTCTGACTTAAAAATGGTAACTTTAAGTAACTTAAGTTTTAATACAAAATTTACTTAATTTCGAGGAAATTGATTGGAAATTTGGGTATAGTACTGTAATTTTAAAAAATCATTCTGAAACATCACACCGTCAGTATCCAATTAAGGATTATTGAGGATCAGGCTAACGGATGGTGATTGTATAGTACGGAAGGGATATCGTGACGCTTCAAGGTCGAGCAGCAGGGGGAGGACAGACAAGTTTCTAGCCACGTATTAAGGGTGGGGGGAGAAGCTTTCTCGGTGGCTTTACGTTCGCCGCGCTGTTAACTTCGCAAGTGTGTATGCTGTATACTCGCAAGTGCAACTAATTTGAATGTGGTTTAAATATTTGTCATGATACTTTTTAGAATTGTGTTATCCTGGAATATTTTTGTAATACCGTATATCTACTCTTTAGTCTGAAACATGGCAGAAAGATGGTTTGAAAATGTAGTTCTTGGTCCCGTTGCAATCCTTATACATCAAAAAGGTATACTGTATGATGGTGAAATACGTAAATTAATTCACTTATTTTATATCGGTTTGTATTTGTACAGGAAATTAAGATATGGTTCAACAGTTAGCCGCTCCGGTGAAAGCTGTACAGCGTTGCCGAGGTGGGCTCCATTACGCGTCATGGCGCACTTCGCTCGGAAGTGATGGGCTCCATATCAGCGACCCCGAGCCGAGAAAAAGTTACCTTACAAAAATGATGATAACTTTCGTTCTTGGACACACAAAATTTTAAAATTAATAAACCAGTTATACAACATTCCAATGTATATTGTGTTAAAATTTGGATTTGATCTGATGACGGGTTTGTGAGATAATAATTCTTAAATGTGACGCATGGTGGAAACACGCTAATAAACGGGCACTTTTTGTGTTTCAACTGCGATAAAAATATTAAAATATAAATTAAAAATTCCAAACCTACATGAACTAACGTAAATTAGAACGACGAAAATGATGTTATTGGATTTTATGTAGGTCTATTGGTCACTTCACAAACAACCTTCAAACTCAAGTGCACATAATAGTTTGGTCGACAGTAGAATAACAGACAAAATGAACTTGAAAACTTCGTATTAAGGCCCTAGAACCATTCATTTCCGTAGTAGCATAACTGTAAGAGTATTTTAATAAGTATATTGTTGACTGGCAATTCGGGCTGCATCACATCACCCCTACCAGTGTTCTGGTGCAGAATTGCGAAAATAGTTAAATCTTGCGCAGCTTATAAATTGCAGTCATGGGAGTAATTAGTGCAAAAAGATTTCTTAGGCCCCTTAAAGCAGTTATCATCATGAAAGTATTATGCCTCTGTATAAGTGCAATGGTTTTGGTTCAGTACATTCAGGTTATCAGCTGCAATTGGCGTTAGTGCTTTCAAATTTACCTAAATTTATTCCGAACCTTAACGTTGAGCGCTATGTGGCGATAAATTATACTATGGCTACCTCAGGAGCTCAGGACAGCCGAAGTTTTCCAAAGTGTTCTGATTATTTTCCTACGGCGCTATGCGACAAAAGACTACACTATTGGTCTCTACATTTCTAACATCCAATGAGATATAGGCCCTAGGCAGTGTCTTTTATTTCACTTACTCTTCTTTCTAATCATTTTTTTAATTCGTTTGTAAATTACATGTGTCAGTGCTGTAGTTAGTAAATAACTGTTTCCCTATTCATTATTATTATTATTATTACCATTATGGGAAAATTACCTGAATGATGTGTCAATTATACTGTACTACTTATCACCCCCACCACCACCACAAAAAGTTATATTTTTAAAATATTTTTTTCTGAAAACTAAATCCTCTCAAATGGAAACTAACATTATATTTCCTTCGGGAATATTTGAAACCAAATTGGATTACCAAGGTAAGGTTGAATGTTTTGTGAAAGGGAGTTTGACTCCTGTAGCACATTGGCATTACTCGTGACGTCAATACTACTTGTATTTTGTGTCTTGTAACGGCCTTCTCAGTATGTGCTAGCCACGTGTCTTGGTGAGGTGTACCATACCAACTGATGAGCCCAATGGTACACTGGGGCAAAACGCTGGCAATTATAATTTGAGCTAACCAGACCATTTTATCATATTATTTGATATTAAAATTGTGATACTATGGTTTTCTCCTATAATTGTTGCCGATTTTTCTAAGAGAATTTCTCTGTCTAGAAGATCAAACGCCTTAGTGTAATCTATAAATATTGTATAATATTTTCCTCTTGGAAATCGCAATGTCTGTTCTATTTCACTCACAAGGTTGCTAACTGCTTGTATGGTGCCTCGTTGTTTCCTGAATCCGTATTGCTGATCAGGAAGAAGATGATCATCATCATCATCTTGCACAGTTTCCAGCCACTGACCGGGTCTGTTTGGAACACAAGCCTCTCCAACGTCTTCTGTCTTCCCACCATCTCTCAGCCTCCACCCTTGTCCAGTCTTCTCCTCTCTTCTTCACGCTTTCTTCCACCCCCTTCAGCCACCTGTCTCTCGGTCTTCCTCTCGGTCTCTTTCCTTCCCACTTCGTCTCGTGTACCCTCCTGGGTATCCTCTTCTCATCCATTTGTTTTACATGTCCATACCATCTAAGTCTAGATCTCTCTATACCATCCTGTAATGGTACCTCCTTCATTAATTCTCTGGTCCTCGCATTTCTTATTCTGTCCATCTTTGTAGTTCCAATACTGCTTCTCAAGAACCTCATCTCACTGGCCTGTATTTTGCTCTTCTCCCTTCCTTTCATAACCCAGGTCTCCGAGGCATACGTCAGGATAGGGACATAGTACGTCTGATACATGATCTTTTTGCTGTTCTGAGGGACATCCTTGCTCCATAACATGCTTCTCACACTCCTCCGGAATGCTTCTGCCTGTCCCTCCCGCTCATTTATTTTTCTATCGTTTCTTCCATTATCTTGTCTCAGGCTTCCCAGATACTTGAAACTTTCCACTTTCTTCAGCTGTTCCCCACAAATTGTTATTCCCGTTGTGGTTCTTTCCTTCTTCCTTGTTGTGATCACCATCTCACTCTTATTTATGCTAAATTTCATCCCATATCCTTGTATTATTCCTTCCCACACGTCCAACTGTTCCTGTACCTCCTCCTCCTCCTTGTTTCCCCAAATCATCAAATCATCTGCAAACACCATTCCTTTCATCTTTCCTTCCCCAATTACTTATGCCATTATGTCATCCATCACCACAATGAAAAGTAACAGTGACAGTGCCCTTCCTTGTTTCAGGCCGTTTCTCTGTTCCAACCAGTCCGATCTCTCTCCTCCCACTTTCACACAGCTCACGCTTCCCTTGTACATCTCCTTTATCCTCCTTATAGATGATCTATTTCCTTAACTAGATGGTCCGTAATCACTCTCGTAAATATTTTGAAATCATTGTTTTCAACTGCAATACCTCTGTAGGAGTGTGGGTTGGATGCGTCGCCTTTCCCTTTATGTAATACTTTTATGACTGATTGTCTCCATGATTCAGGTATTTGGCCTGTGTTCAAACAATGATTAAAGAGATCTGTCCATACATCCAAAAGTAGGGTTGCAGTTCCTTTAATGTGCTCATTGAATATTTCGTTTGGAAGCCTTCTTATTCTTAGTTATTGCAATTGCACTTTTCATCTCTTGGGTTATTTGTATATGTTTTATTTGGGATTCCATTGTTGAGACATAGAGAACGTCTGGCGATAATTTCTTAGTGATTAGAATCTCCTCAAAATACCTTTTTCATGTGTCCATTTGAATGTCTGCGGTGGGAGTACTCCTTTTCTTTCTTAAATTCGACCAGCATATAGAATATGCAACTGAAAAATGCTCGAAACGTATTCCTGCTCTTTCTAAGTCTGCCAAAATAAATTGGGAACTTCGCCCTGATGTTATGAAAATTTTATATAGAGGAGCTATTCTGCCCATCCTGTCTTACGGAATACCATTATGGATACAATCAATAACAAAGTCGTATTGCGCTGAAATTAAGAAGAGTGCAATGACTATTAAACATTAAAATAGCTAGGGCCTACCGAACAACATCACAAGAGGCATTATGTGTCTTAACCGGATTAATTCCCATCATGATACAACTTGGAGAGATTGCCAGGTATTGTGACATAACAAAACGCACTGGAGAAATGGTAGTAGGAGAAGAGACATTGAAACATGATACCATGAATTGTTATAAACAGTGGTCGCATCAGGCTCAGCAGATTAAAATACAGGACAAAATTGATGACAAACACTACCCATTTCAAATCTATTCAAATGGCAGCAAAAGTGATGCAGGAGTTGGATCTGGAATAATTATGTACAGTCATTATGAATATCAATTCAAATTACATCAAACCTGTACCAATATCAAGCAGAACAATACTCCATACTGAAGGCCCTGGAGAAATTACAAGACATCAACTGCGTAAATAGAGCAAAGAAGGCAGCAATACTGATAGTAAAATAACCATGAACCTATTCAAAAACTATGGGAAAAGAAATCATCTAATTGAAGAGAGCAGAAGGAAGGAAGGAACTTCAAAATTGGGAAATACACTTCTCATGGATTAAGGCTCATGTCGGCACGGAAGGCAACAAAATAGCCGATCATCTGGCAAAGCAAGCAGCAGGCAGGACAGACCTAGAAGTGGCTTTCAATAAAATACCTGATAGTGTAATGAAAAGGGTATTGCGTGAGAGAAGTTTACAATTGTGGGAAGAAGAGTGGAGAGAAACTTCCAAAGGCTCCATGACAAAAAAATACTTTCCAAGTGTTGGAGCGAGACTTGCCTAAAAAATTCTCCTAAGCCATAATATGACGGTTATGATGACAGGACATAGAAAAATAGGGACCGATCTGTATAGGTTTAAAATCCAAGAGCATATGACATGCCATTGTGGCGAAGTATCGCAAAGTGTGGACCACATCCTATCATCATCATCTGTCTTCTACTCCAGTTGCCCGGGTGTAGTTTACGAGCGCCCTCCGCTTGCGTCTGTCCATGTATCATTCTTCTTTCAGGATTCTATCCCAGCTAACTCCCCTTGTTCCTATGTCCTCCTTCACCTGGTCTAGCCATCTCTTCCTTGGTCTTCCTACCGACCTTCTACCAACCACATCTGTGTGTAGTCTTTGTTTTGCTATCCTTCCCTCGTCCATTCGCTTGACATGGCCAAACCATCTCAAACGGGCCCTTGTCACTTTCTTTTTCAAATTGGGTACACTCCAGCTTCTTCCATAATTTTTTCATTTCTTACACTATCCCTCCTAGTTTTTTGGACCATTGTTCCTAGAAACTTCATTTCTGCAGCTTGTAGTTTGCTGTCTATCTGTCTGGTTGTTGTGCAGGTTTCTAGGCAATATGTTATTATGGGGGTAAAGTATGATTGAAAGAGCGTCTGTTTTGATCTCAAGGGGACTTGTTGGTAGAACTGGGTTGCTTTTTGGGTTTGGCTATTGATCTCATGCTGAATCCTGTTATTGCTTGAAATAATGCACCCAAGATTGTTAAACTGGTCTACTGTTTCAAGCTGTGTACCTTCAAGCCTTATTTCTCCTTTCTTGTTCTGTCTGTTGACTGACATCGCTACCATTTTTGATTTGTTTATTGTTAATCCGTGTGCTTTTAGACAGTTATTCCAGGTGGCCAACCTCTCCTGTACTTCTTTCTCTGTATTACCCCAAATTACTACATCATCTGCAAATACAAATGCACTGATTTCTGTGTTGTTATGCTTTATTCCTTTCATAACTTCGTCCATTACAGTGATAAAAAGTAATGGCGAGAGGGCACTGCCCTGTTGAACTCCTTTAGTTGTTTGGAACCAGTCAGAATTACCATTTCCTATCTGAACACAACTGTGGCAACCTTCGTAAAGCATTTTAACTTTCTGGATTAGCCCCGCGGGTACGTTTTTCTTTCTTAGGCATTCCCATATAGTCTTTCTTGGGACGTTATCAAATGCTTTTTCAAGATCTAAAAATACAAGTGTTAGGTCTCTACCCTTCTCCCAGTGCTTTTCTAGCAGCATTCTGAGGGAAAATATGAGATCTATAGTTGCACGGTGTTCTCTGAATCCATACTGCTCTTCCTGCAGTTGTGGTTCTATTATTTTCCTTAGCCTTTTCTCAAGTATTTTTTCAAATATTTTCAGGTCATGAGACAATAAAGTGATCCGTCTATAATTACCACATTTCTTTCGGCTTCCTTTTTTGAAGAGAGGTACTATTATTCCTTTTTTCCAATCATCTGGAACTTTTCCATCCTTCCATATTGCACCTATTACTCTATGAAGCCACTGTGTTCCTAGTGGACCAGCTGCTTTGATCATGTCCGCACTGACTTCATCAAATCCTGTCGAATTTTCTTTGGGCATACTATTAAGGACTGTTTCTACTTCCTTCCATGTTGGTGGATTCTCTTGATCAAGTTCATCATTACAGCCTAAACTGACCTTTGTGGTTCCATTGTTGGGGTCTACTCCTGTACTGCTGTATAATTTTTCGAAATAAGATTTCATGACCTTCCTTATTTCTGTCTCTTCCCTGACTATGTTGCCATCCTATATGAGTGTGAATTACTAAAACATGAAAGGGAAAAAATGAAGACAAATGTAATCAAATCAGGAGGCCACTGGCCTGCAAGGATGAATGAACTTGTTGATAAATATATCAAATTCTTTAACCTACTTGTGCACTGCATCAATTTTGATAAGCTGATCTAGGACATAAGTATGTAAAGATAGAAAACTGAAACATATTATATCTAGGCTAGACACACTACAATCAACCATGTAGATATAGGTTATTATAATGTAAAGTTATATCATACTTTCATATACGATCACCAATGCATGTAGTATTACTTCAATTGTAATGGAGCATGCAGGTATTAATATGATGTTAAAAAATATATTTCGATGAACTGGTCCTTGCTTGCTTTTTCAGCTGTCTGTTCTGCTTCCCTTTCTGTGTGTTGTTTTCTTTTTTCCTTAATGAGTTGTTTATATGTCGTCCTTATTTTTTAATATTCTTCCAGATCTTCTAATTTATTTTTACTTCTGATCTTCTGGAGTGCTTGCAAAGTTATTTTCTTTAATTGAAAGCATTCTTGATCAAACCATATTTTTGCCTTTCTTTCTCTGTATGCTTCACAGTATGGCATCATTTAATGTGGCAATTATTGATATGGTCATATTCATGGCAAATCTTATCACTTTTTTTCCCATTTATTATTTGATGTTGTATTATGCTCTATTTAGTTCATCATCTCACACTTTCAAGCTTTTAATTAATTAAACAACCTATTCACACATCATTTGGTTAATGTGGTAACCTTCCATAAGACCTTCTCTTACAATTCATTATTTCATTACATACCATCAAAGCTTCATTTTCAACTCATATAATTTGTTTCAACATTATTCATAATCTGCAAGTTTTACCCATCACGGAATTGCACATCGTGATCTAAAATAACTTACAAGTATTTAACAACTCGTATAATTTAAAATTCATGACATTGTCACACCTTAAAAATTCATCAATATTTGCCTAAAATTCCATCTTAATTAAATATGCATGTGATCTAATACACTGCCCTACTGACACTGACCTGACTCCAATAAATCACTAGAATTCCATAATAATTATCTCCTTGCCTCTGTGCTTATTTTCCATGTGCTACCTCATCATCTCTCAAAATATTGAATATAGGGAGTAGAAGCACGAGTATGAATTTGAATTTATTGGCAGTTCTCTATCAAATTAGAATATTAACATCATACTCCGAGCTATACGAGCATATAGAGAAACTATCTGATTGTGCGAGAAAAAAGAGAATAGCCTTTTCATGGCCGTATCACGAGATTACCTTCCACAAGACCAATCCTTTGCTCAGTTTCTGGCACAATAAGAAGGTTCGTACCACGTGGTTGACGGAAACTGAGAAGGATATTAACGAACTGGAAATATCAGATCTGCATGACAGACAGGCTGTGAGGCGTGCTTTGAAGGAAGTCAATGGTTTTCAGGTGAAACCTCGGAAAAAAGGTACCCCCTGGACTACTGAAAGAAAGGAGTTACACCGGCAGAAAATGCGGCAATACTGGGCGAAGATCAAGACCCTCCAGTTGAATAAACATGCAGAGGTGCCAACTATTACGGATTGTCCGTAATTATTACGGATTTCACCTCACGATTACGTCATTACGGTCAAAGAGGAAATTATTACGGAAAAGTGGCATTATCACGAGAAAAAAAAATCAATGAAGCAAATGGAATGTTACAGGGTGTCTACCGGTAACGAAAAAGTAGGTAATTTTACAAACAGGTAACGAAAGTAGCTAATTTTTATGTCTAGATAGTTGGAGGCAACGAAAGTTTTCCGAGGTTGGTTTAAATCATTTAAACTCGCGCCGCGAGGCTCACAGATTTCGATGGAGCAAGATTCACGCAAGCGGCGCCGATTGAGTAAGCTATTTCTCCGTGACCGACCTTAAGGAAATGCATACTGAAGATACATTGAGTGGTATAGCCTACATCGGTTCAACATATATTTTTTTCGGTTGTGTGAAATAGTTTTCTGTATTAGGAAACCTGACTTACCGCGAGACGTTTATTCGCGAAAACTTCCGAAACTCAATAGAAACCTTTCATTTCTGTTATTGACATCTAAATTTGGAGACTATCACAAATTGAAGTCCAGAAATAACGCGAAATAGTTTAATGTCACGATCTTGCAAAATGATACGGTTTCGAAAAAATCGCGATAAAGCTTCAAAATACATATATTTTAAAAATCTATCTGTCTCGAGAATTTGCGACATCCAATATGGTTAATTCGAAATTCCGTTATGTCGATTTTTCCTTCGAACTTTGGTTTCATCGGATAATCTAACCGGTTATCTCGAAAACTTGTACAATTCGTGATTCGAATTCGAAAGAAAATGTGCCCTCTTGTCGTATTATTCATGCAATTCTCTCCGAATAATTCGTAATATTCGATACCAACTTCGAACGTTCATCCTCCGAACTCACATGCTCAAGACGACCGGCTGACGGCACGACTTGCCTGCGGGAATCTCGTCAAATGGACCGAGATCGACGCCAGTTGCGTAAAATCATAAATCCCGTGCCCAATCGCGAACTTGTGACCACGAAGACTGCGGGGCATCCATCACGAAACATCTCCCTACTCGCCACTTTCCCATGACCACATACTAAAAATCGTACGGGGAGCGAGAAGTGCGTTTACCCACTTAGAAATGACAGTCTACGTAGCATCGCGATACTCATTTCTCCCAACCACAGCATAGGGACAGCGGGAATCACGGCGCCGGCCATACAGCATGTCCATAACTACTCGTTAATTCTAACCATGCCCAACCTCGAGATTGCCTCCGCCATTCTGCCAGGACAGATAGACAGGCAAGACAGTCGTTGAACGGCCGGGTGCGGCGCCGAATGCATATTATCGCGTTCTCAGTGACCAACCGCAAGGACATCGTGATTCTCGTATAACGGCCGAAAGTGGCAGCGATTGCGGTACGTCGCGATATTTCTCTGCATTCGATGACGAGAACAACTGGATTCTTGTCAAATGTACAGCTAGCGGTGATGATTGCGTAATTATGCTATATTTTCCCGTGCTCACCTCAAGAGCTCTGGAAATCTCGTCGATCGACTAAAGGACGAAGGTGACACCAATTATGTAAATCGCGATTTTTCTCCATGTTCTATCGTGAAAACTACGGGAATCTCGTCAAACGGCTGAGACCAGCGCCGATCGTATAACATCTCAATATTATTTCTCTTAGAATGAAGGTTTCCTATTCATCTCTTGATTATTTTGTTCAAAGATTCCCAAGTTTGGTCAAGGGAAGTGAACTTGACAAACCTGAAGAGGAATTTGCTGTTTATCAGTTTGATACTTTCCCTGAATATATTATACAAGGACCTAGAATTGATGTAAACTGGGGGCAACATTACTGAGCTTAAAAACGAAAGTGGAGAGTTCAAGTATAAAACCTTAAGTAATGTGGTATTTACAATATTATGTGTACCTCACAGTAACCCTCCCACAGAATGAATTTTCAGTGTTGTTAGGAAAATTCAGACAGAATTCAGACCCACATTAAGCACATCTACACTGGAATCGCTTATGATTTAGAAGTCGAAAATGTCATGAAAGGGGGTGGGGGGGAAAGTATGTTACAAGAAAACTTTCACAGAAAAGCAGCTACTGGGGGCAAAACAAGCTACAAGGATTTTTTTTTCATCACAGAACTAGCAGGCAATGTGCAAATTTTATTTTGTAATATGAAATTCTTTACTATAGGTTGTTTCCGGGTAGAGCAAAGGTGGTGTCATTATCGAGAAGGGAGAAGCGCATGCTTTGGATTTGACGTGAACAATTTTGAGGGGGGAGGGGGGGGGGGGGTGCGCGCAATATAAGGGATTACTGATAACCCACTTCAAAGGTTGGCACCTCTGAACATGGTCCTAAGTAGGCCAATTCAAGAGAAGAAGAATGTCATACTCTTGCTTCTACTCCCTATATTCAAAACTCAGGTTTAATAAAGAAGAAAAATTGTCAATACTTTAACACTACTTACAGGTGAAATACCGTACCTTTGCTGTACCTTCTGCTAAACGTGAATTAGCCATCCTTGGTAATTGTGGGTAGTCCTGGCGTCGATCCACATGGAAATCGCCTTTCCAAACGTTGTTCAACTCGTGACTTTGCAACCATGGTCTCAAGTTGATTTAGTTCTCCATCGTGGTAAAAGTAGTTGTCATCACATGTCATCACATTGAAATAATATTTCAAATATGCCACTCGCATACATGGATCCTTCACTTTATAGAATTCTTATACTGTGCCATGTTTTACCATTAGAGACAGTCGAACACACATCTGCCATGTATAACGGCTGGACAAGAATACTATTTATGAACAAATAGACAATTTGTAGTTGTTAGTTGCTTCCTTCTTCCTGTGGTCAGCCAAGCAGAACATCAGAATCCAGTCATACTTCCATTTCTCCCTTATAATCTTCTAGAACACTCAAAATGTCTGTGTTAGAAATGTGGTTTTAAAATCTCTCCAGTACTGGTCTGTTCAGGTGTTATGATTGATATTAAGGCGGTTTCCACACCAAAGATGAACTCGGCGCCCTGTGCACTGATGAGACGAGCTTTCACAAGGGTGTGTTTAAGCTCTGAAAGTACTTACTCAATGATGGGTTAGAAATCACGGTTCGAAATGATAGGTAGTGCTAGTGATGATTTTGGCCAACTGGGTCGGTCGTGAGCCTCTCTTCTTCATTTTTCCGATGGCGACCTAGGAAGGGGCGAGTCAAATTCCTGATAATAGACCTGCACAACAAAGATGCACACTGATAAAAACCAGCCTGCTGGTCTTTGAGCCACACGTGCCACTTGCATGTTTGGTGTGTAAGCTCCCGTTTGATTACATGGTCCAGTGTTTTAAGTAGTATTCCACCTGCGACATGCCTCTTCAGTGTGAAAACTGCCTTACAGTCAGCGAGCGATGCAACGTGTCATGTGCTAAGTCGAAGAGCTCCATACTCGGAAGATAAACCAGTCGTTGTCTTTTCAAGTTCCATTACGTCAGAGCACTCCGAGTTTGTCCTTGCTTCATGACTCGGGCGGTCACAGTACGCCCAACTCCCTCTCGATCTCCCTGAATATAACTTAATCATCTGTAATTAGTCTAAGTTTACATGTTAACCTTTATTGTATATCACATCCAGTACATATAAAATAGCAGTGACCCCAATTTACTACCCTGTAGGCCTCCCCCCTCCTCCTCGCCATGCCTTGGTCATATATAGACCCTCTTACCCTTACCAATTGTGCTTCATATGAATGACTCTCCCTGAAACCAAATTGTCTCTCATCCAGTCACACTATACATCTTAAGCAAACTCTTATATATTTATCCAACAAGCCATCAATAATCTTGCATATCATTCAGGTTAGGTTAACCGACTTGTAGTTACCACTTTTCCCTCTCTCCCCTTTTCCTTTAAAACAGGTAATACTAATGCTACCTTCCGTTCTTCTGGTACCACCCCATTATTGATTCAATAATCAAATAGAAAAAGATTTCACAGTGCTCCAATCCATAACCTTCAACTAATACCTGATTATTCCATCTATCCCAACAGCTTTTCTAATGCCAAGTGCCCTTATAGCCCTCTAGATTTTATTTGTGTTACATAATTTCTTACTCTCCTCCCCTCCCCTTGAATCCCAACAACTCTGCTAAACACCCTATTGATTCGATTGTACTTCGTTCCCTTGAATACGAGTTTACAGAGAGAATAAATTCGCGTAAATCGGCATGAGAGCAGCATCTATCATACATCATTCCAGCAAATGCAAGTCTGTAATCCCCCTTTTATCTAGAAAAGTATATGAAAGAATGTAATTCATTCATTTAAAAATATATTCCAGGTTAATAGATATGAGTAGATAAGTGCTAAGCACTGCCCAATTTAATTGGGCACGTTATCATGTTGTGCATCTGAGAAGCAATTTTTTCACTAAAGGAAAATAGATTTTCGTCAATTGCATGAGAGTGACGCTGCCATTGTTCTCGTAAATTCAAGTTGAAAAGGAGAATCAAATTAGTTAGTTTGTTAGTTATTGTTGTTTTAAGGGGTGGAACTATGAGGTCATCTGCCCCTAAAGAGCTTCAGATTCTCGTCAATTGTGTGAGAATGGCATCGACCATACATCATTCTCAGAAATGTGAGTCTGTAGGAAAAACTAGATTCTCGTAAATTGGCATTGGAGCAACGCCAGCAGAACATCATTCCTGCGAATTCAGATCCATATGAAAATTGAGATTCTTATCAATTGACCTCATTTATTTTGCAGGTTAAATAAGTATTGAGCTTGATACCACAAAAAGAAATAATCATGACCAAGTACTTCGATACCGGCAAGTATTGTAGGTATCGATGTCCCATCCCCAGTTAAACGTTTTGAAAATTGTTATTAGTTTAAAAAGATGGATCGCTAATGTTTCACAAATATAGCAACAGAAGTAACAATTTAAAACTTGCATCATCCTATTGAAGGCCCAAACGTTCTTGTCACTGTTTTGGGTTGGGTTCACAGACTTCACAAGACTTTTGCACACACAGGTGGTGCTACATACCTTCATTTAGCAGAAATATTCCATTTCAACTGTTTTGCCAGTGGCTAGAGTTATACATTGTAGTAAAAATTATACTGTTTCCTGTGAGTCTCAATTGAATGGAGAGGCACAGGAATCATGGATCTCAAGAATTACATCCTATTGAATAGTAGTAATACAAACAAAATCTTTGGCACAGCATTCTTTGTCGCCAGATTGTAATGAATTTTGAACCTACTGCATTAGCGACAGAGTGAGTTAGTTATTGTTGTCTTAAGGGGTGGAACAGCGAGGTCATCTGCCTCTATTAGCAGTGATAGAATATATAAGGTGAAGATTTGAGGAAAAATTTTCAGAGGTACTTTAATTTGTATAACTGCATCCACATAAGAAAGTGATGATAAATTAATAGAGCAGTTTTTTGAGAAAAACTACCAGTCATCTACACTGGCCGACAAAAGAATTGACACATCAGGAACAAACTATTAGTTTGCCGCACGCTTCATCATACCATTATATCTCAGACCGAGAGTCATATGATTGGGGTCAACTCTTGTTCTCTTCCGACCCCGACGGTATTAGGTTATCCGAGGCCTAGGGAGTCTCTTCCTTTCCCGCCTTAATTGGCCCTTGTGTCATCTTTTCTGATACCCTCCTTCTGCGAGGGGTCAGCCTTCTTTTTCTCTTCCTTTTACCTCCTGCCTTGTGCTCTAGGCCCTTAAGGAGGCCGGGTGTATGTAGCCCCACCACTTCTGGTGCACCCTAGATAATGCTACACCCTCAGGGGCTCACGGCTGGTGAGTTCGGGAGTTGGCGACCCCGAGGGATTCCTGAGCTGGGTCCGTTTCCCTTTTTGTCCCTTACCTTTGGGGCGGACCCTCTCCTCTTTCACTTTCCTATCTGCCTTTCGTGGCTCTCCTTCCTTCCAAGTCCCTCAATCCGCTTTCTTCGAGGGTTGAGGGCATTTCTTTTCCTCCTGTCCTTTCTTTGCCTTATTCTCCTTTAGTTTTCCATTTCTTCTTCTAGTATGTAGGTTAGTAGTTTTAGTTTTAAGTTCGCTTCTCATTTTCATCCTTCACGATCGCCCAAACCATCAGGGGCCGATAACCTAGATGTTAGGCCCCTTAAAACAACAATTATCATCATCATCATCATCATCATATGATTGGTGCAGGAACATGATTAGTTAAACATTCTTGTAACCAGAAGTCGTGAACGTGTCCCCATCAAAGGGTTATAAAAGGGCTCGCAAAAGCTGCTCAAACGTAGTGGACTGTTGTTCTCAGTTGTGTAAGCCTAGTCAACCATTGGAAATGCCTTCACAATTAATAGAGCTGATGAAGGGATGGGAGGGATGCATTATTGGGCTGCTCCACTAGGCTGGATGGTTGTATCGGCGAATTGTCCTTCAGCTGGGCTGTTCAGGCATGTTGGAACCAGTGTATGCTTGAGAGCACACACGAATGGCAACAGGGTTCAAGACACACTCGATGGACCTCCAGGAGAGACGATTGTCAGATCTTCCAAGAAACACATGCAGATCAAACTGCTTTGGCCCCTGTGTCGGCCTGCATAATTTCTAGGTGCTTGGCTATAAGGAATTTTGGCCTCATGGCACCCATTACATGTCTTGCTATTGACACCTGCCTACCATTGCTTCGATTTGCAGTGGTAACAGACTGAGAAACCTGGACTGTTACAGACTGGAACCGGAATGTCTTTAGTGATGAATCCAGGTTCCCTTTGTGTCCCAACAGTGGCCATGTTCATGTCTGGAGACCTTGTGGTGTCCACCTCAATCTGGCATTTTCTGTGGGGCATCAAACTCCTCCCGCTGCTGGTGGGATGGCTAGGGGGCCGTTACGTAAGATAGCCAATCACCTCTAGTAATGTTATGTGAGTCAATAATGGTGTAGGATTTCTTTCGATCACATGTCTTGCTACCCATGGCAGGGCGTCCAAGCGGTCTATTTCAGCAGGATAACGCCCAACCACACTCGGCGAGGGTGACACAGGATTGCCTCCGCAATATCGGTACAGTGCCATGGCCCACTCGATCCCCAGATTTGTCACCAATCAAACATGTCTGGGTCCAACTGCGGGAGCCAAGGAGTGCACAAGATCTTGAGAACCAGTAGTGGTAAATATGGACAGGTAGGCTGTAGGATATCATATAAACCCTGTATACCTCCATGCCTGCCCATATTGCAGCCTATATCCAAGCCATAGGTGGATGATAGGGTACTAGAGCCTCCATGCAGTGTTCCGCGATACAAGTGTTAGTTTTCATTAAAGCATGTAGGATTTTCTTAGTGAAATGTCATGTTCTGTGGTACGGATTCTACAAAAAGGAGGACCCATAGCTAATGATTGCAAGATTGAAAGTCACGTAAAGCTACAAGCTTCCTTCAAGTGTTAGTTTGCTGTGATATACCGGGTGGTCCGCCAGCCCCTTGTGATCCAGTTTTATGCATCCCGTCACATGTACTATAATTCTGAAAGACATCGGCCCCTCTCCCTAAACTGGGGTAATATAACGAGATGTGTGTTTACAGGCTAGACGACGGCAGGAATCGTGAGCGCCACTATTAATTCAGTATGGGTACCTCGAATGAACCCATAAAACGAAAACAGATACACAGAACACATACTTGAAAACAGGAGATGCGCGCACAGACCGAGAGCAGGTATTGGAGAGCCTGGGAAGTGCGCGCTGCAGGTAAGTGTCGCAGTAGCTCACATGGCAAGCGCTTGGTAGGAACCTGGTAGTTTCGCCCCTTAAAATAACTAACTGACTTGGTAGGATGTGCAATAGTTGGCAGTGCTCAAGGGTTCGAAGGTTCAACTCCCATGCTTTTTTGTTTATTATTTTTTTATTTTTCATGCAGTTGCCTGGGATGTGGCAAGGTGGTAACTTAATAGTTTTTCACAGACTGATTTGTTTATGTGGCCTTGAAAAAGGCTGTTGGTGTGAAGGTGGGTTGGTAGAGGCTAGGAAACATGTGGCAGGTTTTCAGTTATCCACGGCGTTTAACGCAGCACCTGCTCGAAGTGACAACCTCCGTGTTCGATACAATGCTGCACGCGATGTTGAAAGGACCGTCTGGCTCGTTGCAACATCTTCGGCAAAATGGATCGGCATGCCTCGGTGATAAGCTGACTAAGTTGACCAGGACTGGCCGGCACCTGTGCCTACACCAGTTGTTTTACATGGCCCCCACAGAAAAACATCCAGGGGTGTAAGATCGGGCGATCTGGCGGGCCAGGGGACAGGTCCTCCCTAGTCCTATTCATTTATCATGGAGATGGTTCCAGACGACCACTGCCGCGTGCGTTGGAGCGGTCAAGGAGTGGCACATAGTGGTGCTCACGATTCCTGCTGTCTTCTAGCCCGTAAACACACATCTCGTTATATTACCGCATTTTAGGGACAGGGACCGATGTCTTTCAGAATTGTAGTACATGTGACGGAATGCATAAAACTAGATCGCAAGGGGCTGGTGGACCACCCGGTATATTGTAATAATTTACGTCCATCAACTTTACAATCAAAGTCTATTTCATGCAATTCCTTCTCGATGAGTTTTTTTTTTTTGACGGTTAGCGTATATGATTTCATTTTGATATACATGTGTGTGTTTGAGTCTTCAGTCTTTTGACTGGTTTTATGCAGCTTGTCCATGCCTTCCTGTTCTGAGCTAATCGTTTCATCTCTATATAGCTACCATATCCTACATATGAGGCAATCTGCTTAACATATTCTAACCTTGGTCTACCCCTACAGTTCTTATCCTCGACCCTTCCTTCCATAACTAAGTTTGCTATTCCTGGGTGGGTTAGTATGTGTCAAACCAACCTATCCCTTTTCTTCATTAGCGGTTGCCAGAAGCATCTCTCCTCTCCCACTCGTCTTAATACCTCTGATCTTGATCCTGTAACACCACATTTCAAATGCTTATATTCTCCTCTTTTCTGCTGCACCAACAGTCTCAAGTTTCACTTAAATATAGAGCCACACTCACTCCAGACATAGGCTTTCAAAAATTACTTCCTAATACCTAAATCTATCATCGATGCCAACAGATTCCTTTTCTGTAGAAATGCTTTCCTTGCCTGAGCCAACCTACTTTTATATCCTCTTTGCTTCGTCCATCACTGGTATTATACTTCCTAAGTAACAGAAGTCCCCCACTTCCTTTAGCTTTTCACCCACTAGGGGTTTCCGGTTTATTTTGGCTGCATTCCATTATTTTTGTTTTACATTCATTGATTTTCATCATGAATTTTTCTCTAATTTCCTTCATTGCTTGTTCAATATATAGGTTGAAAAGTACGGGTGATAAGTTGCAGCCTTGCCGTCCACCTTTCTGAATACCAGCGTCACACTCATGTCCTTCGGCTTGAACAACTGCCTTCTGGTTTCTGTATAGATTGCAGATCACCCTCCTATCCCTATATTTTATTCCAATCCTTTCAAACAACTTGCTCCAATCAACGTTATCAAAAGCCTTTTCTAAGTCCACTAATTCCACGAACATTCTCTTATCTTTCCTTATTGTACCTTCCTAGATCACTAAGACTTAACAGCTTCCCCTGTTCCTAAGTTTCTCCTGAAACCAAATTGCAAATTGGTCTTCACCCAACTCCGTTTCTGTCTTTCCATCCTCTTGTAAATTATTCTAGTCAGGATCTTTGAAGCATGAGTGATCAAGCTGATTGTATGGTAATCTTCACATCTGTCAGTTCCTGCTTTCTTTGGTATAGGGATGATAAATCCTACATACATATCAAGTTAAATAACCTGGACAGACCTTAATCACCTATGCAGCATAGCAACTCAGTCGGTATACCATCTATGCCTGGTGATTTGTTCCTGCTTAAGTCTTCCAGTGCTCTATCAAATTCTGATCTCAATATTAAATCTCCTTTCTCATCCTCATCAATTTCCTCAATCTACTTACTTTTATACAAATGCTCTACGTAAGCTTTCCATTTCTCAACTTCTTCCCTATCTGTTAGAGGTTTTCCATCCGTGTCCTTAATATTGCAACATTTAGTTTTCCTTTCCATTAAAGTACCGGTACTCTTAATTCTTCGATTAGCTGTATCTTCTTTTCCTACTTTCATACAATTTTCTATACCTTCACATTTTCTCTTACAACCATTCTTCTTTCCCTTCATTGCACTTCTTGTTTACCTCATTTCTCAGATGTCTATTTTGCTTTCCCCCTTTCATCTCTTGCATTCTTGTGCTTCCACCTTTCGTCAATTAATTGTAGTATATCCTGAGTTATCCACGGTTTTCTACCTATTCTTTAGTTTCTTCTGCAGATTTTGTTATTTCATTCTTCTAAAATGCTCATTCCTTTGCAATTGAAGTTTGTTCAGGGTTTTTCATCAGTCGTTCCTTTATACTCTTCTTGAATATTTCGTTCACGTCTTTCTCTTTTAGTCTGTTCTATTGCCCACCTTCTTGGCTTTTGACTTTTCTTCATTTTCTTCAACTTTAATCTGCATTTCATTACAACCAGATTGTGGTCAGAAATTATGTCAGCTCCAGGATGTGTTTTGCAATCCTAAATCTCTGTTTGTCCATTGTGCCGCCTATATAGTCGACACACAACTTGACCCCCGCCCTCTTCCCGGCGCCCCTGTTTTCTGGACTCAATCAGTGAAGAAATAAACAAAGTTCATTATTCATATATTTGAAATTCCCACAGACTTCCCCTTCCAGCAAAATAGAGACTTAATGGCGTAGTAAGTTTTGGGCTTGAAATGAACTGTATCAGCCAAATTAAAAACCTTCGTCCGCCGGAACAACTACCCTTTTATTAAACACCCTGTAGTGGTAGTCGAGATCATTCTGGGCTATTCTAGAAACTGCAAATTTCCGCCTCTTGTAAAATTCTGTTCCGGAGATAAAGTCTCCCATTCGGATCTCTGGGTGGGGAGTACTCAAAAGTCAGTTGACATCACAGAAGTAACAAAGAGGAAATCTGACGTTCTAGGGATTGGAGCGTGTAATGTTAGAAGTCTGATTGCCAATGAAAGGTTAAAAAATTTAGAAAGGGAAATGGATAGGTTGAGGCAGGAAGAACAGGAATTTTGGTCAGGAGACTATAGGATCATTAGCACTAAATCAAACAACAACCACGTGGGGGTAGGCCTCATATCGACTAGGAAACTTGGACAGCGAGTGGAATATTATGAGCAATATAGTGAACGGATATTTGTAGCTAAAATCAAAATAAAACCTACGTGAACCACAGTAGTACAAGTCTATATGCCTACCAGTCAAGCTGATGATGAAGATGTTGGAAAGGTCTACGAAGAATTAGATGAAATTCTGAGGTATGTTAAGGGTGACGAAAATGTTATAGTAATGGGAGACTAATGCTATGGTAGGAAAAGGAAAAGAAGCGAGATACAGGGTGTTACCAAATCAACTTCATTATGGACAAACAGAGATTTAGAAACCAGATTTTGAATTGCATAGAGGTGAATATCCCCGGGAAGAACACTACTACGACTATAGTTTTCCGTTGCTTTCAGCCGAGCAGCAGAACGCAGCGTAGCCATTAGCTGGCTAATGTTATCAATGTCTTCACTGTCTATAGGACAAGTAAAGAATTGATTCATTCTGAAAGGCTGCTACTCCCCTTCAGAGTAAACCTGAAAAAAACTACATGAGATTAATAATTTCTCTTGGATTGTAGTTAGCTGTTGTTGTTCTAAGGGGATGGAATAGCAAGGTCATCTGCCCTTCTTAACACAGAAATTATACAAATTTAGAATTGAATTAAAATTTAGTATGTAGTCTATGCCTAGATATGAAAAATGCCTAAAATTAATAAAACAAAAAAATTAACAAGTTCTAATAATACCTTGATATTCATTCACAGTCATATAAATCCAATTGTTGAAAATTCAATAATAACAATTATGAACAAGCCCAGCATCACATTGCACCAACTGTTCATTGACTTTAAACAGGATTACAATTCTGGTTTGAGGTCTTGGATGTAGGTCATATTGCTGGAGCTTGAATTTGTTAGACAGCTTAAGGTGACAGTGGGAAAAACTAAGTCTTAAGTAAAAGTGCAAGGAATAATCTCATATTCTTTAAAGTAAATGTGCAGCCAACATAATTCTCCAGCATGACAAGAAAAGGTCATGGATACTAGGGTCATATGTTCATGTATTTATTTTCATTCAAATAGGAAGGCAAAAAGATTTTTAACCCTGAAACAGTACGTACCCTTTTTCTCCAGAAACAGTAATGATATCCTGGGGCTCTGAGTGCCCCACGACAGAAACACAACTCTGATGCATTAAAATTATGTATTACTAATAACTGCAAGTACAAATTAGTAAAATCAACCCTGTAGCACAGAATACTTAAACTATTAAGGCTATAAAATGAAAATAACTGTGTGAATGTCAAAGAAAACAAAAATATTAGCAATACCGGTATTTCATTGTTTTTGTAGACATTCTTTCTTTGGTCATCATCATAATCACCATTTTCACTTCTCACATTCACGACAAAACACCAATATATGATGTTAACACACAAACTTCTTGCATTCTGAGCTTACCACAGGGGTCTTGGTGTTCTTGGATCGTGGGCAGATGGAGCACTCAGTGCCCCGGAGACACTGCTTTGGGAATAAATAGCCGTCACTGCTAAGAAGTACACATATTGACTGAAAGACAGTCAACGTCAAGTAAAAGTCACAGGAGGTGTACCAACATAACGTAATCGGGGAACGAAAATTCTCTGGGGCTTGAATGCCCCACTGTACTGTTCCACGGTTAAGAGGCAACTCCATAAGGGAGGTGGCCAGTTAGTGATTCCTCAAAGAATTTTACAACCAACAATGTGATTAAAATTCAGTATAAATAACCAATATACTGCTCATCATACTTGTTATATTCCCCCACTGTTATCTACTGCGAACTTGTATGTCTATGTGCATTAGCCATGGCATTTATGTTCAATGATCCATATACAGTTGCCGGTCACGTGGTGTTGGGGTAGCACGCCTGCCCCTCACCCGGTGGCTCCGGGTTTGATTTCTGGCTCTGTCAGGGATTTTAGAAACTGACGTGAGGGCTGGAACGTGGTGCACTCAGCCTCGTGAGGACAATTGAGTAGCTGTCTGACAGTGAAGCAACGCTCCGTTACGAAACCCAAGATTAACGGCCGAGGGGACCCGACGCGCTGACCACGCATCACCCCAATATTTGCAGGTCAAATGGCTGGGCAGTGGTCGCTTGGTAGGCCTAGGCCCTTCATGGGCTGCAATGCCAGGGGTTATTTTTATCCATATACAATGACCCTCACTATTTCGGGCTTCACTAATTCGGTCAGGTTTTCATCGCCGCAGTACTGCGTCAGACATCATTCGCACCAAGGCCATCTATTGTAGAATGTCGATCGTATCCCCCTCCCATCCCGTTCACTCCACTCGCGGCCAATAATAAGTACCTTATGTATCATTCATTAATGATCACAAGCACATACCTAAGGCAGTGCATGCTCTGTTCACTTTTTGAAGCCCACATGAGTTATTGTTACAGTGTGTTAAATTCTATCTCTATGATTCCTTAAAAGTGTTATCAAGTGTCGTACTGTTGTCCTCACTTGAATACAGTAAATGAAATGAGTGTGTATGTATGTATGTGTATGTATGTCTACCCCTTATTATTCCCGTTTTCCAACGGGGTCGGGGATGAGATGCGATGGAAGTCTTTGTGGCGGATTGTTTTTACGGCCGGATGCCCTTCCAGATGCCAACCTCATTAGAGGAGGTAATGACAGATGAAATGAATTATGGTGAACGAAACTGGGCAAGGATGTGGAAGGAAGCGGCCGTGGCCTGTCAGAAGGTACCGTCCCAGCATTTGCCTGTAGTTGAAAATGGGAAACCACGGAAAACCATTTCAAGGACGGCCGACGGTGGGGCTCGAACACACGCGTCTACCAAGTCAGCAGAGAGCTTGGCCCCATCACCTAACACTGCGCTTTAGCGAGCATAGCCACCACTGTCGGTGTTAGGGATAAATATACATCGCTAAGTTTAGAAGACAAAATGAGAGTGCTGGACGAAATCCAAGCAGGTGCTTCTACTCCGAGTATTATGACAGAGTTTGGCATTAGTAAGTCAACGTTTGTCTTCAAACTTTAACGATGGATAACTAATCCCGGAAGAGGTATGTAGATACTTTAAAGCATATTTAGCATGATTTTAGAACTTTTGAACCGTGCAATACAATATTTTTGAAAACATTTTTATAATATGGACTTACTATAATTTGGACTAGACTTTGCCCCCATTAGTCCGAATTAGTGAGAGTTTACTTTTGACTATTTGTTAACAACTAGCTGCATTTCGGAATCTTGCGTTGTCGTGTGGTTATTGCGGGGGAAGATTTGCTCTGGACAACTTCCCTAGCATGTAGAAGATGTGTCTTCACCTCACATGCAGATGTATCGCTTCATGTAGCTTTATTTTCAACCTGTTGACGACTGAGTGCCACTGATGTACAAGAATATTCAGATTGTAATTGATAAAAAGATTATTGATTTAACTAATCCCTGACTTGAACGAATCATGTAGTGAATGAATGGTTCGCTGCGTGGCACAGTGGTAATGTCACCCAAGGTTGTGGGATCGAAACCTGATGCAGTCAGTTGGCATTTGAGGGGGCTTGAATGTGAGAGAGCTATGCTAGTCGATTTATTGGCACGTTAACGATCCCCTTCAGAGCAAAATTCCAGAACCCTGGCATCTCTAAAGCCGCAGTAGTCAAAAGGGATGTAAATCCCATAACATTATTATTGTGATTTTGTTGTTGTTGTTGTTGTTGTTGTTGTGTGTGGTGTGGTTTTTTTTTTTTTTTTTCCACTGTTTAAAAGTTGGTAATTTGGTCTACTTCTTGCCATTGCTCCAGGCCAGAGTAGAGCTTCTCTACTCTGAAATAGATTAATGAAATGCCATTAAAACACAATGCCTTAGGAACTATGACCTTGCCATGTTTTCTATGGAATGAAGGGGTGAATTGTATAAAAGGGATGGTATAATAACCTAAATAGACATTTAAAACAAACTCATATACAGGCACCATATTTGTCCAAATATAAAACAAATTCCACAGGTTTCTGAGTTACAAGACTTTGAAACATTATGCAATGTGGGAACTGATTTCTGAGTCTTTCTGGCAGCAATACAGCCTCACAGAGGATGTTCCATGCAGGGATGAATCACATGCCAGCTGAACATCAATGAATCATTCAGTTAAGTATTTCAAAGGTTTCAGCATATCACTGGATAACAACAACAAACAGACAAATGTAT
This sequence comes from Meconema thalassinum, assembly GCA_946902985.2. Classification (NCBI taxonomy): domain Eukaryota; kingdom Metazoa; phylum Arthropoda; class Insecta; order Orthoptera; family Tettigoniidae; genus Meconema; species Meconema thalassinum. The sequence continues at coordinate 305,423,086 of OX336393.1, forward strand.
ATACATAAGGCCTTAACTCTTTATGCCAGTCACCATGCTTTGTGGCAAGTGTTTTCTGGTATTGCTGCTAAGACAAGCGCTTGCAAATGGTACTGCAATAAAGAAAAAGTGTCCAGTTTGGTATCAAGAAATGGCCCTATTGAATGGTAATATTTCTTGAACTAAGAGGAAGTTTTGAATGCTGCAAGAGATATTAGTGTTCTAGTTAAAGAAACTGTGAGCTCATATTACATAGGGAGCAAATGACAACCCAGAAAACTGGAGTGTAACACATTTGGTTTTCGAGAAATCTTTGGTATTATACAATCAGACTGAGGTGACATCATATTAGGCAGTAGTGCGCTCTTTTTGCTTCGTCAGTCCCAATGTACATCTCGCGGTGTAGTGGTTAGCATTGTTAGTGACATGCAAGTCACCCAAGTGGTCTCAGTTTTAAAGATTTGGACCAGAATAGTGGGCTGCATGAGTTTACTTCACCAGTCCCAGTGATGCAACGAGCCATTACTGTGTTAACTGTTTTTGAAAATTATTTCATAATAGTAAATTCTTAGTTTGTTGTCCACCCAGTTTATACCGTAATATCACTAAGTAATGAAAGCATGAAAATGAATAGTGAGGGTAATAAAGTTTAGCATGGTTGATAGCTGTAGTTGCCAAAGTTGTTGATGGATCCCTTTAAGGTTTTGAGGACAATGTTGCACATCACACTTCTTTGGGCAAAAGACTTCCAAATGGAAACATATCCCAATATTTTTGAGACTGTATTTGTCCTGATGATAGGGAATGTTGGTCATGGAGACCGAGATTATGGCCAAAGTGACCCAATTGTGCTGACCATGCATCACCCTGCAATCCTTCGGCATAATGGCTGGACAGTAGTCACTTGGTAGGCCAAGGCCCTTCATGGGCTGTGGTGCCACAGGGCTGGTGGATGGATCCATTTTTTTCTCTTCTCCTCTTTTCTTTTTGTTGTTCACTTCATTGGGTTAAGATGCATGACTTAAATTTGACAGTGGGTCAGTGATATATCTCATTTCTCGACCATTCTTCAAATATATAATTTTAACTGTTGTATTACCGGTATTATGTGGTCAGTCATATATATCTTTCTTTCAGTGCCATAGTAATGATGAGACAAATGTTATGATGACATATTTCTCAACAATTCTCCATGAGTGCAAAATCTGAAAATATGAGCAAGTGTTTCTGCTACCCTGTGGCAATGCATACAGAAAGGTATTTTCATTAGAACTATCGTCCACGATAATGTTCAAAATTGATCCTGGCTTATGGCTACATTTTCTTCCCCCTTGAGTGCCTCAATATACAGGATCTTTATATTTGCTTGGCTAGGACTCGCTCCGCCAGTGACACCTCAGTTGCCGGCTGCCGCGTGCGCGTATGTACGGCAGAGTTGGTGCTTACAATCAGTATAATGCATTTTTACTCACCATGTTTACAGTAGATGCTGAAAATTTTTCCCATCTGCTGCCAAACATAATGGGCATCTACTTATGAAGTTTCCAGTTATTCTGGGTAATTTAGCTTCACTAAGGAAATAACGACCTTTACGTCTATTTTTATCGTTTACTGAACCTGTACGTTTGAATCTCTTAGCCAGTTGTATTATTGTGATTGTGTATAGTGTTGTAATGCCTTATGTGAAATATTCGTTACTTGAACGCGTATATCTGCACAATACGTACATACAGTGAAGGAAATCGTGTGCTAGAACAAGACAAAAGTTTCGAATGAAATTTCCAGGAAGACCCATTCCTATAAATTGGACAATAAAACGACTGGCTAATTTGAGATTCAAACGTTCAGGTTCAGTAAATAATAAAAGATGTTAAGGTCATTATTTCCTTACTGAAGCTAAATTAACCGGATTAACCAGAAACTTAATAAGAAGATGCAGTGGATGGGGAACATTTTCAGCATCTAATGTAAACATAGTGAGCAAAAATGCATGATACTGATTTTATGCACTGTATTCTGCCAAACATATGCATTGCGGCAGCCGGCAACTGAGCCGTCACTGGCGGAGCGCGTGAGCGAGAATGTCCTAGCCAAGCAAATATAAAGACCCTGTATATCCAAGGACTAGATGACCCAACAGACATCGTTCTGTCAAAATAAATGACAATGTATTGAACTCCAATTCAGTCTGTACCGCACGCAACAATTAGAATAATGCAAATCACTACATCATCAACATGAAATGAGTTAATTTTCTACTGCTACCAAAAGTTATTAAGAAACTATGTGTTTTCAGTAGCTGCAATATTAAAATCTTCATAGTGAAGGAAATGCTCGAAAAGATATCAGCATATCACTACCTAGAAATAACCCTGACCGACTGTTGCGTAGATGGAAACTGTTTGGCAGGTCTTCAAATCCCCCCGTTGTAAATCGAGTAATTTGATAAGTTGATGCCATGAAGATAATGTGCCAGAACGTAATCTTCTTTCTTCGGGACAAATAATTATCACAGAAAACACTAATTCCAATCAACACTAACATTCCGTCAAAAAGGAAACTGCTGTTTTCATTGGCGTAAGAGTGTTCCTCACATGATCACAGTTCTTGGATGAGGCTAATAATTTACTGCCACATAATGAAATACTTCTTGCACATGTAATAATACTGACCAGTTCCAAAGAAAATGATTCTGTTAAATGATATTTTCATTGTAATGTATTATGGTAAACGATTTTTTTTTGTTTTGATTACCTGGCGCACAAACAAACATACAATTGGCCATGCGAAAAACGTGGCTCTTCAAGATCGGTGCCGTAAACACTCGATGACTGCCCCTGTGATTTAGTTATGGTCATAGTGAAAGCAAGCCGCCTGGAAACTGCAGTCATTTAAATTCAAATGGTATGTCAGTGGGAATCATTGGGATGTGTGGTATCAAAACGTCTTCTCCTTAGTACTTCCTTTAGAATGGTTGCTTCGATCAGGTTATTCATTAATTTTTTCACCGCTAGCCGTGTGCCATTACAAAGATGTGGTTGGTTGATATTTCGCAACATTATGACCACCGATCCGACCTTTAATTGAAGATTGTGAGGCAGCAATCCTATCAAATCCAGCGAGTTCAAAAATGTGAGTGGATAGTTGGCATTATCATCTTGGTTGGTAGCGGAATCAACTGATTTGTATGTCCTCAAATCACCGGCAATTTCATTTTGAATTTTGAAATTTAATTCATTTACATCCATGTTTTTGGCAGCCAAAATAGCTCGTTCATTCATCCAAATATGATCTCTGTAATTTTGAGCAACGTTTGGGAACACCTTTTGAATGAGTTTATTTTTGGAATCAGTAAACTGACAAACATTGTCAGGAAATGTAATGCAGCCGGTCAAAACATCTGAAGGGAATTTACCATTTCCAATGTCAATGAGATGTTTTGAAAATATTTCTCCAGATGAATCATTTGCAACTCGACACGCATATTCTTGCTTAAATTTAGTATCTTGATCTGTTTCCACAAAATGGAGGATTTTAAATATGCATTGAGTTCATCAGCTGGCGCTGACCGTGGAATCACTGGTAATGTTTGACGAAAATCTCCTGCTAACAAAATCATGGCACCACCAAATCGGTTTTAATTGTTCCGCAGATCCTGCACGGTTCGGTCTAATGCCTCCAAAGACTTTTTATGTGCCATCGTGGCCCACTCTATCAAGTTACATTGCTGCAAAACTTTTGCAATTGCAGAGTTCCTCGAAATGTTGCATGTCGGAGTTCCGTTGCTTTGGATATTCAACGGCAATTTTAGCGCTGAATGGGCTGTTCGACTGCCTTCCAACAATGCAGCTGCAATACCTGAAGCAAGTGCGAGTACAATTTCACTGTGTGAGCAAATGTTTGCTAAAATCAATGAAATTAAAAAAGTTTTTCCTCTGCCCCCGGGAGCGTCCAAGTAGTAAATCCCTCCAGTTCCATCATTTACAACTTTCATAAGAATATCAAATACTTTTGTTGTTAGTTCAACAGCGGAAGATTTTTTCGAACTGATTTCTTAAAGCATCGATATTGTATATTTTTTCGCGTTGCAACTCTTAATTAAAAGCGCTGTGCATTGGGCGATTGGGTGCAGCCATGCCTAATTGAGATAATACTTTGTTGCACATCATCAAGCACATGTTCTCAATTGATATCAACGCCTCGTTGTACATTTCTTCACTGATTTTTAAATGTGGACTTCCTGTTGTAATGCGCATTTGATGCAAGATATCGTCACACATATCATCTTTATATTTAACATGGTGGCCACTACTCCTGGAAAACCTGGAAATCCTGGAAAACTCCTGGAAAATTATGACAAATTTGGAAAACTCCTGGAAAATAGCCATTGTTAATCAATTATAAAAATCTTTCCATCTTAAATCATACTCCCGCTGCGGTTTTGGGTGAGCACTCTATCGTTAATGAAAGAAATTTCCTCAGGCTACCTGTTTCTGTGAATGAGAACACGCGATAGTATTTTTGTAGAACATATTGAGTATAGACAACTTCACCGCAATAAAATTGCAGGCGGCATTCTTTACTCTTTTTTAAAAAAAGCGGATATTTGAGTCACAAAGGCTTTTTAAAACAACAATTAAATCATTTGTGGGTAGGCTTGCGTATCAATAACGCAGTCGCCACTAATTTTAGTCAACATCTGTATAAGTAAACCAAACACAATAGCTTTATTTTGGTCTTGAAGTAGGCAATCTATAAAGCCCCCCCCCCCCCCTCCCTGCACCTGCGCTTATTTTTAAATCTGCAAAAATGAGAATAACTCCTGGAAAATCGTTGACCCATTTTATTGGCCACCATGATTTTATCCATAAATCAATTGGTTTGATGGAAGCATGTTGATATAATTATAGAAAACAATGTTCGTATTTAATGACGTTGTGAAGAAATTACAGCATCATTGAGAGTTTCATCCATGTGAGCATCATTTTCTAACAGTTGCGAACGTGGACAGGCTTCTCTGTAAGAGTCACACATTTCACCATTAACAGTTCGTAAATGTTGGAGTGATGCTGGTCCTCGAACATTCACAAATAGCAATCACAACATAGACTCTGCCTGTGGCGGTATCTGTTGGCAAATTGTGCTACTGCCGCCACACTTAAACTCTGCCCTTGGCGGTATCTGTTAGCAAACTGTGTTACTGCTGACACAACAGTAACAATAGCAACGCATTGTTAGGCAATCAAAATGTGATTTCTACGTTTTCCGGGCAATTTTTCAAATTTTCCTCTTCATGAAAACCTTCTTCGGACTTTAACGAATATTTGAAAATAAAAAAATAGCCCAATTGGTCCAGCCGTTATTGAGTTTTGCACTTAACAACACATTTAGCGATTCATTTATGTAGATTGGTTAAATAGCATGTGATTACTAACCTTGTTCTGTTATCAGAGTAACTGGGATAAACAACCTAGTATGAAGACTTTCAGCTGTTAGGTTGTGCATTTTACGAATAGTACAAGACATTTTGATGAAAGGTAGAGAATTAAAACGTCCAACCCATGCGGGAATCAAACCCACAAGCTCTGGTATTTTGCATCGTTGCTATGGTGTTGTATGTTAATAATAAGGTTCTTCTCTCGTTTGTTCAGGTCATCCAACATGCTTGCAGTTTACTCCAAACATGATCGTCTCAGTGCGCAAGTACCGGTGGCAATGCATTGAGTGCAAATGTTGTTCCATTTGTGGCACTTCAGACAATGATGTGAGTATCATACAAAATAGCAGTTCCTTGCATACTTGTCATTTCAGCTGGATCCTTTTTGCTGTTAGTTGTGTCTCAGGCTGTTATACCATGCCGATCGTTTCTTGAGAGCCAAGGTTACAACATCATTATGGTAGGCTTAGTCTTGGCCCAACATCTGGAAGGTGACCTGTTCTCCCTATTTATAGTATGTGCTCAGCATAATTGCAGAATATACAGAAAAAGGAGCTGCAGTTGGTTTTGTGCTTCTAGCAGTCCTTTTTAAGGCTAATTTTCAAACAGAGATATACTCCTTGGTTGCAGTTAATATTGTTGAGATGCTTTGTTATTTTGATGGCTTCTCTGATCTTTCTGCTGTAAAAGGCTGTTGGAGGCTGATTCCTTTATTGTATGTACACCAGAAGACTCAACCAGCATTTCTTGCATATACGGTATTACGTGTTTCAGAAATGAGTGCCACTGACCTTGGCCTGCTAGCATTTGTTGATTGTAGCAGTTGGAGCCTTGCGGAATGAGGAGGGGAACACAGCAGTGACAGAGTACAGTGTCTACATTAGTGTAACAGGAGCTCATGTCACCACAGAGAAAACAATGATGGCTGAGCTAAGTCATATCCTACCCACGTGACTGTACCTGTTAATAGTACAAGCTGAGAGCATGCCGCATGTAAGCAAAGAATCGCTCCCAACTTGGCCACCACTCGTATCTCAAGCGGGTAATACACACATTAGGATGGTAACTGACCTGCCTCACAGTTCATGAACTTGTCCATCCAATGCTCCATGCATGTGCTGTGCTGTGAAGAATAGCTTAGACTGTGGGAGACTGGTTGAACGACTAGTATCCAAGATTCATCAAGTTACTGTATCCAAGATGTTTTTCAAAACAGGAACATTGCAGCTGGATTAAAATGGAGTGTGCCCATGAATGTACAGCATAACGGTGTAAAGGCCTTCATAAGGTATGTGGGGATTCTATGATGTCTTACATGGCACAACAGGTCTTCCATGACAAATGACAGCATGTGGCCAACCTGCCTCTGTCAGGTCACTCTGGTGTCAGTGATGAGTACATACTGCTTGCTGGTGGGTTGCTGAGGATGGTTACAGTTCAAACAATTTGTGAGTTGTCTCTAGAGACAGGCTGTGTTTTATATCCTGAAAAAATTGCTTCGGCATGAGAAAAATTGTGTTGCAATGGGTATCTGCACAATTTGGTGTGATTGCAGAAATGGCAACAATATGATCATGTGCAAACCAACTTGGAATGCTAGGAGCATGATGGGGTGGTTTTCCTATGCCTTGTCATAACAATGGGGAGACATGGATCCGATCATATGAGCCCAAACTGAAATGCCCATCAAATGAATGTTGCAAAAATTGATCCCCGCAAAAGTCAGAAGTGCATCAGAATCCAAACAATGTCAAGATGATAGTGATTCTGGTGTACAGCTATGCTGGCATACCCCTAGGACAACCATGAATGTACAGTGTTGTTATTAATTTTATAACATACTTTGATTTTAATTTGAAATCGAAAATAAAGGGAACGCTTCACGAGATCTGATTCTGAACTGTCCCAAAGTTCTATAGGCAATAGACCCCTCCATTTACACTGTCAAGAGTACAGGGACATTATGGCTGCACATAACTGGCAGCTGGTTCTATGCAATGCTCAGGACTACCTTGAACTATGGACGTTTTATACAGATATCGATTTTGGTGGTGGTGGTGGTGATGAGTGTCATTGAGGATATCTGCCACTAGGTATTGGTTTTTACAGGGTGTCGAGCGATACGGGAAATACGGGAATTATACGGGAATTTTAGTGACCCGGGAAAAATACGGGAATTATACGGGAAATTCGCACTTGATACGGGAAATCTTCAAAAGTCTCATAATGCCTGACTTCTTAGCCCCCGAACGCTCGGTAGAGTCCTCCCGCTCAGTCTTCTATTTCGCCAGCAGACTGCGCTGCCACCCGCAATTTGCGTCACCGATAGAGCACTAAGCGGGATGAGAACCCAGCCAACGTCGAATGCATGCTTTGCCTGGCCGACCGCCGGCCGTACCCTCTCCGCGCGCCGCGCTGGTTGCTGACAATGACATGCAGGAGTTAGTCCGCATTGTTATTCAGAGGAGACCTGGGTTTCTCGACAAGAGCAGCCCTTAAAGAAGTTAACAGCTTAAGATCTCAGAAAATTCCAAACGCGTATGTGCTGCAATTTCGCACCAACTGCCGAAAATTGTACATTGGTATCCTATGGCTGAAAAAATCAGAGAGGTCAACTCTTGCTCACAAGAGACCCGTACTATTTCCTGCCTGGACCGTATAGGGGTCGCTGAGACTCTTAAGTTGGAAGAAGTTAGGATCGTCATTGCCCTGGAAATTCTTTGTAATCAGAAGAATTTGCTTTCTGGCGCAATGGCTGACCGCTTCAAGAGCAGCTACTCCGCACTTCTGAGACTGCCCTCCGTCACTGCGCGTTTGAAGCAGTTCGACGGAAAAGAGCCACGGCTCGACGTGCTGTGGTCTGAAATAGTGGCTTCAGCAGTTCCTGCCAAAAAAACGATCTCTCAAGCTTCGTTAAAATGATACTGTTTTTGTATCACAACAATGCAGCTCTAGACAGAGGTTTCTCCCTGAACAAGGAGTGCATGATCGTCAATCACAAAGAAGCAAGTCTGATTGGCATGCGTATACTGTTCAGGACGCTGTGATGGCAGCTGGTGGAGTAGAAAAGATACCGTGAGCAAGAGTCCATACTGCCAGAAACTCCTACGCCGTGTTCAAGGAAGCAAAACAGGTGCAAATCGACGGCTAAGGTGGCAGTCGAAAGAAAAGCCACGAAAGATCTCCAGGAATTGGAGAAAAAAAAATAGTATTGTCAAAAGAACTTAATTTTGTGCTGTGTATAACTGAAGTTCCTAGTAACAATCTTGTATTTGTCAAAGTGACTTATTTAATTTCGTTTTGCATTATTTTATTTTCTATTATCTACTTTGATAAAATAAATCTGAATTAAAAAGTATTCGCGTCGTGTCGCGTGTGGAATGTTACTGTTTTTAGCCTTTCCATGATCTTCTTTCGCAGGGGAGATGCACATAGCCTACCAAATTGTTTTCAAGTCCGTGCAAACACTCAATCCAAATGCGTCACACATGCATAAATTTCAAAAACTACAAACAATATCTCACAGCTCTCGACATTTTACTATCAAACACCCGTCACCAACATGTGGCTACAAAATACACAAAACACGTGACAGAATTCTTCTCGTATGGGCAGGCATTGTTTCAGTCGCTTATTAACCACTGCCTGTTTCCTTACTTTTACTTCGTCGAAGTTCGACCCGAGGATTGGATACATCCCGTACAGCATGTGCAGAAAGAAATACTGAAGGCGATCTGGATATCGCGGTGGATGAAATGATTATTAACATTGGCAATTCATCAAGCTCTGACGAAGACAATGATGGTGGTGATGATGATAGGGACAGTGAAGGGATGGAGGGTGTCAAAGAAATCCTTGCCAAGTGACTGAGGATATGTTATTTATTGGCGTCAGTTCGCTTGCGTCAATCGATAATAGACCACAGGCTATTGTTTCCCATCATAGTGTTCAAAATACCGTCTACCATTCAATAGCCTACAACTCGACAATATAAAACCATGGCAATAATATCGCCACTGAGCGGCTTGTTTGAGTGCTCAGTGCTAAATATGTATTTACCTTAACTTTACTTTTGTATTATCACAAAAGCTAATATTAACCGTAGAGAGTCGCGATTCAGAGAGTGTGCATCTGTCAACTACTGTAGTAAGCTGTGAACGACCTCCGCTCAGACTCTTGTTTCATGTTCAAGGATAATTATTGCATGGTGAGTGTTTTTATATTCATTAGCTGTAGAGTGTTTGCCCTATTTGTCGTATTTATTGAATTGGTACCGATACCGATGATAAAGGTATCATAGCTTCGGTGTGTAATTTATTTATTCATCTAAAAGTATCGTATTTCTCTGTATGAATGTCCTCGGCGTTGACTCAGGATCGTCTTTTAAAATATATTAAATATACCGGCATATCCTTCGCGTTGTTTCCTTCGAAATACAGGGTGTAGGTGAGAAGCATGCTCAGAATTCTTGCCGTGTGGCGGTTGGACGTAGGGTCTTGTTATGTGGCGACCGTGGTTTGCGGAGAGGAAAAGCGGGGCATAGTGACAGGAAGGCTGTCAGTACTGAATTCATGGGGTTAGCAATACTGTATTTGTCCCATAATTTACGCGTGTAATAGCGGACACACTTTTACTATAAAAGTCGTGATCTAAAAAGGGATAGTGGGTGGGTTACATCTTATTACTACATGACCCGTCCGGCTCTGTGGCTAAATGGTTAGCGCGCTAGGCTTTGGCCCAAAGTGCCTCGGGTTCGATTCCCGGCCGAGCCATCAGGGATTTTAATCTCCTGGGGTTAATGACCGTGTCTCGGGGACTGGGTGTATGTGCCGTCTTCATCATCATTTCATCCTCATTACGACGCGCAGGTCACCGACGGGCGTCAACTAGAAAGATCTGCACTAGGTCTCTCCGGAGGCCACACGATCATTATTATTACTACATAACCCCAGGATTATTAGTCATTATTACAAAGGGAATTTTGACTATTTTCAGTAGAGTAGAAAATCGTATCGTCTTGTTCCGTGCTCCTATAGAGCTTACATTTTCTTTCGATCTTTCATTTGCCATAGGACGCGCCACTGGCGTATGTTTATGCATTACCATTTTCTGGTTTAGTAGTCCGGTATTGGAAGCAATGGGAACTGTGTACTACAATTTTTGTTGCATGTAACTAAGCAAATTATTGTTATTAAGAGAACGTAAAATGCACCAAGAATATGATCTTCAGCTGTGTGCAGTGAGAAAGCTCTGCATGTGTTCATTCCTTATGTATTAATGACGCGAAATGTTAGCTAACGTTGTGCCACATACAACACTCGTAGTCTCTAAATGTTGCCCATTTTCCCGTAAATTACAGCAGTTTATGTTTGAATTGCTTATAAGATCGTGACAGAGAAAGTGTTTCTCCAATTGGATGATAGTATTTAACTGTATGCACGTCGTGTAATCTTGGCGAGGTGTATTTTTTTCACGGAGCAACTTTACACCGTAGTAGGCACGCAGATTTTTGTATTTAGTTTTCTGGCATCTTGTTTTAAATTATTGACTAACATATTTCTAAATGCAGACAATCCATACCTCCATTAGGATTCGGGTTCCATAATTCATGCAAAATGAGGTTCGTTCGTTTGTGAAATTGAGGTCATAACCCCCCTACCCTTTCAGTGATTACCGTATGGTACTTTACGTAGACTAGGGTGAAGATGTAAATGAGCATTTTAAAAAAATTGTCGCCAGTTGTTTGGTTTATTAACTTACGGTAATATTTTCCATAGATACTGAAAACTAGGCACGGTTGGATTTTAAGGTGGAACCGCATGTGCTATCAAATATCGCTTTCTTGAAATACCTGGAATATGTGTAGAATTATAAACTGATTTTTGGTTAAATGAGTGTTGAAGATAGGCTATTATAATTATAATGATTAAATAAATATTAAAGAAGAAACGATGCGTTAGTAAATATTAGGCCTACCGGTACGGCGAATAGCCTATAACTCGTAGCTTCCGTCACAATTTAGCATTTAAACGGGTCACGTTAATGCATAATATACTAATATAACAACCGGATAGCAAATTATAATAATATTCTCACATATAACATTTAATTTGCACCAACTTAAATATTGTAGTCTAAGAAATGCCGTTTGAAATGTGCAAATCGCACACTTTGTAGGCAAGCTGTTTGTTATGGTCGTCTCTGATGCGAAGTTTTACTAATTACTCTTTTAGGAGACACTTGTCTTTGGAATATTCATGAAAGGCCAACCCTCCAGTTCTTATTTCATAAGTTGAACGCCTAAAAACAAAACCACTATCCGAAATAATAAAGAAGATAATCCCGAACGAACGATTCACTGCCAATGAAAATCAAATGAAGATTCGCGGACCGGAAGTTCCCTATGCATAAGCTTCGGTGTCATTTGAACTTGTGGAAGCTCTATACGGTTACGGTAACATACAATTCAGTCACTTCCCGTAAACATTTATTATGTGACACTTCTATTCTCTACTCTCTCAACCCTCCTCAGTAAAACATTCATTTATATCAGCTCTCCTCAGATAAACGGTATCTGCGAGAGAATTCACTCGCGCGCGCGCGCTTTGCTCACGCTACGGATTAGACCTAAATCTCGCCATAACCCGTGGGCTGCGGAAGTATCTCCAAAAATGCAGTTACACTTACGCCAGAAAATCTTGATTCGCGCTTTAAGATTCATTTTTCAGCCATTCGGTATGCGAACTCGAAGTCTTAGAGAGTTCTAAAATATACGGGAATTTGGTGGATTTTCGTACGGGAAATACGGGAATTATACGGGAATTTTAAAAAAGGTCATCGCTCGACACCCTGTAGTTGCCACTAATATAGAAATATTTTCTGTTCAAACCAGATGTCTCAAAACATGGTTGATAAATATAGCCTGCACATTAAAAAAATGAAAATTGGAGAGGAGTTCTTTACAAGCCCTCCATGGTATGGAAATGAAAATGCTGTGTTGGTCCATGGGTATTACAAGACTTATCAGAAATGAACACGTAAGGAAGCAAATGGGAGTTGCAACAATTAAAGACAAAATGCGGGAAGTGCATCTTCGCTGGTATGGGCATGTCACTACAAGTGATGAGAACTCAGTGATAAAAACTGCCCTCCGATACGATCCTGGAAACGATGGATGGATAGAATCAGTGAAGACCTACTGGTGTGCGGCCTCAAACCTGAAGATGCCCTTGACAGGAAGAAGTGGCAAACAAGCGAGTGGACCCAGTGCCAACGCGGGAAATACGCTAGGAAAGAAGAAGGAGAGGATCATTGTTTGGCGGAGTCTGTGATAATGTAAGCAGATTATGTGCCTACCCAGAATGCAGGAGATTGGGCTTTGAATCTAAATGAAACTAAAATATGTTCAGAAACATCACAAAGAAAGCATTTAAAAACTACTGGTGGTGCACATGGTGTAATATTTTAAAATGTGTCTGAAGTAAATCACCATAAAATATGGTTTCTATCAATATAGTTCTCTTTTAAAATGAGTTTGTTTTCACATTCTTAGCCCCTGTAATGCATGGTTTTACATATACCATATTCATATACATTACTGTGCATGCTTAACGGCCTAGGGGACCCGACGCGCTGGCCATGCGTCACCCCACAATCTGCAGGCCAAAAAGCTGGGCAGTGGTCGCTTGGTAGGCCTAGGCCCTTCATGGTCTGTTGTACCATGGGGTTTGTGAGCATATCTTACACACAGGCTTATCCTTTTCTGTGGTCTGACAGAGTGGGAAGCAATATAATTTAGAAATGACTAAAGAAGTGTTATTTTTGTTGTGCCTAGGATCAGCTGTTGTTCTGCGATGACTGTGACCGTGGCTATCACATGTATTGCCTGGCTCCACCTCTGACATCTCCCCCAGAAGGATCCTGGAGCTGTCACCTGTGTATTGCAGAGTTCCACAACAAATGAGTATCACCCTCCCTCTCCTTCTCTTTCTCTCTCACTCAGTCTCTCTCTTTTATGTAAGATGTATTATTGAAGCATTGCTATGCTGGAATATATAGGTTTCATATTTTATGAAAACAAGTTGCATGTTGAACATATACGAAATCACTGTCTTTATTTTAAATGAGGTGCTTAGTTTCAAAACGGACAATGTCAAAAATGTTTTTTTGTCTCTCTCTAATCTTCAGGCATCCCTTGATGTAAACCTGCCGTCAGTTTGCACTAAAACGTTCTCTTGAGTAGGTACAAAAATACAGGTTCAACTGTGGACTTTGAAATTAAAAAAGCTCATGTCCTCATCAGAATGGCTGCCTTAAAATACTTCCAGATTTGGAATCAAAACTCATGTTACCATGAGAGTTAAATCAAACCTCTTCGGTTTTGGAATGTCCAAACTAATTTCTCACATTATAGCAAAACTGCTAATTTTGTGGAGGCAATATTGACACAAAATGTAACTGATAATACACTGTAGGCAACAAAGTATTTCCAAAGGGACTAGTGGGCTGATTGTTGTTTCATGGGTCAATCAAGGTCATCTGCCCATCTCAATCACAATATTGTGCCATTGAAGAAGGGGAAAAGGAAGAGTTTTGAGGGTATAGAAAGTGGAAAGGGAAAGAAAAGGAAGGAGCCATGAAAGATGGGATATGAAAGCCACCTTCTAAGGTAATACTGTCGGGGTGAAAAGGGAATGAGTTAACCAGGGGAGGTTGACAGGGAAGATGGAAAAAGGAGCACAAGCAATGCTGAACCAATGGAGCCCCCCCCCCCCCCATGGTTATTGAGCCACATCCCACAAGTTGTAAGCCCCTGGAAGACTTGGAGATGTTAGTCCTCAAAATTATTTAGGGAGGACAACAAAAGGCACTTTGAAAATAAGCTCCTCAAGTGATATGTATTTTGAATGATATGATGAACGTTTCGATGTCCATAATAATCACATATTTTATGGACTGTTAGAACTGCTATGGTTCATGTTCTCATCGTCATCAACATCAATTTCTGTTAACAGTGATGTACCTCAAGGCCTAAAGAAAACTTTGTTTATTTTTATTTATTTTTTTTATATTTTTTTTAAAGGTTTGTATTGCATTGTTTTATTGAATTGTATTATGATAAATGTAGTTATAATTAGCTTTCTAAGTTTATATGGCAGCTAATCAAAGGTATTTGAAGTACTTAAATATTGTACAGGGTAGGATCTCATTAATACTGCAGGCTCTTGATATATACAAGATAGTCTCAGTATTTCATAAACAATGATTAGATATGAAGAGGAGAAAAACATGAGAAAAGGACATATGTAACAATAGCAGTGACAGCAGGTGGTATTTTACTTTGGTTGTGCAGTTTTCCATATTTTTCAACAGGAACTCTTTTATATCCTTGCTGACAAAGTGATGCATATACTGTTCATTTGAATATATATTTCTATTTATGACATAGTTACGATACCTTTTGTTAAAAATAAACTTAGGCATAAACACGTCAAGATTTCAATCCTTTAACAGATGTTTACTTAAAACTAACTGAATTCTAAGTCATTCAAAATCTATGAACAAGCGGTTCATGAAAAACAAAATCATGTGCTCTGAAACTTTGTAAACAAGCATTCCATTAACCGTACTGTAATAATGAGCTTTCAAACTTGACATACTTAGTTGGAAAGTGAGGTAATTTTGGGGATCAGCACACTGTACATGTATGATGATGATGATGATTATTATTATTATTATTATTATAATATGATGATATAAAAACACCATATTATAATAGTACATTATGCAACGAGCCTATAATGGCAATTATTAAGACACTAGTATGTGTATAAAGCGAGCGAAGCGATACGAGTGTCGTAATTACCATTATGGACAAGTTGCATACGACTGTTTATGTTTGACGATAATTATAACTATTTTATGTTCGAACATAAATATTCATAAATATCTGTTGAGATTTCACCACTTTTATGTACTGAACAGAGCGCATGGGACGCAGAGAATACCATGGCCTCCTGGAATACCCCACTGTGACACTAGAAGCCACGCAGTGAAATTAAAAATAGAAGGCTGTGGAAGTCAGCGCAGGTGCGATGCTATCCTTACCTAATTGGTCACACAAGTGTTTCTTGAGCTCTGATCGGTGGGAGAAACTGTTTCATAAAGAAAAATAGTGTTATAATGACCCTCATTATTTTACAGTTTTCTGACATATAATATTTATATTTCGACATAGTCGAACATAAAGAATGCATTCAAATTCTTTACATATTAGTGGTATACACATGGGAATAGTCACCCACCACCACTGAACAATAGCCAGGTTGGGGCTGAAGGAGAGACAAGAATAGATACTTATATAATGTTGGTTAGCGGTGATGAATGTTCGCTGCAGTGTTGCCAACTTTAGTTAGAAGTCACTACAACTAGTGATTTTATATATATTTTGGCAACAGACATGAATTTAGTATTATCTAAAGGATTTAGTGACTATTCCAAGTCTCTTCAACAATAGAACTTTAAAATAATCTATTGGTTTCAAAGGAATCTAGTGACTTATGACTGTTAGCTAGTAAATTTCGTAAACTATAGGTTGGCAACACTAGTTCTGTGTGATACGTCCTATAATATTTTATGTTTCTTCTCTTTACATAGTAAAGGCAAAAACTAACATGTCTATAAAAAAATAATTGACCAGTGTTTCAAGTGAATGCTGGGTGTTTCCATTTAATTTTAGGATTTTCTGCTAGTGTTTTAGTTCTGATTCACAGTCCAGCAGTGACCACAGTTAAAACAAAAAGTATTGTTGTTGTTGAACTAAATTTAATCATGTCACATTGTTGTTTTACTGCCCACCTCCCAACCCCTTGCCCCCTCTCACCATCTAGATTTGTTTTACCCTAAGTGGGTAAATTTGAACTTGTCGGTTCAGGATAGTAACGAGTTATTTGTCACTATTTATGTAAAATGACATTGAGATAATGATAACAATGTCCTTTTTACCTCTTCCCCCTTGTGGATCAGTGGTAAAGTGTCCGCTTCATGATCCCAAGATGGCAAGTCCGATTCCATGCCAAGGGAGTCAGATTTTTTGAAGGGCGAGAAACTCCTTGGCAGCGGCTTCAGTCGCATAGTTGGTAGCATGCTGAGCTTCTATGCCCAAGATCACGGGTTCAAACCCGGCTGAAGACGTCGGATTTTTTAAGAATGTTAAAAATCCCTCAGTATGCCTTCCTTTGGAGGGGAAGTAAAGCCGGCGGTCCCATGTCCTTCCACTAATTACACTTGTGTGAAGCTAAATTATAGGTTAGATTCTTAGGTTCCAACGTTCATCGTCAGGAGCCGACTGTGGTGGCATCTAGTAACAGAGTTCAGAACTAGCTGTCCTAGTTCTGGATTAGGTAGCCAAAGTAGGAACTACTTGAAAATTGAATGTCTGCAGTCCTTACATGAATTAAAAACAGATAACACACACTAATACAGCCATCACAATTAACACCGGTTATCAGACAGATTCTACACATACCTAAAGTACACGGGGCTACATGACTGCATTGTCGCAGCCCCTGAACTGAGGAACCAACCAACCAAACTCCTTGGCAATCACAAGTCACACAATGTCAGCGTGTAAAAGATCTCTTGTATCATATTTGATGATGGTTGGTTTCTTAGTTTAGGGGCTGCGACAACGCGGTCATGTAGCTCCGTGTACTGTGGGTGTGTGTAGAATTTGTCTGATAACCGGTGTTAATAATGATGGCTGTATTAGTGTGTGTTATCTGTGATTCAGGTAGAAGGACTGCATATGATCAATTTTTCAAGTAGTTCCTTCTTATGGCACTAAATACTACCATCTACATGACTCCTAGCTGCGGACTTGGCTACTAGATGCCAGCATCTGGCGGAGAACGTTGGAACTAATATAGCGTTATCGAACTAACCTACAAATATATCAAATAAAGACATACACTCACTTTCATAGCAAGCATCAATACTCAACATCATTAAATCCAGAAGACTTCAATGGGCTGGTCATTTACTAAGGATTGTCTTACGAATCTTTAAAGAATAACCAAGAGGAAAAAGGCCATTACAGAGGTGCCAACTATTACGGATTTCACCTCACGATTACGGCATTACGGTCAAAGGGGAAAATATTATGTAAAAGTGACATTATCACGAAAGAATTACATTTCTATGAAGAAAAAAAACAACAAATTTACAGGGTGTCGACCGGTAACGGAAAAGTAACGAAAGAGTAGCTAATTTTACAAACAGGTAACGAAATTAACGAAAAGTAGCTAATTTTTATGTCTGGTTAGTTGGAGATAAAGAAAATTCGCCGAGGTCGGTTTAAATCATTTAAACTCGCGCCGCTAGGCTCACAGATTACGGTGGAGCAAGTTTCACGCAAGCGGTGCCGATTGCTTAAGCTATATCTCCCCGTGTCCGACCTGAAGGAAATGCATACTGAGGATACCTCGTGGTATACAACGGTTCAACGTATATTTTCGGCATCAAGACCAGTTTAAGTTTTGTGTGAAATATTTTGCTGTATTATTAGGAAACCTGACTTTCCGCGAGACGTTTATTCGCGAAAACTTCCGAAACTAAACAGAAACTCTCATTTCTGTTAATGACCTCTAAATTTGGAGACTACCCCAAATTGAAGTCCAGAAATAACACAAAATAATTTAATGTCGCAATCTTGCAAAATGAAACAGTTTTTAAAAAATCACGAAAAAGGTTCGAATACATATATTTTAAAAATCTATCCGTCTCGAAAATTTGCGACATCCAGTATGGTTAATTCAAAATTCCGTTATGTCGATTTTTCCTTCGAACTTTGGTACCATTGGATAATCTAACCGGTTATCTCAAAAATGTGTATAATTTGTAGCCTATAATTCGTGATTCAAAAGAAATTGTGCCGTCTTGTCGTATTATTCATGCAATCCTCTCAGAATAATTCGTAATATTCGATACCTACTTCGAACGTTCATCCTCCAAACTCACATGCTCAAGACGGTCGGCTGACCGCACGACTTGCCTGCAGAATCTCGTCAAATGGACCGAGATCGACGCCAGTTGCGTAAAATCATTAAACCGGTGCCCAATTGTGAACTTGTGACCACGAGGACTGCGGGAATCCTGTCAAAGGTGATTGGGCACCCATCACGAAACATTCCGAAACCTCCTCGCCACTTTTCCCATGACCGTATACCGTCCATAACTGCTCGTGAATTTTAACCATGCCCAACCTCGAGCTTGCCTCCGCCATTCTGCCAGGACAGATAGACAGGCAGAGAATCGTTGAACGGCCAGGTGCGGCGCCGATTACATATTAATGAGCTCTCAGTGACCAGCCGCGAGGCCATCGTGATTCTCGTAAAACGGCCGAAAGCGGCAGCGATTGGAATACATCGCGACCTTTCTCCGCATTCGATGACGAGTACAACTTGATTCTTGTCAAACGTACAGCAAGCGGCGACGATTGCTTTCCCGTGCCCACCTTAAGGGCAATGGAAATCTCGTCGATCGACTAAAAGTGACACCAATTATGTAAATCGCGATTTTTCTCAGTGTTCTATCATGAAAAGTACGGGAATCTCGTCAAACGGTAGAGACAGGCGCCGATCGTGTAACATTCAATATTTATCTTAGAATGAAGGTTTCCTATTCATCTCTTGATTATTTTGTAAGAAGATTACCAAGTTTGGTCAAGGAAGGTGAGCATGACAAACTTGAAGAGGAATTTGCTGTTTATCAGTGTGATACTTTCCCTGAATATATTTTACAAGGACCTAGAATTGATGTAAACTGGGGCAACATTGCTGAGGTTACAACTGAAAGAGGACAGTTCAAATATAAAACCTTAAGTAATGTGGTATTTGCAATATTAAGTGTACCTCACAGTAACTCTCCCACAGAAAGAATGCTCAGTGTTGTTCGGAAAAATCAGACAGAATTCACACCGACATTAAGCACATTTACAATTGAATCGTTTATGATTCAGAAGACGAAAATGTCATCACAGGGGGAAGTATGTTACAAGCGGGAGGGGGGGGGGGGGGGGATTACTGATAACCCACTTCAAAAGTTGGCACCTCTGCCATTAGGAAGACCACGAAGTTCCTGGAAAAATGAAATCTCCAAGCTTTGTAGACATCTGATTGTGGACAACTGGCAAGAGCGCGCCCAAAACAAGAGTTCAGTGGAGGCATTTTGTGAGATCGGTGCAGGATCTTCATGTCCCATAGAAGCCTTCAGAGTGAGTGTGAGTTAGTGAGTGTATTATTATTATTATGACCTATTTTTTAATTGTTGTGATTTTATAGATGCCAGAGTGCAGAAATTTGCCCTGAAGGGGTTAATTATCTATTACTGTAAGTGAATCTATTGTCATAGGTTTTTCACATTTAAGCACCTCAAATGCCAACCAACTGTGCTGAAAGAACCTTATTGACCACAGCACATAATCAACTAATTGATTTGACTGAGACTTTTGTAGATATATTTTAAAATATATGCTAATGTCACAAGTGAAAAAATTTGTCATGGATGTGCAAGATGAAATGGAAGTGGTTATAGTTGTTGTTTCATTTGAGAGACTTGGACAGCGTAGTGATTAAGCCCGGTGTACTTGGGTGTATGCAGGATTTGTCGGATAACCTTTGTTATTGTGTTGTCTGTAGTATTGTGTGTAATTGTAATTTAGGGGAAGATTGGGAAGGAGGCAGCTGTGGCCTTAAGTTAGGAACCATCCTTGCATTTGCCTGGAGTAGAAGAGGGGAACCCATGGAAGACCACGTTTAGGATGGCGGAGGTGGGAATCGAACCCACACCTCTTCTCAGTTTCGCCTCATGAGACTGAGTGTACCCCGTTCCAGTCCTCAGACCAGAATTACATTTCTTGGCAGAGCTGGGAATCGAAACCAGACCTGCGGGTGACAGCCAAGAATGCTAGCTGCTACAGCACGAGATGGTCACGAAATGGAAGGTTGATAGTGTATTAGCCTATAATTACTCGAATTGGTTTTCAAACCCTGTCAATTCACAACACGAGACCTCATTTATTATATGAGGAAAAATTGTTGGTAGAAAGTGGAATAATCTGGCCATGTTATTAGGCAGTCAGTTGCTTTGAACTCAAAGACCACTTTGTTAAGATTCAACAAATAATAAGACAATAATAATTATTATTATAATTATAATTTTGTGATGGTGATGGTTGTGGTGGTGATAGTTATTTTAAGGGACAAAACATTGAGGTTATCAGACTCAAATGACTTGGTATTGAGTAATTTCTTCACATCTGGCAGTGTGTTTATTGATGTTGATTGGTGTTATAAGGGACCTACCTAGCTGTATGATGATAAGGTTTACAAGCAAAAACAAGCTGAAAAGTAATCTCAGTTCTTGAAGGATAGTCTCAGGTCTTTGAAAGAAATAGGGTTCCCCAAGAGACTGATGGAAAGAGCCAATTTAGAGTTACAGGGATAATAGAAAACAGATCTAGCACAGAACTCCTTGAGATCACCAATTTCCAAACCTATGAGTCATAAGACCTAGTGGATGTAGTGTTGCACAGTGTCTATCATACGGAGATCGACCACAAAAAGCACCTTGTCCTTTTGGATGCAGATGACCTCGATTTCCCAACCGTTAAAATGGCATTCAGTACCACCCACACCACCTTTCTCCTTTAATTGTTTTTTTAATTCAAGCAGGGATCTAGTGGATATATTCCAACCACTGCCCACAAGGACAAGAAAAAAAAGAAAAGAAAAAAGAGTCCTTTCCATCACTAAATGAGGATGCTTGGTTAGAGAAAATGAGAGATAGATAGGAAAATACCGTACTTATGTCATGGGTCCCCTAATTCCATTGGGGTTGGAGGAGAACAAGAATTGATGACTGGAAGTTGATTGGGGTGGATCAGTGCCTCGGGAGTGGTCCGCGGGAGAAAACGGTCCACCAGCACGTACCAATAAATAGGGATGTCGAAAACGATGTGCGTTGAACGAGAATTGTCCGAATTTATTCTCGGTGATGACTATCAGGTTTTGAATTGAAATATCTTTAAAATAAGTGTTATTGAGGAAGGATGACAACTGATAAGGTGTATGGCGGGGTGGGAGGGGGAAGGGAGGAGGGGTGGTGGTCAGTACATGATTTCATTTCAGGCTGAGTGGTCCGCAGACTTCTACGGGTTCAGAACCACTGGGATAGATGAAATGGAGGAGCCCTATAGACATGAATGGAAGCTATGCCCAACTCGGCTCATGACCCCATAAACGCCATCCACATCCCACAAATTGTGAGTTCCTCACAGGATAGTATTTTTTAATTGATTTTTAATCACCTTCTCTGCCCCTCATTGTGTAATTCTAGAATCTGTGAACCTTAGAGGGCTCTGCATGTAATTGGTTGACAATTGAGGGAATATTACACATTTAGGATGTGGATGTTAATCAGTGTGGCTGCACTGGAATTTGATTATTGTAGCAATTATGGGCTTTGGGAAAAGAAAGAAACTCGCTTGTAATGCAGGCTGATGCAGCATCATAATTATGTAGGTCTAAACAACATATAGTTCTCAATTTGGTCATCATCAATAAAATCTCAAATGAGGTATACTTACTTCCTAGATTTTGTTCTTGATGATTCATCATGGGATGGAGGTCCTAATCTTGATCTTATCACCAAAGGCCTCTTGTATTTATAATTATACCCATTTTTTTTTTGCCATAATGAATATTATCTACATGCTTCATTTGTTGTCATTATCTCATGCATATTATATTAACATTATGGTTTTTGAAGCCATTTTTCAGTGTTGCCTTAGTAAACAAAAGTTTTGGTGCTTTTCAGTCTGTCAACACGATTGTAAGCAAATTAGATGGGTTATTCCCTAATCCTGAAAAATATTACATGAGATTAATAAATACACTTGAATGACCAGTTTCGATCGTCAAGCGATCATCAGATCCATTACACTTAGGCTATAAAATCTATATCTGAAAATATGGGTGAAAATATTTACATGTGTACACTTATTTAGTTGCAGTATTAATAATGAAACTCGTCAGTATTTGTTAGTTGTAGTCTATGTGATGTTTTGTTGAGATACCGGTACTGGAAGTGGTGATTGACCTCTGGAATTTGCCTGTTTGGAGTGAATATGTGGTTGTTGTAAATGGTCAAGTGTAGGACCATATTGTAAATATTTTCATCCATATTTTTAGACACAGATTTTATAACCTAAGTGTAATGGATCTGATGATGATCGCTTGACGATCGAAACTGGTCATCCAAGTGTATTTATTAATCTCATGTAATTTTTTTCAGGATTAGGGAATAATCGATCTGATTTGGGTACAATCGTGTTGACCAACTTTTGTTATATTAACATTAAAATCAATCCAATTGTAACATTTCATTCAAACAGTAATGCTGCTACATTTGCCCTGTTACTCAGCATAAATGACAGTTGACTGGAACAAACCATTGAAATCTCTGTTTGATATATAGCACAGCTCATCATGCACAAAGCCTACACCCAAATCCAAAATATTTTTTAGTTCATCATCTAATAGCAGATATCATAAAATGTGGAAATGCCAGCATACCACTTCAAAATGTGTTATGTTGATTTGGGGACATAGTAAGCTCGTGGTCATCAAACTGTAATTTTTTTAAATATTTTAGTCAGTGCATTAGGGGATGAAAATAACATTAATAAAATATGCAGGAGGGAATCACTCACTAAATTTAATTGCTTTCGTGCATGCAAATGTACTCTCAAAGATAAGTATTTCCGAATGCAGAAGCAGTTCTACTTAATTATTCCTTTGGCATATTTTACTTTTCTAAATGGAATGGGATATAAAGAATGGTCACACAAAGATGCCTCATGTGACATTCATGGCCTTGAGCCTCCAGTTTGCCTTTATTATGCCAGAGGTACTCAAAATGGCAGAGTTGAGGTTTTCTGATTTAATATATATGAAACTCGTGTGAATGTGAATATAGGTATGAGTGGTTACGACATAAGGTTTGGATATTTATTTTCAGTTTTAAATGGAAATCCAACATACATGTACTATATTTTGCATAAAAAGAGCTATGTCTCCTTGCAGTCTGAATATAGGTGTATGTAGATAATGAAAAGGAATGAATCCACTTGTTTAAAGTAAGTGGCTGTGATGTAGAAGGTTCTTAATAGCATTTTCTACAGAAAAATTATCCAATTCTCAATTACTGTATAAGTAATATTAAGGAACTAATCACACCGTACACATTGTATAAAGATATTTAGTTTGAAGCTTTATTTCCCCAAAATTATGGCTGTAATTGATTGGGTGTAAACCACAATGGTATATGTGACAATTGAGCACAAATTAATTCAGCACATATTTTCATTTAGAAAACATAATTTGGTATAGATACATTATGTCTTCAAGTGGCAGAGGTACAACTGATATAGTATGTAACAGTTCCTCAATCAACTGCCAAAGTACCTATGTTTTTATCACAAAAATGAATTGTTATTATACTATTCTGGTTTTCTTCACCCATTCAGTAGTAAACTTTTTTTTTTTAATTATTCAACATTTACCCCTCCAGTTCTACATCACAGATTTTTATTCAACAGTGCCATTCCTGATTATTAGTATTTTCTAATAGAATTTAATAGGACTTCTTCGTACTTGTCAGCAACTAGTATTGCAAACACTGCTTGTCTAAGCTCTGTATTTTACAATTCTTTTAATATTTTAATATTTTTTGACTGAATATGTTACTGGTGTATGGAGAAGAATATGATATCTACTTCAGAGTTTTGAAAGAAAGATATGTTCTTTTTGTCATTTTTTGTACATTGACAGTATATGATTCGACTGAATTATGCTACAGTTATAGTAAGCATGTTGTGAATTTTGGGCATTATGGTCTGTGTACTAATGAGATTCTACATGGCAATTCTTCTATATTTTTATGAACTTGGCTGGCAGCATAATGTCTAGCTACAGTCACTCAGGAGCTGCCTTGAGAGAGTTTCTTGTACTTAAATTATTTTTAGTGCCTAATTCAATATGATGCCATTTTCTGCACAAAGAATATCTGGTTGTGCCTCTGAAAGGATATGATACCTAATTTTCTTGAGTAATATTTGCTAATGGACTCAAATCTAATTCTGAGGTGCTGTGGTAACTTTTTTCCACCTACTTTGGGCAGGACCCTTACCTCTTTTCCTTTCCTGGATTTTTCTCCCTGGTACTTTGATTTATAACCAAACTTATTGTTCAAGTTAAGAGATTTACTGTATTTCTTTACTACACTGATAACCTTGGAGTTTTTCCTCTTGTAATTATCAGTTTCCTTTGTATTGTTTATGTATGGTTGCATTCTAATTTTTCTCTCTTTCTCTCCCCTGTGAGAGATTCTCATTCATTATTTAATGACCCCCTACTATCTCCAGTATGGTTATATAATATGGGTGACGACAGACATGCATCTTAATTAGAATACTTTCCGCATAAAGAGTAGTATTGCCAACTTGAGAGATAAGTTGTTTAGGGGCCGATAACCTAGATGTTAGGCTCCTTAAAACAACAATTATCATCATCAGATAAGTTGTTATATCTTTGGCAGGGGAAAAAATGAATTATATTTAAACTGAGATTTTAGCAGCATTATAATTTCCAATGGCGACACACCTTTTTTTTCTCGATTGTTAAAGAAAAGAAAGGTTTTTGGCTCTTATATGACAGTTAAGTAGGAAATGCATTCAAATCTTGGCATGCTTATCCAAGTCACTTTATATCAGCTAATTAGTTCATAGGAAAGATGCTCAAGAAAATATGGTATTTCATCATTTAGGGACCTAAGCGTTACTTAATAGATAGGCCTGCTGGCTGGCCACACTGTTGACTCACACCATCAGTGTAAGACTGCTCGATTTCTATGTACCTCATACAGTCTGATGGTGTGAAACGTAACAAAACAAAATCTACCTCTTTTTAATTTCTGTTTGTGTATCTTGTTGTGTGATATTGTTACCTTGTGTAATTATGTTTATAGCCTAGCATTTCTTGTTTGCTTCTTTATGTGGCCTGTGTAGATGAGTCAATAAAGATTTATCATCACAGTAATAATTATTGTTGTTTTGTTGGTTTTTATAATATACAGTTGAAACTAATTTATATGTGACCCAGTTGTAGATAATTCTTTTTTGTGCCTACTATTACTCAAGTCCCAACAAATATGTTGCATAACTACCGTACTTATAATATATCTTTAAGTAACTGACTTGCACATAATTCTCTTTTATCTGTAGGTAATTTTTGAAAGTATGATTAAGCTGTGCATACTTATATGTGGCTTCTGTTATTTCTACTATCCTCCACATGAATCACACAAACACATGAGTGCGTTGACAGAGAATTGAAAGCTGTCAACAACATAGAGTGAAGTTCAGGCAACTGTTATGCTGGCTTTGAATTTTGTTTGTTTGCTTAAACATCTACCTCTTGTTTAAACTCCAGCAATTCTGAGGTGCTGTGGTAACTTTTTTCCACCTACTTTGGGCAGGACCCTTACCTCTTTTCCTTTCCTGGATTTTTCTCCCGGGTACTTTGATTTATAACCAAACTATAGGAAAGTCACAGAATCTACTCTGCTTCAAAACTGCAATGATAAAACCTAAGGATTGTGAAGTAAACAAAAGAATTAGGGATCGTTTAATTACCTCAATATTGCCATTGTTTAAATGGGTCTTCTCATTACATAATATGCAAATCTATATGTAGAAATGTATAGTAATACCAAAAGAAATTAATAAATTACCAGTATAATACATTAGCAAATAACAAATAATACTGTATTTTTTTAAATGTGGCACACAGTAGTTTAATTTAAATACTGTACACTGTAGAACAATTAGATCTAGTTTGTGCATAATTCTAGGTTATACATAGTTAAATCTGATCTCCTTGAATTACATAAAAACCAGTCTCAACTGTATATATAAATATGTAGGAAAAAATATGACAGTAGTGGAAACCTGCAGCCTAGATCTTTTCCCATTCGATTGTCACATTATCTGCATTGACAAGAAGCTTCTTCAAGAAGCCCTCAATACCCAAGTCAACAAAGCTCCAAGTCTATAAGGTTGTATTCCCCCTCATCTTGCTTTACAGTTGTGAAAACTGGACACTGACCGTTAAGCACTAAAGTAAACTTCAGGTGTTGGAAATAAGATTTCTCCAAAACATTGAAGGTAAAACCAGAAGTTATTTGAATCAGACCATACAGTAAGATCCAACCTTGATGTTGTGCCCTTGTTAGAAAGAGTCAAGCAGAGCCAGCTGAGTTGGTATGGACTTGTTAAGAGAATGGAAGGCACCAGAATTGCTAAGCAAGCTTTCAATGCCCGGATGCAGGGGATAAGGCCATGGGGGGAGACCCAGGAGGACTTAGGAGGAAGATGCGAGGATGGCAGTGGAAGCAAGAGTAAGAATATGGAGGAAAGTATAAGACATGGCTTGTACCAAACTGGCAGACCCTCTGGAAACCTAAGCAAGTTAGTTAGAAAGATTTTCACATTTTTGTTGATGTGACGGATATTTACAAACTTTGTTTGGCAATGGATGAGGATGTATGCAACTGTTTATGGTTTTGGTCTCATCTATGGCCTAAATGACCTGCAAAAGACAGTTTTATCTCCCAGTTAGATATATAAGTTCAATCAATAGTTTCAGTCTAACTTAAATTTAACTTTTTAGAACATTCCTTATATGTGACGCTCTCCAGGAAACCATACCTCAAGTAACGTGACAAAATTTTACGCTACGCCGCAAAGAGCCGAGAAGGACGAGAAATATAGTTTTTTTAGATTTCAGCACCATCTGTTAGCCGGATCTTTGAACTAGATGATGCGAGCATTGGATGTGTCATCATGATACGGTCAAGTCTTCAAATTAACCTTGGAAACAGGTTGTGTAATTTAACAAAACCACACCTTAAGTCGCAATGGGAATTTAACATTGCGACTTAAGATATGGTTTATTAAATGACGTTCCTGCACTGTCTACTTGAGCTAAAATACGAAATAACCAGCTCGTACTTCAGGATAATGTATAGTTACAATCATTTATTATAGAATTCATGTACTGGGCTGCATATTTTGTAAATGGTAATTTTAATGTGTGTGGACCGCTAGCGCAGGAACCTGATCAGGGAATTCCCGGTGTCTTTCTAACATGTCTGATGTTATGCACTAAAGCTGGCGGAGATATGGATAATGCAGATAATCTCCCTCCAAACCTACCTAAGAAGTTGGAAGTAAAAGGCAGTACTGCCGAAAGGACGAAATACCTGTTCGACAACATTCCAGAGTACTGCACGGCGGGAACAAGGGATCTATTGTGCCCACGGCCAGGCAACACTGAAGCCGCTGAACCTGGCACAAGTAGTGCGAAGGATTGTGCACGCAAAAGGAAAAGACATACATAAACATTCTACGAAAATGAGCAACAGTTCAGTTTGCTACTACAGGATACAAGACAGATTCCTGTAGTATTGGATACTAACTAACTTTGTATAGTTTCAGAATGTTTTTAATATCCAACATTAATATGTTCTGAATTATTCTTATTATTATTATTATCATTATTATTATTATTAACATTGTCACAGATACTATTAATGTTACCTGATTTTTTGCACTTAACACAGAACATTAAATAAATTAAATTAATAAAACAATAGTTATAAAAACAAAATTTTGAAATGTGTAGTTATGCCCTTTGGCAAAATTTGAAAAATATATATAATCCACGTCAAAGAGGGTGTTACACCCTTTAATTTGAATCCTTACACGACTTTGCACAATTATTGGTTCGCGAGATATTTAAAAAATGTAGTTATGCCCTGGCAAAATCTAAAAGAATTGTTATCATCATTATTATTGTTATTATCAACACTATCACAGATACTATTATTGTTTACTGATATTGTTTGCAATTCTTAAGACAGAACATCTGTGTAAGCCTACTTGAGTCTTGCAAGTCTAAAATTTTCTGTTTCACTTTCATTATCTTCAACATTTTTACATATTTACAATACTTGCTAGAGAATAAAACTCCGATATTTATGAAATATTACTGTATTTTAATACACAATGCTGATCTTCCTTCATCCAGTGAAACTGTCAGATTTACTTAAATATTTAATATATAGTCCGAGCACTATACTAAATTTTCAAATCGATTTTCTTGACATTCAATAAATTCCATCCTATAACTTCAATGTTTCATAAAATAATCAGTTATTAAGATAAATACTTCTAGTTTTCACTAAAATGATCGCAAATTTATCTACTATCAAAATATTAAAAAAATTACAGTCAGTCTGAAAGACTAGACGTTATATCATTTCAAATGACACATGCTACAAATGCTACACATGTTAGAAAGGCTCAGGAGGGCTCTTTCAACAGACTCCATTACCCATTAACTTAGGCTTCCCGCGCAGGCACCTCTTTAAGGGTCACCCTGTATTTGAGTCTGACATCTTTTACAACTGTTTAAGAGTCACCCATTATTTGAATCTGATATCTTGCAAACCTCTTTAAGGGTCACCCTGTATTTGAATTGAATCTAACATACTGTACACCTCGTTAAGTGTCACCCTGTAATTTGCTCTGACATCCTGCACACCTCTTTAGGAGGCACCCTGTATTCTTATCTGGCATCTTGTATATCTCTTTGGAAGTCACCCTGTATTCTTGTGTGGCATCTTGTACACCTCTTTAGGAGTCACCCTGTATTCTTGTCTGACATCTTGTAACGTTTTGACCCTCACGTTGAGCGACAAGTGAAACGGTTTTGCTACCCCTAACTGTTGGGTGATAAATGTAACTGTTTACCTTTGCCTAAGCTATGTTGTTTTAATGGGCGCCAAGACCTCAACGCAATGTTGAAATCTAAATTTGTATTTAACAACGTCTAACTCTGGTAGAACACCTTCAAGAATCTATTCACTCAGATCGTGGTATGATTTGATCATTAACCCAACAAACAATTGTATCAGGAGAAGGAATTGGTCTATATCTAATGCTACCTACTGAAAGCAAAGATTGCATTGTAAAAGAAATGAATTTATTATATAAAACAAGTATTGCAAAATTAATAATAATAATAAGTTTAAAATTTAAATTGGAGCGTTGCGATTTTAATATTACCGATAGAAAATTACGTGAAAACGGAGTCTGATAAATTATTGATTTTACTCTTATTCCCAAGCTATGAAGTTACTGAAATATTGAATATAAAACAAAGAGAAACGAGAGATTGCGTATTTCTGCGTTATTCGCGCTTACCACTGGAAATGGCCGAAGCCTTTCCCTCGTACTGGA
This sequence comes from Meconema thalassinum, assembly GCA_946902985.2. Taxonomy (NCBI): domain Eukaryota; kingdom Metazoa; phylum Arthropoda; class Insecta; order Orthoptera; family Tettigoniidae; genus Meconema; species Meconema thalassinum. Next base: position 305,452,923 of record OX336393.1, read on the forward strand.
TGATGCTGTGAGCTTCCCACAGTCTCCTGGACGTCGTCATCTTCGTCGATGTTTGATGATATACTGGTAGATTTGAAGATTTATGGTCCGAACCTCGGAACCAACACGTACAACCACAACGGTTAAGTTTCACAAAGATCGTCCTCCACTGCACGGAACATCGGAGCGACTCCCGCATGCAACCATACTCGGCAAGTTCTACACAGATTGTCCTCGCTCCACGGAACATCGGAGCGATATATGCACCCGTCGGCTCCCCACCTCGGTACCGACTTCCAGCTTACGTGGTCTCCACTGATTGGCTGCTCCCCACGCACTACTTCCCCTTCTCTGGCTCATTACACACGGCGCGCGGATGATGATGTCGATTTCCGTTCCAACTATCCGCCTTTTCTTGACGCTGCGACCCAAGCTTGCGTAATACTTCTTGACAAGAATCAGCCTGTCTCTGAATTTCCAGTGAGTCATGTCTCTCATAATATCCTAACTGACGAAACTCCGTAAAATTCCGTAATCACATAATTTTCTATGATATTGTCGTTCGTAATAATTTGCTTGATAGCGTTTTCTAAGACATAGAAAACCTATCTGTATGCTTATAATTTTTATAAAATGCTCCGAAAAATATCTTAATAATAATAATAAAATAACATGAAAAATTCTCTTGGCTGAACAATTTGCCGCGTAAATAAATATAGAATGGCTTCCTACTGACTTATGCCAGTGGCATAAAACCCCTCGAAAAACACGTTACATATTCGCCTCGGATCATTGGATGATTTACCGTGACAACGGTCCATTATCCGATTATCCCAGACACGTTAATAAACCCCATCCAAAATACATATTACATAAATGAAATCACCCTAAATTACAGATATATACACTCATAATTTTTCTTCACGCACTTTGCGTCAAAGTTTGTTGTCACTATGGATTGCACTTTGCAACCAGTCCAATGTTTTTCATATAGAATAGTGTTCCACGGATATTTCCGCCTCTCAAATTTCTCTATGTTGGAAAAATAGTCATAATTAATGTGTGAGCACTATGTATTTATGATGTCATATCACACGCATTGAAGGTGTTCTGATATATTTATATCACCATAGAACTTCCTAATTTCACTGGAGGTCCCTTCCTTATGGTGAAATTTAATCTCACTTCTCACTGAGCACACTATCACACTATTTTGGCAGCGCATCATGACCATAATACTTAATCTCTCTTTATAAAAGATGAAATTAATATTGACTTCTGAAAAAAAAAACAGTAAATGCGCATTACATATAACACCAAATATTTCTGTGCCGTAATCGCCCTGTCTTGTTAAGTTCCCGTAGACCATATTCTACTTAATACTAGTTCTCAACACAGACCAGTTCTCCTCACACAAATAATACCATTGTACAAATTACCTTAAATTACACACTTACAAATCTTACATGGCGAGGCCGTAAACAGAAATCACGTGTGCCGTTATGTATGAGTTTCATGAAGGACTGTCTCGCATTCTGATGGCCCATCTTTTGTCCCGTGGACACCTTAAGCAAAAATACCCTGTCCAAGCGCTCTCCCATCTCTTGGGGACAAATGGGAATTCACCAGCGCTACCAAATTCTGGCCTTGGTGTATCGAGACATTTTAGTGCTCAAGAGCATCCGACAATCCCGTCATATTTCCCTGTACCTTAAAAACTCTCATTTACTTACATACTACCCCCCTGTGTGACTTCTGATACGCCTGCCTGGAAGACCATCTCCTCCCACGCACCAAATACCACACTTACTCATTTGATAGGCTGGCTCGCCAGCTAAACATCCTCACTTTATGACACATACTTTCGGAGACTATGTATATTATACGTCCCGTATAATCTGTTTCCCTCACTATTCTCCGGCACATATGCTGTTTTCCCAATACGTTTGGAAACTATAAATGTTACTGCGTCACCTGCTTCCAACCTTGCCAGTGGCTCCCTTAAATGAACGTCATCACGTTGCTCTACCTACCTATTTCTCAGTGTATGTAACGATGCCCTGTTGCTACTGTCCACACATGCTAACCCTACTTTCCTCTGGTGTCACACCTCTACTTGACACTCTATGACCTAAAAATGTCACTTCTGACTGACAGAATGACGACTTAGACAGCTTCAAAGTGAACCCTGCCTGATCTAACTTCTGAAAAACTATATCTAAATGGCGTAGATGCTCCTCAAAACTGCGTGAACTAATTACCATATCATCTATGTAAATGGTTACAAACTCTCCTGTGTCATCCCCTAATGCGATGTTTAAAGCCCTAATTAAAGCTGCTGAACTACTCTTTAACCCATAAGGTGTTCTACAAAATTGATAAAGGTTATATTTATGACTAAAAGCTGTAAATGGTCTATCTTCGTACATAAGTGGCACTTGCCAAAAACTGGAACTCAAATCTACACAAGTGAAATACTTCTTCCCCTCAAATGTTTGCATTAATTCCTCTATTGACATAGATTTCAGCTGATCTGAACTAATTCTACTGTTAAGCAAACGAGCATCTAAACAAATACGAACTAGGCCGTCGGTCTTGGGTACCGTGATCAAAGAATTAACATATGGACTGTTAGAGTGCTCAATAATCCCATCTTCAAGCATCTGATTAATTTGTGCCTCAACTGCACTCTGATAAGCGAAAAGTACAGGATATCTATGTCCTGTGAATACTGACCTATCAATAACATTCAATGAATGTGTATAGCAATTGGCCATACCAATGTGATCCTCAAACACTCTCCTATTACACAATAACACATCATAGAGCCGAACACACTGTTCGTCCTATATTTCCCTGAAATACAGCATCACGTAACGAGTCCTTTAGACTACCGTTCGTAATCACACTGCCCACAAAACATGGAGAACCCCGCTCTACGGCTGGCGATATCTCATTTAAAGTACAAATCACACCTACAACACTACTCCTCTGAATATGGTCATTGAACGCTACTTCTACTTCAGAATCTCCCCATTTAAATTTCAAACTCCCTACATCATAACATAAGTTACCAGACACTCTACTTAGCCACTCTGAACCCAAGATAACACTGAATACTAAATTTGGAATTACAAGGCAAATCTGCTTCTCTACATGATTATTAATTTTAATGTCTACTAAAAATTGCTTAGAAATTACTTTAGACCTCTTCCCAACAGCTGTGATAACAAAAGTGCTTTTAATTGGCATCTCCTCGAAATTTACTCCAGTTCCTTTCATTTTATCATAAAATGCACTACTTATGCAACTCTTCATACAACCACTATCAATTAAAACATCTGTGTACGCCTCCGACACGTTAAATTTAACTATGGGGCTCTTACTAACCACTTCCTGAATAATACCTTCATCATTTAGTTCATGTAATAATTCATTTCTTACATTTAGGTCATAGGGTTCCTGTATAATTGTATAGACAGGGCATGCTACAGACTGAGATTCTGACCTTACTTCGCAGCCTGGTTCGCGTTTAAAGAACAGCTACAGCTGGCCGTAGTATTACTAACTACTGAACTGGTCTGGTTGTTCTGGGCTGTGTTGTCATTGTTTGGCTGTATATTACTACCACTAGGCTGTCCTCTTCCTTGACCCCTATTCTGGTTGTAATTATTGTCATTATAATTTCTCCCTTGATTTCCCCTGAAATCGTTGTTCCTCCCTTGATTTCCCCTGAAATCATTGTTCCTCCCTTGATACTGATTACCATAGCCATTTCCTCTGTTCTGATTTAGCTGATTATTATTATTATTATTTCTATTTTGAGCGTTGGCTCCTTTGCCACCGTTCCCTTGAACTTCTTGATGCCTGGCTTCATTAGGTCTATTATTATTATTACCCTGGTTCCGATTGAAATTGTCCTCATAACCCCCTCTCCCTAGTGCATCAAATGTGCTTAACAAATTTTCTACTTGTGATATAGTCTTTACATTCTGGATACAAGCAGCCTCCTTGATCCTATAGGGAAAGTGCCTAAGTAGCAACCTCACCACATCACTTTCCTCCTTCAAGCCATCAAGATATTTACACACTAATACCTGCCCTAAAAAGTATTCGGTCATGGTGGAGCTTCCTTTAGGGTTATATTTACCACACACTACTCCCTCACGATGCTGCGACTGAATAACCTCATTCCAGAACTTTTCACAGAATTTCATTTTAAAATCATTGATATCAGTAAACTTGTCTCTGTAGACAGCAAACCAATTCCTCGTTTCCCCCACAAACACTTGTTCTAAAATTTCAACTACCTGGCACCACTCAATACTACCATTTTCCAACCTCTCCCCGAATTTATTTTCTATAGTATTCATGAACTCCATTGGGCACCCCTGTCGATTACTGAACTTACCCAGTTCTACCTCCCTATGTGTGCTATTCACAAAAACTGGCCAATTCTGACTATTTTCTTGCCTGATCCTAGCTTTTAATTTTAATTCTAATTCTGCAATTTTCTCCTCAGCCTTCCTCTCAATACTGTTTACTGTTAATTTAATGTTTCCTTCTGATTCTTCTACTTTATCATATAGCTTTGCTTGTTTCTCCTCAATCTTGCTAATGCTCTCTCTATTATTCTCTCTTAAATCATTTACTTCTGCAACTATTTGCGAGTAGACTTTCTCAATTCTACCCCCTCAGCTGTTCCTTAACCTCTTTAGTAGCTACCTGAATTTTGTCAATTTCTCCCCCCAATTGTTTTTTGACCTGCTGTGTTTCCAGTTGCACTAGTTCTTTTAAATTTTCAGCCTGTGTATTGATTCTAATTTCTAACTCCTCCTGTACTTTTCCTAATTTTCTGTCTACATCTGCAATAATCTCTTTAGCTTTCTCTTCCATCACCCCCCTGATCTCACCTCTAATCAGTTCGAATTTGTCACTCATTTCCCTACTGTTTTGTTCTAATTTAGCATTTAAAGTTTCAGTACTCTCTCTATTTTCCTTACTATTTTGTTCTAATCTGGCGTTTAAAGTTTCATTACTCTCTCTATTTTCCCTACTGTTTTGTTCTAGTTTTGCGTTGTTTTGTTCCAGTTTAGCATTTAAAGCGTCTGTACTTTCTTTATTTTCCCTACTGTTTTGTTCTAATTTAGCATTTAAAGCGTCTGTACTTTCTTTATTTTCCCTACTGTTTTGTTCTAACTTTGCATTTAAGGCATCACTACTAACTTTGTTCTGATACATGAACTCGAGAAGTAAAGTTTTTAATTCTGGTTGGCCGCCTACACTCCCTGTTTCAGTATCGGGATTTACCTCCGCTACCCCGGTACTACCATCACTCAACATACTGCTCGTATCTTCACTCTCCAGTTGATGACCACTACGTAACCTCATCTGTCTTTCTTTCTCATCCCCCATAATGATATACACTGATACAGACAAATAACCCCAAAAATACAGGCACAGAAATATATATCCTTCTCCTTCCACAAATGTTATTAGGTTTTCATCCCCACGTTGGGCGCCAAGTGTAACGTTTTGACCCTCACGTTGAGCGACAAGTGAAACGGTTTTGCTACCCCTAACTGTTGGGTGATAAATGTAACTGTTTACCTTTGCCTAAGCTATGTTGTTTTAATGGGCGCCAAGACCTCAACGCAATGTTGAAATCTAAATTTGTATTTAACAACGTCTAACTCTGGTAGAACACCTTCAAGAATCTATTCACTCAGATCGTGGTATGATTTGATCACTAACCCAACCATCAATTGTATCAGGAGAAGGAATTGGTCTATATCTAATGCTACCTACTGAAAGCAAAGATTGCATTGTAAAAGAAATTAATTTATTATATTATTTATTATTATTATTTATCGTATGATGTTAACACAACACAATCACCTACATAAATACAGATTCATATAACACAGCAATAATACTAACAAATTATATAAATTATAAAGCAGATAAAAAAAAAATTATAAATCAACGTCCAACTCGTTGATCCATTTGACAGCCTCAGTTGTAGCAGAATGCAGGTCCTCCAGACTTCCTGGAAAAACTCGGAGAGGACATTCCAGTACTAAGTGCTCCATTGTCTATATAAAACAAGTATTGCAAAATTAATAATAATAATAAGTTTAAAATTTAAATTGGAGCGTTGCGATTTTAATATTACCGATAGAAAATTACGTGAAAACGGAGTCTGATAAATTATTGATTTTACTCTTATTCCCAAGCTATGAAGTTAAAAACAAAGAGAAACGAGAGATTGCGTATTTCTGCGTCATTCGCGCTTACCACTGGAAATGGCCGAAGCCTTTCCCTCGTACTGGATGATGCTGTGAGCTTCCCACAGTCTCCTCCACGGAACATCGGAGCGATATATGCACCCGTCGGCTCCCCACCTCGGTACCGGCTTCCAGCTTACGTGGTCTCCACTGATTGGCTGCTCCCCACGCGCTACTTCCCCTTCTCTGGCTCATTACACACGGCGCGCGGATGATGAAGTCGATTTCCGTTCCAACTATCCGCCTTTTCTTGACGCTGCGACCCAAGCTTGCGTAATACTTCTTGACAAGAATCAGCCTGTCTCTGAATTTCCAGTGAGTCATGTCTCTCATAATATCCTAACTGACGAAACTCCGTAAAATTCCGTAATCACATAATTTTCTATGATATTGTCGTTCGTAATAATTTGCTTGATAGCGTTTTCTAAGACATAGAAAACCTATCTGTATGCTTATAATTTTTATAAAATGCTCCGAAGATACCTTAATAATAATTATAATAAATTAATAATAATAATAAATTAACATGAAAAATTCTCTTGGCTGAACAATTTGCCGCGTAAATAAATATAGAATGGCTTCCTACTGACTTATGCCAGTGGCATAAAAACCCCTCGAAAAACACGTTACAATCTTGTGCACCTCTTTAGGAGTCACCCTCTATTCTTCTCTGCCATCTTGTACACCTCTTTAAGAGTCACCTTGTATTCTTATCTGGCATCTTGTATATCTCTTTAGGAGTCACCCTGTATTCTTATCTGGCATCTTGTACTGTATTTTGCTCTGACATCCTGCACACCCTGTATTCTTGTGTGACATCTTGTACACCTCTTTATGGGTCACCCTGTATTCTTCTCTGCCATCTTGTACACCTCTGTAAGAGTCACCTTGTATTCTTATGTGGCATCTTGTATATCTCTTTAGGAGTCACCCTGTATTCTTATCTGGCATCTTTTACTGTATTTTGCTCTGACATCCTGCACACCTCTTTAGGAGGCACCCTGTATTCTTGTCTGACATCTTGTGCACCTCTTTAGGAGTCACCCTGTATTCTTCTCTGCCATTTTGTACACCTCCTTAAGAGTCACCTTGTATTCTTATCTGGCATCTTGTATATCTCCTTAGGAGTCACCCTGTATTGTTATCTGGCATCTTGTACTGTATTTTGCTCTGACATCCTGCACACCTCTTTAGGAGGTACCCTGTATTCTTATATGGCATCTTGTATATCTTTTTAGAAGTCATCCTGTATTCTTGTGACATCTTGTACACCTCTTTAGGAGTCACCCTGTATTCTTGTCTGACATCTTGTGCACCTCGTTAGGAGTCATCCTGTATTCTTCTCTGCCATCTTGTACACCTCTTTAAGAGACCGCTTTCAGAGCAGTAGTGTCTCGCGACAAGCAGAAGCAGCACGAGTGTTATGAAGTGATAAAATGTCGGAAATAAAATGTACTTAATCAAACTGCTTACGATTTAATCTAAAGTAACTCCTGAACTTTTCTTCTTCTAAAGATAAATGATTCCTTATTAACAAACAGAAAGATCCTTCTTCGCGACTGGTTTTGAATATTTAACTCATAGATCTTCTTGGTTTCTTTCGCAAAAGATAACACAGCAACACATCATCGTCTTCTTCCTCGTCGAGCAACCTTATCATTAGAATATTTTTCATAACCATTTTTCAAAGAATATGTGCACGCACATCCCAATAAAAACCTACTTGTATGTCTAGGCGTGTCGTCAGTCTCGGTCGTCATAAAATTACGTGAGTGGCGACACATTGACTTGTCTCCGTCTGTCGTCTGTCTTGGTCGCTTGTCTCTGTCGTGTGCAGCCAAATGGTACCTTAATGCATGTTGAAACATTGTACACATAGCTTGTTTTTTCAATAATAAACAGGTTTCAATACGGTACACAAGGATTGACAGGCACTTGCATATCACATTCAAATACTAAAGGTCAATACGGATAACTTTAGGCGGCATAGTTGGTAGAATGCTGAGCTTCCATGCCCAAGGTTGTGGGTTCAAACCCGTCCGAAGTCGTCGGATTTTTTAAGAGCGTTAAAGATCCCCCAGTATGCCTTCCTTCGGAGGTGAAATAAAGCCGGCGATCCCATGTCATAGATTTATGGCATGTAAAAGAACCTTCCACTATTATAGGTTAGAGTTGACTAACGCTCTTAGATTCCAACGTTCGTCGCCAGGAGCCGACTGCGGTGTCATCTAGTAACCAAGTTCAGAACTAGTTGTCGATGACAGTGGCGTTTGGTTGCAAAAGTAGGAATTACTTGAAAATTGATTGTGCAGTCCTTACTTGAAAAAACAGATACACACTAATACAGCCATCACAATTAGCACCGGTTATCAGACAGATTCTACACACACCCAAAGTACACGACATGACCGCGTTGTTGCAGCCCCTAAACTGAGGAACCAACGGATAACATTTGTCTTAACATGGTTGATGTTTACAGTAAGTAATTGATGTAAATTTTTCCAGGTAGTAAGTGTGATAAATAATTGTTATTCCCCACCCAATGTAATTGGGCACATTACTGTATTGACCGACTAAAAAGGGATTCTTTTATCAAATAGTTATAGAGATTACTTTAATGTAAGAAATGTTCAGCGACTTTCTTGGCAAATGATCCATTTTCATTTTCATTTCCTCTATAAGCTCATGAAGGATAAACATTTCCTACATACTTGAATGTGATGTTTCTCTGTAACCACCAGAATGCTGCTTATCTGTCAGTTTATGTCACTGGCTAAAATTTCAATCATCTCACAACAAGATACCTCCCATATTGGAGTATGAGACTAACAGTATGTCTCCGTTGACAACATGCAAATGTTCTCAGCCAAATGACTTTAAAGAGATAACATACCACGTGAAGACCACAATACATGCTTGCTACGGAGGGTGAGTGGTTATCGCGTTGATCTACCAACCTCAAGCTTGCAGGTTCGCTCCTGGCCATGGTAAGTGGTTTTTGAAAGGCAACAAAAATCACGACACACATGTCATACATTGTTGGCATATCAAAGAACCCATTTGAATTCAGTAGGCCATGTTCATAATGGCAAAAATAATCCCGGGGTTTTCCGCCAACACAAAAGTTCCTCCTTTCTCTACTAGAAAGCGCTATAGTGTCAAGGAGCTTAGATATCTAACCTCCTTGACTAACATAGGGCTCCAAGAAACAACAAAATTCAACATGCAAGCTGCCCTCTGGGTGTCAAATAACAAAGCTTGCACCTGGCACCCGAGGCTGTACAATATTATTATTACTACCACAATACATCAGTGTGACACTACTGTGTCTAGAAAATTGAGTCACCACTGGCTGTTTGTACGTGGGGAATGCAATCTAAAGGGACATAAAAAGGTTGAAAGTAATAAACACTGCTGTTTCAGCTAGAAGCAAAGCATATATTACATAGAGTTTCTGTACAGTATTTGCTGTATGTAATGAGAGTGCAGGCAAAGCACAAAAACTGCACTCACATTTTGCAATGGCACTTGTTTCGGGGCATCAACTGCTCCCTTCTTCAGCCAGTAGTTTTTCAATTACCACGAGGCGGTCGGATAAATAGCTCTCGTGTCAAGATAATGGATGTACAGTACAGCTTAATAACTATGTCCCAGAAGATCATGCAAAATCATATTTTTGCTTATTTATGCATATTTTGACACAATGCATCATATTTTTCTCCTTTGCCTGTTTAAGTGCATATCTATGCTTGAGAATGGTGTATATTCAAATTTCCTACTGTTTTGAAGCACTGTTTGTTACTTCTTGTTCAGTCGTATATTTCTATTCGGACTCCGAGAGTCTCGTGGCTGGTTAGTCAAAACCTGAACATTTCCTTGTTATTGATAAAGTTGCTTTCACATCCCTTAAATCACCCGTACTATTTGTATCTTCTGCTAATTAATAGTTTTCACTGCCTGTAAGGAAGAACCGAATTCTCCAACAACTGAAATACCTCCGTTCCTTTCAGTTTACTACCAGTTCACAAAAGGGGTTCAGCTTATGAATGACCAGGAATTTCCACAAATATTACCTGGACCCATTATCTCAAATTTCTTAATACCAACCGTCAGTGAACTGCCAAGCTGCTTACCGCCAAGCTGCTTACCGCCAACCACAGCAAACACGGAGTTATGACTCCAATAAAAGCTAACGTCGTTAAGTTGCGAAATTTTGTGAAAATATTTGGAAGTGATTTTTTTTTCTACCAATGATAGTGTCCTTCATTGTAAAATTTGTGAAACAAATGTAGGGAGTTCGAGAGAGTTTTCAGTGACTCAACATTTGGAAATCGCCCACCATAAGCAAAATGTTGTAAAAATAAAAAAAAGCACATCAATTCAGCCCTTGTTAACAAGAAGAAATTTCAGGAGACTATCACAGGATAGTACTGCAATTGTTTTAATACCTAGTACATTTCAGTCCCTTTTGCAAGATAATATCAATTATTTTCATTCAGCATTCACTATGTAAATATTGTAAAATTATCATGAAGTATAACATAAATTTCTCGCCAAATCAATACTTTTTACTTACATAAAAATTCTACAGGTACATGTTTCGAAAACACATAATGTTTCCTTCCTCAGCCCACTAATTGGTGTAAAACATCAAATTACATCGATAACCTCACTAAATAACAAAATCACAGTTCACATTTATTCTCTTGTTCTTCCTTTTTTAGGCCTGTGTCATTCGACACATTAATGTCACTCACGGAATAAACACTTATTAGTTGAAGTAACGAAATATGGTATAAAGAACATTGACACATTTACTCATTGCTAGTTTCAACATGGGTTGCTGAAATGCACACAAGTGTCGTATAACCTTGCCAAAAGCAGAGAAAACACTAACTAGCACCCAGGAATTGTAAAATTATTTTCAATTTTAAAAATTCAATGGCTATTAAAATCATATACCAGTTATACTTAAAAAATAACTTTTTTTATTTTCTTGTCGGTTTACCCTCCAGGTTGGCTTTTCCCTTGGACTCGGCGAGGGATCCCACCATTTCTGCCGCCAGGGCAGTGTCCTAGAGCTTGAAACACCTGGTTAGGGGGATACAACTGGGGAGGTGGGACCAGCACCTCGCCCAGGTGGCCTCACCTGCAAAGAGAACAGGGACTTCATGAGGGAGTGGAAGGGAGGGATAGGCAAGGAAGAGGGAAGGAGGCGGCTGTGGCCTTACGATAGGTACTGTACCCGTATTTAAACATGAGGATGCACTTGTCGAATCCGAAGATCGGCTGAATCGTAGAATCTTCAAGGTCCCCGGCTAGAAAAACCTGTAAATCCTACCGACAAGTACTACATGAGGATACACTAGTCATTTGATAGTGTTATGGACTATTCTACTGGGCAAACAACTCGATCTACTGTGGAGAGTGAGAAACTTACGGTTCTCGGGGCAAGTGGGATATGGAAACACAACACAATCTCTCTACATCTCTTATAATATAATCCAAAATTGACTCATCATTGCAGCGTTCAAACCACTAGATCTAGAAAGCTGAAATTTTGCATGTTGGTTGACCCTAGGTTGTAGGGGCTCACTAAGAAACGGTTTTTGAAAATTCAATTTGTAAGTGAGTTTTTTGGCCCTTTGGCACTGAGCATGGACAAGAGGTACAAAGATCAGATTTAGCTCATTTTAAGCCGCCAGATACGAGAAACAATATTCGGTGGGGACCCCGAAACACACTTTTTAAGGTTCCAGAATGAACATTTTCGGAGATATTCCCAAAACCTGTGTTCCCTCTGAGAAACAGGTCAACGTTACTATGACAACCGCTGCAATTTCGCAGACCGGGAATAATTTTCTAGCAATATCTCGAAAACCGTTCGTTTTAGGGCCTTTCAACTCTAGGCAACTGCTGGGATAGTACCTTCTGACAGGCCACGGCTGCTTCCTTTCACATTCTTGCCCTGCTTCATTCATCTAGATCTCTCATTAACTCCTCTCATGTTGGTGTCAGGAAGGGCATCAGGTCGTAAAAACATCCACCATATAGCTTTTCATCGCTTCTCATCCTCGATCCCGTTAAAACGGTAAAAATAAGGAGTAGACATACATACATCATCATCAACATCCATGAGATGGCGTGGTGGCGCAGCGGACAAGTTGTTGGCCCCTCACCACAGTGGACTGGGTTTGATTCCTGATCAATGCATGTGAAATGCCTTGTCCTGTGGTTCGATTTCCACGTAAAAAGAAGGTCCCGTAGCTCATGATCTTGAGATTAACGGTCACGTAAAACTACAGTCTTCCTTCTTCCTTCCATTCTTAACGTATGCAACTATCCAAGACAAATACAGAGATCCAAGATTCTTTTTCTGGCACTGACAGCGGTCATCCTCGGTGTGAAGTTTGCTGGTATTTTCAAGTCCCAGGGCAACTGCACAATCCTAGACCATAATAAATACAGCCACGCATACTGCTGCAAAAACCACACAAACACAGGTTATCATACAAATTTAACACACATTCAAATACATCGGGCTGATGATCAAGATTTACTAACAACCACCACCATATTTATTTTTGTCTGCCTCGTGGCTGAGTGGCTAGCAAACCTGCAAAGAGCAGAAGTGGTTTTCCTCTCTTACTTCAGGGAAATGCCGGGATGGTTCCTAACTTAAGGCCACGGCTGTCTCCTTCCCCAAATTAAAAATAAACACACTACAGTACTACTACTGCATTGACTCACAATAAGATGGTTATCAGTCAAATGATATATATATATATATATATATACACACCCAAGTACACAGGACTAAATGATCACGATCTCCAAGCCCGTCAAATAAAACAACAGCAACTTATTTTTCAATTCAAAGTATTATACGACTGTTACACTGCTCTTACGGAAGACAATTGCCGCATTTTGTACAGCCCTTGTGTGAGCACTTCCAGGAATTTTCGAACAATACTATTTATCAGGTTCAGACAACCTCTTGTGATTTGGGAATTTCATACTAGGTAGTTTGGGGCTACTCCTTGTGGAAAGGTTTCCAAGAATAACCAAGCTGATAACAGAACATCCAGGAGACATTCCTCCGGAGATTTTGTTCTAAATGTATCCTAAATAAATAGCTTTGCACATGGTCTTACAAGGCTGCTTTATTGCTGGCACAGTTGTATTGATCTCAAACTTACCTGTGTCAGGTCTACCAATTAGCTTAAGTTATGAAAAGGGAGATAATGGAAGATAAAACTAAAAATTACCTAATGCAGTGATTGTATTTTGATTGTATTTTATGTATTATTTGAAAATACAAAATACTCACTGAAAGTATTTTCGATACTGATACAAAATACATGTTCCAAAATGTATTTTAGATACAAAATACAAGATACAAAAGTATCGAAAATATGTATTTCCAAAACACGTATTTTCGATACTGCCCAACTCTGTTCCCACTCTTATGTGGGGTCGATGTTTCTGACAGCTCTCCTCCATTTAGCCCTGTCATGCACATCCTCTTCCGACAACTGTTTTTCTCTTAGGTCCTCCTGTACACAATTCATCCATCGTCGTCATTATATAAAATAATACCATTTGTCAAAGAACAAGTTTATTTTATTATAATAATATTGGGTTTAAGTCCCTTTCATCTACTGCAGCTTTTAGAGACGCTGGGGTGTCAGAATTTTTCAATAAAGGGGATCTTTAACGTGACAGTAAATTTACTGAGACGGCTTCCTTGCATTTTTCTTCTTCTTTTATATGCCCAGTCTCCCGGATTTTGGCGATCAATATGGATAGTATAGCTGTTCAATAGTTCTTGTGCCAGGCCAGTCTTGATGATTCCGAAGACAAGACGTCCTTTTCCTCCCCGCTCTTCGATGCCCATCAATTTTGCCCTTTAAAATGAAGTGTAATATGGCATATTTTGCGCCATGTAACACATGACCCAGGTATGCAATTTTCCTACATCCCTTGCATTGTGCACCCTCAAATGCCAACTGACTGTGCCAGGATTCGATACTGCTACCTTGGGCACATCAGGCGAGAAAGTTACTGCTGTGCCACGCAGCCAGTCCAAGTTTATTTAATGATGTTACACAAATTGTTATTCAATACACTACTGCTTTGCTTTTACTACACACCTCAGTCATTACACTTAACTGTTAACACTACCTGTTATCTGTTCCAACTCAAGTTGCTTTTTTGTTTTTTATTTGAACTTTGGATAGAAGCATTTCAGTCCTCCCGCAGTGGTGATTAATGGTTGAGATGTTGTCAAATGATCTGCTGGAGGTGCAATTAGGAGATCATAGGTGCTGTTTACATTTCTTGGTGGAGAGCTCTTTTCAGGTTAACCAGGAGGGTGTACACCCCTACTCGATCGCTGGATGTTAGAATAGTATCCTGTTCTAGGCCCAACTATGCCGCGATACCCGCCTGAGGCAGTCTCATATCATTCACATTTCTTACTCTTCTCATTGATTATAAAATGGTGTTGGAATTGGTTTGTGTCATCTCTCCAAAAAGATTATGAAATAAGCCACAAGCCACCTCCAATGTCAAGAACGGATGCTGTTACAGCTGCTTTTCACTTGCAGAACAGATACAAGGAATACAAGGATACTCCTAATATGGAGAACCAACAACAAAGAATTCACACAAATTTAAATTCAAATATTCCTTCATTTGAGGGCTACTAAAAATAATTGTTGTTGATTTGTATAGGGGATTTGTGACATTGTGGTCATTTAGCCCCATATACTGCAGTGTGTGTGGAATCTGTCTTATGTCATTGTGATGGCTGTATATTAGTAGTGAGTATGTTTTGTAATTAAGGGTAAGATTTGGACCGAGATGGTCGTGGCCTTCAGTTAGAAACCATCCCAGCATATGCCTGCCTCCGGACCAAATGCCTTCCAGTGTTGCATGAAGAATGGTCTAGGTGCTCAGTGGGTCCCACTGGAATGAAGCAACGTGAGCGTGGGTGTGGTTAACTAATTAAACTCGTGTTTTCTTACTGGCCTTGTGCAAGTCTTAGATATCAACACCACATAGATGACTTGCATATCAATATTGCCACTTCAGTACCTCAATCCAGTATTTCTTTCTTTGGAAAACTATTTCTAGGACACCTGAGATGGGAATAGAACCCACCTCTTCTCACTAAGCTGAGTGTACCCCATTCCAACCCTCAGACTAGAATTAAGATTCTTTGCAGGACCTTTGAATCTTGAGTCTCAATACACACCCCGAGACACAGAGGTGGTTGCCACAAAGACAAAGTGTATTATACAATATTCAATTTAAAAAATAACCAATATTACAATAACACTATCTTACAATATCACAATAATGTCTCATTTAAACTTAGTCAAAAAGAACTGAAGCCATTGCATTAGAATGTTATTTTGATACTGCAACAATTCTACCCTGCTGGCAGACAGAGGACAGGGTTTCCGTGCTGCACCCCGCTATTTGACTGGGAGGCTGTCTTGCAATGGAGTAGGCCAGTGCGCTTGTGAAAGTGAGTGTTGTGTGCCACAGAGCATTTTGCGGGAGGGTAGTAGCGGATAGTGGTGGATCCCCTGAGTTTGACACCATGTATGGACAGACATGGAGACTACAAGTGGGACAAGGGGGAGAGGAACTGCACCGGCAGAGCGTCACCAAGCTGAGAATTGTGGACTTGACAGCTTGCTGCGCGAGAATTGTGTAAATAATTGTACAGTAGTCGTAATAAAATGTAGTGGTTTGTAATGCACACTAGCAGTCGTGTGCTGATTTAGTGAGTGAACACTGCTTCCGGTCACCTGGTGTCAGAAGTGCAGACTTGAACTATTAGTGTGTATAGCAGTAACATGACCATTAGGCTGTTAGTAGAATTTTTAGTAGTGGAGCAAAACATGGAAGCGGTACTTCAGTTGCTGAACAAACTGAAATCCAGTCAAGATAAATTTAATACCAGTCAGAATGAACTAAAGGCACTAAAAGCACTAGAGTCAAGATGAACTTAAGATGGAGTTACAGTTAAAACAGAACGAGATTAAATCAGAGTTGAATAAGTTAGAAAGGGAAGTGCATGGCCTAGAAGAGAAATTGAAAAGCGATATTATGGATGACATCAGCAACCTCGTTAAAGAACAATTTATAACAGTTCCTCAGATCATCGAGTCCAGGGTTTGGAAGATTAAGCGTGTGGTGGCCGAGTTACAAAGAAGAGTGATAAACCAGACCAAGATCTACCAACAACAGTGGGGCCAGTGCCATGAGAGTTAACTCTTTCAAGCACATGAATTTGACAGGAATTCTGACCCTTGAGGCACAAGATATTTCTTTATTTACAATAAGCTCTGTGCGCATGACAACAGACAATAGCCACTTAAAACATAAAATGGGGGAAAAGAAGTAACTACTGTAGTACCACCTAGTAACTAGTAGCATCATAACACAACGTGGTACAATGCCTGAAGACCATTTGGTTGTATATTCCCTGTACCACCATGGATTGAAGCGATGACAGCTGGTGGTTCATTTTTTGCACCACCTAACCCGAAAGAGTTAAACCCCCGCGCTTTGATGGGATCACATCCTGACAAACCTTTAGTACCCAGTTTGACGGTGTAGCCAGCCATAACGGGTAGACAGTTGATGATAAGGCTGTCCAACTCATCATGTGTCTTCTGAGGGTGCCGCTGAGGTACTGCACAGCTTGAGACCGGGGGCATCATTGCTGGCACGTTAAAAGGGCGCTATTGATATTGCAACTTTTCAGTCAGCCATCACAATATAATTCCAATTGCAAAACAAATTACATGTGATTAAAATATACATATCTCTACTTAGTATAAAACTAAGTCCCTGATCTTGATGTTACGGGTAATCTCGAGAACCACTGGATGGATTTTGATGCGGTTTTCACCATTCTGTACAGGATATCTCGAGGAAGGTTTCTGAAGAAAATAATTTATTTAGGTTGAAAGGAAGCCAAGCAGTAACAATTTCAGTGAAAAGGTTGAAAAACAAACTGGCCTTTGATAAGTTTTGTATTGTGAAGTACTTAGATTTTAGCTGAATAAGGCCGCAAGGTGACAGAAACATGTCCTAATTATAGTCGAAGTAGACAATTTTTATGTATTGATAAGTTGAATAAATATATAAATTTACGAAATTAGATGTAGTTACATTGATTAACACCTCAGTTATAATGGCATTTTTTCAAAAAATACAAGGAACTTGAACTAGTGGAAACACAGAAAAGACATAGATGCCTTCCCACATGGGAAGAGGCCCACGGAATACGATTGTACTACATGGTGGCAGAAGGGAAATAGGGCAAGCCAAAGACATGGCAAGTCCCAGCAGAGCAAGGCTTGCAATAATAGTCAATAAGAAAAGTTAATGTCAACACCAATGACAGCGCCTAATTAGAATAAAGTAGTAAAACTGATCACTGAGCTGCCTCGTTATTTTAACCAATAGAATAGCGAGCAGGAAAAATGAGGCAAGTGGTCTACATGAAACAAGATCACCTAATGCTGACGTCTATTTGAAAATTACTAAACTCACAGATGCAATACGTATGAGAGGGATCCAATTCATAGGACATTTGGACCCAACTAGGTTAACACATAAAATCTATACGTTTTTGCAGGAAAAGGCAACAAGGTCCAATTATTGGTGCAAACAGGCGGAAAAGGACTTGGCTGAATTAGGTTTTCCCAATCTCAAGGATCGAGAGGAAATTAGGAAAATTACTCATACACAGGGTTTCGAGGGAAAAGAGAGAAGACCTACCAGACACGTCTGGTCGCAGCAACGAAGACTCACTCAATCATTGCGCATCAAGAGTTATTAGGCAAACATCAAGGCCAATAAGTGTTGATTCTGTGTGGTCCTAGGAGACCCATTCGCGCAGAAGAAGAAACAAGATCACGTGGTATAGTCGGGTCTGATGAAAATAAAAAACACTAGGCAAGGAGAAAAGAAAAGAGAATGGAAACCACTAAAATAATTTAAGTCATCCTAAATATAAAATGTAGGACGGTTTTCCATGACCGTCTGGCACATTACCATGTAGCTAGTTGGGACGAGCAGCTCTAAGGAGGAATAGTGCAATAGTTCAACCTGGCTGACTGGCAGGCAGAGGACAGAGTTCCCATGCTACGCTGCTCTATTTGACTGTGAGGCTGTCTCGCAAACAAAAGTCCCTGTTGAGTCACGCAGGTCATTGACATGCCGGGTACTACTAGACTGTCCTATTTCCAGAATCAGCTGGATGAAGGCGGGCTTCTGGATAGTTCCGGACACCCAATAGCTTTGGGGTGGATGAGAAGTTGCTGGAGAGTCTGTTAGCAGGTATAAAACTATCAGCGAAGCGAGGACGAGTTGAGTTCAACAGTGACTGACAGCTAGGAGCAGCCGGTGAGAGTGTGTGTAGTGGAGCAGGCCAGTAGGCTTGTATATGTGATTGTGTGGGAGGGTAGTAGCAAACAGTGTGTGAGACCCTGTGTTTGATGCAGTGTGTAGACAGATACGGGGACTACAAGTTGGAACCGCACGACAGAGCATCACCAAGCTGAGAACTGTGGACTTGGCACCTTGCTGCACGAGAATTGTGTAAATAACTGTATAGTAGTCATGATATAATAATATAATATGACCTCGGGTGCCGGGTGCAAGCTTTATTATTTGACACACAGAGGGCAGCTTGCATGTCGAATTTCGTCGTTCCTTGGAACGCTATGAAACTCAAGGAGGTTAGATAACTAAGCTCCTTGACACTATAGCGCTTTCTACTAGAGAATGGAGCAACTTTGTGATGGCGGAAAATCCCAAGATTAATTTTGCCATTATGAACATGGCCTACTGAATTCAAATGGGTTCTTTAACATGCCAACAACGTATGACATGCATGTCGTGATCTTTGTCGCCTTTCAAAAATCACTTACCATAGCCAGGAGCGAACCTGCAAGCTTGGGGTTGGTAGTCTGACACGTTAACCAGTCACCCACCGTGGCAAGCAGTAGTCATAATAAAATTTGGTGATTAGTAATTCACGCAACCAGTTGTGTACTGATTTAGTGAGTGAACCCTGGTTCCCATCACAATACTTTTAGTTAGGGCATTATTGTGAAATATTGCTGTAGATATGATTCTGTAGGATTACGACGAAGCCCTTCAGAGCAGCTGGAGATCTGGTATTGGATAGCACTATTGTTTACAGATACAGGCATATCCTCAGTGCATTGAGTAGTGCTATGTTTTACAGACCCATGTATGCTTCATGATGTCCTGGTTAGCATAGTTGGCTACCACCGTGTAGGCCTGGGTTCAGATCCCGGTTCGCCCACAGAAGTAAATACTGGGGTAGAGTCATTGAAATACAAGTCATTCATGTGGTGTCGAATTCAAAGACTTGCACAAGGTCAGTAAGGCAACACGAGTTTAATTAGTTAACCAGATCCATACTCATGTTGCTTCATTCCAGTGGGACCCACTGAGCACCTAGACCATTCTTCATGCAGCACCGGAAGTCAGCTGGTCTGGAAGCATGATGGTGGGACTGTAAATCATAGCACTCGTCAATGCACTGAGGATATGCCTCTATCTGTGCACAATAATGCTATCCAATACCAGATCTCCAGCTGCTCGGAAGGGAGCGTCGTAATTCTATGGAATCATCTGCCCTAATTAAAAGTATTGTCACGGGAACCAGCCAAAAGATGGAAAGATTGACAGTGAATGAAATGGGAGAAAGTTTCTCCTCTACAGTTCTTCTTTTACCATTAATAACCATTAGATGCCTTATGTCCACAGACTTTTGTCTGAAAACTTTTTATATGCATTTATTAATACTCGAGTGATACAAGTGTAGATAATGTACGTTAATGTAGGATATTGATATTTTTTCATTCCTACCTATGTCAGGCTGTGTAGCTAAATGGGCAGGAAGCTACTCCTTGTTCTAAAGGGCCCCAGGTTCAATTTCCAGTTGGGTCATGGGATTTTAACTTAAGATGGTTAATTGCCTGGCTCAGAATGATGTCTTTGTACGATGATTTATTTTATCATCACGATGCTTAGGTCACCTATGAACATCACGCCTGTATGAAGTTCATATCATTATCATAATTTTCTCACAGGTTTCGTGGCTTTAATACGAACTGACTATTTGTTGTTGGTGTTAATATTCCATAGTACACTAGTTACATCGTTTTGGTGACCAACAGCACTTTTCTCACTATATGGCATGTTCCCAATATCATGTTCCCTTCTGTGTGGAGAAACAATTTCTTAAGTAGTGGATCTTGTGTGGGATTCTCCCTAAATGCTCCTAGGATCACAGGCACTATGACGACTTTGTCTTATTTCCACAGTCTCTTGATCTCTTGATACTTCTCAATCTTCTCTCTGTGCTTTCTCTCAATATTCCAAGGCATAGGAATAACCACATCTATATATCAGGAAAGTTGTTTTATCCTTCTGTAACATTTTTAATGAGTTAACTAAACGTGGTGATGACTATTGTGGTTCAATAAAACAAACATGATATGAATAAATAATATACACTGTGGTGTGACCTTACCTGTGATAGTGTAATATAATAAGTTGTTGAGCGCCAGATTCCTATTTAAGATAGTGAATCGAAATTTATTGATTTAACCTCGGCTATCAGCAGTAGAGTCGAGAACCACTTACCCGGGCCGTAGTGAGACAAAGTCATCTAACCAATCCGTATTTAATCATACTCCTTGATTAAATACGGATTGGTTAGATGACTTTGTCTCACTACGGCCCGGGTAAGTGGTTCTCGACTCTACTGCTGATAGCCGAGGTTAAATCAATAAATTTCGATTCACTATCTTAAATAGGAATCTGGCGCTCAACAACTTATTATATTACACTATCACAGGTAAGGTCACACCACAGTGTATATTATTTATTCATATCATGTTTATTTTATTGAACCACAATAGTCATCACCACGTTTAGTTAACTCATTAAAAATGTTACATATGGCGCCACAAAGTAGGGCACGAAAACCATTCGGTATTTAGTCAGAGGAGTGTATAATTTCAGTGCAAATTGTCAGTGCTTTTGGGGGACAGTGAAGTGAAGTGAAATTTTGGAAGGGCAATTGTTATACGGTGTACTTCGAGATGTCGGAGGAGGAACAGAGGCAGTTGAGAAGTAGGGATGCAGTCAAGAAAGTTAATTATAAGGAGGTTGATAGCGGTAGCGATGTTGAGAGCGTAGAGAATAATACCAAGATGTCGGAGGTAAATCTTGAGAATAATCCTGAGAGTAATCCTGAAAATAATCCTGAGGTTAACCCTGACATGAATTCAGAGGAAAATCTCGAGACGAATACAGAGGTACATCCTGAGACTAGTGGTAGTCAGGAGAAACAGAAGTCCTTAGAGGTCCATGAAATTTCATTAGCTGATATCTTGAGGGAGATGAATAAAAATAGTCAGGAGATGAATAAAAATAGTCAGGAGATGAATAAAAATAGTAGGGAGATGAAAGAAAATATTGATAGGCTAAATCAAAATATGGAAGAGAATAAGAAAGATAATTTAGAAAGTAGGAAGGAATTCAATGATAAATTTGAGAAATTAGATAAAGATATGAATAAAAATAGTGAAGAGAATAAAAGAAATTATTTGGAATTCAATGGTAAATTTGAGAAATTAGATAAAGATATGAATAAAAATAGTAAGGAGATGAGAGAAGAGATGGGTAGGCTAAATCAAGATATGAGTAAAATAAATCAGAAGCTGGAAGAGAATAATGTAAAACTAGACAGTGTGGTTAAAGTCAATGAAGGGTTGAGTAAGAAGTATGAGGTACTACAGCAAAGTATTCAGGGGGTGAAACAGGAAATCAGAGGTGAAATTAAGGAGGAGGTAGAGATGAAGGCTAAAGATATTATTAAGACAGTAGATAAGAAATTAGAAGCAGCAGAAAGTAGGATTCAGGAAAGAATAGTAACTGTGATTGAAGAGAAAATAGCAACTCAAGGTGAAAGTTTTAGCAAATTGGTAGAAGTGGAAACTAGGCAGGTGGTAGAGACTTTAGGGGAAACTGCAGTAGAATCAGTAAAGACAGCCTGTAAGGAGACTATAATTGAAAGTAGAATGGAGTCAGACGAGATTTTAGGTGAAAGCAAATTGGAAATAGCGGAGATTTTAGGTGAAATCAGATTAGAGTCAGACGAGATTTTAGGTGAAAGCAAATTGGAATTAGTGGAGACTGTAATTGAAAGTAGATTAGAGTCATTGGAGATTGTAGGTGAAAGCAGATTGGAATCGGAGGAGATCTTAGGTGAGGAACGGCAAATAGCGGAGATTTTAGGTGAAATCAGATTAGAGTCAGACGAGATTTTAGGTGAAAATAGATTAGCGTCAGAGGAGATAGTAGGAGAAAGCATAGTAGAGTTGAAGGAGATTTTAGATGAACGCAGGATAGCTGTAGAAGAGACTATAGAATGTAGCGAAAAAGAAGTGAAGAAGATGAGAGAAAAGATAGGGATAGAAGTAGGTAAGATAAAGAAAGTACTAAGCACCCAAGAGATTAAGATGCAGACAATCATAGATAAGTTAGATAGGCAAACTAGGGAAGAATTTAGTCCTGTGATAGAGGAAGTTAATATGAAATTATTAGTGGCAGAGAAGCGTGCGTTAAGTCATAGTCAGAAGAACATAATTAGTAAACAGGTTAAGAGGAGGAGAGAGATAGATAAGAGGAGAAGCAATGGGCAACGGCTAAAGAGAAAATTAAATATTAGTAGTGGAGAAGTGAAGGGAAGACATGTAGGTAGATATTTTAGAAGTAAAATGAAAGAGAAGAGAATTAAGTTGTTAGTGGAAAAAGAAATCTGAAAGAGAGAAAGAAAGCATATGATGTGCAGTGGCGTAATGAATTAGCCAGACTTGGGGAAATGATAGGAGGAAAGCCGAAGTATAATGTTACTGTTGATGAGTGTAGTCCGAAAGAGGTAGAAAGTAATGTTATAAGAAAAGAGGAAAATGGAACCCTAGAAAGAGATAGAATTGAAGATGAAGATGGTAAGAACGGTGAAATGCCAGAGAAAGTAGTGATGTAAATTTATATTACCGATAGTTACTCTTCCGTATGACTTAAATATTAAGTAATGAAGTTTAATATGACTTAAAAGAGGTAGATAAGAAACCTGCTGTGTGTAATTTTAATTCAGTCGTGAAGTTAGGATGGTAAGGGGCGCGTAGTGCCTACGCTTATTGATTTAGATTGACTAAAATTATTTAATTTTGAAGACAGAGGTTGTCGTGCTATTGAGCAATGCAGGTAAGTTGAATGTAGGTCCTTAAACTGCAGGTAAGTTGGATGAAGTAAGAATTAAATTAAAAAAAAAAGGGTAGGAAGATTATTACATAGGTAAGTAATCGAAAGAAAGTAATAATTATTATGGCAACCATAATTAAGAATATAATGGTAATAAAGATATAATTCAAAAGTGAGTGAAGATAAGATGATACAGTGGTAATAAAACGAATGAGTTGAAGAATTAGGTATTGATTTTTAAAGAAGTTTCAGTTGAGGACAGCGAGGTTATCAGTGGATATATTTTGAGAAATTTATAAGTGGTTTAGAATAGTTAATGGTAATGCGTTGTATGAATTAACCAACATCGGGTTGAAATGAGGAAGTAGTAACTAATTAGGACATCTGATACTTGTTGACAGATATGTGTGTGTGTATGTGTGTATTTTCACGTAAATGGACGTGAGTTTGAAGAAGTAAGCCAACGAAGGTAATGCCATTGAGCAATGTGGTTTTTAAAGTTTTGGTAAGATGCCAAATGAAGTTGTTTTTTGAGGAAGTTTTTGGTAAGATGCCAAATGAAGTTTTTTAAGGAGGAAGTTTTGGTAAGATGCCAAATGAAGTTGTTTTTTGAGGAAGTTTTTGGTAAGATGCCAAATGAAGTAGGTTGGAGGAAGTTTTTGGTAAGATGAAGTAGGTCAGCGAGGTATATTCCGTTGAGTTATGAGTTTTTTTATGGTATCTACGGGACTACGTGAAGTTAATAAGGGAGTTTTTTTTAAAGTATATATGGATGTATGCACACAAGGTAATAAGAGATTACAAAGGTAAGATTGTCCAAGTTTTTGTTACAGTTACGCACGTTTTAAAGATATTACAAGGCTTGTTATCGAGCTAAACCACTTTGTAGTAAAAAGTTACTGATGAATAATAACGAATTAATGATGTGGTAGATTGTTGTCCTACACACAGGTTAAAGTAAAGATAATAATTATAATTAAAAGGTTGACATAATATTTACTAATATTGAAAGGAATTTGTTATAATTCGACGTTTGAGGATTTAAAGATAAATCATTTTTTTTAGTAGACAGGAAATTAAAGTTTTATTTATGTCATACGGAGTTAGTAAAGATAAGTTTAATATTTTGAAGACAAGAATAAGTTAGTAATGTAAGGTGAGTATACCTAAGGGGTAATAATGAAGTTTCAATTAAAGGTAGGTGTAATTTACGCAGTTAATTTGGTAGAGCAGAAAGTATCTGAACTGTGTTAGAACTCAGAACTTGCTTTATGAAGTGATTATGGGAGAATATTTGCTAATTAAGAGTGTCGGTGTTATTGACTATCAACAGGAACACTGTCATTATTTTAGGAAGACAATAGCTAGGAAAGCATAGTGTGATGTTATTATTCCAAGGAATTAGTCGAAGCATGTACGATTTTTTTTTTAGCTGAAATTTAATGTGTTATTGGTCAGTAAGAGGTGACCTGTAACAGTAAGAAGAAGTGGGATTATACCACGAATAGGGGAGGTTTTTGTATGTGACGTGTGATGTCACGATGAGTTTTGAGAGATTCTGGTATAGCAAGAGTGAGCTATAGTCCAGGCGGTCAGAACAAGTAGGAAGTGGTGTTTGGAGGACACGGTACTTAATTAAGAGTTTTGAGAGAAAACTAAGGGGGGTTTTTAGGCATTCAGCAAAAAGTCAAATCATGAATAGACTAAGTTCAAAGTATAAGAGCATTAATATTTTGTGGAACGAAATATTTATTCCGAGGAGTTTGTCATGTGTTTTTGTGAAATAGTTTAGTGATATACGTAATTCAGGTATTGAGTAGTATTTTGTCCAAGTCTTAATCATTTTGTTATGGTAAGTAAGGAATGACGTTACGGTAAAGTTATATCTTGACGCTAAGTTAAATTTTATAAAGTGAACGAGAAGTCAGATTTTATGTTTATTGGTGATTTAAAAAAAAAAAAAAAACAAGTTATTGTTTTCGAGAAGTAGTAAAGAGGAATTATGGTTTTATGAGAAGTTAAGAAGTCGTGGAGACTTAGGAAGTATTAATTTGGAAGGAGGCGGCCGTGGCCTAAGAAAGAATTAAGCCACGAAGGCAGGTGAGTAGTAACTTGGATATTTAAATGAACTGTTTAATAACTGCTTTGAGGTATTTCGATGTCATTATGTATTTGGGGAAATATTTACATGTATGACATATGCACTGAAATAGGAATTGTCTTAGGTATCTTGCTAAGTTATTTTTTTCTTCAATTATTGAAATTTTACTGCATTTGAGTAATCCCTTTATAAAGACGAAAGGAATATTGTATTGTTTGCATCCTATTATCGTGTGCTGTAATAGTTATTATGGGTTAATCAGCTGGTATTACAACAATGTACTTCTACGCCAGACTGATATACAAAAACTACGTTCAAAAGAGATGAAGCCAAAATTGTATGTCATGCATACGATCACCGAAATATAAACGAGTGCAGCGTTGACATATATGTCAAAAATAAAAGTGAAGGGCATTTTATATGTATATTTTTTACAGCTCGTTTAATACATAAAGAAGAATGAACATTATGAACATTTGGAAGAATGAGAAATGATAGTACAAATATGTAAAGTGAAAAGAGTATGTTCTTGTATATTTTTATGTATTGTTGAAGGGTATTATTTGTATGTTGTCGTTATGGGGGTATTAATATTTAAATTTGTATTCATTTGTGTAGGATGTGTAGTGATATAAATAATGTTACATTTTATTTTAAATTATTTATATCAGGGGCGATTGTAACGATTCGATCCCATAGCTGTTATATTTAAAGGGTTATTCATTTATTATCATGTTATTATTATTATTATTAACTAGTACATCCATGAGATGATTTTTATATCAGATAATTGTAAGCGGTTTTGATTATTATATTCAATTAGATTTTTATTAACAATTACTTGTAAAGAGACGAAGTATTATATATTGCAACAAGACTGGCGATATGGACTAACCCTGTGCGTCACAAACTGAACGACGTAGTAAGAATTTCACCACGGCAAACTGCGTCATTTTCCTGAGATGTTAAGAAACCCACTATGGGGTAACCAACACGCCATTTTCTACGGTATATACGCGTCAATATATATTGCAAGTTATGAGTCAAGAATGGAGAAGGCTAATAGAGAGGGAAGCTGTGACACCACGTGACAAGGAAGTCATTAGTATTTGTACCTGCAACATCGGACAAGAATGGCATTGATCTACAGCTCTTAATGAAGGAAGGAAGTTGTAACCTTGCTTTCTGGGTCCTAATGGACTGAGCACCGAGAGTCGACACTGAACGATGTCTTGCCGACATCTATATCAATACATAATGGGTTATATCCCTGATCAAGAGTCTTTCTACAGATGGCAACGTACTTAATGAGGATATTTCATAGTAAATGAGATATCACATCATTTTTTTAAACATAAGCGACGTAACATGGAGATCATCGATCATTTCTTAAATATGACGAATCTTCGACTGGGTGAGCCAACAATTCAATAAAACTATCGTCTCTATTATAATTTAACTTCATTTAACTTTCAATTCATTTTAATATTCATTTTCTTTTAAATAATTAATTGCCGCATTGAGTAATTTTAAATTCAATTGTGTGACTATCACTATTCTGTTTTATTAATATTTTGTTTTTGCATTTAATAAATTCATTTCCTTTAACGTAATGCCTATTTCTTTCATTGTAGTTGGTACTTTAAGGCAATCATACTCCTTGATTAAATACGGATTGGTTAGATGACTTTGTCTCACTACGGCCCGGGTAAGTGGTTCTCGACTCTACTGCTGATAGCCGAGGTTAAATCAATAAATTTCGATTCACTATCTTAAATAGGAATCTGGCGCTCAACAACTTATTATATTACACTATCACAGGTAAGGTCACACCACAGTGTATATTATTTATTCATATCATGTTTGTTTTATTGAACCACAATAGTCATCACCACGTTTAGTTAACTCATTAAAAATGTTACACTTCCTCAGTACCAAGGTAATGTCTGGTCTATTACTAACTACAGAATGATCAATGGTTACTATTCTATTCTAGTAGAGCTTGTAGTCTTCACTCTCGTGCACTGCTTGGGATTCATACTTAAGATGTTCACCCGGGCAGAGTGTACCAAGAGCTGGTTGATGAGCCTGGCTTGGTGCACTTCGGCAAAACCCCACAACAGACACAGTAAAAACCTAAAAGATAAAGATTGTAACCAAATTTATTTTGGTTACAGAGCTCACCTTTGGTTTCTGTGGGTGTATTGGTGCCATGGTGTGTGATCTGGGGGAATCAGGTTGCCAGCCATGGCCACCTATTGGTGGAGCACCACAGATAATCCTGTGTTTTGTGCTATAGAGATTCTTGGTGGTGGTCCAGCTGGTGGGTGACAGGTGGCTTTGACTTAGGTCAGAGGTTACTATGGTGATGTCAGGTTTGTATAGAGATTATGTCATGAAGAATGAGGAGGTTAGCTTGGTTGAAAAAAGAAAAATGTGATGAAGAAAGAGATGTTTAAGAAAACTCAAGAAGAAAAGAAAGAAGCAGAAGAATACTAAATATAGTGAGGAGCCCCTTTCCTCATGAAAATTATTGTGGGTACTGTACAAGAGATGCAGGTAATGAAAGCTGGCTAACATGTACACAAACAAGTAATAAAGGCATTGTATTTCTTATATTCCTTGCAAGTCCAACGCTATATACACCCCAGCGATTATAAGTAAGAAAAGAGATTAGTTACATTGAGCACCTAACTGTGGTGTTGTTGTTGGTTTTACCCCGACCAATTAGAAAGAAGATAAGTTTATCAATTTTAAATATCAGAGTATATGAATAGAATAGTTTGAAGATTATTGTTATTATCATTTAAATCAAGACGCTCAAACATACACAGGTCTTCTCCCTCTTGTCTAAGCCCTCTAAGGCTGTACTGTTTCATTCTTTTACATTTGTTTCTTAGTTACTCACTTCCCATGACGATGCCAAAAGGCGAAACCAGTCAGAAATAAAAATGTTAAACATAGGTGGAAGTACACACAGTATTATTCCCACAACAATGTGCCACAAATATGGGACCTAGTACATAATGCACTACCTCAGCTGTGGTCCGGGCAGGGTGTACTAAGATAGCAAGAGCCCACTGGTGAGCCTGATATGGCACCCCTCGGCAAGACTCTACAACAGATATGGCAAAAACCTAAAATATTTGCTGGAGTTTAATTACTTGGCCATGAAAGCTAATATGTACGGTAATCTTTTGATTTACAGTACAACCCCTGTAATTCATCACCTTTGGGACTGTGGGTATGGTCGGAACGCAAAAAAGGTCAGATTTATTTATTTATTTATTTACATAGGTCCTAATGAGCCTGAGCTCGTGTTAGGGACAATCAAGTAACATAGTTACAGCATGGCATATATATAATTTTTGTAACATTATTGTTTAGTTTAATAGTAACTTAGATTGCTAGTGACTAACTTTACAGAGATAATACGGTATGATACATTGCATTGCTTAAGGCTATTGTACATTGGCTATTCATTCCTTAATAGGAAGTCTTTTGTTTTCCTCTTAAATGTTTTTATAGAGAAACTTTCCCTTATGCCTAATGGTAGCGAGTTGTATTCTTTTATTATAGAGGACATAATTCCTTTAGTTCCAAATTTAATGGATTGGGAATGGCTGGTGAATATTTGATTTACTCCTCTTGTTGCATAATGATGAACGTCATTTGCATGGGTAAAATGGATGTGTGTGTGTATCAATTTGTTTTCTAATTTGTATACAAATACTGTTGCTGACATAGCTATTTGTTTTTGCAGTGGCATAATTTTAGTTCTTGAGTACAATTCGTTTGAGGGTGTGAGCCAAGGTAATCCAAAGATAGATTTTATAGCACGTTTCTGGAGTATCTCAAGTTCTTTTATCAGCTCCTTCTTACAATATCCCCATATGAAATTCATGTACATTAGATGTGAATGTATCAGAGCAAAGTATATATTTTTCAATTGTTGGCTAGTAAGACAGCTATATCTTAATCTGAAAATAATACCAATTAAAGGGCTGATTTTATGTTTTACATTTTCTACATGATTTTCCCAGGTTAGTGTACTATCTAGTGTGATACCTAAGTATGTTGCCGATTTAACCCTTTCTATTTCTTTGTTGGCTATGTTGACTATGTTTGTGGTCTCAATCTTGTATGATGGTTTATGGAAGAATAAATATTTTGTTTTAGTGATATTGATAACCATTTTGTGTGCTCTCAACCAATCCACCAGCTTATTGAGATCATAATTAATATTTAGCATAATTTCCTGTTCAGATGTTCCCAGATAGAGTATAAAAATATCATCTGCAAATAGTTTAAGCTTGCCTTTCAATTCTAATAATACTATATCATTATTATTATTATTAATCTTGATTGGTCACATTGGACCACTTGAGTCGTTCCACAATCACTTCTTCTTTGAAGGTAGTACTGCTTGGTTCTTGCGCTCTTTCCAGTACTTTTTCATTCTTTCAGATCGGGATTTTCTCAACTCATCTGAAATCTCCATAGGCTTTCTGTGTGTCATTTCTGCAGAAAATTTGTGAGTTTTAAGAATGGTGTTAATTTTATTTTTCTCCTCGGCATCTGTTATCTTGAGTCCAACTGCTTTGAGATCTTGTTGGATTTCTTGGATCCATTTTCCTCCACTTTTCTTTCCTAGATTTCTCATCACCAGTTGGCGTACAATTCTGTTTTCTGGAAGCCGTAAGATGTGAAAAAAATATGAAATTCTTTTCTTCTTCATTGTGCTGGTGATTGGATCAATCTCACGATAGACAGTTTCATTTGGGAGAATCCTCCAGACTCCCTCAACCTGATACTTTTTATTTATGCACGTTCTAATGATTCTTCTTTCCGTTTTGAGGAGCTGATCAGTTCTTTGTTCATTTTTAATTTGGAACAGTGTTTCACAAGCATAAGTGGCTTCAGGGAGAGTTACAGTTTTATAATGTTGGATCTTAGTAGCTATTGATAGGCATTTTTTATTATATGTTGACCAGGTTAGAGATTGTGCCTTTTTCATTTTATTTGTTCTATTTATCCAAGTTACTTTTTTGTTTAAGTTATGTGTCATAATTTCTCCAAGATACTTAAATTGAGGAACTAGGTTAATTTTATGATCATTTATATAGACTTCATTTATATCTAAGGGTTTCATAGGCATGATCTCAGTTTTTTCAAAGGATATCTGTAATCCTATCCCTTGAGCAATTTCTTGGAGACTAGTGATCTGAGTACAAACCTCTTCCTTGTCTAGTGCTAAAAGAGCCAAGTCATCTGCAAATCCTAAGCAGTTTATTTTTATTGATGGTTTTGTTCCAATTTTGATCTTAGGAGGGTTTTCCTTTTGCCAAACCTTCATGATATAATCAAGAGCCACATTGGAAAGCAGAGGGGATAATCCATCACCTTGTCTGAGACCAGTTTTTACTGTGAAAGCTGTTGATATTTCTCCCCTAAATTTAACTTTCGAATTTGTGTTTGTTAATGTTAATTGAATGATTTTTATCAATTTAGGATGGAGACCGTATGATCTGAGGATTTTTAGCAGTGTCAGTCTATGAATACTATCATAGGCTTTCTTGAAATCTATAAAAGAGATAAAGAGTTGCTTATTTCTGTTTTTGTAATATTCCATTATTAATTTCAGGCTAAGGATTTGGTCTGGACAACTTCTGTAAGGGCGAAATCCTCCTTGATATTCTCCAAGTTGTGGTTCCAGAATGTTTTTGATCCTGTTGTAAATTATACGAGAGAAAATTTTATATGTGCAGTCCAGAAGGGTAATTCCTCTGTAGTTATCTGGGTTCGTTTTGTCTCCTTTCTTAAATAATGGATGGATTATTCCTGTGGTCCAGTGTGCAGGAATTTCTTCAGTAATCCACATTTTAACTAGATGTTGATGAAGATTTATAATCGCAGGTTTACCAGCATTTTTCCAGATTTCAGCAAAGACTAAGTCTTCGCCACAAGTTTTGTAATTTTTTTGTTCTTTAATTGCAAGTTCTACTTCATTAATGTTTGGAGGATTTATTAAATCAGGTGAAGTTAAAATAGGTGTATCAGTGTTTACTTGCAGGGTTTCCAGTGGATCATCACAATTTAACAGTTTCTCGAATGCTTCTGCAAGGATCTCTGTATTTTCTTGGTTAGAATGTGCTAACTTTCCTGTTTGATTTTTCAACATTAATGTTGGAGCTTCAATTTTTTTTAGATATTTACCAAATGTTTTGTAATAATCTCGAGATTGCTTTTTCTTGAAATCGTCTTCTATCTTTTCCAGTGTATTTTTAAGATGATTACGTTTCGTTTGTCTGATGATTTTATGGGTTAATTTTCTTTGTATAGTTAGTTCTAAATTTGATTCTTCTGACTTTAGAGCTTGATGTTTTATCCATGCTTGGTGTCTTTTCTCTATTGCTTGATCACAATCTACATTCCACCATTCATGTTTTTTCCTTGGATTTATTGGTGCTAACTCCTCTGCTATTGATTTTAATTTAGTGATTAATTCGTCCAATGTTTTAGTGTTGAGAGATTCTTCTCCTGTTCTTTCACAGTACTCTATATTTTTTATTAAGGTAGATGGATCAAATTTCCTCCTATTGTTATTATTAGGTTTTTTCTTGGCCATTGGAGTTAATTTTATTTTTATCTTTACCACATAGTGGTCTGATCCTGAGTCAACTCCCCTTAGAACCTTGACATTGTGAATTTCGCGATGGTGAAATTTATCCATGCAGACATGATCCAACTGCCATTCACCCCTTCTGAAGTCAGGATGTTTCCAAGTTTTCAATTTATGGGGCTGTCTTTTAAAACATGTTGATTTAGAGATTAGTTTGTGGTTTCTACAAATTTCGACTAATCTTTGACCATTTTTATTGGTTCGTTTATGTGCTGTCCATTTTCCAATTATATCTCTATATCTTCTTTCTTGTCCAAGTTGCGCATTGAAATCACCAAGGAGAATTTGGATGTTTGATGAAGGGATGTTTATTAAAGTTTGATCCAAAAGATCCCAGAATTTTTGTACTTCTTCTCTGTCCTTAATGGTGTTGTTTTTTTGATTAGTAGGAGCATGTGCATTAATAATTGTATATGTTTTATTTGCCGATTTCAAAGTTAGGGTCGTAAGTCTGGAGGATTGAGATTTAAATTCTGTTATCGAGTCAATGATTCTGAGATCTATTAAGAATCCGTTACCAAATTGTGGACAATTTTTCATAACTCGTTTTCCTGGAATTCCTTTGTATAATCTATATCCTTGTGATTCCAGATGGCCTTGATCACTATTTCTAATTTCCTGAAGGGCCATAATTAGAATTTTATGACTTCTCATGATATCCGTGATGATCTTCAATTTTCCAGTTTGAACCAGAGAGTTAACATTATGTGTAGAAAAGAATGAGACTTGTTTAGGTTTGATTTTCCGTAGTATTTGTTTGTTTGCTACTTGATGAGTTTTCAGACGCTCCGATTCGTCATTATCTTCCGCATGACAGCCCACCGTATCCGAATGCTGTCTTTAGTATATCATTAATATAGGCCAAGAAAAGAATTGGTCCTTAGACAGAACCTTGAGGTACTCCTGTGTCAATTCTCATTTGAGATCCTTTTACATTATCGATTGCAACATATTGTTTTCTGTTAGTGAGGTAGTTCTTGAACCAATCATGTGCCACTCCTCTGATGCCTGCAAATTCTAGTTTATTAAGGAGAATTTTATGGTTAACCAGATCGAAGGCTTTTTGAAGGTCAATTAGTACACCAGCAGCTAGTTTGTTTTCATCTAATGCCTTTTCTACATCAGTTACTACTTCAAATATAGCACTATCAGCTCCTCTATTTGGAATAAACCCATATTGGCAGTTTGCAAA
This sequence comes from Meconema thalassinum, assembly GCA_946902985.2. Taxonomy (NCBI): domain Eukaryota; kingdom Metazoa; phylum Arthropoda; class Insecta; order Orthoptera; family Tettigoniidae; genus Meconema; species Meconema thalassinum. The sequence continues at coordinate 305,486,501 of OX336393.1, forward strand.
GTAATCATTTTTCATGAAGAAATTCATAAGTCTTCGTTTAACAACGCTTTCTAGAACCTTGCTGATGGCAGATACAATATTAATGGGTCTGTAATTTGATGGGTGGGTTTTGTCCCCTTTTTTGTAGATCGGGACCACCCTAGAGACTTTACAGGCATCGGGGAATATACCAGTCATCAGTGAAAGATTTATTATTTTGACAAGATATGGTGTAAGGCCCTCAAGACACAATTGTAGCATGACATTAGTAGTGTTGTCCTCACTTATATTGTTTTTGTGTTTTAGGGAGTTTATAATTGATTGTATTTCATTAGCATCAGTAGGTAACATAAAGATTGTCTTAGTGCTAGTAGTATTTTTATAGCTTGTAATGTCCGAGGTAGAACCGTTTCCTTGATTTTCCCATATACTGTTAGCAATATTGACATAATATTTATTAATTTCATCACATATATTTTCCTTTTTTTCGACATTTGTGCCGTCGACTATAAGTTTGAGAATTTCATTTTTCCCCTTCTTTGGTCTTTTTAACATCTCATTAACAACACTCCACACTTTCCTCTGATTATTTGCATTTTGAATTTTTTGGTCAAAGTAGTTTCTTTGTAGGTTTCTCTTAAGTTTTGTTACTTGGTTGCTAATAATTTTATATTCTTCTAAAATTTTTGCAGATGGATTTTTAACTTTGGTTTTTGTATATATCTTATCTTTCCTGTGTATTAGTGCTAAAAGATCTTGTGTGATCCAGGGTTTTATTGGTGGGGCACTTGGCTCCTTATTCGTATATTTCATAGTACAGGCTTCTATTCCTTTATTAATAAAATTACAGAATTTATTGTAGTAGTCATTGATGTTAGTTTCATTGCATACAAATTCTTGAGTTATTAAATATTTATTAAGTTTTTTGTAGTTTATTTTATCCTTTTCTATTGGCCTATCAACACATATTGAGTTCCTGTTTATCTTTTTGTTTCTCATTTCACAGATGAGTAAATGGTGATCACTCAAATCATTATCAATATTATAGACATTACATATTTTGTCACAGATTATCAGAAAGTACAAATTTACATTAAAATAAACCATCTCTAAACTCAAGATATAGGGGTTCCTTTCCTTCTTTCTTGGTAGAACCACATCCACAGTGCATTGTCAAGCAGTTCAAGTTTAGGCTTTTTCAATGTTTTGCGTTTCCTAAGAGCGTTTTCACCATCTATCGTCACTGTACATCATTCAATGTCTTACCGATTTCTTCAATCTTTTATTGTTAAAACGCCGACATTAAGTTCCTTGGAATCTTTTTTGAGTGATTCCCCTTTGTCCAGTCTTCGTAGCACCGCTAATTTTCAATTTAATGAAAGAATAACGTGTTTACGTTTCACTCCTGGCATGTTGAAAAAAAGATACACGATGTACAGTAAACTAATTACTGTAAAGCAAAGCAAAGCCAGGAGCCTCCGTGGCTTAGGCGGTAGCACACCGGCCTCTCACCTCTGGGTCCGTGGTTCAAATCCCGGTCACTCCGTGTGAGATCTGTGCTGGACAAAACGGAGGCAGACAGGTTTTTCTCCGGGTACTCCGGTTTTCCCTGTCAACATTTCATTCCAGCAACACTCTCCACTATCATTTCATCTCATCTGTCATTCATTAAATCATTGCCCCAGAGGAGTGCGTCAGGCCTCGGCAGCAGGCACAGTTCATATCCTCGCCGCTAGATGGGGGCATATGATGCATATTTTGGTACTTTTTTAGGGCATATATGTACCACACCTGGGAAACTGGAGTTGGTCAACAATGATGATGATTATGATGATGATTAAGGCATACATGCATACATATTCATACAGATTTTAGGGCATGAACTTTCTATCCCTAGTAATCACCTGGTATTGGCAGGTCAAACTGTGTATACAGATTGTACAACTGCTTTACTGCTGGGATATGAGGGTTCCGGCCCCCTCATCCCTTTGTGATTCATAAATAATTTGTAGCTTAGTTTTATTTTGGGGGTTCCTTTTACTTCCCTGTGGTGTTGGGGTGCTCGCATGCCTCTCACCCAGAGGTCCTGGGTTCGATTCCTGACTCTGTCGTGATTTTAGAAACGGATGTGAGGGCTGGAACGGGGTGCACTCTCCTTGTGAGGACAATTAAGTTGCTGTCTGACAGTGAGAGAGCACCCTGGTGATCTAAACTAAGATTAACGGCCGAGGGGATCTGATGCACTAACCACACGTCACCCCACAATCTGCAGGCCAAATGGCTGGGCAGCGGTCGCTCGGTAGGCCTAGGACCTCCATGGGCTGTGGTGCCACAGGGTTTTTCTTTTGCCTTCTACTTAAATATGAATTTTCATGCCATTCTCTCCAGTAGTTGATGCCAATCCATAACAAACAGACAAAAATCCAACTGAGGGAACATTATTTGGTCATTATACACCTCACCCAGAATTTTAAAAAATTTTTAGTTAAAAATTCAAACTGTTCACACAGAAAGTTTACTTAATTTATGGAGATTATGATAAGCATGGACTCTTTTCTTAAATTTTTACTAGCCAAGATGTTCTACTCATGATTCATGGGTATGAATGTACAAAATTTCTGGTGTAGTGTTGTCAATTCGACGATTCTATCAATGGATCTAGTTATTTTGTTCATCATCAAGTTTCCACTCCAGTTTCCCAGGTGTGGTTTACGAGCGCTCTCCATTTTATTCGATTCATGTACCACTGCTCCTTCAAGACTTCATCCCGGTTGAATCCCTTGGATGTGATATCTTTCTTCACTTGGTCCAGCCATCTCCTCCTAGGTCTTCCAACAGGTCTCTTTTCAGTAATCTCAGTATGCAACCATTGTTTTGCAATTCTTCCTTCTGTCATACGTTTGACATGACCAAACCATCGCAAACTTGCCCTAGTTATGGTCTCCTTCAAGCAGGGGCGGATCCAGGGGGGGCGATCGCCCCCCCCCCCCCTATGAGAAAAGAAAAGAGGGAAAAAGAGAAAGGAAAAGGGGGAAAGCGAAGAAGAGGGAGGAGAGAAGCGAAGGAGGAGACGCACCAAACGAACTATAAACAACGATTTTAACCTAACTAGTATTCAGTTAATAATCGTGCAATATACAGTAGGCCTATATTAAATTACCTACCCGCGACGCTCTCTTCTCGCTACCCCGCTCGCTTATTTTCCAGCACTGTTGCTATTGTTGTGACTAGCCGAGCTGACTGAGCACAGCGCAGCTGCCGCGCCACCTGTCCGAACGGAGCCGAGTACAAACGAACAATCCTCTTCGGCCCGCTCCTCCCGCGCCTGAGATATGTCTATCGAGGTAAATTGTATAAAGACTTCACAAGCTTTATAAATCACCGAGAAACAGTGCACAACCGTTTAAAGGGAAAATGCGTAATTAAAGGGAAAGTAAAAGGAAGAAAAAAAGACGAAATCCCAGTATCCAAACAGGAAAATATCGCCCGAAACGAAGGGAATGTCGATAGAGAAATAAAATTAATACTGAAGGGCTAGCGCAAGAATCGCCAAATCCGAAAACTGGAGAAGAGATGCTAAATGATGACAATATTGAAAAAGCAAACAGTGTGACGGAAACAGAAACCGAGCGAGAGCTACAGGAAGGAAAAGAACCAAAGAAAGCAGAAACCGAAGAAGAAATCCACAAGCAAGAGATAAAGATGGAGAAGAAACTAAGGAGGATTCGAAGAGAAAATTTAAAGCCAAAAATAAAGCCAAGAAACAAGTTGCCTACTCTCAAGAAAAAGAAGAAAAATGTAGCAGAACCAGAGGATGAAGATGAATACGACCTACAAACAAGAGATGAAGATGCAGATGAAAGAACTAGAGAGGAGAAAAACAAAACGCAAACCAAAGAGAGAACCAGCAAGAAACAAGAAACCAAAGGAGTCCCAGAGCCTACCGTAACCGGCAGAGACGTGGGTAAAACAGTGTTGAGTATTCTCAAGCATCACAGTCTTGTCCTATGGCGGTGTGTTGGCGTTGGTAATCACGGGTGCGCTATCATGGCGTCAGTAGCTTGTGGTGCTGTCGCCGAGGTGCAAATCGAAGCAGAGCATGCCGTTAGGTGCCCTTGTTATAATCACGCTCTGAACTTGTCTATTTCGAAGTCCTCGAAAGTCGTCGCCGTGCGAAATGCAATAGAAGTTATGGAGGCCACTATTACGTCCATGGATTCGTCCTCAAAACGCTCCTATGTATTTAAAGCAACTCTAGGTGAACTTTTATGTGGATTTTGTGAGACGCGGTAGATCGAACGGCACGACGGTTTTGTACAATTTCGCTCTATACTCCCGAACATAGTCGAGAGTTTAGACTCGATTACTTTATGGAAAGACTCAGAAAGTGCTTCTAAGGCAAAAACGCTCATAGCTGCTCTTTGTGAGAGTGATTTTATAGTTATCGTCATTTGCCTGTCAGAAATCCTTGGAGACACTAAAACACTCAGCATTTTGTTTCAAAAACGGGCAAATAGACTTGAAGGGAGCCCAGGATGCGCTAGACGACACTACTACTGTGCTGATCAAGAGGCGCGAAGAGTGCGAAACACAATTTGCTGAGTTCTTCCAAGAATCAGAAGCTCTGGCAAAACAACTTGGAACCGAACGTCTGCTCCCACGCATCGCACAACGGCAAAAGCACCGCGAAAATCATCCAGCGTCAATCGTAAAAGACTACTATCGCCGGGCCGTTTTCATACCCATTTTAGACTACGTCCTAGAAGACCTAAACACTCGCTTCCCTAATGCAACGCAAGAGTTACATAGCCTATCAGCAATGATGCCAATATCATCATGGACTTCAGCGGATGTGGACACAATCGCTGCAAAGTACTTCAAACTTCTCAATCAACATTCTGCCGCGTCGGCGGCAAGGCTTCTACAGGCTGAACTTCACATGTGGAAGGTAAAGTGGTCCCGGGAGCTTGAATCGGGATCAACCATCCCAAAAAAAAGCTATGGAAGCTTTAATTGCCTGCGATAAAGAGTTGTACCCCAGTATTCATCGATGTCTCAAGATTTATGCTACTTTACCCGTCAGCGCCGCTTCATCGGATAGGTCTTCTTTGAGAAGGCTGAAGACGTGGTTGCGGTCAACTATGTCCGATGAACGATTAAACGGACTTGCTTTATTGCACGTCCACTACGATGTTTATGTTGACCCATCTCGCATGATTGATCGGTATGCGAAAAAACCAAACCGGCGACTAGAGTTTGTTGTTTAGCTTAAAATTGTTTTTATGAACAAAATTGCTGTATTTGTAATATTTACGTACAATTAGCAATACACTGTACCTGTCATAATTTCGGGTAACCTTGTTCCTATTTCGCTCAACCTATACCCCTAAAATAAAGGTTAAATATACACACATCAAAAAAAGTTTTGCATCACCTCGGTTCCAAGAGTTCCGAAACCTTTAAATACAAAGGGAATAGAGATCAACACAAACAACATTTCAGCTCGATTTTTTGCTCATGAGACCCACACATTGCATGTTGTACCATCATACAGCTAGACTTTCAGCATTTGTGGTCCAGATTGCAGTACACACCACTACCTCTAATACCCAGTAGCACGTCCTCTTGCATTGATGCATGCCTGTATTCGTCGTGGCATACTATCCACAAGTTCATCAAGACACTGTTGGTCCAAATTGCCCCACTCCTCAACGACAATTCGGCGTAAATCTCTCAGAGTGGTTGGTGGGTCAAGACGTCCATAAACAGCCCTTTTCAACATATCCCAGGCATGTTCGATAGGGTTCATGTCTGGCGAACATGCTGGCCACTGTAGTCGAGCGATGTCGTTATCTTGAAGGAACGCATTCACAAGATGTGCACGATGAGGTCGAGAATTGTCGTCCATGAAGACAAATGCCTCTCCAATATTCTGCCGATATGGGTGCACTATGGGTCGGAGGATGTCATTCAGGTATCGTAAAGCCGTTTCGGAGCCTTCCATGACCACCAGTGGCGTACGTCGGCCCCACATAATGCCACCCCAAAACATCAGGGAACCACCACCTTGCTGCACTCGCTGGACAGTGTGTCTAAGACGTTCAGCCTGACCAGGGTGCCTCCAAACACGTCTCCGACGATTGTCTGGTTGAAGGCATATGCGACACTCATCGGTGAAGAGAACGTGATGCCAATTCCGTGGGGTCCATTCAGCATGTTGTTGGGCCCATCTGTACCGCGCTGCATGGTGTCGGGGTTCCAAAGCTGGACCTCGCCATGGACGTCGGGAGTGAAGTTGCGCATCATGCAGCCTATTGCGCACAGTTTGAGTTGAAACACGACGTCCTGTGGCTGAACGAAACGCATTATTCAACATGGTGGCATTGCTGTCAGGGTTCCTCCGAGCGGCAATCCGTAAGTAGCGGTCATCCACTACAGTAGTAGCCCTTGGGCGGCCTGAGCGAGGCCTGTCATCGACAGTTCCTGTATCTCTGTACCTCCTCCATGTCCGAACAACATCGCTTTGGTTCACTCTGAGACGCCTGGAAACTTCCCTTGTTGAGAGCCCTTCTTGACACAAAGTAACAATGCGGACGCGATCGAACTGCGGTATTGACCTTCTAAGCATGGTAGAACTACAGACAACATGAGCAGCGTACCTTCGTCCTGGTGGAATGACTGGAACTGATCGGCTGTCGTACCCCCTCCGTCTAATAGGCCCTGCTCATGCATGGTTGTTTACATCTTTGAGCAGTTTTAGTGACATCTATGAACAGTCAAAGGGACTGTATCTTTGATACAATATACACAGTCAACGTCTATATGCCGGAGATCTGGGAACCGAGGTGATGCAAAACTTTTTTTGATGTGTGTAGTTTTAAACTCCCGTAAATCTGATTAAATCGTGTCTTTAACGATCTTTTTCTCGTCGATCGATTAAAATTCCTCGGGCCTCAAGCCGGGTTTTTATTTAATCTTGAAGCTCTTGTCTAAGCTATATAATTATTTTTTACGGTTGTCAGTCATCAAACTATATAACTATATACTCTCCTACCCTTTAATTACATTAATACAGAAACTATAAACTATGAACCCGGTATGATAGCGTTTTGGATAAAATTAAAAGTCTATCTTTACGAAAGAGCTCCAGCGATATTATTAGCATGGCAAATGATAATATAGAAAGCAGTGTCGGACTGGCAATTTGGGAAGAACGGGAGTTCCCATCGAGGCCTCGGGCCAGGAGACTATGAGTGCCGAGGCCCGCCCTTGCGCAGTTATTAGCTAGCTAAGATATTCTGCGTCTTTGTTTACAACTTAAGAGAGGGAGGGCTACTCGCAAAGGGGACAAAGTCAATCATTACCTATGAGGAGGTCCGGGGGACTTTTGACCCCCCTCGGACCATTCAAGGCATCTGAGGCATCAAGGGGCCTCGGGGCCTTAAAATTAATGACCTCGGCCCTTGTGCGAGTAGGCCTCTAACATCAGCTTATTATATTGTATCTAAAAGTGGGGAAAAAGGGGGGTGGGGGTAAGTTCCGAAGGGGGCTCATTACAATCACAGTATTTCAATGCGCGCGATCGTCGTGTCAGTAAACTCCGCATAAAAATATTTTTCAGCGTAAAAATTGGAGCAAGTCACTGGGGAGAGGGGGGTGAGGGGGATGGTAAGGCCCCTACTCTCCCGCTCCCGTCGAGGGCTCTTAGGGCCAGTCCGATACTGATAGAGTATTGGTTAAGTATGAGCAAACAAAATATTGTTTAGTGACCACACAGAAAGTGGGAAAGTAACGAAAAATTTCACATTTCGAAAAAAATGACATTTTGGTAAAAGTAGGCGCAAATAACTCGATGTTTATTGTTAACTTTTAAATTTGCATTATGGTATATAACCCCCCCCCCCTCCCCTCCATTTTGAGGACAGATATCATGACCGCCCCCTCCAAGATCAGTGTCTGGATCCGCCCCTGCCTTCAAGGACTGATTTATTCCAGTTTGTTCTCTTATCTTCTCATTTCTTACTTTGTCTTTCCTGTTTTTTTAAGCATGCCTCTTAGAAACTTCATTTCTTAAGCCTGAAGTCTGCTGTCATCTTTTTTGGTAGTTGTGCATGTTTCCAACCCATAAGTCAATATAGGGACAAAGTATGTTTGAAACAGAGTTTGTTTTGATCTTAGTGGCACTTGCTTATTCCAGAGTAGATATCGAACTTGCTGATAGAATTGACTTGATTTCTGAATACGGTTATTTAATTCAAGCTGTATTCTGTTGTCACTTGATATTAAGCATCCAAGGTACTGACTGATACTGGTTTACTGTTTCCAATTGTATGCCCTCCAGCATTATACAGTAATATCTTTATTTCTCTGTCTGTTAACAGACATTGCAGCAGTTTTTGTAGCACTTACTTTCAATCCATATTTTTTCAAATGACAATTCCAGACGTTCAGCCTTTCCTGGACTTCCATCTCTCTATTTCCCCAGATAACTACATCATCTGCAAAAGCAAATGCTTTAAGATCCATATTGGTGTTCTGCTTCACTTCCTTTATGATTTCATCCATGATGGTGATGAATAGTAATGGTGAAATGGCACTGCCTTGTTGCACCCCTCTAGATGTCTGGAACCAATCTGAATATCCATTTTCTACTTGACCACAGCTGTAGCAGTCATCATAAAGCATTTTTACTCTCTGAATGAGTTCCATAGACACATTCTTCTTTTTTAAGACACTCCCATATAGTTGTTCTAGGGACACTATCGAATGCTTTTGCGATGTCTAGAAACACAAATGTCAAGTTACGATCTTTCTCCCAGTGCATTTCTAATATCATTTTCAGTGTGAATATGAGGTCTATAGTTGATCTATCTTTCCTAAACCCCATATTGTTCTTCGTGCAGTTGGGGTTCAATAATTTTCTTTAACCTTTTCTCAAGAATCTTTTCAAATATTTTTAAACCATGGGACAGTAAAGTAATCCCTCTATAGTTGTTGCACTCTTTTCGACTTCCTTTCTTAAACAGGGGAACTATAACTCCCTTCTTCCAGTCATCTGGTATTACTTTATCCTTCCATATTGCCCTTATCGCCCTATATAGCCATTGAATTCCTTGTGGGCCAGCAGCTTTAATCATGTCTGCACTTAGTTCATCAAAGCCAGTAGCTCGTTCATTGCACATACTTTGAAGGGCTGATTCTACTTCACTCCAAGTTGGTGGCGTTTCTTCTCATATATTATCACTTGACCGCTTTCCAATCCCTTCTCCACAGCGGAAGCAGAAAGTGCAATCAAACAACTGAAAATCGGCAAGGCTGCTGGTCCCGACAACATCTATAATGAGTTCATTAAGAACATGGGTCCGTATTGTATATGCTGGCTCACTTCTCTCTTCACTTACATTCTCAAAGAGAACAGACTGCCCAGACAATTCAAACTGTCAAATGTTATAGCCATTCTCAAACCTGGCAAACCTGAAGACAGCCCCGAAAGCTATCGTCCAATAGCACTGCTCAGTTGCATATTAAAACTTTTTGAACGAATCCTTCTAACCAGAATAGCACCGCTCATTGAGGCTGTTATCCCTCCTGAACAAGCTGGCTTCAGACACGGACGCAGCTGCACTGATCAAGTTCTTGCCCTAACTACACACATTGAAGCAGGTTTTCAAGGTAAACGGAAATCAACAGCTGTTTTCATCGACTTGACAGCTGCGTATGATACTGTTTGGCGACAAGGACTGATCTACAAACTATTGCAAGTTGTACCAAGCCGAGAAATTGTGGATCTAATATCTAGCATGCTTAGTGAAAGGCAATTTGAAGTGTTCCTAGGAAACACTAAAAGCCGCAAACGAAAACTAAATAACGGCCTACCACAGGGATCTGTTTTAGCCCCACTGCTATTCAATTTGTACATCCATGATTTACCAACTACAACATCAAGTAAGTTCATCTATGCTGATGATATCGCGCTGGTAGCTCAGAGCAATAACTTTGAAGATGGCGAACAAATCATTACGGAGGACCTGGAGAAGATGTCAACTTTCTTTAAAACCTGGAGATTGATCCCAAGCACAACAAAAACTGAAGTCTCTTGTTTCCATCTAGCGAATCGTGTCGCAAACTACAAACCTAGAGTCCTGTTCAATGGACAAGAGCTGAGGTACAATCCTTTCCCAAAATATCTTGGAGTCACTTTAGATAGAACCCTGAGCTACAAAGAGCACATCACCAAGCTCTCTCACAAAGTCGCCGCAAGAAACAACATACTGCATAAGCTCAGTGGTACCTCCTGGGGAGCCTCTGCTGACTGTCTACGTTTAACTGGCATCAGTCTCGTTTACTCAGCTGCTGAGTACTGTGCGCCTGTCTGGTTGGAAAGCGTACATGTGAAGAAGATAGACACGAAACTGAACGATACAATGCGTTGCATTACTGGTACCATCAAATCAACTCCATGTCACTGGTTACCCGTGCTGAGCCACATCCCTCCACCTCACTTAAGGCGGAAGCAAGCTCTACTGAGGGAGGCTAAGAAAATCTTTGCATCACCCTCTTTGCCACTGCATCAGGAATTCTGCCATCCGTCACAACAACGATTGCAATCCAGAAGACCGGCAAGTGTCACTGCAAGGCAACTCATCGCGGATGGATTTGACATAAAGGAAAGCTGGAAGCATGAGTGGTCAACAAAAACATTGGGAACAAGTGTCCACCATCTTGATCCCACAAAGAAGCCAAATGGTTTTGACCTACCAAGGAACCTCTGGTGCCGTATCAACAGGTTGAGGACTGGACATGGGTGTTGTAATTATTTCAGGTACAAGTGGGGCTGGATCAGTTCACCAATGTGTGAATGTAACTTAGAAGAACAGACGATTGAACACCTGGTCCTACGCTGTCCTCTTCATTCATACCCTGGAATTCCTGACGACTTGTTTGATCTCACACCTAGTCTAACCGAATGGTTGAAAAGGAAGGACTTTAAAGTTTAATTTTGTCTTATTTGTATTCTGTATTGTATCACCATACGATTAAATAAATACTTGACTCAATCTTTGCATTAGGACTGGAGTCCTTCTTTATACCATTGTATAAATTCTCAAAGTATAATTTCATAATTTCTCTTATTTCTGTGTCGTCCCTAGTGATGCTCCCATCTGGTTTCTGTAAAGCTGTTATTTGCTCATAACTACTCCTTGTATTTTTAATAACACTGTACAGCAATTTGGAATTTGCTTTACTATCTTCTTCTAATTTATTTGTAAAATCAATCCAAGACTTTCGCTTTTCTTCTGCTGCTATTCGTTGCACTCGCAGTCTACAATCTCTGTATGTATGTTGTAATTCACTCATTTTTAATTCATCTTTTACATCTCCTTACTGAATGTCTTTATCTCGAGCCTTTCTTGCTTCATTTTTCTTCTGAACTGCACTCTTTACTTCATCATTCCACCAGGCTGTTTTTCTTTCTTTTACTTCACTACTAGTTTTGCCACATATTTCTACAGCAGCACCAACAAGACATTCTTTGAATCTATTCCACTCTGTATTTCCTCCTCGTGTTCTGTCTCTAGGTATTTTGGAGGCAACCTTTTTATTTTGTTATGACAGATTATTATGCTCCAGGGATGGTAATGGTGCAGTGCTCAAGCTACTTGCCTCTCACCAGGGCAGACAGGGTTCGATTTCCGGTCAATGCATGTGAGATTTTCGAAATTAAATATCAAGATAAGTGATTTGGATTCCATGTAAATGTGGAGGACCCATGGCTCATGATCGCGAGATTCAAACATTCATTTTTTTGTAATTGAGGATGTGTCCACCGGTGGCAAATTGGGTATACATAACAAATAAATAATTATACAAATCTGGAATAAATCTGGAATAAAATGGATGATGCTGACTCTCAGCTCTATATTTTTCAAAGTCCCAAGTCCACCTTTCAAAGGACAAAGGGCATTTAATCTTTCTTTGCAAAGGGTCTTCTACATGTCAGAGCTTGATAACCATTACGTTTTTTGGGTCCCATAAAACACTCATCATCAACAGCAGTTGTAAAACCTTAACCTCCAGTATGTTCTGTTTGGTAGTCAGACAAGAGGATGGTTGGATCCAAAACATAGAATCATGGTTCATGGAGCTTGCCACGGTGGGTGAGTGGTTATCGTGTCGGATTGCTAACCCCAAGCTTGCAGGTTCGCTCCTGGCCATAGTACCGTAAGTGTTTTTTGAAAGGCGACAAAAATTACGACACGCCTGTCATACGATGTTGGCATATCAAAGAACCCATTTGAATTCATTAGGCCGTGTTCATAATGGCAAATGGGCCGATAACCTAGATGTTAGGCCCCTTAAAACAACAATTATCATCATCATCATCATAATGGCAAAATTAATCTCGGGATTTTCTGCCAACACAAAGTTCCTCATTTCTCTAATACAAAGCGCTATAGTATCAAGGAGCTTAGATATCTAACCTCCTTGACTTTCATAGTGCTTCAAGAAACAACAAAATTCGACATGCAAGCTGCCCTCTGGGTGTCAAATCACAAAGCTTGCACCCGGAACCCGAGACCATACGAGATTATTATTATTATGGTTCATGGATATTATTATTAGTGTATTATGATGTTACAATTGACAATAAGGTCACAAAATCATCATCATCATCTTGCACAGTTTCCAGCCACTGGCTGGGTCTGTTTGGAACACAAGCCTCTACAACGTCTTCTGTCTTCCCACCATCTCTCAGCTTCCACCCTTGTCCAGTCTTCTCCTCTCTTCTTCACGCTTTCTTCCACCCCCTTCAGCCACCTGTCTCTCGGTCTTCCTCTCGGTCTCTTTCCTTCCCACTTCGTCTCGTGTACTCTCCTGGGTATCCTCTTCTCCTCCATTCGCTTTACATGTCCATACCATCTAAGTCTAGATTTCTCTATACCATCCTGTAATTGTTCCTCCTTCATTAATTCTCTGGTCCTCTCATTTCTTATTCTGTCCATCTTTGTAGCTCCAATACTGCTTCTCAAGAACCTCATCTCACTGGCCTGTATTTTGCTCTTTCCCTTCCTTTCATAACCCAGGTCTCCGAGGCATACGTCAGGATAGGGACATAGTACGTCCGATATATGATCTTTTTGCTGTTCTGAGGGACATCCTTGCTCCGTAACATGCTTCTCACACTCCTCCGGAATGTTTCTGCTTGTCTCGCATGCTCATTCATTTCTGTATCGTTTCTTCCATTATCTTGTATCAGGCTTCCCAGATACTTGAAACTCTCCACTTTCTTCAGCTGTTCCCCACCAATTGTTATTCCCGTTATGGTTCTTTCCTTCTTCCTTGTTGTGATCACCATCTCACTCTTATTTATGCTAAATTTCATCCCACCATCATCCCCTAACACTAATACCTCCGAAAAAACCAAATGCCACACACCTATTTCTTAAATCTACAAATACATTTACATAATTATACATCCAATAAATTATCACCTCCATGAACTCAGGTAGCCTCGTGTCCCAGCCAACGACCCCAGAGAGGGCTATGACATGGGAGAAATGTGTGAATTCCGCAAACACAGCACGACGCTTCTATAAGAACTCCGGGAGGTCAGGCCTCCGGATCAGTCTGTCTCAGTGTTACCTACATGCCGAATCGCTGCTGGAAGCCGAAGGGTAAGTGTCTCAAGCGATCACTACACACACAGTCATACTACACTCCCATCCCCCTGTGCTTGGATTGTAATAATTATTTATTTTTATTAACTGCACTGCTATTTGCCAGAGTACTTCAAACTCGAAGTACTCATTAAATTCAAACATAATAGAAGTCACTAGTCTTTTCCTTTATTTAATTAGCTGATAAGATCCTACCCTCTTAGCTTCCCCGATAGGTAGGATCTAGCATTAGCACTATTATTTAATTGCTTCGTGACGTCAGCAGAGCGTCACAGCACAGCGCTGACACTAGCAGGCTCACTACTAGCTCGCCTGCTTACGACTTACATTAGACCGCTGGGCACCGATATCGCGCATAGAATAATAATTAAAGTACCCTTCCTTACACACTCACACCCTGAACTACCCCCGCCAAGCAGTACATTGGGGAGTTCTCCTTGCAGATCGTACTGACGATCTCAAGCCACTAGATAAGCAATACCTCTTACACGTAATTGCCAAGCTTTCCCCCTAAACATTTCATCTCTTAGGTTAATTCTTTGTACAGGCTACCCTCTCAGGTACCTTACAAATGGTGGAGACGCTAGGTACCGCGACGTTGTCATAATACAACGCCTAAAGGAGTACATACAACGTATTCCGCGGAAAAGATCCCTAAAACTTAACCTCTTTCTAGCCAAGCAAACGCCACCCAAAATTGGGATTTTTTTTTTGAAGTAAGGGTCTAATAATATTTTTGTACCCACCCAGGCCCGCCGTAATAGAGAGCACATTAATTAACGCCTCCCTTAAATAATAATCAGCCATTCACGACCCCCAAATTCGCTACGCCCACCCCATATAGTCAATAGGGGACACATTATTTAGCTGCCCACCCAGTTCGGTCCCCGGTACCATCTATAGCTTTGCAATAATAATATTTCACTCACCAACCCCTTAGAATTTAAGAAGCCTTAGCATAATATAATGTTTACCGTCCACTGCAGCCCCCTTAAGCACACCAGGGGAGTACCCAAGCTTCCAACAATTCTGTGCATTATATTGTTGATCACTAAAAGCCTCCGTGGCTTAGGCGGCAGCACGCTAGCCTCTCACCGATGGGTCCGTGGTTCAAATCCCGGTCACTCCATGTGAGATCTGTGCTGGACAAAACGGAGGCAGACAGGTTCTTCTCCGGGTACTCCGGTTTTCCCTGTCAAAATTTAATTCCAGCAACACTCTCCACTATCATTTCATTTCATCTGTCATTCATTTAAACATTGCCCCAGAGGAGTGCGTCAGGCCTCGGCAGCCGGCACATTTCATATCCTCGCCGCTAGATGGGGGCTTCATTCATTCCATTCCTGACCCGGTCGGAGACTGGAAGCAGGCTGTGGATTTTCATATTGTTGATCACTAACAGCGGCATAAGTATGCAGGCTGATGATCCCTCGCCAGAAGGACCCAGGGTTAAGATTACAACAGGGGTTCATTGGAAGCAACTCCACGGCCAAACCATATACCAGGGTAGCATCCCTATCACATACGATGTACCCATAGCACAACAACACATCCCCCTACCGCCCGTTGTGTGAGCAAATGACCTTAAGTCCCAGTTGCACCACATATGGGAGGCCATTGACCAATCCCTACACACCGACGAATATATCACCGAGGTTGACGAAAATTCTAATAATACACCGACCCCAACGCGGAAAGCGAAAAGAGAATTAAAATTCATTGGTAACTTCCTGCAATATTGTTGCGGAGTCGCTACCAGTGAGGACACTAAGACCCTACATATGACGGAACAACAGATGGCAACTTACGTTAACAGGCTTAGCGATATGATTCACGCTAACCGCCGGGATTTAACTTCCACGACAGTTAAACTTAATAACTGGACACATACATTACACACAGCTATCGGTGCGATGACACAGCAAATTGCCATCTTAGCCAATGTCACACAGAGTAATGAAGACGCACAAAAGGTTTTATTCGCCTCTACGGCCCACATGGCCATAGGCAATGCCATCGCTATATATAACACAATTATGTACAATCAGCGCCAACATGACAAAATCCTATGTAAACAGCGGCGCATTCCGGCAAATATCATACCTACAAACACCCTTCGAGGGGATTTGTTAACACTGGCCGCCAAGTTACGTCAACACGACCACCAACTGGCCACGCCCGTGGACCACATTAGGTGGTATTATACCAAACCCATATGCACGTGTGTCTACTACGCCAACAATATACACATTAAAATCAATATACCCATTATTGACAGGCATGCCCAATGGGAACTATTTCAGTACATACCCATACCATACAAATGGCTAGATAGTACTTGTACGTTAACACACGAACCCACGTTGATAGCCGTCAACAATCGGGATATCCGTGTCCTCACGGGAAATACACTACAGAATTGTATAGCCCCCATCAATGCATTATGTTATATCCCACGGTTCCAGGAGATGGCAACTATTCAGCCCGCCTGTGCCATTCACTTATATCGGAATGCACCCACCAGCCAAATTCTCGAATGATGCGCTTACAAATGTGATAGAGGGCTCCAACGAACGCTCATTACCCAAATTGACATCGACGCGTTTATTATTACCAATCCCACCCCACAAATGAACATACAGTGCAATAATAAGCACATGAACTTAGTACACCCACTCACAGTTGCGCCACCAGGAGCTATCGAAGTCCAGCTACCCTGCGATTGCCAGCTCATGGAAAAAGGGGATATTCTTATCCCACGCAATTTTCCATGCGATGTAAAAATCACGCAAGAGCTTGCGATCACGCATACTTTGCCCGCTACATGGACACAGCAAATACCCCTACAAGTTCATAATTTTGGCCATTTTCATGAACAGACGACCCTATATGATAACATCACGGCCATATTAAATGCCAACTGGTCGATGATTATCCCCACATTCACGGTTACAGACACCCCGTTTAAACACCACGACCGTCCCCTACAGGTCCCACAGGCGCCCGTATCTTGGTACAACATGGACGCCTCCACAACAACTACAGTGGCGTGGAACGGCGCCATTACAATAATGATAATTTACATGTTAGCAAAACAAATTGCACTCGCTAGGGCGATCCAGCAAATGACCGCTAATAGAACACCCCCATAGAACACGGTCCAGGGAGCCAACACATCCATTCTCCTACTGCCCACTCCTATTAGGAAGGGGACTGCCGTGGCCATGCCACATCCGCAGCCCGCCATGGGGAATGAGGCCCACGTGAACACAGTCCCCCCGCCACGTAATGGCATTTCCATCCCCACGCTTCCATTATGCCCTAGGACCTTGGCGCCTATTCCGGCCAGCAACAGTCCTAAGGCACGCCGAAAAGCCATATTAATTTACCGGCCCATTCCGATAACACTCCCGAAAGTAGAAGGTAGACAACACAAGCCTAAAATCACCCTTCTCCAAACGCCCCGCACGGACAATGCATCCCTTGAGTGGATACCAGGTGCGAAAGCCGCCTTGGCAATCCGAGGGAGACGGTGCCATTATTTGCATTAGATAGGATTCGAAATTGCCAATATAAAACCCACACAACATTCATTTTTAATTTTAAATAATTAGAGGCGCACTAAATTCTAATACCATTAAACCAGACCACGAGATAGCTTTACACATCATATAACTCGCCTACAAAGCCAATTTTCCTTGCACACACAACATTTAGGTGTAAGTAGAGAATAAGAAATGACGAGGCAAGCTGCGCCTGCAACAGCCCCACGTATCTCCACGTTTACCCAGAGCCACGAGACACCGACGTTAGGTCACCAGCATAAGGCATTCAAGTATATTTCTACTACACGTATATCAAACCCAGGACCGTACAAATCAAACAAACGCCCTATGCACTATGGAATTTGGTAGCCATGCTCACAACTATCGGTCACCGACAGTTCCCCACAGTGCATAAGTACGAATCCTAATTATAAGATTGCATGTTTAGTTGTAACCAATATAATAATGTATACCAGGTTATATTTTTTGTCTCATGTCTTTCTAGGATCATGAGGTCTGTTTGCACACACTAGTTTAAAAATGTCGAGGCTAGATATACATTTAGTAGTCACATATGCCTCATATTCCCCTTAAGCCCTCATGAACACGATACGCCAGATAAGCATTGCCAATAGCGCCAATTGCACTATGGCATCTGGTAGCCACAGTCTGAAACACGTGTCAACACCAATCCCGGTTTGGCCCCACACCATAAGTAGTCTTAAGTTGCAGGATACCAATTAGGAAATGCCGATTTAACAAATAATAGTTCCATGCTTATAATATGTACAGTGCATATATGTCTTTACAGGTAATATATTGTAGACAAGGCCTTACATATGTTACACACATTAATCAGCAAGCGAGGTCAATCCTCTCCTGCGACACACGGAAGTAACGAGAGCCGTCACGCTCAGTCAGCAATACACGATCCCTCCATAGTAACAACTCTTTGCGACAAGTCACGTAGACAGCCACGTGCCTACATGGCCATGCGTAAGACGGGTCATTTACACAACTGGAGTGCACATAGCAAACCACGGAAAAATTCATTTACTATATGAGGTTGTCTAAACATTTAATATTCACACAATCTCATACACGATGCACATTTTAACCAACTTAATCGCACGCAGATTTCAATACACGGTCACGAGCATTAGGCGACCGACTAAAGATCAAATCACCTTTCACAAGAGACGATACATTAACGTACCCTTCCCACACAAATCTACTCACAGCACACAGTTGATAAGAACCAACACATAAATTATATATATACCTTCGGTAGCGACCGATGCCAAATTCGAACATAATAACCAGATGTAATAAGTAATAGGCGAACACATAAATATCCCATAACACTAGAGGGATTAACATTCCCATGGTTAATGCCCACATTTAGGAAATCAGAACACAAAATTTTCACTTGCACGAATTTAGAAAGTGCACGGATTCCAACAGTCACCCCATATTAAGGCGGGATGACAGCCCGGTCCGATACATTATCACCGAGTAGACCACTAAGTTTATACATATGGCCAAGCATAATACATTACTGAACATACAATACAATTTATCTAGCGAACACCATTACTCCAGCAGTAGCGGAAGCAAATACAGGGTCACAGACACCACAATAACACAGGTCTTTGGACCTAAGCACGTCCTTTAAACTGCCTAACACGAATACACTCTTCTGTTATTACTCTCATAGGTCTTTGGACCTAAGCACGTCCTTTAAACTGCCTAACACGAATTCACTCTTCTGTTATTACTCTCATAGGTCTTTGGACCTAAGAACGTCCTTTAAACTGCCTAACACGAATACAATCTTCTATTATTCTCTCATCGTCCATAAACGATTCACGCTATATTCTAGACCACTGATAGCAGCCTAGTACAATCACTATCGCCGAACATTCCAAGGTGACAGATCTTTATATCTTACCATATTTCAGCACCGACATAGGCTCGTGCAGACAACACGATAACACAGGTTAGCAGCATTGCATACATACAATGGCCTAGCATCTACAATAACACGGGTTAGCGGCCTTTCGCCAATGCAACGAAATATTCATACACTAACGCAGATTAGCGACCTTATGCAGAGACATAGACATACAACAACACAGGTTAGCGGCCTTCCCCACAGGCCAAAGCGTATTAACACTCATGACATGGTATAGCGACATTCGATATAATTCCGCACACAATCGCACTATTACACAGGTGGATTACTACCACTACGGCCAGCAGGATTTGATACAATCACACAGGTTATCATACCGTCACAGCATCAGACTATATAGGTCAGCTGAACAAACAGTTAGGAGACACTGGGAATAAGGATAATTTATACTTACGTAAATCACATATCCCATACACTGTAATCCAGGCTACATTCTTTAATACATATCAATCACTTCTCATATCCACTTGAGTCCACAAACATAAGATACGCAATAGGAATACATCATCTCCACACCAACACATTCAGTTATGGGACTACAATATATAGATCTCAATTCCATACCACAGAATGCCCGGTAAATGTAGCCCATTATGCTACTCCACGGACAGTCCAACATTGCGGAATACAATATTCGCTTTGGATGTACATATTACTGCGCCCCGCATTATTTTTTTCATTTTCCCGAAGTAAGCGGGAGTAAACCACGGAAACACTTTTCCTGCAGAGTGACACCCAACATTGTTACACCCACATGGAATCGCTACATGTCCATTAGTATCACAGTAACGCCATGGCCCATAAATGTCCTAAAGTAGACATAGGCGTGTTATGCCCAGTTATGCACAGTACAGTATAATACAATTCGTAAATTAGGTACAGAAAAACTAAATATTTTTTTATATACACCATTTTGCATTTTCCTGAAGTGGGTGGAAGTAAACCACAGACACACTTGTCTACAGATTAACACCCAGCATATTACTGCGCCCCACATTATTTTTGCATTTTCCCGAAGTAGGTGGGATCAAACCACAGAAACACTTTTCTACAGAGTGACACCCAGCATTTTTACACCCACAAGGAGTCGCCATATGCTTTCATACATTCACAATACACTCCAGCATGCTCCATAAATTGTATACAAGAAGCACAGTATTTATATATATATATATAATTTGGCACATTTGAGTACGCTATGATGACAGCGTAATCCCACCAGTGTTCCCCACCAGAGGGACATGCTTTGTTTCCCGATATACAGACGAGAAGTCACTGACTTACACCCAGATTATATAATACACAGGCTATATAGCATGTGACAATGCATACATGTCAACCACTCCACTCGATGCCCAACACGTGCTTTTGACAGTTCATTTACTGTATAACAACAAAGCGCCATGCTTTAAACCCACTCCTAGCGCTCAGGTCCAATCAGCGTAGCGCGCCGATAAACATGACCTACAGCAGTGCGCTAGCCAATAAGCACTTTAGGTCCCGCCTTGCAGTAGCCGATATCTGATACCTTCCGTACACACACGTTATCACAAGTCACACCTGTCACGTGACAAGTAACTCGCAGGCAGCCATTATTTATACTAACCATTCACACTCTCGCGCGCTGAATTCAAATGACAATACAGTCGAGACATCGGATTCTCGGAGTATACCATACCCACCAGGGTAACCAAATATTTTTCTTTCAGTTCAGCCCCTTCATCCCTCACTACTTAATACCGGGACAGCATATTTCACAGCAAGAAACCATTCTTATCGGTGCTATACACACAGCGCCTCGTCACACAAATACACCGTATTTTATCTTTCATCGGGCTTCAGTAAATATTTGCCCTCGAATACACCCTTATATAGACACACCCTCCGACATATGAAAACACGGGCATGTCTCCGTGACCATACAAATACATTAGGAGGTTTTAATTTATTTTATTCGCGGTACAGCGATATTGGACAAAATATTCTCTTCCAGAATCGGACGAGCAAACTCATCTACAGCGATAGCGCATTAATATCCCCCCCCCCCCGCGCATTTTACCCCTCTTGAACTTCACAATTAAAACACCACATTTAGTGGAATTTCTAGCCCCGTTTACCACATGGCTGGCATTCATACATACCATCCCCCCAAATACTAGAATGGTAATACAAACTTATGGATCCCCCACATTTCCGCAGGGCAGATAGGGTATTTTTACAGCAATAAGCCCCCCCCCCCCCCTATAGGAAGGACATAGGCCACACATATCGTGCACAGAGATGTAACCTGCTTTAGAATATATATATATATATATATATCTGTAAGACAGAATCTCTAGATTCAGGGATTAAATTATTTAATAATCCTAGATGGTCAGTTTTAGAATATAGGCTTCCTAGTATATAAGTCTAGAGTATATGTTATACAAGTGCAGACAGCAGTCTATTATTATTATGGCCACTGATGCCATATATTGCGACTAGTGCATCCAAGCTTAATAGCACATCTCCCTTCCACTATACATTGTTAACACTCTACAATTACACATTTATACACTTGTTCCCTATTAATGCACGGCACTTGGTAATCATGCAATTACCAGGGTGTACGACATGCTATATCGCTCATGGCTAAATGTTAATAAACATTCGGAACTATAAAGCTAACAGCTTAGCGTCCCAGGCATCACCTGCTAACACCAGTGCATGAATTGTTTTATTTTTTAACCAGTATTTTTTACCCTGCATGCCACTTTAGAGCATAAATGCCACCCTACCTCCTTCAGTACGGTATCTAACAACCACACTGAACACCCAGTTCCTAACCAATAAGATACTCACCCGCACCGGTCGAGAGATCCTGCCATTTAACGTTTCCCGACATCCCCATACGACCACGATTCCTTGGACCTATCTCACCATCCATTTACCCGCTACTTACAAATTCTAACATACTTACAGCTGCCCAATAACACGGGAACACCCTTCCACATCCTTAACTTACCCACTAACATGTGAGAGGGGATTATACGCAGCTGACATTAGCTAGATATCCGACAGCCAGGCGCAAGGAAAGTGCACTGTGCCACCACAGTCATCCCCACCCCCGTATAACTATAACACCCCACACAACACAATACCGCTTGACACTATATTTTAATGGTTTGTGTACGAAGGGGCACTATGATAGATGTGACCCTATTTTCCTGGGGAAAATAGGAATTGGTAAGGGGGGACCAGGACTGAGGGCAAGCATAGCCCAGAACCTGACATGATCTGACTTCGACGTTGACGACCGACGGGAGGTCATAGTGGTGACGTGTTAGGGTGGGCAAGCGCCCGTGCTCGAGGATGTACCTAGCCTGTCTCCCCCAGCACGGGGCCCGTTATACCCATTTTTTATGCCCTAACGTCGTCTAAGCTATACCTGCGGATGGAGGCTTGATGGTTCGATGAGGGAATTAACTACCCCCGCGTCGGACAGGATACATCCTCCTTCCAAGACGACCCACTTGACTTGACGTTAGTTAGTCTGTAAGATTAAGTAAATGCTCCATAGAGGGGGCAAGTCCTGCAGCAGCAGGTGAAGATGAATAACAATGAATAATACTGAATAACAATGAAATGAAATGATGAATATATGATCCCCCGGGCCGAGGTATGTAACACCGATGATATCCTCTGTTCATGCCCCCGGAGGGTATCACCTATGATTTGAGACTTGCGATATACGACGAACCTGCGATTCTCTCCCTGGCCGAGGTTACAACTACCGTTGAGCGCTCTGGTTGTGCCCCAGGGGGAGGAATATAGTGATATTGCCTGGATGGCAATATATAAGTTGCCGAATGCGGTCTTACGCAAATGCGTAAGCCCGAATGGAACGGTCCATACCGTTCACGTGAATGTCCTTCACTGGAAAGTTCGACAGCATGAAGAAACACAAAGGTATAGGCAATAATGAATAAAGAATGGAATAGCGCAAAGATATAAGATCGTGATGAATAGGATTAAAGTAACGCGAAGGTATAGGAAATAATGAGTAAGGAATAAAGAAATACAAAGGTATAGGCAATAATGAATAAAGGACGAAGTAGCACGGAGATATAGGAACATGATGAATAAGAATAAAGTGACGCAAAGGTATAGGAAATAATGATCAAGGAATAAAGAAACACAAAGGTATAAGCAATAATGAATAAAGAATGAAGTAGCACAAAGATATAGGAACATGATGAATAAGAATAAAGAAAAACGAAGGTATAGGAAATAAGGACTAATGAATAAACAAACATGAAGGTATATGAAATCATAAAATAACGAATGGCCAGTATTAATTTTAAGTCTATATTTTATACTTATATTTATGTCTTAATTTTTCAGCGCAGGTTGCAAACCTGAGGCGCCAAATCCCGACACAGCGCTCATAGTGGTGCATACTTTGCGTATATGCATCGGGAGTAGTTCCATTTTGGGCACTCGCCGAGATACCCGATTACAGTGAATTTCATGATATATTTTCATGATGATATGTTTTTTTCTATACATCCACAGGTTCACCCCGCAGATGCCGAGGGTGAACACCCTATATTTCGATTTTATGTGTATTTTTCTCCCAACAGATGGCAACATTATATATCCACTAATATATGTATCTTTTCATACACAAATTTGCCTCCCCCACATTTCACACTCACACGGCCCATACACGATTCCCCACCCCCCACACATGATATACGTTTCCAGGTGTACATCCGAACCACGGTGGAGACATACCTGTGGGATATCCCCCCACTGGAGGTCGGATCAACGATAACAATTTGACACCTGCAATGAGAGGTGCACTACGGCCACACAACTCGCGCCTATTTTTGTGAAGGACGAGTTGTGCTGCCAAGATGACTTCGCTTTCCCACAGGGAGCGAGTCATACCATAGACAGGTAGCTAAATCACCTGCAGGTCCTAAATGGTAGTTCAGGTATAGATATAGGTATAAAATAAGAGTGCACTCACGATAGCATTGTAGTTAACAGAGTATATAGTATTATGGATGCGAGAGTATGATATTATTATAGTTGAGAAAATTTGGTATTGTTAGGATATTGTTATAGTTAAGTGAGCATGATAGTGTTGCAATAGAGTAAATATGGTATTGTTATAGTATTGTTGTCGTTAATAGAGTATGATATTGTTCTAATTGAGTAAATATGGTATTATGGTAATGTTATTGTTGCGAAAGTAGGAGATTGTTATAATTGAATGAATACACATTGTTTTTCCTTTCTGTTCTTTTAAACTCCCTGTTGTACAAATGTCGCATTTCTTTCACACAAATAAACCATTTATAAATATATTCCCTTAAACTACACCCTGTGACTTTCTTTCTCTCCACCCTGTCTCTTTTATACACGTGCAGGGCACACGAGGGCAGTTTTTCATCCGCACCAGAGGTATGTTGATTGTATATCCTCCCCCCACCCCTAGGATGTTTTTTTCCTCTCGTTGTGTTCCTGCACCCCTTCGGATGAATTGGCGATGTTAAATGTTTCTAATGTTTTGATTATTTATGTATGTATTTTATATTTTGTTCTACGATGCAATAGGGATACATGTTATATCCCAAGAGTATACTCATATGATCGTCAGGATGACTATTGACAGTGCATATATGTTAAGCTTCACACCCTAATGTTTGCATTTTTTTGACACCACATTGTAAGGAAATATTGTTCCCCTCACCTTATACACCTACACATGATCGCTGGACACTACCCGGAGGCATACACTATACAAGGCACTTCTACGCATCCACAACCTTCAACGATCACTTCCATAATACACATTCTATATCTGCCCCATTACTCACCCCTATACACGATATCTACCACGAGGCTACCCACACACCCCCGACGACGCCACCAACACATTTCCGGACAGAAATCAAAGAAGAGAAGAAAAGAAGAAAGAAGACTTACAAGAAAGAAGAAGATGCCCTATTTTTCAAAAACCACCCCCACGTCTTCGTCCAGTTATCGAGGACGATAACTAACCCAACAAAGGGGGTTGTTGTACCCCTAAGGTACTCCACCATCATCCCCTAACACTAATACCCCGAAGAAACCAAATGCCACACACCTACTTCAGAAATCTACAAATGAAAATGAAAATCCACAGCCTGCTTCCATTCTCAGACCGGGTCAGGAATGGAATGAATGAAGCCCCCATCTAGCGGTGAGGATATGAACTGTGCCGGCTGCCGAGGCCTGACGCACTCCTCTGGGGCAATGATTAAATGAATGACAGATGAAATGAATGATAGTGGAGAGTGTTGCTGGAATTAAATATTGACAGGGAAAAACGGAGTACCCGGAGAAAAACCTGTCTGCCTCCGTTTTGTCCAGCACAGATCTCACATGGAGTGACCGGGATTTGAACCACGGACCCAGCGGTGAGAGGCCGGCGAGCTGCCGCCTAAGCTACGGAGGCTAAATCTACAAATACATTTACATAATTATACATCCAATAAATTATCACCTCCATGAACTCAGGTAGCCTCGTGTCCCAGCCAACGACCCCAGAGAGGGCTATGACATGGGAGAAATGTGCGAATTCCGCAAACACAGCACGACGCTTCTATAAGAACTCCGGGAGGTCAGGCCTCCGGATCAGTCTGTCTCAGTGTTACCTACGTGCCGAATCGCTGCTGGAAGCCGAAGGGTAAGTGTCTCAAGCGATCACTACACACACAGTCATACTACACTCCCATCCCCCTGTGCTTGGATTGTAATAATTATTTATTTTTATTAACTGCACTGCTATTTGCCAGAGTACTTCAAACTCGAAGTACTCATTAAATTCAAACATAATAGAAGTCACTAGTCTTTTCCTTTATTTAATTAGCTGATAAGATCCTACCCTCTTAGCTTCCCCGATAGGTAGGATCTAGCATTAGCACTATTATTTAATTGCTTCGTGACGTCAGCAGAGCGTCACAGCACAGCGCTGACACTAGCAGGCTCACTACTAGCTCGCCTGCTTACGACTTACATTAGACCGCTGGGCACCGATATCGCGCATAGAATAATAATTAAAGTACCCTTCCTTACACACTCACACCCTGAACTACCCCGCCAAGCAGTACATTGGGGAGTTCTCCTTGCAGATCGTACTGACGATCTCAAGCCACTAGATAATCAATACCTCTTACATGTAATTGCTAAGCTTTCCCCCTAAACACACTTATTTCATCCCTTAGGTTAATTCTTTGAACAGGCTACCCTCTCAGGTACCTTACAATATCCTTGTATTATTCCTTCCCACACGTCCAACTGTTCCTGTACCTCCTCCTCCTCCTTGTTTCCACAAATCATCAAATCATCTTCTAACACCATTGCTTTCATCTTTCCTTCCCCAATTACTTGTGCTACTCGGGTCATTATGTCATCCATCACCACAATGAAAAGTAACGGTGACAGTGCACTTCCTTGTTTCAGGCCGTTTCTCTGTTCCAACCAGTCCGATCTCTCTCCTCCCACTTTCACACAGCTCACGCTTCCCTTGTACATCTCCTTTATCCTCTTTATAGTCCATTTGTCTACTCCTCTATCCTCCAGGGACTTCCATACTTTGAGAAAGCATATGACAGTGTATGCAGAAACAATGTCCAGGAAGGCCATCGGTAGATCTGTTCCATACTCATAGTGCTGTTCTTGTAACTGCCTTACAGCAAAAATCAAATCCACTGTGGACCTTCCTGCTCTGAAGCCATGTTGTTCTTCCCTCATCCCTCCTTCTATCCTTGTCCTAATTCTCCTTTCCAAAACTTTCTCGAAGATCTTTGCACAATGACTCATCAGTGTTATTCCCCGATAGTTTCTGCAATTTGTTCTACTACCTTTCTTGAAGATCGGGACAATTCCTTTTTTCCAGTCCTCTGGGGTCTTCCTTTCCTTCCATGCTGTCCTCATCACTCGGTGCAACCATTGTATCCCCACCTCTCCTGCTGCTCTCACCATCTCCACACTCAACTCATCCATACCCGGTGCCTTCCCTCCTTTCATCTTTTTCACTGCATCTTCCACTTCTTTCCATGTTAAGTCCTTTTCTGTTTGCAGTACATCTTCCTCTTCGCCGATTTCTTCCTCCTCACCATCATTTCCATTTGGGTTCAGAAGTTCTTCAAAATATTCTTTCCACATTTTCTTCATTTCTTCCCTATTTTCTATCTCTTGTCCCCTTTTATTCACCATTCTAACATAATCCGTAGGATCTTTCCGCCTCTTATTTTTAACCATCCCATACTGGACCTATTTTGTACCTTCACTATCCTCCTTCATCATCTTTGTCCACTCTTCCATCCACTTTCTTCTCTCCTCAGCCACTACTCTCTTCGCCTCCTAGGGGCCGATAACCTCGATGTTAGGCCCCTTAAAACAACAATTATCATCATCATCTTCGCCTCCTTCTTTCTTTCCTGGTACTCTTCCCTTGTCTCTACCGTCCTATTTTGATACCACCTCCTAAAGGCTCTATTCTTTTCCCTTACTATATCTTTTGTCTTCTCATTCCACCATGGTGTTTCCTTCCACCTCTTCTTACTACTTGTCCTCCCACATACTGCTTCTGCTGCACCTACTAGTGTCCTCTTAAATCTAGCCCATTCCTCTTCCACCCCTCTTTCTTCATCTGTTGGAATTCCTTCCTTTACCATTTTGAGGTACTCGACCCTTCTATCCCCTTCTTTCAGTTTCCATATCCTTATATAGCTTTCCTGGTTCTCAGTCCCTTTCTTCTCCTTACTCCCTCTCAGGTTCATTACCAGCAATCGATGGTCGCTATCCAGATTCTCCGATGGTATAACCTTGATGTCCGTGATGTTCTTATTTAGTTCTTTCTCATACAGTATATAGTCGACCACCGACTTCCTGGTCAAGTCATCACTGTACCATGTGATTGTGTGGCTCTCTCTTTTCTTAAACCAGGAGTTCCCAACTAGCAGGCTGTTCCTTTGGCAGAAGTCCAACAGTCTCTTTCCTTCCTCATTTCTTCCGCCCCAACCCTCTGGTCCTAGAACACTCTCATAACCTTGTCTTTCTCTTCCTACATGGGCATTCAGATCCCCCATAACAATCATATTTCTTCCTACCAGCTGTTTCTGCAATTCCTCTTCAAACTTCTCCTTCTCTTCAGAGGCGCAGCCTACTTGTGGAGCATACACTTGCACTATTTCTACGGTCTCTCCCCTCAGTGCTACTTTCACCTTCATCATCCTATCACTTATTCTCCTCACTTCTTCTATTAAACCATCTCGTACTACTACTCCCACTCCATTCCTCTTTCCCTTTTCATTCCCACTCCAGTATAATCTGTAGCCTTTTTTCAGTTCTCTCCTTCCTTCCCCTTTCCACTTTGTTTCTGCCAATCCCAATAAATCCAACTTCCTTCTTTCCATCATATCCACTATCTCCTCCACCTTCCCCGTCAGCGCTCTTATGTTTGAAGTTCCAAATCTTAGTCCGTGTGTACAGCCGTGTCGTCGTCTATTATATCCATCATGTCCGAGGCTCGTTCCATTCTTGAAAGTATTTGGTTTCATCCACTACTGGCTTGCTGGGCCTATCGTAGCTTCACCAGAGCCCCGTTAGCCGTCACTTTTCAGGGTTCCTGTAGGACCTTCACAGATACCGTAACGGTCCCGGGGCACACAAAGTCCCCACTGTACTTCGCCCCTACAGGCGATCCCCTACTTTGTGCCGTTGCCCGTCTCCCACGACGTGTCACAAAATACAGTATATAAATAATATAAGAAAACAAAGAAATGTAAAAAAGGCTTCGGCAATGTGGTAGCCTGTGGCGTAGTCGGTAGCATGCTGAGCTTCTAGCCCAAGATAGCGGGTTCAAACCCAGCCGAAGCCGTCGGATTTTTTAGGAGCTTTAAAAATCCCTCATTATGCCTTCCTTCGGAGGGGAAGTAAAGCCGGCGGTCCCATGTCATAGATTTATGGCATGTTAAAGAACCTTCCACTAATTACACCTGAGTGAAGCTAAATTGGATAGGTTAAGAATGTAAACAACGCTCTTAGGTTTCTACGTTCGTTGCCAAGAGCCGACTGCAGTGGTGTCTAGTAGCTAAGTTCTGAACTTGGCCTAGTAGTCGTTGACGTTGGCGCTTGGCGGCAAAAGTAGGAACTATTTGAAAAATTCTAAGTTGCAGTCTGTACTTAAATTAAAAAACAGATAACACACACTAATACAGTCATCACAATTAACGCCGGTTATCAGACAGATTCTACACACACCCAAAGTACACGGGGCTACATGACCGCATTGTTGCAGCCCCTAAACTTAAGAACCAACCAACCAATGTGGTAGCCTCTCACAGACGTATGTCCAGTCTCTCCAAGTGAGTAAATCAGGGGTTAAACGATGGAGGTCTTCGATTGATCCAGAGAATGCTCACAAAGGGCAGTTCTTCACAATGTGCATGATGGTTTGCACTTCAGAACCATAGTCACAAGCAGGAGACTTCAGCCAACCCCACTGGTGGAGAACAGAAGCACTTCTTCCAACACCGCAGCATATCCTGTTAAGATTGGTCCAGGTGTAGTGAGGGGGATTGAACCCAGCCAGTTTTATTGTTAGATCCCTGATAGAAATGCCAGATGAGTGTGATTGAGACCATTCTTGTTTCCATGCCTCCTTAGGTCTGAAAGGCATGGCAGCTAATTCCTTGGCTGTCCCCTAAAAAGGTGTGGCAGATATTAGAGCCACCTAAGTATGTGGTGGATACTAGTGCCACGGACACTAGCGCTACCTAGGTAGATGGCAGTTACTAGTGCCACCTAGGTACATAGTGTGTATCATGTTGTATTCTTTGTTTTTTTCTCTTTGTTCTTCTCTGTTGTAAAAAGTAAGACAAACTTCAAGCACATCAACCATTGGCCTATTCTATATAATTTATATTGTATACCGGTACTGAAACCTTTATTACATTATATCGTACTCCTTCTACAATTGGTGACCCTGACGTGATATACGATGCCAAACGACAACGCTGGCAATTCCGGTGGGTCGAAATCTCAAAATAATAGTGCCAGTGACAACACAGAGATAGCTCGTGTTGCAGTTAAGAGACCGCCGATTTGGCAAAAGAAACATCAAAGTGTGGTTTATGCAAATTGAAGCACAGTTTTTTATGGCAGGTATTACAGCAGAAATAACTAAATTAAACCATGTGCTAGGTTCTTTAGAAGCAGACATAGCAGAATTGATTTCTGATTTTTTGAGAACTACCTCACCTTCCCCATTCACCGATTTGAAGAAACGGCTTATACGGGAGTTTGAGGAGTCTGAAGGAAGAAAAGTAAATAAACTGCTCACAGAATTAGATCTAGGGGATAAAAAACCTTCTCAGCTTTTGAGAGAGATGCGTAACTTGGCTGGTACACAAGTCCAAGATGATATTTTACGCACTATATTCATCCAGTGCCTGCTGGACACAGTAAGTTCAATTTTAGCGTCTAGTAACAACAGTTTAGACAGTCTGGCTACTATGGCTGACAAGATAATAGAATTTTCGACCCCAGGACATTGTGTTTACAGCTCTCAAACGACTCAACCTACCCCTCAAGTTCTAGCTCATGAAGCAATACCGACAGACAGATTATCACGCCTAGAAGCTCAAATAGCCCAGCTAACCTCCTCCATTAATGAAATGAGAACAAGATCTCACTCAAGGTCAAGGAGCTCAAGAGCACGTTCTAGCACACCAGACCGTTACAACACTAAAGGAGTATTTTGCTGGTATCACTATAAGTTAGGTGATAAGGCAAAAAAAGTGCATTGATCCATGTTCATATCGTCCTACGGCTAACAACACAAATGCATTGGGAAATTAGTTCGCTCTTCACTGGACGCAGCAGAGCTCAATGTCTCGCCACCTATTCATCACCGGTAACCTAACAGGCTATCGCTTCCTGATAAATTGCGGGGCCGATATATTGTAACGTTAATTAGTGCCCCATGTTGGTAGCGACAAATGTAGCAGTTTCGCTAGCCCACACGTTGAACGACAAGTGTAACGGTTTGACTGCCCCTAACTGTTGGGTGATAAATGTAACTGTTTACCTTTGCCTAAGCTATGTTGTTTTAATGGGCGCCAAGACCTCAACGCAATGTTGAAATCTAAATTTGTATTTAACAACGTCTAGCTCTGGTAGAACACCTTCAAGAATCTATTCACTCAGATCGTGGTATGATTTGATCATTAACCCAACAAACAATCGTATAGGAGAAGGAATTGGTCTATATCTAATGCTACCTACTGAAAGCAAAGATTGCATTGTAAAAGAAATGAATTTATCATATAAAACAAGTATAGCAAAATTAATAATAATAATAATAAGTTTAAAATTTAAATCGGAGCGTTGCGATTTTAATATTACCGATAGAAAATTACGTGAAAACGGAGTCTGATAAATTATTGATTTTACTCTTATTCCCAAGCTATGAAGTTACTGAAATATGAAATATAAAACAAAGAGAAATGAGAGATTGCGTATTTCTGCGTCATACGCGCTTACCACTGGAAATTGCTAAAGCATTTCCCTCGTACTGGATGATGCTGTGTGCTTCCCACAGTCTCCTGGACGTCGTCATCTCCGTCGATATCTGATGATATACTTGTAGATTTGGTGACTTTTTGGTCCTAACATTGGAGCCATACCCTCGTACAACCACACTGGTTAAGTTTTAAACAGATAGTTCTCCAATCCACGGAACATTGGAGCGACACACACTTGCAACCGAACTAGTCAAGTCTTTCACAGATTGACCCCCACTCCACGGAACATCGGAGCGACTCCCGCGTGCGACCATACTCGGCAAGTTCTACACAGATCCTCCTCATTCCACGGCGCGCCGAACGATATATGCACACGTCGGCTCCCCACCTCGGTACCGACTTCCAGCTTACGTGGTCTCCACTGATTGGCTGCACCCCACGTGCTACTTCCCTTTCTCTGGCTCATTACACACGGCGCGCGGATGATGAAGTCGATTTCCGTTCCAACTATCCGCCTTTTCTTGACGCTGCGACCCAAGCTTGCGTAATACTTCTTGACAAGAATCAGCCTGTACCTGAATTTCCAGTGAGTCATGTCTCTCATAATATCCTAACTTACGAAACCCCGTAAAATTCCGTAATCACATAATTTTCTATGATATTGTCGTTCGTAATAATTTGCTTGATAGCGTTTTCTAAGACATAGAAAACCTATCTGTATGCTTATAATTTTTATAAAATGCTCCGAAAAATATCTTAATACTAATAATAAATTAATAATAAATTAACATGAAAAATTCTCTTGGCTGAACAATTTGCCGCGTAAATAAATATAGAATGGCTTCCTACTGACTTATGCCAGTGGCATAAAACCCCTCGAAAAACACGTTACAATATCAGTGGTTCCACCCTCTGCTACAGAACACAATCAAGTGGCAAAAAGGCAACTGTATGCAGCCAATGGTACCGCTATCAAAACTTATGGCGAGCGACTGCTACGGCTTGACTTAGGGTTACGCAGGAATTTCTGCTGGGATTTTCTAATAGCTGATGTTCAAACATCATTCATTGGAGCGGATATTATTCATCACTTCAATCTTTTGATTGATCTTAAGAATAGACATCTCTTAGATTGTACAACTAGTCAATCATCAAAAAGTACTCTTGTCAAAATGACTGGAATCGAATCACTTCTCATCATACCTCCTAATCAGAAATATGCCGATATCATTAAAGAATATCCACATCTGTTGAGAAAAAATATCAGTTTTTCTGCTCCACCCACCGATTTGGCGCACACCATTGTAAAAGTTGGACACTCAGTTGCACTCAAGGCTAGACGATTACCACCGAAGAAGCTCGCAGCTGCCAAATCAGAGTTTCAACAAATGCTTGACATGAAGATTTGTCAACCCTCCAATAGTTGCTGGGCCAGTCCTCTTCATCTCGTGCCCAAGAAGGATGGATCTTGACGCCCGTGTGGTGATTCATCATCTTGCACAGTTTCCAGCCACTGGCCGGGTCTGTTTGGAACACAAGCCTCTCCAACGTCTTCTGTCTTCCCACCATCTCTCAGCCTCCACCCTTGTCCAGTCTTCTCCTCTCTTCTTCACACTTTCTTCCACCCCCTTCAGCCACCTGTCTCTCGGTCTTCCTCTCGGTATCTTTCCCTCCCACTTCGTCTCGTGCATCCTCTTGGGCATCCTCTTCTCCTCCATTTGTTTTACATGTCCATACCATCTAAGTCTAGATTTCTCTATACCATCCTGTAACGGTTCCTCCTTCATTAATTCTCTGGTCCTCTGATTTCTTATTCTGTCCATCTTTGTAGCTCCAATACTGCTTCTCAAGAACCTCATCTCACTGGCCTGTATTTTGCTCTTCTCCCTTCCTTTCATAATCCAGGTCTCCGAGGCATACGTCAGGATAGGGACATAAACGTCCGATATATGATCATTTTGCTGTTCTGAGGGGCATCCTTGCTCCATAACATGCTTCTCACACTCCTCCGGAATGTTTCTGCCTGTCTCGCATGCTCATTTATTTCTCTATCGTTTCTTCCATTATCTTGTATCAGGCTTCCCAAATACTTGAAACTCTCCACTTTCTTCAGCTGTTCCCCACCAATTGTTATTCCCGTTGTGGTTCTTTCCTTCTTCCTTGTTGTGATCACCATCTCACTCTTATTTCTGCTAAATTTCATCCCATATCCTTGTATTATTCCTTCCCACAAGTCCAACTGCTCCTGTACTTCCTCCTCCTTTTTTCCCCAAATCATCAAATCATCTGCAATCACCATTGCTTTCATCTTTCCTTCCCCAATTACTTGTGCCACTCGGGTCATTATGTCATCCATCACCACAATGAAATGTAACGGTGACAGTGCACTTCCTTGTTTCAGGCCGTTTCTCTGTTCCAACCAGTCCGATCTCTCTCCTCCCACTTTCACACAGCTCACGCTTCCCTTGTACATCTCCTTTATCCTCTTTATAGTCCATTTGTCTACTCCTCTATCCTCCAGGGACTTCCATACTTTGTTTCTGCATACACTGTCATATGCTTTCTCAATGTCCAAGAAGGCCATCAGTAGATCTGTTCCATACTCATAGTGCTGTTCTGGTAACTGTCTTACAGCAAAAATCAAATCCACTGTGGACCTTTCTGCTCTGAAGCCATGTTGTTCTTCCCTCATCCCTCCTTCTATCCTTGTCCTAATTCTCCTTTCCAAAACTTTCTCGAAGATCTTTGCACAATGACTCATCAGTGTTATTCCCCGATAGTTTCTGCAATCTGTTCTACTACCTTTCTTGAAGATCGAGACAATTATTCCTTTTTTCCAGTCCTCTGGGGTCTTCCTTTCCTTCCATGCTGTCCTCATCACTCGGTACAACCATTGTATCCCCACCTCTCCTGCTGCTCTCACCATCTCCACACTCAACTCATCCATACCCGGTGCCTTCCCTCCTTTCATCTTTTTCACTGCATCTTCCACTTCTTTCCATGTTAAGTCCTTTTCTGTTTGCAGTACATCTTCCTCTTCACCGATTTCTTCCTCCTCACCATCATTTCCATTTGGGTTCAGAAGTTCTTCAAAATATTCTTTCCACATTTTCTTCATTTCTTCCCTATTTTCTATCTCTTGTCCCCTTTTGTTCACCATTCTAACATAATCCGTAGGATCTTTCCGCCTCTTATTTTTAACCATCCCATACTGGACCTATTTTGTACCTTCACTATCCTCCTTCATCATCTTTGTCCACTCTTCCATCCACTTTCTTCTCTCCTCACCAACTACTACTCTCTTTGCCTCCTTCTTTCTTTCCTGGTACTCTTCCCTTGTCTCTACCGTCCTATTTTGATACCACCTCCGAAAATCTCTATTCTTTTCCCTTACTATATCTTTCACCTTCTCATTCCACCATGGTGTTTTCTTCCACCTCTTCTTACTACTTGTCCTCCCACATACTGCTTCTTCCGCACCTACTAGTGTCTTTTTAAATCTAGCCCATTCCTCTTCCACCCCTCTTTCTTCATCTGTTGGAATTCCTTTCTTTACCATTTTGAGGTACTCAACCCTTCTATCTCCTTCTTTCAGTTTCCATATCCTTATATGTCTTTCCTGGTTCTCAGTCCCTTTCTTCTCCTTAGTCCCTCTCAGGTTCATTACCAGCAATCGATGGTCGCTAGCCAAGATCTCCGATGGTATAACCTTGATGTCTGTGATGTTTTTATTTAACTCTCTGTCATACAGGATATAATCGACCACCAACTTCCAGGTCAAGTCATCACTGTACCATGTGATTGTGTGGCTCTCTCTTTTCTTGACCCAGGTGTTCCCAACTAGCAGGCTGTTCCTTTGACAGAAGTCCAACAGTCTCTTTCCTTCCTCATTTCTTCTGCCCCAACCCTCTGGTCCAAGCACACTCTCATACCCTTGTCTTTCTCTTCCTACATGGGCATTCAGATCCCCCATAACAATCATATTCCTTCCTCCCAGCTGCTTCTGCATTTCCTCTTCAAACTCCTCCTCCTCTTCAGAGGCACAGCCTACTTATAGAGCATACACTTGTACTATTTCCATGGTCTCTCCCCTCAGTGCTACTTTCACTTTCATCATCCTATCACTTATTCTCTTCACTTCTTTTAAACCATCTCATACTACTACTCCCACTCCATTCCTCTTTCCCTCATCATTCCCACTCCAGTATAGTCTATAGCCTTTTTTCAGTTCTCTCCTTCCTTTAAATAACATAACACAATCAGACCGGTACCCAATATCTAACATACAGGACTTCAAGGCCAGCTGGATGGCAAGAAAATATTTTCAAAGATTGATCTATTTCGTGCATATCACCACATACTAGTTCACCCAGATGATTTTCCGAAGACTGCGGTGATTTCCCTTTTTGGTTTGTTTGAATTTTTGTATCTTCCATTCGGATTGAGAAATGCAGCACAGTCCTTTCAACGATACATAGATTCCATGTTACGTGATTTTGATTTTGTCTACTGCTATATTGACAATATTCTAATTGCTTCTAAGAGTGAAGAAGAACACACCACCTTCATCTACTCTTCAATCGACTCAGCCAATTTAATATGAATATCAATGTAAGCAAATGCCTTTTTGGTTTAACCGAAGTACCATTTTTAGGTTACCTCATAAATGAAAGGAAGGAAGCTTTTAGTTTTACGTGACCGTTAATCATGCGATCATGAGCCACTGGTTCACCTCATAAATGAAAAGGGTATACGTCCACTGCCAGATCGGGTACAAACAATCACCAACTACCCAGTTCCAGAAACAGTTCAGGATTTACAATGTTTCCTTGGCCTAATCAATTTTTACAGACGAGCACTTCATCATGCAGCAACCTAGTCTTCTTGACCTCAGTTGTGGTGCATCAAAGAATGACAAAAGGAAAATCACATGGACAGATAAACTTCTCACCACATTCAGTGAACTGAAGACCAGCCTAGTAAATGTAACACTCCTAGCTCACCCTTCTCAAGATTTGCCACTGGTGTTGATGGTCAATGCCTCTGATTTCGCTGTGGGTGTTTCACTTCAGCAACTTAAAGAAGATAAGCTAGAACCTTTAGGATTTTTCTCCAAAAAGCTCAATGACGCTCAACAGAACTATTCTACATATGACAGAGAACTTCTTGCTATGCAGTCCGCCGTCAAGCATTTTCAACACATGCTAGAAGGAAGGGAATTCCCAACATACACTATTTATTTATTTATCGTATGGCTTTTAGTGCCGGGAGTGTCCGAGGACATGTTCGGCTCGCCTGAGTCTGTAGCTGCTTCCAGCGGATACCCTAAAGGGTGAGCTACACATTCCGTTCAATTTCAAGTAGTTCCAACTTTCGCCACCAGATATCAATGATACCTAGTGGTGAACGTTGGAACTTTGATAGAGCGTTCTGACGAAATCTAACCTAACAAATTTTGCTTTACACAAGTTTAGTCTGTGAAAGGATTTTTTACATGCCATAAATCTATGACATGGGACCGCCGGCTTTACTTCCCCTCCGAAGGAAGGCATACTGAAGGATTTTCAACGCTCTTAAAAAATCCGACGACTTCGGCCGGGTTTGAACCCGCTATCTTGGGCATAGCAGTTCAGCATGCTACCGACTACGCCACCGAAGCCGCTCCCAACATACACTGACCATAAGCCTTTGATGTTTATGTTCAAACAACGACCTGAAAAAGCTACACCAAGATAATTAAGTCACATGCCCTTTATTGCGCAGTTCACCACTGATATTCGATATGTAGAAGGAAAGAACAACGCAGCAGCTGACGCTTGCTCCCGGATCTGTTTCATTAGTATTCCCTCAAGTTTTACTACTGAAGAGATCGCCAATGCTCAAACAAGGGACGAAGAATTGAATCATTTAAGACAATCAAGCACCTGCTCACTGAAAATCCAAACCATCACTCTACCCAATAACCTCCAACTTATCTGCGACGATGTAAATGGTAAACTCTGACCATACATCCCAGCAAGATTTCGTCGACAAAATTTTGAATCTCTCCACAACTTGTCCCATCCAGGAGTAAGAGGATCAACTGCCATTATCCAGTCAAGATACGTTTGGCCATCCATGAAAAAGGACATCAAATTATGGACAACATCATGCATTCTATGTCAACGAGCAAAAATCTGGCGACATACAAATAGTGCGGTTGGCCAATACCAGCCGGTTATGGAACGATTCAGCCATATCAACATTGACATTGTTGGACCACTTCCACATCTCAAGGATTAGCATACCTCGTCACGATGATTGATCGTTTCTCCAAATGGCCAGAAGCAGTATCAATACACGACATCACTGCCGAAACAATCGCAGCCACCATTTTGACCACATGGATTGCTCGTTTTGGAGTCCCTAAGACTATCACAACCGACCGAGGATGACAGTTCGATTGCACTCTTTTCACCTTTCCCACACAATCTCTCGGCATTCAACACAGCAAAACCACAGCATATCATCCTTTAACCGGCTGTGGTGGCCGAGAGCGCTAACGCTCTACCTCGTGCCTCGCTGGCTTCGGGAGAGCGTGGATTCAAATCCCACCTCGGCCGTCCTGAAAATGGTTTTCGTGGTTTCCCATTTTCACCACCAGGCAAATGCCGGGACGGTTCCTTTCAATAGGTCCAAGGCCGATTTCCTTCCAATATCCCTTCCCTGACCCGTCCTGAAAAGAAAAGTACATGGCCATTGGCTGCATTAATAAAATTTATATCATCCTGCAGCAAAAGGAATGATTGAACGGTGGCATCGGCAACTCAAATCGTCGCAAAAGCACAACTTACAGATGAATGGGTTCCTAAACTTCCCTTGATTTTACTTGGACTGAGATCTTACATAATTCCCAATTACCACACCACTCCTGCAGAAATTACCTACGGTGTGCCTGTCAAGCTTCCTGCGGATTTCTTGCATCACCAAGAAAATTTGCAAGACATACCGACTTTCCTATACAAATTAAAGGAACAAATGCGTGCTCTTCAACCTGTTCAAGCAAAACATCACTCCGCCAAGAAGACTTTCATTCACCCGCAACTAATGAAGTGTAATCATGTTTTCATTCGACATGATGCAGCCAGACGGCCACTGCAACCTGTTTATGATGGTCCCTACCAAGTTCTCATACGAACGGCAAAACACTTCGACATCGACACTCCAAGAGGTAAACAGACGATTTCTGTGGACAGACTGAAACTAGCATTCATCCTGCACGACCTCCAAACCCCTGCATATGGAACAGACAATCCACCGCCACCCACAATTCCCAATACTGCCGATCAAGACATCAACCATCAGACCAGGACTACCAAATCTGGTCGACAAGTTACCTTCCCTCGTAGATTCCTGGACGTTGTCACTGGGAAGGGAGTGTGTGGCGGATGTTAGCGCCATCTAAGTATGTGGTGGGTACTAGTGCCACGGACACTAGCGATAACTAGGTAGATGGCAGTTATTAGTGCCACCTAGATACATAGCGTGTATCATGTTGTATTCTTTGGTTTCTTCTCTTTGTTCTTCTCTATTGTAAAAAGTAAAACAAACATCAAGCACATCAAC
Source organism: Meconema thalassinum (assembly GCA_946902985.2). NCBI lineage: Eukaryota > Metazoa > Arthropoda > Insecta > Orthoptera > Tettigoniidae > Meconema > Meconema thalassinum. The sequence goes on from OX336393.1 coordinate 305,525,847, forward strand.
CGTTGGCCTATTCTATATAATTGAGAAGGCATTGCAGGACCTTAAAGGAAAGAAAGCTCCTGGAGTTGTTTTTTTTTTTCGTGTAGCCTCCTCGGAGGCCGAGTGCAGGTCTTTCTATTCGACGCCCGTGGGCGACCTGCGCGTCGGGATGAGAGATGGAATGATGAAGATGAATGAAACTGGACAAGGATGTGGAAGGAAGCGGCCGTGGCCTATCAGAAGGTACCGTTTTAGGTATAGGTACTATTATGCATTTTACAAAGTTTTCAGGCAATTCTCCAGTCTTGTAAATATTACATACTAAGTTGTACAGTTCCTTTTTTAACTTGTCACCTGGTGTTGAAAATGGGAAACCACGGAAAACCATTTCAAGGACGGCCGACGTTGGGGTTTGAACCCACGCGTCGACCGAGTCAGCAGAGAGCTTGGCCCCATGACCTACTGCTGCGCTTTAGCAAGTGTAGCCACTGCTATTGGTCCTGGAGTTGATAACATACCAGGAGAACTATTGAAAAACTCAGGTGACAAGTTAAAAAAGGAACTGTACAACTTAGTATGTAATATTTACAAGACTGGAGAATTGCCTGAAAACTTTGTAAAATGCATAATAGTACCTATACCTAAAACATCAATTGCAAGGTCATGTAAACAATACAGAACATTGAATCTGGTGTGTCATGCATCAAAAATAGTCACCAGAATTATTATGAAGAGAATAGAAAAACGAATCGATGAAAACCTATCTGATGATCAATTTTGTTTTAGGAAAGGAGTCGGAACAAGAGAAGCAATCTTGGCATTGAGGCAAGTGATAGAGAAGCAGATGAGAAAGGCAAACCTACTTTCTTAGCGTCCGTCGACCTTGAAAAGGCGTTTGACAATGTGAACTGGAATGTTCTATTCAGCATTCTTCATCAAATAGGTATCAACTTTAGAGACAGAAGACTCATCTACAATATCTATAAGCAAGAAACTGGAATAGTTTGTTGTGGTAGCAAGGAAGAAACAACACACATCAGAAAGGGTGAACGGCAGGGTTGTTCCCTATCCCCATACCTATTCAATATATATGTACAAAAGGCGATCGACCGAGTAAGAGAAGGATTTGTCACAGGAGTGAATATTCATGGAGATAAAATTGACATCATAAGGTTTGCTGATTACATAGCGCTAATTGCAGAAAATGAAGAAGACTTACAAAAGATCCTGAGCAAGATGGACAAAATAATGGAGGAAGAATTTAATATGAGAATAAATATAAACAAAACAAAAAAATTGGTCTGCAGTAGAAATGGCAAAAACCAGACAGCAATAGAGTTAAGATATGAAATGATACAAGAAGTGAATGAGTTTAATTATCTGGGAAGTAAAATAACGAATGATGGAAGAAGTAGCAGAAAAATATTAAGTAGAATTGCCCAAGCCAAGAACACTTTCTATAAAATGAAGAACCTATTTACTGCAAAGAACATAAGTGTTGATGTGAGGAAACAAATGTTGAAGACCTATGTATGGAGTGTCACACTAAATGGCAGCGAATCTTGGACAATAGGAGAGAGAGAGGAAAAGACTACTAGCATTTGAAACCTGGTGCTATAGAAGGATTATGAAAATCAGCTGGAAAGAAATGGTCACAAATGAGGAAGTGTTTAGAAGAGTGGGAGAGAGAAGATGCTTCCTTATATATTTAAAAAGAAGACGGAATCACCTTGTGGGCCACATACTGCGACACAATGGACTGCTTAAGATTATAATCGAGGGAACAGTAGATGGCAAGAATTATAGAGGAAGACCCAGACTGAAGTACGTGAGTCAAATACTGGAAGATATGGGTTGTGGCTCATACTGTGAACTCAAGAGGAAGACGGAGAGATGGGAAGAATGGCGAGCTGCTGCCAACCAGCCTCACGGCTGTTAACCACAGAGAGAGAGACTGAAACCCTTATTACATTATATCGTACTCTTTCTACACAGGTTTCTGGGACTTCAGTCTCGTTACGGTATTTTCGTCTATGTCCTGATGGATGGGAAGAGAGCTGTTCATCAGAATCCTCGACCATAATCTAGCAAGGGATCTCTTCCGTCTAATGTAAGGAGGTTCAATGTTGCTCAGAGCTGGTAACGACTGGACAGGAGTGGGGTGTAATGCACCAGATATAACTCTCATTGAGTGACGTAGCTGGACATCTACCAGTCGAGTGTGGGAGCTATTCAACCATACAGCAGAGCAGTACTCAGCAGACGAATATAAAAGTGCTAAAGCAGTTATACGAAGCATATTAGCATCTGCACCCCATGTAGTTCCAGCTAATCTACCCAGCAAGTTGTTACGGCTTTTAAGTTTAGCTGCAAGTTTCTTGAGATGGCATCGGTACGTTAAGGATCTGTCTAACGTTACACCCTGGTATTTAGGGGTGGTATTGCACTGCAGTGTGTGGTTCCTGAACCGGATCATAGGCTGGTAGTTTGCAGGGCCGGATTTAAGAGTATGCCGCCTATAGGCCGCCCCCTCAATAGTTCATATTTGCTTAATACATTTTTTTTATACAACAAAAGGGTAGAGTTCATTGGCGTTTTCATCTTTTTTAAACATAAAGTTCATTTAGTTTAGATAAAACTACAAATTTAATGGCTTACATAATAAATTTTATAATGAAATTAGTTATCTACTGTTTTTTTTACTTACTTCTTTTAAGATTCGTTAAAAAACGAAATGGGTTTCGAACTTAATTAATTAATTTGTTCTTGGAGATCAGTGATCACTATTTTATACATATTTTTATATTTTAGTGTTAATGACTATCTTAACAAATTCACAAAGAAATTTGATAAAATGGTCCGGCTAGCTCAAAACAGTTGCCAGCGTTTCGCCCCAGTGTACCAATGGGCTCTTCAGTTGGTTATGGTACACCTCACCAAGACGCGTGGCTAGTACATACTGTGAAGGCCGCTGCAAGGCACAAAATGTCGCCACGAGCAGCGCCAATGTACTACGGAAGTCAAAACTTCCTTTCAAAAATAAAGAGCCCATTGGCATACTGGGGCGAAACGCTGGCAACTGTTTTGAGCTAGCCGGACCATTTTATCAAATTTCTTTGTGAATTTGTTAATGTACATAGCTCAATCGGACAATTTACATCCTGTTTCCTTCGGGAACAGATATTTCCAGTAATGACTATCTTTTGCATAATTGAAGAACGGTGTTCAATTTGAATTAAGTTGACCTACATGGTGAAATTAAATTACGCAAAATGTAGTCAATTACTGGTTTATTTGTTGAAAAATATACAAACTTTTCTAAAACAATTCACCCCACGTAATCTTCGCGTTCAAATTTACATAGCTTTCTTACGAGATTTCTTAATGGCAAACTCGTTAATAATGTCCTCATATGAAAGTGTTTTTGTTGTATTTGCCTCAATACAAAGTAATGAAAGTGAGTTTAACCGTATTTCAGAAATACTAGTTCGCTCATAGTTCCTAACTCTTCTGAGGCAGGAAGAACTGTATAAGGACTAAAAAATATTTTAAAGTAACTTGTATTCTTAAATTCATACAGAAAATATTAACGTCTGAAATACTTCATTTTAGCTTTTGAATGAATTGCCAAACTGCCGCCCATGAAAATTTGCCGCTCTAGGCTGCAGCCTACTTAGCCTATTTAGAAATACGGCCCTGGTAGTTTGCATACCTATTACTGAGATGGAACGTGGCTGTTGTTGTTTGAGTCTTCAGTCTTTTCACTGGTTTGATGCAGCCCTCCATGCCTCCCTGTCTTGAGCTAATCGTTTCATCTCTACATAGCTACCACAAGCTACATCCGAAGCAATCTGTTTAACATATTCTAACCTTGGTCTACCCCTAGAGTTCTTGTCCTCCCCTTCCTTCCATAACTAAGCTTGCTATTCCTGGCTGTCTTAGTATGTGTCCTACTAACCTTCATTAGCAGTCGCCAGAAATATCTCTGCTCTCCCACTCGTCTTAATACCTCTTCGTTTGTCACCCTATCTACCCATCTGATCTTCATCATTCTCCTGTAACACCACATTTCAAATGCTTCAATTCTCCTCTTTTTTGCTGCACCAATAGTCCAAGTTTCACTTCCATAGAGCGCCACGTTCCAGACAAAGGTTTTCAAAAATGACTTCCTAATACCTAGATCTATATGAGATGTCAACAGATTCCTTTTTTGTAGAAAGGCTTTTCTTGCCTGTGCCAACCTACTTTTTATATCCTCTTTGCTTCGTCCATCACTGGTTATTTTGCTTCCTTAGTAACAGAAGTCTCCTACTTCCTTCAGCTTTTCACCTGCCAATTTGGTGTCCATAGAGGTTTCTGATTTATTTCGGCTGCATTCCAGTATTTTTGTTTTACATTTATCAATTTTCATCATGTATTCATTCCGTAAGACGGAGTCCATACCATTCAAAAACTCATTCAAATCCTCAGGCGTGTTGGCCAAGATGACGATGTCATCAGCAAATCTCGAAATTATTTCTCCTAGAATCTTCACTCCCACTTTAAATTTTTCTCCAATTTCCTTCATTGCTTGTTCAATGTAAAGATTGAAAAGTATGGGTGATAAGTTGCAGCCTTGCCTTACACCTTTCTGAATACCAGCTTCTCTCTCATGTCCTTCAGCTCGAATGACTGCTGTCTGGTTTCTGTATAGATTGTATATCACCCTCCTATCCCTGTACTTTATTCCAATAGATTTCAAAATGTCAAACAATTTAGTCCAATCAACGTTATCAAAAGCCTTTTCTAAGTCTACAAATGCCATGAACGTTCTCTTATTTTTCCTTATTCTACCTTCCAAAATCAGCCTGAGACTTAATACAGCTTCCCTTGTTCCTACATTTCTCCTGAAACCAAACTGGTCTTCACCCAACTCCGTTTCTACCTGGCTTTCCATCCTCTTGTAAATTATTCTAGACAGGATCTTTGAAGCATGAGTAATCAAGCTGATTGTACGGTAATCTTCACATCTGTCAGCTCCCACTTTCTTTGGTATAGGGATAATAATGTTCTTTTTGAAATCAGGGGGTACCTCACTTGTCTCATAAATCCTACACACCAAGTAAAATAACCTGATCAGACCTTCATCTCCTATGCAGCGTATCAACTCAATCGGTATATCATCTATGCCTGGTGCTTTGTTCCTGCTTAAGTCCTCCAATGCTCAATCAAATTCTGATCTCAATATTAAATCTCCTTCTGTATCCTCATCAATTTCCTCCTCCCTTTCCATTACATGATTCTCAACCTCCTTTCCCTTATACAAACACTCTATGTAAGCTTTCCATCTCTCAACCTTTTCTTCCCTATCTGTTAGAGGCTTTCCATTTGTGTCCGTAATATTACAGCACTTAGTCTTCTTTTCCCCAAAAGTATTCTTAATCCTTTGATAAGCTGTGTCTACTTTTCCTAATTTCAGACAATTTTCTATACCTGCACATTTCTCTTTCAACCATTCTTCTTTCGCTTCCTTGCACTTACATACATACATACATGGTTTATTTGCAAATGTGGACACTGTCCATGGTGGCAAATTACAATAAATACACAAAACAATTCACAACCACAAAAATTTTAGAAAATTAGGACTAATTAGAAAATAAGTTGTTGTTGTTGTTTGAGTGGGGGTTTGCCTGTTCCTCTATCGGGCGCGTCCCAGGTGGCGGATAGGGGGGCTCGCCGGACTTGTCCGGAGGGTTTGAGGGAAATAAAATACCTCTCGCGGACCAAAAACAGGCCCCTTGCCAGGGTTATGGTGAAGCTACGTTAGACCTAGCAAGCCAGTAGTGGATATGAAACTGCTTTTAAAACGGGAACGGGCCTCGGAAAGGACAGATCTAAAGGAAGCAGACTACGAATCGGAACTTTGAATATAACGACATTGACGGGAAGAGTGGAGGAGGTTGTGGATATGATGGAGAGGAGAAAACTGGATGTACTCGGACTGGCAGAGACCAGATGGAGAGGGGAAGGAAGAAAAGAACTGAGAAATGGCTTGCAGCTATACTGGATAGGAAATGAGGAGGGGAAGAGAAATGGAGTGGGAATGGTGGTGAGAGAAGGGCTGAGGGAGGAAGTAAAGAGGGTAAGTGATAGAATAATTAGAGCCAGAATCACTGTGAAAGGTAGAAACCTGGACATTCTGCAAGTCTATGCACCACAGGTGGGATGCACAGAAGGCGAGAAGGACGAGTTTGAAGAGGAGTTGCAGAAGCAGTTAGTGGGGAGAGACCTGATAGTCATGGGAGACCTAAATGCCCATGTCGGAACTGATAGAAGAGGTTTTGAGGAAGTGATTGGTGGTGAAGGATGGGGAAACAGGAATAAGGAAGGAGAGAGATTGTTGGAACTGTGCAAGATAAATGGGCTAATGGTTGGAAACACATGGTACAAGAAGAGAGAGAGCCATAAAATTACTTGGTACAGCAGGGATTTGACTAGGAAATCAGTGGTGGACTATATTCTATGCGGGAAGGAGACAAAGAAGAGTATCACGGATATAAGGGTAATACCTTCAGAAGCCCTGGACAGTGACCACCGTCTGCTGGTCGCCAAGGTGAGAGGACTGAAGGAAAAGAGGAGAACTGAAAACCAAGAAAGAAGAATAAGGACATGGAAGCTGAAGGAGGATGGAAATAAGGAGAAGTTCCAGATATTAGTGAGGAACAAATTACCGAAGGATGATCCGAAAACAGGTGAAGAAGAATGGAATAGGTTCAAGGACGTGTTGGTAGAAGCAGCGGAAGTCGTGTGTGGCAGAACTAGTGGAAAGAAAAGATGGAAGGAAACACCATGGTGGAACCCCAGAACTAAGGAAGCAGTGAAAAAGAAAAATGAAGCATTCAGGAAATGGTTCCAACAGAGGACAGACAGAACAAGAGAAGAATACCAAGAGCGGAAGAAAGAAGCAGGAGAAGTAGTGAAGGAAGAGAAGAAGAAATGGCTGGAGAAATGGACAGAAATGATGGAGGAGGACTGTGATGGCAGTAAGAAAGTGTTGTATGGAATGATAAAGGCAAAGAGAAGAGATACAGGGGAAAATGTCAGAATGGTGGACAGGAATGGAAAGGAGGTCGAAAATATGGAAGAAGTAAAGGTTATCTGGAGAGAATACTTCAAGGAACTCCTAAATCCAACTAAAACCAGCGTAGTGGACATTGTGGAGGAAGAAACAGACAGTGACCAAGACATTTCAGAGAAGGAATTGACATGGAAAGAAGTGGAGGAAGCATTAAAGAAGATGAAAGGGGGAAAGGCACCGGGAATAGACGAAGTGAGTGTGGAGATGGTGAGAGCAGCAGGGGTGATAGGAACACAGTGGCTCTTTCGAGTAATGAAAGTGATATGGAGGGAGAAGAAAATACCAGAGGACTGGAAAAGAGGGATAATAATACCCATATTTAAAAAGGGAAGTAGGAAGGAATGCAAGAACTACAGAGGAATTACACTCATGTGCCACTGCGCCAAAATATTTGAGAAGGTACTGGAGAGAAGAATTCGGACAGAAGTTGAAGATGGGCTGAGGGAAGAACAGTATGGATTCAGGCCAGGAAGGTCAACAGTTGACCTCATCTTTGCAGTAAGACAGCTACAAGAACACCATTATGAATTTGGGAAAGATCTGGTGATGACCTTCTTGGATATTGAGAAAGCATATGATAGTATTAATAGAAACAAGGTATGGGAAGCAATGAGAGCAAAAGCAGTGAACAAGGAGACAGTGGCAAGAGTGAAAGCAATGTACGAGGGAAGCAAAAGCTGTGTAAAGGTGGGAAGAGAGAGAACGGAATGGTTTCAACTGGAGAGTGGTCTGAAACAGGGAAGTGCCCTCTCACCCCTGTTATTTATAGTGGTGATGGATGAAATCATACGAAGAGTGGTAAATAGCATTGGGGAAAGGAAAATGAAGGCAATGTTGTTTGCTGATGACCTTCTGGTATGGGGAGAGGATGAGGAAGAAGTACAAGAGCAATTAGATGAGTGGGAGAAGGTAGTGTTATCATATGGGATGAAGTTCTCAGCACAAAAGAGTGAAGTGGTCATCACAACGAGGAAGAAGAACAGACTGGATATGGGCATAACACTTGGAGGACAGCAGTTGCAGAAAGTAGAATGCTTCAAGTATTTGGGAAGCATAATTGAAGAAAAGGGAGGCAATAGGATGGAAATAAATGAGCGGGGAAGGTGCGCAGATGGATTTTTCAAGAGTGTTAGGGGGATGATATGGAATAAAGATGTACCACAAAAATGTAAAGGAATCATCTACAAGAACTACTTTGTGCCAATTTTGACATATGGTTCAGAAACATGGGTGATGAAGGAAAGGGACAAGAATAAAATACGAGCAGTGGAGATGAAGTTCCAGAGGAGTAGGGTAGGAATGACAAGAATGGACAGAGTAAGGAATGAGAGAGTCAGGGAGATGGTAAGAGAGGAACCATTGCAAAATAGAATAGAGCGATCTAGGCTACAATGGTATGGACATGTGAGGAGGATGCAAGAGGAGAGGATACCGAAGAAGATGTTTGGAATGGAAATGACGGGAAGGAGGCCAAGGGGAAGACCAAGGGACAGATGGACAAAAGGAGTTAAGAAGAGTGTGGAGGAAAGAGGAGTGTGCTGGGACACAGTAAATGACGAGAGATGGTGGATGGACAGGAAACGATGGAGAGGCTTATGTTCCAAGCAGACCCTACCAGCGGTTGGAAACTGCTCAAGATGATGATGATGATGTTGTTTGAGTCTTCAGTCTTTTGACTGGTTTGATGCAGCTCTCCATGCCTCCCTGTCCTGAGCTAAACGTTTCATCTCTACATAGCTACCACACCCTACATCCGAGGCAATCTGTTTAACATATTCTAACCTTGGTCTACCCCTACAGTTCTTGTCCTCGACCCTTCCTTCCATAACTAAGCTTGCTATTCCTGGGTGTCTTAGTATGTGTCCTACCAACCTATCTCTTCTCTTCATTAGCAGTCGCCAGAAACATCTCTCCTCTCCCACTCGTCTTAATACCTCTTCGTTTGTAACCCTATCTACCCATCTGATCTTCATCATTCTCCTGTAACACCACATTTCAAATGCTTCAATTCTCCTCTTTTCTGCTGCACCAATAGTCCAAGTTTCACTTCCATAGAGCGCCACACTCCAGACAAAGGCTTTCAAAAATGACTTCCTAATACCTAAATCTATATTCGATGTCAGCAGATTCCTTTTTTGTAGAAATGTTTTCTTTGCCTGAGCCAACCTACTTTTTATATCCTCTTTGCTTCGTCCATCACTGGTTATTCTGCTTCCTAAGTAACAGAAGTCTCCTACTTCCTTCAGCTTTTCACCTGCCAATTTGATCTCCACAGAGGTTTCTGATTTATTTCGGCTGCATTCCAGTATTTTTGTTTTACATTTATTAATTTTCATCATGAATTCTTTCCGTAAGACGGAGTCCATACCATTCAAAAACTCATTCAAATCCTCAGGCTTGTCGGCCAAGATGACGATGTCATCAGCAAATAAGTAATAGTTGCTAAGAGAAGAAACCGGTAATCGTAAAAATAATCATTCTAATAACAGAAATAAACATAAAATACTAAACATTTACACTTTCTTTCATTGCTTCAACTTATGCACCGTTCATCACTGCCTCTTAATCTGGTGCTTTTTCACCAACTCCTTAAATTTACCAACATCAGAAGGCAAAGGGCTGAAAATGTCCCCTGGCAAACTGTTCCATTCTATTTCCCCCCTCCCAATGAACGAATATTTGCCCCAGTTACTTTTCCACTGACTTAATTTCAATTTACAACAATGACTGTATCTGCCCATATATGAACTTTCCTTTCCCAATCTCTCATGAATATCTTCCCATGCAATTTCCCCCTTGTAAGCTAAGAAAATACCCCCTAGTCTTGCTCTTGAACGTCTATCAGCCAGACTTTCCCATCCCAAATCCTGTATCATCCTACTCACACTACTCGTCGATCTGTGGTCCTCCATTACATACCTGGCGGCCTTCCTTTGCACTCCTTCCAATTCCTTTATTAAATACATTTGGTATGGATCCCACACTCCCCCAGCATATTCCAGCAGAGGACGGACTAGGGACATGTATGCCCTTTCCCTAATCTCTCTGCCAGCGCCTTTAAAGACTCGCATAACCATATGTAGTGACTTGTATGCTTTCTTTACTATTTCCCTTATGTGCTTACCCCAGTGAAAATTCCCACCCCCCACAGTTACACCTAAATACAGTACCTACATTCGTCCCCAAATACAACTTTATTTTCCCCCACTGAATATTCAAAAACAATATGATTCCTTTTGTTAACAAATCTTACTGCCTGACATTTCTTTGAATTTATCATCATATCACTTTTATCCGCCCAGCTTTGTATGTCCGTCAAGTCCCTCTGCAATATGCCGCAGTCATCCGGGTGATTTATCCTCCTGTATACTACTATATCATCAGCAAATAATCTTATCTGGGATGATATTTTAACTCCTATGTCGTTTATGTAAATGAGAAATAGTAAAGGACCCAACTGGTGATGAGAAATCTAGGAAAGAAAACTGGAGGAAAATGGATCCAAGAAATCCAACAAGATCTCAAAGCAGTTGGACTTAAGATAACAGATGCCGAGGAGAAAAATAAAATTAACACCATTCTTAAAACTCACAAATTTTCTGCAGAAATGACACATAGAAAGCCTATGGAGATTTCAGATGAGTTGAGAAAATCCCGATCTGAAAGAATGAAAAAGTACTGGAAAGAGCGCAAGAACCAAGCAGTACTACCTTCAAAGAAGAAGTGATTGTGGAACGACTCAAGTGGTCCAATGTGACCAATCAAGATAATAATAATAAAGGACCCAATTTACTCCCCTGAGGTACCCCCCTCCCCACCCTAGACTGTTCTGACACTGACCCACCAACCCTTACCCTCTGACTTCTCCCCTCCAAAAATGATCTCACCCATTGAACTACTCTCCTGTCCAATCCTATAGCCTCCATTTTCCTTAACAGAATACCATGATTGACCCTATCAAAAGCCTTTGATAGGTCAACTGCAATGCAGTCAACTTGACCTCTGTTATCCAAGGCCTCACTGATATCCTGCTGAAAGCCTGCTAGCTGCGATTCACACGAAAATCCCCCTCTGAAACCATGCTGTTTATTTCCCAACCACCTACTACTCCCTAAGCATTCCCTTATGTATTCATTCATAATTCCCTCAAAAATTTTGCATATAATACATGTTAGACTGACAGGTCTGTAGCTATCACTATCCCCCCTTCCCCCTCTCCCTTTATATACCGGAACTACCAGAGCCTGTTTCCAGTCCTCAGGCACTACCCCATTATTTAGACAAAAGTCAAACAGAAATCTTAAATAAGGCACAATGTTCCATCCCATAACCTTTAACAATTCCCCATTTATCCCATCTACCCCGGCTGATTTTCTTGACCCTAATCCCCGTATTGCATTATAGATATCCTTATTTACATAACTTAATTTCTTACCCTCCTCAATACCCTGCTCTCCTCTCTGATCCACATTTCCCTCCCCTGTAATTCCTACCACCTTACCATATACCTTATTAAATGCCTCAGCCTTCTGCCCATCTTCCACCAGCAGCGTTCCATCTTCTCCCTCGATATCAGGTATGCGGCCTTGAACCCCTCTTACTCTCCTGAAATAGACATGCATATTCCTCCACCGTTCCTTGAAAGTCGTCCCCCCGCCAACTAGCCTACCCATAAAATGTTTCTTTGCTACTATCTTAGCCCTAACCAGTTCCCTCCTCAACCTATTTAATTCTATTCGGTGGCCTATCCCCTTCCTAATCTTATTGCTTTGTAATCTACATTTCTTCTTTAATCTTCTTACCTCCTTATTGTAATAAAGTGGATCAGTAGTCGCCCCTACCTTTTTAAATGGCACATGTAATTTTTCACAATCTAGAATTATTGTTTTCAAACCAGCCCACAGTCTATCTACATCTAGTCCCCTCTCTATCCACTGATTGAAATTTTCAGCTAAGTAACTACCAATCATTTCCTTATTAGCTTTGTAGTACTGTTTCACCAATCTTGTCTCCCTCTTGACCTGCCTCTCAATGCTCAACTTTACCTCTACTAAAACAGCCTTGTGGTCACATATCCCTTCAATTATCTCTGATTTGACCCAAATATCCTCAGGCTTTATCAAAAACACATCCAATAAGCTGTTCCCCCTAGTGCATCCCTCAATAACTTGAACAAAGCCCCCCTCCCATATGATTTTGTTGGCCAGCGATTGGTAATGTTCTTGAGAGTCAGCCCTACCCTCCCAGTCCACTCCTGGCATATTAAAATCACCCCCTACAATTATATTTCTTCCTGCCCTGTCAGCTTCCATAGCATAATTTACTAAAGTTGTTCCTAAATTGACATCCCTTTCCCCCCTTCCTGTTCTATATACACCCAAAATGTCTACCATATCTTTAAAACCAACCCTAACCCCCAGAATCTCATTTTCCTCATCTGTAAAAACTAGGCGACTCCTAAATATATCCTTAACTAATATAAAAACCCCACCCCCCGTGCTTCCCCTATCCCTCCTGTATATCCTATAACCCATAGGAAATACCTCTCCTTCCACAACATTATCCACTAGCCATGACTCAACCCCGATTATAACATCTGGATCATATATTTCCACCATGGTTCCAAATGTTATGCCTTTTCTGACTACACTACGACAGTTTACCAGAAGGCATCTCAATCCTCCTTCATATTCTTCACAAAAATGAGATTGCTCACCTCTTACATACCTTATCTGTTTTTTTGCAAGCTCTTTACTATTCGTTCAAAGAGTTGACCTAATTTTACAGACCCCCTTCTATTTAAATGTAGGCCATCCCACCCCAAGTCACAGTCTTGAACCCGTACCCCTGAATTAACAAATATCGCCCCCTCTTCTCCACACACCCAGTCAAGTACCCCATTCACTCCATCAATATATTGTGGATCTACATCCCTTCTATGCAGTATGCCGCTTACAATAATGGACGTTTCAGGATATTTCCTCCTACATGTTCTGATCAAATTTTTCATGTCATTTCCAATTGTGTCTGGCGTACCACTGCTTCTAACATCGTTTGTGCCTACATGAATGACCATCGATGCTACATTACGTTCTCCGTCCATGGATTCCACTTGCTTTCTGAGCTGCCCCGTACGTATTCCAGGGAAACAAATTACGTCTGCTTTTTCTACTCGAAGCCGTCTGATTATCGAGTCTCCAACAATGATCGATACAGGTCCCTCTTCTGTTCGCCCGCAATGGTCATTTGATACAACCGCATCACCAGCTTCATGAACCTTCTTCGGCCGCCGTTCATTCATGTTCTCTGCCTGCCGAGTACGTTAACCTCATTTCTCAGACATCTGTATTCTACTTTCCCCTTTTCATCTCTTACATTCTTGTGTTTCCGCCTTTCATCCATCAATTCTCGTATATTCTGAGTGATCCACGGTTTTTTACCTATTCTTTCTTTCCTACCAATGTTTTCTTCTGCGGATTTTGTTATTTCATTCTTCAAAAGTGCCCATTCGTCTGCAATTGAAGTTGGTTTAGGGTTTTTCATTAGTCCTTCCTTTATACTCTTCTTGAATCTTTCGTTTACATCCTTCACTTTCAGTCTGTCTATTGCCCACCTTTTTGGCTTTTTACTTTTCCTCAGTTTCTTCAACTTTAATCTGCATTTCATAACAACCAGATTGTGGTCAGAGTTTATGTCAGCACCAGGATATGTTTTGCAATCCAAAATCTGATTTCGAAACCTCTGTTTGACCATAATGAAGTCGATTTGGTAACGCCCTGTATCTCCTGGTCTCATCCATCTTCTATTGTGGTTATTGAATAAGGTGTTAGCTATGACCAACTCATGCTCGGTGCAGAATTCCATCAGCCTGCTTCCTTGATCATTCCTTTCACCTAATCCGAAATCTCCTACTATCTTCCCTTCTCTTCCTTTTCCTACCAAAGCATTCCAATCTCCCATTACTATAACATTTTCATCACCCTTGATATAACTCAGAATTTTATCTATTTCTTCGTAGACCTTTTGAACATTTTCATCATCAGCTTGACTGGTAGGCATATAGACTTGTACCACTGTGGTGCACGTAGGTTTAGTATTGATTTTTGCTACAATAATCCGTTCACTAGGCTATATTGCTCATAATATTCCACCCCCTGTCCAAGTTTCCTACTCAATATGAGACCAACCCCTGCTTGGCCATTGTTTGATTTAGTGCTAATGACCCTATAGTCACCTGACCAAAAGTCCTGTTCTCCCCGCCAGCGCATTTCACTAATCCCAACCAAATCCAACCTCAACCTATCCATTTCCCTTTCTAAGTTTTCTAACCTTCCACCTCCTAGCAGACTTCTAACATTTCACGCTCCGATCCGTAGAATGTCAGATTTCCTCTTTGTTACTTTTGTGATGTTAACCTCCTCTTGAGTAGTCCCTACCCGGAGATCCGAACGGGCTAGGCTTCAGGCCCCATTTAGTGAAGAAATCATCCAATTTTTCGAGGACTTGAGATAAAATACATTCCGCCTCACTGAATTCTGTTCTTTGTATGGTGAGATTAATATCATCTGCATAGATGAACTTACGAGATATAGTTTCAGGAAGGTCATGGATGTACAAGTTGAAGGGAATGTGAGACAGGACTGAACTCTGTGGCAAGCCATTGTTTATGGAATCTGCTATTGGCATATTCTGTGCGGATTTCGAAAAATCTGTTGCTAAGCAAGTTTTTAATCAGAGTGAAGATCTTGAGGGATGGTATAGACTAGCCCTGATGAGTTCCAGAAGGAGACCTTCCTTCCACACGGTGTCATAGGCAGCTGTGAGATCAAGGAACACCGAGACATTCTTCACTTTCTTTTCAAATCCAGATTCCAGGAAGGTAGTCAAAGCGAGTACCTGATCACTGAAATCTCGACCACGCCAAAATCCAGCTTGTTCAACAGGGATGAGACAATCAATAGCAGAGGCTGCTATTTTATTAAGAATCAATCTTTCGAGGAGCATGTAAGTTATACTTAGTAAGGCAATGGGTCTATGACTTTCGGGTAGTTTTGAATCCTTGCCAGGTTTCAAGATGGCGATAATTTTCGTTTTCATGGATATGATTTTATTCATCTATCCACATTATAAGTATCACAAACGTTTTAACGAGTGAGAACTAAGTGAGTTTGCGCTTGTTGCCATGGTATCTAGGTGTCGGAAATTTGTCCACCCTAATTTCAGCCAGCTAAGGCCAAAAACATATCCATATTAAAAGTACCGCCATAGGTTACGTGAGTAGGAACCCACAAAATTCCACGACTGCACTACAATGAGATGCAGGCATATGCAAAGTGAGGAGTGGTTTGCTTTCCTCACTGTGACCAGTGCGGCAACACTGGCCCCATGAGTAAAACTTTTCACAGCATCCACAGGCACCACTCCTACCTCATAGCTCCATATAGGCCCGATCACAACCATAAATGAGACTGAGAAGTTGGTGAAAAGCCACACTTTAATCTAGCTTGTTCCAAAAGACAAATGCAAAACTATTGCACTCAACAAGTTATGATAAACAGTTGGAATTCGAAAGATTTGTGATAGCAGTCTCTGACTCACTATCAATGAAATAATCACCATCAAATTCTTTTCATTAGCGTAAGTAAGAACGGTATGTAATGGGATTGGTTTTTCTTTTCCTCATAATAGTGAATGGAAAAATTGGACTAGTTGACTTGGTAGCACGTGCCAATGTTAGTAGTTTCAACTGGTAGAATAACAGCACTCCAATTTATAGCATTGTTAAATGCCCGCCAAGGGGAAATTACGAAACGTCATCTGAGCAAGAAATACTTACGGCCAATGCCCTTCTCACTTCGGGCATGACGTCATGTGAAAACACAAAGCACGTGTTTACCGCAGCGAAATAAAAGACCTTCGCTTATTGGCTGGCTTGTCCTAGAATCGCAATTTAGTCGTCATTTGTCTCGCCTTTCACGTTGCATTTCTAACTTTGTCTTGGTAGCGAGTTATCTTTATGTGAGTATGCTGGTGCAATATTGTGCTTTAATTTTTGGTATATTGTTAAATTGGACTTCTTAATTGTGTTAGGGACTATCACCAGGGAGTATTTCAGTAAATGCCATTTTAATGAGCGAATAATGGATATCATATTGCAACATGATAGGCCTCCATGAATGAGGTGGCACTTGCTGTAGTGATTAAAGGGATTGAAAGTTATTTAATTTAACATTATTTCGCTAAATGTTTGCTGTGTGCATACAGAGTGTTTTAAGCAATTTTTTCTGTCTATTTTTTTCAGATATCTAACGTCATTGCATGAAGACGTGTATATTGTTGCACCCCAACAAACGAAAGTAGGCTATTTATAATTTTGGCTCATGAACATACGATTATTAAAAATTGTGACATACGTGATTTTTTTTAAACCACCGACAGATACATTGTTTAGATTGTGAATTAATCTTCTGTCGCTGTAGGCTGAGTACACTGTACATAGCCTTGCACAGAGTTCTCTCACAACACTTATGTGTGTCACACTGTCAGTGTTGCTTGTAGACTTTTCTTGTGTTGCTAATATTCCAAGTAATGTTAGACGAAATTTCGGCGGCGGTGCTTTTTTTAGTCCGCCTGATCGAGAAAAGCGAAAACTTTAACCAAGACCAACTCCAGGATTTCCAGAAGCAATTATCTTCATTGCTTATGGAGCGATTCGAGAACCATTGGTTTCCAGAACAGCCCTTTAAAGGACAAGCTTATCGCTGCATAAGAGTAAATGGTACTGACCGGCATGATCCAACATTGGAACGGGCTGCTGTTGCATGTGGATTGAAGTACGAAGATCTAAATTTACCCATGGAGCTTACACTTTGGGTTGACCCTAATGAAGTCTGTTGCAGGTATGAATAATTTTATCATCTCTTGATTTTCACTAGGTCTAGATGTTGGTTCTTTTATGTGATCTGCCTGTTGCACGTATGTAATAATATCTGCATGTGTTTTAAAATTATCCAGCTTCCATCACCCATGTGCTCATTGTGAACTCTCCACTTCCTGTCCATGTAATATTGGTTTATATAGGTCCTCTTGCTCAGTTCTACATTTTCAAATCATTCACGATTTGGTGTGTATCATTTCCAGCTAGTATCTTTCCTGTGACTGTCTTGTTCAAATGCTTTCCTTTCTTCTCCCATCCTTTGAACATGTCCAAACCACACTTTACATGACCACCATGGGAGGGATTTTGTTATACTAACAGCAATCTTTTAATTCAGCTTGTGCATTCTCACATGCCACACCATCCCCTCTCAACCTATTAGCAATATTAGGCCTATACTTTTGCAGTATAGGCCTACAGGTTGAGGAGCCATGAATTTACTATAAACTTCGTCCAAGCAATCTGCGAAGTGCCAGTGTGAAAACACGTAGTCTACGCACAGGAGTCTCGGCTGACTGGCCATTGAGACGCGATGCCACTGCATAATTAGCGCAGCTGGGAGGCGCGACCTTGGCTTCAACCAACCCTCAGAACGGCTGGGCTGCCAAGCTCCACCTATCGTATTATCTCTTCACTTCCTCTGTGTGACGTCGTGCGCAAACCTACTTCACAGATTCCGTGGATGAGGTATAGGTTATCTGATTAAAACACTATAGTGTCGAGGAGCTTAGAAATCTAACCTCATTGACTTTCATAGCATTTCAAGGAGCGATAAAATTCGACATGCAAGCTGCTTTGTGGGCGTCAATTAAGTTAACAAAGCTTGCACCCGGCACCTGAGGCCATACGATGTTATTATTATCTGACTGAAACAAAGGAGTTAGAAATATTTTATCACTAGGGGGTGTTATGCAATTTTTCAGCAGTGCTAATATGATTGTGTTTGGTGCGAGATTGCAGCAATTGTAACAGTTTGGCTCAGCACTCAGTGCTTCACATTGTTGTGGAGTTAGTGCAGTGGTGATGCAGAGTGAGCAAGAGCAGCGATGGTGTTTCTGTGTTAATTTTCGTATTGTATTCTTTGCTTATGCCCCACGCTCCCTTCCTTGTAGTACAAACAGTAAATGTAGTATCCTTAGTGGTTTGACCCAGTGGCGATCAATTGTTTTGTCCTGACGATGGCTTTTCAACATGCCAATTAGGCCTATGGGACCTGTACTTACTATATTCCCTTTTACCATGTGTCGTGCAAACTATAACACTCTACGATGACTTGCAACCTTGTAGAAATTAAAATAAGTTTCTTATCGGGTGCTTAATGCTTTAGTAGGCTATTTCACTGTAATACTAGCTACGACTGTTCGTGGTTGGCTTTTGGAGTTTTGGTAGTGTTTCGTAGAGCAGTTTTGTCTTGTTTATTTGGATCTAATGATGGTCACTTGGCAAGTAATTACACCCCCCCATTTGTTTGAGACATGTGTTAATAGGATGTGTATAAATTATGTAAAATTTCTTTCAGGTACTAGGGTGATAAAGTAATTATATTTCCCGCCCGTTCTAATTGGATACACTTGTGTTGACCAACTGAAAAGCAATTCTGTTAAACAACCTAGCCTACTGCCAGCAACCATCACACTTGGAGGGTACATCCTATGTTGTGTGATAGTTCTGTACGTCAATGTATGCTGCTCGTGTATGCACTCTATGTACAGTGAGAGCCTTCCCTATGGAAGGGGGACGGATAGGCCACTGAGTGTAGCAGCGTATTGAGCATATTAGAGGTTTTAAAGCGGCAATGAAATGTAACGCTCGTTTAAATGTAACTCATCTGATTTATTTAACACAAAATACATGAACTGTTTAAATGCGTTGTGCCGTGAACAGATCATAAAACGAACTGTTTAAAAGTTAGTTGAGGGCCCTAGTAGGCCAGATTGCAGGAGTAAACATCGTGCTGCCTCTTCAAGGGTCCGATTTTTCCTCTCAGCCACACCATTTTGTTCAGGCGTATATGGTGTTGTGAGACGGCGCTCGATCCCCTCAGATTTCAAGAACTCGTCAAATTCCCTGTTGACATATTCACGTCCATTGTCGGACTGTACGCACTTTATTTTCAGAACGTGCTGCTTCTCGACGAAAGCCTTGTACTCTCGGAACATTTGCAACGCCTCGCACTTCGTCTTCATAAACTGTACCTCTGTCCATCTCGAGTAGTCGTCCGTAAATGTGATCGTGTACTTGGATCCACCGTTCAACACAACACCCACAGGGCCACAAACGTCTGTGTGAATAATATCAAGCTTACCGGTCACACGATTTGACTCTTTCGGGAAAGGTATTTGAGTCATTTTGCATTTCGTGCAAATGTCACACGTTAGATCTCCACATCTCCCTTTTAGTTGCACACCTCGAATGGATCCGCTCTTCACTGCCGTATCGAGATCACGAAAGTTGACGTGACCCATCCTTCGATGCCACGGCTGCGCCACATTCTCGTCGCGCTTGTCTTCTGACACTGCGTTTTGACATTTTTCCAGTGTGGTGCCCCGTACGTAGTACAGATTGTCCTTGCGCTTTGCAACTAACCTCGACAGTCCATTCTGGTCGAAAACTTCCGCCTTCTCTTTGCCAAAAACAACCGAGAAACCACGGTCTGTCATCTTCGAGACTGATAAGAGATTAGTGCGGACCTCAGGAACGTGCAAAATCTCATTGAGAGTAACGTTGCAAGTTTTACCGTCTACACTTGTTGCAATTTTTGCAGTGCCTCGGGCCTTATCTCTGCGGTTGCGCTGCTCGCTAACTTCAGCTTGCCAGTCTCGCCCTTGTCCATCTCTGTAAACACAGTCGCATCATCGCACAGATGAGATGTGCACCCACTGTCGAGACACCACAGGTTTTCGACGCTGCTTGTCGCGATCTGGCACGTATAAGGTTCCTCGACTGATAAGAGTGACGCGTCCAGCAGCTGATTTTTGTTGACCTTATCATTGCAGTCCACTGCTTTATGTCCCTTGATTCCGCACTTCGAGCATTTGAACGGAAACGATTTCTTCTTGTCACTCTTACCACTGGAGTAGCCGTTGTTTTTGCTTTGAGGCTTCGACTGTGGTTTCCTTGAAGGACCTTTCTTCTTCACATACATGGCGCCTCGATTTTCCATCGGTGTTGACGAGGCAACTCTGGCATAGTGTTCTTCGATTATCGTCGTACGTAGATCGTCCCGGCTCTCGATGGCAATTCTGAAATTTTCAAAACTTGCTGGCAAACTGTACAGCATCATGATGGTAAATTGGCCTGGGTTAATAACTACGTCCATGTCAGCCAACTTGTCGACACAGTCAAAGTAGTTGTTGAGGTGCTCACGGTTGTCGCCACCTTCAGTCATCTTTTGCAAGGTTAGACTCTTCAACAACGTGGCCTTGCGAGCCGGTCCCTTCGACTGAAACGTATCCTCAAGTTTCTGCCATATCTCGCTTGATGACCTGCAGTTCTTCACCAACTTGAGCTGGCTTGGTCCGATGGACAGGATTAGGTCTGACATGGCCTTTTCATCCCTAGTCGTCCACTCGGTCACTTGGGCTGCATTGTCCTCACCCGGCTCGGGTTTGACGATCTGGCGGTTGACATAACCCCACGCGTCATTCTTTATCAGAATGTCGCGAATTTTCCAGGTGTCGTAATTATCGCGCCCTAAGGCCTCGATGCGCAGTACACCGTTTGAATTCATTGTCTCACTTCAATCGTGGCGCGTGTTAATGTCCGGAACACTCACGATTGTTCACAATAAATATGCTGAGCCGCGTGTTATTGTTTGAAACACTCACCACCGGCCATACACTTTGCGTCGCGTGCTATTGTCTGGAACACTCGCAAATAGGCATACGGAATTTAGTGTCGTGCACGTTTGTACACAACTCGCACGTTAAGCACGTTTTCTTGCGTCACGTGTTATAGTCCAAAACACTCGCAATAAGCCAAAATTCGCGTCGCGTGTTATTGTCCAAACACTTGCGATTGGCTTTTTCACTGTTCACTCACGATCAAGCACACAATATTCGAGAAGACGGGGTTTGTTCCTTCTCGCTTTGTCGATGTCCAGAAGTTTCTCAAGAGAGCAAGATGTCTGCCGATTCGACGCGTTCTTCTCTTTGTGTGTCCGCTTGATCCCGCTGTTTCCAGGTTTCAGTAAATTTAAATCTGAGCCAATCGTTCTGGGTCCATAACCTATTAGAGGTTTTAAAGCGGCAATGAAATGTAACTCTCGTTTAAATGTAACTCAACTGATTTATTTAACACAAAATACATGAACTGTTTAAATGCGTTGTGCCGTGAACAGATCATAAAACGAACTGTTTAAAAGTTAGTTGAGGGCGCTAGTTGTGCCTATCGATTAGGATGGAGGTCGATACCGGCAGGTGCCAAATCTCACCAACAGAGCAAAGCACTGGTGTTAGCAGCGTAGTGCCCAACTAGTTGACAGATTTACATTTTTTAACATATTTAATAAGCATATAAAACTTACATGATTTTCAGAGTAATTGCTGGAAATTCTGTCCTTCATTTTCTAAACCCACATTAAACCAATGTAGGAAGTTTTGGTACACTTGCTGTAATTCATCCTCACTTATGGTGCAGTTAATTTTCTTCTAGAGAGCCTCCAAGGCAGATGCCCTCGCTGTTCCACCTCTTAAAACTACACTAACTCACTCCAGAGTATGAGGATTGTTTCTGTATGCCTTTGTGAGGTTTCCCCACAGGTAAAATTCAAGGCACTAAGACATACGAACACATTTACTGAAATACTTCTCCTTGAGTTTTCTCTAGGAAAATTCAATGTTTTGTTCAACACTTAATTGTGTTCATGGGATACGAGACATTCTACAGTACTTCACCACAAGTCTTAACTCTCTGAACTAAGGTATCTTGCTAACTGGGAATGTAATCAATGCTATGACTACATGCAGTGATTCCCGTCCCGGTGTTGTGTAACGGTAGATGCTAGTCAAGCAGACCCAACGCTTCCGCACGTCGCACGGCCCAAGGAAGGCTCGGTGCTATAGGGAAGGCTCTCACTGTATAAGCCCATAGAAATCAGACATAGGCCTATTGCATTAATAGTAATAATGTGACCTTTGAAGAGACCTCGTGCAATCCTTTAAGAGTTGACATGGGCGAACTGCATGCTGTGTCGAAAACACCCAGTCCCCAAGTTAAGGGAATTAACCGTAAGGAATTAAATCACCATGACCCAGCCAGGGATCGAACCAGAAATCATCCGGCTAAAGCCTAGCATGTGGTAGATATCCCATCTCAATCTGCAGCAGAAGAATCAGATCATTTTCTTCTAAATTATTATATTCTATGGTCATTTGACTACATGCTAACTTTTGGCCACAGTATTGGGCAATAATCTGCACATTAAGCTATGATATTAATTCTGAATGAGAGGTATTCGTGGCATTTACACTTGCACACACTTGCATTTTGATAATATATGATTTTCATACCTTGTTTCATCTTCTGGGGGACATTACCAATTCAAATTACTAACCATGATCACTACTGCACCGGAAATATGTGCTAAATTATGTAAATATGTGTTTTTAGTTCTTGCTCATGAAATTTAGCATAAATAAGAGGGAGATGGTGATCACAACAAGGAAGAAGGAAAGAACCACAATGGGAATAACAGTTGGTGGGGAACAGCTGAAGAAAGTGGAGAGTTTCAAGTATCTGGGAAGCCTGATACAAGATAATGGAAGAAACGATAGAGAAATAAATGAGCGGGGAGGCAGGCAGAAGCATTTCGGAGGAGTGTGAGAAGCATGTTATGGAGCAAGGATGTCCCTCAGAACAGCAAAAAGATCATATATCGGACGTACTATGTCCCTATCCTGACGTATGCCTCGGAGACCTGGGTTATGAAAGGAAGGGAGAAGAGCAAAATACAGGCCAGTGAGATGAGGTTCTTGAGAAGCAGTATTGGAGCTTCAAAGATGGACAGAATAAGAAATGAGAGGACCAGAGAATTAATGAAGGAGGAACCATTACAGGTTGGTATAGAGAAATCTAGACTTAGATGGTATGGACATGTAAAACGAATGGAGGAGAAGAGGATACCCAGGAGAGTACACGAGACGAAGTGGGAAGGAAAGAGACCGAGAGACAGGTGGCTGAAGGGGGTGGAAGAAAGCGTGAAGAAGAGAGGAGAAGACTGGACAAGGGTGGAGGCTGAGAGATGTTGGGAAGACAGAAGACGTTGGAGAGGCTTGTGTTCCAAACAGACCTGGCCAGTGGCTGGAAACTGTGCAAGATGATGAGTTCTTGCGCTTTCAAAGATGGTAGCCATGTTCGACAGGCGCATGAAGTCTCTTCAACTGTTACCGAGGTGCACACATTAACGTTGCTACTGTTGCTAACATGTGGGATACAAAATATACCACTTAGGTCTGATCTGGATAAAGGTTATTGGTGCGCGAGTACCCTACTGTGCGTGACAAAAACCTGGGGCTAACACCTAATTATTATTCGTCTAGGTCATCGGTTCCCAATTGGGGGTACGCAACAAACCAATTAGGGGTATGCCAAAAATAAACGATAATGGCGGGTGCCATGTTCCCATCGTACATGTCAGTCGTAATGTATCGGCGTGCAGTGCCGTCTTATTCAACAAGGTCAATGCTCCCGCACGAAAACCCATCCTACCCAAGCCCTGTCACTTTTACTGCTGCACTGCTATTGTCTTGATTTGTCTATTTTTGCCAAACTAATCACTAGAAATAATTGGTTTTCAATAAAATCAAAATTGAAAAATTTTGGGTAGGCGACTGTGATTATTTTCCTCAGCTGTTTATACATCTTCATTTGAAGTAAATAAAAGTAAAATTGAAAATTATGCATTTTTATTGAAATGAAATGCATACTAACAGCAAACAAATAATAAATTTAAAAAATTAGTTTTACTGAATTAAAAAGAAAGTTATAGGCTAAATAGCTGTGAGTTATTTTGGTAGCACTGAATGAAATACGAACGAGCAATAACATTGTCTGTAGTGCATGCATTAGCCAAAATACCTTATCAAACGATGAGAAATAAATCAGGGAATGATGTTTTTATAGATGTTTACTCCTCCGCTGTCTGTAACCCACCCTGCCATCCCAAATAGGATCACGGCCTATATAGGCAAAGATTGTCCAGTCTAACCTTCGTTTTGTCCAATGGTTTTTGTCTATGGTTACAGCCTAACGCGTCCAGATCAATGATTTTTGACAATGGTTACATCCTGACGCGTCCCGATCAATGTTTTTTTTTCTTTCATCAACTGATTTTGTATTCCACTTTTTTTTTATCAACAGTGATTTTGTATCCCACATGTTGGCAACAATGTGCGCCTCGGTGTGTGCCGTTAGAGTGCGCCTTGTTGACAGTTGAACAAGATGTAAGCTCTGGCGGAACATGTAAGCAGTTTTAAAAGAGCAATAAATGAAAGCACATATTTTTATGTACTTTAGAACATATATCAGGTGCAATAGTGACCAGGGTTACTAATTTCAATACGTAATATCGCCCAGGAGATGAAACAAGGACACACGGTATGAAAAAGTCACATTCATGTCTGATGCAAGTGTATAAGCCGTGTTCTGGTTTCATTCAGAATTAATGTTATTTTTCATTATTAATATTTTCATTTAGTTATCTATACAAAAATCAATGTTACGTGATATTTTTTCTGTCTGTGTGTCTCATATGCGTTCCTATACCATTCATCCGATTGCTATGAAACTTGGGTGAGTTGTGGGCACTTCTGGCTACAAATTATTTATGTAACACAAAAGGGTGAGGGACTTAACAGGAATCATTCAATCCCACAGTAACTCAATTGCCCAATCTGTATACTTCTGACACCACAGTGCCAGGTGTGAGAATGGTTGATTCATCTCCAGCTCGAATGCATGTCTCAATGAAGCCTGTAAGATTGTCTATCAATCACTTCACACCGATCATCTTTTAGTTTTAGTTTTACCAGCTGGTTTGGATCAGTGGTAAAGTGCAGTTCTTAAAATTGAACTCAAGCTTGGCTGCCGGTTCGAATGCGGTCATGGTGCGTGAATAGTTTCAAGTCTCTTATGCGTTCATATACCATTCATCTGATTGCGATTAAACTTTAGGGAATTGTTGTGCACACTCCAGGAAAGGTATTTACAATAGGTAGGGTACGATTAGAAGTTTTCCGAATTAGAAAATCCATTTTACAATAAATGGCATGCGAGTCGTTTAAACAAATGAACTTCGGTGAACATATAGGACAAGGACTATCTCCTGCACTATTTAATGTTGTATTGGAGGAAATGAATAGATTAGTAAAAGAGATGGTAGAAGAAAAGGACAAAAAGATGATATTTGCAGACAATATGGGGTAATAAAGAGGACGATGTACAGTTACAACTGGAAGCATGGAAGGAAGTTATGGAAAGGTATGCATTAAAAATAAATAAAGATAAGAGTGAAGTTATGATATTCGTAAGAGATAGAAAGATAAATGAGAATATTGAGTTGAATGGTGAACCCCTAAGAGTGGTCGACAGTTTTACTTATTTAGGTAGTGAAATATCTAGTGATGGTAGGATAACAGATGAGATTACCAAGAGGCTACAAAAAGGAGGAAATTTTTATCAAACAACAAAATATCTGGCTTGGAATAAAGAATTTCCAGAAATAGCAAAACTCCTCATGCATAAGACTTATTACTCTCCCATTGTCACGTATGGAGCAGAAATATGGACAATGACGAAAAGGGACTGGAGCAGACTGCAAGCAGGTGAAATGAGGATTCTCAGAGCAGTTAAAGGGAAAACAAGATTGGACAGAATAAGAAATGTAGAAATTAGAAAAAAAAACTAAATCAGGAAAGTATGGGAGAGGGAACTGGCATCAAGTGGAGGAAGGAAAGTGGTGGGAAGATAGAATAAGATGGAGAGGCCTCGTCAACACCCAGACCCGGCAATAACTGGAACGGGATTTGGATATGTACAGTGCTTGATTTGTAAAAAAAAAAAAGAGGTTCTGCTACTGTGGGCTATCGGGTGGTGGGACTTTATAGAGTATTGAAATATAGAGTTCTAAAAACTATATTTTTACGCTTTTCTGAACACCTTTAAAAATTAATCAATGGACAAAATAGCAATCTAATTTTGATTGCAATTTTAAATTAAATTGAGACTTGCTATAGAAACATTTTTCTTACCATAGCCGTTGGCATATATTAAATTTTAATGTAGGCCAACTAGATTACCATTCAAACAATGTACATTATTTCAATTTAATTTTTTTACGTAATTTAAAAAATTAAATACATTTGGTTTGAAGATACATGCATGTTCACCAACAATCCTTTATTTCTTGTTTTATAATTTTGTCTTTACAGTTTTCTGAAATAATTAATTATAAAAGGTACTGTACTTAAACATGTTTTACCTCACAGTTTATAAAATTGTCCAAAGTTTTCGTTGTATGTGCCTCCTCTCTCGCTCACCTTGCCGTTAGTATCCAGAGCGGAGTGCCGTCCCCGAAGCAGGCAAGATTCCACGTACTTCGAAGGGTCAAAACAAGAGAGTGGTGGGCCATTCAGCTACAGGAAAAGCAGTGAGGAGACAGTTTGTGTTAACAAAGACGCTCTGGAATCTGTTATGATCAGGTTCATTTGAGAAAAGCCTTGAAGGCACTAGAACTGTCTTAGTTGCAATTGTCAACATAAGCAAATTTTTGGGATTGGGATAGGTTTTATTTTTACAATTTCCACTTAAGTGCTCACAGTTGTCAAAAACATATTCACGAAATGCTTTAAGTGTCTCTCGTTTGTTCTCCCCCAGGGGCTCACATCTAGTGGGATGTGGGTTGGCGACCATGGGACCCCAGCTGAGTCCGGCATTGCTTCCACTTACTTGTGCCGGGCTCCTCTCTGTCTTCTTTCCTGTCGACCTCCCTTGGTCAACTCTTGTTCTTTTCCGACCCCGACGGTATTAGGGTATCCGAGACCTAGGGAGTCTCTTCCTTTCCCGCCTTAATTGGCCCTTGTCTTATCTTTCCTGATCCCCTCCTTCTGGGAGGGGTCAGCCTTCTTTTTCTTTTCCTGTTATCTCCTGGCTTCTGCCCAAGGCCCTCATGGAGGTATGGTGTATGTAGCCCCACCACTTCTGGTGCACCCTAGAAAGTGCTGCACCCTCAGGGGCTCACGGCTGGCGAGTTCGGGAGTTGGCGACCCCGAGGGATTCCTGAGCTGGGTCCGGTTTCCCCCTTTTGTCCCTTACCTGTGGGGCGGACCCTCTCCTCGTTCACTTTCCTGTTGTTTTCCTTTTCATTATATTTCCTCTTCCCTTTAAGATTCCCGCACTGTTATTTTTGCATCTCCACTCCATTTTGTGGGCGTTTTCAATCTACGTTGCATTTTGTGAGTGTTTTTCAACTTCGATTGCATTTTGTAAGGATTGACAATCTAAATTGCTTTTTAGTAAGTCTTTCAATATAGGAGGGTCCTTTTGTGAGTATTTTGAATTTCAATTGCATTTTGTATTTTCAACCTACACCGCTTTTTTGCAAGTAGTTAAGTCTCAATTGCATTTTTGTGGGTATTTTGAATCTAAATTACATTTTGTAAGTATTTTCAATCTAAATTGCATTTTGTAAGTATTGTCCATCCAAATAAGAAGTTGAAATCTACCTTACATATTGTAAGCAATTTCAATTGAATTTTGTATTTTCAACCTAAACCGCTTTTTGCAAGTAGTTAATTCTCAATTGCATTTTGTGGGTATTTTGAATCTAAATTACATTTTGTATGTATTTTCAATCTCATTTGCATTTTGTAAGTATTTTGATTTCACTTGCTTTTTGTAAGTATTTCGACTATACGTTGCATTATGTACGTTTTTTGAACTTAACCTACATTTTGTGCGTATTTTTCAATCTATTCCTTTTGTGAGTATTTTCGTTCTAAATTCCCTTTTGTAAGTATTACTGCTCTCCATTTTGAGAGTAGTTTCAATCTGAGTTGCTTTTTGTAAGTATTTTCCTTCTCTCTTAATTTTCGTTCTGGTTTCCACTTCATTGACATTTTCGCTATCACCCAGACCATTAGGGGCCGATAACCTAGATGTTAGGCCCCTTAAAACAACAATCATCATCTCTCGTTTGTTCAATTGAAAGCGAACGGCTAGCGACTCAATACCCTTTTCACCAAAAGTATTGTCTTTAATGTCATTGGGCCAAGTGCTTGGGTCAACTATACGGGCCGAATTAGCCAAAGCTAAACTAAACTAAACATTCTATTTTTAATTGCTTCTGATAGTTCCTCATAAAAGACAACAGGATCAATGGGCAGTTCATTATTTTTTTCAAAAAGTTCATTTCCCATGACACGTCACAGCTTGCTCTTAAAATGTTCCGGGGCCATCTTTTCGAGCAATAAATGTGTGTGCCAGAATCTGTAAACTTTTGTTAGCTCGGAACAAACGTACATCTCGGTTCTGCAGTTTGGTTCTTCTGATAGTTCTTGAAGTGCATCACACATTAGAGCCAAATCTAGAACAAAAGAAGTGGATGTAAGTTTCCTAAGCAGACCTTCATACTTGCATCTGGTCAAACTATCATGGGTTTGGCCTTCTTTAGCCGACATAAAATAATTTGCTAGAATTTCGTAGTTTTCCCAAATTGCTGAAACTGTTCGGAAGCTGGAGGCTACCCAACGTGTGTCCAACACCCTTCCGATTTTCAACCAATGAACTCCAAGCTTATTTGCAACCAAATGAAACTCTCGGCTGTTCTTTGGCGAGGCGTGTTACAGAACGTACAGTTTATCAATGAACATTTTAAAGCTATTGATACTGGCCATTTTATTCACATCACTGCTCACACATAGTTCAAGCCTGTGATTAGAGCAATGCCATATAATGATTGAGGGACCCATATTTAATCCATTGAGCTCTTGTACATCGATTTCTGACTCAAAGTCTGTAACAGTCCGAATACTTCCCCTTAATTTATATGTTTTATAAGCAGCAAAATTAATTTATTATTATTATTATTATTATTATGTATATTTTAATTATCATATCGATTCTAGATTTATTCCATAATTTCTTTATATATATATAGAAGGGGTTTAATTATTGTTTGGCGGAAGTTATAAAATGGAGATTTTAGTTAGATTCGTTATAGGTTATATTTTATACAAGACTTGATTGGGAAATATGTCGTTCAACGTGTCGTCAGTTTCGCCACGGGTAGTCCGCCAAAAATAGACTTGACTTTCGAGATATATGTACAAACATTCCGGGGACGCGAGGGTCCAAGACAAAGCAAGTTGGTCAGTTAGCGCTGACGTCACGAATTCTCGGAAGAACATCGCATCAGGACGCTGATTTAAAATTACTTCAGAAGCAACCCCACGTGGTTAACCCAACTAATGAAGAGGCATGATCAGAACTTAGGGATCTGGAGTGGGGAGCTACGTCATCAGGATACCTAATTGATTGGTCGAGAAATACTGCAGAGTGGGGAAGTTCTTCTTCCATAAAAACCAATGGTCATCTACTCTCAGGCCCCAATCTTCTCAGATTTTCTGAATCTTCACGTCTATCAGACATCTTCGCTGCGAGATCGCAACTTATCAGTTCAAGAAGTTTTAAAATTAATACTACTGACGTGAATATGATCGTGTCCTTGATCATATTCACAAAAGTGAATTTTGGAGCAAAGCCATTCACATATGTCAGTCGGGAGACGGGACAAATTGGTTCCCTGCCCGTATCAAGATAAGGATCTATACAATATTGAGGCAGAACCAAACAACATCCGCCAGCAAGATCAGAGGGAAACCAGACTACCACTATGAAGAAGACGGCCGTGAGTTCCTTTACTAAATCCAATCAAGTCTCTGTAATTCTGTTTATGGCAAATTAGAATCCAGCTTTTGTTTAAATTTAATTCATATTCCATTTTGTAACTCTCGCCAATTTAATATAACTTCCAGATTTTTTTAAAATTCATTTGTTTCTCTTTTTACGTCTTTTGCTGCTTTAAATTTTGATCAATTAAATTTTGTTCTTAAGTAATGGTAGGACTTTCATTTCCAGTAGCTAGCTTTAGACATAATGCATACCTTCTCCCAGTAGCGATAAGACAATTGGTTAATGGCTCAGCTATACCACGGCTTGAGAGAAAGACGTTTCGAGTGCTCTATCACTATTTTAATTAAATACTTTGGCACATCTAAAGTAAATGTTAGGTGTCCTGGCGCCCACACGAGCTGATTATAATCATTGCTAATGAACAGGTAAGAGGTAAGTATGCTATTGGTGGTGTGAGTAAAGCGGTGCTTGTTCTTGTTGCGATTCTTCTACTGTACTCCAGGAGAACGCAATATTGGAGCCCCGCCAGGAACGTAACCTTTGGTCACTTAGAAGGACCGGGAACGTTACATTTGACGCCCAACTGTGGAGATTTTGATATATGTATGTTTACCTGCAAGGTTGGTAACGAAACGTTACATTTGGCGCCACAAGCGTAGGCCCGAAAACCAATTGTTTGTCGTGAAGGGAAAAGGATATATTTCAGTGCAAGTATTTTTGGGGGTGATAATAAGTTTTTTTGTGTGTGTCGGTATGGCGGATAAAGATAAGATGAAGCTGCGAAGTGGTATAGAGGTGACGGAAGATGGTGAAGAGAATGGTAGTAGCGTGAATCTGGAGATGGAGATAGACGAAGCTAGGAATTTAGCGGAGGTAAATTCTAATGCGACTAGTGTAGAGGGTAGTTCATCGGAGATGTCAGCACAGGATAGCATTTTGAGTATATTAGTTCAAATGAGACAGGAAAATAATAATAAATTTGAGCAACTAAATAAAGAATTAAAACATGAAATGGAAAGTAATAATCAAAAATTAAATAAAGAATTAAAACATGAAATGGAAAGTAATAATCAAAAATTAAATAAAGAATTAAAACAGATGGAAAATAATAGTCAGAAGTTAAATAAAGAAATAAAACAGGAGATGACGAAATTAAATCAGGGACTAAAGCATAATAGTCAGAAAGTAGATAAGGTCGTCAAAGAGACAGAGAGGTTAGGTAAGATGTATGAGCAGCTTGAAGTAGATATTATAACATTTAAAGAAACAGTGAAGGAAGACATTCAGAGGTACATGAAGGTGGAAGCAGGTCAAATAATGGTAGAAATTGAACAAAAGTTACAGGTGGTAGGAAATGAAATTAGGGAGCTTAACCAGCAGATAGGGGAGAAAGTTAAGGAAGTAACGGTTGAGATAAAAGAGCATAGTAAGAGAGAGGAGAAGAGAATTAATGAAAAGATAAGAGTAGAAATAACGAGGATAAGGAAAGTAGTAAATACTCAGGAGATGAAAATGCAGAAAGCCATTGATGAAGAAAATAGACGGATGAAAGAAGAATTCAATGTTAGCATAAAGGAATCACAGCAGGAGATGAGGAAGAGCTTTCAGAGAATGGTAGATGAAAGAATGAACATTAAATTAGCTGGGATGGAGAAACGTATGTTGGATCGAATGCAACAAGGGGTCTCAGACAAGCACGAAAAACAGAAGGTGGAAGGGGGGAAGGCCAGGAAGGGAAGGAAGGAGAAAAAGCAGAATATTACTGTAGAGAAGACATTAGTTGAAAATAGAATAGATGTTGAGGAGGGGCAGGAAATAGATGAGAGTAGAGAAAAAGAGCAGCAGTTAACGAAGACGTTAGAGAAAAATCGTGTAGAGGATGAAGAAATGCTGGATGTAGGAAAGAGGAGTTTAGAGGTAAGTAACGAGCAGATTATCGAAGTTAGAAGTCCTAGGAGTAGAAAGGAAGTAGAGAAACAGATTACGATGCTAGAAGAAATGGAAGGAAGCTTGAAAGAAAGAGATAAAGAATATAGAATGCAATGGCTTACAGTAGTGGCTACGGTAGGTGAAACTAGGGGAGAGGGGAAGTGTAGTTTTGTGGTTGATAAGAGTAGTACTGAGGAGGGAGAAACTATCGTTCTTAGAAGAGAAGAAATAATTACAGTGAAACGAGAGAAAGAAAAAGAGGAGGATGATAAAAAGTTAGGAAGGCACGGTAGGGCATTCATGTAATGCGAGGTCAGATTTCCAGTCGTTGATATTCCCAGCCAATACTCTATTTAGTGGTTATGACCTAAATGTAAGAGATGATCTCTTGTGCGATTATGATGAAAAGGTGACAAAACCTAGTGATATTGAAAATTTAAATTCCGTCATTAGCATAAATGTGTTGAGGGCGCGTATAGATACGCTTATATATACAGGGTGTGTCAAGAGTTGCATTAGCTTGTCATTTTATAATAGGATGAGAGACGAAGGTGTAATATTTCAAGAAATCCCTATCAAATCAACTTTTGTAATAACAGCTGTAGGTAAAAAGTCTCATGTCATTTCTAAGCAGGTTCTGGTGGAAATTTGTATTAATAATGTAATAGGTATGCAGGTATGTTTGGTGATCCCAAACCTTGTGTTTTCCTTGATATTGGGTACTGATTGGTTGTCTGCTAATCAGGTTCAGGTGTGTTACGATGAGAGGTGTATTAGAATGAAATGGGGGAAGAAAGCTGTGATTATTGCATTTAATGAGCCAGGTAAGAGTGATTATTCTCAAAGAGTGTGCGTTATTAAAGTGATTTTGTCAGGTGACAATAAGGTGGGAAGTAGTGACGATGGTTTTAATTTTATTGGCAGTTGGCTGACTAATGGCAATCTAGAGGATGCATTATGTCAGGCTGTGGAAGAAAGTTCTTTAGGCATTGATCAGAGGGATCAATTATTGGATGTTTTAGTAAGGAATAGTAGAGTTTTTGAGAATCGGATTGGCGAGGCCAATTGCTACACACACTCATTAAATGTAATTGATCGCAAAGTCTTTGTAGGTAATAGATACCCTATCCCATTTAAATACCAAGAGATTGACGACATGTTAAGAGATAAAATCATTGAACCATCCTTAAGCCCATATGCTAACTCCTTAAGTACCGTACCTAAAGATGAGTACACCCTTTAAGAAAATACGTGGAATGAGTCAGGTAAGGACTCGTGTGTAACGGAACAACATGTGTCAATGCCCTGGTATACAATTAGTAGTTTTAAAGAGATAGGTAACTAAGTTTACAAGAGGCATATCCGACTGTTGACACATATACTGGAATGAGTGAGTTATCTGAATCAGATAAGCGAAGGGTGACCTAGTACCTTATATTTTGGAAATAATGGGGTAACTTGCACTCAAATATTATGCCTATGTATAAAACTATGCTTTCTTGTTTTATGTGATATAGGTAAAATTTTGTAAATTCATTACAGAGTACTTGCGAGGAATCAAGTATGCAGGATTATCACATGCGTGTGATGTGTCGTGTGATGAATTAGTGAAGGCAATATTTATTATAATTATTCTGGAGACAAGAAAAATAACGATTTGAATTAAAACGATACAAGTCTCTCAGAATATCAGCCTAACAAACGAGTGTTAGTTTGAATGAAATCATACATATCAGGAAGAAAGAAATGAACATTGACGCTTTAAAGCAACAACAAAGTATTCATTGTTGTAAATATTGAAGGGTATATATGTATATTTTTAATGTTGAAGGGTATAATTTTGTATGATGCTGTTAATTGTTAGGTTAAATGTGTATATAATTTGTTCGCCCAAATCTAAGATTGGACAAAAAATTCTAAGGGCGATGTAACAGTCCGAATACTTCCCCTTAATTTATATGTTTTATAAGCAGCAAAATTAATTTATTATTATTATTATTATTATTATGTATATTTTAATTATCATATCGATTCTAGATTTATTCCATAATTTCTTTATATATATATAGAAGGGGTTTAATTATTGTTTGGCGGAAGTTATAAAATGGAGATTTTAGTTAGATTCGTTATAGGTTATATTTTATACAAGACTTGATTGGGAAATATGTCGTTCAACGTGTCGTCAGTTTCGCCACGGGTAGTCCGCCAAAAATAGACTTGACTTTCGAGATATATGTACAAACATTCCGGGGACGCGAGGGTCCAAGACAAAGCAAGTTGGTCAGTTAGCGCTGACGTCACGAATTCTCGGAAGAACATCGCATCAGGACGCTGATTTAAAATTACTTCAGAAGCAACCCCACGTGGTTAACCCAACTAATGAAGAGGCATGATCAGAACTTAGGGATCTGGAGTGGGGAGCTACGTCATCAGGATACCTAATTGATTGGTCGAGAAATACTGCAGAGTGGGGAAGTTCTTCTTCCATAAAAACCAATGGTCATCTACTCTCAGGCCCCAATCTTCTCAGATTTTCTGAATCTTCACGTCTATCAGACATCTTCGCTGCGAGATCGCAACTTATCAGTTCAAGAAGTTTTAAAATTAATACTACTGACGTGAATATGATCGTGTCCTTGATCATATTCACAAAAGTGAATTTTGGAGCAAAGCCATTCACATATGTCAGTCGGGAGACGGGACAAATTGGTTCCCTGCCCGTATCAAGATAAGGATCTATACAATATTGAGGCAGAACCAAACAACATCCGCCAGCAAGATCAGAGGGAAACCAGACTACCACTATGAAGAAGACGGCCGTGAGTTCCTTTACTAAATCCAATCAAGTCTCTGTAATTCTGTTTATGGCAAATTAGAATCCAGCTTTTGTTTAAATTTAATTCATATTCCATTTTGTAACTCTCGCCAATTTAATATAACTTCCAGATTTTTTTAAAATTCATTTGTTTCTCTTTTTACGTCTTTTGCTGCTTTAAATTTTGATCAATTAAATTTTGTTCTTAAGTAATGGTAGGACTTTCATTTCCAGTAGCTAGCTTTAGACATAATGCATACCTTCTCCCAGTAGCGATAAGACAATTGGTTAATGGCTCAGCTATACCACGGCTTGAGAGAAAGACGTTTCGAGTGCTCTATCACTATTTTAATTAAATACTTTGGCACATCTAAAGTAAATGTTAGGTGTCCTGGCGCCCACACGAGCTGATTATAATCATTGCTAATGAACAGGTAAGAGGTAAGTATGCTATTGGTGGTGTGAGTAAAGCGGTGCTTGTTCTTGTTGCGATTCTTCTACTGTACTCCAGGAGAACGCAATATTGGAGCCCCGCCAGGAACGTAACCTTTGGTCACTTAGAAGGACCGGGAACGTTACATTTGACGCCCAACTGTGGAGATTTTGATATATGTATGTTTACCTGCAAGGTTGGTAACGAAACGTTACAAGTCGTTAAAAGACTATACTGTTTTGCAACCTTATAGGCAGTTCAGAAAATTCTCGCTGTAACATCTTTCTCTTTTGATACCGTTTTGAAACACAGGTTTTCTATAGTTACTTTTTTGGACTCTACAACAGTTTTTAAAGCAGCTATATGTGCAGCACTGTCTTTGTGATCATATATTTTCTTCCTCAAAGCTGTTTGCTGCTGGGCTTGAGTTTCCTCAAAGCTAGTAATATCACATCCAGTCCATTGTTTAGATATTTTTATACCAGATTTTTTTTCTATACCTATTCATTCCGGCAAACCTCACACCCCAGCTTTTAGTTGTGTGCAATAAGCCAATTGTATTTTTTACAAAACTCGTTCTTTTGTTCTAACTCCAACAGTCTGGCCATAGTTGATCACCTCCTCTGATGTCATTAGTAGAAGATGAAGTAACGCTGGAGGACGTAGGCTGTGTTGACTCCGGTTGATCTAATTCTATTGGAAGTGTCGTGCATTTTTCAGTTTCTTCGTCTAGTTTTGGTTTTCTTCGGTTTTCTAAAATAATTTTATGCATTGTAAGGCCCTTACACGTACAACAACACACAATTAGCGAAATCTACGCTCTTTAATTAGAAAATACTACACGATTAAACAGAACAAAACCGTAAAACAGTGACAGGCCATCGAATGTTCTGACTACTCTGATATTGACGGATAAGTGAAAGCTGAACTGTTGCGCTGCAAGGGAGGGGAAGGATGAATCAGCTAGACCTTGCGTATGGCTAGAAAAACAGTTCAGTCAAAGATCAAGTTGACCTTGACTTACAACTAACGTTCCACAGTTCTAAAGATTATGTTATATATTCGACTTTTCCCCCAATCAGAGGTTTTGGTACGGCATACCGTCACAAATCTAGCCCTGGATATGTATGTATAAAGGGGTAAGGGAGGAAAGAAAGATTGGGAACCGCTGGTCTGGATTTATCAAATTTTAGCCTGTTATTACAAAAACATTAATTACAGCTGTGCAAAATAAATAAATAAATAAATGAATTAAACAGCGGCAAAATATTCCACACATTAATTACAGTCCGCGGTGGACGTTATTCAGTAGCGGAAATTTCTTTTTGCGGGTGGGAGGTAGTGATGTAAAATGTCCAGGCATTTATAAGTCGGGGCAAATGTCCAGGATAAATGCCTAGGCAAATGCCCAAAACCCATAAATGCCCAGGCATTTTGGGCATTTACATCTTTTAAAAACGTATTCATAATGCGAGGCTTATATAAATATTGTTTTAGCCATATATGTAGGCCTATCTACATATATGTATTCTATATATTTATCCATAAAAACAGGAGTTGAGGCCAAAATAGGCTGCGGAAGTTGTTGTAGGAATTCACTGAAAGAACTTGATTTTGGCCCTGAGGCTGAGGTTGTGCTTGGTACTGCAGATTTGTTGTTGAAATCATCCACTTCAATTAGTAAAGGTTCATAAGATGGTTTTCTTTCGAAAAGGTTTTTCAACCACTGTAATTGTACCTAACTGAAGCACTTTTTTGTAAGATCCTGAGGGCACTTAAAACCCTTCTTTATGTGCTTTTCCATTTTGTTACAATGTGACTGTTAATAGTCCTTATTACAATATTTACAAGATACTCCTTTCCCTTTCAAATTAAAAAAGTTCCAAATAGGTCCTTTTTTCCTAAGCATTTTGTAATGATTTAATCTAACACTTAAAAATATAAATAGCCTAAGAAAGAAGTGAGGTTATCTCAGACTCAACCACTCAACAGACAGCTCTACTTCACAACTAACTGGGCTGGGCTGCTGGTGGTAGAATGCCTCGCCAATCTCAAGGCCACAACCACCCTACCCCCATTCCAAGATCATAGCACAATGGCTGCCCAGGGCCCAGCCCATCCACCCTCCTCCCAAAGCCACTATTCACTCCATAATCAAACTCCTACCTAATATTCCTAAATATAAATGAGTAGGCCTGCAGGTCTACCTCAGTAATACAATGTTTTATTCAAACCAGATATACATAATTCGCATTTAGATGTTATTGACAACATTGACACAGGATAATTAAATTATTATTAGCAATATTCAGGCATTACTAGTTTATCCTTGAAATGTACCTTTGATTAATGGTTTTTATTATGTATTAGATGCTATAGTAACAATCACAAGTAGTAAATAGTAAAAAAAAAAGAAGTTTTCTTAAATGCCCAAATTTTGGGCGCTTAAAACTGCTTTGGGCAAATGCCTGGGCAAATGTCCATTTATAGATGTCCTGCCCACTGGGCATTTGCCCGGCCCACATCACTAGAGGGAGGATTACAGTACCACCTATATGCAGAGTAGTACCGTATTCGTGGGGTTGGCAATACTGTATTTGGCGATAATTCACGTGTAGGCTATAATGGCGGACACAGCTGGAATTTTACATTATAGCCTAATTCGTGATCTAAAAGGGGGATGGTGGGTAGGTTATGGACAGCAGAAGAGTAAACATCTATTACTGCATCATTTCCTGATTTATTTTTCACCTTTAGGAAAGGTATTTTGACTAATTTCAGTAGTTTAGAAAATGTTATCGTATGATGAGCTCTCATTCAGTGTTACTGGAAGATTTGCATCTTTGCACCTTCTTACCTTGAATATGAGTAGCAATATCCGTTTAATTTTCAGTGGATAACCTAGATGTCTTGCTCGGGTCTAAGCTGCGTGAATGTGAGTGGAATGTGCATCGCAGACTATGAGGAGTGGTGGTGGCGAGTGATGATGTTTCTCGGTCTTTGCATAGCAAATACATTAGTCGGTGACTCACTCATTCGCAACACCACACTGGTTTCAGAAAAGACCCCTATGTTAGCAGTATTGGAATAGACAAGAATGTCAGGTAACACGGCGGGCTGTCGACAGGCTTCTCAATTCTCGCTTGCTCCTTACCTGCCTCTGCCCTTCATCCCACAAGTTCACAGAGCTTAGACCCGAGCAGTAGCAACCATAGAGCTGCTGACAAGGCATTTTAGGTTATAATTGTCCAATTATGTGTACCAATTACACATAGATGCTTTAAACATATAATTCATTCATGTTATACGTACTACTGGTGTAGAAGATGGTCCCTCTCTTACATTAACACTCGTTGCGTACCAAGGTGTTAAAATCACTATGTAGAACACGTTGTGCTAGGATATCCCACACGTTAGATGATATTCAAGATGGGGCAACTTCCCTGAGACACACATCCACATGATCTGCAATATGCGGTCAGGCATTATCATGCACAAACCTGAAATATTCTCCCAGAGACTGTGCATAGGGTACCACATTGTGCACCAGAATCTCCTTAATGTACTGGTGTGCATAGAGTCCCCTGCCATGGTCGATGCGAATATTGACAAGCTCACTGCGACCCTGAATACTGATGCCTCTCCACACCCTCACTGAACAGCCTCCTAATGAAGTCATGGTAGACTGTGTAGCAGGTGAATATCTCTGCCCTGGTCTCTTCCAAACCTTTTAATGCCCATCTGGGGGGAAAAACAAACCCTGTAGCACTACAGCCCATGAAGGGTCTAGGCCTATCAAGCAACCACTGCCCATCCATTTGGCATGCAGATATTGCGGTGATGCGTGGTCAGCGCATCGGATTCCCTCGGCCGTTAATCTTGGTTTTCGTGACTGGGGCGCTGCCTCACTGTCAGATAGCTACTCAATTGTCCTCACGAGGCTGAGTGCACCCCGTTCCAGCCCTCGTGTCTGTTTCAAAAATAACTGACGGACATCTGTCTCGTTTGCAGAAAGAAATTGACGGTGAGCGTTCCAAACAGGGTGACATCATTTGCGCATGCTACGATTTACAAGCAGTCTTGTTAATACCAAGTGGTGACATCTCCCAATTTTATTACAAAAGAAAGCTCCTGCAGGAAGGGTGCCACAAGTCGAAAAACACAGTTAAAATCCACCTGTATAAAGTCAGTATAAAGTCTATTTCATATCTACAGTGATGCCTGCACTAGAGTTTAGTTACTCCTTGCATATAGAACACGGTGCAGACAATAAGATACTCATCATCATCAGTTTATCTGCCTGATGGCAGGTTTCCTCAGGGTTGGTCTCTCCACCTTATCCGGTCTTCAGCAGTGTGTTTCATCAGCTCATAAGATTTATCAATCTTGATGGAATCCAGCATCTGAAACCTTCTTCCTTCTTCGGATTTTCCCTTGGACTGTCCCTTCTAATGCACTTTTCGCCAAATCATGAAAATCAAGTATGAAAAATAAAGGAAGTATACTCATATCAAAATTTATGTAATTGTTCTATGCAGATACGATTTGCTCCTTTCAATAGAAGTGCTATCTCATACAGGTCAGAACCGCAAACTGTTTTATTATTACGGATCTAACTTCTTAACCTCGTATGTTTGATTTGACTTCTGTAAGTAAATGATAAAATATATTAAATTGCAGTAGCAAGTATCTCACTTCTTATCTGATGTTCCTGGTTAGGGTAAAATCACCCCATCCTTTTGTTTTTAAGAGTTCTCGTAACCTCTACCAAGCACTATTTATTTGTTCGCAAGCATTCTGTTTGTGATCTGGCGCCCTCTCGAGTATATATTGATATCTATAATAGTTTATCGCAAAGAGGTTATGAGCATCCGGTGAAGGAAAAATAGTACACAAGATGTCACTGACACCTAGTGGTGAACTTTGGAACTTTGATACAGCGTTTCAATGAAATCTAACATAAAAATTATAGCTTCACACAAGTTTAGTTAGTGGAAAAATCTTTTACATGCAATAAATCAATGACATGGGACCGCCGACTTTACTTCCCCTCCGAAGGAAGGCATACTGAAGGATTCGCTCTTAAAAAATCCGACAACTTTGGTCGGGTTTTAACCCGTGATCTTGGGCGCAGCAGTTCAGCATGCTACCAAATACACCACCGAAGTCTCGACCAGGCAAATGATGGGATGGTTATAACTTAAGGCCACGGTCGTCTCATTCCCAATTCTATCCCCAATTTACAAATACACACCCTAGTACCGCAATTCCAGTAACACACGTAATCACAAATTCTACTTACGCCCAAGAATACACACGCCTATATGACCGCGATGTTGCAGTTCCTAAAATTAGCAGCAACTACTTCTCATTTTATGCAGGTCTATTAAAATTCACATGAATGTTTTATTTAAATGGTATAATTTTGAAATGTAGACATATCTTTCCATTTCATGTTCTTTTCATTGAAAATATGTAATGTTCATTTGGCATATGTTGAAGATTTTACTCAGTAATGCATATTTATTTAGCCTATATATATATATATATAAGGTGCGTTTAAAACGTAACGAGCCGGAGGCTGGAATGCGCAAACCGGTGACGACATCTGCTAATCGTGGCGTGTGTAACGAGGTGTGGTTCCGACCAGAGCGTGGAAGGTCACAGCCCG
Source organism: Meconema thalassinum (assembly GCA_946902985.2). Taxonomy (NCBI): domain Eukaryota; kingdom Metazoa; phylum Arthropoda; class Insecta; order Orthoptera; family Tettigoniidae; genus Meconema; species Meconema thalassinum. The sequence continues at coordinate 305,566,640 of OX336393.1, forward strand.
TCGCTGGAGGGCACGCGTGCACGTTACGTGACGATACAAAGTGAGCAGCAGCATGCATCAATCGTCCAATGCTGCCAATTGCATTGTAAACAGTGACATGGAGGCGTCAAACGAAGAGCAAAGAGGTGTTGTTCGGTTTCGTACAGCGGAAGGAGTAGGGGGAACGGACATTCATCGCCGAATGTCACAAGTGTACGGCGAACACTGCATGTCCGTTGCAAGGGTCAAGGAGTGGCACTAGCGCTTCAGGGAAGGACGGGTGTCATTAGCCGATGGTGCCCGGTCTGGGGCACCCCCCTGCATTGCCGATGACAACGTCCAGCTGGTTGATGCACTCGTTACCCAGGACTGCTGAGTGACAGTGAACGCCATAGCCGCCGTGGTCGGATTGAGCGTCTGAAATGTGCACACCATCATGAAGTAATGACTGCACTTTCGCAAAGTGTGTGCCCAATGTTTGCCCCACAGTCTTCAACCACACCAGGAAGCATGTCAAATGGCCCACTGTCTTGGTCTCTGCAGCGCTATGCAAGGGAAGGGAGTGGGTTCCTGGCACGAGTGGTGGCTGGAGATGAGTCATGGTGCCATCACTTCGAACCAGAATCCAAACAATAAAGCCTCCAGTGGAAGCATCCTGGGTCACCACCACCCAAAAAAAGGCAAGGCCATCCACATGAGTGCAGGAAAGGTAATGCTGACGTTCTTCATTGACCATGATGGCCCCCTTCTGATACACTTCATGCCGCACGGGACAACAGTGAATGCCCAGCGTTACTCGCAAACCTTGACCACCCTTCACCAAGCGATCAAAACAAAACGACCAGGCAATCTCACCCTTGGGGTCATTCTGCTCCTCGACAATGCACTACCTCATACGGCCAACACAGTCGCGGCACTCCTGCAGAAATTCAAATGGGAGGTTCTCGGCCAGCCTCCATACAGTCCAGACCTCTCTCCCTGTGATTACGCCATGTTTGGTCCCCTGAAAAGGGCTCTGTGGGGCCAACGATTCACCTCGGGACGTAGTCGTCCAGCTGTACGTGCGGAACTGGTTCACATCGCAGCCCAGGGAATTTTATGAGACAGCCATTCACCGCGCCGCGTCACAGTGGGACAAGTGCCTCAACAGCCAGGGCCAATACTTCTAACATAGAGGTACTGGTTTCTGTAATTATGCCTCCGGCTCGTTACTTTTTGAACGCACCTTATACATACATAGGCCTACTGTAGATATATATATATATATATATTGCTCATATGAGTACATATTTACAAATTTTCACATGACCTTTTGAAATGACTTTGCAGAATATTTGCACTTTTGTTTAGAAGTTTACCAATGTCATGATGTATTCGGAGAAATGTTCTGGCATTGCCCTGCATAAACAAGTTCCACGTAATGAGTATTATATAGCTAATTATTGTTTTAAGAGGTGAAACACCAAGGTCATCTGCCCCAATGGGTGGTATTATTACGGTATATACCGGTAGTCCATGCAACCTTTGAAGTCGCATCATAATTGTTTGCTGTTGACATAAGAGATATAAAGTATCATCAACTATTGCACACATAACCGGAATACATGTGAAGAATTATAAGGTGCAAGCGTTTGGAAACCTTAGTCCAAATGGCAATGGTAAAGTTAGACAGGAAAAGTCTGTTATTGCATTTCGGGGCATGGGTCATTGTGTTCAACAGATCCATGCAGTTGAATGAATGCAGAATCTGTATGATTACCTGCTTTATTGTGATGTGATTGAAATGGTTACCATCCTGAGGTGGGAAAATTGTCATGGGCCCTCACTCCCCAGAAGTTATATATCTATATCGGCACCACTGTACACTAGCGGCTTTGGTGGCATAGTTGATAGCATGCTGAACTGCTGTGCCCAAGATAGCGGGTTCAAATCCGGCCGAAGGCGTCGGATTTTTAAGAGGGTTAAAATCTTTCAGTATGCCTTCCTTCTGAGGGGAAGTAAAGCTGGCGGTCCCATGTCATAGATTTATGGCATGTAAAAGATCCTTCCACATACTAAACTTATGTGGAGCTAAATTTCTAGGTTGGATTTCGTTGGAACGCTCTATCAAAGTTCAAACGTTCACCATTAGGTATCAATTACATCTGGTAGCGAAAGTTGGAACTACTTGAAATTGAACGGAACTTGTAGCTCACCCTAGGAGTGTCCGCTTGAAGCAGCTGCAACCTCTGGCGAGCCGAACATGTCCTCGGACACTCCCGGCACTAAAAGCCATACAATAAATAAATAACCACTGTACAATACAACCAATTTTGTGATTGATTACGATTTCAATGTCTGAGGAAATTACATTGCAATAATCTGTGTTGAGATTTGCAACATATTACAGTTTTTTGCATATTAAGTTATATATTTTTATTTTAATGCATAAATGCTTGCATTTTTCAGTGCATGAACTTTAAGGGTATAGTAATAACTATTTGGTTTTGCAAGCATTAATTTACTTTTTCTAGTAGATTCCCATTTCTTCACATTCTATATTTATTGTGGATGTCTCCAATCACTAGGGATGGCTTGAAATTTGTTTCAAGGATAGCTTTTGAACTGATTAAGCTTCAGCCTTGTAAAACATTCCTAGTAACATAACAAAGCTCCTTTATCTTCTTTTATCCACTCATTATGTAAGCCAAGAGATAAAACTGTTCTTTGTAAGAAAGATAATACTGTTTTTGTTTTGCACGAGTCTGTCTACTCAGATGTATTACGGTATAACTTGAATGACATTTCATTGAACAAACCCAAAATGATAATAAAAGTGTTGCATACAAAATAATATTGATAGTTGCAACATTGCAGTACAGTTAATATTTTTCTTTTACCTAGGGGTTGTCCTTATGTCTCGATTCCCTTCCAGCCTCTTTTTGTGTATTTGCTGGAAATATTACTTCAATTTTGCCCATAAAACCAAAATAGAAATAATATTCAGGATTTTCTTCATAAATATTGGATTTCACTTACTTTACACGATCAGGCCTAGGGGACCGTGCACTGCTACAAGAGTTCTCCTCCACTGGATTCTGTTTGCTGCTCTCTGTTGCCAGTCATCCTCTATTCCAATCTGTCGCAGGTTTTCACGGATTCCGTCCTTCCATCGTTTCCTTGGTCTACCCTGTGGTCTTCTTCCATGAGGAACAAAATTGAGCAGTCCATCGTAGTGACAAGGCCTGCCCATGCCAGACGTTTGATTCTCATTAGTCCTACGACGTTTAGGGGTCTTATACATGGCATCCGCCGGCCCCGTGGTGTTGGGGTAGCGTGCCTGCCTCTCACCCGGAGGCCCCGGGTTCGATCCCCGGCTCCGTCAGGGATTTTGAAACTGACGTGAGGGTTGGAACGGGGTGCACTCAGCCTCGTGAGGACAATTGAGTAGCTGTCTGACAGTGAGACAGCGCCCCGATCACGAATACCAAGATTAACGGCCGAGGGGACCCGACGCGCTGATCACGTGTCACCCCAATATCTGCAGGCTAAATGGCTGGGCAGCGGTCGCTTGGTCGGCCTTAGCCCGTCATGGGCTGGATAGTGCCAGGGGTTGACTTTGTTTTTTTGATACATGGCATCCAGCTCTCGATTGTACCGGATACGCCATTCACCAGTGTCCTCATCTTGAACGGGGCCAAAGATCTTCCTCAAAACTTTCCGCTCAAAAACAAGGAGTATATTGTGCCCAACTGGTCACGGCAGTCTGGTATCAAACTCAGGCTTTATCAGAAAAGACCAGGCAAATGGTTATGCCTAAGGTCGAACCAGTGGTCTCTAAGGGGGAGCCATTATATGGAACCCACAGAGCAATGAGAGGTCTACTGACACATAATAGTCTAGCGTGATTTCACGATTATTTAGGTGCAAATCATAGCAATTGAAAGGAGAAATTATAAGCAAAATGCAAGGGAATGTACGTTTTCAGTGCATACGAAGTCGAGAGAAGGCTATTTTGAAGTCTGACAAATGACTTTAACAAGTAGGCGGGGTAGCCCTGGCGCCTACGGAACTATTTCCGTCTAGGGCGGTCAGACAGCTAAAAATTAATGACCCGGGAATCCACCGGTCGACAACGAGCAAAGCTTTGGCGGGACCAAGCCCACAAGAAATTAATTAATTACAGATAAATGGAGCATTGTAATGCAATGGAACATACACACAGATGAATGTATTCACGGAGGAGTAATTTAGGAGTGGTTTTTCACCTAAAATTACGCCTATTTCTCAAAATGACCGCATTACAACCTAACTCACGCTCGAGAGCATGAATACTTTAACCAACCAGCGGGAAATCCCCACCGTGGCATCCCACGCGCTGAACTAAGGCAATTAATTGTAATTAATTGGCCGAAGCGATCGCCGGCACGCGAGTGTTTTTAAAACCTCCACGCCTAGATAAACAAGATGCAGTTGTTATTTCGGCTGAAGACGGAGTATTTCAAGAAGGGAGTCGCTCTCACGTGTCCCGTGAACTATTTTGTGCAAGAAACCAATATAAGGGAAGAGCACCCTACGCCAAGGGTCAGTTGTTGGTCAGTTACAGGTCAGTTACAGTCAGTTACGGTTCAGTTGGAAAGCAGTTGAAGATGTCAGACGGTCGCTCGAGTTGGAAGTTAGTCCTTTGTCTACAAGCTTTCTGCAGTAAGCACGCCAATTATTAAAATATCAGCGTACCGCCGTTGAAGACAATGGAGGCAAATTGTAAGCTTCATCAGTAATAATGAAGTGCATAAAAAGTAACAAAGTGCAGATATTTCTGTATTATCTGACACAGATATAAATTCGCTACTGCGAATAGGAACTGATAATGTTTGGAACAGTTCGTATACCGGAAGGTATTGTCAATTATATGACATCAGCATCAGGAGCACTCCAGTGATGGGAGAGTGGAAGCTATTGCCACCTATCCAGGACAGTGAGGTGAACGGGAGTGCAGGGAACTAGGATCGAACATCTATAAAACGCTACTAGATTTCACGGAGACCAGCGGTTATCATAAGTCATCGCATCTCTGAGGTCAAGCGTAGGTGAAATCCAGATTAAGGATCAACATGTGAAATGATAGATGAAGTGTATAAATTGTGAAATAATAATTTAAAGTGTTAATGTGTTTAATGATTAATATTCAGGGTTTATCAGTGGTAAAGGCCACTTGTGGTAATATGTGTATCATGTGTAAAAAGTGTGAATCTCAGTGTTGTGTATTGGATATCATGATGGATTAAGTCAAATCGTCATGGTAGAGCTCAGGCGGAGATACTGGTACTTTCCACCCAGAAGGAAACGTGAGTAAACATGCAAATAATAGCATTATAATGGCATAGTTCACCATGTAACGATTAATCACTTTGAAATTAAAGAAGTAATAGTCACTTACTGAACGAGTTTTCACCACTCGTCTTGAATAAAGTATGACTTGGAAGGTGATTTGCTTAGGATCATGTAGGTCAAAAAAAAATAGTGATGGATCTAAACGTTAAAATAATAATAATAATAATAACTGGGGTCGGCAACCATAAAGTAAGGGCAAAGTTGGCCTAAGTAATGTTCAAATAGTGTCATGTCTAATTTAAGATACTGTCATTTGGTAAACAGTAAAGAATGTAGTGTGGAATATCGCGAATACGAGAGCTTTTCTCAGTGTCAGTGAAATTTTGAATGAATATGTGAAATTAAAGTAAGCCAGTATATTTATACATTTGTGTTAGGAGCTATGTAAAGCTTTGGCTTAAATAGTATAACAGGAAGAACGCAGGTACCTTGATAATGGAGTCATATATGTGAAATATTGTTTAGCCGCATATAGCGTGCAGATTAACGTAGAATCCAGTGATTTACGTAAGATAAGCACGGGAAAGACTAGTATAGCTTGCGCGTGAGGTGAAAATTGGCTTAATCTTCGAGAAGTATCGCCCTTGTGCATACTGTATTTGTTACGCAGCGATTTGGATAGATTCTGTCTATTGCCAACGCTTGCATTGAATTATAGCCACTATGGACGCCCAGCGAGGCGCGGTGTGCATTTTTACTTATGGTCTGCCCGAGAGGTAGAATCATATTCGTCGACGAGGAACGTGGTTCCCAAATATATGTAAATGACAGCTGCTGATGATAACCATGGGGTTTCATTATGATGCGCGTCTTAAAAGCCACAAAGTAATCACCTTAGAACGGCAATGCTATCATTAGAATTCCATCCCTGCCATGAATGTTTAACAGGAGCCATTTGAGCCCAAATACACTGTAAAGTTAGGTGTTAATTAATTAAATGACTCAATTACCTAGGACTATGCCTAGCGGATCTTTATTGTTATATAATAGAAATCAGATGGCCTTGACGGTAGAGAGAGACAGGAAATGTAGACCATTTCCGTGGCAGCCATCTTGGAGAGCTGTCTGGAACTAATTTTATGACCTGCTGAGGGGAGGGAGGTCGCTCGACCGATCCCTTGTCAATTACAGTCACAATAGGACACTGAGAGATCTCGGTATTCAATAATGCAATTAAAATATGAGTATTTTAGTGATGCAAATGGAATTAATTGGTGTATGGCAACTCACATATGTGGTTGAACCATAGAAATCAGATGATATTTGGCGAAGTTATCCTCTGAGGGGGAAAGCTGAACCAAAATAATGTAGGCATCTTCTTTAAAGTGCATTTTGCCAGTTTATGCTAATTTAGGAAAAACGGGTATGTGTTTTTCCCAGAACATGACACAGTTGTATCTATAATAAGTCCGACAAGACCCAGATAATCGTTATATGGTGAAACTATAAATATTCTATCCATGTTTATGTTTATTTTATGATTAAGAAGCATGACTCATTTTCCTAGAGCGTTCATAGGGATGGAAAGAAGGAAGATGATTCGCACGACACAACAAAATATTTGCTAATAAATGTAGGAAACATTGAAGTAATGCTAATTAAAGTAAATGTCGTAGGAGACGGAAAAATGTCTTAGAAATTCATGTTTATGTGACATGTGGTTTTTGTGTTAAGATGTTTCCATTAAATAATATTGTGTCACATGACGAACACTATGAAAACCTTGTAATCTGAACTATATTATTGACAGGATATTAGAAGTAGGTTTGAGTGCATTGTAGCGCTATTTTTAAGGAGAAAGCTCACAGAATAACCCTATTTATTTGTGGGAATTAATTGTAATTTGTCCTTTGTTTTGTATTTGTTGTACAGCCATGATTTTAGACCAGTAAATATTTATTCATAGGAATGTTGTGTATTTCCTGTAGAGTAGTTACCTGGTAGACTCAAATCCTGAGCATGTGGTCGTATTGTGGGCAGGAACGTCCCATACCTCGAAAGACCGTGAGCTAGTTGGGATACGAACACATGGTCCACATGGTGACAATCGGGTACATGGGGGAGTTGTCTCTGTACTTGGATTGAGTCACAGGTAATTACTTAAGTCGGTCAAGGTATTAATGGTAGAAGCAAATATAGCATAGAAATTAGGACAGAATAGGAAGACCGCATCCCATTTGTTAATAAGCCACCACATTAAAAATAATTGTTAATCCTCCATAAGACATGCTTATATAATTGTAACTTTCATAAACCATAGCCATAGATAACACATATAAAATAACATGACGCTGATATGTGGGGCCAGTTTAAAATACAGGTAACCTCCACTTAAGCAGCATGAGCTTGGCATAAATAAGCATGTTGACCACCCTATAAATATAGCATGGCATGGCCCAATGTGGGCATGAAACTAAAAATTAACATGTCACCCACCTGTGGGGCATTCGGCAGTAAAAACCACTCCTTGGACAGTTTTAATAATAAATTAGAATATGGCCGATGTCTTACAATAGCCACCATGAGTGCCTAATAAGATTAACATGGCGCCCGTACGTGGTTGGCTTATGGGATTTAGAAAAAACCCATAATAATAGCATGGTTTTCATGGGGAAAACCATAGAAATAATTTTTTTTCCTCAAACTTGGTTTGAGCGATTGTGAGTCTTTCTAGATGATGTTCAGACGTCAGACAAATGTTGTCAGACGGGTACGAGGGTCTATACCCATTCCATAGTTAGTTTTGACATTTTATAATATGTTGTTGTTGTTGTTGTCGCGGGATCGGAATCTTTTCTTTCCAATAGAACGCGCCGGTGTCTTCAGCTAGGGCCTACCTGAATCTCAAATTAAGTAGTACAGGATGGCCGGAACGGAAGAAGTACTCAGGTGTATCGCCGAGTTAAGGGAACATTTCGATGTTATAAATGCTAAAAGTAAGGAAGAATCCAAAGCATTTAAAGATGAAATAGCGGATAGGCTAGAGGCTAGTCAAACTGAGGTAAGCCAGATGTTGGCTACAGTCAATACTAGACTAGAGGCTAATCAAGCCAGTGTAAACACACAGTTAGAATTAAACCTAGGAGAGGTTAATAAGAAAATGGACGACGTTAAAGAGTCTGTCCAGAGACAGGTAACTAAGAATATTGTTAGCGTGATCTCAGAAATGCAAAATGATAACGAAAAACGCTTTGAGTCTATTGAATTAAAATTAGAAAGCAATTTGCAAATGTGCAGAGAGTCACAGCGTGAAATTAACGATAATTTAAACAGTATGTCCCGGGAGCTTAAAGACATTCAAAGTCAGAATGAAGCTAACACGAAACGTCAGTTAGAACAATTTAACACGTTTACTCAGACCGTGGATCATAGGTTCGAGGATAATGAACTAAAATGGAATACGCGAATGGCAGGTTATGCCAAGGCTGTAGACGAAGCTTTAAGAAAGCAGGACCAGAATATCCTTGACCAATGCAAGGAAATGCAGGAAATAAAGACGTCTGATCGAGATAATAAGGAAATAATGTCTAATATGAAGATACAAGTAGGAAAGGTGCAGAAAGAGTTGGAACAAACTCAGAACGACTTAGCAGTTATCCATAAAAGACAGGACGAAGACCAAGGAGAAATCACGAAAATGAGGACTGAAATCTCTCATATACAAGGTCACATTCAACGGGAAGTTACAGGCTTACGCGAAGAGTTAGAGCTTCGAGAAGGCTTAAAGACTGAAGCCAGTGATAAGACTCTTGCCGAAGTAAGAGAAAGTCTAGCAGGGGAAATTATCCACCTGAAGGAAAACCTTAAGGATAATAAAGAAAAGGTATTTTCTATGGCAGAAAGAAACCGAGATCGCCTAGAGAAAATAGAACGAGAGGTATTAGCTCGTTTGGAAAGGACTGAAAACAGGCACAGCCAATTAGAAACGAGAATGATAGCGCAGGAAGAATCCATGTTGCGGAATCCTAGGTCTAGCGAAGGAAGTATAGACGAAAATAGGAGGAATAAATGGGCAGAGATAGAAATACAGCCCACTCCAAAGAATGCAGCAATGCCAAGTGACAGCCCGTATGCCACACCTGGTATGCCAATGGCTATGTCAACACCGCAGGAAAATGCTGTACAGAACCAAATAGTCACAGTTATAAGGGCTAGTGATGAAAAACCAAAGAAATACTCTGGGAGTAATTCTAATATGACACCCAAGTACTGGCTTAAAGAAGTTTCCGAGTACTTGAATGATGCGAAAGTACCGCCAGAGCGCAGGTTGAGAGCGATTGAAAAACTAACCGATGGAGAGTGTGCTCTATGGTTTAGAAGTTTTAGGTACACGTTCGACACCGTTGAGGAATTTCGCCAAGCATTTTTAAGCAGGTATTGGAACGCGAGCGTACAACAAAACCTCAGACTGGACTTGTATTCCAGGCGTTACAGTACTAGTAACCCGACCAAGTACGGAGAGTTTTTTGTGAACCAATTATGCCGTTTTCGCGAGCTCGACGAAGGACTCAGAGAGTCAGACTTATGCATAGCAATAGCTAAGCAGCTGCCGTATGAAGTGCAGCGCCTGCTAATCTCAGCAAACGCCAAAACTGCAATCGATATGGAGGAGGTGCTGAGACAACTTGATTTAACCACAGTGCAGCACGCAAGACAAAGCCGACATGTGGAACAAGTTAATATGACGAACACGCCGATCGAGCCAACGAAGGTGGAGACGAAATGCAAGTCTACCAGCACCGAAACAGAAAAATCCGACTGGCAGCGCGAAGGACGCGAAAACCAAAATTGGAGGCCAGCGTATCGAGGAGGTTCGAACCGTGGTAATCGAGGAAGGAAAAACTGGAATCAGCGTGGTACCAGAGACCAGCAGCTGGATAACAGAAGAAATTACGGCCGAAATGGGAATAACCAAGGATGGAGATCCCAAGAGCAGAGTCGTGGGTTCGATGAAGAGGCGGAAGAACGCTATCATGCATCTTTAAGATACATGGAAGAGCGCGGAGATGATCCAAGACAATCGCGAGTTCACTGGGATGAAGCGATTCGAAATAGAAGGTCACCCGACATATATCAAAATGATGATGGTGCCAAAAGTCTGGAACTTCAACAGCATGAAGACAGGCAGAAGAACTCCACAAAGAATGGAGCAATTGAAAAAAAAAAACACCAATTTTAAATGACCAGAGAGAGATAGGTTCAGGATGGAATACAGTAAATGTTATTAACTGGATTGCCAAACCTGAGGAGCTTATCGAAGACCTCGATGAAAGAACGGTCAATGTAAGAAGGGAACTACCTATTATTATTGTAAACATTGCGGGAACAAAAGTAAGAAGTCTCATCGATACAGGATCAACAGTGAGTTTGATAACCCAGGCATTATATAATGAAATCCCGAGTAAAATCCACGTATTGAAAATACCCATTTCAAGCGTGAAAATAAAAGGTGTCATACCAGACAAAGTTATGATATGCAGATACCAAGTATTTTTAGATCTGCAGATAGGGAACTCTACATTCTCACAGAGCTTCCTACTTGTAAATAAGCTGCCATATAACCTTATTGTTGGGATGGATTTCATAAGAGAGTATAAAGTTATTATAGATCTCTCGCAAGACATCGTAATGTTTCGCGCAAGTGAGGGAAAGGAAGACTTAGAACTCTCATTAAGGCATAATGAAGCGAGACAAGAAGAATACGTATGGCATACATACGGAGATATGACTGGGGAGGCAGTGTCGACAATAGAAGATATTGAGGAAGAGTTGGCAACACTGGCCGCAGACATTGAAAAAGATCTCGAACCAAAATTTGAAGAATGCCTGGAAGAGAAGATTGAGGAAGCTAAATTTGGTCCAGAATATAAGAAAATGCTAAGGGAACTGCTATTCGAGTATAAAGGAGTCTTCGATTCGAGACCTGGCCGGATCAAGAATTTCCAGTATGCGTTTCAAGTCAGCGATTGGACGCCATTCAAACAGAAGCCGTATCCTGTAGCTGAGAAACATTATATAAAGGTCAAAGAAGCGATACAGGAAATGCTAGAAGCAGGCGTCATTGTAAAGACAGCCACACCTTATGTCAGCCCACTGGTAGTTGTACCGAAACAGGATGGAAGTGTGAGGATATGCCTGGACCTACGAAATTTGAATTCCAAGGTTATACCGGAATTTGATACAGTTCCACCCATTAAGGAGGTACTCAGAAGGTTCAAAGGAAAGACTATTCTCAAATCTTGATCTAACGGCAAGTTTTCACCATCTTGCTCTGGAAGAGAAAACAAGTCTGTTAACCGGATTTTTATTTGACCAGCACACGTACTCCTACGTCCGTCTTCCATTTGGGTTAAAAACAGCAGGTTCAGCGTTGATACGAGCGCTAGATAGGAACCTATCCGAAGAAGTAAAAGCTACAACCATATGCTACGTAGATGATATACTACTGACCTCTGAAACAGTTGAAGAACATGTCAGAGATCTACGCAAGTTGTTATATGACCTAAGTCAGGCTAACTTCAAGGTCAATATAAAGAAGTCTAACTTTGCTCAGAGAGAAGTTAAATTTCTAGGTCATGTAATCGATGCACAAGGAGTTAGGCCTAATCCGGGAAAACTGGAAGTCATAAAACGTTTCCCGAGACCAACGAAGGTGAAGAACGTCAGGCAATATCTGGGCGTTATTGGATTCTTTTCGAACCATTGTCCGAAGTACACAGAGACTGTAGCACCACTCCAAGACTTACTTAAGAAGGGAGGAAGATGGCGATGGACGGAGCAATGCGAGGAAGCCTTCGTAAAATCTAAACAGATGTTGTTAGATTATGTGAAATTGGGATATCCTGACTACACTCAGAAATTTATCATCCAGACTGACGCATCCTTCGTAGGCATTGGAGCTATGTTGTATCAGGAAAATAAGGACAGGCCAGAGGAGAGAACTTATATCGCATTCATCAGTAGAAGGTTGAGGCCTAATGAAAAGAATTATACGGTCACGGAGATCGAATTACTTGCGATACTGTATGCATTACAGTATTGGCACAAGCTGATTTATGGTTTTAGAATTATTTTGAGAACAGACCATAAAGCCCTAACGTTCCTGCTGAAAACTGACTTGTCGAGTCAAAGACTGACAAGGTGGTCCCTATACATACAACAATTTCAAGTGGAAATAGAATATTGCCCGGGGAAGGACAATATCATCCCTGATTTGCTAAGCAGATACCCTACAGCAGAGGAAGAAGAAACTCTAGCTATTGAAATAGAAGATAGAGATCAGAAGACCTTAGATGATCTGAGGAACATCACCGTTTTTCAACGTGAAGATCCCTGGATACGGTTGATGATAAATTACTTCGAGGGAAAGCTGGATAGAGGAACCCCGATGTATATGGAAGCTGAAGCACTTTCAACGGAATATCTATGGTTTAACCAGATGCTACATAAATGGAGCGACTCTGACCACACAAAACCGAGGATTGTTGTACCACCAGCATTGCAGAGAAGGCTAGTTTGGCTAGCACACCGAGCTTTTGGACATTCAGGTGTAGATAAGACTGTTGCCCTGCTTAAGGAGGCGTTTATTTGGCCTAAACTTAGAGAAACAGTCAGAAATACTATCAGGACATGTGATATGTGCCAACGAGTAAAGCCTAACTCTTACTTAATGAGGCAGAAACCTATACCACTCTTACCAGAGAAGCCATGTCAGCTCCTGGCGCTGGACAACTTTGGGCCCCTGCCTAGAGCTAGAAGAGGAAATAAACACATCCTAGTTGCACTAGACGTGTTTACCAAAATGGTAGTCCTGTGTCCAATTCAGAAAACCAGTACAAAACAAGTACTTAAGAGGCTGAAGGAAAGAATCATTCCTATATTAGGACAGCCAGAAAACATCTTATCGGATCACGGAAGCTGTTTTACCAGCGTAGAATTTCGCAGGGAATTGGAAAATCTGGGCATAAGACAGATTTTGTCCACGGTTAGGCACCCGGAGTCGAACTCAGCTGAGAGAGTTATGAGGGAGGTGCAAAAATACATGAAGATATACTGCTCTACTGAGAATTGGAAATGGATTGACGTACTTGAGATTATTGAATATTGTATCAACAATACTGTGCACGAAGCTACAGGAGAGGTGCCAGTGAGCCTACATCTCGACAGAAGACCCGAGAGGCCATGGAATAATGTCATCCAGACACCCGTCGATGCACAACTTGGACGTGAGTTGAGAATCCAGAGGACGTTCGAGTATCTCAAGAAACAAGCAGATAAACGACAGCGGAGAAACAGGAGGAAACGTTATCATAGACCGCTACTCGTGGGAGAATACGTCTTATTGAAAAAACCCGCCAGTTCAGATCCAGAGAGCAGGAAATATAAGAAATTCCAGCATGCTTATCTCGGACCCTACCTGATTATAAGGGATCTGCAGAATAACGCATATCGGATTAAAGATGAGGCAACAGGTAGAGAAGTTGTGGTAAATGCCGCTAATCTGAAGTTATATAGTCCACCAGAAGACTATGAAGCGAGAGAAGAGCAAGCTACACACATTCAAGTGAACGAGGAATCATTACGTATGCACGGAAAGGTTCTGGAGAAAAGCTTGCAGGCTCGAGAAGGGTCGAAGAAAAGAAAACAGCTCGCCAGCCCAGCGGACACGAGGGGAGAATGCAGCTGTCGACTGCAGGAGTTTTACGACCAGTTGAAGGGAGCCGCTGTGGAGTTAGAGGAGATGAATGAACAATTGAGACAGGAAAACGAAAGTCTACGAGACAGCAGACAAGAGTGGAGTGGGAAAACGTGAAAGCCCATTGCCGAGAGCAATGACCGCTTAAAGTATACACTGCAAGGAGTTGATACCAGCTGATAGGCCCGAAAAATTCACTTATGAAATGAATTTTTCGAACTTAGCAGGAGAAAGATGTGCCCAACTGGTCACGGCAGTCTGGTATCAAACTCAGCCTTATCAGAAAAGACCAGGCAAATGGTTATGCCTAAGGTCGAACCAGTGGTCTCTAAGGGGGAGCCATTATATGGAACCCACAGAGCAATGAGAGGTCTACTGACACATAATAGTCTAGCGTGATTTCACGATTATTTAGGTGCAAATCATAGCAATTGAAAGGAGAAATTATAAGCAAAATGCAAGGGAATGTACGTTTTCAGTGCATACGAAGTCGAGAGAAGGCTATTTTGAAGTCTGACAAATGACTTTAACAAGTAGGCGGGGTAGCCCTGGCGCCTACGGAACTATTTCCGTCTAGGGCGGTCAGACAGCTAAAAATTAATGACCCGGGAATCCACCGGTCGACAACGAGCAAAGCTTTGGCGGGACCAAGCCCACAAGAAATTAATTAATTACAGATAAATGGAGCATTGTAATGCAATGGAACATACACACAGATGAATGTATTCACGGAGGAGTAATTTAGGAGTGGTTTTTCACCTAAAATTACGCCTATTTCTCAAAATGACCGCATTACAACCTAACTCACGCTCGAGAGCATGAATACTTTAACCAACCAGCGGGAAATCCCCACCGTGGCATCCCACGCGCTGAACTAAGGCAATTAATTGTAATTAATTGGCCGAAGCGATCGCCGGCACGCGAGTGTTTTTAAAACCTCCACGCCTAGATAAACAAGATGCAGTTGTTATTTCGGCTGAAGACGGAGTATTTCAAGAAGGGAGTCGCTCTCACGTGTCCCGTGAACTATTTTGTGCAAGAAACCAATATAAGGGAAGAGCACCCTACGCCAAGGGTCAGTTGTTGGTCAGTTACAGGTCAGTTACGGTTCAGTTGGAAAGCAGTTGAAGATGTCAGACGGTCGCTCGAGTTGGAAGTTAGTCCTTTGTCTACAAGCTTTCTGCAGTAAGCACGCCAATTATTAAAATATCAGCGTACCGCCGTTGAAGACAATGGAGGCAAATTGTAAGCTTCATCAGTAATAATGAAGTGCATAAAAAGTAACAAAGTGCAGATATTTCTGTATTATCTGACACAGATATAAATTCGCTACTGCGAATAGGAACTGATAATGTTTGGAACAGTTCGTATACCGGAAGGTATTGTCAATTATATGACATCAGCATCAGGAGCACTCCAGTGATGGGAGAGTGGAAGCTATTGCCACCTATCCAGGACAGTGAGGTGAACGGGAGTGCAGGGAACTAGGATCGAACATCTATAAAACGCTACTAGATTTCACGGAGACCAGCGGTTATCATAAGTCATCGCATCTCTGAGGTCAAGCGTAGGTGAAATCCAGATTAAGGATCAACATGTGAAATGATAGATGAAGTGTATAAATTGTGAAATAATAATTTAAAGTGTTAATGTGTTTAATGATTAATATTCAGGGTTTATCAGTGGTAAAGGCCACTTGTGGTAATATGTGTATCATGTGTAAAAAGTGTGAATCTCAGTGTTGTGTATTGGATATCATGATGGATTAAGTCAAATCGTCATGGTAGAGCTCAGGCGGAGATACTGGTACTTTCCACCCAGAAGGAAACGTGAGTAAACATGCAAATAATAGCATTATAATGGCATAGTTCACCATGTAACGATTAATCACTTTGAAATTAAAGAAGTAATAGTCACTTACTGAACGAGTTTTCACCACTCGTCTTGAATAAAGTATGACTTGGAAGGTGATTTGCTTAGGATCATGTAGGTCAAAAAAAATAGTGATGGATCTAAACGTTAAAATAATAATAATAATAATAATAACTGGGGTCGGCAACCTTAAAGTAAAGGCAAAGTTGGCCTAAGTAATGTTCAAATAGTGTCATGTCTAATTTAAGATACTGTCATTTGGTAAACAGTAAAGAATGTAGTGTGGAATATCGCGAATACGAGAGCTTTTCTCAGTGTCAGTGAAATTTTGAATGAATATGTGAAATTAAAGTAAGCCAGTATATTTATACATTTGTGTTAGGAGCTATGTAAAGCTTTGGCTTAAATAGTATAACAGGAAGAACGCAGGTACCTTGATAATGGAGTCATATATGTGAAATATTGTTTAGCCGCATATAGCGTGCAGATTAACGTAGAATCCAGTGATTTACGTAAGATAAGCACGGGAAAGACTAGTATAGCTTGCGCGTGAGGTGAAAATTGGCTTAATCTTCGAGAAGTATCGCCCTTGTGCATACTGTATTTGTTACGCAGAGATTTGGATAGATTCTGTCTATTGCCAACGCTTGCATTGAATTATAGCCACTATGGACGCCCAGCGAGGCGCGGTGTGCATTTTTACTTATGGTCTGCCCGAGAGGTAGAATCATATTCGTCGACGAGGAACGTGGTTCCCAAATATATGTAAATGACAGCTGCTGATGATAACCATGGGGTTTCATTATGATGCGCGTCTTAAAAGCCACAAAGTAATCACCTTAGAACGGCAATGCTATCATTAGAATTCCATCCCTGCCATGAATGTTTAACAGGAGCCATTTGAGCCCAAATACACTGTAAAGTTAGGTGTTAATTAATTAAATGACTCAATTACCTAGGACTATGCCTAGCGGATCTTTATTGTTATATAATAGAAATCAGATGGCCTTGACGGTAGAGAGAGACAGGAAATGTAGACCATTTCCGTGGCAGCCATCTTGGAGAGCTGTCTGGAACTAATTTTATGACCTGCTGAGGGGAGGGAGGTCGCTCGACCGATCCCTTGTCAATTACAGTCACAATAGGACACTGAGAGATCTCGGTATTCAATAATGCAATTAAAATATGAGTATTTTAGTGATGCAAATGGAATTAATTGGTGTATGGCAACTCACATATGTGGTTGAACCATAGAAATCAGATGATATTTGGCGAAGTTATCCTCTGAGGGGGAAAGCTGAACCAAAATAATGTAGGCATCTTCTTTAAAGTGCATTTTGCCAGTTTATGCTAATTTAGGAAAAACGGGTATGTGTTTTTCCCAGAACATGACACAGTTGTATCTATAATAAGTCCGACAAGACCCAGATAATCGTTATATGGTGAAACTATAAATATTCTGTCCATGTTTATGTTTATTTTATGATTAAGAAGCATGACTCATTTTCCTAGAGCGTTCATAGGGATGGAAAGAAGGAAGATGATTCGCACGACACAACAAAATATTTGCTAATAAATGTAGGAAACATTGAAGTAATGCTAATTAAAGTAAATGTCGTAGGAGACGGAAAAATGTCTTAGAAATTCATGTTTATGTGACATGTGGTTTTTGTGTTAAGATGTTTCCATTAAATAATATTGTGTCACATGACGAACACTATGAAAACCTTGTAATCTGAACTATATTATTGACAGGATATTAGAAGTAGGTTTGAGTGCATTGTAGCGCTATTTTTAAGGAGAAAGCTCACAGAATAACCCTATTTATTTGTGGGAATTAATTGTAATTTGTCCTTTGTTTTGTATTTGTTGTACAGCCATGATTTTAGACCAGTAAATATTTATTCATAGGAATGTTGTGTATTTCCTGTAGAGTAGTTACCTGGTAGACTCAAATCCTGAGCATGTGGTCGTATTGTGGGCAGGAACGTCCCATACCTCGAAAGACCGTGAGCTAGTTGGGATACGAACACATGGTCCACATGGTGACAATCGGGTACAATATTCAATTTATTTATTTTTTCCCGAGTACTCCAGGTCTCTCATGGGGCCGATAACATCGATGTTAGGCCCCTTAAAACAACAATTATCATCATCAACTCCAGGTCTCGCTTCCATGCAGCACTACAGGCTGAATTAGTGACTTGTGCAGTTGGAGTTTGAACTTTCTCGATAGGCTGTGGGACTTGAGAAGATGACTGAGACTGTAGTAGGAGCGGTTTCCGGCTAAGATCCTCGCTTTAATCTCTACCTCATATGATGCATCCTCTACAAAAATAATGCCTTACTTACTTAATTCCTGCCGCTCCTTCCGGAGCATAGGGCCTTGGCAAAATTTCTCCACGCAGTATGGTTCCTGGCCATTCTCTTCACTTGACTCCAGTTCTTGTCCACCTCTGCAATTTCATTTTCGATCGTCCTCTTCCAGTTCTTCTTAGGTCGACCTCGCTTCCTGGCGCCTTGAGGATTCCAGTCTAGCGCCGCCCTCTCAATAGCTCCGTCCGGCTTCCTTAGTGTGTGACCAATCCAGCGCCATTTCCTCTCCTTGATCTGGATGCTAATCGGTTGTTGATTGGTGATGGTCCAAAGATCTTAATTTGAGATTATGTCCGGCCACCTCACATTCATGATGCGACGCAGGCATCTGTTAATGAACACCTGTAGCTGGTTGTTGATCGGTTTTGTGACTTTCCATGTTTCACAGCCGTAGAGAAGAATCGACTTTACGTTGCTATTGAAAAGGTGGAGCTTGGTCTTCCTGGAAATGTTTCTATTCCTCCAGATGGGATAGAGCTGGACAAAGGCACCATTTGCCTTCCTGATACGGCTTCGAACATCTTCCTCTGCTCCCCCATCATTTGTGACTATACTTCCAAGGTAGAGGAAGGACTCAACTCGCTCAATGTCCTTTCCGTTGACTGTCAAACTAGTCGTGATGTCAGAATTTATCCTCATCTCTTTGGTCTTGTTGGTGTTGATCATCAGTCCTGCACGTTCTGCTTCTCTCTGCAACCTCCCCAGCTTATCTTCTATGTCTCGGTACCGTTGTGCCATAAGACAAATGTCGCCTGCGAAATCCAGATCTTCAAGCCTGTCATTTATACCCCATTGAATACCCCTCTTCCGTCCTCCCATTACCTTCTTCATCACACTATCCAGGACCAACAGGAACAGAGTGGGGGAAAGGACACACCCCTGTCTCACTCCGGAACTGATCTTTATCTTTTCTGTTAATTTGCCTTCGTGAAAAACCTGGCACTCATACCCTTCGTACATCTCTTCCATGATTCTGATGATCTTTGTTGGGATTTTATATTCCTCGAGGGTCTTCCACATGATTCTTTGATTTACGGAGTCGAAGGCTTTCTCGAAGTCAACAAATGTGAGGTAAAGGGTATTCCGCCACTCCACACTCTGCTCCAGGATGATTCGGAGGGTGTTGATGAGATCCACACAGCTGCGATGTTGTCGAAATCCAGCCTGTTCCTTCCAAAGCCTTTTTTCTACGCAGTCTTTTATACGATTCAGGATGACTCGCCAGCACTTTGCTTGGAATGGACAGCAAGGTGATACCCCTCCAGTTGTTACAGTTTGTGGTGTCCCCTTTCTTCGGCAACTTGACTATCAACCCCTTCTTCCAGTCGGTTGGTATTTTCTCCTCCTTCCAGATCTTCTCCAACAGTGGGTGCAGCAGATCGATCGTAATATCCAGGTCTGCTTTCAGTACTTCCGCTGGGATATTATCCAGACCTGGTGCCTTCCCGCATTTCATCTGCTTCAACGCTGTCCGTATTTCGCCCCGAGTTGGGGAGTCGAGGCTGATGCTGGGGTCACTTTCTGCTTCCTCTTCATCTTCTCCTCGCTGCTTACTTTCTGGTCCTCTATCTCTATTAAGAACCTCCGCAAAGTGTTCTCTCCATCTTGTCAGCTGCTGTTCACACGTCGTGAGGATCTCGCCCGTCTTGCTCTTCACAGGCCTAGTTTTATTAAAACCTTTCTTCGAAAGCATCTTTGTGATGCCATAGAGCTCCTTAACGTCCCCCCTTCTTGCCGCTTCTGCTTTCTCCGCCTGCTCATCAATCCACCTCCTATGATCCTTCCGTACACTCCTCTTTACCTCCCTGTTTGCTGTTGAATACGTTGCTTGTGTGAGAGCCTTCTACTGCCTAGTCTTGCAGATGTTGAGCTTGGCCTTAATCTCCTTCCTATAATTTATCTTGTCCCAGATCTGATCGGATATCCATTCTTTCCGCAGGTAGTTCTTGTACCCGAGCTGCATCTCACTGGTTTCCACGAAGATATTCTTTACCTCGCTCCACACAGTCTCCACGTCCTTCTCTGTCTCGGAGTCCAACACCTGGAATTTATTTCTGAGCTCCAGTTTAAATTGGTCCAATCTCTGCTGGTTCTTAAGCTTGCCCACATCAAACTTGTTGTTCCGAGTGTTAAACTTTCGGCGGACTGCGACGATCTTCATGCGGAAGTTGGCAACCACAAGATGATGGTCACTACCAACGTCTGCTCCTCTCTTGTTCCTAACATCTTCCAAGCTTCTTCTGAACCTCCTGCTCACTTCGATGTGATCAATTTGATTTTCTGTGAACAAAAATAATGCCTAGGTACTTAAAATCATGAACTCTCCGTTAGGATTTTGTCCCAACTATCAATGGCTCCCATGGTTCCCTTCAATTTCGGCTCATCACCAGGTAATCTGTTTTCGACTCATTTACCTGCAGACCTATCTGCAGCCTCCATGACTTTTGATCTGGATAAGAAGGCCACGTCATCGGTGTATGCAAGATGTGTGATCTTCTCGCTTTCTACTTGGATTCCTTCGAAGTTTTCATGGAAGGTTTCCCTCATCACCTTTTCAAGTGCCAGGTTGAACAATATCGGTGACATTCCATCCCCTTGTCTCAGTCCTGTAATTACGTCAAAGCTCTCTGTTCCTGGTTTCCGAGTTTCACCTTGTAACTGTACATATTTGGGGTCGTGGTTGATTATAGGCTACTCAATGAGGGATACTTAAAAAAACACATCTTTCTCCATTTATTCTTTTCATTTAACAATGAGCATCAATCTCTAACACTTCACTTCTCAGGATCTTATCACACAAAACCAAATCATTCTTGCTAATAAGAATCAGACCAAGTCAACAGATACTTCTCTTTTCCACAAAAACCTTATCTAAGTCCAAGACCGAACACAATAATCATCTAACTTCTTCCCTCATACATTTCTACGATCTCCATAGATACTCTCAAAGATACTCACTACTAATCAGACCTCTAACAAAAAATTTACAGCCTGGAATCTAAAATAATAATCAATGATATATATAAAAAAAACAGCATAAAAAAAAGAAACTTAGAAAATACGCTTTACTGGCAAGGCCCCCAATCACCCCACTGCCAGAAACTAGATATCTCTAACTTCGGGGTAACGGACAGCACGCCCAGCAAGCACCATTTTCTTAACCTAACAAACCCAAAGAAAAGGAACAGTGACAATATGCCCCCCCTATATATGTAATTCTCGCGTGTGAAACACGTGAGAATCACATATATATAAAAAAACAAGAATAAATTACGAAACATATCACACATACACAGAATTAACAAAAATCATCCCTAAATTATGTTCACATTATTCGGATGTTACTATTAAGTCTCTTAGATCATTCAACAAAACATTGATATTGCAAAGATGGAATGTCACTGTTTTCTCTGAGCCTGTTTAAGTACATGCCATAATATCTCTTCTCTGGACTATGATACCAATCACTTGCTTCTGAATTTGGCTTAGTTTCAGATATCCACTCTTTTAACATTATCGAGTACAAAATGCCGTAACTCACTGTTCTCAAATCTCTCAATATGTTGAAACACGTCATCACCAGTAACCTCGAATATTTTCGTATTTGCCAACACTTATACCGGAACAAATACCTCCAGCAAACATAACGCTATCATCCTCAGTTGACTCTAAAGAAATATAATGTTCTACATTGGACCTCTCATATCCATCTTCATTCTCAGCAATACCATATTCTTCCTCATTCTTCCACTTTTCGTTCTTCCTATTCATCTGTTTCTCCTTCTCTATTCTTCTTTCTTCCTCTGCCTTCCATCTTGTCTCTTTCTTCATCTGCCATATCATTCCATACCTTGTACTCCTCATCTTCCATCTCCACCATTCCTGTCTCCTTCCCTTCCTCATTTTCTTCTGCTTCTGATCCTTCAATCTCTTTATCTTCCTTTACCTGACATCTCATCTTCTTCCTACTCCTTCTCTTTGCTTTCCAGCTCATCCTTTTATCTAATCTCCAGGTCCTCTTTGTCTTCATTCTCAACCACTTCTCTCTTCTTCCTTTCTACATTTTCCTCCTCTTATTTTTTGTCTGTCTCAATTTGCTCAACAGCTCTCCTCCCACCGTTTCTACTTCACCTTATCTTCTTCTAGTATGTTATCTTCTTCATGATTCACTCCTGCACTTTCACCCTCATCTTTAGCCTCTTTTTCTTGACTGCTACTGTCCTCCTCATAACCAACCCCATCGGCTTCTGCCTCCTCTCCTTCAGTTTCTTCCATATCACCTGCTTTCTCACGCCCTCCTGTTTCACCTTCTCCCTTATCCATTTCTCCTTTCTCTTCTGCCTTTTCCTTTCTTTCACCTGCCTCCTCTCCTTCAGTTTCTTCCATATCACCTGCTTTCTCACGCCCCCCACATCTCTGATAATTTTCTTGCTTTCCTTCAAGTAAATCACCTATTGGGTCAAATTTCTCATCTAACTCTACTTTCATGGATTCCACCTGCTTACTCACAGACACCTCTAATGAACTAACAAACTCCTCCAATGAACTCTTATAACTTGTTTTTATAGCATCCTTTATCTCTGTGACCTTGCTAATCAGCATTAGTAACACATCCCGATTTATAGCCTCCGCCATTTCTTTTTCTATTTGCACTGTACTCACTTTATTAAAGTTTGCTTTTCTTTCATCTTTTCCTTATTCGTGTCCGTATCCCTCTTTCGATCCTCACGTTGTAGCGTCATAATTGTAACTACATATTCGGGGTCATGGTTGATTATACTCAATGAGGGATACTTAAAAAAAAAGAACTTTCTCCATTTATTCTTTTCATTTAACAATGAGCATCAATCTCTAACACTTCACTTCTCGGGATCTTATCACACAAAACCAAATCATTCTTGCTAATAAGAATCAGACCAAGTCAACAGATACTTCTCTTTTCCACAAAAACCTTATCTAAGTCCAAGACCATACACAATAATCTTCTAATTTCTTTCCTCATACATTTCTACAAT
The DNA here is from genome assembly GCA_946902985.2 of Meconema thalassinum. Lineage (NCBI taxonomy): Eukaryota > Metazoa > Arthropoda > Insecta > Orthoptera > Tettigoniidae > Meconema > Meconema thalassinum. Next base: position 305,589,950 of record OX336393.1, read on the forward strand.
CTCCATAGATACTCTCAAAGATACTCACTACTAATCAGACCTCTAACAAAATTTTTACAGCCTGGAATCTAAAATAATAATCAATGATATAAAAAAAACAGCATCAAAAAAAAGGAACTTAGAAAATACTCCCAGCAAGCACCATTTTCTTAACCTAACAAACCCAAGGAAAATGAACAGTGACAAACCTAGCCTCTTGTGTCATTGAGGCAGGTTCCAACTAGGTTAACGGGTTTCTTAGGTAAAATGCGTTAACATTGACCATTATGGCAATGGTATTCCGAACTCGGTTAGACATTTTATTAGGCTTACACATCATCAATTTATCTTTTTTTATTTTGTATATAGTTTTTAACATGTAGCTGGGAATATGACGGTGCAGTGGCGTGGTCACTTGTCTTTCACCCAAATGACTTCCGTTCAAATCCTGGGGACTGTCGAGTACAATTTTTCACATGAAAAGTGACGTGTCAAAATAACTGATTACATGCTGTACATAATGTTGTTGCTAATTCATTTTAGGGTCTAAGGTCAACTTGATAATCAGACCACCAGACATTTTGTTATAAGAGAATTACAAATTCGTATTTCTACTGAGCATGTCTAATAAATGTTTAGTATTGACCTGGTGGAAAATATATACCTCCAAATGTCTGTTAGGTAGTCAGCCCGAAGGCTGGTTGGATCCTCAAAAGGTACCACCGTTACGTTATGTGAGAAGATACGCACAAAAACCCAAGGCAGCACTATTTTGAGGCGTTCTAGGCAAGAAGAGGAGTGAGGTAGTTTGCCATTGCTTTCCTCACTGAGTCAGAACAGTAGTCCTAACCCTATGAGTCGAACCTTTCACAGCATTCACAGGCACTGACTGTGCCCCGAATCCCATTAGTAAGCACCACCCATACCTCAGTAGCTTCCATATAATCACAGCCATGAGTGAGACTGAGACATCGGTGAAAAGCCACCTTTTACTCTAGCCTGTGCCAACTGACAAATGCAAAAATACTGTATTCCAAATAGGAAATCAATAATACATATTTCCCTATGTTTAAAAAGAAAAAAATGTTTATTCCATTTAAAGACTTAAATTTACATCTCTCCTATTCCACATAGTCACTTTTTTTGTTTTTCACTACATCACATAATATGTGAAAGTGCTTACCTGCACGATGCAACTATGTTTGGGGAACATGTGAAAGTCACTGGGGCCAAGGTCTGGGGGATACGTAGCAAGCAAGAAAATGTCTCATTTGAATTTCCCGAGTTCAGTCAGCTGAGTGAGGTCGAGCATTGTCATCTAGCAGGAGGACTTGGTCAGACCAGGGTGTTTCTTTTGATGGCAGCATGATGATCCCTCAAGACATCACAATATCTCTCTATATTCATTGTGGTGTTGTAGGGCAGGTAATGCATGGAAAAGATGCCCTTTCATTTCCAAAAATCCTCTGTCTTAACTTTCCCTGCAGAATGTGTATCCTTTGCCTCTTTGCCTTTGCTCTTGTTGTTTTGTCTCAGGAGTTGGATGAACAAATCATTTGAAAAACAGTTCTCCCACTATCTGGTGCATTTTCAGAAAATTTCTGACCTAATCTATCCTTTGCTGCCCGTGGATATCACCCGGCAAACATGACACTCATCTTGGAGATTGGTTTGTCAGAATCTTTGTGATGGACAAGCATCCCATGATGATGTCAATGGTAACACGTCTATCTTTTTCTACAATATTGTAAACTACAACAATGGCATCATTTCGAGTCACTGGTGGGTCTTCCGCTGGTCCGTTTGTCTTGATTATCTTTGCACCCTTCCATGAGTTGTTCGCATAATTAGGTTATGGAAAAAACTGTCTGCTCTGCAGACAGTCTGACACTTTTAGGAGATCAACTTTGGCATTTTGTCTTTTTTACTGAACACATCAGTGACCAAGCTCTGGTTCTAGAATTAGTGTTGCAGGATGTTATAGCGCAGTATTCTGGGAATGCATTAGAATGCTGACCGGAGGCCAGGAATATTTTGAGGTGCAAGGAAAGGTGGGCAACTATTCTGCAGAAGTTTGGCTGGGAGCTGTGTGTTCAATCACCGCACAGTCCTCCCCAGTGATTTCCATCTCAAGAAATTTCTGTTCTGTTCTCTGGTCAGCATTTCCACACTGACGAAGAGCTGAAGACTAATATCGGTAGTAGTCGTTATTGTTGTTTTAAGGGGCAGAACTACGAGGTCATCTGCCCCTAGACTAATATCACACGCTGGTTCCATTCACAGGCAGCAGATTTCTATGGCACAGGACTACAAAAGTTGATACCATGCTATGAGTGTCTCAATTCATTTGGTGCCTATGTTGAAAAATAGCTGATACATTGCTGTACCTGTTGCCAATAAAGTTTTGCATTTAACTACAGTATGTTCTTTTTTTTAAAATAGGGAAGCTTACTTTCTTGATGTGCCTTGTACATCAATAGTAGTCGTTGAAGAGGGTTGACATTTTCAGTACCGTACTATATATCTGTTATCCCAAAGAGCACAATGAATGATGGTTCAGTTCATGAACAGCTCCATTTTCACAGCACCCGTTCGATGATCATAACCGGGGCAAGCTAAGAATCCACTTCACAGAATGGCCAATATTTTCCCCATTTCATGATTAGTGTAACATATGGTTATGTAAGTATGGTTATGCAGTATGCTGTATGTTATTTCAGATTTGGTGAGCATCGTGGTTCGTTCTGTACTTTGGCATCATTCAACGGCAAAGAAAATGAAAGCAGCGATACGGTGGAGAAGACTGAAGCCATTAGCGTGGAGTCAAAATCACAGGTACATATCAATATCTTCTTAATCTTTGAAAATAATTCCATTTAGATGGCAGGTTTAAAACATGCCTCTGCACAATTATGGCTAGCTGTGAACTAGATCTCTTTTTTTGGCCACAATTATTTTCTGTTATTAATTTTTTGGATTTCCAACCACAACCTCATCACTCAGATGTTTAGAAAATTTTGGAAAATATTCAAGCCAATAACTGAATTATTTTATTTTATTTGGAATGGGCATTTTTGGAAACTACATTTTTACCTATGTTAATACCAAAGATCAACATAGATATGCAAGCTGATTAGTGATCATTTGAGTGTCCATGAGGGAGTAATGAGCATGGCACTGAGCTCGCAGGTTTGCTATTGGTTAGTGTTAAGTGGATGGACAATATTTTATTTGAAAGTGAGCATTCAGATTAAATTTAAATTTTGATAAATATAATACTTATAGTGAAGCCTCCGTGGCTTAGGCGGCAGCACGCCGGCCTCTCACCGCTGGGTCCGTGGTTCAAATCCCGGTCACTCCATGTGAGATCTGTGCTGGACAAAACGGAGGCAGACAGGTTTTTCTCCGGGTACTCCGGTTTTCCCTGTCAACATTTCATTCCAGCAACACTCTCCACTATCATTTCACTTCATCTGTCGTTCATTTAATCATTGTCCCAGAGGAGTGTGTCAGGCCTCGGCAGCCGGCACAGTTCATATCCTCGTCGCTAGATGGGGGCTTCATTCATTCCATTCCTGACCCAGTCGGAGACTGGAAGCAGGCTGTGGATTTTCATTTTCATAATACTTATAGTACATTAAATTAAAGTTAAAAGTATGGAGTCATGCAACTTCAGATGTTTAAAATACCAAGTTGAGAATAAAATTACCACAATATAACAATTTGACAATATGAGTCTGTTTGGCCCACAATTGTTCTCCAGCTGTGAGTAAATGTGATGGAGATTAAATGCAAGGTTATTATTAGAGGCACAATTTTATGGTGAACTAGACAGCCCCTAAGTGAAAAAACAACGTCTTATCATTTCAGTGACAGGATTGTCTATTGTGACACTTCTCTCTTCTAAATGGAGTAAATAATGACGAGCAACCTTTGAAACATTGAAGCACTTGTGTATTTTGACATTTTGTATCATTATAGTCGTAGACTAAATGTGTATGCACGATTATAGTCTCGATTCGTGTTACGTCCCAAGCAAAACGTGTGTGGTCATAAATAATGCATGATTTTGGAATTCAAAACTATTAATAAAGGAGCATAATACCAAATGTTGCATTCTTGTCTTGCCAGAAACTTGTGCCTCTATCTATTTAACATTTTGTAGTGTTTGTCTAAGCAGTATACAGTTTTTAAATTTGTACCTGAGAGCTAGACTAACATTTGTCCACTATAAGGAAAATACTAAGGACTTTTTTCTTATGTTACACAGTACACAGTTGAGGAAATTTGCCCTTTTGCAGGTTGTTCTGATGTTGAATGTACGTTGGTGTGGCTCTCGGGTACTGAAATATATTAGGCTACTGGGTATAATGTCATGCCTGTCTAAAATATGTGCAGGTTTTTAAAATTGCAAAATGGTTTTTAATGAGTAGAAAATTGTATTAAAGCAAGGCAATTCTATTCATGAACACATGCATTGAATATTGTTTTCAAATCTTTTGTTGTTGTTTCTTCAAAAATGGCAATGACAGGTGTGACATGTTTAGTGTACTGTAAGAGTGGTAGGCAATACAGTAGTTACAGAACACTGAATTTTTGAAAATAGCTGTAAATCATAACTTAAGCATTCGTAATATAAATTGATATAGCATTAGTAATTAAAATAACTTTTATAACAAAACTTGCATGCTTGTATATTTGCTTATTCCTGTGAAACTCAATCACGTTTGTAATTTTGGCTCAGTCATACCACCTAGAATAGTGTGGAAGTAAATGACATATTTAACATCAAAAGGAGCATGAGGAACACACAATAATATGACTGAAGAAGAACATTTGAAATGAAGAGCAACAAATGCAAACTTTAGGTAAAAATGAGAGCGAGAGACTGCAAGAAGCCAAGACGATGTTGAAATAAAAAGAAAAGCTTCTCTTGGGTAAGATGCTGAAGCAAATATGTCCAATAAAATGTTGTTCGATTCTATTGCAAGGATGATATTAGTCACCTGGCTCTCGGGAAACTGAATGTTATGTTCCAACCTGAGCATGTCTTGCCCAAGCACTGCACTGTATGTATTAGTAAGAGTTGCGAACTGAGAAATTCCAATGCTAGGTAGTTTTGTACTGCTACATTTACCAGCCTGTAGAACAGAACTACTACGTACCGGGCAGGCCAAGATAAACTGAATCTAACCAAGTAATGTACATATGAACTGCAAGGTATCATAGTAGAAGATATTTGTTGTAGCAATAACATTAATTCATTTTCCATGTACAGAGCTGTGAACAAAGCACATTAACATTAATATTGACCTAACTCGGATCGCGAACTGAGCACGAGAGAGGGAAAGGCGTGGGGAGAGAGCAGGCAACAATTGAGGTAAAGCTAATCCCTAATATAGACACAAGAAACAGGGAATGAAGGAGACCAGGAATATCACTCACAGGGCATATCAGTTCAAAGGTTACAAGAGAAATTCCTTGCCGAATTCAACAGGATACCACTCGTCGAGTTATCTATACATGAAGTAATAAAGAAGTTTGAGGCAACATGCCACGGGGTTGAATAAGCATGAATACCAGCACTTTAAAAGGACTGAGGCAAAGAAGGAAGATATTCGCCAGTGGATGATGCAGAGCCCTTAGTCCACGACACATTGAACTCTTCCAGCTCTTTGCACATCAATTAATACTACACGGACAAGGTTTTGCCTTTTTCTGAAAGGACTGTGCACAGCACATGCCTCCTAGGAAGCAGTACATTCTGTTTTCTCACCTGACAGAACAGTCTCAAAAGATCTCTGTGGTTCCCTGGTGTATCTATTTCTGATTTTTATTTGTGGGGCTACCTTAAGGGCAAGGTGTACCACTACAATCCTTGAACATTTATTGACACACTGAAAGAGAACCAATGTAATGCCATCGCCGACATCCAACGGAATGAGTTACAGCGAGTCGCACTGAATGCAATCCATCGGGCCACACTGTGCCTGGACTGTGGTGGTCAGCATTTCCAGCACCACGTGTGGAGACAAGAGAAACGGATGTTAGTAGGCTCTTTTCTGTGATCTAATTGTATAATAATATTAGATAAAATAACCTTGCAGTTCATATGTTCATTACTTGGTTGGGTACGGTTTATATTGACCCACTCTGTAGGTTACAATGCAACAGAGCTAAACCAAATGTCAGGTCAAGTCCTAAGGAAAATATTCCTGCGCGTATCTCCTCTCTCTGTTCCTTCTTCTTTTCCGACATGGAACTCGAGATTGTCATCTCTCAACCTACTACAGTATTATATATACATTCAAAATCATTAGTTTGCCCCTGAAGTTTGAACACTTTATCTACTTAAGGAACTTTGTGCAATCGCAACAGTGTTGCCAACCTTTGAGCCTGATTCGCCATAAAATCGAATTACTCGGGTGTTCTTTTGCCGCTCAAACAAAGTTTGTACAAAACTAAATGTAATATACTGTAATATCAAATTAGTAACTGAATTACTCTGCCTATCGTTCAAAATACCACTAAAAACTATATTCACACTCACAATTCTTCACATTAAGAGCAAAGTTGGTAAAGCTCCCAATTAACGAGAAAATTATTTGTACAAAGGAAATTCTGAAAAGTAATCTAGCCAGCTTATGGAAACATAGCAACATGTGCTGGAAAATCTTGTACACCAAAAACAAGCAGAAAAAGTGGGAACTATTTCCTGGCACGTTGGCCTACCAGAACATCAAGGGGACCGCTTAGGTCTTGAGGTGACTAGAGGTATAGTGAAACATGCTTACCTGGCTTGGCTGTTAATACATTGATGATGGGTTATGTGAATTTACGTAATCATCTAGCATCACTTTGCTCAGTTTTATTCCAATTTGGTGGCTGCTCAACAATGTAGGTCGTACATTGGGTTCTAACATCGCATAACACAGCATGAGTAGTCAGTGTTAGCAGGGCACATGTAGAAGCTTGCAGGGCGATGAAGTATTGCTCGAACTGCATGTTGATAATTTTTCTGATATTATGATTGATTGTGAAGACGAAAGAAAGCCGTTGTTATTTTCAGAACAGCAATATAGTGGACCATCATATCGAGAGGTATAAATGAGCTGGCCATTTGTGCCCGTTCGTATGTGTGTGTGAGAATTTTAAAGTGCGTCTACCTATCGTATGACATTTCCATGCCCCGGCACATCAGCCCAGCACCTCGCCAGTTGCTATTCTTGGAGCTCACTCTTTGCTTTGTTGTCTGCACTGTCTGTACACTGATAGCTTGAGTTGAACGCTGTGACTGGGCTCAATATACAGAAACGCTGTGCGAGGAGACATTGCGCACTTCATTTGCACTGGTCTCAAATGTATCGCGACTTGCTGTGCATGGATACACCACTGCACACATAAATTGTGCCAGCCAAAAAGGAACGGCCTATTTATACGTATGGAATTTCATATCAAATGGTGAGTTCTAGCGATTTAGAAAATTGCATTGCTTTGAGTGAAAAATTGATGTGACAAATTAATCAATTTCTAAGGCCTTGCCTTGTCGATTAACCATTGGTTTCTGTCTTTGCCTCCTCATTTAATTTCATAATAGAAACCATAATGAAGATTCTATGCCAAGTTTTGAAGGAAATATTCCTGTCGTGGTTACGAATGGGATTGATAGGTGGATAAGCAAAGATTATAATAGATGACTGAAACACTTCATAGATTATACTGGGCTCACTTATTGGGCCAATATTTCCGAACCCTTAGAGCAATAGGTGTGGAAGGCTTTGATTTCAGACTTAAAATGCTGGAGAGCTGCAGTGACATGGGATAGTAGCATGCTTGATATGTAAGTACTACAGGATGCATTTGTAACACCATAATTACTACTGCAGAAAGTCAAGGTTACAAGAAACAATATCTTTATTTTTTACCTGTATCTTAATAAATGACTTCAAGTATATCAATACGTGGAAATAACATAAAACTCCTCAAAGGATGATTTTTAGTTTGTGGGGCCATTAGGGTAAACAGATTAATTCCAAAACCTCTGGAAAGGCTGACAATTTACATAGGAATATGTAATTCAGTGAAGTGGACAAGCTAAAGATGGAAGTGTGTTTTTCCGAAAGGGAAAGATATGGTAAGACGAAAAGATTCACAATGGCACATCGGAGGAAATGATTTTTATAGATTTGGAAAGAAAGTAATAAAACCAAAGTCTGAGATTGAATAATAGTTCATGAAGGGAGCCTACAGGGCACATCAGTCAGTATCTTAGCCCACTACACATTTCTCAGAGAAAAAAAAGTGAAGTGGAGCAAGGAATCCGATCAGCTCTGGTTTCTTCTGTGCATTCTGGTTGTAGCAACACCAGAATTCAGGATTGTAGTTGATATACAAGGTAAAAACTAGCAGAATATTGGGTAGTTCAGAATTCAGGATCGAAGTTGATATACAAGGTAGAAAGTACCAGAATATTGGGTAGTAAGGAAGAAGAGTCTTATGGATGAAGAAGTTCCAAAATCAACGTCTCATTCTCCATCAGTTGGATGTAAGTGTTGGATTCGGGAAAAAGTACCCTAAGAAATTTTGCAAAGTGTGCACTGCTCGCAAGAAGCTCAACCTGCAATGTTGCTCTCAATGTGTGTGCACAGAACGAGTCGTCGGAAACAAATGAAGGGGTGTTAAACTTTTGCTCAAATCAACTGTTTAGCCATGCAGAACACTTGATGGTTTCTATCCAAGTGTAAAGTATAATTGATAGTTCTTTTGACGACATTGGAGAAAATGAAGTGTCCAGGGCTCTCTCGCTTGGCACTTTAGTGAATGTTCACATAACCTCTCTTTTATTTTTTAGTCATGTTTGTTCATAAGCCACTGCTTGTATTAAAAGGATAAAAATTACTTTATTGCCTTGTAATGTTGTATAATTAGAAATAATGCACTTGTATATTTAGGAGTTGAAAAATTTTAATTCACCAAGTACCAATCTAGTTATTCTTTGATTTTTCAAGATACTGGGCGAGATGAAAACTCACGTAAATACATCCGCAGCTTTTACCCATGCTTTATTTAAAAAGGTAAGTCTGGCCTTCACGAATGGAGTCCGTCATTTTATACATATTATGGGTAAGTCATGCAAGATCCACTCGCTCATACCTGATGAAAAGTGAAGACACTCCCATTTTGTAGCAGTGGAGCCATATTCACCATGGTCCACATTTTAATAGAGAGTGTAGATCTTGGAGATCTATGAAGGAGAGCATAATCTGAGAGGAACTCTCAATCTCTTATTAAACTGATAACTTGAGGTTTGCTGATCGCGTCATCCTCTTACTGGGAGAGAGTGGGTTAGGGCAACACTTCTAAATTGGAAAGTTATTAATGTGCCTCAAGGAACGAAAGTTCATTTATGATCTTCTATTTTCTAAATTTGTGTTTTAACTGATAATTTTATTGCTCTATTGTTTTGTTTATTGGTGAAATTATTGTGTTGTTCGTTTTTGTTTTTAATTAATAAATTTATATTAGGCCAGCTAACCTCTTAACTTCTAAAAATACTCCTAATTGTGGAATAATTAATTCCGTTATGAGGGGCAGGTGACCTCTATGTTATACCCCTTAAAACAACCATCACAACCACCAAAGAAGTGAAGGAGATTTGCAATAAGCACATTTATTACTGACTGAATCCTAGCATTCAGTAGACCTATATATTTTTTATAAAAATGAAGACCTTGTGAAGACGGCCATCATAAAATTTTAATGGTAAAGGTCTGGGAATAGATGATCATATAATAGCAAAAATACCATACTTATTTGATGCTAATATTTGAGAATAACGATGTACTTACTTTCTTTTTCCACAAGCAACTCTCCATCTAATCAAGTTTGTCATTATTTCTAATTTTTTATCGTATCAACATTTTTTAAATTAGTTCCAAGAATCAGGCTCCCATTTTTAGAAATAAGTAGTTTTCATTCGCACATATTTTCATGTAACCTATTGTTTCAAAATTAAGACTTGAACATGTGAAGTAGTCACAAAACCCAATGGCAAGATTTCCTCCTAGACTAAATGCATCAGTATTTTTGAAGGGCTGAAATTCAGAATTAATTATAATACCTTGAGCATTTCCCTGGTTTATTTAAACATCTCTGTTAAATGATTGAATTTTATTCCTCGATGTATGCTACATCGATTTTGTCTCTCGAACAATCTAGAAATCAAATGAAATGGCAGCAAAATGATAGCTTCAGTCTTCTGTTGTAGGATGACCAAAATGTAAAAGGTATCAAATAAAAAAAAAACACATTTCTTACTGTAAAAGTCTGGAGTTAAAGAAATAAAATTGGTTAAAAAAAATACCTAGAAGTTCTTCATGATTGTAAAGCATATGTTGGGCATTGGTTAGTGAGATTTTATGGTGTATAGCTTAAAGAAATTACCACTTTTCCTAGCATTGAGGGGGAATTGTAATGTAGGTAGCAGTTTCAGCATGGTATCTTTTGGTCATCTGCCCCTTGTACATGTGTATTGAATTTCAATGATAACCTGTGTTCCTTTGTGACTATATTGGTGTGTGTAATGAATTTTGGGGGCAAAGATTGTTGTGTCGTGTAATTTGCCTGGAGGGAATGTGAAAATATCAGAGGATACTCGCTATCACCACCAGAATGTCCATTTTAGCTAGAAACTTAAATGTTACATATAAATTTGTTGTTAATTCATTTCATGTACTTGGGACATCTTAGTCATCAGCCCCGTGAAGGTGGGTGAGTCTGGAAAAGCTTTAATATAAACCATGATGGATTACTTGTCTTGTCCGATTTTGCTTGGGCAACTTAATACCACCTTGTTTGCAATAAAATTATCTTCATTTTAATAAGAATGAGAAAACTGATGGGTGTACATTTATAGTGCCCACTCAGCTGTTTAAACCTAGCAGCCTGGTAATAGGGAGCAGTAAATGATGAACAACCTGACTTGTTCCTTATGCTTTGTACTCCAGATTAGTACTGCATTCTTTGAGAAAACAAATAAGTGTAGAAATATTTTAAAAACATTTCATTATATTTAATTACGGGTGTCCTTGTCCTGATAATTAGACAACCAATCCGTAATTTGTTTGTATTGACTACATCGTATGTTTGGTAAGAAATACCTATCATTGGGAAAACAAATGCGTGAAGGTCAATTTCAGCCATATATTAGACTGTTTTTCTTTGAACCGACATTGTGGTTTGAAAAATATATTGAAACGTTACAAGCCAGTTTTCAAAGTTGCTATATATATATTTTTAAACATACTTTACGCCCATTTTGGAGCACTTTAATCAGTCCATATACAGTTGGATCTAATAGAGTTAATTAGAAATTCAGCTTCTTCTGCTCCCAAAATTTCTTCATCCTGTCTGACCTGGCTGCCCTTTGTGAGTTTGAGTCGTAAGAGTTTGTTAGTTAGAATCCTCTTCTCTACCTTCAATTTGGTGGTAATATAATTACTTCCCTCCAAATCTAATCGGGCTCATTTGTGATGACCGCCTGAATTAGCAATTCTATTAATAGGTTGAAAATATATGCCCAGTATTCATCACGGAACAAATTGCACTGAAGGAAGGCTTGGCCAGTGGACAAATAGAGCATGACTAAAGTTGGACTAATCTTGTCTATTGGGTTGATTGTCTTCTTATATTTGCGAGGTGGGTGCAGTGGACAAGCTGCTTGCCTCTCACCAGGGCAAAGACATTAAAATAACACAAAATTTTCAAAATTAAATTTCATGTAGTTTTTGTTTGAAGTGTTTGTGTACTAAAAAGAAGCATCATTGTCTAAAAATCCATGCACAGGGATACGTGCGAAGACCTTAACGGCATCTACAGCGGAGAGGGTAGACTTCGGTATGGTGATGATGGCGGAGGAGGCAGCCTGTACTTGGGGTTTAATATGAGTACAACCTGCTGCCTTGCAGGTTGAGGTGACTGGACACCAAAGGCTAAGGGAGTAAACCCCAAAAGAAAATCTTCCTTTGTGTTTGGCTTAGCAGGTCAACAGAAGAAAAATACCTTATTTACTTGGCTATAGGACCAGAGGAGTGCGTCAGGTCTCGGCAGCCGGCACAGTCCATATCCTCGCCGCTAGATGGGGGCTTCATTCATTCCATTCCTGACCCGGTCGGAGACTGGAAGCAGGCTGTGGATTTTCACTTGGCTATAGGACCCCCTCGCCTATAGTACTCCCCTTAATTTTCGAGAGCCAAAATACAAAATTCTTGGAAATTGCTAATAGTACACCCCCTCCCCCTTAATTATTGAGTCAAAATACAACATTCTTGGAAATTGACGAATTCTTACCAATTTTTAAAATTATGACAAGAATATTTTTCTTGTTACATATTTAGTTATTCAGATGATATGACCGCCATTTTGCATACATATACCGCGTACGCGATTGGGCAGGATGTCGAATTATGTAGCCAATAGGCTTCACCCAATATCCAATAGAAGATGCCACACTATTCCGAGTAGAAGCGCCAAGTTTAACATCCGCCAATGAAAGTTATAGTTTCATATCTTGCCTGCATTCTTTTGTTTTGTATACTAAGCGGTATTGCCCTTAGAAGTGGTGTTCGCGGCACCCTTCTTCGCAGTTTTATTTTAAACACATTTAATTTGCTGCAAGAACCATCGGTGTTACTGTGACACGTTACTGGTATATTAATGTGAAACATGTGAATAATACATACTCGGTTGTGTTTACAAATGTTAGCGAGATGGGATCGTTCAGCATTATCACTCATTCCCTAATTGATGCTTTCTCCCTCCATATGTTCAAATAAAAATAAAGTTTGCATTTCCATGTCTGATACTTTGTCCAGTCTATTTCTTTAATACTAAGATTTTTGCTTAGCATGGGATAGTAGTGAAAGTCATTGGGAGATAGCCATGAATAGTGGTGGGTAAGTGAGGTTATGGCAGTCTCATAATGGGCTGATTAAAGATGTAAACTTCGTTTATTTTTATTAAATATAACGTACTATGTAGCATCAAAATAAAATAGGTTATTTTTACCCTCTCTCTTTTTCCCAAAATAATGGAATTTTGCGAAGTTCGCATCAATAGAACGGAACTAAAAATTTAGAAAAAAAAAGTGGGACCTATAGCAGAGTAAATACGGGACTTAAAATTGCTTTCAAGAATAATGCAAGACTCGGCAGCAAGAGAAATTCAAGACGACGATGTCAGTTTGGTGCGAATTATGGCTTCTAGCCTGATGCAGCCCGAGCTAGACAAAACCAAAGTATCCGAATGCGAACATTAAATATTCTGTCACCAACATCCAAAACTGAAGAACTGGTTGACCTCATGGAAAGGAGGAAACTTCTGATTATGGGGTTGAGTGAAACAAAGTGGAAGGAAACGGGGAAAAGAAATATCAGATTGGACTATAGCCTATATTGGTGTGGAAATGAAGTGGAGTCAAAGAATGGAGTAGAATTTTTAATCCATAAAGTCATAGACGCTTGCAGTCAGGTTGAGTTTGTTAGTGAAAGAATAATAAGTTGTCTGTGAACTTGAGAGGAAAGTAGTACACTGTGGTCCAAGTCTATGTCATACAAGTAGGATGCACACAAGAGGAAAAGGTTGAGTTCTTTAATGACTTGGAAGGGCACACTGACCATGAAAATTTGATTGTAATGGGTGACTTTAATGCACAATTTGGCACTCAGCGAGCTGGATATGAATACATACTGGGCCCCCGAATGGGGAAGGGAAATGCATAAGGAAAGAATATGCTAGACCTATGCTTGAGAAATGACCTGATGGTGAACAACACTTCGTTAAAAGAAAAGGGACTTCCATAAAATCATGAGATACAGCTGGGATGATAAAACAGGTACAGTAATAGATTACATACTTACAGAATGGAATGTATGGAAACATGTGTGTAAGTGATGTCAAAGTTATTCCGAGTGAAGACCATAGACTATTAGTTGCAGTTATTGGAGAGAAAAGACCTCCGAAGGTCTGTAACAAAAGAGTCCCAAAAATTAAAATTTGGCGACTAACTGAACCATGTATTAAGGAAGAATTCAAGGAAGGTGTCCACAAAATGTTGCCGAAAGAACTGACATTGGTAGATGAGAATGGAACACACTAAAGAAGATCATAGTAGATACAGCAGATCAATCATGTGTACGACAGAGCAAAATAAGAAAACCTAAAGAAACTAAATGGTGGAATGATTTTGTTCACAAAAAGTGATTAACGACTGCGCAATTTGACCATCGCACACCTACCAAGAATGTGCATAATAGTGATTATATAATTAAGTGGCTATTAACAGCAGGAATGTTTTATTGTTTTATTTGTTTGTATTGTCCATAAGCTTGTCATGTTTAAAAGTGTTTAATTAGTTTTATAGTATTTTAATATTAGTGTGATATGTTTCTACATGGACGAGGTCTTTTTTGGTCTATGTAATGATGTTCCTAATATGAATTATAAAGGGCTGAAGAAGGAATTGGAACAGATTCCGAAACATGTACCCAGAAGACGCTAACTAAAATAATAAATGAGTGTTGATTAGGCGGAAACTTTGAAATTTGTTATACTGAATTGGTTTTCATTCTATCTCTTGTTTTATAAATACGCATACATTATAGCATTAAGGACATTTAGTGCGTATTTTCTAATGATATATATATATACACAGTATGTATACGAATGACACAGCATGTTGTATTGCAAGCATCCACAATAGGCTAGTTCGTCATTGGCTAAGGATTTCTACATCCGTCCCTGGGCTAATATTTAGTTTAACAACCAAAAATGTACATTGCGGTACTGACAATATAAAGAAGAGTATTTCATTTTACATTGTCAAAGCTATGATGTCTGCAGTACAAGCTACCGCGATTATAGGAATGCGAAGGAAATCCCTGTAGCAGCGCGTTGAAAGAATGTTATATGTATACCGGTATATTTAATTTGCATCGCAAAATGCACACTATGTATGCTTTATATTATAACGACTGAGTAATTATAAAACAATAAAAGTCAAGCAAAAATATTCGTCCCCGCTGGTAATCGAACCCCGGCACTCCGGGCAGGAGTCAGTAACGTTATCCACTCAACCAAAGTAGACGATATACATTTTGGCTTCATCGACATGTATAGATACTACAGCTTAGCAAATGATTACACGGAAGAAAATATCTCTTCAGTGTATTGTGCCGTCATTATAAACCATATAATAATATCTTTTTATTATTTCGTTCACTACATTATATAACAACACCTCCAACCTACTGAGATATGGATCAGACACAATGGGGCTGGCCGCCATTTTGGCGTATGAGTGAACGGCTTAAACCATCCTTATGTCTTAAACCACCGAGCATGGCCGCTTAATCTAAGCCTACTTTAATCCATTGCTTATGGTCTGGTGCAACGGGCCACATCCTTGAGGATAATTTAAACCACCCTTAGTTCGTTAAGCGGAACTGGTGAAACTGGCCCTAAGTGGTTAGGTGTAAGAGAGCGCCATGAGCCCGAACTTCGCCACTACTGAAGACATAAAATAAATAAGAACTGCAAATCGATCCAATCAATAGAACCTCCTGATGGTGAGGTGACGTGAGATAGTACTAAATATTGCTAAAATACTAAATGAGTTCAAAAGGCATTTTGAAACTTGACTGGACTGTAATGAAAATGTAAATGTTTCAGATGACAGGCCTTGTGATTTTAACAGCTGGAATGCAGATTGACATGGTTGGAAGTAGAGACCGCAGTATCTAAGATGAGGAACAAGAAGTCAGCTGGCAATGATGAATTCAGTGTAGAAATTATTATAGCTCTTGGAGAGATCGGTCAACAGTGGATGTACAGAGTACTCAACAGAATCTTCTTCTTAGCGTCATCCCGTAGGAATGGGGTCCGCTTTTCGGATCAATGCATGCCATTTCTTGAGATCGAATGCTTCCCTCGAGTTCAGGTTTCTTGATAGTAAATCTGCGTTAATAGTGTCCAGCCACTGCCATTTTGGTCTCCAGTGCTGTCTCTAGCCGTCGACCGTTAGATGGTTGGCCGAGCCGATGACTGAACTTCGTGGTGCACGGACAATGTGTCGATACCAACGAAGTCTCCATTCCTGCATTTTCTCATTGATTGGAGCTACGCCAGCTATATGTCGAATCGTGTTGGGGATATGGTCGAGCAGAGAAATGTCTTAAGATCTTCGCAGCATCCACATTTCCATGACATGAAGTGAATGCTCAACACTTCTAGGTGCTGGCCAACACTCGGTACCATATAATGCAACCGGTCTCACCATTGTGCGGTATATCTTTGATTTTAGACGGATAAGCATCTTCTTATCACAAAGAACACCGGTGACATCTCTGAATCGCATCCAAGTCGCATTGATTTGTGCTCGCACATCTTCATTCACAGAGCTGTCGCTATGCAATCATGATCCTAGGTATCGGAACGTATTTACCTTGGTAAGAGGAGCTCCATTAATACCTATAGTTCCAGGGGATGTAAACGTTTCGAGGTATTCAGTCTTGTGGATGTTCAAACGAAGACCAAATCTTTGCAGACGATCATGCCAAGTCTGCACTTGGGTTTCAAGATCTTTCCTGGAGTCTGCTGCGAGCATCACATGCGTATAGCAATGTCCATGGGACACACTTCTGCAGGTCTCGCGTTATGGAATTCATGATGATAACAAAGAGCAGGGGAGACGGAGCTGAGCCTTGATGAACACCAACTGTCACAGGGAAGCTGTCAGTCAGTCCTGCAGGGCATCACGCGTGGCTTTTGGTATTCTACAGCATTTTTACCCAGTTTATATCCATTTCTGGAACTTGATGATAGTGTACCAAATCATCTGGTGTGGTACTCGATCAAATGCCTTCTCAAGGTCAAGGAAAGCAAGATGTAGTGGCCTCCTCTTCTTGCGGAATTTCTCCATCAGCTGGCGCACAGCAAAGATTGCGTCCTTCGTGCCACATCCCTTCACAAACCCACATTGATTTGCTGAGAGCTGTACGATAGTCCTCAGCCTATTGTCTAGGATATGTTCGAATATTTTCATAGTGCGAGTACTCAACAGAATATGGAAAGAAAATACAATACCCAATGATTGGAAGCAGGGAATCATCATCCCATTATTGAAAAAAGGGCGATAGGAAGAAATGTACAAACTACAGAGGTGTAACTTTGTTGTCACATGGCTTAAAAATTTGAGTCCATCCTTGAGGGAAGGATAAGAAAATATGTTGAACCTACACTTGAAGAGGAACAACATGGAATTAGATCACATAGATCAACTGTGGACCTCATTTTTGCAACCTGAATGCTCTACGAAAAGTACTGGGAGAAAAGTAAAACACTTATAACTGTTTTCTGGAAATCGAGAAAACCTATGACCATACATATATGGGAATGTTTGAGATGTAAGAAAGTGTCCAAGGACATCATAGCATGAGTACAACGATTATACGATGAAACCAAGAGCTGTGTACAGGTCCAGGATGGGAAGTCAGGTTGGTTCGAAACAAAGAGTGGAGTCCAACAGGGAAGTTGCCTTTCACCGCTTCTTTTCATTATAATGGATGAAGTTTTAAAAGCAGTTAGGAGCAAGGATCAACAAACTAATGCCTTAGTTTTCACCAATGTTGTCTTGGTGTGGGGCGAGTCAGAAGAGGAGGTGCAAGCTAGATATTGCGGTCCATCTAAGACTTGGAGATGAGATAAATGTTGTAGATAAATTCCAGTATTTAGGTAGTATTCTTTCCTCGAACAATACCATACATCAAGAGATTAACAACAGAATACCGAAAGCTTCCAATACCTATCAGACAGTGTGTCAGCTACTTTGGGACGAAACATTTCCACAAGCTTCCAAGATTAGTGTTCAAGATATGCCTAATACCTATACTAACATATGGACTGGAAGCAGCAACCTTTACTGGACCAACAAAGTCTTCTCCGGGCATAGAAATGAAGTTCCTTCAAAAGACGAAAATGGATAAAATAAGGAATGAGGATATCAGACAACAACTGGGATTGGAAAGGAGCCTGATGGAGATGCTCAAACTGAAGAGATTGAGATGGTATGGTCATATGAAGAGAATGGCTCCCCACAGGATCCCTCGAGTGTACTTTGGCCAGAGTGTCCCTGGGAAGAGACCAAGAGGAAGACCTCGCGATGTGTGGGAGAAGCAAGTTTATAAGGACCTAGGTAGAGATAACAACTGGCATCAAATCCAGGAACAACAGTTATGGATGGACAGTGCAAATTGGAGACAGCTCATATATAACCGCACCCGGCTTGCTGGAGTGAAGAAATGATGAGGAAAGATCTTGGAAAATATAACTGCGCAACGACTTCGCAAGCACTTAGAAAACTCTTTAGAAGAATAACAACATGGCTTTAGACCAGGAAGAAGTACTATTGGCTTGATCTTTGTTGCAAGAATACTTATTGAGAAAAATCTTGAAAAAGGGAAAGAGTTAGTGATGGTATTTCTAGATATAAATAATGCTTATGATAGCATTGTGAGATAAAAAAAATTGGGAATGTTAGAAAGGCACAATGTCCCAAAAGGCTTGTTAAATGAGATCAAAATGCTGTATGAAAACACAAGGGCAATGTGGGGAAAGCAGATGGTTCACAACAAAACAAGGAAGTTCACTGTCTCCATTACTATGCATCACTGTGATGGACATAATCCTGAAGAAAATAAAAGACGAAAATGGTAATGAAACAAATCTCCTTGTCTTTGCAGATGACTTCATGCTTTGGAGAGAAAGTGCCAGGGGGGTACAAGAAAAACTGGATGCATGGGACAAGCTGTTCAAGGAATATGGGTTGAAAATAAGTCAAAGTAATACAGTAGTGATGATAACAGGACTGTCTAATGCAGCCATTTACTTAAATAATCAGCCTGTACAAATTGTTGATCAATTTAAATATCTTGGTAGTACACTGAATAAGTATAACTGCAACAGTGAAGTAACGAATAGAACTAGTATTGCAGCCACCTTCTATGCACAAGTTAGAACACTACTGTGGGATAATAAAGTACCCAGGAAGTGTAAACATAACTGTTTAAGGCATACTACAGTACATCCCAATTCTGAGAACTTTTGCTACACAGGGGAAGCAATGGCATAGCAAATATACATTATACCTGTACCTTATTGTTAGACAATAACACTTGGCAGAACTATCTTAGCTCTTTATATCGTTGTCTCACCCCCCTAAATGAAACAGCAATTTAATCACAGGGAGCTATAATTGTGCACATGTAGGTCTGCAAGCTTTAATTTGCAACTTCCTGTTTTTGTATTAATATTTACTGTAACTTTTGGGTATATACCATGTTTTATATAATTATATCCCATGTTCATATCTTCCTGTGAACATCCTTTTGAAAGAAATGCTTTAATTAAAGTGCCATCAATGGCATCTTTGCTGTGTGAAATTGAATGTGGAATAGTCCAGCTCATGTTGGTTACCGGTGGTTGGAACTGGTCGTCATTTGACTACTCTGCATTAGACTATCACTTAGTCATTATGTTGTTGGTGATGTGTGTTATTTTTTCAGTCAAGAGGTTGCTTGAAAAGGACCTTCACTGGAAGCTTGAAATGTCGGAAAATAATTAGATAAAATACAGGAAATACACTACTGTTTGTAGAATGTGAAACACCAAGAACAAGAGATGTGACCACATTGCACTTTATACTACAGATTAGGGACATGACAATACATTACTGATTAGAAGGACAGTCCAGTACATGCACGTTGACGGTCGATCTGCAGTACGACATCGCGCCACCACGTGCTGCACTCAAGAGTCGCTAGACGTCTTGACATGGAATCAAACAGCGCTTGAATACGCTGCTGGGGAATAAGGTCCCACATGCTTTGTAGGCGCGTCCACAAAGCATCGACAGTGGCGGCAGGTGGGCCTGAACGAACAAGTTGCCGACCGACCATTTCCCAGACATGCTCGATGGGCGACGTGTCAGGCCAACGGGCAGGCCAGGGAAGCAGAGGTATCCGTCGTTCTGCGAAAAAGACTTGCATAATCCTCGCCCCGTGCGGGCAGGCATTGTCCTGCTGAAATATGGCCTGCAAGAGGGGCAGTGCCGCGGGCTGTAAAACTTCCCTGATGTAGCGGTCACTGTTCAGATTGCCCGCAAGCCGTACGAGGCGCGATCGCCTGTTGTAGGCAATTGCGTCCCAAATAATTACACCTGGTGTTTGTCCGCTATGCCGCTCAACAATACAGTCTGCCTGTTTGCGTTCTCCATGGCGGCGTCAAACGCATATGCGGCTATCACTGTAGGACAGGTTGAAGCGGGACTCATCCGAAAACACTACATTTCGCCACTCAGCCTGCCAGTGTCGGCGTGTTCATGCCCATTGTAGTCGGAGGCGTCGGTGTTTCCCAGTCAATGGAAGCCGATGCAGTGGCATGCGTGCTACCAGTCCGGCCCTCAAAAGACGGTGCCGCACCGTCGACGTAGACATGTCCACCCCCATTGCAGTGCTCCAACGTCGAGCCAACACCGAAGACGACACTGTTCTGTCCGATGCGGCCATGCAGAGAAGATGGCAGTCGTCTCGCGCTGTGGTCACATTGCGTCGTCCTGTACCCTGTCGTCGCTGTGTACGGCCCTCCTCTCTCCACTGGATCCACATACGCCTTACTGTTGATGTAGCGTGCCCTGTACAAGCCACAATGTCCCGGAACGACAGACCCGCCTCCCGGAGCCCGAGCATTCTGCCCTGTTCAACTGCACTCACATGTTGATAGTCCACCCTGTGATGTCGGCGAGGCATCGTTGCACTTTCTTACACGTTTCCACTTGGTATGATGGCCCCACGCCGACAGAGCTGTGCGGAACCCTGACCTGTCCGGTCCCACGACAGAGGGCACTGGTGGGCCAATGTGCATGCCATCTCTCTGTGATTTCAATCACTTAGTATGGTACCACAGGACTACACGACCCCTGTTCTGGGAGTGTCTCCAACAATTTCTTCTGGATGTTTCACTTTCTACAAACAGTACTGTACATTAAAAGTTAAGTTATGAATGACTTAACATTAAAATATCATTACTACTTATCTTCATATTGCATTTTGTGTTCTTTGTACTTTTATTTATCAACATCTGTGATTTATTAATGTATAAAGATTAGTAAAATAGCTTCCAAGTTTTTTTATGTCTTTCGCATCTTAATGTTTGATGCTTGTATATCTATGCACCTTCCCTTTTCTAGGTGACTCCATTGAGTGTGAACAACCGTCCTGTCGCAAATAACAAGAACCGCAAATCACAGGGACGAGGCAGCCCCAAGCGTGGCAGCGGGAATAAGGCTGTGGGACCATGGTTCAATCAGGGTAACTTAGGCACGGCAGGATTTCCTCCTTCCATCCCTTCCTGGTATACCCTGATCCCTCGCTGGATACCCTCCCCATCTCCTCCTCCTTGTCACCACAACCCCCCTTTGCTACGGACACCTCCCGGCACTAAGTGGGCTGGCCACCTTCACCCCAACCCATACCACTGGCAGACACACAAACCAGCACTCAAAGTGTGAAAACTATCCGCCCTTACTTGAGCAGATTGGTTTGAATATTTATGAGGATTTTACACATATATTTGCAAGACTCTGTCTTGGATTTTTTGATGTAAACAAATCATATTGCATGTACAAATATTCTTATGTACTGTTGTTGGTGGCTGCAACCTGTTTTCTCGTATTGTCACAAAATGACTAGGTGTTGCAATGGTAAGTCTGGAAGGAAAGTGTAGGTGGAGTGGGGATGCTGCAATATTCCTGTGGAGGGAGAAGGGGACTATTATATGTGGTAGGTGTATATTTTTTTATGTTCTTAGAAGTCTACTAAATATTCTGTACCCTTAGATCACCTTTGGCAGTATTTGTAATGGCAACGGACAGTACTTTCCCTTCCAGGTTTACCATTATGAATTAAGTGTAACCTTGAACTGGTTTTCGACAAACATGAATTTTATGTGTAAATAGAATTATTCTATTTTGTGCTTCAAAGACAGGGAAGCTTTTGCTTCTACCCTCATTAATTGTAGTTGGTTTCTGTAAAAACTATATCTCATAGAATCCTTGAGCATGTGTTTGATTGTCTTGCATTGTAGATTGATGTCACTATTCCCAAGAGAACATTGCAAAATCTCACTATTTTTGCAATTTTGTAAGTACAATTGAAATATTTCGGCATGCCAACTTTTTTATCCATCAGTATGTTCTGAAAAAGTGTATTATTCTCTTGGCTGCCTATATCTGGACCAAAAATGTTCTCAAACTCTTTCAAAATTTTTCAGGATTCTTGAGTATATTCTTTTAAAATATATTCTACAGAATCTGATGTACTCATCCAGGCTGCAGCCACTTAGCTCGGCATGTAACCGTTCAAATTCAAACTAGAATATGAAAATGGATAGATAGTTGGCAAGGTTGGGTGTCCACATAACTGTGTCACACTCAAAACAATTTTCATTAACAGAAAATCAGGTAAATGTCTTTTACAGAAATGTAAATAACATTTTTCCTAGGAAATTTCTATACTAATGCAGTTTTTAACCTAACATTTTGGAAATGTTCTAATATTGATTGGTTATTATGGATTGGTGGTATTACCCAACAACAGTATGTCACAATTATTATTTTAGTGCTTTGGTGTTTTAGTCACATAGGAGCTTCTTTTGTTTGGGTCTCGGGCTTAGAAGGCAGTATTTTTCTTCATTTGTACTAGTTTTCATCATCAGTTAATGGATAAGCCTTGCCTGACAGTTCTGTATAGCTTGTGCAGTGTTACATTAAAACCTTGATAAACAATACATTACAGCCTTCAGTGCTATGAAATGTTAATTATTATTATCATCATAATCATTGTTATCGTTATTATAGAATCACCTTGCATGTTTTTCCTCCCTTAGACTGTCAGTTTTTATTTTATATATAAAAATAAAAACATAGCCTGTAAATAAGAGATACTGAATCATTGCACCAAATTACATCAAGATTAATATACAAATAATTTTATGAATGTTAGTCAATTGTTATATACACATACGTTTCAACAGAAAAATAAATCAAGAAAATTAAATTAAGTAGACTGTATCCATAAAATTTGAAGAAATATCGAAGTTGCAGAGGAAATTTAAAAAATGTTGAGATAAGAGTACAAGGTATCACAAATTTGTTTAATTTTGTACATACCTTTTCTATGTTGGTGTTGTAGTCTTCTAATTAAAAAATTTAAAAAAATTGAGATTTTCTCCCTATTCCTCTGAGCTTCAGCTGGATCTTGTAACAATTCTTGAGTCTTCAGAACTGCTTCATTTTCTCTCTCTCTCTTTCTCCTCTGATCAGTCATAATATCCTAGGCAATTTTTGTATAAATGTCACTGACAATGCAGATTTAACATTATTCTGCATTCTTTAAAATGGTACGTATACAGTGTGTTTTTTGTTTTCTTAATTTATTTTTCTGTCTAACCCTGTGTATAGCAATTGCTTAGTGCGTACATGTTGTAAATACAAATTCTCTCCAATTTAATGTACAAAACTGGTTAGTGCATTTAACATATTCGTGCATGTGGGACAGTGAAGACAATATGAAGTTATTACTAGAAGGTTTTTTACTTATTACTTTCTTCATCGAATTTTCTCCAAGTAAATGGAAGTTTCCCATTATTCTGATTATGTATTCAATACATTTTAATCCATAAGTGTACTTGATACATGTGTACACTAAGCTATGGATTTTTAAAAATTTGTTTATTATTCTCGATTTATTTTGGGGACGTGTTTTAGTATCTCTATTTTCAAGCTTCCAAATATTGTGGCACAGTCCTCCTACAGGAGGCAAAACCTGTATAATGATTCAATAAAACCTCAACATTTCATTGTATTGACAGCTGTAATTCATTAGACCAAGTTAATACTGTTAATTATGCCTTTTTTTTCTTTCGTAGTAAAACCTTGATATTGAAAAATGGCATCCCCTTCTAGTCACTCCCTTGCCTGTATCAAGGAACATTCCAGATTAGTTGTGTTCTGTCTGGGGTACATGTTGATTTACTTGGCATAATCTAAAATGCTTTTGTTTGTGTCTTGGCAAATGGGAAATTTATAATGATAACCGATGTTAATATGGGGTTTAATTTTCTTTAGTGCGTAAAGAATCTTTTAATTACTGCTAAATGTTCATTTTTCTTTCCTTTTCAATCAAAAATTAAGGTTTTACTGTAGTTAGTGTATTTTCCTGTTATTTAAATATAGATATTATTGTAACTAATTTTATCTATATACACTATTTTGAAAGGAAACTGATATAAATTGTATGGTGTAAGTGTTCACTCTCTATATAGATTATAAGGTCTCTCTGGCACCTCGTTAGTTGCATTAACCTTGAATGATCTCTTGGGATATTTTTCTCAAATCATGTGCATTTTATATATATGTATGGTTCCTGTAAATTTCAGTGTATTATTGTTGGAAGATTCAATGTACAAACACAGGAGCATTCTGACATGCAAATCTTCAAAGATTTATTATATTTTGGTAAATTAGGATTAATGAAGTTGCAACGTGGGTCACACATGATTTTGTACCCTCGTGTTGATAATTAAGAGTATCTATTGTATATTCATGAGAAAGTGTTTATCTGTTTGTAGACTTTATTGTATTATTTTAAAGTAGTTTTGTAATCATATTTCTCGTTGAGTGTGTTTTGCATTCTCCACTCAAAACAATCTGTCCACATTGCACTACTAGATAAAGAATAAAGAGGTCTTATGGATCAAGGGTCATTCTTTTTATGTGTATATAAAAGTAATTGGTGTTGCTGGAAAGTTGGTGTGTCTTTCCCTTATGCTTTCTGGTGCTACTAATTTTGTTATTTTTAAGGAATTTTGATGAAATGGCCCTTCTTCCATAAAGCATCATCACATTGTTGTGAAATGCATTTATAACTTGTGGACATTGTGATGAAACTACATCTTGCATGTATGTCTGCTTCTATTTCATTGTGTTTCTAGAATGTTTATGTCACTAAAGTATGGTTAAATTCTGAATTGCCAATAGAGCAACATTACATAATGTAAATATTACACCCACATTCATGTATTTCAAAGGTATTCGTACCTGCCAAAATGTTCTAGTTTTTCTTTAATGTCTATGAAGAAATTTGATTATAGTAAATAATGAATAGCTATGTATGTTGACTTTATTTTAAAGAGTTTATATTGATCAGATTGTAGAGATCTAGAAGTGAAACATAGAGGGTAGTTTTGCATCTCAGATTATTTTGTTTTATTGATTTTTCATCCTGTCCGAAAAGCAGGACACTTCCAGCACCTCTTGTCCCTCCTTAAACATCAAGCTGGCACCAAAATACCAACTCAAGGTTTCTGACAAGTTGGTACTTCTGTATGGGAGACCAGGAAAATAAAATTCTCAGGTTTATTTTATTTCTAGAGACCTGATACTTGTCAATATTTTGTGTTCACTTAAGCAACCTTTCTATTTTGTTGTGAGATGTAGAAATTGAATGCCACTAGTATACAACACTGGTGACATCCTTGTGCGGGACTATGTGCGACCCCACATGGCAGCAGCTGCAGCAACCGTTTTCTATTGCCACCTCTCTGTGGAGGTGACAACCATGTCCTCCTACTGTACTGACTTATTGCCCAGAGATATCTCCGTTTTTCTATGTTAAAAATGTAAACTTGTGGGGCGCACAGGCCTGATGCAAGTCTTCGTAATTAACACCCTATGGTGTTGCATATCAATACCGTTATAGTGCCTAAAGCCAGAATTACATTTCTTGGCAGAGCTGGGAATCACAACTTGGATCTCTCGGTTAGCAGCCTGTTAAGCTAACCACAAAACTAAGGGGCATACTTTGGATGATGACACTAGAAGGGTACCATTTCACCAACAATGTTGAAACCTTCATTTTCACACACATGCTCTTCGTTATTGAAGTTTGGGACAAGTCCACAAATGTTGGTTGCAACTATGCAGAAAAATGGCTGACTAATCTCCTTGTGAATGGCTGGCTAGGGAAGGTTATTTTAGGCTGCAAGAACTGAAGGTAAATGGACTTGCTTATTTGTTGAAGAGATGTTTGCATTCATTTTAATATTGTGGAGGTAATCTGTCATTTCTAACTTGCTTTGTTTAATTGTTCTCTTTGTAAAGATCATTAAACCCTGTATGTAAGTTAAGGCCTGGTTTTAGAATCTCCTTAACACTAATGCCCGTATCACACGACACTCGCTAGCATGGAAGCTGTCGTGATCGCTGGTATAAAATCCTGTATGATTCTGTTCATCCTCGCCCGTACACCTGCTTTTATGGCTGAAGTGTCACACGCTAGCATTTCGTGCTCCAAGTTGTAAGAAATAAAACATGGAGGACGGCTGTCGTTTGAGGGTAAAATTTACAGTCGATTCGCATTATTAACGCAAAGCGGTCGTTAAACTTGCTTTAAGTACATTTGAAAACATGCCTGGTACTGAATGAATGCATTCCAATCAATATTTAAGATCTAACTGTAAGAATTGGTATATAACCATCATCATCATCATCATCTTGCACAGTTTCCAGCCACAGGCCGGGTCTGTTTGGAACACAAGCCTCTCCAACGTCTTCTGTCTTCCCACCATCTCTCAGCCTCCACCCTTGTCCAGTCTTCTCCTCTCTTCTTCACGCTTTCTTCCACCCCCTTCAGCCACCTGTCTCTCGGTCTCTTTCCTTCCCACTTCGTCTCGTGTACTCTCCTGGGTATCCTCTTCTCCTCCATTCGTTTTACATGTCCATACCATCTAAGTCTAGATTTCTCTATACCATCCTGTAATGGTTCCTCCTTCATTAATTCTCTGGTCCTCTCATTTCTTATTCTGTCCATCTTTGTAGCTCCAATACTGCTTCTCAAGAACCTCATCTCACTGGCCTGTATTTTGCTCTTCTCCCTTCCTTTCATAACCCAGGTCTCCGAGGCAAATGTCAGGATAGGGACATAGTACGTCCGATATATGATCTTTTTGCTGTTCTGAGGGACATGCTTGCTCCTTAACATGCTTCTCACACTCCTCCGAAATGCTTCTGCCTGCCTTCCCCGCTCATTTATTTCTCTATCGTTTCTTCCATTATCTTGTATCAGGCTTCCCAGATACTTGAAACTCTCCACTTTCTTCAGCTTTCCCCACCAATTGTTATTCCCGTTGTGGTTCTTTCCTTCTTCCTTGTTGTGATCACCATCTCACTCTTATTTCTGCTAAATTTCATCCCATATCCTTGTATTATTCCTTCCCACAAGTCCAACTGCTCCTGTACTTCCTCCTCCTTTTTTCCCCAAATCATCAAATCATCTGCAATCACCATTGCTTTCATCTTTCCTTCCCCAATTACTTGTGCCACTCGGGTCATTATGTCATCCATCACCACAATGAAAAGTAACGGTGACAGTGCACTTCCTTGTTTCAGGCCGTTTCTCTGTTCCAACCAGTCTGACCTCTCTCCTCCCACTTTCACACAGCTCACGCTTCCCTTGTACATCTCCTTTATCCTCTTTATAGTCCATTTCTCTACTCCTCTATCCTCCAGGGACTTCCATACTTCGTTTCTGCATACACTGTCATATGCTTTCTCAATGTCCAGGAAGGCCATCAGTAGATCTGTTCCATACTCATAGTGCTGTTCTTGTAACTGCCTTACAGCAAAAATCAAATCCACTGTGGACCTTCCTGCTCTGAAGCCATCTTGTTCTTCCCTCGTCCCTCCTTCTATCCTTGTCCTAATTCTCTTTTCCAAAACTTTCTCGAAGATCTTTGCACAATGACTCATCATTGTTATTCCCCGATAGTTTCTGCAATCTGTTCTACTACCTTTCTTGAAGATCGGGACAATTATTCCTTTTTTCCAGTTCTCGGGGCCTTCCTTTCCTTCCATGCTGTCCTCATCACTCGGTACAACCACTGTATCCCCACCTCTCCTGCTGCTCTTACCATCTCCACACTCAACTCATCCACACCCAGTGCCTTCCCTTCTTTCATCTTGTTCACTGCGTCTTCCACTTCTTTCCATGTTAAGTCCTTTTCTGTTTGCAGTTCATCTTCCTCTTCCCCGATTTCTTCCTCCTCACCATCTTTTCCATTTGGGTTCAGAAGTTCTTCAAAATATTCTTTCCACATTTTCTTCACTTCTTCCCTATTTTCTATCTCTTGTCCCCTTTTGTTGACCATTCTAACATAATCCGTAGGATCCTTCCGCCTCTTGTTTTTTACCATCCCATACAGGACCTTTTTTGTACCTTCACTATCCTCGTTCATCATCTTTGTCCACTCTTCCATCCACTTTCTTCTCTCCTCAGC
The DNA here is from genome assembly GCA_946902985.2 of Meconema thalassinum. NCBI lineage: Eukaryota > Metazoa > Arthropoda > Insecta > Orthoptera > Tettigoniidae > Meconema > Meconema thalassinum. Next base: position 305,618,372 of record OX336393.1, read on the forward strand.
CACTACTCTCTTCGCCTCCTTTCTTTCCTGGTACTCTTCCCTTGTCTCTACCGTCCTATTTTGATACCACCTCCTAAAGGCTCTATTCTTTTCCCTTACTATATCTTTTGTCTTCTCATTCCACCATGGTGTTTCCTTCCACCTCTTCTTACTACTTGTCCTCCCACATACTGCTTCTGCTGCACCTACTAGTGTCTTCTTAAATCTAGCCCATTCCTCTTCCACCCCTCTTTCTTCATCTGTTGGAATTCCTTCCTTTACCATTTTGAGGTACTCGACCCTTCTTTCAGTTTCCATATCCTTATACGTCTTTCCTGGTTCTCTGTCCCTTTCTTCTCCTTACTCCCTCTCAGGTTCATTACCAGCAATCGATTGTCGCTATCCAGGTTCTCCGATGGTATAACCTTGATGTCCGTGATGTTCTTATTTAGTTCTTTCTCATACAGTATATAGTCGACCACCGACTTCCTGGTCAAGTCATCACTGTACCATACGCGCTAATAACAAGCGTAACAAAATGCTATATCACGCCTCCTTACTGCTTTGAAGATCCCGGGTTCAAGTCTATCCAATGGGGAAAATTTTTACTTCTTTTTAGTTATTTTATTATATCCTCCTCATGCCGTACAACAATATTGCAACTTAGTTTTGTCTGCATGATCTACGGGGACGATAGTAAACATGTTTTCTCTCATAAAATTCTATTTTCCCCAAATACTGTTTAAAACCCTGGACGGATACTATTCGTGATAACTATTAGATTTTAAACAGTTCAAAATTTATCCCAGAATAATAATAATGACACGTTCTGTATTTACTGGATATTCTCGAACTGAATCGAATGTAGGTGGCAGGTCGGTCGCGACAAAATGGTGGGCGCAAGGGTGATAAACTTCATATAGCCTATGGTTGTGTTGAATGTTGTTGGCAATTCTAGACGGGCTCTTTTGAAGGGCAGGCATTTTTAGATGCCAAGCACATAATTATGTGTGGGAAAGTGCTAGAAACGGAAGATTTTATGAGACTTGAAGCTTTATGCTTACAAACTAATAATTTGAAAGGAGTACCTTATCCGATTCAAAATGAAATTCGGTTACCAGTTGCCAAGAAAAAAATAATTTGATCAGGAATATGTAGGCCTAATAAGTGTGTAGTCGGTACATTGCTTTACATACTTCAGTAAGTAGATACATTTAAATTTGGAAGATAAACTGCTAGCCTAATACTGTCGAAATCAATACATCAACGACTGTAGCTTAGCCTAAGTGTTCACTTCCGTATAAAGAGTTTTTAAATTTTTAATAGGCGCCTGATTATAAATTTAAAAGACCTGAGCTTCACAGATTTGAAGCAGCAATGGGGCAAGTTAAAGAAAGACGACCACATGTAGGCCTACGTTAAAGCGAACCCTAAAAGTAATTTTTGCCACATGGAAGAACAGCCGTCAAATCGACCTTGCTAAGTTGCCTAGTGCAGGGGAAGAATGTAGGGTACTGGTTATTGTAAGAAATTCATTAGTATTTATTAATACATAATTCTCCTTTGTAAAATGCCAGCCGCATGCGATCATATACTTCGAAATTGGCTTTGCGACGCGAAGTAATCGACTCCATTCCGTCTGAAAAGCTTTCCTTTTGTGGAAGTAATGCATTGATATGGGAATTATTGTATTCGAGGAGCACAGCATAACTGAGCAATTATATTACTCATCTTTTAGCCTCTATTTTTATGAAAATAACTGAAAAAAGGAGAGAAGAGTACACCCATCAACTCAAATCACATGTTATTGCATATGTTTGTATGATTCCATCACCCTTCCGCTAGTTCCAGATAACAGCAGCACCGTCGCTTGAGTTCGCGAATAGCAAGCGCTTTTCACACAAACTCTGTTCAGAGAAAATATAGTTTCGTTCAGATGTATTTCTTCGAGGGCCAACCTACATAACAAATGTATTTGCTAAGATCTCTACTAGAACGAGAAAAGCAATCCGATTGGTTGTTGAACTCAAACTTCCATGCAAACTGCCAGGAAAAATAGCACCTGTTCAATTTCGTGAGTTGTATGGAAGGCAGAACCTAGTATGGAAGGTACAAATCACACGGTAATAGACGCGTGTATACCCGTACTGGTAGAAGCTTCCATGCTAGCGAGTGTCGTGTGATACAGGCTTTACTCTGCTGATGCCTTAAATGCTGCTCCTCACCCATGTGCTGGCTGATTTCCAGAATTTTTGGCAAAATTCAGAAGGGCGCAAAATGAATGTTACAAATAAATTTAGAAGTCTGTTTGCTTTCTGAATTCTTAACGCTACAGGTTTGGTAAGTTTCAGGTAATGATAAGAAGAACCTATATTTTTAAGAAGATTCACAAAATTACCCAATTCTTTTCCCGAAAACGAGAAAAACTGCTTGCACCATGCAGTTGAAATAAGTCTAATTTTTTGAATTAATAAAACTCTCTACATGAGACTTGGAACAAAATAGATTACATGTCATGCATTATGGGACTATACAGTAGTTAAAGCCCTGCGCGGATCAGCAAAATGTGGATAATGTTCAGAGTAAATTTGCGGATAGATTTTAGGATACAATGTTGAACCGGATTTTCTTATAATTGTAGTTTTTGCTAAGATCTGAGTCTTTCACGTTTCTTGCTATTTCCTCATTTGCTTTTTCTTGGATTGTATGAGAATAATAGAGAAGCCAGTCATGGAAATACCCTCAATAAGTGATGGCTTCTCTACCTGCGCTTGCCTGCATGGGTAAATCCGACGACTAAGTAAGTGCTATAATAATTGGCCACCCGCTGTTTCACTCGGAGGGACAAAACTCGGCCAACATTGTCTTGAGATTCAGGTAGATTTTGTAGTTCACGTAGGAAATGTGAAAATCATTCATCAACATCGATAAAATATCTATTAAAAACGCAAATATTCATTAGTGCGTGAAACCAAGTTACAGTCAACGATATGGCACACATTTGGTTATGTTTTTAACAGGAACGAAAAGGTGAACGATGGATTGGGATGTTTTACCTGTAAAAATGTATATTCATACACGGGGCACACTTCGGGAACATCAAAGTTACTGTGGCACAAGTGCGAAAGTAGCCAAAAAAATTATATCCAGTTTTTTTGTCTTTTAAAGTGGAGGTGAAGATGCTTGCAATGAAGAAAATTGTCAGGATAGTGACCTAGGATGTGGTGCCGTTTCAAGTTACATCTGAACATGGTTTCACCGAAATTGCGCAGTTCCTGGTCGATGTGGGAGCGAAGTACAGGGCAATGAGTGCTAAAGTATTATTGCCTCACCTTAATACTGTATCAAGGCATGCGAGTGAAACGGTATCGGAGATCAGGGTTGATTTTAGTCATGCGTATACGGATAGCGTTTTGTTTATCCGCACAGAGCTCTAACTACAGTATGGTACATTTTGAAGCAAGGGATGAGAGTTCTCATTGCGTTCAAGCACATCTATATTTTTCTGTTAAACAGTGCTATCTAGTGACAGCTTGTACAACTTTATGTCCACTGGCACCTATACAGTAAGTTAGTGCTAGAGCTGCAATATTATGTTAAGTCTCCAATACAAAGCTCGAGAAATTGAAAAACGTTTACACCTGCAGCAGTTTACTATTTTTTATAGCAACTTAATATTATGGCACCCGTGCCCTAACTGTTAACAAAAGCAAATTTACTCATTCACTATGCTTTTTTGATGTTGTTGGTAAGCATACAGTATGTGTTTAGTTACTGTATGTGCCCAATTATATTAGGCAGGGAGTTCCAATTTATTTTCTAGTACCTGAAATCACATGAATTGTTTATGCACGAACAAATGCCTGTTATATTTTGTTTAGTTTAAGATATTCATGAGCATATCTCAACAGATTGCTTTAGTATTCCAGAAATTGTGAAGCGAAATGCACTTTAAAAATTACGGAACAAAAGTCTATGTTCCATAGCTTCCCGCTCAAACACGGCAATAATGTTAAAGACGTGAAATTAACACATTCTAGTCAAAGAGGCTATTCTGGTGTTTTCAGCTGAATATTACCAAGTTTATTTGTGAAAATTATTACGTTGAAACACCAAAAGAGAAATCGCCATAGTTGCATTTTGAAACGAATAAAAATACCTTGCCCATGGCAAAGAAAAGAGTTCAATCAGGTTTTACAATTAAAGGAACATTTTCACGGACTAAAACATTATAAGTAGGTTCAACCTATACCATTGGGCTGGCTGCGTGGCTCGTGGGTAACATTCTCGTCGGCTGAGCTCAAGATAGTGGGATCGAATCCCGGCGTAGTCAGTCGGCATTTGACGGTGCGCAAATGTGGCATGTTAAAGATCCCCTTCGGAGCAAAATTCCGGCATCCCGGCATCTCTAAAAGCTTCAGGAGTTAACAGGGATGTAAAACCAATAACATTATTATTAAACTATAACATTAAACTTAAGATAATTCTATTCTATTTGCCTCCATTATGTTTGCGTGAGCATGTGCACTGTTGTGTGTTGGTTAACAGAACAAAATTCTATGCTACGTCTTAACGCACAGCTCTGTCCCACGGACAACAGTTGCCTTTATTGCCGTTTTTCACAATATGAAAGTAAGGTCACATAGATGTTTGTTCGTTCATTGGCTTCAATTAATAAAACACTATTCACACAAATGGGGGGGGGGGGGGGCTAAATTGGATGACTAGTTCCGTTTGTTAAGCGAACATCATCTGATCCTGTGCTTAATTTAGGTTCAGCGGATAAAAAATACCTTAGAGATGACCAAGTACTGTATATCCTTATAAAGCTATACAAACAAGTGTATACTAGTGGAAATATCCCTTCTGACTGGTTGATGTCAACTTTCATTCCCATTCCAAAGAAAGCAACAGCAAAACATCTTGGGATTATAGAATCATAAGCTTAATGAGCCATGTTCTCAAGATCTTCTTAAAGGTAATACATGCCATGCCAGGATATACAGCAAATCTGAAGCGTACATAGGCAATATCCAGTTAGGATTCCGTTATGGATTTGGCACCAGCGACATGTTGCTGGGGATGCAGGTTTTGGTGCTTGTTTTATTGGCTACAGAAAAGCATTTGACTATTATGTGAAACATGGAACATTACTGCATATCCTGCATGATTTTGGCCTAGATGAGCAGGATATACAAATTTTTGCCAACTTGTACTGGAATCATACTGCTTCAGTAAAAATTGATTGCACCAACTGTATACTGTAGAAATAAAACATGGGGTGATACCAGTCTGTGTTCTATCTCCACTTCTTTTCAATATCTACTCGGAGAAAATATTTTATGAAGTGCTGGAAAGAAAACAAGAGGGCATAATTATAAATTGAAACACCAAGAATAATCTGTAGTATGCTGATGATACGGTTCTGCTTGCAACAGGTGCTGAAGATCTATAAACATTGCTCAACTCGGGGCTACAACACAGTGAAAGGGCAGGTCTGTAGTTGAAAGACTAAAGTAATGGTTGTGGGCAAACGTGTAAATGGTGTGAATAAAAGTTTTTCTTATATATTGACGAAGTGGGAAATATCCCTACTTATTTAAGTAAGTTCTGTAATTCCTATTAATGCTTACTCCCCTCATTTTGTACATGTCCATAGCTCTTTCACATGGCTAGGCTACCTATATCACTCTAGTCATGTTGTCTTTCATTAATATTGTTTGTTGCCCTCAGGGGCTCACATCTAGTGGGACGTGGGTTAGCGACCACGGGACCCCAGCTGAGTCCGGCATTGCTTGCACTTACTTGTGCCGGGCTCCTCTCCGTCTTCTTTCCTGTCGACCTCTCTTGGTCAACTCTTGTTCTTTTCCGACCCCGACGGTTTTAGGGTATCCTAGGCCTAGGGAGTCTTTCACTTTCCCGCCTTAGTTGGCCCTTGTCTCATCTTTTCTTTCTTTGGTGTAAATGTGTGTGTGCGTGACAGGAGGTGGAATCCTCCCCTAATCACAAGCTGAGTGGTCGTGGCGAGGTGATGAATGGCTACTGGGTGAGTAGTCACAAGCGACCCACCTCCAGATACCTGGCGACCTCTGGAGAACCTTAGCCTTACCCCGGGCAAGCGGGGCTCTGCCGGGGGTTGACTTTTAGTTCCCTAGCTACTCGTGGGACCAAACATAGCGTCCATTATTTCACAGGGTGGCTCCCTTACAAAGCCGTCTTTAAAATTTAAGAAGAGGAAGTTTATGCCTCTAGTTTCGCCGCTTGATGAAAAGAATTCAACGTTTTTCCCTCGGTACCTTATGGTAACAAGGACCGATGGGCAAAATTTTACAAACGTTGATCCTTTTGATTTACATGATGCAATTGAGGGGAAATGGGGCGAAGTAGACACAGTAAAAAAGCTGCGAAACGGCGCACTCTTGATAAAAACTCAAGGAAAGAGACAGACAGATGGTCTTCTTGGGACGACAAGTTTCGGTGGTATTCCAGTCGAGGTAGTGAAGCACCAGTCCCTAAACCTGAAGAAAGGTTTAGTATTTCATAGGGACCTGGTGAACACTACCGACGAGCGTATCCTGGAAAGAACTGGAAAGCATGGCATTGTCGAGGTGAGACGAATCAAACGTAAGATGAATGGTGTACTAGTTGACACCGGGGCGTTCATCTTATCGTTTGAGTCGGATAGCATGCCCAAGAGGATCAAAGTGTCAATGTACACTCTCGATGTGCGACCGTATATTCCATCTCCATTGCGGTGTTTTCAGTGTCAGCGATTTGGACATACCTCATCTCGTTGCTCGGGAAAGCCTATCTGTCTTTCCTGTGGCAAGGCCACTAATGAGGGAGCGGAATGTACACCACCTCCCGCATGTCCAAATTGCAAGGGAGAGCACTCTCCTCGCTGGAAGGAATGTCCTGCCTTCCTAGAGGAGAAGAAAATTCAAGAAATAAAGACCTTAGACGAGCTCTCCTACACTGAAGCACGCAGAAAAAATCGCTCCATGGCCTCTCCTATTTTCTCAGTATCATATGCTCAAAAGGTATCAAACGATTCTAGTAATCAAGCGGCAAACTTGACATCGGCAAGTTCTAAAAGAGTTACCACTGTTAAAGGGGCTACAAATAGCCCTATTATCACCACTGTTAGCCAGAAGAAGGTTACGGAATCTTCTTCTGGCATCCAACAAAAGGCGCAGGTGCCTCCAACTAAACCGGCGCCATCGGAGAAGGCAACTCCTCCGATAAGGCCAGTGAAGAAGCAATCTCCGACTCGTTCGAGAAGGAAGTCTTCGCCGGCCACGGCTGGACCCACATCCAGCCAAACAAAACAGGGAACAGGAACGGCGGGTAAGAAAGAGACTGTTCATCGCCGTCTCTCTTGCCCTCCTGCTGAAAAGGCAGCTCCAATACCTGCTGGCAATTCTGCTCCCACGACCACCGGAGGAGCAGTCCTAGCAAGTGTTGCATTGTTTGGCAGGACGGAGACGTCAGGGGGGAAGGGACCAACTACTTCCCCAAATAGACGTCAACGCCGGTTCAAGAAGATAAATAGTCGGGACGTGCCGGGGACGGACTCCCAGTCATCGGACCGGGAGAAGGTCCCTCGTCACCGCTCTCGCTCTTCACCAAGGACGAGACCCGGAAAGTCCGGCGATAACCGTTCGCCAACCAAGAGAGCATTCGCTCCGTTTTCTTCGTCCTCCGAAGGAGATGTGGAGATTGAGGAATGCTCTCCTACCCTATCACCCACTCCTAAGGATAGGGATGGTTGGCAAACGGTTAAGCATAAGTAGACGACTATCTTCTACTTAAGTCCACACTATGGCACTATTACAATGGAACTGTAATAGCTATTTTCGACATCTCGCTGAAGTACGCCAATTGATTTCTCAGTTTACGGCAAACATTGTCTGTCTTCAGGAATCCAGGTTTCGTCCTGGACATGAGACAACAATGCGACACTTCAAACTCTTCTCTAAAGACCGGGTGGACGGAGCTGTGGCGTCTGCACTCTCGTCCACTCTAGTCTCTTTAGTGAAGAGGTGCCGTTGCGTACTCAGCTAGAAGCAGTTGCAGTTCGTACTTCGTTGCCAGTAATGGCAACAGTATGTAACGTGTACATCCCGCCTGATTCTCAACCGGATTACGGACAGCTGGAGGATCTAGTCTCTCAGCTCCCCCCTCCTTTTCTCCTTCTGGGAGATGTTAATGCCCACAACACCATCTGGGGCTCCGCTACCACTAGCGGTAAAGGGAGAGATTTTGAGAGGCTGATCAGGCGGCTGGACCTGTGTTTGTTGAACACAGGGGAACCTACGCACTTCTCTATTGCACACGGCACTTATTCAAGTGTCGATATTACCTTGTGCAGTCGTGCGCTGGTTCCCCTGCTACAGTGGGGTGTACACGACGACCTTTGTAATAGTGACCATTTTCCAATTATCGTTACTCTTCCGAACCAGAGAACCATCGAGTTACCAAGTCGATGGCTTCTCCGTCAGGCTGATTGGCCAACTTTCACGGCACGTGCGGTGTTTGCCGAAGATACCTTTGAGAGTGTCGACGATCATACCATTCACATAACGAATGGTATTTTGGCTGCTGCTGAGGAAACAATACCTTCCTCATCCGGAAACTCACGCCGGAAGCTTGTCCCTTGGTGGACAGCCGAGATTGCAGCAGCCATTAAAGATCGCCGACGTGCTTTCAAATGCTATCGGAGGCAAAACACCATGGCCAACCTTATCACCTTCAGAAGGATGCGTGCCAGAGCCCGATATCTGATTCGGGAGAGTAAGAAAACGACGTGGGAAAAGTATGTGTCGTCCATGACGGCGCATACTCCATCATCTCAAGTGTGGACTAAGCTCCGCCGGATCTCCGGACTCCCGACATCACTGTCGATACCCGGAGTGTCCATCAATGGAGACATCATCACGGACCATCTCGCCATTGCCAACAGCATTGGCTCGCACTTCTCCGATGTATCCTGCTCCGGGAGTTACGATCCTACATTTCTGACTCTGAAGCGGGAGGCAGAGACTCACCCCTTGTCCTTTGCCACTGCTGCTTCGGAGTCCTATAATGTACCATTCTCTGAATGGGAACGGTGCAGGGATACGGCTCCTGGACCGGATAACATACATAATCAAATGTTAAAGCATCTGTGCGAATCCAGTATAAAACAACTGTTGATCCTCTTTAATCGTATATGGATTGAAGGGGAGTTTCCATCTCAATGGAGAGAGGGGATCGTGATACCGATTCCTAAGGCTGGAAAGGATCCCAAGTTTGTAAGCAGCTATAGGCCCATATGTTTGACAAATGGCCTATGTAAGCTGCTCGAAAAGATGGTGAACCGTCGACTGGTGTTTTTCTTGGAGGATAAAGGTCTCCTGTCTGAGTACCAATGTGGATTTCGCTCTCATAGGTCCACCACTGACCATCTGGTGCGACTTGAGAGCGCCATACAGGAGGCTTTTTTCCGAAAGCAGCACCTAGTCACGGTTTTCTTTGACCTCGAGAAAGCCTACGACACCACATGGCGCTACGGGATCCTTTCCACCCTTCACAAGTGGGGACTCCGTGGTAACTTACCGCCTTTCATTGCGAATTTCATGTCCGTCCGACTCTTCCGTGTAAGGGTCGGTAGGACATTATCGCAATACTATACCCAAGAAAATGGAGTTCCTCAGGGTTCAGTGCTGAGTGTCACCTTGTTCGCGATTGCCATTAATGGCATTGTTGCCGCCGCCGGGTCCGCGGTAGTTCCATCGCTGTATGTAGACGATTTAGCTCTGCATTACAGCTCTGGAAGTATGGCAGTCGTGGAACGGCAATTGCAGCTAGCTATCAACCGGGTCGACGGGTGGGCTCACGACCGGGGTTTTCGTTTTTCAGCAGCGAAAACCTCCGTCGTCCATTTTTGTCGGCTCCAGAGGCTACATTTACACCCTGAACTACATCTCAGGGATGCTGCGTTGCCGTTGGTTGACACTTATCGCTTCCTGGGGCTCCATTTTGACAGCAAGTTAACGTGGCAGCACCATATACGGCAATTGAAAATGACATGTCTCAGGAAACTGAACAGGCTCAGGTTTCTTAGTGGCACTACGTGAGGGGCTGACCGTGCGGTGCTGCTACGGTTCTACCAAGCCCTCTTCCTGTCCCGGCTAGACTATGGTTCTGCGGCATACGGTTCAGCAAGGCCGGCAACCTTGAAAATGCTGGACAGTATCCACCATAGTGGCGTTAGGCTGGCTACCGGTGCCTTCCGGACCAGCCCGATACCCAGCCTACTCGCCGAATCGGGTGTTCCACCTTTAAATTATAGACGCCAACATATGCTTTTAGCATATGCTGCCAATGTGTGTCAAATGCCGCATCACCCGACCTATCAAGCTCTCTTCGGTACCCAAAACCACCAGGGTTGGTATTAGACTTGATAGCTCGTGTACTGAAATAGGAGTGGCTGTAGGTCCCTGTATGATCCGGACATCTAGCGAGGTGCCTCCGTGGCAAGTCCCGCGTCCGGAAATTCGGTTAGATCTGCACCGAGGTCCTAAGGTGAACACGGATGCCTCCGTTTACCGGAGGCAGTTCCACAGCATAGTTCACCAATTTCCGGACGCTGGCATTCTATACACGGATGGTTCGAAGGTGGATGAGAAAGTGGGTTGTGCTTACGTTATTGATGGTGCAAATACCAAGATCTCTTTGCCTGAGGCCTGTAGTGTGTTTACTGCGGAGCTCGTTGCCATCTATGAAGCTCTGCAGTTTGCACTACAGGATGCACGAATCCACTTTCTCGTGTGTACCGACTCTTTGAGTTCGTTGCAGTCAATTGCTACATGTTTCCCGCAACACCCCCTAGTGCAGTGAATCCACGACCTACTAGCCGGGCTGTGCCACGCTGACACTCGAATCACCTTTCTGTGGCTTCCAAGCCACATGGGAATTGTGGGAAATGAGTTAGCAGATCAAGCTGCAAAAGAGGCGGTATCACTACCACCTCGACCAATGGAGGTACCCGCTAGAGATATTCACTCTCAGTTACGCCTACAAGTTCTGGCTTTTTGGGAGAGTCAGTGGCTAGCTGACCCACTGCCCAGTAAACTGAGAGCGATCAAGGGAACAACTCGCGTTTGGCGGAGCTCCTTCCGGGCCCGGAGAGAGTCCGTCATTTTGTGTAGGCTAAGGATAGGTCATACAAGATCCACCCACTCGTACCTAATGAGAAGGGAAGACCCCCCACTTTGTACCTGTGGAGCCGTATTCACCGTGGCCCACATTTTTACCGAGTGTGTGGATCTTGCTGACTTACGAAGAAACCTTGGTTTGCAGACGACACTCAAACTTATATTAGCCGATGACGCGGTGGCTGCTGATCGCGTTATCCGCTTTATAAGTGAGAGTGGGTTAGGGCCAGCAATCTAAATTTTCCAGTGAACATTGACTCAACGACTTGTTCGTTTTTGAATGATAATGTTTTGTTTTTTCCGTAATTTTTGTTTATTTTTATAATTTTTATTTTTATTTAATTGTTTGTTTTTGTTTTATTAATTTTTGGTCTTTTTAAATTTAGATGTCCACCTCAAAATTTTAAATTCAATTCAAAATTTGTATTCTTTAATCTGTGTTAAGAGGGGCAGATGACCTCGTAGTTCCGCCCCTTAAAACAACAATAACATAATATAACATTGTTTGTTGGTTCATTGTTGATACACCGTGCATCGTCTGTTTCAACTGAGCTTCGAACTAGTACACCGGAGCTGGTGATGCCAGTGTCGAGGAGGTGCATGGGCAGACATAAGCTTCTGATATTTCTCTGGAGTAGATTAATTCATGTGGGATCTGAACAAATGCCTTTTCTAATCTAGGAAGGCTAAATGGGCTGCCCTATTTTCCCTATAACACTGTCTGTAACCAGGTGGTATGGGTTACATCCACTGAGCTGTGTCGTTTCATGAATGAGATGGTAACGATGCAGCCCAGATAAAACAAGCTAGGTCTCTTTGGTTAAAAAATGAAATCAAATTTGCTACATAAAGAAGCAGGAAATTAACCACAAACTGCTTAACATTCAATTGCTGGTAAGTAATTTTTGGCATCCCACTCGATGGGCATCATTCGCAGAAAACCTTCATGATAACATAATTCTGGCAATCAGAAAGCACAAATCATTGGAGAATAAATTGAACAATTTAGCTAAAGACATGTTAGACAAACTGCAATGGGAGAATCGAATACAAAAGGCACCAAATTTCACAGTAGGATACATAACAGAACAAGCATAGAATTCTGGTTGGTTGGTTGGTTGGTTCCTTAGTTTAGGGGCTGCGACAACGCGGTCATGTAGCCCCGTGTACTTTGGGTGAGTGTAGAATCTGTCTGATAACCGGTGTTAATTGTGATGACTGTATTAGTGTGTGTATCTGTTTTTTTAATTCAAGTAGGGACTGCAACTTTGAATTTTCAAATAGTTCCTACTTTTGCCACCGTCAACGACTACTAGGCCTAGTTCAGAACTAGCTACTAGACGCCACCGCAGTCGGCTCTTGGCAACGAACGTAGCAACCTAAGAGCGTTGTTTACATTCTTAACCTATCCAATTTAGTTTCACACAGGTGTAATTAGTGGAAAGATCTTTAACATGCCATAAATCTATGACATGGGACCGCCGGCTTTACTTCCCCTCCGAAGGAAGGCATACTGAGGGATTTTTAACGCTCTTAAAAAATCCGACGGCTTCGGCCGGGTTTGAACCCGCTATCTTGGGCATAGAAGCTCAGCATGCTACCGACTACGCCACCGAAGTGGAAATGACTCTCTTTGATAAGAGGATTCAAATTGCAGATACTAATGATTTATGTTGATTCTTATCTAGAATTGGCTTTAGGGCATAGCTAACTAAGTAAGAGTAAGTTGAGTGAGTCTTGAGACAATCAGGATTCAAACACGAATCTCCTGCTGTCTGGGCAGGTGCGCTTTGCTTCTTACACTAATATGGCCACACTTCAACCTAGATGGAGAAGCCATTCCTATGTTTCTCAACTCGTATTCAGATTTTGGCTTTGATGACGTAGTTGGTAGCAAGCTGACATTCTATGCCCAAGATTGCGGGTTTAAACCCGGCCAAAGTCGTCAGATTTTTTTAAGAGCATTAAAAATCCCTCAGTATGCCTTCCTTTGGAGGGGAAGTAAAGCCGACGGTCCCATGTCATAGATTTATGGCATGAAAAAGAACCTTCCACTAACTACACTTGTGGAAGCTAAAATTTGTAGATTAGTTTGATAACACTATTAGTTCAAACGTTTGCCGCCAGGTGCTGACTGCTATGGCATTTAGTAGCCATGTCTGCAGCTAGGTGTCTTGGACGGTAGCATTTGGTATCAAAAGTAGAAACTACTTGAAAAAATTAATTGTCTGCAGTCCTTCTACTTGAATCAGCAATAACACACACTAATACAGCCATCACAACACCGGTTATCAGACAAATTCTACACACACCCAAAGTAGACGGGGCTACATGACCGCTTTGTCGCATCTCCTAAACTAAGGAACCAACCAAGACTTTGGCTCTCCTCATCCTCCTGGAAGCTGTGGCAACAGCACCTCTCAATCTAAGACTGGAAAATGTGGTGCAGTCAGAGCTTGACTGCATTGCAGTAAGTGGCTAAACACACCACCTGGACAGCAAGAGATTTGACAGACTGCTTGTTAAGTCCAAGGATATTTACAGTAGTAGTTATTGTGGTTTTAAGGGAAGGAACAGTGAGGTTATCTGCCCCTAAGGACTTCTATACATGCACTAAAGTGCCCCTCAACAAGAAGTGCGTGGGTCAGATGACCTTGTAGTTCCGCTCCTTAAAACAACAATAATTAACAAGAAGTGCTTCTGGCAAAAAGCCATGGTGTTTTACTAAGTCAGATTTCTATGGTGAGTATTGAGTTAACATTTTGTAATTCATTTAGACATTAGTTAGTTAATTATCGTTGTTTTAGCCTATTTATACATTCAACAATTGCATCGTGCAATGTAGGGAGAATTAAGTTATATGCTAACTAGCTGTAATGCCCGGCGTAGCTCTGGATCACAATTGGATATTAAGAGATCATACCTTTGCTCGCATTGTCGTATTGTTTGCAATCCGAGGAAGGTCGTTATAATGAGCAATATTATTGCCACCCCAAGTCCTTGAGGGTGATTTTTAGCTGATCAAAAATTATGTTGAAGTTGTTAAATAGGAGGGTACGACTGTAAAATAATGATGCCTCACTGATGCTGCAAGTCCCCATCCCCGTGATGACGCCCTTAACTAAAATTATAAACCTTGTGGGGCATGCAAATTCAGTTTTTTTAGCCTCCTATTTACAACTTTAGTAATTAATTGAAGAAAGAAAAAAAACCTTTTTCGTTACGGAAAGTAATGAGAATAATCTTATTGTATAGAGCTATAAAAGACCTTTCGTACGACATATCACACAAATAAATTGAAGGTAAATATAATAGGGCACCCCTTGGTCCCTTAAGCGCATTGCATGTATTGTTGAATTCTATATCCTAAAGTGATTCTGGGATGTTCTTATAGCCATTTGCAAATTTTGAACAAAATATGTTGAGTCGTTTTCAATTGATGTAGGAACAGACAGAAGGGCAAAAGTACAATTTTATATATCGTCGTTGATTTTATGAAACCTATGTGACAAAATTGGCTATTTTGAGGTTAAGGAATCATTGGAATCAGCTGTCCAAACTCTGCAGTTTAGAAAACCTCCTATGTGGATAAACACACATTATATTCCATTAAAGCATTTGAAAACGATATATCCTATGTGGTTTCAGAAAACGTTGCTGCTAAATATCTCCTATGTGCTCAGACCACACATAGGAGTTATCATATTGGATTCATGGCCTCCTCTGGTCACTAGAAATGCACATACGTGATATTATTCACAAAGCAGATATTGACAGCGCTGTTTGTTGATTTATCATTGTTTAGTTTTGTGGCTTATACACATGGGAGAGAAGTTACAGTTCATATTTTACTTGAATATCGTGGCGCGAATTGAGGTAAGTGTTCAATAACTGTTAAAAGCCCACTATTTATGTTTGTTAGAGAGCATAAAGCTATTTAGTGAGAAGGAATATTGTTTACTTGAATGGTTTGGAAGATACTGTAAGCTAACCTAAAAATAGAGCATGTCAGTCAGCTAGCTCACAATTTCAGTTAATTGATTGCTTCATTATACATTTTTGCAGGCATTATGGCATCTCGTGGAAGGAAAATGGTAGATATGGTAAAGGAGAATGCCAGCAGAGATAAAGTTGCTACTGCAGTTAACGATATTATGAAAACAAATAATATGTCCGAGATGGTGATAAGTGAAAAAGTCGACGTGCTCAAGGGAGGTTTAAATGAGGTTATTTTGAATCCCGGTGATGAGCTATACACAATGATTAATTTGGCATTGGAAAACAGAGATGTGTTAACAATACCAGTATCAGTTGTTGGTGTAGAAAAGAAGGACGAGACCGTGAGTGTAGAAGAAACTATTGAAGTCACAGAAAGGAGTAAAGAGATACCTCAGGATGGAATTACCCCAATGATACAAGCAGAAAATACATCAGAAGAGGAAGAAATTGGTTTACCGGATACAGCTGAAACTGTGCAGATTCATCCACAGGACGCAATACGTAGCTTAGGGGAGCAGACTCTTGAAGCGTTACAGGAAGAGGCAAAGGGGGAAAACTTTCTACAGGACAGGACTGTGAAACACAATCGAGTTTTAGGTCTGCCTTAGCCTACATAGAATTCAAAAGAAGAGGAAGGAATGTAATTCAGAATGGCAGGTTTATGTGAAAGGATTGGTGAACACAAGCATTGTTCAAAAAAGAAGAAAGGACACTGGAGAATATAAAAAGAAAGAGGAAGGACATGATATATTTCTACAAGTAGAAAAGGAAGAAAGAGTGAGGGTGTGCCGTAAATTTTTTGTAGCGACTCTTGATCTTGGTGAGGACACATATAAAAGATGGGTGAAACGGGACATACCACCAGATGAGGAAACACAGGACCTTCAGAGATCCAAACACCAACCCTGACTAAGAATAGAAGGAAACCTGAAATGGTTGAGAGAGTAAAATGTTGGTTAGGATTGCTTCCTAAAGTTCCTAGCCAATACTGCAGAGCTTCATCTAGCTATATCTACTTGGAGTCATCATTTAGATCCGAGCTTCACTTGTTCAGTGTCTACAAGGAGTGGTGTGCAGTGGAAAACTTCCCATCTGCATCAAGAAGTTAATTCCATGAAGTTTTGGAATCTGAGAAAATTGCCATTCATATGCCTCGCAAAGACCAGTGTGATGTATGCTGTAGTTTTAAAGTGGGTGCAATTAGTAAAGAGACATATGAGGCACACCTTAAAAATAAAGATGATGCCAGAACTGCCAAGAATGCTGCTAAAATCTCTGCAAGTAAGGAACACTTGGTCCTGGTCCTTACAATGGATTTACAAAGTATGATATTATGCCCTAAATTACTAGCCTCTCAGTTGTACTATAAACAAAAATTACAACTGCACAACTTCACTCTGAATCAACTTAACAATGGAGCCGTCACACTATGTTTGGCATGAAGCAAACGGAAATGTTACTGCCAATGAGTTCACAAGTTGTGTTATTGATTTCATTATAAAATTACCAGATTCCTAAAAAAAAGTCACTCTTATTTCTGATGGTTGTGGTTACCAGAATAGGAATAAAGTTCTTGCCAGTGCTCTGAGTGACGTTGCACAGAAGAAATCAATTGTGATTGAACAACTTTTTCTTGAGAAAGGGCACACTGTGATGGAGGCAGATAGTGTCCATGCCACATTAGAGAAATATTTTAAACCTCCAATAAATTCTCCATCTGACTATGTGACTTGCCAGACCATCACATCCGTACAAAGTTAACGTATGTGATTACACATTCTTCAAGAATTATGAAGAAGTTTCTTCAAATCTGGTATCACTTCGACCTGGAAAAAAGCTGGAGATCCGGTTGTATTTGATATAAGGGCTCTACAGTATCTCCCAAATGATAAAATTCTATTCAAGAACGATCATACTGCTCTCTATGAACCATTGCCACAAAAGAGAAGAAGGTCTACCGGTGTTCCCTGTTATGCGCGAGCTTTATACAATGGACCATTGCCTATCAGTGAATCCAAATTCAGACATTTTCAAGAAATGAAAGAAGTCACAGAAAAGGATCATCATGCTTTCTATGACAGCCTCTCCTTCAAGCCAGATAAGAAAAAGAAGTAGAAACTTGAATTAACAGATGTGGGAGTTAATATTACCCTGTAAGTTTCGTCAATAATTTGTACTGAATTTTTTAGATCGACTGTACCAGTATGTTACTTGAAGGATTTAGGAAAGGCAGATTTGAATTTGGGTATTACGAAGGCTGCTATTGAAAGCGTGGTGATTCTCTTCTTCGATACCTATTGTAATTGAGTAGCCCAGATGCAAAGGCCGCTAAGTGCACTTTTTGTCGATTTAGAGTTGAGCATACCGTCACGTTCGTATTTTAACTGGCTACACGATGGAATAAGTTTCAGGGTGCATATCCCACTCAAAAACGTTGAAAATGGCCAATAAAAATCGCATTCGTTTGCAGAAACCGCTAAATGCATGTTGGCTACGGTTGCAAAGCTAGTTTAATGTTCCACGTGTCCAAAGACCGCTAAGTTCCACATGTATGGCGTCTGCCTTGCCACATACGGCTGCAAAACACGCTAACTGGTACAAGAACTGCCAATATTCCTCCCACAGAATTTCTTTACAATAAATAATTATTTATTTTGATTGGGAAGGATAGTTTCGTGTTTCAGATTTGAGTTGGCTGCACTATCGAGGAAGTGTACGCAACAATGACATGCTGCCTTGTCGAAATACACCGTTTAAATGCACATTTGATCGACAGGTTGTTTCTTGGTTGTGGGCACTTCATGCCAGAAAAATGAGTGATATTGTTGATTTAAGTGATGCAGTTATTGCATTTGTGGACTGTAATACTATTGTGGATGTTCCAAATACGGAGGGAAGAACAGAGACGTCAGAAGTACCGGTAGTGGGAGAAATAGTGCAAGTTGAAGTAGGTTAACCTGTTGATATTGGAATTGAGAACAACTTACGTCTGGTTAGAACATCAACATGCCAAAGGATCAAACCAAATAGCGTCGACACTTCTTTACAAACTGGCCAGCATAAATGTTTAAGGTTCAAAATAGTTCGGTTATTCTCTGATGGCTGTGGGGGTCAGAACAAAAACAAGAATATGATCAGAATGCTATCTCTCTGGTTACTACTAGCAGCTCCCGCATGTCTAGAGGAAATACAGCTATAGTTCCCAATTGTGGGGCGCTCATTTATCTCACCTGACAGAGTTTTTGGAAATATTGAACGGCAACATCGCAAAGTGAGTGTCTTTGAAAATCCTTCCGGATACATCAAGCACATTGAGAAATTTGTGACAGTAGTTCGCCTGGAACAAGGTGAATGTCCTGTTAGGGATTAGAAAGCGTATGTGGATGGCACGGTAAAAAATCCGGGTAGTGAACAATTCCAATTCCAAAAAGTGAAGAAAATCGTGTTCAGAATTGGCAAAACAAAAAAATAACATGTCTGATCTGAAGGGAGCCGTTCTACAATTTTGAGGTTGGTGAGGGAAAGAGCAGCATGAAAATTGGAACGAATATTAACAAACATCCGGGTCCCTCACCAATTCAAGTAGGTGTTGCACTCAAAGAAACTTAACTACAAGACGTCTAACGGCTTTTAGAGCTGTAATTCGGTGAAAACTGGCCAGTGAATGGCACCTAAAATTCTTCAGTGAGGTCTTCCAGGTGCAAGAAGCCATTCGCAACAATATCGTCCGACCTCAAGAGGAAGAAGACGAAGAACCAGCAGATTTTGAGCTTATGGACGGTGTCGAGGATGACCTGGCCTAACTTAAGTGCCATTTTTCTTGTTATGTGCACTTTCTTAATTTGTAAATTTTTATTCTGTATAAATGACGTTGCAGGGTGTTTAAGATGTATTTTTAAAAAATAATTTTCCTTTTACCGCACCCGACGTGGTCTATTTTTTCAAAATATATTTTTCCTAATAAACCAAATTGAAACTAAAATAGTTCTTTATTAAAAATCTCATCCAAATGGCATTCGTAAAAAATAAAATAGCGGGTTTTGCAACCTAAGTTTCGTCAACGACTCTCATCGTCACGGGTGCAAATGTCGTTAACTGCACAATACGTGTGCAAAAACTGGTAAGTCAATATTTTAATTTGTGTTTTAGGACAGAAGATCCACCCGTAGATTTCACAGATTTTAACTGAATAATAAATGTTTTTATGTTGATTTTCAGGGATAAGAAATATGGTATTAGCTTAATTAGTTTGGTCGTAGCAGTTTTTCGTCATTTACTCGGTTTCGTTTATAATGCACGTAGCGGCCTTTGCAAACGGACTACTCAATTAGGAAGGGAAATTTAGATAATGATTAACGATATTATTAAAACCTAGGTTCTAAAAGGTTCTTATGACTTAAATCATATCGAAGGATTAGAGCTATTCTCAAAATAAGTTGTGCCTAATAAAATTGAATAAAAGTTACCATAAGATTTAAAAATATTATTTGTACTGTACTATTAAGTTTAATGAAAGGAAATAATTAAACACTTAAAACTTTAGTTAAAATCGTATCCTAACATAAAATGATGTGGAGTAGCATTGCAAAAAAAAAAAAAAGCCAACTCCATACAGGCCATGGAGGCCCTGGGAGTAGTGGAAGGTTGAGGCGTCCACTTTCTGTGACATCGGCACTAGATGGGATGGAGTTGTCAGCTCCACGCCTGGCCGTCTTTGCTCCCAGGAATTACCCTGGTACTCATTTCTGGTGTAGGCTGAGTGAACCCCAGGGCCATTTGCGTCTCCGAAAGTGGTAGTTTTGCTTCTAAAATCCACTACCTGGGTGGGGATCGAACACACTCCCTTCCGGTTAGAAGCTCAGTGCCTCTACCGACTGCGCTACGCAGCCCCCGGAGTAGCATTGGACATTGAACAAAAAAATTCAAAAAAAAAAAAATACACACAGCCATGTTATGGAGGAAATATTTCGATTTCCAAATCTAAGATGCTCCACTAATTTCCTCCCATTATATTGCCCAATGGTACTTTGAAATGGCCATGATTTAACATTCTTAAATCAATGACACTCTAGAGAGGTCCAGCAAATTTATGAGCAATTAATAGGCTGTTTTAAGTGACAAGAACCTTTCTGGAGTGATAATACGGAGTAATCCCTTTATACACTTTCTAGAAAGAATAGGTGGGGAATTGAAGATTTTTTTTATTGAAAGAGACCAATATCACTGATTCTCAATTAATTTACTGTTTGAATTGAAAATCTTCATGGAAGATGGAAAGTGTTCATGCATTCACATGGACATTGAAGAAAGAGCGATCTGTGCCTCTATTTTTGGAACATTATGATGATAAGCAATATCTCTCACCATTTGAAATTTCCTCCCTCCCTCATAGTTCCATAACAATTCATAGAGTCAACACAAACAAATTTTTAACTTTCCTTAACACAAACAATATTCAAGAACTGTTAATTTTCTTCTCAGACTTGAGTTTCCACATGGAGGTCCCAGAACACCGTTCCAGGACGTTCTGTCAGGGCGAAGATAAGCCCTGTGGGAAGGTAACTCCATTACCATAAGTTGAGATTGCTTTGCACCATGGGGTCAAACTTTGTTCCACATGAGAAAAGAATATCCAGTGACTGAAACTGATGTGAACAAAGAAGGCTGCAACCCCAATATGTTACCGGTATCTTATAAGAAAAGGAAGTGCCATGGCGAGCAAAGTACAGTAACCTCAACTTGTGGTGCCGGTACTTATATGAATTATTATATTCTATATAATGTTAAGTTTCTGATGATGCACACAGGCAGTGAGAAATGTGCTTATTAATTATATTGATAGTTTAATTTTATTAATGCCAAAAGCTGATTATAAACCCACTAAATATTTTCAGTTTTAACATATTTGGTGGCTATTCTGCATAGAATGGCACGTGACACATTTTCTCCATACATTAAAGATTTATATACCTAACTACAAAAGAAGTTCTCTAATATCCTTTTCTATGCAAAATTAGTATACACAGCAAGCTGAGAGCAGTTATCCATCCAAATGTTATGAGGAATCCTCCATATACACCTGGTCTGAGTATAGACCAGCCTCTCTGTATGATATGGTTTAGCGACATGGTGCTTATAGTTGTCGGCATGGCAAGACTTGGATACCTGAGGAGAAAGTACATTCCTTCGATGGGCCATATCAAACCTGGAACAAACCAAGTGATGATTTATACATACATTTCCACTACTGTATAGACTATTCTTCTCTCTATTAGATTATCAATCTGGGCATTGGCAGGATCTCTTAAAAGCACCTTTGTAGATTATGTGGGTGGAAAATCCAAGGCATACTAGACAAGGTGAGGTTCGAGGTAGTGTACTATTCCTTACCTCACGTAGTCAGAGAAGTGGTTTGACATCTGTTGTAATTGTTATTAACGGCCCTATGTTGGTAGCGACAAATGTAATTGTATTTGTTAAGCTCCACGTTGAGCGAACAAATGTAATGTGTTTTACCTGGGCGGACTATTCGCCAGAAAATACTACTGCTAAGTTTGATCTATGTTGGGCGCCAAGCTGGATACACTGTGTTCCAAGCTAAATTTATATATTTAATATCGACCCCTAGCGTGAGTAGAACATATGAGAAACTCTTAATGACTAGGCCGTGGGATGATTGAATCATCAACCCAGACAACATTTGATTGTGGAGAAGGATGAGGTATTATAACTATTGCTACCTACTGGAATTAAAGAATCTACTTGGTAATAATTGAATTTAATACACTTAGAAAATTTGATGGCAACATGAATAAAATTAACACTGTTAACGGAGCACACTACTTTAAACATTGCCACGAACAAAATTACTTAATACGCCGGTCGGGAGAATAACGTGAATTTAACTTATTTCCAAATTAATGCTTAAAGAATTTATATAGCCCTATTGAAAAACAGAGAGTGTGTGTCGTAGATTACTTGTGCTTACCAACGGAAACATTGTCTCCACGTGGTTGAAGTCTCGCAGCGTCAAACGCTCTGCATTGGTGTTGACGGCGTCAGATTCTTCCTCGTTGATCAAAAGTAATCGTTACAGCTTGTGGTGGAGTCTATTCCATGAACCACACCACGTCGTCTGGCTAAACACTCCAAGACGCGTGGAACTCATGATCTGATGTGATCAGCGGAGTAAGCGTGAATTAAATTGTCCCACTTGGGACTAACGAACAAAGTACCTCCTTACTGCTCCAAGCGTAATGTCTTAATGAATGTCCTCACTCACACCGCGCGTCCACTATATCTTCCATCTTCTCCCACCAGGGTCCAGCTTAATACCGCGGCCTCGCTGCTTCGACCAATCCGCGTGCGTCACGTATCTCCCCATGCCCCAGCTACGTTGCTCCTTCTTCCTTGATTGGCTGGTCACCTCAGGTGGCTATTCCCGCCATGAGGCTGCCTCCCCGTATTTATATTTCCGTATCCGGGCAAGACGTAGATCATACACGTTTTCTTGCTTTGAAGTGTTCCCTCGGATTTCGTAATTCCATTGTACTCCAATCTATTCTTGTATTGAAATACCCAGTGAGTCACACACCACTCTCTCTTATCCCTAATGAATAAAATCCCGACTTTACGTATGAAATGATTTGCCGTGCAACATTATATTGGAATCATCCAATATAGATACGGATTTCTACTAGTAGAAATCCTATCTGTAATCTTCCAAATTTAAAAGCTCCAAAAAATGACGTTATAAATATTAATAATAATAATAATAATATGAAATATGAAATTGAATAAACTGAAATAATTTAACTTGGCCGGATTATTGCCGTGTTTAACAAATATGATATAGTCCAACTAACTTGTGTTAGTGGCATAAAACCCCCTAGAAAAACATGTTACACTGTGTCGATCAGTGTGATGTGGTTTGAACATCAAACTAATTGAGGATGACTGGTAATGTGAAGGTTATAGGCCGGTATTACACTATCAAAGATATTTGATAAAAGATCTTTTATAAAAGATATGACAGTGTAATGGGGAAATCTTTTATAAAATGTATGAGCATCATGCTATCTTTGATAAAAGATTCAAACAAAAATGGTGGATCATAACAGCTGGGATATTACCACAACAAAGATGCTCATATCAGAGTGTGAAATGCATTAAATATTACATAAGTATGTTACATAATGAATGGTATAAAATGTAAAACATAAATAACGGATATAAAGTGTAGGTAAACATAGCCGAGACTATAAGCGCTGCACATAAAATAGGTGCACATTTCAGGACATAAAGACACATTAAATAGTTAAATAGGCTGAAATAAGCTGTTAATAGTAGTGTTTTTTATGTTATAATATAATTCTTTAATTTCACTTATGGTATTACATGCAAATGTAAATAAGCACTTTATCTTTACCAGTAGGTAATAGGCTACATGTAACCAACCTCCGTGAGCATGTGCCTAGTTGGCCGAACGAGTCGAGCGCTCGACTCTGGACCGAAAGGACCAGGGATCGAATCTCACCTAATGCATAGTTCTTTTACTTCGTATGTTTCAATTTTATTTGCTCGGGCAGTAGTTGTTTCGAACGTCACCATCATTAATCTCATCATAATTATTAATAATTAAATAATAATGTAATTTTTCAAGTCTTGGTACTGCAGCTCGTTCACCAAGATTTTACTCGTATCTTTCCTGTCACATGGCGACTCTTGGTTTAACCCATAGACGTTTAGTTTATATTTCCGTTTCTTTTACATACCGGTATTGCCACTACAGAATTTCAACTACCGTAATACAGTCAAGTGAACAAGGAACTGTCCTTCATTTTGGTGAACTATGATAAAATATTTGATGTAGTGTAATGGTGTGATTATTGCTTTGTATAACTTTTGTAAAAGTTCAGTTTTATAAAATATTTTATAAAATTTCTTTGACAAACTTCTTTGATAGTGTAATACTGGCCTTAGTCTGTACAGGCTGCAGCTAAACAGGCTGCGTGGACATAAAGAACCTCGCCTACGGGTTTGAGAATGTTCACGTGACCACTGATACCAGCATCGTTGCACAACGGACACAGCACGTCCAACTTGTGTGGCAATTCTCCGAAAGGACCATCCCACCACTCGGAAGGTCACAATTTGACCCTTTTCAAACTTGCTCAGTGGGCTGTAGGAAGCACGAGTGCATCTCCGTGGCATTGTACCTGCTTGCTTCACACGTTTGCACCACAATGAGCCGTATGGCTGTGAGCTTTCCCTATTAAATGATAGTCACAGATGGCACTTTGGTAGCTATGCCACTACTCTATCTGTTGGCGGACGACGTTAAAACCCTTATCAGTACATCTACTATCCCCCAGGTGACATCTGCCGTCATCGGATCAAAATCAACATCGTCTTTTCAGGTGACCTATTTCTTTTTTCTGGTAGTGTATGAACCCATGTTCTAATATGGTACTTAAAACGAGTTACGATGATATGAAAGTTGTTGGTAAAATACATTTGAAGCTAGTTTTCAGTGTTGCCTAGTAATCTATCATAGAATGCTGTTTATTTTGTCAACACGATTGTGCCCAATCAGGGCTGTTACTTTTAATCGATTAATTTCAGATTTTGATTAATCGAAACCGAATAATTGATTAATTATAGCAAATAACGATTAATCGGTTTTCCGAAAAATCGATTAATCAGTTATTTGAATAATCAATTAATCGGTTTTTGATTTGTTTTGTCGAATAATCAATGTATTTCGCACTTTTAACTACGCTCTCACAGAATCAACAAACTATGACACAACTTGGTTTCTTAATGCAATCACTCGACATGGTTAGCCGGGGCAGTCCCATGATGGATGATATTTTTGATTCTTTTAGGGGCTATGCAACATCGTGGTCACGTGTCCCTGTGTACTGGGGTGTGTTTAAGGCTTGTCTGATAACATGTGTCACTGTGATGTCTGTACCAGTGTGTGTATTTGTAATTCTGGTAGAATATGGGTAGGAACCGACCGTGGCCTTAAATTAGATACCATCCCGGCATTTGCCTGGAGTAGAAATGAGAAACCATGGAAAATCACTTCCAGGATGACTGAGGTATGAATCAAACCCGCCTCTCATCAGTTTTGTCTCACGAGGCTGAGTGTACCACGTTCCAGCCCCCACACCAGAATTAAATTTCTTGGCAGAGCCGGGAATGAACCCAGACCTTTGTGGTGACAGCCAAGAATGCTAGCCATTGCTCAATGCCCGCTTTGAGGTTTCATTTAACTTCACTCCAAGGATTACCGTGTTGGAAGCCCTTTTTCAGTCTTGCCTTAGAAATCAAAATTTGTTTGCTAATCCTGAAAAAATACTACATGATGTTAATAAATACTCTTGGATGACTAGTTTCGATCGTTAAGTGATCATAATCAGATCATTTACACGTAGGCTATTAAATCTACTGTATATGGAGAAGTATGGAATGATAATTACAATATATAACCTACACTTATTTATTTGCAGTAGCAATTAAACTAGCAAACTAGTCAAGAAATGTGCTTTTCGTTGAGATACTGATAGTTATTAAATGGTGCACTTAGCAGTTTGAGCGATGTGTGGTCCGTTTTTGTGCACAGCGTGTGGACGTTTTTGTTGAAACAATAACCTGACCATTTAATAACAATCACATAATGGCACTAAGCAAGCGAACTTGAAGATCAATCACCACTATCAGTATCTCAACAAAAAACAAGGAGTTCCGTGACGAAGTAAAGAGCCTACTTTTCTTGAAATTTAAGATTCATGCCAATGATTAATCTATATGGACCTATCTAGAATAATGAAGAAATTAACTTGGTAATATCGAAATTTCTAATTAATGTAGCCCAATAGCGCACTACGCCTTAGTTCCCTCTCTTAAATTACAGAATGCAGCACATATAACATTTGGTTGAAGTCCAATGGATAGCATGGACATTACATGCAGTTAGACATTGGATATATTAGTGCGCATAAAATCATATTGGCAACAATGTCATGCATATGTAGGTCAGAAACAATCTGAAATATCATGATCTCTTGTTGTGCCAGTTTTGGATGAAATCCATTTGTTAATATAGAAGTTACATGTATTTTAAAATTGGACCTATCAGCAGGCTTGGCATCATGTTGGCAGCACTGACGTATATTAGTTACTTCAAATTAATCTAGAATGTCATGCACTATACATGTGCATAGTTTAAAGCTGGCGGCTTGCATACTTTCTGATATATTGATATTAGGGTAAAAGAATATAGACAGCATTTATTAACAGTTGGTGGCCCTGGTTCCTCTTTATGCATAGTCATATCTGCTATGTTACACATAGCACTTACGAAATTTGGTTGAAATCCAATTGTTAGTATAGAAGTTACATACATTTAAAAATGCGTCCTATCAGCAGGCTTAGAATCATGTTGGTAGCACTGATGTATATTAGTTACTCCAAATTAATCTAGAATGTGCATAGTTTAAAGCTGGCGGCTTGCATACTTTCTGATATATTGATATTTGGATAAGAAACTAGGGAGAGCATTTATTAACAGTTGGCAGCCCTGGTGGCTCTTAAGAATATGCTCAGTCATGTGTGTTTATGTACACATAGTACATATGAAATTTGGTTGATATCCAATTGATAGTGTAGATGTTATATGCATTTAAACATTGCGCCTATTGTCAGGCATTGAATCATTTTGGCAACACTGCTGTGTATGGCCTCCTGGAAATTAAACTGAAATTGTATTAACTATGTGTGTGCCAATTTTTGAATAGCTTGTAACCGTTCATTCTCACTATACCGGGGTTGTGGTTGATTATACTCACAATGAGGGAGAGCAATTAATAAGAAACATCTCTTCCATTTATTCCTTTTCATTTAACACTAAGCATCAATCACTAACACTTCACTTCTCGGGATCTTATCACGCAATCCGACCAAGTCAACAGATCCTAACATGGCTTCCTACAATCTCCAAAGATAATCCAGACAGATACTCTAACACAAAATCCCTCAGTACGGACTCCCAACAAAAACAGCCAAAGATATATATATAAACAAAATAGCATAAAAAAAACTTATAAAAGAAACTTCGTTGGCAAGGCCACCTGCCATGCCACACAGAGATGCAAACTGCCCTCCCAACAAGCGCCATTTTCTTACCTAACAATAGAGCTGAGCCTTTTAATCAGAATGGTTGCAATCGCCCCTCCATGTGATTCTCACGTGAGAAGCACGTGAGGATCACATACATTAACAAATGAAAATAATACATTTTTCTCCTCCTACCTCCACGCCTGCTTCGTCATCTGTAATTCTTGCGTCTCCCACGCCTTCCTCCTCGTCGTCTTCTACGATGCCTCCTGCCTCCCCGTCTCCTGTATTCCAAACCTCTCTTTTTCTTCTTCCTTTGGTCTGTCTCCTCTGATTCAGTATCATATGTTTCTTTCTTTTTCTTCTCTTTGTCTGTCTCCTCTGATTCAGTATCATATTTTCCTTTTTCTTCTTCTTCTTCTTCCTTTGGTCTGATCCTTCACTCTCTTATCTTCCTTTCCCTGACATCTCATCTTCTTCCTACTCCTTCTCTTTGCTTTCCAACTCATTCTTTTATCTATTCTCCTGGTCCTCTTTGTCTTCATTCTCAACCACTTCTCTCTTCTTCCTTTCCACATTTTCCACCTCTTCCTCGTCTGTCTTGTCTTACTCAACATTCCTTTCTCTTCTTCCACTTTGTTTTCCCCTGTTTCTTCTTCACCTTATCTTCTTCTAGTATGTTGTCTTCTCCATGGCTCACTCTTGCACGTTCATCCTCATCTTTAGCCTCTTTTTCTTGATTGCTACTGTCTTCATTACCAACCTCATCTGATTCTCCTTTCTCTTCAGTTTCTTCCAATTCACCTTCTCCGTTATCCGCTTCTCCTTTCTCTTGTACCGTTTCCTTTCTTTCACCTGCCTCCTTTCCTTCTGTTTCATCCAAATCACATGCTTTCTCACGGCCCCCACATCTCGGATAATTTTCCTGCTCCTTAATCGCACATAGCTCATTCACTTTCTCCATATAACCTTGTTCTTCTTCACATCGTTCTCTCTCTTCCTTGAGCTTCTCATTCCTCTCCATCAATGTCACCTGTTCCTCCTTAAGGCTATCCACGCTATCCTTATTTTTCGCTATTCCTTCTCTCATCACAGTTTTATGTTCTTGTACTTCTTTGCTTAACTCGTCAATCTTAGCATTGGTTGCTTCAGCCTGCTTCTTTATTGCTTCGTTTACGTACACCTTTACAGATTCTACCTGCTTACCTATGGATTCTATTTGCGCTTTCATAGACTCTCCTTGCTGCCTAAATTCTCCTATTTCCTTACTCATACACTCTTTCACTGATCCTATTTCCGTACTTAAAGACTCTCTTACTGATCCTAAAGACTCTCTTACTGATCCTAAAGACTCTTCCATACCGGTGAATTTAATTAGTAGAATTTGGAGCAACTTATTGTTCACAACCCCCATTCGTGCTCCACGTTGGTGCGTCATAATGTAACCGTTCATTCTCACTATACCAGGGTTGTGGTTGATTATACTCACAATGAGGGAGAGCAATTAAAAAGAAACATCTCTTCCATTTATTCCTTTTCATTTAACACTAAGCATCAATCACTAACACTGTGAGTTTGCATTCACAAATTCTCATAGTGTGTTTCTTTTGTTTTTGTATTTCTCAGTGTTCTTTTGTTTTTGTATACCGTACAAGTCAAATGTACTTTTTTGAATATAACTGTCGGTTTTCCGGTTGTGACCAATGGATGTCGGAGTTTGTTTCTTCTCCCATCAATTTGGAGTTTAGGACTGTATTTAGTAAACCTTTTTTGCTGATTATTTATGACAGGTTATGGGCCCAGTTAAACGCTTATTGCTGTTAATGTGTGGACTTTGTGATGGGAGAATGTCGGTCGTTAGAAGGTGTTGATATGTGCGGCGCACATGTGGACGGCAGTTAAGTGTGCATTCAAGATAGTTTTTGGTGAATTTTGTGGACGATTTTCTATTGTGAGGACTATTTGTACGTTTTATTTTAAGTATACATACTAACATGGATGCAGCTACGGGAAGCAGCGAGCGAGTAGTTGCAATAGTGAGGTTACAAGACGACAATTGGGAAGCGTGGAGCACCCGAACAAAGGCATTGCTTCAAACAAGGCATCTGTGGGACGCGGTTCAAGGTTTCTCACGAAAGACCGATACAGGAGAGGTAGAAGATACACCCGTTGAAGAGTACTCCGAGGCCCAACTGGGCAAAGATCAAGACGCGAAATACTTGCTTATAGGTTTGGTCACCGACCCTTTCCTAGGTGATATCAAAGAAGCGGAGACAGCTAAGGAAGCATGGCAGAATCTTCTGACTTCATGTTGCGATACCGGAGTCCTTCAATTTGTGACGATGTTAGAAGAATTGTGTCTTTTTAAGAAAACTAGTGACATTAGCATGAGTTCATTTGTTGATAAAGTGCTCACTTGGTGTGCACGGTTGGACGATGTAGGTATAAAATTTACGGATAAGGCCAAAGCTGCTTTTATTCTCAGAGGACTGGAAAAGCGGGTGTACGAAAATTTGATACGTTCATTGGAAAGCAATGAAGAAAACTTAAGTGTAAAGGTAGTGCGAGCCAAACTATTGTTGGAGGAGAGAAAGAACAAGTTGGACAAACTAAAGATGGAGCGAGAACAGGAGACTTATGCGAGGCTGAAGAAGGAAGAATCTGAGGGTGAAAGCGTGAAGGCAATGGTGGCAGCCGGAATATGGCATCAGCGTTTTGGCCATGCTCTGAACATTCCGGATCGTGATTTTATACCCAAAGAAAAGAATCTTGATTGTGATACTTGTAAACAAGGTAAAATGAAAAGACTTAAATTTAATGAAAGAGATCATGTATCTCAGAAGCCATTAGATGTTGTGTTCTCTGATGTATGCCAGTTAGAGCACCCATCGATTGGAGGTAGCAAATATTTTATTACATTTACTGATGATTGTACCAGATTCTCATATGTAAGGTTTCTTAAGCATAAGAGTGATGCATTTAATGAGTTTCTGAAGGTTAAGGCCCTAATGGAGACAGCACAAGGGACCAAGTTGAAATCTTTCCATTTAGACAACGGTGGAGAGCATTTAAGGACAGAGTTTTGTAACTATCTTGAAAAGGAAGGTATTGTTCGTAGGTTAACAATGGCTTACTCTCCCCAACAGAATGGCGTTGCTGACGCCTCAACCAGCAACTTCTCACCACTAGTAGGTGCATGCTCTTTCAGTCAGGCATGCCAGTTTAATTTTGGGGGGAAGCCATCAGCACAGCCTGCTATATAAAGAATAGGTGTGTGTCATCAACTGTAAAGAACATCCCATTTGAACTGTGGACGAGTAGAAAGTTGTCAGACCAGGAATTGCTTATGTTAAAATCTTTTGGTTGTAAAGTTTGGATCCATAAACGTAATGTGGAAAAGTTAGTGCCAAGGGCAAATGTTGGTGCAATGCTAGGGTACCCCGATGACTCGAGGGGCTACCGTGTATGGGACATCAAAAAGAAATGTGTCATTAAATCCAGGAATGTAGAATTTGTTGAAGATGTATTTCTGTTTTCTGTAAAAGCCCAGGAAAAACCTGTAACTCAGATAGATAGTGAACCTAGAACAGTTGGAGAAGTGTTTGTCGAGCAGAAAGATTGTGGAGGTGACGTGTTTGAACACGAAGTAGCCGAATCAGGAAATGAAAATTCTGTAACAAGTGATAGTGATGCCTGTTTGTCAGATTCTGATGTCGTAATAGACGCTCCATTACAGCCTGAACACACAGTATTACGCAGGTCGAGTAGAGAGAGTAAACTTCCCAGTAAGTGTGTGTGTTGTAATGAAGTCAAGGTCAAATGTCGCATTGTCATGTTAAGGTCAGAAAATAACGATCCGGTGTCTTTTCAAGAAGCCACCTCACGAGATGACAAAGATAAATGGTTTGAGGCAATGAACCAAGAGATTGCCCTCTTGGAAAAACATAATGTGTGGACACTTGCAGAAGATTCAGGTGGCAAGACTGTCATAGGCACCAAATGGGTGTATAAAACTAAACGAAACCAAGAAGGTGAAGTACTTAGGTATAGAGCACGTTTAGTAGCTCAAGGTTTCAGTCAGATAAAGGGTACAGATTTCCTTGAATCCTACAGTCCTGTGGTAAAAAGGAAAACTTTTAGGACCCTTATAGCCATAGGAGTAGAGCGTGAATGGGTTAATTGTCACTTGGACATTGTATCGGCATACCTTAATAGCAAAATTAAGGAAACTGTATTTGTAAATCAACCAGAAGGTTTTCGCAGTGTAGAATACCCAGAATATGTGCTAAAACTCAACAAGAGTATTTACGGTTTATGTCAAGCTGGTAAAGATTGGCACAATTGTATCACTGCACAACTTGTCAAGCTTGGCTTAAATCAAGGCAAATGTGATCCATGACTGTATTTTAGTCTGTATGTTGCCCTTTGCTACCATACAAGGAATGATATGCAAATGATTGTTGTTAGTGTAAGGCTAGTTATGTTTTTTTTTTGGTGCAATTTGTGAATGGGGGAAGTGTGAGTTTGCATTCACAAATTCTCATAGTGTGTTTCTTTTGTTTTTGTATTTCTCAATGTTCTTTTGTTTTTGTATACCGTACAAGTCAAATGTACTTTTTTGAATATAACTGTCGGTTTTCCGGTTGTGACCAATGGATGTCGGTGTTTGTTTCTTCTCCCATCAATTTGGAGTTTAGGACTGTATTTAGTAAACCTTTTTTGCTAATTATTTATGACAAACACTTCACTTCTCGGGATCTTATCACGCAATCCGACCAAGTCAACAGATACTAACATGGCTTCCTACAATCTCCAAAGATAATCCAGACAGATACTCTAACACAAAATCCCTCAGTACGGACTCCCAACAAAAACAGCCAAAGCTATATATATATATATATAAACAAAATAGCATAAAAAAAACATATAAAAGAAACTTCGTTGGCAAGGCCACCTGCCATGCCACACAGAGATGCAAACTGCCCTCCCAGCAAACGCCATTTTCTTACCTAACAATAGAGCTGAGCCTTGCAATCAGAAGATATCCAACATGGAGTTCAAATTTCAATTACGGTTTTTCAGCAGTTGGTAGATTTGACATAATTTTCAAATATGGGCTTTAGATATTCAGGTATAGATCTTTACGCATACC
The DNA here is from genome assembly GCA_946902985.2 of Meconema thalassinum. Classification (NCBI taxonomy): domain Eukaryota; kingdom Metazoa; phylum Arthropoda; class Insecta; order Orthoptera; family Tettigoniidae; genus Meconema; species Meconema thalassinum. The sequence continues at coordinate 305,650,823 of OX336393.1, forward strand.
AAATTTGGTTTCGATTGCGGCAGCCGTTTAGGAGTTGATAGGCGGGGGGGGACACAGACAGACAGACATTTGCCCGGATCGATCTCATAAGTCTACTTTTTCCTCATTTTTGCAAAATGTGAAAAGTAGGCTAATAACATATCTTTACTATTTATGCTAGATTAATTACTACTGCAAATAAATCAGTGTATGTATTGTAAATAACATGAAGCCTCCGTGGTTTAGGCGGCAGCACGCCGGCCTCTCACCGCTGGGTCCGTGGTTCAAATCCCGGTCACTCCATGTGAGATCTGTTCTGGACAAAACGGAGGCAGACAGGTTTTTCTCCGGGTACTCCGGTTTTCCCTGACAAAATTTCATTCCAGCAACACTCTCCACTATCATTTCATTTCATCTGTCATTCATTTAATCATTGCCCCAGAGGAGTGCGTCAGGCCTCGGCAGCCGGCACAGTTCATATCCTCGCCGCTAGATGGGGGCTTCATTCATTCCATTCCTGACCCGGTCGGAGACTGGAAGCAGGCTGTGGATTTTCATTTTCATTGTAAATATCATAACCCATACTTGTAGACACAGATTAATAGCCGAAGTGTAAAGATCTGATGATCGCTTGACGATCGAATTTGGTGATCCAATTGTATTTATTTATCTCATGTAAAAAGTATTTTTCAGGATTAGAGGATCACCCATTAGACAATTGGATATTGACGGTCCGAAAAACATCAAATTTCGACTCCAAAGATACAAATGTGACGTCTTACGAACGAAGGTATGTCTAAAGTCAACACTTAGGCATGTTCGATAAAAACTCAATGTTCTCATTGAAGGGCAGTCATAAAAAGCGCGGTAAAAATAGAAAATCTTGTAGATGTGGCGTAAATATTGCAATCATTGCAAAATACGAGCTGGACGTCTTTCTTGGGAATTCACCGCTTAACTTTCACAGGTGGAAAAAGAATAAACAATATATCCAAGGCCCGCTAAACTAGCGACAAAATACTTGATATTCCCCGCGACCACCTGCAGCGCTGAAGGGGTATTTTCAATTGCTCGAAACATGTGATTGCAAAGCGGAGCTGCCTCGCCCCAGAAAATGCGTACTTGCTAGTATTTTTGCACCAAAACAGACCGTCAATTGAAATATATTGTCACATTTACTTTTAAATAATGCATCTTGTTTGTGAACTGTTTAAGCCATTCTTTCAGTGTTGCCTATACAGACTGTCAGTTGTAACTCTCCAGTCGGTCAACATGAATTTGTCCAATGACTGTGCGGGGTGCAATGTATATATAATTTGAGTAATAATAAGTAAATAAACTCCTTGAAAAATTACACATATTAGTTATGATCACAATGACCCCGGCGGGAGTAGGCAGGCAAAAGCGTAACAACTGTACGACCAAGGCTCCGCTGAGATACGTAACCTTATGCATAATATTATTTATTATATTGTGTTATTCTTATTTGTATACACGATCATAATATTCAGAAGTAATTCACAAACCCTTATTAAACAAACTATACTTATACAGTGCTCAAAAAAGGCTTCGTATATTGTGATTTAGTAACTTGTTTATTTTGCTATGTGTATGTTATCATATCATACACAATATAGGGTACATACAAAGAAAAACCACACACACACTGCTTTGCAAAAGAGACAGAAACACACAACAAATAACAAAAGTGATAATGTGAGACTGAGCACAAAAACGTCCTTTTCATATTGGGACATATCAATACCGTGTATGGCCACCACGAACTCTAATCCATGCTTGCAGATGACGAGGCATACTGAGCACCAACAAATCCAACGTGGTTTGGGGCAGATTACCCCACTCTTGGACAGCAGCATCTATCAGTTGCTCTTTGTTTGTTGGAGGATTGGGACGGTGCGAAATTGCCCTCTTGGGCTCTTTCCATGCATGTTCAAAACAGTTCATGTCCGCAAAATAGGCAGGCCACTCCATTCTCTGTATGACATGCATCTGAAGGAACTGATTGACCACCCAAGCTCGATGGGCACGAGCATTATCGTCCACTAGGGTAAAGCCCTCACCCATTGTGGCAGCAAATCCTGTAACGACAGGTTCAAGGATGTTGTCTCTATACACCAGACCAGTCATGTTACCGTGGATAGGAATTAAAGGCGTACGTCGACCGAACATGATTCCACCCCAAAACATAACTGAACCTCCTTGCTGTTGGTGGCTTTCCTGGATGAAGGGCTCGTGAAATCTCTTACCCACTCGGAGCATTCGAGTGTGGCGACGTAATAGTGATAGTGATTGTAATAGTGATCATAACTAACACATATAATGTTACCAGGAGTGTTATTTACTTATAATTCAGACTCTGGGAAACGTTTTTACAATCCATATGAGAGACAAACTGACCGCTGCAGTGAAAGCAATGAGTGACATAAAACAGATTCATAAATTGTCCCTAAAGACTGCAATCCAACTGTTTCATGTAAAAATAGCACCAATTGCATCTTATGGATTGGAAAATATATGGATACACCTCAAGAAAAAACACCTGGCAGATCTGGAAAGAGTAATATCCATCTATCTCTAGAGAGCTTTGTGCCTTTCAAAGTACACGCCATCCCGTTTGGTTTACCTGCTAGCTAGAGAGCCATATTTTGTTGAAGACCTGAGACTGAACCTACTGCTGCCCGTTACACCTGGATATGAGACTCTACTGACAGAATTGAAAAGGAAGAGAGAAGACATATGGGACGACTTTTATGGCACTGACGCGATGCTTTCAACTGAATGGACAAATGCATTGTACGATTTGCGTCATATAGTCACGAGATTTTCGGTGCATGGTTTTCACTATAAAGTATGCACCAAGAAGAAATTTCATCAGCCTGACCAGCAGTGCATCTGTTTGCTATGTGGAGAGCAGTGTGATAGGTATCACGTGATGTTGTGCAAACAAAGACGGGTCTCACTTACAATGTTGTGTAGTGAAGACTAAGGTAATCTTTGTTTAGTTTTTGTCTTTTAATGTTAATTTATTAATTTGGCCATTGGCTGCAATCAAGTTCTTCTTCTTATTATAATTCATCTATTTTATACATTGGACTCCGCCCAGTCTTTGGGCAAATTCAAGTTGACCGACTGAAGAGTTACAACCTACAGGTCTTGGTGGAAATTAGGCTAAACCCGAATAAAACAAAAATGTTCCTGTCCTAAATTGTAAAAACTGCCTTCACAACAAAAATTGAACAAGTTTCAAAAGCATTGCTGAAAACTCCTCGTTTTCGTTTCCTGAAACCCTTCCCAATTTGATTGATGTTTGTCCTTCCCCGGTCACTGACTGTTATTTGGTTATTGTTAACATAAACAAGGAAGGGCACGTATCTTTACGCAAAATTTAACTTTTATAGATTTCTATATATCATTCCGAAAATAAGCCTAACTCAATTTAAGCGATGACTTCTCATTTAAACCATTTTCAAAACTTATTTTCTTATCTCGTGTCTAATAATCAATTAATTGATTTTAAGAATGTTCGATTAATCGTTTCTGATTAATTTCAAATGAATCGATTAATTGATTATTAATCGATTAATTGAAAATCGATTATTATTATGCCCAATTATATTACGTGGGGAGTACAAATGACGGGTGGATGTGTAAAGTGCGTTAAGTCAAGAAATGGTGTGAACTGAGTTAATTCTGGCATCGAAGAGAGGAGGGTGATCAGCTTGCGTTATGTCATCTTGTGGACGGTTGCAAAGTTATTGAGTTGTGTATTACGTGTTATATTTACTTCAGCCAGACTTCGGGTGTGCAAAGTGCATTATGTCCTTCCTGTCATGACTTACCACACTGAGCATTATTCAACACTTCATTCTGTGTGTGCAAAGAGTGTTACCGTCAACCGGGGTGAGATTGGTCCGTTATCTGTGTTCGTTTATGTTTGTATTGTGTTGAAACTCATACCATAATTGCAAAAATTTAGAAAAATTCTGTTATATGAAATAAAACTAATATGGAAATAATCGAATATTTAATAAACCAAGAATGTATCATAAGATTTGAGATAAAGAGTCAGAAAAATGTGGAACAATTTCACCCGGAGATGGGGTGACTTTGGTCCATATTGTGAATACTCCTTTTACAGATGGATATTCCGCTCTGGAACAATGTCACCCCTACACCAGGTAAGGTTGAATACAATCTATGATTAAAATACCCCCAAAAATTAGGTTTATTGAACAAAACGTAGAAAACAAAAGCGAAAATGTCAAAAAATGTCAACAAACTTCATTTCAAAAAGATAAAATGCCAAACAAACTTTGGGCCCATTTAGTGTCCATGAATCCCACAAATGCTCTCCCTTACATACAACATAGGGAGGCATCAGTTCCGCACTAGCACTGCCTGCAATCATCACTGTTGTAGATGTTTTTGTTGCATTACAGACCTGCTCTAAATACTTAGTCCCTCTGCGACAAATTACATGTTTTAGACCTGGATCATCTGGCAGGTTCGTTTCATCGTAGTTCCAGATGTGTATTGGTGGAATATTTTCAATCTCTTTCGTCAAATTATCTTGGTATTCTTGGCATTTCTTTGCGGACAGCAGCTCTTATTCTTTTTATGTTTGAAGGAAAGCAAGTTGTTAGAATGGGATGACGTTCTAAAAATAATTTTACCCAATCAGGCACTGGCATATTATTTTTAAATTTGGACACAACTCTGCCAGTCTTGAGTAAGTAATTCTTGATGGAAAACCATAAGTCTATTTCAGTAACAGGAAATCCAAATTCTGCAAGTTTCAATAGGTGGCTCTTGAAACCATCCTCTTGCTGTGAAGTGAACACTGTTGGCCCTCCAATAACTGAGCTGCGCACACCTTTCAACTTGTTTATTATTGTACTGCGGGGAATACCATACTGTTCTGCAGCTTTACGTTGAGAAAGGCGCTTACATCTGATGTCTTCTAGGCATTTGCTTAATGTTTCAGCTGAATATCTAATATAGGGACGAGATCCAACCACACCTTTGTACTTTCTAGGCATGATGACCTGAAAGTAGGAAAATGTTCATTCTATTTTATAAATTTGGTTTGATAAACTCAACTAACATCATTTGATTCAATTCATCAACTCCAATGTATCAAATTTCTTTCCTTCAACTAGTTAACCTAAAATGGGGTGACATTGTTCCAGGACCAAAGTCACCCCTTTTTAACCTCAAAATTGTATTTTTAACTAATTTGTTAACTACTGCAGAATATATACATTTATTTTTTAAAATATCAGTTGCTTCTTGATCAGCATAATATTCAGCACTAAATGTATACTTGCCAAATTTTTGCCACTTTTCTTGCCAATCACACATGTGAAAGTTTTCAGATGTTGTTCCCGCCAATAAAATATAAAGCCAAAACAAACTAGTGCTGTCCCAATGGGAATTCTCCTGAAACTCAAACAGTTGTTTCATAGTGGCCAACAAATTGTCCTTAAAAACATGAGAGGCCACACAATCCAAATTTCCCCCACCGACTGCACAGGGAAAAAATATATTTAAAACTTCCCCTTGTGGAACAATCTCACCCTGTAGGACCAATCTCACCCCGGTTGACGGTATGTCAGTTTGGTAGTGACTAAACGCATTACTCATTCACGCTCCTCGTTAAGTTGTCCAACAATATAATTATTGAATTCTTACACTATGCATCACTCATTATCAGTGTGTGATTATTAAACTAAATTCCCGCCAACTGGATGGTCACGTAGGCCATTGTCAATCCTCATTTCGCAGCTGTTCTGCTTGTTGGCTAGTGACAGGCCTTGTTGCGGTACCTATTGCTTTGCTGACAGGAGAGTTTCACAGTGTATGTTATGAGCTTAGTTAAAAAGCATTATGTCTTCCAGAGCGGAAAGGATTTTTTTATTAGCTGTAATAAGCATTGATCATAAGTTCCTGGTCCTTTGCCAATCCAGCCAAACAAGAGACTTATTTAAATATTCTTGCAGTTACACTACTTCCGACACGAATGGTTCTATGGCTTCAAAACGTAGTTTTCAGGTCCATTTGTCTGTTATTTATACAAATCTGCACCATTGCACCAAACTAAACTAAAGTTTACGTCCCGAGTTTTGTTTCTTGCTTTGCGAGGCTTAAAATGAACCTAGATTGGTCCTTCTAGGCCCTACTACAAAGTCGATCCTTCGTTTATGTGCCAAACGGCCCAAATCTAGGAAATGGATAGGGATGTCCGAATTTCAGGTACACAGTGTTATCTGCTAGGTTTCGAAAGGTAAGTACATAAAATTTGGTTCAGTTTGGTGAAACGGTATGGATTAGCGCCAAAGGGCCTAAATGCAGTGAATGGAGAGGGCTGTCCGAAATTTCAAGTGGATAGTGTTACTCGTCGGGTTTCAAAGTGTAAGTACCCGGTACAAAAAATTTGGTTCTGATCTGTGAAACGGTGTAGATTTGTACCAAAGGGTCTAAATGCAGGGAGTGGAGTGGTCTGTCTGAAATTACCTGTGGACAGTGTTACCCGCAGGATACCAAAGGATAACTATAGTATAGTTATTAACAAGAAATGAACCTCCGCCTGAATAATAACTATTCTAACATATCAATACGGAACCACCATGAGTCATTTAAATAATGTAATAAAGGATAACTCGGTAGGTAAAATCTTGTTCAGATCGGTGAAACGGTGTAGATTTGAATAAATAACAGACAGACAAACCAACATTGAGCTTTATATTAGCTATTATAGGCTAATACTGTGAACTGAAGAGGAAGGTGGAGAGACGGGAAGAATGGCGAGCTGCTGCCAACAAGCCTCACGGCTGTTAACCACAGAGGGAGAGAGAGATAGGCTAGATGTGGGTGTGGAAAGTGTGTTAAGTCATAATTTATGAGAAACCTCGTGTTGTTTGGCTCCGTAACTACGTGAATTTACATGGAATTTATTATGACGAGTTACCCCATTGTTGTGAACAGTATTAGGCTCCTGAAGAACTTTTTTTTGTGTCTGGAATGATAACAATTGTTGCAAATTGCAATTTAATGTAGGATTATTTGTGAAAAGTTAATTTTATGCCATTTTTAACGAAGGGCAACGGAACTCAAAACAAAACTGACTACATCCTAGCACACTGGCCTTAACTTTGAAAATTTTAATGACTGCACAACACTCTCTTGGCCAAATATGAATAGGAACAACCTGAAGGTAAGAAACAAAGAATTATGGTAATTAAGTGACATTTGTTGCATCAGGAAAATGGAGAGCATTTTGTGAAGAATATGACACAATATCTTTCAAAGAATCCACCTGACCATGACAGCCCAACTTAAGTATGGTATTGAACAAGTTCAAGAAATAATTCACAAAGAAATGTACATCTACATCTAAGGGTGCCCTTAGGAGTACTGTATTGAGAAAACACAATAGTGGATTGATACAGTGAATGAGACCATATCAGACAAGAAGAAGTAGAAGAATTGGTGGTTTAAGATCTGGGAGAGAACGGGTCCAGATGAAGACAAGAGGCCTATAAGCAAGCAAAGAAACTTTCCAGAGAAAGAGAGAAAATAAATGAACAATTTATAGCAGCAAATGAAAATACAGTGTTTGGTAGATATAGATATAGAAGAAATAATGCCAGATGACCTCACTGTTACCCACTTTAAAATAACAATAATAGTAGAAATAATACAGAAGATTTCTAAACGGCCAACTACTCAAAAGGCGGCAGTGGAAAACTTTTCACTTCGGACAATGAAATCTGCATACCATACACTGGGATGAGTACTACAGTCACCTACTGAACGATGAGTTCCCTGGACTTGAATATGTAGCTGAAAAGCCTAGGCTGGTCCAGTGGTTGACATCACAAGAAGAGAGGTAAACAGCGGAGCATCTGCAATGAAACACAATATAAGCATGCGTCCACACCAAATACCTGCTGAAGTATGGAAAATACTTGGTTGACGTGCCTAATCAACAACCAGAGAGGTGCTATTCCTGATGCACGGAGAAAAAGCACATTAATACCCTTCTACAAAAGTAAAGGTGATTTGTCTAGAGTTGCTTTCATTGGTAGGGTAAAATGAAATTAAGTGCTTTCCACGGTGGGTGAGTGGTTATCGTGTCAGACTACCAACCCCAAAGCGGCTTCGGTGGCGTAGTTGGTAGCATGCTGAACTGCTGTGCCCAAGATAGCGGGTTCATACCCGGCCGAAGTCGTCGGATTTTCTTAAGAGCGTTAAAAATCCTTCAGTATGCCTTCCTTCAGAGGGGAAGTAAAGCCTGTAAAAGCATGTAATAGATCCTTTCACAGACTAACCTTGTGTAAAGCTAAATGTTAGGTAGATTTCGTCGGAACGCTCTATCAAAGTTCCAACGTTCACCACTAGGTATCATTGATATCTGGTAGCGAAAGATGGAACTACTTGAAATTGAACGTAACTTGTAGCTCACCTTAATAAAGGTGTCCGCTGGAAGCAGCTACAGACTCAGGCGAGTCTAACATGTCCTCTGACACTCCCGGCACTAAAAGCCATATGATAGATAAATAAATAACCAACCCCAAACTTGCAGGTTCGCTTCTGGCCGTGGTAAGTGATTTTTGAAAGGCGACAAAAATCTCGGTACGCATGTCATATGTTGTTGGCATGTTAAAGAACCCATTTGAATTCAGTAGGCCGTGTTCAAAATGGTAAGATTAATCTCGGGATTTTCCGCCAACACAAAGTCCTCATTTCTCTACTAGAAAGCGCTACAGTGTCAAGGAGCTTAGATATCTAACCTCCTTGACTTTCATAGCGCTCGAAGGAACAACAAAAATTCGACATGCAAGCTGCCCTCCGGGCATCCAATAGCAAAGCTTGCACCTGGCACCCGAGGCCATACGATATCAAATTAAATGGAATTAAGTGAACTCTTCGAAAATAATAATTGGTTCATGTTCTAATTCGGGGCTACATGACCGCGTTGTCGCAGTCTCTAAACTAAGGAACCAAACCCTGTTCTAAAACTCAAAAATGCTTTCACTTCTTTACTGACGTGATGGTGCAGTGGTCAAGCTGCTTGCCTCTTACCAAGGCAGACCGGGTTCAATTTGAGGTTGATGCATCTGAGATTTTCGAAGTGATTTGGATTCCACATAAAAGACGGAGGTCCTGTGGCTCGTCATCGAGAGATTAACGGTCACGAAAAACTATAAGCTTCCTTCCTTACTGTGAATTTATTTTTTTATTTTTATTAATGCAGACAATGGCCATGTACTTATCTTTTTAGGACGGGTCAGGGAAAGGATATTGGAAGGAAATCGGCCGTGGACCTATTGAAAGGAACCATCCCGGCATTTGCCTGGTATTGCAAATGGGAAACCACGGAAACCATTTTCAGGACGGCCAAGGTGGGATTTCAACCCACGCTCTCCCGATACCAGCGAGGCATGAGGTAGCACGTTAGCGCTCTCGACCACCGCGGCCAGTTACTGACTTTGAACAGAAATGTTTTAATGTACATCTTTTGTATGGAATGATTCCCGCACCAGCCTATCATTGTGTATTTATTTACTCTCTTATCAGAAACATACATTTTACACATATAACACAGTTATTATATTATCTTTGCCCAAAACTTGGCCACTTCCAGTGCACTCGGTGCTACCCGACGTAGATCTTCTTCCATGCAGGATGCTGGGCACAGTCGACACTCAGTCATATGCTGAACAGTCTGGTCTTCTCCACAATCACATTGAATATCATCCTGGTCAATGTAACCCCATCTTGCCGTATCAACCCTTGATCTGCCTACTCAAGAGCGCAGTCTATTCAGAGACTTCCAAGTCGTCCATTCCTCACCATAGCCAGGAGGTAGAGTTTCAGAAACATTTTCCCAACCAGGGGGAAGGTTGGTCGTAGCCCTCCACATTTGCAACCTAGCTTTTTCAGCAGTGGTTCTAAGTTCCTTTGATGTTCTAAGGAAACTCTTCCTCGACTTCAGTCGTTGCGGCTGCAGTTCGTGTCCATATAGAGGATGAGTTCTTTCATGCTCCACTGTCTTCCGTTCCTTGTTCGCAGTATTTCTCTTTGAACAGGGGGTGGTGCTATTCCTGCGAGGAGATAAAGCCATTCGACTGGAGTTGATTTCAAGTAACCTGTTATAATTCTGCAGGTATCGTTGAGAGCTACATCCACCTGTTTGGCATGTGTTGAATTATACCAAACAGGAGAAGCATACTCTGCTGCAGAATAGCATAGTGTCATTGCAGAAGTTTGGATCGTTTCAGGTTGACTACCCCACTGTGATCCAGCCAGTTTGCGTAGGAGATTGTTCCTGGAAGAGACTTTCGACTTGGAGTTCATGCAGTGCTTCTTGAAAGTAAGAGATCTGTCAAGTGTCACTCCTAGACATTTTGGAGTCTCACAGTTATCATTGTGTGATTGTTGTGTTGTGTTGCATTACCCGACCGAATATCTTAAAGCTATCATTTCTCATCATTGTGGTCGTGAAAATGGAGTTCTTGGAATCATAAAATATCTTTGAATAACCTCCCGGTGAAGCTGTGCGCATTAAATAGCTCACCACGACGGGGAACAGCAGCAGAGGTACAAATCCTGGAGCTATCCTCACTCCTTCCATACAAATGCCAGGACAGTACCTTAATTAAAGTCCTGGGGCAACCCCCAGCTGCACATACTACAATAGTCACCACAGAAACACAGGTTATCAGACAAATTCAACACGCACACAAGCATATGAGGCTCATGATGTCCCAGGCCCCTAAAACGAATTAACAACAACTCCCTTTGAATATGCATGAGTAGAATAAGAGACAACTTACCAACAAAACATAAGATGGGAATGAAGACTCCTAAAGCCATGAATATTGCCAGAATATAATCTTTGCTGGTGACAGAAATACATAAGCCTGGAATGAAAAGAAAAGCCAAATCAATACTGCAGTCAATTTCATGGATTAATAATCGGTCAATGCTTTTGTCATTCAGGAAATTACTCTTTTTAGGCAATACCCCACCCCCCTGGCACTAAAGCCCATGAAGGGCCTAGGCCTACCAAGCGACCGCTGCCCAGACATTTGTCCTGCAGATATTGGGGTGACGGGTGGTCAGTGCATAGGATCCCCTCAGCCGTTAACCTTGGTTTTCGTGACCGGGGTGCTGCCTCACTGTAAGACAACTTCTCAATTGGACGGAGTTATGCATTAAACAGCTATCCACCAAAAGCTGATATCGAGAAAAACGTGATTGAAAGTTTTGACATTTAAACTATCACAAATTCTCTCCTGTTAGCCAAGTTTGAGTTTTAAAAGCAAACAAATCCTTACCTATATGCATTGTTGATAGTTATTGCGTTTAAATTACAAAAATACAGCAAACAATTGATTTATTAGCAATTGACACTTAGCTGCTTTATGTTATCTGTGAGTTTAGTTACGCATAAAACTGCTAAGCGCAATTTTTGGTGAATAGCTTGTTGTTACGTTATTCTATCGAACACGATAGTTATGCGTAAACCGTCTAAGCACCATTTTTAGTCTTTTAGCCCTTTATACATTTTTATTTTAATGCCAGTTTCTGGAGACTTTGACGCGTACAATGAGTACACTTTACCTTACCCCGTGGCACTACAGTCCATGAAGGACCTTGGCCTGCTCCACCACAGTCTTCCAGCTTTTCCTATCCCGTGCACGCCTCCTCCAAGCTCTGACACGTAGCATTCTGAGATCCTCCTCGACATCGTCCAGCCAGCGCTTTTTCGGTCGCCCCCGTCCTCGCTTTTCAGTTGGCTGCCCATGGAAGACCTGATACACCATCCTTGACCCCGGCATTCGCTCGACATGTCCAAGCCACCGAATCCGGGAACTCTTGACCTCTGCGACGATAGTAGGGTCCCCATACATATCATAGATCTCCTTATTGTTGCGGAGGCGCCACACTCCACGTTCACACATAGGCCCATAGATCTTACGGAGTACCTTCCTCTCCCACCTGTTCAATAAATCCTCATTCCTCCTAGTCAACACCCATAGGTGACAACAGGTCGGATGACTGTCTTATAGATAGTTTTCTTACAACTGCGTGATAATGTTCTTGATCGCAGCAGATGGGAGAGACTGAAGTAGCTTCGGTTCCCGGAGCGCAGTCTCTCATTGATATCCTCGAGGCAGTCAGATCCCTCGGTGATAGTCGATCCAAGGTATTTGAAAGTGCTGGTCTTAAAGTCTTATTATTATCAATAACAAGCTCCTGGGGTACCTCACCCTGCCTCACGGTGGTCATATACTTTGTCTTCGTGCTATTCACCCTCAGCCCTGCTCCTGAAGCCATCTGGTCTAATTCAAGAAATGCCCTCTTCACATCTCCTGATGTCCTTCCCAGCAAAGCAACATCATCCGCATATGCAAAACACTGGATTGGCCTATTGTACAATGAGTACTCGTGTGTTCTTAATTGCAATTTTATTCTCAATAGTCTAATAGAAACACAGATATATTTGAATACCAGAATCAAACTTAAAGCAATAATTATACTAAATAAACTAATGCTATAAACATTGGTGTTACATTCTACTTCATGATGTAAATGTTTTTCACACAATAGGAAATTGACACAGTCTTAAGTTTCATCTTGTATCGAGAAATCGAGTTCACTACCAAAACCGTCGATGTCGTCAAAACTGTTTCCATCTGAATGAAGGCCTTCGTAGAACTCCTTGGCATCGGATGGTACCAGATACATGACACCTTTGAGATCCTGTAATTTTGGCTCTGATATAGCGTTTCCGTTTGGCCATAGAGCATTAAGGCATAAACTGAGGTTATTCTGGTCACATTGTTGTGCGCTATTTCTCCTCTTCAAATTGATTACTTGGCCGTCTTTGTCATCGAAATTACGTTTTAAAGTCAACAGCCATGGGCTTATTTCAATTTCCCGTGTTGTTAGCCAGCTTACTCCATTGCCATTGGTATCTTTCTTCCTATTTATTATTTGTTTCTCTAGGGATGCCGTGCCCACAAAATCTTCTCTTTTCATTTCTTTCATGACCAGCTTGTTCTTCTTTCGGCAAGTTCTCATTACTTCCTTGTAATCTTCTGGTGTATATAGTCCTTGATGAAACTCCAAGGCACTTTCAATATCTCCGAAATCATCATCATTGGGCAAATAGCTGTGCCCGCAAACCAGAAATCGCATTTTTATGGTCTTTAGAGTTGGATGTGACTCCATGACAGACTTCAGCATTAGGACCATTTTTATGTTCCGATTCTGCCCTCCGCAGGAATCGGACCAAAGCACAAGTTGTTCCGTGCCTTTTTCTAAATGTTCAGTGATGTAATTTCTTAGACAAGAGCCCACTTCTTGGGCTCCACGCCCAGCTTGGCCCTTGAGCCACAGGTAGCAGAAGCCTTTGTTCAATGAAGCGTCATGAATTCCACAGTTATACAGCCATAACTGACGTTTGTAGAATATTATGTTTGTTGGAATTCTCGGCAGGGGCTGTGTCCTCTGCATATCAAAGCTAAGCACCGACAGTCCATTAATTTCGGTTGCTTTTTGAAAGTCACTCTTCATTGTACTTCGAGCATTTTCTGCGTCCCCCTGATGAGCAAGCAACTTTATCTTTAGCACATCAGTGTCACCATTTTTATTGTTTATTTGAGCATTTGTAGAGTCACAAAAGTTGCATGTGTCTTTCTTAAGCGGTTTTCGTCGTAGGTTGAATCTGGAGTAAAATACCTTCTTATAGCGTGAGAGGGAAACTGGCTGAGAATATTCCTTTATGTATAAGTCATACATAACTGGAAGTGTGACATGTGTCGGGAGAAAGAGAGTGCTTGTTTCTGATCTGCAATAATGTGACTTGTACTTAGGAAGTTTATTAATGTGCTCGATAATTTCAGCCATCTTACTACCAATTATTTTGTTATAACCTCCTGATTTACCTCTGTTATCCATAATAATTCCTTGTAGTTCGTTGGCTTTCTTAAGATAGTTGTTAATGCGATCCCCTGATATTCTTAGGGCCTGGACAAAGCATATTTTACAGACTGATACTCCTGCCAGAGTGTAACTTCTCATAAAAGCTCTTCTACCAGACAACCCAGACAAAGTGTGAGAGACAATGAAATGCCGCTTGGCTGTTTCTTGCAGAACTCAATATATCGTTTCGAAGGATAGCTTCGTAGTTTCACCTCATAGCCGATTAATGCAAAACTCTTAACCTAAGATAAAGGGAATGGCGCTTAGACTTTTCTATAAAATTAACGGTTAATATTGTAATGGTTCTGCTTACCCCTCACGTTGAGCGGCAATTGTAATGGTTATTACAGCTCCTTGCATTGAGCGTACAAATGTAATGTTTTCTACATGGGCGGACTATTCGCCAGAAAATACTACTGCTAAGTTTGATCTATGTTGGGCGCCAAGCTGGATACACTGTGTTCCAAGCTAAATTTGTATATTTAATATCGACCCCTAGCGTGAGTAGAACATATGAGAAACTCTTAATGACTAGGCCGTGGGATGATTGCGTCATCAACCCAGACAACATTTGATTGTGGAGAAGGATGTGGTATTATAACTATTGCTACCTACTGGAATTAAAGAATCTATTTTGTAATAATTGAATTTAATACACTTAGAAAATATGATGGCAACATGAATAAAATTAACACTGTTAACGGAGCACACTACTTTAACCATTGCCACGAACAAAATTACTTAATACGCCGGTCGGGAGAATAACGTGAATTTAACTTATTTCCAAATTTATGCTTAAAGAATTTATACTGGCCCTATCGAAAAACAGAGAGTGTGTGTCGTAGATTACTTGTGGTTACCCACGGAAACATTGTCTCCACGTGCTCTCGTAGTGCTCGTGCTCTCGTAGTGTTGGATGTTCTGCATTGGTGTTGACGGCGTCAGCCCCTTCCTCGTTGATCAGAAGTAATCGTTACAGCTTGTGGTGGAGTCTATTCCATGAACCACAACACGTCGCTTGCCTAATCACTGCAAGACGCCTGGAACTCATGATCTGATGTGATCAGCGGAGTTAGCGTGAATAAAATTGTCCCACTAGGGACTAACGAACAAAGTACGCCTTACTGTACCAAGCGTAATGTCTTAATGAATGTCTTCCTCTCACCCAGCGTCCACTATATGCTTCAATCTTCTCCCACCAGGGTCTAGCTTAACACCCCGGCCTCGCTGCTTCGACCAATCCGCGTGCATCACGTATCTCGCCATGCCCCTGCTACGTTGCTTCTTCTCCCTTGATTGGCTGGTCACCTTACGTGGCTCTTCCCGCCATGAGACTCCTTCCCCGTTTTTATATTTTCCGTTTCTGGGCAAGACGTAAATCATACACGTTTTCTTGCTTTGAAGTGTTCCCTCGGATTTCGTAATTCCTTTGTACTCCAATCTATCCTTGTATTGAAATACCCAGTGAGTCACACACCACTCTCTCTTACCCCTAATGAATAAAATCCCGACTTTACGTATGAAATGATTTGCCGTGCAATATTATATATTGGAATCATCCAATATAGATACGGATTTCTACTAGTAGAAATCCTATCTGTAATCTTCCAAATTTAAAAGCTCCAAAAAAATGACGTAATAAATATTAATAATAATAATATGAAATATGAAATTGAATAAACTGAAATAATTTAACTTGGCCGGATTATTGCCGCATTTAACAAATATGATATAGTCCAACTAACTTGTGTTAGTGGCATAAAACCCCCTAGAAAAACATGTTACAATATTAAGAAAAATGGCATACTTATGTAAAAAGAATATAGTTCCAGACCATACACACTAGATGGTGCTAATAACTCAATTTCCAAAAATTGGCGCTTAGCCACTTATTGCATAACGCCGTCCAATTATCCTCACGAGGCTGAGTGCACCCTGTTCCAGCCCTCACGCCAGTTTCTAAAATCCCTGACAGAGCCAGGAATCAAACCTGGGGCCTCCAGGTGAGAGGCAGGCATGCTACCCCAACACCACGGGGCCGGCCATTTTAGGTAATAAGTTTTTCATAATTAAAAAGAAAACTTTTGATTTTGTTTTGACCGTGTTCAGTAGTAGAAAATACCATTTCCGTTATTCCTGTGCTGTATATCATTATGCATCAAAATAAAATGGGTCAATATAATTTCATGAAACTTAGTTTTGAAGTTTACTGGTGCTATCCATCCAACTAACCTACTCTGAGCCAGTTATCTGACTCCCATCTACAGTTGAGTCAAAGTCTTAAAAACATAGTTATTAGTAAGATCTAAGAATTGAGATACTGTTTCTCAAAAGATCCAGGATACTTTGTTCTCTGATTGAGCTGTTGACATGGCATCAACTTTTAATGAGAATTGATGCAACTATCTTGATCCGTTTGCCAGTATTTTGCCTTGGTGTACCTTTGGGCTCGTCAGTTGATATGTTAGATCCCCTGGATCCTGTCAGGTAGGCTAATTTTTTCATTAAGAAAGCACAGTTCTCATAGTATATTTGCACTGTTCGCGGTTCATAAGAACCTTGCAGTGGCCTCTCAGTAGTGGTGAGGTGTACCATATCAACTGGCGAACCCAATGGTATACATGGGATGAAACACTGGCAAACAAACTGAGATGAATGGATCAATTTTTCAATTTTTTAAAATGAAATTTGATGCAAGGTCTAAGAGGTAAAAAATGAATATTATGGAGCACTAGCAGTAGTGCCCGGCTTCGCCCGGTAGATTTATTTGTTTTATGGATGATAATGAATACTACTGTCTGTTAGGTAGTCAGCCCGAAGGCTGGTTGGATCCTCAAAAAGCACCACCGTTAGTTTATGTGGGTAGATACCCAAAAACCCAAGATAGCGCTATATTGAGGCGTACTAGGCAAGAAAAGGAGTGGGGTAGTTTGCCATTGCTTTCCTCACGAATACTACTACTGTAACCAAATTTATTTGGTTACAGAGCTTACCTTTGGGTTTCTGTATGCATGTATTAGTGCCATGGTGTGTGATGTGGGTATATGAGGTTACCTACCATGGCCACCTATTGATGGAGTACAACAGTCTATTGTTTAGTGCCATAGAGATTCTTTGTGGTGGCCCAGCAGTGGGTGACAGGTACCTTTGACTACTTACAATGTTACTATGGTGATGTCATGTTTTAATCAATATTATGTTATGTTCTGAGGAATGGCAATGCTTCTTTTAGAGAAGAAAAATGTTATGTTTTGTGATGGTGATGTGGAGGTTAAATCTTTTCTGTTTGTGGGGATGATTCGTGTAGGCAGTTATGAGGAATAAGATGAAATGTTTTGGATGTATGCTGATGTAAGAAAAAATGTTTTAAGGAAATGCAAGAAGAAAAGAATGGAGCAGAAGAATATTAAGCATTGTGAGGGGTATTTTTCCCTTATGAAGGTAGTTGGAAACTGTGTGAGAGATGCAGGTAATGGAAACTTGCTTACGTGTAGACTTAAAGGTATTAAAAGTATTGTATTTCTTATTTCTTTGCGTGTTTAAATGCTATTTAGACCCCGAAGATTATTATATTATTAGAAGGAACAGATTAGTTACATTGATTCCCCAACGGTGGGGCATGTTGTTGTTGGTTGACACCGACCAATATACTGTATATTTAAATTTATTACATTGACGCACCGACGTGTGGCTGGACAATGAAGTAACAATCACGATCCCAACATTAAATACCAATATTTAAAATAATTTCACTACAGAACTGGCATATGATACTTAAACTAACACCAAAAAAAAAAAAAAAAACTTTGTGTGGTGTTAGTGGTAGTGGGGGTGATAAGTAGTACAGTATAATGAACGTGACATTCAGGTCATTTTCCCGTAATGATAATGATAATAATGAATAGGGAAATGGATATTTACTAACCACAGTAATGAAATGTAATTTACAAACGAATTGAAAAATATGATTAGAAAGAGGAGTATGTGAAATAAAAGACACTGCCGAGGGCCTATATCTCATTGGATGTTAGAAAAGTTGAAATCAATAGTGTCGTAGGAAAATAATCAGAGCACTTTGGAAATCTTCGGCTGTCCTGAGCAATAGTGTCATTTATTGCCACATACCGCTCAAGAATAATGATCGGAATAAATGAAAGTAAATTTGAAAGCACCAACGCTTGTTGCAGCTGATAACCTCAATTTACTTTGGCCGTAAAACATTGGAGTGGTTACTAAGCCTAATGAACACATGTGTTGCCAAGCTACATATCCCTAAAATGTAGAGGAAATCTCGAGCCATTGCACTACTCAAGCCTGGGAAAGAACCAAACGATCCGAAAAATTTTCAACCTGTATGCCTGGATACTGGAATGCCTGGTACTTAACTGAATCAGTATTATCCTCGAAGAGAAGTTAATTCCACAACAAGCAGGTTTTCGTGCTGGCAAATCATGTTGTAGCCAGATCTTGAATCTTACCCAACACATCGAGGATGGTTTTGAGCGCGGTGAGATAACGGGAGTCGCCTTCGTTGACTTAACAGCTGCATATGACACTGTGAATCATAGGAAGCTGTCAAAGAAAGTGTATGACCTTACCAAGGACCATCAACTAACATCCCTAATCAGCATCTCCCTTCAGAATAGAAGATTCCAAGTCTCGCTACAGGGGAAAAGGAGTAGATGGCGAACCCAGAAGAACGGTCTCCCTCAGGGTAGCGTGCTGGCTCCAGCGCTGTACAATATCTACACAAATGATCAGTCAATTCCAGCAAGTACTAGGCTCTTCATCTATGCCGTCAACACAGCAGTAGCTGCTCAGGGCTCACCCTTTGAAGAAGTGGAAGGAAAGCTGACTTCAGCGATGGACGAACTCTCCAAATACTATGATGCCAACTATCTGAAGCCGAACCCTAATAAGACACAAGTGTGTGCGTTCCATCTACGAAACAGGGAAGCACGGCGACAGCTGGACATCACATGGCGAGGTGAGTGACTGAAACATTGCCCAACACCAGTTTACCTAGGTGTCACACTAGACCATGCTCTAACCTACAGACAGCAATGTCTGAACACGAAACAGAAGGTCAGTGCTCGCAATGGCATACTCAAGAAGCTGATCGGCAGCACCTGGGGAGCCATCCTGAGGACTTTCGGACTTGCACAGTGTGTGTCAGCCGCTGAGTATGCCGCTCCTGTGTGGAACGCTTCAGCACATGCTAAGCAGGTTGATACTGCTGTCAACGACACTGCAAGGATAATCTCGGGATGCCTGAAACCTACACCAGTGCACTAACTATACCCTATTGTTGGAATAGCCCCACCCAACATCCGGAGGGCCACTGCTGCGGACACCGAGAGAACAAAGCAGGAGAATGACCATCGACATCCACTATATGGTCACCAGGCAGCAAGGTCTCGCCTCAGATCTCGCAAGAGTTTCCTAGCTAGGACTACGCCGCTGGAGAGAACACCAGAGACAACTCGTCTTAACAGATGGAGGAGCTCACTGCCCACAGACATGACACCAAAGGAAGAACTGGCTCCTGGCGCCGACTTACCTTATCCTGTGTGGAGGTCCCTCAACCGCTTAAGAGTGGGTGTCCCTCGAAGCAAGACCAACCTGCAAAAATGGGGGATCCTTCCAGCAGACGCAGACACCTCTTGTGAATGTGGAGCTGAACAAGACCCAACTCACCTACTTACCTGCCCCCTCCTGGAGAACCCATGCACAATGGAAGATGTTTTTAGAGGAAGTAACAAGGCCATCGCAGCTGCAATTTTTTGGAAATGTTGACCGGACACGGAAATGAATGACCTCAATATACTGCACCAACACCATCGCACTTATACAGAGGCATAATATTTTCATGATGATAACTGTTTTAAGGGGCCTAAGAAATCTTCTTGCACTAATTACTCCCCGTGACTCCAATTTATAAGCAGTGCACGATGTAACTATTTTCGCAATTCTGCACCAGAACACTGGTAGGGGCGATGTGATGCAGCCTGCATTGCCAGCCAACAATAGATTTATTTAAATATTCTTACAGTTACACTACTACGAACATGAATGGTTCTAGGGCCTTAAAACGTGGTTTTTAAGTTCCTTTTGTATGTTATTCTAAATGTAGAGGATGGAGAGGGTTGTCCAAAATATCAAGTGGACAGTGTTACCATCAGGGTTTCAGAGGGTAATTATGTAAAATTTGGTGCAATTAGGTGAAACGGTATAGATTTGTGCTAAAGGACCTAAATGCAGGGAATGGAGTGGTCTCTCCGAAATTTAAAGTAGACAGTGTTACCCACAGGGTTCCAAAAGGTAATTATACCAAATTTGGTTCAGATCGGTGAAACGGTCTAGATTTGTGCCAAAGGGCCTAAATGCAGGGAATGGAGTGGTCTATTCAAAATTTCTAGTTGAGGTGTTACTCGTCAGGTTCCAAAGGGTAAGTATTTATTTATTTATTTATTTATTTATTTATTTACATAGGTCCCAATGAGCCTGAGCTCGTGTTAGGGACAATCAAGTAACATAGTTACAGCATGGCATATATATAATTTTTGTAACATTATTGTTTAGTTTAATACTAACTTATATTAGATTGCTAGTGACTAACTTTACAGAGATAATTCGGTATAATACATTGCATTGCTTAAGGCTATTGTACATGGGCTATTCATTCCTTAATAGGAAGTCTTTTGTTTTCCTCTTAAATGTTTTTATAGAGAAACTTTCCCTTATGCCTAATGGTAGCGAGTTGTATTCTTTTATTATAGAGGACATAATTCCTTTAGTTCCAAATTTAATGGATTGGGAATGGCTGGTGAATATTTGATTTACTCCTCTTGTTGCATAATGATGAATGTCATTTGCATGGGTAAAATGGAGGTGTGTGTGTATCAATTTGTTTTCTAATTTGTATACAAATACTGTTGCTGACATAGCTATTTGTTTTTGCAGTGGCATAATTTTAGTTCTTGAGTACAATTCGTTTGAGGGTGTGAGCCAAGGTAATCCAAAGATAGATTTTATAGCACGTTTCTGGAGTATCTCAAGTTCTTTTATCAGCTCCTTCTTACAATATCCCCATATGAAATTCATGTACATTAGATGTGAATGTATCAGAGCAAAGTATATATTTTTCAATTGTTGGCTAGTAAGACAGCTATATCTTAATCTGAAAATAATACCAATTAAAGGGCTGATTTTATGTTTTAGATTTACTACATGATTTTCCCAGGTTAGTGTACTATCTAGTGTGATACCTAAGTATGTTGCCGATTTAACCCTTTCTATTTCTTTGTTGGCTATGTTTTTTTTTTTTTTTTTTTTTTTTTTGATGAATGAATGATATTTATTCAATTAATTCCAAAGAGCCATAGGCTCGTACAGAGGAATTGTACAGTAATATGTGTGTTTACACACCAGGAAGAAAATTCTGAAGGTAACACAAATTGATGAATAAGGGCATAGGCCTATTAGTAAAGTTGATACTATATCTAAGATTGTTTAGACCAAGGTCTCTTAAAATGATAAGCACAGGATTTTTGAGCTTATTTGATGTATTACGATGCATCGAATTTTTCCCACAATACTTTCGTAGTTTTCCTCTTAAATACTGACAAAGTTGGTGCACTTTTTACTTCATCGGGAAGTTTATTATATAACTGTGATGCAGAGAACTTGAAACTATTTCTACCGTATTTAGAAGAGTGAATGATATATAAGGCTACGTCCTTCGCATGCCTAGTTCCATAAGAATGATTGTCCGAGTTCAAGATGTAGGGAGAGCTATAGAGTATTGTGTTGTGTTTAATTTTGTATATTAGCATAGCTGCTCGGAGATCTGCACTTATGCTGAGGGGTAGAATTTTACTTCTGATGTACAGATCTTTTACTGGAGTGCAGTAAGGAAGGTTAAATATGTTTCTAATAGCCCTATTCTGAATAGTCATTAAATCATTCAGTGTGGATTTCCTGCAGTGAGCCCAAATAACATTTAAATATTGGAGCTTGCTATGTACAAGTGAATAGTAGATTTGTTTTACAAGGTTTAGGGGAATAAGATACCGAAGTTTCCTTAGGATCCCTACTATAGGTGAGAGTTTCTTAGCAATTCGTTCAACGTGTTCAATCCAGGTCAGGTGTTTGTCGATGATTAGACCTAAATACTTTGCCTGATTAACCTCTTTTATTTCAATATTATTTATATATATTTTGTCATGTGTGATTTCTTTCATGCTTTGCTTTGAAATTACCATGTAATTGGTCTTCTGTAGGTTCATTGTTAATTTATTGGCCTGGAACCATTGTGAGAGAGTATTTATATCTTGTTGCACATTTTGTATGATTTCAATTATGTCTTTCCCAGTGTAGAAGATATTTGTATCATCTGCATACAATTTGATATGCCCTCTCAAATTACATTCCACAATATCATTTATATAAATTAAGAATAATGTAGGTCCAAGTATAGATCCTTGTGGAACTCCATGAGTTATATATTTTCCTGAACTTATGCATTTATTCAAAGCTACATGCTGCTTTCTTCCAATAAGGTAGCTTTGGAACCATTTTAGTGCTATACCTCGGACACCAGCATTTTCTAATTTTGATAACAGTATTTTATGATCTACTGTATCAAAGGCTTTTGTGAGATCAATAAATAACCCAACTGCCATATTATTTTTGTCAATAGTTTCTTGTAGCATTGTTATTAGGTCAATAGTTGCTGCCTCAGTACTAGAATTTTCCCTGAATCCATATTGCATATTATGAAAGAATGTATTCTTGTTCAGAAATGAAAGCAATCTTGTTTTTACCACTTCTTCCAGAATTTTTGAAACTACCGATAAAATAGAAACAGGTCTATAATTATTTGGATTTCTTTTGTCACAACCCTTAAATATAGGAACTACTTTGGCCACTTTTAAGTCATCTGGTATCATGCCAGTAACTAAGGACTCATTAATCATTTCAACCAAGATTTTAATAAATGATTGTATATTGTTTTTAATGAAATTTGTCTTGATCCTATCTAATCCACAGCTCTTTTTATTCTTTAAATTTGTGATGATGGACTTGACCTCTGCTTCATCTGTCGGATATAAGTAGAGAGAATTTGACTGATTGTGGTCCTTACTGAGGATTTCCTTCTGTTCAGGAATAGCTTTTGCTAGACTTCCAGCAATGTTTGTGAAGAACAAGTTAAATGATTCACATAGTTCTTGATTGTCTGTGATAATTTTGTTGTCTATTTCAAGTGAAGTGCATGTCTCAACTGTTGGTTTTTTGTTGTGTATGATTTCTTTGATAGTCTCCCAAGTTTTATTAGAATTGTTTCCATATGTTCTGAATTTATCTGAGTAGTAATTTGACTTTAGTCTTCTTTTTAAGTTTGTTACATTATTCCGGCATCTACAGTATTCTTGGTTCATATCATTATTATTTCTGTGAAGGGGATTTTTGAGCTTTGCATGCAGAGTGTCTCGTTGTTTTATAAGTGTAAGGAGTTCAGCTGTGACCCATGGTAAGTTAGTAGTCTGTCTGTTATTGTTAGAATTGTTTGTTATTTTTCTTTGGCTATGCCTGTTCCTTAGATTCAATTGTTTGATGAAAGAGTTATATAGAGAGTTAACAGTACTATCTGCATCATTATGTTGACTATGTTTGTGGTCTCAATCTTGTATGATGGTTTATGGAAGAATAAATATTTTGTTTTTGTGATATTGATAACCATTTTGTGTGCTCTCAACCAATCCACCAGCTTATTGAGATCATAATTAATATTTAGCATAATTTCATGTTCAGATGTTCCCAGATAGAGTATAAAAATATCATCTGCAAATAGTTTAAGCTTGCCTTTCAATTCTAATAATACTATATCATTAATATAGGCCAAGAAAAGAATTGGTCCTAAGACAGAACCTTGAGGTACTCCTGTGTCAATTCTCATTTGAGATCCTTTTACATTATCGATTGCAACATATTGTTTTCTGTTAGTGAGGTAGTTCTTGAACCAATCATGTGCCACTCCTCTGATGCCTGCAAATTCTAGTTTATTAAGGAGAATCTTATGGTTAACCAGATTGAAGGCTTTTTGAAGGTCAATTAGTACACCAGCAGCTAGTTTGTTTTCATCTAATGCCTTTTCTTCATCAGTTACTACTTCAAATATAGCACTATCAGCTCCTCTATTTGGAATAAACCCATATTGGCAGTTTGCAAAGTAATCATTTTTCATGAAGAAATTCATGTCTTCGTTTAACAACGCTTTCTAGAACCTTGCTGATGGCAGATTTAATATTAATGGGTCTGTAATTTGATGGGTGGGTTTTGTCTCCTTTTTTGTAGATCGGGACCACCCTAGAGACTTTACAGGCATCGGGGAATATACCAGTCATCAGTGAAAGATTTATTATTTTGACAAGATATGGTGTAAGGCCCTCAAGACACAATTGTAGCATGACATTAGTATGTCCTCACTTATATTGTTTTTGTGTTTTAGGGAGTTTATAATTGATTGTATTTCATTAGCATCAGTAGGTAACATAAAGATTGTCTTAGTGCTAGTAGTATTTTTATAGCTTGTAATGTCCGAAGTAGAACCGTTTCCTTGATTTTCCCATATACTGTTAGCAATATTGACATAATATTTATTAATTTCATCACATATATTTTCCTTTTTTTTTTTCGATATTTGTGCCGTCGACTATAAGTTTGACAATTTCATTTTTCCCTTTCTTTGGCCTATTTAACATCTCATTAACAACACTCCACACTTCCCTCTGATTATTTGCATTTTGAATTTTTTGGTCAAAGTAGTTTCTTTGTAGGTTTCTCTTAAGTTTTGTAACTTGGTTGCTAATAATTTTATATTCTTCTAAAATTTCTGCAGATGGATTTTTAACTTTGGGTTTTGTATATATCTTATCTTTCCTGTGTATTAGTGCTAAAAGATCTTGTGTGATCCAGGGTTTTATTGGTGGGGCACTTGGCTCCTTATTCGTATATTTCATAGTACAGGCTTCTATTCCTTTATTAATAAAATCACAGAATTTATTGTAGTAGTCATTGATGTTAGTTTCATTGCATACAAATTCTTGAGTTATTAAATATTTATTAAGTTTTTTGTAGTTTATTTTATCCTTTTCTATTGGCCTATCATCACATATTGAGTTCCTGTTTATCTTTTTGTTTCTCATTTCACAGATTAGTAAATGGTGATCACTCAAATCATTATCAATATTATAGACATTACATATTTTGTCACAGTCGTTCACCAATACATGATCAATTAGAGTAGAGCTAGTTTGTGTTACACGAGTTGGATATTTTGTATTACATAAGACTAGACCGTATGATTTGACTAGGTTAATATAACTACTAGTATATCTGTCCCCAAATAATAGATCGATATTCATATCACCTAGTATTATAACAGGATTCGTTGAGTAAGAACTAATAATTACTTCGAGATCAGTTAGAAAGTGTGAAATGTTGCTTTTATGAGGGTTATAAGCAGCGATTATATTGTATTCTTGATGGCCTTTTCTCACAGTAATGTGCAGTATGCTGTGGGTGGAATTTATTTCCTTTACAAGGGTACTGCTAAATTTGTTTGAAATATACAAAGATACTCCCCCTCCAGTTTGCTTTCTAACTATGTGATATGCAACATATTTCTTAATATTGAAAAACATTTTTGTTTGTTCTGTTAACCAATTTTCTGAGATTGCTAGGACATCTACACCTTTGATTCTGTCTAACATTATTTGGATATCATCGAACTTGTCTTTTATGCTATGTGCATTTATGTGTATGCATTTTAGTGTACTGGTATCGGTTATTATCTGTTTACTGTCCTTAATTTTATAATAATCGCTAAGTGTATTACAGTTACACTCGGTTAATTCTAGTGTATTATTATTTGCATTACCTAAAAAATTTAATTTCTGTAATTCTAGTTCCATATGGGATAATTAGTAGATATCTTACTATTACCGGTACATAGATTTTAGTTTGAGAGGGCGAGTTCATCCAGTATTTCAGCACTTGATATAAGCTTTGAGGGTCCATTTTGATTTTTCCGAATGTATATTTTGCAGTCTCTGACCCAAGTTGCAAAGATTTTTCCCTGTTGTCTTAATTCACGGCACTTTTTGGCGATGGTTTCATTTCTTGGGGTCAGGTGTTCATTGATATATATATTACCACCATCACTGTAACCAATTTCACTCGTCTTCAGGGTCTTCTTTTGTCTTCTGCTACTGAGAATCTCTTCCTTCTTCCACCTATTATTTAATTTCACAATTATCGGTTGAGGCCCAGGCTTTGTTGACGGGAGGCGGTGAGCTGCGTCTATGTTTGCCCTGGTGATTTCAACTCCTAACGTCTTGCCAATGTCCGAGATTTTGTGAAATACATCCTCCTCTCTTTCAGTGGGTATTCCATACACTATCAAGTTGTTCTTGCGCTGGTACTGTTTTAGTTCCTCCAATTCGTTGATAGCTCTAGATGCTGCCATTTCTGCGTCCTTGACGGTTTTTCTCTCTTTCTTCAGAGTTTCAATTTCCCGGTGGAGTTCATCATACTTTTCTGATAGGAAAGTTGCTAGTTTTCTTACCTCTTGGTTTTCTTCTCTCATCGCCGAAAGGGATTCCTCAAGTTTCTGGGAGAAAGATGCCATAACCTCTTTGAGGTTAGGTTGCGGGAGGCAGTCTTCACGATTGCATGACCATTTGAAAGTATCATCTTTCCGGAATTGCTGGTACGTGTCTTTACTCATTTTCATGCATGTTACATGAAACCAGCGTCCACACTCACCATCACATCCTACAGCCTGCTGATTGTTCTTGATCTTTTTGCCGCATGGAGCACAGTTGACCGTCATGATATTAAATGTTATATGTCTTCTCTTATAACAAGTTATGTATTGTATTTCTCTTACGTAGCCTACATTAAGTTTGGTTCAGATCGGTGAAACGATGTAGATTTGTGCCAAAGGCCCTAAATGCAGGGAATGGAGTGGTCTGTCCAAAATTTCATGTGGACAGTGCTACTCGCAGGGTTCCAAATGGTAAGTATGTAAAATTTGGTTCAGATCGGTGAAACGGTCTAGATTTGTGCCAAAGGGCCTAAATGCAGGGAATGGAGTGGTCTGTTCAAAATTTCTAGTTGACAGTGTTACTCGTCAGGTTCCAAAGGTTAAGTAGCCTACATTAAGTTTGGTTCAGATCGGTGAAACGATGTAGATTTGTGCCAAAGGGCCTAAATGTAGGGAATAGAGTGGTCTGTCCGAAATTTAATGTGGACAGTGTTACTCGCAGGGTTCCAAATGGTAAGTATGTAAAATTTGGTTCAGATCGGTAAAACAGTGTAAATTTGTGCCAAAGGGCCTAAATGCAGGGAATGGAGTGGTCTGTCCGAAATTTCAAGTAGACAGTGTTACTCGCAGGGTACCAAAGGTTAGTATACAAATTTTGGTTCAGATCGGTGAAACGGTGTAGATTTGTGCCAAAGGGCTGAAATGCAGGGAATGGAGTGGTCTGTCCAAAATATCATGTGGACAGTGTTACTCGCCGGGTTGCAAAGAGTAAGTATACATATTTTGGTTCAGATCGGTGAAACGGTGTAGATTTGTGTCAAAGGGCCTAAACGCAGGGAATGGAGTGGTCTGTCTGAAATTTGAATTGGACAGTGTTACTCGTCGGGTTCCAAAGGGTTCAGATCGGTGAAACGGTGTAGATTTGTATAAATAACAGACAGACAGACAGACAGACAAATATTGAGCTTTATATATATATATATATAGATAGATTTCCATGTTATCGAAGTTACAACCTTTTAAATTAATGTACTGATGAGATGTTTTGGATTCTTCTCCAAGCAGGAACATTAAGTAATTCATTGAGGATTATTCTAGTGACTCTTATGTCAACTGGGAGCTCTACATATTTGGATGTGCTTGTGAAGATGGGTACTCAAGACGAGGAAGACTGTACTGAGCATGCTTGTGTCATTGCTTTCTTTATTACTAATGTAACCTAGGTATGGGTTCTCACTTTCTCAATCAATTTTTGGAAATTCGGCAAAACCACTGACAGTATTAAGCGAGGGACATTATATGTAAGTGATCTGGTACCTTTTGGGTATATTTGTGCAGTTCTTAGCCTTAATTAAATAAAATATGTACTGGTATCTATCTTGATTATTAGCTGTGTGCATTCGGACACCTTTCATCGGGAGTTTTCAACTTTTTCCTTTCGTGAATTTGCTTCTACATGGGTTTGTGTGTGAGTTTATTGTTTTGGGGTAACTTAGTTATTGTATTTGTTAGTTTATTTTAATTTCTTGGCATGAGTTACAAGTGGGATAAATGTATCTAGGGAAACTGAAGATCCTGGAGAAGACCTGTTCCTTATCTGCTTTGTATAGCACCATCCGGAATGTGAACCTTGGAAAGAGTGATGAATGGCTAATATTTTACTTCCATTTAGGTTATTGAGAGAGCCCTTAATCAGCAGTTAATGCCTCCAATATCTCAAGGTTTCATCTACCACTTACAAGATTACCAGTATAAACAGCGTTCCTTCCATCAATTTTCACGGGGAAGTGCACTAAATAGTTTTGTCTCCCTTCCAGTAGAACATTTAATTATGGTATTGGCTTATTTCTATCCAGAGATATTCTAATATGCAGTAGTCATTTCATAGAACAAGGCAAGGAACCAACCACAACAATATACTGTATTGTATATGAACTGTGTGTCTTATGCAATCAAATTCATACTTGCTTGTATCGTTTGGTATTATTCATGGAGATTTTATTTTAAATATGGAAGTTTCTTTCGCTATATTTTTAACTGATAATACCTCAAAAATATGTTAGTACTATGCCAGAATATGAAACTTCAATCAAGTCTTGTCAAATGCAATTCTCTTAAAAATGACTCAAATTAAAAGAACACAATCTAAAGCATAATGTTGAATTTTGGGCTTATGCCGTGTTTTATTATATTGCAATTCGACGCGTTTCGAAAGAAACCATGTCTTTCATCGTCAGGAATAATCTGGAATACGACAATGTTGCTAAGAGAAAGCAACGAAGAACATATAGAAGGTGCCCAAAGATGGACGCCATTATAGCCCCATGTTAGGGACAACGGAAAGCAGCAGTGAATTACTTTCTCAGGGTTCTGATAATAGGTAGCCAGGATTCACTGAGATTGTAGCCGGTGTCGCGGTTGAAATTATCTGGGTGTTTACGTATTTCAACCGCCTCCCTGATGATTCTGGGACGATATTGCTTTATACGGGCAAGAACATCCACCCCTTGGAACATGACATCATGGCCAGGTGTTAAAGCATGATCGGCAACAGCTGATTTATCAGGTTGAATGAGCCTGATACATCTATTATGTTCCTTAATGCGAGTGCATATTGTTCTCGAAGTCTGCCCGATGTAAACCTTGCCACAAGTACAGGGAACTCTGTAGATACCCGGTTGTTGCAATTTAGGCAAACTGTCCTTAGTTGGTCGCAGGAGTTGCCTAATCTTAACAGAAGTTCCAAATACAGTCCGTATGTTGTATCGACGTAGGATTTTAGCAATACGATCCGTTGTGTTATGTATGTACGGAAGGTAAGCAGTTCCTCTTACATCTCTTTTCTCAACTGACGTTCTATTATTATTTGTTGGTTTCAGAACCGTAGAAATCAAAGCCTTGCTATAACCGTTGCTCTCAAAGGTGGTTCGCAGGGTGTTAATTTCTTCTTGTAAAGAAGACACTTCACAAATCCTCCTAGCCCTGGTAGTTAGAGTTGTAAGGATACCATGTTTCTGGGCAGGGTGATGGTGAGAACTTGCGTGGAGATATCTATTGGTGTGTGTTGGCTACGAAAAACGCTGTGTCCTAAAGATCCATCCTCTTTCTTGGTGACGAGAACATCTAAAAAAGGTATTTTGCCGTCAGATTCCTTTTCCATGGTGAAACAAATAGAAGGGTGCTGGAGATTAAGGTGATCCAGGAAATGGCTAAGATTTTCCTCACCTTCCGTCCAAACAACGAACGTGTCATCCACATAACGCCACCAGATCTTCGGTTTGAAAGGAGCCGACGACAAAGCTTTCTCTTCAAAGTTCTCCATGAAGAAATTAGCCACAACAGGAGAGAGAGGACTACCCATGGCCACACCATCAGTCTGCTCATAAAAATTCCCATTCCATAGAAAGTAGGAGGAGGTCATGCAGTGATAAAAAAGTCTTGTGATGTCTTCAGGAAAAAGGCCATTAATGAGAGACATAACACCATCAATAGGTACTCTCGTAAACAGAGACACCACGTCGAGACTCACTAGAATATCACCCGGCTGAAGTGTTATAGCTTTTAACTTTTCCACGAAGTGTGTGGAATCCTTAATGTACGAAGGCGTGTTACCCAGAAGCGGCTGAAGTAGTCTACCTAAGTATTTGGAAAGGGCATATGTAGGAGAACCAATCGTACTAACAATGGGTCTAAGAGGAACATCGTCCTTATGTATTTTAGGAAGACCATAGAGTCTCGGAGGAATAGCATCCCCTGGAAGGAGAGTCTTCGCTGCATCCGCTGGAATAGATGATTGCTTGATCAATTTGACGGTGACATTTGAGTAGCGAGTAGTAGGATCACGACTATTAATCCTATATACAGGATCTGATAACAAAGACGAGATCTTGGAATCATAATCAACCTTATCCAATACCACTGTCGCATTACCCTTGTCAGCGGGGAGAACGATAATATCAGAATTGTCCCTTAGATCTTTAAGTGCCCGGCTTTCGCCTTGTTTTAAGTTGGTGTTAGGTGGCTTAGCCAACACACACCAATAGATATCTCCACGCAAGTTCTCACCATCACCCTGCCCAGAAACATGGTATCCTTACAACTCTAACTACCAGGGCTAGGAGGATTTGTGAAGTGTCTTCTTTACAAGAAGAAATTAACACCCTGCGAACCACCTTTGAGAGCAACGGTTATAGCAAGGCTTTGATTTCTACGGTTCTGAAACCAACAAATAATAATAGAACGTCAGTTGAGAAAAGAGATGTAAGAGGAACTGCTTACCTTCCGTACATACATAACACAACGGATCGTATTGCTAAAATCCTACGTCGATACAACATACGGACTGTATTTGGAACTTCTGTTAAGATTAGGCAACTCCTGCGACCAACTAAGGACAGTTTGCCTAAATTGCAACAACCGGGTATCTACAGAGTTCCCTGTACTTGTGGCAAGGTTTACATCGGGCAGACTTCGAGAACAATATGCACTCGCATTAAGGAACATAATAGATGTATCAGGCTCATTCAACCTGATAAATCAGCTGTTGCCGATCATGCTTTAACACCTGGCCATGATGTCATGTTCCAAGGGGTGGATGTTCTTGCCCGTATAAAGCAATATCGTCCCAGAATCATCAGGGAGGCGGTTGAAATACGTAAACACCCAGATAATTTCAACCGCGACACCGGCTACAATCTCAGTGAATCCTGGCTACCTATTATCAGAACCCTGAGAAAGTAATTCACTGCTGCTTTCCGTTGTCCCTAACATGGGGCTATAATGGCGTCCATCTTTGGGCACCTTCTATATGTTCTTCGTTGCTTTCTCTTAGCAACATTGTCGTATTCCAGATTATTCCTGACGATGAAAGACATGGTTTCTTTCGAAACGCGTCGAATTGCAATATAATAAAACACGGCATAAGCCCAAAATTCAACATTATGAATAATAACACGGGCCGTGAAAGTCTAAATGACAATACAATCTAAAGCAATTTATAAAATATGCAGGAGAACATAGCATCCACATCAGTAACATGCATTTATGATAGGAAGTTATCAAATTTGGTATATTGGTTTGGCAGTCTAACCAACTGTAGTCCATTTCTATATTGTCATTGAAGATGATGATGATGATGATGATGATGATGATAGTGCAACATGGTGAAAAGAAAAACATTGGTGCTTTTATAATGCCGTCGAATGCAGTATACAAAATCAGCAACAGAAGTCTTACACTACCTCAGTCTGAAGGAGGTAGAGAGCTGATTGACATCATGAACCTACATACAAAACAGGTGACAACTCTGCATGCATTTTTCTACACCAAACAAGAAATGCCCCCTCTCCGTCACACTATATCTTTAGCTGATGATAGTTATACACCGTCCATCTGTTATTCCTATAATCAACAGTAAACGAGGTGAATACTACTAAATAAAAGATTGGAAATTGGATACAGAAGGGAATTTTCCGCATGAGTTGGAACAACGTCACATCGACAACTTAGCTTCGCACGCATGACTGACCCACTTGGACCAAATGGAGGGATTAGTTGTAGCTATTTAAGGTCAAGTTGTTGCCACTTGAAGCTACCGTAAATTCATTAGCAAGGAGCCAGCAATTGAGAGTGAGAAATGTCGTCGCTGTGACATATGGAGTGAGACCTTCCGACATATTATATCATAATGTCAGTAATTGAGGTCCGTATTGACTAACTATAAATTAGAAAGAAAATAAAGGGATTCTGCCTTTTCAATACTTGTATTGAACCTACTCACAGGTACACGTTTCTTTGCCATGATGTTCTCCAAGGGCAGCATTGAGACTAGTTCGAAAAACGATGACGCAACCAAATAGCGACTCACAACACCGGCCTGACTCAGAGGCTTTTTAATGCACCCAGGCCTGGATATCCAATTAGAAGATCTTCCAAGGAGAAACGGAAACAATTGAACTTCATATTATTTATTTCTCAAATCTTTATTCATGTAACGAATGTTCTTATAAAGGTAATTTATCTTTGTTATTTTTATGTACAGGCTGAGGAAGAAGGAGTTTTACCTTCAAAACATGTACCTGTGAGTAGGTTCAATACAAGTATTGAAAAGGCAGAATCCCTTTATTTTCTTTCTAATTAATATTATATCAGCATCCCAACATTGACTGAAAACATAGACACGATCAAGTTGCCAACATTGTCCACAAGAAACTGGCCTTGAAGTACAAACTTCTTCAAAACTCCATTCCGTACTGCAAATACGCACTATCCACAGTACCCAAAAATACCACACACAAGTTCTACTGGGACAGAGGAGTTGTGACAGATGTTGCCGTCAGTAACAACCAGTCAGATATCACTATGGTCAATAAGGAACACCGAGAGGCATTACTGATAGACATTGCATGTCCCAACACACAGAACAGCAGCTGCTGCTAAAATACTGGAAATTGAGATAAAGCAGATGTGGAAACTTGAGTCAGTCATTAGTTGTGTTGTAGCTAAACTTCTCCACAATAGTCTGTCAGTATTGAATCTGCCTCCACTGATATACAATGAACTGCAGAAGGCAGTTCTGTTAAGCACCCCATACCATATTGTGAGGAGGTTCCTTGGGGAAAACAGCTTGCCACGGTCGGTGAGTGGATAGCGTGTCGGTCTACCAACCCCAAAATTGCAGGTTCGCTTCTGGCCGTGGTAAGTGATTTTTGAAAGGCGGCAAAAATACGACACGCATGTCATACGATGTTGGCATGTCAAAGAACCCATTTGAATTCAGTAGGCCGTGTTCATAATGGCAAAATTAATCTCGGGAGTTTCCGCCAACACAAAGTTCCTCATTTCTCTACTAGAAAGCGCTATAGTGTTCAAGGAGCTTAGATATCTAACCTCCTTGACTTTCATAGTGATTCAAGGAACAACGAAATTCGACATGCAAGCTACCCTCTGGGTGCAAACTACAAAGCTTGCACCCGGCACCGAGGCCATACGATATTATTGTTACGTGCCACCCCCTAGTGGCACTTTTGTTAACTGGATTACGGTGGGTAGGAAGCACAACACCAATTACTGTTTTAAAGAGAAGTTAGCTTTATTGCTTGCAGGAAGATACACTAATCATCAGCGAATACAAGCAATTGGAACCTTACTCTAGTTTCCTCAAGTCTCTTGCTTATGGAGAGCCCTTACCTTCTTTCACTGGTCAACAGTTAATCTTCTCGCTAATGAGTCTGGTGGCCTTGACAGAACTACATGCAACTCTCCCCTATGTACACAAATTACAGTTACTTACGAAAACCTGCTACACGCTGCTCCGCTGTTCACGAGCTGGGAAACAATGTCACTGGGTTTCGTAACTCGCGCGGCACTTCACTACAAAACCTCTGACGCTCAGTGAAATCACACTCACTCAAAACACAGGCAGTCCCCTGTATGCTTCTCACTTCTTCGCTGTCAAGAGAAACGGCTTCACTAGGGGTTTCGCAAGTCACCACACTTCTGTCGCTCAGGATAATCGCTCACACTAGCTCGTAAAACACAACAACAACTGCTTGACGGGTTGCTCTTATATAGCAGGCCGGTGACTCAATAAATGCTTCTAGACCCATCCAGGGTTCACGGCTTCTCGAGGCTTCCATTGCTGGCTCAGTCATGAATATTCTGGACCATCCCTTTGTCCTAGTATTCCTGCTGCATAAGGCGCACGCAATACACTGAGGGAGAGCAGCCCAGCCCTGGGGCAGTTGTGACTCATGCGGCGAGCGATGAAACAAACTCACAGCTGTAACACCACCCCCTTCCTAAAAGGCTAATCGTCCCGATCAATCATTGGCCCGTCTGTGTCCCTCCGTAGGCTGTCATGCGATCTCGATGCACGATCTTCATCTTCGCCCTCGGGCTCCGCTGGATCCTGTAGACGACATCGTTGATCCGTTTCACGACTCGGTACGGGCCCTCCCAGGACTTCTGCAGTTTGGGTGACAGGCCTTTCTTCCTTAATGGGTTGAAGAGCCAGACCAGGTCGTCCTCGTGGAATCCGCCGGCAACCGTCTGCTGGTCGTATCGGGTCTTCATTCGGTCTCGATCCGCAGTTTCCTCCTCGCGAACGCGTGCACGTCCTCCAGTTGGTCGACCAGTTCTTGAAAATACTGGCTTACCGGGACCGGATCATTCCCAGGTCGGCCGAAGGCAAGATCGACTGGTAGACGGAGTTCCCTCCCAAACATGGCCCGGGCTGGTGTGCACCCGGTGGCTTTATGCACGGCGGCACGGTAGGCCAGGAGAAATAGTGGAAGATGTTTGTCCCAATCCCTCTGGTGCTCGCTGACGACTATTCGGAGATGGTTCTCGATGGTACGATTGAATCGCTCTACCATCCCGTCGGACTGAGGGTGTAGCGGCGTTGTCCTTGTCTTCCGGATTCCCAGCAGCTGGCATAGGTTCTGGAACACCTGCGACTCGAAGTTCCTCCCTTGGTCGGAGTGCAGCTCCAGGGGTACTCTGTACCGGCTGATGAATTCCTTCACCAGGGTCTCTGCAATCGTCGCGGCTTCCTGGTTAGGGAGCGCATACGGCTCCGGCCATTTGGTGAAGTAGTCGCTGATGACCAATATGTAGCGGTTCCCTGCCTCGCTCAATGGGAATGGCCCAGCAACATCGATGGCCACTCTCTCCATGGGGCCGCCCACGTTGTAGGTCTTCAGTGGACCCCGTCGTCTTCGTCCTGGGCCCTTGCTGGCTGCGCAATCGTGGCACCTCGCGCAGTGGTTCTCCTCGTTGGTTCGGCATCCGATCCAGTAGAACCGCTCTCTCAGCTTCTCCAGGGTCTTCTTTATCCCTAGGTGTCCACCAGATGATCCTCCATGGACTTCCTTCAGGACTTCCTCCGTCATAGCCTTTGGAATGACGACTTGTTCCCGAGATGTCTTCCCGTCGGTGCTCTCCCAGGCGCGGCAGATGAGGCCATCCCTTACAATCAGCGAGTCCCACTGCGCCCAGTAGGACTTAAACTTTGGGCTGCAGTCACTCACAATGTTCCACCCGGGTCTGGGGACACAGGCCCTCTTCCATTCGGCTATCAGTCCCAGGTCATCATCTTCTGCTTGTGCCCGCGTGAAAGATTCGCGGCTCCAGTTCCCTTGGAGTTCCACAGTAGTCCGTCGGCACTGTATCCCGGTGTTCTCCTCCCTCCTAGTACAGAAGGTGCAGTCTTCGGGGCACGGTCTTCGTGACAGGGCGTCGGCATTAGAATGCAGTTGGCCTTTCCTGTGCTGGATCTCGAAGTTGTACGGTTGAAGCCTCTCTAACCACCGCGCGAGTTGACCCTCGGGCTGTTTGAAGTTCAGGAGCCACCGCAGGGATGCATGGTCGGTCCTGATGAGAAATTCTTGCCCGTACAGGTACTTGTGGAAGTGTTCGATGGTCTTCACGATGGCGAGCAGTTCCCTCCTGGTGACGCAGTAGTTCCTCTCTGGCTTTGACAAGGCTTTGCTGAAGTAGGCCACTACTCTCTCCTTGCCGTCCACTATTTGCGACAGGATTCCCCCTATACCAACGTCGCTGGCATCGGTATCGACGATGAACCTTGTTCCAGGTCTGGGGTAGGCCAGAATAGGCGCGGTGCACAGAGCCTGCTTGAGTTGTTCGAAGGCACTGTGGCATTCTGCTGTCCATGTGAAGAGTTGGTCCTTCTCAGTCAGTCGATGCAGTGGTTTGGCGATGTCAGCGAATCCTCACACGAGGCGACGGTAATAAGTGCAGAGTCCCAGGAAGCTTCGTAGTTGGGACTTGTCCTTCGGAACTGGCCACTCCCTCACAGCTGCGGTCTTTTCTGGGTCGGTACGCACCCCTTCCTCGGAGACAATATGCCCAAGGTACTGGACCTGCTTCTGGAAGAGCTGACACTTCTTGGGGCTCAACTTCAGCTGGGCAGCCTGTAGCTTCATCAAGATCTCCTTCAGGTTGCTGTAGTGCTCCTCGAAGCTTTTTCCCAGAACGATGACGTCGTCTAGGTAGACCAGGCAGGTCTTCCAGTGTAGTCCCCTCAGAATGGACTCCATTAGCCTTTCGAAGGTCGCAGGGGCGTTGCACAGACCGAATGGCATGACGGTGAACTGCCAGAGCCCGCTGCCCACAGAGAACGCTGTTTTCTCGCGGTCCTTAGGGTGGACCTCCATCTGCCAGTAGCCACTCTTCAAATCCAAGGTGAAGAACCATCTTGATCCTGATATGGTGTCCAGCGTGTCGTCGACCCGTGGTAGAGGGTAGCTGTCCTTCTTCGTGACGTCGTTCACCCGCCTGTAGTCCACGCAGAACCTGGTGGAACCGTCCTTCTTCTTCACTAGCACGACCGGAGAACTCCAAGGACTATGTGATGGCTCGATCACCCCTTGCTCCTTCATCTCTTCTACCATCCGGTCGACTTCGGCTTGCTTGGCGAGCGGGACACGTCGGAATGTGGACCTAATCGGTGTGCTGTCCCCAACGTCGATTCTGTGCTGGACCAAGCTTGTCCTACCGAAGTCTTTGCTCCCCACGGAGAAGACATCCTGGAATTCGTGTAGCAGGTCCTGAAGTTGGCGTGATTGCTCCTCGTCTAAATGGTCCTGGGATCCTTGGTACAGCTTCTGTAGTTCTTCTGGCAGGGCGCGTCTTCTTCGGTTGTCCGTCTGCAGGTGTCCGTCCGTCGTGTCTGTGATGCGGGCAATCCAGGTAACGGGCTCGCAGACTCCTAGGTTGGTGTCCCGGTGAACCGTAATATCGTAGTCGTTCAGGTTGGACAGGCGGACGTACGGCCGAGGCGTCGTGTTGATGAGGGTCTTGGCAACTAGCAATCCTTTTGTCTGGATGTCCTCATATTTTGGCTCGATGACAGCTGCCACTCCCTCAGCAGTTCCGTCGACAATTACGGCGGCGCTGACCTCCGTCCTGGCAGGAACGATGACGTCGTCTCTCAGCCTTACTCGTCGTGCGGTAACGGCTTCGTGTGCAGGTTGCAAAGCAAGTTCCTCACCTCCGAAGTGCAGAGTGTTGGTACTCAAGTCCAAGATGATGTTGTTCTGGTCCAGGAAGTCCAATCCGATGATCACTTCGTTTGATACGTCAGCCACAAGCACTGGATGCTTCACCACCAGTCGACCAATGACGAGCTCCAGTGATGCTTCGCCATGTACCGGTGCGGTCTCTCCGGTCGCGGTTATTAGCTGGAGGTTCCTTTGTGTGGGTTGCACTCTCCACTTCGGGATCACGGTGAGATTGACGATGGTCCTCGACGCTCCCGTGTCGATCAGCATGGGCCAACTCACTCCGTTGACGACTCCGTCGACCATCAGGCTGCTATTGTCCCTCCGTAACTTCGTCACACGCACTTGGACTGCCGGGCTTGACGACTGTCACAAGCCAACCTTTGCCCCCCAAGGCTCGCTAATACTCGTTTCCCTGGGCCGCACGGTTTTCAGACGACTGATTTCCCGTCGGATACCCTCGGCGGCGGCGATCACCGCAGTCCTTGCTCAGGTGGCCTTTCTTACCGCAGGCCCAGCAGGTCGGTAGTCCTCTTCCGGGCCGCCTCTCCGGTTGTCTTCCGGCTGTGTCGTTGCTGGTGGTGCCGCGACTATCGAAGAAACGGCTTAGCGCCTCCATCAATTCGTCGGCCAGGGGCTTGGTCTCGTTGGTTTTTGCTAGTTCGTCGACGTCCACTTGACGCACCCGCGCGTGCATTCTACTGTAGATGCCTGTTTTGCCGTCTCGAACTCAAGTGCGTGGCTCAGCGCATCTGCCAGGGTCTTATTGCGCGCGAGTAGCAGCGCCTGTTGAGTGTCCGAGTCCCGTAGCCCGTCGGTGAAGGTCTGCGTCACAATCTGTTCCAGAAAGTCGGCCGGCGCTGTTGGATAGGCGAGCCTTACGAGGCGTGCGATGTCCATCTCGAACTCCTGCAGGGTTTCCACGTTCTTCTGTACCCGGGTCCGGAGCTGCATCTGGAGGGCCTGCTGAAGATGGCTATCTCCATATCGGGACTCCATATGGGCGATCAGTGAAGCGTAGTCCTGGGATCCACTCGGGATGGCCTGAAGGACGTTAAGGGCGTCACCTCTCAATGCTACAATGAGAGCTGTAGCCTTTTCTGTGTTGTTCCAGTTATTTATGGAACAGGCCGCCTCGAACTGATGTAAGTAGGTGCTCCACGGGACCTTTCCGTCGAAGGTTGGGGGCGTCACTCTGCTATGTCCCGTTCCTTATATTCCCGGTGTAACGGTGGGCGGGCGTTGGCGCAGCTCGGCAATTTCCTCTTGATGAGCGTTGAATTTCTCTTCCACCCCCGTCAGTGGGCGTTGGCGTAGCTCGGCAACTTCCTTTTGTAAGGCGTTGAATTTCTCCTCCACCCCTATCAGCGGGCGTTGGCGCAGCTCGGCAACTTCCACTTGCAAGGCGTCGAACTTCTTTTCCACTGCCGTGACTTCCTCACGCAGACCCAGTTCTAATTTCTTCAGGTCCTGTGTCAACTTATTCTGACCGTCTTCCATCTTCTTCTGGCCGTCCTCTATCCTCTTCAGGTCCTCCGCTAGCTTATTTTGACCGTCTTCTAGTTTGGCAGTTAGGTCCTCGGCTAACTTCTTCTGGCCGTCTTCCATCTTGGCTTCCATGCCACTTAACTTTTCTAGCAATGCTGCGAATTGCTCTTCCATTTTAGATGTTTGTCTTGTAAAGGGCATGCACTCACAGGAAAATTAAAAAAATGACCTGCTCGGGTTTTGAAACCAGGACTGTCAGGTGTTGTGCTTGTGCTTGAGTTCGTAATCCGTCTTCTGACACCAGTTGTTATGTGCCACCCTCTAGTGGCACTTTTGTTAACTGGATTACGGTGGGTAGGAAGCACAACACCAATTACTGCTTTAAAGAGAAGTTAGCTTTATTGCTTGCAGGAAGATACACTAATCATCAGCGAATACAAGCAATTGGAACCTTACTCCAGTTTCCTCAAGTCTCTTGCTTATGGAGAGGCCTTGCCCTCTTTCACTGGTCAACAGTTAATCTTCTCGCTAATGAGTCTGGTGGCCTTGACAGAACTACATGCAACTCTCCCCTATGTACACAAATTACAGTTACTTACGAAAACCTGCTACACGCTGCTCCGCTGTTCACGAGCTGGGAAACAATGTCACTGGGTTTCGTAACTTGCGCGGCACTTCACTACAAAACCTCTGACGCTCAGTGAAATCACACTCACTCAAAACACAGGCAGTCCCCTGTATGCTTCTCACTTCCTCGCTGTCAAGAGAAACGGCTTCACTAGGGGTTTCGCAAGTCATCACACTTCTGTCGCTCAGGATAATCGCTCACACTAGCTCGTAAAACACAACAACAACTGCTTGATGGGTCGCTCTTATATAGCAGGCCGGTGACTCAATAAATGCTTCTAGACCCATCCAGGGTTCACGGCTTCTCGAGGCTTCCATCGCTGGCTCAGTCACGAATATTCTGGACCATCCCTTTGTCCTAGTAGTCCTGTTGCATAAGGCGCACGCAATACACTAAGGGAGAGCAGCCCAGCCCTGGGGCAGTTGTGACTCATGCGGCGAGCGATGAAACGAACTCACAGCCGTAACATTATTATTATTGGAGAAACACTGCGGTCCGTGATGCAGCAAGAATTGGTATTGATTCAGAAGCCAACTTAGCTCATTAAACAAATGAAGGAGACTCATGAAGAGCTCTAGCATGAAATGTATGTTGCGTGAGGTGGATTTATAGTGTAATTTACATACGGTGTAATTCATCTATGCTATGGCCGAACTAAGCCGTAACTTAAAAAAGTAACTGGGCTAAGC
Source organism: Meconema thalassinum (assembly GCA_946902985.2). Taxonomy (NCBI): domain Eukaryota; kingdom Metazoa; phylum Arthropoda; class Insecta; order Orthoptera; family Tettigoniidae; genus Meconema; species Meconema thalassinum. The sequence goes on from OX336393.1 coordinate 305,691,473, forward strand.
TGTGATAATAGAAATAATAATAGTAATAATTTGATGATTTGGGGAAACAAGGAGGAGGAGGTACAGGAACAGTTGGACGTGTGGGAAGGAATAATACAAGGATATGGAATGAAATTTAGCATAAATAAGAGTGAGATGGTGATCACAACAAGGAAGAAGGAAAGAACCACAACGGGAATAACAATTGGTGGGGAACAGCTGAAGAAAGTGGAGAGTTTCAAGTATGATACAAGATAATGGAAGAAACGATAGAGAAATAAATGAGCGGGGGAGGCAGGCAGAAGCATTTCGGAGGAGTGTGAGAAGCAAGTTATGGAGCAAGGATGTCCCTCAGAACAGCAAAAAGATCATATATCGGACGTAATATGTCCCTATCCTGACGTATGCCTCGGAGACCTGGGTTATGAAAGGAAGGGAGAAGAGCAAAATACAGGCCAGTGAGATGAGGTTCTTGAGAAGCAGTATTGGAGCTACAAAGATGGACAGAATAAGAAATGAGAGGACCAGAGAATTAATGAAGGAGGAACCATTACAGGATGGTATAGAGAAATATAGACTTAGATGGTATGGACATGTAAAATGAATGGAGGAGAAGAGGATACCCAGGAGAGTACACGAGACGAAGTGGGAAGGAAAGAGACCGAGAGGAAGACCAAGAGACAGGTGGCTGAAGGGGGTGGAAGAAAGCATGAAGAAGAGAGGAGAAGACTGGACAAGGGTGGAGGCTGAGAGATGGTTGGAAGACAGAAGACGTTGGAGAGGCTTGTGTTCCTAACAGACCCGGCCAGTGGCTGGAAACTGTGCAAGATGATGATGATAATAATACCCCTGAATGCAATAAATTCATTAGATATAATGTAATTAGATCTTCACTCTGAGTGGGGGGGGGGGGGGCGTGGTGGCGCAGCGGTCAAGCTGTTGGCCTCTCACCAAGGTGGACCGGGTGCGATCCCTGGTCAATGCATGCGAGATTTTCGAAGTGAAATGCCATGTCCTGTGGTTCGGATTCCACGTAAAAAGGAGGTCCCGTGGCTCATGATCGCATGATTAACGGTCACGTAAAACTAAAAGCTTCCTTCCTTCACTCTGAAATCCCCAGGGGGTGGGCACTCCCTCTCCCTAGAAGGGTGCAGGGTGCTTGAAGGAACATTGTGTACAAATACCAATATGACGAACTGACTTACCCACACATACACCACTAATAGCTTGTAGGTACACCAGCAGAAACGTGGTGATGATGTTCCCACGGCATGTCTCACCAAATATAAGGAACATCGCTATTAATGTCTCCGCACAGTACAGAATTCCTAGAGCCAACTGGAAGAAGATATGTGAGGCAAGAATCTCGGTGAGAGTCACCCCTGAAACAAAACAGCAATTACACTTATCATAAATGTCAAGTATTGAAAATCTTACTAGCACTATTAACTTGTACTTTCAACTTGCAGGAACACAATTACATGGGCATATCATCATTAGCCGTTCTTGAATTGAATCGGTCGGTGGAGAAAGAAACCAAGTCACTTTTCGCATTTTTCAGGAGAAGGAAAAAACTATTTTCTCACCAAATTACAACAGTTGTGTTCTCCTAATTTTGTTTATGGCAACTACCGTCATTTTGTAATATTATAAACAATGTTGAATTGAATATAGTGCAACACATTTGAAAAAGAATGTTTTGAAAAAATGGACTTAATTCCTTTCTCTAATCGTTGGCAGTTTTCAAGCAAGAATTCAGTTTATTTATGTTTTACTACTACAAAGTATGTGAGTAAGTGACTTAGTTTCAACATGAATCCTATTAACTAATTAACTAATTAACAAAATAAACAGCATAAGAATAAAGAGTTCCTTTTCGCAGGTCACTATTGTAAGACTTATCACTGAAAATGTCTTGGTAACTATTTTGGGCAAGAAAAACAAAATAACACCTTTTAGCATATTAATAACCCTACAGTAATCAAATTGAGATACTGAAAGAGGAATGAAAATCCAACATAACATCCAAAGTTCATTTCAGCCATGGTAACACAAAGGTCCTTTCACCACAGTAGGGTGTGTCTTGCCTACCACAATACATATACAGGGTCTTTCATATAAAGTAAGAACGCAAGCGGCAGTTTTGTTATCCGCTTCTACGGTGGCCTTGACCGAGCTTGTGGCGTGCCGTGGCCCCCTGCTTTAAGGGCGTGTACAATCCTATATGAAATCTTACCTTAAAAAAGATGTGTTGTCCTTTCTGGGTTATACAGACAGGCATTGCATCTGGTAACAACATTCTGGCTGACGCGAGTGAGTTCTGCCACTGTAATGTTTCTGATTGCATGCGTAATGTTTCCTTTCAGTTCCTCCAATGTGTGAGGATTTGTTAAAATTTGTTAAAATAAAGATTGGTTTTCACGGCCAGTGAATTAAAACTCAACAATTTTTCCAGGCGCGGACACCAAGAGCCCGCTGATGATCCAACTTGGTGTTCCTAAGCGAAACCCCACACAAGACACGGCATAAACCTAGAATAATTGCTGAGCTTTGTTAAAATAAGTTTTACATACAAAAAAATACGATGTTGCAATGATCTGTCTCACCATGTTTGCAGCTGAGGTCCAGACTGGCGACGGTCACCTGCACGCTTATTGTAAAACTTTTAAGGTGGTATCTAAGTGGCAGCTGAGTGGTATTAAGGGGATAATAAGGTGGCATATTAGGAACAACTTCTAAGGTGGTATTTAGGTGGCATCTAAGTGGTAGTATGGGAGAAATAAGGTGGAAAATTGGGAACAACTTCTAAGGTGGTATTTAGGTGGCATCTTAGTGGTAGTACGGGAGAAATAAGATGGAAAATTGGGAACAACTTCTAAGGTGGTATTTAGGTGGCATCTTAGTGGTACTATGGGAGAAATAAGATGGAAAATTGGGAACAACTTCTGAGGTGGTATTTAGGTGGCATCTTAGTGGTAGTATGGGAGAAATAAGGTGGAAAATTGGGAACAACTTCTAAGGTGGTATTTAGGTGGCATCTTAGTGGTACTATGGGAGAAATAAGGTGGAAAATTGGGAACAACTTCTAAGGTGGTATTTAGGTGGCATCTTAGTGGTACTATGGGAGAAATAAGATGGAAAATTGGGAACAACTTCTAAGGTGGTATTTAGGTGGCATCTTAGTGGTAGTATGGGAGAAATAAGGTGGAAAATTGGGAACAACTTCTAAGGTGGTATTTAGGTGGCATCTTAGTGGTACTATGGGAGAAATAAGGTGGAAAATTGGGAACAACTTCTAAGGTGGTATTTAGGTGGCATCTTAGTGGTACTATGGGAGAAATAAGGTGGAAAATTGGGAACAACTTCTAAGGTGGTATTTAGGTGGCATCTTAGTGGTAGTATGGGAGAAATAAGATGGAAAATTGGGAACAACTTCTAAGGTGGTATTTAGGTGGCATCTTAGTGGTACTATGGGAGAAATAAGATGGAAAATTGGGAACAACTTCTAAGGTGGTATTTAGGTGGCATCTTAGTGGTACTATGGGAGAAATAAGGTGGAAAATTGGGAACAACTTCTAAGGTGGTATTTAGGTGGCATCTTAGTGGTACTATGGGAGAAATAAGATGGAAAATTGGGAACAACTTCTAAGGTGGTATTTAGGTGGCATCTTAGTGGTACTATGGGAGAAATAAGGTGGAAAATTGGGAACAACTTCTAAGGTGGTATTTAGGTGGCATCTTAGTGGTAGTATGGGAGAAATAAGATGGAAAATTGGGAACAACTTCTAAGGTGGTATTTAGGTGGCATCTTAGTGGTACTATGGGAGAAATAAGGTGGAAAATTGGGAACAACTTCTAAGGTGGTATTTAGGTGGCATCTTAGTGGTAGTATGGGAGAAATAAGATGGAAAATTGGGAACAACTTCTAAGGTGGTATTTAGGTGGCATCTTAGTAGTAGTATGGGAGAAATAAGATGGAAAATTGGGAACAACTTCGAAGGTGGTATTTAGGTGGCATCTTAGTGGTACTATGGGAGAGGGCTGATAACCTAGATGTTAGGCCCCTTAAAGCAACAATTATCATCATCATGTACCATGGGAGAAATAAGATGGAAAATTGGGAACAACTTCTAACGTGGTATTTAGGTGGCATCTTAGTGGTACAATGGGAGAAATAAGGTGGAAAATTGGGAACAACTTCTAAGGTGGTATTTAGGTGGTATATATGTGGTTGGGAGAAATAAGGTGGAAAATTGGGAACAACTTCTAAGGTGGTATTTAGGTGGCATCTTAGTGGTAGTATGGGAGAAATAAGATGGAAAATTGGGAACAACTTCTAAGGTGGTATTTAGGTGGCATCTTAGTGGTAGTATGGGAGAAATAAGGTGGAAAATTGGGAACAACTTCTAAGGTGGTATTTAGGTGGCATCTTAGTGGTACTATGGGAGAAATAAGATGGAAAATTGGGAACAACTTCTAAGGTGGTATTTAGGTGGCATCTTAGTGGTACTATGGGAGAAATAAGGTGGAAAATTGGGAACAACTTCTAAGGTGGTATTTAGGTGGCATCTTAGTGGTAGTATGGGAGAAATTAGATGGAAAATTGGGAACAACTTCTAAGGTGGTATTTAGGTGGCATCTTAGTGGTAGTATGGGAGAAAGATGGAAAATAGGGAACAACTTCTAAGGTGGTAATTAGGTGGCATCTTAGTGGTACTATGGGAGAAATAAGGTGGACAATTGGGAACAACTTCTAAGGTGGTATTTAGGTGGCATCTTAGTGGTACTATGGGAGAAATAAGATGGAAAATTGGGAACAACTTCTAAGGTGGTATTTAGGTGGCATCTTAGTGGTACTATGGGAGAAATAAGGTGGAAAATTGGGAACAACTTCTAAGGTGGTATTTAGGTGGCATCTTAGTGGTACTATGGGAGAAATAAGGTGGAAAATTGGGAACAACTTCTAAGGTGGTATTTAGGTGGCATCTTAGTGGTAGTATGGGAGAAATAAGATGGAAAATTGGGAACAACTTCTAAGGTGGTATTTAGGTGGCATCTTAGTGGTACTATGGGAGAAATAAGGTGGAAAATTGGGAACAACTTCTAAGGTGGTATTTAGGTGGCATCTTAGTGGTACTATGGGAGAAATAAGGTGGAAAATTGGGAACAACTTCTAAGGTGGTATTTAGGTGGCATCTTAGTGGTAGTATGGGAGAAATTAGATGGAAAATTGGGAACAACTTCTAAGGTGGTATTTAGGTGGCATCTTAGTGGTAGTATGGGAGAAAGATGGAAAATAGGGAACAACTTCTAAGGTGGTAATTAGGTGGCATCTTAGTGGTACTATGGGAGAAATAAGGTGGACAATTGGGAACAACTTCTAAGGTGGTATTTAGGCGCACCGGGTCTTCATGAATAAAGATCTATCCATGAGTACAAAGCTTATGGTGTACAAAGCAGTAGTCATTTCTACATTGTTGTATGGCTGTGAAACGTGGACTCTTTACCGACGTGATCTTAGGAAGATTGAGCGTTGCCACCTACAAAACCTTCGATCAATCCTGAGGATTAAATGGGAAGACCGCATTACCAATATTGCTGTTCTGGAAAAGGCTCAAATCAACAGCATAGAATCATCCTTAATAGGTCACCAATTTAGATGGATTGGTCATGATTCCACATAAAAAGGAGGTCCCATGGCTCATGATTGCAAGATTAATGGTCACGTTAAACTACAAGCTTCCTTTCTTTATTAAATAAGGTGCCGTACCATCTTGGATACTGTAAAGACGTTTGAAAGGGATCGACGCACACTTGAAGAGGCCAAGCGTCAAGCTAGGAAACTTCGAGCAGCCCCACCACGTCATCCTCCAGCAATACTATGTGACTTGTGTGGTCGCTTGTTCCATGCCATGATTGGACTCTTTAGTCACCGTAAACACATCCACAAACTGGACTGAAGGAAGAAGATTTACACTCGGATTTGAGTTAAAGCCGATGATGATGATGTGGTACCAAGTGGGAAGTGAAATAGCAATTAATTGGCACTAAAGGGGAAGTAAGTTGCAATAAAAACCAACCATTTGTGTCATGCTTGGCACCATTTAATGAGAATAATAGGCAGAAGACACATTGTGTGGTTATAGCTGAGTTAGCTGCAGATTCAGCCATCGAGAACAATAAAAAACAACCTATAGCGGACTAGGCAGTAGATTATTATTTTTTGTATGACATACACCTATAAAGGAACAAATTAATCTTCTGTAATTGTGTGTTTTTTCTTTTAAATAGAAATGTAGGTGAAAAGGGAGGATTTGGTTGCATCCAGTTGTGGGAAATCAATGTCAAAAGTTTTATTTTACACCTTATTTAATAAAGAAAGGAAGCTTGTAGTTTAACGTGACCATTAATCTTGCAATCATGAGCCATGGGACCTCCTTTTTATGTGGACTCTGAACCACAGGACATGGCATTTCACTTCAAAAATCCACATGTATTGACCGGGAACCTTATTTAATCAGTTACATCAAAATGAAGATACATTTTACAGCGTTGTTCTTGTTCCATGACAATCTTTGGATGAATTATTCAATATTTTAAGTCAGCAATCAACAAAAACAGAATTTTACCCAAATAAGAATACCGTAAGCAAGATGGGAAAAAGGGAATTTGAGTGGAACATTTAGCCAGAGGACATGTAGTAGGTGTAAGAAAGTTTAAATACTGGTAAAAGATGAAACTTTAAGGCAGTGTGAAAATATAATAAATTATAACTGAAACATTTCGGACTGAAATTTTCAAAATGGTTAAACAAATCCAGACTTGATATCTGGTAGGCAATAATTTGATTCGACACTCTTCTTTTGAGTTGTAATTTTACAATCATAATGTAACACGTCGGCCTCCTTTTATTCGGCTGGACGATGACAGAGCACAAGGCTGGATATAGGCGTACAACTCAGAAAACAGATCTCTGTGCGAGTTGGAAGCGAGGTTGTACTCATTGGTCAAACAGTGACAAAGAAGAGAAGGGAAATGAGTAAACAAAAGGGGTTCTTAATTTGCCCCTTTACTCCTCTCAGTTCCACTTAAATCCATTCACTACATGGATTTTTTCATCATCTCATCCCCAACCCCATAGAAATGGAAATAATAATGAGCAGCCATTCATTCAAGATGGTTAAACAAAATGAAATTTCACAAGGAAAAATTACTTTTAAGAATAGATCTCTTTGGAATGGTCATGACTCATAACTGCTACACAAGACTTGAAACTGAGACCCTAGTAGAGATTCAAACCTGAATCTCCTGCATTCCAGGCAGGTGAGTTAACTCTTAACTAGTGTGGTGTGGGTCACATCCCGCTCTGTGTGTCAGAAACCCCTAGTACTTTGTAGCTGCCTGTCTCTTCTCTCTTTTTCAAGTCCAGTTCTTAGGTGATCGTTAGTTTAATGCAGGCATTCTCAACCTGGTGCTCTTTAAGTGAAATTTGGTACTCTTGTTATACGAGTTAAAAAGTCCTCGTGAGCACAAGCTCCCTTGAGATCCTTTTTTCAATTCAAATTCTGTTGCACAAACCAAAGGAGAGGTTATCTGTTGGTTAAGATGGAAAGAAATGTAGTAGGTTTGTTGAGAATTATGGATTAATCTGCTTGTTGGGGTGAAGATGGATGGCTTGTTTTAATTGGAGTGGGTTATATTAGGTTTGGAAAATAATGAATGTAGCCTATAGGAAGGTTGATAAATGAGGAATACGATGAAATGTTTTGGTCGTATGGTCATATGATGTCTTGATGTATGCTGATGTAGAAAAAGATGTTTTAAGAAAATGCAAGAGGATAAGAATGGAGCAGAAGAATACTAAGTATTATGAGGGGCCTTTTCCTCATGAAGGTAGTTGTGGATACTGTGCGAGAGATGCAGGTAATGGAAACTTGCTTACATGTACACAAACATGTATTAAAAGTATTGCATTTCTCATTTCTTTGCATATTTAACGCTATATCGACCCCGAAGATTATTATTTGAAGGAAGAGATTAGTTACATTGATTGCCCAACGTGTGTGGCTTGTTGTTGTTGGTGGTTGACCCCGACCATCAATATATATTTAAAATCATTTCAGTGGCGCCCAACGTGGGGATGGGCAGAGGAAGTACCAATCACAATCCTGACATTAAATACCAGTATTTAAATTAATTACATTGGCGCCCAACGTGGGGTATGTTGTTGTTGGTTGACTCCGATCATTACTATATATTTAAATTAGTTTCATTGGCGCACCAATGTGGGGATGGACAAAGGAAGCACCAATCACGATCCCGACATTAAATACCAGTATTTAAATTAATTACAAGATCCTTTCTTCAATTCAAATTCTGTTGCACAAACCAAAATAATAGTTCTTTCATTACAAGTTTTGGCAGTCAAAATTTTATCATTTTGTGAAATGGTATTTTTAATCTACAGTAAAATTAATTGGATATACTTTTCGTGTGAGTAACTTGAAAGATGCTGATTTGAATAGACTGTAAATGCATCTTATCTGCAGAAGTCATGCAAGCAGTTGCAGCATGTCTAGTGAGCAGTGAATCCCTAGCCATTTCAGCACACCAGAGGAAGAGAGAGAGATAGGAAAGGGTAAAAGAAGCGCATGCTTGTTGCATTAACATTATTGTTATTATCATTATATTGGATTTAATGGTGTTCGGGTACTTGGTATGGCAAGAAGGTATTCCTCACAGTCTCAAAGAGGTGGAGAACGCCTGGTTTACAGCATGCATGGGTCAGTAACCAAGTACAGTAGTATTTTATACTCTTCACAACTTGATTTTGTTTTATGTCTCTAGCAGTGATGTTTTGAGTTTCTGTTTCTTCCAATATAATTTACATACACTGTGTTGTTTATTTTAATTGACAGAGTCATGATAAAAAAGAAAAAAAAAGCAAACAGCTGATATGTTGAAAATGCGATCTGAGACGTGTATAAATTGTGATAATTGAGTGTTGCTGTATGGAAAGAGGTTTTGGTTAAATTGATATTCATTAACAGCAGTTCCTTTGAAAATATCTGTTCAGTTTCTGTCTTCATTAAATGGGTATTTGTGTTGTGATTACTTCACAAACTCTTTGTTAAAGAAAATAGGTGTTTCTATAAAGCTATAAAATAGTAAGCAAACATGTGTACGGTACATTACATAGTGATATTAAATGAGTGTTCACTGTGCAGTGTATTTTCTCATTTATAATAGTGAACTAAAGATACAGTAAAAATCACCTTTTTTGCTGTTTAAGTCCTAGATTAAGAATAAAGGTGTAAAAATTATGAAGATCATTTTGACCCGCACCGCAACCGTGACCTCTCTATAACTGGGACTCATTTCCTATCTTAGATGAAGAGAGCACCTTTTTTAGCAACTTCTTGGATATCGTTGAGATGACTGTGATCTTCGAAAGTGATGCAAGCTGAAGAGTTGACTAGCGGGACGAGGAAGCAACTTTCTCTCTCTTGCCTGTCACTCACTTCCTAAAAGTATCGACAGAATTCGTGACGTATCCAATTATTACTGTTATTATACACACATTATTTAAATCTTCCTTATTGTTATACTAGTAGGTACCCTCGGCTTCGCACACGATGAAGACAATGGGGATGATGCATTATTGCTGATGATTGGTCTATTCTATTACAGCAATCTTGGCTGGGTGGGTCTATTTCAATTCGGAAAATTCTTTTTTTTGTCGTATGGCCTCTTGAGAGGCCGAGTGCAGGTCTTGCTAGTCGACGCCCGTGGGTGACCTGCACGTCGGGATGAGAGATGGAATGGATGAAGATGAATGAAACTGGGCAAGGATGTGGAAGGAAGCGGCCGTGGCCTGTCAGAAGGTACCATCCCAGCATTTGCCTGGTGTTGAAAATGGAGAAACCACGGAAAACCATTTCAAGGATAGCCAACGGTGGGGCTCGAACCCACGTGTCTACCGAGTCAGCAGAGAGCTTGGCCCCATGACCTAACTCTTTGCTTTAGCGAGCGTAGCCACTGCTGTCGGTGGAAAATTCAGATGCCAACAGTATATTAGTATGAGCCGCAAAATGGGAATTCCAAAGAGTTGAAAAAGTCTACAGGGTTCGATGTTACCTGATGTGAACACATTTTAAAATTACGTTTTTGGTTTTGGCATGTTTTGCTGACATAACAATTTTGCTGTCTGGATACTCGTGAGCACTCCACATAGCCTACAGTTGCCCATGGGAAAAAATGGTTTTGTCTAAATGTACACCTGCTACTGTTTATTGTGTGTCATTGCGCTTCGTTAATAGCAATTGCGAATATTGTTTGAAGAGGGAACTGCACTCTTGCACACTGGAATGGCAAATCTATCGGAATATGGGGAATTAAAAGTATTTTCCCTTAAGCTATTCAGGGTGTAATTTTCCCACAATTATTGATGATTTGAACCTCAACATGTCGCTATTGATAGACCAATAGTAAAATATCTCTCACCTTGACCGCTGATGTACATTATGCAGCCTCTTCCAGTGTTAAATCCTAGGGATTGAAATTCTCCAACAACCGTTTTGCCTCAAATGCCTCTCTAAATATTGAAAATTCCTGATTATTGTGTTTTTCGAGATCTTTGAGAAAGGTTGCCATCGCACATGGTGTAAATGCATTGTCAAAGGAAAACATTCCATGTTACGATCATAGACCGTGTAACCTGTACCGAAATCTTCTGCAGATTTTAACACCAGGCCAATTCTGAACAACAGTTCCTTGGACTCAGATTTGCCAATATATTATTGTATCGTTCCATGTGTAATATCTTTATCTGTACCTCAACATACAGAAGAGTTCTTTGAAAATCATGTCTTGTGTAAAGATTGGAAAAGGTGGTGAGTGTGGATTTTGGCGGAGTGGATACTCGCTCGTGGAAATAATTTTCAGTAAAATAGACTGGTTAACAATTCAGTAAGTGCACATTGAAGTATGTGACGGCGGGATGCCTTTAGTGTTACGGAAACGCTAATAGCCGCCACACTGCTTCATTGCTACTGACATAACGCCCAGACTGATATGTTTGTACTGACTATACAGGATTTGTGATCCCTGTGTTTATGAAGTTGAACATAGCTTGATCGCTACCTTTATTTATATTTATTCAGATCTACAGTATTTTAATAGCAGAAGTAACTGTTCTTTGCCTGGAAGATGAAGATTTTTACACGATTGTGATTTCAAGTTCATACAAATTATTTGTAATGTCTGCAATGAGAATGTTTATGGAGTTTAAATGAACTGCCGCTAGGTAGTGCCATAAATGTGAAGGTTATTGAATGCATGTCTTTAGTTAGTTAGTTATTATTGTTTTAACTATGAGGTCATCTGCCCCTAATGCATGTCTTTGATCTGACAATTGGTATGTATTACAAATATCAAAATTGGAATAGGCCTATGTCATCGACGGATAATCAAGCTATTACACATGGGAAATTTAAATTCAATAGGTGCTGTGTGTGTTGCGTGATTGAACCTTGTGCCATCATCATCATCTTCATTTCCCGTTTCCAGCTTCGTGGGTCGGGTTGTGAATTAAGGACCTCCAACGTTTCCTGTCTCTCCACCACTCCTCTCCTGTTTTTAGTACTTCTTCAGGTTTTCCTCCTCTCTTCTCTACACACTCCCACACTGTATCTGCCCATCTCTTTCGGGGCCTTACTCGTGGTCTTTGAGAAAGTTTTCTTTGGTACTCTCTCCTCTCCCATTCTCATCATATGTCCATACCACTTTAACTTTGTTGTTTTCTATCCTGTCCTGCAGCTTCAAGATTCCTGTCCTTTTTCTAATCTCTTCATTTCTAACTCTATCTCTTCTGGTCTTGCCGTCTATACCTTTTAGGAATTTCATCTCCACGGCTTGTATTCTACTCTCCTCTCTTTTTGTAGTAGTCCACGCTCCAGCTGCATATGTTAGTATGGGTCTGTAGTAGGTTGAATATAATACATTTTTACATTTCTTTGGGACATCTCGGTTCCACAGAATACCCCTTATGCTCTGGTAAAAACTGTTCGCTTGTTGTATTCTCTTTCCAATTTCCTCAGTTATCCTTCCATTTTCTGTGATCACACTTCCCAAGTACTTGAAACTTTTAACCACTTCTAGAATTTTCCCATTCAATTCTATCTTTCCTCTTCCTTCCTTCCTTCCTTCCTCTTGACATTACCATTGTCTTGCTCTTCTCTGTGCTTACTTTCATCCCATATTTCTCTATTTCTTGATTCCATACATCTAGTTGTTTTTGTACTTCCTTTTCATCCTCGCCCCTTATCACTATATCATCTGCAAACAGCATGGCCTTTGTTGCCTCTTGTCCCAATCTCTGTTTAACATTCTTGTGAATTTCATCCATGACTATGATGAATAGTAAGGGGGACAATACACTTCCCTGTCGGAGACCTGTTTCCACTTTAAACCATTCTGTTTCTCCTATACTGGTCTTCACGCTACTCACACAATATTTGTACAAAGCTTTTAACATTTGGACATCAGCTCCGTTAACTCTCCTTTTCCTTAATACATTCCAAACCACCTGTCGAGGCACACTGTCGTACGCTTTCTCAATATCAATAAATGTCATCACCATGTCTTTTCCAAATTCCCATCTTTTCTCCATCATTTGCCTTAATGCAAAGATTAGGTCAAATGTTGATCTGTCTTTCCTAAAACCATACTGTTCTTCTTCCATCTCTCCTTCTATCTTCCTCCTCAGTCTGCCTTCCAGAACTCTCTAAAGATCTTAGCTACATGAGCGATAAGAGTGATCCCTCTGTAGTTATTGCATTCCTTTTTGTCACCTTTCTTAAAAATCGGGATAATTAATCCCTTTCCCCATTCTTCTGGAATCTCTTTCTTCTTCCAAATTATTCTAAATAATCTATACAACCACTGTACACCTATTGGTCCCGCTGCTTTTATCATTTCCGCGGACACCTCATCCTCTCCTGCTGCTTTACCGCTCTTCATCTTCTGTATGGCTTCCTCTATTTCTAGCATAGTGATCTCCTTTCCTTGTTCTTCTTCTTCTTCCATTGTTTCTTCTTGTTCTTTTTCATCTTCCAGTTCGATGTATTTAACATTTAGTAGCTTTGAAAAGTATTCTTCCCATCTTTTTAATATATCATCTCTTTGATACAATATCTGTCCTGCTTCAGTTTTTACAAATTTTGTGTTTTCCCTACCTTTTACACTGTTTTTCACCAATCCATATAGAACCTTTTTACTTCCTTGGATATCCTCCTTCAAAGTTTCCGTGAAACCTTCCCAACTTTTCCTTTTTTCTTCTTGTACAATTTTTTGGCATGCCTTCTTTGCTTCTCTATATTTTTGCCATTTCTCTGCATTTTTACTGCCTATCCACTTCCTCCATGCCATTTGTTTTTCTTTAACAGCTTCCTTTACCCTGTTGTCCACCAAGGGGTCTCCCTTTCCTTTTTCTTCCCTGATAGTCTTCCACAAGTGTTTACTGCACACTTCGCAAAACAATTTCTAAAACATGCCCATTCCTGTTCGACACTTTTTGCTTCGTCTTTGGGAATTTCCTTTTTCAAGTCTTCTTGGAACTTTTCCATTGCCTCTCTCTCTTTTAGCTTCCTCACCTTTATTTTTCTTTCCCTTTTCTCCACAAGCTTTGTGATTTTCCCAAGCCTTAATTTGGCTGTCACCACTTTATGGTCTCCTTCAAAATCTCCTCTTGGCATAGCTGTCACATCTACCAGTTGTCTACGTTTATCCTTTTCCACTAGGATAAGATCGATCATTGTTTTTGTCTTTCTGTCTCCCCATCCATACCTAGTTATTTTTTGGGAGTTCTTTTTCCTAAACCATGTATTTCCAACAATTAATCCATTCCTTCTACAGAAATCTATTAACATTTCTCCTTCTTCATCCTGATTTCCATAGCTAAATGGGCCAATTATCTCTTCTTTTCCCTGCCTATCTGTTCCCACATGTGCATTCATATCCCCCATTATTATAACCTCTTTGTCTTCTATACACTTTTCCAGTTCTTCTAAGAAATCCTCTAAACATTCATCTACCTTCCCTGTCTGGGATGCGTAAATCTGTATAAAATCCTTTGTTCCACTCTCAAGTCCTAGTCTAATTTTCATCATTCTGTCATTAATTTGGTCTACTTTCTCTACATACTGCACTGTCTTCTCTCAATATTATTGCAACACCATTCATTGCCTTCTTTCCTCCACTCCAATATATTCTATATCCCTTCCCTTTCTTGACTTCTTTCTCACCTTTTCCCTTCCATTTCGCTTCACTGACTCCCATCATTGCTATTTCCTTCTTTTCCATGTAGTCCACCAATTCTTCTGTCTTGCCATTTAGGCTCATCACGTTTATGAAGGCGATGTTTGTGGTGTCTGGTAGCCTACTTCTCACAGTTCCCCCAGACCCCTGGGAACTGCGCGTCGCCTGCAGGGGACGCCCTAGCACTTTCCGAGGCCTCAATTCACACTCACTCATTTTATAGGCTATTAGTACGATGAGTTCGCCACACTCAAAGGCATTTTATGACCTACTGCCAGGTATTGTTCTAGGCCGATCCACTGGATAACAGACGCCTTTTGTAGCCGCTCCTCTGGAGTACAGACGCTACAGAATTCCCTTTTCCGCCATCGACGCCGTACCGAAGTCCATCCTCTCCGCCGCCGATACCATTGGGGCTTCGCCCATAACCCTGGGCTTGGGCCCTCCATATTTATGACCCCTGGAGAGAGGGTGTCCCAGCATTTTAAAGCCCCCAGGAACTGGGCTGCCTGTTGGTCCGCGGGTTCATTTTCCGAGGTATTTGAACCAGCCCACATTTCTGTGAGCCCCCTATCCGCCACCTGGGGACGCGCCCTCTGGGGGTTAACAGGCTCCCCCGAGGGGCCTAAATGTAGGGAATGGAGAGGGATGTCCAAAATTTCAAGTGAACAGTGTTACTCGCAGGAATCTACAGGGTAAGTAGCCTACGTAAAGTTTGGTTCAGTTCGGTGAAACGGTGTAGATTTGTGCCAAAGGGCCTAAATGTACGGAATGGAGAGGGCTGCTTGAAATTTCAAGTGGACAGTTTTACTTGTCGGGTTTCAGAGGGTAAGTATGTAAATTTTGGTCCAGATCGGTGAAACGGTGTAGATTTGTGCCAAAGGGCCTAACTACGAACATTGAGCTTTATACAGGACTTTGTTTTAAATGTGACGGGGATTTTCGCTCGCCCTCGTTGTGAGCCTGTCTCCCGCCAAGCACTTGTGCCAGTGATGTATAGCATTGAATGGCAAACATTTTCAGCACCAGCTGTGAACTAGGTAAGTACAAATCCCTATACTCAATGACTCAGTGCCGGGCGAGCGCCGCTTTACGGCAAAGTGCTTGGCGGGAGACAAGCTCGCAACGTGGGTGAGCGAAAATTCCCGTCGCTTATAAAACAAAGTCCATATATATATATGGATGAATATGTTAATCCAGAGTATAAGCTATCTCCATTTCAAATTTCATCCAAATCCGTCCAGCCGTTTTCGTGTGAAGAGGTAATGAATACACTCATACACTTACAAACTTTCACAATAATATACATAGGGATTATTTTACTTGACTTTTACTTTACATATTAGTCGTTACAGACTGTGACTGGTAGGAAGTGTACACTGGTATACTACATATTTTACTTTACTATAACTGTAGGAGCTATATTACATTTTTGCAACTAAAACAAATCAAACAATGATCCGATCGGGTACGGAGACTTGACCCTGCAACCTTCAGCATTTGCTCCTTTAACAACTTATTCATCATTATCATCATCATCGATTCTCCACTCCAGCAGGCCGGGTGTGGGAATGAACAAGCCCCTTCCATAGCTGTCTGTCCTGCCACCATTCTTCTTCCACTACTGTCCTCCATTGTACGCTCCTCTTAGTCAACACTCTGTGGACCTGCTTCATCCACCCATCTCGAGGTCTACCTCTTGGTCTCTTGACAATCCCTATCAAAATAGGCTTTAGGTGTTCGTCAAGAGGGCATCCTCATCAGATGACCGAAACTTCAATCTCGACTCCTCAAGAAAGTCAAGCACACTTCTTTTCAGCCCTAGCTTTAGGTGGACTGACCCATTTCTAATTTTGTCTCGGCTGGTCTTCTGAATACTTGATCTTAGAAATTTCATCTCGATTGCTTGTATCTGGCTGTTGTCCCAGGGAGTCATTGTAGCAGCTTCTAGACCATAGGTCAATATGGGAAGTAAATAGAATTTATACAGTGATAATTTAGCTTCCTGAACTTATTATTATTAATAATAATACCGGTATTATTATTATTATTATTAATAATAATACCAGTATTATAACTTTTCATTTGAACTGCATTGAATGTCTTGTTATTGTTATTATGGAAAGCACTGCCGTTATTAATATCTATATATATAATACGCTAAGGTGCATGTATCACAAAACTCAAGCTCCTAAACCAGAGGGAGTTAGAAGGCGTGGTTTGTACCAAAATCTTCCAAATTGTCTCAATAGTACAGGAAAAATCTTGCATTTCTTGAAAAGTCAACGGAAATATATTATTTTTCAAGATTAAATATTTTCCTTGCGCTCATGAATCTGTAGCTGTTGCCATTCAAACATGGCCGCACAGCCGAAACATTGCTCATTAAAATTTCATGTATTTAATAGCTCTACGCGCACTTGCATAAGGCTTGCATGTATTTGAAGACGGATATTAACCAAGTCCTGAAAATAAAATATAGTAAGAGTATGAACGTATACGAGTGTGCAACTTAAATGAAGGAAGGACTATTTTCTCCAGACAGCCAGTTATTGAGATAGTGACTTGGTGCGTCAACTGATAAATTGAGCGAAGCAGTTGCGCAATGGATAAGGCAAATGCCTCCGGATCGCAAGATCCCTGGATCGTTCCTACCTCTTGGCGCCTTTTTTTTACCACTGGAATATTGTTTCATGAAATAGTATTATTAACGTTTTACATTTTGTAAGCGAGTTAAGCAGAAGTTACAGTATTTCTTCCATAGAACATGCAATAAAACATCGAAAAACAACCATTATGATCTGCGCGCGCAGAGCAAGCGGCGTCAGACCATAGTGCTACCATCTAGCAGCTCTAATAGACAGCTACTGGAACGAACTATTGAAGTAGCCTATAACACAATTTGACTTCTAAAACGCAAAGAAATACAGATATTATGCCCTTCGCGTACCGGTACTTATTGTAGCATATTATAAGGAAGGGAGATGGATGTTGATCCGAAAGGGGCAGTAATATGAATGAAATACATGTCTATTGACATTAACACATTTGATCGTCATTTTATGATAGCAGTTTGACTCGCCTACAGATATCTCCAAAAGCAAATCACATGTGTAATATCTTATTGAGCTTGATATTTTTAGTGGAAGATTTTTCACTGATGAATCATTCGTTCTATTCACATATGCCTTAGGCTGGCTGCGTGGCTCAACGGTAACGTTCTCGCCAGCATTTCCCAAGGTTGCAGGATCGAATCCTGGCGCAGCCAGTTGGCATTCGGGGGTGTGCAAATGTGAGGGAGCCCGTGTTGGCAGATTTACTGGCACGTAAAAGATCCCCTTCAGGGCAGAATTATGGTACCCCAGCGCCTCTAAAAGCCGCAGTAGTTAACAGGGATGTAAAACCAATACAAAATAAAATTAAACAGGACTTTGAAATACTCGACAGTCAGTAATTTCGTACAGATGTTAACAGATACCTTCATTAGAGTCATTAATTGGTAGAAAACAACCAGTCAATCTGCTTCTAATCCCATGGGTGCATTTAGACAAACAAAATGGCAAAAACTGTCTTCAAATGTCCCTGACATTTTGGCATACAACAATTTTTCATACACACATTTGGAAACATCATTTTGGAGTTACTTGCCCTTCACAACACTGAGCAAACCTGAATATGACCAACTGTACTGAAGCATTCAGTGGTAAAGTTATCTTACTGGGTGGTGATTTTCGGCAAGTCCTTCCTGTTACGAGTATAATGAGAGGATCACATTCTCTGACAGTTGCTAGCTTTTTGAAGCGGCATACCCTCTGGAATAAATTCCATGTACTTAAACTCCCCCAGAACATGCGCGCTTTAAATTCTGAAACAGAATTTTCAACATGGCTTTTAGAAATAGGAGAAGGCAAGACTGGAGCGGAAGTTACGGTACCGTCTACATGCTATCCACAAATACCTAGGTACAAAATCCAGTCGAACAGCTATATGGTGATTTTGATTTTACTGCTGTCACCCCACAGGAGCTTAAAGGAAGAACTATTCTTACGGTCGCCAATGAAGCATCGCTTGAACTGCACAATCGAGTACTTCAGCGTGTACCTAGAGATGAGATAGTCTATGAGAGTGTAGACTGTATTGTGCGTGAGCATGCACAAGATCACTTGGCTTACCCTGCAGAATTTTTGAACAGTCTGACACCAACTGGCATGCCTCCACACAAACTTAGACTTAAGAAAGGTGCTATCATTATGTCATTAAGAAATATTCTACCCACAAATGGGGTCTGCAGTGGGATGATGCTAATAGTTAAGGAGTTACTACTTAATATAATAGAGGCAACTATTATAGATTCTGATAAGAGAGAAATAGTTTTCATACCCAGGTTAACCTTTATCCCCTATGATACGAACATGCCTTTTAAATTTAAAGGAAGACATTTCCCAGTATGTTTGGCTTTCTCAATGGCAATAAATAAATCTCAGGGTCAGACTTTCGATAAAATCTCCCTTTACTTGACAAATCCCGTCTTTAAATATGGACAGCGTTACGTAGCCCTTTCACGGGTAAGATCATTTTGTAACGTGTTTTTCGAGGGGTTTTTATGCCACTGGCATAAGTCAGTAGGAAGCCATTCTATATTTATTTACGCGGCAAATTGTTCAGCCAAGAGAAGTTTTCATGTTAATTTATTATTATTATTAATTTATTATAATTATTATTAAGATATTTTCGGAGCATTTTATAAAAATTATAAGCATACAGATAGGTTTTCTATGTCTTAGAAAACGCTATCAAGCAAATTATTACGAACGACAATATCATAGAAAATTATGTGATTACGGAATTTTACGGAGTTTCGACAGTTAGGATATTATGAGAGACATGACTCACTGGAAATTCAGATACGGGCTGATTCTTGTCGGGAAGTATTACGCAAGCGGGGTTGCAGCGTCAAGAAAAGGCGGATAGTTGGAACGGAAATCGACTTCATCTACGCGCGCCGTGTGTAATGAGCCAGAGAAGGGGAAGTAGAGCGTGGGGAGCAGCCAATCAGTGGAGACCACGTAAGCTGGAAGTCGGTACCGAGGTGGGGAGCCGACAGGGGCATATATCGTCCGATGTTCCGTGGAACGAGGAGAATCTGTGAAAGACTTGACTAGTTCGGTTGCAAGTGTGTGTCGCTCCAATGTTCCGAGGAGTGGAGAACTATCTGTTTAAAACTTAACCAGTTTGGTTGTACGAGGGTATGGCTCCGAGGTTAGGACCATAAAGTCACCAAATCTACAAGTATATCATCAAATATCGACCGAGATGACGACGTCCAGGAGACTGTGGGAAGCTCACAGCATCATCCAGTACGAGGGAAATGCTTTGGCAATTTCCAGTGGTAAGCGCGAATGACGCAGAAATACGCAATCTCTCATTTCTCTTTGTTTTATATTTCATATTTCAGTAACTTCATAGCTTGGGAATAAGAGTAAAATCAATAATTTATCAGACTCCGTTTTCACGTAATTTTCTATCGGTAATATTAAAATCGCAACGCTCCAATTTAAATTTTAAACTTATAATTATTATTAATTTTGCTATACTTGTTTTATATAATAAATTCAATTCTTTTACAATGCAATCTTTGCTTTCACTAGGTAGCATTAGATATAGACCAATTCCTTCTCCTGATACAATTGTTTGTTGGGTTAATGATCAAATCATACCACGATCTGAGTGAATAGATTCTTGAAGGTGTTCTACCAGAGCTAGACGTTGTTAAAAACAAATTTAGATTTCAGCATTGCGTTGAGGTCTTGGCGCCCATTAAAACAACATAGCTTAGGCAAAGGAAAACAGTTACATTTATCACCCAACAGTTAGGGGCAGTCAAACCGTTACACTTGTCGTTCAACGTGTGGGCTAGCGAAACTGTTACATTTGTCGCTACCAACATGGGGCATTAATTAATGTTACAATTTAGCTCGCTATCGGTTGTGTCACCAAGCAACTAAATATCCAACTGTGTGTTTAGGGAACGTTTTGATAGATAAATTCAAAAAGTACTTTAACAAAATGCACTATCTTGGAAGAAATGTGATTTGGCTCCTTAGATGCAACTCTGTACACTTCACTCGAGAACTACTGTACGTGGAAGAAGTCCTGGTTGTATCCCAAATGTCCTCTGTGAAGTTATCATTCCACAGCCCAGTTGGATCCTTCCTTCCTGCACGGGTATCAACATCTTAAGTTTGTGAAGTTTTATTTCGTAAATAAATGTAATGTTACTAATAGCTCGGGCCGTTTTTATTGCACTGTTATTGCGTGGATACTCTACGCGGGCTCTGCTAGTTATTATATAAATGCAGTATTTTTTAGATTTCAAACGCAGTAAGACAAAAGATAAAGAAAGTAAACTTTAGGCAGGTTGATTTTATACATCTGTCAACCGATGATCTCCATCTGGCCATGTTACGAATGCATTTTTTTCTCCCTCTCTCTCATATGCCAGCGTGCGACTGCAATGGACAACGTTTTCAGAAACGCAGGTAGCCTACAAACAGAAGCTCATGGACTGAAGCTATGGAAGAGGAGCATTTTGGCCACATTCCTCACGTAACGCTTCTCTCTGGCTCCCATCAATACCTAGTTCCTACAGGTAGGTGCCAACTTATGTGATTCTGACCTTCTGAGAGCACTATCATCTCATTGCTACACAAGTGCTCTCTTCACCTAAGACCAGGAAATGAGTCTCGATTAAGGAGAGGTTGCATGCTGCTCAAAATGCTGGAGGCCTGGGTTCAAATCCCAACTGTGTTCTCATTTTTAAGTCTTATACTTAACAAGAATTTAGTATATGCCTACTGTATTTTGGGGACACTTGAAATGTGTTACCTGCAACAATATTCCTGTTCCATATTCCTGATGCTCTGTCACCGACGGTGGCTGTGGAGGTAGTGGTCATCCCCACCATGAACACTATTCTGTAATCACATATGAATAGATTAGGACTTTCATGGCTCAGAATGAAAAAATGAAAATTCACAGGCTGCTCCCAGTCGTTCGACCGGGTCAGGGAATGGAATGAACGAAGCCCCCATCTAGCGGCGAGGATATGAACTGT
Organism: Meconema thalassinum; assembly: GCA_946902985.2. Taxonomy (NCBI): domain Eukaryota; kingdom Metazoa; phylum Arthropoda; class Insecta; order Orthoptera; family Tettigoniidae; genus Meconema; species Meconema thalassinum. Next base: position 305,712,882 of record OX336393.1, read on the forward strand.
GGCGACTGCCAAAGCCTGTCGCACTCCCCTGGGGCAATGATTAAATGAATGACATGAAATGAAATGACAGTGGAGAGTGTTGCTGGAATGAAATTTGTGACAGGGAAAACCGGAGTACCCGGAGAAAAACCTGTCTGCCTCCGCTTTGTCCAGCACAAATCTCACATGGAGTGACCGGGATTTGAACCACGGACTCAGCGGTGAGAGGCCGACGTGCTGCCGCCTAAGTCATGGGGGCTCATGGCTCAGAATACTGTTCATAATATTCTTTTGGGATTTTGCCATGTTAAAACTAATTGAAATATGCTGCACGTTGCACTAGGAACCGTGCCCGTATTGTCATTAGAATAATGTGATCTAATAAAATGTGTGGCATTGAGGTTATAAAATGTACGGAAAGTTCCTCTGTTCATCGCTAGATGGCTTATTGTACGTAGGCAGTTAGAAAAAGCGCCATTTGTTTAGTAGGAGGGTGGAAAGTGTAGTAAAGAAAAGAGATAATTTTAACGTATAAATTCTAAAAATGTGAGGAGGAAATAAGACTCCTCAAAGAATGATGTCCAGAAATGGGGAGAGGGGAGAGAGAACATAAAGAACTGGGATTTTTGAAGGAGTCTCATTTCCCCATACTCCTCACATTTTTAGAGCTTATTTGTTAAAATTATCCCTTTCCTTTACTACAAATTCCAACTGATGGTGTAGCGGCTAGCATTCTCTGGGGGTTTGGGTTAGATTCCCTGCTCTGACATAAAAATTAATTCTCGTCTGAGGACTGGAATGGGGTACACTCAGCCTCGTGAGGTAAAACTGAAAAAGTTTGTTTTCCACCTCAGCCATCCTGGAAACAGTGAGACTATTTTATATAGGCTAGCAGGGTTGACCGGCTGTCACAATGCTATGTTCTTGACTGGGCATTCGCTGAATTGTTTGGAGTCCTCAATTTTGAAGAAAAGCAGCAAGTGATAACAAAAGGTTGGCTAACGCCAGATGTTTCTTTACAAACAAAACTTAAAGGATATAGTATACAGGTACATTTAATTGCGGAAACAAAGCATTATACTTTTTCAAAATGTTTAACTGCCTATAAATCCAGAAATACTGAATTGTTAGCTTTGTGGCTTGATCTAGAAAGAGGGAGAGTATGGAATAAAATTATTTTTTGTAACCTTAATTTTTACAAAATCAAAGTGTGCTGTGAACAGTCTTACTCACACTACATAATTATGTTGTATATAAAGACGGTTCCTCTTTAGCCTCTTAAGAAATGATGTTTTCGAACCTACTCCCTGGTAAGAAAAGTCACTGTACGCCAGTGGTCGTGGCACACAGTTGGGAAACTTCTGAGATAAAAGAACACCTTATTCTGAATGCTGGTGCTTGTCTTTAATCTTATTCTGTAACATTGGTGTTTATATTAGAGTTAAAGAATGAAAATATGCATGATAGCCTAAATAAATGAAAAGATATGTTAGTTTCCAGTTTAATGCAATATCACATTAACCAGAAGCTAGAACCTGATACCTTTCTATATACATACACACAGTGTTTAATTTCTAGGGGAACACAGGGAAACAGCAATCCCCCACTTATTTATGACATTCCCCCAACTAATTTGAGAGTCTTTGTATTTATATTTTCCTTTAAGCAGTGTTACAAAAACATCCATACAACAAAATAATTATAGAAACTTATGTACAACAGTGTAAAATTTATATGTACTGTATGTTGCACATATACTGTAGTATGTTCACAAGTATTGAGTGACCTAGTTCTACCCTACAGTATCAGTATGTGAATAAAATTGTTAGTTCACTTAATGCCTACTGTTAACTGGCTTCGGTGACGTAGTTGGTAGCATGCTGAGCTTCTATGCCCAAGATCGCGGGTTCAAACCCGGCCGAAGACGCCGAATTTTTTAAGAGCGTTAAAAATCCCTCAGTATGCCTTCCTTTGGAGGGGAAGTAAAGCCGGCGGTCCCATGTCATAGATTTATGGCATGTTAAAGAACCTTGCACTAATTACACCTGTGTGAAGCTAAATTATATATAGGTTAAGAATGTAAACAACGCTCTTAGCTTCCTACGTTCATTGCCAGGAGCCGACTGTGGTGGCGTCTGGTAGCTAAGTTCCGAACTAGTAGTTGTTGACAGTGGCGTTTATCGGCAAAAGGAGGAACTATTTGAAAGATTCAAAGTTTGCAGTCCTTACTTGAATTAAAAAAACAGATAACACACACTAATACAGCCATCACAATTAACACCGTTTATCAGACAGATTCTACACACACCCAAAGTACACGGGGCTACATGACCGTGTTGTTGCAGCCCCTAAACTGAGGAACCAACCAACCAACCTGCCTACTGTTAAGTAAAATACAAATTTTTCATTCAAGAAAAATACATAACCGGTACAAATTATAAAATACGAAATGGTAATTTTTATCTCAATATTGCTAATATACAAAGCTTAACAAACATCATAATAAAGTGAAAGAAGAAAAATTAGAAGGTTAACAAAATACTAAGCAATGAAATGTATCTCATACATATAAATATGAAATAAATTGAAGAGTGGGCCTAATATAGTTAGTAGTGGTAAGCACTGAAAATTTATATAAAATAAAACAGTAACTAAAATAAAATAATAATTAAAATAGCTGTTGAACCTCAAAATACAGATCATTCACGAATATAAGTTGTTATATCTTTGCAAGATCTTTGCACGGACTATAGATTCTGTGGAAACTAGACACTTTGTGTCAAGATAAGCGATATGTAAACATGTGTATGTTGTGTTGAGTATAATAAATAGTTTTAAGACATAAGAAAGTGGCGACGAGGATAGGATTCTGCCAACTTCAAGGTTAAATACATCCGAGTACTTCGAGGTGATTTTGTCAACAAGGGAATCAACAACTGATGAATCAATGTTGTTCATGGCACTGGGTTCCCCTGGGCTTAATTTCAACAGCTGATTTAGGTCGATCTTTAGACTGCGTAGGAAGAACGTCCTAATATAGGGGAATATGGTTCTTTAATGACATAGAGTTTTTCCTCGCTCTTATGCCCCTCATGCTCAACAGGAACATGTACTTCTCCCAAAGGTTCGAATATGCCGCCTGTATACGATCGGAATCTGATGTTGGATTCTTAACAAACATCATAATAAAGTGAAAGAAGAAAAATTAGAAGGTTAACAAAGTACTAAGCAATGAAATGTATCTCATACATCTCCCAGGTTGAGAAATGCCTTTTCTGACAGCAAGGTTACGGGACTCCCAGAATCAACTTCACATTTCTGTGGTGTAGCACCTATTTTTACAGTGACGAAAAACTTCCCCTCAATTGAGTGTATGTTAAAAACAGTGTTTCCTGCATTAGAGTTCTGGGAATGTGTTATCATTGCTGTTAATGTGTTCTGAGTGTTTGATGTACATACTTCTAAATGGTTGAGGTCAGAGTCTTCTTCCTCTTCCGACAATGCTTTCACATGTTTTGTGTGTGTGGACAGACAGACTTTCTCTACATGGCCGGTCTTATTACATTTAGTGCAGTTCAAATACTTCTTTGACCTGCAGTCCTTGGAGATACGGTTGTTTTTACCACAACAAAGGCATAGCCCTTCAAGTCCAAGTTCTCTGAGGGAGTCTCTATACTTGTAATTTGACCGTGAGACTCCGCCACTTGACTTCGATGGTTTTGGTCTTTTTACTGATGTAATTTCATTGACGTCCTGGTTTTGGAATGGATTACTGCAATAAAGATCCCAATGTCTCAAAATACTACTACCATATTGGCCCGAAAATAAACCACCCCCACATATAAACCGCACCCTTAATATTTGAAGAGGAAAAAGGAAAACAAGTTTATACCCGAAAATAAGCCACATCCGGATTAAGGGAAGACACAATTATTTTCTTGTACTTAGCAACATGTAAACATTATTTTCTGACATCCGTATTTTCTTCCAGCCTCCCTGTTGGTTGTGCTTTTAGCATAACGCACAACTGCAAGTTTGAAGGCTGCATTAGAAGCACGCCGAATTCCTTTGCTTGATGAAGCTTTTCGCTCTACTGGTAAATGATCGCTCATTTTTGCGTTAAACAGGCTTCCTAACAGATCTTACTGAGACTGAACTACTGTAGATTATTCAAGCTTATGAAACAATACCTTGTTACTGAATAACAATGTCGCCGCCAAAACAAAAGTTCCCATTGTTGTCATTAAATGCCACTAGTTTCTCTTACAGACTGTATTGTTGCTTTGTTGCTGTGCTCTTGCTAATGAGCATTCCTTTTGAAACAGTACATGACATATAAAAGTGTAGGTAGCGAATATAAGCCACACCTAGATTTTTACCCAAATAATTTTAATAAAATTGCGGCTTATTTTCGGGCCAATACGGTAGATCCTCTAAGGGCTGTTACTGCTATGGTGTTTATGGTGGTATTAGAAATCCAAATTTTCTACATGTAGCAAAAAGAGAAGGTATTGCTTCCCGGGCCCTCACTGGTAACTCAATAACTTCTATATCTTGAAGGCGGTATTTCTCTTTGTTACGTTATCTTTGGATTCATCATCATCTTCATTTCCCGTTTCCAGCTTCCTGGGTCGGGTTGTGAATTAAGGACCTCCATCGTTGCCTGTCTCTCCACCACTCCTCTCCTGATTTTAGTACATCTTCGGGTTTTCCTCCCTTCTTTTCTACACACTCCCACACTGTATCTGCCCATCTCTTCCGGGGCCTTCCTCGTGGTCTCTTCCCTGTCATCTTTTCACAGAAAGTTTTCTTTGGTACTCTCTCCTCTCCCATTCTCATCATATGTCCATACCACTTTAACTTTGTTGTTTCTATCCTGTCCTGCAGCTTCAATATTCCTGTCCTTTCTCTAATCTCTTCATTTCTAACTCTATCTCTTCTGGTCTTGCCCTCTATACCTCTTAGGAATTTCATCTCTGCGGCTTGTATTCTACTCTCCTCTCTTTTTGTAGTAGTCCACGCTCCAGCTGCGTATGTTAGTATGGGTCTGTAGTAGGTTGAATATAATACTTTTTTGCATTTCTTTGGGACATCTCGGTTCCACACAATACCCCTTACACTCTGGTAAAAACTGTTCGCTTGTTTATTCTCTTTCCAATTTCCTCAGTTATCTTTCCATCTTCTGCGATCACACTTCCCAAATACTTGAAACTTTTAACGACTTCTAGAATTTTGCCATTCAATTCTATCTTTCCTCTTCCTTTCTTCCTTCCTCTTGACATTACCATTATCTTGCTCTTCTCTGTGCTTACTTTCATCCCAAATTTCTCTATCTCTTGGTTCCATACATCTAGTTGTTTTTGTACATCCTTTTCATCCTCACCCCATATAACTATATCATCTGCAAACAGCATGGCCTTTGTTGCTTCTTGTCCCAATCTCTGTTTAACATTCTTGTGGATTTCATCCATGACTATGATGAATAGTAATGGGGACAATACACTTCCCTGTCGGAGACCTGTTTCCACTTTAAACCATTCTGTTTCTCCTATACTGGTCTTCACGCTACTGACACAATTTTTGTACATAGCTTTTAACATTTGGACTTCTGCTCTGGATTAAGGAGAGAATTTGGTGATTGTGCTAATTTCCCCCTCATTCTCTTAAGAAATTTGCATGAGTTAACTGTTGAGGATCCAGAACAGGAACTAGTAATTTCATTTTTTAATTTGAAACATGTTGTGCAACCAATGTCATGGCAGTAACAGATGATAAAATTACCCAAGATTAATTAATCCAAGTGTATTAAAAAGTGTGTTAATTAAACTCGTGTAATTTTTTTCAAGTTTAGGGAATAACACTTATTACAATTTGGGTACAATCTTGTTGACCGACTAAAAAGCATTTAAATTTCATTCACTAAGAAAACATTGAAAAATGGCTTCCAACATGGTAACATGGGTTGTCGAGCCATTCTTTACGTGAGGTTTGGGTGGCAACACCATTTAGGGATCCTTGGCAAAGACAGTCAAGGCTTCCTCTTAAAACCCTCACCTTTTAAAGGCAGTGGCGATTCCTCCATGTAGGACGTGAGGATCATCCTACAGTCATCTCTCAGCTGAAACTGTTTAAAAAAATTGCATTGATTGTTTTGTAAAATAGTCTTTGGGGCCACCTTGCTCTGTCTCACTGTCACTGCCAGTACTTGTAACTAGTTCTACATTTCACCCCTAGATGGGTGAAGTGTGACCATCACCGCCCGGAGTAGAAAGCTGAGGAAGGAAGCCTTGGATCCTCAAAGCACGTGTTTATAGCTTTAGAAATGTATGGGAGCCCTTGAGGGGGGAGGGGCAGGTTTGGTCTGTTTAATGGCGCTCTGAGGACGTCGACTTAGATCCCAAGTCTTGCTATCGGTTGAATTTAAACCAACAATACGGGCTTATTGGTTACGATTTTGCGCGGTCAGAATGGATAGTCTGTTTTCAGCATGTGCACATCTTTGGAGTGGTATTCGATTGTATTGTAATGTGTAAGTAATAGTGCTGTGCGACTGAATAATTAATATTACACTGAGTCTAATATCTCAATTTAGCCCAGCTATAATAATTACCTTAAGTTAAGCCTATCGGCCTATCATATCACCTCCTACACATTATAAACATCACCAGTTGCCTCTGTTTAAAGGTATATAAATAATCTGTAGTCTGGTTTTGTTTTGAGGATGCCATGTACTCAGAATCCACTTTTTATGCCATTTACCCCAGTATGATGCTGTGAAAAACAGATGCCAGTCAAATAGAGAGTTGAAGCTGTAAATGATCATTAAATTTATCTGGGGAGGGTTATTGTACATATAGAAAACGATTGTATTTATAGTATAGCCTATTGATATGCCAGAAATTATACATACACTACCACAGCTCGAGGTGCAACGCACGATTGCAGGGAAGGTCTCCGCTCTCCAAAAACTGGTTCTTGAAACTGAAAGAAGAAGACAGTGCCTCATGAAGGGATCTTAAGGCGACACTCCTGAGATAAACAGATATTTTTACCTAATGCTTGGATTTTCACAAAACTTTGTGGGAATGTCACCCAAATAAAAGTAGAGATATCACAAACATTTGCTTCATATACAATTAATAGTTTTTCCATTTTTTTTTTAAATTTTTAATTCCATTTTTTTCATAGATTTTAAATGACATGTTAATGAAAATTTGGAATTAGATAGATAATACTTCTTTAAAAAGCACTACGTATCGATTTTTCTGTAAATAATCTATATAATGAGATATTATCGTACTATATTTGTGTAATTTTTATGTTCTAAAATTTTGGACTTTTAAATCCCTACTACCGGGAAAAATTCTGCAATCAAGAATTCCATATGCAGGTTTCCTAATATAGCTGTGATACATATACAATACAAATTTTGTTACATTTGGCAGAATATTATGGGAGAAAAATGGGATTTAAATGCAAAATTACAATTGGCGGGAAAATTAAAGCAAAGTTCAAGTGAGGTGGCTTCGGTGGCGTAGTCGGTAGCATGCTGAGCTTCTATGCCCAAGATAGCGGGTTCAAACCCGGCTGAAGCCGTCGGATTTTTTAAGAGCGTTAAAAATCCCTCAGTATGCCTTCCTTCGGAGGGGAAGTAAAGCCTGCGGTCCCATGTCATAGATTTATGGCATTGTTAAAGAACCTTCCACTAATTACACCTGTGTGAAGCTAAATTGTATAGGTTAGGAATGTAAACAATGCTCTTTGATTTCTAGGTTCGTTGCCGAGAGCCGACTGCGGTGGCGTCTAGTAGCTGAGTTCTGAACTAGGCCTAGTAGTCGTTGACAGTGGCGTTTGGTGGCAAAGTAGGAACTATTTGAAAAATTCAAAGTTGCAGTCCTTACTTGAATTAAAAAACAGATACACACACTAATACAGCCATCACAATTAACACCGGTTATCAGACAGATTCTACACACACCCTAAGTACATGGGGTTACATGGCCGCGTTGTGGCAGCCCCTAAACTGAGGAACCAACCAACCAAAGTTCAAGTGACGATATCTTCCTGATCCATTACTTAAAGTCACCAGAACTGTATGTTTTTCCTTCCTTTTCTTTCTTAACAGCTTCTGTACGAATATTGGTATCTTGCAATAATAATAGTATCTTGATACACAACTACAAGAGGTTACTTGCGCGCGAACTTCACAAAAGTAAATAGACTGGCTACTGCCACGGAACTCACAAGAAAGAAGAAACATAGACGAATAACAAAACTTATAGTTGTCGGCATTATTGTAGTGTCATCAGCAATACCAATACAAGCATACAATGTTGCTCAATGACAGTAGAGTCAAGTACTGAAATATAGTCCTTAGCAGGCTTTATAAATTCATTCAGATACATGGTAGATCTTACAGTTTGATTCTGTAGAAATATATGCAAAGGGCTGTTGGCCCATCCCCTCGATGCGTAATTGCAAAGAATAGGTATATTATATTGATTTGATTGAATGGAAACATGACAATGACATCATAATCTAACAAAGCAGTTCAGCAGATGCCTCACCCATTTCTGCTGTGTGTAGAATGACAAACAAAGCATTATTAAGGTGTTTGGTTCTTAAGTTTAGGGGCTGCGACAACGCGGTCATGTAGCCCCGCGTACTTTGGGTATGTGTAGAATCTGTCTGTTAACTGGTGTTAATTGTGATGACTGTAATAGTGTGTGTTATCTGTTTTTTTAATTGAAGTACTGCAACTTAGAATTCTTCAAATAGTTCCTACTTTTGCCGCCAAGCACCACCGTCAACGACTACTAGGCCAAGTTCAGAACTTAGCTACTAGGCGCCACCGCAGTCGGCTCTTGGCAACGAACGTAGAAACCTAAGAGCGTTGTTTACATTCTTAACCTATCCAATTTAGCTTCACATAGGTGCAATTAGTGGAAGGTTCTTTAACATGCCATAAATCTATGACATGGGACCGCCGGCTTTACTTCCCCTCCGAAGGAAGGTATACTGAGGGATTTTAACGCTCTTAAAAAATCCGACGGCTTCGGCCGGGTTTGAACCTGCTATCTTGGGCATAGAAGCTCAGCATGCTACCGACTACGCCACCGAAGCCGCTCGTTATTAAGGTGATTAATTGTTTGAATTCAATGGAATAACTTTGTGACAAGAAAGAAGAAACCCAATCCTTTCAATTTCAGTCATAATTTTTTTTTCACCAAAATGAACAAAATATCGACTTTTATCTCAGGAGTGTCGCCTTAACTAGGTAGGTTTACTTTCAACCCCAATTTGAGGCATAAAGGTTAAAAAAAGGGTTTATGACCTCCACATGTAACACCTTATCATTCCCATTTCAACAATGTTAAGGATGTGGTGAGATTTATTTTATTTATTTATTTATTTATTTATTTACATAGGTCCCAATGAGCCTGAGCTCGTGTTAGGGACAATCAAGTAACATAGTTACAGCATGGCATATATACAATTTTTGTAACATTATTGTTTAATTTAATAGTAACTTATATTAGATTGCTAGTGACTAACTATACAGAGATGATTCGGTATGATACATTGCATTGCTTAAGGCTATTGTATATGGGCTATTCATTCCTTAATAGGAATGAATGAATGAATGATATTTATTCAATTAATTCCAAAGAGCCATAGGCTCGTACAAAGGAATTGTACAGTAATATGTGTGTTTACACACCAGGAAGAAAATTCTGAAGGTAACACAAATTGATGAATAAGGGCATAGGCCTATTAGTAAAGTTGATACTATATCTAAGATTGTTTAGACCAAGATCTCTTAAAATGATAAGCACAGGATTTTTAAGCTTATTTGATGTATTACGATGCATCGAATTTTTCCCACAATACTTTCGTAGTTTTCCTCTTAAATACTGACAAAGTTGGTGCACTTTTTACTTCATCGGGAAGTTTATTATATGACTGTGATGCAGAGAACTTGAAACTATTTCTACCGAATTTAGAAGAGTGAATGATGTATAAGGCTACGTCCTTCGCATGCCTAGTTCCATAAGAATGATTGTCCGAGTTCAAGATGTAGGGAGAGCTATAGAGTATTGTGTTGTGTTTAATTTTGTATATTAGCATAGCTGCTCGGAGATCTGCACTTATGCTGAGGGGTAGAATTTTACTTCTGATGTACAGATCTTTTACTGGAGTGCAGTAAGGAAGGTTAAATATGTTTCTAATAGCCCTATTCTGAATAGTCATTAAATCATTCAGTGTGGATTTCCTGCAGTGAGCCCAAATAACATTTAAATATTGGAGCTTGCTATGTACAAGTGAATAGTAGATTTGTTTTACAAGGTTTAGGGGAATAAGATACCGAAGTTTCCTTAGGATCCCTACTATAGGTGAGAGTTTCTTAGCAATTCGTTCAACGTGTTCAATCCAGGTCAGGTGTTTGTCGATGATTAGACCTAGATACTTTGCCTGATTAACCTCTTTTATTTCAATATTATTTATATATATTTTGTCATGTGTGATTTCTTTCATGCTTTGCTTTGAAATTACCATGTAATTGGTCTTCTGTAGGTTCATTGTTAATTTATTGGCCTGGAACCATTGTGAGAGAGTATTTATATCTTGTTGCACATTTTGTATGATTTCAATTATGTCTTTCCCAGTGTAGAAGATATTTGTATCATCTGCATACAATTTGATATGCCCTCTCAAATTACATTCCACAATATCATTTATATAAATTAAGAATAATGTAGGTCCAAGTATAGATCCTTGTGGAACTCCATGAGTTATATATTTTCCTGAACTTATGCATTTATTCAAAGCTACATGCTGCTTTCTTCCAATAAGGTAGCTTTGGAACCATTTTAGTGCTATACCTCGGACACCAGCATTTTCTAATTTTGATAACAGTATTTTATGATCTACTGTATCAAAGGCTTTTGTGAGATCAATAAATAACCCAACTGCCATATTATTTTTGTCAATAGTTTCTTGTAGCATTGTTATTAGGTCAATAGTTGCTGCCTCAGTACTAGAATTTTCCCTGAATCCATATTGCATATTATGGAAGAATGTATTCTTGTTCAGAAATGAAAGCAATCTTGTTTTTACCACTTCTTCCAGAATTTTTGAAACTACCGATAAAATAGAAACAGGTCTATAATTATTTGGATTTCTTTTGTCACCACCCTTAAATATAGGAACTACTTTGGCCACTTTTAAGTCATCTGGTATCATGCCAGTAACTAAGGACTCATTAATCATTTCAACCAAGATTTTAATAAATGATTGTATATTGTTTTTAATGAAATTTGTCTTGATCCTATCTAATCCACAGCTCTTTTTATTCTTTAAATTTGTGATGATGGACTTGACCTCTGCTTCATCTGTCGGATATAAGTAGAGAGAATTTGACTGATTGTGGTCCTTACTGAGGATTTCCTACTGTTCAGGAATAGCTTTTGCTAGACTTCCAGCAATGTTTGTGAAGAACAAGTTAAATGATTCATATAGTTCTTGATTGTCTGTGATAATTTTGTTGTCTATTTCAAGTGAAGTGCATGTCTCAACTGTTGGTTTTTTGTTGTGTATGATTTCTTTGATAGTCTCCCAAGTTTTATTAGAATTGTTTCCATATGTTCTGAATTTATCTGAGTAGTAATTTGACTTTAGTCTTCTTTTTAAGTTTGTTACATTATTCCGGCATCTACAGTATTCTTGGTTCATATCATTATTATTTCTGTGAAGGGGATTTTTGAGCTTTGCATGCAGAGTGTCTCGTTGTTTTATAAGTGTAAGGAGTTGAGCTGTGACCCATGGTAAGTTAGTAGTCTGTCTGTTATTGTTAGTATTGTTTGTTATTTTTCTTTGGCTATGCCTGTTCCTTAGATTCAATTGTTTGATGAAAGAGTTATATGGGAATCTGCATTTATAGATATATTAGTTTCAGGAGTGTGTTGCCTATCCCAAGAGTCCTCGTGTGTTGTTGATTTTGTCGGCTTATGTGACAGAGTGTACGTGCTATAATTGGTCTTGGAAATATCAAGAATTAATATACTGTGATCACTAATATCATTGCTGACATTTGATATTTTATAACTTAATTCTGAATTGTTTAGTGACACGTGGTCTATTAAGGTAGCTGCAGTGTCACAAAGTCGTGTAGCATATTTATTGTTGCATTGTTTAAAACCATAGCATGCTATTAAATTTAGATATTTCCTTCTTAATTGATCATCAGCTAGGATATCAATGTTGGTATCTCCGAGGAAGATGCATAATTTATTGTTTATCTGGCTAAGAAAACTTTCAAATGAATTTAAGAAGGGTACGGTATGGCATTGCTTCTATTGGGGTTATATGCTGCAATAATGTCAATGCTTTTGTATGTTGGCCTATTACTTTTAACATCATCTCTGAATACCTCAATCCACATCAAACTATGATTCATTTCACACTTTCTTTTAACGTTCACTTTCCATTTGTGTGATACATAAATACCCAGACCCCCACCAACTTTGTCATCTCTATGAGCAAACACGCTTGTGAAATTGTTGAAGTTATAAAAATCTGCCTCATTACTTTTCACCCAGGTTTCTGTAACTACCAATACATCTATCTGACCTATCATATGCACGAGAATTTCAATGTCATCAAGCTTATTCCGAATACTTCTGCTATTAATGTACAAACACCTAACCTCTCCACCTAATTCTAATGAGTTTATGCATGCACTTATATTAGAGTCCTGTTGCATGAAATCATCCAAACAGTTGTACTTATGTTCACTGCACTGTACTTCACCTAGGTGTCCACTTGTAGTCAGCGCTTTCTTCTCTCTAAACAATAAAATGTCATCACTCGTTCCAGCAATTAGTTTTCCGAGAGTAAAAACTTGGCAACTCTGTTTAAAAGTTTTCCAAATTTCATTGTTCCTCTTCTATTGAGGTGGAGACCATCATAAGCAAGGTCCCTGTCTTGTAACCAAGAGTTCCCTTCTAAAAACATAATGTTTTTTTCACCACACAACCAATCCAGTGTTGAATTCACTGCATTAATGTATCGTGGGTCTATGTCACGTCTTTGCAATACACCACTAATACACACTTTTGCACTCGGAAAGGCACTTTTCACTTCGTCCACGAGCTTGTCCACGTCATTCATAATGTGAGTTGGTGTTGGAGAACTGTTCAAGCAATTGGTCCCTACATGAATCATTACCACCTCAGGGTCTTCACGAACCTCGTTTTTGTTTTCCTCTTAAATGTTATGAATGATATTTATTCAATTAATTCCAAAGAGCCATAGGCTCGTACAGAGGAATTGTACAGTAATATGTGTGTTTACACACCAGGAAGAAAATTCTGAAGGTAACACAAATTGATGAATAAGGGCATAGGCCTATTAGTAAAGTTGATACTATATCTAAGATTGTTTAGACCAAGGTCTCTTAAAATGATAAGCACAGGATTTTTGAGCTTATTTGATGTATTACGATGCATCGAATTTTTCCCACAATACTTTCGTAGTTTTCCTCTTAAATACTGACAAAGTTGGTGCACTTTTTACTTCATCGGGAAGTTTATTATATGACTGTGATGCAGAGAACTTGAAACTATTTCTACCGTATTTAGAAGAGTGAATGATATATAAGGCTACGTCCTTCGCATGCCTAGTTCCATAAGAATGATTGTCCGAGTTCAAGATGTAGGGAGAGCTATAGAGTATTGTGTTGTGTTTAATTTTGTATATTAGCATAGCTGCTCGGAGATCTGCACTTATGCTGAGGGGTAGAATTTTACTTCTGATGTACAGATCTTTTACTGGAGTGCAGTAAGGAAGGTTAAATATGTTTCTAATAGCCCTATTCTGAATAGTCATTAAATCATTCAGTGTGGATTTCCTGCAGTGAGCCCAAATAACATTTAAATATTGGAGCTTGCTATGTACAAGTGAATAGTAGATTTGTTTTACAAGGTTTAGGGGAATAAGATACCGAAGTTTCCTTAGGATCCCTACTATAGGTGAGAGTTTCTTAGCAATTCGTTCAACGTGTTCAATCCAGGTCAGGTGTTTGTCGATGATTAGACCTAAATACTTTGCCTGATTAACCTCTTTTATTTCAATATTATTTATATATATTTTGTCATGTGTGATTTCTTTCATGCTTTGCTTTGAAATTACCATGTAATTGGTCTTCTGTAGGTTCATTGTTAATTTATTGGCCTGGAACCATTGTGAGAGAGTATTTATATCTTGTTGCACATTTTGTATGATTTCAATTATGTCTTTCCCAGTGTAGAAGATATTTGTATCATCTGCATACAATTTGATATGCCCTCTCAAATTACATTCCACAATATCATTTATATAAATTAAGAATAATGTAGGTCCAAGTATAGATCCTTGTGGAACTCCATGAGTTATATATTTTCCTGAACTTATGCATTTATTCAAAGCTACATGCTGCTTTCTTCCAATAAGGTAGCTTTGGAACCATTTTAGTGCTATACCTCGGACACCAGCATTTTCTAATTTTGATAACAGTATTTTATGATCTACTGTATCAAAGGCTTTTGTGAGATCAATAAATAACCCAACTGCCATATTATTTTTGTCAATAGTTTCTTGTAGCATTGTTATTAGGTCAATAGTTGCTGCCTCAGTACTAGAATTTTCCCTGAATCCATATTGCATATTATGAAAGAATGTATTCTTGTTCAGAAATGAAAGCAATCTTGTTTTTACCACTTCTTCCAGAATTTTTGAAACTACCGATAAAATAGAAACAGGTCTATAATTATTTGGATTTCTTTTGTCACAACCCTTAAATATAGGAACTACTATTGGTAGCGAGTTGTATTCTTTTATTATAGAGGACATAATTCCTTTAGTTCCAAATTTAATGGATTGGGAATGGCTGATGAATATTTGATTTACTCCTCTTGTTGCATAATGATGAATGTAATTTGCATGGGTAAAATGGATGTGTGTGTGTATCAATTTGTTTTCTAATTTGTATACAAATACTATTGCTGACATAGCTATTTGTTTTTGCAGTGGCATAATTTTAGTTCTTGAGTATAATTCATTTGATGGTGTGAGCCAAGGAAATCCAAAGATAGATTTTATAGCATGTTTCTGGAGTATCTCAAGTTCTTTTATCAGCTCCTTCTTACAATATCCCCATATGAAATTCATGTAGGCTACATTAGATGTGAACGTATTGCAACCCAATCTTGATACGGTACCTCAACATGGCGGTTAACGGTCGAGATTTTTCTCCGAGCGAAAAGTTCGAAAATAACGAGTGTGTGATGTGTAATGGATGTAAAAACGATAGTAGGGCCAGTCTTGAAGTTTGTGAAACATGCGTGTTTAAGAATTCGTTCGCAAGTGAAGTGCCAAATTCGGAAGACGATGAAGTTTCAGATAACCTCACTTCGACCGCATCGCATCTACGGTTCAGAATAAAATCGCTGGAGCTCGAGCTATTCTCAAAAGACGAAATAATCAAGATGATATCAATTGATTTAGAAAATGCTCTCCTGGAACTGAAGGGCTTAAAGGAAGGTAGGGCAAATATTAAGATACCGGGAGAACATGGTAGGGATTATACAGAGGTTAAGTCTAAAAATCTTAGGCATACCAGGCCTCATGTAACAGGCAATGGATCTTCACATAAAGGCATCGCAACAGCGAATAGATTTCAGATCTTAGGTTCAGAAGATGACGTAGTCAACACAGAATGTAACCTTCCTATGGTCTCGGAAAGTCAAAGGAAATCCCGTCGTCGATCGAAGCGTAAACATGCCCGTACGGTAATAATAGGTGATTCAATGGTGAGGAATGTTGGGCCTGAAATTGAAGAAGGAATCACATATTGCTATCCGGGCATGCAAGTGGGACAACTGACAGCACATGTGAACAATAATAAAATAAAGGAAACACCCGAGACGTTAATTATCCACGTTGGTACAAACGGCATTCTAAACTCAACAACACCCAGTGATATAATGGCCGAGGCTGATACTCTTATTGCGACAGTAAAAGTGAAGTTTCCGGAGACAAAGCTTTGTCTCAGTGGAGTGTTATATAGGAATGATGTCGACTACCGCTATGTGGATGCTGTAAATTCCACACTAGACTGGCTGTGTCGCAATGGAGACGTCCTTTTTGTCGATGCAAATGGATGGCTTAATGACTATGATTTTAGTACAGATGGGTTACACCTCAATAGGAAAGGGACCTCTAAGTTCGGTAAACTGCTGAATAGGATATCTAAGAAAATGCTTTCGGGAAACTAATTCAGAAAATGGGGGGCATAAATGAGTCCACTGGAAAAGATACAGTAAATCAGTACCACGAAAAACAGGACTCGAGTCAGGGGAGCAAGGGATTACTAATTGCACACCCACAACATCAAAATTTGAAGGGGGAGGGGGGTCTAAGATTGCTCTTGGTAAATTGTCAAAGTGTAGTAAACAAGCAAATAAAACTCAGTACAGCAATGGAAGCATATGAAATTGATGTGGCGATAGGAGTGGAATCATGGCTGAGAGAAGGGGTAGGAAATAGAGAAGTATTCCCAGAAGGGTATGTAGTCTATCGTAGAGACCGAGGAAATAAGAAGGGAGGGGGGGTGTTTATACTGGTGAAGGAAACTTACTGCTCACATGAATGGTTTACCGACGAAAAGGATGAAATATTAGGGATAAAATTAGTTTGTGACAATATGAAGGAGGTGGGAATTATAGGAATATATAGGCCTGGGAGAGAGAAAAGAGACATGGAAATATTTGAGAAACTAATAGATTACACTCATAAAAACAATAATGACATGATAATAATTGGGGGGGATTTAAACTTGCCAGAAGTTGATTGGAATGGAGCTGCAACAGAAGCCCATGAACAGAAACTTGCAAATAAATTAGTTTGGGAGGGAGGATTTACACAAGTAGTGCAAGCACCAACTAGACTCAGCAATTTGCTGGATGTATTCCTGATAAAACCAGGGGAACTTGTTGATAAAACCCACGTAATTGAAGGAATAGGTGACCATAAGGCTGCAATAATGGACGTTGGTCTGGTACCAAAAAGGCTTAATAGGAGGGTCACACAGGACAAGAAATTATACAGAAAAACTAAATTCGATGAATTTGGAGCTTACCTGAAATCAAAATTTAATTCTTGGATAAGTGAAGGGAGTAATGTGGATACACTCTGGGCAAATTTTAAGGAAATCATTTGGGAGGGTGAGAAGATATTTGTACCTATTAAGAAGGGAAAAACAACCTCAGACCCTGTTTACTATACAAAGGACATACGAAAATTAAAAAGGAAATGTAGAGTGGTAAACAGTCAAATCAAAGAGGGCAGGGGAAACAGAGAAACCAGAAAGCAGCTAATAAAGGAGCTCAATAGGTTGAAAAAGGAAGCAAAGGAAAATTACATGAATGGCATACTTCATGAGGGTAAAGGCCACATAGGGAAATGGAAAATGATGTATTCATACATTAAAAACCAAAAGGGAAACGGAATCCACATTCCCACAATGGAGGGAGAAAAGGGTGAGCATTTATTTGCAGATAATGAGAAAGCAAACCTATTTAGTAGGGAATTCATAGATTCAGTGGAAGATTGTCAGGAGTTGGAAACCGTAAATGAGACTGGAGAGGGTGAAACACATAAGGACACAAGAAGCTTCACCTTTACAAATGAGGATATTTTTAGAGAAATCAAACTGCTTCAGCAAGGAAAAGCAGCAGGGTGTGATCAAATTACTGGGGAATTAATAAAGGCAATGGGGTGGTACATAGTGCCTTATTTAAAGTTTCTTTTCGACTATGTCATGAACAATAGTAGAATACCAAAGGAATGGAAGGAATCTATAATAATACCAATTTATAAAGGAAAAGGAGATAGAAATAAACCTGAGAACTACAGACCAGTAAGTCTGACCAGTGTAGTTTGTAAAATCGGAGAGTTTAATAGTAAAATATATTAGAGGGGTATGTGAAGATAAAAATTGGTTCCTTAGGAGCCAGTATGGATTTAGAAAGAAATTTTCTTGTGAGGCACAACTGGTGGGATTTCAGCAGGACATATCAGATCGGTTGGATCTAGGGGGACAGTTGGACTGCATAGCTATAGACCTTTCCAAAGCTTTTGACAGAGTGGAACATGGAGTATTATTAAAGAAAGTGGAGAGAATTGGATTGGACTCGAGGGTTGTACGTTGGATAGGAACATTTCTAAATTCAAGGGTTCAGAGAGTCAGAGTAGGGAATTACGTATCACTGGAAGAGAAAGTTAAGAAGGGAATTCCACAGGGTAGTAAAATTGGTCCATTGCTTTTCCTAATATATGCAAATGATTTAGGGAACAATATAGCATCAAAAATAAGATTGTATGCAGATGACATTATCATCTATAGGGAAATAAATAATATAGAGGATTGTAAAATATTACAAAGGGACCTCGACAGTATCCAACATTGGGTTGAAGAGAACCACATGAAGGTTAACGGAGGTAAATCAACTGTCACAATATTCACAAACAAGAGATTAAAAACTGAATTTCAATATACATTGGATGGGGTAATCGTACCAAAAGATGACAAGTGCAAATACTTAGGTGTGAGATTTGATAGTAAATTGCACTGGAAGGGTCATGTTGGAGACATTGTTGGGAAAGCATACAGATCGTTGCATGTCATTATGCGACTACTTAGAGGATGCAACAAAGAAATAAGAGAGAAAAGTTACCTAAGTTTGGTTCGTCCAATATTGGAATATGCAAGCAGTGTATGGGATCCGCACCAGGAATACCTAATAAAAGAAATTGAGAGTGTTCAAAGGAAAGCAGCAAGATTTGTGATAGGGGATTTTAGGAGAAGAAGCAGTGTATCAGATATGTTAGAGAAGCTTGGGTGGGAAACATTAAGTAAGAGAAGGGAGAAAAACAGAAATCCGTGAGAGGCTCCAATTGGAAAGTAATTATATTGGCAGGGCAGACCACAAATTCAAAATTGGACGGCACTTTAGCAGAAGCGATTGGGGTAAATTTTCATTCATTGGGAAGGGTGTGAAGGAATGGAACAGTTTACCAAGGGCGGTGTTTGATCCCTTTCCAAAATCAGTCCAGTTATTCAAGAGCAGAATAGAAGAAGTGGTATAACTTAGTGCTGTATTCCTAGAAACATTATACGTGCTATGTAATTCCTACAGCAGTTGTGAGAGGGGAGTTCAATCAATGTGTGAATAGTACATTAAGTTACTGTATTCTTTTAATATTGTGTAGTGTTTGTTACTGTATTCTTTTGGGTGTTTGTTACTTTATTCTTTTAATATTGTGTAGTGTTTGTACATTAAGTTACTGTATTCTTTTAATATTGTGTAGTGTTTGTAAATTATGTACCTCATTTGCCACCGAGGTTGACACCTCATTGCAAATAAAGTGATTTTGAATGTATCAGAGCAAAGTATATATTTTTCAATTGTTGGCTAGTAAGACAGCTGTATCTTCATCTGAAAATAATACCAATTATAGGGCTGATTTTATGTTTTACATTTTCTACATGATTTTCCCAGGTTAGTGTACTATCTAGTGTGATACCTAAGTATGTTGCCGATTTAACCCTTTCTATTTCTTTGTTGGCTATGTTCAAATCAAATCAAAATCACTTTATTTGCAATGAGGTGTCAACCTCGGTGGCAAATGAGGTACATAATTTACAAACACTACACAATATTAAAAGAATACAGTAACTTAATGTACAAACACTACACAATATTAAAAGAATAAAGTAACAAACACCCAAAAGAATACAGTAACAAACACTACACAATATTAAAAGAATACAGTAACTTAATGTACTATTCACACATTGATTGAACTCGACAATTGCCAGAAGAAGTACGCCTTCAACCGGGCAAACATCTTATATGCAGCACTCACCAAGGGATGGGGATTCGCCATACAAATGGACAGTGCCGGCGGCGACGAACTTCTAGAACTCCCGCCGAACTTCCAATACCAGCCAGTCCGTCAGCCCGCGGTCACCCGCGGAGGGTTCCCAAGGGGCACCGGCCGAGGACGCGGACCACGCGGGGGCGGACGAGGGGCAGCAGCGAACAAATAAGGATTCGGAGACGGCCTTCCCGGCAGACCGATCATCCGAACCTTCCAGATTCCAGGTCCAGCACCACTTCAACCCGGCTTCCGAGGACTCGATCGTGGCGCTCCCTCGGTGAATACCACTTCGCCCTGGCAAGACTCGGTTCACATGCCGCAGCGGAGCTCTGTGGTCAGGACACTCGGGAGGAAGAATAGTGGGACAGTGATATTGTGTTTGGACTAAGACTCAGTGAAGTTTGTAAGGGTATATATCTTTATACATATGTGTGATTTATTTCTCTTTGTATATTTTTCTTTGAGTGTGTTCCCTCCAATTGAGGGGTCATGTGCAACTATGTTCTCGCTGCTATGTAAAACTTAACCGAATAAAGCATTGGGCCCTCAGCCCGGCCGCTCCTCGCCAGGCGGCTGCTTCGGTGGCGTAGTTGGTAGCATGCTGAGCTTCTATGCCCAAGATAGTGGGTTCAAACCCGGCCGAAGCCGTCGGATTTTTTAAGAGCGTTAAAAATCCCTCAGTATGCCTTCCTTCGGAGGGGAAGTAAAGCCGGCGGTCCCATGTCATAGATTTATGGCATGTTAAAGATCTTTCCACTAATTACACCTGTGTGAAACTAAATTGGATAGGTTAAGAATGTAAACAACGCTCTTAGGTTGCTACGTTCGTTGCCAAGAGCCGACTGCGGTGGCGTCTAGTAGCTAGTTCTGAACTAGGCCTAGTAGTCGTTGACGGTGGCGTTTGGCGGCAAAAGTAGGAACTAGTTGAAAATTCAAAGTTGCAGTCCCTACTTGAATTAAAAAAACAGATACACACACTAATACAGTCATCACAATTAACACCGGTTATCAGACAGATTCTACACACACCCAAAGTACACGGGGCTACATGACCGCGTTGTCGCAGCCCCTAAACTAAGGAACCAACCAACCAACCGAACTCCCCTCTCACAACTGCTGTAGGAATTACATAGCACGTATAATGTTTCTAGGAATACAGCACTAAGTTATACCACTTCTTCTATTCTGCTCTTGAATAACTGGACTGATTTTGGAAAGGGATCAAACACCGCCCTTGGTAAACTGTTCCATTCCTTCACACCCTTCCCAATGAATGAAAATTTACCCCAATCGCTTCTGCTAAAGTGCCGTCCAATTTTGAATTTGTGGTCTGCCCTGCCAATATAATTACTTTCCAATTGAAGCCTCTCACGGATTTCCCCCCATGCTTCCTCTCCTGTATATGCTCTATATAACCCTACAAGTCTGTTTTTCTCCCTTCTCTTACTTAATGTTTCCCACCCAAGCTTCTCTAACATATCTGATACACTGCTTCTTCTCCTAAAATCCCCTATCACAAATCTTGCTGCTTTCCTTTGAACACTCTCCATTTCTTTTATTAGGTATTCCTGGTGCGGATCCCATACACTGCTTGCATATTCCAATATTGGACGAACCAAACTTAGGTAACTTTTCTCTCTTATTTCTTTGTTGCATCCTCTAAGTAGTCGCATAATGACATGCAACGATCTGTATGCTTTCCCAACAATGTCTCCAACATGACCCTTCCAGTGCAATTTACTATCAAATCTCATACCTAAGTATTTGCACTTGTCATCTTTTGGTACGATTACCCCATCCAATGTATATTGAAATTCAGTTTTTAATCTCTTGTTTGTGAATATTGTGACAGTTGATTTACCTCCGTTAACCTTCATGTGGTTCTCTTCAACCCAATGTTGGATACTGTCGAGGTCCCTTTGTAATATTTTACAATCCTCTATATTATTTATTTCCCTATAGACGATAATGTCATCTGCATACAATCTTATTTTTGATGCTATATTGTTCCCTAAATCATTTGCATATATTAGGAAAAGCAATGGACCAATTTTACTACCCTGTGGAATTCCCTTCTTAACTTTCTCTTCCTGTGATACGTAATTCCCTACTCTGACTCTCTGAACCCTTGAATTTAGAAATGTTCCTATCCAACGTACAACCCTCGAGTCTAATCCCATTCTCTCCACTTTCTTTAATAATACTCCATGTTCCACTCTGTCAAAAGCTTTGGAAAGGTCTATAGCTATGCAGTCCAACTGTCCCCCTAGATCCAACCGATCTGATATGTCCTGCTGAAATCCCACCAGTTGTGCCTCACAAGAAAATTTCTTTCTAAATCCATACCGGCTCCTCAGGAACCAATTTTTATCTTCACATACCCCTCTAATATATTTTACTATTAAACTCTCCAAGATTTTACAAACTACACTGGTCAGACTTACTGGTCTGTAGTTCTCAGGTTTACTTCTATCTCCCTTTCCTTTATAAATTGGTATTATTATAGATTCCTTCCATTCCTTTGGTATTCTACTATTGTTCATGACATAGTCGAAAAGAAACTTTAAATAAGGCACTATGTACCACCCCATTGCCTTTATTAATTCCCCAGTAATTTGATCACACCCTGCTGCTTTTCCTTGCTGAAGCAGTTTGAATTCTCTAAAAATATCCTCATTTGTAAAGGTGAAGCTTCTTGTGTCCTTATGTGTTTCACCCTCTCCAGTCTCATTTACGGTTTCCAACTCCAGACAATCTTCCACTGAATCTATGAATTCCTACTAAATAGGTTTGCTTTCTCATTATCTGCAAATAAATGCTCACCCCCTTCTCCCTCCAATGTTGACTATGTTTGTGGTCTCAATCTTGTATGATGGTTTATGGAAGAATAAATATTTTGTTTTAGTGATATTGATAACCATTTTGTGTGCTCTCAACCAATCCACCAGCTTATTGAGATCATAATTAATATTTAGCATAATTTCATGTTCAGATGTTCCCAGATAGAGTATAAAAATATCATCTGCAAATAGTTTAAGCTTGCCTTTCAATTCTAATAATACTATATCATTAATATAGACCAAGAAAAGAATTGGTTCTAAGACAGAACCTTGAGGTACTCCTGTGTCAATTCTCATTTGAGTTCCTTTTACATTATCGATTGCAACATATTGTTTTCTGTTTGTGAGGTAGTTCTTGAACCAATCATGTGCCACTCCTCTGATGACCTGCAAATTCTAGTTTATTAAGGAGAATCTTATGGTTAACCAGATCGAAGGCTTTTTGAAGGTCAATTAGTACACCAGCAGCTAGTTTGTTTTCATCTAATGCCTTTTCTACATCAGTTACTACTTCAAATATAGCACTATCAGCTCCTCTATTTGGAATAAACCCATATTGGCAGTTTGCAAAGTAATCATATTTCATGAAGAAATTCATGTCTTCGTTTAACAACGCTTTCTAGAACCTTGCTGATGGCAGATATAATATTAATGGGTCTGTAATTTGATGGGTGGGTTTTGTCTCCTTTTTTGTAGATCGGGACCACCCTAGAGACTTTACAGGCATCGGGGAATATACCAGTCATCAGTGAAAGATTTATTATTTTGACAAGATATGGTGTAAGGCCCTCAAGACACAATTGTAGCATGACGTTAGTAGTGTTGTCCTCACTTATATTGTTTTTGTGTTTTAGGGAGTTTATAATTGATTGTATTTCATTAGCATCAGTAGGTAACATAAAGATTGTCTTAGTGCTAGTAGTATTTTTATAGCTTGTAATGTCCGAGGTAGAACCGTTTCCTTGATTTTCCCATATACTGTTAGCAATATTGACATAATATTTATTAATTTCATCACATATATATATATATATATTTTTTTTTTTTTTCGATATTTGTGCCGTCGACTATAAGTTTGACAATTTCATTTTTCCCCTTCTTTGGCCTATTTAACATCTCATTAACAACACTCCACACTTCCTTCTGATTATTTGCATTTTGAATTTTTTGGTCAAAGTAGTTTCTTTGTAGGTTTCTCTTAAGTTTTGTAACTTGGTTGCTAATAATTTTATATTCTTCTAAAATTTCTGCAGATGGATTTTTAACTTTGGTTTTTGTATATATCTTATCTTTCCTGTGTATTAGTGCTAAAAGATCTTGTGTGATCCAGGGTTTTATTGGTGGGGCACTTGGCTCCTTATTCGTATATTTCATAGTACAGGCTTCTATTCCTTTATTAATAAAATCACAGAATTTATTGTAGTAGTCATTGATGTTAGTTTCATTGCATACAAATTCTTGAGTTATTAAATATTTATTAAGTTTTTTGTAGTTTATTTTATCCTTTTCTATTGGCCTATCATCACATATTGAGTTCCTGTTTATCTTTTTGTTTCTCATTTCACAGATTAGTAAATGGTGATCACTCAAATCATTATCAATATTATAGACATTACATATTTTGTCACAGTCGTTCACCAATACATGATCAATTAGAGTAGAGCTAGTTTGTGTTACGCGAGTTGGATATTTTGTATTACATAAGACTAGACCGTATGATTTGACTAGGTTAATATAACTACTAGTACATCTGTCCCCAAATAATAGATCGATATTCATATCACCTAGCATTATAACAGGATTAGTTGAGTAAGAACTAATAATTACTTCGAGATCAGTTAGAAAGTGTGGAATATTGCTTTTATGAGGGTTATAAGCAGTGGTTATATTGTATTCTTGATGGCCTTTTCTCACAGTAATGTGCAGTATGCTGTGGGTGGAATTTATTTCCTTTACAAGGGTACTGCTACATTTGTTTGAAATATACAAAGATACTCCCCCTCCAGTTTGCTTTCTAACTATGTGATATGCAACATATTTCTTAATATTGAAAAACATTTTTGTTTGTTCTGTTAACCAATTTTCTGAGATTGCTAGGACATCTACACCTTTGATTCTGTCTAACATTATTTGGATATCATCGAACTTGTTTTTTATGCTATGTGCATTTATGTGTATGCATTTTAGTGTACTGGTATCGGTTATTATCTGTTTACTGTCCTTAATTTTATAATAATCGCTAAGTGTATTACAGTTACACTCGATTAATTCTAGTGTATTATTATTTGCATTACCGTACCTAAAAAATTTAATTTCTGTAATTCTAGTTCCATATGGGATAATTAGTAGATATCTTACTATTACATAGATTTTAGTTTGAGAGGGCGAGTTCATCCAGTATTTCAGCACTTGATATAAGCTTTGAGGGTCCATTTTGATTTTTCCGAATGTATATTTTGCAGTCTCTGACCCAAGTTGCAAAGATTTTTCCCTTTTGTCTTAATTCACGGCACTTTTTGGCGATGGTTTCATTTCTTGGGGTCAGGTGTTCATTGATATATATATTACCACCATCACTGTAACCAATTTCACTCGTCTTCAGGGTCTTCTTTTGTCTTCTGCTACTGAGAATCTCTTCCTTCTTCCACCTATTATTTAATTTCACAATTATCGGTTGAGGCCCAGGCTTTGTTGACGGGAGGCGGTGAGCTGCGTCTATGTTTGCCCTGGTGATTTCAACTCCTAACGCCTTGCCAATGTCCGAGATTTTGTGAAATACATCCTCCTCTCTTTCAGTGGGTATTCCATACACTATCAAGTTGTTCTTGCGCTTGTACTGTTTTAGTTCCTCCAATTCGTTGATAACTCTAGATGCTGCCATTTCTGCGTCCTTGACGGTTTTTCTCTCTTTCTTCAGAGTTTCAATTTCCCGGTGGAGTTCATCATACTTTTCTGATAAGAAAGTTGCTAGTTTTTTTACCTCGTGGTTTTCTTCTCTCATCGCCGAAAGGGATTCCTCAAGTTTCTGGGAGAAAGATGCCATAACCTCTTTGAGGTTAGGTTGCGGGAGGCAGTCTTCACGATTGCATGACCATTTGAAAGTATCATCTTTCCGGAATTGTTGGTACGTGTCTTTACTCATTTTCATGCATGTTACATGAAACCAGCGTCCACACTCACCATCACATCCTACAGCCTGCTGATTGTTCTTGATCTTTTTGCCGCATGGAGCACAGTTGACCGTCATGATATTAAATGTTATATGTCTTCTTTTTTAACAAGTTATGTATTGTATTTCTCTTACGTATTTTATCTACACTGTTCACACAATATTTAACACTTTAGTCACTCGAGTAATCCTCGATTAACCTGCGTAATTTCTTAATTTTGCTTACGTTTAGAATATAAACCTTTTACATATCCGCCATGTTGGAAAGATGATTCTCCATGTGCCAAAGAGATATCCTGACCCCAAGCTTCATGAAAGGAGTTATGAAATTGGGCAGGAAGGAAGTGACCATGGGCTATTAGAAGGTACAGTACTGTCCTGCCATTTGCCTGGATATTGCCATTCAAGGCCAGCCAGTTGTGGGGTTGGAACCTACTGTACTTGTCCCTCCAGTCTGAAGATAGCTTGGCCCCACGCACTGAGCTACCTGGTTGGTATGGCCTCCTTATATCTACTGTAAAGAACCAGCCAGCCTAAAGAAGAGAGTACCGGTAGATAAGGGTTTGTGACTTACAGGGGGACAGCACAAACTTGATGAGCTTATTAATAAAAAAAAAAAAAAAAAAAATGTCCATAGAGATTTATATAATGGTTCATTACTCCCTCCACACTTGTCCTATTGTTACCTTCCCTGTCTTTCTTTATTGTGCTTGCTTGTCCAGTTTTTATCCATCCTACACCATCCACTTCTCTCTCGCTATGCACTGTTTTGAACTAAAGAAGAATTTGTTGCTGTTTGCCCTCCTCATGAGATTGAGTTATTTGGTGTTATAGCATTGGAAAGCTATTGATTGGATTGATGGCGTGATTGCCTACCTTTGAAGATGGTGGTGTGTGTGGTTACGGAGATTATCCCTGTCCTTTTATGTGTTGTCCTCTTTTATCTCTCCAAATGAATGAAAATCCACAGCCTGCTTCCAGTCTCCGACCGGGTCAGTAATGGAATGAATGAAGCCCCCATCTAGCGGTGAGGATAGGATATGAACTGTGCCGGCTGCCGAGGCCTGACGCACTCTCCTGGGGCAATGATTAAATGAATGACAGATGAAATGAAATGATAGTGGAGAGTGTTGCTGGAATGAAATTTTGACAGGGAAAACCGGAGTACCCGGAGAAAAACCTGTCTGCCTCCGTTTTGTCCAGCACAGATCTCACATGGAGTGACTGGGATTTGAACCACGGACCCAGCGGTGAGAGGCCGGCGTGCTGCCGCTTAAGCCACGGTGGCTCAATCTCTCCAAATATTTACACAAATTAATTTTTTATAAAAATACCAAACTTAAATTTGAGCATAAAAGAATTCTAAAACATTACGTTTAGTTACCTCACTGGGTAACAATAAAAGTTATCCTCTACAACTTGAAACAAAATTCAAGAGCAATGTTTTTAAAATTCCAAGGTCTGAAGATCTGACTGACATGGTGGCGCAGTGGTGAAGCTGTTGGCCTCTCACCACGGAGGACCGGGTTCGATTCCTGGTCAATGCATGTGAGATTTTCAAATTGAAATGCTATGCCCTGTGGTTCGGATTCCACGTAAAAAGGAGGTCCTGAGGCTTATGATCGCGAGATTAATGGTCACGTAATACTACAAACTTCCTTCCTACTGACTGACTAGGTTGAAACATTGTAACATGTTTATCTAGGGGGTTTTATGCCACTAACACAAGTTAGTTGGACTATATCATATTTGTTAAACGCGGCAATAATTCGGCCAAGTTAAATTATTTCTGTTTATTCAATTTCATATTTCATATTATTATTATTATTATTATTATTATTAATAATATTTATTACGTCATTTTTTTGGAGTTTTTAAATTTGGAAGATTACAGATAGGATTTCTACTAGTAGAAATCCGTATCTATATTGGATGATTCCAATATATAATGTTGCACGGGAAATAATTTCATACGTAAAGTCGGGATTTTATTCATTAGGGGTAAGAGAGAGTGGTGTGTGACTCACTGGGTATTTCAATACAAGAATAGATTGGAGTACAATGGAATTACGAAATTCGAGGGAACACTTCAAAGCAAGAAAACGTGTATGATTTACGTCTTGCCCGGAAACGGAAAATATAAAAACGGGGAAGGAGTCTCATGGCGGGAAGAGCCACGTAAGGTGACCAGCCAATCAAGGGAGAAGAAGCAACGTAGCAGGGGCATGGCGAGATACGTGACGCACGCGGATTGGTCGAAGCAGCGAAGCCGCGGTGTTAAGCTAGACCCTGGTGGGAGAAGATTGAAGCATATAGAGGACGCTGGGTGAGAGAAGACATTCATTAAGACATTACGCTTGGTACAGTAAGGCGTACTTTGTTCGTTAGTCCCAAGTGGGACAATTTTATTCACGCTAACTCCGCTGATCACATCAGATCATGGGTTCCACGCGTCTTGCAGTGATAAGGCAAGCGACGTGTTGTGGCTCATGGAATAGACTCCACCACAAGCTGTAACGATTACTTTTGATCAACGAGGAAGGACCTTACGCCGTCAACACCAATGCAGCACATCAGACGCTACGAGACTTCAACCACGTGGAGACAATGTTTCCGTTGGTAAGCATAAGTAATCTACGACACACACTCTCTGTTTTTCGATAGGGCCAATATAAATTCTTTAAACATAAATTTGGAAATGAGTTAAATTCACGTTATTCTCCCGACCGGCGTATTAAGTAATTTTGTTCGTGGCAATGGTTAAAGTTGTATGCTCCGTTAACAGTGTTAATTTTAATCATGTTGCCATCATATTTTCTAAGTGTATTAAATTCAATTATTACAAAGTAGAATCTTTAATTCCAGTAGGTAGCAATAGTTATAATACCACATCCTTCTCCACAATCAAATGTTGTCTGGGTTGATGATTCAATCATCCCACGGCCTAGTCATTAAGAGTTTCTCATATGTTCTACTCACGCTAGGGGTCGATATTAAATATACAAATTTAGCTTGGAACACAGTGTATCCAACTTGGCGCCCAACATAGATCAAACTTAGCAGTAGTATTTTCTGGCGAATAGTCCGCCCAGGTAGAAAACATTACATTTGTACGCTCAACGCAAGGAGCAGTAAGCACATTACCTTTAACGACCAACTTGGGGCGAAATAACCATTACAATTGCCGCTCAACGTGGGGGCTAAGCAAATCATTACAATTGTTCGCTACCAACGAGGAGCGATAAAACCCATTACAATTGTCGCCGACAACGTTGGGCCGAAAACCCAGGAACATTTGTGGAAGGAGAAGGGTATATATTTCTGTGCCGGTATTTTGGGGGTTATATGTCTTTATCAGTGTATATCATTATGGGGGATGAGAAAGAAAGACAGATGAGGTTACGTAGTGGTCATCAACTGGAGAGTGATGATACGAGCAGTATGTCGAGTGATGGTAGTACCGGGGTAGCGGAGGTAAATCCCGATACTGAAACAGGGAGTGTAGGCGGCCAACCAGAATTAAAAACTTTACTTCTCGAGTTCATGTATCAGAACAAAGTTAGTAGTGATGCCTTAAACCCCAAATTAGAACAAAACAGTAGGGAAAATAAAGAAAGTACAGAAGCTTTAAATAAAAAAATAGAACAGAATAATGCAAAATTAGAACAAAACAGTAGGGAAAATAAAGAAAGTACAGAAGCTTTAAATAAAAAATTAGAACAGAATAATGCAAAATTAGATAAGAACAACAAGGAAATTAGTGTGAAAATGGAGCAGATTAGAGGAGAAATCAGAGGAGTAATGGAAGAGAAGGTTAAAGAGATTATTGCAGATGTAGACAGGAAATTAGGAAAAGTACAGGAGGAGTTGGAAAGTAGAATCAGCACACAGGCTGAAAATTTAAAGGAATTAGTTAAATTAGAAACACTGCAGGTTAAAAAGAAATTGGGGGGGGGGGGGGGGGGGGGGAAATTGAGAAGATTCAGGTATCAACTAAAGAGGTTAAGGAACAGCTGGGGGGTAGAATTGAGAAAGTCCACTCGCAAATAGTTGCAGAAGTAAATGATTTAAGAGAGAGTAATAGAGAGAGCATTAGCAAGATTGAGGAGAAACAAGCAAAGCTATATGATAAAGTAGAAGAATCAGAAGGAAACATTAAATTAACAGTAAACAGTATTGAGAGGAAGGCTGAGGAGAAAATCGCAGAATTAGAATTAAAATTAAAAGCTAGGATCAGGCAAGAAAATAGTCAGAATAGGCCAGTTATTGTGAATAGCACACACAGGGAGGTAGAACTGGGGAAGTTCAGCAATCGACAAGGGTGCCCAATGGAGTTCATGAATTCTATAGAATATAAATTTGGGGAGAGGTTGGAAGATGGTAGTATTGAGTGGTGCCAGGTAGTTGAAATTTTAGAACAAGTGTTTGTGGGGGAAACGAGGAATTGGTTTGCTGTCTATAGAGACAAGTTTACTGATATTAATGATTTTAAAATGAAATTCTGTGAAAAGTTCTGGAATGAGGTTATTCAGTCGCAGCATCGTGAGGGAGTAGTGTGTGGTAAATATAACCCTAAAGGAAGCTCCACCATGACCGAATACTTTTTAGGGCAGGTATTAGTGTGTAAATATCTGGATGGCTTGAAGGAGGAAAGTGATGTGGTGAGGTTGCTACTTAGGCACTTTCCCTTTAGGATCAAGGAGGCTGCTTGTATCCAGAATGTAAAGACAATATCACAAGTAGAAAATTTGTTAAGCACATTTGATGCACTAGGGAGAGGTGGTTATGAGGACAATTTCAATAGGAACCAGGGTAATAATAATAATAGGCCTAATGAAGCCAGGCATCAGGAAGTTCAAGGGAACGGTGGCGAAGGAGCCAACGCTCAAAATAGAAATAATAATAATAATCAGCAAAATCAGAATAGAGGAAATGGCTATGGTAATCAGTATCAGGGGAGGAACAATGATTTCAGGGGGAATCAAGGGAGAAACAATGATTTCAGGGGAAATCAAGGGAGAAATAATGATTTCAGGGGAAATCAAGGGAGAAATTATAATGACAATAATTACAACCAGAATAGGGGTCAAGGAAGAGGACAGCCTAGAGGTAGTAATATACAGCCAAACAATGACAACACAGCCCAGAACAACCAGACCAGTGCCGTAGTTAGCAGTACTACAGCCAGCTGTAGCG
Source organism: Meconema thalassinum (assembly GCA_946902985.2). Classification (NCBI taxonomy): domain Eukaryota; kingdom Metazoa; phylum Arthropoda; class Insecta; order Orthoptera; family Tettigoniidae; genus Meconema; species Meconema thalassinum. The sequence continues at coordinate 305,744,046 of OX336393.1, forward strand.
GTTCTTTTAAACGCGAACCAGGCTGCGAAGTAAGGTCAGAATCTCAGTCTGTAGCATGCCCTGTCCATACAATTATACAGGAACACTATGACCTAAATGTAAGAAATGAATTGTTGCATGAATTAAATGATGAACGTATTATCCAGGAGGTGGCTAGTAAAAGCCCCATTATTAAACTTAACGTGTCCGAGGCGCACACCGATGTTTTAATTGATAGTGGTTGCATGAAGAGCTGCATAAGTAGTACATATTACGATAAAATGAAAGGAACTGGTGTAAATTTTGAGGAGATGCCAATTAAAAGCACTTTTGTTATCACAGCTGTAGGGAAGAGGTCTAAAGTAATTTCTAAGCAAGTTTTAGTGGACATTAAAATTAATAATCATATCGAAAAGCAGATTTGTCTTGTAATTCCAAACTTAGTTTTCAGTGTTATTTTGGGTTCAGATTGGCTAAGTAGAGTGTCTGGTAACTTATGTTATGAAGTAGGTAGTTTGAAATTTAAATGGAATAATTCTGAAGTAGAGGTAGCGTTCAACGACAATGTTCAGGGGAGTAGTGTTGTAGGAGTGATTTGTTCTTTAAGTGAGATATCACCAGCCGAAGAGCGGGATACTCAAATTTTTGTGGGCAGTTTGATTACGAACGGTAGTCTAGAAGACTCGTTACGTGATGCTGCATTTCAGGGGCATATAGAGTGAGACCAGTGTGTTCTGCTCTATGATGTGTTATTGGATAATAGGAGTGTTTTTGAGGATCGCATTGGCATGGCCAATTGCTATACCCATTCAAATGAACGTTATTGATAGATCAGTATTCACAGGACATAGATATCCTATACCTTTCGCTTATCAGGGTGCAGTAGAGGCACAAATTAACCAGATGCTTGAAGATGGCATTATAGAGTACTCAAACAGTCAATATGTTAATCCTTTAATTACAGTACCGAAGGCCGACGGCACAGTTCGTATTTGTTTAGACGCTCGTTTAGTTAACAGTAGAATCAGTTCAGATCAGCTGAAGTCCATGTCCATTGAAGAGTTGATGCAGACATTTGAGGGTAAAAAGTATTTCACATGTGTAGATTTAAGTTCCAGTTTCTGGCAAGTGCCACTTATGTATGAAGATCGGCCATTTACAGCTTTTAGTCATAAATATAACCTTTATCAGTTTTGCAGGGTACCTTATGGGTTAAAAAGTAGCTCAGCAGCTTTAATTAGGGTTTTAAACATCGCATTAGGAGATGACACGGGAGAGTTTGTAACTATTTACATCGATGATATGGTAATCAGTTCACGCAGATTTTGGGGAGCATCTACGTCATTTAGACAGTGTATTTCAAAAGTTAGATCAGGCAGGGTTCACTCTGAAACTGTCCAAGTCGTCATTCTGTCAGACAGAAGTGACATTTTTAGGTCATAAAGTGTCAAGTAGGGGTGTGACACCAGAGGAAAGTAGGGTTAATAAGATACTTAATGCAGAAGTACCACAGAATGTAAAAAAGTTGAAAACATACCTTGGTATTTGCAATTTTTTTCGCAGGTTCGTTCTTAAATACTCAGGGTTAGTAGAACCATTTAGAGATTTGCTTAAAAGTGGTAATCGCTGGAGATGGGAGTCCAAGCATGATCTGGCATTTCAAGCACTGAAGGCAGGCTTTGAGAAAGCTGTGGTGCTGAAGTATCTTTTGAAGGATAGGGAATATGTGGTAATGATTGATGCGTCACATATAGGAATAGCAGGAGTATTGTGTCAGAGAGATGAAGAGGGTAATTTGTGCATCGTGTCTTTAGCATCACGAGGACTTACAGCAGCAGAGAAAAGATATATTATCACTGAGTTAGAGCTTTTAGGAATTGTTTTCAGTTTAGGAAAATTTAGGAGGTATTTAGTTGGGGGTAAATTTGAGATTCATACAGATCACCATGCTTTATTATATATGAGGACATGTAAACTCAGTTCTAACAGAGTTAGTAGGTGGATTCTTGCACTTCAGGAATACGAATTCATAGTAAAATATATTAAAGGGAAAGATAACATTCTTGCAGATATGCTTTCTAGGGACACAAATTTATGTAGGGATAATCCTGTTGTTAAGGCAGAGGACGGTATTTTGTTATGTGCATGTGTGGACAGTAGCAACAGGGCATCATTACAGACACTGAGAAATATGTTAGTGGAGCAACGTGATGACGTAATTTTTAGGGAGCCTCTGGCTATATTAGAAGCAAGCGACGAGGAGTGTGTGAAAGTAGGGCGGTTCACGTACAAGATGCAGGATGGGCTTCTTGCACGAAAATGTAGGAAGAATCGGTGGGCAATATGTGTTCCTGGCAGTTTAAGGGAGGAACTTATTTGGTTCATTCATAAGGAACTAGGACACTTTGGTGCTACCAAAGTCTTCTATGAAATTGCACATAACTTTATTTGGAGTAAAATGGGAAGGGATGTTAGAAGGATCTTAGCTAGGTGTGACACCTGTCAGAGAAGCAAGTATCCAGTTAAATATTTAGTCGGGGAAAGATCGGCAGTTCTCACAAGTAGTCCCGGGGAACTACTGTGTGTGGATTTATATGGCCCGATCGTTAAAGGACAGTACGGCTACGAATACATTTTTATAGTTATTGACGCTTTTAGTAAGTATGTCAAGCTATATCCGCTAAGGAAAGCCACCGGTCTAGCATGTAGCCGACTGATCATTAATAGGTATATACCTGAGCAGGGGCGCACCCAGAGGGGGGCTTTGGGGGCTTAAGCTCCCCCCCCCCCCCAAAACCTGGGAACACTTTTAAAAACATTGATATCTTTCAAGAAAATTGATTACATAACGGGCTCCAGAATGTTTAGTGTTGGAACGTTGGAACATTTTGCGATTTTCTACTGGTTTAAAATAGAATTATGTTGGGCCTATATTTATGCAACACATGAGTGATAATAATATATATTGTAAACACAACACGATCGGATATTTCCGGCCGTTGTCGTAACTATGCTTGGAGCAAGATGCGCGTGGGACAACGGTGAAAATTTCTCTCCCCAAGGAATTGTGCTGTGCTCTGTGTCAGGCGTCAAGTCAGTAGTGGTGTTTGTAAAAGTTGATTCGTTAATTGTTGTTGTGTTTGTATTTTCTATTGGCTATTGGTGTTTGTAGTGTGTCCAATTGGACAAGTAGTAATGGGAGACGAAAGAAAGTCAAACATGCAAAACTATTTTAAACCGCTAAAAATCAATAAATAAGAAGATCTGGTTAGTGTTAGTGAATGTGGCAATCCTTCAACGAGTAAGGAACTGTTAACAAGGACTGCAAGCATAGAAAAACAGCCAATTTGTACATCAGAGGAGGGCTCAGGGGTAAATGTGAGCTGGCCTAAGGCCGTTGTAAGTAAACATAACATGGATTTGGACATTGGTTTATTTAAAAACAAAGTGTTGACGGACAATGAAAAGTTCAAAGTTTTGAATGACAAATGGGTTCCTCAGAGCAACTTTAACTTTCCTTTTAGATCGCATGGGAACCAACAACGAAAATTTTCGTTTTCATGACTAAAGAAATATATCTGGCTTTCGTATTCTGGAATTGAAGACTCTGCATACTGTGTCCATTGTATGCTTTTTTCAAAAAATGAAGTAGGTAAGAGTAACGCTCAACATACTGGACAACTTGTTGAAGAAGGTTTTCGTAACAGGAAAAAAGCACTAGAAAAGTTTGAAAAACATGCAAACTCGCAGTATCATAAAGACTCACGTGTAAGCGCAGCTAACTGTAAAAGAGTTATGGACTGCCGAATGAAACCGATTGACAAATCAACCTGGGGAGGTCTATAAATATGTAGACCTGGACAAAGGGAGTGTGATGTGATGATACTAACCAACAAAATCAGTAATACAAGGATTCAGCAGAAGAGAATCCTCATAACCTCTCCACTCCAACTCCCAACACTGACCTGCACGTGGTGTCCCCTGCTAAGCTGAGCAACCCAGTGGAAGGTTAGGTAATCAATCCCAGCGGGAAACTGGGTCAGTGAACAGACTAGTGTTGGGGGGGACTGAGAATTCTTTTCTCAGTTCTTTCACCTTTCTGAATAACATTCAGGATTGTAATTCGAGGATTTATCCTCCCCTCAAGGTGTAACCTTAGATAGTCGACCTTGAAAAGTCATTTGAAGAATAATTCCGCCGTCTGTAATGATAGATTACAGAAAAGACAGCATTCGGATACGGTGGGCTGTCATGCGGAAGATAATGACGAATCGGAGCGTCTGAAAACTCATCAAGTAGCAAACAAACAAATACTACGGAAAATCAAACCTAAACAAGTCTCATTCTTTTCTACACATAATGTTAACTCTCTGGTTCGAACTGGAAAATTGAAGATCATCACGGATATCATGAGAAGTCATAAAATTCTAATTATGGCCCTTCAGGAAATTAGAAATAGTGATCAAGACCATCTGGAATCACAAGGATACAGACTATATAAAGGAATTCCAGGAAAACGAGTTATGAAAAATTGTCCACAATTTGGTAACGGATTCTTAATAGATCTCAGAATCATTGACTCGATAACAGAATTTAAATCTCAATCCTCCAGACTTACGACCCTAACTTTGAAATCGGCAAATAAAACATATACAATTATTAATGCACATGCTCCTACTAATCAAAAAAACAACACCATTAAGGACAGAGAAGAAGTACAAAAATTCTGGGATCTTTTGGATCAAACTTTAATAAACATCCCTTCATCAAACATCAAAATTCTCCTTGGTGATTTCAATGCGCAACTCGGACAAGAAAGAAGATATAGAGATATCATTGGAAAATGGACAGCACATAAACGAACCAATAAAAATGGTCAAAGATTAGTCGAAATTTGTAGAAACCACAAATTAATCTCTAAATCAACATGTTTTAAAAGACAGCCCCATAAATTGAAAACTTGGAAACATCCTGACTTCAGAAGGGGTGAATGGCAGTTGGATCATGTCTGCATGGATAAATTTCACCATCGCGAAATTCACAATGTCAAGGTTCTAAGGGGAGTTGACTCAGGATCAGACCACTATGTGGTAAAGATAAAAATAAAATTAACTCCAATGGCCAAGAAAAAACCTAATAATAACAATAGGAGGAAATTTGATCCATCTACCTTAATAAAAAATATAGAGTACTGTGAAAGAACAGGAGAAGAATCTCTCAACACTAAAACATTGGACGAATTAATCACTAAATTAAAATCAATAGCAGAGGAGTTAGCACCAATAAATCCAAGGAGAAAACATGAATGGTGGAATGTAGATTGTGATCAAGCAATAGAGAAAAGACACCAAGCATGGATAAAACATCAAGCTCTAAAGTCAGAAGAATCAAATTTAGAACTAACTATCCAAAGAAAATTAACCCATAAAATCATCAGACAAACGAAACGTAATCATCTTAAGAATACACTGGAAAAGATAGAAGACGATTTCAAGAAAAAGCAATCTCGAGATTATTACAAAACATTTGGTAAATATCTTAAAAAATTTGAAGCTCCAACATTAATGTTGAAAAATCAAACGGGAAAGTTAGCACATTCTAACCAAGAAAATACAGAGATCCTTGCAGAAGCATTCGAGAAACTGTTAAATTGTGATGATCCACTGGAAACCCTGCAAGTAAACACTGATACACCTATTTTAACTTCACCTGATTTAATAAATCCTCCAAACATTAATGAAGTAGAACTCGCAATTAAAGAACAAAAAAATTACAAAACTTGTGGCGAAGACTTAGTCTTTGCTGAAATCTGGAAAAATGCTGGTAAACCTGCGATTATAAATCTTCATCAACATCTAGTTTTTGATGAATGAATGATATTTATTCAATTAATTCCAAAGAGCCATAGGCTCGTACAGAGGAATTGTACAGTAATATGTGTGTTTACACACCAGGAAGAAATTTCTGAAGGTAACACAAATTGATGAATAAGGGCATAGGCCTATTAGTAAAGTTGATACTATATCTAAGATTGTTTAGACCAAGGTCTCTTAAAATGATAAGCACAGGATTTTTGAGCTTATTTGATGTATTACGATGCATCGAATTTTTCCCACAATACTTTCGTAGTTTTACTCTTAAATACTTACAAAGTTGGTGCACTTTTTACTTCATCGGGAAGTTTATTATATAACTGTGATGCAGAGAACTTGAAACTATTTCTACCATATTTAGAAGAGTGAATGATATATAAGGCTACGTCCTTCGCATGCCTAGTTCCATAAGAATGATTGTCCGAGTTCAAGATGTAGGGAGAGCTATAGAGTATTGTGTTGTGTTTAATTTTGTATATTAGCATAGCTGCTCGGAGATCTGCACTTATGCTGAGGGGTAGAATTTTACTTCTGATGTACAGATCTTTTACTGGAGTGCAGTAAGGAAGGTTAAATATGTTTCTAATAGCCCTATTCTGAATAGTCATTAAATCATTCAGTGTGGATTTCCTGCAGTGAGCCCAAATAACATTTAAATATTGGAGCTTGCTATGTACAAGTGAATAGTAGATTTGTTTTACAAGGTTTAGGGGAATAAGATACCGAAGTTTCCTTAGGATCCCTACTATAGGTGAGAGTTTCTTAGCAATTCGTTCAACGTGTTCAATCCAGGTCAGGTGTTTGTCGATGATTAGACCTAAATACTTTGCCTGATTAACCTCTTTTATTTCAATATTATTTATATATATTTTGTCATGTGTGATTTCTTTCATGCTTTGCTTTGAAATTACCATGTAATTGGTCTTCTGTAGGTTCATTGTTAATTTATTGGCCTGGAACCATTGTGAGAGAGTATTTATATCTTGTTGCACATTTTGTATGATTTCAATTATGTCTTTCCCAGTGTAGAAGATATTTGTATCATCTGCATACAATTTGATATGCCCTCTCAAATTACATTCCACAATATCATTTATATAAATTAAGAATAATGTAGGTCCAAGTATAGATCCTTGTGGAACTCCATGAGTTATATATTTTCCTGAACTTATGCATTTATTCAAAGCTACATGCTGCTTTCTTCCAATAAGGTAGCTTTGGAACCATTTTAGTGCTATACCTCGGACACCAGCATTTTCTAATTTTGATAACAGTATTTTATGATCTACTGTATCAAAGGCTTTTGTGAGATCAATAAATAACCCAACTGCCATATTATTTTTGTCAATAGTTTCTTGTAGCATTGTTATTAGGTCAATAGTTGCTGCCTCAGTACTAGAATTTTCCCTGAATCCATATTGCATATTATGAAAGAATGTATTCTTGTTCAGAAATGAAAGCAATCTTGTTTTTACCACTTCTTCCAGAATTTTTGAAACTACCGATAAAATAGAAACAGGTCTATAATTATTTGGATTTCTTTTGTCACAACCCTTAAATATAGGAACTACTTTGGCCACTTTTAAGTCATCTGGTATCATGCCAGTAACTAAGGACTCATTAATCATTTCAACCAAGATTTTAATAAATGATTGTATATTGTTTTTAATGAAATTTGTCTTGATCCTATCTAATCCACAGCTCTTTTTATTCTTTAAATTTGTGATGATGGACTTGACCTCTGCTTCATCTGTCGGATATAAGTAGAGAGAATTTGACTGATTGTGGTCCTTACTGAGGATTTCCTTCTGTTCAGGAATAGCTTTTGCTAGACTTCCAGCAATGTTTGTGAAGAACAAGTTAAATGATTCACATAGTTCTTGATTGTCTGTGATAATTTTGTTGTCTATTTCAAGTGAAGTGCATGTCTCAACTGTTGGTTTTTTGTTGTGTATGATTTCTTTGATAGTCTCCCAAGTTTTATTAGAATTGTTTCCATATGTTCTGAATTTATCTGAGTAGTAATTTGACTTTAGTCTTCTTTTTAAGTTTGTTACATTATTCCGGCATCTACTGTATTCTTGGTTCATATCATTATTATTTCTGTGAAGGGGATTTTTGAGCTTTGCATGCAGAGTGTCTCGTTGTTTTATAAGTGTAAGGAGTTCAGCTGTGACCCATGGTAAGTTAGTAGTCTGTCTGTTATTGTTAGAATTGTTTGTTATTTTTCTTTGGCTATGCCTGTTCCTTAGATTCAATTGTTTGATGAAAGAGTTATATAGAGAGTTAACAGTACTATCTGCATCATTATGGGAATCTGCATTTATAGATATATTAGTTTCAGGAGTGTGTTGCCTATCCCAAGAGTCCTCGTGTGTTGTTGATTTTGTCGGCTTATGTGACAGAGTGTACGTGCTATAATTGGTCTTGGAAATATCAAGAATTAATATACTGTGATCACTAATATCATTGCTGACATTTGATATTTTATAACTTAATTCTGAATTGTTTAGTGACACGTGGTCTATTAAGGTAGCTGCAGTGTCACAAAGTCGTGTAGCATATTTAGTGTTGCATTGTTTAAAACCATAGCATGCTATTAAATTCAGATATTTCCTTCTTAATTGATCATCAGCTAGGATATCAATGTTGGTATCTCCGAGGAAGATGCATAATTTATTGTTTATCTGGCTAAGAAAACTTTCAAATGAATTTAAGAAGGGTATGGCATTGCTTCTATTGGGGTTATATGCTGCAATAATGTCAATGCTTTTGTATGTTGGCCTATTACTTTTAACATCATCTCTGAATACCTCAATCCACATCAAACTATGATTCATTTCACACTTTCTTTTAACGTTCACTTTCCATTTGTGTGATACATAAATACCCAGACCCCCACCAACTTTGTCATCTCTATGAGCAAACACGCTTGTGAAATTGTTGAAGTTATAAAAATCTGCCTCATTACTTTTCACCCAGGTTTCTGTAACTACCAATACATCTATCTGACCTATCATCTGCACGAGAATTTCAATGTCATCAAGCTTATTCCGAATACTTCTGCTATTAATGTACAAACACCTAACCTCTCCACCTAATTCTAATGAGTTTATGCATGCACTTATATTAGAGTCCTGTTGCATGAAATGTGGATTACTGAAGAAATTCCTGCACACTGGACCATAGGAATAATCCATCCATTATTTAAGAAAGGAGACAAAACAAACCCAGATAACTACAGAGGAATTACCCTTCTGGACTGCACATATAAAATTTTCTCTCGCATAATTTACAACAGGATCAAAAACATTCTGGAACCACAACTTGGAGAATATCAAGGAGGATTTCGCCCTTACAGAAGTTGTCCAGACCAAATCCTTAGCCTGAAATTAATAATGGAATATTACAAAAACAGAAATAAGCAACTCTTTATCTCTTTTATAGATTTCAAAAAAGCCTATGATAGTATTCATAGACTGACACTGCTAAAAATCCTCAGATCATATGGTCTCCATCCTAAATTGATAAAAATCATTCAATTAACATTAACAAACACAAATTCGAAAGTTAAATTTAGGGGAGAAATATCAACAGCTTTCTCAGTAAAAACTGGTCTCAGACAAGGTGATGGATTATCCCCTCTGCTTTTCAATGTAGCTCTTGATTATATCATGAAGGTTTGGCAAAAGGAAAACCCTCCTAACATCAAAATTGGAACAAAACCATCAATAAAAATAAACTGCTTAGGATTTGCAGATGATTTGGCTCTTTTAGCACTAGACAAGGAAGAGGTTTGTACTCAGATCACTAGTCTCCAAGAAATTGCTCAAGGGATAGGATTACAGATATCCTCTGAAAAAACTGAGATCATGCCTATGAAACCCTTAGATATAAATTAAGTCTATATAAATGAACATAAAATTAACCTAGTTCCTCAATTTAAGTATCTTGGAGAAATTATAACACATAACTTAAACGAAAAAGTAACTTGGATAAATAGAACAAATAAAATGAAAAAGTCACAATCTCTAACCTGGTCAACATATAATAAAAAATGCCTATCAATAGCTACTAAGATCTAATATTATAAAACTGAAACTCTCCCTGAAGCCACTTATGCTTGTGAAACACTGTTCCAAATTAAAAATAAAAATGAACAAAGAACTGATCAGCTCCTCAAAACGGAAAGAAGAATCATTAGAACGTGCATAAATAAAAAGTATCAGGTTGAGGGAGTCTGGAGGATTCTCCCAAATGAAACTGTCTATCGTGAGATTGATCCAATCGCCAGCACAATGAAGAAGAAAAGAATTTCATATTTTTTTCACATCTTACGGCTTCCAGAAAACAGAATTGTACGCCAACTGGTGATGAGAAATCTAGGAAAGAAAACTGGAGGAAAATGGATCCAAGAAATCCAACAAGATCTCAAAGCAATTGGACTTAAGATAACAGATGCCGAGGAGAAAAATAAAATTAACACCATTCTTAAAACTCACAAATTTTCTGCAGAAATGACACATAGAAAGCCTATGGAGATTTCAGATGAGTTGAGAAAATCCCGATCTGAAAGAATGAAAAAGTACTGGAAAGAGCGCAAGAACCAAGCAGTACTACCTTCAAAGAAGAAGTGATTGTGGAACGACTCAAGTGGTCCAATGTGACCAATCAAGATAATAATAATAAAGGAAAATATGTCCAAGCCCAAAATAATGTGAAAAGAATAATTCGCATAATAGAAACTATTATTTTGGGTGGCAGGCAAAATATCGCCCGTAGGGGCCATAGAGATTATGGTCAGTTTCAAATCGACAGCAAACCATTTGAACATGAGGGGAACTTAAGAGCTTTGCTCAGAGCTAGAATTGAAGCAGGTGACAACAATTTGAAAGATCACTTTCGGTCATGGGGCAAAAATGCGACCTATATAAGTTGGAATTTTCAAAATCAAGTCGTCGATGCTTGTAACCAAATAATAACTGAAAAAATAGCAAGTAAAGCAAAAGAAGCTAAGTTTTTTACTGTTCTCACAGATGAAACATCTGATCTTTCAACTGTTGAACAGTTTTATTTGTGCTTACGTCATGTAACGCCAAATACTTTAAATGGCTATGAAATATGTGAGCAATTTTTGAAGTTCATGCCTCTAACCTCTACTACGGGTAGCGTATTGGCAAAAACATTGATGAAAGGTCTTGAAGACAGTAATATAGACATAAATAACCTACGTGGCCAGGGGTACGATGGAGCGGCTGCCATGAGTGCAAAGTTTAAGGCGGCTCAAGCGTGCATCCAAGAAGCTCACTCCACAGCAATATTCGTGCATTGCGCTTCTCATAGCCTTAACCTGGCATTGTCGACCGTGTCTGAGGTTGTATCAATCAGGAACTGCTTTGGGATAGTGGAGAAGTTGTGGGATTTTTTTAACACTCCTAAAAGACAAGCAGTTTTAGAACAGTGCACGAATCTGAGGTAAATCTTGAAACCAACAAGAAAAACTCCTGCAGCTTTGTCCAACGAGATGGGTACAAAGGCACGATGCTATTTTTGTTATGAAAGAACTGCTGCAACCTCTTGAAGTAGCTTTAGAGGAGATTAAAAACTGGAATGATAGGGAATCTTCTTCAGGAGCTCTAATACTACTAAACTCCTTAAGTCAAGGTGAATTTATAATTTCTCTCATGGCATCAGAAAAACTGCTTGGTTACACAGCAAACCTAAGCAAAAAAGCTTCAGGGAACTGATTTAGATTTATCGTCTGCAATTACAAATGCTGAAACTGTAATTGAAAGCTTAAAATCTCTAAGAAAAAATGCAGATCAAAAATTTCACTCGTTGTTTGAAGAAACTATCAACATTGCTGATAACTGCGGTTCAATAATTTCGATGCCTCGAACAGTTGGAAGACAACTGAACAGAAGCAACATACCAGCAGAAACTCCAGAATTATACTAAGAAAGATCGGTTTTCATCCCTTGGATTGACTCATTATTTCATTGGAATCTCGATTCATCAAGCATAAAGGCTTATTAAAGAGTTTTGAGTGCGTACTGCCATCAGCCAATGCATCACATACACATAAAGAAACCTTCCATGAAAAATGCAACTTGATTTCTTACAGCTGTGTAATGTTTATAAGAATGACATAATTGAAAGTGGAGGAAACAACGAAGGCCTGCTTATGGCTGAGTTTGAACTGTGGCACAAGAGCTTCAAGACCCACGCTAATATCCCTAAAAACGCAATCGATGTGTTGAATCTATGTGACAAGAACTTGTTTCCTAATATCAACAAATTGTTGAGAATTTTGTGTACCATCCCTGTGACTACAAGCACTGCTGAGAGGTCATGTTCTACACTACGTCGCTGAAAACATATCTTAGGAATACCATGGGTGCAGACAGGCTGACTGGACTAGCAGCACTGAATATTCACCGGGAAATTGATGTCACCAGTACAGAGGTAGCTTCCGTTTTGAAAAAATCTGCTAGGTGGCTGTATTTTGTTCTGTGAAATTTGAGTTTCCACTTTATTCAAACAACGTTAATGTTAATTCATTAATATATGATTTGTATTCAACTATTTGTTTAAACTTGCATTCAGCCTGTGTAATTAAGTTCAACTTGAAATTCTAGAAATGTTTAAGATTTTTTATTATAAAGTTAGTTATTAAGGAAAATTAAAATAACTTATATATTTTCACGTACAGTACATAAAATATTTGTTACAATCCATAACACTATGGTATACAATTACCATGCATCTCTTATTTTTAAAATGTAATTTTTAGTTCCTATTAAATTTACATATTCAAAATCAAAATATTATTAATTTCCTAAAACCTTTACTAGTTCTTGGTATAAACAACTCAAAACTTAGTAAATGATTGCAGATAATTGAAGTTACACATCAATCTGACGATCCTGGTAGCTGGATATATAGTTATGATAATAGTGAGCAGAGCAATCCAGTCGTTATCACTCTGATCGTGATCAAAAGTTAATTCTTGATAAAAATCATGCAGTTCCTCTTTATTGCTTGTATAACCTTAGCTCAATGGTACTGTAACTAAAATTTGTATAAAACAAATGCACATTTTGTTTAAATAATCTCCAGTCCAATAGCATCTTTTGTATTGGTTTTAACAGAGCATTCTACAGTATGTTTGATCTTATAGAATATCTTTTTATGCATATGATCTCAAATATACATATTTACATACAAGACTAATAATGGACACATTCTCTTTCCATAGCTGAAATCATGATATGGAGGAAAACCCCCTCCAAACCAAAAGTCTGGGTGCGCCCCTGTACCTGAGTTTGGCGTTCCTCTCAGGATATTATCTGACAGTGGACCACAGTTTGTTGCAAAGAAATGGAGAACCAGTATGCAAGAAGCTGGGGTTACACACGTTCATTCCTCTGTAAGGTACCCTCAGGGTAATTCTGCAGAGCGTCCATTAAGGGAAGTGGGTCGTCTTTTTCGGACTCTAGTGCATGATAAGCATTCGGCCTGGGTTGGACATCTTCCCAAAGTCGAGACTTGGCTGAATTCTGTCCAGCATGAGAGCACGAAACTGACGCCACACGAAGTACACTTCGGAAAAAGACCACAAAATGAACTTGCTAGAGTCTTGGGGTTAAATGAGGGAAAGCAACCGGGGATAGATGTCATTGTCCAGTTGGCGAAACAGAATTTATCGAAATCAGCTCAAAAGAGAATTCGCCAACAAAAAGAAACTAAATTTGACCTATTCGAGCCGGGAGACAAAGTCTTACTTAGAGTGCCGAAACAGTCAAATAAGCTAGAGAAAGTTATGTCCAAGTTTTTCTACCTCTATGAGGGCCCATTTGTAGTGTCTAAACGTATTGGCAAAACAGCATATGTGCTGGAGGACGGTCAGGGAAAAAGGTTATACGGAACGTATAATATTCATAGCCTTAAGAAATATGTGTCATGAAATAAGTGGGTTTAGCTGGCGAGCCAGCCTATCAAATGAGTAAGTGTGGTATGTGGTGAGTGGAAGATCTGGTCTTCAAGGCAGGCGGATCAGAAATCACACAGGGGGGTAGTATGTAAGTAAATGAGAGTTTTTAAGGTACAGGGAAAGATGAAGGGAGTGGTGGATGCTGTTGAGCACTAAATTGTCTCGATGCACCAAGGCCATTTTGGCAGCGCTGATGGGTTCCCATTTATCTCCAAGAGATGGGAGAGCGCTTGTATAGGGCTTGTTAGCTTAAGGCGTCCACGAGATAAAATATGGGCCATCAGAAGGCGAGACAGTCCTCCATGAAGCTCATACATATCAGCACACGTGATTCCTGCTTACGACCTAGCTATGTGAGATCGGGGTTGGATATAATTAAGGTAGTTTGTGTACAAGGTACTAGACTTCATGAGATGTTGTATATAAGTAACAGATAAAAAGTTGTGGCAACTAGGTCAGGTTCGATAGGTGGACTGGTCTGGGTTGTGAACTACTGGCTGAGCGACTAATATGAGAAATTGTGATCTAGAGTGAGGTGGGTTTTAGTGTACATGTACTTAGTAAGATAGGGCACATACGGCACAGGAATATTTAAGTGTTATAAGTAATGGGTACTTACTGTTTTTTTACAGTCATGTCTTCCCTTTTAATTAAAAATTTCACAGAGAAGGTGGGAAGTAGATCACTTTGCTCTACCGCGAGTGTGTGATCGTGTGTGATCGTGTGAGATCGTGTACCATGATATTGGTATCCGGTAGGTGTGGAGCACCTAATATTTCTAGAAGAGTTCCACAGTGGTTTTCGACTGAACACCATAAATGCGTGTGTAGTGAATTGTGGATATAGAGGGAACACACTTATGTATGTATTTTTTCCCACATAGAATGATGAGAGAGAGAGAGCGGTAGAATGAACATTCGTGAGAATGACAAACATTTTGAAGTGGACAAAATAAGAACACGTCATAACAAGACGAACATTAGCGCAGAGCGCATGATTGAGGGTTTATATGTGTTTATATGTGTAAAGGGTCATTTCACTTGTATAAGTTGTATTTTGGAGGTTTTTTTCTAACGTGTCTGGAATCATCAAGTGCTGTACCATATGCATGGTAATGCACATGATTATTCGAGGCGAATGTAACATGTTTTTCTAGGGGGTTTTATGCCACTAACACAAGTTAGTTGGACTATATCCTATTTGTTAAACGCGGCAATAATTCGGCCAAGTTAAATTATTTCAGTTTATTCAATTTCATATTTCATATTATTATTATTATTATTATTATTATTATTATTATTATTAATAATATTTATTACGTCATTTTTTGGAGCTTTTAAATTTGGAAGATTACAGATAGGATTTCTACTAGTAGAAATCCGTATCTATATTGGATGATTCCAATATATAATGTTGCACGGCAAATCATTTCATACGTAAAGTCGGGATTTTATTCATTAGGGGTAAGAGAGAGTGGTGTGTGAATCACTGGGTATTTCAATACAGGAATAGATTGGAGTACAATGGAATTACGAAATTCGAGGGAACACTTCAAAGCAAGAAAACGTGTATGATTTACGTCTTGCCCGGAAACGGAAAATATAAAAACGGGGAAGGAGTCTCATGGCGGGAAGAGCCACGTAAGGTGACCAGCCAATCAAGGGAGAAGAAGCAACGTAGCAGGGGCATGGCGAGATACGTGACGCACGCGGATTGGTCGAAGCAGTGAAGCCGCGGTGTTAAGCTAAACCCTGGTGGGAGAAGATTGAAGCATATAGTGGACGCTGGGTGAGAGAAGACATTCATTAAGACATTACGCTTGGTACAGTAAGGCGTATTTTGTTCGTTAGTCCCAAGTGGGACAATTTTATTCACGCTAACTCCGCTGATCACATCAGATCATGGGTTCCACGCGTCTTGCAGTGATAAGGCAAGCGACGTGTTGTGGCTCATGGAATAGACTCCACCACAAGCTGTAATGATTACTTTTGATCAACGAGGAAGGACCTGACGCCGTCAACACCAATGCAGCACATCAGACGCTACGAGACTTCAACCACGTGGAGACAATGTTTCCGTTGGTAAGCATAAGTAATCTACGACACACACTCTCTGTTTTTCGATAGGGCCAATATAAATTCTTTAAGCATAAATTTGGAAATGAGTTAAATTCACGTTATTCTCCCGACCGGCGTATTAAGTAATTTTGTTCGTGGCAATGGTTAAAGTTGTATGCTCCGTTAACAGTGTTAATTTTATTCATGTTGCCATCATATTTTCTAAGTGTATTAAATTCAATTATTACAAAGTAGATTCTTTAATTCCAGTAGGTAGCAATAGTTATAATACCACATCCTTCTCCACAATCAAATGTTGTCTGGGTTGATGATTCAATCATCCCACGGCCTAGTCATTATGAGTTTCTCATATGTTCTACTCACGCTAGGGGTCGATATTAAATATACAAATTTAGCTTGGAACACAGTGTATCCCATTTTTATAGTTATAGAGATATATAGAGATAGAGATATAGGCCTATAACTGTATATATATATACAGTACATATACAATTTCCGCTCAACGTGGGGGCTAAGCAAATCATTACAATTGCCGCTCAACGTGAGGGCTAAGCAAAACCATTACAACATGTAAAAAAGTATTCCATTTAAAATTCACTGCAACAAATCAGAAGACTTAATAGGTATGGTATAATATGTTGGAATATGATCATATTTATGTATCAGTGCTGTTTGATATTAGGCTACTTGTAAGTCATTCAATATGTATGGAAATATCCTTGATTACAATCACAAACATAGAAACTACCGTATCTTTAATGTTTAGATAGAAAGATAATTTTATTTATAGGGAATGCTGAATGCAAGATTTATACAGAAGCAATATGATGTGGAAAGCAGAGAACAGAGATGGAATGAAAATATCCGATATCCAATCTTAGAACTGAACGCTAATGAGGATGAGGATGACTGTATGCATGATCATCATCATAGTCATCATCAGGAATTGATGAAATGGTGTCTGCTGGGAGTGTTCCAGATGTTTCTCTTTTCTACTGCCTTCCAATCTTCCAGTGACATATTCAGTGTGTCTTTGATGTAGTTGATCTACCTCACTCTTGGCCACATGCATCTCCGAGTCCCCTTCACTAATTCCAAGGAATCAGATCGTCTCATGAAATGCTCAACGTACAATAAATGTTTCAAGAGATCTGAATTACCCTCTTTCTTATCTCATGTTTTCATGGTTGAGCTTTCACAAACATATGTCATTGTTGAAAATAATAGTGTCTTAACTATTCTGAGCCTGTGATGATCTTACCGAGGCCTTTGAACGCTGTCCTGCCAAGCACCAGTCTATGGCAAATTTCAGGACTATTAAAGTCAGTATTACTGATGGTTGATCCCAACAGACAAAAATGATTCACCACTTTGATGTCTTTCTTATTTATTGTGATATTTGATGGTGAACCTGTTATTAGAATGAATGTATTCATAACTGTAACCTCACCTGAATGGGAATGCTTGCTGCTGAGTGACTCTTGTTGCAGCTGGCAGCGAGGTCCTCCGCCACAAATGTGAAGTGATCACGAAGCCTTGACTGCAGCATGTAATACACCTGTAGGTCTGAACACAAGCATGGTGTAGTGAAATATGTAATGTAAAGCCGAGATATAGGAACTACGGGTGTGCACTTAAGATATTCTTCAGGGTGAGATTTAAACCATGAAAGAAAGAAAGAAAGAAAGAAAGAAAGAAAGAAAGAAAGAAAGAAAAATCATTCCTGGATGCCTGCCAATTCTTTCATGTGGCATATCTTAATACAATAGAAAAACAAGTAGTTCCGTGAAGAACTATACAGCCTATTTTCATATATCCTGCTTATGTTAATTGCCACTATCAACATACGCAATTTCAGTTTGATTGCTGTAATAGATTCGTAGATATTGAGAATGTTGGATTTTATATATGTAGGTCCTAGAGTTATGTACTGTTACATGCAGATTATTGTGTACGTGTAGTGTTCAAACTTCAATCGCATAATTAGGACACAAGAAGTAACAAAGAGATTTTAAAATTTCGCACAGCTGCCATCTTGAGGTTATGGAAACAATTGAAATAAATTAGATGCCAGTGGATTAGCATTCGTATAAGGATTTACTGTACCAAGTTTCACTGCACTCGGATGGTTAAATTGTGAGAAACGACCATGTGAATATTTATACTTCGCGTCGCCGCCATGTTGGATTTGTGATCACCAGGTTATTTGATGTCCTATAGGTGAACTTAAGTTCATAGCCCCTATGGACATTAAAAAATTCAGTTTGATTGCTGTAATAGATTCGTAGATATTCAGAGCCGTCTAAATATTTCGGATGGTCGCCATGTTGGATTGTTAAATGTATAGGCCATAGAGTCATGTACCATTAAAGGAAAATTATTGCGTAGTTTCATTATTCAAACTTTCACTTCGATCGCATGACTACATCACAAGAAATAAAAGCTTAATTTTAAAATTCGCACAGCCGCCATCTTGAGGTTATGTAAACATTTGAACTAAATTAGATACCAGTGCATTACAATGTGTATAAATATTTCCTGTACCAGGTTTCAGTGCGTTTGGAACATTAAATCGCAAGCAAGGTCTATTTAAAATGTTCAAATTCGCTTGGCCGCCATGTTCGTTTTGTGGTTAACCGGTTTTTGAAAGTCTTATAGATGGACTTCCAGTAGTGCCCTTTATCTCCGTACAAAATTTCAGGGAGATACCGCTAATAGTTTCAGAGATATAGAATGACGGTGAAATATTTCGCACATTCGCGATCTTGTGGTTATGTAAACAATTGAACCAAGTTAGATGTCGGTGCATTACAATGTATATAAACATATACTGTACCAAGTTTCATTGCGTTTGGTTGGTTAAATCGCGAGAAACGTCTATTTAAAAGTCGCAACTTCGCTTGGCCGCCATGTTGGTTTTGTAGTTACCAGGTTTTCAAAGGTCACATAAGTGAACTTATAGTAGTTCCCTTTATCACCATACAAAATGTCAGGGTAATATCGGTAATAGTTTCGGAGATATTGAATGCTGGCGAAATCTTTCGCACAGCCGCCATGTTGGATTGGTGAGTCGTAACAAAATTTGAAGGGCGCGGTCGGGCTCGCCCGGAATAATGCTATGAACTCACCGAGTTTCATTGAAATCGCTCCAGCCGTTTAGATTTTATTAGGGGGGGACACACACACGAATCACACACACACGCACACACACACGGACAAAAGGTGATCTCATAAGCCTATTTTTTCAAAATTGAAAATAGGCTAATTAAGCTAATTTTTACTGACCCTTTCCTGCAGTAATTTCTCCTTAAATTAACAAATATACCGTAATATGTTTGGCATATTATCCCAATGTTAAGAAAATCTTATACTGTAATTGAATATAGAATTTCTACAAGAAACAAGTAGTTCCGTGAAGAACTAGACAGCCTATTTTCATATATCCTACTTATGTTAATTGCCACTATCAACATACACAATTTCTGTTTGATTGCTGTAATAGATTCGTAGATATTAAGAACCGACTAAATATTTCGGATGGTCGCCATGTTGGATTTTATATATGTAGGTCCTAGAGTTATGTACTGTTACATGAAGATTATTGTGAACGTGTAGTATTCAAACTTCAATCGCATAATTAGGACACAAGAAAAAACAAGGAGATTTTAAAATTTTTCACAACTGCCATCTTGAGGTTATGGAAACAATTGAAATAAATTAGATGCCAGTGGATTAACAATCGTATAAGGATTTACTGTACCAAGTTTCACTGCACTCGGATGGTTAAATTGCGAGAAACGTCCATGTGAATATTTATAATTCGCGTCACCTCCATGTTGGATTTGTGATCACCAGGTTATTTAAAGTCCTATAGGTGAACTTAAGTTCATAACCCCTATGAACATTAAAAAATGCAGTTTGATTGCTAAAATAGATTCGTAGATATTCAGTATCGTCTAAATATTTCGGATGGTCGCCATGTTGGATTGTTAAATGTATAGGCCATAGTCATGTACCATTAAAGGAAAATTATTGCGTAGGTTCATTATTCAAACTTTCACTTCGATCGCATGACTACATCACAAGAAATACAAACTTAATTTTAAAATTCGCACTGCCGCCATCTTGAGGTTATGTAAACAATTGAACTAAATTAGATACCAGTGGATTACAATGTGTATAAATATTTCCTGTACCAGGTTTCAGTGAGCTTGGAAGATTAAATCGCGAGAAAGGTCTATTTAAAATTTTCTAATTCGCTTGGCCGCCATGTTCGTTTTGTAGTTAACCGGTTTTTGAAAGTCTTATAGATGGACTTCCAGTAGTGCCCTTTATCTCCGTACAAAATTTTAGGGAGATACCGCTAATAGTTTCAGAGATATAGAATGCCGGTGAAATACTTTGCACATCCGCCATCTTGTGATTATGTAAACAATTGAACGAAGTTAGATGTCGGTGCATTACAATGTATATAAGCATATACTGTACCAAGTTTCATTGCGTTTGGTTGGTCAAATCGCGAGAAACGTCTATTTAAAGTCGTAAATTCGCTTGGCCTCCATGTTGGTTTTGTAGTTACCAGGTTTTCAAAAGTCACATAAGTGAACTTATAGTAGTTCCCTCTATCACCATAGAAAATGTCAGGGTAATATCGGCAATAGTTTCGGAGATACTGAATGCTGGTGAAATATTTCGCACAGCCGCCATGTTGGATTGGTGAGTCGTAACAAAATTTGAAGGGCACGGTCGAGGTCGCCGGGAATAGTGCTATGAACTTTCCGAGTTTCATTGAAATCGCTCCTGCCGTTTAGATTTCATTAGGGGGGGGGGGGGGACACACACACACACACACGGACAAAAGGTGATCTCATAAGCCTATTTTTTCAAAATTGAAAATAGGCTAAAAAATGAGATGCCAGCCTTGTCAATACAAATTGTGTAAATAATTGTTTATTATGTCTGGTACATGTTTTGGGGTGCCAGATCCCCTTCGTCAGACACATAAAGAATAACGAAGAATTAAAAAATCATCTTGTTAAGATCTTGAGTAACACAGTCAGTGTTCATTGAAAATTACTCGGTCTTTCAAAAAATAACACTTCTTGTGGCGCAAAGCTAGCGTCCCATTTTTCTTGAAGAATTTTTATATTCAGTTACAAGATTTTCTTAATATTGTTCATTGTCAACATGGACCATGCAACATGGCTTCTATCATGTTCCAGTAATTGAGATAATATTGTGTTGACGAACTGAAAAATTGCAATATCAACTCTGTAGTGTCGGGGAAAAGTGGCACAAGTCGAAAAATTTAATTTTACGTCAGAGTGAAAAATCTGTCCTAACGAATAAATCATTGACAATTTTAAAAACTTCAGATTCTCCTTATTGTCAAATCACTTGTGCGTCTCTTCTCAAGTTGGATATGATCCAAATGCCCACTAGAATTAAGTAACTAACTAAGTAATATTGACTTATTTCACTTTTTCGCGGCACTACAGAATTACGAGGGCTGTTTTTTTTAAAGTAAGGGCCATTTTCTTTTAAAAGCCCGCAGTTAGTGCGCACGCCGCAACAAGCGTGCGCGCTACCTCCCGGCATCCTTTGCGAACAAGCAGGCGTCAGTTGCAGCTGTGTAGCTAACCTGTACGCTGAACTGTGCATCTTTACAATGTTCAAGATTATTGATTCGCCCGCCGCGTGTGAGGTACGATCTGTGATACGTTTTTTGAGTGCAAGAAACATGTCGGCTGCAGACATTCATCGTCAGCTTTGTGAGGTGTATGGTGATAATGCAATGACGGAAGGTAAAGTGAGAAAATGGGTATGCGAGTTAAAAAGTGGCCGTGAAAATGTTCATGACGATGAACGCCCAGGTGTTGCGATCACGACTTGGTGACTGCAATTGACATGAAAATTCACGAGGACCGAAGATTCATGATAACCACTCTATCAATGGATATTCCTCAAGTGTGAATTCTTGGTTGTCAGAGCAGGTGGCAAACTTTTATGCAGAGGGATTTCAGAACTTAGTTTTAAGTTATGACAAGTGCCTAAATAAACAAGGCAACGATGTAGAAAAATAGAGGAAGGTATGTAAAACCTAAAAATAAATTTGGTTTCAAAATAAAATGTTTGGTTAATAAAAAATAAATAAAAAAACGCCCTTACTTAAAAAAAAGCCCTGGTATGAAGTGAAATGTCACATTCTGTGGTTCAGATTTCATGCATAAACGAGGTCTTGTGGTTCACGATTGTGAGATAAATGGTCATGTAAAACTGCAAGCTTCCTTTTACACTATCAGCAGTTCAACCTGTAGACAGGCTGTTAGGAAAGTGAAGCAATTGGTCAGAGGTGAGGTGAGAACTCACATCTTGTTAGACACTACTGTATGTCTCCTATACATATTTAAACTTGTACAAATGTTCCCTCTCTAGGGACAGATCAAGTAAATTTGTGGGTGAGATCTCATCACAGATGTTTCCTTTGTGGTCTCATCAATATGTGTGCTAAGTTTGAGCAAGATCACGAGTTTATCTTTGCAAAACAATTCTTTTTTACTGAAAGAAAGTCCCTTACCGACAGTGGTAGCTACGCTTGCTAAAGCACTGCGCTAGGCCACGGGGCCAAGCTCACTGCGGACTCAGTAGATGTGGGTTCGAGCCCCACCATCGGCCGCCCATGAAATGGTTTTCCGGGGTTTCCCCATTTTCAACTCCACGCAAATGCTGGGACGGTACCTTCTGACAGGCCACGGCTGCTTCCTTCCACATCCTTGTCCAGTTTCATTCATTTCATCTCTCATTAACTCCTCTCCTGAGGTTGGCATCACGGAGGGCATCCGGTCGTAAAAAAATTCCACCACATAGACTTTCATCGCACCTCATCCCCAACCCTGTTGAAAACGGGAATAATAAGAAGTAGGCATACATACACACTGAAATAAAGTCCTTCATTCTATTCAGAATAGAAAACTCACACCATTTTATATACATTAATGGAAATGATGTCAAAGTTTCTTGCAAAGTCTCTCTCCCGAAGTGCAAGCTTGGGAAAGTGTTATGCTCAAGGCTGGGAAATATTATACAGTAGGTTGTAATAATGTTATTTGTTTTACGTCCCTTTTAACAGCTGCAGCTTTTAGAGACGCCGGGGGACCGGAATTATGCCCTGAAGGGGATCTTTAACCTGCCAGTAAATCTACTGACATGGCTCCCTCACATTTGCACACCCTCAAATGCCAACTGACTGTGCCAGGACTCGATTCTGCAACCTTGGGTGCAGCAGGCGAGAACTAAATATTATAGGCTTTTAGCTTACGTATTTTGTCATTTTCTGAAGTACACAAGTACACTTTTTGGTTGATTGATGATTGAACAGCGAGGTTATCTGCCATTTCTTATTTTTATCATTTCAAATGATCTTGTCGACTTCGTCGTTATGGTTGGGGTCCATCGTTATGCGTTACGGACACGGACGTGACGTCATGCAGCTGCGCGGGAACGTGACGTCATGCTCACTCGGGGAGCGAGAAGCAGACGCTAATGATTATTGGAGTCTGTTGAAAGAGGCCTGGCATCGAGCGACCTGGGGCTTTGAGCGAAGCGAACACAAGAATACAGGGTGACTTCTAAAGAGATATACAAGATGCCATATAAGAATACAGGGTGCCTCCTAAAGAGGTGTGCAGAATGTCAGAGCAAAAAATTACAGTCAGTCTGAAATAAGAATACAGGGTGCCTCCTAAAGAGGTGTGCAGGATGTCAGAGCAAAGCATCGAACCAGTCCCAATATTCCATCCCTACTCTCACTCAAAATAGCCCCCCCCCCCCCCCCCCTAATGTTCAGCCCGCCACTGCTCGCTTCCAGGTTCTACAACTCATCTCCCAACTCTCTACCGTTACACTAGTCTAGCCAGATCGAACACAGGCCTGCCTGGGGCAAAAACACTCCTTTTCAGAAAAATAACAACTCCGCAACAAGCTTCACGAAAACCCAAATTAAAATCGAAAATTACATTCTACAAACACCAAATTCAGTAAACTTCCCTCATTTCAGTTACTCTATACTTTAAACAGACACAGAAGGCATAGTCATGACCCCTTCATGGACTAGGCTATTGTCTAAATCTGGACACTCATACTACATCCTTACACTAATTCAAATTTACGGCCAAATGATACTTCTGACAGGGAGGCAAAGGTTTCCGCCGGCTTGCCTGGGATGATGGGCCACAGAACCGCTATCAAAAAGTACACAATTTACGCTTTATTCAACCATACACATCTCTAATACAAGTACAAGAAACACATTTCTTCCCGTGACCCTTAAAGAGGTGCCCGCGCGGGAAGCCTAAGTTAATGGGTAATGCAGTCTGTTGAAAGAGTCCTGGGGCTTCGAGCAAAGTGAGAAGCCCTCCTGAGCCTTTCTAACATGTGTAGCATTTGTAGCATGCGTCATTTGAAATGATACAACGTCTAGTCTTTCAGACTGACTGTGATTTTTTTGCTGATTTCCTTTAGGGAGAATGCCACTCACCATGGTTACTAATGAAGACTTGCAGCTCACTGCCCTCCACTGTGCTGGGAGAGGCGTAGCGGCCCTGCTCTTCCCGTGATTGCAGTTCATGACTGTAGTTTGCAGCGAAGTAGACCAGACCAAATGCTTTGCCTGTGTTCACTGCATCCAGCCCGGCCTGCTGGTCACTGTAGTACACCTGAGATGATAATTACAATAACGATGATGAATGATAATAATATGGTCTAAGCTACCTGGTACATCTTTCTTGAGGTGGTGCCATCTAGTCATTCTACTCAATGTTTCAAGGTTCTGCTGCCAACTGTGATCTAACAGCAGTGGCGGATCCAGACCTTGCGGGGCCCTGGGCGATATAATAAGGTGGGGCCCACAACAATAAGAAATTAAAAACTATCAAATCAAATGGAAAAGAGTTTGGTAATAATAATAAAATAAAGAATAGTTACAATATTCTGAATACACTAGAGTACATTTTTTAAATAATATGAAGGAAACCTTTAAGTCCCCTTGAAGAAGATTATGTTAACTATGAAAATAAATATTACTTTGCGACTTTTTTCCCGGCTTAAGTCTTCTATTATTTCACTGAAATCTAAAATTGCAAAGCTGTCACGGGAGGTCATAGCTGCACTGTAAAAAGGAATATGAATTATTAATTAGTTTGAAAAGTATAATTAATTAATTAATTCAATTTAAAACAATCCATGGCGTGGGGCCCACGGACCGCGGGGCCCTAGGCGGTCGCCCTCCTCGCCCTCCTCGCCCTCCTCGCCATCCTCAAGATCCGCCCCTGTCTAACAGTGTGAGTAATCTATAACTAATGAACCTACAGTTTACTAATGTACTGGTATCAAATGGGGAACAGCATTTCAAATACCATAGAATTGTGCTCCTATGGGAATTTTTGGAATTTTGTTGGTAGACTGCTTTTAAGATAAAATGAGATTTAATTCAATTAATTCCAAAGAGCCACAGGCTCGTACAGAGGAATTGTACAGTAATATATGTTTACACACTAAGGAAGAAAAGTCTGAAGGTAACATTTGATGAATAAGGACATATTAGTAAAGTTGATACCATATCTAATATTGTTGAGACCAAGGTCCCTTAAAATGATAACCATTTAGTATTTTTAAGTTTATGCATAACTTATTTGATGTATCGAGATGCATAGAATTTTGTGTAGAATAAACTCAAGCATAAACAACCACAATCAGAGCCCCCAGTAGAGACAAACTAAAGATTACAAAGCATCTCAACGAGGTAATGCCAGCTGTACGCTGCTGCAATATGGAACCCATATCAGGACATCTTGATCTCCTCAAAATTTGTCATGCATTCAAAAATAACAGAACTTGATTTCTATTCTTGAAAAACAATCATAAATCAACACAAGATCAGCCACATATGGAATAAAATTGGATCTTTGCTGCCAAATCAAACATTAGCTTCCTTAATTGCATCATTTTATAATATACCGGTACACTAGACCTCGATTTGAGGCTTTCCCAACAGTTTTATTGCATAACATTTGGAATTTAATCTAATGGCATTTGTTTTTAGACATGGAATAATATTCATCAAAAAATACTTTAACTGTATTTTTAAGTTTTTAACCTTTTTTAAAATTTGTATTTTTTATTTTTTTAAATAATTGTAAAACTCCACCATTGTCCGGTCCCAAGCCCGGAATGCGAAAAGAGGAGGGCTTACTGGGTTGGCAACCAGTAATAAAATCTGCTATTGCAAAGCATTGGGCGGAAGGAAATAACCCGAGCCCCTAAGAGGGCCAACGACTTCGGGCGGATGAGCCCTTTTAGGTGGGGGGATGGTTCCCACAGTGGAGGAAATGCCACTGGAATCCATTGTGCAGAGTCTGTTCTCCAGGTTATGGGCGGCTGCACAAGGCGTCTGTACTCCAGAGGAGCGGCCTTATTAACACCTCACTGGATCACATCCAGAGTTGTACCTCGGGACCTAGTTCCTCACTGGAGACACCGTGACCGTCAACCATAGAAGGTCCTTTAAGGAATACTCCACCAGCTGAACCTAGAGTTCAGAGAAGGCAGCATTTGGATCCGGTGGGCTACCACCTGAGAGATACCGTGATGTCGGAGGCATGGAAACACCCAAGTACAACACACACAAATGAGACAAGATCAAGAATCAAACCAATGCAGATAACCAACTTCACTACACATAATGTAAACTCCCTCAAGCAAACTGTTAAGCTAAAGGTGATCACAAGAAACAAGCCCACAACACGCACATTTTCAACCGAGCAAAGGGATCAAAACGTCTTACGAAGTACTGGGAGGAACGCAGAGCCTGAACAATCCCTTCAAAGAAGATCTGAATGATGGACTAACTACAGTGATCCTATGTGGTCATAAAAGAGGAAGAAGAAGAAGAAGAAGAAGAAGAAGAAATAATTATAAAGAGAGAAGAATAGATAGAACATGCATAAATAAAAACATTCAGAAAGATGGACAGTGGTGGATAGTGCCAAATGAAGTGGTATACAGCAAACTGGAGCCCATGACAGATACTATATATGGAAGAAACGGATCTCTTTTTTTGGTCATATTATTACAACACTGGAGATCAGATTACCTAGAAAAGTTATAGAGAAACTCTGGAATATAAAGCAACAAGTAGGATGGATTAAGGAAATTAGAGAGGATATGAAAGAACTAGAAATAACCTTGGATGACTAGCAAAACAAAACAAAAAATTTAAAGAAACTCAAAACCATAAAAAATAAGATTTCAACCAACAATAGACAAACGACATACAGTAAAAAGGGTATTTACAAATGAGGAACGCAAAAGAAGATCAGAACGAATGAAAAGCTACTGGGCAACTCGGGAAAAAAACTTACCAAAGAAGAGGACCAGGAAATGATTGACTGAAGTGGTCAAATGAGGCCATAAAAGCAGAAGAAGAATTGTAAAGCAAATCCTACTGAGAATACCGAGACTCGTATGAGAAGAGGGAGGCATCTAAAGGATTCGGTCCAATGATAAACTTGTATTGAAAAGGCGGAAATTTTAATATTTCACTCAATGATAAACTTTACGCACGTCAGGAAGACATCGTCATGAGTATGAGGAAAAGACGCCTGACCTTCTATGGGCACTTAACGCGCATGAGCCCTTGCAGACTCACCCGCAAGATCTTCAGAGTGGCAGGTATAGGGAAAGCCTCCAGGAACAAGTGGATTTCTACGGTCAAGTCGGATCTGGAGCAACTGCGGATCCCGCATAACCGCCCATAGTTTCGGCAAGCCATCCGGCGGACAGTTTCTCCCACATCACTTACTAGTAAGAAGAACACAGGGAACAGCGGACCTTTATGGACGGAGGAAAGAAAGCTGGCTCTTAGAAGACGAAGGAGTACTGGAAGAGGAGGAAACAGAAGGCCCAAATGACAAAGAAGAAGAAGAAGAATTGTAAAGCATATTACAGTGTTTTTAACTTACATATAGGGCTGCCAGATTTCAAGAATGGAAAAACGGAAAACACGTCCCAAAACATGTTCTTTTAATTAAGGTTGTTAAATGTTGTAATAAATAATACACACATGTATTAAATAAGCATTACATAATCAAATACACAAAATTAAAACTAGATATTGCTGACACATCATATAGGGCTATGACACCAGGAACTTACAAATACTTTTCATTTGAACGACCCTTTGCATGGATTTTTTATTTGTAAGTACCTTCTGATAAAATTTTCGTCATAATTTTCATCATAATTGTAATATGTGAACAATTCTTGTTTTATAAAACTAATGGAGCTTCTGTTTCTATCATCTCTCTATTTGATATTCATGACAGAAGAAACTCTCTCCGTAAAAGCATTGGAGGGGAAAATGCTGATTATTAACTTCACAAGGACTAAGATATTCCTTACTTTTGTTGCCCCTAATAAATCTATAACATGTACCCATCTCTCTGACACAGACATAGAAATAATTTTCTCTTTCAAACTTGCCCCTGTACCACCAAAAATCAAGCTAGATATTACAATCAATTCTGAAGCGGGACAGGTGAAAATTGGTGCGAAATTAAATCATCATCATCATCTTGCACAGTTTCCAGCCACTGGCCGGGTCTGTTTGGAACACAAGCCTCTCCAACGTCTTCTGTCTTCCCACCATCTCTCAGCCTCCACCCTTGCCCAGTCTTCTCCTCTCTTCTTCACGCTTTCTTCCACCCCCTTCAGCCACCTGTCTCTCGGTCTTCCCCTCGGTCTCTTTCCTTCCCACTTCGTCTCATGTACCCTCCTGGGTATCCTCTTCTCCTCCATTCGTTTTACATGTCCATACCATCTAAGTCTAGATTTCTCTATACCATCCTGTAATGGTTCCTCCTTCATTAATTCTCTGGTCCTCTCATTTCTTATTCTGTCCATCTTTGTAGCTCCAATACTGCTTCTCAAGAACCTCATCTCACTGGCCTGTATTTTGCTCTTCTCCCTTCCTTTCATAACCCAGGTCTCCGAGGCATACGTCAGGATAGGGACATAGTACGCCCGATATATGATCTTTTTGCTGTTCTGAGGGACATCCTTGCTCCATAACATGCTTCTCACACTCCTCCGAAATGCTTCTGCCTGCCTCCCCCGCTCATTTATTTCTCTATCGTTTCTTCCATTATCTTGTATCAGGCTTCCCAGATACTTGAAACTCTCCACTTTCTTCAGCTGTTCCCCACCAATTGTTATTCCCGTTGTGGTTCTTTCCTTCTTCCTTGTTGTGATCACCATCTCACTCTTATTTATGCTAAATTTCATCCCATATCCTTGTATTATTCCTTCCCACACGTCCAACTGTTCCTGTACCTCCTCCTCCTTGTTTCCCCAAATCATCAAATCATCTGCAAACACCATTGCTTTCATCTTTCCATCCCCAATTACTTGTGCCACTTGGGTCATTATGTCATCCATCACCACAATGAAAAGTAACGGTGACAGTGCACTTCCTTGTTTCAGGCCGTTTCTTTGTTCCAGCCAGTCAGATCTCTCTCCTCCCACTTTCACACAGCTCACGCTTCCCTTGTACATCTCCTTTATCCTCTTTATAGTCCATTTCTCTACTCCTCTATCCTCCAGGGACTTCCATACTTTGTTTCTGCATACACTGTCATATGCTTTCTCAATGTCCAGGAAGGCCATCAGTAGATCTGTTCCATACTCATAGTGCTGTTCTTGTAACTGCCTTACAGCAAAAATCAAATCCACTGTGGACCTTCCTGCTCTGAAGCCATGTTGTTCTTCCCTCATCCCTCCTTCTATCCTTGTCCTAATTCTCTTTTCCAAAACTTTCTCGAAGATCTTTGCACAATGACTCATCAGTGTTATTCCCCGATAGTTTCTGCAATCTGTTCTACTACCTTTCTTGAAGATCGGGACAATGATTCCTTTTTTCCAGTCCTCTGGGGTCTTCCTTTCCTTCCATGCTGTCCTCATCACTCGGTACAGCCACTGTATCCCCACCTCTCCTGCTGCTCTCACCATCTCCACACTCAACTCATCCACACCCGGTGCCTTCCCTCCTTTCATCTTGTTCACTGCATCTTCTACTTCTTTCCATGTTAAGTCCTTTTCTGTTTGCAGTTCATCTTCCTCTTCCCCGATTTCTTCCTCCTCACCATCTTTTCTATTTGGGTTCAGAAGTTCTTCAAAATATTCTTTCCACATTTTCTTCAGTTCTTCCCTATTTTCTATCTCTTGTCCCCTTTTGTTCACCATTCTAACATAATCCGTAGGATCCTTCCGCCTCTTATTTTTTACCATCCCATACAGGACCTTTTTTGTACCTTCACTATCCTCCTCCATCATCTTTGTCCACTCTTCCATCCACTTCCTTCTCTCCTCAGCCACCACTCTCTTCGCCTCCTTCTTTCTTTCCTGGTACACTTCCCTAGTCTCTACCGTCCTATTTTGATACCACCTCCTAAAGGCTCTATTCTTTTCCCTTACTATATCTTTTGTCTTCTCATTCCACCATGGTGTTTCCTTCCACCTCTTCTTACTACTTGTCCTCCCACATACTGCTTCTGCTGCACCCACTAGTGTCTTCTTAAATCTAGCCCATTCCTCTTCCACCCCTCTTTCTTCATCTGTTGGAATTCCTTCCTTTACCATTTTGAGGTACTCGACCCTCCTATCCCCTTCTTTCAGTTTCCATATCCTTATACGTCTTTCCTGGTTCTCAGTCCCTTTCTTCTCCTTACTCCCTCTCAGGTTCATTACCAGTAATCGATGGTCGCTATCCAGATTCTCCGATGGTATAACCTTGATGTCCGTGATGTTCTTATTTAGTTCTTTCTCATACAGTATATAGTCGACCACCGACTTCCTGGTCAAGTCATCACTGTACCATGTGATTGTGTGGCTCTCTCTTTTCTTAAACCAGGAGTTCCCAACTAGCAGGCTGTTCCTCTGGCAGAAGTCCAACAGTCTCTTTCCTTCCTCATTTCTTCCACCCCAACCCTCTGGTCCTAGAACACTCTCATAACCTTGTCTTTCTCTTCCTACATGGCCATTGAGGTCCCCCATAACAATCATATTTCTTCCTACCAGCTGCTTCTGCAATTCCTCTTCAAACTCCTCCTTCTCTTCAGAGCCGCAGCCTACTTGTGGAGCATACACTTGCACTATTTCTACGGTCTCTCCCCTCAGTGCTACTTTCACTTTCATCATCCTATCACTTATTCTCCTCACTTCTTCTTTTAAACCATCTCGTACTACTACTCCCACTCCATTCCTCTTTCCTTCTTCGTTCCCACTCCAGTACAGTCTATAGCCTTTTCTCAGTACTCTCCTTCCTTCCCCTTTCCACTTTGTTTCTGCCAATCCCAATAAATCCAACTTCCTTCTTTCCATCATATCCACTATCTCCTCCACCTTCCCCGTCAGCGTTCTTAGGTTTAAAGTTCCAAATCTTAGTCCGTGTGTACAGCCGTGTCGTCGTCTATTAAATCCATCCTGTCCGAGGCTCGTTCCATTTTTGAAAGCATTTGGTTTTATCCACTACCGGCTTGCTGGGCCTATCGTAGCTTCACCAGAGCCCCGTTAGCCGTCACTTTTCAAATTAACCAAATAACGGAATATTTGGCATTCCTTTAAAGATTAAAACGGAACGCGGAAGAAAACAAGAAAAAACGTAATTGTTCCGGGTAAAATGGAACGTCTGGCAACCCTACTTACATATGTTGTAAAATAATTTTATTGTATATTAATTGTATGTACAGTATAAGAGATTTCTACAGTGTAGCTGAGGAAGGTCTTTCAGACCAAAACGTACTGTATACTACCACTAGTATAAGAAGAACATTACTGCAGTGTTAAGTGGAACAAAGCTTGAATATAATATTAACAATTCAATACGGACAAATTGTGATTTACCGTATGTCAAAGAAATACATACAGGGTCTTTCATATAAAATAAGAGCGCCAAGCGGCGGCTTTGTTAACCGCTGCTGCGGTCACCTTGGCCGAGTATTTGGCGTGCCAAGGCCCCCTTCTTTAAGCGTGTGTACAATCCTATATGATGCAGCGGCCTTGCTAGCGTGTGTACAATGCTGAAATCTTACTTTAGTTAGTTATTGTTGATGAAACCGAAACCCCTATAGTATTGAAAACGCGCGCATAGTACATACGATGGCTTTTTTTTCTCTTCAAGTTCCGATGGACTGTATAAAAATAACAGATTGACATTACCAAACTTGACCTTGCAATAAGCGTGCAGGTGCTCAGTCGCCAGTCTAAACCTCAAGTGAGACAGTTATCATTGCAACATTGTATTTTTTTATGTAAAACTTATTTTAAGTACGAGTCGGCTCGGCGGGTACGTGATGCATTTGTTCAACAATTTCCTGATGAAGTGCCACCTTCACTAGCACAGATTCATGTAATTGCAAATAAGTTTGACAATACTGGCTGGCTCGGTGCTCAATAAAAAACATGCCCGCACATGAACAGTTTTAACAGAGGATGAGCTAGATGACATTGGCGAGAATCTTGAACGGTCTCCGAATAAATCACTCACAAAATTAGCACAAGTAGGGGTTTTGGTTTCATCAACAATAACTAACTAACTAACTAACTAACTAAAGTAAGATTTCAGCATTGTACACATGCTAGCAAGGTTGCTGCATCATATAGGATTGTACACACGCTTAAAGCAGGGGGCCTTGGCGCGCCAAAAGCTCGGCCAAGGTGACCGCAGCAGCGGTTAACAAAGCTGCCGCTTGGCGCTCTTATTTTATATGAAAGACCCTGTATAGGAATACCTCGCTGAGGAATTGGAGGGAGTTCAAAGGAAAGTGGCAAGGTAAATTATATGACACCACATAAAACGGGTAGTGTTAGTGGGATGCTAAAAAGCCTGGGATGGGAAAGTCTGGCAGAAAGAAGAGTGAGGTCAAGATTGGGAAATGGCATGGTGGTGGGACATTGAAGAGAGGGGGTACACAAAGGTAGACATGATCATGAGTGCAAGATAAAACTCACTCGGTGCAATAACAACAAGAGAAAGTATTCCTATTCAGGGAGGGGTGAAAAAGAGTGGAACAGTTTACCAGAAGACATCATCAGTCCTCTACCAGAAAATATGTGTAAATTCAAGGAAAAGATAATGGGGACAATGAATTGTAAGAGTGAAGGGTATATATTTATGTGTGAGTAAGATATTGTTGGGATAATTTTAGATGATTTGTTTCAGATAGTTTTTTAAAATTTTTATGCTTCCTCGACTTACAAAGCTGCTAATATACAA
The DNA here is from genome assembly GCA_946902985.2 of Meconema thalassinum. Lineage (NCBI taxonomy): Eukaryota > Metazoa > Arthropoda > Insecta > Orthoptera > Tettigoniidae > Meconema > Meconema thalassinum. Next base: position 305,777,295 of record OX336393.1, read on the forward strand.
AGCTTAACAAACATCATAATAAGGTGAAAGAAGAAAAATTAGAAGGTTAACAAAATACTGAACTGTGAAGTGTATTTCATACATAAATTTATAAATAAGAAATAAACTGAATAGTGGGCAAACCGCAATTAAAAATAAATACCGTAACTAAAATAGCTGTTCAGCCTTAAATTGCACATAATTCACGAATATAAGTGATTTCTCAAAATACTAATTTAGTAGATTCTATAAGGACCGTTAGTGCTACGGTTGTTCACGGTGCTATTGGAGATCCAAAGAGTACTGTATGTTAGTAATTGTCACAGGGCTATTGTACGATTTTGTTCATGTACTTTATTGAGTTAGTGGTGTTCTTATACTTTAATTAATCGAAGCACGGACCTAAGCCCGTTTGATGTTTCATTGTGGGGTAATTTAAAATACAAAGTGTACAAATCAATTGCCCGTACTCTAGTGGAGCTGGAGAACAATATACGGCAGCAGATAACCCTCACAACAGAAGGGAATTACAATGTGTGAACGCTAATTTATTTACACGGTACAACGCCTGTTTTTCAGCTGAAAGAGAACATTTCCAGCATCTTCTGTGAAAAAAACAAAGGTAAGTTCTTTAATCATGATTTGGTGGTGAATTTACCATTAAATAATGTACTCTTTTATGGTTTTTACCTACGCGCAAGGAGCAGATGACATCGTAATTCCACTCTTTAAAACTCCAATAACTGACTAACTACCTCCGCGGCTGAGTTTAGTTGGCTGGCAGAAGGCGTGCGTGCACCTAGTAGCTGGCCGCTGGCCCCGTTCCAACAAAAGAATCTCACTGTATTAATCGATTTGATTGTAATATGATTTTACTGTTTTGTGTTTTTACATGTATATATTAGCCACCCCCCACTTGCAATAAATTATTTTCATTTGATATCTTCGCTAATGTACTGTATGTGCTGTATCATTCTTGTTTATATGGGATGAGGTGAGATGAATATCTACATAGCTAGTAGTTCTTTTAATTTGTTGCTCTTCAGTCTTCATGATCAGAGGAGTTATGAAAAGTGAAATGAAAATGAAAGTGGACAAGACAATGGAAGAAGGTTGCTGTAGCTCATTATAAGGTACTGTACCTTGCCTGGAGTTGAACGTGAGGAAACCATGGTGAGATTGAATTCACTATCACCTGGGTTTGGATATGGCCCGGCTCCATGGCCCAGGGCATTAATACACTGAGCGCTCCCAATTGGTACCATATACTATCCTCTAATATGAGATGCATTGTTAGGTTGCTGGACCTGTTGGTATGCAGTGGCTGTATCGACTGCTAAAGTGTGTGTGGAAATGGAAATGTGTACCAGAAGACTGGGAGAAAGGGCTAATAATACCAGTGTTTAAGAAAGGGGACAAGAAAGTGTGTGATAACTATAGAGGGATCACCCTCATATCACAGATAGTAAAAATACTGGAAAGGATATTAGAAAGAACAATGAGAAGAAAGGTGGAAGGAGAGTTGCAAGAGGAACAGTATGGCTTCAGGAGTGGAAGATCCACAGTGGACCCAATCTTTAGCTTGAGGCAGGTGATGGAAAAGAACTGGGAATATGGAGAGGATTTGATCATGACTTTCATAGATCTAGAAAAGGCATATGATAGTGTCCCCAGAGAGAAGGTATGGGAAACCATGGTTAAGAAGAGACTGGGAAGAGAAATGTTGGAAATGGTGCAAGCAATGTACAACAACTGTGTTAGCAGGGTGCTGACCCCAGTTGGAAAGACAGATTGGTTTAGGAACAAGACTGGACTAAGACAGGGGAGTGTGCTGTCACCTCTTTTATTCATAATGGTAATGGATGAAATTGTAAAGGAAGCAAAGGAAGCATATGGACATAAAGAAATGAAGTTACTATTATTTGCAGACGATATTGAGGTCTGGGGAAGGAACACCGAAGAAGTGCAAAAACAACTAGATGCACTGAACGAAAATATTCAGAAGTATGGCCTGAAAATCAGTATAGAGAAAAGCAAGACCATGGTGATGACAAGAGGGGAAAGACAAGGAAAGGGCACTGTGAAAATTGGAAGTCAGAGTTTGGAAATTGTGGACACGTTCAAATACCTAGGAAGTGAATTGATGCAAACTGGTAGGTTGGACATGGAGATTGGCAGGAGGGTACAGCAAGGCAACGCATTCTATCAAAGTGTAAGAAAACTCGTTTGGGATAAGGAAGTACCAAGGAAAAGCAAGGAGGTAATGTATAAAATGTACTATGTACCCATATTAACGTATGCAGCTGAGACTTGGACCCTGACGAGCAGGCAAGAGAGTAGAATCCAAGCCAGTGAAATGAAATTCCTAAGAAGTATGATAGGTAAGACAAGGAAAGACAGAGTGAGGAATGAAGATGTTAGGAAGGAAGTTGGGATGGGAAAACTAAATGAGAGAATTGAGAAGAATAAACTAAGGTGGTTTGGACATGTAAAGAGGATGGAGGAAAATAGAATACCAAGACAGATGCTAGAGGCCAAGTGCAAGGGTAAGAGAGTAAGGGGAAGACGTAGAACAAGGTGGATCGATTCAGTGAAGAACAGCTTGAGAAAAAGAAATCTGGACTGGGACAAGATCGTGGAAGAAGAATTGTGGAAGGAAAGAGGAAAGTGGAGAAGTGCCATAAATACCCCGACCCGGCAGGAGCTGGATAAGGGGAAATGATGATGATGATGATGATGATAGAAAAATTTAAGAAAAAAGCAATTTTCAAAGTGTGATTGTATTCAACAGCAAGAACTGAATTCTGTGGCGTTTCCTTACTGAAAATACTGACCGAGCTCAATCTACAGTTCTGATTAAAATTATAATGTTGGAATTAGCATTACTTAATTCATTATAGGTCTTATAATAACCAACTCCATTCCTTTTAAAGCTGAAGCCTGCTGGCTGATTAATGAATTGAGTTATTGAGTGATTTTGTGATTTTCCCTTTAGGTTATTTTGTTGTGGACCAAAATGTGCTAAATGGTGTATTCTGTTTTGCAATTGTACATGAAATTGTATACAAATTATGATTCTGAAAAGCACACAGCATACAGGCTGTAGGTGTGCAGTTGGTAGCAATGTCATTGCATTACTCAGGAAAGGCTCTAGTTTGAAAGGTTGGTAGCAGTGGTGGATCAGTGGGCAGTCTTATTAAAGAAGTACAGTATCGGTATTGTATAAATTGTATTTTCCTATGTAGATTTATATTTTGCATAGATGTATGAACTAGGAATACCATGGTCATCAGCCATGTGCATTAAGTGGTGACCAGGTGGGTGTCAGCCCTTCAGTGGCAGATGCAGGGGAGAGGTGAAGTTTGGCTTTCCCTTAGATTAAAAGGAATTTGAAATGTGTTCAACCGGAATGAGTTTCTGTAAGATGGATAGGTTACAGAATTTGGTAAACCAATAGGAGAGATGGAGATGGTTAAGGCAATTATTTACATATGACCTGCTATTGCATTTGTAGATATGGGTGACTTGTATGCCATAGTGCAAACTCATAAACCACTAGGAGTATTAGCTTAATCCACAAGGGAAAATATGTGCTTTCCACCCTTTGATGATAGATCTCGGTATGAATTTTAGTGTGCTCCCTTTGAACCATCTATTACTAAAGTTATCACAGATATATAGGTTATCAGACAAATTCAATTCACACCCAAGTAGACGTGGTTGGTAAGAAAGATGTCCCAAGCTCCTAAAATAAATTAAGAATAATAGACTTTTGAATCAAAACAGGAAATATACTTCAACACAAAACAGTGTGGGGCAATGGGGTAAACATTGAATTATAAACGAATTTTAGTTATGCATGGATAAAGCAGCATATTATGCATGAAACAGCAATGTGTCATTTTAAGTGAAATTGATATTTTGGCATTTTCAGGGTAACGGATTATACCTATACCTTATTCCTTATGCCGTTGGTAGGATTCTGAACTGCTGTGCCCAAGATAGCGGGTTCAAACCCGGCCAAAGTCGTTGGACTTTTTAAGAGCGTTAAATCCTTCAGTATGCCTTCCTTCGGAGGGGAAGTAAGCCGGCGATCCCATGTCATAGATTTATGACATGTAAAAGATCCTTCCACAGACTAAACTTGTGTGGAGTTAAATTTCTAGGTTAGATTTCGTTGTAACGCTTTATCAAAGTTCCAACGTTCACCACTAGGTATCATTGACATCTGGTAGCGAAAGTTGGAACTACTTGAAATTGGACGGAACTCACCCTTGAGGTGTCCGCTTGAAGCAGCTACAGCCTCTGGCGAGCCGAACATGTCCTCGGACACTCCCAGCACTAATAGCCATACGATAAAATAAATAAATAAATAAATAAATAAATAAATATGCCTCCTATAAAACTTAGTGATTGAGGAATATGATATTTTGCTATTTCATCTACCATGTGTTCTGGCAGTTATTCAGCATATTTAGACAGATATTTTTATGTTTCATATCACTTGCACAATCTGTGTTTTCATCATTTAAGAATATCTGTTCTAGAGCTCCTTCAGGTATGGTATTTAAGAAACACCCTGTATATTTAGTAAGTTACCTTGGTTGCTATGGAGTCATTGAGTAAGGATAAGAAGAGACAGCTGATACCCGACAGTTGACATCTGTTTCCGTCCAGCAATGTCGCTCCAGCATACTTGTGACTCACAAACTCATCACAGTGAGTGTAGTTGCCAAGTTCCTCATTAACCACTGCAAGCTTGATGTCTGAAGGGTATCTCCCAACAGCGAAGAAGAAGAGCGCAAGGATCACCAGGGGCATTATGAACATTTGCATCATCTCTCTGGAAACAGACAACATGCTAACATGTTATAAATAGGACGCGGCACAATCAGAATCAGGACCAAGAATACCATGTGAGCCAGTGACATACCAGGGGGATTATACAGGTGTATCTCCATATAGGAGCACGTCCTGTGAGAACATATCCGTCTAAATTTGAAATCACAACCTCTTTAGGCACTTTGTTTCAAAGCTACAAGGATTCAAACATTATTGTCTGTTCAAACTGAATTCTGAGCTTCCTGATTGGGCAAAAATAAAGTACGATAATAATAGAGATACACAGAAAGGGTACACAAGATGGAAAGAGCATATGGCATTACTAAGCATGTTTATAACAAAAAGTGCCAATCTAAAAAGCTTAAAATAAGGCACTGCACTACAGTGGTAAAACCAGAATGCCGTTTATGAGGCAACTATTAGTTTTCTTCTTTTTCTTCTCTCGAATTGGCCTACTTAGGACCACGTTTATTCAACTGGAGGGTCTTGATCTTCGCCCAGTATTGACTCTTTTTCTGCCTTCTTTCAGTAGTCCAGGGGGTACCTTTCTTCCGAGGTTTTTCCTGAAAACCATGGACTTCCTTCAAAGCACGCCTCACAGCCTGTTTGTTGTGCAGATCTGATATTCCCAGTTCGTTAATATCTTTCTCAGTTTCCGTCAATGACGTGGTACGAACCTTCTTATTGTGCCAGAAACTGAGCAAACGATTGGTCAATCTTGTGGAAGGTAATATCGCGATATGGCCATAAAAGGCTATTCTCTTTTTTCTCTCACAATCAGATAGTTTCTCTATATGTTCCTAGAGCTCGGAGTTATGTCATCTACGAAATTCTTCATCTAACTTTACGGGACCGAGTACCCTCCGGAGAATTCTCCTCTCTCTAATTTCCACCTTCTCCATCACACCCCTTCGGTTTTATTATATCATTTGTAATTTCAAAGTTCCAAATTGGAAGTATAAAATGATAGCCACAGAAGTAATTATCTGCTTTTAGTTTCTTCGAGAGATTGGCTTATAAAGAAACAACAACAATGCAGAACACAAAGGAAAACAAAGACACGATAACCAGACTTTGTGAGTGCCACCTAAACCTCCAGTAACTTGTAGTTCACTATAAATTGTTTCTTTGATAGAGGGACAAGTGAGGACTTCCAGAGGGGATTTAGCTCTCCCTCCTCCCTGAATCTCTTTCCTAGCTATTTGCCTTGCCATTTGTTTGTGTTTGCTTTTGTTATGCTTCTCTCCTTGTTTTCCGCCTCTAATGATTGTTAGAACTGGTTAGTGCTCACCCGGAACTTCGAAGCATACCGAGGGAGTTCTTAATTAGAAGAGGTTTCATTCTACACAGGAATCCAGTGTGATGCTTTCTCCAGTCAGAGTTCCTCCATTGAGCAGGCTCTGGAAGAACAAGAAACAGTGGTTCTCAGTATTGAACAACTGAATGCAGAGTGCGAATCAAACATTTATTCATTATATTTATACAGGTATGTATTTCGTATTAAGTTTTTTTTTGTATTGGTGGTAGTGCTATAGGACAGATAGCCAGAACACAATTCTTAAATTCTAAAAATTAGAATTTCATGAATGTGTTGTCAAAGTGAGAATTAAAGTGCTCCTCTATAGCTCAGTGTACCGGTGTACAAAGTCGAAAGTCATGGGTTTGAGTTCCGCTAACTTCCATCAACTTGACTTGCACTATTTGTGCATTGCACGGCCTAATAACTGAAAGCCTTCATTCGTACAATTTTAAAAGTCATTCTTCAATGACTGAACGCGACCACATTCCTGAATCCCCATGATTTCTTAAATTAATTAGAAGAGGTTTTATTCTACACAGGAATCAAGTGTGTTGCTTTCTCCAGTCAGAGTTCCTCCATGAGCAGGCTCAACTTTGTGAGAAAAAAAGGAAGATTGTAGTTTAACGTGACCGTTAATCTCGCGATCATGAGCCACGGGACCTTCGTTTTACTTGGAATCCGAACAACAGGACATGGCATTTCACTTTGTGAGACGTTCAATCGCAAAATCTTTCAAATCTCAACAGAAACCTCGAAATCGAAAAATCATTCACGAAATAACACCAACTTATTTTTTAAATTTCCCTGTATCGTAAGTTAACGACATCCTTGGGCCCACGTACGGTATGGTCAATTCGGAATTCCTCTTCTAATCAAGAACCCTCTCGGTGTGCTTCAAAGTTCTGGGTCACTAACCAGAATATTCCTTCAAACTTTACTTCCATTTGATATAAATACAATCTATATAAAATTAACTGGTTATCTAGAAAACCTGTATAATTTGAAAGAAAAATGCGACCTCTCGTGGAATTATTCATACAATATTGTTCCCGACTAATTTGTAATATTCGATACCAACTTCGAGCGTTCATCCGCCAAAATGGGCATCCTCTTGAGCTAGACGGCCGGCAGACCACACGTCTTGCCTGCGGGAATCTCATGAAATGGACCGTGATTGGCACCGGTTGCGTAAAAACATGATATTTTTCCGTGCCCGATCGCAAACTAGTGACCACGACAACTGCAGGAATCTAATCACAAAAAGTGGGTGCCGATCACGTAATATTCTGAAACCTACTCACGACTTTTCCCCAAGCTCGACCGTGAACTTAAAAGCGTACGGAGAACGAGAAGTAGGCCTACGCCAACCTACTAAAAAACGGCACCGGGATACTCATCCACCATGTGATCCACTGCGAACTCGCGACACATCACAGGGACAGCGGGAATCACATCACCCCACTTGTGAGTGGCGCCGATCATAACATAAAACGGACCGTGATTGGCTCCGGTTGCTCGTGAGTTATAACGATGCCCAAACTTGAACTTGCGATCACCACTCTGTAATGACAGCTGGAATGTCGTTAAATGGCCGGCTGCGGTGCCGATTGAGTAACATCGCGATATTTCCCCGAGTCCGACTGCGAAGATAACGTGAATCCCGTCAAATGGCCGAAAGCGCGGTGATTGCATAACATCGCGATATTTCTCCGCATCCGACGACAAGGACAACCACAGATTACCTACTACTAACGACAACGAGATTCTTGTCAAATGGACAGCAAGTGGCGCCAATAGCGTAAAGATGCCTGTACACTGGAGAGTGATTTTCATATAGCAAGTCTAGCTAGACCGCTCTAGCTAAACTGAGTGCATGTACTGTGCCCTTTGTACAAGAAATATGCAAATCAATGTCCAGCTGCTCAGTCTTATCTCTTTGGGGGCATAGAACGTCCTCCCACTGAGTGATTCACACATTATAGGATCAAGCTTAGGATAACACTTCACTGAAATGAAATTCAAAATCCTACTATAAAACTATTTAATTATCAAAATTTGGCGCTTCAATACACAAAACAAACTGAATCAACTTCACACTTGTTCTAATGAACAAAGAACAAATACACATTAATGAAAAGAATCAATATTTGAGGTTCCACTGAACCCTAAACAAAATTATCAAAACTGATCTCACTTCCATTTAGCAACATTATAAAATTCTCTCAAAACGAGCTCTAAAAGTCTCGGAAAAATTATTACATATAATTTTCTGTTTAAAAACACACTAAATATTCTAAGTTTGAATATATTAAAATTTTGAGTAAATAAAAATCAATGGTATCAACAATTACCATTCATTTGGGTACCATATGATATTCACAATATATCATCCCTCTCTCCAACACTACCAAACTGTATTTGTTTTCGGGAATCTCATGCACCACAAGCGTTGGAGACTACTGATTTACTCAACTCAAAGTAGACTCCCAGCTACCCGATATCTCCAACAATCACTTGGGAACAATAACATTTATCATGCAACAATACAAAGGGATTTTCATTATTGTCTCAAATGACAATCTAATTATTCATGAAGTGCGGATCTATAATGCACCGGCAAGGATAAATAATCATAGTAAAACTCGGTACAGATTACCGGTCCATTAAAGGTTTATTATAGCAGAGTGCAGACAGGGTCTGTCTCTGTTCTTGGTCTACCCCAACAGTGACCTTCATTAAGAAAACGTCGAGACACTTCAGGCTTAAATTTATGACGGTGAAGGCGAGTCAATGTTTCCTCCCTCCTGGACGGCACTTTACACACATCTTTCAAACAAGCGTGAATCTGAGACTTGGAAAGGCGACACACCACTTTCATTTAACAACAATATTCTGAGGTTCTAATGACCTAATTCTGTAGCTCAGGTATAATTATAATTTCGGAGTTTTAACACTGGCAAATGAGAATTCAATAAAACCAATCATAATTAAGGGGCTTCCGACGTGAGAGAATTCCGGTTCGATTCTCTGGCCAGCCTCTAGGATACTTCCATTTTCGAGGGCTTAGGGTTAACTCCTAGAGCGAGGGTATCTGACCACTCCTCCGAATAATAATAGCGACATTGGGAAAAGGTATTCGCACACAATTCCGCGCTTGACAATAAATTTAGCACCCTTTAAAGTTTGTCACTGCAACACACACACATAATCATTTACTTCTGTCCAGCTGATCTCCGCAATTATAACCTCCTGGCAATATTTTCACCGCAATAATAAAAGCGTGAACATTAATAATATAGCGCTCAATGGCGACAATCAATACATTCGTGATGCCTTCCAAAGTCTAATATTTATTTCAACGTAATCAATTTCTTTGTCCAAAAATAATAGATTTGCCTTTAACTTAATCTCGACTTTTCATTTACAAGAACACAACTGGTTCAATGATTATCATTATCATTATTTTAGCACACAACGGCTCATACTTGAATATTACTTCAATAATTGGTTTATTCATTACATTATTCTTATCATTTTAGCACATAACGGCTCATACTTGAATATTATTTCCATATCTTGATATTTTTTTATATTATCCTGTTTGCCTTTTAAATAACATTATTCTTTTTCATTTACTAGTATTACACTGAATACGATTTCTTAGATTACACATTTACATTTTTAGTAATTTTTACTTTAATTATTAGATCCCGCACTTATCGTTCTCACACAGTTTTACATCCCTGATTTTCAATGCTGGAGAATCACTTTCTCCATGGTTACCATTGTTACACGAGATTCCCGAATCCAAAACACATAATAAATTTTGGTGTTACTTACATGATTCATCCGGCCAAATTGTCCGAATCCCAGCGGAGCGACATTTGGCCCACATTAGATTTCTCACTCCATGATGACACACATATTACCACTAATTAAATTTGCCTCTAGATTACACAGTTTTAGATTAATATGAAGGATTACACACATTTTTCACTACCCTAAAAAAGATTATAACTTTTACTAATATTTATATTTACACACAGAATTTCTCTTTTGTGGCATCAAACACTGCCTTACACCAGTGAATTCTTTCTGATTCAAATCCTAGGGGTGCAACTTTCGACCGCTGCCTTCTACCTCCTATTTGGATATTGACAGTCTCGTACGAAATTAACCTCCTTGGCTACGAATTTTCCCCTAATTCTGGTGTTGAATTTATCGGCACTTACAGTACTGCACGATAATATTGTCTCTTCCGGTTTGCAATTGTCTATATGGGAAACGGTATGTAGTTACGTTTACCCCTGACGTCACTATACTGCGCTTGACAATTGTCTTTAATATTATGTGTCTGAACTAAATTCTGACGAATATTGTCTTTTCATTGTGGAGTACTTCCTTGAAACTCCACGTGGCTACTGATGTCTATTTGTAGACTCCTAACTCTATCGCCACTCTGTCACGCTAATCTCCTCAATTCAGGAAAATTAGGTGTTAGCTATGTTTGACCCTACTGTGGTTATACTAACGCACTGGGAAAAACGTTTTAGAGTATCTACTCTCTGCTGATGTCTCGTATACTTTCGAGATACTACGATGTCACTTCAAATACTAGTGTCTGGGCTTCGACTACCCTCGCCGGCTAACGTATGTTTTTGCTCAAAGTTTAACTTGGCCTAACACCATAGACTATTAATTTTTCGAATTTCTGACGATACTTTCCTTTTGAAAAGAACTTCAACGTTTTTAAAGCGCGGCGACACTGAAGAAAGCTGGACAGTACTTCTATTTAAAGTACTTCCGCGTCGTGATACAGGTTCGAGTCCCACTGACTGAACAAGACTGCCGGTGCTTACGAGCAGCACGACCGATACGTGGTCTGATGGATTACTGCATTTACTGTTGAATACTTGTCGAACAGTATAGCCTCTCCCCGAGGTTCGCTATAAACTGTATGTTGCGTGATGCAGCACCTCCGTTCGAGGCCTGTTGTAAACTGCGTGAATTCCCTTGAAACAGCAACACGCCCTCTCGGACGCTGAAGACTGAATGTCTGTCGAAACAGTACGACTCCACTAGGGTTCGTAAGACTGAATGAATTTGCTTGGGCTCCTGGCCCTTATATTTGATTCTGGTAAAAATAAATAAATTTCTCTTCTTCTCCACCACCAATTTCCAAAATAATCGTCGTATGATGTTAAAAAAATATTTCTGAAAAGCTGAGGTTTTAAACGTCTCAACAATATCTAAGTTTCCAGGAATCCATCGGTACAAATCTTTAATATTAATTCAAATGATCTCTTCAACCATGTGGGCGGTGTATTCTTTTTGTCTCCCACCATAAGATCCTGGTTCGGGAACTCACCGAATACGTAATGCTGAATTTGCATCTCTTTCTTGTACAATTTCTATGGACTTTATCCACTCTAAAAGACCTCTTTCCCTGGATAATTAACACTGATGGAGTTCTTTCTTTATTTTAATGCCCACGAATGGCTTAATTCCAATTATTTCTCTAATTTCCTGGCTCCTCCCTTGAAGCGGCGATGCCATTTTACTGTCGACTCAGGGCTATTTCCGAAACTACATCTCTCTCATTCAATGGAATATTTTCAGATCTATATTTATCGAGTACGTAACCGCATCTCTGGTGACTGTTCAGTGACATCACCGGGCAGCTGTGGCCTGGCAATCTATGGTTGCACAACTTATCCATGCTTCACGCAATACGATGCAGTATTACCTTCTCAACTAACTTCAGAACTCCATTCTAAAGCCTGCATTAATTCTTTCCTTTCTGAAATACAAGGATATGGGTTCGATACAGTACCTCTCCCATGGGTTCAGTACACTGTAGAGTAATTTTCCCTTGGTAGAGCGTTCGTAGAGTGGAGATAGACAAATATACCTAGAGCACTCTCTGAACCTGAGTACACTGTCAAACGTAAATGCACTAGCTAGAGCAGCGCTAAAACATTCTGAGAGCAGTGTGAGTCTAGGTTTATTTGCACTGTGTTGTGAAGTTAAAATGTCTTCAAGAGAGCTTTTAGCATCTGTGGTGGTTGTGTGTGCCTTGTCAAAAAAGAAAACTATGAAGAGGAAAAAAAGGTTGTGGGTGAGGAATTGGAATCAAAAATAAAATACGAGGGAATGCACGCTAAATTATTGCATGGGTTATGTTCAGAAGATTCTGAAGCGTACAAGAACTTTTTAAGAATGAGCAAAAATGACTATTCTTTCAGAGTAGCCTACAATTCCAAGTTTCTGGATGCTCAATTAATGTTATTGTTTTTTCGCAACTCCACACAAATTCAGCCATATTCAAACACTATAATTAACAACAAACAAATAACCACAACAATCCACCAACGACTCTACGTAGAACACTTTCCAATATTCAACCGAATGAATAGAGCTAGACTGGTCTAGCTAGGGCACCCAAATACTGTTTACACCGTAGAGCACAGAGTCAGCCGGCCCTAGCTAGAGCTTAGAGCGGTCTCCGCTAGGGTTCTCTACCACCTGTGCACACTGGAGAGGAGCTTAGAATGCCCTAGCTAGAGTTACTCTACGCTCTAGCTAGGGCAAAAGCTCTCCAGTGTACAGGCACTTTAACAAAGCGATATTTTCCCGTGCCCGACCTCAAGGTCAATGGGAATATCTTCAAACGACCAAGAGTGGCGCTGATTTCGCATATCACGATGTTTCTTCGTATTCTATCGTGAATACTACGGAAATCTCGTCATACGGCCGAGTGCAGCACCAATTGTGTAATATGTATCTCGATATTTCTCCGTGCGAGGACAAAGGAAATCTCGTCAAACGGCCGAGGGCAGCGCCAATCGTGTAATATCTTGATATTTCTTCGTGCGAGGACAAAGGAAATCTCGTCAAACGGCCAAGAGCAGAGCAATCTCTGGATAATAATAACTTTTTGTACACGACATAATAGCTGAAAAAACTCATTTGGTATTAAATATACATTATTTGTTTTATTTTTAGTTATTTAATTATTAAGTATTCACATTGTTTATAATTTACAAGTAATTTCTTATTTTTATTATGTGTTTAAACATTTATGTGCATACTGTACTTCTTATTATCTATCTTTCTAAAATTGTTCAAGTGTTTTCTTTCTTAAATTGTCCATAAAATGTTCTCTTTTTAAACTGTGTGCAGAGTAAAGTGCATTCTAATCAAGCCAAATCAACATACCAGGTGCATCAGCTGCCACTAATAATATTGTTTTATGCAGCCCAAGTAGCGTTGTTATCAGGAAGGTCGATATTTCTTTGCTTGCATCCCGTATGGTACTAATGCATTGCAAGCATATCCCGCAAATGATACTGAACACTATTATTTCTCCCTCGATGTGACCACAGATTAATACGAGGTAAAAGCTATAGTGTTCAGTATCGTTTGCGGGATATGTTTGCAGTGCATTAGTACCATACGGAATGCAAGCAGAGAAATATCGACCTTCCTGACAATACGAGTTAGTTGGGCTGCATAAAACAATATTATTAGGGGCAGCTGATTCACTTGATATATGCTGAGAATTCTTATGCGAAATAACACCGTAAGTATATATTACTTACCGCTTTAGACACCGCTCATTGTCGCTTTTTCACCGCTATTTTGATTTTAATGACCGAAAATTAGGGTCCTAATGCATAGGTTACACTATTACTGTAATTGTAGTAAATAACAAATAAGGGAACGAACACTAAATATACTCGTATTCTTCGTCGCTCTATAAAATGTACTTTTCTTTGCCAGACACGGACATTATCCATTGCAAGGGATATCAAAATAAATGCACAGTATGAGTGATACAATCCTGTCAGATAGGAATAGCCCGTCATCTCCCTATTCTTTCGCTCTGACTGAAAGTGATGCAAATCTGTTTGTGCCCCACTTACCATTTCTGCTGGGATCATCACTTGTAGCTTCTGGGGCTGGCTGAGGCATATCCTTCACAACCACACTGCCAACAGTGGTATCTGCTTCAACCTCAATAGGCTACAATATAGAGTAAAGGAAGCTTTTAGAATTTATACGGTCTCCATCTGAAAGTAAACATGAATACAAGTGCAGGAGGAAGTCAGAAGTTATACATTCAAATAGAAAATACATCAGACTCAGCTAGGGAAAGTGAGGATAAATATGAAAACTGTATGATCTCCTGCAGTTGATTGAATGGACTGTTGTATGGGCAGGAGAAACTTTCCTTGTTCTCAACTTCAGGAGAAGGGTTTCTCGTGCTGCCATCAACCGCATGGGAATGGGCCACACACCAATGACACCTTGGAAAGTCACTAGATTTCTTTGTTACTTTGGGATACTTCCTAAACATTCCAACGACCAACAGCCTATAATTTATTAACTCACATGGGCATCACTTGAAGCCATTCAGAAATAATCTTTTTAAAGCCAGCTGCACTTGCTGGTGCACCTTCAGACATCAAGAATCACTGAACAGAACACGACCTAACAACCATAAAAGCTGCCTTGAAGAACACGAACAGTCTTACAAAAACTACAAGTAGGTTGTTGCAGTATGATCTGACATTTGTTATTAAGATATGCTACCTACCTGGGAATAAAGTGGAGGTGATTTTTAATCCTTGTGTGGTGACCCTGGTGCGCAACACATTTTGTGACAGTATTATTTGATCATCAGATGCCATTGTCTGCTATATTACAGATACTGGTAGCTCGAAATATCATCAAGCCACTATGCCATACCATGTAGGTTTCCAGGGTTTGGCCTATTTTCATGTTTTGTCGTCGTTTATTTTAGGGGCTGCAACATCGCGGTCATATAGCCCCGAGTATTTGGGTGTGTGTAGAATTTTGTGTGATATCCTGTGTTATTGTGATGGCTGTACTAGTGAGTGTATTTGTAAATTGGGGCTACACTTTTAAAAGTGGCCTCCAGTTAGGAACCATCCCGGAATTTGTCTGGAGTAGAAGTGGCAAACCACAGAAAACCACTTCCAGAATGCCTAAGGTGGGAATTGAACCCGATTCTTCTCAGTTTTGCCTCTCGGGGCTGAGTGTATCCTGTTCCAGCCCTCAAACCAGAATTGAAATTGCTTGGCAGAGACGAGAATCGAACCCGGACCTCCGAGGTGACACCAGGAGGTGGACGATTATCTTCTATTAAAAGTATTATATACAGTACTTAATAAATGAAAACCATAGCAATTGGTTCAAAGAGGTCCAGGATGATTTAGAGGAGTTCGGTATAACAAAGCAACAAATTCAAGACAGAGGAGAAATGTGGATTCTGAGGAATAGAGACACAAGACTGAAACTAAAAACAGTACACTATAGCTTAACTAATGAATAAAGGGCAGCCAAGTTGGAAATAATGGAAACGGTTTGGGAGCTGAAGAGGAAGCAATAAACCAAATCTCTAGCTAATATTCCGCAGATTCTAATGCATGCGAACTGATTCAAGTGCTCTAATGTGAATCTAAAATAAGTAAACAATAAAAGGAAAATTATAATGATTGTTCCGAGGTGAGATTGAAGCAACTGTCTTCATACAAGATGGGTAAATGAAATTTGGGTTCTAATCTTAGAAGTTGAGTTTACCGAATGCGGTAGCTATGTCGCACGGCTATGATGGTAGGCTGTATTCAGACTTAGTAGATTAGTGGTATAACAGTGTCCTTGAAATAGTTTTCCATGGTTTCCATTTCTTTACACCAGGCAAATGCCAGGCAGTACTTCTAACACACCCGGGCAACTTCCTTCCACATCCTTGTCTAGTTTCATTCACCTTCATTCATTTCTTCTCTCGTGAGGTTAGCATCAGAAACTACTTGGAAATTCATCAGAACCCACTCTTAACCCCGTAGAAATGGTAATACTGAGGGGTATCCATACCGTATATACCGCCACCGAATAATTTCCGCATCCCAATTTGAAGAAGGATATTGAAAAAGAAATGTTTTTAAGTTTTATGGTTTTTAGGAGTCGTGAGAGCAAATATCACGATGTTATGGTTCCACTCTCGGATTAGTTGAAATTCTTAACCTCTCCATGCCCCTCCTTCGTTTCGTTGGCCGTCATCAACAGCTTCGGTAGCCGCGGGAGTCGGTATCGCAATATTACGGTGCGTGCACGTCCAGAAACAAGATCGGCGTCACGAATGGGCCTATGGCGATCCTCACCACCGACCACCACTAATCTTTAAACTCCGCAACAAGGCATGTATTTTGTTGCCCGCCTTTACAGTGTCTGTGGGGATCAGATATGCGATTGCTTGGAGATACGGCCAGAGTTTTAAAAAAAAAATCGTATATCGTGTGTAGTAGAGGACCAAATGACGACATCGAAATAGCGATTGATGGAGACTGGTACCAACATTGACTCAAATAATGCCCGCACTCCAATTCTGTACATCCAATAAAACAAAATCAACAAAAACAAACCAAAAATATGCTGGTAGTATTTACATATACACGGTACATGCCAGAGTCCATTTGATTATATTTGAGAAATACTCAAAACTTTACGAACCCCATATTCCCTTTATCCGAAATCAGTACCAATAGAAAATAGACTTACCTCTGCCGTGGAGATTCCCGCAGATTGTTGGATGCTGAGCTTGAGGAAGACTGCTTCTAGAGTGGGGCACTTGTACCGGACCAACAGTTTATCTGGACAGTCTTCGGCCAGTAATCTTCCTTGCCTTGCAAGACCAATCTTTAACATGAAATAAACATATGTACTGTGGTAAGGTTTAATTTTATAGCACTAAGATTGACTACTTTTTGGTGTTACATAACCTAAAGAGCAAATGCAGCTTGTGCACTGACTTGGAGGATAATCAAATGTTAGATGTTATGCGTTAACCTTCAAGGTTAAGGGCCCAGGGGCCCAGTATGTAAGTACGGCAATATTGGCTGTGATATGTTTGGTGGCCGGTGTGTAAGTATGGCAATATTGGCTGTGATATGTTTGGTGGCCGGTGTGTAAGCATGACAATATTGGCTGTGATATGTTTGGTAGCCGGTGTGCAAGTATGACAATATTGGCTGTGATATGTTTGGTGGCCGGTGTGTAAGTATGGCAATATTGGCTGTGATATGTTTGGTGGCCGGTGTGTAAGTATGGCAATGTTGGCTGTGACAAGTTTGGTGGCTGGTGCGTAAGTATGGCAATATTGGCTGTGATATGTTTGGTGGCCGGAGTGTAAGTATGGCAAAATTAGCAGAGATAAGTTTGGTGGCCGGTGTGTAAGTATTACAATATTGGCTGTGATTCATTTGTAGAGCGGTGTGTAAGTATGACAATATTGGCTGTGATATGTTTGGTGGCCAGTGTGTAAGTATGGCAATATTGGCTGTGATAAATTTGGTGGCCGGTGTGTAAGTATGACAATATTGGCTGTGATAAGTTTGGTGGCCGGTGTGTAAGTATGACAACATTGGCTGTGATAAGTTTGGTGGCCGGTGTGCATGCATGACAATATTGGCTGTGATATGTTTGGTGGCCGGTGCGTAAGTATGACTATATTGGCTGTGATAAGTTTGGTGGCCGGTGTGTAAGTATGACAATATTGGCTGTGATAAGTTTGGTGGCCGGTGTGTAAGTATGACAATATTGGCTGTGATATGTTTGTTGGCCGGTGTGTAAGTATGACAATATTGGCAGTGATAAGTTTGGTGGACAGTGTGTAAGTATGACAATATTGGGTGTGATAAGTTTGGTGGCCGGTGTGTAAGTATGACAATATTGGCTGTGATAAGTTTGGTGGCCGGTGTATAAGTATGACAATATTGGCTGTGATATGTTTGGTGGCCAGTGTGTAAGTATGACAATATTGGGTGTGATAAGTTTGGTGGTCGGTGTGTAAGTATGACAATATTGGCTGTGATAAGTTTGGTGGCCGGTGTGCATGTATGACAATATTGGCTGTGATAAGTTTGGTGGCCGGTGTGTAAGTATGACAATATTGGCTGTGATAAGTTTGGTGGCCGGTGTGTAACTATGGCAATTTTGGCTGTGATTTATTTGGTGGCCGGTGTGTAAGTATGACAATATTGGCTGTGATAAGTTTGGTGGCCGGTGTGTAAGTATGACAATATTGGCTGTGATAAGTTTGGTGGCCGGTGTGTAAGTATGACAATATTGGCTGTGATATGTTTGTTGGCCGGCGTGTAAGTATGGCAATATTGGCTGTGATATGTTTGGTGGTCAGTGTGTAAGTATGACAATATTGGCTGTGATAAGTTTGGTGGCCGGTGTGTAAGTATGACAATATTGGCTGTGATAAGTTTGGTGGCCGGTGTGCAAGTATGACAATATTGGCTGTGATATGTTTGGTGGCCGGTGTGTATGTATGACAATATTGGCTGTGATATGTTTGGTGGCCGGTGCGTAAGTATGACAATATTGGCTGTGATAAGTTTGGTGGCCGGTGTGTAAGTATGACAATATTGGCTGTGATAAGTTTGGTGGCCGGTGTGTAAGTATGACAACATTGGCTGTGATAAGTTTGGTGGCCGGTGTGCATGCATGACAATATTGGCTGTGATATGTTTGGTGGCCGGTGAGTAAGTATGGGAATATTGGCTGTGATAAGTTTGGTGGCCGGGTTGTAAGTATGACAATATTGGCTGTGATAAGTTTGCTGTCCGGTGTGTAAGTATGGCAACATTGGCTGTGATAAGTTTGGTGGCCGGTGTGTAAGCATGACAATATATGCTGTGATAGGTTTGGTGGCCAGGGCCGGATTTACCCAAAGTTACGCTATAGGCATCTCTCCATTGAGCGCCCCTCCTCACTTGAGCACCATCTCCCCCCCCCCCCCCATTTTTATGATAAGGCATAGCCACTCGCATGAGGTAAGGTTCGGAAAAAAGGAATGAGCAGATATATGGCTGACAGCATAATTTTATGCTTGCATTTTTACGCAGGGAAAACATAGTCAATTCAATAAAAATAAAAAATAAACAGCTTGGAGTAAAACTACATGAAACAGTTTAACTTTTATGCAACAAAAACATTTTATGAATACCCTTTTCAAAAATAATGTCTGGCCTTAATTCATACAACAAAAATGAAGAGTAGCTTCAAAAATTAAAACATAATTTACTGCAGTAACTGAATGAAGTGCGGTAGCACGAAATATATTTAAAAACACAGTAGATCACACACTAATTTTAAAACGCATGAAGAGCAGTGGAACGAACGACATTTTAAATTGAACAAATCGCCTCTAAAATACAAATAAGGCCAACTGCATATCTTCCTGCAATATCTTTTAGAGAAATTAAAGTGCAGATTAAAAACATGAATGAAGACATAACGGGGCCTGCCTCAAGCACAACGAGAACTACTTCAAACGTTTCCTTCTTGCCTTCTTTTCGGCAAATTCATTAATTATGGCACCGCAGTTCAAGTTTATCGTCATATCTTTTTCAATCGCTAGGAGTGCAATAGAGTTTAACCTTTCTTCTTTAGTGACTGACCGCAAATAGTTCTTGACGCGATTCAGTACCGAAAATGATCTTTCTCCAGAACAATTGGTCACTGGAATGGTGAGAAGTATCCGTAAAGCAATGTTTACGTTCGGGTACATATCGTGTAATTTTTTTTCCATGAAGGAAAGGGCTGAGCTCAGAGGCTGACTTACCTTTAAAATCTGCAATTTTTAAATGTTCCTTTAAATGCAAGCACTCGTCAGCCAGTGCTTTTTCTAAGTCATCCACATACATTTCTGAGAGATCGTCAGCGAATTTCTTTTTATCATTGGTCCATATAGGTCTAACAGGTTTTCTAGAAAATAAAATTTTTATGGAGGACTTTGTAATCCTCACTTCGCCTCTTAAGCTCAGCACTTAGTACATCCAGAATTACATAAAATACATTGACGCGAAAATTTCCTGAGCCCTCTGACGGTACATATTCTCCTTGCTTTGTCTCATCATTCCTAGTCTTTCGTTCCGGTCTTCTCTTTAGGTCGTAGGAATATTGAACAATGCCGCTTAATTCTTCGGCTTCTTTCTCATAGACATCGAAATTATCTCTTAAACTTTGCCCAAATTCTGCTAACGAAGTGTTACATTCTACCACAGTGCTCAAATTAGTGCTAACTTTTTGGAGCTTCTGGCTGACAGTATTAAGCTAAATCTTTTTAGAATGGTACTCCAAAAAACAACTAGGAAAGCAGTTTATAATTGTAGGATATTGCTTAAGATGCCTTTGGCTTCACTTCGAGTGTTTGCCTTTTGATTTCTGTCTTCCTGAATACTCTTAAGAGCTGTCACGACGCGACGCCACACCAGCCTTTCCTCAGAGCATGACAAGCGTCATATCGTGCCGACTACCGAGTCACTGACGGACTTTTGAGTACGCGCGCGTTAAAGTTCTTTAAAATTTTCCATCGGTAGGTCGAAGCAGTAAAAAAGTTGTACAGTTCTTGAGCTGTTAAAAAATACCTTACAGATTCTGAACAAGATTCAGCGGCATGAGTTCCAACCAAATTTAGTGAATGGGGTGAGCATGGTGCATAGAGAGCTAAGGGATGCAAGGCCGCTATTCGAGCTTGCAACCCGGAATATTCGCCGGACATATTACTTGCGTTATCGTAAGATTAGCCTCGAATATCCTCCACTTTCAAATCCAGATCTTCCAACTTAGCTTGTGCCCGATGCTCGCCATAAAACCTAGAAACCTTTCTTTTGGTTCACCGTTGGCCGTAACATTTTGTTTGTCCGCTGAGGCAGATTTAAATTTTTGTTGCTTTCTCCCCCTAAGGTGTCATTTGAATTAAATGTAGGCCTAGAATTTTCATTCTCTTTTTCATCAATTTTGGATTGTTGGAGCTGAAAAGGAAAATCCCGTATTAATTAGAGCACTTCAAACATAGTAAATTTAAAAAGAACAACTTTTAATATACTCTGCAGGCACGGTACGGTTTCGAGGCCAGCCTGAGTTTTTACGTATGTCACTTTGTGCAACAGTGTATTAAGGAATCGCGTATTGGGACAGGCCTACTTTGCGTAAAGTAATTCGTGTACGGTAGCTTACCTCAAGTTGCTGAACTCCATCGCAGTCAATGTTGTGAACCGCAGAGCAAGAATTGTTATTGTTATCCGAATTTGTCGTTGGAGGTGTAGGATTCACACGCGCACTAAACATCTCATTTATTTTCCGACATTTTGATAGTGTAACCTCGGCTTTCTTATATCCTCTTCAGCTTTGCGGACACGGTTTTTGTAACCAGACAACTTTTTGCTGCCCATAGTTTAAAACATTTACTTGCAGATCACATCACAACACAACGCAAGCTCGAACTCGCACACAGGACAGCAAGAGGGGTGGGGCGCGGGGCACTTCGATGCTACTACAATGCCAGCAAACCCAGCTACCGCAACAACAGCGCGCGCAGCACAGCCCCGCTCGCCCACCTCCCCGTCCCTCTCACACTTGTCGGGACGAAAGGGCGTCGAGCGACATAACGAAGAGCGAAGTGGAAGGGCATGCGACAAAGACACGATATTATTTCTAAATGTCTCTGCTCATTTCTCAATATTTATTTTAGCATGTATACTGCTATAATCCTAACTTAGCACATTTAAAGCCGTAGCAAAGAGGGCGCCTGACGGAGGTGCCCTTCGGAGCGCCTCCAGTACAGATCATTGCCGGTTGCCTAACCGAAGGGGCGCCTTGTGGCGCCCCTTGGACTGTGGCGCCCCTAGGCACGTGCCTATTTTGCCTTACGGTAAATCCGGCCCTGTTGGTGGCCGGTGTGTAAGTATGACAATATTGGCTGTGATAAGTTTGGTGGCCGGTGTGTAAGTATGGCAATATTGGCTGTGATATGTTTGGTGGCCGGTGTGTAAGTATGACAAGACTGGCTGTGATAAGTTTGGTGGTCGGTGTGTAAGTATGACAATATTGGCTGTGATAAGTTTGGAGGCCGGTGTGTAAGTATGACAATATTGGCTGGGATAAGTTTGGTGGCCGATGTGTAAGTATGACAATATTGGCTGTGATAAGTTTGGTGGCCGGTGTGTAAGTATGACAATATTGGCTGTGATAAGTTTGGTGGCCGGTGTGTAACTATGGCAATTTTGGCTGTGATTTATTTGGTGGCCGGTGTGTAAGTATGACAATATTGGCTGTGATATGTTTGGTGGCCGGTGTGTAAGTATGACATTATTGGCTGTGATAAGTTTGGTGGCCGATGTGTAAGTATGACAATATTGGCTGTGATAAGTTTGGTGGTCGGTGTGTAAGTATGACAATATTGGCTGTGATAAGTTTGGTGGCCGGTGTGTAAGTATGCCAATATTGGCGGTGATAAGTTTGGTGGACAGTGTGTAAGTATGACAATATTGGCTGTGATAAGTTTGGTGGCCGGTGTGTAAATATGACAATATTGGCTGTGATAAGTTTGGTGGCCGGTGTGTAAGTATGACAATATTGGCTGTGATAAGTTTGGTGGCCGGTGTGTAAGTATGACAATATTGGCTGTGATAAGTTTGGTGGCCGGTGTGTAACTATGGCAATTTTGGCTGTGATTTATTTGGTGGCCGGTGTGTAAGTATGACAATATTGGCTGTGATATGTTTGGTGGCCGGTGTGTAAGTATGACAATATTGGCTGTGAAAAGTATGGTGGCCGGTGTGTAACTATGGCAATTTTGGCTGTGATTTATTTGGTGGCCGGTGTGTAAGTATGACAATATTGGCTGTGATTTATTTGGTGGCCGGTGTGTATGACAATATTGGCTGTGATATGTTTGGTGGCCGGTGTGTGTGTATGGCAATGTTGGCTGTGATATGTTTGGTGGCCGGTGTGTACGTATGACAATATTGGCTGTGATAAGTTTGGTGGCAGGTGTGTAAGTATGGCAATATTGGCTGTGATTTATTTGCAGGCCGGTTTGTAGGGTAAAGTTAAGGAACTCCGTGATACTAAGCTTTTTTTGTTACTATTTCTGAAATTTTAGATTTCAGTTATTTCCATTCATTTCTTGTTAAAGAGGGATACCCTACAGAACATTTCTGGCATATATCTTACAAATATTCATAAGTTATTTCAAGGTATTAACTAACAAAATCCGGTAATAGAAGTAGGTAACGCCGTGATATTCAAGTTACTCCGTGATAGTGTTGAAGTTACTCCGTGATAGCATGGTGTTCACCATTCAGTGTACTTTTTAATCGTGAAAACTAATGTTTAATGTAATAAAAGTGTTCAAATCGTATGTAGACTATAAGTTTTTACTACCCCATATTGCCCATATTGAAACATTTCACTACACAGGTTTTTTTTTATAGAAAAAAATCTATTAAAAATATTCCATTAGGCCTAAAGATATTTCAAGTCTTCTTAGTCACTATCGATTCCTCACACCTATCACACTTAAAATATACATTATAAGTACCAGACATTAAAAAAACTGATAATCAATCCATTCGGCTCCATTCTTCCTCTTGGTGTCATCCGCCAGGGTAGCCACCTCACTCACCACAACCATCATCGCCATTGTTCTGGGGTCTAAAATTAGGCCAAGACCGATCTATTGTGTCTATATTGACACACTATCTTCACTTCAAATTCAGGTGATACAACGAGTGGCTTTCCGATTTTTTCAAGGATTGCACCTTCTGGATCGGGTGAATATTTTGTGCAATAATCCTTTGGTGTACTCCACGGGTTATTAAAACGTCTACTGGCCGTGTATACTGACCATCCTTCCTTCATCGACCTCAATGCTTCTTTAAGTGTTTCAGCTGTGTAGGAGCGAGCCTCTTTATTCCGTTTTGGCGCCATTTCGGCGACCAACCTAAGAAAAACGTATTTATTGCTAAGCCCACACATCTTGCATGCGTACTACTACATGCATGTAAGTTTTGTATGCGAATGGTCTGCATCTTACCTTTTAATGGTGTTAAAATGAAACTTATACACTGATACAGCTGTTTATAAGAAATTAAAATCTTCACCACAGGATTTCACGGGATGTGGATCACTTGTTGAAATGTCAACTCTCTGGTATTATTAGCCTACTTTTCACATTTTGCAAAAATGAGGAAAAAGTAGACTTATGAGATCGATCCTGGAAAATGTGTGTCTGTCTGTCTGTCTGTCTGGCTGTGTGTGTGTGTCCCCTATCAACTCCTAAACGGCTGCAGCAATCAAAGCCAAATTTAGTATGAGTAAAGATGTGCACCGGAATATCTCACGTCCATATTTGAAAATGATGTCAGTGCTACCAACTGCTGAAAAAACGCACTAGAAATTTGAGCTCCATGTTGGATATCTTGCAAGGTATGCATGTGAACTATTCCAAAATTGGCACACATGTAGATAATACTATTTCAGTTTAATTTCCAGGAGGCCAACCATGATAGTGTTGCCAAAATAATTTTAAGCCTTCTGATAGGTCCAATGTTTAAATGCATATAACTTCTACACTATCGATTGGATTTCAACCAAATTTTGTATGTAATATATGTACATAAACAGATATGACTGAGCGTATTCTTAAGAGCCACCAGGGCTGCCAACTGTTAATAATTGCTCTCTCTATTTTTATTCAAATACCAATATATCAGAAAGTATGCAAGCCAACAGCTTTAAACTATGCACACGTATATTCTGACATTTTAGATTAATTTGGAGTAACTTATATACGTCAGTTCTACCAACATGATTATAAGCCTGCTGATAGTACACATATTTAAATGCATATAACTTCTATACTATCAGTTGGATTTCAACCAAATTTCGTATGTGCTATGTGTACCATAACACATATGACTATAAGTATTGTTAAGAGCAATCAGGGCTGCCAACTGTTAATAAATGCTGTATATATATTTTTTACCCTAATATCAATATATCAGAAAGTATGCAAGCCAACAGCTCTATACTTTGAACACGTATAGCACCTGCCATTCTTGATTAATTTGGAGTAATTAATACAAGGCAGTGCTGCCAACAGGATTCTATGCCTGCTGATATGTCCAATTTTAAAACACATGTAACTTCTATACTAACAAATGGATTTCATCCAAAATTGGCACAACAAGATATCATAATATTTCAGATTATTTCTGACCAGCACAAGCATAGTATTGTTGGCAACATGCTTTTACGCGTGCTGATAGATCCAGTGTCTAACTGCATGTAACGTCCATTGGACTTCAACCAAATGTTGTATTCTGTACATTAAGAGATGGAACTAAGAATATATTCAGTCACCAGGGCTGCCAACTGTAGTGCTCTATTAGGCTACATTATACCAGGTATATTTTGAACTAATGAGATATTTCAATATTACCAACTTAATTTCGTCATTATTCTAGATAGGTTCATATACTGTAGAATAATCATTGGCATGAAAAGTAGGCTGTATAGTTCTTCACGGAACTTCTTGTATTTTTTAAACCTCATCCAGTTGGTCAAAGATAGAACGCAGGGGCTTCCTGGTTTCTACTGCCATCTGTTGGTAAAAACTTTCGGAATTGAACCTACGTAGTGATAGAGGAAATAGGATTTATCACGGTGTTACTTGATATCACGGAGTAACTTGACTCTACCCTAAGTATGGCAAAATTGGCTGTGATTTATTTGGTGGCCGGTGTGTAAGTATAGCAATATTGGCTGTGATTTATTTGTAGGCCGGTGTGTCAGTATGGCAATATTGGCTGTGATTTATTTGGTGGCCTGTGTGTAAATAAGGCAATATTGGCTGTGATTTATTTGCAGGACGGTGTGTAAGTATGGCAATATTGCTGTGATTTATTTGGTGTCTGGTGTGTAAGTATGGCAATATTGCTGTGATTTATTTGGTGGCCTGTGTGTAAGTACGGCAATATTGCTGTGATTTATTTGGTGACCGGTGTGTAAGTATGGCAATATTGCTGTGATTTATTTGGTGTCCGGTGAGTAAGTATGGCAATATTAGCTGTGATTTATTTGGTGGCCGGTGTGTAAGTTGGCAATATTGGCTATGATTTATTTGGTGGCCTGTGTGTAAGTATGACAATATTGCTGTGATTTATTTGTAGGCCGATCTGTAAGTATGGTAATATTGGCTGTGATTTATTTGCAGGCCGGTGTGTAAGTATGACAATATTGGCTGTGATTTATTTGCAGGCCGGTGTGTAAGTGTGTCAATATTGGCTGTGATTTATTTGGTGGCCGGTGTGTAAGTATGGCAATATTGGATGTGATTTATTTGCAGGCCGGTGTGTAGGTATGGCAATATTGGCTGTGATTTATTTGGTGGCCGGTGTGTAAGTATGGCAATATTGGCTGTGATTTATTTGGTGGCCGGTGTGTAAGTATGGCAATATTGGCTGTGTTTTATTTGGTGACCGGTGTATAAGTATGGCAATATTGCTGTGATTTATTTGGTGTCCGGTGTGTAAGTATGGCAATATTGCTGTGATTTATTTGGTGACCTGTGTGTAAGTATGACAATATTGCTGTGATTTATTTGGTGGCCTGTGTGTAACTATGGCAATATTGCTCTGATTTATTTGGTGACCGGTGTGTAAGTATGGCAATATTGCTGTGATTTATTTGGTGTCCGGTGTGTAAGTATGGCAATATTGGCTGTGATTTATTTGGTGGTCTGTGTGTAAGTATGACAATATTGCTGTGTTTTATTTGTAGGCCGATCTGTAAGTATAGTAATATTGGCTGTGATTTATTTGCAAGCCAGTGTGTAAGTATGACAATATTGGCTGTGATTTATTTGCAGGCCGGTGTGTAAGTATGGCAATATGGGCTGTGATTTATTTGGTGGCCGGTGTGTAAGTATGGCAATATTGGATGTGATTTATTTGCAGGCCGGTGTGTAAGTATGGCAATATTGGCTGTGATTTATTTGGTGGCCGGTGTGTAAGTATGGCAATACTGGCTGTGATTTATTTGGTGGCCGGTGTGTAAGTATGGGAATATTGGCTGTGTTTTAATTGGTGTCCGGAGTGTAAGTATGGCAATATTGGCTGTGATTTATTTGTAGGCCGGTGTGCAATATGGCAATATTGGCTGTGATTATTTGTAGGCCGGTGTGTAAGTATGGCAATATTGCTGTGACTTATTTGGTGTCCGGTGTGTAAGTATGGCAATATTGGCTGTGATTTATTTGCAGGCCGGTGTGTAAGTATGGCAATATTCGCTGTGATTTACTTGATGGCGGTGTGTAAGTATAGCAATATTCGCTGTGATTTATTTGCAGGCCGGTGTGTAAGTAAGGCAATATTGCTGTGATTTATTTGGTGGCCTGTGTGTAAGTATGGCAATATTGCTGTGATATATCTGTTGACCGGTGTGTAAGTATGGCAATATTGGCTGTGATTTATTTGGTGGCCTGTGTGTAAGTATGACAATATTGGCTGTGATTTATTTGGTGGCCTGTGTGTATGTATGACAATATTGGCTGTGATTTATTTGGTGTCCGGTGTGTAAGTATGGCAAAATTGGCTGTGATTTATTTGGTGGCCTGTGTGTAAGTATGACAATATTGGCCGTGATTTATTTGCAGGCCGGTGTGTAAGTATGGCAATATTGGCTGTGATTTATTTGTAGGCCTGTGTGTAAGTATGGCAATATTGGCTGTGATATCTTTTGCACAGTCACCAAGAGTTGTTCTTAGCAATAGCAAGCTATTATATGTTGTAATGAATAACATGCAGGCCCATGAGGGAAGTTGGTGATATAGACAATTTAATCGAGGGGACAAGGAAGCTATATCTCCTCCGTGTGCATTTAACTCTCTCTTGAGGAGGCCCAAATGAGTTTGGGGATGAAATATCCTTGTTATCTGACCATCACATGGGTCAAGCTTCAGCAAGATTGGAAGATTTCTCTGTTTAGTAACTTAGGTTGTTACCATGTGAGCTTGTCGAGCCTCCTCGATGTAATGTGTGGTGATGATGATGGTTATCTTGTGGTCTCGCGTCATGGACACCAGATGCTGCCAGATCCTGTTGCAAACAGATTTAATTAAGACACAAACAGTAGGAATGACTTTATAGGACAGCTGCATCTGAAGAGCAAGAACCATCCACAGGATTCAAACCGGAATCTTCTGCATCACTTACGGGCAGATGACCTCGCTGTTGAGCCCCTTAAAATAACAGTTACTAACTAAATAACTAACTTCTGCATAACGGGCAGATGTGTTTTCCAATTGCATTACAATGGTTCACGCTCCAGAGAAATTCATTTCCAAATCCCTAAATAAGAGCTTGACAGATTTGCACGTGTGGTGCAACGAGCAGCATAGACGCACTTTTAAGACATGCTCTACGACTGCAATAAGGAAATGTAGTTTGGAAATCTGTGGGTCTCGAATCCTGGCGCTGATAACGGCAATCCGGAGTGTGGTTATCCCGCAGGATTTCATATAGGTTACTCAACGCAGGAAAACGGTGGGTGGTCCTTCGACACCTCGGAAATGCTCCCGAAATTCCCAGAAAATGTGACTTAAAAATTCTTGGTTGCATTAGGGCCTATTTTGTTTTAACCTTTCATTGTATCATAGCAAATATTGTTAAGAATATTAGTTAACGCAGGAACGTTGCTGAGCGGTCTAGACGTACTTCACGGCTGGATTGGATAGATGAGCATACGGAGATCCGAGGTTCGAATCCCGGTGCTTACAGAAACTATCCCGAGAGTGGTTTCCTCCAAAATTTTATTCTCTGGCTTAATTGTAATACTGTTCAGGTTTATGGATTACAAAATCATTTCGTTTCACTTCATATCCTATGAGTAATTTTTTCTTTTAACTGTCATATACTACGGTTGGCTGGTTCCTCAGTTTAGGGGCTGCGACAACGTGGTCATGTAGCCCCGTGTACTTTGGGTGTGTGTAGAATCTGTCTGATAACCGGTGTCAATTGTGATGGCTGTATTAGTGTGTTTTATCTGTAATTCAGGTAAGGACTGCAGGCGATCAATTTCTAGTAGTTCCTACTTTTGGTACAAAATGCTACCCTCAACGACACCTAGCCGTGAACTTGGCTACTAAATGCCACCGCAACTGGCACCTATCGGCGAACGTTGGAACTTAATAGACTACTGTAAATAGGCTATATTGATTTTATAAAAGAAATATTATAGTATTATAATTTTGTTGTGAGATTTAAACATTTAACTCGGGTCATGATTCTGTAACTCTGTGTTATTTATTTATTTATTTATTTATTTATGATTTGTTGTTGATTTAAGGGGCGAAACAATGAGGTCATCTGCCCCTTTTAACACAGGTAGTCTGATACGAATTTTGAATGATTTATAATTTAGAGGTGGATCTCTAAAATAGAAAATGGCCTAATAAAAATATAAATATAGTTAGTTATTAGTTTAGTTATTGTTGCTTTAAGGGGAGGAACTACAAGATCATATGCCCCTAAAAATAAATATAAATATAGACTAAATATAAATATGTGAAGGTGCCGAAAAAACTCAGGCTACGCCGCTGGCCTGCTCGCTTCGCTCGCAGCCATCGGCTTTTAAAAAAGATTAGCTACGCTGCTGCCTCAATCCTATCTTATTATAAATTACGCTCAGGTGCATGTTTCACAAAACTCAAGCTCCTAAACCAGAGGGAGATAGAAGGTGTGGTTTGTACCAATATCTTCCAAATTGTCTCAATAGTACAGGAAAAATCTTGCATTTCCTGAAGAGTCAACGGAAATATATTTATTTGTTTATAAAGTGCGTTTGAACAAATACACAATACGATAAACCCTGGCAGAACTGTATCGCGTACAGCCCACATAGCACTAGAGCCGGGCGGGTAGTCTGTAGGCCCTACACATGGGGCGCACACAACCCATTATGCGAGAGTCTCGCACGGGTCCGCTAGTAACATAATTATTACAACTAGCGGACCCGTGCGTGAACTCGCGCATAATGGATTGTGTGCGCCCCATGTGTAGGGCCTACCCGCCCGGCCCTAGCACTTTGCGGGCTGTACGCGACACAGTTCTGCCAGGGGCT
Organism: Meconema thalassinum; assembly: GCA_946902985.2. Taxonomy (NCBI): domain Eukaryota; kingdom Metazoa; phylum Arthropoda; class Insecta; order Orthoptera; family Tettigoniidae; genus Meconema; species Meconema thalassinum. Next base: position 305,807,416 of record OX336393.1, read on the forward strand.
ATCGTCTTGTTTATTTGTTTAAAAGAACTTTATAAACAAATAAATATATTTCCGCTGACTTTTCAAGAAATGCAAGATTTTTCCTGTACTATTGAGATGATTTGGAGGATTTTGGTACAAACCACACCTTCTAACTCCCTCTGGTTTAGGAGCTTGAGTTTTGTGAAACATACACCTTAGCGTATTTAGATATAATAAGATTACACAATAGTGATTACAATAACACAGTTTATCAAATACCATCCACACATAAGTTTTGTGGTGATTGTTGTTTTAAGTGGTGTAACATCTAGATCAGCAGCGCCCCGAGTGCCTCACACTGTGCAAAGTCGCACAGGTGCACACCTGTGAATGCTCAGTGCAGAGTCGTTGTTGGCGTGGTGCCTGGTCGGTAGATAACGGTGCGCGCGCATTATGAGAAGGACGTATCCTGCAATTCTACTCGTTGTGAAAGCGCTGCGTTTGAAAATTGCATATGTCTTCTCAAGACATGAAAGAGCAATTTGTAAACAGAATGCAAAAACTTTCAGCTTTGTTTCCTGTGTTTGATTTTTTTACACAACCATTTTCTATCTCAGTGAATAGCGCACCAGCTAACGTACAAATGGAATTAACTGATTTACAGTGCAATGCGCGGTTGAGGGAAAAGTTCTTTGCTGCAAGAAACTTGACTGAATTTTACGAAAACTTTCCCCGTATTGAATTTCCTTGCCTTCATCACGAGGCCGCCAAACTTATGAGTATGTTCGGTTCTACCAATGTATGTGAAATATATTTTTCGATATTAAAACGTAACAAACCGAGGTTCCGATCAGGCATTTCAGATGAGAATTTGAGAAGTTGTTTACGCTTGTCTGTAACACGTTCATTTGCGCCTAATTGTAACAAGATTGTTAACGCACACGAACAAGATGCATTGTAAATGAGAACAGCAATTAACATTAGGCGTATCAGCCAAGATGTATGGTACTAGTTTTTAATTGGTGTGTGAAACTAGTAGTACGTTTGCCATTGTAGAAACATTAGGTATTTTGCCTTTCAGTAAAGCTGTTATTGTGTGATATTTGGCACAGCGGAAATATGTTGTCGTTTTCCCTTTTGCATAAGAAGGGAGACATATACACGAATGACTATACATTTTGTGCGTGTAACAGTCCAGAGTTAACGTGAGCATAATTTTGAAAGGAAACGTTTTGCCCCTCTTTCCTAGCCCCTCCCTTCATATGACAAGTAATTTGATTAATGGAAAATAACATTTCATGAACAACACGTTCGGTGTTCTCGTCACATTGCCTGCAAAATACATTCGCCACCTACGATTTGACCTCTACAGGTTTCTTGAACAAGGACACTCCCTCACCACGTGGAGTGGAGGGAAAGTAAGGACGTACGGTGAGGGAGGGGATGCACCAGGGGGATGACAGTTTATAGGGAGCGCGTGGGTCGGGGTAACGCCCTGTACTGGATGTTCTACCAACCAATGAAGAATTAATTTTAGCACTAAGGTTCCGTAGTTGGCACTCATGAACGTTCACATCAAACCGATGGCGGAAGCGGGAATTGTCTGTTTTGATTGATTTTCCTCGTGGTGTTGTTGGTTGTTTTGATTTGTTCAGTATTTTGATTGTTTATTTGAATTGAATTGAGAGTCAATCATGCCACTGCTAGGGAGGAAAAATTGTAAGAATTATAATGATAGTATGAACAATACGGCAATTTTCATCTTCCTGGTGTTGACCATGTGTAAAACTAGTGGGCAATATGGACTACTCTCGAATAAAAATATATAGAGAATAGATGTGTGCATTTTATCTCTTGTTTGTTTTCTTACCCATTCTCCTTTGCATTGCAATGAAATTTGTGGTTTAGGGCTAAGGGGAGGGGTGGGTGGCAGCGGGCATGCTAGGCTAAAAGTGAGGTTATAGCAATGTAGGGTGTGCATTTTGACAGTTTTCTTTATATTCATCGAATATCCCAACAATTATGTAGAGTAAGGGAATATTTTTAATTAACCTTAGAGGTGAATTAAGCTCTAGAACGGCATAACTGTGTCCTTCTAGACAAATATATTGCCAACATTGATATATATCAAAATGTATTATTTTCCTATCTGGACGTATATTTCAGCGCCTAGCAAAAGGCGCAGTTATGTTTGTGTTATTTTCATCAATAATCAATAACTCATCGCAGAACATACTGTTCATTTACGTGTAATAAAGGCTAAATGCATATGGCGTTTTACTTTTTATGTTGCCAGATTTGCCAGTACAATCCATAGCCTCAGGCGGTGTTCTCTCTCGGAAATTCTATAACTAAAAGTGACGAATCTCTTATACTTACATCATCCTTGGGATGCACACCAGCTATTCCAAGACACACACTGTCTGTTCAGTGCGGCTCGACCTTGGGTGGCGCTGATCTAGATCATACAGAGCTGATAACCAAAGTCACTTATTGAAACAATAACATTATGGTGCATCTGATTGAGGATGTGTTCCGAGGGTGGATTCATTTCAACTCTTAAACCTCAGATCCAGTCAATATTATCAAGCGCTGATTAAGGGAGTTGCAGGAAGAGGAAATTAAGGGAGAAAAGGCGTCATTTACTATAGAATAGAATATATTTATTTACAAATGGGGACATAGTCCCTGGTAGAAAAATTTCAATTAAAATATGTAGGCTACCAAATTTTCTGCAGAAAGAAAGACACATTTTAAAATGAGAATATACTAATCCCACCCCTTTCCTCTAACGTACATAAACTCACTAATCTAATCAAAACTTGTTTAGTTGACAATGTTTGACTACATTCTTAAAACACCGAACATTTGGAGGCATAGGCCCAACATTTCCGCTGGCAAATGGCTCCATTCTATTTCGCATCTCCACACAAAGGATTATTTGCCCCAGTTGTTATTCAAGATTTCTGACATTTTTATTAGTGAGAGGAGAAAACATTCAGGTTAGTAGGAAGTTAGTTAGTTATTGGGGTTTTAAGGGGCGGAACAGCGAGATCATCTGCCCCTAAATTAGTAAGAATATGTACTGCTGGTCAATAGGCAGAAGACGAGGGGAGTGGAGTTATGGCTAGGTGAGCGAGCGGATGAATAGGTCAGGTGTAATCAAGAGAAAACTGTCGCACTATAACGCAATTTGTATTGCTGTTAAATTAATACATACTGTAAGAAAATAAATCCAAAATATAATCTATAAAAAGAAGAAGAATACTATTGCATACTAAATTAACTAAGCACAAAAATGGATCTAGACAAAGTGTAATGAATATAAGAAACTGATATCAGAGAGTGGTTCAGTACAACAGAACCGTCATAATCTGTCTCAATGCAGATAATACAGCACATCTGCAAAGGCCACTAAATAGACTAAACAGGTCAAAACGGCTCTATCAAGAAATTAATTCTGGTCTGAGGGCTGGAACGGGCTACACTCAGCCTCGTGAGAAAAGTTGGGTTAGAGGTCACTTTCCGTGGTGTTCCAGTTCTACTCCAGGCAAATGCCGGGATGGTGCCTAATGTAAGGCCACGGCCACCTCCTACCTACAACTTCTCCCTATACACACTGTACACTAATCACAATAACAAAAGTTATCAAACAGATTCCATACACATCTATACTAATATAATAAAGCTGAAGAGTTTGTGTGTTTGTTTATGTGTTTAAACGCGCTAATCTCTGGAACTACCAGTCGGATTCGAAAAATTCTTTTTGTATATGATAGCCAGATTCGAGAGGAATAGTTTAGGCTGTGTAGCATTATGCTATACCTCTCAGGTAACTATAAAGATTTATTTTTGTTCAGTAAGTTGAAAGAACAAGCGCTCCCGGATAGCTCCAATAATACCCAAGTCTATTGCTGTCTGGTAATGCGGGCTGCATCACGTCGCCCCTACCAGTGTTCTGGTGCAGAATTGCGAGCTGCTTATAAATTGCAGTCACGGGGAGTAATTCGTGCAAAAAGATTTATTAGACCCTTTAAAACAGTTATCACCATGACAATAGTATGCCTCTGTATAAGGGCAATGGTGTTGGTGCAGTATACTGAGGTTATCAGCTGCAATAAGCGTTGGTGCTTTCCGATCCTTATCCTTGAGCGCTCCAGTTCTGTAGTAGTACTCATTATCATCCATAAAACAAATAAATCCACTGGGCGAAGCCGGGCACTACTGCTAGTATCTAAATACACGGGGATACATGACCAAAATGTCCCAAAACTTCTAAATGATTCAACAACAACAACAACAACAACAACAACAACAAGTGAAAATCGACCTGACTGTAATCTCCAATTGAGACATATTTTGAAATCTTGCACGATTTACAACTTCCCCAGAATCTTTAACATTGGTGTTGATTATATTAGGGGCTTTGCGACATCGTGGTCATGTAGCTCCGTGTACTTGGGCGTGTGTATAATTTGTCTGATAACCTGTGATGTCTGTCCTAGTGTGTGTATTTGTAATTGACGTAGGATTTGGGCAGGAAGCGGCCGTGGCCTTAGGATGGCCTCTTCTGAGTTTTGCCTCACGAGGCTGAGTGTACCCTGTTCCAGCCCTCCGACCAGAAATAGATTTCTTGTAAGATCCGAGAATCGACCCGGGTCTCGGCGGTGACAGCCAAGAATGCTACGAGGCGGTCTGAATCTTTAACACTAACAACATATATGTTGGGGGCGTGGTGGCGCAGCGGTCAAGCTGTATGCCTCTCACCAAGGCGGACCAGGTTCGATTCCCGGTCAATGCATGTGAGATTTTCGAAGTGAAATGCCATGTCCTGTGGTTCGGATTCCACGCAAAAAGGAGGTCCCGTGGCTCATGATCGCGAGATTAACGGTCACGTTAAACTACAAGCTTGCTTTTTTAAAACAACATATAGGCCTATAGCCTATTTCTAGACAACCGATGGACTCATAAATGATGACCTATGGACCTAGCTTAGCCGGCCCCATGGTGTTGGGGTAGTGCGCCTGCCTCTCACCCGGAGGCCCCTGGTTCGATTCCCGGCTCCATCAGGGATTTTAGAAACTGACGTGTGGGTTGGAGCGGGGTACACTCTGCCTCGTGAGGACAATTGAGTAGCTGTTTGACAGTGAGGCAGCGCCCCGGTCACGAAAACCAAGATTAACGACCGAGGGGACCCGATGCGGCGACTACGCGTCACGCAAATATCTTCAGGCCAAATGGCTGGGCAGCGGTCGCTTGGTAGGCCTAGGCTCTTCACGGGCTGTAGTGCCAGGGGTTATTGTTTTATTATTATGTACCTAGCTTGAATGAGAGCAAAGTGGGCGTCAAGTAAGGCGCAAGAGAATTGAATCCACGGTGTCTACAGATAGCCTAGACAAAATACATATATGAATGAATGAAGTGAATGAATGGGGACACCACTTAAAAAAAAAAAACAAACAAAAAAAAACAAAAACAAAAAACGCGCCATTTACTCTACCGCCAGGTGGTGTGGAAAAGAGTGATTTTATGCCAATACTACGCAATAATAATACTAATGGTAGGTACTTTGCTACAGCTGCTTACATTGAAAAACTGTTATACTTGTAGCAAGTTAACAGCTTGTGCACCTGGAATGCTGACAGATATTTATAACATGTAGAAACTTTGATATGGCCTATCATTTCCATAGCTTTTCTGCAAGAATCAAAAAGGGCTCCACTTTGAATTGGTCGTAGCATCGTAACGGTTCATATTAGAGACAAAAGGTACAGAACATTTTTTTCGGAAATTTACTCTAGTTTATTTTTATAATAGGTATTTTGTTGATACAGTTGATGGTTTGGGAGATATTTGCAATACACCGAAAAATGGGTACCTTCTTAGGGCCAGATGGGCCAACGCCGATTTCGCTCGAGGGGGAAAACTTGGGAGAGTAATATCTGGGTCCAAATAAGGCGATTAAAGCAATTTCCAGCTTTCCACTAATTATTTCCTTATTGAGGCTTTTTTCCGACCTGTCGCCTGGCCTATTAGTTGGGCAATACTAAAAATGTGGCTTCAAAACTCGCATTGGCTATTTTTAAACGGGCTCAAGAAATTATGCTCTGAAAAGCCTTGTCCCCCTAGAGTCGCAACTGTCCTTCTCAGATATAAATCCTGGCTACGGGCCTGGGCAGGGCACGGCTGGGTTGTCTGGTACTTACATGTCTCTTAACACGGGGTCCAGCCCCACCGTTGGCTCGTCCAGGATCAGCAGCTCTGCTCCGTGAACCAGAGCGGCAACAATCGACACTCTCCTTTGTTGGCCGCCACTGAAAGTATAGTAGCAACTCTGTACATCTTGCTACAGGGGACATGACTGAACAAATAAGGCCCATCCACAATGCGCAGTCGGCAGTCGGCAGTTGGTAGCTGGCAGTCGCGGTCGTCCCCGTGTATACTATAGGCACCATAGGTTGCCAGATTTCAAGAATGGAAAAACGGAACAAACGGCCCAAAACATTTGTTTAAAATCAAGGTTGCTTAATGTTGTAATAAATAATACACATATTTATTAAATAAGCATTACATAATCAAATACACAAAATTAAAACTAAATATTGTTGACATCATATAGGCCTCTGACACCAGCAACTTACAAATGCTTTTCTTTTGAACGACCCTTCGGAAGGATTTTTTTAAATTTGTAAGTACCTTCTGATAAAATTCACTACAATTTTCGTTATAATTGTAATATGTCAACAATTCCTGTTTTATCAAACTAATGGAGCTTCTGTTTCTGTCATCTCTCCATTTGATAGGCTATTCATGACAGAAAAAACTCTTTCCGTAAAATCATTGGAGGGAAAAGTGCTGAGTATTAACTTCACAAGGACTAAGATATTCCCTAATTCTGTAGCCCCTAATAAATCTATAACCTGTACCCATCTATCTGACACAGATATAGAAATCATTTTCTCTTTCAAACTTGCACATGTATCACCAGAAAACAAACTAGATATTACAATCAATTCTGAAGCGGGACATTTGAAAATTGGTGTGAAATTGAATATACAGTATTATCAAATTAACCAAAAAAACGGAATATTTGGCGGTCCGTTAAAGGTTGAAACGGAACGCGGGACAAAACAAGAAAAAAAAAACGGAATTGTTCCGGGTAAAACGGAAGTCCGCTGGCAGCGAGATTGCATTTTCTAGTTCACTTTTAGCATTGAAGAAGGATACAGCTTCCTGATTGGCTGTTCCAACGAAACCCAACTGCAGCAAGGGTTGTGATTAGCCAGTTTAGTTTCATAATGGAACCAATCAGCAATGTCGTTCTATGTTTAAATAAATGTGTAGAACTCGCGCTTGTTTTTACTTAGTATTTTCTTGAGTTCTATGAATTGTAATGTTCCTAGCAATCGTAGTATGATCCCTGCATCCTAGGCCCTATGTGTTTCCGTTTCTTCTTAAGTAAAGAATCATTACCGGAATGTTTTCATTGATTGATGCCACCTTGCACCACTTATATGCAGTCTTTTTTTTTTTTTTTACCATGGAACCAACCTTAGAGCAAGGAACCAACCATACTTGACGTCCAAATATGACAATTATTAACTGAGACATGGTTTGAACAGGTTTGCGTGTAATGGATTACACCACCTAATCTGTCTCAATAACAAATTTCATGTCCCTTGTGAATTGTGACTTATGTGTACGGTATGTGTTGTGTGGAGATAGACGTGACAGATATCACATACAGTATTGTAAAAAACGATCCAAGTCACTAGTCAATTACGCTCAGAATGCCTGAACACATTACATCTAATTTTACAAATATTATTTTCTTGTATGGCCATTGGCTGCAATCAATAAAATAAAAATTACGACAATACCACTAAATTTTCGTGTGTGGTACTAATAATTACAAATTTTGTCTAGAGCTGAGAGTGCGATGTAGCAGTGATTTCGGGTGGGGGAGGGACGAGACTCGTGATATTGCGAGGAATGTTATCAACATTTGTATAACAGATTTGTAATTTCTTTAATACTGATCTGATTTATGTGGCTGCTCATTTGATTGAATAATTTCACACTTTCTTTTGGAATTTCAAGTCTAATGGGATTGTACAAGGTAAGTAGGCTACTAAAATATATTGATTAAAACCGTTAGTACTACGATTATATAGCATCTAGCCTATGTGTTCATTTTCGCTCAACTGAATGTTTTCAAAACTGTTTTATAATTAATTTGTGCATACATTTTTATTTAGATTTCCTTAAGAACCCTAAAACACGTGAGGACGAAGTAGGAGAAACTCCACGAAAGATAACTTGTCAGGATGGATTTTGAAATTTGTGTCAAGTAAGTACCATAACCTACAAGGCCATGTTCTTTAAGTGCTTTATTCTATGTTATATTTATGTTTATCTTCAGTCAGGGCACAAAGCCCACGTAATAAAAATAGTTGTTATCTTTTGAAATAGTCTTCTGACTGCATTTTTTGTATATTCAATCCAAACATAACCTAAATATAGCGTACCAAAATCTACACTTAGCAACATAATCTTAGTTTGAATTAGCCTTTTATCTTTTATATTCAATCCAAACATAACCTAAATATAGCGTACGAAAATCTACACTTAGCAACATAATCTTAGTTTGAATTAGCCTTTTATCTTTTGACTTCCACAAGTCATATTTCCGTGTGTAATTGAACCACAAATTGTTTATGGAATGTGACCTGAATCCATCCCAATCTGATAAATCCATTATTCACATGTCACTTGGACACGACTTTGCTGTTAGATACGATTTAACACATTTTACAGGGAGCAATGCTATTTGTTAACTAGGAAGTATGATTGACGCTTTGCATGGCACAGTAACTATTGCTTGTGTCTGTATTCTGTGGCATTTCTTTCAGGGATAGGCTAGCAGGCAGATAAAAAACTTTAAACATTTAATTTCCATCTGTTTCAGTAATGGTTGCGACTGATTGTGGTACCTCCTGCTATTACACAGAAGAGCTATGTAACATCATGGTAATGTAGTCCTGTGTACTTGGGTCTGTGTGTATAATGTGAGACATTGTGGTTTGTATTCATATATATACATGCAGTTAAAACTAGGGTAGCAGTGCATGACGTATGACTCCGTCATAACGTTTCTCAAGTAGGAAAATTAACCAAATATCTGTAGTAATGGTCAGGAAAATATCTGGATATAATGTAGTTATAGATGTTTAGTACTCCGCTGTCTATAACCCGCCCGCTGTCCCAAATAGGATCACGACTTATATACATTAAATTCCAGCTGTGTCCGCCATTTTCACCATTGATTATGCACTAATACAATATTGCCAACCCCACATTTACGGTACTACTACGTATATGCGCGGTACCTTGAAAAGAAAAAAAAAAAACAATGATTGCAAAGAGTTGCTGAAGCTGTTACAGAGACACCACAATGAATGTGTGATTATTGTTGCATTTCGCCACTGTAATAATTCACGCTTTTTAATTTCATCGAAACCAATACTGTTCTACATACAAATCAAACCTAACCTGAGGCTTATGGCCCAGACCCCCTTGCTTGTAGTGCAATCAGTATTTTTCGTCCAGACAGTCCCCAAACCTTGCACAGGGGATTCCGGTAAAGTGAAGTTGGCACCATTGCCACATACAAACATTATTTGCAAATGCAAATAATTCACAAAAGCCCAATTATTTCTTTTTTCACATAATTACAACGTTATGTGTGTCGTCTGGTGTATTTTGTACCGGACATGTTGGCAACTACTGACGTCAATGTGTGCACCTCGTGAGTGATCACTGCGGCAGTTTCACATACCAAAAAACATCTGACGAATATGGCTCCGGTTGTTAAATATAACACATATTTACATGATTTAGCACATATATCGGGTGCAGTCGGTGCAAAAGTGATCAAGGATAGTAGTTAAAATTGATAATGTCCCCCCAAAAGATAAAATAAGGTATGAAACTGATATATTGTCGAAATTGAAGCGAAAAGGAAAAGAGTGATACGTCGTGCATAATTAATAAACTGAGATTGGAAAGGAGGCAGCTGTGGGCTAAAATTTGGAACCTTCCCAGCATTTGCGTGGAGTAGAAGTGGGAAGCACGGAAAACCATTCCTGGGATAGCTTATCGAATCAAGCTCTTCTCAGTTTTGCCTCACAAGACTATCTGTACCGTACATTAATTCTGAATAAGGTATCACTCTTTTCTTTTTTGCTTTCTTTTTGATAATATATAATTTTCACACCTAATTTCGTCTTCTGGGGGGGATATTATCAATTGTAACTACTAACCTTGGTCACTTCGGCACCGACTGCACCGGATATATGTGCTAAATTATGTAAATACAGTATGTGTTTTTATGTATTGGTCATTTAACAACGGCAGTCATGTTCAACAGCGTATTTAGTACTGTATGTTAAACTGTTGCCAAAGCGCACACATTGACGTCACTAGTTGCCGACATATGGGACACAAAATACACCACAACTACTCCCACTCGGTAGCGTTCTCGATTGCTGTGATCAAGGTTGCAGGATTGAATCCTGGCGCAGTTAGCTGGCATTTGAGGGTGCGCAAATGTGAGGGAGCCGTGTCAGTAGATTTACTGGCACGTTAAAGATCGCCTTTGGGGCGAAATTCCAGCACCCGGCGTCTCTAAAAGCCACAGTAGCTAATAATGTTATTGGTTTTATGTCCCTTTTAACTACCCCACTGTGCATGGCTAAAATCAGGGGCGTATATATGGCTAACGCGGCCCTCAGATTAAAACCTTTGTCAAGACCCATTGGATTGGACAAAACCAAGGATAGAATGGTTGGGTTGAGGTGTGACCTTGGCCGCGGGATACTTGCGGGGCACTGTTGACGACACATTAAGCTGTAACCATTGGATTGGACGTGTTAGGCTGTAACCATTGTCAAAATCCATTGGTCTATATTCAACAAATCTTACTATTAGAAAAAATATACACTGTAGTTCCGTAAGCGTGGGGTTTGCAATACTGTACTTGATGGTAACTCATGCGCATAATGGCGGACACAGCTGGAGTTTTACTATGTAAGTCGTGATCTAAATAAGGGATGGCAGGTGGCTTATGGGCTGCGGAGGAGTAATCATTTATTACTTCATCATTCTCTGATTTCTTTTTCTTCATTAGAAAAGGTATTTTGGCTAATTTCAGTACTAATTTATCAACAAGTGGTACTTCATTCAGTGTTACCATCATCGCACATTTTTTAATTGCCGCCATGGGGTACATCCAAGCATACACGCGAACGCTAATGCACAGAATATAAAGAAAACATCTACGGTATTTAAGAAGAAATCATGTCAAAATTTTGCGGCATCAAAAAATTGTCTATTTTATTGTTACACTTACAGTGTACATGACTGACACTGCCTGTGAAGTATTTACGGCAAACTTTAGTCATCTGTTTAAGTCCGATATGGTGAGATTTAAGAAACACATTTTAACCGGTAAAACATTGAAATTACTAAGTGTGGTAATAATTCTCATTGTAAGGCGGTTAGGTGAGGACCATTATCAGCAATTCTTGCCATGTGGCAATTAGGGTAGGACTAGGTTACAGTTTACACCACCATTTTTGGCAGGTGGCTGTGAGAGCTCGCACATTGAAATGTTTAGTAGAACCAGCTGACAGGAGACTTGCTTAGAGCATGTGCTCCGCTGGTAGTCTGGATTCTCGCCAGCTGATTGGAATTTTATCTTCAGTCCATCATTTTGATCACAACTAAAAATAAAATAAAGTCGCCATACCCAGAAAATTATACGAATGTATGTTAATTTAGTTGACCTGCGTAATAAAACCCTCAAAATGAACCTCGTAGTTCACAAGTTAGACCGTAGTTTGATAGCCAAAATAATCAGCCGTTGAGATAAGCGAACGGCTGACGTGTCACCCCTTTTGTTTAGATCAATGCAGCACCGAGTGCTTCGTCACAGAATGATGATATTGAATGTGATACAAGACGTAGGGATTGTAGGCAGCTTCCATACCAAGAGATACCGTAGTAGGTTCGAGCACGACTTTAATCATTGGCATTTTAAGCTTGTTGAAATACGACAACCCTCCATTCCTCAGAGACCGTTAGCTGTTAGAATTGAGGTTAAAGACGACAATCACTTTAATTACGCTGATGCATTTGTAGCCAAATAACACATTTATCAAAATCATCAATATCAATGATGCAACTGCATACCTGATGGGTCCTTCATGATGTTCCAAACGAGGTAATCTGTTCCTCACTGTTACTTCCTTCTTTAATAATCCTGGTAACGGTCCTCTCTGGCACTTTTGTTGCAGCTACCATTCTATCCTGTAATTAAGACCTCACCCGACGCTCCTTCACTTTTCATAAACAAATTCACATTATTTATAACGTCATGAGTTTGGCTGTGAAGAGGTTTGCCACAAAGTTTTGATTGAACACTAATAAAATCTTCTCTATAAGTTCCCCAACACGTACACAATGAACTAGAAGTAACTACTATAAATAATCGTCAACTACTGCATTTCATTTATTCATCAGCAGAGCATGCAGCACGATTTTGACACCGTCCAGCTTATCTCGCTACAAAAACTCACGTATCAATTGCACATCGCTGAGGCTCGCTGGCTGTCCTTTGTACGTATGAGCAGGGCTGGGGCTGACCAGCCAAAATCAGTGGCGTAAACTGTATGCCCTAGGCTAGCGACATAATTCTTGCCATGCGGTGGTTAGACGTAGGGTTTAGTGGGTGTGTGAAACCATGTAAGTCATTGTAAGGAAGCTTGTAGTTTACGTGACTGTTAATCTCGAGATCATGAGCCACGGGACCTCCTTTTAACATGGAATCCGAACCACAGGATATGGCATTTCACACCGAAAATCTCACATGCATTGACCAAGAATCGAACCCGGTCCACCTTGGTGAGAGGCCAACAGCTTGACCGCTGCGCCACCACGCCCCATAAGTCATTGTGTTACAGTTTTCGTACAAGCACGATACGTACCTGTCTAGGGGAAATTTTTAGTGTAGTCGGTGACGTCATGGATGACATGCGGACATTGATCATCGTTAGTTTGATGTTTTGGCTTGAATTGCCATATTTGTTGGCTGTATGAGGTTTCAAAGAGTGCTTTGTTACTTGCCTATATAGTTACATGTGTTCAAGTGCAAGGTGTGGTGAGTTACGAATGTTCATACATTAGTTTTAGTTGCCCAATTCAATTGGAAAGTTGCACTGTACTCTTCTAAAGCCTTGGTGAGACAAACCCATTGGTCACTTCTAGGTTAGACCACTGTCCGGACGAAAATTACTCCATGTACTATGTGCAAGGGGCTCTGGGGCATAAGCCCCATGTTAGGTTTGTGTTTGTATGTAAAGCCTTATTAACTCAGAGAAAATAACCAACCATTGGATGCTACTAGGTTATACCACTGTCTGGACGAAAATTACTCCTTGTACTAAGAGCAAGGGGCTCTGGGGCATTAAGCCCCATGTTAGGTTTGTGTTTGTATGTAAAGCCTTATGAACACACAGAATCTAACCCACCATTGGTCGCTAGAACGAAAGTTACGCTAGTAGTCGCTCGTTGAGCAAGGTGCTCACACTATCATATGACTTGTTTATATAATACATAGCAACTGATTTCATGCGTTAATGTATTTCCAAATTGAAACAGTAAGAAAGCATCTCACAAAATTTAAACACTTAGAACTAAGGTTTTACAATCTTATGTAAACGGCAAGATATTCTCTTTTCTTTTTTTAAATCAAATACAGTTAAAACCGTCTCATTCTTATTGGTACCCTGGAATACTCTGGAACTGTCACGTCGTAGTGGTTGGATATTTATGTTCATTGTATTCACATCCACAGTCAGTGTCACTATTTTTGCCCTCGATCTTATCACATGGAGTTTCGCCAAACCAAACTAAAAAGGCACAACTTGAATTCATTGTCACTCAATAACTGAACCAAATTTTGATAAGTTTTGAAGAACACTGTTACAACCATGAAACTTTACCGCACAGAAATTAGTGCCAATGTGACTGCTGAGGGAAGGATTTAATTTCTCCCTTCCTGTATCTTCACAAGGTCATGGAAGCAAGTGACAATGCATCCGTCCTCCCTCAAAGTGGGAAGGTATACCGACATTCAAGTTCAAAGTCACATGATGTTTAAAACACAAGCTAATTTTCAACAGCTGTGAGCATTTCGCTCATATAGTGACCACTAGTGGGTTAACATGCATGCATTGTTTAAACCTATAGTGTTGTCCATGACATCAGGGATGCCACCATGTCAGCTCGGAGGTCCGGGTTTGATTCCCGGCTCTGGCAAGATATTTAATTCTGGTCTGAGGGCTGGAACAGGATACACTCAACCTCGAGAGGCAAAACTGAGAAGGGATGTTTTCGATTCCTACCTCAGCCATCCTGGAAGTGGTTTTGCCACTTCCAATCCAGGCAAATGCCAGGATGGTTCCTAACTTATGGCCACAGCAGCCTTCTTTCCAATCTTCATCTGATTTACAAATACACACTAGTACTGACATCACAATAATACAGGTTATCAAACAAATTCCACATTCACCCAAGTATATCGGTCTACACGACCACTATGTTACAAAGCCCCTAAATCAATCGACAATGACAACTGTATTCTACCTTTCTAAGAAGAAATCTTCAAGTTGTCATTGCAGTTTTGTGCCCCTAAAATCCAAGACTAATTGGAGTGGTTTTTGGCTTAAGCATCAGAACAACCATCTTATAGTATCTCAAAGGGGAGGTGCCATTAGGCTTCAACAGCTTGTCTCAATTCTGCCTCCATGGCCTATATATGCAAGAAATGAACATTTTACAAAAATAAAGACATATTAAGCAAATACCGGTACGTACTATTTTATTTCTCTCCTACTCCTGAATCCTTCTCTGAACATTCATCTTAAATATGCTGTATAACAGGAGTCAACATTTTTGGACCAATTATAAAAATGTATAAGAAGAAGAGTACATGTTCATCTATAGCTCCCCAGCAAAACTGGAAAAACCTTAAGTAAGTATTAATATTTTTATATAGTGGTTTAAAAGGCAATTTAGAAAAGCAAAGTTTGAGGACTGATGAACAAGATGTCCCTAACTTGAGCAAGGACTTCCTCACAACTTCATGGAAGGTCTTATTTATTTTGGTTACTTTAGGATACAATCACATGGGTTTGTTTGGCGACATTTTGGAGTTAAATAATGTAAGTTGCAACACCGAATGTGGCATCCATATTTGTTGACATAATTATATATATTCAGTCGTTTGGGCCACCTATGGACCACTGTGCTTTAGCTGTTGTCTGCCAATTCTGGTGTTTTTGGTGGATTGTTTGGCAGCTGCTTTTTTTTACTGGAATCTTGAGCCTTTCTATTGGAACAGTAATCTTCCATTTTCTTGCTGAACTTTATCTTGCATGCCTCGGACCATTTCCTGAATG
Source organism: Meconema thalassinum (assembly GCA_946902985.2). NCBI lineage: Eukaryota > Metazoa > Arthropoda > Insecta > Orthoptera > Tettigoniidae > Meconema > Meconema thalassinum. Next base: position 305,822,898 of record OX336393.1, read on the forward strand.
CGTTGTGGTTAACTTCTGTAATGGATGTGAGGAAAGGCTTGGTTTCAACTGTCAGACGGTAGCGACTCCTGTAATTTAGTGTGTCTAGCTGAATATTAAGTTCAGCAAGATCCTTCTCAACTTGTTTGATCCACAAGGACCCAGTGGCTTATCCTTCTTGGCTACCTTGAAGATCTTACAAGACAGACTGTGGTGGTCCATTCTGTACAGGTGGCCGTAGAAAGCCAGGCGTCTCCTTCTGATGGCATCGGTGAGGTTTTCCTGGTGTTTTATAGAGTTCGCAATTTGGTTTGTACCATCGTCTTCCATCTGGCATGACCCTTGGTCCCACTATTTCCCATAAGAATTTCCTTTCCTGTACCTCGAGTGCCCTTACGGGTGTGTTCTTAGTTAGAAACAGGCACTCGGCTGCGAAGAGGATTGATGGTCTAACTCAGGGCTAGATTTGTGACGGTACACAGTACCGTAACCTCTGATCGGGGGAAAAGTCGAATATACAGTAGCCTATAACATAATTTTTAGAACTGTGGAACGTTAGCCGTAAGTCAAGGTCAACTTGGTCTTTGTCTGGACTGTACTTCAAAGTACGTGGAATCTTGGATGCTTCGGAGACAGCACTCCGGTCTGGATACTAACAGCAAGGTGTGTGAGAGAGAGAGAGGAGGCACGTACAAAGAAAACTTTTCTAAACTTTGAATAATTTTATAAACTGTGAGGTAAAACATTTTCAAGCACAGTACCTTTTATAATAAATAATTATTTCAGAAAACTGTGAAGACAAAATTATGAAATAAGAAATAAAAGATTCTTGGTGAACATGTGTGTATTTTCAAACCGACTGTATTTAATTTTTAAAATTACGTAAAATAAAAGTTGAAATAATGTACAGTAAGTTACAGTGTTTAAATGGTAGCCTAGTTGGCCTACATTAAAATTTAATATAGGCCAATGGCTATGGTAAGAAAAATTATGCTACAGCGGTCTCAATTTAATTTAAAATTGCAGTCAAAATTATACTCTGTGAGCTGCCTGAAGGGTATTGACATTTGACCGGAAATTCCACTTCAGCCATCACCCCTCTGCCTCTTGATCAATCCATGTTCGCGTAGTTGATGTCATAATACTCTGCATTGCAATATCACAGCCCACATGCGTCAGTGTCTGGTTAGGTTTGTCACTGGCTTGTACAGTGTGATTACTTGTTATTCTAACTGTTTGGCAACATTGTAATCTGACCACATGGCGAGGCGAGAACTATCAATCTCCTATTCTGGCAGCTCACAGAGGATAGATGGCTATTTTGTCCGCAGAGTAATTTTTAAAGGTGTTCAGAAAAGCGTAAAAATATCGGTTTTAGAACTCTATATTTCAATATTCCATAAAGCCCCTCCCACTACCACCCGGTAGCCCACGGTAGGCCTACCGAAACTTCATTTTTTACAAATCAAGCATTGGTCTGACTGCTGCATTGTAGTGTCTTAGTTTGACATTCATCGACTGATGTTTCGAGACTTACAGTTTTCTGCAAGCGTAGTATGCCTTGTCTAGTTGGATCCTCCTCTGCTCAAGAGCCATTATTTCACTGAAATCTTCTGAGGCCCAATCTTTACTTACTTAAGATTGTTTTTATTTTTATTGTACTGAATGTCATCAAATTGCATCATATTTGCTAATGTGACCTAGGTCGAAAAATAATGCAGAATGAAGCTCTCCCCAAAAATTTGCCAATGGTGCTCCCCTTTAGTTTTATCTCTGTACAGATAGGCTACCTTAGTCTCACAGGTAGTGGGGGGAGGGGGGGGGTCAAAGGACAGCTTTATAGGAGCAAAAAAAGAAAGAATTCAGTGCAGGAGAATATATATACTGTATATAAATAAACCAGGAATTAGATGTATTTAAACCAAGTGAATATTCTTAGAAGATAATCGTGTAACGAAGGATTGAGGAAGTTGCCTATAGAACATAATACCTGTAGTATTAAATATTTTATTTTAAAAAGTGCGGGCTACAGTGGAGAATTGAACCAGATTTTATCAAGATCACCTGGAAATAGCTTGTTAGTATTTTTCACCCCACACTGCGAGGGCAGAACGTCCGGTCATCAGAGGTTCGAATTCCGGAGCTGACAATAGCTATCTTAAGTGTTTCTACTCCATCCAAATGCCTTAAAGTCCCGAGGCGTATTTCCCATCCCTGTCCTTAGAAGTTACGCACACTATTTAAGTCATCACAGGAATGCAGGTTGTCAGACAAGTTCGACACGCGGCTGCTGACCAAAATGTCCTAAGGCCCTCAAATGAATTGACATCTAATTTTCATCCCCAAACGAAAAGTCCGCCTTACAACCTGTGGTCGCCATCCATATATCAGTAGTGAGGCAGTGGGGAATTAAACATTAGCCACCTCTCATGTAAAACCACTTGAAATCTGGAGATATAGGCTATGATAAAACTAGGCTACGTCGCACTTGTGCAGCAAAAATGAACTATTAAATAGATGCAATGGTGCATGCATTTAACTACATACTACTGGAAATTGATTGAGTTAAAGATACGAAAAAAAAAACACGATACAGTATATAGTAACAAATTACGAAGTTAAAACGTTAGTTGATAACAAGATTATACGAAATTCTGAAAAAGCAAGCGCTAAACATTTTCATTTTGGAACGACATCGCTGATAGGTTCCACCCTGTAACTAATCACATGCCCTGTTTCGTCCGAACGGCCAATCAGGAAGCCGTATCCGTCTGTAATGCTAAAACTGAACTAGAATTTGCAATGTCGCAGTCTGGCAACCCTATACATTACATGCAGTTGCAGTCGGTAGATGGCAGTTGGCAGTTGTCAGCCGGTAGTCGACAGTCGAAAATTTCATCTTCGACTGCCAACTACCTGACTGCAGCAATGTAAAAGCCAATCAGAGCAAGTCAGAAACCGATGTCTCGTTGTTCTGTGTCGTGTGCTAAGGGCATATAAGTGAAATACCTTCGCAACCTGTACCTTTTTAATCTTAAATACACGGTACCAGTTACTAATAACAAAATAATCCGTACATCTCCAAATCATCCATATTGCAAGTTTTGAGGTTATCGACAACGCCCCTGTGCACAAGGAATAAAAGAATGTCACTGTATTATTTACTCCTAGCAGTCGTTAAGATTGCGTATTGTGAATGGCTAGGTTGTCAGCTACCGACTACCGACTGCGCATTGTGGATCAACCTTTACCATATGGTAACTCAAGAAAGCACATAAACACAGGGCTGATTGTTAAGAAATAATTATGTTGGTAACAACAAAATCTTTATTGATACGCAATTCACATGTTGGCATTACTGCCTATTGTAATTTGTTCAACAATAAATTCTTTTACTCATTGTAAATGGCGTACCAGCTGATTGTCCCATATCACCTGAACTATAAAAACATAAAACTTTAACAGGTTATGAGCCCAGGTGACTCTAAAATAAAAGTAAACGTGAAAACAGGTGACACTAAAACATTTAAAAAGTAAAGTAAGTGATGTGAAGTACGGTAAGTGAAGTCCAAGAAAAAAATGGCCACAAGACCCGAGGACGTAGCACATGTCGAGAAACTCAAGGGAGTCGACACATATCCTATGTGGGTGTTTGAATTAAAAATTCTGCTTGCCGCAAAAGAACTGATCAAGATTGTCGACGGGACAGACGTGTTGGTGACCAATCCACCCAGAAATCAAGCTTCAACCGACCAGTGGAAGACGCGAGATGCAAGAGCCCAATACTATATTGTCACATCCATTGACAAACAAGTTATGCCACATATCCTAACCTGTACAACTTCTAAACAAATGTTTGATACTCTTCGTAACATATACCAGAGAGACTCGAGCCAACAAAAATGTTTGCTGCTACGAGACTTTTACAACTTCCAATTTGATGCGAAGAAGGACATGATGAGCAACATTAGTGATCTCCAAAACATCTCCTTCAAACTGAACAAACTCGACCAGAAAGTTGACGAGATTATGCTAATTACCAAGATCCTGTCCGTGCTGCCTGAAGAATATACCCATTTTAGCACAGCATGGGACTCTACTCCAGAGGCGTCCAGGACCATGGAGAACCTGTGTTCGAGGTTACAGATGGAAGAAAACAAGTTGAGGCGCACTCCGACAGAAGAGCAAAATGTATCCTTTAAAGCAGAGTTAAAAAACAAACAAGGTAGATCTAAATCTAAAAACAAATGTATGACCAGTAAAAAGTGTAATATATGTAAAAAGACAAACCATGAAACCAAAAATTGTTTTCTCAAAGACAAGCATCAATGCTCAATATGTAAAATGTTCAATCATGAAGAGAAAGACTGCTATTTTAGGGATAAAAATAATTCTAAGGTGGAAAATAAAGTGTCATTTCTTGCAGCTGATTGCAAGGGCTCACATAACGCTATACTAAAAGGAACCAGGCGTCTAGTAGTAGACAGTGGATGTTCAACTCACATGGTAAGTGATGAAAATTTGCTAACAGGTGTTGTGAGCTGTAATGAACACATATTAGTGGCTAAGAAAAATCAGGCTATATCTGTAGTAGGTAAGGGAACCTTCACCTCTGAGCAGTGTGTTCTCAATGATGTTCACTGTGTGCCTGATTTGTCTAAGGACTTGATGTCAGTAAGTAAGATAACAGAAAATAATGGCATTGTTGTGTTCACAAAAGATGATGTTAATATATACCAAGACAACAAAGTGGTACTAAAAGGTAAGAAAAATGCAGTAGGACTGTATACTGTTGACCTTGATGTTAATATGCAAAATGAGGCGCTGTGTGCACAAGGTAATGATGTAGGTAAAGAGTGGCACAGGAAACTGGGTCATTTAAGTTACACCTACCTTAATAAACTGCCTAATATTTGTGATGGTGTGTCCCCCATTGTCGCACATACTAAAATAGATGAAGTGTGTGAGAAATGTGTAAAAGCAAAACAGATACGGTTACCATTTAATACAGAAAGGACTAGGGCAACAAGACTGTTAGAAATAATACACACAGATGTTTGTGGACCTCTAGATCCACCCACCCATGATGGCTACAGGTACATTCTGTGCTGTATAGATGACTACTCACATTTTAGTGTTATCTATCTGTTGTTAAATAAAAGTCAAGTTCCTATGTACTTAAAACAGTATGTGACAATGGCCGAAACCAAATTTGATCTGAGAGTAACCAAGATAAGGTGTGATAATGGAGGAGAGTATTCCTCACATGATCTGAAAGATTGGTGTAAAAACAAAGGTATTATGCTGTACTATACAATTTCATATACACCCCAATTGAATGGAACAGCAGAACGGTTCAATCGTACTCTTATGGAAAGAACAAGAGCTATGCTTTGTGATTCTAACCTAGATAAAGAGATGTGGGGGGAAGCAGCACAAACAGCTACATACCTGATTAATAGAAGCCCCATTAGTACTGTTGACACAACCCCAGCTGAAAAATGGACATACAAGAAACCAAATCTGTCTAACCTACAAATTTTTGGTTGTGTTGCCTATGCCAAAAATTTGGGTTATCTCAAGAAGCTTGACAGCCGAAGCAAGAAGTGCATTTTTGTAGGCTATGCACCAAACGGATACCGACTATGGGATGAAGAAAACAGGAATATATTCGTCTCTAGAGATGTGCTATTTGAGAGAAATATAATAAAATTAGATCAACATAACCCTAAAACTAAAATCTACCAAGCAAATGTTGAAGAAACAGAAGAAACCCAAGATGAAAGAAATGGAAATCCAGATGACAGAGATGAAAATCAAGGTAGAACAGATGAAGAAACAGATCATGAACCACAAGAAGAAGAAGATGTTGACTTCGTAGATTCAGATCAAGAACAGAGAGAAGAAAGATGTCATGAACTTGGTTTACGACCAAGAAGAACATTAAAGAGACCTAATAAATATGATGACTATCAACTAGATAGCGGAGAAGATGAAGAAGCAATGATGACATACAGGGAGTGGCAAACAAATGAAGACAAAGAAAAATGGAAAATAGCCGTTAAAGAAGAAAAAGACTCTTTGAAGAAAAATAAAACTTGGAAATTAGTAAGCCCTGAGGCAGCAAGAGGAAAAGAAGTTTTGTCAAGCCGGTGGGTGTTCAAAGTTAAGGAAGACGGTAGATATAAAGCTAGACTTGTAGTACGAGGATGTGAACAAAGAAGTGGAAATATAAATTATGAAGAAATCTTCAGTCCAGTTGTAGACACAACTTCACTAAGAGTCCTTTTTGCTATCGCAGCTCACTATAACCTGCACATTAAAACATTTGATGTCAAGACGGCCTTTTTGTATGGAACACTAGATGAGGACATCTACATGAAAATACCAGAAGGTTACAAAGAAGAAGGGAAAATATGCAAACTGCAGAAAGCCTTATACCGACTGAAGCAAGCCCCCTGTAGGTGGAATAAAACTCTCACAGAGTTCCTGAAAAAAGAAGGCATGACACAAACTAAGTCAGACCCCTGCATCTTCAAGAATTCTGAGAACAGTTTGTTTCTAGCAATTCATGTAGACGATGGCACTATCATGGGCAAAGACATTCAGTAAATGACACTGCTACTCTCTAAACTTGAGAGAAATTTTGAAATGAAGACAACTCATGAACCCAAAACTTATTTGGGGATAGATATAAACAGAACAGAAGATGGTATCTTCTTTTCTCAAGAGAAATATGCTCATAATGTGCTGCAACGTTACAACATGCAAGAATGCAAAGAAGTTAATACCCCAATAATCCAAAATGAAGAAACAGGTGCAACAGAGGACAGCGTGAAGATAGATTACCCCTATAGACAAGCTGTTGGGAGTCTGTTATATTTGTCTTGTAAAACCAGACCAGACCTGGTATATAGTGTGAATTATGAAAGCAGGTCTATGGAGAAACCAACAGATCAAGATATACAGAATGTTAAACGAACACTTCGATATCTGAAAGGAAGCACAAAAATGGGAATACACTATGCATCAAAAATGAAAGGTGATCTGAAAATAATTGCATACAGTGATTCAGATTTTGCTGGTGATCATAAGAAAAGAAAGAGTACTACAGGCTATGTCATAATGCTGGCAGATGGACCGGTGGCATGGCGGTCACGCAAGCAGAAAATTGTGGCACTGTCATCCACAGCAGCCGAATACATTGCTGCAGCAGACTGCTGCAAGGAGTTAGAGTATCTGAAATACTTGATACAAGAACTAACTGGAAAGTCTGTTCCCATTGTTCTTAACATAGACAATCAAAGTACCTTAAAGTTGGTGAAATCAGGACAAATGAGAGGAGAGTCAAAGCACATTCAAGTGAGGTATCACTATCTGCATGAGAACTATAAAAATTAATTGTTTTCTCTTCAATTCTGTCCGACCCATGATCAGGTAGCTGACATTTTTTACAAAGCCTCTATTGTCTACTAAATTTGAAAAATTCAAAGATGTTCTGCTGAGGAGAGGAATAGAATAGGTCCAAAGAAAGTATTTGATTTTAAATATGTTAATAACAATTAAGACTATTTTAAAATGTAACATTTCATGTTTTATTGTTGAAATATCAACGAGTATGTTATCCAATGTATAGTCATATTGTAGTTTAAGTCAAATATTGTTTGTACAACTTCTCATAGTTTGTATTATGACAAAGATTTTGTTCTTACGGGGGGATGTTAAGAAATAATTATGTTGGTAACAACAAAATCTTTATTGATACGCAATTCACATGTTGGCATTACTGCATATTGTAATTTGTTCAACAATAAATTCTTTTACTCATTGCAAATGGCGTACCAGCTGATTGTCCCATATCACCTGAACTATAAAAACATAAAACTTTAACACTGATGAACAGATTTCCATGGCTTCTAATTGAAACAAGAACAGTACGGTACTTACTAGAGCTGTTGATATTCGAAGATTAGAAACAAAATCCAATGTGGAAACTGCGAGGCTTCCGAGCTTCGGTGCTTGACAATAAACATGCTTCGAAGCTTTCAATAGGTATCTGACACATTAATGTTGCAAATTTTGAGCTCTCGCACCTTATTTCTGTCAGCTAAATCGCACGTTTAGTTGTTTATCTTAACCTAACTTGTTAAAACCCGTGCAATAGCAGCATTCGAAGCAGCTATAACACAATACCGCTTCGAAAAAAAAAAGCTTCGGAGTTTCGAATCCAGTAGACTACCCAAAATTATATCAATATCCTTCGTGCCTACTCCAATATTCACAAAATTTGAGGAGACAACTAACTAACTAAATAAATGAACAAATAAATACCAAAATAAGGCATTATAACACTGTCGTAAAAACGAAATGTCTCTTTGCCAGTGAATGCCTGTCGATGAACTATAGCCTCGAAAATGTAGAAGTCCTGGAAAGGAGAATTCTAAGAAAAATCATGGGTGCAGTTTAGACCGAGGACGGATGGAAACTACGAAGCAACAGAGAAGTCCACCAGAACGTTGAAAGAATCTCAGATGGTACTATGTGGAAGAGGAGGCTGACATTCCTTGGGCACCTATACAGAATGAACAAACATAGATTAACCAAGCAAATATTCGACTATCTCTGGAAGAAGAAGATCATTCCAACGTGTACTAAGGAACTAACGAAAGATTTAGAAAAGTTGAACATCACAGAGTCTCAAATGATAGAAAGAAATGAATTTAATGGTAAAGTAAAACATCTGGAAGGGTTTCAAGATGCAGGAAGACCTAAGAGAAGTGGACGAACTTGGACACGAACTCCGATTATTTATTTGTATGTTATTGAGAGGAGAGGTGGATTATTATTATAATTATCATTCAGTGAAAGGAGGTACAGTCACAGTTTTGCGCCCAACAAGGGACTGGAAGGTTACAATTGCGAGAAAAAAAAAAAAACACCAGCCAAAAATTGGAATAAAGATCCTTCTGGTAGAACATGCCAGTACCATAGGATTCCTATTCTTCCATTTAAAGCGCTACGGTACCATTCATTTTGCTGTTGTTCCATGCCCCTTTTTCCTTGCTTCTAACATAGCCTCTTTCTTAAAAGTAGGTTCAATGTCTATTGTCTAATAGAAAGAAAAACATCTACGTTGACGGGTTTACTAGTAGGACACACGGTCGTATAAGGAAAGTAGCCTTACGAATGAGCTATGAAAATATTAATGTACCATTAGAAAGTTATGGTGTAACAATTTTTTTTGAGAATGTTGAATATTTTTGCTACTCCGGAGTCCCATAAAAGGACTAGTGAACAATTAGATCCCCTCTCCCAACGACCTGTTTTAGCTTGAAAACGCCTTCACGATTATGTTGTTCCTGTAATGCAATGTCCGACCTTTGCACCATTCTCTAGCAAGGGTATATTTGTTTATTACACACATAATCCGGGATATTTACAAAGCTTTAGCCAAAATTCAAAATGTTCACACCGAAGAAAACTTACTTTAGTTATAGAGATGAATTCATCATCATTCAACAATAAATCATCATCATCATCAAAATCATTCATCACCAATCATCAGCATAATTATCAATTACATCGTCATCAAACATAATCAATAATCGTCACCAACATCATTAATATAATCATCATCATCAATCATCAGCATTTTCATAACTAACATCATCAATCATCATCACTAAAATCACCATCAATCGTCAATCATTATCTATAACCAATAATCATGATCATTAATCATTTCTCCACTCCAGGAGGCCGGGTGTGGGAATGAACAAGTCTCAAGGAAACACGTCTGTGACCGCATGAGGGAATATTGGAGACAGAGAAAACTCCAGGCAAAGGAAAAGAAAAGAAAAAAGTTGTTGCGTGATCCTAAGTGTGTAACGTGTTTTTCGAGGGGTTTTTATGCAACTGGCATAAGTCAGTAGGAAGCCATTCTATATTTATTTACGCGGCAAATTGTTCAGCCAAGAGAATTTTTCATGTTAATTTATTATTATTATTAATTTATTATAATTATTATTAAGATATTTTCGGAGCATTTTATAAAAATTATAAGCATACAGATAGGTTTTCTAGGTCTTAGAAAACGCTATCAAGCAAATTATTACGAACGACAATATCATAGAAAGTTATGTGATTACGGAATTTAACGGAGTTTCGTCAGTTAGGGTATATCGAGAGACGTGACTCACTGGGAATTCAAGTACACGCTTAATCTTGTCGGGAAGTATTACGCAAGCGGGGTTGCAGCGTCAAGAAAAGGCGGATAGTTGGAACGGAACCCTCCCGCCGAGTGTAATGAGCCAGAGGAGGGGAGTATAGCGCGTGGGGTGCAGCCAATCAGTGGAGAACACGTAAGCTAGAAGTCGGATGAAGAGTGGGGATGCGACGTGTGGATATATCGTTCAGCGCGCCGTGGAACGAGGACAATCTGTGTAGAACTTGCCGAGTATGGTCGTACGCGGGAGTCGCTCCGATGTTCCGTGTAGTGGGGGACAATCTGTGTAGAACTTAACGAGTACGGTTGCACGCGGGAGTCGCTCCGATGTTCCGTGGAGTGGAGGACTAACTTTTGTAAAACCTAACCAGTGTGGTTGTACGAGTGTTTGGGTCCGATGTACGGACCATAGAATTATCTAATCTATCAGGATATCATCAAATATCGACAAAGATGATGACGTCCAGGAGACTGTGGGAAGCTCACAGCATCATCCAGTACGAGGGAAAGGCTTCGGCCATTTCCAGTGGTAAGCGCGAATGACGCAGAAATACGCAATCTCTCATTTCTCTTTGTTTTATATTTCATATTTCAGTAACTTCATAGCTTGGGAATAAGAGTAAAATCAATATTTTATCAGACTCCGTTTTCACGTAATTTTCTATCGGTAATATTCAAATCACAACGCTCCAATTTAAATTTTATACTTATTATTATTATTAATTTTGCTATACTTGTTTTATATAATAAAAGTATTTCTTTTACAATGCAATCTTTGCTTTCAGTAGGTAGCATTAGATATAGACCAATTCCTTCTCCTGATACAATTGTTTTTTGGATTAATGATCCAATCGTACCACGATCTGAGAGTAAAGAGTCTTGAAGGTGTTCTACCAGAGCTAGACGTTGTTAAATACAAATTTAGATTTCAGCATTGCGTTGAGGTCTTGGCGCCCATTAAAACAACATAGCTTAGGCAAAGGTAAACAGTTACATTTATCACCCAACAGTTAGGGGCAGCCAAACCGTTACACTTGTTGCTACCAACATAGGGACGCTAATAACGTTACAATTGTCGCTCAACATGGGGCATTAATTAACGTTACAATTGTCGCTCAACGTGTGGGCTAGCAAAACGTTACATTTGTACGCTCAACGTGGAGCAAAGTGAAAACGTTACATTTGTCGCCGACAACTTGGGGCTGAAAACCTAATAACATTTGTGGAAGGAGAAGGGTATATATTTCTGTGCCTGTATTTTGGGGGTTATTTGTCTGTATCAGTGTATATCAGTATGGGGGATGAGAAAGAAAGACAGACGAGGTTACGTTGTGGTCATCAACTGGAGAGTGATGATACGAGCAGTATGTCGAGTGATGGTAGTACCGGGGTAGCGGAGGTAAATCCCGATACTGAAACAGGGAGTGTAGGCGGCCAACCAGAATTAAAAACTTTACTTCTCGAGTTTATGTATCAGAACAAAGTTAGTAGTGATGCCTTAAATGCAAAGTTAGAACAGAATAATGCAAGATTAGAACAAAACAGTAGGGAAAATAATGAAAGTACAGACGCTTTAAATGCAAAACTGGAACAAAACAACGCTAAACTAGAACAAAACAGTAGGGAAAATAGAGAGAGTAATGAAACGTTAAACGCCAGATCAGAACAAAACAGTAAGGAAAATAGAGAGAGTACTGAAACTTTAAATGCTAAATTAGAACAAAACAGTAGGGAAATGAGTGACAAATTCGAACTGATTAGAGGTGAGATCAGGGGGGTGATGGAAGAAAAGGCTAAAGAGATTATTGCAGATGTAGACAGAAAATTAGGAAAAGTACTGGAGGAGTTGGAAATTAGAATCAGTACACAGGCTGAAAATTTAAAAGAACTAGTGCAACTGGAAACACAGCAGGTCAAAAAGCAATTGGGGGGAGAAATTGACAAAATTCAGGTAGCTACTAAAGAGGTTAAGGAACAGCTGGGGGGGTAGAATTGAGAAAGTCCACTCACAAATAGTTGCAGAAGTAAATGATTTAAGAGTGAGTAATAGAGAGAGCATTAGCAAGATTGAGGAGAAACAAGCAAAGCTATATGATAAAGTAGAAGAATCAGAAGGAAACATTAAATTAATAGTAAACAGTATTGAGAAGAAGGCTGAGGAGAAAATCGCAGAATTAGAGTTAAAATTAAAAGCTAGGATCAGGCAAGAAAATAGTCAGAATAGGCCAATTTTTGTGAATAGCACACACAGGGAGGTAGAACTGGGTAAGTTCAGCAATCGACAGGGGTGTCCAATGGAAAATAAATTCGGGGAGAGGTTGGAAAATGGTAGTATTGAGTGGTGCCAGGTAGTTGAAATTTTAGAACAAGTGTTTGTGGGGGAAACGAGGAATTGGTTTGCTGTCTACAGAGACAAGTTTACTGATATCAATGATTTTAAAATGAAATTCTGTGAAAAGTTCTGGAATGAGGTTATTCAGTCGCAGCATCGTGAGGGAGTAGTGTGTGGTAAATATAACCCTAAAGGAAGCTCCACCATGACCGAATACTTTTTATGGAAGGTATTAGTGTGTAAATATCTGGATAGCTTGAAGGAGGAAAGTGATGTGGTGAGGTTGCTACTTAGGCACTTTCCCTATAGGATCAAGGAGGCTGCTTGTATCCAGAATGTAAAGACTATATCACAAGTAGAAAATTTGTTAAGCACATTTGATGCACTAGGGAGAGGGGGTTATGAGGACAATTTCAATAGGAACCAGGGTAATAATAATAATAGACCTAATGAAGCCAGGCATCAAGAAGTTCAAGGGAACGGTGGCGAAGGGGCCAACGCTCAAAATAGAAATAATAATAATCAGATAAATCAGAACAGAGGAAATGGCTATGGTAATCAGTATCAAGGGTGGAACAATGATTACAGGGGAAATCAAGGGAGAAACAATGATTTCAGGGGAAATCAAGGGAGAAATTATAATGACAATAATTACAACCAGAATAGGGGTCAAGGAAGAGGACAGCCTAGTGGTAGTAATATACAGCCAAACAATGACAACACAGCCCAGAACAACCAGACCAGTTCAGTAGTTAGTAGTTCTACGGCCAGCTGTAGCGGTTCTTTAAACGCGAACCAGGCTGCGAAGTAAGGTCAGAATCTCAGTCTGTAGCATACCCTGTCCATACAATTATACAGGAACCCTATGACCTAAATGTAAGAAATGAATTATTACATGAACTAAATGATGAAGGTATTATTCAGGAAGTGGTTAGTAAGAGCCCCTTAGTTAAATTTAACGTTGTACCCGATACCTAGTTTAGGCTATCGGCTACGCCAGCAGACATTAAGCCGTAGTTGAGGTTTTGAGAAGAGTTAGGAAAAGATAGCGCACCGATCGAGTCAAGAAGAATGTCAAGATGACGTAGGAGGTCTAGGATCAAGGAGGCACTGACATCTGTAAGAAAATGGAATTATGGATAGAGATGTGAAACTTTATTGAGATATGTATGGAAATATGGTATTTAAACATCTTAGAAGAGGATATATAACATGCATTATATGTGGAAATAATTGTAAGGAAGTTAGATAACCCTTAAGTTATTTTATAACGGAATAGCCTAGATGATGTGGGTTCGAGACTATGATCGTGACGCGAGAGCACTGTGGTGGGGGACTACACCACGTGTCTGCGCCAGGCAGATAAGAGAGAAGACAGTGCCAGCACATTCAGTGGAGCTCTGTCAGTCGAGCATGTAGGGTCGAGCTCTGTAGCGCAAGCCAGACGCACGGTGAAGGTCGCGTAGCATACCGAAACTGTCACGGCAGAGTGTAGGCGACAGTTTCAGCATCGCCGAGCAGCGAACGCCAAGCAGGTCATTGATCCAGGCGGACTTGCCGAGGAAGCAATCGCAGACGGCCGGGATATGTTAGAACAGCATTGCAAGTAGTTGGAGACTTTATTACAAGCTACATTTCAACGCAGTTTGAACACAGTTCTTCTGAAGAATAACTTTATGACTATGCTTTTCCATAACGCATTCAAAGTTACTTTAACAATTTCAAGCAAGCGGAATGTTGTTAGCATAGGCACTGATGAACATTAGATCGTGCATTAATGAAATTTATTTCTTATGCAGTTTCATGAATTACCAAATACAGACAACTACAGGGTGTTTCGTAAACTTGAACACGCTCATGTAAAATTTTATTTTACGAAAGTGAGACTTAGCAGTTGTTAGAGATTGGTCTTTCAATACTCAAACTGAGCATTTAATGGAACAGTGGCGTAACTTAGAAGAGGAGTAGGGGGTCCGCTGTTTCCATGAACATTTTCGAGAGGAGTTGGACAATATCCGCTATGGGTAATCCGAAGTTCAACATGTCAGAGTAGACGCAGATAGAGACAAGATGGCACCGCAGAGCGATGGATTCGATTCCTGACGAGAGGAGGTCCACCAGCTGATTCACTTGGAATTTCGAAGGCAATCGTCATTTCATGGATGGAATGATATTCACGCCGATCTTTCGAGAAATTCATTATGTAGGGAAAATCGACGATCTTGGAAATTTAATAACAGCTGATTATGAAAGGTACTGTAAGAGTCATAACTACCTGATACGATTATTTTCATGAATACTGGGCACACATGTATATTTTTCTAATAGGAGTGATACGATTATTAAGACATGGTTTGACTTTATTTACTTCGAATTTGCTAGAATATGGAGTGACCATATGATATGGCAGGCATCATTATACGAAATTCTCACCATTGGTTGGATTTATTAAGCAGATGTTTGGTCTTTTAGACATTTTTCCAGCTAGGATATTTTTCATGAATAGTTTTTTTTGTGTAACGAGTATTTCGAACTCGTGATCTGCAATTGATTATCTAAAATTACTTCGTCAGTTCATTGCATACTAGCGAGTGTGTATTATTCATCAGTAGGGATTTTTTCCATTGGATTGTTTGGAGATATTAAGAAGTTATTCACTTTAGTGAATGAACATCGCTTTTATATGACAACTAGAGACTTGTTGATTCCTATCTGGTACATTCACTCATATAGTCTACGAGATGGGGTCTTTCGTATTTATACGATTGTATGGTGGTACTCATCTTACCCATCGTTCAGGGCACTATCATCCAAGTCGACGGGGCGAGGTCTTTCGTATTTATACGACTGTACGGTGGTTACACATCTTACTCGCCATTGAGGGACTCATTTTTATCATCCGAGTGTACACGAGATTGTAAGTGAATCAAACAAGGAACTACTAGTCACATATCAGTCGAAATTTTGTTAAACAAAGTAACGATAAATGTCAGCAGGATTGCATTTAGTAATTCTTGTTTGCCAATCCAATATTTTGTTGCTATACTCTTTTGAGAGTAATTTCAGTTTAACAGCTGTTATAGCTGATGCTTTTGATGAGTTTTATAATTGTGTTTGATACCTTTGAGAAGGATTTAAAGTAATTGAATCTTGTAAGATTAATCATTAATGGTCAAATTTACTTCAAGGCAGATCAGTATTGCAGATTTTGATATGAGAGATTATAGCACATTGGTGTTTTTCTGTGATGTGAGTTATGAAAATTGTAAGAGAATTTATGCTATTTGAAAGCAGATCTTAAATTACTGAGGTAATATTTTTCCAATTGTTTAAGAAGTTGTCTAGATGTGATCAGAGTAATTACAGTTATTGGAGATTGTGTGCGTTGATAATTTGAAGCCAGTTATATATTTTTTGTAGATCATGCAACATGGTTAAGTGGAGTTTGTGATAGGCATTTTGTGGAAGTTGCCATGTGATAGTTGCAACGTTGATAATGTATTTTGAAGCAGACATGAGGTCGTCGTACCCAGTCTAGCGTAATTGTTGAGATTCATGCTGTATGCGCTGAATATTTATGGAGTTTTGTGGAATAATTGTTGTATTCAAATGTGATATTTGAAGTATTGAGGAAATGTAATGTCGTTGTGGATAGTCAGATCCAACGTGATGTCGTGGAGGCAATAATATTTTTTGGCATGATAAATTAAATACGAGATATAACTTGGAAGTAATAAAACTGTAAGACAACGTTCTATAAACCTTATTAAACAATTTGTTAGGAAATTAAACAAATAAATAAATTTGATAATACAAGATTTTCTGAAAATAATAATTAATGAAATAATAATCTGAGATTTAAGCATATTAATGATCTGACCTAATGAAATAAAAATCAGAATGACTAGATGAAATAATGAAAATCTAAATAACCAGAAGATTGAAATTTAAATAATTTGATAAATTAAATTTTGGAATAAATCAATGAATTAAATAGATGGATGAATTAAAGATTGGATAAAATAAACTGATTGAAATAAATTAATAGACGATTGTAATGATGATGAATAACTGAATTAGAAGGTGATAATTAATTAAAGAAGCTGATGATTAATTAATTTATATGGAATTAAATAAATTTAATTAAGATATAATTTGAAGGAATTGCAACTTGAGTTGAGAATTTAAATGATGTAATGGTGATGAATTAATGATTCTGACAGGAATATGTAGAATTTGGAAGTGAGAATTAATGTGAGAAATATTTAATTTTGATGATGACGATAACGATGACCAATGAGCCATGAATTTTCTGTAATTCACAGATAAGTAATTATGAATGACAATGTAAATAGTGTAAATTAATTATTCGATGTTTAGGAGCATTTGACTAACATGTTCAACAGTTAAATTATGCCATGCAAACCATGAATTACGTGATGTTTAATATATGTGATTATAATATGTGTATGTTTAGACAGATTAATAACTTTTTTAAATCCACATTGATGATGTTAAATTAAAGAGAAATTAGGTCTCAGGTTTCACAAATGTCAGTGACGAAAGACATAGTGCTACAGTGATCCTGAGAACCCAAGAGAACTTTAGAGATTTTTCTTGTTATGTGGATAAAATAATTTTGGATTAGAAAAGAGATGGTTCGATTTTGGACAATGACAATTTAACGTTGGCATTCGACCATACTCTTAGGTAGGAGTTATATTTAAAATGTCTGTCTGACTATCAAAGTGAAATAAATTTGTTTTTATCTTAGTTGTGATCTGATGATGGTGTGATGTTCCTTTTTCTTTCCTTGTCTTGAGTAAGGCTTATCCGGAAAGGAAGTGGTTTGCTAGGAATTCAGTTGATGGCGCCCATTTATATTTGCATTATTTCTATTAAACTTAAGCCCGTAACGACCCTAGAGATACTTTGTCTCGTGATACCCACTGCTTTTTCGATAACTCAGCTGAATTTCCGACACATTCCTTTTTTGACTAGAGGTTCATTTAACTCCGCTCTGTCCCGGAACTCCAGGAATGCGATGTTATAGCAGATGGGTCATCGCATCCCCAGGACGAACGGGTACAGAGAGAGAGGGAGAATTGATGATAGACTTCCAATGATTAGCATCTTGATTCCGTGTTATTCTGACGCTTGTTTCTTCCTTCGCCACTCGTGCTTGCTCGATTGACATCTCTCACTGTCTCCTCGAGTGCTGCACTAGGCTGTCTATCTTCTTGCCTCGACCTCTCGTATCCACGATTATCTCGTCTGTCGTTAGGATCGTTTCTTCGGCCATCCTGCCTGTCGTTCCCATTATACTGTTGACCTTGGCTCCAGTTATTTCTGCCCCGATATCTATTGTTATATCGATTCCTGTCTTGATATCTGGAATTCTGGTTATAATTTCTATATCGGATATCTCTTGCTTCTTGATCGTATGGCCTCTCATATGGTCCTCTATATCGATCATTTCCTCTAGCGTTACGGATGTTTCCTCGATTCCCTTCGTTCCGTCGGTTTTCCCAGGAATCTCTTCTGTCCGTTTGAGCTGCATTGTCTACGACTACCGCATTCACTTCTTGCGTGTTTCTATTGTCGTGTCTGGTACTTCTAGGCGTAACTTGAGCGCTTGTATAGTCCAATCGCCGTAAAATGTCGTCATAATGCTCAAGTGTATTGGCTCCCGACGCTATTAGTGATCGCTGTACCTCAATCGGTAACTGTCTCGCTATAGCTTGCAAAAGCTCTTCTTCTGGCAATGGAGGAATCAGAAACTGTAATTTAGCCAGCTGTGACGTGAAATAATTGGCATAATGCGTCGGATGTGACGTAGAATAGCGCTTTGAGTACATTTCCGCTCTTACGTTAAGTTGATCCTCGGCACTCCAAAATCTCCTCAAGAAAGCTATGGCAAATTGCTCCATGTTCGCAAAATTGCTTCTGAACGCTCTAAACCAAGTAAGCGCAGACCCATCTAAGGCGCGTTCGACTATCCTTAGCTCTCTTTCTTTGGCTACCCTATGTTCCGCCATGTAGTCTCGAATATCTCGCAGAAATTCGACTGGTGTGACTCCTGTATTTCCCGAAAACTTCCTCGGCTTGTCATCCAGATTCCTAATAATGGTGACTGGACCTGAGTATCGTTCGCTTGGACCCAACGTACTCCTATTCGAACTTGGATTATCCTGAGGGGTTGAACTGGCCCTTTCGAATGTCACATTCGGTTGCATTTGACGGTCTTCTCCCATGCTAGCCTCTTGATTACTCATACTGCGGTCTATCGCTGTCTGATTTATCAATGTTTCCCCTGATGTGATATTCTGACTGGTGAAACTGTTAAACATGGATTCGAGTTTAGTTATCCTGTCTTCTGCTAATTTCTTGACCTGAGTCTTCAACTCATCTAGCGACGTAACATCCTGCGTTTTGTTACTCTCGTCTAAGTCGTTTCTTAACTTGTCAATTTTGCCTTCGCACGTGTTATTTACTGACGCGACTTGTTCCTTTAACAGATCAACATCTGTTCTAAATAGAGTTGAATCTATCTTCATCGCTTCCTTGTTCTCCGTAAACCTCGCTTCTAAGTTTGCCATACCTGCGATTAATTTTTCATCTAACCCTTCACGTTTCTCTTTTGTTTCGGCATCGACCTCACTATACCGTTCTTCCACAATTGCCCCGACTCTATTTTTGAATAAAGCTAAGTTTTCATTAACCTTTTGCTCTATATCGTCGTCTATCTTCCTAATATCTTTCTGCAATTGATTTTCTAATGATTTTAAATTAGAATTAACCTCTCCTAAGACTTCCTCTTTAATGGTCCCAATTACTGTCTTTAAATCTTTAATCTCATTACCTAGATTCATTTCTAGACCTTTAATTTTAGTCTCGAAAGATACTTCGGTAGACCACTCTTGAATTTTGCTTACATCTGCCACTAAACCATCGATGTCGAATCTCAACTTCGATACATCTGATTTAATGTCTTTCTGTATAGACATAACATCTGTTCTTAAAGTAAAAATATTTTCTTCTCCTCTACTTTCTAATTCAATAATATTTTTTCTTAATATTTGAACATTTTCCTCTCCTTTCATGTTTACTGCAATTATGTCTAATTGTAAAGTCTTCAGCATTTCATTATTCTTTAAAGTTAAGCTATTCTCTAATCTAGTTAACTTGTTTTCTAATTCAGTGTTAGTTTCTTCACTACGAGCTTGTAATTTCTCTTCCAATGATTTAAAGTTATCCTTCAAGTTAGCTTCACTAGCTTTTAAATGACTTTCAGTACTAGTCTGTAATCTAGTTTCTAATAACATCAACTCATCTTTGCTATTTGACTGTAACCTAGTCTCTAATGACTTTAAATTGTCGTTCAGATTGCCTTCGTTACTAGCCTGTAATGATTTTAAATTTTCTTCAGTACTAGTTTGTAATGCTTGCACATTTTCTTTACATTTAGCTTCTAATCTAGCTTCTGAATTATTAATTTGTTCTTTAACTTCCGTTTCCATTTTAGAAATAGTTTCTGCAATACCAGACATACCCGTCTGTAACTCTCCTAACACCTTAGCTAAATCTTCTGGCAACATAATTATACTTTCAATATACGTTTTATACAGAGACGTTAGACAACAACACATCACAATGTCTCAATTCCTGCATTCACTTGGGTATAGGAAAAAAATGTCTTATAACTAACATGATATTACTAATACGATTAACATGAACACTGGAATGGACACACAAGTACATTGTCTGACTAAGTTTAATAAATTTTGAAACACAATTAAATGAACTTGAGATCAATCTCTCAGTAATCTAAATCTGATGTGATTCCATAGAATAAACAAAATCGAAGCCCCACTAGTTGGATAAAGCCAATTCTCCCTCTCTCTCTCTGTACCCGTTCGTCCTGGGGATGCGATGACCCATCTGCTATAACATCGCATTCCTGGAGTTCCGGGACAGAGCGGAGTTAAATGAACCTCTAGTCAAAAAAGGAATGTGTCGGAAATTCAGCTGAGTTATCGAAAAAGCAGTGGGTATCACGAGACAAAGTATCTCTAGGGTCGTTACGGGCTTAAGTTTAATAGAAATAATGCAAATATAAATGGGCGCCATCAACTGAATTCCTAGCAAACCACTTCCTTTCCGGATAAGCCTTACTCAAGACAAGGAAAGAAAAAGGAACATCACACCATCATCAGATCACAACTAAGATAAAAACAAATTTATTTCACTTTGATAGTCAGACAGACATTTTAAATATAACTCCTACCTAAGAGTATGGTCGAATGCCAACGTTAAATTGTCATTGTCCAAAATCGAACCATCTCTTTTCTAATCCAAAATTATTTTATCCACATAACAAGAAAAATCTCTAAAGTTCTCTTGGGTTCTCAGGATCACTGTAGCACTATGTCTTTCGTCACTGACATTTGTGAAACCTGAGACCTAATTTCTCTTTAATTTAACATCATCAATGTGGATTTAAAAAAGTTATTAATCTGTCTAAACATACACATATTATAATCACATATATTAAACATCACGTAATTCATGGTTTGCATGGCATAATTTAACTGTTGAACATGTTAGTCAAATGCTCCTAAACATCGAATAATTAATTTACACTATTTACATTGTCATTCATAATTACTTATCTGTGAATTACAGAAAATTCATGGCTCATTGGTCATCGTTATCGTCATCATCAAAATTAAATATTTCTCACATTAATTCTCACTTCCAAATTCTACATATTCCTGTCAGAATCATTAATTCATCACCATTACATCATTTAAATTCTCAACTCAAGTTGCAATTCCTTCAAATTATATCTTAATTAAATTTATTTAATTCCATATAAATTCATTAATCATCAGCTTCTTTAATTAATTATCACCTTCTAATTCAGTTATTCATCATCATTATTGAGAGTCAGAAAATACCATCATGCTGAGTAAGGGAATTGTAGAGCTATCGTGTACATATATTATATATAGAATGCCTGAGAGTGTATTTTTTTTCTCAATCCTGATAAAAAAGGAGATGTACGGGAGAGATGTACCCGATACCTAGTTTAGGCTATCGGCTACGCCAGCAGACATTAAGCCGTAGTTGAGGTTTTGAGAAGAGTTAGGAAAAGATAGCGCACCGATCGAGTCAAGAAGAATGTCAAGATGACGTAGGAGGTCTAGGATCAAGGAGGCACTGACATCTGTAAGAAAATGGAATTATGGATAGAGATGTGAAACTTTATTGAGATATGTATGGAAATATGGTATTTAAACATCTTAGAAGAGGATATATAACATGCATTATATGTGGAAATAATTGTAAGGAAGTTAGATAACCCTTAAGTTATTTTATAACGGAATAGCCGAGATGATGTGGGTTCGAGACTATGATCGTGACGCGAGAGCACTGTGGTGGGGGACTACACCACGTGTCTGCGCCAGGCAGATAAGAGAGAAGACAGTGCCAGCACATTCAGTGGAGCTCTGTCAGTCGAGCATGTAGGGTCGAGCTCTGTAGCGCAAGCCAGACGCACGGTGAAGGTCGCGTAGCATACCGAAACTGTCACGGCAGAGTGTAGGCGACAGTTTCAGCATCGCCGAGCAGCGAACGCCAAGCAGGTCATTGATCCAGGCGGACTTGCCGAGGAAGCAATCGCAGACGGCCGGGATATGTTAGAACAGCACTGCAAGTAGTTGGAGACTTTATTAAAAGCTACATTTCAACGCAGTTTGAACACAGTTCTTCTGAAGAATAACTTTATGACTATGCTTTTCCATAACGCATTCAAAGTTACTTTAACAATTTCAAGCAAGCGGAATGTTGTTAGCATAGGCACTGATGAACATTAGATCGTGCATTAATGAAATTTATTTCTTATGCAGTTTCATGAATTACCAAATACAGACAACTACAGAGTGTTTCGTAAACTTGAACACGCTCATGTAAAATTTTATTTTACGAAAGTGAGACTTAGCAGTTGTTAGAGATTGGTCTTTCAATACTCAAACTGAACATTTAATGGAACAGTGGCGTAACTTAGAAGAGGAGTAGGGGGTCCGCTGTTTCCATGAACATTTTCGAGAGGAGTTGGACAATATCCGCTATGGGTAATCCGAAGTTCAACATGTCAGAGTAGACGCAGATTGAGACAAGATGGCACCGCAGAGCGATGGATTCGATTCCTGACGAGAGGAGGTCCACCAGCTGATTCACTTGGAATTTCGAAGGCAATCGTCATTTCATGGATGGAATGATATTCACGCCGATCTTTCGAGAAATTCATTATGTAGGGAAAATCGACGATCTTGGAAATTTAATAACAGCTGATTATGAAAGGTACTGTAAGAGTCATAACTACCTGATACGATTATTTTCATGAATACTGGGCACACATGTATATTTTTCTAATAGGAGTGATACGATTATTAAGACATGGTTTGACTTAATATACTTCGAATTTGCTAGAATATGGAGTGACCATATGATATGGCAGGCATCATTATACGAAATTCTCACCATTGGTTGGATTTACTAAGCAGATGTTTGGTCTTTTAGACATTTTTCCAGCTAGGATATTTTTCATGAATAGTTTTTTTGTGTAACGAGTATTTCGAACTCGTGATCTGCAATTGATTATCTAAAATTACTTCGTCAGTTCATTGCATACTAGCGAGTGTGTATTATTCATCAGTAGGGATTTTTTCCATTGGATTGTTTGGAGATATTAAGAAGTTATTCACTTTAGTGAATGAACATCGCTTTTATATGACAACTAGAGACTTGTTGATTCCTATCTGGTACATTCACTCATATAGTCTACGAGATGGGGTCTTTCGTATTTATACGATTGTGTGGTGGTACTCATCTTACCCATCGTTCAGGGCACTATCATCCAAGTCGACGGGGCGAGGTCTTTCGTATTTATACGACTGTACGGTGGTTACACATCTTACTCGCCATTGAGGGACTCATTTTTATCATCCGAGTGTACACGAGATTGTAAGTGAATCAAACAAGGAACTACTAGTCACATATCAGTCGAAATTTTGTTAAACAAAGTAACGATAAATGTCAGCAGGATTGCATTTAGTAATTCTTGTTTGCCAATCCAATATTTTGTTGCTATACTCTTTTGAGAGTAATTTCAGTTTAACAGCTGTTATAGCTGATGCTTTTGATGAGTTTTATAATTGTGTTTGATACCTTTGAGAAGGATTTAAAGTAATTGAATCTTGTAAGATTAATCATTAATGGTCAAATTTACTTCAAGGCAGATCAGTATTGCAGATTTTGATATGAGAGATTATAGCACATTGGTGTTTTTCTGTGATGTGAGTTATGAAAATTGTAAGAGAATTTATGCTATTTGAAAGCAGATCTTAAATTACTGAGGTAATATTTTTCCAATTGTTTAAGAAGTTGTCTAGATGTGATCAGAGTAATTACTGTTATTGGAGATTGTGTGCGTTGATAATTTGAAGCCAGTTATATATTTTTTGTAGATCATGCAACATGGTTAAGTGGAGTTTGTGATAGGCATTTTGTGGAAGTTGCCATGTGATAGTTGCAACGTTGATAATGTATTTTGAAGCAGACATGAGGTCGTCGTACCCAGTCTAGCGTAATTGTTGAGATTCATGCTGTATGCGCTGAATATTTATGGAGTTTTGTGGAATAATTGTTGTATTCAAATGTGATATTTGAAGTATTGAGGAAATGTAATGTCGTTGTGGATAGTTAGATCCAACGTGATGTCGTGGAGGCAATAATATTTTTTGGCATGATAAATTAAATACGAGATATAACTTGGAAGTAATAAAACTGTAAGACAACGTTCGATAAACCTTATTAAACAATTTGTTAGGAAATTAAACAAATAAATAAAGTTGATAATACAAGATTTTCTGAAAATAATAATTAATGAAATAATAATCTGAGATTTAAGCATATTAATGATCTGACCTAATGAAATAAAAATCAGAATGACTAGATGAAATAATGAAAATCTAAATAACCAGAAGATTGAAATTTAAATAATTTGATAAATTAAATTTTGGAATAAATCAATGAATTAAATAGATGGATGAATTAAAGATTGGATAAAATAAACTGATTGAAATAAATTAATAGACGATTGTAATGATGATGAATAACTGAATTAGAAGGTGATAATTAATTAAAGAAGCTGATGATTAATGAATTTATATGGAATTAAATAAATTTAATTAAGATATAATTTGAAGGAATTGCAACTTGAGTTGAGAATATAAATGATGTAATGGTGATGAATTAATGATTCTGACAGGAATATGTAGAATTTGGAAGTGAGAATTAATGTGAGAAATATTTAATTTTGATGATGACGATAACGATGACCAATGAGCCATGAATTTTCTGTAATTCACAGATAAGTAATTATGAATGACAATGTAAATAGTGTAAATTAATTATTCGATGTTTAGGAGCATTTGACTAACATGTTCAACAGTTAAATTATGCCATGCAAACCATGAATTACGTGATGTTTAATATATGTGATTATAATATGTGTATGTTTAGACAGATTAATAACTTTCTTAAATCCTCATTGATGATGTTAAATTAAAGATAAATTAGGTCTCAGGTTTCACAAATGTCAGTGACGAAAGACATAGTGCTAAAGTGATCCTGAGAACCCAAGAGAACTTAGAGATTTTTCTTGTTATGTGGATAAAATAATTTTGGATTAGAAAAGAGATGGTTCGATTTTGGACAATGACAATTTAACGTTGGCATTCGACCATACTCTTAGGTAGGAGTTATATTTAAAATGTCTGTCTGACTATCAAAGTGAAATAAATTTGTTTTTATCTTAGTTGTGATCTGATGATGGTGTGATGTTCCTTTTTCTTTCCTTGTCTTGAGTAAGGCTTATCCGGAAAGGAAGTGGTTTGCTAGGAATTCAGTTGATGGCGCCCATTTATATTTGCATTATTTCTATTAAACTTAAGCCCGTAACGACCCTAGAGATACTTTGTCTCGTGATACCCACTGCTTTTTCGATAACTCAGCTGAATTTCCGACACATTCCTTTTTTGACTAGAGGTTCATTTAACTCCGCTCTGTCCCGGAACTCCAGGAATGCGATGTTATAGCAGATGGGTCATCGCATCCCCAGGACGAACGGGTACAACGTGTCCGAGGCGTACACAGATGTTTTAATTGATAGTGGTTGTATGAAGAGTTGCATAAGTAGTGCATTTTATGATAAAATGAAAGGAACTGGAGTAAATTTTGAGGAGATGCCAATTAAAAGCACTTTTGTTGTCACAGCTGTTGGGAAGAAGTCTAAAGTAATTTCTAAGCAAGTTTTAGTAGACATTAAAATTAATAATCATGTAGAGAAGCAGTTTTGTCTTGTAATTCCAAATTTAGTATTCAGTGTTATCTTGGGTTCAGAGTGGCTAAGTAGAGTGTCTGGTAACTTATGTTATGATGTAGGGAGTTTGAAATTTAAATGGGGAGATTCTGAAGTAGAAGTAGCGTTCAATGACCAAATTCAGAGAAGTAGTATTGTAGGTGTGATTTGTACTTTAAATGAGATATCGCCAGCCGTAGAGCGGGGTTCTCCATGTTTATTGGGCAGTGTGATTACGAACGGAAGTCTAGAGGACTCGTTACGTGATGCTGCATTTCAGGGAAATATAGAGGTGGAACAATGTGTTCGGCTCTATGATGTGTTATGGTGTAATAGGAGAGTTTTTGAGGATCGCATTGGTATGGCCAATTGCTATACACATTCATTGAACGTTATTGATAGGTCAGTATTCACAGGACATAGATATCCTGTACCTTTCGCTTATCAGAGTGCAGTTGAGGCACAAATTAACCAGATGCTTGAAGATGGGATTATTGAGCACTCTAACAGTCCATATGTTAATTCTTTGATCACGGTACCCAAGACCGACGGCACGGTTCGTATTTGTTTAGACGCTCGTTTGGTTAACAGTAGAATTAGTTCAGATCATCTGAAATCTATGTCAATAGAAGAATTAATGCAAACATTTGAGGGGAAGAAGTATTTCACTTGTGTAGATTTGAGTTCCAGTTTTTGGCAAGTGCCACTTATGTACGAAGATAGACCATTTACAGCTTTTAGTCATAAATATAACCTTTATCAATTTTGTAGAACACCTTATCGGTTAAAGAGTAGTTCAGCAGCTTTAATTAGGGCTTTAAACATCGCATTAGGGGATGACACAGGAGAGTTTGTAACCATTTACATAGATGATATGGTAATTAGTTCACGCAGTTTTGAGGAGCATCTACGTCATTTAAATATAGTTTTTCAGAAGTTAGATCAGCAGGGTTCACTTTGAAGCTGTCTAAGTCGTTATTCTGTCAGTCAGAAGTGACATTTTTAGGTCATCGAGTGTCAAGTAGAGGTGTTACACCAGAGGAAAGTAGGGTTAGCATGTGTGGACAGTAGCAACAGGACTTCGTTACAGACACTGAGAAATATGCTAGTAGGGCAACGTGATGACGTTCATTTAAATGGAGCCACTTGCAAGGTTGGAAGCAGGTGACGCAGTAACATTTATAGTTTCCAAACGTATTGGCAAAACAGCATATGTGCTGGAGAATAGTAAGGGAAACAGATTATACGGGACGTATAATATACATAATCTACGAAAGTATGTGTCATAAAGTGAGGATGTTTAGCTGGCGAGCCAGCCTATCAAATGAGTAAGTGTGGTATTTGGTGCGTGGGAGTAGATGGTCTTCCAGGCAGGCGTATCAGAAGTCACACAGGGGGGTAGTATGTAAGTAAATGAGAGTTTTTAAGGTACAGGGAAATATGACGGGATTGTCGGATGCTCTTGAGCACTAAAATGTCTCGATACACCAAGGCCAGAATTTGGTAGCGCTGGTGAATTCCCATTTGCCTCCAAGAGATGGGTGAGCGCTTGAACAGGGTATTTTTGCTTAAGGCGTCCACGAGGCAAAAGATGGGCCATCAGAAGGCGAGACAGTCCTTCAAGAAACTCATACATATCAGCACACGTGATTTCTGTTTACGGCCTCGCCATGTAAGATTTGTAAGTGTGTAATTTAAGGTAATTTGTACAAAGGTATTATTTGTGTGAGGAGAACTGGTCTGTGTTGAGAACTTGTATTAAGTAGAATATGGTCTACGGGAACTTAACAAGACAGGGCGATTACGGCACAGAAATATTTGGTGTTATATGCAATGCGCATTTACTGTTTTTTTCCCGAAGTCAATATTAATTTAATCTACTTTAAAGAGAGATTAAGTATTATGGTCACGAGGCGCTGCCACAATAGTGTGATCGTGTGCTCAGTGATAAATGAGGTTAAATTTCACCATAAGGAAGGGACCTCCAGTGAAATTAGGAAGTTCTATGGAGATATAAATATATCAGAACACCTTCAATGCGTGTGATATGACATCATAAATACATAGTGCTCACACATTAATTATGTCTATTTCTCCAACATAGAGAAATTTGAGAGGCGGAAATATCCGTGGAACACTATTCTATATGTAAAACATTGGACTGGTTGCAAAGTGCAATCCATAGTGACAACAAACTTTGACGCAAAGTGCGTGAAGAAAAATTATGAGTGTATATATCTGTAATTTAGGGTGATCTCATTTATGTAATATGTATTTTGGATGGGGTTCATTAACGTGTCTGGGATAATCGGATAATGGACCGTCGTCACGGTAAATCATCCGATGATCCGAGGCGAATATGTTACGTGTTTTTCGAGGGTTTTTTATGCAACTGGCATAAGTCAGTAGGAAGCCATTCTATATTTATTTACGCGGCAAATTGTTCAGCCAAGAGAATTTTTCATGTTAATTTATTATTATTATTATTAATTTATTATAATTATTATTAAGGTATTTTCGGAGCATTTTATAAAAATTATAAGCATACAGATAGGTTTTCTATGTCTTAGAAAACGCTATCAAGCAAATTATTACGAACGACAATATCATAGAAAGTTATGTGATTACGGAATTTAACGGAGTTTCGTCAGTTAGGGTATATCGAGAGACGTGACTCACTGGGAATTCAAGTACACGCTTAATCTTGTCAGGAAGTATTACGCAAGCGGGGTTGCAGCGTCATGAAAAGGCGGATAGTTGGAAAGGAACCCTCCCGCCGAGTGTAATGAGCCAGAGGAGGGGAGTATAGCGCGTGGGGTGCAGCCAATCAGTGGAGACCACTTAAGCTAGAAGTCGGATGAAGAGTGGGGATGCGACGTGTGGATATATCGTTCAGCGCGCCGTGGAACGAGGACAATCTGTGTAGAACTTTCCGAGTATGGTCGTACGCGGGAGTTGCTCCGATGTTCCGTGGAGTGGGGGACAATCTGTGTAGAACTTAACGAGTACGGTTGCACGCGGGAGTCGCTCCGATGTTCCATGGAGTGGAGGACTAACTTTTGTAAAACCTAACCAGTGTGGTTGTACGAGTGTTTGGGTCCGATGTACGGACCATAGAATTATCTAATCTACCAGGATATCATCAAATATCGACAAAGATGACGACGTCCAGGAGACTGTGGGAAGCTCACAGCATCATCCAATACGAGGGAAAGGCTTCGGCCATTTCCAGTGGTAAGCGCGAATGACGCAGAAATACGCAATCTCTCATTTCTCTTTGTTTTATATTTCATATTTCAGTAACTTCATAGCTTGGGAATAAGAGTAAAATCAATAATTTATCAGACTCCGTTTTCACGTAATTTTCTATCGGTAATATTCAAATCACAACGCTCCAATTTAAATTTTATACTTATTATTATTATTAATTTTGCTATACTTGTTTTATATAATAAAAGTATTTCTTTTACAATGCAATCTTTGCTTTCAGTAGGTAGCATTAGATATAGACCAATTCCTTCTCCTGATACAATTGTTTTTTGGGTTAATGATCCAATCATACCACGATCTGAGAGTAAAGAGTCTTGAAGGTGTTCTACCAGAGCTAGACGTGTTAATTACAAATTTAGATTTCAGCATTGCGTTGAGGTCTTGGCGCCCATTAATACAACATAGCTTAGGCAAAGGTAAACAGTTACATTTATCACCCAACAGTTAGGGGCAGCCAAACCGTTACACTTGTTGCTACCAACATTGGGACGCTAATAATGTTACAATTGTCGCTCAACATGGGGCATTAATTAACGTTACAATTGTCGCTCAACGTGTGGGCTAGCAAAACGTTACAAGTGGTCAATTCACTTGGAAATAAATAAATAAATAAATAAATAAATAAATAAATAAATAAATAAATAAATAAATAAATAAATAAATAAATAAATAAATAAATAAATAAGCCACTGAAACCTTATTGCAAGGCTACAGGGAGACGGACTCTCAAATACTTACCTGAGGTGTTTTACTAGAAGGCTGCCTCGCGGTAACTGCAGTAGTTTCGAAAGGTGTTTATAGCGCTCGTGCAGACATTCGTTGCTCATTCCCATCAACCAACCAAAGTAGTAGATGGTTTCCTTAACGGTGAAGTTGGGCATAAGGGCGAGCTCCTGAAGTGAAACAAACAGTGAATGAGATTGTTTTAATATACTTGGTTGGGAATTTCAAAGGTACTTCTGGATTGAGGGCTACATTCCATAGAGAATTATTACTTCAAAAATTAATTTAACCGATATCATTAATTCATGCATTCAATCTTTGAGATGAATCGACATTTAAACGTGTAACTTTAAGTAAAACAGACACCAACGCATCAGTTTTTATATCGGCTCTACGAGGGATCATTCCTCTACCGTAGTAAGGATGGTGTCTGGGAGCTGAACACACTTTGTCAGCAGATGCAACTGGGAATGGGATGGACCTGTTGGAAGGACCCTTCCAGGAGATGCCTGGCAGTGAAAATGGGAAACCATGAAAACCATTTTCAGGACGGTCGAGGTGGAATTCGAACCCACGTTCTCCCGATGCCAGTGAGGCACGAGCTAGCGTGTTAGCATTCTTGGTCACCGTGGCCGGTATCAGTGTTCTTGATGTAATTGCATTATTTTGGGAAACTGGCACAACAAATTATGTAGTCTCACGTTGCCAAGAAAAACGATAGAGTAGTATCGATTTAATCAATCAATAAAATATTTTCCAGCGCTACATTGTTTATTAGGTATAGTTAATTGTTTCACTAGACTGTGAGTGTGTCGGGTAACAGTAACATTGTTTATTAGATATAGTAATGGAACTTGTAGCTCACCCTAGGGGTGTCCGCTTGTAGCAGCTACAGTGCAGCCTGTGGCGAGCCGAACATGTCCTCGGACACTCCCGGCACTAAAAGCCATACGATAAATAAATAAATACATAAATTAGATATAGTTCATTGTTTTATTAGACTGGGATGTGCGAGGGTCCATGTGAGTGTGCCTGGTGACAGGCTGTTTTAGTGGTAGTATTTTCTTGTTCGTAGAACTTAAGTATTTTTTTCGTTAGTAGAATTTTAGTATTTGGTTAGTAGAATTGTATAATTTTTGTTAGTAGAATTGCTCTATTACTTTATTCTGAAGGGGAGTAGCAGCCTTTCAGATTAAATCAATTCTTTACTTGTCTTATAGACTGTAAAGATATTGATACATTAGCCAACTAATGCCTACGCTGTGTACTGCTGTATGGCTGAAAGCAACGGGAAACAACAGCCGTAATACTATCCCCGAGGATATGTACCTCTCTATGCATAATTGCATGTGATGATGGCCTCCTCTCTCGTAAAATTCCAATCCGGAGGTAAACTAGTCCCCCGTTCGGATCTCCGGGTGGGGATTACTCGAGAGGGGGCTAACATCACAGAAGTGACAATGAGGAAATCTGTCATTCTACGGATCGGAGTGTGGCATGTTAGAAGTCTGCTAGGCAGTGGGAGGTTAGAAAACGTAGAAAGGGAAATGGATAGGTTGAGGTTGGATTTGGTTGGGATTAGTGAAATGCGCTGACCGGAAGGACAGGACTTTTGGTCAGGAGACTATAGGATCATTAGCACTAAATCAAACATCGGCTATGCGGGGGTAGGCCTCATATTAAGTAGGAAATTTGGACAGCGGGTGGAATATTATGAGCAATATAGTGAACGAATTATTGTAGCTAAAATCAATACAAAACCTACGTGCACCACAGTTGTACAAGTCTATATGTCTACCAGTCAAGCTAATGATGAAGATATTGAAAAGGTCTACGAAGAAATAGATGAAATTCTGAGGTACCGTACGTCAAGTGTGATCAAAATGTTATAGAAATGGGAGATTGGAATGCTGTGGTAGGAAAAGGAAAAGAGGGGAATATAGTAGGAGATTTCGGATTAGGTGAAAGGAATGAACGAGGAAGCAGGCTGATGGAATTCTGCACCGAGCATGAGTTTGTCATAGTTAAAACCTTATTCAATAACGACAATAGAAGAATATACACATGGATGAGACCAGGAGATACAGGGCGTTAGCAAATCGACCTCAGTATATTCAAGCAGAGATTTCGGAACCAGATTTTGGATTGTAAAACATATCCCGGTGCTGACATAAGTAGGAGCTGACAAATGTGAAGCGTACCGTACAATCAGCTTGATTACTCATGCTTCAAAGATCGTGTCTAGAATAATTTACAAGAGGATGGAAAGCCAGATAGAAACGGAGTTGGGTGAAGACCAGTTTGGTTTCAGGAGAAATGTAGGAACAAGGGAAGCTGTACTAAGTCTTACGATGATTTTGGAAGGTAGAATAAGGAAAGATTAGATAACGTTCATGGCATTTTTAGACTTAGAAAAGGCTTTTGATAACGTTGATTGGGCTAAATTTTTGACATTTTGAAAACGATTGGAATAAAGTACAGGGATAGGAGGGTGATTTACAATATATACAGAAACCAGACAGAAGTCATTCGAGCTGAAGGACATGAGAGAGAAGCTGGTATTCAGAAAGGCTTAAGGCAAGGCTGCAACTTATCACCCATATTTTTCAATCTTTACATTGAACAAGCAATGAAGAAAATTGGAGAAAAAAATAAAGTGGGAGTGAAGATTCAAGGAGAAATATCTTCAACTCAGCGTTAATAACGTTCATTTCGTTAAGTTACGGGTCCCCGAGAGAAAGTCAAGTCCCACTATATGAAGAGAGTCCAGAGCATTGGGAAAGCGGCACTGTCAAGACTAACATATTGTACCCTTATTGGGATCGGTACAAGTTCGAATCCTTGATTTTAGGGAAGCGAATATATATATATATATATATATATATATATATATATATTAGAAGGAATTATACCACATGACCAGATCTCCAGTGGAAGAGAGACCAGATGTCGCAACGAAACGTAATTAAGCAGCTGCAAAGATGAGCCATAATATGAGCAACACGCACGTGAGCCCTATGCGTCATACCCATAAATTTGATAAGGGAATGAGCTCAGCAAGAAGACTGTGATTTAGGAGGCAAGAGGAAGGAAGAGATTTCCCCTGGCCTCGCCACGTTAGCAGTTTAACTAACGTTGTTGCAACCGGAAGAGTACGCAAAATGGTGAAATCTGTGCGAAATCTGGATCCATGCAAAATTATAAACAAAAGAGCATGGCAATATGAATTATTTTGGAAATAAGGATTTAACCGAGAGAAAAATTAAGTAATTAACGTACAGGAAAGAAGCACAATGTCAACACTACGTCATTGTAGGAGGAGACATGACGGCTGAGGAAATTTTCATGCCACCCACACAATCTGGGAGCATTTCGAAATTCATATAAACATTTGCTACGATCGATTCTCAAAAAGAAATACATTTTTGAGACATTGAGACCATATATTTTTTCTAAGATCGTAGAGCAATTGGTTTAGAATGTCATTTCAAGAAGGAGGGCGTGGCTTAATTTTATTCGGAAATGAATAAATAGCGAGCTTGCCCAGCAGCAATCATGCAGTTTACATCATACCTCGTAGGTCACACTGCGTAGCAACATACATGCAGTTTACATCAGACATCGTACGGTCACGCTGCGTTGCAACGCACACGCAGTTATCATCAGACTTCTAGTGCAGAAGCGCTGCATCACAATAGTCAGTCTACAGTGAACGTGGAAACGTGTCACGCTGAAGCAACAATATACAGTCTTGAGATCTTCTCTAGGAGAGACGTATCGTATCAGACTTAACTAATAATTGGAACCATTGCGGGTTACCATAGTAGACTTCGGAAGTTATCAAGTTAACAGGGACTTGAATAAAATATCTACTGTGCGACAAGAAATTAGTTCGGCAAACTGCGGACAAAGTATAAACATTTCGCCAGTATCGAGGAAGTCAAAAACACTCAAGAGTGTTCAAGTAATCATCAAGGACCAAAGTGGGTCTAATGTAGTAACGATTCTGGATTCATCCGTGCTTGGAGAATCAGACCATAGGAAAAACGGTAGTTGGGAAGTGCAGTACGAATTAGAACCGATAGACATCCGTGAAGTCAGTGTAAGACTTCAGAGCAAACTCTAACGCGATAGTCTATTAAGGCCATTCCAACGCGGAACGAGTAAAGAGACACTGATAGGAATAACCGAGGTGAACAGCGACCAGGAGTAGCTGAATTTAGAGACTTTAAAGCAGTTCGAGGGGACGTAGGATCAGGACAAGTCGTCATCAGGGCCTGCATTCCTTGGAGAAGGTATTAGGAAGTGTGACGTGTGAAAACCACGAGTGACAACAAACCAAAAGGCTGAGCTTGAAGTGTAAAGTTTATATTGCCTTTATTATTGTTTTGAATGTAATTTTGGGGTTATTCAGTGTATAATTTGAATTTAATCATGTTGGGAAATCATCCAAGTGTAGAATTTAGTGAAATCAGTATGTATAATAGAAATGGAAAAGTGTTTTGTGAAATGAGTGTCATGGGTGAATACTAGACCCAGAATGTGGAAGAAAAGGTCCAACTAAGAAGTTCGAAATCCACCAGATAAGATGTAAGTACAAACTTTCAATCATGAGTGTATACTTTTGGGGGGAAGTTCGTGATAACCTTAAAATATGGAATGAGCACACTAATATACATGAGATGGTGAGTGAACATGTGTAATATTGCAGAATATGAAATACGGATCTGAACATACCGCAGATAAGTTGTGTCAAGTAAAGAAATGAATAATAATAATTCAATGAGTTGAGTTCTTTAGAAAGGAAATAATAAGTGGCTAGAACCTTAGTGTTCAATTTGAAGTGTATTGTAAAATTCGTTAATGCCCGCGTCTAAGTCATATAAGGTTAAATTGTAGAATAATTATGGATAATAATATTGGATTTCAAAAATAAAAAGAATTACGGAAATCTTGTATATTGTTGTGTATGCGAAGTTACTCATTATAAAAAGTTTGTTTATAGATTATCATATCTAATATCCAAGACCGTTTAATTGTGATCGTAGTTGTGATGAGTTCGATGAAAGACGGATCTAGGTATTGTAATAAAGGGAGCTATTGTGGATACATGAGAACCGGGTTCGATTCCCACTCTAGAAATTGTAAAAGCGCGTGGGGGCCTGCTCAAAATACCGCCTCTCTGGCGCAAGTAATATTGATATCTTCTAAAGATGGATTTAGCCTAGGAAGTTGACTATTGTAGACACTAAAGTGTCAGATATTGGATGTGTGTGAGCCGCTTAAGTAATGTTTTCCGCATATCGACTCAGACAATGTGGATAATCACCAAAAAAATTAACATCATGTCTTGTGAAGTAATTACAAGCTACTAAGTGTCGTGTTGAAGAGTGGAAATAAATAAGATTTCATTTTAAGTCTTCCGTATTGAGCCCGTCAGACGAGTTGTTTGGGTTGCCATTAACCGAGATGACTCCCCAGGCGACTCACCGTCAAGACACATACGCCAAAAACGGACTGGATGTACTTCCTATAGGTCAATGCGCTCGAAGACGCAGCATCCCGGGGCGATCGGGCAGACACGGAGAATACGGTGAAAGGACACAAGAAGTACACCGCAGAAACACTTAGATTATGAAAATAATAACATCCAGACTTATGTAAACTCAGGTAAAATTTATTAAAGAATTAACAAACACCTAGCCTAGTTCGGAGGGGTTATTTCGGGCTAATCCCGCAAGCTAATAAAAAATATCAAAGTATTGAAAATCCTAAACTGATTGCAAGTGGAAAAACCCCCGCGAAAGATCTGATTACAAGAAAAACAAAAGCGGCAAGCTAGGGCAGTGGCACGTAAAGTACACCCTACACTGATGAAACGGGTTACTTGTGAAAGAAGTTAAATTAACAGCAATAATCAATAAAGAATTTATGAAGGTACCACTCCCTTATTTATTTTTAAATAAGTTAAAATCTAGCTAAATCCTGACAATTACAACAAAGTATACGGTGACTTACTACCGTAGCAAACAAACAATTAAAGCAACAGCTATGTGACAACCAGTTGAAAAAAATAATCAAAAACTCTCTTACTAACTCAGGGGTACATCAGGTAAACATACAAATTCACATAAATAAATCAATAAATAAAACACAGCGTTAAAAAACTTCTTATTCAACAGCCTGCGTACACGCAAGAACACTCTTTGCATTCTTGGGTCATCTAGTGTTTGATTAGGTCGGCAAATGCATGATCAACATCATGACTTACATTACATCAGAGTCGTGTGCCACTAGTTGAGAACTAATGGTCCGTAGCGACTCGGTCGTCTCAAGAATGTGTAAGGAAAAGTCTACATGTCATTTCCCGGTGGAAATGTGATTAATCCAGAGAGTAGGCCAGTTCGCATAAAATTGCAAGTCACAGAAATCTTACTATCATTATGGTCGTCTTAATTAACATAATTAGTTCTTGAATATTAGAAGCATTGTTATTATTGTCGTAGGTTTAATAGAATACTAGCTCATTCTCAATGGACACCTAAGCTTAACTAAAGTGAAGTCTACAAAGATCATCACCTAACATCAACATCGGCTCATACCTGGCCGGCACAATAACAACAAGAGTTACTAGACTCGGTTTTCACAATAACACTGAAGGGGCCTGAAGCTCTCCTAAACAGTTCTTCATGTAAAATCCTGGAAAAATGGTCGCAGATTAAATCTGTACGACAGAGTGGCAAAAGCGCTCTACAAACGTAGAAGCTTACAAAAATAGTGTCACAAAAAATACCTAATATTACAGACTATAGCTTCTCATCTCATAATAGCATACTCCTAGTGCTCAACAATGCACTTTCTAAAGCGTTAAAAAGTTACATCTCACGTCCAGTGACGTAGTCAAACATATGCTTGCATTAAATACTTCACATGCCTTGGTCTGAGGATCGATCAATACACTCCACACACAAAATGTGTACGTGCGCATGTGCGGACAGTCTATCAGTCAAACAGTTGGTCTCGCATCGAGTGCGCGGATCCAAATATGGTTCACATTCATCTTTGGCGTGTCACAGCACGCTATAACCTTATCGCGTCCGGCGATTCAACACTCCACAGGCGTTTAAAACATATAAGAGAAGTCTTTAGTGGATAACGCTGGTTTCTAAAATATACAAGGTAGCAACCAATGGTGCGTGGCTAAGTTACCACATTAAAATATCATTTAAAGTTATAGGCAATGTTAAAAAATTGCAAAGATCATATCTTACAGATATTCCACTCGGAATAGTTGGCTTTGGGAATTCGTGGAAGATACTCCTGTCCTACAATATGTACATTTGGGCATTCAGATAACTTTAACGTGTTTCAACACTTGACACAAACAAAATAGTTTAACAGGCGACAATCCTACTAATTGCCAGGATGTCTAAATTGATACGGGACAATCTGGGGTTCGATGCTTGGCTTTGCATCGTTATTGAAGTTCCCAAATAAGTTCAAACTTGAACTAATGTGGCTTCAAAGCACACAATAAAGCATAAATTAAACATGTACAAAAGGCATGACTTCTGTCGGTCATGAACTAATACGGCCTATGGTAAAGCCAAAAAAAAAATGTACAGGGGCGTGAATTGGAGAATCGCTGACAGGGGTTCACAAATTAAATGAGTGACAAAGAGGTGGCTGTCCATCACTCAAAGTCTAATCTGGCCCGTGTTAAGGGCTGGCCAAAGCAAGTCCAAATGACCTGTGGTCCTTCCTATCCCTGTAATTAGGACATAACGTCCTGCGATCACCACCACGACGCACCATCACAGGTGTCTAACTTCTGGAAAAGAAATAGATTATACTACCTGACTGGATGTCACGAGTTCGGTTAAACTACTCTACATTATTACTCCACCACAGCTCAACCCGAACAATGAGATAAATTACAAACTCACATAGTATTCACCATTATGGCATATCCACACATATCATGGTATAACAGAGACTTGGATGGTTGGTCAAGGTTCCATGTAATAGCTTGGGCATCAAGCTTATTCCATCCCATTTCCTCTTCTTACACGTGGCTTGTCGAGCAAAGATCTCGATCTCATGGACAAATGTTGGGTTGAAGGTCTCCTGGGTTCCCATGCCCAGAGAATAGATGAATAATCCTCCTGCCATGGTGTAGTCGTCTCCTCGTAGAATATTTCTCACATTATAGTTGCTCACTCCATACTACTGACTGTGGTCAGCAGAGAGAGCATGGTGTACGCGTGGTCAACGTGGTTATACATTTCACTGATCTCACACGTGATTTCCACAGAATTTAATCTTAGCACAGCTTTGTATGATAAAACACTGGCTTTATTTGCAGACTCTCAATAAATTGGCCTTTGCACTGTCTGCTTCACTGAATCTACTCGACACTCAATGTCGGCTATCTCAGATTGATTCGAAATATGATGTTAGAAATGTAAGAATAATCACAAAAAATGCGTGAAAAATCGCGCATCTGGCACGTGCATGTAGTTCATTTGTCACTGATTACAATTCAGATAATTGATTCGCATTAACACTGCGGCTTGTTATAGATGTTCACAGATATTATCAGTACACCTCGTGTGTGACAAATTATGGTTATCGCCTCGTGGACGAAATGTTACCTGGCTTTCATAGAAAGTTGTAGCGAATCACTTCACACATTTGTGCTCAAAAATACTGTTCACTTGTCGGAAGCACGTAATAAAATATTCTTCACCACTAGGTGGACTTCTAAGACTTTCTTCGTCTCACAGGACGGACAATTCACAAGCACGTCTACCATGGACGGCTGTACAACAGAATAATCACGTCAGCCTTGGTCGGCTGCGGAACAGAAAAAGACGCAGTGTGCTACGGATTCTCTGCCTCGTGCAGGTCAAAAGTGGAGTCGTTGACGGTCCATTTCCTGCCGCCAATCTGCGGTGTTAATACCTTTTACTTCACATAAAAAATCGGTAAACATCTCAATGTTTCCTTTAAGCAGATCTACATAATGGAATGTTCTGAGACTTTTAAGTTGCAAAAATGTGTTAGTTGGTGCTCAGAATTATTTATACAGGTGAGTGTCCAAAGTAAAAACATCTCCCATATTTCCTGCATTCTTTGCGCTGCTACAGGGCGCGTTCGGTTGCAATGGCATGACATGTTTTTTATTATTTCCATTAAATATCACCGAGCCATGAGCTCTCTCGGGCTCAGTATTCTGTTATGAGGACAGCTGGAGTTACCGCTGCAGAGAGAATCCAACCCAGTGAGAGCCAGACGCTAGGTTGACATGTCATAAATATCAGTTAAAGTGCCAAGGGTAGGTCAAGGAACCACTAATTGCCTTGGGGGAGCTGCGAGACAAATTGTAAACAGCCCAAGTGGTATTGCACCAGCAAGATATTTCTTTTATAAATAAGACGGGAGGTGTACCCGTAGTTAAATTAACATGTGATTATATGTCGCAAAGGTTGTACAGATCTCGTGAATTAAGGGAAATGTGGTAAACATTTGTAAGAAAATCTCATTGTGTGACAAATCCAAATAATGGGTTGTTGAGTATCAGAAATCTTAGACAATCCGGTAGTATTGTTTAACTTGATTCTTTCAGTAGTTTTTGGTACTCATGGTGAAACGAACTTCCCGCCAATATAAAGCATGTACGATAAAGAGAAAGAGGTAAGATTTGAACCCATGTGGATCCTATAAAAAGAATTGGTAATTGTTGTTATTATTGTTATAAACAAATATGAATACACATTAAACAATGACCAAGTTAGAGAATATAATCATGTTGAATGTAATAAGTGAAGTTATAAAGTACTCATGGAGCCGTCAGGAACTCAAATAAATAATCATTCTTGGATACATTATGGAAGTGAAACCTACATGAAAGGTTCTGTGGAACATCATCGACTGATTTTGTTAGATGATTTAAGTGATTCCTTGTTGTTAGAGAACAAGTGTGAAATATAAATATGTTTTTGAGTGTTTTTATGTTATTTTTGAGTTTTTGTAGCGCCTATTTTTGAGTATAATTAAATTATGTTTTTATTGTGATTATTGGTTTATTTCAAGTTTTGACCTAATGCTTTTGATCCAAAATACGTGTATCATATGGTGGGAATGAATGTACTACGCCCCGACACTACTGAGCTACGGAAGTAAGATCACGTATTAATTGTTCGCAAGGGCACAATATGTATTAACAAACGAAACATTTCTCATTGACATCAGACTGCAGATGCTCCTACCAAGCACGAAGGTCTACGAGAGGACTCGCCAGATACTAATAGAGAAAAATGACTCCATCTGCAACGATATCTACTCAACCGACGCGACGCCATAATGACGGACGACTGGAAAGAGACAAACTACAAACTTTGACACGATAACTACCGCAACTTTCCACTAATCACTTTGACTATTTTACATAATATATATCCCTTTAAAATCTCGGTTGAGTTCGTTAATGGGCAAAATCGGACCAAGAGGGTGAAAATGGGGGCCTTTTTCTTCTTCTTTTTTTCTTTTTGAAAACGTGAAATATCGCTATAACTCTCTTAATATGTGAAATAACGAATCCATTCAAAGGGCATACTATGTGTCGGATAAGGGCCAAACATTTATGTTTGAAAAGTTTTTTGATAGCACCAACCATTGACCAAAGGGGTGGGATAAAGTGGGGGTTTTGAGAAACAGAAATCATATCTCTCTTAATAGGCTCAATATCAAAACCGTCTTAAAATTGTCAATACTCCTCTAATTATTACCTAACACATTTGTCTGAAAGAATTTATGAAATGACTCACCCTTACGCCAAGGTATGAGCAAAATGATTTCGGAATTATAATAAAATGTCAAGAGCCATCAGAGGTTGCCATGACAACGCCACTGCACGAGATCACATTCAGTTTCCCATCTGTCCCTGTGGGAAGCGGCTTCGGTGGCGTAGTTGGTAGCATGCTGAACATGGATGCCCAGGATCGCGGGTTCAAACCCGGCCGAAGTCGTCGGAATTTTAAGAGCATTAAAAATCCCTCAGTATGCCTTCCTTCGGAGGAGAAGTAATGCGGCGGGCCCATGTTATAGGTTTATGGCATATAAAAGAACCTTCCACTAACTACTAAAATCCCTCAGTATGCCTTCCTTCGGAGGAGAAGTAATGCGGCGGGCCCATGTTATAGGTTTATGGCATATAAAAGAGCCTTCCACTAACTACAATTGTATGAAGCCAAATTTGTAGGTAAGATTTGATAACGCTCTATTAAGTTCCAACGTTCTTCGCCAGGTGCTAGTTGCAGTGGCATCTAGTAGCCGACGTCACGGCTAGGTGTCGTTGACGGTAGTATTTGGAAGCAAAAGTAGGAACTACTTGAAATTGATCGCCTGCAGTCCTTACCTGAATCTCTATCTCTACTTAGTATAAAACAAAATCCCCGATTCTCGGATGTTACGGGTAAACTCGAGAACCACTGGATGGATTTTGATGCGGTTTTCACCATTCTGTAAAGGATATCTCGAGGATGATTTCTGTAGAAAATAATTTATTTATGATAAAACCAAGCCGAGCAGTAACGATTTCAGTGGAAAAAAAATTGAAAAAAAACCCACCTGGCGTCCGAGCGCTTTGTAAGCTTACGATGGGCAAACCGTTAAAAATATCTAAAAATATCTAAATACTATGAGTGTAAGAATTGTTCAGCATAAAAAAATACATCGCCCACTATAAGTGTTTTTACGTTACTATTTTTTCCAACCATCTCCATTCAATTACTGAGGCGACAGTTAACTAACTAGCTTTCGTATTCACTGCTGGAGGGAAAACGACTAATGTGGTGGTCACTTTCGTGACAGTATAATGTTTGTATTCGTTCTTCGCGACAGCCCTGTTTGACTGTTCGCCTTTTCTCTTCCCGAAAACTTCCAAACAAATTAATATGATGAACATTTTATTGTATTATTAATGTATTAATTTATATATAACTAGCTGACCCGGCAGACGTTGTCCTGCCAATCAAAGAAAGTGTTGTAACTTTGTTTCTTGAAGTGCTTTTGGATACACAATATTTTTTTCAATTTCCGTTAACTGCCTCTAAACTATCATGACATGAATTAACTCATCTAGAAACGTTCGCGAGAGCGTGCACAACAACTCTTCAAAGTTTCATCGCAATCGGATAAATGGCATATACGCATACGGGATTTTGTTTAAATGATTCGTGTGCAGTCACTCATTTGTTGAATCTACTCGTGCTCTACCAACTGTGAAATGGATTTACTAAGTTAGAAAGCTTCACATAAGTGTACACAACAACTCATCAAAGTTTCATCGCAATCGATGAATAGTATATGAACGCATATGGGATTTTGTTGGAACGTTTCGCGCGTCGTCACTCATTTGTTACATCTACTCGGGCGCTACCAATATTGTAAAATGGATTTACCAAGTTGAACACCTTCCCTGGCGTGTACACAACAACTCATCAATGTTTCATCGGAATCGGATGAATGACATATGAACGCATACGGTATTTTCTTTAAACGATTCTCGCGCCATCGCACATTTGTTGAATCTACTCGTGCGCTACCTATTGTAAAATGAATTTACTAAGCCATAAACCTTTACTGAAGTGTACACAGCAATTCACCAAAGTTTCATCGCAATCGGATAAATGGTATATGGACGCATACGGTACTTTGTTGAAATGATTCGCGTGCCGACACTCATTTGTTAAATCTACTCGTGCGCTACCTATTGTAAAATGGATTTATTAAGCCAGAAACCTTCCGTAGGGTATACTCAACATCTCACCCAAGTTTCATCGTAATCGGACGAATGATATTTGAACGCATACGGGACCTTATTGAAACGCTTCGCGCGT
This sequence comes from Meconema thalassinum, assembly GCA_946902985.2. Lineage (NCBI taxonomy): Eukaryota > Metazoa > Arthropoda > Insecta > Orthoptera > Tettigoniidae > Meconema > Meconema thalassinum. Next base: position 305,865,755 of record OX336393.1, read on the forward strand.
CGTCGCTCATTTGTTGAATGTACTCGTGCGCAACCTCCTGGCAAATGGATTTACTAAGTTAGAAACCCTCACGTAAGTGTACACAATATCTCACCATAGTTTCATTGCAATCGGATGAATGGTATATGAACGCATACGGGACTTCGCGCGTCGTCGCTCATTTGTTGAATCTACTCGTGCGCTACCTATGGTAAAATGGATTTACTAATCCAGAAGCCTCCCCCTGGAGTGCACACAACATCTCACCCAAGTTTCATCGCGATCGGTCGAATGGTATTTGAACGCATACGGGACCTTCTTGAAACGCTTCGTGCGTCGTCGCTCATTTGTCGAATCAAGTCGTACGCTATCTATTGTAAAATAATTTACTACGCCAAACACCTTCCCAGGAGTACACTCAACATCTCACCCAAGTTTCATCGCAATGGGATGAACGGTATATGAACGCATACGTGACTTTGAAACACTCCAACGTGCAGAGACAAACAGTAGAATTCGACCTCACTGCCACCTTTGGTATAAAACATAACTTTCCGCCCCGGGCGGAGTGTATGTTATGGCGGTAGTTGCTCAGGTTGCGACTAGGTGGCTCTACGTGCAGAGACACACAGTCCAAAAGGATCACTTTTCACTAAGGCTAGCGGTTTCCATGACGACTGTTTATGACTCTATATTGTGGTTCTAAATTTGTGTGTAAATTGTGGTTCTAAAATTCTAAAATTCCACCTATCTGGTCAAATTGTGAATCTAAACCATACATGGGCCCACCCTAACATTCATACAAAATTTCATCAAAATCGGCCCAGGCGTTTAGGAGGAGTTCAGTCACATACACACGTGTCGAAGAATTATATACACACATCAAAAAAAGTTTTGCATCACCTCGGTTCCCAGATCTCCGGCATATAGACGTTGACTGTGTATATTGTATCCAAGATACAGTCCCTTTGACTGTTCATAGATGTCACTAAAACTGCTCAAAGATGTAAACAACCATGCATGAGCAGGGCCTATTAGACGGAGGGGGTACGACAGCCGATCAGTTCCAGTCATTCCACCAGGACGAAGGTACGCTGCTCATGTTGTCTGTAGTTCTACCATGCCTAGAAGGTCAATACCGCAGTTCGATCGCGTCCGCATTGTTACTTTGTGTCAAGAAGGGCTCTCAACAAGGGAAGTTTCCAAGCGTCTCAGAGTGAACCAAAGCGATGTTGTTCGGACATGGAGGAGGTACAGAGATACAGGAACTGTCGATGACAGGCCTCGCTCAGGCCGCCCAAGGGCTACTACTGTAGCGGATGACCGCTACTTACGGATTGCCGCTCGGAGGAACCCTGACAGCAATGCCACCATGTTGAATAATGCGTTTCGTTCAGCCACAGGATGTCGTGTTTCAACTCAAACTGTGCGCAATAGGCTGCATGATGCGCAACTTCACTCCCGACGTCCATGGCGAGGTCCAGCTTTGCAACCCCGACACCATGCAGCGCGGTACAGATGGGCCCAACAACATGCTGAATGGACCCCACGGAATTGGCATCACGTTCTCTTCACCGATGAGTGTCGCATATGCCTTCAACCAGACAATCGTCGGAGACGTGTTTGGAGGCACCCTGGTCAGGCTGAACGTCTTAGACACACTGTCCAGCGAGTGCAGCAAGGTGGTGGTTCCCTGATGTTTTGGGGTGGCATTATGTGGGGCCGACGTACGCCACTGGTGGTCATGGAAGGCTCCGAAACGGCTTTACGATACCTGAATGACATCCTCCGACCCATAGTGCAACCATATCGGCAGAATATTGGAGAGGCATTTGTCTTCATGGACGACAATTCTCGACCTCATCGTGCACATCTTGTGAATGCGTTCCTTCAAGATAACGACATCGCTCGACTACAGTGGCCAGCATGTTCGCCAGACATGAACCCTATCGAACATGCCTGGGATATGTTGAAAAGGGCTGTTTATGGACGTCTTGACCCACCAACCACTCTGAGAGATTTACGCCGAATTGTCGTTGAGGAGTGGGACAATTTGGACCAACAGTGTCTTGATGAACTTGTGGATAGTATGCCACGGCGAATACAGGCATGCATCAATGCAAGAGGACGTGCTACTGGGTATTAGAGGTAGTGGTGTGTACTGCAATCTGGACCACAAATGCTGAAAGTCTAGCTGTATGATGGTACAACATGCAATGTGTGGGTCTCATGAGCAATAAAACGAGCTGAAATGTTGTTTGTGTTGATCTCTATTCCCTTTGTATTTAACGGTTCCGGAACTCTTGGAACCGAGGTGATGCAAAACTTTTTTTGATGTGTGTATATAAAGATTAGCTTCGTTTTCCAAGATCTTATCTAAGTGTTCCAGCATGCATATTCTCAGCCATCCGCACTCTTGGCCCTCACAGCGTCTACAAGTGTGCTGTGGGCTTCCGGCATGTCAGTGTTGATATGACGTCAGCTCGACCTTCCCTCAGCCAATGGCAAGACTCTGTGGTCATGTGGGCTACTGGTTCGAGAGCCTTCTACCGCTCCCGTATATAAGACGCTTCTTGCTGGCGTTCCTCATCACTCTGATCACCTCTTCACTCTGAGCACTCTGATCACCTCACTCATCCAGATCAGATTGGCATTCTGATCACTGATTTGGATCAGATCCTCATTCTGAACCACGCTGCATTTGCTTCGGATCACTTCGCACGCCGCCACACCTCATGGCGCTCGTCACTTCGCTACGATCTTACGAGGTGCCACGCTGAACACATCTCTCTAGACTACTGAAATGTTGGCAACCCGCAGTACTTCAGCAGTCACACCTCAGGCGGTATTCACAGCCACAGCCACGGCGTTCTTAAGTTAACAGGCGGGAACAGTGCCGGCGGGGCTGTGACGTCATGGGTCTTACTCCAGACAGCTAACAGATGCTCAGTCTTGTCAGCGCGCTGTGATGTATTCATTCTTTCCATGTTTCTAGGGTGACATTTCACAATATATTGTTTTTCCTGTTGTCCAGTGACAAGTGTTAAATATACCCGTGCCACACGTGGAATATTTTAAATGCATATACAATGCCACGAAGGTGCTGTACCAGGATGTAGGAGTAATTTTCAGATTCGTGGAGTTGAAACCGCCTACGTGAACTGTTTCTCTTTTCCCAAGGAAGTAAACTTGGGAAATAGATACTGAGAAGCATCCCGAGGAAGGACTGGACACCTTCGGAGAACAGTGTTGTGTGTATTAAACATTTTCAACCGGACTGCATTATTTTACAGAATGAATGAATGAATACTGTGATTATAATGGACAGAAACAAGTGTATAAATACGATCATCCTAAGCTAGTTAAAGGTTCTTGTCCTACTATTTTTGAAGGTTTTCCGAATTACATGACAAAGGAAAGTGAAATTAAGCGGAAACATCCAGAAGAGAGGAGAAGAGAAATCGAAGTGAGGAAGAAACATGCTCAAGAAAGTGCTGTTGCTGCTGCAGAATGGGACGATGTTATGATCAGTTTCGAGAGTTTGTGCAATTCTCTGGAGAAACGATTAGCAGATAATAGCACTGAACTGAAAGGGGACTCAGCTATTAATTGCAATATTTTTGACGATAGAGTGGTTATATATAGAATCAATTTTGAGTCTATGACTTTTGATTTTTATATTAATGTAGATAATCATTTACTTGTTTCGGCTTTATATAACAATTTGCAATTGTCTTCTTCAGAACTAGCTTCATTGTTGGGAATTGAAACAGCTGTGAAGAGTTGGATAACACTATTCAGCGAGAAGACATTCCAAATCAGCTTCGAAAATTACGTGGCCAATGTCTTAAAATTGTTGGATGTCATTCAAGAAACTTTATTGGAGAGTGAAGAAGAGGGAATTTCTCAGCAAGTTAATTTTTTATCCGAGCAATTCTCTCTTATATTTAAGAACAAAAAAGGTATTCTCCCAACATGGTACTTTGCTCTTACATATTGTACATGCAATCCGCGAAGTGTTATGATACTATCAGGCGGAACAAATTTCTATCCCTTCCTCATTCTAAACATTTACAAAGATTGACTTCTTCCCTTAATGTATCTCCGGGTAATTTTAACGAAAACGTACATTTCTTAAAAAAAAAAAAAAAAAAGCCACTGAAAAGTGTGAAGATACGTGGGAATTTTGCAACTTTATGAAATACTAGCTGTTACCCGCGGCTTCGCCCGCAATAACATTTGGAATCCCGTTATAACATTAGTTATATAGATAGATAAGCATGGGTCCTAGTGGAAAATAATTCTATCACCGGAAACCAAAAATGCATGGGACGACAAAAAAAACATCAAAATATTATGTTGGTTTCGGAACCTAAAAGACGTGAAAAATATAATAAAAGTATTAAAAAAAACAATTTTTTGAAATTTCATTCGAATCAATTTTTATGTCATTCCTGGGACTTAGAAAATTCCGACCAAAAAGTACAAAATCATTAATAACTCCGTAAGTATTCGTCGTATGATGAAATAGCAAGAGACAAAAAAGATGTAATGTGTTATTGTCTACAACATAGGCCATGTATAATTTTACACTCAGACATATTACGTTTACCCCCCCCCCCTCCCCCATAATTTCAACCCTCCCCATGGGCCCCTTAAATTGGATTTATGAAAAAACGGTCAAACACCTGTTTAGTTATTTTTATGCTGATTTTTCTCGGCTGAGTTCCAAACTCCTCGCCTATGTCGTTTAAGAGATACACGCTCCGTTAGGAATCCTTCAACCCCCACTTTTCACCCCTTTCACCTCATAATATACACCACATCGAAAAACCCTCAGACACGTGTCTTCTTATTTTTTGTGCTGAGTTTATATGCCGAGTATCACATCCCCCAATGAAACCAATCGGGAAATATTGCTATTCAATGAAATGCAGGTCTACCCCATTTAGAACCTGAATATCCAAAAATCGTTTCTTACTGGGCGTTTGCGGCCCTTGAGGAAGCTGGATACCAAATTTCATTCCAATCCGTTTGGTGGTTTCAGAGATTTCGTGATGAATGAATGAGTCAGTGGTATTTGAGCTTTATATAGTAGATATGTTAAAGAAGAAATTTCCTGTTTGTTAAAGTACATAAACAGATATGATATTCTCACTTAAATATATTCAACTAATTATTGTGTTCTGTAGAAGATACAAAAACCGCCTACTTGTAGTGCAATCAAACATTAGTTTCCAGCATGCTCTTTTGTATACCGCTCTGGGCTGACTTGTATCGCAGTCATTTGCTTTAATCGCCCGTAGTGACAGCGGAAAACGTCTCACACAATTCATCGATCACTAAGGAAGGACTGTGGTGAAATTCGGAAGTCCATCCCAATTTCTTCTGTAAACAAAACCGATTTAATTACAAGAATGCAGCAGCTCTCTGCCGTATGACTAGCCTGCTGTCTGCCGGCCAGCAGAGACCCCTGACGTCACTCGCTGGTGGCAGAGTGGGGGTACCGCTCCCGCCTGTAACTTAAGAACTTAAGAACGCCGTGCCACAGCAGTTTCGTGGCTGTCAACAAGTCCATTATTGGAATGAGTCATCGCCTAGACATTGCTGGTGTTTCTCCTTCAAGACAAGAAGAAGGAACGCTCATTTCGAGGTCATGAATGCCTCCCGCTGAAGAAATGGAAAAGGACTTCTTAATCAACATTTGGTCAGAAGTGATTTTATAGAGCTGGCTCTTTAAAAGATAAGTTAAAATTGTATTAAGAAGCTAAATTATTTATAATTCTTTTATCATGCTATTTTATGCTTAAATCTTATTAGACTGAAATTAAGGCAAGCCTCATCTTTGGGTTCACTTTCTCGGGTCCTGTTGAAAGACCCTTCCAATTTTTCAGGTTTACAATTACCTATTTCTGCTTACCTCTGTGTGCATTAGATGTGCACTTTTTGATGTTAACATTTAAATCTTGTTATCTTAATAAACATATTTATACCCTGTTATTTAAATTTTGGTTTTCTGGTGATGCACCCTTATGCCCACTGTCCGCACCGCTTCAGTCTATTTCTGTTTCACAGTAGCTATTTTGGTCAGGCTTAAGCCTACTTCGCGTTCTCCCGTTATGGAAAAGATTAGGGCAGATCATTTATCCATGTGGTATACAAGGGAATCTTATAAGACCTCGGTTAAAAGTAGCCTATCACCTTGCATTCATAACTGTTCCCGGGCTAAGCCGGGGCAGGTTGCTAGTTACAGATAAAACACACTAATACAGCCATCACAACTGACGCCGGTTATCAGACAGATTCTACACACTCCCAAAGTACACGGGGCTACATGACCGCGTTGTCGCAGCCCCTAAACTGAGGAACCAACCAACCATAGTTCAGTGTAGAAGTTGCACACGGTTGTCTCAACTACAGTAATCGTTGGAAAATTCGATTTCGAACTTTCAAGTGAGACGTTACACTGTAAAAATACTTAAATATTCGGGATAGAGAACACGTTTAAGTGCCAGGGATATCATTTTAGCTTCGAGATATCGAAAAATCGAGTTATAGAAATCCGACTTAAAGATAAAATAAATATGTGACTTATAGAACGTTTGTTCGGGAAATAATAATTAGGCCTACTACGAATTATCGAAAAATTTTAGTAATCGAGTTCCAAGGTATCGAGGTTCAGCTGTAGAAGCAAATTACTACAAAACTACCGGATGAGTTAGCCGTGGTCGTTACGGCATGGATGCAGGCAGTCACTCACATCCGGTTCGAATCCCCCCGCCGGCAAACTTGAAGAGGGTTTTCTGTGGTTTCCCATCTTCCTTCCAGGCAAATGCCGGGGTTGGTCACTAACTATAGGCCACAGCCGCTACCTTCCAATTCCTCGTCCTTACATTAACACTTTCCACCCCAGACAACACTCCACACGCGACGGTACTTGTAGCTCACCCAATGGGTGTCCGTATAGAAGCGGCTACAAAATTCTGACGAGCCGAACATGTCCTTGGACACTCGCGGTATTAAAAGCCATACGCTAAATAAATTAACTACAAAACTCATTTTATATGAGCATCAGTTAGATCACTACCCTGACTTCCACATCTGCCCGGCCAAGTAGTTGATGCACTGACCTGAGGCATGTATCCAACTCGAGGTCCAGGTACGCCACTTCCCTTGACTCCTGGCTTTCCTCCAAGGACACACACTTCTCCTGCGTTCAGCTTCAGTCTACCCACGATACAGTTCAGTAGGGTGGTCTTCCCACATCCACTGGCGCCCAGCAGAGAATAGCTGTCGACATTCAAATTAAAATATTAGTCGTACAAATAATCAATTTTGGTTTGAAATAGTAAGGTATTGTACATTTAAGTACGGTATAATCATTGAGAGACAATCCAAACACACAACTGTTAGTTGTAACTCTTCAGTCGGTCAACACGAATTCGCCGAAAGACTGGGCGGGATACAATGTGGGTATATTATATATGAATAATAAGCAAATAACACTCCTGAGAAAAAATAAAAATACATGTATTTGTTATGATCATCTGGGCTAGGATTTTTATGCTTATACGATTATTTTGCTGGAGCGGGACCAGCGGTTGGCTGCCGGGCGCGCGCCTTCCGCCAGCCAACCGAGCTCGGGTCGCGGGGTTGCGCGAGGCGTAGGCGAGCTAACCAGGGTCATTAAGGTCCATTAAGTCACGAAACTTTCATCAACGAGGGTGTGTAGTGTCAGCGCACAGATAAGAAGGTAGCATAAACAACAGCTGCAATATTTAATTAAAGAAGCACAGATGTTCTTTTATTTCCTGGGAATCTGGATGACCTCACGTCACCAGTTAAAGGTTAGAACTTATCTTTTCACAGAAGATACTAAAAATGTTCTCCTTCAGCTGACAGACAGACATCGTTACGTTATGTCGCTACTCCTGCACCCCCCTCCCCTCCCCTCGCCCTCCCCCAGCGTGTTTGCTGTAATTAATCGAAGCACGGACCTAAGCCCGGTTGTTGTTCAATTGTGGGTTAATTTAACATTCAAAGTGTACAGATCAATTACCAGTACTCTACTGGAGCTGGAGAACAATATACGGCAACAGATATCTCTCACAACAGAGGGAATTACAACGTGTAAAAGCTAACTTATTTACACGGTACAACGTCTGTCTGTCAGTTGAAGGAGAACATTTTCAGCATCATCTGTGAAAAGGTAAGTTCTTTAGTCATGATTATCTGGTGATTTTACCATTAATTAATGTACTTTGTTACGGTTTCCACCTGCGCACAATCCGCGGTGCGAGCTCGGTTGGCTGGCGGAAGGCATGCGCGCCCCGCCGCCGGTTGCCGTCCCGCTCCAGCAAAAGAATCACCCTGTACCTTACATCAGAGTTTCTCAAAGTGTGGTCCGAGGACCCCCGGGGGTCCGCAAGCATATTTTCAGAGGTCCGCAAAAAATATTCGAATCTAATTTTGTTAATTACTCATACCAAGAACTCCTGTTTCTGCAAATAAAAGTTTTAGTTTGTATTACAAAATATGTGCGTGGCAAGCTTAGCCAATCCTATGATCAGGTCAATATTGTTTTCGACGGGTGACTACCCTGCGGCTAGCCACTAACACACCTAGTCTGTCATCTGTTCTGTCAGCGGAGCAAACGTATCGGCATCTTCAGTTGACTTTTGTCGTTATTTTGATGCTTGTCGTGATGGTTTGTTTTGCTTTGTTGTGATGTTTAACTTTTAATGGTGGAAACATTTTACGTAAGGAAGTGTTAATTTTGGGCCTGTATCATGGATCGTTGGTTAAAGACAGGGACTGTAAAAGGTGCAGTTGATAAATTAGAAAGAGACAATGATCGTGAAAGTGAGGTTAGCTGCTCAACTTCAGTAGCTAGTTCTAGCTGCAACACTGATTTACGTATGACTGTTAAGCGCCGCAATTATTCTGAAGAGTATTTAAAATTAGGTTTTGTGCAATCTAATGACGAACAAAAACCACAGTGCGTGTTATGCTACGAGATTATTTCCAATGAAGCTATGAAACCTGCGAAATTAAGGAGGCACTTAGAAACAAAACATCCAGACTTTGCTGATAAGTCATTTCAGTTTTTTAAAATAAAAAGTCAAGAAATGGAAAAGATGAAAACATCAATGGAGAAAATGGCGTCAGGTAGCGCTGCTGAAAAAGCTACTGTGGCGTCATACGAAATAGCATTAATCATAGCTAAATTTGGAAAGCCATATACGATTGCAGAAGAACTAATCTTACCAGCGGCAAAAAAAAAAAAAAAAAAAAAAAAAAAAAAAAAAAAAAAAAAAAAATGCTAGGAGAGGCAGCTGCTAAGGAATTAAGTACAGTCCCACTTTCAAACGATTCTATAAAACGTCGAATTGATGACATGTCTCAAAATATTGAAGAGCAGTTACTTTGTAGGTTAAAATCTACAAAAATGTACGCTTTGCAGCTTGACGAAAGTGCAGACCTATCAAACAAATCTCACTTGTTAGCCTTTGTTAGGTATGACAATGCAAATTGGTTTTTAGAAGAGCTTTTGTTTTGCAAAGAGATTCTTCATAACAATGCCCATGATGTTTTTGAAGCATTAAATGATTTTATTTTATCAAATGACTTGGACTGGCAACGTTGTGTTGGTGTGAGTACCGATGGAGCAGGGGCCATAGCCGGCAAAAAGACAGGCCTAATTGCTCGTGTCAAGTCTGTCGCTCTCCGTAGCGTAGCGGTCAGCATGGTTAGCTGCCGCCCCGGAGGTCCTGGGTTCGATTCCCGGCTCTGCCACGAAATTTGAAAAGTGGTATGAGGACTGGAACGGGGTCTACTTAGCCTCGGGTGGCCCAAATGAGTAGAGGGGGTTATATTCCCACCTCAGCCATCCTCGAAGTGGTTTTCCGTGGTTTCCCACTTCGTCTTCGGGCAAATGCCGGGATGGTACCTACTGTAAGGCCACGGCCGCCTCCTTCCCTCTTCCTAGCCTATCCATCCCAATCTTCCATCCCTTCCAATCCCTCATGAGGCCCCTGTTCACTTTGCAGGTGGGACCGCCTGGGCGAAGTGCTGATCACACCTCCACAGTTGTATCCCTCCTGACCAGATGTTCCAAGCTCCAGGACACTGCCCATAGAGGCGGTAGTGGTGAGTTCCCTCGCTGAGTCCGTGGGAACTACCAACCTAGAGGGTAAATTGACTAAATAAATAAAAAAAAGTCTGTTAAGTGGACTCAATACTCAATTCATAGGGATGCATTGGCTGTAAAACAAATGCCAGAAGATCAAGAAACATCATTAAAAGAAGTTGTGAAAGTTGTAAATTATATTAAAGACCGACCTTTGAACTCTCGTATTTTTACTCAGCTTTGCGAAGAAATTGGAAGTGAGCATGTACAGCTCTTGCTTCACACTGAAGTTCGCTGGATCTCCCGAGGTAATGTCCTCACACGTTTTTTTGAATTGCGTGATGAAATTAGAATATTTCTTTTGGAAGAAAAATATGAAAACTTTCTTCTCAAAGACAAGTTGTGTGAGTTTGCGTGGTTGATCAAGGTTGCATATTTGGCAGATATCTTCCAGCAATTGAATGTCCTAAATACGAAACTTCAAGGGTCTGACAATGACATATTCCGTGTAGAAGAGCAAGTAGAAGCTATCATAGGAAAATTGCAGCTTTGGTCTGACCGTATGCTTAAGAATTCATACAACAGTTTTACAACGTTGCAGGAATTCTTAATAACATCTGAAGAAGAGATGCCTACAAATACAAAAGAACTGTTTGCTGAGCATTTAACAGGCCTAGCTCAGAGTCTGAGAAGTTACTTTCCTGAACATAATCCTAATAATGATTGGATGAAGTATCCATTCAAGACGAAAAGTATTGGTAACCTCATCGACCTATCTGATACTGAGCAAGACCAATTGGTGGAACTCTCATGCAGCAGAGCCTGGGAGATTGTTTATCAAGAAAATAACTTGGCAAGGTTTTGGCTACTTGTACAAGCTGAGGTACCAGAACTTGCCAAAAAAAGCCCTAGAACATATTATGCCCTTTTGTACGACATATTTGTGTGAACGCACCTTTTCTGAACTGTGCAACCTGAAGCCAGCAAAAAGAAACAGACTGAAGAACATTGAAACCGATTTAAGGCTAAAGCTTTCTAAAATAAATCCCAACATTTTAGAGATAGTCAAAAGCAAAAAACAGTACCATTGTTCTCACTAAAGTAACGGTAAAAACACTGATAACTTTTTATTCTAAGATTGCATTTAAAGTCTACTCCTACTGTAATTAAGAAAATTTGTGTATACTTATGCAAGTCATGTTTTTTCCAGTATTTATTCCAATTTAAATAAACTATATATACTAAAACAAACAGATTAATTGTTTTTACAACCCACCATTTTTTGGTATAAATTGTTTATCTTTTAAAATGACAACCATTAATAAATTTACAACAAAAATTAAAGGCAGTTTTGAGGGGTCCGCAATGACTACATAAATAATTGAAGGGGTCCTCGAGTACAGGAAGTTTGAGAACCCCTGCCTTACATAACTAAAATGATAAATGTCCATGAATTAGGACCTTATCTATCATATAATTACATTTTATTGTTACATATTTGATCATAATGACATTTTCTTACACACTTTTACTTTTTATGTAAAATTGCATATTCTGTCTCTTACTGAAAACACAACATTTTGCTTGCAAGTCAATTATACGTTAATTCAAAACAATCTCTATGACAGTATTTGTTCACTAGAAACTCAGGTATATGAAACTGATTTTCCAAGCAATTCATAAGCAGCTGAGAAAGGGCCAGGAAAGAATTCCAAGAAAGGAAGTGGAGATAAGTGGATGGGAGTCCACGTCACACCCTGCCGGAGACTCAGCGGCTGGATTTAAGTTTATTAAGTTGGCAAGAGAGTGCCTGAGACACTACTTTTCAACCTGTTGATCAAAGAGGTTGCTATATTTCCTCCCACCCCGCAAACAAAAAGTACCCCTCACAATACTTATTGTTTGAGTTCGTACGCATTTTCTCATACATAATAATGGCATTTATTTAAATTTGTTATAATATGAACAATCTTAATTAATTATTGTAACACACTTTATTTTGCAAAAATATAATGAATAAAATGAGGAATCTTCTAGTAATATCATGTGTAATAAACTATCAATAAGCCAGAGGTATTATATGGCTCTGAATGCTTAACAATGAATAAAAAAGGAAACCAAGTTGAACTAGAGAAAAAAGAAAGAAAAATACTTCGATAAATATTGGGTCCCCAAAAGAATAAAGAAAACTGGTGGTTGAAGAGGAGAAATGAAGACCTTTACCGTCATATAGAGGAAATTACAGTTTCAATTAAAAAGAGAAGACTAACATTTTATGGACATCTTTACAGGATGACCAGTAATCGACTCTCGAAGAAAATTTTTGAATACATCTCTAAATAAATAAAAAAAAACACTACAGGATGGCTGGAGGAGATACGATGGGAACTGCAACAACTGAAGATCACGGATGCTATCATCTCGGAGAGGGAGGAATTTCGCCGACGGGTCCATTCAGCAGATGTTACACGTTTCAAAGCCCAACGACGGCCTACGAGGGTGATGTCAGAGGAACAACGGCAAACGATTAGCTGCCGAATAAAAAAGTTCTAGGAAGAAAAGAAAAGGAAAAATAATGTACAATTGTCTTAGATTCCAAGCGGTCTATAATTGGCCAAATTCTTTATATATATATTGTACCCTTTCGTCATCATATGGAACATGTTCATATCCCAGCTAGTTCATGGTCTTTCATGGTATGGGGCGTTCATCCCACTATACGACCAAATGCTCAGGATTTGAGTCTGTCAGGTAACTACTCTACTTGAAAGAAACAACAAATTCCTAAATATATCATTTAATGGTATTAAATCATGGCAAAACACAACAAAACACAAAAATATTATAATTACTTTCCCACAACACAAAAATCAAAAATGTATGTGAGTCTCTTCTCATAAAGTTTGGCGCTCTTCCGCACACATATCTATCCTAGATATCCTAACATTGATACTCTCTGACATTGACGAGCGTTCATAGTGTCTTTCACATCGCACAGTTTATCTTGAATTTGCATATCACAACACAACAATAAAAACAAATTACAACTGAATAATCATTATGTGCAATTACTAAAATATTTGTCCGTTCTGAAGCGGAACATTTACTTTGAACAACAATGATTTTATTACCTTATTCTTTACTTAACATGTGTTGCTTTCTGCGCAACATCGTTTTCCTTTCCCATAGATTTCAAACGCTGAAGTGATTTACCTTCCCTTCCAAAACACACATAGTTATTGATTTTTAGCTTCACCATACAACAATCTTCTGGGTCTGGTCATGTCATTACTATCATTACAAACGTGCCATATCGTTAAATAATGCTACCCGTCTGAGTAAATTAGCATAAACTGGGTAATTACTCTTTACAAAATGCATTTATTTATTTGGTGCGGTTAAGCTGTCCTCAGACAACAACTTGGCCAAATCTTATCCGATTACTTTGATCCAACATTCTATTTCAATGGATACAATGCATATAATTCATTTGATATCATAATATCAAGCATATTTCAATTACTTTCAGAGATAATGAGATTTTTCAGTGGTCCAGTACAACCTTAAAAAGAAAAGTACAAGGGTCACGGTCAATTAACTCCCCTCAGTGTAAACACAAAGGAGTCGTCAAGGTCCACCCTTTTAGATGGCTACCCGGTCTGCGGCCCTCGCTCGCCTTCATGACCGACATTCTACTTGTAAACAAACCTGGTCATAGCTCACCCTTGGTGCAGCACTCTCAGGGGTGCATGATTGGATTGTATCATTATGAATAGAGTCGATTCAAGTAATTAACACCTACACTTAGGGTACTTAATGGGCTGCGTGGACTACAGGCGGGTGAACGACGTCACGAAGAAGGACAGCTACCCTCTACCCCGGATCGACGACACGCTGGACACCATATCAGGATCAAGATGGTTCTCCACCTTGGATTTGAAGAGTGGCTACTGGCAGGTGGAGGTTCACCCTAAGGACCGCGAGAAAACGGCGTTCTCGGTGGGCAGCGGGCTCTGGCAGTTCACCGTCATGTCATTCGGTCTGTGCAACGCCCCTGCGACCTTCGAAAGGCTAATGGAGTCCATTCTGAGGGAACTACACTGGAAGACCTGCCTGGTCTACCTAGACGACGTCATCGTTCTGGGAAAAAGCTTCGAGGAGCACTACAGGAACCTGAAGGAGATCTTGATGAAGCTACGGGCTGCCCAGCTGAAGTTGAGCCCCAAGAAGTGTCAGCTCTTCCAGAAGCAGGTCCAGTACCTTGGGCATATTGTCTCCGAGGGAGGGGTGCGCACCGTCCCAGAAAAGACCGCAGCTATGAGGGAGTGGCCAGTTCTGAAGGACAAGTCCCAACTACGATGCTTCCTGGGACTCTGCACTTATTACCGTCGCTTCGTGAGAGGATTCGCCGACATCGCCAAACCATTGCATCGACTGACTGAGAAGGAGCAACTCTTCACGTGGACAGCAGAATGCCACAGTGCCTTCGAACAACTCAAGCAGGCTCTGTGCACCGCGCCTATTCTGGCCTACCCCAGACCTGGAACAAGGTTCATCGTCGATACCGATGCCAGCGACTTTGGTATAGGGGGAATCCTGTCACAAATAGTGGACGGCGAGGAGAGAGTAGTGGCCTATTTCAGCAAAGCCTTGTCAAAGCCAGAGAGGAACTGCTGCGTCACCAGGAAGGAACTGCTCGCCATCGTGAAGACCATCGAACACTTCCACAAGTACCTGTACGGGCAAGAATTTCTCATCAGGACCGACCATGCATCCCTGCGGTGGCTCCTGAACTTCAAGCAGCCCGAGGTTCAACTCGCGCGGTGGTTAGAGAGGCTTCAACAGTACAACTTTGCGATCCAGTACAGGAAAGGCCAACTGCACTCTAACGCCGACGCCCTGTCACGGAGACCGTGCCCCGAAGACTGCACCTTCTGTACCAGAAGAGTGGAGAACACCGGGATACAGTGCCGAAGGACTACCATGGAACTTCAGGGGAGCTGGAGCCGCGCATCTTTCACGCGGGCACAAGCAGAAGATGATGACCTGGGATTGATAGCCGAATGGAAGAGGGCCTGTGTCCCCAGACCCGGGTGGAGCATTGTGAATCACTGCAGCCCAAAGTTTAAGTCCTACTGGGCGCAGTGGGACTCGCTGATTGTAAGGGATGGCCTCATCTGTCGTACCTGGGAGAGCACCGACTGGAAGACATCTCGGGAACAAGTCGTCGTTCCTAAGGCTATGACGGAGGAAGTCCTGAAGGAAGTTCATGGAGGATCATCTGGTGGACACCTAGGGATAAAGAAGACCCTGGAGAAGCTGAGAGAGTGGTTCTACTGGATCGGATGCCGAATAGACGTGGAGAACCACTGAGCGAGGTGCCACGATTGCGCAGCCAGCAAGGGCCCAGGACGAAGACAACGGGGTCCACTGAAGACCTACAACGTGGGCGGCCCCATGGAGAGAGTGGCCATCGATGTTGCTGGGCCATTCCCGTTAAGCGAGGCAGGGAACCGCTACATATTGGTCGTCAGCGACTACTTCACCAAATGGCCGGAGGCGTATGTGCTCCCTAACCAAGAAGCCGCGACGATCGCAGAGACCTTGGTGAAGGAATTCGTCAGCCGGTACGGAGTACCCCTGGAGCTGCACTCCGACCAAGGGAGGAACTTCGAGTCGCAGGTGCTCCAGAACCTATGCCAGCTGCTGGGAATCCGGAAGACAAGGACAACGCCGCTACACCCTCAGTCCGACGGGATGGTAGAGCGATTCAATCGCACCATCGAGAACCATCTCCGAATAGTCGTCAGCGAGCACCAGAGGGATGGGGACAAACATCTTCCACTATTTCTCCTGGCCTACCGCGCCGCCGTGCATGAAGCCACCGGGTGCACACCAGCCCGGGCCATGTTTGGGAGGGAACTCCGTCTACCTGTCGATCTTGCCTTCGGCCGACCTGGGAATGATCCGGTCCCGGTAAGCCAGTATTGTCAAGAATTGGTCGACCAACTGGAGGACGTGCACGCGTTCGCGAGGAGGAAACTGCGGATCGAGACCGACCGAATCACAGATTACCTACTACTACAGATAGCCGACAGCCATGCTAATTCTTGGCACCTAAGACTTCAGCGCTGACTGGTGATTGACTGCGGTACTAGTTGACGTGTAGCACGGCCGTGCGGGTAGCCTACCCCACCCCTTCCCCTCGTTCCGCTAAATATTGTCGTCCTAAATGCTCTGCCCACTTCAATGTTCCGAAAATCACAATCTTCCCAATACTTATGGCACGTTTTTAAGTGTGGAGATAATCATATGATCTACAAGAAATAAATCACATTCAAAATACCAATAACAGTTTTTTTTTAATAATACAAAAGTGGGAAATTGTGAATTCCAGAACTCTGAAATGAACAATCACAGCATTTAGGACATGTTAGTTATTGTTGTTTTAAGGGGTGGAACTACGAGCTCACCTGCCCCTATTTTAGGACATGACCTCATCAATAATTTACATGTTTACATTTCTTTCAGTTGCAATTGGAGCATATTGCATTGGTGACAAGAATTAGGCTACTAAAAGGCCTGCAGCATATTATTACTCACCTTAAAAAATGGGCGCTTCCAATTAACCACAGTAGGTCCATTTAGGCCTATAACCAATTAGTTATTAGAATAAACTGCAAAGGAAAAGTACTGGGAAGGGAGAATATTCATATCTTAAAATGCTTGATGCTGTTAGGTATAACAGTAAAATGTTAAGAGAGAATGCTAAGGAAACAGTTGGTGTAACCAGATCACACTAAAATTGTTAGTGCAATTAGTGCCAAATTCATTAGGAGACTGAATTTCAGAAAAATAATTGGATATTACAAAATTTCTATACAATAGTTAATTTCATATTCCCTTTAAAATATATCCAGTTCACCAATTTTTGCAGGGTGAAATACAGTAAGTACATCAAAAAATTCATCGCACACTAATACAGTAAATTCTATGACATGCTGTGAAGGGGACAGGAGAAATAGGACTTTCAAAGAAAAACAAGAAAAACACTCAATACTGCTAGAAATCATCATGTTTTATTTAAAAAGTTGTCAACGAAGAAAAATAACAGCGAGAGTCAAGATCACACTTAGGAAAAATACAGTAATCAAATCTGGTCCTCCTAAAAGTACGTGTTGAGGCATGTTCCTTTCTTCTTTCTTGCCAAGGCATAACAGTAGGCTATAGCACAAGATAATGAACCTCTTCCCTCCTTTATGCCATGGCTAACACTGATGAACAGCAAATTCCTACAACACATGCAAGTTTGTGTGTTGAAACAGTAAACTTAATAAAATATGTAATGCTTCAAATGGAGAACTTCAATTTGCTGATTCGTGTATGGTTGCATCTACTATAACTACATTTTAAAAGAATCTCTTATTGTACAATCATAGTGTTGTTGATATTAATTCATTTAGGGCTTTTGATACCATTCATTTAGCCCCGTGTACTTGGAAGTGTGTAGGATTTGTATGATAATCTGTGTTATTGTAGTACCTGTAGTAGTGTGTACTGCTCGGGTCTAAGCTGCGTGAACCTAAGAGGAATGTGCATCGCAGACTATGAGAAGTGGTGTTAACGAGTGATGAGGTTCCTCAATCCGTGCATAGTACAGAACCAAATACATTGGTCGGTGACTCACTCATTCATTCGTAACACCACAGTGGTTTGAGCAACGGCCCTATGTAAGCATTATTGGAATAGAAAGGAATACCAGATATCACGGCGGGCTGTTGACAGACCCTTCTCTTCTCGCCTGACCCTTCCTTGCTCTTTCCCCTCACCCCGCAAGTTCACAGAGCTTGGACCCGAGCAGTATAGCCTACTTTTTGTAATTCAGGTGACGACTGCAAAGGAGGCAGCCATAGTCTTAAGTTAGGATCAATCCCAGCACTAGCCTGGAGTGGAAGTGGGGAAACCACGGAAAATCACTTCTTGGATGGCCGAGGTGAGAATCGAACCTACCCCTTCTCATTTCTGGCTCACGAAGCTGATTGTGAGTCGTTCCAACCCTCAGACCAGAATTAAATTACTTGGAAACTAGCCCAGGATCTCAGGAGTGGCAGCTACCACACCACAAGGTGGTATTATAGTAGCACTGAATGAAAGTAGAACGAGTGATAACATTCTCTATAAGGGGCAGATGACCTTGTAGTTACGCCCCTTGAAACAACAATAACTCTTTCCCCTCACCCCGCAAGTTCACAGAGCTTGGACCCGAGCAGTATAGCCTACTTTTTCAGGGGGTACGCGGCAGGCCATACACCTATAGGTGTATTTTCCAGAGTTGGAATCTGACAGTTCAGCACCACTGGGCAAAAACAGTTGACGACTAGGTAGCTCGCATAGCTTATTGCCATGGAAACTATACAACGCTGCCAATTTGAGTGATGCTATTTGACCACGTGCTTGTCGCCGATCAGTCGCTTGTTTGGTTGCCTCCAGTGCACACTCACCTTGCTGCGTTTCATAGTCTGTTGTTTTTATGAGTTATAATTGTTTGATTTAATTGGTTAATTACTTTTTATTGTAGGATTTATAACTTACTTATTTATACTTTATACTTATAATTCATTAGAGATACATTTCATACTGTTAGTTACCATGCCAATAAGAGTTTGTTATCTAGACCTCCTATACGGTTACCTAGGCAACAAATATTCATCATCTAGGCCAGGGGTTCTCAACCTGTGGTATGCGTACCCCTTAGGGGTATGCGAAACATTTCAGGGGGTACGCGGCAGGCCATCCTTCTACTCGATCCACATGTGCAGTGAGCTTCGTGCCGTGACTACTGTGTGAGTTATTTACGGCGCGTGTATTTGACTTCCACAAAGAATTGCATATTTTCTTTACCGAGCACAATTCTAATTAATCATCAGTACTCAATGACTTTGGTTGGCTTTTAAAATTGGCCTATTTAAGTGATATTTTTGAAAAACTGAACATTAAGAATAAGTGTATGCAAGATAGTGTTTCTGATATGTTCTATGTTGAAATGAAAACTAACGCAATGATTGCAAAAATCACCCTTTGGGAAAAGGAACTGAAAAACAACAACTATATTTTGTTTTATTAAAATATCTTTCCTTATGAAATTACAAAGGTTAAACCATACTAACTAAATACCTTTTACATTTTTAATAACCATTATTACTACCTAAGAAAGGTTAGTAGGGGGTACGCAGGATGTTAAATTTTTTAAAGGGGTACGATGGTTGAAAAAGGTTGAGAACCCCTGATCTAGGCCTAAAAACATCATGTTTCTCAGTGAAGCGAACGAACTTCATCTGTATTATGCCTATTATTTGGAATGTTATTCGAAGAGAAAATTCTGTTTATTAAAACTGATTGAGACGAGAACCTTCATTTGACCCTCACAACTTGGTTAATACGGATGCGTGACTATCCCCACTTTGCGTGACAAAATTCAGGGTTGCATATATGGCTATCACGCTACCTATTAATTAATTATTGTCCCAGGCCAAACCCATTGGTCTAGAGAAAGATTTATTGATGTGTGACTAATCGCACTGTGTGTGACAAGAACTTGGGTTGCATAGGCTGCACTATCTAAGTTAGTAATATTTGGTCGAGGCAAATACTTAAAAGTTGTTGCATCTAGACCGTCATTGGAGTTGCGATGGACTGTGGTGAAATCGTTAACATGATAGAGGGAGAGGGATTGGGATTTCTACGTTCAATATCTGCCATTGCTAAACTATTTGCTGGCTTATTCTCATTGTAGTTGTTCGAATAGCTTCAAAAGAAATATTTATATTCTGCACAAAGTCTTGACATGTTTATCATTTCGTGTAGTTTTAGGAATGATTCCTCGTATAAAGTTTCAATCGAATTAATGCTCTCGTGTCCGGCAGGTTTCATCTGCATCGGAGTTGAAAAATGAAATTGTTCCAACGTTAATTCTATCTTGAGAATCACCTGTTGCTGGTTGTATTACTATGTATAACGTGGTTGAGACCATTAGGTTATCTAGTAACTTATCATGTTATGTGTACTACTTACAAATGCACATTTCGGTTGTAGCATATGGACATTGTACTGTGATTAGAACGTTGTGAAATTGAATACGAGTATCTCAAAAATAAAGCACACAAAAGTTTTCTAGTTATATCTTAATACTACAACCAATATGTGCATTTGTAAGTGCACATATCATAAGTTCATAGATACTGGTCTCGCTGAAGAAGGCACAGTACCGGTATCAATGTAATGCCAAAACATGTAGCCTACATCGTTTAATAAATATTACATCATAGCATTGACAAGGCAGTGGTTCATCAAATGTATCACCAGCCAATATGGTTAACTATTATCACAATAAAATGGTAAATATATACGCATTCTAATACTGTATTTGTCCATAATTCACACGTAGGCTATAATGGTCGACACAGTGGAATTTTACTATATAAATCGTGATCTAATAAAGGGTATGGTGGGTTATAGATAGCGGAGGAGTAAACTAAGTTACCGTACATAATTTCCAGATTCAATTTGTATCATTACAGAAGGTAGTTATTTTGGCTAATATCCTCCGCAGTCTATAACCCACCCACCTTTCTCGTTTTAGATCACAACTTATATATATTCCATCTGTGTCAGCCATTATCCGCATGAATTATGCACAAGTACAGTATTGCCAACCCCACGTATATGGTATCAATAATTACTAGATAGCACGGACTGCGTTAGCCATGTATGCAACCCCGGTTTTTGTAACGCATAATCTTTTCTATTTTTTATTTATTTTTTGTTAATCTTTTCTAGACCAATGGGTTTTGCCTGGACCGATAATTACTAGGTAGGGCCATATATGCACCACTCGCTTTTGTCACACACAGTGGAATTAGTCAATCATACGACCGACCTCATGACAGGTGTAATTTGTAGGCCTATCTTACATGTTGGCAACACGAACGTGACGTCAATGTATGCACCTAGGTAACAGTTGAAGAGACCTCATGTGCTTGAGGAACATGGCTGCCATCGTTCAATGGGCAAGAAACAAAAGCACAAATTTCCAGCGCACTAGTGATAATGGACAGCAATTTCAATTGGTATTGTCCCCTAGATTATGAATATAAGGTATGAAAATCATGTATTATCCGTATTAACGAAGTTGTGAGTTTCATAGAGGCAGGTTCTCATCTCATTCACTATTAATATAATTACTAGGTAGGACCGCGTTAGCCATATATGCTCCCCTGGTTTTTGTCACGCACAGTGGGAGAGTCACACAGGCAAAGAAAATTTGCAAATGAACAGTTAAAAAAATATGTTAAGTGTTATACCGGTATATTTCCACACGATACTGCAATTTTTGTAGCAGGAGTATCGTTACTTCGCTTTTAATATTGCCTGCAGGATGGCCTATGTTATCGGTAAGGTTTACATTTCTGGACGGGTGTCTTTGTGTCCAGTAGCTGGCTTTAACAGTAGGTCTATTTGGGTGGTGGATTCATCTTTCGACAGGAACTGTAGAATTTGTAACAATTTGAAAAGCCACACTGAAGGATGCATGCAGATACACGTGGAAAGTAGCAACCACGTAAGCATAAAATGCTTGTCGATAATATATTCAATGGTACACTGGCATTCATAGGTCCATGGCTTTTGCCAACTTGTGCTAAATTTCAGCATTCCACAGAGCATACGTACAGCTATTGTGAATCAACAGTTAGTCATGTTTCTCCACTTTGTTATAAATCCAATTATAAACATGCAATTTTTTAAAAATAAATATAGGCCTACTGTATATATTTTGTGCACTCCTTGTTAAACTGTTTTGCCTGAAAAAAAAAAATGCAAGCAGTTTACTTGTTTCATGTCACTGTGATCAAAAGAGGAGGACATTAGGTTTTGAAATGAATAACATCAAGAAAAGCAAGGCATGCAACACTGTTTAAACTTAAGTTATTGGGGTAAAATGGTACAGGCTAGCTCAAATGATCTTGTTTTGCCATTTTCCATACCATACTCAACAGCAGTGAGTTCCTGAGTTCTTAGCCTCATGTAAAATCTACATTATGTTGCAGATTGCCATCTGCAGTAGGAGTTATTGCACTTGAATTGATTGATGCAACCCAAACATAGACTTCTTACCTGGTTATTTGTCAGGAAAGTAATTGCCACATTCCACTGCTATTTCGAGAACAGCAATTTAGGATTTGTTCACAGCATTGGTAGGCCTACCTATGGGATAAATAAAAGTGAAATTAATTGATATGTCAAGTAGAAAGTCACCTGTACACTGCTTAAAATATCAATTCAAAACAATATTTTTCACACGCAATACAGAAACACGTTTTAACTTAAATTCTTAAAATAAGCGTACTTACTTGTCGTAGCAGAATAAGAACTGTTCACTTCTCATTACCTCGAAGAAGATTTGATGTAAGAAAGATGAGATAGAACACAACACTAGCTTATTTAGCTTATTTATATACGGCCAATATTATTACATACAACACATAAACAGAGCCGCCATGGCATGGTCAGTGCCGCCAACCCAGTAGAAATAATGTTTATTTAATGATAAGTGCCGTAATTATCGTCTGTGAGCAAGATAATTGCAAGGAAATGTCAATTAGGAATTATGTGTATATTTATTGACTAAATATAGGGATATGTTTGCAATTTAATTACAACGTGTATCATGCATATGTTGGCAAGACGATATACAGCGCTCCATACGATTGGCACGCGCTACTACACCGATGGTGCCAAATGATCCCTATCTGGTTGACACCCCCTCGACCGAATGAAGACCCGATACGACCAACAGACGGATGCCGGCGGATTCCACGAGGACGACCTGGTCTGGCTCTTCAACCCATTACGGAAGAAAGGCCTGTCACCCAAACTGCAGAAGTCCTGGGAGGGCCCGTACCGAGTCGTGAAACGGATCAACGATGTCGTCTACAGGATCCAGCGGAGCCCGAGGGCGAAGATGAAGATCGTGCATCGAGATCGCCTGGCAGCCTACGGAGGGACACAGACGGACCAATGATTGATCGGAACGATCAGCCTTTTAGGAAGGGGGTGGTGTTACGGCTGTGAGTTTGTTTCATCGCTCGCCGCATGAGTCACAACTGCCCCCGGGCTGGGCTGTGCTCTGCCTCAGTGTATTGCGTGCGCCTTATGCAACAGGACTACTAGGACAAAGGGATGGTCCAGAATATTCGTGACTCAGCCAGTGAAGGAAACCTCGAGAAGCCGTGAACCCTGGATGGGTCTAGAAGCATTTATTGAGTCACCGGCCTGCTATATAAGAGCGACCTGTCAAGCGGTGTGCGGTGTATTTTTCGAGCTAGTGCGAGCGTTTATCCTGAGCGACAGAAGTGTGGTGACTTGCGAAACCCCTAGTGAAGCCGATTCTCTTGACAGCGAGGGAGTGAGAAGCATACAGGGGACTGCCTGTGTTTTGAGCGAGTGTGATTTCACTGAGCGACAGACGTATTGTGGCGAAGTGCCGTGCGAGTTACGAAATCTAGTGACATTGTTTCCCAGCTTGTGAACAGCGAAGCAGCGTGTAGCAGGTTATCGTAAGTAACTGTAGTTTGTGTACATGAGGGAGAGGTGCAGGTAGTTTCTGTCAAGGCCACCGGACTCATTAGCACGGATTAACTTCTGTGGTTTGTTGACAAATGAAAGGGGGCAAGAGCTCTCCATAAGGAAGAGACTTGAGGAAACTGGAGTAAGGTTCTAATTGCTTGTATTTGCTGATGAGTAGTGTATCTTTCTGGCCGCAATAAAGTTAATTATTTCTTTAAAGGAACAATCTGTGTTGTGCTTCAACCCACCGTAATCCAGTTAACAAAAGTGTCACTAGGGGGGTGGCACGTAACAATATTATAGGCTACTTGAACTAGAACTATATTAAATGAATGAGCATTTCACATCCGGCTTCATTATTAGAATCAAATAAAGAAAGGTGCCGAGTTTGGAATAACAATAAAATAATACAGGTATTTCACATTTCGTTGATATTATAGGCTACTTGAACTAGAACTATATTAAATGAATGAACATTTAACTTCCGGCTTCTTTATTAGAATCAAATAAAGAAAGGTGCCGAGTTTGGAATAACAATAAAGTAATACAGGTAATTCACATTTCGTTCATATTATAGGCTACTTGAACTAGAACTATATTAAATGAATGAACATTTAACTTCCGGCTTCATTATTAGAATCAAATAAGGAAAGGTGCCGAGTTTGGAATAACAATAAAATAATACAGGTAATTCACATTTCATTGATATTATAGGCTACTTGAACTAGAACTATATTAAATGAATGAACATTTAACTTCCGGCTTCTTTATTATAATCAAATAAAGAAAGGTGCCGAGTTTTGAATAACAATAAAGTAATACAGGTAATTCACATTTCGTTCATATTATAGGCTACTTGAACTAGAAAAATATTAAACGAATGAACATTTAACTTCCGGCTTCATTATTAGAATCAAATTAAGAAAGGTGCCGAGTTTGGAATAACAATAAAATAATACAGGTAATTAACATTTCGTTGATATTATAGGCTACTTGAACTAGAACTATATTAAACGAATGAACATTTAACTTCCGACTTCTTTATTAGAATCAAATAAAGAAAGGTGCCGAGTTTGGAATAACAATAAAATAATACAGGTAATTAACATTTCGTTGATATTATAGGCTACTTGAACTAGAACTATATTAAACGAATGAACATTTAACTACCGGCTCCATTATTAGAATCAAATAAAGAAAGGTGCCGAGTTTGGAATAACAATAAAATAATACAGGTAATTCACATTTCGTTCATATTATAGGCTACTTGAACTAGAACTATATTAAACGAATGAACATTTAACTTCCGGCTCCATTATTAGAATCAAATAAAGAAAGGTGCCGAGTTTGGAATAACAATAAAATAATACAGGTAATTCACATTTCGTTCATATTATAGGCTACTTGAACTAGAACTATATTAAATGAATGAACATTTAACTTCCGGCTTCATTAATAGAATCAAATAAAGAATTTAAGTCAGTCACAATTTTTCATTCAAAATCTATTTATTGACCATCTGGTTAAATCTTTCGCTTGCTCCTAGGTATTTACAACTTTCCTTGTAAAGAATGATGCTTGAAAAGTTTCGTGCTGGAGGATAACATGGTCCACTAATCTTTGCGTAGTTCTAGAGCACCTCATCCCTCTCCTGTAAACGCTCACTAGAACTAGAATAAATTAACCAAAAAGAAAATATGTGATTTGTACAGAGGGGTGTACATTATTAGACTCAAATAAAAAATTAAATCAGTCACAATTTTTTATTCAAAATCACTTTCTTTAATTTTTATTAACCCACTTAATAAAACTCAACAAATCTTCTAGGTTTGTGCCGTGTCTTGTGTGGGGTTTCACCTAGGACACCAAGCTGGCTCATCGGCGGGCTCTTGGTGTCCCCGCCCGGACCCCCACAGGAGTAACGAACTGCGCGCTACCTCCATTTATATAGAGTGCAACTGCACTACTTAACTGCGAGAACTAAAAGCTCATGCAGCCTTAACCTCCCTATGAAGGCTTCCAAAAAGATGATATATTGGCTTTCACGGACTAAGAATTGCTGAGTTTTAATTCACCGGCCGTGAAAGCCAATATACCACCACTTAGTAATGTTGTCCCCTCTGGGCTTACACCGTTTGCAAAAAGGAATTGCATCTGGAAATGTTCGAAACTGGAGATTCTGAGAGACAGCTGATCTGGGTCCGTTTTTTCATTTTTCCGTTGACTTGGGAATGTATCTTCCAAATCAGGTGATTTCAATCCATTGTCCACAAATCTTTGAATAGTCCAAGAGTGAACAATCAGCAATAAAATACTTCCAATCTCTATGGTCTAAATTAACACGAAAACTAGAATAAAGTGATCAAAACAAAACGTGTAACATTTCTACATTAAAAATTTGTTTACAGTCAGATTCTTGAAATAAATGTTATTAAGACTATTGATTAAACATTTTAAATAATTTCTGCGCCTTGCAAAACATTTCTATTGTATTAAGTCACAAAGTAAATGTTGGAGATCTGCCATCGAGTCTAATAATTTGCACACCTCTGTACATTAGCAAGGCTCCTCCTTACGAGGAAATTCTGAAAATCATAACTTTATTGTCAGTATCTTAAAAGAAAATTATATTAAAACTCTAGCTAAAAACATACAGTAGGTTTAATATGTGGATTAATTGCATTGTCTTGCTAAACATTTATACTGTATTAAGTCATGAAAAGTATGAAAAAACGTTGGGAAACTGGTGGTAAGTATAATAATTTTCACATCTCTGTACAGGAGACTTCGCATTTATCCAAGGTGAGGTGGGTACCGTATGTCTGTGTGTTTGTTTGTTGTGGGTTGGTGTCAAAACTGCTGGAGCGAATGGCATGACAATTCGTAAGTAGAAGGCACCTCTAAGGTAAAACTAGGCTACAAATTATTTATGTATTACAAAGGGAGAGGGTTTGAGAGAAAGTCTCAAATACAGGAAATAAGGTAATTGCGTAATTCATCTCCATCTCTTGACATGAAGCTGTAGGCTTACACATGGTTTCGTGGAATGCGCTTGAGACGGTAGAAAATCACTCAGGAGGCCTACACGCGCGAGAAGACGAGAAGCACATTCTTCTGACATGCATGTGTCTCAATCAAGCATGTACCGGCAGCAGTGGCTCAGCTGGCTAAAGCGCAGCGTTAGGTCATGGGACCAAGCTGTCTGCTGAGTCGGTAGACGCGTGGGTTCGAG
Organism: Meconema thalassinum; assembly: GCA_946902985.2. Taxonomy (NCBI): domain Eukaryota; kingdom Metazoa; phylum Arthropoda; class Insecta; order Orthoptera; family Tettigoniidae; genus Meconema; species Meconema thalassinum. The sequence goes on from OX336393.1 coordinate 305,892,718, forward strand.
CCCCACCGTCGGCCTCCTTGAAATGGTTTTCCGTGGTTTCCCCATTTTCAACACCAGGCAAATGCTGGGACGGTACCTTCTGATAGGCCACGGCCGATTCCTTCCACATTTTTCATTCATCTTCATTCATTCCATCTCTCATCCCGACGCGCAGGTCGCCCACGGGCGTCGAATAGAAAACTCTGCCTCTGAGGGGGCCACAGGACAAAAAAAATCAAGCATGTAAGAAGTTGCTATACACTGAGTGGCCAGAAGTCACGGGAAGGGTAGTCCTCTGAGAGGGTGCCGTGTATGTAGGGTTGCCAGATTTCAAAAATGGAAAAACGGAACACAAGTCCCAAAACGTTAAAAAAAAAATCAAGGTTGTTAAATGTTGTAATATAATACACACATGTATTAAATAAGCATTACATAATAAAATACACAAAATTAAAACTAGATATTGCTGACACATTATATAGGCCTATGACACCAGCAACTTACAAATGCTTTTCATTTGAACGACCCTTTGCAAGGATTTTTTATTTGTAAGTACCTTCTGATAAAATTCACTACAATTTTCGTCATAATTGTAGCATGTGAACAATTCTTGTTTATTAAACTTGTTTCTATCATCTCTCCATTTGATATTCATGACAGAAACACGCTCTCCTTAAAAGCATTGTAGGGGAAAAATGCTGAGTATTAACTTCACAAGGACTAAGATATTCCTTAATTTTGTTGCCCCTAATAAATCCATAACATGTACCCATCTCTATGACACAGACATAGAAATCATTTTCTCTTTCAAACTTGCCCCTGTACCAACAAAAATCAAGCTAGATATTACAATCAATTCTGAAGCGGGACATTTGAAAATCGGTGCGAAATTGAATATAGTATCAAATTATTAGTATAAACAGGTTAAAAGTTCCGCCCGATCAATACTTTTATTAAATATGATCACTGTGAAATAATATTATGAAATTAACCCAAATAAACCGGAATATTTGGCATTCCGTTAAAAATTAAAACGGAACGCGAACAAAACAAGAAAAGAAAACGGAATTGTTCCGGTTCAAACACCCTACGTGTATGACTCCTGAGCGCTGCGGCGGAGCAGAAACAGTGTAGTGAAGGTTGCAACACGTCGCGAGTTAACTGACTTTGAACGTGGGATCATCATTGGCGCACGTCGCATGGGTCATAGCAATTCGGAGATTTTTTTATTTAGTCAATTTACCCTCTAGGTTAGTGGTTCCCACGGACTCAGCGAGGGAACTCACCACTACCGCCTCTATGGGCAGTGTCCTGGAGCTTGGAAAATATGGTCAGGAGGGATACAACTGGGGAGGTGTGATCAGCACTTCGCCCAGGCGGTCTCACCTGCAAAGCGAACAGGGGCCTCATGAGGGATTGGAAGGGATGGAAGATTGGGATGGATAGGCTAGGAAGAGGGAAGGAGGCGGCCGTGGCCTTACAGTAGGTACCATCCCGGCATTTGCCCGAAGACGAAGTGGGAAACCACGGAAAACCACTTCGAGGATGGCTGAGGTGGGAATATAACCCCCTCTACTCATTTGGGCCACCCGAGGCTGAGTAGACCCCGTTCCAGTCCTCATACCACTTTTCAAATTTCGTGGCAGAGCCGGGAATCGAACCCAGGACCTCCGGGGCGGCAGCTAACCATGCTGACCGCTAAGCTACGGAGGCGACTATTTCGGAGATTACACGAGAATTCGGGTTTCCGAGGTTCACAGTGTCGAGGGTGGATCTTCAATATGGCAGAGATAATGTTACCAACACCAGCTTCGGTGGCGTAATTGGTAGCATGCTGAACTGCTCTGCCCAAGATCGCGGGTTCAAACCCGGCCGAAGTCGTCGGATTTTTTAAGAGCGTTAAAATCCTTCAGTATGCCTTCCATCGGAGGGCAAGCAAAGCCGGCGGTCCCATGCCATAGGTTTATGGTATGTAAAAGATCCTTCCAGTACGGTAACTAAACTTGTGTGAAGCTAAATTTCTTGGTTAGATTTCGTTGAAACGCTCTATCAAAGTTCCAACGTTCACCACTAGGTGTCAGTGATATCTGGTAGCGAAAGTTGGAACTACTTGAAATTGAGCGGAACTTGTAGCTTACCCAATGGGTGTCCACTTGAAGCAGCTACAGACTCTGGCGAGCCGAACGTGTCCTAGGACACTCCCGGCACTAAAATCCATACGCTAAATAAATAAATAAATGAATAAATGTTACCAACAACGCAAACCACCGCATGGGACGACGAACGGACATCACGTCACCTCAGCAGAGCCATACGGGGCGATTGAAGGGCTACTGCGAGTCAGATCACCGTCCAGTTGAATGTTGGGAGTCAGGAACCCATTTCTTATTGAGGCCTCGCCGTATTGCTACTGTTTTGAGGGCTCGCGGAGGAGCAAGTCGTTATTAACATCATATTCCGTGCCTTCTCATGACTTTTAGCCACTCTGTGTATATCTTTCATTCACTTCACACAGTCCGTGGAGTGTATACATAGGCTCGCTACTTAATCTCTGTTTCCTGCCAGGAGTATTTTATGCTTATTGCAGTTTTACCCTGAGTCCATTGTCCTTTTTCTCGACAAAGGATGTGCTGACGTTGATTTCTTGCTATAGATTCCAATGTTGGTTCACCCATCGACTCTGCGAGGGATCATTCCTCTACCTCCACAAGGATGTTGTCTTGTACTTTTCATGACTTAATACCCCCTTAATACCCCCAGCCAATGCCGGGACGGTTCCGTTCAACAGGTTCACAACCGACTTCCTTCCCACTCCCTTCCCTGATCTTTTCTTCATTAGACCCAAATTAACGGTCACCTGGGTGATTGGCCTGTCACCATCCTCAGTTATATCTGCTGAAAAAGTATGTCCAGCTACAAGACATCATCCTTGTGGAGGTAGAGGAATGATCCCTCGCAGAGTCCAACGGTGAACCAACATTGGAATCTATAGAAAGAAATCAATGTTATCTAATCCTTTGCCGAGAGAAAAAAAATACAATGGACTCAGGGTAAAACAGCAATAAGCAATGCGAAGCTAAAGAAAACCATTTTCAGGACGACCCAAGCTCTCCCTATACCAGCGAGGCACAAGGTAGTGCGTCCCAATGTTAACAAGTACTTTATTCTTCGTGGAACATCGAGTTAGTGAAATTTACTCCACTATTAGCGACTTAGAGGATAAGGCTAGCCTCCATTTCCTGCCATAGGACATTAAAGTTTTCTTTATTTTCATCGCCGACGGGGATATGACCTAGACGTTGTCATCATAAACTGCCTGCATTTATTCTACGACGGGTAATGAAAGCTAAGGAGGTGAGACGGCTAACGCCGATCGCTATTCAAAATAAGCTCCTCAGAACCCTTAATATATCAGTCACTTCACTCGCAACAAATATCAAGAAAACCTGTTTATAATAGGGTAGGTTGGGGGAATCGGGTCAAAAATAGGAAAACTTTCATTTGCAGTCAATTCTTCTGCATTAACTCTGATTATTGCACATATATTCAAAGAACCACCTTTCAACTACCTACAGACATCAGTACATAACAGTTTATAAATAACGCTCACTGTTTCTAGAAATACGTTCTCAAAACTTCCTGCATGACCCTGTTCGCCTTTCTCAGGTGAGGTGAGTCAGGTCACAGCGTTTGCCGAATAGGGTCAATTCAAAAATTCAAATATCACTCAAGGGCAACACATTTTCCTCAAATAAAACGTTTTCTCCCTTTAGCACCAACACAGGTCTCATGATACCATTCTCTCCCCTTGCCTTGACACTGTATCCAGTCTCCAAGTTGAACTGATATTGGATCCGTGTATTTGATCCGACAGAGTTCACACGAGGAGTCATTTTCCTAATTATCCGTTTCTACCTTGAATTCGGATGACTCTGATAATGATGATGTTGATTAGGCCTACACAATTTCTTGGTAAATTCCAGTCTCTTATTGCTAAGAAGGGACTTTTCTTCTTCTTTCTAATATCATTTTGGTTTCTTGGATATTTTCTGGAGAAGCTAAAAGAATTGACTTTTGCTTCCTCCCTGTGCTTTTTGGTGATAACTTGTGTGGAGTATCTATACCACTTTGCAGTCGGCTTTGAAGGCGTGGATGCGGAACTCCAAATAAATCTGCTGCAAGGCGCTGGCTTGTACCCTCACGGAAAGCTTTAATTGCTCTTTGCTACATTTGCATTTGCCTGTTCGCACAGGCTAGAGTAAAATGTGGCTTTGAACCGATGTCTCAGTCTCATTCATGGCTGTGTTTATATAGAAGCTACTGAGGTATGGATGGTGCTTAGTAATGACATTCAGGACACAGTCAGTGCCTGTGGATGCTGTGAAAGGTTCTACTCATAGGGTTAGTACTGCTGTTCTTACTCAGTGAGGAAAGCAATGGCAAACTACCTCACTCCTCTTCTTGCATAGTACGCCTCAATATAGCGCTGCCTTGGGTTTTGTGGTATCTACGCACATAATCTAACAGCGGTACTCTTTGAGGATCCAACCAGCCTTCGGGCTGACTACCTAAGAGACAGCATATCGTCCTCGGTCGACTGAGAGGTTGTTTTCCTTTTATATTTCCCCATCTCTAATTTGAAGCAAAATAGAATAAATTATTGAAAGGGAAATATTGACCCTATTCACCTGCATTTAGGAGACCCTATTCACCCAAAATGTAGCATTTAATTTTCTACGTTGGCAAACCTGTACGAGTAAGTTAAAGCACGGAACGCCATAACCTCTTTCAAAATAATATATCAGTTTAGTATATGACAAATATTCAACCTATTAATAATACAATTATCGCAGCCAGGGAACATTATAAACTAATATACTTATCATGTACTATTGTTACTAAGCGACGTACGGCAACGTTGCAAAGCAAGGCGATGGTAGAGCGTTGTAAACAGTGTGACAATCAGTTTGCTCTGATCTTATGTGTAACAACATAACCTCTTATTACTCCCAGTGCCTTCGCTCTTATGAACCTACCAAGAACAGCAACAAGTGCCCTTGAAGCGTGTGACAAAAGTTTTTCCCTAACTTTTATACCCTTATGAAACTTTTGGCAAATTTGCCTCCCTCTGTAGCTACCGGTACTGCCGAACGGAGTTTGAGTTGGTTGAAAACATACTTAAGAAATTATACTTCTGAAAACAGGCTCAACGGTGTAGGATTGTTACAGAGACATACATCACTGACGATGAAAGTATAAACCGATTTGGTAATGCTTCAATAAACCAAGACTTTATATTATAGTGTGAGTTGTAAATCAAAACAGTAACATTAATTCTTTCCATGTAAATACTATCAAGAGAGCAAGATGATTGTATTAATAAAAAGTATCATAAAATGGTCTTAGTTGTGTTTGACATTAACCAAACATAAAACATCACAACAAATTGGTTGAAAAGTGATACCAGATAGCCTGAAAACTCATCATTTAGCACCAAATTATACAAAAGGTTCCCGGGGAGAACTCTGGACCCCCTATTATTTGGGGCCTATACTATGCCCTCTAACCCCCGGTTGGGCACCCCCAAAATAAAACTCTATAATATATTATATGCTCCTGATCGCAGCCAGTTAAATATAAAGTTAATACTATTCTAAAAATGAACTTACCTGAAACAGCACGAACTTATTCAATAATAACACACAAACGAATACGACTCACAGTAGCTACTTGTGTCCATCTTACAAACAAAGTTTAGATGCATGCCGCTAGATGGAAGCACTTTCCTGAGGGTGTTTTATGTGGAAGCAAATTAAGCAAACGTAAAGAGCAAAATATATATTCCGCCTAAGTGAACAGATTTTATTTTGAAAATAAATAAGTACATATTGTGCATGTTACATTGATATCTTCTTCAGTTGATAAAGAGAACATATTGATAATCTAATTAAAAATGTGTGAGCATAAATAAGTGGTGGTTCTTATTTTTTTTAAATAATTCTTTTGAGGGTATTCATATACGTTTTAAAAAGAATTCCACAAATCTGTTTAGTGTTTAATTAGAATGTAAATAAGGACAGTTATGTCCTCAGAACGTTTGGAAGTTTTGAGATCACCTAGCAACTACCGAATTTATATCAAGTTTTCTTCCCATAACTATTAAACCTTAGTGATTTTAATACCCCCTACTAAATGTATTTGTTTATCACTATTATACCAAGAAATATAACATATTGTTTGTATAAAGCAAAATTTAAAAAAATACCTTTTACCTTTCATCATATTCAGTTTTTGAATGGGGTAATAGTTTTTCTCAGTTTTAGTGCAGGACGTTTATAATTTAAGGGCCTTTAATTTCAAACCTTGTTGAGGTTGATAGACGAATTATATGACTTATTGATGTTTGAACCTGTAAAGAACACAGTTCTTAGTTATTGAGTAAATGTAATGTTTTGCATAATGATTAGACACGTGCGCTCTTGTCCATTAAAATTTTATGAGCAAATTTACTTATGAAACATGTAAAAACCATACATTTTCTTAAAGAACTGGAAGCATTAACCTTTCGTCTAAAAACAAGAACGAAACTTTCCATCCAAATACGCTATTTCAAACGTATATGAATAGCTTACCTTAAGGAGGTCTTTAAGATGAATATGAGCTTTATAGAGAACGGTTATTTAGTCTGCTATTGTAGTATTTGACGATTTTTCGTTTTCTCAAGTCATAGTTCAATACAATATTCAGTATATCCTTAGATTTAAGGACTTATATTCATCTAAAAGACTTCCTTAAAGAAGAGCGTTACATTCAATAATTACGAACCACCACTAATTTCTGCTCCCACATTTTAAATTATCTTACCAATATTTTCTCTTTTTTTCCAGCTGAAGACGATATCAATGAATCTTGAAATGTGCACTAACCTATTTTCAAAATAAATTCCGTTGACTAAGGTGGAATATATCTTTTTCATTTTAAGTTTGCATAATTAGTTTAAGTAAATGCGGAGGATATAAAATATGATTCATTTCTTTTCCATACAATGCAATATCATCACAAAGGTGGTTATGTACCATGCTGCATTCTGTATTAGCTTCATTAATTCCCCACTGAATAGTACATTATGCAAACGAGCCTATAATGACAATAATTAAGACACGAGTATACGTGTGTATTAATTACTATTATAGGCGAGTGCATACGATTGTTTATGTTACACGATAATTATAACTTTATTTTATTTTATGTTCGAACAGAAATATTCATACATATCTGTCGAGATTCAGTCGCTTGAGTTGAGTGAACAGAGTGCACGCGCTGGGTTTGCTGTCTGAACAGAGTTCATGCTTGGGTCAGAGAACTTGGAAAGCAGAGACGATATTCTTTGCTTAGCAATGCCACTATGTTTATACCCTTCATGCCGTTCTAGTGCCTATCAGTACCAGCATTCACTAAAATTGTCGCTGAAGTCATACGAGAGCAATGCCCTGTGCAGAAATTGGGGTTGGGGATATTAAGGTACAAAGCTATTTCTTTTCCCATATTCCCCAATTAATTTTTGCGAACATATAGGATGGTGCACTTTCCACGTCGGTAATTTATATACACACATCAAAAAAAGTTTTGCATCACCTCGGTTCCCAGATCTCCGGCATATAGACGTTGACTGTGTATATTGTATCCAAGATACAGTCCCTTTGACTGTTCATAGATGTCACTAAAACTGCTCAAAGATGTAAACAACCATGCATGAGCAGGGCCTATTAGACGGAGGGGGTACGACAGCCGATCAGTTCCAGTCATTCCACCAGGACGAAGGTACGCTGCTCATGTTGTCTGTAGTTCTACCATGCCTAGAAGGTCAATACCGCAGTTCGATCGCGTCCGCATTGTTACTTTGTGTCAAGAAGGGCTCTCAACAAGGGAAGTTTCCAGGCGTCTCAGAGTGAACCAAAGCGATGTTGTTCGGACATGGAGGAGGTACAGAGATACAGGAACTGTCGATGACAGGCCTCGCTCAGGCCGCCCAAGGGCTACTACTGTAGTGGATGACCGCTACTTACGGATTGCCGCTCGGAGGAACCCTGACAGCAATGCCACCATGTTGAATAATGCGTTTCGTTCAGCCACAGGACGTCGTGTTTCAACTCAAACTGTGCGCAATAGGCTGCATGATGCGCAACTTCACTCCCGACGTCCATGGCGAGGTCCAGCTTTGCAACCCCGACACCATGCAGCGCGGTACAGATGGGCCCAACAACATGCTGAATGGACCCCACGGAATTGGCATCACGTTCTCTTCACCGATGAGTGTCGCATATGCCTTCAACCAGACAATCGTCGGAGACGTGTTTGGAGGCACCCTGGTCAGGCTGAACGTCTTAGACACACTGTCCAGCGAGTGCAGCAAGGTGGTGGTTCCCTGATGTTTTGGGGTGGCATTATGTGGGGCCGACGTACGCCACTGGTGGTCATGGAAGGCTCCGAAACGGCTTTACGATACCTGAATGACATCCTCCGACCCATAGTGCAACCATATCGGCAGAATATTGGAGAGGCATTTGTCTTCATGGACGACAATTCTCGACCTCATCGTGCACATCTTGTGAATGCGTTCCTTCAAGATAACGACATCGCTCGACTACAGTGGCCAGCATGTTCGCCAGACATGAACCCTATCGAACATGCCTGGGATATGTTGAAAAGGGCTGTTTATGGACGTCTTGACCCACCAACCACTCTGAGAGATTTACGCCGAATTGTCGTTGAGGAGTGGGACAATTTGGACCAACAGTGTCTTGATGAACTTGTGGATAGTATGCCACGGCGAATACAGGCATGCATCAATGCAAGAGGACGTGCTACTGGGTATTAGAGGTAGTGGTGTGTACTGCAATCTGGACCACAAATGCTGAAAGTCTAGCTGTATGATGGTACAACATGCAATGTGTGGGTCTCATGAGCAATAAAACGAGCTGAAATGTTGTTTGTGTTGATCTCTATTCCCTTTGTATTTAACGGTTCCGGAACTCTTGGAACCGAGGTGATGCAAAACTTTTTTTGATGTGTGTAGAAGGATGGTGTGTTGCAATCTTCTGGATGTAGATTCATAAATTTCTTGCATATTTCATAGTATTTTCTTATTACCGTAAAGGTTCGTGCTGATTTTGTCTTTGTGTTTAGCATTGTAACTACAGTGGTTGATCCGATATCCTATACTTTGTCGACTTTCAAATCATGTAATTCATGTCCAACATGTTGGATTTTGAGTGCGTTGAGTGCATGTGTGAAAATCTGTTAGGTGGAGTGACTGTATGATAATGAAAACTTTTACTATAACGAGCCTCATTATAGTACTTTTCTGGCATATAATATTGACGACGTTATATCATTCGCCAGCAAAATTTATAAAAACAAACAAACAAAAAAGATTTTGAAGAAAACTGCGCAAATGTGATATATTCTCGGGTACGGCGTCAGTTGAGAATTAAACCACTTAATGTATTAATCTTTGCTAAGCAAGTGACTGCAAGGAATACGCAGGACCTTGGGCTAACCACTACTTGTAATGCATACGAAGTCACTTTGCCCATTCCTCTGTAATTATCGCGTTATCTTGGGAAAAAAGTTGTTCCAGTAATTAATAACTGAACCAATCCGTGTTCAAGGACACTGCTGAGTAGGCTTAGGGTCTTAATACGCACCAAATAGATTTATAGAGAGCGTTGCATCATATGTTTCAGTGTTACTATGCATATGTTGTTTTCCAGTTGATCAACACGTTAACGGAACACCAATTATCTCGAGCATTCCATATTCTAAGTGGCCGCCTCGTGGTGTTGTGAATGGGTTTTTGACTTCCATCCCTGAGGTCTAGGGTTCGATTCCAGGTTTTGTCAAAGGATTTGAAAGTCTTGGTATGGTTTTGTTGTTGTTGATTCTTTAGCGGCTTTGTGATATCGTGGTCATGTATCCACGTACATTTGGGTGTGTTTATAAGTGTGGCACTGTCATGTCTGTACCAGTGTGTGTATTTGTAATCAAGGTAGGATTTGGGTAGTAAGTGGCCGTGGCCTTATGTTCGTTACCATCCCGGAATTTGCCTGGAGTAGAATGACTGAGGTAGGAATCGAACTCGCCTCTGCGCAGTCTTGCTTCACGAGATGATTGTACCCCGTTTCAGCCCTCAGATCAGAATTACATTTCGTGCCAGAGCAAGGAATTAAACCCAGGCCTGCGCTGTGACAGCCAAGAATGTTAGCCACTACGCAACGAGGTGAACTATGGTTTAGTACGGGGTTTCGCAGTCTCGTGAAGCCAAATATGAGCCTGTGGAAAGGAACTGACACCCTACCGCACGTAAACTTCGGTTCGAGATAGGTGGTTAGTGATCCCTTGTCATAGCCAGTCGTTTACATCCCTTGTGGACATGGCATTCAGGTTATGACATTGTATGAATACCAGGGTTTTTCAAAATGTTGGTGAATCTATTTTAGGGCATGCCATTTTGGGAATACAGTATACCTGTGTAATTGAGAAACCCTAGTTACAAGGTTTCAGACATTATTTCACATGGAAACTAAATTCTGAGTCTCTCGGTAGAAAAACAATACCGATAGTCATAGGGCCAGACACACCACAGCCATGCAGATGTATTGTAGGTATGAGTCACATGCCAGCTGAATATTTGACTGTCGGTCAGTCTAAGGTGTGATGGTCTAAAGGTGATACAGTGTTATTGCCTGAATGTGTGATGGAATTCTACAGCGTTTGTAGAATATCACTGCAGGAACTGCGATAACAACAAAATACAACACAGAGATATACAGGGTTATTATAAATGATTGATGAGATTTCATAAATTCACTGTAGATACATTGATTGTTATATTCTCACAAAACTCAACAGTCATTTATAGAAAAACTCAAAACGTTTTATATTGTTGCAGCCGCATTTCAGATTTCTGCCACGAGAGCGCAGCAGTGAGGAGTTAGGCAAGATGGCGGCAGGTGCAGAGAAAGCGTATATTTTGCTTTTAATGCATTCACATCTGCCTGCCGTAACTTCCATCATGATGCTCGTGTATTTTTTAAACAAGAAATTGCAAAATCATGGATAGGTCGTGGTGGGGTTGATGATCAGCAATTCATGTCATGGCCTCTACGCTCTCCCGACCTAATCCCATGTGACATTTTTGTGTGCATACAGACCTACCAGAACTGCGAGATTGCATCAACAGTGCCTTTGAACAGATTGATAGAGGCATGCTGCACCGAACGTGGGAAGATCGTGATTATCGACATGATATCTGAAGAATCACTAGGGGACACATATGGAGCACTTGTAATATGTCAAAATAAATTGAGGTATTCTATGTCCTAGTGATAATATGTCAAGTAATAATAAAGCTACGACCGAGCTGTGAAATCGCTTCAATCATTTATAATAACCCTGTATTAAAATGCGACCTTGATGTGGCATATCGTGTACCACGTTGCAAAAGCAGATCTTTGATTCAGTAACGAGAAACATTAAATATTGAAATGTAATATTTCTTGAACTAACAACTAGGCCAAGAGAAGTGTTTCAACACTGTAGAAGGAATTTTTATTCTAGTTAACATTACAAAATTCCTAAACGCTAGGTTCATGTTAAGTAGACCCTACCCGTATAAAATATTGCAACATCTCCGCAAACAAATTTGTGAAGAATTTTCCGATTTCAGATTTGGACTGATAATTTTCCACCAGCCGCGCCCTGGAAAGACGGCACCACATTTATAAAACACCCTGAATGTAAATAAAGTTATATTTCTGTTTATTCAAATTTTTGGAAATGAAGAAGAAAATTTACTAATTCGGAGCAAGAAGAGAATATATTACGTTACGGCCTTGCATCCGTCCTCTACAAGAGAGGCCTTCAACGTCACTGTGAATAATTTACACAATATTCAAAGTCTGTCAGTTAAAGAAAATATGAAGATAATATTTTCAGCTTATATTTGCTTCTTACGTATCCACATTTTGCGATGTTTCAGGCAGTTTTCTCCCCGAGTACTGTGGGTGTTTCCTTTGTAAACCTACTGTACTGGGAAGTGACAGGAACGTACGTGGTATAACGGCTAGAGTCACTCCTCAGTAAACAATCAAAATGAAACATTGACCTCGCTCTTATTTTAATGACTGCCTTTAATGCTGTTCTGTTGGGCAGTTAACACAGAAAGCTATTTTACTCCAGCTAGTTTGCTCCTAACAGTATTGTGGGTGTGACCAGTACATCTTAGCTCATCAGTGGGTGGCCTAATACACAGGGGCATAGCTGATTACAGACTGACAAGTAGAACAAGGTTTCATTTTAGTTATTGTTTCATGTAAGGGCTTGGGGCAGTTGGTCATCAGTTAAGAAGGCAGGTGCATATGGAAATTCACATGCCATAATTTAATTGAGTAGACCATTTTAAATGAATGGTCCTGGGTTTGATTCCCCGCTCTGCCAGGACAATATGGTCTGAAGGATGGAAATGGGTTCACTCAGCATCACACCGTGAGGATAACTGAGAACAGTAGAATTCGATTTCATCCTCAGCAATCCTACAATCGTTTTTCCGTGTTTTCTCACTTCTATTGCAGGGTATGGCCGGGATGGTCCCTTACTTGGTCGCTTTCTTCCCGATTGAAAGCAGGAACGATAATACTGACACCACAATAACACGCACACCAAGCATATGGGGCTGATGACCACGATATCGCAATCCCCCAAAGTGAGCAGCAACAACAATTATTATTATTACATAACAATGTATCTTCATAAAAACGTTAATAAAATTTATCTTTCACAGAATGTTGATTCGTTGATTCGTTTAACGAATCCCGCCGCTGATAGCGGCAATCCTGAATGTGGTTTTCCAAAGTATCTCCAAGCAAGTGCCGGATTAATACCTACCCTAATGATAGCTCCACACGCTGCTACAGTCACCACAGAAACAAAGGTTATCAGACACACCTATGTACTGGGAGATGTCCCAAACCTTTAATGCGAATTAACAACAACAATAACAACCACAGCAATTCTCATGATAAATTATTTCTCATTGCAGATAAAAGTTTTGAGTAGTTTACTTATTTTCTCTTACTTTTTCATAAAACTCCCTAAATGGAAATGATGAATAGTTGCCATATACAGTACATGTACTTGTACTTGTCTGTCAGGTGTTAGTTCTCTCCAAGTTTAACCCCCTTTCAACAAAGGCATTTAATCAAGGTACAGTATATCCAAACATATACGACATATGAAGTTTTGAAGCAATTTTTTCAGTGTTGCCTATACAAACTATCAATTTATAGTCTTCAAAATGATGGTATATTGGCTTTCACGGCCAGTGAATTAAAACTCAGCATTTTTTAAAAAAGTTTGTGCCGTATCTTGTGGGGGTTTCACCTAGGACATGAAGCTGGCTCATTAGCGGGCTCTTGGTGTCCCCACCCGGACCCCCACAGGAGTAGCCCACTGGTGAGCCAGCTTGGTGACCTAGGTGAAACCCCACACAAGATACGGCACAAACTTTTTAAAAAAATGCTGAGTTTTAATTCACTGGCCGTGAAAGCCATTATACCATCTTTTTGGGAGCCTTCATAGGGAGGTTATAGCTGCTTGAGCTTTTAGTTTTTCGCAGTAAAGAGGCGCAGGTGCGCTTCATAGGAAGGGAGGTAGTGCGCAGTTCGCTACTCCTGTGGGGGTCCGGGTAGGGATACCAAGAGTCCGCTAATGAGCCAGCTTCGTGTCCTAGGTGAAACCCCCACACAAGTCACGGCACAAACCTTGAAAAGTGGCTGAGTTTTATACTTTTCAGCCGGTGAACACACTTTTGCCCAATTAGAATAGGTGGGGTAACTTTGTATATAACACACTTTCCCGAAAAAGAAAGACATTAATTAATTTTACTCGCTGATACAGGGTGAATTTTGGGATTACGCGTTTCGACCGTCACGTGGTCATCATCAGATCCTGATCATTAGGATTGAAATTTAAAACTAACATTAACAAGACAAACTATACAAAGTATACCAAAAACATGCTTTTTAACTTCAACCCTAAAGTCGGTTTGCCGAGACGAGATAGTGGAAGTAAATACAGTTGAATATGTGATTGCAGGGCTGCCCGCAAAGGGGGTATAGAGCTGTGCCTGTTGAACGTACGCCAACTTCAATGCTGTGTATAGCCTACATGTGAAGCGGGCTGACTATCGGTTACATGCTACAGCGCGGTTTATTGTTGGTTTATGTAATTAATTAGTTCGTAACTGCTTATGACAGACAACAGTATACAGTGCAGCAAGTCTTGTCTTTTCTAGGACTACGGCATGACAAATGATCTCGGAGCTTCTTGGCTACCCCTGTTCGGCAGAGCCGATGACGTGAACTGGGCGTGCTACTGTAATTACCAACTTATTATCAGCTATTCCATATTTAGGAACAGAACTCGTCCAGGCAGTCAAGTTACCACGTGCAAGTATTAACGCGCACTATCTCTATTCGGCGAACAGACACTAGTGATCAGGATCTGATGATGATCGCGTGACGGTTGGAACGCGTAATCCTAAAATTCCCCTTTTATCAGGGAATAATATTACAGTAAACTCTCGATTATCCGAGGGCGGTTTATCCTCTTTGGGGATTATCCACGGTGCCTGTAGGAGAACATTTTTATGACAATTTTTATAAAAAAATGAAGGTTTTGACACCGAAAATTATTTCTCAAAAATTGAAATAAAATTACTAAATACTTAAACGTAATAAAAATCGTAAATCGCAAATACAGTACAGTACACTTAATAATGTACAGTACAAAACGTGTATAGTAGTTCAGTATTACTGTACAGTACTGTACTGTATATCGGTATACACACTGTACGTCGTGTATAATAATAGTACATTATGCAACGAGCCTATAATGGCTATAATTAAGACACGAGTATTTTTATAAAACGAGCGTATGCGAGTTTTATAATTTCCATACGAGTGTCTTAATTACCATTATAGGCGAGTTGCATACGACTGTTTATGTTCGACGATAATTATAACTTTATTATATGTTTTAAAATAAATATTCATAAATATCTGTTGAGAGTCAGCCACTTGAATTTTGTGATTGGAGAGCGAGCGCTAAGTATGATATCTCTGTCTTTCAAGATCTCTGAACGACCGACGCATGCGCTCTGTGTGCTTGCAATGCCATATGCAGGCTATATGTTTACATCTGCCTCCCCTCAGTAATATTGTCACTGGAGTCGTTTCAAGACAATGCGCTGTGTAGAAATTAGTGTTGGTGATATTAAGGTAGGCCTACAGTGCTATTTCTTGTCTCATATTCGCCAGTTTATTTACGCGAACATATGGACGGTGCGTATTCCATGCCGGTAATTTATTATAGTTCGATGTTGTGTTTAGCCTATGTCCGACATGTTGGATTTTGAGCGCATGCGCAAAGGTATCGTTACCTAATTGGTCAATGAACGAGCTCTGATTGGCTGGAGAAACTGTATCATAATGAAAAACAGTGTTATAATGACCATCATTATGATACAGTTTTCTGACACATAATAGTGAGAGTCGAACATAAACTTATTTAAAGCACTTGTGTGTTGTTTTTTAGTGCCTTCGACCTTTGTTTAACCATTACCTGCAATTTTGCGGCTTATCCGCGAAATTCGATTATCCACGGTATCCGCACCAGTCAATTACGCAGATAATCGGGAGTTTACTGTATTACATTGTGATTTTCTTTCAGAAAAGTGTTATATAGGTATATATACACCGCCTAATCTAATTGGTTTACAGCGTGCTGACCGAACAAAACGTATAAATTGATAGTATTCTGGGATTACTTGCATCAATTCCTGGTCCGTATTGGCAAATTAATTCATGCAATATAATTAATTGACGGAAATTCGCAATTATATTGCATTCAATTGATAGTATCCATACAGAAGCAAACTATGTACTGTAGCCATTCAAAACAAAAAGGCCATCAGCCAGGGGGAAGTATAATTGGCTTCCTGGGAAAGAATGTGATTGAACGCTGGACTAGGCCGTGAAATCCGGGATGACTGACAAAAAGAGTATGAACAGTACTTACATGGACCCCGTGGACACGCTCATATCCAGCTTGTCCAGAATGGTCACCCGTCGGGAGCCACTCCCAAAGTGTTTGACTGCGCCCCGAACTCGTACCGCCAAGTCTTCTCCCATTGTGACGAGTTCTTCTGTTAAGAGAAAGAAACATTGCTTCATTGAGGGGCCTAAAGCTAAAACAGTCATAAACAAAATAAAGTAATACCGAAAATCGTAGAGAAAGTGCAATTAGGCTGGCTTGTTTTGCCATGTAGCAGTGTAGTGTCAAGTGGCATGCATTTTTTTTGTTAACTAGCAGAAGTACCCGTTCTTCGAACGGTGTTCGGTGTTAACACCAGATATTATCAATTGAGCTACTGTTGCAATGGTTAGCGGTTTGTAATTCCTCCATAAGTTTATTAGAACGAAGTTAGTTTTCTGGGAATATCACACACACAGTTAATTTAAGGGCCTTAAAATGTGGTTTTAGGAGACCATTTATAGACTCGCGAATTTTGTGTCTCACATTGAGAAGCGCAACATATGCTTTGGTCGTCCTTCTAGGATAATTTTTACATTTCGCCTATTTTAGCATGTATTTTGAGAAGTTTTTCCCTATATCCACCCTTCTACTCTATGAAAAGTACGGTGAAGTGTTTTATAAATGTTTGGTGTATTGACTCATGTTTACCATACCTAATTTTACGATGCACCAAGCATCCGAACACGAGTTATAGGCGTACATAAAGATACACAGAAAGACAGACAGACAATTCTATTGTCTACAACATATCACCCAGATACCCAAATATGGGTATATCTACCACACAGTATCAAAAAAATCATCCTTACGATGAACCCTTTTGTCGACAAAAAAAAAAAAAAAAAAAAAAAAAAAAGAGATTAGTTAAAATGTGCTTTCAAACTCAATTCACCTAAAGTGTACTTCCTGACGTGAAATAGAATTGATAGCCTTGTAGACGAAACGCAATACACGTCACATACAAACTGACCCTCTACCTTGTGTTAGGTCTCCATACACAGGAAGACCTCTTTCATAAATTATAAAGACTTGTGGTGTATGAAAATTCAGGTTCTTTAGCCTCAAATGGCCCAAATTCCTAAAAGTCGCAAAAAAAGCTGATTCAATTCAGGAATTTTTGATAATAATGTTGCTGTTTGGAGATATAATCGACCTTCTGTACTATATGTCGCACGCGAAAATTGCATGAAAAAAGTCTAGGTTACCCCTTGACCCCTTAATTGCATTGATGAATTATACAGTCTACGTTGGTTCCGTGATAACCTTATAGCCATTTGCAAACTTTCACAGAAATGTTATAAATGGAGTGGCATTGCTTCTTACAGAAATAGATGGAAAGTTGGATGCCACCCCTTGAGATAATGTTGTCATGGTTACCGATTTGCATTACTTCATTGGTTTGTTAAATTAAATTAAATTAAATTTGTTTTCTGGGAATATATCAGAAACTGTTGGTTTTAGAGCCTTATAATGTAGTTTTCGAGGACCCTTTAGGGCCCCCGAGTTTTGTTTCTGGCACAGAGGGGATTTGTCTCGTCGTTGTACGCCATAATATAATGCTAATAATAATAATAATATAATATAGGGATAGGAATATAATAGACCTGCCGTACCACACCCGCAGGTGTAAATCGCGTGAAAAAATTCTAGAGTATCCCTGACCCCCTTAAGCGCATTATACGTATTGATTAATTTTACAGCTTAATTTGGTTCCGTGATAACCTTCTAGCCGTTTGCAAACTTTCACACTAATGTTATTAATGGAACTGCCGTTTTACAGCAATAGACGGACCTCAGAGAATCTGTTGCCATGGTTACCGGCTTACATTCTTTCATTAGTTTGTAAAATGAAATTAGTTTTCTGGGAATATCTCAAACCACGGTTGGTTTTATGGCCTAAAAATTTGGTTTTCGGGGACGCTTTAGGGCCCCCAAGTTTTGTCTCTCACATTGAGGGCCTGAAAATGAGCTTTGTCTCGTCCTTCTACTCCTATTTGCGCATGTAATTTAAGGCGGTAGGCCCCTTTTTATGAGAGGTACGGAGAAGAGTTACATCAACGATTAGTGTCGTGCCTATGATGGATAAGTGTACCGAATTGTACGTTGATACACCCAGCCGTTCTCGAGTTATAAGGGAACAAAGTTGTCCACAGACAATCAAACAGACAGACAGACCAAAACATTATTTTCGCGCGCATCTATCATAAAACAGTCTGAAACGTGTAAATAACTCAAATTTCCGTAGAAATTAAGAAAAAAAACAGACAATTTTTTTGATACATGTAGAGATATACTGCACCGCTCGGTGTTGACCGTGTTTTATTGCACAAATTTAGGTTTTACTCGCTAACCGTTGGAGATACACGAAAAGTGGTAAGAACCTTTTGGATAGAAAATTAAATGCTAAAGCTCGTTTATACCATCAAAAGTTTGCTATTTCTTAGCGTTCTCTTTTTATTTGAAATGAAAGTATGAAATTTTGAAACCAAAGGGTGTAGTGACGTCACAAAAGTAGGTTTTACTCACTAACCGTTGGAGATACACGAAAAGTGATAAGAACCTTTCGGATAGGAAATTAAATTTCCTAGCTCATATGTGCCATCAAAAGTGTGCTATTTCTTAGCGTTCTCTTTTTATTTGATATGGAAATATGAAATTTTTAAATCAAAGGGTTTAGTGACGTCACTGAAAAGGTCACCATTTCTTAATAGTGCAAAATATCGAAATTAAAAGTATCCTATATGTAAACCTGGTATTTCAGCTACATCCATGCCAAATTTCATTTAAATCGGACCAGTGGTTCTTGCGTTATTGAGTAACACACAGACAGACAGACAGACAGACAGAAAGACAGACACACACCATCTCATTTTTAGCCTACTTTCGATTTTTGCAAAAAATGAAAGTAGACTTATGAGATCACTACAGGGCGAAAAAAAGTGTGTCTGTCTGTGTGTGTGTGTATGTGTGTGAGTCTGTGAGTGTGTGTGTGTGTGAGTGTGTGTACTCTGAGTGTCTGTCCCCCCCTATCAATTCGAACACGGTGAGCGCAAATTGAACGAAATTTGGTAAAAAGGTAGCACTAGCAAAGGACACCTCAGTGTCATGTTTTATATCGCCGCCATCTTGACGGAAACGTAATGGCGGCCACACAAATGTTCAAAGCTTAAATCAAATTACGACTAACCTAATCATCCGATCTCTACCAAATTTGGCAACAATATACCTTTATGGGGGTAGCACCCTTTGACCAAACTAATAGGTCATCAGCCTAATAGTTTGCGGATGGCGGCCATCTTTGTGTGAAAATCGATTGCCCCTATTAATTCGAACACGGTGAAACCGAATTGAATGAAATTTGGTACAGTGGTAGCACTAGCAAAGGACACCTCAGTGTCATGTTTTATATCGCCGCCATCTTGACGGAAACGTAATGGCGGCCACCCAAATGTTCAAAGCTTAAATCAAATTACGACTAACCTAATCATCCGATCTCTACCAAATTTTGCAACAACATACCTTTATAGAGGGAGCATCCTTTGACAAATGTAAATGGTAATTAGCCTAATAGTTTGCGGATGGCGGCCATCTTTGTGTCAAAATCGATTACCCCTATTAATTCGAACACGGTAAAACCGAATTGAATGAAATTTGGTACAGTGGTAGCACTAGCAAAGGGCACCCCAGTGTCATGT
The DNA here is from genome assembly GCA_946902985.2 of Meconema thalassinum. NCBI lineage: Eukaryota > Metazoa > Arthropoda > Insecta > Orthoptera > Tettigoniidae > Meconema > Meconema thalassinum. Next base: position 305,912,547 of record OX336393.1, read on the forward strand.
TTTATATCGCCGCCATCTTGACGAAAACGTAATGGCGGCCACCCAAATGTTCAAAGCTTAAATCAAATTACGACTAACCTAATCATCCGATCTCTACCAAATTTTGCAACAACATACCTTTATGAAGGGAGCATCCTTTGATAAATTTAATAGGTCATTAGCCTAATAGTTTGTGGATGGCGGCCATCTTTGTGTCAAAATTGATTACCCCTATTAATTCGAACACGGTGAAACCGAATGGAATGAAATTTGGTACAGAGGTAGCACTAGCAAAGGGCACCTCAGTGTCATGTTTTATATCACCGCCATCTTGACGGAAACGTAATGGCGGCCACACAAATGTTCAAAGCTTAAATCAAATTACGACTAACCTAATCATCCGATCTCTACCAAATTTTGCAACAACATACCTATGTGGAGGAAGCATCCTTTGACAAATCTAATAGGTCATTAGCCTAATAGTTTGCGGATGGCGGCCATCTTTGTGTCAAAATCGATTACCCCTATTAATTCGAACACGGTGAAACCGAATGGAATGAAATTTAGTACAGAGGTAGCACTAGCAAAGGGCACCTCAGTGTCATGTTTTATATCGCCGCCATCTTGACGGAAACGTAATGGCAGCCACACAAATATTCAAAGCTTAAATCAAATTACGATTAACCTAATCATCCGATCTCTACCAAATTTTGCATCAACATACCATTATGGAGGGAGCATCCTTTGACCAAATTAATAAGTCATTAGCCTAATAGTTTGCGGATGGCGGCCATCTTTTTGTCAAAATCGATTACCCCTATTAATTCGAACACGGTGAAACCGAATGGAACGAAATTTGGTACAGAGGTAGCACTATAAAAGGCCACCTCAGTGTCATGTTTTATATCACCGCCATCTTGACGGAAACGAAATCGCGGCCACCCAAATGTTAAAGGCTAAAATGTAGTTACGACCAACCTAATAATCTAGTCTCTACCAAATTTTGCAACAACAAATCTTTATATGGGAAGCATATTCTGACCAAACTGCTAGATCATCAGCCCAATAGTTTGCAGATGGTGGCCAAGTATGTGTGCAAATCGATTCCCCCTATCAATTCAAACACGGTGAAACAGAATTGAACGAAATTTGGTACAGAGGTAGCACTAGCAAAAGGCACCTCAGTGTCATGTTTTATATCACCGCCATCTTGACGGAAACGGAATGACGGCCACCCAAATGTTAAAAGCTTAAATCAAATTTCGACCATCCTAATAATTTGATCTCTACCGGATTTTGCAACAACATGCCTTTGTGTGGAAAGCATCTTATGACTGACTACAAGGTCATCAGCCCAATAGTTTGCAAATAGCGGCCATGTATGTGTGCAAATCCATTCCCCATATCAATTCAAACACTGTGAAACCGAATTGAATGATTTTTTTACAGAGGTAGCACTAGCAAAGGGCACCTCATATTCATGTTTAATATCCCTATAGCACGTTGTATATCAACAAGCTACTACAACCAACATTCAATTATACTCCTTGAAAAGGACAAAGAGTTATAACAATACCCATGCATTTAGGAGAAAGTAGGCTATATGTTCTTTACTGAACATCTTGTTATATATTAGTATGATTCCTCATTCAATGGCCATCACAAGGACAACACGTATTGGCCACCGCGTGGCATAGCGACTAGCGTTCTTCGCTGACACCGCGGAGGTTCGGGTTTGATTCACAGTTCTGCCAAGAAATTAAATTCTGGTCTGAGGGCTGGGGAGTGCACTCAACGACAAAATACAGTACTACGTAGGCTAATATGATTCTTGCACACAGACGTACCCCAGCACAGTCATTGTTGTTTACAATCGTTAAATTGAGTGGTACCAACGTGGGAACTTCCATTATGCACTGCCTGCATAGAGAAATGGTATAAATAATCACGCCATGTCAGTTATTAATCAATTATTTTGCTACATTAAACATTATTTAAGTGGCTTCGGTGGCGTAGTTGGTGCCATGCTGAGCTTCTATGCCCAAGATCGCGGGTTCAAACCCGGCCGAAGTGGTCGGATTTTTTAAGAGCGTTGAAAATCCCCCAGTATGCCTTCCTTCGGAGGGGAAGTAAAGCCGGCGGTCCCATGTCATAGATTTATGGCATGTTAAAGAACATTTCACTAATTACACCTGTGTGTAAATTATATATAGGTTAAACATTCGACAAACGCTCTTAGGTTCCGACGATCGTCTCCAGGAGCCGACTGCGGTGACATCTGGTAGTAGTCGTTGACAGTGGCGCTTGGCGGCAAAAGTGGGAACTACTTGATAAATTCAATGTCTGCAGTCCTCACTTAAATTGAAAACTGATAACACACACTAAGACAGTCATCACAATTAACACCGGTTATCAGACAGATTCTACACACACCCAAAGTACACGAGGCTACATGACCGCATTGTCGCAACCCATAAACTGAGGAACCAACCAACCAAACATTATTTATTAGGAAAACACAAGTCTTCTTTTTGTGAGTTAGACATAGAGCAAATTTGCTGGATGTGGTATAGAATCTCCGACGTTGGTAAACTGCAACCGCAGTTGTGCCGCAGAATTTCGGGTCCAGCCTTCTGCCTAAATTTGTGACGTCATGTTCACATACCGAAGCGTGTTGTGTGGTCTGTTGTATTACGTATTGGAACGTGTTGCCTCTACTGAGTCTGTCTAGTCATTCACTTATAAAGAGTATTCGAAAAATGTGTATGAAAGGCGAATATACAGAGTTGTGTTCATCAATTTTTACGGATTGGTGCATCTAACTTCATAAACTTGTTGGTGTGTTGAATTTTTCTAATATTCTACATTTTTGTGGTGACTGTAATCGTGTAATTGAAGAAGCACAGACTACTAGACATGTCGTATTGAAGCCATGATTCTAAGACGTCGGCTGAGACGGACAGGCCATGTAATCCGCATGCCTAATAATCGCATTCCCAAGCAGGTGTTATGCTCTGAATTAACAGAGGGTAAACGCTGTGTCTGATGTCAGCGGAAGCGATTCAAAGACGTACTAAAAGCTAATATGCAAATGTGTCACATTGATATCAATCTGGGAGACCTTAGACCTTGATCGCTCTGGAGATCACTACTTATTCAACACGGAGCAATACATTTTGAAGAAAACCACCGACAAACGGTAGAGGATAAGAGGTAGCGCAGAAAGGTTAGATAGCTCATTAGAAGAAATGGAAGGAATGCGGATGTCCCACCTGGAACTACTGTCTCTGTCATCACTGTGGCAAATTGTGTGCCTTCCGCATTGGGCTGTACCAGGTGGCCCGTTTACCCCGTGCAATCTAGTTTTAGGTGTCCCGCTTGCACTAATGCTGTATGGGACGCCTCATAACTGATTTCCATAGGGGTCACACTGCATGCTGGCCGATTACGTCAGAATACGAAGGAATAACAACCGGACGGCCGCTAGCTGCATGTTCCGCAGCGCTACCCGTCTAATGCACCCTATTACCTTTTCGAGCCTCGTATTTGGGAGCGTAATAGACTCACGTGTGGTACAGAAACACGACAGTTTCTGGAATACATCCTGTCTGAAAAGTTCGGTGAATGGGTCTATATTACGAACGGATTGTTGGCTTACCTGAAATAGCCGTTATCAGCCTTCGAAGTAATCCCCGTGGATGGTTACGCACTTCTTAGAATGGCTGTAGAAGTCCTGGCATAGTCTTCCTGAGGTATGCCTTCACGTGGGTCGTCACATTACGTTGGATGACCGAAATGTCCGAAATCCTCTGGCCCTTCAGGGTTTTCGGCGACCCTGAACCCCGATACTCCATACTTTGACACTTGCATTCGAGGTCGTACCTTAGGCACCAGGTCTCGTCACCCGCGACGAAGGTCTTCAGGTCCATTCCATTCCACGGAACATTCACCCTTCTCACTGCCACCCGCCGAAAAGGTGTGCACGTTAGGTTGCATAAATTCACCCTTCTCACTGCCACCCGTCTATCAGGTGTGCACGTTAGGTTGCATAAATTCACCCTTCTCACTGCCACCCGTCTATCAGGTGTGCAAGGCAGGTTGCATAAATTCACGCTTCTCTCGTGCTTTCAATTTAGAGTTTTGACGACCCTAACTGAAGGCTATTCCTAAAGAAGACTATGCCAGGAGTTTCCAGCACTTGTTAAGTCGTTCTCAGAAGTGCATAACCATCCACGGGGGTTGCTTCGAAGGACAGTAACGGCTGTTTCAGATAAGCCAACAATACGTTCGTAATATAGCCCATTCACCGAACTTTTCAGACGATGGCTGGTGTATTCAGCATCGATGAGTACATGGACATTATACTAATCTATGGAGAAGCTGGTCGTAATGCCTTTGAAGCTCGTAGACGGTTCTCGCTTATACAGTAGTTGTGAATGCCAATGAATTACCGCATGCTATACTGTAGCAAACATGTTGTATACATTAAGACTGACCTTCATCCAAGGTACAGAGAAAACCAGATCCCGATTCCAGGCTGGCACCTCGCCAATCATCATTAACTGAACATTTTCCAGTTGCCTACAAAGGTCTACATATCGTTACCACAATGATGATGGTAATTGTTGTTTTGAGGGGCCTAACAGCTAGGTCATCGGCCCCTAATGGTTTGGGTGATCGTGAAGATAATGATATGTAAACTATAACTAAAAGTAACTACTAACTTATATACTAGAAGAAGAAATGGAAAACAAAAGGGGAATATGGCAAATAAAGGACAGGAGGAAAAGAAATGCCCTCAAACCTCGAAAAATGCGGATTGAGGGACTTGGAAGTAAGGAGAGCCGTGAAAGGGAGATAGGAAAGTGAAAGAGGAGAGGGTCCGCCCCAGAGGTAATGGATAAAAGGGGGAAAACCGGACCCAGCTCAGGAATCCCTGGGGGTCGCCAACTCCCGAACTCACCAGTCGTGAGCCCCTGAGGGTATAGCAATATCCAGGGTGCACCAGATGTGGTAGCGCTAAGTACACCCTGCCTCCTCGAGGGCCTTAAGCAGAAGGCAGGAGATAACATGAAAAGAAAAAGAAGGCTGACCCCTCGCAGAAGAGGGTTTCAGAAAAGATGAGACAAGGGCAAATTAAGGCGGGAAAGGAAGAGACTCCCTAGGCCTCGGATACCCTAATACCGTCGGGGTAGGAAGAGAACAAGAGTTGACCAAGTGAGGTCGACAGGAAAGAAGACGGAGAGGAGCCCGTCACAAGTAAGTGGAAGCAATGGCGGACTCAGCTGGGGCCCCGTGGTCGCCAACCCACGTCCCAATAGATGTGAGCCCCTGGGGGGTACCACAATCAGATCACAGCGCTATTTTCTACCATAAACACCTACAAATACAATCGATGTGATTACAATTCGTGTTTGTGTTCAATTTATCCGATAACCTGTGTTTCTGTGGTGTCTGTAGTAGTGTTAAAGATAGCTTTCCAGTCGGTCAACACAAATAGTGCCCAATTACATTAGGCGGGAAGACAAGTATATATACAACCTACGGCTTCGGCGGCGTAGTTGGTAGCATGCTGTGCTTCTATGTGCAAGGTCGCGGTTCAAACCCGGCCAAAGTCGTCGGATTTTTTAAGAGCGTTAAAATCCTTCAGTATTCCTTCCTTCGGAGGGTAAGTAAAGTCGGCGGTCCCATGTCATAGATATAGTCTATGGCATGTTAAAGAACCTCCCAATACTTACATCTGTGTGAAGCTAAATTAGGTTAAAATGTAAACAACGCTCAGGTTCCTACGTTCGTCGCTAGGAGCCGAGTGCGGTGGCGTCTAGTAGCCAAGTTCTGAACTAGTAGTCGTTGATGGTGGCGTTTGGCGGCAAAAGTAGAAACTACTTGAAAAATTCAAAGTGTGCGGTCCTTACTGAATTAACACCGGTTATCAGACAGATACCGGGTGAGTTAGCCGTGGTCGTTACGGCATGACTGCTGGCAGTCGGTCACATCCGGGAGGCGAGGAGGTTCGAATCCCCCCACCGGCAACCTTGAAGATGGTCTTCTATGGTTTGCCATCTTCCTCCCAGGCAAATGCCGGGGTTGGTCCCTAACTATAGGCCACAGCCGCTACCTTCCAACTCCTCGACCTTCCATTCCAACTTTCCTCTCCAACGGTACTTGTAGCTCACCCATTGGGTGCCCGTCTCGAAGCAGCTACAAAACTGGCGAGCCAAACATGTCCTCGGACACTCCCGGCACTAAAAGCCATACGCTAAAAAAATAATAAAAAAATAAAATAAAAATCAATCACACAGATTCTACACGGGGCAGCCCCACCAACCATCAGTATTGCCCCTTCCAACCCTCAGACCAGAATTAACATTTCTAGTTAGAGCCACAACGAGGTGGTCTATATATTTATTGGCACCATCTTTATAATTTTCTAACTGGTTTCAGTTGCTACGCTCGCTAAAGCGCAGCGCCAGGCCTTAGAGCCAAGATCTCTGTGGACTCGGTAGACGTGGGTTCGAGCCCAACCATCGGTACTCCCTCAAATGGTTTTCCATGCTTTTCCTAGGGAAAATTATTAGACATCCAAGCCTTTTTTTTGGCATGACAATACCTTTACAACTATTTTTTTTAAAATTCGATGTTTGACTTCATAATCAGAAAAAATCATTATTATTAAGCTCTTGTAATTATTGTTGCGAAGTTTCACCCAGGTACACCAAGTCAGGCTCATCAGTGGGCTGTGTATCGTACACCACGCTACCTCAGGGTTGCAAAGAGCTCGCAAATGGTGTACCTGGGCGGAATCCCGCAACAGAGAAGGCAAATCCTAAAAGAATTGCTGGTATTCATCAATATGTTTGCTGGTCTGCACACAGCAGACTGTATGCCGAAGTATTTTGTTAGGTTAGGTTACGCGCCTCCTCTGTCTGCCGATGTCATGTTTCCATTTGTTGCAGCATAGTCGTAGTCTGGAGGATGTCCTTCGAAAGAGGAAGGGTCCACTTCCTGGTGTAGCAGCTAGCATTCTTGGCTGTTGCCCTGGGGTCCGGGTTTGTTTCTCGGCTCCGCCTGAAATGTAATTCTAGTCTGAGGGATAGAACGGGGTACACTCAGCCTCGTGAGGTGAAACTGAGAGGTTTTTGTTGTTGTTGTTTGAGTCTTCGGTCTTTTGACTGGTTTGATGCAGCTCTCCATGCCTCCCTGTCCTGAGCTAATCGTTTCATCTCTACATAGCTACCACACCCTACATCCGAGGCAATCTGTTTAACATATTCTAACCTTGGTCTACCCCTACAGTTCTTGTCCTCGCCCTTCCTTTCATAACTAAGCATGCTATTCCTGGGTGTCTTAATATGTGTCCTACTAACCTATCTCTTCTCTTCATAAGCAGTCGCCAGAAACATCTCTCCTCTCCCACTCGTCTTAATACCTTTTCGTTTGTAACCCTATATACCCATCTGATCTTCATCAATCTCCTGTAACACCACATTTCAAACGCTTCAATTCTCCTCTTTTCTGCTGCACCAATAGTCCATGTTTCACTTCCAGTGAGCGCCACGCTCCAGACAAAGACTTTCAAAAATGACTTCGTAATACCTAAATCTATATTCGATGTCAACAGATTTATTTTTTGTAGAAATGCTTTCCTTGCCTGAGCCAACCTACTTTTTATATCCTCTTTGCTTCGTCCATCACTGGTTATTTTGCTTCCTAAGTAACAGAAGTCTCCTACTTCCTTCAGCTTTTCACCTGCCAATTTGATGTCCATGGACGTTTCTGATTTATTTCGGCTGCATTCCATTATTTTTGTTTTACATTTATTAATTTTCATCATGAATTCTTTTCTCAAGACGGAGTCCATACCATTCAAAAACTGAGAAGAGATGGTTTGATTCCCATATCAACCATCTTGGGAGTGGTTTACTCCAGGGAAAGAGCCGGGATGGTTCCTATCGAGCTCACAAAGCGACTCATCTGAAGACTTCTACTGCCCGGGTCCAAGCTTCCTGAACCTGAGAGGAATGTGGATCGTGGACGATGACGATATATGATGACAGTCGTGCTGGGTTACCGGTCCTTGCGTAGTAACAGAACCAAATACATCGGTCGGTGACTCACTCGCTCATTCGCAACAACACAGTGGTTTGAGCAACGGCCCTATGTTAGCAATATTGGAATAGACAGAACTACCAGATAACACGGCGGGCTGTTGACAGACCCTTCTCTTCTCGCCTGACCCTTTCCTGCCCCTTTCCCTCACCCCACAAGTTCTCAGAGCTTGGACCCAAGCAGGTACAACCAAACGAGCAACTCCTCCTAATATTCAGTCTGCTGGTTTCCTCGAGAAATATTGTGATGGGAGCTCACTTGTTGGCCTGCGTGGGGTGAGGTGGAGAACGAAGGGAAGGGGCTTCCCTACAGACGGCCTTCCTCCGTTGCCATGGCAACCTGCTCACTACTCGACATAATACAGGATGTCGACCCGTTCCCCACTCAGCAGGACGACTAGACACTGTTCTGGAGTTATAGCGGAATGTTTATGGGAAGGCAGATATCGTTGAACCTCAGCCAGACAACGAGGCGCCATGTTCTCGGCGGCTACATTCATACATTCCAGTGAGCTCCCAACATTGTGAAGCCAATAGTCAGTTTTTACGAAACACTGAGTTACAATAAAGACCCTTTCCGATAAAATATTAGTTAGGTTAAGTACCACTAACAGTAAAATTATACTTATCGCTCACTTGGAAAACAATCTCGGCTGAATGCTTTCCCGCATGAAGCGCACACAACGCACTACCCTTCGCCGAAAGTTTTACCACACTAGACGCATACAAGCTCATCAGTGATTCATTTCGGACTCAGACCACCTTCCTGTCGCAAGTGCAACAAGACCTTCTAACAAACCCCATACAGCAAAGCTGGTACAATCAAAGTAGACAGGAATAAGAATCAAACCTATCTCATTACCAACCACACCTGCGCTTAAACAGACTCTCACATTCCGAACCGTACGAACATCACTACAAACAATGCTACCCGCAATGGACTACAAGAGATGTGCCAAATGTGATTCGGACACACCACTAGAAGACACAGCAGTGAGTTGCGACGGAGGTTGCAACCAATGGTTCCACAAGGAGTGCACCTCTATGACTACAACGGAGTATAACGCCCTTCACTCAAAAAAGAGATCTCTACTATGGATGTGCGAGACCTGTAGACTACGCCTGAAGTCAAATGGTTTGGCCCCAACGGCGACAAGCAACCAAGAATTAAATAAAGAAGTAAGAGAGATAGCCTTGGAAAATAAAACATCATGCGAAAACATCAAAGAAAAGCTAGACGAACTGTCTGAAAACCTTATGAAAAAAATGACCCTAATTCTCGAGACGCAACTGCAACAAGCAGACATACTTGTAAAACGACAAGACTTAGACTACCCCAAAACCCAAGACCTCACTGAAACTCCAAAAACATCAACGCTGCTGCACCCACCTACCACCAAACCACGACCGTCAATTAGAGATACAAACAAAAACAAATATAGAGACAGACCTTCAGCAAACAAAGAGTGGCCAGATCTGCCTAGCAAACATACCAACGAAGACACCTCAACAAACATGAACACAAGAAAACTAGACGACACGATAAGAAAACCCCCACAACATGGCACGGGAGGCTCCGAAATCGGCAGGCTGAGAGCAGCTCCACGAACCGCCTGGATATTCATTGGGAGACTTGACATCGACGTAACCGAAGATGACATAAAAGGACACCTTACTCAAAACGGCATCTCTAAGGTAATCAGCTGCGAACAGCTCCCATTCCGTGGCACCAGCAAAGCCTTTAAAATAGGGGTGCCCATGGAAGAAAGGGACTCCGTTATGCAAACAAGTCTCTGGCCGGATAGGGTAATATATCGTACCTTTCGATTTCGAAGGCAATAACACCAACGGAAGCCCCAAACTGAAAAACGCCGAAAGAAATCTGGAAATACTTTTGTGGAATGTAGAGGGTCTGAGAGGCAAAATCTACACAGCGCCTGAAGATATCTGGATAAAGAGCGACATAATGGTGGCCACTGAAACCTTCCTGACAGAACCTCTGAACTTCACGAGCCACTACGCAATTCACTCTCTCGCCAAGTCAAACCCAAGAGGCAGACCAGAGGGAGGAGTCTCCATAATTTTCAAACCTTCCATAGGGAAAATTGAAGGCTCGATAAAAGAAGAGAACCTAGTAATAATGAAAACCCCAAACCTAACAATAATAGGTATATACATCACATACGGATCTTCCCTAGAAGACACAATAGAAATAATAGCAGGGGCGATTGCCCGAACAAAGACAGACAAAAACGTCATCCTGGCAGGAGATTTTAACTGCAGAATAGACAAGCCCAACAACAAAACAAGAGCTATGTTGGATATGTTACAAGAAGAAGGCTACTCTCTTATAAACAAAGCAAATGAAATAACGTACATAGCCCACAATGGCACAAGTACCATCGACCTAGTTTTTTACAGAGGAAGCAACATCTCCATCCAAAACCAACAGGGACTCTGGAAGTCATCCTGCACCCCACTGACAAAACATATACCTATCAGGACCAATATTATAGTCGGAAATACTAAAGAGGAAATACCGAACCTACTAACCCACAAGAGCTCCAGAAAGATTGACGCAAATGCCCTAAGCAACAACGCACAAGCAATGGAGGCAACAAAACAATGCCTTAACGAAAACAATCTCAACCAAGCCCTGACAACAATTCAGGAGGCCATACGAGCATCAACAATCCCAATCAACCAAAGAAGAGCTAAACCATGGTTTGATACGGAATGCTACACACTTAGAAATGAAGTCCTCCTAAAACTACACATGGCCAAACTACACAACACAAAAGGTCTTCTAGAAGAATATGCAGCACAAAGAAAGGAATATAAAACTCTCCTGAAAAAGAAAAAGGCTCAATACATAGAAAAACAAGCCTTAATGGAGGCAGAAGAAGCACTAAAAGACCCCTTCATAGCCATCAGAAAAAAGACTACGAGGAAATCTGGCCAAATTCATATGGATATATGGGAAAATCACTTCTCACAAGTACTGAACATAACTCAGTCACAAGCGGCGTATAACGCAACATATCACACAAGCGTAGAATTGGACACACCCATCACATCGGAAGAAGTAATTGCGACAATCAGCAAGACAAAAAACAAGAAAGCGACAGGCCCAGACGGCATCTCCAATGAGATCCTGAAAGACTCGGCTGAAATTCTAAGTGAACTATGGTCAGATCTGTTTAACAGATGCCTAGCCACAGGGGAAATACCCGACGAATGGAGAAAATCCATAATTAAGGTTCTACACAAGGGCAAAGGAGAAGACAACGACCCAAACTCATACCGAGGAATCGCTCTAGAGAACAATATATTCAAAGTATTTTCAAACATTCTGCTCAAAAGGCTCACCCCGACAGTCGATCAACTGATTCCCGATCAACAATTCGGGTTCAGGAAAGGAAGGTCCACCCTTCAAGCTGTCAACAATCTACTGAATGACATAGAACAAGCGCTTAGATACCCTAAAGGAATTTTTCATGCCATATTTGTCGACTTCTCGAAGGCCTTCGACCTACTAAACAGATCGAAGCTCATTATAAAACTGGAGCAAATGATGGATGAAAAATCCGAAATCACGTATATGATAAAAAACATCCTGGCTTTCAACAAAGTAGAGATACATGATGGGATATCAACCTCAAGAGAGATCACCCAAACCAACGGAGTACTACAAGGCGACCCACTGAGTCCCACTCTGTTCAACGTCGCGACAGCGGATGTTATACGGACTATTGAAAACACAAAATCAGTATCTCTTTACCTGTACGCAGATGACATGGTTCTGGGGTCTACAAACAGACAGGAGCTACAGGAAGTGCTCAACAACTTGCAAGACTGGGCGGAGGAAAACGAGCTCAGTATAAATGAAAAGAAGACAGTGCATATGGCCTTCCGAAAAGGAGGAAAACTAGCCGCCGAAAACAAAATGATCCTGGGAGAGACTGAACTTGAGACAGTCAATTCCTACAAATACCTCGGCCTCACCCTACAAACAACGTGCCAATCCTTTAGACTACATATAAAGGAACGAGCAGCAGCAGCCATTAGAGGAATGTACGATTTGAACAATATTACCAAACTATCTCTACAAACAGCAATGATTCTCTTCCACGCGAAAATAACCCCCGTCATTACATATGGTCTAGAACTGATATGGGAAAGGCTATCCATGGCAGACCTAATCACAATTGAAAAAGTAAAGGCTTCTTTCCTGAAAAGGGTGCTAGGAATTGCAAGAACGTCCCAGTCCAGGCTGGCATATGTCCTAACAAAAGAAACATACTACATTGAAGATCTCAGATTAAGACTACAACTGCCATCTACTAAGCATATGAAGAAACTCCTCGAGATAAGACATCAGAAGCAGAACGAAATCCCGCTTGAATTCTACGCAACAGAAGCAATGGTGGACAGAAGATGGACAAACGAGAACCAGGAGATGAGACATGTGGTAACAAGACTCGCCATCCACGGTTTCCACCACAAGATCTGTAAAAATGTAAAATACCATGAACCGAATGAAGAATGCATATGTTCTCTGTGCAATAACACCTGCAACAAATACCACATCACATCATGCAGCAAACGGACAAAGAGCATAGTTGAATACAGTAAAGATTAATCTAGCTGTAATAATTATTTGTAAGCACACCTTATAACTGTCCATTATGGCCACTTGGCTGCAATAAATATTTATATAATAATATGACATTTGAATTGTTCTGAATCTACAATCATAGTAATGCAAGATTTCGTGTAGAAGCATTTCTTTTTGCTTCCGTTTCTATTTTTCGATTGTTATTTCTTCTTTGTTATTTCGTTGTGACAGTTTTTAAACATCTGATTGCTTACAGAACCACCATTTTACAAACATTATTGTACTTTATTTTGTGTTTATTTTGTGGCAGAGAACAACCATTTGATCAATTGTCAGTTTCTGTGGTTCATTTCTGGCTATTTTCATTTTATGAAAAAAAAAAAAAAAAAAAAAGGCTTATGAGATCACCTTTTATCCGTGTGTGTGTGTGCGTGTGTGTGTGTGTGTGTGTGTGTGTGGTGTGTGTGTGTCCCCCTAATAAATTCTAAACGTCTGGAGCGATTACAATGAAACTCGGTAAGATCATAGCACTATTCTGGCCGACCCCGACCGTGCCCTTCAAATTTTATTGTGTCTCACCAATCCAACATGGCGGCTGTGCGAATTATTTCACCAGCATTCAGTATCTCCGAAACTGTTACCGATATCGCCCTGAAATTGTGTACGGCAGTAAAGGGCACCACTAGAAGTTCACCTAAGAGTTTTTCAAAAAATCTGATGACTAATGGCGGCCAAGTGAAGTTGAGACTTTTAAATAGACTTTTCTCGCCATTTAACTAACCAAACGTAATGAAACTTGGTACAGCAAATGTTTATACACATTGTAATAAACCGGAGTCTAATTTAGTTCAATTGTTTACATAACCTCAAAATGGCGGCTGTGCGAAATATTTCACTGACATTCTATATCTCCGAAACTATTACAGATATAACCCTGAAATTGTGTACGGTGATAAAGGGTACTGATACAAGTATATCTATGTAACTTTCATAAACCTGTAAAGTACAAAACGAACATGGCGGTCAAGCGAATTTGAAACCATGTTAATAGACTTTTCTCGTGATTTTACTCTTTGAGCGCAGTGAAATGTGGTACAGTAAATGATTTCACATATTGTAATGCACTGGCATCTAATTTAGTTCAATTGTTTACATAACCTCAAGATGGCGGCTGTGCGAAATTTTAATATTAAGTTTTTTTTCTTGTGTCGTATTCATGCGATCGAAGTGAAAGTTTAAATAATGAACCTAGGCAATAATTGTCCTTGAATGGTACATAACTCTATGGCCTATACATATAACAATCCAAAATGGCGAGCATCCGAAATATTTAGACGGTTCTCAATATCTATGAATCTTTTACAGCAATCAAACTGATTTTTTTAAATGTTCTTAGAGGCTATGAACATATATTCACCTATAGGACTGTCAGTAACCTGGTGAGCACAAATCCAACATGGCGGCGACGCGAAATATAAATATTTAAATGGACGTTTCTCGCGAATTAACAATCCGTGTGCAGTGAAACGTTGCACGTTAAATGCTTATACAAATATTAATCCACTGGCATCTAATTTATTTCAATTGTTTGTATAACCACAAGATGGCAGCTGTGCGAAATTTTAAAATCTCGTTTTTACTTCTTGTGTTTTAATCATGCGATTGAAGTTCGAATACCACACGTACACAATAATCTTAATGTAATAGTACAAAAATAAAAATCCAACCTGGCGATCATCTGAAATATTTAGACGTTTTTCAATATATACGAATCTATCACAACCTTCGAACTGAAATTTTGTATGTTGATAGAGGCAATTAACATGAGTAGGATATATGAAAATAGGCTGTATAGTTCTTCACGGAACTACTTGTTTTTTAAATTTAAAAGTTGAGTCAGGATGGTGCTGTGATGATATGTAGTCAATCGTGACCAAAAATCATAATATATATATTGAGCCCGATAGCGCATCTTCGATTTGTGATTCGATAACTCATTTGGATCGATGGTTGGAGGATCGCGCCAGGACAGCGCTGAACAAACGTGGAAGTTATGTTATCTCTTTGGAAGCACTTTGATTTCATTTGGTCGGCAATTTATTTTTTATGGAATCCTAAATTTGGGACATGTGCGAAGATTTTTGGTATTATTTGGAATTATTTTTATGTGTTTCTGGAGTTTTCCATGTTATAAACCCAAGGTATAACCTCGCAGATATGCGAAGAAAATAATTAGTTACGCTACTGACTTAAGTCGTGCTAACTCGGACTTCCGTCAGCTACCAAACAAAAACTCCTATGTCAAGTCTCGTGTTGAGGAGACGTGATTTTCATATTGTGTGACATCGAGAACGTGGTTATTGAAATTTTGGATGCAGTTGAATAGTGAGTGTATAATTGTCGCCTGTACTACTGAGAATAGAATGTTATTCTACATTATTTATGAAGATTATTGGGTCATGCTTCATGACGGGGACCCAGGACATTTTGTGAACACATGGCCGCACGTGAACAGTGGAAAAATTAGTTAAGTATAAGCATCTACCTATTAATACCGTATTGCTTATTACGTGATATATTGTATTAATGAACTGGAACATTGAAATTCCGAATGTATTTGGAAAACTGATAATTCTTGATGTTGATAGATCACATAGAGCTTTTCATGTACTAATTATACTCAGTGTTTAGTGTGGCAATACCACTCAGTGATATTCATAACTTCTGTGGCGGTATTATATGGCCATTTTTGATGTACAACCACACCTGTGTAAAGCCAGTGCTTGCAAAATTTACTGTCTTCACGAAACTAAGTACATTCTTTGATACGCATTCTACAAGATGACGGCGATGCCAAATCGAACCCTAGTCCACTTGGTTCTGTATAATACATTTGTCCAGGGAGTTAACATGGATTAATTCAATATGACATGGGAGAGTGGAGGATAATATATGCCCGCAATCCTCAAAGAGATGGCTTGGTGGAAAGCCACACAACTCGCCGCATTAACCCCAGGCGAGGTTCGAATGTGAATACAATTTGAGAGCATTTAAGTGTACGGTTGGACGCTTGGGTTGAGTAGTATAGAAGGTCTTACTAGCACATTCTTGAAGTAGGCAACTTAGTTTAATTTTAGTTATGGTATAAGCTGGTTATTACATCGTAACTGTTTACACAAGCTTTGAGTAATATAAAGCCTAGTTTTAATGTACATAATTTTGTAACAATCTTACGGTAAACTCAGAATCTGGCCAAGTTACGTAGTATGATTGTAAAGCTTTAGGAAGCTGTGGCATTATAAGAATGATATTATTGATCGGCATATGCTTGCCAAGGCCAGCTGGAATGACAGCTTGTTTTGTTTCTTGCACTGCGCCTGTCCGTATACAATTTGGAAGGCAGTGGCCGACACTAGGTTGGACTAACCCAGCTGAGAACTTGTTATTTTATGAATACAGCTGCTACACGAGTGTAGGATTCTTTTGTTTGTATTTTCTTGAGTTGACCCAGCAGACGACTGACTATGATATAATCTGAAAGAATGTGGAATTTAGCGAAGTATCATTGGTTCGTGAGGGGTCATGAATAAAAGCTTATTTTCCCTGTAATTAAAGTAAAGCATATTCATAGTGTCCCGATCACGAAAACCAAGATTAACGACCGAGGGGACCCGACGCGCTGATCACGCGTCACCCCAATATCTGCAGGCCGAATGGCTGGGCAGCGGTCGCTTGGTCAGCCTTAGCCCGTCACGGGCTGTATAGTGCCAGGGGTTGACTTTTGATATACATAGTGTATTAGACGCTATATAAGTTATGAAAACATTGAGCAAACTGTAATTTATTGCGTCTGGATTTATGTCACGAGTGAACAGCTGATCCACAGCTATATGAATTTTGAGTCCACGATTTGGGACGTCTGTATAATTTAGCCGACCTTGCTATTATATTGTCTATAGTAGTGGTTACTACGGAGGTAGGATTTATTGCTCGTGTTTGAGCTGTGTGTCTATTTTTAGGGATATTTTTACCAGCGACATTATGGTCATTAAACTTAACAGATACACTTATAGGAATAAAAATGAAATTATTATTAATAATAATAATAATTTGTCAGCATTTTTCAAATTTAAACATGAAGTAAATTATTAGGCTGATCATTAAACATATGCTAAACTTAAATTTCTTTTTCTTGACCAATACTTAGAGATTGCTATCTTCGACCACTTTAGATACAGATTGTTGATTATTCCCTAATTTGAGACGACGGTCAGTTAACGACGTGATAATTGGAAACCACGGTCGTTAACTTGACACTGCAACGTGAGTCGTGACATTACGTTCATGCAGTTGCCAACCTAACTCTTTCCACGCAACACTTATGATGATTTATCGCAATCCGCGATAATGTGTGCAGGCTGGCAGGAACGCCATTTGCGCAACAATGGGAGGGTATATTTTGTTATTCATTTGTGTTTTTCTTGTATCAATATTAGGCTGAAATAAATATAATACAATCCCTGTAGTGGTCTGAGTCAGCCAACAACATACCCCACAGTTGGGCATTCATTGTAACTATTCTGTTCCAATATTGATATTTAAATTGATAAAATTATCTTCTTCCTTATTGGTACGTCCTTCAGCTAGCCACACGTTGGTGCATTATTGTAATAAATATGATAATCCAAGCTTGCCACCTCAGGATAGTGCGGCTATATACTAGCTAAAATGAATCCACAAAGAACAGTCCACCGACTTCACTAAAACGCACATTTATTAATAAAAGCAAGCTTCGATTACCTGGATCTCTCACCCAGTATTCACAACTATCTTTATAGTCTACCCCTTCGCACAATTCTTAGTATCCTTCTCACACATTCTTCTACTCCTTTTCTTTATATCTTTGGCAACCATAAACTATCAATACCGGGTGAGTTAGCCGTGGTCGTTACGGTATGTCTGCTGGCAGTTGCTCACATCCGGGAGGCGAGGAGGTTCGAATCCCCCCGCCGGCAACCTTGAAGATTGTCTTCTGTGGTTTCCCATCTTCCTTCCAGGCAAATGCCGGGGTTGGTCCCTAATTATAGGCCACAGCCGCTACCTTCCAACTCATCGTCCATACATTCAAACTTTCCTCCCCAGACAACACTCCACACGCAACGGTACGTGTGGCTCACCCATTGGGTGTCCGCCTCGAAGCAGCTACAAAACTGGCGAGCCGAACATGTCCTCAGACACTCCCGGCACTAAAAGCCATACGCTAAAAAAAACTATCAATACCTGTTTGTCAGACATATAAGCAGGGTTTCTTTACCTGCATCTCTTGCAGAGCATCGACCACAACCGTCACTCCTCTCTCCCAAAACCAACTGCCAGACCCGCAATAAAACATCACACAATCCTCAACCCCCAAACACCAATCTCCAGACCAGAGAGCACAACACTTCTCCACATCACTCACACCTTCATCAAAAGCCAGCTTCCATTCCGCATGGCATCCTAACTATCAATAACATTCCCATGGTTACCTAGTCAAGTCAAAGCAAACCTTGCCATTAGCAAAGCCACCTATTGGCAGACCACCACAAAATAATCCAATGGGCACTGAACTCACAAGATTCTCCATGGTGCTCCACCAACAGGCGGCCATGCCTGGCAACCTGATGAAACAAAAATAATTACTACCAACAAAACAAACTAGAAGCAGTCTCTGTAGCTACTAAAGTTCGGTTACAAGGCAAAGAATGCGCATAGTTTTGGGTTTTTCTTAATTTTGGAATAAACGCGTCTCGTTTATTATTTGCATTTAAAATTCAGATAGGAATACCTTAGATTTTTCTTAAAATTAAATGTTGGAAAGGAGACCATCGTAGCCTAGCTATTATTATTGTGCCAATGTTAAATGTAATGATAACCTTGCATTGTAAACAAGGAAATATTTTCCCTTGCCGTACATTCATAAATATTACTATTATTATTTGTTCAATCTCCGATGTAATTTTGTAGGGAAATGTTACGTGTCTCTCTTAGCTTTTGTTAGTTTTGATTCTCTGTGATAGGACTTCGAGTGGTTTAAGTCAGATTTTAGATCGGAGATTATTGAATTCTTTACAGGGCCGTTTACCTCGGATTAGCCGATTTTCACCTACCTGAAGTAGGCTAGGGGTCTGCCATTTTTAGCCTATTTTCATTTTATGAAAAATTAGCCTTATGAGATCACCTTTTGTCCGTGTGTCTGTCTGTGTGTGCGTATGTGTGTGTGCCATGGTGTGTGTGTGTGTGTGTCCCCCTGATAAATTCTAAACGGCTAGAGCGATTTCAATGAAACTCAGTATGATCATAGCAGCATTCTGGCCGACCCCAACCGTGCCCTTCAAATTTTATTGTGTCTCACCAATCCAGCATGGCGGCTGTGCGAAATATTTCACCAGCATTCAGTATCCCCGAAACTATTACCGATATCACCCTGAAATTTTGTACGGTGATAAAGGGAACTACTAGTAGTTCACCATGAGACTTTCGAAAACCTGGTAACTACAAAACCAACATGGCGGCCAAGCGAAGTTGAGACTTTTAAATAGACTTTTCTCGTGAATTACCCATCCTAACTTAATAAAACATGGTACAGCAAATGTTTATACACATTGTAATGCACTGGCGTCTAATTTAGTTCAATTGTTTACATAACCTCAAAATAGCGGCTGTGCGAAATATTTCACTGGCATTCAATATTTCCGAACCTATTTATTATATCACCCTGAAATTTTGTACGGTGATAAAGAGAACTGCTACGAGTTTATTTATGTAACGTTCAAAAACCTGTATATTACAAAACGAATATGGCGGCCAAGTGAAGTTGAAACATTTTAATAGACTTTTCTCGTGATTTAACCATCTGAGCGCGGTGAAATGTGGTACAGTGAATGATTATACATATTGTAAAGCACTGGCATCTAATTTAGTTCAATTGTTTACATTACCTCAAGATGGCGGCTGTGCGAAATTTTACAAATAGGTTTTTATTTCTTGTGTCGTAATCATGCGATCGAAGTGAAAGTTTGAATAATGAAGCAACGCATAATTTTCCTTCAATGGTACATAACTCTATCGCCTATACATATAACAATCCAAAATGGCGAGCATCCGAAATATTTTGACGGTTCTCAATATCTACGAATCTTTTACAGCAATCAAAATGAATTTTTAATGTTCATAGAGGCTATGAACATAAGTTCACCTATAGGACTTTCAGTAACCTGGTGAGAACAAATCCAACATGGCGGCGACGCGAAATATAAATATTTAAATGGACGTTTCTCGCGATTTAACCATCTAAGTGCAGTGACAAGTAGCACGTTAAATGCTTATACAAATGTTAATCCACTGGCATCTAATTTATTTCAATTGTTTTCATAACCACAAGATGGCAGCTATGCGAAATTTTAAAATCTCCTTTTTACTTCTTGTGTCCTAATCATGCGATTGAAGTCTGAATACCACACGTACACAATAATCTTCATGTAATAGCACATAAATAAAAATCCAACCTGGCGACCATCTGAAATGTTTAGACGGTTCTCAATATCTACGAATCTTTCACAGCAATCAAAATGAATTTTTAATGTTCATAGAGGCTATGAACATAAGTTCACCTATAGGACTTTCAGTAACCTGGTGAGAACAAATCCAACATGGCGGCGACGCGAAATATAAATATTTAAATGGACGTTTCTCGCGATTTAACCATCTAAGTGCAGTGAAAGGTAGAACGTTAAATGCTTATACAAATGTTAATCCACTGGCAGCTAATTTATTTCAATTGTTTTCATAACCACAAGATGGCAGCTATGCGAAATTTTAAAATCTCCTTTTTACTTCTTGTGTCCTAATCATGCGATTGATGTGTGAATACCACACGTACACAATACTCTTCATGTAATAGTACATAAATAAAAATCCAACCTGGCGACCATCTGAAATGTTTAGACGGTTCTCAATATCTACGAATCTATCACAATAATCAAACTGAAATTCTGTATGTTGATAGAGGCAATTAACATGTCTAGGATATATGAAAATAGGCTGTATAGTACTTCACGGAACTACTTGTTATGAATAAATTCAGTGTGATTTTAATGTAAGCCTGGCCTCTTTCTTTATGTTTGTGTGTGTTTGCATTCCTCTGGGCTGGTGGAAGATAGATCTCTCATATCCCCGACACACCCGAGTGCAGTTTCTCGTGCATAGCCAGTTCAAGAATGCATTCCTTCCCCTTACATTTCTGTGTTGGTTGGAGGAGGGTCTCGGAAGGGCTGTTTAAGACCGATGGCTCCCCGTAACACTAATCTTGTCTAACGGGGTACGTATTTAGAAATCCTTCCTGAGTTGAACCCACCGCACCGGCTCGATCAGTCCGTCTACATCTCCCCTTTCGTAAATCAACTCTGATTGATCTACGCTTAGGAGACGCACTAGCAGGGTACCGACACCACGTTGCTGCTGAGATAATTTAATAAACCGAATGAGGTGACGAATTGAAAAGGAGTACATCCAAGATTGTTCTATGTTCATATAGCAGAGTGATATTTATCCCTCAGTTACATTCTTATTAAATTACTCACATCCACTCAATCAGCACCATCAAACTCTGCATGAATGTTAAAAAATATTACTTGCTATTTGTGTGATATTATCTTTTCAAGACAAAAACAAGAAATACGGTATAGAGTACAAATATCATACTTTTAATATTAGTTCCTTTTCCATTTCTAAACGACGAAGAAGAATCCTTTTCCCTGCCACTACTTCAAGTCGAACAGCTTTCCCTACATGAATATACTGTACTAATTCTTCACGTAATAGGCCTAAATATATATATTAATAGTGAACAAAATATATTAATTACAATACTGGTCACTTTGTACAAATACATTTCCACGAGAGAAACGTGTGTGGCGAGAAAACTGAACCAATCAACGTCGCTGTGGCAAACGAAAGCTGGACCAATCAAAATTGGCCTAGCAGGCGGAGTGAACTGGCTCTCTGAGACATAGGATCGAAATGAGGAAGACTTTCTAAATATGCTGACCAAGATGCCAAGTCCTTAAGTGGCGTTACAGCAACAGCGACGAAGGAGAAAAAGAAGAATAAGAAGAATGAGAAGAATTAGAAGTAGTAGAAGAAGAAGAAGAAGGGAACGAAGGAGAAGAAGAATAAGAAGTAGAAGAAGAAGAAGAAGAAGTAGTAGAAGTACTGTAGAAGAAGAATAAACTAGTAGTAGTAGTAGTAGTAGTAGTAGTAGTAGAAGAAGAAGAAGAAGAAGAAGAAGAAGAAGAAGAAGAAGAAGGAATATCAGAAGAGGAAGAAGAAGAAGACGAAAAAGAAGAATATGTAGAAGAAGAAGACGAAGAAGAAGTAGACGAAGGAGTGGAAGAAGAAGAAGAAGTAGATGAAGAAAACGAAGAAGAAGAAGAAGAAGAAGAAGAAGACGACGAAGGAGTAGAAGAAGAGTAGAGGTTACGACTGCTCTCCATGTAGTAGATTGCACCGATTTTAGAAATTGTGAGTTTATAATGCAATGTAGATGTGTCGTAAAATGATGGCTACATCTTCCAGTCTGAAAGGAATGTCATAGCCCTGAACTCCGTCGCACAGGAACTTAACTGAGGTGTTTATGGGCTGTAAAATGGTTTTGTTCTTGGAACACAATGCAGGGATCGTGACTATCCGGACTGACTGACTGACTAAGTTTATGGTATGTGAAGCTATCAACTTCTGGAAGATAAAATGAACGAAGACATCGATGCCAACGAGAAATCAACGAATATTTCATAGTAAAAGCGACCATCAAAAGTGTAGTGACTAGCATTCTTGGCTATCATCCCTGAGGTCGGGGTGCGATTCCTAGCTCTCCTAAGAAATTTTATTCTGTTCTGAGGGTTGGAGCGGGTACTCTCAGCATTATAAGACAAAACTGACTAGCTGTTTTATCCGGTTTTGCCCGGGGTGTGTTTAAAAACTGAAAATTATTAGCCTACTTTCTTTAGGCCTATATGAAAAAATAGGCTTATGAGGTCACCTTTTGTCCATGCCTGTGTGCGTATAAGTGAGTGTCTGTGTTTGTTTGTTTGTTTGTTTGTTTGTTTGTTTGTTTGTTTGTTTGTGTCCCCCTAATAACTTCTAAACGGCTGGAGCGATTTCAATAAAACTCGGTAAGGTCAAAGTACTATTACGGCCGACCCCGACCGTGCCCTTCAAATTTTATTACGTTTCACCAATCCAACATGGCGGCTGTGCGAAGTATTTCACCGGCATTCTATATCTCCGAAACTATTACTAATATCACCCTGAAAGTTTATACGGTGATAAAGGGCACTATTAGAAGTTTATCTATAAGACTTTCAGAAACCTGTTAACTACAAAACGAACATGGCGCCAAGCGAGTTTGAATCTTTTGGATAGAATTTTCTCGCGATTTTACCATCCTAAAGCAATGAAACTTGGTACAGCAAATGTCTCAACACACTGTATGTATGTTTATACACATTGTAATGCACTGGCATCTAATTTAGTTCAATTGTTCACATAACCCCAAGATAGCGACTGTGCGCAATTTTAAAATTAAGTTTTTATTTCTTGTGTATTAATCATGCAATCGAAGTGAACGTTTGAATAATGAAAATACGCAAAAATCGTCATCTGATAGTACATAACTCTATGGCCTACATAAAAATCCAACATGGTGACGAACCGAAATATTTAGACGGTTCTCATTGTCTAAGAATCTATTACAGCAATCAAACTGAAATGTTGTTAGAGGAAATTAACATACGTAGGATATTTGAAAATAGGCTGTATAGTTCTTCACAGAACTATTTGTTTACGTTGTAGTTAACCATGAATGTGCTGGTTGCAACAGTGGTAAAAATTATTGTACTAATTACACAGAACCGGGCGTGGTGGCCGAGAGCGCTATCGCGCTGGTATTGGGAGAGCCTGGGTCGAACTCTACCTCGGCCGTCCTATAAATGGTTCCATGGTTTCCCATTTTCACCACCAAGAAATGCCGGGACGGTTCCTTTCAACAGGTCCACGGACGAATTCCTTCCCACTCCCTTCACTAACCCTTCCTTAATCGGACCCAAGTCAGCAGTCACCTGAGCGATCAGCCTGTCACCATCCCCAGTTGTATCTGCTGACAAAGTTCAGCTTCCAGACACCGTCCTTGCGACGGCAGAGAAATTATCCCTCGCCGAGTCCGGTAACGGAGCCGAGTTTGGAGGATAAGCGATAAAAGAATAAATAAAATCAAAACAAACTGAATACTGGTACGCAGAAGCAAAATTTAAAAGAAAAGAGCAACGGTCAAGCTGTTGGCCTCTCACCAAGGTGGACCGGGTTCGATTCCCGGTCAATGCATGTGAGATTTTCGAAGTGAAATGCCATGTCCTGTGGTTCGGATTCCACGTAAAAAGGAGGTCCCGTGGCTCATGAACGTATGATTAACGGTCACGTAAATCTAAAAGCTTCCTTCCTTAAAAGAAAAGAAAAATGCGATAATTTTAATTCTAAACGAACTTACAGTATCTACAGCATATTGCAATGAGTAAATTATCCTACTTCAAAATGAACAGAATGTCTCAAAAATACTACAATTCAGAATTAACCTTAAATAACCATGCACTGAAATACCATTGGCAATTTGTATCACACAAACTGCTTCTTGGGTTAATAACAGAGGTACAGACGTTATAACAGAACATAGTTTGCTGTATCAAGTAAACATTGGCCACTTCTCCCCGTTAAAATAAGAACAAGTCCTTTGATTTGACATGATGCATGTTTAAATAATTGTACCTTTGAGCCCAACTCTTGATGAACGTTAAAGGCCACATACGGGTAATAATTGATTTATTAATGTGGACCCATCTAATCATACTACAGTAACTTATCCTCCACAAGATGTGAAATAAATAAATAAATAAATAAATAAATAAATAAATAAATAAATAAATAAATAAATAAATAAATAAATAAATAAATAAATTCTGCATTGTTGGTTTCGTTTGTGATTACCCTCTTAATCTTTGAGTGTCTTGTTTGGTAACATGTCTTTTTAACATATTTTCATCATCTATACTTTTATATAAAAATGTGGTGATGTCTGTCTGTTAATCTTTCACGCAAAAACTCCCCAACCAATTAAGCTGAAATATTGCATGAACATAGCTATTATACTCGGATCAAACGGACTATTGCCGGTTTGAAATACTGTATAGCACATTCTTCTGATTTTGGCCATATTTGGCACTTGGGCAGGCTAAAATAGACAAACTGTCGAGGTTGTTTTTAGAAGGAAAAGACACATATCATTCTGTACCCCTCACTGTGAGAAAATATTTTACAATTTGAGCTTAAATAATTTTGTGTTTCATGCTTTTATGCATACTTTTATTTAATTTGATTCTTTTTGACGGAAACCATTCCGTGATTAGGGGTCTATTTTTATACTGGTTGTGGTACTTTTCTTAAGGGAGATTTTGACACACTAGCGAATACTAGAACGTAATGTACTTAATACAACATAAATAATGCTTGTTTGAGTGTTGTTTTATAATCTTCGTTATTTTTTTTATCACGGCAGTTGTGATGTCATTTTTTCTTGATTTGTCTTTTAGGTGGTAGCGCTTTTTGAGGAATGTGTGTAATTCTATTGGCTTTCTTTGATACTGGAAATCAGCCAGGACCTTCAATCTCGCAAGATCTTCTAATTTTGTCTATGAGTATTGTTCGTTTTGATATTCGCGATATATTGCAATTATTGTCAGTTATCAGTCGTATATATTGAAGACACTATGGCTCACCATTTTCATCACCATTCTTGCAAATGGATAGTGATGCAATGACCACGATGCAGCTTTTTTTTCGTGTTATCTTACTAATTTGTGGATTATGCAGAGCCATTGTGAATTAGGAAGCAGAAGCCACTCAGTGTTAAGGGCGTGAAGACGCTGCGGCCGCGGTAAGATCACACGTTCGATTCTGTGTTCGATTCCAGGCTAATTCATATTAGAGCTTGTAGTTGAGATGACACAACCGGTGGTTCAAACTCCACATAAGAAAGATGTCCCGTGGGTTAAAACATGAGATTAGCGATCACATAAATGTTCAATATTAATAATAATAATAATAATAATAATAATAATAATAATAATAATAATAATAATAATAATAATAATAATAATAATAATAATAATAATAATAATAATAATAATAATAATGTTGTTTTACGTCCCTTTTAACTACTGACCTCGTAGTTCCGCCCCTTAAAACAACAACAACTAACTAACTAACTAACTACTGCGGCTTTTAGAGACGCCGGGGTGCCGGAACTTTGCCCCAAAGGGGATCTTTAACGTGCCTGTAAATCTACTGACACGGCTACCTCGCATTTGCGCTTCGCCAGGATTCAATCCTGCAACCTTGGGCACAGCAAGCGAGAACGTTACCGCTGAGCCACGCAGCCAGTCACCACATAAATGTTCACTCAGTACTATGCTATAGTTGGTCGTTATAGTTAATCGTTAGTGATGATAAATGAGAACTCTAGATTTTGAAATCTGCACCTTGACTACAGTATAATTAAGAGGAATGGAAGTTTTCTACTTCGATCATGTTCAAAGAAGTCGAAAATACAATTGTGGGAAATTGAGCTACAGGTATTCTCTATAATAATAGAGACTACATTCAGCTATTGTTTATAAGTTAGTCCTGGGTGCTGGTTATTTCACTTATGCTCAGTGCTTGATTTGTAAAAAAGGAGGTTCCGGTACAGTGAACTACCGGGTGGTGGTGGGAGTGGGGTGGGCTTTCTGGAATATTGAATACAGAGATCTTAAAACGATACGTTATTTTTACGCATTTCTGAACACCTTTAAAAATTAATCGGTGGACAAAATATCATTCTAATTATGATTGCAATTTTAAATTAAATTAAATTAAATTTAGACTGGTGTAGTAAGATTTTTCTTACCATAGCCATTGGCCTATATTAGATTTTAATGTTAAAATAACGCATTTTTTTAAAGCTTCACGAAAAATCAAATATTTTCTTATTTTCAAAACGCCTGTGATAGAGTAAGGCAACTGCATCAAGGGACATTTCTGAAAATTTTGTCTTCTGAAATAATTATTTATTATAAAAGGTACTGTACTTAAACATGTTTTACCTGACAGTTTATAAAATTGTCCAAAGTTTAGAAGAGTTTTCGTATGTGCCTCCTCTCTCTCTCTCTCTCACCTTGCTGTTAGTATCCAGAGCGGAGTGCCGTCCCCGAAGCAACCAAGATCCCACGTACTTGGAAGTACAGTCCAGTCAAAGGCCAAGTTGACCTTGACTTACAACTAACGTTCCACAGTTCTAAATATTATGTTATATATTTGACTTTTCCCCCGATCAGAGGTACGGTGTACCGTCACAAATCTAGCCCTGCTTATGCTCAAGTCACTCAGGGTTTATTTATAGTTTAAAATCCTTCCATTATGTTGTTTCAAAGTATTTTGTTCAGCTGGTATTTTGGCTTTGTTTATTGTGTTGTCGTTGTTGTTGTTTTCCTTGAAGCGGGCATGCTTTCTTGATTTAAATTTAAGTATTGTAATTAGTAATTACTATTTAGTTTCGAAGACCAACTTGGTTCTCTCTCCACTTTAGGATTGTCACGAAACGCTGTCAAATCACCATTGTTGAGCTGTGTTAATAATATTCATTTCTGTGCCAGTGGTGAAGTTATGAATTTAGTTGATAACATAGTTTGATGTTATTGGTTTGAATTCCCTTTTAACCACTGCGGCTTTTGGAGACGTCGAGGTGTCGGAAGTGGATTTTTTACGTGCCAGCAAGTCTACTGACATGGCTCCCTCGCATTTGCGTACCCTCAAATGCCAAATGACTGCGCCAGGATTCAATCCTGCAACCTTGGGCACAGCAGACGAGAACGTTACCGCTGCGCCACGCAGCCAGTCTAATTGATAACATCGTAACATACAGGACTGTGTGATTATATGAATATTTTTGGGCCAGCAAGTACCAAAGGCTGTTCGAAGAATGTGTATTTCAGCTAGTATAATACACCCTATGTCTGAAAAGTTCGGTGAATGGGTCTATATTACGAACAGATTGTTGGCTTACCTGAAACAGCAGTTAGTGTCCTTCGAAGTAATCCCCGTGGATGGTTATGCACTTCTTAGAACGGCTGTACCAAGTCCTGGCATAGTCTTCCTGAGGGATAGCCTTCAGTTGGGTCGTCACATTACATTGGATGCCCGAAATGTCCGAAAACCACTGGCCCTTCAGGGCTTTTTGGCGACCCTGGACCCCGATACTCCATACTTTGACGCTTGCCTTCGAGGTTGTACCTCAGGCACCAGGTCTCGTTACCCGTGACGATGGTTTTCAGGACCAATCCATTCCACGTAACATTCACCCTTCTCACTGCCACCCGTCGAACAGGTGTGCACGTTAGGTTGCATAAATTCACCCTTCTCACTGCCGCCCGTCTATCAGGTGTGCAAGGCAGGTTACATAAATTCACGCTTCTCTCGTGCTTTCAATTTAGAGTTTTGACGACCCAAACTGAAGGCTATTCCTAAAGAAGACTATGCCAGGAGTTTGCAGGACTTGCTCAGTCGTTCTCAGAAGGGCATATCCATCCACGGGGATTACTTCGAAGGACAGTAACGGCTGTTTCAGGTGAGCTAACAATCCGTTCGTAATATAGCCCATTCACCGAACTTTTCAGACAGACGGTGTAGGCTATATAGGCTTATGAGATCATCTTTTGTCCGTGTGTGTGTGTGCCCCTAATAAAAAAGTGACAGTCAGTCTGAAAGACTAGACTTTGTATCATTTTAAATGCTACAGATGCTGAAAAATGCTATAAAGGCTGGAGGCTTCTCGCTTCGCTCGAAGCCAAAGACTCTTGACATGTTAGAAAATTATCTGCATGATACTTATCTTGCTTTATAATACTTTACCTTGTTTCAAATTACTCCCGAACTGCAAGTGCAAACCAAGGGCAAAGCAAGGTCAAGCGCGCAGGATGCCGTCACGCTCACCAAAGCACGCGGGGACGTGCCCCTTCCATCCAGTCTAAAAACACTTATAGTGGGCGATGTATTGAAGATAGAGATATGCTCTCGCGGACTTTTTTGTAGAACTTTTCATGCTGACCAATTCTTACACTCATAGTATATTGATATTTTTAACGGTTTGCCCAGCGTAAGCTTAAGAAGGGCACGGACGCCAAGTTTGTTTTCGACTTTTTCACTGAAATCGTTACTGCTTGGCTTCCTTTGATCACACATAAATTATTTTCTACAGAATCTTTCCTCGATATATCGTTTACAGAATTGTGAAAACCGCATCAAAATCCATCCAGTGGTTCTCGAGATTATCCGTGATATCCAAGAATCAGGGATTTTTGTCTTAAACTAACGAAGTAGAGATTGTCGGGAGCACATGCACCAAGCGGTACTATGACGTCACACACCTCAGTGCATCTGGGTACATTTCGTCCCGACACCGTAACGTAACGCCAGACCCCAGCGTAACGACGAAGTCGACAAGATCATTTAAAATGATAAAACTAAATGGCTGGAGCTATTACGATGAAACTCAGAAAGGACTTATTACTATCTCGCCCAACCTAAACCGTACCTTTCAAATTCTAGTAAGTTTCATCAATCCAACATGGCAGCAGCGTGAAATATCTTTGAAACTATTTCTGATATCTACCTGAAATTTTGTGTGGAGATAGAGGATACTAAGATACATTAATTTAATACAGTATAGGATGTGACTTTAAAAAACCCGATAAGCACAAAACCAACATTAACATTCATGTTAACTTGAAATATTTAAATGGACTTTCGCGACTTAATCATCGAGCGCAGTGAAACTTGGAACGGTAAATCGTTAGTATATAAGACTTAATATAATGGCGTCTAATTTCATTCAATTTTGATGAGAATTTCAAGTTGGTGGTTGAGCGAAATTTCAAAACAAATAGGATTATGAGATCACCTTTTGTCCATGTGTGTGTATGTGTGTGTGTCCCCCTAATAAAATCTAAACCGCCGAAGCTATTTCAAACTCGGTAAGTGCATACTTCTACTTCGTCCGACCTCGATCATGCCTTTCAAATTTTAATGCGTTTCACCAATCCAACATGGCGGCCGCGCGAAGTATTTCCCTGACATTCTAAATCTCCGCAACAGTAACAGATATGACCCTGAAATTTTGTGCGGTGATAAAGGGTACTACTAGAAGTTTATTTATGTGACTTTCATAAACCTGTTAAGAACAAAACAAACATGGCTGCTAAGCGAATTTGCAACATTTAAATAGACTTTTCTCGCGATTTAACTCTCTAAGTGCAGTGAAACTTGGTACAGCAAATGTTTATAGGCTATACATTGTAATGCACTGACGTATAATTTAGTTCAATTGTTTTTATAACCTCAAGATGTCAGCTGTGCGAAATTTTAAAATGAAGATTTTATTGCTTGTGTCATAATCATGCGATCGAAGTTAAAGTTTGAATATTGAACTTACGCAATGATCTTCATCTAATGATACATAACTCTATGGCTTACATATAACCAACAATCCAACATGGCGTTCATCCAAAATATTTAGACTGTTCTCAATATCTACGAATCGATTACAGCAATCAAACTGAATTTTTTAATGTTCATAGAGGCATATATAATATATGTGACTTTTAAACACCCGGACATGCGCAACATGGCGGTCACTCAATTTTCAATAAAATGACTCTTCTGACGATCTAATCAGCGAATCTTTTATTCAGAGCTTAGTATACTGACATCAAATGTTGTTCAATTGTTTAAAAAATCAAGATTTATTTATTTAAATTTTCATTTATTTATTTGTTAAGAAAGTCAGTGACAATGTCCATACTAAAATGACTCATAGAAAATGTGCAAATTAACCAATAAAATTGCTACAATGTGATACGAAATGACAGGAAGTTTGTTCAAAACGAAATGTCACACTATAAGCATGTGCCATGAAAGAGTATTTTGCTCTCTCCAATGGCTCTTTCACCACCAAATAAGTTTCCAACAGGCTATTAATATGGTCATCGCACCCATCCCACTTTTAACAGAGTCATATCTCACATGCAATAAGTGCAGAGGGCTTACAGCTGCAATGTCCAATGTTGTAGCATAACTACAGTACGTATCCAGGAAATCTACAGCCGTCCTGATGGAGGTGTAACAGAGACCGTCCTCCTGATACCGGGTGTTACTGTCACATCCCTCGAGCCTCGTTACTGTCCCATGTGTAGAATCCAAGTAAACGGGTGGTGTATTTCAGTTACGTCCACAGCATCCTAAAGAATTACAGTTCAAACATTTCGTAAAGGTATGTGGAAGTGTTAAAAATCGAATAAGAAACAAACACGCAATAAAAGTACCGTACTTGCTTTATCAATTCTATTGCGAAGTGTCATGCTTACTCAGTATGGTCGGTGGATGTACCCAGAAATCGTGGCTTTTGATGCAATGACCTGACTCCATATAGTCTACATACTTTAAATTACAAGCAGATAACGGCTGGGGTGGATGTCCCAGTTTCACCAAGGTCTACTAACCCCAATATTGCAGGTTCGCTCCTGGCCGTGGTAAGCGATTTTTGAAAGGCGGCAAAAATACGACACGCATGTCACACGATGTTGGCATGTCAAAGAACACATTTGAATTCAGTAGGCCGTATTCATAATGATAAAATTAATCTCGGGATTTTCCGCCAACACAAAGTTCCTCATTTCTCTACTAGAAAGCGCTAGAGTGTTCAAGGAGCTTAGATATCTAACCTCCTCGACTTTCATAGTGATTCAAGGTACAACGAAATTCGACATGCAAGCTACCCTCTGGGTGTCAAATTACAAAAGCTTGCAGCCGGCACTCGAGGCCATACGATATTATTATTACCAAGGTAATAATATGTATTTTATTCGATTTTAAAGATGTTTTTCAGTTATCTGAGTTATCCTGGTTTTCATCTAATGGTACATAACTCTATGGTCTACATATAACCAACAATCCAACATTGTTTCATTCGAAATATCTACGAATCTATTACAGAAATCAAACTGAAATTTTGTAAGGTTGATAGAGGCTATTTACTTAAGTTCACCTGTAGGACTTTTAATAACCTGGTGAACACAAAACCAACATGGAGGCCAAGCAAAGTTCAAACTTTTAAATGGAATTTACTCACGATTTAATCATCCAAGCATGGTATATCTTCATATAAGCTGACATCGATTTTAAGGGAATTATATGAGATTTAAAAAATGGTAGCTGTGCAATTTTTAAAAATCTCGTTTTTATTTCTCATGTCTTAAAGTGAGACCAGTAGGATTTAAGAAAGTAGGCTATTTAGTTCTTTATGGAACTACTTGTTTCTTCCTATCATTCAATGTGATTTGCCTATAATGTATACATATCTCTGTGTCTCTATTTTTCAGTTTGGATAGTTCTTAATATCTATAAAGAAATCTATTAATATTGTTGATTCATTGAAGGGCTTTGCGACATCATGGTCACGTAGCCCCATATATTTGGGAGTGTGTCTGTGTGTGTGTGTGTGTGTAAAATTCGTGTGATAACCTGTGTTATTGTGATGGCTGTATTAGTGTGCGTATTTGTAATTCAAATGAGGATTGGAAAGGAGGCGGCCGTGGCCTTAATTTAGGAACCATCCTGACATTCGCTTGGAGTGGAAGTGGGAAACCACGGAAAACCACTTCCAGGATGGCTGAGGTGGGAATCGAGTCCACCTCTTTTCAGTTTTGCCTCACGAGGCTGAGTGTACCGCGTTCCTGACCTTAGAACAGAATTATATTTCTCGCCAGTGTCAGGGATCTAGCCCGGGCCTCCACGGTGACAACCAAGAGTGTTCAGTGATTGTATGAACGAATGAATAAAAGGTAAAGGTAAAGGATGTTTTAGTGCATGTCTGTACGGTTGCGGTTGTTGATAGATAATAGTATATTTAACATTTATGTTCGTGTTTTAGTGCATGTCTTGTAATGGTTTAGAGTATTTAGAGAGTGTTACTGTTAATAGTAAAAGCGCTCCACTGTTGGGCGTTATTTGTAATGGTTTACTGGACTTAAACTTGCCTCACTAGTTGGGCGTTATTTGTAATGGTTTAAAGAGAGAATCTTTAGGGTTCTATTAATAATAAGAAATAGCGCTCCGCTAGTTGGGCGTCATTAGTAATGGTTTATTGGACTTATTAAGAAAAATGTTAATAAGAAACTGATTATTTAAATAGTCGCCCACTTTTGGGTGATCAAAATGAAACATTTAATTGTGTATTAATCTAATAGCGTATCTGTATTGTTGTCAGCTTCACTAAAAAAAGTACATAATGTGTAATATTATTTGTTGCCAGGGCGCCAGACCATTTGTATATAATGATCAAAATAATATATTAATCCTCGGTTAATCATAAGCAGAGCATCGAAATTCCTATCTCCAGCCGTAGTGAAACTTACGTAATCTAACCTTACGATAATTAGTTCAGGAGTATGGTGTTGCCTTATAGTAATATCTAGCTACTAAAGGAAACCAGTCAAACATTTGAATTTAAAATAAATTTAATATATAAAAACAACAAGTGCAAAAAGAATAAAATACTAAAGATAATAATAATAAATTTAAATGAAAGAATCTACTGAATTTACTTGTATTATGGGTCTTGATTGGAAATTGGAGTATACTGAGTTAATTGAATAAAATATAGATTGAATTTTATATGGATGAGAGCCTTCTGATTTGACTGGAGTATAACTGTTTACATCGCTCACCGCATTGAAGATCTTTGTAGTTGGATTGTTGCGTAGAGAGTTCCTGATGTTCCTCGAAGTAATTAATTTATATGTGGATGACGGAATAAATTCCAAAAATCATCCCTGTGACAATAGCCTCGTACACAACCATGTCACAGTTTGATGAGACAGAATGTCTTATCAAATTCACATACTTAATAGTCAACTGTCTAGTTTAGAACTGCGTTATAGACTCCATCTCGCTACAAGTTCCATTCTTCTCCTCCACACAGCACCAGTCCGTCTTCTCTCAGCAATTCAATAATATTCTTAATCCATTTGGGCGGCCGTCGTATATATAACGTTCCCAGGTAAGGCACGTGTCAATCCCCTCTACTGAAGTCGCTAGGCAAGATTAGCCCGCCTTTCACATATCAACAATGACAATACTTCATTGTAGCATTTCTCGGGAGGTCCATCCCATCTTTTGTATACAGTTGCAAAGGACTCATTCATCGGCCCAGCATTGTTAGTGGCAAGTCTTCTTAGAATCCCTTCTTAGTATGATTTGTATATTGGTAGAATACTTGATGTGACAGACATAAGTGTCTATTTATGTCATTTCCAAGAAGCCGTGAATAAGCCGCCCTTCTGTGAACAACCCTCTTCTTCTCTTGTTCGAATTTTCTTCAGAAATAATATTCAGTCAAGCGTCATAACTTATTTCAAATATAATGTGTATCGCTCCAAGTCCTTTCATTTGCCATAATATTCTACATTACCGCATAATAATAGATATAAACATATTAGTTAACATAATAACTAATAAAAGGTAAAATGTAAACTTAAAAAATATTGATAATAATAATAATAATAAAATATATAAAATTATTTCATTCTGGTCACAAATTGGGACCATCACAGTCTGTATGGTTGCGGTTGTTGATAGATAATACTATATTTAACATTTATGTTCGTGTTTTAGTGCATGTCTGTATGGTTGCGGTTGTTGATAGATAATAGTATATTTAACATTTATGTTCGTGTTTTAGTGCATGTCTGTACGGTTGCGGTGGTTGATAGATAATAGTATATTTAACATTTATGTTCATGTTTTAGTGCATGTCTGTACGGTTGCGGTGGTTGATAGATAATAGTATATTTAACATTTATGTTCGTGTTTTAGTGCATGTCTGTACGGTTGCGGTTGTTGATAGATAATAGTATATTTAACATTTATGTTCGTGTTTTAGTGCATGTCTGTACGGTTGCGGTGGTTGATAGATAATAGTATATTTAACATTTATGTTCGTGTTTTAGTGCATGTCTGTATGGTTGCGGTGGTTGATAGATAATAGTATATTTAACATTTATGTTCGTGTTTTAGTGCATGTCTGTATGGTTGCGGTTGTTGATAGATAATAGTATATTCAACATTTATGTTCGTGTTTTAGTGCATGTCTGTACGGTTGCGGTGGTTGATAGATAATAATATATTTAACATTTATGTTCGTGTTTTAGTGCATGTCTGTATGGTTGCGGTTGTTGATAGATAATAGTATATTTAACATTTATGTTCGTGTTTGTTGTTGTTGTCTACGAAATGTAATGTTTTTCAGTAGGTCAAGACGATTGTACCCAATTGTAATGGGTGGTTCATAATCCTGAAAAACTTTAGATGAGATTAATAAATACACTTGTATGACCAGTTTCGATCGTCAATCGATCATCATCAGATCCTTTTCACTTAGGATATTAAGTCTATGTATACATGTATGGGTTATGGTATTTCCAATATTTACACTTATTTAGTTGCAGTAGTGATTAAATTAGCACAACTAGTCAAGATCTGTTAGTTATATGTGTTTATTTTGTTGAGAAAGGTGATTGACCTTCAAGTGTGCTTGCTGAGTGTGATTATGTGATTGTTATTAAATGGTCAGGTTATTGTGGATTGTGAACTTAGCTGTTAGAGCGATGTGTGGTCTGTTTCTGTGCTGCTGCCAACACCGCTGCCTGCACTGAACTTGTAGATATATAAGGTGCGTTCAAAAAGTAACGATCCGGAGGCTGGAATGCGCAAACCGGTGACGACATCGGCTAATCGTGGCGTGTGTAACGAGGTGTGGTTCCGACCAGAGCGTGGAAGGTCACAGTCCATCGCTAGAGGGCACGCGTGCACGTCACGTGAAGATACAAAACGAGCAGCAGCATGTATCAATCATCAAACTCTGGCAGTCGTATTGCAAACAGTGACATGGTGGCGTCAACCGAAGAGCAAACAGGTGTTGTTCGGTTTCTGACAGCGGAAGGAGTAGGGGGAACGGGCATTCATCGCCGAATGGCACAAGTGTACGGCGAACACTGCATGTCCCTTGCAAGGGTCAAGGCGTGGCACAAGCGCTTCAGGGAAGGACGGGTGTCGTTAGCCGATGATGCCCGGTCTTGGGCACCCCTTGCATTACCGATGACAACGTCCATTTGGTTGATGCACTCATTACCCAAGACTGCCGAGTGACAGTGAACGCCATAGCCACCGTGGTCGCTCCACGACAATGCACGACCTCATACGGCCAACACAGTAGCGGCACTCCTGCAGAAATTCAAATGGGAGGTTCTCGGCCGCCCTCCATACAGTCCAGACCTCTCTCCCTGTGATTACGCCATGTTTGGTCCCCCTGAAAAGGGCTCTGCGGGGCCAACGATTCACCTCGGACGCCGACGTCCAGCTGTACGTGTGGAACTGGTTCACATCGCAGCCCAGAGAATTTTATGAGACAGCCATTCACCGCCTCGTGTCACAGTGGGACAAGTGCCTCAATAGCCAGGGCCAATACTTTTCACATACAGGTTCTGGTTTCTGTAATTATGCCTCGGGCTCGTTACTTTTTGAACGCACCTTATATATTTCATAGCCAAAGTGTAAAGGATCTGATGACGATCGAAACTGGTCATCCAAGTGTATTTATTAATTTCATGTAGACTAGCGGACCCGTGCGAGAAGTCTCGTATGTTCATAAACCGCACTTTCCCAAATCATCATATATATTATTTCAGTAGTATAGATTCCTCCTGCAGCGCTCACAAGCGACCGATCGTGACAAATGAGCGTTCAAATGAAAGAGAATAGACATTAGTAGTGCCGAATTGCACTCTCATTTCATAAATATCTATAATTTCTTTACAAAATGACTTTGAAATAAATGTACGAAGTGTGCGATTTGCAGATACTGTCGCTCTAGGAAAATACGCTCCATAATTGCCGTCCACTTCACATTTTGGCCGCTGTGACGCCTGTTTCATGTCATTTTAACATTTTGAGGTTTTTCCTTTATCATTTTGCATGGATTTCAGAAACAGTAAATCAAAGGAATGAGTACTCAAATCGTATAATTTCATAAATATCGAATAACCAGTGAGTGTTATGATGATCCAATTTTCAGTGATTGCCTTCTTAAGTTAGGGAACGTACAACTTGGAATTCTAACTGAAATGGTTGAATAAAGAAACATAACAACCTTACTCGTCTCTCATTATAAACCTATTGGGGAAAGTGTGGTTTATGAACATGCGAGATTTCTCGCGCGGGTCCGCTAGTAGGTTTATAATAAGAGACTTAAGGAGGAAGATTGTTATGTCTTTATTTCAACCAAACGATTATAGAACGCTATTTACATTTCAGTTAGAATTCCAAGTTCTACGTTCCCTAACTTAAGAAGGCAATCACTAAAAATTGGATCATCATAAGACTAACCGGTTATTCGATATTTATGAAATTATACGATTTGGGTTGGCCTACTCATTCCTTTGATTTAGGCCTACTACTTCTGAAATTCATGCAAAATGATAAAGGTAAGACCTCAGAATGTTAAAATGACATGAAACAGGCGTCACAGCGGCCAAAATGTGAAGTGGACAACAATTATGGAGCGTATTTTCCTACAGCAACAGTATATGAAAATCGCACACTTCGTACATTATTTTAGAAGTCATTTAAAGAAATTATAGATATATATTTATGAAATTAGAGTGCAATTCGTCACTGCTAATGTCTATTCTCTTTCATTTGAATGCTCATTTGTCACGATCGGTCGCTTGTGAGCGCCGCAGGAGGGATCTATACTACTGAAATAATATATATGATTTTTTTTCAGAATTAATGGACCACCTATTACAATTGGGTACAATCCTGTTGACCGATTGAAAAACATTAAACTTCAATTACTAAGGCAACACTGAAGAATGACTTCCAAAACGATAATGATTCAGTCTGGTTCATTCCTTTAGATTTTATATTAATTTCTGTACAGTATTATTTTTCCACGTGTGGAGTGTTATAAAGAGTAGGCCTACTACTCACCTGTGTCCAGCTGCGCTGCGCGACTTTTCGCGGGTAGGCTCACCTGAGGACTGGTCTGGGTGCGAACTGTTGAGGCTAGCTCGGCCTTCTGTTTCCTTGCTTGGACTGGTACACACACAAGGTCATTGTTGTGAACAGGAATTTATGGGAACACTGACTTTAGCAGCATTCATCTCACATACACCCTATTAAACAGTCTGCCACCAGCTGCTTAGCCGAGTATGTTGAGGTAGTCCCAAAGACTGCATATCAGAGGCTCGAATCCCGGCGCTGACAGCGACCATCTTGAGTGTCGTCTCCTCCGCATTATCAGTGCCACGGTGGTACTTGATTTCAGTCAGCATCTACGCTAATTCAATATGTAAATAATTATTGAGCACCTCGTGGTGTAGCGACTAGCATGGTTAGCTGTCATCCTGGAGGCTTGGGTTTGATTCCCGGTTATGCCAAGATATTTTAATTATGGTCAGAGGGCTGGAATGGGATACACTCAGCCCTGTGAGGTAAAACCATCTCAGCCATCTTGGAAGTGGTTTTCCATTGTTTCCCACTTCTTCTCCAGGCAAAGGCCGGGATGGTTCCTAACTTCCTCCTTCCCAATCTTAATACAGCCATCACAAGAACACAGGTTATCACACAAATTCTACCCACACCCAAGTACACGAGGTTACATGACCACAACAACAACAACAACAAAAGATTGTGAGAATAGCCATTTTGTTCGATAGTTCTTGATTTGGGTGGTACTGTAACTGGAACAGCATTCAGCACATACAAACAACCTTATTGGTCGAGAATACAGTCATATTGTGGATCAGTGGCGCCATTCAAGCATTTGAATCGCCGCGTCACCTGCTTTATTACAAAATAAGTAATCATTTAAAAATAACTATTTTGTCATTTATTAGGATTTTTTAAAACATGATTTTTACTGCATTGGATGAGTAGCCCAGATGCAAAGGCCGCTAAGTGCACTTTTTGTCGATTTTGAGTTGAGCATATCGTCTCGTTCGTCTTTTAATTGGCTACACGATGGAATAAGTTTCACGGTGCATATCCCGCTCAAAACCATTGAAAATGGCCAACAAAAATCGCATTCGTTTGCATAAACCGCTAAATGCATGTTGGCTACGGTTGCAAAGCCAGTTTAATATTCCACGTGTACAAAGACCGCTAAGTTCCGTAAGTATGGCGCCTGCCTTGCCACATACGGCTGCAAAACACGCTAACTGGTACAAGAACTGCCAATATTCCTCCCACAGAATTTCTTTACAATAAATAATTATTTATTTCGATCGGGAAGGATAGTTTTGTGTTTCAGATTACAGTTGGCTGCACTATCGAGGAAGCGTACGCAACAATGACATGCTGCCTTGTCGAAATACACCGTGTAAAAGCACATTTGATTGACAGGTTGTTTCTTGGTTGTGGGCATTTCAAGCCAGAAAAATGAGTGATCTTGTTGATTTAAGTGAAGCAGTTATTGCATTTGTGGACTGTAATACTTTTGTGGATGTTCCAAATACGGAGAGAAGAACAGAAACGGCAGAAGTAGTGGGAGATATAGTGCAAGTTGAAGTAGTTGAACGCGTTGATATCGGGAGTTGAGAACAACTTCTTACGTCTGGTTAGAATATCATCAACATGCCAAAGCATCAAACCAAATAGCGTCTACACTTCTTCACAAACTGGCCAGCATAAATTTTTAAGATGGAAAATATTTCGGTTTTTCTCTGATGGCTGTGGGGGTCAGAACAAAAACAAGACTATGATCAGCATGCTATCTCACTGGTTACTGCTAGAAGCTCCCGCATGTCTACAGTTATGGTTCCCAATAATTGTGGGCCGCTCATTTATCCCACCTGACAGAGTTTTTGGAAATATTGAAGGGCAACTTCGCAAAGTGAGTGTCTTTGAAAATCCTTCCGGATTCATCAAGCACATTAAGAAATTTGCGACAGTAGTTCGCCTGGTACAAGATGAATGTCCTGTTAGGGAATGGAAAGCGTATATGGATGGCATGGTAAAAAAATCCGGGTAGTAAGCATTTCCAATTCCAAAAAGCGAAGAACATCGTGTTCGCAATTAGCAAAACAAAAAATAACATGTCTGGTCTGAGGTGAGACGTTCTACAATTTTGAGGTGGTACGAATTTTAACAAAACATCCTGGTCCCTCACCAATTCAAGAAGGTGTTGCACTCAAAGAAACTAAACTACAAGACGTCTGACGGCTTTTAGAGCTGTACTTCGGCGAAAACTGGCCAGCGAACGGCAACCTAAAATTCTTCAGTGAGGTCTTCCAGGAACAAGAAACCATTCGCATCAATATCGTCCGACCTCAAGCGGAAGAAGACGAAGAACTAGCAGATTTTGAGCTGATGGACGGTGTCGAGGATGACCTGACATAACTTAAGTGCCATTTTTCTTGTTTTGTGCACTTTCTTAATTTGCAAATTTTTATGCTGTCTAAATGACGTTCCACGGTGTTTAAGATGTATTTAAAAAGGAAAAATCCTTTTATCGCACCCGACGTGGTCTACTTTTTCAAAATATATTTTTCCTGATAAACCAAATTGAAACTAAAATAGTTCTTTATTAAAAATCTCATTCAAATGACATACGGTACGTAAAACAATAAAATAGCGGGTTTTGCAACCTAAGTTTCATTAACGACTCTCATTGTCACGGGTGCAAATGTCGTTAACTGCACAAAACGGGTGCAAAAACCGGTAAGTCAATATTTTAATTTATGTTTCGGGACAGAAGATCCAACCGTAGATTTCACAGATTTTAACTGAATAATAAATGTTTTTATGTTGATTTTCAGGGGTAAAAACTATGGTATTAGCTTAAATAGTTTGGTCGTAGCAGTTTTTCGTCATTTACTCGGTTTCGTTTATAATGCACTTAGCGGCCTTTGCAAACGGACTACTCAGATGTTACCAATTACGGCACTGCCACGTTGCTCAACTAGCCTGACGCGACAGGAATGTGCTGGCAAGTACGTCCCTGCCTTGGTGATTGAGTAACGCCGGAGGGGGAACGGAAGTCAGTGGTAACCATGGCAACAGGAGTTCCGTGATGCGAATTCAGCCAGCAAGCGAGTCGTCAGTTGGTTGGTTGGTTGGTTGGTTCCTTAGTTTAGGGCCTGCGACAACGCGGTCATGTAGCCCCGTGTACTTTGAGTGTGTGTAGAATCAGTCTGATAACCGGTGTTAACTGTGATGGCTGTATTAGTGTGTGTATCTGTTTTAATTCAAGTAAGGATTGCAAACATTGCATTTTTTTTTCCAGTAGTAACTACTTTTGCCACCAAACGCCACCGTCAACGACCAACTAGTCCAGAACTTAGTTACCAGATGCCACCGCAGTCGGCTCTTGACGACGAACGTAGGAACGTAAGAACGTTAGTCAAATGATTAACCTATACATAATTTACCTTCACACAGGTGTAATTAGTGGAAGGTTCTTTAACTTGCCATAAATCTATGACCTGGGACCGCCGGCTTTACTTCCCCTCCGAAGGAAGGCACAGTCACTAGTTAGTTAGTTAGTTAGATAGTTATTGAGGTTTTAAGGGGTGGAACTACGAGGTCATCTGCCCCTCACTCACTAGTGTTTCTCATCCACATTGCTCTCATTTCAAGCAATCTTGTACTATATAACAGTTACTGTGCTTGTTGCACGTGCAGTGCGTATATTAGATAGCGACGTCTTGCGTGTGTAATATGTTTTACATTTTGATATTCCAAGATAAGAAATGCAAACATAAAATATGAGTATTGAAACATTAGTGAAATACCTAAACGGAAACAGTACGGTATAGACGATGTGTTCCGATTCACTCCTAAACAGCCACAGAGTCGTTGTTTTGGCGCTCTGTCTTGTGTGGTTCAAGTTATGTATTTTAGTCATGTTAGTGTACGTTACTCTGGGTTACCCAGTTAGCTATTTGCTATCTCAGTGCAGAGTTTCTTCATTCGCATTTAAAATAAATTGTAGAAGACATAATTTTTAACTTATCATAATTAACTTATTTCGATGGGTTTTGGGTCTTAATTAATCTAAATGCAAATTCAAAATCCTACGTTTATATAGTTCTAAAATGTTTGTGCTGACATCGTCTTGGGCCCAAAATAAAATATTACATAAAATCAGTGAAAAGCTAAGGAAGTAGGAGACTTGTGTTACGTAGGAAGCAAAATAACCAGTGATGGACGATGTCAGCGAGGATATGAAAAGTAGGTTGGCTCAGGCAAGGAAAGCATTTCTACAGAAAAGGAATCTGTTGACATCGAATATAGATTTAGGCATTAGGAAGTCATTTTTGAAAGCCTTCGTCTGGAGCGTGGCGCTCTATGGAAGTGTAACTTGGACTGTTGGAGCAGCAGAAAAGAGGAGAATTGAAGCGTTTGAAATGTGGTGTTACCGGAGAATGATGAAGATCAGATGGGTAGATAGGGTTACACACGAAGAGGTATTTAGACGAGTGGGAGAGGAGAGATGTTTATGGCGAATGCTAATGAAGAGAAGAGATAGGTTGGTAGGACACATACCAAGACACCCAGGAATAGCAAGCTTAGTTATGGAAGGAAGGGTCGAGGACAAGAACTGTAGGGGTAGACCGAGGTTAGAATATGTTAAACAGATTGCTTTGGATGTAGGGTGTTGTAGCTATGCAGAGATGAAACGATTAGCTCAGGACAGGGAAGCATGGAAGCTGCATCAAACAAGGAAAAAGAATGAAGACTCAAACAACAACAAAATCAGCAGGCAAATAATACTTGTTGCTCCTTACTGCAGAGGTGTGCAAAATATTAGACTCCTATAATGAATTTCAATCAGTCAAAATTTTTTACTTAAAATCATTTTATTTTACTATATTTTATTTGTTGGTTGGTTGGTTCTATAACGTGTTTTTCGAGGGTTTTTTATGCCACTGGCATAAGTCAGTAGGAAACCAATCTATATTTATTTACGCGGCAAATTGTTCAGCCAAGAGAATTTTTCATGTTAATTTATTATTATTATTATTATTATTATTATTAAGGTATTTTTTGGAGCATTTTTATAAAATTATAAGCATACAGATAGGTTTTCTATGTCTTAGAAAACACTATCGAGCAAATTATTACGAACGACATTATCATAGAAAATTATGTGATTGCGGAATTTTACGGAGTTTCGTCAGTTAGGGTATTATGAGAGACATGACTCACTGGGAATTCAGATACAGGCTGATTCTTGTCAAGAAGCATTACGCAAGCCTGGGTCTCAGCGTCAAGAAAAGGCGGATAGTATGGAACGGCAATCGACTTCACCCTTCCGCCGAGTGTAATGAGCCAGAGGTGGGGAAGTAGCGCGTGGGGAGCAGCCAATCAGTGGAGACCACGTAAGCTGGAAGTCGGCTCTGGAGTGGGAAGCCGACGAGTGCATATATCGTTTGGCGCGCCGTGGAATAAAGAACAATAGGTGTAAGACTTGACCAGTACGGTTGC
This sequence comes from Meconema thalassinum, assembly GCA_946902985.2. Classification (NCBI taxonomy): domain Eukaryota; kingdom Metazoa; phylum Arthropoda; class Insecta; order Orthoptera; family Tettigoniidae; genus Meconema; species Meconema thalassinum. The sequence continues at coordinate 305,955,975 of OX336393.1, forward strand.
ACGTGTGAGTCACTCCGATGTTCCGTGGAGTGGAGGACTATCTTTGTAAAACTTAACCAGTGTGGTTGTACGAGTGTATAGCTCCGATGTTCGGACCATAAAGTCACCAAATCTACAAGTATATCATCTACTAACGAAGAAGATGACGGCGTCCAGGAAACAGTGGGAAGCTCTCTTCATCATCATTCAGTACGAGGGAAATGCTTCGGCAATTTCCAGTGGTAAGCGCGAATGACACAGAAATACGCAATCTCTCGTTTCTCTTTGTTTTATATTCAATATTTCAGTAACTTCATAGCTTGGGAATAAGAGTAAAATCAATAATTTATCAAACTCCGTTTTCACGTAATTCTCTATCGGTAATATTAAAATCGCAACGCTCCAATTTAAATTTTAAACTTCTTCTTATTATTATTAATTTTGCAATACTTGTTTTATATAATAAATTCATTTCTTTTAACAATGCAATCTTTGCTTTCAGTAGGTAGCATTAGATATAGACCAATTCCTTCTCCTGATACAATTGTTTGTTGGGTTAATGATCAAATCATACCACGATCTGAGTGAATAGATTCTTGAAGGTGTTCTACCAGAGCTGGACGTTGTTAAATACAAATTTAGATTTCAACATTGCGTTGAGGTCTTGGCGCCCATTAAAACAACATAGCTTAGGCAAAGGTAAACAGGTACATTTATCACCAAACAGTAAGGACCAGTCAAAACGTTTCATTTGTACGCTCAACAATGAGCAAAGCATACCCGTTACAGTTCTTAAGTTTAGGGGCTGCGACAACGCGGTAACACCACCCCCTTCCTAAAAGGCTGATCGTCCCGATCAATCATTGGTCCGTCTGTGTCCCTCCGTAGGCTGCCCAGCCCGGGGCATCTAGTAGTCGAGTTCTGAACTAGGCCTAGTAGTCGTTGACAGTGGCGTTTGGTGGCAAAAGTAGGAACTATTTGAAAAATTCTAAGTTGCAGTACTTAAAAAACAGATAACACACACTAATACAGTCATCACAATTAACACCGGTTATCAGACAGATTCTACACACACCCAAAGTACACGGGGCTACATGACCGCTGAAAAATAGTGTCATTATGATCCAGTTTTCTGACATATAATTGTCAGGGTCAAACATAAACTTTATTATATAATACTCTAAGGTGTATGTTTCACAAAACTCAAGCTCCTAAACCAGAGGGAGTTAGAAGGTGTGGTTTGTACCAAAATCTTCCAAATCGTCTCAATAGTACAGGAAAAATCTTGTATTTCTTGAAAAGTCAACGAAAATATAGTCTATTGTTTTGTTTATAAAGTGCTTTTAAACAAATAAACAAGACGATAGCCCCTGTTGAGCGTTCAGCCCGCATAGCGCTAAAGCCGGGCGGGTAGTCTGTACACATGGAGCGCACGGGTCCGCTAGTAGAATATATTACACCAGTTACAGCCACATCGTGGCCCCCTTCAGTGTCTTGTAAACTTAATTAAAACTAATTGAATTACGAGCAAAGTTGATCAATATTTACCTTGGGTTTTCCCTTTCCTTGATAATAATTTTTCATTAAAAAGTAATAAAAATACAGATCTGTAACAATGTGTGCTTCAAATTGATGATACAATACTATAAAATAATTTTCTGAAAAAATACATAAATCTAAAATATCTGGCGATGGTAAAAATTATTTTATAAATAGATTAAAACATACTGTGGATGACATGGCATTGCTAGCTGAAAATAAAGAAGAAATTAAAATAATGCTTGAAAAATTACACGAAATTGCAGGTAAATCGGAACTCTGGATCTCGTATGGAAAAACAGAATACATGGAATACAAACATGATAACGAAAAGCACTTAGAAACAAAATATGGGAAGATCAAGAGGTCGCATAAGTTTAAATATCTTAGTGAATGGATCCAGCCTAATGGACTGGATAATGCAGCAAACAAAGGGAGGACCAGAAAGATGGAATTAGCATATGAATTAGAACAGAATAGGTACATCAAAAGAACAATATCTTACAGAGCGAAGATAAGACACTATACCACGGTTGTCAAGCCTGAGGGATTGTATAGTTCAGAATGTTTGATACTGAACAAGAAAGGTGAATTAGGGGAACTGGAGAAGAAAGAAAGAAAACTCTTGAGGAAGATCTTAGGACCCGAAAATAGAAATGATGGTATATGGCGGAAGGGGCGAAACAAAGATCTTTACGGACAAGCAGAAAAATCACAGATACCATACGGAAGAGAAGATTGAAGTTCTATGGACACCTTAGGAGAATGAGCGATAGTCGATTAACGAAGAAAATCTTTAAATACATCACCAATATAAAAGCGACTACAAAATGGGTAATTGAAATAAGAAAGGATATAGAGGAAGTTGGGGTCAGTCCAAATGAAATCTGGAATAAAGAGGTGTTTCGAGTTACGATTGATGCATTCAAGGGGTTCCAGGAAAAGCAAATGAGATGAGCCAAGAACATCTGGTCGGAAGAAAGGAAGAGAATCCACAGTGAAAGGATGAATACTTTCTGGGAGCTGAAAAAAGGACTAATCAGCAAGTCAATTGCTTCCCGTGGTCCAAAGTGGGCCAAACTCGAACAAAGAAGAAGATTAAAAAATTTAAAAAATATCTTGCGATGGTTTCTCATAGGATGAAATAAGGCTCTTTGCTGAGGGGAGCCTGCAAGCAAATGAGTTTGATTGAGGATAACGAAAAATCAGGAGTCCATTCAAGATAAGGAGTGAATAGTATTAAGCAATATCATTAAAATGTGATATAAGGAAAAAGAGAAAGAATGTAGGATATTGAGCCCAAAAGGCTCATCTCCGATGATAATTTTCATGACGTTAAGTTGGACAACAGCTGCCATTCACCGCAGAAGCTTCGAACCTGCTCCAATTGGAATTTTGACTTGAGTGGTGGGTGTGATTACTCTGAACAGGAGAGACCATGTAAGGGATGCCGTGAAAATTTAATTTAACTCACCGTTGTAATTTAAACGCCTGTATTGTACCTGGTAAAATGTGGATTTATTTGAAGACTTTTCGTGGTATTAAAATGTTAATTGATATCGCTAATGTGCGAACTGTAAATTTAGTCGCTCAGTGACTCATGAGTGATCTGTCATTTCCTGCTCACATCCGGCAGAATATACTCTCCTACTGTGTGTCCGTACAGCGGTGTAAGATTTTTTTTCTTGTGCTAGAGAAAACGTGGTTATTTGAATCAAAGTGAATCTGCCGTGTTTGGCGACGTTGGTGTATGAATTGGAAGTGTATCTTCACAAGTATAAGGCTGAGTGAGCTGTGAGTAAAAGTAGTTATTGAATTACGTGATTTTGGTAAAATTCGGTTGGCTCGAACCGAGGACTCAGGATGACCACGTGGTCGGGGAAAAGTATACGAGGGAAACTTTGGTCGAACATTGGAGAGCGTATGGTAAATTAGTAACTCAGAGATCGTTTGAAGGAGCAATAAACACTTTTGTTTCCACGAGGATTGAAACTTGGTGTGAAAAATCACGCAGCCTTTTGGTGTACTAAAATCAGTGAGTTGCACTGTACAAACAGTGTCGTAAATTCTGTGGCGGAAATGATAATGGGCATTCTTTGAAAATCTTCCGCACACTATAGAAGCAGTGAGCTTTATTTCAGTACAAATTGACTTTTAGATTCAGTGTTTTTTTTCATCACGATCGATTGCTCATTCATCACCGACCACATGGCTGACAATTCCAAAATTGGCATGTCGAATCTAATGGAGTAAGGAGAATGTCTGGGGAGATGCTGAAGTTGGAGCCTACATCATGAGACGACGGAAAAACGATGGTTAAGCTCATGAGAACTGAGCAGAAGGTCTAAAACCCAGTGATATGAGCTCAAACATGCACCAACAAATTCCGACGAATATGTGAGGTTTTACCATGGTTTTCTGTGGAAGATTAGAGTCTCGTAGAGTACAGTAGTATCGTAGACCACATTCAAACAAAACTTATTAGGTAGACAATTTTGGTAGTTTGGGCAGCTTATGTTACGACAGCATTACTAACTGCGAAAGTCACGCAGTGAAATATATTTCCCGACAACGTCTTTGTAAATAGTTGTAATTGAAACACTTTGGGAAGGTATAAGAAGGCCACTGGTATTTGAGAACAGAATAGTGTGAGTGGAATATTCTTCGTTTACTACACTTTGGAATTAGATGTAGTTTATAGAGACTTGGGCTGTAGCCACACCTGTTTTATGTTGAAATCAACACATTGTTTCCAGAGTATGGAAAGAACGATTGTGATAACTTTTGTTTCCAAAGTTTGGAAGGACTTGATGGTTGTGAAGGCTTGAGGGAAGTCGGATGTAAATAATAGGAGAGGTTTTTCGTGTAGTTTGAAGGTAGAGTGGAGGGGCGCACTGTTATCTTTCCTTTTGTGCTATTTGACTTGAGAGAGTGTTTTCTAAGGGCTTTGGTGAGGCCAGGATGGGCCTGTTGTCAAAAATGTGATAGTGAGCTGTCGAAATTGTTTTTATTTATTCCAGGGAGCTGAAACCGTAATAAGGAATATAACGTTGAACCAGCCAACTTCGACCAAAATATTATGTGCACTCGAGTTTGAAGGTTGTTTGTGAAGTAACCAATAGACCTACGTAAAATCCAATAATATCATCATTTTCGTCGTTCTATTGTACGTTAGTTCATGTAGGGTTGGAATTTTTAATTTATATTTTAATATTTTGTATCGCAGTATCGCCCATTTTTAAGCGTGTTTCAACCATGCGTCACATTTAAGAATTATTATCCTAAAAATCCCGTCATCAGATCGAATCCAAATTTGAACACAATATAGATTAGAATGTTTAAAACTGGTTTATTAATTTCAACATTTTGTGTGTCCGAGAAACAAATTTGTTATAATTTTTGATAGGTAACTTTTTCTCGGCACGGGGTGGCTGGAAAATGTAGTTTATGTTCGACGATGTTGAAATGTAAACATTATGTCATGGAAGAATAATATTCTTCCATGATTATGAGTCAGAAAACTGTATCATAATGAGGCTCATTATAACACTATTTTTCATTATGAAACAGCTTCTCCCATCTATCAGAGCTCAAGAAACAGTTGTGTGACCAATTAGGTAAGGATACCTTCGCGCATGCGCTCAAAATCCAACATGTCTATATGAATTACCGAAAGTGCACCGCCCATATGTTCACGTAAATAAACTGCCAAGCACACAGAGCGCATGCGTCGGTCGGTCAGAGAGCTTGAAAAACAGCGCTGGCACTCAGATCACAAAATTCTAGTGACTGAATCTCAACAGATATTTATGAATATTTATGTTAAAACATAATTACGGTATACTAAAATTATAATTATCGTCGAACATAAACAGTCGTATGCAACTCGCCTATAATGGTAATTAAGACACTCGTATGGAAATTATTATTGCCATTATAGGCTCGTTGCGTAATGTACTATCTTGGTCGCGTCATAATCCTTATACATCAAAAGGTTATGCTGTATGACTGTGAAATACGTAAATTAATACACTTATTTTATAATAAAGTTATTGGTTTTACGTCCCTTTTTACTACTCTGGCTTTTAGAGACGCCGGGGTGCCGGAATTTTGCCCCGAAGGGGATCTTTAACGTGCCAGTAAATCTACTGACACGGTTCCCTCGCATTTGCACACCCTCAAATGCCAGGATACGAACCTGCAACCTCGGGCCCAGCAAGCGAGAACGACACTTATTTTATATGGGTTTGTATTTGTACGGGAAAATAAGACATGATTCAGCAGGTAGCCGATACGGGGAAAGCTATACAGCGTTGCTGAGATGGAGCCCATCACTTCCGAGTGAGGCGCGCCATGACCTTTTGATGTATAAGGATTATAACGCGACCAAGAACTACATTTTCCAACCACCCCGAGCCGAGAAAAAGTTACCTTACAAAAATGATAACAACTTTGTTTCTTGGACACACAACATTTTGAAATTAATAAACCTAATATAAAACATTCCAATGTATATTGTGTTAAAATTTGGATTCGATCTGATGACGGGTTTTTGAGATAATAATTCATAAACTTCACGCATAGTTGAAACACGCTTAAAAACGGGCACATTTTGTGTTCCAACTGCGATAAAAAAAATCTGTAAATTATAAATGCCAAACGTACATGAGCTAACGTACAGTATAACGACAAAAATGATGATGTTATTGAATTCAACGTAGGCCTATTGGTTACTTCACAAACAACCTTCAAACTCGAGTGCACATAATACTTTGGTCGACAGTAGATTGTTTGTGGTGTGAATTAGGAAGGCCGTGCAAATGACGGTCGGCACAGCACAAAAACCTGTTTTGTCATCGCACCTGTGAACTAGGGGAGATGCTAGCCATGCATTTAAACAGCATACAATTCATATGAGACGACTGATTGTCCGTGTTAGAAAGCTTTGCTTTATTCACGCTATGTCGTGGGTTCGAGAATGAAATGTTGTGAGGTCACAGCTGATGAAAGACAGACGATTGCTACTGTATTATGGCATCCACTGTTAGCCTTCGGTTGTAATGAAAGTATTTAAGAAGGGATTTGAGACATGATTTTTAGCCTATTTTCATTTTATGAAGAAATAGGCTTATGAGATCACTTTTTGTCCGTCCGTGTGTGTGTGACTGTGTATGTGGTGTGTGTGTGTGTCCCCCTCTAAAAACTTCCAAATTAATGGCAGGAGCGATTTCAATAAAACTCGGTAAGGTCATAGCACCATTTTGACCGACCCCAACCGAGCCCTTCAAATTTTATTACGTCTCACCAATTCAACACGGTGGCAGTGCGAAATGTTTCACCAGCATTCAATATCTCCGAAACTTTTACCGATAAAGGGCACTACTAGAAGTTCACCTACGAGACTTTCAACAATCTGGTAACTACAGAACCAACATGGCGGCCAAGCAAAGTTGAGACTTTAAAATAAACTTTTCTCATGATTTAACCATCCAAACGCCATGAAACTCGGTACAGCAAATGTTTCCCGTATACACATTGTAATGCACTGGCATCTAATTTAGTTCAATTGTTTACATAACCTCAAGATGGCGGCTGTGCGAAATATTTCACTGGCATTCTCTATCTCCGAAACTATTACTGATATCACCCTGAAATTTTGTACGGAGATAAAGGGCACTACTGAAAGTTCATCTTTGAGACTTTCAAAAACCTGTTAACTACAACACGAACATAGCGTCCAAGCAAAGTTGAAAGTTTTAAATAGACTTTTCTCGCGATTTAATCATCCAAACGCATTGAAATTTGGTACAGCAAATGTTTATCCTCATTGTAATGCACTGGTATCTAATTTAGTTCAATTATTTACATAAACTCAAGATGGCTGCTGTGAGAATTTTAAAATGAAGTTTTTATTTCTTGTGTCGTAATCATGCGATCGAAGTGAAAGTTTGAATAATGAACCTACGCAATAATTTTCCTTTAATGGTACATAATTCTATGGCCTTTACATATAACAATCCAAAATGGCGACCATCCGGAATATTTAGACGGCTCTTTTACTTAAGACTGGACTTATTATTGTTGATTTAGAATTTGAGGCGGGGAAGGGGGGGGGGTGTCCTTGGGCTGGTTTATCACAATTTACTTCTCTCCCAACCAGATACTACCCGTGTGTAGTAGTCTCGTGCTGGCTGGTCTGCGAACACATCCCATCCTCTCAGTATATAAGTTCGATGGACGGGGTCGTCGAGAAAGGCTATTGGTGGTCTGCGGTCCCCTGATGTTCGTTTCTGACGGGTACAATATATGATTAACACTTGGTTTGGAAATGTACTGTATTTTAATCCTTGCTTAATTGAAAATTTTATATATGGTATGGATGGAAGCTGTTGGTCTTTGACAGAGAAAATATTGCGTTGATATAAATGGTGAACTTGGATTACAATAGCTGTTCATCATCATCATCATCTTCATTTCCCCTTTTCCAGCTGACACTGGGTGGGGGCAAATATGGTTCTTCTCCAATTTGTACTGTCGTTCCACCATTCCTCTTCCGACACGGTGTTCCAATCCAGGTTCCGTTTTCTAATGCTATTCTTCACCGAGTCCATCCAATGTATTCTTGGTCTTCCTCGTCCTCTCTTCCCTGTCTTCTGTCTTTCCAGTGCTCGTCTTGGTAGCCTTACTTCATTCATCCGTTTGACATGTCCAAACCATCTCAATCTGTTTTGCTCCAGTTTGTCATTTAGTTTCTGTACTCCCAGTTTTTTCCGTATATCTTCATCTCTCACTCTCTCTCTCCTCGTTTTCTGAACCATACTTCTCAGGAATCTCATCTCAGCTGCCTGTACTCTGCTCTCATCCCTCTTAGTCATTGTCCAAGTTTTTATACAATAGCTGTTAGTGGATAAAAAGAATATATGTTTTGTTAAATTCATTATTAGAATAGAAGTTAAATGTAAAATATTATAGTATATGAATCTAGTATTGAAAAAACGTACGTGTTTCTGATTTTCACAATTACTTTCACTCCTTTCCTTGACCCTTCCTTAATTAGACCCAAGTTAAGGTTCGCCTGGGCAATCAGCATGTCATCATCCCCTAGATGGGTATCACTCGCTGAGTACGTGGGTGAAGCCGAGCTTGATGAAAATAGGGAGAGGTTAACCTTGAAGAGAGAAACAATAGGAAATGAGCGTGAAGACGGTAAAGACTGGTGATGTATAGGATTTCTCCTCCCAAAAGATCCGACGAGCGATATCCTTCTAAGAACTGAGACCGAGGCAATGTGGAGAACCGGTATGTCCACACGTCATGTTTTGGTCAGCAAGGTTAACACAATTATTACGTCATGTGGTTGACGTTCAATAACAAAATAATAACAGACACTCCCGTGCGTCCACTTACAGGGGACGTTTTTATACAGGTCTGTTCAGCTGGATCAAACTGCCTGACGTATTGATAATTCAGGGAGTAAAGGCCTTGAATTCATATCTTAATGTCCTGTCTCCACAGTGTAAGGGAACACACATGGACATAGTGTGCTGCTCGCGTGCGTCCACTTACAAGTGACGAATTTATACAGGTCTGTTCAGCTGATCAAGTTAGATGTATCAAACTGCATGCCGTATTGATGCTTCAGGGAGTATAACCGCCTAGAATTCATCTCTTAATGTTCTGTCTCCACATTGTAAGGGAGCACGCATGGACATAGTGTGAGAAAAATCAAACTGCCTGACGAATTGATACTTCAGAGTGACCACCTTGATTCATCTCTTAACACTCCAGTGGGCGCGCGGAGTACAGGTGTCCTCCAGTGATTTTGTTTTGTGTGGCTACAAGGGATGGCAACACTTGTGACCTTGAGCGGCTATATACCTTCCTTGCCACTCATCCTCCGCCCGTCAGTGCATCGTCAGCTTTTATGCTCGCCTATTGTCGCCGTGACCTCGTGTTTATTTGCTCTGTGCAGAAGTGGAGGACACTTGTCCTCCGCGCGCCCACTGGCGTTACAGTTTTTTTCGGATATTGCTGTGGTATTTTCATTTCATTTCATAGTTTTGAAAGTCACAACGGTTTAATTGAAATAGTTTAAGTGTGAAAATAATAATGACCAGTGGAAGTGAAATCAATGGGTTGATGTTCCAGACGAATCTGAGGAAATAGAAGTGGTAAAGAAGCAGGCCCTCCTGTTTCTTTCGTCAAGCCAGAGTTCGCACATCAAGGTGGTACTTAGAACCTCAAGTTGCCCAGACATAACATTATACCAGAACCTCAATGGTCTGCGAAAAATACTGTCACTCCAGAAGCTGCGTCACAGTGTAATATTGATGATGAAATGGAGAAAAAGAATAGATGATTGTACTAACGTTTACATAACTAAAATTCGCCCTCAGTTTGTCAGAGAAAGAGATACTAGGCCCACTGTTTCCCGAGAAATTCGTGCATTGATTGGTAGACCTATATTATATCTGCTGGGATTTTGAAGGCTGGGAGAAGAAATTTATTTGAAATGTGTGATAATTTACACGGCACGGGAGTAGAGGCTATTTATGTAACCATGAGCGCAAAGAGGTAGTGATTTCTTTTACTTTGTCTGAGATTTGATAACGTACACAACAGAAATCAAAGGAAAATTGTTGACAAACTAGCTGCTTTTCGAGAAATCTTTGAAATGTTCGTGCTCAATTGCAAGAATGCATAAAAACCAACCGACTACCTTACCATTGATGAACAGCTAGATTCATTTGGAGGAAACTGTCCCTTCCATGTGTATTTGCCTAGTAAACCTGCAAAGTATGGGATAAATATCGTTTGCTATGGTTTCCAAAACAACCTTCTATGCTACAAACCTTGAAATGTATGTAGGGAAGCAACCAAGCGGCCCTTTTAGAAGAAGCACAACACGTCATACTTGGTTTGAGATTGATGCAGCCTATTTCAGGAACCAATAGGAATATTACCTGTGACAATTGGTTCGCATCTGTGCCCTTGGCAATAAAGCTACGCGAAGAAGAAGAAAAAAACTATGATTGCTACTCTGAGAAAAAACAAAGCAGCAGTTCCCACAAACTTTCTACCTGATAAGTCAAGAAAAGTCAAAAGCAGTTTGTTTGGGTTCCAAAAAAGCTGTTTCTATATGCTTCACTAAGATGGAAAATTAGGTATATACTTTTATTTTTATACTACGAAACCAATTTGTATTTTCAAACTAGAAATAATTAACAACACTTAATTTTTATAATTTTTCATTGATAACATGAAACTTATACTCATTTTAGTAATATTTATAACATAACTTACCAAACTTTTACACGTTTTTGATTGATTTACCATAATTATGTATTTCTTGCTTAATATTTTTTAGCATACACTCTTTTATATGAAAAATGTGTTTAATATATTCCTACCTAACCCAAAACAAAAAATCATAATCGCTAAATATACATTTCATAGGGTAAAATGGCAAAACAAAGTGGAGGACACCTGTCCACCACACGCCCACTCGCGATACGGCAAACCGCGCGCCCACTGGAGTGTTAATGTCCTTTCGGCACAGTGTAAGGGAGCACACATGGACATAGTATGCTGCTCGCGTGCGTTGTTGAAGTGACTTGTTTACTGGTTATTTAATACGGAGCCACACTCATAATGCACTCAGATGCCATGACCCCTGGACAAACAAATAAAGAGGTCTGCAGCAAAACATGAATATTATACAACAATGGACTTCAGAATATGATTTACACATAAACAAAAATAAAACAGTACCAATTGATTGTATTTAGGATAGGAGAAAGAATTTCGATTGGCATCATGGTGATCAGAAATGACCCACTAAAGATGGTCGACAAATGTAAGTAGTTTGGCATTGCAATGCAGGCAACCGCAACATCATTCAGCATCTACGTACAGGAGAGAACTCCAGCAGCTATTGTATAAGACCAATGTGCACACATCAAGAAGTATCACATCACTATAACTAGTAACATCGATATGGCCTCGGGTACCGGGTGCAAGCTTTGTTATTTGACACCCAGAGGGTAGCTTGCAAGTCGAATTTCGTTGTTCCTTGAAGCACTATGAAAGTCAAGGAGGTTAGATATCTAAGCTCCTTGAACACTATAGCACTTTCTAGTAGAGAAATGAGGAACTTTGTGTTGGCGGAATCTCCCGAGATTAATTTTGCCAACATGGACACGGCCTACTGAATTCAAATGGGTTCTTTGACATGCCAACATCGTATGACATGGTGTCGTAATTTTTGCCGCCTTAAAAAAAAATCACTTACCACGGCCAGGAGCGAACCTGCAAGCTCGGGGTTAGTAGACCGACACGATAACCACTCACCCACCGAGGCAAGTTAGTAACATCGATGAGACTGTTCGAAACGACAATCACGTCGTTTTTTCAACGAGGTAGGGGATGAGATGCGATGAAAGTCTATGTAACGGATTGTTTTAGCCCTTCCTGACGTCAATCTCATGAGAGGAGTTAATGAGAGATGAAATGAATGAGGTTGAATGGAACTGGGCAAGGATGTGGAGGGAAGCAGCCGTGAAAGTACCGTCCCAACATTTGCCTGGAGTTGAAAATGGTGGGGCTCGAACCAACTTTTACCGTGTCCGCAGAGAACTTGGCCCCATTGCCTAGCGCTGCGTGTAAGCGAGCGTAACTGCTGCTGTCGGTTGTACAATGTAGGCCTATATAATATATGAATAATAATTAAAAACACTCCATGTATTAGTTATGGCCGGCGGCTTCGGTGGCGTAGTTGGTAGCATGCTGAGCTTCTATGCCCAAGATCGCGGGTTCAAACCTGGCTGAAGTCGTCCGATTTTTAAGAGCATTAAAAATCCCTCAGTATGCCTTCATTCGGAGGGGAAGTAAAGCCAGTGGGCCCATGTCATAGATTTATGGCATGTTAAAGAACCTTCCACGAACTACAATTGAGTGAAACTAAAATTTGTAGGTTTGTTTTGATTAACGCTCTAAGTTCCAACGTTCGTCGCCAGGTGTGGTTGCAGTGGCATCTAGTAGCCAAGTTCGAAGCTAGGTGTTGTTGACTGTAGCATTTGGTAGCAAAGGTAGGAACTACTTGAAATTGATCGTCTGCAGTCCTTACCTGAATTACAGATAACACACACTAATACAGCCATCACACCGGTTATCAGACAGATTCTACTCACACCCAAAGTACACGGGGCTACATGACTGCGTTGTCGCAGCCCCTAAACTGAGGAACCAACTAACCAACCTTAGTTATGGTCACTATTATATTGAGGAATATTTTAGGCAAATTCGTGTTAACAGACTGAAGAGTTACAACTAACAGTTGCTTTACATGTCATGTTTACACAGCCGTCATGTCACCTCGGCTAAGCCGTTCGTTCCTCAGCTGAGGGGAAATGGATAGTTGTTGCTGTTGTTTCATTTAGAGGCTTGGACATCTTCGTTACGTCCCCATTCTCTAGAGGGTGTGTACGATTTATTTGATATTGTAAGATTCAATATGTGCGTTTGAAAGAAAGGTACTTCGAAAAATTTATGGACCCGTCTACAATAACGTGGAAGGTAAATGGGAGAGAAGAAAGAAAGAAAGAAAGAAGACCTGTACCAGAGGTTTGGAAAGCCACACATTGGACGAATATTGGGACAGAGGCGACTACAATGGTTAGGACACATCTTACCAGCGGACGGATCCCTTACTAAGAGAGTCCTCTAATCTCAAGCCACGGGAAAACGCCCGAGAGGACGCCCAAGAACACGATGGAAGGATCGAGTGACGACGATCCTTCAAGAAGTGGAACCGACAGCCGTGGAGGATGATGCTGGAGACGGGAAAAGATGGAGTGCCATCTGCAGCAAATAACTCCTCTTGTGATTGACTGACCTTCCTTATATTGGATTTTGTTTGTTTATATTTTGTAATATTTTTTGGTTTTTGTAATATTTGTAATATTTTCCTTTCCTATTGTCCTTCTGCTTTAGGCCACAAAGGCCCGTTTAAAGCAATACATTATGATGATTGTAAGTTATTATGATGTTTGTAGTAGTATGTTATTTTTTTATTTGAGGCTCGGATTGGACAGGAGGCGGTCGTGGCCACAAGTTAGGAATAGAAGTGAGGGAATCACAGAAAACCACTTGTGAATGACTGAGGTACCTCTTTTGGTTTTGTCTCTCAAGGCTGAGTGTACCCCATTCCAATCCTCAGACTAAAATCGAATTTCTTGCCAGAGCTGGGAGTCGAACCCGGACATTCACAGTGATAGCCAAAACGTCTAGCCAGTACGTTGCATGTTGGGCGATGTCCTGGATATTACACCCATTAAGTATACACTGCCTCAAATCCACCCTGAAGAAATGTAACATCAATTATGGTAACTGGGAAATGCACGCGCAGCAGAACTGCGCACGAGGAGAAAACAGCGTAAGATCTTGAGGCGGTTTGGTCATTTGCCATCTGGCTGCAAGACCCTTCGTGGATGCGGATATCTGCGGATAAAACCGCAGATATCCGCAATTTCTTTCGTCAAGCGGATGTAATTTGCATGGTTCTGCGGATAGCGGATAAGCTGTGGAAAATATTAGGAGTAAATTTGCGGATAGTTTTCAGGATACAATCAGAACTTTTTTAATATAATTACTAGGACCTGAATGTTTATTATGATGACATATCATATCTTTCCGTTGTGTTTCTTTCATGACAAATGTAAGATTGATTTAAGTTAATGTCATTTAAATTATGCCATTAATCATAATTAACACTCCGAACAGGAAAGGGTTGCAATTCTGGCTGTATAACATTCAATTTAAACATAGCACTTGACACACAGGTCTAAATGTGTTGCTTCAATACTTTATGCTTTATGTAATATTAAATTATTATTGTAGGCCTAATGCCAATAGATTCGGATAACAGTCGTGTGGATGCGGGGCGGATACGGATAACAGTAGTGTGGATGCGGAGTGGATGTGGATAACAGTCGTGTGGATGCGGAGTGGATACGGATAACAGTCGTGTGGATGCGGAGTGGATACGGATAACAGTCGTGTGGATGCGGAGTGGATACGGATAACAGTCGTGCGGATGCGGAGTGGATACGGATAACAGTAGTGCGGATGCTGGGTGGATACGGATAACAGTAGTGCGGATGCGGGGTGGATACGGATAACAGTCGTGTGGATGCGGGGCGGATGCGGATAACAGTCGTGCGGATGCGGGGCGGATGCAGATAACAGTAATGCGGATGCGGAGTGGATGCGGATAACAGTCGTGTGGATGCGGGGTGGATACGGATAACAGTCGTGCGGATGCGGAGTGGATGCGGATAACAGTCGTGCGGATGCGAGGCGGATGCGGATAACAGTCGTGCGGATGCGGAGTGGATACGGATAACAGTAGTGCGGATGCGGGGCGGATGCAGATAACAGTAGTGCGGATGCGGAGTGGATGCGGATAACAGTCGTGTGGATGCGGAGTGGATACGGATAACAGTAGTGCGGATGCGGGGCGGATGCAGATAACAGTAGTGCGGATGCGGAGTGGATGCGGATAACAGTCGTGTGGATGCGGAGTGGATACGGATAACAGTCGTGCGGATGCGGGGCGGATGCAGATAACAGTAGTGCGGATGCGGAGTGGATACGGATAACAGTAGTGCGGATGCGGGGCGGATGCAGATAACAGTCGTGCGGATGCGGATAACAGTCGTGCGGATGCGGAGTGGATACGGATAACAGTAGTGCGGATGCGAGGCGGATGCAGATAACAGTAGTGCGGATGCGGAGTGGATACGGATAACAGTAGTGCGGATGCGGGGCGGATGCAGATAACAGTAGTGCGGATGCGGAGTGGATGCGGATAACAGTCGTGTGGATGCGGAGTGGATACGGATAACAGTCGTGCGGATGCGGGGCGGATGCAGATAACAGTAGTGCGGATGCGGGGCGGATGCAGATAACAGTAGTGCGGATGCGGAGTGGATGCGGATAACAGTCGTGTGGATGCGAAGTGGATACGGATAACAGTCGTGCGGATGCGGGGCGGATGCAGATAACAGTAGTGCGGATGCGGAGTGGATGCGGATAACAGTCGTGTGGATGCGGAGTGGATGCGGATAAC
Organism: Meconema thalassinum; assembly: GCA_946902985.2. Classification (NCBI taxonomy): domain Eukaryota; kingdom Metazoa; phylum Arthropoda; class Insecta; order Orthoptera; family Tettigoniidae; genus Meconema; species Meconema thalassinum. The sequence continues at coordinate 305,971,621 of OX336393.1, forward strand.
AGTCGTGCGGATGCGGGGTGGATACGGATAACAGTAGTGCGGATGCGGGGTGGATACGGATAACAGTCGTGCGGATGCGGGGTGGATACGGATAACAGTAGTGCGGATGCGGGGTGGATACGGATAACAGTCGTGCGGATGCGGGGTGGATGCGGATAACAGTCGTGTGGATGCGGGGTGGATACGGATAACAGTCGTGCGGATGCGGGGTGGATACGGATAACAGTCGTGCGGATGCGGGGCGGATGCAGATAACAGTAGTGCGGATGCGGAGTGGATGCGGATAACAGTCGTGCGGATGCGGGGTGGATACGGATAACAGTAGTGCGGATGCGGGGTGGATACGGATAACAGTAGTGCGGATGCGGGGTGGATACGGATAACAGTCGTGCGGATGCGGGGTGGATACGGATAACAGTCGTGTGGATGCGGGGCGGATGCGGATAACAGTAGTGCGGATGCGGGGTGGATACGGATAACAGTAGTGTGGATGCGGAGTGGATACGGATAACAGTAGTGCGGATGCGGAGTGGATACGGATAACAGTAGTGCGGATGCGGGGTGGATACGGATAACAGTAGTGCGGATGCGGGGTGGATACGGATAACAGTCGTGTGGATGCGGAGTGGATACGGATAACAGTCGTGTGGATGCGGGATGGATACAGATAACAGTCGTGCGGATGCGGATAACGATTTGTTTATCCGCGCAGGGCTCTATCTGGCTGCTCATCAGTCACTACAATAGAGTGTGTAGGCCACGGATTGGACAGATCACTCATCTGAGGAGTAGGAAGACTAATATTCATACTCGCTGGCGAGTGAATGCCAATATATACACCCATTAAAACAACAACAACAACAACAACAACATTATCACCAGATTTCGACAAAACAGATGGCGACAGCTCCTTTTTTTTTTACAAATCTCCTGTTTCGTTTGTTTAATTATGTTGTTGTTGATTTATTTAGAGGCTTTGCGACATCATGGTCACGTAGCCCTGTGTACTTAGGTGTGTCAAATTTGTCTAATAACCTGTTTTATTGTGATGGCTGTATTAGTGTGTGCATCTGTAATTCAGGCGAGGATTGGGAAGGAGACTGTCGTGGCCTAAAGTTAGGATCCATCCCGACATTTACCTAGAGTAGAAGTGTAAAATCACGGAAAACCACTTCTTAGAAGGCTGAGACGGGAATCGAATCCACATCTTGTCAGTTTTGCGTCACCAGGCTGAATTGACCCCGTTCCAGCACTCAGAACTGAATTTGAATATCTTGGCAGAGCTGGGAATCAAACACAGACCTCCGGGGTGACAGCGAAGAATGCTAGCCACTGGAACGAGGAGATCTTAATTCATTTCAGTCTTAGTTTATAATCCATTTGTCAATGTAGAGCTATATCACGTTACCTCCCAGAATTGGGTTAAGTACGTCGACATATTGAGTCTCTCGTGCCGAATACAAGTTTTGATCAGCCCACTTTGTTCTTGTGAAGGTCAGTCTATTGGTGACCTGAATTACACATTCTTATCTTGTGTTTGGTGAAATTATTTAGTAAACAGATTATTATTGTCGCTTCAAGTACTGTACATCCTGGTGAAATAGCAGTGGAGAGCCCACCTCATGATCCTGTAATTATGGGTTCGATTACCGAGAGAGGAAGTACTGTAAGATTTTGTTTTAAGGGTGAGATAAATACACAGTACGAACATACGATGCTTGACCGTTACAAACGTCTCATGCAACGTTTACTGACTACAAGACAAAAACAAATCAGCCAGGACGTCAGGTTTCTCCGTTAGATGGCAGTAGAAACGGAACGCTGAAATCGGGAGGGGGTGCTTGTGTGTTTCACCCTCACAAGATATAGGCATATGATCAAACACACAAAAAAACTTTTTTTCTTGAATGTGGTGGTTTATGGAGTTACAACGGACTGAGTCATCTTTCTCATATTTGTTTCTGAGTAAAATTATATTGAGAATAATCTCAGCTTCATTTGATTTTAGGGATTCTGAGACATTGTGGTCATGTTGTAACGATTCGATCCCATAGCTGTTATATTTAAAGGGTTATTCGTTTATTATCATGTTATTATTATTAATTAGTACATCCATGAGATGATTTTTATATCAGATACTTGTAAGCGGTTTTTATTATTATAGTCAGACAGATTTTTATTAACATTTACTTGTAAAGAGACGAAGGATTGTATGTCACATAAATTGCAACTTGGTGCAATAGTATAAACCCCAGAATGACGCAGTAGTTATTTCACAACGGCAGGTAGCCATTGTCACAAGATTTTAAAAACCCACAATGAGTAAGAATCACGTGTGGACCATCTAGTTCCTTCTGGAAGGAATAGAACATAATATGTCTGGTGCAACAAGATACGTCACTACTGCAGCCAAAGTACGATGCTAAATATTGCAAGTAATGATGCAATTAGCCCTCGTAAGAGAATGAAAACTGAAGAGAGGGAAGCTTACTAGGGTAGGGGACAGCCGAAGACCACGTGATCAGGAAGGTATTAGTACCTGCGCGCTCGACAAGACATTCATTGATCAACAGTTTTCAATGAAAGTAAGAAGTAGTAACCTTGCTTTCTGGGTCCTAATGGACTGAGCATACAGAGTCGACACTGAACGATGTCCTGCCGATATCTATATTAGTACATAATGGGTTATATCCCTGCTCAAGAGTCTTTCTACAGATGGCTGCGTACTTAATGAGGGTATTTCATATCTAATGAGATATCACAACATTTTTTAACATACGCGACGTAACATCTAGATCATCGGTCATTACTTAATATGACGAATCTTCGACTGAGTGAGCAAGCAATTAAATAAAACTATCGTCTCTATTATCATTTAACTTCAATTAGTATTCAATTCATTTTATATGTTCATTTTCTTTTAAATAATTAAACCGCAGTTGGTAATTTAAATTCTTTGTGTCACTATTAATATTTTGCTTTTGATTCAATAAATTATTTCTTTAACTTCATGACTATAACTTTTCTTGTAGTTAGCACATACTATAGGCAAATTCAACTACTCCTTATAAATAAATACTGAATGGTTAGTCAACTAAGTTACGTCACGACCAGGGGTAGGTGGTCTCGACTCTACTGCTGACTGCCGAGGATATATTTAATAAATTTCGATTCACTGTCTTAAATAGGGATCTGGCGCTCAACAACTTATTATATTATACTATCACAGGTAAGGTCACACCACAGTGTATTTATTCTTATCTTGTTTGTTTAAATTGAACCATTACAGTTGTCACCACAACGAAAGGCACCCTAAAGTAATAAATGTTACAATGTAGCCTTATGTACTTGGGTATCTATTGAATCCGTATGATAACCTGAGTAATTGTGATGGCTGTAATAGTGTCATTGAGGCTGAGATTTGTGTAGATGACCGTGGTCTTAAGTACCATCCCGGGATTCACCTGGTGTAGAAGTGTGAAACCACGGAAAACCACTTCTAGGATGGCTGAGGTAGGAATTGAACCCACGTATTCTTAGCTATGACTGACAGGACTCCAGCCCTCATACCAGAATTACATGATTCGGCAGAGCCGGAATGCTACTCGCTACGCTAAGAGGTGGACTAGTGCGAACCGACAATAGCAAAAACATGCTAGTCTTCTTTATTGAAATACACACACTAATACAGCCATCACAATAACACCAATTATCAGACAAAAATTCCACACACACACACACACACACATACATACACATGTAAACGGGACTGAATGACCACGATGTGCAAGCCCCTCGAATTATTATTATTATTATTAGTATTATTTATAATAATACTACTACTAATAATAATAATAATTAAATCGTTACATATATACACATTTAAAAAAAATCAGAAAGACTGAACACATTTTATGAATTTCCTTTCAATTCCTACTCATTGGTTTAACGTGTAAAGTTACAATTATAAAAAATATATTATTACAATATGACAAAGACTGGTCGGAATATGTTATCAAAATCATACAGAGCAGGCAGAGCATACACATATGCCACTAAATGGTGCAACCTTGTGTGCGCAATCATATCATTGATTACTATTTCTTAAAAATGTATAATGGCTTAGTCGAATAACACGTTCTATGTAAATGCTTTATGTACTAAACAAATAATGAATAAGAAGGAAAATTGAATTTGCTTGTGTATAAACTTGTGGGCTCAACTAATTATATTTTCAATTTTAATTTTGTTTTCCCTGAGAAAATGTTTCATATGCTTTGAATGATTTCCTTTAAATTCTTTTAAATTAATTGGGAGAATGTTATATAATTTTGGTGAAAAATACAGAAAGTTACGTTTAGCTATACTTAACTTAGGTTGATTTAAAATAGAGTGATTCGCTGTAATATTTATGGTTTCATACCCGTGATTCACAATTTGAATTCTATTTCTATTTTTCAAACAACAATAACAACATCCTGTTTATTTTGAGGAAGGCGCCTCATTATCGCCAAGACGACCTTGAACATGTGTTGTTTGGAGCAAGTAAACTCAGTCACCTTAAAAACTCCGTATTGTTCGTGTGACCACAACAAGTGCAAGCGCACTTAGTTCCCAGTCGTTGAAGAGTGCGAGATCACCATACACAAGTCGAAGGCGGTTATAATACGCATAGACAAATAACAACATAGGATCATGAATATGTTTTTGTTCTGCAGCACCATACGTTTGATTATTATTATTATTATTATTATTATTATTATTATTCCAGTGAGCTCCTGAGAGGAGATACAGTATGTCTTGTTGAAGAAACTGAGATACTTGTCTCGGGTGTAAAGGTTCAATACCAGGCCACGGTTGGTTTATTTATACTTCATTTAGGGACTTGGGGCATCTACAGTATATCATCAGACCCATACACTTGCTCGGCTTCGGTGGCGTAGTTGGTAGCATGCTGATCGCGGGTTCACACCCGGCCGAAGTCGTCGGATTTTTTAAGAGCGTTAAAAATCCCTCAGTATGTCTTCCTTCGGAGGGGAAGTAAAGCCGTCGGGCGCATGTCACTGATTTATGGCATGTAAAATAACCTTCCACTAACTACAATTGTGTGAAGCTAAATTTGTAGGTTAGATTTGATTAACGCTCCATAAGTTCCAACGTTCGCCAATTTGTGGAATCTAGTATCCAAGTTCACAGCTAGGTGTCGTTGACGGTAGCATTTGGCAGCAAAAGTAGGAACTACTTGAAATTGATCGTCTGCAGTCCTTATCTGAATCACAGATAACACACACTTATACAGCCATCACAACACACTGGTTATCAGACAGATTCTGCACACACCCAGAGTTCACGGGGCTCCATGACCGCGTTGTCGCAGCCCCTAAACTGAGGAATCAACCAAACTGAGATACTTGTCTCTGGTGTAAAGGTTCAATAACTGGCCACGTTTGGTTTATTGTTGTTTCATTTAGGGACTTAGGGCATCTATATTATCAGACCCGTACACTTGGGTTTGCATTGAATTTGTTTGTTAACCTGTGTTTCTGTGGAAACTGTAAACGTGTGTAGCCAATAAGATTGGGAAAACTGCCCTGGGACCATACTGGTATTTGTCATGTGTAGGGAATCCAGTCAGGATCGCCACTGCCAGCTCCGGGATTGGAACAATGCAACTGCCTTCCACGATTAGCAGAGGTTGAGAAAAGTAATGCCACGAATAGGAATACGAATGAAAAATAACTAACCATCCTACCTCATGCAAGCTCTGTCAGGCAGTCTAGTATACTCTGCTCTCTCCAACGTTTGTATACACCAAGTCTAGAGACAGGTGATGTAACACCACAATAATGGCCTACTCATTGGTGCACGTGATGTAATCTCAAAGTCATTTGAAATATTTCGAAACGACTACGGGCAACCTTTAAATCTCAGGCAGAATCTAGTGACAAGCTAGTGTCCTGAGTCAGTATTTCACTATCTCACTGTCAGTGATTAATTGGGAATCGTTACTGATTATGTGGTACATGTTATAGATAAAGCCCTGCGCGGATAGCGGATAAGCTGCGGGTAATGTTCGGAGTAGATTTGCGGAGAGTTTATAGGAATAAATCCGAGCTTATTGAGGATCACTACTAGGACCCGGATGTTTACGACATATCAATTGTTAGCCTATTTTCATTTATGAAACAACAACAACAACAACAATAAAAATATAATAATAATAATAATAATAATAATAATAATAATAATAATATCGTATGGCCTCGGGTGCTGGATGCAAGCTTTTTTATTTGACACCCAGAGGGTAGCTTGCATGTCAAATTTCGTTGTTCCTTGACTATGAAAGTCAAGGAGGTTATATGTTAGATATCTAAGCTCCTTGTACACTGTAGCGCTTTCTAGTTGAGAAATGAGGAACTTTGTGTTGGCGGAAACTCCCGATATTAATTTTGCCATTATGAACACGGCCTACTGAATTCAAATGGGTTCTTTAACATGCCAACAACGTATGACATGCGTATCGTATTTTTGCCGCCTTTCAAACATCACTTACCACGGCCAGGAGCGAACCTGCAATCTTGGGGTTAGTAGACCGACACCATATCCACTCACCCACCGTGGCAAGCTTATGAAACAATAGGTTTATGAGATCACCTTTTGTCCGTGTGTGTGTGTGTATGAGTGTGTGCGTCCGTGTGTATCCCCCTAATAACTTCTAAACGGCTGGAGCGGTTTCAATGAAACTCGGTAAGATCATAGTAATATTTTGGCCGACCCCGACCGTGCCCTTCACATTTTATTACGTCTTACCAATCCAACATGACAGCTGTGCGAAATATTTCACCGGCATTCTATATCTCCAAAACTATTACTCATATCACCCTGAACTTTTGTACGGAGATAAAGGGCACTACTAGACGTTAACCTATGTGACTTCTCAAAATCCTGTTACTACAAAACGAACATGACGGCCAGCGAATTTGAAACATTTAAATGGACTTTTCTCGCGATGTAACCATCCAAACACAATGAAACTTGGTACAGCAAATGCCTATACAAATTGCAATGCACTGACATCTAATTTACTTCAATTGTTTACATAACCTCAAGATGGCGGCTGTGCGAAATTTTAAAATTAAGTATCTATTTCTTGTATTCTAATTGTGTGATCGAAATCAACGTTTGATTAATGAATGTTCTCAAAAATCCTCATCTAACAGTACAGAACTCTATGGCCTACATATATAAAAATCCATCATGGCGACCATCCAAAATATTTAGACGGTTCTCAATATCTAGCAGTAGTGCCCGGCTTCGCCCGGTGGATTTCTTTGCTTTGTGGATGATAATGAATACTACTACAGAACTGGCACATGATACTTAAACTAACACAAAAACATATTTTAAAAATATAACTTTTTGTGATGATAGTGGTGGTGGTGGTTGTTGTAGTGTGTCTGGCTGCGTGGCTCAGGGGTAACGTTCTCGCTTGCTGAACCCAAGGTTGCAGGTTCGAAACCTGGCGCAGTCAGCTGGCATTTGAGGGTGCGCAAATGCGAGGGAGCCGTGTCAGTACATTTACTGGCACGTTAAAGATCCCCTTCGGGGCAAAATTCCGGCACCCCGGCGTCTCTAAAAGCCAGTGTAGTTAAAAGGGACGTAAAACCAATAACATTATTATTATTATTATTTGTTGTAGTGTGGTTAAAAGTAGTACAGTATAATGGACGTAACATTCAGGTAATTTTCCCGTAATGATAATAATGATAATTATGAATAGGGAAACAGCTATTTACTAAATACAGCACTGACACAAAATTAACAAACAAATTTCAAAAAAATGATTAGAAAGAGGAGTAAGTGAATTAAGAGACACTGCCTTGGGCCTATATCTAATTGGCTGTTAGAAATGTAGAGACCAATAGTGTCGTCTTTTGTCGCATAGCGCCGTAGGAAAATAATCAGAACACTTTGGAAAACATCGGTTGTCCTGAGCTACTGAGGTAGCAATAGTGTCATTTATCGCCACATAGCGCTCAATGATAAGGTTCGGAATAAATGAAGGTAAATTTGAAATCACCAACGCTTATTGCAGCTGGTAACCTCAACGTACTGCACAAACACCATTGCACTTATACAATATGCAACTATTTTCGCAATTCTGCACCAGAACACTGGTAGGGGCGACGTGATGCTCCCCGAATTGCCAGCCAACAATAGACTTATTAAAATATTCTTACAGTTACACTACTACGGACATGAATGGTTCTAGGGCCTTAATACGAGGTTTTCAAGTTCATTTTATCTGTTATTCTAAATCTAGAGAATGGAGAGCATTGTCAAAAATATCAAGTGGACAGTGTTACCAGCAGGGTTTCAAAGTGTATGCAAAATTTGGTGCAATTAGGAGAAAAGGAGTAGATTTGTGATAAAGAGCCTAATTTAAAGCGGACAGTGTCACCCGCATGGTTCCAAAGGGTAAGTATACAAAATGTGGTTCAGATCGGTGAAACGGTGTAGATTTGTGCCAAAGGGCCTAAATGCAGGGAATGGAGTGGTCTGTCCGAAATTTAATGGAACAGTGTTACTCGCAGGATTCCAAGGGGTAAGTTTACACATTTTGGTTCAGATCGGTGGAAAGGTGTAGATTTGTGCCAAAGGGCCTAAATGCAGGGAATGGACTGGTCTGTCATAAATTTCACCTAGACAGTGTTACTCGCAGGGTTCCAAAGAGTTAGTATACACATTTAGGTTGAGATCGGTGAAACGGTGTACGTATCACTAACCATAACGCCAGCGCATGCGGACAGAGCAGTTCGGGAACGCTTTTTCTAGCGACTTATTGAACAAAAATCAATCTTTAAGGTTACCTGAGAAGTGTAGCCTAATGCTACATAGCCTAAACTATTCCTCTTCAATCTGGCTATCATATCGGACCGGTAGTTCCAGTGATTAGTGCGTTTAAACCCATAAACACACAAACACACAAACCCTTCAGCTTTATTATATTAGTATAGATCTATGACAACAGACTGAAATTTTGTATGTGTATAGAAGCTATAAACATACGTTCACCTAAGTGACGTTCAGTAACCTGGTGAGCACAAATCCAACATGACAGCGACGCGAAATTAAAATATTCAAATGGACGTTTCTCGTGATTTAACCATCCAAGCGCAGTGAAACTTGGCACGGTACATACTTATATACATTTTAATCCACTGGCATCTAATTCATTTAAATTATTTCCATAAACACAAGATTGTGGCTGAGCGAAATTTCAAAATCTGGTTTTTATTTCTTGTGTCCTAATCATGCGATTGTAGTTTGAATAATACACCTACGCAATAATATCCATATATTAGTACATAACTCGAAGTCCTACATATATAAAAATGCAACATTGCGACCATCCGAAATATTTAGACGGTTCTCAATATCTACGAATCCATTACAGGAAACTAACTGAAATTTTGTATATTGATCGAGGCAATTAACAGAAGTAGGATATATGAAAATAGGCTGTTTAGTTCTTCATGGAACTACTTGTTCTCACTGTACATTAAAAAGATATTTCACAAAATAATAAGATTTCTCACCGTCAAAACTTGTAATGTAAGCACTATTATTCCGGTTCATGCAATATAATTTGAATTGAAGAATGGATCTCAGGGGAGCTTGTGCTCGCAAGCACCTTTTAGTTCGTATGATTAGAGCACCATATTTCATTTAAAGAGCAGCGTGGTGCTCGCGAGCAACAGGTTGCGAACGCCTGTTGAGGATGATAATGGTAATTCTTGATTTAATCTAAACTAAACTATAAAACAAACAAGTAATCAAACAAAAAATCAAATCATCAATCAACAAACATCAATCAATCAATCAATCAATCAATCAATCAATCAATCAATCAATCAATCAACCAATCAATCAAACAATCAATCAACAAACATCAATCAATCAATCAATCAAACAGTCAATCAAGCAAACAAAAATAAATAAGTAAATTAATAAATGATGAATAATCATGTGGCCTCGTGAGAGGCCGAGTGGAGGTCTTTCGAGTTGGCACCCGTGGGCGACCTGCGCGTCGTAATGAAGACGGCACATTCACCCAGTCCCCGAGCCACGGGAATTAAACCCAGGAGATTAAAATCCCTGATGGCCCGGCCGGGAATAGAACCCGGGGCATGTCGGGCCAAAGCCTAGCGCGCTAACCATTTAGCCACGGAGCCGGACAATTAATAAAAAAAATAAGAAATAAAAATAAATAAATAAATAAATAAATCAATAAATAAATAACTCACATACGACCGGCCACGACTGGCTGGCCCATTCATAATTCCTGTACTAAATACGACCTGATAGGTGTACGTTTCCATATGTCACCAATAGGGCCATGGAAATCCAATTCCGCGTACTACGTTCATAACTACGGTGCACGGTGAAGGAGGAAACGAAACAATGCAGTTCACAAAGGTTCTTTATTGACATATATTGACAGACTAATCAAGCTATCTTGATAACACAAATTACACTGTGGTAAGGTTCTGTTCAGCTGGTGATTCTTTAATACAGTAGTACACAGGCTTCTGGCAACTGACTGGTAAATTACGTTTGTGAGATGAGGTAGAATAGTACCACGCTCTTAGACAATAATACTGAATCGCTTCTCAAACTATGTAAAAGAGGTACCACATTTTGAAACATCCTGTACTCAAAGCGATTTATAGTTGAATGGCTCCCCAGAAGAGCGTTGCAAGCGCTAGGAATCAAAATTTCCAGAAACTGTCAAAAGCGTTATTTTATGGAAATTATGGAATAGTATTCTATATGTTTTAAGTAAAGAGCCTAAATTGATTCCCTTTTATTTTCAAAAGTAAGAGCCGAGCATTTACCAATTAAAGAGAAAAATAATAGTCTTCAGGAGCAGTGGTTAATTCATCACGCAACCCACTGGAGACATGTGAGTGCTGGAGTTCTAGAACTGAACGCCAATTTTGAGAACAGAACTCATAATTCCTTAGAAGGTTGATGTTTTCCTGGCAGAGTCCAGAACGTGACAGAGAAGAGGATAAGGAACGAGCTTTTCGATAAATTTGACGTTCACAACGCTCTGATGGGAACCCGTTTGCTGAGCTTGTGTCCCTGAACGTTACCGCTGTTGTCTATGAAACAGATTGACTTGGGAGCTTTGAGAGTGCACTGGTTTGTAATTTTATACAGGGTGGGCGTGGGTGGTGTGTGAATAGGCAGCCGGGCACGCACGATTCTTCAGGTCAGGAAGAGCTGAAAGACGTACGGTACAAGGTGCGTGGTTTAGGAGAAAATAGAAGAAAATACGTCACATTTGGCAACACCACTTGGAAGCCTACTACTGTGCGTAAACCAGGGAACCAAGAGATGAACTGGTTTTGTATATACTCAAATCTCAGAAACGTAAACAAGATAACACGCAACAGATATGTAGCCAGCTGGTATCCAGGCGAATGCCAGTCAGGCATGCTATGAAAAGGTCGGTCTCGTGGAGATGGAAGGAACATGCTCAACTGATTTCAGTCCGTTGACACGAGTCCCTTGGTTATGTTGGGTGCAGTACCAACATAATCACCTCGAAAGTTCCAGTTCAGCCGGAACAAAGATCTTGGCTCTATCCCAACAGGTGTCACGAAGTTTTCAATGTAACAGACGATAAGTTTTAACGTAATAGTCAAAATTTGTTTAACAGTTTTAATTACAACGTATAAAAGTAACTCACAATTGAGGCGTTTGGAAGCAAAGGGGGGAAGTGATGGTTGAGAAGCGTGAGAAAATGACCCTTAAAACATACAGTACCTCTCTAAGGAAGATTTTCCAAGTGTCCTCCTTTCTATCACACTTACCCCTTTGTCCTCTAAGAACCTCAATTAAGTTAAACAAAACCCCATGCAAGGACGTGATTTTAGAACAAAAGCGTCATTCTCCGGCCCTATTCTACATACTTTTCAATAACAGCACGAAAGAACATTTAAGAAAAGGAGAAAAATACGATTTACAGAAAAATAGTTTTTATTAATTTCATTTGACGTGTTCTTAAAGTGAAATGTTTTAAAATGGAAGTGAATTCAAGAAAGTGTGTATAAAATAGTGAAAAACATTTAGTTGAGGGAGGGCTCTGTTTGAGCCCGAAACATGACGTACTATCTTTACAGTAAATACTAAGGATGTTGTATTGACAAGGTGGAATCCATTTTATTTTATTCGCTGTGAATACATTTGACAATAATGTTACTTTGTTCTGCTGCGCAACATAGTGCAAACACAAAGTGATAGGGCATGCGAATATTCTGCAAGACATGCTTAAATAATGCAAGTAAAACAGTTCTTCTCGCTAAGCCACGCACCTTTAACTATACGCTTGTCACGCCTGTCGGCGTTTCTTGACCTGGGGAATCACATGTTACCGGGTGCCTGTATATGCCCAACCCAACCTGTGTTCTTTTGTTTTGTTGCGGGAGATCACTCTCGCATAACATTGTCTCGTCATTGTTTGTCAGAGATCCAGCGCAAAGCGCCCTATCGTGGTACATTTCCTATCAGGTGTTCAGTCGTACCAGTCTTTCCTGCCATTGCAATCTAAACCCATGACGTCATTGACATATTTTCTCACAACTACTGTAAGTGATCCGATAGAAAAGTGTCATGTTTGGGAAAATTCCTGTAGCCACCGTATGAGTAGACGACAGGTTCCACTCCATGCAACCAACAGCTAACGCAATCCTGTGATTCTTCCCTCACAGCCCCATATCAGCTGTATTTACCTTGCGAACATGAAACTCGCTTTCCGTTGGCAACGTCATGGATTATTGAACCACTGGTAGGCCGACCGTTTACGTTTGAACACCCGGTTCACTATTCTATGGAACAGTTGATGCTCAATTTACTACTTGCTGAGGTTTGCTCAGAGCATAGCTCGGAGTAAATGAAGATAATGTTTGTTACAATGGAGAGTGATGTGTCATGGAATCACTTTAACAGTGACTTGTCGACCCGTTTAGACACGAAACATTCCACTCATTGCAAGGGTGGTAGTTAATCATTTGCTTTATAAGCACCGCAACACCTTTCTTTCTACACAACATGCACTGCACGCACTTTGTCTTGTCCTCACTTCTTGAAGCGTAGCACCAGCAGACAGAAAACGAGCTGCCCCACGATCCACGCTATGCTCACGAAGAATCCCACGTAAACTTGGGGCTGCAGAAGGTTCCAGCCTTTCTCCAGCACATGAGACAGCGAGAGGTTGGCAAGCGTGCATGGCATGACCAGGCTGATGGGCTTGAGCAAGTAGTGCATGCCTTCTGTCGGCCAGACCACTCCTGAAACACAGATATTAGGATGGCCTTCACAACGAACAATGTATCACGTCAAGACATGATGAACACCATGTTGAATACTATGTAACCATGCTGACTTTGAAACTAATTATATCATAAAATACCTTCCTCCCATCAACACCAAAATGTAGGCTATTAAACATGTATGGACGCTATGGAGTTGTTAGATATATACATTAATCAGAATTTTTTTCCTGATCAGAATCTAATCGACACTGACTATAACGACAATAGTTTATTTAATGAGGTCACGAAATATATACCGCAACAAAATTTATAGGATCCACATAACAGCATGCTTCTCCCGACTCTGTTTCTACTCAGCCTATGGAATACTTTGAAAATTTGGTATTCTGTGTTGAATAAGGACAATAGTTAATGATCCGAAACATGTACTGAGTTAATAGCTCTATAGACCATAATACCTGGTGTTAGTCCCACGAACCTCTGAATACACAGACCAGCTCGGTCCCTTTCCCCGATACAACACAGGACACGACTGTGACTATCATTAAGGCCGAACGATGAGCACGATTCATCACAAAAGATATCCCGACACTAGGCTAACCTTACACATCAATGTTGTGAGGCCAAAGAAATACTTGTGCAGGGACAGGGCGTTAGGCAACTGCACGCAAATACAGGGTCATTATGTGTGCGCGCGCCAGTAAACACGTCAAGCTAAGCCGGCGGTGACTAGCGCAGATCGCGGCCGCGCGCACCCGGTCCAGCCGGCGTGCCGTGCTCCGCTGACTCATATCGTTAGTTCACACGTGTTTTGTCATTCATATAGGCGTGTATCTGCAAAGCTTAGACGTTAGGGTTGCACGTTTAGTGAGTGTTGTGATTACTGTGATTGTTGGTCATTCACATTGCGCGAACGTGTGTCTCTATCCACAATTCGTATATGAAAAGCAGAAAATCTTGTTCTGAAACGAGACGAAAATTTTGAATCAAGTTTCCAGGAAGACCTGTGCCTGATGCCAGTACAATTAGGAGGCTCGCTAAACGATTCGAGGAAACAGGCTCCGTAAATAATAAAAGAGTTGACAGACATTCTTTCATCAGAAAATGTCAGGTGTGTGTTACAAGAGACGGATGACATTTTCAGCATCGCCTATGATCTGTAAGTACACATTATTGAACATGTTTGGTAAAAGTGTGATAGTGGGCGCCGACCGCCGGCTGGACCGGGTGCGCGTGGCCGCGATCTGCGCTAGTCAGAGCCGGCTTAGCTTGCCGTGTTAACTGGGGCGCACACACACATAATGACCCTGTAGTTACCTAATGTTTGTCGCGATGCCACCAAAGTATTTCGAGTGATGAAGTCATCACCCAAGCATCTAGATTAATCTGTGGGCTGCTGCCACAATCGAAGTAACAATCAAATCAGCTGTTTCAATCCACGAGACAGTTTTCCGGGAAGCATTTCATCACATCTTGAGATATCTGTCGATTACATTCCGCTATTAATATCAGAATTGGAGTGACAATATGTTAGTCCATCTCATGGTTTAGTGGCTAGCATTCTTGGCTGTCACCGTGGAGCCCGTCTCTGCTAAGAAATTAAATTCCGGCCTGAGGACTGAAGCAGAGTACACTCAGCCTCGTGAAGCAGAACTGAGATGAGGTGGGTTCAATTCCCATCTTAACTATCCCAAAAGCGGTTTTCTGTGGTTTCCCATCGACACCAAGCAAATGCCGGGAATGCACCTAAATTAAGGCCATGACCTCCTCCTGCCCAAATCCTAGCCCCATCAACAAATACACTCACTAGTAGAGACATCACAATAATACATTTTATCACACAGATTTACACACACACTCACACACAAGTAATGGGACTACATGCTCACGATTCGCAAATCCCCTATGTTGAAACAACAACTAGGGACAGATGACCTCGCTGTTCTGCCCCTTAAAACCTCAATAACTAACTAACTAGCTAACTAACTAACTAACTAACTAACTAACAACGTCAATATACAGGCTTCAAGGATGAAACCAAAGCCACGAACTCAAGCCACCTGGATGAAAGGCAAGCCAATATGCCACTGTTCCATCGCACCTCCTAAACAGATAATACTGTATTAATGACATGAAATATACGAACATTAAAGCTAGTCCTTCGACTCATGGTCAATAACATAATTTTGTGTGGTGAAACCCTTGCTGTATGGCCACGTCAGCAAAAATATAAATAGCCTAAGTAAATAAATAAATAAATAAATTGGTTAAATAAATATATAAATAGACAAATAAATAGATAAATAAATAGATAAATAAATAAATATATAGTTAAATAAATAGATAAATAAATAGGTAGATAAATAAATAAATAGATAGATCAATAAATAGATAAATAGAGAAATAAATAGGTATATAAATAAATACATTGCTAAATAGATCAATAAATAGATAAATAGAGAAATAAATAGGTAGATAAATAAATAAATACATAGATAGATAGATCAATAAATAGATAAATAGAGAAATAAATAGGTATATAAATAAATACATTGCTAAATAGATCAATAAATAGATAAATAGAGAAATAAATAGGTAGATAAATAAATAAATAAATACATAGATAGATAGATAGATCAATAAATAGATAAATAGAGAAATAAATAGGTAGATAAATAAATAAATACATAGATAGATAGATCAATAACTAGATAAATAGAGAAATATATAAATAGATAAGTACATAAATAGAGAAATAACTAGATAAATAAATACAGTGGATAAATAAATAGATAGGTTAAATAAATACGAGGCACGTCCAGAAAGTAAGTTCCGTTTGTTAATAAAATTAAATTGTGTACAGATACAGAAAAAATATTTATTGCACATCATTTTACACCTCTTAAACTACTTTTCCACGTAACTGCCGAACTTTTGCAGGCATTTGTCATAGCGTGGCACAAGTTTTTGGATACCTTCTTCATAGAAGTTTGCCGCCTGTGTCTTCAACCAGTTGGAAACATCTTCTTTCAGCTCGTCGTCATTGTTGAAGTGTTGACCGCCAAAGAAAGACTTGACATGTGTGAACAGTTGAAAGTCGCTAGGATCGAGTCAGGGCTGTACGGAGGGTGGTTAAACGCGTCCCAGCCAAATCCCTGTAGGAGGTTTTTCGTCACATTTGCAGTGTGTGGTCGTGCGTTGTCGTGAAGAAAAACAACACTTTTTGACAGCAACCCTCTGCGCTTATTCTGTATTGCGCGGCGCAATTTCCTAAGTGTCTCGCAGTAAGCATCTGCGTTGATTGTTTGACAATGCGGTAAGAAATCAATGAGTAAGATGCCTTTCCAGTCCCAGAACACTGTGCACATCATTTTCCGAGGTGTCAAGATTTGTTTCGGCTTAACCTTTGCTGGGGCTGAAGTGTGCCTCCATTCCATTGATTGCCGCTTACTTTCAGGGGTGTCGTAAGAAACCCAAGTTTCATCTCCTGTGACTATCTGTGTCAGAAATTCTTCGCCGCCTTCATTGTAACGGGTCAAAAACTGAAGTGCACTACCCATCCGTTTTGTTTTGTGCAGCTCCGTAAGAATCTTTGGTACCCAATGTCGGCAAAGTTTACGAAAGTTCAGTTTTTCGGTAACAATTTCATGAATTAGTGATCGTGAGATTTGGGGAAATTCCATAGCGAGAGCACTACTTGTAAACCTGCGGTTTTCCCGGATCTTGTCATCAATCGCGTGGAGCAGTTCTTCTGTAACCAAAGATGGACGCCCACTTCGTTCTTCATCGTGCACTTCACTACGTCCTTCATTGAACTGTCGGACCCATCTTCTCACTATTGAATCACTCATCGCATTTTGTCCATACACTTCGCACATTTGCCGATACATTTCCATTGGTTTCACTTTCCTAGCATTCAGAAAACGAATCACAGATCTGATTTCACAAGCGGCGGGATTTTCAATCAACACCGACATTGTACGAGTAAACATGCACAGCAACGCGTACGTGGCTGACAGCGCTCTCCAAATGGCGCACGTTTCTTCTCCTTGATACAGAGCGTCTAGCGCCCAGATGCGGAACTGCGCTGCAGCGGAACGTACAACTATTTGAAGACACAGGCGGCACACGTCTATGAAGAAGGTATACAAAAACTCGTGCCACGCTACGACAAATGCCTGCAACATTTCGGCAGTTATGTGGAAAAGTAGTTTAGGGGTTGTAGAATTTTGTGCAATAAATAATTTTTCTGTATCTGTACATAATTTAATGTTATTACCAAACGGAACTTACTTTCTCGACGTACTTCGTAGATAAATAAATAAATATATAGATAAATAAATAAATAGGTATATAAATAAAGAAATATATAAATAGATAAAAAATAGGTATAAAAATAGATAAATACATAGATAAATAGAGAAATAAATAGATAGATAAATAAATAGATAAATAAATAAATAAATAAATGAATAGATAAATAAATAGATAAATAAATAGATACATAAATAAATAAATATAAATAAATAAATAGATAAATAAATAGATGGATAAATAACTAGATAAATATATAAATTAATAAATAAATACATAGATAAATAAATACATAGATAGGTAAAATAAATAGATAAATAAATACATAGATAGATAAATAAATAGATAAATGGATAAATAGATAAATATATAGATAAATAAATAAATTGATAAATAGATAAGTAAATAGATTAATAAATAAATTGATAAATTGATAAATAGATACATAAATAGATAAATAAATAAATAGATAAATAGAGATATATATAAATAGATAGATAAATAGATAAATACATATATATAAATATATATATATATATAGATAGATAGATAGATAGATAGATAGATAAATAGATGAATGAATAAATAAATAGATAAATAGATAATTAGATAATTAGATAAATAAATAGATAGATAGATAAATAGATAAAAATATAATTAGATAAATAAATACATATGTAAATAAATAGATAAATTGATGAATGAATAAATAAATAGATAAATAGTTAAATAGATAATTAGATGAATAAATAAATATTCTCACCCTTTACAGAATGCAGCAATCATCAGTCTTTGGGTAAATAGTAATCGACTTCGCATTCAAGGTAAAACTTGTCTCTATTCATATGTTTTGCTCCACGTCGTCAATAGCTTAAAAAATAGCCTTGAGACACGTGAGCTGGAATCAGTGCATGTGAAGCTTCTGCCGTCATTGGGTGACGTGAGAATTACAAACATGAATTAGCGAAGTTGATCTGAACAAAAAATGTGGAAAATTACAGTTTGACTAGACACAATACCATTTAAAAAACAAGATGTTCAGCAAAGAACATATAGCCTACTTTCTCCTAAATGTATGGGTATCTTTATGACTCTTTGTCCTCATCCCTAAAACAATCACCCCAACCACAATGTATTGTTTGTTTTCTTTTATATTGATAATAAGCCAGTAAGTGTCAAGATCAATATTATATACTTTATGATGATTGAATAACAAAACTACTAACTTATTGTAATGCATTCACGTCCGTTAATCTCTATATTAAGCCAGCCTGCAAAATTAAGAATCTTCCGCCCCAATCATCTTCCGCCCCAATCACAGTAGGTGGTGCTGCGACCTATCAGTGAATTAATCTTTATCTTGTACGCCTATGCACTGCCATCGTAATGTACTACGATGGCAGTGTTCTATGGGTGTTGAATGAGTAGACAGTTTAAAGTAGCCAAGAGGGAGGCGATCCAGCTGGCAGTGTTTAAAGGTATTCGGAGCGCGATCGTGGCTAATAGTTGAACTACCAGTATTACAAAATTGCCATACTTCAGGAGGCCAGCTCAGGCATTTACACAGCGTTATGTTTGGAACAATATTACCCACATAACCCACAAGAGGACAGCACCGTACAGAGGCATTAAGAAGGCTGTGGTTAATGACAACGTGTATCTAGTTCTTCTATTCTCCTTTTTCTAATGTCTTCTGTTTATGTGCGATGCTGGGACTGTGATTTTATTAATATACGAGTGTATACTTTATCCTCTCCTTTGAGCTAAATGACATTTTATTCAGTATCTGTGGGAAAAGCTCGTGCACATCATTTGTAAAAGAATTCAAGAAAAAAAAAAAACCTAACTGTAGCAGTATTCGATCCCCAGTCAACTGCGTGTCAGACTAACATGCTAGCCCAGAGCTAACCGTATCCATGACGTCAGGTGTTCTTAACTGACATATTAGATACAAACTGTTGGCAAATAATGACTTTAAATAAACGATTTCCTCACTGCAGTACATCTTCATTAAAGATCATTTCATACAAAGTTTATATTATTGTATCAGTACGGTATATCACATACAACATACTAAAACTACTGAAATATAAGACAGGCACATGAGGACAGCTGCCATCTTGTCGTGTGACACAAACGGCTCAGCTCTTTTAAGCCACTCATACTGTATAATATTATAATATTAAATTATAATAAATAACGGATCACGACCTTCAGGATAGATTAAACCCCCCTAGGCTCGATAATCGGAATTGGTGGGTCTTAAGCTATTTATTAAAATGGTTGCATAATTCACACGGCCGCCATCCTGAAATGGCATGGCCGATGACCTTGAATTTTGGGTGAAAGACGCGTCCTATATAAAGGTATGTTGTCACCAAATTTGGTAGAGATCGGATGATTAGTTTAGCCGTAATTTGATTTTACGTTTTGAACATTTGAGTGGCCGCCATTCTGTTTTGGTAAAGATGGCGGCGATATAAAGTATGACACTGAGGTGTCCTTTACTAGTGCTACCTCTGTACCAAATTTCGTTCAATTCGGTTTCACCGTGTTCGAATTGATAGGGGGGGGGACAGACATTCAGAGTACACACACTCACACACACACAGACACACACACACACACACACACACACACACACACACACACACACACACACACACACACACACACACAGACAGACTCACACACACACACATACACACACACACACACAGACTCACACACACACATACACACACACAGACAGACACACTTTTTTCGCCCTGTGTTGATCTCATAAGTCTACTTTCATTTTTTGCAAAAATCGAAAGTAGGCTAACAAGTAGTTCCGTGACGAACTGAACAGCCTACTTTTCTTAAAATGTAAGATTCATGCCAATCTATATAGACATATCTGCAATAATAACGATATCAAGTTCCTAATACCAACATTTCTAAGTACTGTAGTTTGAAATACACCTAAAATAATGTAGCCTAATACAGTAACTTACTACAGTTGGCAGCCCTGGTGACTCTGAATATATTCTGAGCTCCCTCTCTTAAGGTATAGAATGCACATGCAAAAATTTGATTGAAGACTAATGGATAGTACGGACGTTACATGCTGCTTGATATTGGATTTATCAGTGCGCGTAAAATCGTGTTGGGAACAATGTCATGTATGTGATGCTCAGAATTAATCTGAAATAATACGATCTATTATAGCCTAGTGCCAATTGGTAATAATTGTTAGTATAGAAGTTACATTTAATTAAAATTGAAACTATCAGAAAGCTTAGAATCATGTTGGCAGCACTGAGGTATATTAGATACTCCAAATTAATCTAGAAAGTCAGGTACTATACGTGTGCAAAGTTTAGAGCTGAAGGCTTGCATATATTTCTGATATATTGATATTAGGATTAAAAAACAAATAGAGAGAACATTTATTAACAGTTGGCAGCCCTGCTGGTTCCTACGAATACGCATAATCATAACTGTTATGGTACACAAAGCACATACGAAATTCGGTTGAAATGCATTTGTTATTATAGAAGTTATATGCATTTAAAAACTTGACCTATCAGCAGGCCTAGAATCGTGTTGGCAGCACTGAAGTATATAAGTTACACCGAACTTGGGTAGAATATTAGGTACTAAAAGTGTGCAAAGTTTAGAGCTGTTGGCTTGCATACTTTCTGATATATTGACATTAGGGTTAATCAAATAGAGAGAACATTTATTAACAGTTGGCAGCCCTGCTGCTTCCTACGAATAAGCATAATCATAACTGTTATGGTACACAAAGAGCATACGAAATTTGGTTGAAATCCATTTGTTAGTATAGAAGTTATATGCATTTAAAAACTTGACCTATCAGCAGGCTTAGAATCGTGTTGGCAGCACTGATGTATATAAGTTACACCGAACTTGGGTATAATATCAGGTACTATACGTGTGCAAAGTTTAGAGCTGTTGGCTTGCATACTTCCTGATATACTGACATTAGGGTTGAAACATATTGAGAGCATTTATTAATAGTTGGCAGCCCTGGTGGCTGTTTAGAATATGCACAGTCATATGTGTTGTAGTACACATAGTACATACGAAATTTGGTTGAAATCCAATAGATAATATAGAAGTTACATGCATTTAGAAATTTGACCTACCGGCAGGCTTAGAATCATATTGGCAACACTGGCATGTATGAACTTCAGAAAATTAATCTGGAATGTTATTATCTATACGTGTTCCAATTTTGGAATAGTTCGCCTGCATAACTTCTGAGATAACCGACATAGAGCTGAAATTTCAATTGCGATTTTTCAGCAGTTGGTAGCACTGACGTCAATTTCAAATATGGTCGTGAGATATTCAAATATAGATCTTTACTCTTACCAAATTTGGTGTTGATAGCTGCAGCCGTTTAGGAGTTGATAGGGGGGGGGACACAAACACAGCCAGCCAGCCAGCCAGCCAGCCAGACAGACAGACAGACAGACAGACAGACAGACAGACACACATTTTCCCGGATCGATCTCATAAGTCTACTTTTTCCTCATTTTTGCAAAATGTGAAAAGTAGGCTAATAACCTTCACGGCGGAGAGGAATTTTCCTCGAGGTGTTCGAGAAACAGACACGTTTAATACCACTTTGGGTCAGTTAAAGGCTCTTCGAGAGGTGCGGTCTTTGTGCCGAACTCCGTAGCTCGAACTTGTTGACTTATTTTTGACATTCCGATTCCTTTTCGCAGATGCCCTCTCGGAATTATTAGCCTAGCTATTAAACGCCTGGCTTCGTGGTCAAGTGGATAGAGTGTGTGTGCGTCTGTCAGTTGTAGCTCTTCAGTCGGTCAACACGAATTTGCCGAAAGGCTGGGCGGAGTACAATGTATATAATATATGAATTATAAGTAAATAACACTCCTGGAGAAAATCAGATGTATTAGCTATGATCACTATTATACTGGTCAAATTTTTAGGATTAAGCGTTTCGACCTGAAAGCTGTCATCATCAGATCCCGATCACTGTGTTGAGGTTTGAATTTATATACAATGTTATGTGGTTGATTGGTTCCTCAGTTTAGGGGCTGCGACAACGGGTCATGTAGCTCCGTGTACTTTGGGTGTGTGTAGAATCTGTCTGATAACTGGTTTTAATTGTGTTGGCTGTATTAGTGTGTGTTATTTGTTTTTAATTCAAGTAAGGACTAAAGACATTCGATTTTCAAGTAGTTCCAACTTCTGCTACCAAACGCCACCGTCAACGACCAACTAGTTATGAACCTGGTTACTAGATGCCACCGCAGTCGGCTACTGGTGACGAACGTTGGAACCTAAGAGCGTTTGTCAAATCTAACCTATAATTTAGCTTCACACAAATGTAATTAGTGGAAGGTTGTTTATCATGTCATAATTCTATGACATGGGACCGCCGGTTTTACTTCCCCATCCGAAGGAAGGCACACTGAGGGATTTTTAACGTTCTTAAAAAATCCGACGACTTCGGCCGGGTTTGAACCCGCGATCTTGGGCATAGAAGCTCAGCCTGCTATCAACTACGCCACCGAAGCTGCTCACAATGTTATGTAGCTACACAAATGTTGTAGTGCGTACAATTGGTGTTAATATTTTTGATTCGCTGTTTGAATCTCGTTATGTCAGGTTAGTTCGTTTTATTCGTACGGGTTCGTAAATTACGTATGAGTATTATACAAATTAGAGCAACAATTAGAGCATGCACGTGAATTCTATTATGTAGTATAGGAGTCGTTGGTCGTAGTTGTTACTGCTACTTTCTCGCCTGCCCACTTCCGGTCGTAAAATTTGAATTACGTTTGGTTTAATTCATCTGGCTTGGGGACTGAGTGTTTGTGACGTCATGATTCATTCCATCCTCATCACGAAGCCATACACCAGTCCTCTATGCAGGGCCGTCGCGAGGGCAGTGCGAGAGGTGCGGTCGCGCCAGGCCCCGCGCTCAGAAAGGCCCCGCGCTTCACGCCATTTTTAGCCTACTTTCGATTTTTGCAAAAAATGAAAGTAGACTTATGAGATCAACACAGGGCGAAAAAAGTGTGTCTGTCTGTGTGTGTGTGTGTGTGTGTGTGAGCCTGTGTGTGTGTGTGTGTGTGTGTGTGTATGTGTGTGTGTG
Organism: Meconema thalassinum; assembly: GCA_946902985.2. NCBI lineage: Eukaryota > Metazoa > Arthropoda > Insecta > Orthoptera > Tettigoniidae > Meconema > Meconema thalassinum. The sequence continues at coordinate 305,995,417 of OX336393.1, forward strand.
TGTGTGTGTGAGTCTGTGTGTGTGTGTGTGTCTGTGTGTGTGTGAGTGTGTGTACTCTGAATGTCTGTCCCCCCCCCTATCAATTCGAACACGGTGAATGCGAATTGAACGAAATTTGGTACAAAGGTAGCACTATCAAAGGACACCTCAGTGTCATGTTTTATATTGCCGCCATCTTTACTAAAACTGAATGGCGGCCACTCAAACGTTCAAAACGTAAAATCAAATAACGACTAACCAAATCATCCGATCTATACCAAATTTGGTAACAACATACCTTCGTATAGGATGCGTCTTGTGACCAAACTACAAGGTCGTCCGCCATACCATTTCAGGATGGCGGCCGTGCGAATTATGCAAACTTTATAATCCATATCACGGGACCCACCAGTTCCGATTATCGAGCCGAGAATCGTTTTAACTGTTCTAAAGGAAGAGGCACGTTCGAAATTAAAAGTTTATTTTGTAATACTATAGTGCAGACGTGATTTTAAAAAGCTGAGCCGATTCAGTAATAAGACAAGATGGCAGCGGATATCTTGTGCCTGACTTATATTTCACTAATTTGAGTATTGCATGCAATATAGCGTACTGATACAAAATAAATAAACTTTGTATGAAATGCTTTATATATAAATAATATACTCCAGTGATGAAATCGTTTAGTATAAATCATTATTTGCTAACAATTTCTATGTAAGTCATTTTATATAGAACGATATTCGTTGACACAATTAGCTCAGTGGTAGAGCGATAGCCTATCGGTCAAATGCCTATGGTTCTAACCCGGTCAGAGCTAGGTTTTTTGCTTGAAATGTTATATGTTTATTGTTTTGTAATGACTCAGATGTTTTAAAATTAAGCGTTATATTGTGCATATTATGGTGTAAAATATATATTTAATTAAAACATAATTCGCCAGCAGATTTACTCGAGACATCTAGCTGCCAAAAAGGTAACTGCACGCCGCTACTTATTAACTTCCAGATTTTATTGAAAAGTTTCTTCTTCTGGCCGCTAGAATGCACTCGCTCTGTTAGGATTATATTGTTCGATATTTCACCACTAGATGTCACGACTAGTCTACGTGGGGCTCCATTGATTACTATACCATTGGCATTCTATGCGCATCGAATTTGAAGAATGACAAGATGATACTACGATACATTTTTACTTTTTATTTTAAAGGGTTTGTAACAGCCTATTGTGCGTTATTTGAAAATGTTAATTGAAGTAAAGAACAAAACGATTTCACATAGTATCTGAACTCTACCGTTGGTGCTAGTTCAGGATATTAATTAATACTTTTATTTCAGCCAAATAGCAATCGAAAATATCCACATAGTTGGTATACACACGTCTCTGTAGGGTCATGGAAAGATTTGTTAATTCAATTAGGGTTGTGAAAGTCATACGCAGCCAGACGTGTAAAGACATGCCTCAACTCAAAGTTGGATGTTGCCCGCGTCAGGCCGATTATGTAATAATAATAATAATAATAATAATAATAATAATAATAATAATAATAATAATAATAATAATAATAATAATAATAATGTTATTGGTTTTACGTCCCTTTTAACTACTGTTGCTTTTAGAGACGCCGGGGTGCCAGAATTTTGTCCCGAAGGGGATCTTTAACGTGCCAGTAAATCTACTAACACGGCTCCCTCGCATTTGTGCACCCTCAAATGCCAGCTGACTGCGCCAGGATACGAACCTGAAACATACGGTCCAGCAAGCGAGAACGTTACCGCTGAGCCACGCCGCCAGTCCGATCGATTATGTCTGCAGATCCATAACCTTCTTTAGATACTTCTTATCTTTATTTCTTCAATGATGGTAGCAGTTTTTATCTAGGTTGTGGCGTTTGGTAGAGGTAAATCGTTTCTAAGGTCTTCAACAAAGAATAGTTCTATTATACTCTTTGATAATAACAACGAGTTATAACTATACTCATACATTTAGGAGAAAGTAGGCTATATGTTCTTTACTGAACATCTTGTTTCTTCAAAATGAAAAAAATAAAGATAGTGTGTTTGATTCAGTCCAACCCAAATTAAAATAAGCCAACAATGTAAAATATGCTGTGTTTGTATGGGACCCCCCATCCGGGTGACCCCCCCCCCATACATCCAAGTAATCAATATCCCCCGGGGGGTATTAATTACTTGGGTCTGGATCGTCTGAATTAAAGTCAGTTTGTTGACAAAACTTGGGTCGGTCCTCGAGATTTTGGAGGTACACGACACTACGGGAAAGGGGTTAGCTGAGGTTTTAGAGGGAGAATTGGGGGATAATGATCTTGATATCATGGACTGTAGGGAACAAGGGTATGACAACGGTGCTAATATGAAGGCCAAGTATAAGGGAGTGCAGACACGAGTAAAACATATTAATAAACAAGCAATGTTCATGGCATGAGTTGCACATAATCTTAACTCACTTTTGGGTGACATGGTTAAATGCAATAAGGACGCTATGACATTTTTATCCTATTTTCATTTATGAAAAAAAAATAGGCTTATGAGATCACCTTTTGTCCGTGTGTCCGTCTGTGTGTGCGAGTGTGTGTGACCCTCCCCCCCAAATAAAATCTAAACGGCTGGAGCGATTTCAATGAAACTCGGTAAGTTCATAGCACTATTCCGACCAACCCCGACCGTGTCCTTCAAATTTTGTTACGTCTCATCAATCCCAATCCAACATGGCGGCTGTGCGAAATATTTCCCCAGCATTCAATATCTCCGAAACTATTACCGATATCACGCTGGAATTTTGTGCGGTGTTAAAGGGAACTACTAGAATCCTACATATGTGACTTCTGAAAACCTGGTAACTACAAAACCAACATGCGGCCAAGCGAATTTGCGACTTTTAAATAGACGTCGCTTCGCGATTTAATCAACCAAACGCAATGAAACTTGGTACAGTATATGTTTATACACATTGTAATGCACCGACATCTAACTTCGTTCAATTGCTTACATAACCTCAAGATAGCGGCTGTGCGAAATATTTCACCGGCATTCTATATCTCTGAAACTATTACCGGGATCACCCTGAAATTGTGAACGGAGATAAAGGGCACTACTGAAAGTTCATCTATGAGACTTTCAAAAACCAGTTAACTACGAAACGAACATGGCGGCCAAGCGAAGTTGAAAGTTTTAAATAGACCTTTCCCGCGATTTAATGATCCAAACGCAATAAAACTTGGTACAGCGAATGTTTATACACATTGTAATGCACTGGCATCTAATTTAGCGATCGAAGTGAAAGTTTGAATAATGAAGCTACGCAATTATTTTCCTTTAATGGTACATGACTCTATGGCCTATACATATAACAATCCAACATGGCGACAATCCGAAATATTTAGACGGTTCTCAATATCTACGAATCTATTACAACAATCAAACTTATTTTTGTTATGTTCATAGGGGCTATGAATATAGGTTCACCTATAGATCACAAATCCAACATGGCGGCGACGCGAAGTCTAAATATTCACATGGACGGTTCTCGCAAATTAACCATCCCAGTGCAGTGAAACTTGGTACAGTAAATCCTTATACAAATGTTAATCCATTGGCATCTAATTTATTTCAATTGTTTCCATAATTGCAAGATGGCAGCTGTGCGAAATTTTAATATCTAGTTTTTACTTCTTGTGTCCTAATCATGTGATTGAAGTTTGAATACTACACGTACACAATAATCTTCATGTAACAGTACATGACTCTAAGACCTACATATATAAAAATCCAACATGGTGACCATCTGCAATATTTAGTCGGTTCTCAATATCTACGAAGCTATTATAGCAATTAAACTGAAAATTTGTATGTTGATAGTGGCAATTAAGGATATATGAAAATAGGCTTTAGTTCTTAACGGAACTACTTGTTTGGTATAGTTCAGCGACTGTACACTTTGTTTGTAGCTTCCACGGAAAGGTGGGGCATTTTGTGCGAACTATGTCCTGGCCTCCTCACACTAAAAATATTTATCTAGGACGAGATGGGAATGTAGAATTTACAGTGTCAAGCCCATCAGGTACCAGTTAGGCAAAGTAAACGAAGCTCTAGAAAAAGTGGCAGAAACTACCAAAGATCCTGTTACCCGGTCAAAGGCCCAATCTTTGTTGTTTCATTCAAGTTCGTATGAATTTGTTTTAAGCCTCGTTATCTGGTAGGATATTTTATTTTCTGTGAACTCAACAAGTAAAACTGTCCAGTCTGAGAAGACTTCGTTATATACGGCTTTAACCGAACTTCAGGGCCTAAAATATTTTTTTCAAAATCATCGCAACACTGGCTCTAACAGCGCAATGTCCACCGTTAGAGAAATAATGGAAAATTTGGGCTAAGCAAAGACATTTTCTATTCGCCGTCAAGGCAATCGCAAAAGGTTCTTTGATGAAATAAATCAGCAAAATGATCAACTGGTGAAAAAAACGAAGAGAAACTTCAGAAAGAAGATGAAAACAAATTTCGGGTAAATTACTTTTTGTCTGCCGCAGACACTGCACTGAGCTACGTAGAAAATAGATTTAACGAAGTTTTTTTTTCGGAATACTTTGGATTTCTTTTCTATCCTTTCAAGCTTTTCAATTTGGAGGAATAGCAATTGAAAGTCCATTGTCAACCACTCTCTAATTTTCTAAAAGACGGGGAGCTCGAAGATTTGGATGCAGAAGATCTTTTTCTGGAGCTACAATTATTTAGGTACGCTGTTCCGTCATCTGTAAAAAGGGCTTTAGGTGCACTACAGTACTTAGCCCCGATAAATGAGTCATATCCTAATTTAACGACGGCCTATCGTATTATGCTTACAATTCCTATAACGGTTGCGTCGGGGGAAAGTAGATTTTCCATTTTGAAACTAATCAAAAACTATTTGCGATCAACGACGGCGCAGGAGCGTCTGAACGGCTTGGCTGCTCTGTCAATCGAATGTTAAACGGCCAAAAAATTAGAAATGAACGATTTAATCAGCACTTTTGCCCTAGCAAAGGCCAGCGAAGCGCCTTTTACATAAATAAAAAGCTCTACATTCTAAAAAAAAAAAAAAAAAAAATTTTAACGCCTGCCTTGTAAACCATGTTATTTCTCGAACAAAAAGGCCGTTCAACTCATAAAAGTGGACTTATAGCACTTTTATTAGTTTAGTTTATGAAAAACTGTATAGCCGTAGGAATGTTGAAATATGTAAACGTGATTGCGTATTATTATTAATTATGTGCGTTTGGGTAAGAAAGTACATCAAGCACTTGCTTCGTTTTCCATAATATATTAGAAATGTAATAAAATGAGTTTTAACTATCCTAAAATTTTAATTTCTTTTAAAACATCACTATCCGTACAACACAGTCACTTACAGTCTAAAATTTGCATTTACTACACCCCCACCCCGGCGACTCATGCCTACTAGGCCCCGCTCACATTCTCGCGCCAGGTCCCGCACACCCTCGCGACTGCCCTGCCTCTATGAATGGCACACTCCATTATGACTCGAGTTATTTTGATGGCGATCAGGTCTTTTCACACCCAGACGCGTGGTGGTGGCGATCAGTTTGGGAAACTGTGTACTTCAAGGATGCTTGGGTTATCTCAACTGGAGGAAGATATGTTACTGTTGGCAGCGGTAGTTGATGATGAGGATCAGCAGTGAGCAAGGTAATTATTCCTTTCATTGTGAACAATTAGAGAAATGTGAGAAGTAACTTATTTACAAATAACACAAATCACAAATAGTATATATTAATTAAATAACTAGCATTACCCGTCGCTGCTTCCCCCACGAATATTCTAGTTGTAAAGAGTACACTTAGCAAAATCTCAATCATGAATGCTATGCCTGATTTATCGTTGGTATGAATAATCAGACTTTATCAAGTCAGCTGCTGGTGCAGTGGTTAGGGGTTTGTCATTCCTTTATAGGTAGGCCTATATCAGAGCGAAGTTAGTTTTCTGGGAATATCACAGACACTGATAATTTAAGGGCCTTTAAATGTGGTTTTCGGAGACCCTTTATAGTCGGGCGAAAAAGACCTTTCGTACCACACTCACACGTGAAAATTGCGTGAAAAATTTCTAGAGTGCCCCTTGACCCCCTTAAGCGCATTATACTATATGTATTGATGAATTTTACAGCTTAATTTGGTTCAACCTTATAACCGTCTGGAAACTTTCACAGTAATGTAATCACTAATTAATAACTACCGTCCTATATCTATTTTATCCGCAGTAGCCAAGGTATTTGAATTCATATTGCACGGAAGAATATCAGTATTCCTCAGACCACTCGTAACAGATAACCAACATGGTTTCCTATCCAGGAAATCTACAGTGACGAATGCAATTAATTTTACTCAAATTATATCTAAAGAGTTAGATAAAGGAGGGCAGATGGATGTCATATTTACAGATTTCGAGAAAGCTTTCGACACTATAAATCACGATATCCTTCTTAAAAAATTATGTATTTTGGGATTTTCCCACCCATTACTAAAATTATTCATCTCCTATCTCAGAGACAGGAAACAATTTGTTTTGTTCCAGAAAATTGTCTCAAAGGAATACATAGTTCATTCCGGAATACCCCAAGGTTCGAACCTTGGACCTTTGATTTTTCTAGCAATGATAAATGATTTGCCACGATGTATACTGCACTCAAATAGTCTTTTATATGCAGATGACTTCAAAATTTTTAAATCAATTTCTTCCACTAATGACTGCACTCTACTACAAAATGACCTAAATAATATACACAAATGGAGTATAGAAAACAAATTATACTTAAACGTACCGAAGTGTGTTGTTATGACCTTTACACGTAAGAAGAACCCAATCACATTTGTTTATGGAATTGGACCTAAGTCATTGAAAACAGTAAGCGAGAAGAAAGATCTAGGGATTCTGTTTGACCGAGAGCTTGCTTTCACTTATCATGTGCAAAAGACGGTCGGGGATGCTTACCGCATGTTAGGGTTTATAATAAGAAACACTAAGCCATTCATTAGGACCAGTACCTGCATAAAACTTTATACTGCCATGGTGAGATCCAAGCTCGAGTACGCCAGCCAAGTATGGAGTCCCTGGCAGAAAACATGCATTAAGTACATTGAGCAAGTTCAAAAGAAATTCCTCAGATATTTACACCTCAAAATAACGGGCAATTACCCACACATGGTACCCTACGGTGAACTTTTGTTGAATTTCGGCATGACTAGTTTGGAGTCTCGAAGGCGAGTGAATGATATGAAATTCCTTTATAAAGTCATTAACGGTCAAATTGATAACTCATTTTTCCTATCACTCCTAAATTTCAACATCCCTCGCTTAACTACAAGATCAACCATAACATTCAAAACTGATATAACCAATACCACTTCACATAACAATTCACCTGTATGGAGGCTTTGCAGTATTTACAACGATGCGGTTCGTGTAAACTGGAAACTAGATTTCTGTCTCTCAATCAGACCGTTCTTGGAAATCATAACCCTGTCACTCTAATTCATACTTGAAATAAAATTATCACACATAACAGAATCAACAATGTATATATGTGGATAGGCCTGTTCCCTAGTTATTGATGTTACCCATTAGTTTATTATGTAATAATTCCAAAACCTGTTTTTATATTTGGCATTAGATCATATTTAGATTTAGTTTTTATATTATCTTTTTACTACTATGCATTTTGATCTGTGTGTACTTATTAGTTTTAAGAATTACATTAAGATATTAATACTTAATGCAGGAAATGTATCTTACTGTGTAGGTGCACTATTATTGGGGCGCACACTGAGCCCTGTTGTGTACCATCAACAAATAAATAAATAAATAAATAAATAAATAAATAAATTGAAATTGCATTTGGCGGCTTCGGTGGCGTAGTTGGTAGCATGCTGAGCTTCTATGCCCAAGATAGCGGGTTCAAACCCGGCCGAAGCCGTCGGATTTTTTAAGAGCGTTAAAAATCCCTCAGTATGCCTTCCTTCGGAGGGGAAGTAAAGCCGGCGGTCCCATGTCATAGATTTATGGCATGTTAAAGATCTTTCCACTAATTACACCTGTGTGAAACTAAATTGGATAGGTTAAGAATGTAAACAACGCTCTTAGGTTGCTACGTTCGTTGCCAAGAGCCGACTGCGGTGGCGTCTAGTAGCTAGTTCTGAACTAGGCCTAGTAGTCGTTGACGGTGGCGTTTGGCGGCAAAAGTAGGAACTATTTGAAAATTCAAAGTTGCAGTCTCTACTTGAATTAAAAAACAGATACACACACTAATACAGTCATCACAATTAACACCGGTTATCAGACAGATTCTACACACACCCAAAGTACACGGGGCTACATGACCGCGTTGTCGCAGCCCCTAAACTAAGGAACCAACCAACCAACCGAAATTGCATTGCGTCTTACAGAAATAGATGGACCTGTGAGATTCTGTTACCATGGTTACCGTGATGCATTCTTTCATTATTTCATTGTAAATATACATGTTTTAAGTTATTTATTTAATTGTGAGGCATTTAAAGGGTAAGTGAGTGCGATTCGCTTACGCATTGGGTTATGCTGAACCTGTAGATAGTTAGTTATTGTTGTTTTAAGGGCCGGAACTACGAGGTCATCTGCCCCAACCTGTAGATACCCCATATGTGTAGGTTGGTGTTAATGGGACCTTATTTTCGGTACAAAACAGGAATGGGACCTTAGCAGAATAATATAGGGAGGGATATATTTTTCAGAAGAAGGGGAAAAAAAACCAGTAAGAGAACGTGGATTCACGACCTGAATCTGCTTCATGAGCATCAAGAATAAATTCACACTTTGATGATCTACTGGACTGTATGTTTATAGGCAGGATGCGACAAAACAAATAATAATGTTATGCAATTTCATTTCTTCAATTGTTGCTCCTTTGTCGCACTCATTCCATGCCAACACACAGTGACGCGGGCAGCGGTCAAACTCGACAAGCTGAACGCTGCCCGCCTGATCGTTGCTGTCTGAAAGCTTCTATTTAATTCAGCAGGAAGTATTTGAACACCAACGCCATCGCGCACGCCACCGCCACCGCGATCGCTCCGGTGGGTGGGAACCTTAATGGTGGGTGTCATGATTTCAGTATTTCGCTACAGGCACCCTTCATATCCACTGCAAGGGTAGACGATCTTATTATTATTATTATTATTATTATTATCGCTTTTCCTCCAAGCTCGGCTTCACACTAGAACTCTGCGATGGATCATTCCTGTGCCGTCGCAAGGATGGTGTCTTGGAGCTGAACACACTTTGTCAGCAGATACAACTGGGGATGGTGACAGGCCGGTTGCCCAGGCGACCGCTAACTGGGTTCTAATTAAGGAAGGGTCAGGGAAGGGATTTTGGACCCTTAGACCTGTTGAAAGTCGCCTCCGTGGTGTAGTGGTCAGCATGATTAGCTGCCACCCAGGAGGTCCTCGGTTTGATTCCCGGCTCTGCCACGAAATTTGAAAAGAGGTATGAGGACTGGTACGGGGTTTACTCAGGCTCGGGTGGTAAAAATGAGTAGAGGGGGTTCGATTCCCACCTCAGCCATCCTCGAAGTGGTTTTCCGTGGTTTCCCACTTCGTTTTCGGGCAAATGCCGGGATGGTATCTAACGCAAGGCCACGGCCGCCTCTTTCCCTCTTCCTTGTCTATCCCTCCCACTCTTCCCATCCCTCATCAGGCCCCTGTTCGCTTTTCTTTGAGGCCACCTGGGCGACTTGCTGGTCACACTCCCCAGTTGTATCCCCGACTCAGAGTCTCAAGCTCTAGTATACTGCCCTCACTGGCGGTAGAGGTGGGATCCCTCGCTTAGTCCGTGGGAAAAGCCAACCCTGGAGGGAAAACGATAAAGAGAAAGATGAAGAAGAAGAAGAAAACCTGTTGAAAGGAACCGCTCTCGGCATTTTCTTGGTGGTGAAAATGGGAAACCACGAAAATATTTTCGGGACGTCTAAGGCGGGATTCGAACTCACGCTCTCCCGATGCCAGTGAGGCATGAGCTTGCGCATTAGCGCTCTCGGCTACCGTGATTAGTCTAACAATAAGCATATTAGGCTAATACTATTGTGTTTCCTTCTTTTCGTGCATAGTTGTCATATATCACCGTGTAACATGAGAGGTGTATTGCCAACATTGCTGTAGACTAGGTGTCTTGGAGAGTAGCCGATTACCATCCTCATATAAACCGCTACCCTGCAGGGCGAGAAAAACTTGTAAGGGACTGAGGTTCAATCATATGCCGATCCCTCTGGCTGTCGCAATTTTACAAGTAGGTGATTTTATGAGATCAAATTATCTTTTTGTGTTCCTTGGGGGATGAGTCGGTCCTCGCATTCCAGGTGTCTTGTTTTCAAAGCAGGAGACATGCTACTCACCGCTGAGACAGACGAAGGGCATCAGACTGCCCACAGCCAGGAACATGGCCGTGAAGTAGTTACTGCACAGCACCGAGATCACCAGTCCTGCAACACAAACAATTATACACATGTTAAACATTTCCAGTAATTAGAATTTCACAACCACATCGATGGTTGCCTCCGTAGCATAGCGTTCAGCATGGTTAGCTGCCACCCCGGAGGTTCTGCTAACGCTGGTGATGATTTTGGACTAGGCCTACTGGATATAAGTTCAATGACTTAAATTAATTTCATTACAGTGTTTTTTTTCTTGGTGTAAGAATGCAAACTTGCGAGAAATGTATTATATCCTTCGCAGAAGTGAATGTTTCGCCGTAAAACTGTCTCGTTATCATCATGTCTGGCTGGTCATTCAATAACATTTGATTCCTCACCATCCACAAAGGGTTACTCATCGTTAACTTGCAGCAAACAATATCAGAAAATTCCATTTTATCTGATTTCGATCCCTTGTTTTAATGTAAGCGAAGTATTTTGGAGAAGGGTCACAGAGAAGAAAAATTGATACAATTGTGAATACTGTAACTGTTTGTCGAGAAGCGTGCAGCACAACAGCAAATCCTACCTGAAGTCTCATTCAAGAGCAATAACTATCCCACGAAAAAGAATAATGTATTTACGTATAATATCTTTTAGAAGTCGATTCACACACATCAATGAATGAATATTTGCCATTGGGCCATGCTAATTGAATATCGTCAGCTGGATTGCGAATTAATTAGAGCTGTTTTTAATGTTGAATGTAGGGGTTATTCTCTTGCAAAATATTGTTTAAAATATGATGTGTGCCCTCCCTGATGTAAGAATTCACTTGATTGGCAGATCTGATTGGATTAGCTTCTGAGGATTCTAATACGAGTATATACAACTGGTCGTAAGAGCCGTCGCTAATATTTTTGGAATGTACGGAAGAAATGCGATGGTGTGCAATTCCATACATTTTAAAACAATATGGACCGTATTCATGTGGCACGATAACATTTGCACCAAAGGAAACAATGCACATAGCATTGTTATACTGCCGAACATTCTCTCTGAAATTCGTTAAGATGTCATCTCCAGTGAAAAATTGTTGCAGCCTATGATTTTTTTTCTATTCCGGCAAATCAATTTTACGAATTCAACAGCAAAGACCAAAGTAACCAAGCGTAGATTTCTCGCAAGAGAAATATTGTAACGTGAACCGGGTCTGCAAGATTCGTGCAATTGCCCAGAGGTCGCCATGTGTCTCGCAGTGGCAAGCGGTCGGGGTGTATGGAGAGTGCCGGGCAGCCAATCTGGCCAGGGCTAATTAGGGTAGCCCCTCCCAAGGCCGCCTCAAATACAAAGTGTAACGTGTCACTGTGGGCCGGACAGGCAGCTCTCGGGAGGAGGGGGGCAATGCGGCGAATCTACCAACGGGAGAGACAGTTCGCAGGCACGCACCCCTCTTAGCCCCTCCCTAGGCCACTACAATACAATAGCCCTAAGAATCAGGTAGACTATTGGCACAAGGCTTCCAGACTGTTCTGCTTCTTGAAACTGCTGGGTGCGACAGGAAGGTCCCGAACATTGGTGGGAGGGGCTAGATAGTTCTGGAAACCATCCACGAGAACGGACTCGATGCTGCTAGAGGTAGCGACGCCCAGAATATGTGAGACCAGAGGGCTGACTGCATATATACGAGAAAGCTGAGGCGAGCAGGCAGTTCTGCGTGGGAGTCGGTTCCAAGTCAGTGTTAGTCCTGAGTGGAGTTGAGCAGTGTGCCGTGCGGAAGCACGAAGAGTAGAAATAAATAATGTGAAGATAAATATCTAAGACAGTGTAGTGAAAATAAATAACTTAGACAGTGACTGCAAGAGATACTGACTTGCAGAGATCAGTGTACATAAATAGTGACTTGTAGCTGTATAAAGTGAGATTCTGTGTATGTGTGTGTGCGAGTAAGTAGGCCTAATTTGATTTAGTGTTAATTAGTGTAAATAACATTATTGTAACTAAAGTATTAGTGCATTATAGCCTGACCAGTATTTTTACGAACCCTAAAAACGTTACAATTGGTGTCAGATGTGGGGTCAGGCTAGCAGTGCGTACTTTCGAAAAGGCCTACTTTAATAAGTGTCTAGTTGATTGCTAAGTGACTGTCTGGTGTGTACCATCTGGAGGCCTAGTTCATTGTGTGCTGACGGTCCGTGTGTCTCAAATTTTGAACTGTAAAATGGCGACAAGGAAAGTAAAACTTTCAGAACTGAAGGTGTCAGAATTGCGTGAAGAACTGGAAGAGAGGGATGCTGATGCAACTGGATCCAAGTCTACGCTACAAGTGCGGTTACGTCAGTTACTGCTGGACGATGGCAAGGATCCTGACACATTTCTGTTCGAGCTTCCTTGTGGGATTGACGGCATAGGTCAGATATTGGAAAATTTGGTAAAGAAAATGGCGGCAACTCCAGAAAATTTGGAAAAGAAAACTGAGGAAAATTCTGGAAATAAAGTGGAGCATTGTGAGCATGAAACTAGTCATGACGAGCTGAAATCAGACCTGAAGTCAAAACAAGAGGGTAACGAACATGGAGGCGGTATGGAAAGTGACGCTAGAGCCGAACTCATCGTGGAGTCCGGAGGTCGTAATGCTGAGCGAGATGGGGACGAGCCACTGGGAAGCATCACAGGCCTGGAAACCGGATTGAGGCTTAGCAGCTCTGACGACAGGAGCAGTGTCACAAGTGTGATGACCCCGTACGTCGATGAAGCTACTTCACGGCAGATCTGCGGGGCCGGGTTCGACACTGTGACGAACCATGCCGGGTGCACGCTGGAGGACGGAACAGTTCAGCTCATCACGGGACTTCAGGAACGCATGGCGGAGGTGCTACACGACATCCAGTCGGGGACCAGCTACAACGGGATCGTCGCGACGCTGGAGGAGCATCATGTGGGCCACCAGCTACCGACCATGTACCAGCTACGGACAGGTGCGCGAGTAAGTCACTTCAAGAGCTCGCGCTAGCTGGCTTGCCCCCCGAGCATGTACAACAAGAGGCGGCATACATCTTCGCGGATGAGCATCGCGACGCCATGGTACCTCAGCGTTCTATGCTCAGTGGAAGGCGATACCCGTGGCAGGCAAAAACCATCACGTGAGGAATGGCGGCGGCGAAGAGGACAGTTTGGGTGACGCCACCGAAGAGGAGTGCAGCCGCAAGAGAGGATGAGGCGGTGGAGGTTGGCTACCCTCCACCAAAGTGACGTAAACCACCACCGAGACGCCGTCGCAGTAGAAAGGTCACCTGTTTGCTACGGGCTGGACGGGGCCATATGTCGCGAAAATGGCAGCAAGGAGATGTCGCCCACCTAGCGAAACGAGAGATCGTCAGCCAAAACAGGCGCTTGTCAGCGCCGTCAATGCCACCCCCTCGGACCTTGGATAGCCTCACGATAAACAACTCGAGGCGAGTTGTTTTGAGAAGGGGGAGCAGTGTAACGTGCACCGGGTTTGCAAGATTCGTGCAATTTCCCAGAGGTCACCATGTGCCTCGCAGTGGCAAGCGGTCGGGGTGTATGGAGAGTGCCGGGCAGCCAATCTGGTCAGGGCTAATTAGGGTAGCCCCTCCCAAGGCCGCCTCAAATACAAAGTGTAACGTGTCACTGTGGGCCGGACAGGCAGCTCTCGGGAGGAGGGGGGCAATGCGGCGAATCTACCAACGGGAGAGACAGTTCACAGGCACGCACCCCTCTTAGCCCCTCCCTAGGCCACTACAATACAATAGCCCTAAGAATCAGGTAGATTATTGGCGCAAGGCTTCCAGACTGTTCTGCTTCTTGAAACTGCTGGATGCGACAGGAAGGTCCCGAACATTGGTGGGAGGGGCTAGATAGTTCTGGAAACCATCCACGAGAACGGACTCGATGCTACTAGAGGTAGCGACGCCCAGAATATTCGAGACCAGAGGGCTGACTGCATATATACGAGCAAGCTGAGGCGCGCAGGCAGTTCTGCGTGGGAGTCGGATCCGAGTCAGTGTTAGTCCTGAGTGGAGTTGAGCAGTGTGCCGTGCGGAAGCACGAAGAGTAGAAATGAATAATGTGAAGATAAATATCTAAGGCAGTGTAGTGAAAATAAATAACTTAGACAGTGACTGCAAGAGATACTGACTTGCAGAGATCGGTGAAGATAAATAGTGACTGTACAGTGACTGTGGAAGATAAATAGTGACTGCAAGAGATACTGACTTGCAGAGATCAGTGTACATAAATAGTGACTTGTAGCTGTATAAAGTGAGATTCTGTGTATGTGTGTGTGCGAGTAAGTAGGCCTAATTTGATTTAGTGTTAATTAGTGTAAATAACATTATTGTAAATAAAGTATTAGTGCATTATAGCCTGACCAGTATTTTCACGAACCCTAAAAACGTTACAATATAATGCAGATCAATGTTTACATACATGTATGTTCGTCAAGGACCCTACACGGTTGACTAACTGCATAATATCTAGAATTGTTTCTGAAATGGCATATTTATATTGGATTATTAAAGTGGCTTCGTATTTTTTCCGATTTTCCACTTTCTTGCGGCCAATATTCTTTTTCGTCGAACGGGTTTATTTATAGTAGGCTAGTTTTTCTCCCCAAATTAACGTCATATTCGATAACACTATAATGTCCTGCATCAATGTACTCGCTAAATAATAAATGGCAAATAATACTATCATTGCCAATATCAACCGCGTGGTTAGAGTCATTGTTATGTACTCTAAGCAAATAATCAATAAACAAATTGGCTTTTGCAATGAAATCAAACATGACCAGTGTATTCACCGTCCAAAGACTTTCATACTGAAGTTGGTTAGTGAGGAGAATGCGATGAGACTGATCGCCAATAATAAAATTCCTCTCGGCACGCCGGAAGGCGGAGGTCGATTTCACCGGGCAAACTAGGGGATAGGCTATAATAGGCAAAATATGCAGGTTTTCGTAGGAGGATCAGACCTCATTTATTGCAAGAAAGTATTTTACAATTTGAGTTAAATTAACTTTTTTTTCGTTTTTGTATGCATATTTTTATAATTTTATTTTCTTGTGGGGATGGTAACCTTCTTGTCATTTGGGGTTCATTTTTATACTTGTGATCACACTGTCCTTATGCAAGATTTGGAACTGATGTGTAACTATCTGACAGTCTGTTACTTCTTCACGCAAAATTTTATATCCCGCAGAGATTTTTGTTGGTTCCTCAGTTTAGGGGCTGCGACAACGTGGTCATGTAACCCCGTGTACATTGGGTGTGTGTAGAATATGATAAACGGTGTTAATTGTGATGACTGTATTAGTCTGTAATTCAGGTAAGGTATGCAGACGGTCAATTTTAAGTAGTAGTTCTTAATTTTGTACCATATACTAACGTCAACGACACCTATCTGTGAACTTGGCTACTAGATGCCACCGCAACCAGCAACTTGCAACGAACGTTGGAACTTCCCCTCCAGAGGAAAGCATGCTGAGGGATTTTTAGCGCTCTTAGAAAATCCGACGACTTTGGCCGGCTTTGAACCAGCGACCTTGGGCATATAAGTTCAGCCTGCTACCAGTTGGCCGCTTCCCACAGAGTTAGATGGAAAAATAAACATGATCTCGTGCAATGGCGTTGTCTTGGAAACCTCTGATAGCTCATCGCTCTTCAATTTAGAAGCGTTGTCATGGTAACCTCTGATGGCACTTGGCATTTTCTTTAATTCCGAAATTATTTTCCTCATCCCTTGGCGTAATGGTAGGTCAGATCAAAAATTCTTTCGGACAAAGTTTTAGGTAATTATTAGGGGAATATTTTCCATTTTGTACGGTTTTGATATTGTGCCTATTAAGAGAGATATGCTTAATGTTTCCCGAAAACACCACTTTTTTCCACCCCTTTGGTCAATGTTTGCTGTTATCAAAAACTTTTCAAACATAAATTTTTGTCACTTATCCGATATTTCACGTATTAAGAGAGTTATAGCGATATTTCACTTTTTCGAAAAAAATAAGCCCCCCCCCATTTTCACCCCCTTCAACTGATTCTGCCCATTAACGAACTCGACCGAGATTTTAAGGGAATACATATTATGTAAAACATTCAAAGTGATTGGTATAAAATTACGGCAGTTATCGTGTCCACAAGAAACTGATATATATGCATATATATATATATATATATATACTGAACCCGCTGAGTTAAGGTTCATGTGATATTTTTTATAACAGCACATTTATGATGGGATGTAGTACCTTTGAACACACCCAGAAAGCCACGTGGAGCTGAGAGCTCACGCTATACTCTTTGAAGGAGCGGAGAATCGCACTTTTGACTTTGGTGAAGTCTGCTAATTATTTATCTGAGGTCTTATTAATTAATTTTATCTTTCCACGAGACTCAGAATATTCCATTTCGTCATTCAGCATTATTAAAACATTTCGGAAAATGTTACTTTCGCTTAAGGTAAGGTAATACCCTTGCAGATACGCAAACAGGAATGTAAGTAGTCGCTCAACGACTTCGGTTTGACGACCTACTTCCTCGAGTAACCCTGTGCCTTGCACTACGTCTGGAGAATCCGCCCCGTGTAGGCGTGAAGTTACATCCGTCTTGTTAGACGTAGAAAATATCCGCTGTTTAGCGAGGAAATTGTTATCAGTTGCCATCGAGCACGAGTACGTTATAATACGAGTGATAAGTAAGAATTGTATAGTGAATTATTTGCACTACATCTGGAAAATCCGCCCTGTATTGGCGTGAAGTTATAACCGTCGTGTCAGACGTGGAAAATATCCGCTGTTTAGCGTAGAAGTTATCATCAGGTGCCATCGTGCACGAATATTCTATAAATCACTGTTATTTTATGCACAGTGAACAACAAGAATCATATTGTGATATAATTGGCAAGTATAGTGAATTCTATAACATTACCGTAACACCACATTTTTGTACCCACGTGTTTGTGGAGGACCGAGAGCCTGGTGAAAAATATAGAGGTAAACGTGTTGTAATTACTTTAAATAATTGTGATTATGAAAGTATACTATATTTGAACTGCCACAGTGAATTTTTCAATTACAAAACGACGCACATTTCACGGATGCTACGTGATGTAAAAGTGGCGTCAGTACACGTGAAGAACCACAGAACAGTGCTTGCTCACGTATTATTCAATATCTGCGAAGTAAAGGCTGTGTTATCAATTGTATTAAAGCCTGTAACATTTTCAACGAACATTGTGATTTTTGAAGTGAAAGAATGAACTGCTACACGATTTATTCCATCACCCACGTGATCAAATTATTCTACACCATGATCGAGAATGAGATCATGGGCTAATACCGCTATGGTATGAGGGTGATGTATCTATTGGAACCAGCATGATGGTGGAGCTTCCAGAACAGCGAACGAGGAGGAAGGAACCCAGGATGCCATTCCCAGGCAAGTCCAGTACATTCACGAAGTTATCGACAGGGACAGATCAAACCCTGGTCTTTGGGAGAGTCCAGATGGGAGTCCCGATGAGGACGATGCCGTTCCGGAGAACCAGAGATGAATTTGTTCAACCCTTGTCGTTGAACAGAGGGCTGAGTGAGAGCTCCTCCATTTCGTGAGTTTTTGTACACCCTTTCTTGTTCTAGTTTCTGGTGGTATAGTAGGTTTAATGTAGTTTGTGAACCAACCGAACTCAGTGACAGCCATTTTTTATAGGTAGGGAATGTAACTAGTCTAATTAGATGTCATTTATTTCAGTTAGAGTGAGACACCCTTGGGTCAGACATTTTGGTCAGCCCTGGTGCAGCTTGATGGACGTCGTAGAACGTCAATGCCTATCTTTTGCTAAACGTGACCGTAGTCATTTGAGGCTACTTTGTTTAACCCTATCTGGGGTGTTTTTCAAGTATTTGCTGACTTTAGTTATGGCAATCAGATGCCATGGTTATCTTTCTTTAACTGCATTTTTTGCAACCAGTCTTTGTTACACCCCTGACTTCGTTAGAGCAGTCGTATCATTTAGGTAATCGACTGTAATTACCAGTTTTGTAACTGCATTATATTTCATTTGAGATGTTGCTCAGAAGCCATCTGATCAAGTGTGGACCTTACAAGTAAAAGGAATGTTTCGTTGTCTAGCATAGAACCCAGTTCCCAACGTATCATTAAGCAGATCCAAAGTGTGGAATCTGCGTCACAATTATTATTTTGTTAGTGTCATGTGAAGACACGTATTTATTTGAAGTTTTTATACAAGCAACTACTGAAGTATTATATCTTTGAGAGCAAAGAGCTCCAGCAATGTGACATTGCTACCATTTAGATGTCTTTGGTTTGAAAGACGGAATTATATTATTGTATTCAGATTTATAGCGTGTTTTTATACACGTATTCTTCGAGGTTTATAACCTATGGTAAAGGTTTTATGATGAGGCCAGTTGTACAGTTTTTATTTTTGCTTAAATCGCCGGCCTTGATAGTTAGTGTGTTGTGTCCGACAGCGCAGGAATGTTGTAGCCTGCAGCGACACAAACTGGTTTGTGACCCAGTGCCCTTGAGAGCACGCTTGTATTATGAGACAGACATAGATTGACAGAAGACAGAATGCTTTTAGTATTCGCTCTTCCTTTCATTGCAATATAGCTCATGGAACCCAGTGTCCAACCTTGTATCTGATCACATGTTTTTATAGATTGTTTTTTGTTAGTTAAACGCACTTTTGCGTGTACCGTCGTTTGACGTGTACAGTTATGTCAGGTTTTCTATAGTACGTTGTAGGCCACCCTGTTAAAGGAGGTATTTATTGTATGAAGGTATTTGTGTGTACCTTGTCCGGGATTGTTCCCGTTGACCAGATGTTATTGGAGGGTGACTGTTGTGTGCAGGCCCATCCCAGAGTTATTGAACGCGAGCTGTGCGCCGTTGGTAATTTGTGTTATTGTGTGTCCGAGTTGTTATTGCTCGTTGATTGTATTCCGACTTTTGAGTCGAGGCTTTTGGTGGAGATTGATCTCAGTGGAGACACTCCGTGCCCAGGCTATTGTCAGTGTTATTCGCCATAAACCAACGATAAACATAAACCGACATCTTAATAATAAAACGCATAACTTTGGTAAAACAAAAGCTAAGTAACGAATTATTTCTATCTAACTTTGTTCTTTTGCATTTGGAACCTGCTGACATGGCCGTGTTAATGAAGGTATTTCCTTTTGAGGAAATGACTAGGACAGCTGACACTTTTGTAGCGACCTGAAGCTTGCTCGAACCCTGAGTTCGTAGCTTGTGGAGCGCAGGCCATGCGATGTTAGACGTAGTCTTTACTACGCAGTCGTCACTATAACTACACACATTAGATGACTATGGATTACAAAGAGTAAACCAAGGTGCAGGCAGGCATTTTAATAAAACTGTTGTCTCTTATTAATTATTTATGATGTACACGTGTATAAATCCTACATGTTACCTTCTTGTGTGCTGTTCGCACCTAGTTACTAAGAATAATTAAATGTTTTTTTACATGGCTGTTCACTTAGCTTTGAATGTAATTGTTTTCTATTACGGACGTCATCGCCGTAAATTTTGTTATTAATTGATAGGACTTAGCTAGATGAATTAATGTTAAATGTAAATGTGGAGATGGTATCATCCTAACTTAGATTTGTTTTGCTACCCTGTTAAATGTAAATTCTGATATTAGCTTGATCTTGTAACTTGACCTAGGGACTTGCGTCGTACCATTTTCCTAGTGTTGCTGTTGTTGCTTTGTTATTGTGAGATAGATATTTCGCGAAGGTTTTCCGTAACTTCTCAGGTAGGGACCTGCTCTTTATTTTTGTTTGTTTATTAGCTTGCGGACTAGCCGATTGAAACCCTCCGAACTAGGCTAGGGGCTTGTGAATTTTAATAATAAATTTTCACGGTGTTTTACATAAGTCTGGATGTTTATTTTCTCAGTCTAGTTTTTAAGGTGAACCTTTCCTTAGGCAGTCTATGACCATCGTCACCATGTACCACGATCCCTGTGGACTACAGATTCTCGTACCGCTTTAGCCTATTTGGAAGTTCACCTGATCCTCACGGCAGTTATGTCCGACGGGTGTGATGTTAGGGAAGTCATTGCGGTTGTTGGCTATCCTGGCAGCTCCACCGACGGTCTCATAAAATGGCGCCCAACTCATGTGCCGACGTTAACGTGGTGACCGTCAGTTCCATGTTATTTAAGAGGATCTTAATGTTGATTAATGGTAAATTGACAGGACTGGGACGAACTTAGAAAGTCGTACTGCAGATCAATTGACCGCATGGCATTCATGTTTGATAGAAGTCCATGGGGTGAGGCTTTAGTGTTAGATGAATGATGGATAGGATTTTCTTTGATGATGCCTCATCCTGAGTAAATGTAATACTTTGCTTTGCTCGCTGTTGTCTTTGTAAATGTAGAAGCACTTAGTTTGCATACTCCAGCTGTACTCGTGATATTTACTTAAATGAAACAAGCTTTATACCACCAAGTAACTAATCATAGCTGTACGTTCCATTAGATATTGATCCTTCACTTTCTCATATATATTTCTTGTCAATGGATGAGGAAACTATTCGTCGTGTGTTTGGGGAGATGATGGCAGGTGTTAATGCCAACCTCCAGCAGATTACTGCTGAATTAGGTACTGTCAGGTCTGATTTAGGTGATGTAAGAGGTGACTTAGGTCAGAATACCCAAGCTGTCAACACTGTGAGTGGTCATGTGGACCAAGTTAGACAGGACTTAGAGGTTAACACTCAATCCATAAATATTGTAAGTGGTCATGTAGACCAAGTCACAGAGTCGATCAATAATTTTAGGGCTGATCTAACACAGGTCAGGGCCGACATGGACGCATATAGAGTCGAAGCTAGGAATGATCTTACGGCAGGTTTAGCGGCTGTTAGGGTTGATGTCATACGACACCATCAGGAGGCTAACCAGCGTATAGATTGCTTAACCGACAAGATGAATAGAGCTAGGGAGGATGTGCAGACCCGATTGGAGGAGCACACAGCTCAAATTCAAACGACAATAAACAGAGTCCAGATAGATATGAGAGCCGACCTGGAGCACACTCGAGAAGAATTTGGGACTCGATTGACTCACGTCGAGGGATTTATGGACACCGTGAAAAAGGACATGGCAACCATGAATATTGGACTGATTTTGATGAGAGGTGCAGCGAATGCTGTTAATAACAACGTCAAGACGATCGTCGACGGCATGATCGAGGTCAAGGAAGAATTAAACACCAGTAGGAGGAATATTACGGAGTTGACAGAAACCGTAGCAAGCCTGCGTGAAACAGTTGACGTTCATCGTGAGGAACATAAAATCGATCTCATGTTATTAAGGGGTGACCTCAACGAACACAAGACCACAATGGAGGCTAAGGTAGCCGAGGTCAGAGATGATGTTGGAAAGATCCAAGACAACGTATCGAAAGTCGAAGGAGAAATCGATTCCTTACAGAAACGATTCGAGGAAGTCGCGGTAACCGAGAGGTTAGACCTTAGCTATAACCTGAGAACGGCAATACGCGAAGTTGACACGAACCTCAAAGGGAAAGTCGATAGGATCGAGCTACAACTTAACGACTTAGGTAACAAAGTCACAGCTAGAACCATCCCAGGGCTCGAGGTTATAGAGAGACGTCTTGACAGACTTGAGACGCTTCCTAGAGAGAGACACTTACCCTCACAGATGGGAGACTCTCAGGCGACACCAGTATCACAATCCGCAGGGATGATGTCTACTCATTTCCAACCCAGCGCACCCATAGAACCGCAACCATCCCAATTCACTGGTTCAGCGCAAAGTCAAACCTTGAACTTTGACGCCCATCCTTTTCAACCAGCACCCAATCGACTTAGTCATGAGACGAACACGCCTACGCATAACTACATGCAGAATTCATTTAGACCCGCGCATACGCAGGGAAATGTAACTATAATCCGTTCGAGAGAGAAGTAACCTGCTCGCTTCTCAGACACTGGAAGTGGCATCACTCCAGTTGAATTTCTGGCCAACGTAGAAAGCTACTTGAGAGACACCATGGTAACTATGGAGAGGGAGCTCCGAGTTAATGAGCGTTTGCTTGAGGGGCAAGCCAGCACCTGGTTTAGAGCATTCCGATACTCGTTCGTAGGCTACCAGGATTTCAAGGAAGCCTTGTTAAGAACTTATTGGTCGAGCGACATCCAGCAGAGCATCAGAGCTGAGATGTACACTCGCCGATACAGCTCTAACACTCCAACGCGTTATGCGAACTTCTTCGCGACCCAGCTTGCGAAACTTCGTTGTCTTCAACCCCCATTGTCTGAACAAGACCTAGTAAACACCATCGTTTGGCAATACCCTGCAGACGTGCAACGCGTGTTGAATGCTGCAGGGGCATCCACTTTTCAGCAGTGTGACCAAATCCTGCGACGGTTGGATGCAAACACGGAACAGTTCCCGACACACCGTCAGCAGAAGGCTGACAGGCGTGAGGAGAGACATGTCAACTTAACTACTGTCGACAAAGTGAGCCAGACACCACAGCAGACGCAGACCCAAGAGAGCTCTGGGCAGCGTAATAATTACAACTATGGTAGGAGAGAATGGAACAACACTCCATATGCTAGAGACCAGCGAGATGACCGTCGTAGTCACTGGAACCGGCGCTTCGACCGAGGGACGAACGACGACCGTCGTCACGAAAACGACCGCCGAGGGAATAATGGTCGAAACCCACAGCACGGAAGTATCCGTAGGGACTATCGTTACAGTAGAGGGTATAACAGAGATCGAGACCCCAGAAACCAGCCAGATAGAGATTGGAGAGGAAGAGCACGGGAGAGCCGTGAGTATCTTCAACAACTCAGAGAACTCCAAATCCGAGAAGAGGGAGATCAGAACCCGACTTCGAGGGAAACAAGGAATTCGGCGCAGGAGTCGGAGCAAAACCAGCCCAGTACCTCCCGCCAGGACAGAAAAAAACCCGCCGAAAAATCAATAGATTCTTGCCCGGTTGAGCACAGAGTAACTGCCACCATATTACTCTGGGAGCCAATCCAGGAAGACCTGTTAGACGAACGACGAACGACGAACCACAACTACGAATTGACGCGTCTACCGAAGATTGTAGCTACCCTGAATGGATGCAACCTAGTCATTCTCATCGATACTGGGGCGATGATTAGTGTCATTTCCGCCGATTGCCATGCCAGACTGAAAGCAAACTCTGAGGTGACAGAGCTGCCAGTTTCTGCTGTAAGAGTCAGAGGAGTCATACCTGACCGTGTTGTAACGTGCAAAATCCAGATTCTATGCACTTTGAAGATTTCGAGCCACGTGTACTTGCACGAATTTCTTGTGATGAAAGGCTTGCATCATGATGCCATATTGGGTGCAGACTTCATTAGAAAGTATGATGGAATCATTGATATGGGACGTAATACGGTAGAGTTTAAGCCGAACGAACCCATCCAGATGAACTTAGTTGAAGAAGAACCGGAATTCCTATCCGAAGTCGACGTTGTCGAAAATTTGAATGGCAAGGAAATTTAGGAGACACAAGATGCCGACGAAGTGGCATAATCATTATCAGCACCCATAAGAGAGAATCTAGATGCAATATTGAGCGAATACAGGGATATATTCGACACCACACCTGGTGAGATATTGGACTACGAGTACGATCTTGTACTACTGGATGATTCCCCATTCCAGAAGAAGATTTATCCTATCGCAGAGAAACATCGCGAGGAAGCTGCTAAGAAGATCCATGAGATGGAAGCAGCAGGCACAATCAAGTCACCGACTCCTTTCTTGAATCCTATAACACCTGTGGTTAAGGTGGATGGAAGCTTGAGACTTTGTCTCGATGCAAGAGCCTTAAATGAACGCCTAGCTCCTGAGCACGACAGACCGCCCAAGATTAGGGACATTCTCAGGAAGTTCAAGGGAAAGAGAATATTTTCGTCATTGGACTTGGTACAATCTTACTACCATATCAGATTATCTGAGCATACTCAGAAGTATACAGGGTTTCTATTTGATCAGACCACTTATGCCTTTCGAAAACTACCCTTTGGATTGA
Source organism: Meconema thalassinum (assembly GCA_946902985.2). Classification (NCBI taxonomy): domain Eukaryota; kingdom Metazoa; phylum Arthropoda; class Insecta; order Orthoptera; family Tettigoniidae; genus Meconema; species Meconema thalassinum. The sequence goes on from OX336393.1 coordinate 306,019,970, forward strand.
AAAATGCCGGAGCTGCATTAATCAGAGCACTTGATGCGAAGCTGACTCCTGAAGTGAAGCAGAAGGTGATATGTTACGTGGATGACATCATCATAGCTTCGGAAACAGAGGAAGAGCATTTAACGACCTTACGCCTTGTTTTTTGAGAATCTTCGACAGGCTAATTTTGAAGTGAAATTTGACAAGTGTCGATTCTTCCAGAGATAAATGAAATTTGTGGGACACATAATCAATGGAGAAGGATACAGGCCGAATCCGGCAAAGATCAGAACCGTTGCCGCATTTCCAACGCCAACCCGTGTGAAACACGTGAGACAATTCTTAGGAATTCTCCAATTCTTTGCTGCTCATTGTGAGAAGTATTCTGAGACTGTCGCACCACTGCAAGGTTTACTGAAGAAGAACTGCAGATGGGACTGGAATGATGAGTGCGAGATAGCTTTCAGGAAAGCTAAACAGATGCTAGTTGACTCAATTCAGTTAGAATATCCAGACTATTCCCGGAATTTTATTCTAGAGACTGATGCATCTGCGATTGGAATAGGAGCCATCCTACTGCAGGAGGATGATGAGAAGAAACGTCATTACATCGCTTTCTTAAGCCGATGTTTGAGAGCACATGAATCTGACTACTTCACCACTGAGATTGAAGCACTTGCGATTGTTTACGCACTTGAGTACTGGCAGAAACTTTTGTTAGGCCAGAGGATTATTGTGAGGACCGATCACCATGCGCTGACCTTCATATTACGAACAAGACTGGCAAGCGACAGGATCACACGTTGGACGCTGTTTCTCCAACAGTTCGACTTGGAAATAGTTTACCGCCCAGGCAGAGAGAATGTGTTGGCCGACATTCTCAGCCGGAATCCTGAAGCCACTGTGAATGCCATAGACATCGAGGGAGAATGCGAGGAACACCTTCGCCGACTTCGTCATCTACCTGAAGGACAACGACGTGAGGAGGAACTCAGGCATATTATCCGTTTCCTGGAACGAAGAATGGATCCACAGGATGTCATTATGCGAGGATTGCTGCTGTTGCAGATGATTATTTGATTTATCATCGTGTCTTGTACAAGTTTGTGGACGAGGACCACACTCAACTGCGTGCAGTTATTCCCAGCAGATACCAAGAATCTGTTATTCTTATGGTTCATCTATCCATTGGACATGGTGGAACAGACAAGACCATTGCAACCATCAAGGAGTCTTTTACTTGGAAAGGGCTAGGAACTACCGTTAGACAGTGTTTACGTGCTTGCGACGCATGCCAGTGGAACAAGTACACGTCACACTTGTTGAAGGAACCACCTAGACCAATACTCCCAACTCAACCCAGAGTTATATGCACAGGAACTTTATGGCCCAATACCTAAGGCCCGTCGTGGGAACCGCTACATAGTTGTAACTATTGATGTGTTCACGAAATATACGATGCTTCATCCGATTCAGAAAGCCACCGCACATCGGATTATTCAGAGTATTAGACGACAAGTGATACCGGAGGCAGGAAAGCCACAATTCCTTTTGACTGATCACGGATCACAGTACACCTCCGCAGAATTTGCCAATGCTATGAACAAGCTGGAAATAGGTCATGTTTTATCATCTATTCGCCATCCAGAGAGCAACCCAGCAGAATGCGTAATGTCTATTATCGCAAAATTCTGTCGATTATATTGTCAGGAAGAACACTGGCGATGGACCGAAGTCCTAGTTATTATGGCAAAATGTATTAATTCAACAGTCCATGAGAGCACTGGTCAAATACCTATGGTTTTGCATTTGAACCAGATGCCGCTGAGAATATGGAATCGTGTGATTGTAAATCCACCTTGTTTACAACCATCACATGCCAGCAGACTTTTAGCTGCAAGGGATACATTGGACAGACAAGCTGCCAAACGCTTGAGAAGAACTTGACGCCAGAGATTCAGAGAACCACTAGTCGAGGGAGACCTTATCCTTATAAGGAGACCCGGAATTTCAAGTCCTATAGACCGCATATCCGGGAAATTTCTGTCTTTATATTATGGCCCTAGTCGTATCCGACAGCCTTTGAACAATGGAAGTTATGTGATAGAAGACATTAGGACAGGAGAGCGCATTGGAACCTTCAATGCAGCTAATCTAAAAAATATCACATATGAATGAACATCAAGTCAAATAAAAATGTCGTCCCAACATTTTATTTGAAACGACGGAGAGGCAGATGAACCCGCTGAGTTAAGGTTCATGTGATATTTTTTATAACAACACATTTATGATGGGATGCATTACCCTTGAACACACCCAGAAAGCCACGTGGAGCTGAGAGCTCACGCTATACTCTTTGAAGGAGCGGAGAATCGCACTTTTGACTTTGGTGAAGTCTGCTAATTATTTATCTGAGGTCTTATTAATTAATTTTATCTTTCCACGAGACTCAGAATATTCCATTTCGTCATTCAGCATTATTAAAACATTTTGGAAAATGTTACTTTCGCTTAAGGTAAGGTAATACCCTTGCAGATACGCAAACAGGAATGTAAGTAGTCGCTCAACGACTTCGGTTTGACGACCTACTTCCTCGAGTAACCCTGTGCCTTGCACTACGTCTGGAGAATCCGCCCCGTATAGGCGTGAAGTTACATCCGTCTTGTTAGACGTAGAAAATATCCGCTGTTTAGCGAGGAAATTGTTATCAGTTGCCATCGAGCACGAGTACGTTATAATACGAGTGATAAGTAAGAATTGTATAGTGAATTATTTGCACTACATCTGGAAAATCCGCCCTGTATTGGCGTGAAGTTATAACCGTCGTGTCAGACGTGGAAAATATCCGCTGTTTAGCGTGGAAGTTATCATCAGGTGCCATCGTGCACGAATATTCTATAAATCACTGTTATTTTATGCACAGTGAACATCAAGAATCATATTGTGATATAATTGGCAAGTATAGTGAATTTTATAACATTACCTTAACACCACATTTTTGTACCCACGTGTTTGTGGAGGGCCGAGAGCCGGGTGAAAAATATAGAGGTAAACGTGTTGTAATTACTTTAAATAATTGTGATTATGAAAGTATAATATATTTGAACTGCCACAGTGAATTTCTCAAATATAAAACGACGCACATTTCACGGATGCTACGTGATGTAAAAGTGGCGTCAGTACACGTGAAGAACCACAGAACAGTGCTTGCTCACGTATTATTCAATATCTGCGAAGTAAAGGCTGTGTTATCAAATGTATTAAAGCCTGTAACATTTTCAACGAACATTGTGATTTTTGAAGTGAAAGCATGAACTGCTACACGATTTATTCCAACACCCACATGATCAAATTATTCTACACCATGTTCGAGAATAAGATCATGGGCTAATACCGCTATGGTATGAGGGTGATGTATCTATTGGAACCAGCATGATGGTGGAGCTTCCAGAACAGCGAACGAGGAGGAAGGAACCCAGGATGCCATTCCCAGGCAAGTCCAGTACATTCACGAAGTTATCGACAGGGACAGATCGAACCCTGGTCTTTGGGAGAGTCCAGATGGGAGTCCCGATGAGGACGATGCCGTTCCGGAGAACCAGAGATGAATTTGTTCAACCCTTGTCGTTGAACAGAGGGCTGAGTGAGAGCTCCTCCATTTCGTGAGTTTTTGTACACCCTTTCTTGTTCTAGTTTCTGGTGGTATAGTAGGTTTAATGTAGTTTGTGAACCAACCGAAATCAGTGACAGCCATTTTTTTATAGGTAGGGAATGTAACTAGTCTAATTAGATGTCATTTATTTCAGTTAGAATGAGACACCCTTGGGTCAGACATTTTGGTCAGCCCTGGTGCAGCTTGATGGACGTCGTAGAACGTCAATGCCTATCTTTTGCTAAACGTGACCGTAGTCATTTGAGGCTACTTTGTTTAACACTATCTGGGGTGTTTTCAAGTATTTGCTGACTTTAGTTATGGCAATCAGATGCCATGGTTATCTTTCTTTAACTGCATTTTTTGCAACCAGTCTTTGTTACACCCCTGACTTCGTTAGAGCAGTCGTATCATTTAGGTAATCGACTGTAATTACCAGTTTTGTAACTGCATTATATTTCATTTGAGATGTTGCTCAGAAGCCATCTGATCAAGTGTGGACCTTACAAGTAAAAGGAATGTTTCGTTGTCTAGCATCGAACCCAGTTCCCAACGTATCATTAAGCAGATCCAGAGTGTGGAATCTGCGTCACAATTATTATTTTGTTAGTGTCATGTGAAGACACGTATTTATTTGAAGTTTTTATACAAGCAACTACTGAAGTATTATATCTTTGAGAGCAAAGAGCTCCAGCAATGTGACATTGCTACCATTTAGATGTCTTTGGTTTGAAAGACGGAATTATATTATTGTATTCAGATTTATAGCGTGTTTTTTATACACGTATTCTTCGAGGTTTATAACCTATGGTAAAGGTTATATGATGAGGCCAGTTGTACAGTTTTTATTTTTGCTTAAATCGCCGGCCTTGATAGTTAGTGTGTTGTGTCCGACAGCGCAGGAATGTTGTAGCCTGCAGCGACACAAACTGGTTTGTGACCCAGTGCCCTTGAGAGCACGCTTGTATTATGAGACAGACATAGATTGACAGAAGACAGAATGCTTTTAGTATTCGCTCTTCCTTTCATTGCAATATAGCTCATGGAACCCTGTGTCCAACCTTGTATCTGATCACATGTTTTTATAGATTGTTTTTTGTTAGTTAAACGCACTTTAGCGTGTACCGTCGTTTGACGTGTACAGTTATGTCAGGTTTTCTATAGTACGTTGTAGGCCACCCTGTTAAAGGAGGTATTTATTGTATGAAGGTATTTGTGTGTACCTTGTCCGGGATTGTTCCCGTTGACCAGATGTTATTGGAGGGTGACTGTTGTGTGCAGGCCCATCCCAGAGTTATTGAACGCGAGCTGTGCGCCGCTTGTAACTTGTGTTATTGTGTGTTCGAGTTGTTATTGCTCGTTGATTGTATTCCGACTTTTGAGTCGAGGCTTTTGGTGGAGATTGATCTCAGTGGAGACACTCCGTGCCCAGGCTATTGTCAGTATTATTCGCCATAAACCAACGATAAACATAAACCGACATCTTAATAATAAAACGCATAACTTTGGTAAAACAAAAGCTAAGTAACGAATTATTTCTATCTAACTTTGTTCTTTTGCATTTGGAACCTGCTGACATGGCCGTGTTAATGAAGGTATTTCCTTTTGAGGAAATGACTAGGACAGCTGACACTTTTGTAGCGACCTGAAGCTTGCTTGAACCCTGAGTTCGTAGCTTGTGGAGCGCAGGCCATGCGATGTTAGACGTAGTCTTTACTACGCAGTCGTCACCGTAACTACACACATTAGATGACTATGGCTTACAAAGAGTAAACCAAGGTGCAGGCAGGCATTTTAATAAAACTGTTGTCTCTTATTAATTATTTATGATGTGCAAGTGTGTAAATCCTACATGTTACCTTCTTGTGTGCTGTTCGCACCTAGTTACTAAGAATAATTAAATGTTTTTTTTACATGGCTGTTCACTTAGCTTTGAATGCAATTGTTTTCTATTACGGACGTCATCGCCGTAAATTTTGTTATTAATTGATAGGACTTAGCTAGATGAATTAATGTTAAATGTAAATGTGGAGATGGAATCATCCTAACTTAGATTTGTTTTGCTACCCTGTTAAATGTAAATTCTGATATTAGCTTGATCTTGTAACTTGACCTAGGGACTTGCGTCGTACCATTTTCCTAGTGTTGCTGTTGTTGCTTTGTTATTGTGAGATAGATATTTCGCGAGGGTTTTCCGTAACTTCTCAGGTAGGGACCTGCTCTTTATTTTTGTTTGTTTATTAGCTTGCGGACTAGCCGATTGAAACCCTCCGAACTAGGCTAGGGGCTTGTGAATTTTAATAATAGATTTTCACGGTGTTTTACATAAGTCTGGATGTTTATTTTCTCAGTCTAGGTTTTAAGGTGAACCTTTTCTTAGGCAGTCTATGACCATCGTCACCATGTACCACGATCCCTGTGGACTACAGATTCTCGTGCCGCTTTAGCCTATTTGGAAGTTCACCTGATCCTCACGGCAGTTATGTCCGACGGGTGAGATGTTAGGGAAGTCATTGCGGTTGTTGGCTATCCTGGCAGCTCCACCGACGGTCTCAATACACACACACACACACACACACACATATATATATGAACTTTTGAACTGACGGTGGTTTGGGAGTCTGGGGGATGTGAAACGCGAAGATATGTCGAAATTTTCTGGTAGTCGAAACTTGGCACCCATTGCAATAGTTAGCTTTCTGTTGAAATCTACCTAAAATGGGCTACAGATAATTAAAAATATAAAAGTCCTCTCGGCACGCCGGAAGGCGAAGGTCGATTTCACCGAACAAACTTGGGAATAGGCGAAAATAGGCAGAATATGCAGGTTTTCGTAGAAGTATCAGACCTCATTTATTGCGAGAAAGTATTTTATAATTGGAGCTTAATTAACTTTGTTTTTCGTCATTTTATGCATATTTTAAACATTTTGTCTTATGGGGACGGTAACCTTCTTGTCATTTGGGGTCCGTTTTTATACTTGTGGTCACACTGTCCTTATGCAAGGTTTCGACACTGATGTGTAACTATGTAACGGTCTGTTACTTCTTCAGGCAAAATTATATTTCCCGCAGAGATTTTGGTTGGTTCCTCAGTTTAGGGGCTGCGACAACGCGGTCATGTAACCCCGTGTACTTTGGGTGATTGTAGAATCTGTCTGATAAACGGTGTGAATTGTGATGGCTGTATTATTCTGTAATTCAGGTAAGGACTGCAGACGGTCAATTTCAAGCAGTAGTTCCTAATGTTGCTACCAGATACTACCATCAACGACACCTAGCTGTGAAATTGGCTACTAGATGCCACCGCAACCAGCAAATCGCAACGAACGTTGGAACTTCCCCTCCAAAGGAAAGCATACTGAGGGATTTTTAGCGCTCTTAGAAAATCCGACGACTTCGGCCGGCTTTGAATCCGCGACCTTGGGCATAGAAGTTCAGCATGCTACCAGTTACGTCACCGAAGACGCTTCACACAAGACCAACTACAATACTCAGACCTTAATGTAGAAAAAACATGGCGGCGACGGTTGCCCTACCGATAGGTAAGATCATGTCATCGGGCTTGTCACAGTTCGTGTAAATTATTATTTTTACTCACCTAAGAGCATAAAAAGATATCACAAGATGAGACTAGGTTCCGAAGAAATATGCATCAATAATTTAGACGTACCTGAATTAATGTATCTATATAGTTCTGGCCTCGAATTATAGGTTTCTTCGTCTTCACCCAAAGGGCAGCTACAATAGTCTCACTGTTTCTGTGGTTGAATAAGAAGCTTTTTGGCGAGTTATCACGATTTGTATTTAAGTTCAGTAATTATAGATTAATATTATTAGCATAAAATCAAACAGATTCTGAAGTAGGAGAGAAGAAAGTACCCGGTTACTGAAGTGCTGTCCCAGCACATGCAGAGTATTTGTGTACACAATCGGAATGAGACTAGTTGCCTAAAATAATCGAACCAACGCTATAGAGATACAATTCAATTAAGACATATCGTGGAATTGTCTAAAATCTCGGGTAAAACATCACACCGAATTAGTTGATTGAAATATGCAAATAAGTCGTCGTGCGGATATCTGAACATAATTATGGAGATTACCACACACAAAGGACGCGATATGTTACCATCTAACCTATTAAACACTCGCTGTTACAGTTTGGAATAGTTGCACGCTGGAAATAGTTCATTTAGTAAAGTAATGCAGGTAGGAAAGCACCATCTCCCTCTTACGGAATTATCGCGGCACACCATCTCGTAATATAAGTACTTAATTGGCAAGTTACTCACAACACTTTATTACACACATCATAATAAAAAATAACTTGCAAGCTGTAAGAATCACAAAAGTATGAATAATGACGGAACACAATGAGTTCACTGTTTGGCACAGGGGAAACATCTTCATTAACAAATAAAACAGAAGTTCACTGTAGTATTTGGCGTGTATACAAGGCGGTGTAGAACATCTGCCAGACTGGTAAGGATTTACGGAGGCACATGAAGCTGAGCGTTCAAGATAACGTCAACAGTTTAGTCTTGCCGTAGATGATCATTGCGTTTTCCCTTTACGTACTTAAGTTCGGCACTACCGGTACTGAAGTGTACTAAGCTATTATTATATTGTCACTAACTAGCAAATCATTTCGGTGTATATTCTTGCGACACTTCTATTAATGCTTTAGTCTTGGGTACTTAAACATCTGCAGTAAATGACACAATGCCATCGGTCAACTGAACAATCATCACACAAACGAACTGGTCCATAATAAGCGTATTATCACGTCATATTTATACACGATTGCAGTACATAAACGCGAACTGGACTTTACAGACATACTGAAGACACTACAAATTACAGATGAACAGTACATTCCTGTACTATTGCCAATAGTTTATCCCAACTTTCATCAAACGAAGCTAATCAAAGCTTATATTGTATCCCAGCAACGAATGTAAACAAACAAAATCTCGGGCTTCCGCATACGCCATTTTCACACTTTCGATACCTGCATTAAGGTCTGAGTATTGTAGTTGGTCTTGCTTCACACTTAGTCAGATGGAAATCTGAATCTGATATCGAGCAAGTGCGTTGTCATGGCAACGTCCGATGGATCATCCGTCATCAAATTAGTAGTGTTGCCATGGCAACCTCTGATAGCTCTTGGTATTTTCTTATAATTCCGAAATCATTTTTCTCATCCCTTGGCGTAATGGTGGGTCATATCAAAAATTCTTTCAGACAAAAGTTTTAGGTAATTATTAGGGAAATATTGTCCATTTTGTACGGTTTTGATATTGTGCCTATTAAGAAGATATGATTAATGTTTCCCGAAAAACCCACTTTTTCCCACCCCTTTGGTGAATGGTAGGTGCTATGAAAAACTCTTCAAACATAAATTTTTGGGCTTTATCCGACACATAGTATGAACTTTGAACGGATTCGATATTTCACATATTAAGAGAGTTATAGCAATATTTCACTTTCTCGAAAAAAGCCCCCCATCTTCACCCCCTTTGGCCGATTTAGCCCAGTAACGAACTCGACCGAGATTTTATAGGTATACATATTCGGTAAAAAATTCAAAGTGATTGGTGCAAAATTACGGCAGTTATCATGTCCACAATAAACTGATATACATATATATATACATATATACATATATATATACATATATATATACAGTGTGGTCCACCCGCCCCTTATTATTTAGTTTTATGAAACCCAACTAATATCTCAATTCTCCCGATGGTCGATATTTCTCTGCGCTCTGACTGTGTGACAGCAATGTAATTGGGTCATGGGTCTAGCAAAGAAAAACCGACCTTAAACTTTTCCTCGCCAAATACTATGGCCCATTCTACTAACATATGACTTACTGCTCCTTGAAACAACACACATACACGTAATACGATCGAATTGATAGCTTACGCCACGTGATCTGTATTAGTAGAAAGTTAAATCAACACCATAAACCGTGATTGAAGACTTTGAGATGGACTTAAACGTTTGAGGTGGGACGGCTACAATAACTACAGCACGTTTAGCGTGCAGTATCTACCATGTGTAGGTGGCTGAGAGGGTTAAAGCATGGCCGTACGTGGTGGGCGCGAGTGATATAATGCTGCTTCGAATCCAGTTTTGGGCAAACTTTTTTGAACGAAAGCCCACATTCCATTTTAGTTGGGATGTAACTACATTGCCACATTTATTGCCTTACGACGTATTTTTGTGAAGTGTACGTTGAATTTTGATGATTTATAAAGAAAATACGATTGAATTGGTACGTTATGCCACGTAACCTGTAATGGCAGAAAATTAAAAAACTGGCATGAATATTAACATAACATATCGAAGTGTTGCTCCGGAGGTCCGGGTTCGATTCCCAGCTCTGCCAAGAAATGTAATACTTGTCTGAAGGCTGAAATTGGGTACATGTAGCCTCGTGAATCAAATATGAGAAGAAGTGGGTTCGATTCCCACCTCAGCCAACCTGGAAATGGTTTTCCGTGGTTTCTCACTTCTACTCCGGCCAAATTCAGGGACGGATTCTATCTTAAGGCCACGGCCGCCTCCTTCCCAATCCTTAATTGCAAATATACACATCATTACAAGCCCGCAATAACTCAGGTTATCAGACAAATTCTACACACACCCAAGTAAACGGGGCTAAATGAACGTGATGTTCTAGCCCCTCAAATGAAACAAAACAACAACATATCGAAGGATATTCTGATCGCCAGTGCTTGCATCGAAGTATACGTATTCCTTAGAAATTCCCATGGTATTATTAGCATACTTTCGATTTTTGCAAAAAATGAAAGTAGGCTTATGAGATCTACACAGGGCCAAAAATTGTGTGTCTGTCTGTGTGTGTGTGACTGACTGTGTGTCTCTGTGTGTGTGTGTGTGTGTACTCTGAATGTCTGCCTCCCCCCCCCCTATCAATTCGAACACGGTGAAATCGAATTGAACGAAATTTGGTACAGAGGTAGCACTAGCGTAGACTACCTCAGTGTCATGTTTTATATCGCCACCATCTTGACGGAAACGTAATGGTGGCCACCCAAATGTTCAAAGCTTAAATCAAATTACGACTAACTTCATCATCTGATCTCTACCAAATTTTGCAACAACATATACTTGTATGGCGAGCGTCGTTTGACTGAACTACAAGGTCATCAGCCCATTAGTTTGCAGATGACGGCCATGTATGTGTGCAAATCGATTCCCCCTATCAATTCAAACACGGTGAAACTGAATTGAACGAAATTTGGTACAGAGGTAGCTCTAGCAAAGGGCACTCCAGTGTCATGTTTTATATCGCCGCCATCTTGATGAAAACGAAATGGCGGCCATCCTAATGTTAAAAGCTTGAATCAAATTACGACCAACCTAATAATCTGATCTCTACCAAATTTTGCAACAACATACCTTTATGTGTAGAGAATCTTTTGACCACACTACAAGGTCATCAGGCCAGTAATGTGCGGATAGCGGCCATGTATGTGTGCAAATCGATTCCCACTATCTTTTTAAACACGGTGAAACCAAATGGAACGAAGTTTGGCACAGAGGTAGCACTAGCAAAGGCCACCTCAGTGTCATGTTTTATATCGCTGCCATCTTGAGGGAAACGGAATGGCGGCTACCCAAATGTTAAAAGCCTAAATCAAATTACGACCAACCTAATCATTTGATCTCTACCAAATTTTTCAACAACATACCTTTTTGTGTTAAGCATCTTTTGACTGAACTACAAGGTCATCAGCACAATAGTTTGCAGATAGCGGCCATGTATGTGTGCTAATCGATTCCCCATATCAATTCAAACATGGTGAAACCGAATTGAATGATTTTTTTATAGAGGTAGCACTAGCAAAGGGCACATCATATTGATGTTTAATATCCGTATAGCACGTTGTATTTCAAGACGCTACTACAACCAATATTCAATTATACTCCTTGAAAAAGACAAGGAGTTATAACAATACCCATGCTTTTAGGAGAAAGTAGGCTCTATGTTCTTAACCGAACATCTTGTTTTGTTATTAAATGTTAACAAAAAGTCATAGCATATCTTGAGGCCCGCATCGCATGACACTCGCTGGCAAGGAAGCTGCTGTGATCGCTGGTACAAAATCCTGTATGATTCTGTTCTCTTCGTCAGTACACCTGCTTGTATGACCGAAGTGTATCACACGCTAGCATTTTGTACGCTAAGTTGAATGAAATAAAACCGATGGGCTGTCGTTTGAGGGCATTATTTGCAGTTCTGTCACCTTATTAACGTAAAGCAGTCGCAAAACTTGCTTTAAGTAAAATATAAAACATGCCAGGTACTGAATGAATGCATTCCAATGAATATTTAAGATCCAACTGTAATAATTGATTATTTTACCATACGCGTTAATAAGAATCGCAATAAAAACCTCCAGTGTGTTGGAAATGTGTGCATGTGTTATTGCTTCCGCTCGCTCTTTCGAAGATACCGGGTTCAAGACTATCCAACGGAAGAATTATTAAATAATTTTTAACTATTTAATTATACCCTCCCTACCTCGTACAGCAAGATTTCAACTTGGTTTTGTTCACATTATCTACGAAGACGATAGGGAAAGTTATTTTCTTGTCTCATTTAAATGGCTATTTACCCTAAATACTGTTCAAACCCTTGGTTGGATTCTATTCGTTATAATTATTATTTTTTTAGTCGATTTTACCCTCCTGGTTAGGTTTTCCTACGGACTCAGCGAGGGATACCATCATTACCGCCTCTATGGGCAGTGTCCTGGAGCTTGAAACATCTCAACTGGGGAGCTGGGATCAGCACTTCGCCCAGGCGGCCTCACCTGAAAAGCGAACAGGGTCCTCTTGAGGGATGGGAAGGGAGGGGAAGATCGGGAGGGATAGGCAAGGAAGAGTGAAGGAGGCGGCCGTGGCCGTACGGTAGGTAACATCCCGGCATTTGCCCGAAGGCGAAGTGGGAAACCACGGAAAACCACTTTGAGGATAGCTGAGGTGGGAATCGAACCCCCTCTACTCATTTGGAACACCCGAGGCTGAGTAGACACCATCCCAGTCCTCATACCACTTTTCAAATTTCGTGGCAGAGCCGGGAATCGAACCCAGGACGTCCGGGGTGGCAGCTAATCACGCTGACCACTACGCAAAGGAGGCGACTATATTTGTGTTAATTAGAATTTTAATAGTTCAATATTTATAATAATATGACACGTTCTGTAATTACTGCCTTGCTGCGAGGCTCAGCGGTAACGTTTACGCTTGCTGTGTCCAAAGTTGCAGGTTCGTATCCTGGCGCAGTCAGCTGGCATACGAGGGTGCGAAAATGCGAGGGAGTCGTATCAGTAGATTTACTGGCACGTTGAAGATCCCATTCGGAGCAAAATTCCGGCACCCCGGCGTATCTAAAAGCCAGAGCAGTTAAAAGGGACGTAAAACCAATAATGTTATAATTATCTGTATTTACTGCATGTTTGGGGCAGAAGTTCTCGTAGTTCCGCCCCTTAAAACCTCACTAACTATTATTGTAAGTGTATAGCAATCGCTTTTCGCACAGACGCCGATAAAAGAAATTATAGTTTCGGTCCGATGTATTTATTCGTGAGTCGGAGTTTTCCTTTAAACAAAGGTGGTCAAAATTTCGAACACTTGCTACATTGATATACAGGATATCTTGCTTTCGTTCTACAGATCATTATGTCGTCGTCCAATCTGGCTGCGTACCATCGGATAAGTACGGTGCTTTTGAGGACCAAATAAAAATCACTCTTTGGAACAGATAGATATGCGTCCATAATTCATCCACAATAAATGGCATTAAGCAAAAAAAAACACATTGTACAAGTTCAAGGTTCGAACCTAGTACAACGCGACTTCGTTGACGCTACTCTAGCAATTCTTGATTTAGCCACCACAGCTACCGAGAACTTATTGAATCAATTCGTAGATACTTCCTGTCCAAACGTAAGAAGGTGTTGTTCGGAGCTCTGATCGTTTCAATCATGCATTATATTTGAGGTCATTGAAAGAACACTGTCACTATTGATTTCTACTATATTCGCGAGGATGTACTCAACGGTAAAGTTGTACAATGGACGTAAAGGAATAGGTACTAATGTTTTTAGGATGACAGTGATATACGCGTTAGTTGGGTTGCCTTCCTCCAAAAAAAAAAAAAAAAAGGGGCTGGTGGACCACACTGTATACATACATAAATTATATATAAAATTTTGAACTGACGGTGGTTTTGGGGTCTGGGGGATGTGAAACGCGAAGATATGTCGAAATTTTCCGGAAGTCGAAACATGGTACCCTTTGCAATAGTTAGATTTCTAATGAAATCTACCTAATGAACCCATGTACCATTGGTTCAAGGGGTCGAATCCATGTATTATGGTAAAAAAAGGAAGGAAATATACAGTCTTCAGTGGAACATAGAAAGATTTTATACGAGAGGGGAGCATAACGTTGTGCAAGAAAGGAGAGCCCAGGTGGCCAGGAAATGATATCACGCATGACGCACCGATAGGAGCGAATCATGGCTATAATTAGAACGAGTGGAACTCTCCGTCGGAGTGACTGCGAGCATGTTTCGGAAATTGATCTTACGTTGCAGTAAATTGGCAACCTCGCAGTTGTGCAAGAAGAAGAATAATTTGATTTAAAGCACTTGCGAGCATGTAATTAACTAAAGAAATACATCATTGTGAATCATTTCGGAATAGAGATTTTTGTGTGGAGAAAAAGGTTTTAATAATTGCCTAGGAAAGAAGTGCAAACGTGGCCATACGTCATTAAAAGTTCCCCGAGACCCGAGGAGGTGGGGATTAAAAATCAACTGTAACACCCTCATATCTGAAGACCAAATTTTATTTAATATCTCAGACTTGCACGATCGATTTTCTTGTGCAAAGAAGTCAGTTTACGTTTAGAAAACAAGCTTTCCAGAGATATAATTTTTAAAAGTGTGCGACCATTGCTTCAAAAGTTGGTTATGAAAAGGACGTAGAATTTATCTTTTTGTCGCCGATTTGTATAAAAGTCCTGGCCGTGCCAGGCAAATCATGCAGTACTTACTAGACCTCGAGAGGTCGTGATACTCTGTATCACCAGCGTGCACCCGAAGGGAGTGGCCGAGAAGTATCATCACAGTATCGCCGTGTGAAGACTTAGGAAAATCCTAGTACAGGATTTAGTTCCGCCAGTATCAGTCTTATAGTGAAAAGTTCAGTATTACAGTCAAAGTAGGCTGCGAACTTAAAGAACAGGCGATAGGTCTTCAAATAACAGTTCATTTAAACGACCGAAAGTGTCGTAACGTTTTGAAGTACCATAATAGCGAAACAAACATTCTATCAATGTTAAAGAACCCGATCAGTGTCAGACAAAATAAGGGCCGCATAGTATTCTGAAAAGATAGGAATTAGAGAACAGAATAATCAGAAGTGAGAATTTAATTCGAGACGTTGTTTCAAGGAAAACAAACGAACTATAAAAAGCACTAAGTTACGTATTGAATGAGGAGCATTAGATACTAGAAAATAGTAGGTCACCGATAGAGTATTTGGGAGACCGTGAACAAGACAGACTTTCGCTAAACACACTAATAGTGTCTAGAAATAAACAATTTCGAGCTAATAATAATAATAGCCGATCGTCAGGAAACCGGATTTGAAGAAGTACCATTCCAGGGAGGGGTAGAGTGTTCGAGACTTTCATATTCTGGTCAGATAGGGCGCCGACATCTACTAGTTTCACCCTTGGAGACGGGGAAGTGAGAAATCACGTGTGTAAAGGCTAAAATCAAAGCCTCAGTGATAAAAGCAGTGTATTGTAAATATAGGAAATTTGTGTTAGTGTAATAATTTTTCAGTGAATTCATTTGTGTATTATAAAAGAATACGGAATCGTATTCAAAATGTTACCAGTGTATAAGGTATATGTGTGTCAAGAAATGTCAGTGTATGAAATGGAATTAGGGAAGATGGCTTAAACACATTCAAGTGGGCGACATGAAACATCGTTGGAAAATACGGTCGAGGACCGTCTTATCATGTGAGTAACCATTTCATTATGTCATGTGTTGGGAGATGTTTGCGTGCAATCCACCTAAGAATGAGATAATAGGATGTTTTTGTATAATAAATAACAGAATAATAGCGCGATCTGAACAACTAAAATTGAGAAAGTATAAAATGATTCTGTGAAATGAATAAATCCCTTATGGGAAATGTATGAAATAAAATATCAGTGTATTTGATAAATGATTTAATTATATGAAAGCAAGCATAACAATAATAATAATCACAATTAGATAAATGAAGATTATGATGAATTATATGAAAGTAGTAGCTTTTGAGCTCCTTTAAAGAAAAATAAATACATGTTGGGAACACATGTTCTTAAGGTAAAGCGATTATTGTACGGGAGAGGAATATTATAAAATCGAGATAGAGATCAAATGTGATTTTGAATTTATCAGTTCTTTGAAGGCAATTTGGAAATAAAGGATAAGCGTAATGTATCGCATTGAAGTAAATTTGTCACGCTAGGAAGGCGTTGAACCTAAATATACTTGGTAAATTTAATTATGAGGGGCAGTTGGTCGTGGTAATTGAGCTATAGTAAGTCCTCTATATAGTGATGTGGATCACGAGGCCATGTGTGTTGTTGTGTTATGATAGGGTGCGAAATTATTGTATTATGAGCGCAGGTTATTAGGCCGAGGCCGCCCTAAGTCGCATTTATACAAGTCCTCCAGTATGGGATTGGTTCCCGAGGCAGCTGAGAGAGTCGAACCCAGACTCGTCTAGTTGTTGAAGCCCCTAAATATTCGTTGTTGTATGTGAATTACTCTTACCCACCAATGAGGATACTTCATAATTAATAAATGCCAAGGCTACGAGAATGGTCTAATGAAAATAATAATGTTGTAAAGGAAATGAATGAGAAGCCAGGCCTGTTCAAAGAACTGCATTTAAGAAACAGCTGTGTTGAAACTAGGAGTAGCTCGTCCCGTGGGGGCGATGGCCGTGAAGTCTCCCTCCCTACAATAACTCACGCTAAGTGTCCAGGCTAGACCCCTTGTCATTGATGTTGCGGTCGGTCGGGGATCCGTCTGTTTTGAAGTTATAGTACACTAGCTTGTTTAGAGTTTGTTTAACGACCCGGTCTTCGAACCGAGGTTCTTGTAGATGAAGATTACCGCTTGAAAGTTCAGATCGTTGCTTTCTTATGAGATAATGGTCTTTTAAGACAGATAATAATAAATCCCTAATATAATGTTATAATTATGATGTAATGATTTACGAGTTCAGTGAAGACAATTAGATTTCGGGAGTGATCTTAATTTTTGGACTAGTTCAAGTAGTCTTCAGAAACTCGGGAGTGCGCAAATGTTTTCCCAATCACTGTAGTGAATTGTTGATTTGAGAGAGATGGTAACTGAGAACATAGTGAAAGCCCAAAGTTTAAGCAAAGTAGTAAAAGTACTTTAATAAGAATTATATATTGTTTGAATTATAAAATACTCATATAAAAGGAAGTGATATGCAGTAAAAGTGATAACACAGTTTATATTGGAAAGTATAGAGCCTATTGGAGCTATGAATTGTATGGAATTTTAAAAGGGACACTATATGGAAGTGAAAATAGAGATATATTTGTTGGTTTATGAGAAACCATTTATTTATGATTTAACATTTGTTTTTATATTGTATTCCTTGTTTACTTTGAACAAGTTAGAATGGGTCAGTATTTTATTTGTTTAATTTGTTGTAGCGCCATATAATTGTGGAATCAAATGTTTTATAGTAGGAGTTGATTTTGTGTTTATTTTGGAAGTGTATCCTCTATTTAATCCAAAATGTGTAAGTCACAGAGTGGGAGAACATACCATAACCCCGAAAATCCCGATTTGAGCATTGCTGGCATACTGTGATTTGCATATTTCATGTTAAATGGGCACACTAATACTACCATCAACGACACCTAGCTGTGAACTTGGCTACTAGATGCCACCGGAACCATCAACTCGCAACGAACGTTGGAACTTCCCCTCCGAAGGAAAGCATACTCAGTTTTTTTTAGCGCTCTTAGTAAATCCGACGACTTCAGCCGGGTTTGAACCCGCGACCTTGGGCATAGAAGTTCAGCATGCTACCAGTTCCGATACCGAAGTCGCTTCCCACAGACAGATGGAAAACTGAATGTGATCTCGTGCAGTGGCGTTGTCATAGCAACTGCTGATGGCTCATCCCTCATCAATTTAGTAGTGTTGCCATGGCAACCATTGATAGCTCTTGGCATTTTCTTATAATTCCGAAATAATTTTTCTCATCCCTTGGCATAATGATGGGTCATATCAAAAATTCTTTCAGACAAAAGTTTTAGGTAATTATTAGGGGAATATTGTCCATTTTGTACGGTTTTGATATTGTGCCTATTAAGAGAGATATGATTAATGTCTCCCGAAAAACCCACTTTTTCCCACCCCTTTGGTCAATGGTTGGTGCTATAAAAAAACTCTTCAAACATACATTTTCGGGCTTTATCCGACACATAGTATGAACGTTGAACGGATTCGATATTTCACATATTAAGAGAGTTATAGCAATATTTCACTTTTTCGAAAAAAAAAACTCCCATTTTCACCCCCTTTGACCGATTTTGCCCATTAACGAACTCGACCGAGATTTTAAGGGGATACATATTCGGTAAGAAATTCAAAGTGATTGGTGCAAAATTAGGCAGTTATCGTGTCCACAAGAAACTGATATCTATATATATAATTATTATGTATAAACTTTTGAACTGACGGTGGTTTTGGGGTCTGGGGGATGTGAAACGCGAAGATATGTCGAAATTTTCCGGAAGTCGAAACATGGGACCCATTGCAATAGTTAGCTTTCTAATGAAATCAACCTAAAAATCCTTATAATTATCCCTGCCAGCAACAAGTTTTGTAATAGCTTGCAAACGCACCTCAGGATGACGTTCATTTTGATAAAAAAAAAAAAACCAGTACGAAACTGCTCTAAATGAGCACTTTTAATCACCTGTTTTAGGTACAATCCTTTGCGTTTCCATGTCAGTAAATTATGCAGGAGAGTTTGAATCACACTTCGCCAACTACTGAAATGAGCATAGACTCACTTCGCCAGCCACTGTCATCGAGGCAGTTTTAGAATTATATGCCCCGTGCATGTCAAAAATGCTATTACAGTAATACAGGAAAGATCACTCTTAAGGCTATATTCCTGTCTAACTCCCCGGAGGTCCGAGTTCGATTCCCTGCTCTGCCAAGACATTTAATTCTGGTCTGAAACGGAGAACGGGGTGCCCTCAGCCTCGAGAGGTAAAACTGAGGGGAGGTGGAATCGATTCCAACCTCAACCTTCTTGGATATGGTTTTCCGTGGTTTCTCACTTCCACTCGAGGCAAATACCGGGATGGTTCCTAAATTAAGACCTTGGCCGTCTCCTTCCCATTCCCCACCTTAATTACAAAGACAAACATTAATACAGCCATCAAAATAACACAGGTTATCGCAGAAAATTTTGCACACACACACACCAAAGTACACGGGGCTATGTGACTACAATGTCCAATCCCAAAGGGTTCTACTCAGGAGTCAACACTCTGTCATTATGTGCTCCTTGGCGGTTCTAAAAAGAAACATACGTTCAATTACTTCAATGTCATTAACATATTTCATATACAAAGCTATCTCGTGGTTATAGCGTCGTAATTAGTCTTATGTCAATATGGAACTGAATTGAGCAACGCCAATGTGAATCCTCAAGGGGGGAATAACCTGTTCGCTTGATTCCTTCAGGAGACTGGAAGATGGTCGGTTGGTTCCTCAGTTTATGGGCTGCGACAACGTGGTCATGTAGTCCCGTGTACTTGGTGTGTGTAGAATCTGTCTGATAACCGGTGTTAATTGTGATGGCTGTATTAGTGTGTGTTAACTGTTTTTAATTCAAGTAACGACCGCATACATTCGATTTTTCAAGTAGTTCCAACTTATGCTACCAAACGCCACCGTCAACGACCAAATAGTTCTGCACTTTGTTACTAGATACCACCACAGTTGGCTCCTGGCGACGAACGTTGGGACCTAAGAACGTTACTCAAAGATAACCTATAATTTAGATTCAAACAGGTGTAATTAGTGGAAGGTTTTTTATCATGCCATAAATCTATGACATGGGATCGCCGGCTTTACTTCTCCTCCGATGGAAGGCATACTGAGGGATTTTTAACGCTCTTAAAAAATCCGACGACTTCGGCCGGGTTTGAGCAAGACTGAAAGACACGTGCCTATTTTTTTTTTTTTTTTTTGTAGAAGGTGAACGTCTTCTGCAAATTATCAAAATTGTGAAAATATAGCACAGTAAAATCTGTGCTGGGTTTGTGCTCGAACCCACGACTCTCAGCAGAACAGTTACCACACTAACCTGCCTCTTATCCTTGGTTAGTGCGATTGTGGACAGTAGGCAATTCCCTTGTGCTGATCTCCCGAACCTGTAGACCTTCACCTCAAAGGCCATAGGTCATACCACGAAAATGGAGAGCCCCAGTACGTGTTTCGAATAGGACACAATGGCTCTGTGATGGCAGACCACAGCAAGCCTTGAGGATGCATCACCTATTGGGTCACATCAATACTACTACTGATACTAATAATAATAATAATAATGGAGACTGCATATACTGTATATCAACGCCAAATAAGTATAACAAACAAGCTATTAGAGAAATGCTGCTGTTCCAGTAAATTTGTATCAGCGTTAAAAATCCCTCAGTATGCCTTCCCTCGGAGGGAAAATAAAGCCGACGGGCCCATGTCATAGATTTATGGCATGTACAAGAACCTTCCACTAACTACAAATGTGTGAAACTAGAATTTGTAGGTTAGATTTGATTACACTCTATAAGTTCCAAAGTTCACCGCCAGGTGCCACTTGCGGTGGCATCTAGTAGCCAAGTTCACAGCTAGGTGTTGTGTACGGTAGCATTTGATAGCAAAAGGAGGAACTAATTGAAATTGATCGTCTGCAGTCCTTACCTGAATTACAGATAATACACACTAATACAGCCATCACAATTAACACCGGTTTTTAGACAGATTCTACACACACCCAAAGTAGCCTACACGGGGCTACATGACCACGTTGTCACAGCCCCTAAACTGAGGAACCAGCCAACCAACCAACCAACCAACCAACTTTGTATCAGAAAATGAAACCAAACTGGCGAGTTTCTAAAAGCAGCCTGTAGTTTGAAGCCATATGCATCATCGTGTAACCATATTGTTATGTTTACTATTAAAATAATTATTATCATCCTACAGTATATATTATTTTAGTGGTATAGATCCTTCCTGCGGCGCTCACAAGCGACGACGTGACAAATGAGCTTTCAAATGAAAGAAAATCGACATTAGCAGTGACGAATTGCACTCTAATTTCATAGGTATCTATAATTAAAAGAAAAAAGGCTTTTGAAAAAATGTACGAAATGTGCGATTTGCAGATACTGTTGCTGTAAGAAAATACGCTCCATAATTGTTGTCCACTTCACATTTTTACTGATGTGACGCCTGTTTCATGTCATTTTAACATTCTGAGGTCTTTCCTTTATCATTGTGCATGGATTTCAGAAACAGAAAATTAAAGGAATGAGTACAGTAGTCAAATCGTATAATTTCATAAATATCGAATAACCGGTGAGTGTTATGATGATCCAGTTTTCAGTGATTGCCTTCTTAAGTTAGAGAACGTAGAACTTGGAATTCCCACTGAAATGTAAAAAATAGTGTTCTATAATCATTTGGTTGAAATAAAAGCATAACAACCTTTCTCCGTAAGTCCCCCATTATAAACCTATTCGGAGAAGTGTGGTTTATGAACATGCGAGATTTCTTGCACGGGTACGCTAGTTATTTCGTAATTTTATTCTTGTCGCCTTTCAAGTTAGATTTGCGCTAGATAACGCAGTTTTGATTTTTCGAGTAGGTTAGTATGAAAGACAAGATTTAGTGACATACCCGGAGTTCTGTTGTTTTTTCAGTTGCTTCCTTATACCTATTGTTCATGTTGTGACGCTGACGAGTACAGTCGTGAAAACTGTTTCAGGAGTGAATTTTAGGTTAGGGAAACTGGTAATGTTATTTACTGTATGTTGTAAGATCGTGTGATACGTTGAATTGTTAAATTTGTTGTTTATTTTATTGAAAATTTATTCATTGTAATTAGTTATTGTTGGTGTTAAGTTTGACTTCCTGGATCGTACACGTGGTGTCTTGCTGACTAGTCATCGTAAATTAGATCTACAACCTCTGACCGAAAAGTTCGGTGAATGGGTCTATATTACGAACGGGTTGTTGGCTTACCTGAAACAGCAGTTACTGTCCTTCGAAGTAATCCCCGTGGATGGCCATGAACTTCTGGGAATGTCTGTACAAGTCCTAGAAACTCTTTAGGGATATCCTTTATTTGGGTCGTCACATTACGTTGGGTGTCCGAAATGTCCGAAAACCTCTGTCCTTCAGGGCTTTTCGGTGACCCTGGACCTGAACCCCGCCACTCCATTCTTTGACACTTGACTGCGGGGTCGTACCTTAGACACCAGGTCTCGTCGCCCGTGACGATGGTTTTCAGAGCTATTCCATTCCACAGAAAATTCACCCTTCTCCCTGCCACCCGCCGAACAGGTGTGCATGGTAGGTTGCATAATTTCATCCTTCTCACTGCCACCCGCGGAAGAGGTGTGCATGGTAGGTTGCATACATTCATCCTTCTAAACACGCACTGTGTCAAACAGGTCTTACACGTTGCGTTGTGTGTCGCCAATGTTGCCAGGTCGACGTTCTGACTTGATTCACCGAACGCAACGTGACGAGGCGTTTGTACACCATCCCAAAGGACGCCTTCTTGCAAAGTTCACAGGACATGTATCGCCGATCTCAGCATTGCATAGTTACGGGAGGGTACTGTTTCGAAGGACAGTAGGGTCACTGTCGTGCATTGTTCATCTATGTTCATACTACAGGACTATTCACCAAACTTTATTGTCACATGTTGTATATACTGTATTTCAATTACAGTTTCAGATAAGGAGGGATTATATTCCCTGGGAATTAATGTTAACTAGTTTAATTTGATTTGTTTCATCTTTATGTCGGCGCGTGATGGCGCAGTGGCTTATCTCTTCGTCTTTCACCCGGACGGTCGGGGTTCGAATCCTGGTGATGTTGTTGTTGTTGTTGTTGTTGTTTGAGTCTTCAGTCTTTTGACTGGTTTGATGCAGCCCTCCATACTCCCTGTCCTGAGCTAATCGTTTCATCTCTACATAGCTACCACACCCTACATCCGAGGCAATCTGTTTAACATATTCTAACCTTGGTCTACCCCTACAGTTCTTGTCCTCGACCCTTCCTTCCATAACTAAGCTTGCTATTCCTGGGTGTCTTAGTATGTGACCTACCAACCTATCTCTTCGCTTCATTAACAGTCGCCAGAAACATCTCTCCTCTCCCACGCGTCTTAATACCTCCTCGTTTGTAACCCTATCTACCCATCTGATCTTCATCATTCTCCTGTAACACCACATTTCAAATGCTTCAATTCTCCTCTTTTCTGCTGCACCAATAGTCCAAATTTCACTTCCATAGAGCGCCACGCCCCAGACAAAGGCTTTCAAAAATGACTTCCTAATACCTAAATCTGTATTCGATGTCAACAGGTTCCTTTTTTGTAGAAATGCTTTCATTGTCTGAGCCAACCTACTTTTTATATCCTCTTTGCTTCGTCCATCACTGGTTATTTTGCTTCCTAAGTAACAGAAGTCTCCTATTTCTTTCAGCTTTTCATCTTCCAAATTAATGTCCATAGAAGTTTCTGATTTATTTCGGCTGCATTCCAATACTTTTGTTTTACATTTATTAATTTTCATCATGAATTCTTTCCTCAAGATGGAGTCCATACCATTCAAAAACTCATTCAAATCCCCAGGCGTGTCGGCCAAGACGACGATGTCATCGGCAAATCTCAGAGTTGAAATTATTTCTCCTTGAATCTTCACTCCCACTTTGAATTTTTCTCCCGGTGATAGCGGGTTGGAATTTTCAATTGAAAAATCATGTGGCGCCAGGAAGGGCTTCGGGCTTTAAATCCCCAGCCAAAACCAAAATGAGCCTGTTGGCTCCGGCGACCTTAATTAATTAGGAAAAGCCGAAGAAGGTTTTGTTTCATCTTTATGTGAGCTATTGTGTTTCCTATGTGGGGCCTCGAGCCGAAGTGTAATTATAGGGATAATCTGGTAGATTCATTTTTTATCATTTTACTAAATGTATTATTCTATTTGAGAGTAGGGTTATTAACCCTGCTGTGGACCACATTCACTTCGTAACACCCACCAGCATTAGCCATTCGCGTTAATTCTCACACCACGACTGTAATGTTTTCCAGCTCGTTGTATAGTGAGTAACATTCTTCGATATCAGCACAGAGGTCACGGTTCGATTCCCGGCAATATCAAGAAATTTACTTCTTGTCTGAGGTCTGGAATGGGTAAACTGAGCCTCGTGAGATGAAACTGAGAATAGGTTTGTTCCACTCCTACCTCACCCATCCTTGTCATCTTCTACTTCCAGTGAATGCTGGGATCATACCCACAATTACGTCCATACGCACCTTCTACCGAAAACACTAGTACCAAATTATTTTTAGAAATCATGACCCTACAGCCCTTTAAGGACCTTGGCTCAACGAGATACCGCTGTTAATTGTAAGTCGTTTGGCCTACAGATTGTGGGGGGCATGCCTGATCAGGGCTACAGGTCACCTCGGCTTCCTAGACAGGGACGCTGCCTCTCTAATCACACAGATGTTCAGTTGCCCTCGCGAAGCTGAGTGCACCCCATTTCAAGACTCACGTCACTTTTAAAAATCCGAGACAAAGCCAGGATTCGAACCCGCGGCCTCCGGGTGAGAGGCAGGCGCGCTACCCGAACACCACCAAAGCCAACCCAAATCACAAATACTCACTGTAATATATACATCACAGCAACACAGGTTATCAGACAGTATCACACTCTCATCCAAGTACACACGGTGCTACATAGTCTAACCGCGATGCGGCAAAACCTGTAAATGAACCAAAAACAAACGACAGGGAGTAAGCTGTACCATGTGTGGACACCGCTGCTGACAGCGGCCATCCTGAAAGCTGGTCTTCCCCGGGGATTTTTCCACTTCGTCTAGGAAAATGCAGGGTGGAATTTTGTTCCAAGCCCCGGGGCACCTTAGCCCAGTCAATAAAGGTAAAAATATACGCTTTGTCGCAACTAATTAGAGGAAAGCTGAATTTTTGCAGGAAGTCAGTATACAAAGTAAATAGCCAAAAATTACGAAGTCCCGACTCCCACCCCTCTTGCTTTCCCCCCCCACCCCTCCTATACCTTGCTAGAGCAGTACTATGGTTAAATGCTTACAGCTCGAAAACTAATAAAGCTACAGACGTGATTGTTTTTTATTTTACTCCTTACAATATTTTTAACAATTTATTTAAGAATACATTTTTATGTAGACAACCTATTATCGCCATAATACATTAATATATGCAGAAAACTGTCATTGCAAAAAACAAAAAGTAATTTATACTAATTATAACTATTTACCCTTATGTCGTAGAAAAAATATGTTCTCTTAAAATGTTTAGCTACTGTTATTATCTTTAACGTTATGGGTCTACAAAAGATATTTGTTAACATGATGGCTTCACAGAGCGATGAACAGTAGCGGACACCGCGCATCCCGCCGGGCAGCCGCGTATAGAGTGGTGAGGTGACTCGGCCGGCTGTCTGCATGAGTCAGACTGCACGTTGCAACTTGTTTGTTTACTGCCCTCTTATCTCTACTGCGCTGCTTATTGAGTCCTTTTCGTTATTAGTGGGCCTTGCCTGTTTAGTGTTCGGTTAACCATGGCATTGCATTTTGTGTTTCGTGATAGTTTTACTTTTTGTACAGAAATACAAGTTGTTGTGTTGTGCCAAGTGCAGTGAAATACTGATAGTTTTGCTATTGTTATGTATTGTTGAGCGAGATAAGCAAGATAAAAGGTAACCCTTAAAAATAGTAAAAACTTGTTAAATCTGAACTGTTACCCACAAACTTTACAGCTAGGCACTCTTTATTATCAACAGTTTTCAATAATGACTTATTTTACAAATATATGCGTAATATGTAATGAGGAAGTGAAAGATGCCGGGGTAACAGTCACTAAAGGTATACACACTTTAATAAAATGTAGTATTGAGAGAAAAGACGAAATCCATAGGTTACTTGTTAACGTCAATGTAATAAAAGTACATACTGTATGCAGGCAAAATTATACCAGACCTAGCAATATTAAAGCAGCATTAAAAGCTCAAAATTCGGAATCTTCCACCTCGCAGCGCCTTCTCAGAGAATTAGACACCAAATTTGATTTCAAGCATGACTGTTTGTTATGTGAAAAAAAAATGCTGTGTTTGACCCAAAACTTCCTTCTCATTACCGAACCCAAATTCATGAGGTTTCAACAATTGAAATAAAGCAAACTCTCCTTAATGCTTGTGATAATAGGAATGATGATTGGGCCTGTAAAGTTAAGTCCAGGCTTTTAGATGTGATTGATTTAGTTGCGGCCAAAGCCCGTTATCATGGGCAATGTTATAAGGACTTTTGTAAACCTAAACCTCATGAACAAAAGGTAGGACGTCCATTATTAGCCGAGTCTGTAGATAAATTTAATTTGCTTACTAATTACCTTGAGAGCGACAATGAGTGCCAGTATGCACTAAAAGAATTAAGAGAGATAGTAGTGGAGTTATGTGGTTCTGATATAGACTATAGTGATTATTATCTCAAGTCAAAACTTGTAGATTTTTTCAAAGATCGGCTAGTTGTACATAATTTATCTGGAAAGAGAAGTATTTTATGTGTCACATACTAGTCACAAGGTATTAGATTCGTGGTACAAAAACAGAGAAACAACTAGGCCTGCTGAAGACGAACGTAAAAGAATTGTTAGAACAGCAGCAGAAATCGTTAGGGAAGATATAGGCTACAAAAAATGAATTATGACTGTGGAAAATACGCAAGTGAAAAGGAAGTGAGTACTGTATCAAATGATTTGATTCCTGAAACATTGACACTACAGCGGAAGGATATGGTTACAACACAGGCAAGTTTCAAGTCTATCAAAGTGAGATCTAAAGAAGTTTCAATTAACTCCCAGCAAATATTCAATCGAATTTTATGCATCTGTGACAGCCCCGTTAAGTTGAAATCTTATTTTGAGTTCGAATTAGCATCTCACCCACCGTCGCTATTTGACGAGGCATCAATACGTAAAGGTACGAAAGCACCGTTTATGAAATTATTTGAAGATGGAATTGTTGAAGAAAGCTTCAAGGCAAATGAAGATGTTTTTGTGATGGATGGTGAATATTTGTTGCATGCTGTGGTTTGGAGAAAAAACAGCACTTTTAAGGAAATAATAGATTCTTATTTAAGCTCTATACTTTGTAAATACGGAAATAAAGTTACAGTGGTATTCGACGGTTATCCCAACTTTCCAACCACAAAACAGCAAGAACAAGAGAGAAGAGCATCAAAGAAATCTTCTCACACAATTTTTTTTGATGAAAATACAGTTTGCACAACACAACAAGCAGACATTCTAGCAAACCCTCATAACAAAAAGAGGTTGATAGAAGCAATTACAACATTTTGTGTGACTGAGGATATTAAAGTTTTTTTCTGCGGAAGGTGGACGCTGACACTGTCATTGTCGACCAGGCAATTAAATATGTGCAAACTAATAATACTACAGTTGTTGTCGTGGGAACTGATACAGATCTCTTGGTTTTACTCGTAGCATTAGCTCCCCAGCAAGACGCCAAACCTTTCTTCTTAAAGCCTTCGTCGTCAATGTCCAAACTGTACTCTGTCGATTTTCTTATAAATCAACATGCCAAGCAGCAAACTTTACTGTTTTTTTCTCATTCAATGACTAGTTGTGATACGACGTCTGCTTTCTATGGGCTAGGGAAGTAAAAAGCAGCCGACATGATACGTAAATCAACTGAAGCTAGATCTCAGGCTGAGCTTTTCACAAAACAAGACATTACAAAAGATATCCTTCTAGAAAGTGGAGAACAGTTTATCCTAAGCATGTACAACTTATCAAAGTTCAAAACCCTCAATGAAGCCAGGTACTTTAAGTTCAAGCAATTAACCGCAAAAATGTCTCTCAAGTCTAATTTTGATTTAGCAAAACTTCCACCAACTTCAGATGCTGCTCATCAACATATTTTGAGGGTTTACTACCAGATGCAAACTTGGTTAGGTTGTAAAATTCCGGCAGAAGAATGGGGTTGGCAGTATACATCAAATAACAGACTGATACCTAAGCCCATGACGAAACCTGCTGCTCCGAGTGAACTTCTTCTACTGATAACTTGTAATTGCAAAACATTGTGTGTTACAAACTGTAGTTGTCGTAAAGCTGGGTTCGATTGCACATCTATGTGTGTGAACTGCAGTGGAATGTATTGTAAAAATTCTTCAGACCAAACCGATGAAACATTAGAAAATGACCCTTTATACCAAAAAAAAAAAGGAAAAACATAAACGTTGTTTATTATTAGGCCGTGTTAGTTGTGCAGGAATTAATAAGTTATCAACAATACTATACAATGAAACTTTATTATTTGACAGCTATAAAAGTGTACTAAGTACAGGATTTTGGTAATGAAAAATTGAAGTTAAAGTTTTTATATTTCATCATCATAAACTCAATGACTATTCAAGATTAAGGATATGAGTACATACAGCGGTGCCCTTCAGCATCGAGTGACAACGGCCCGGCGCAGCTTCGTCTGGCGCGGCGACGCGGTGGCCATTACTGTTCATCGCTCTCTTTGAAGCCATCATTTGAACGGTAAGCATTATAGTAGACACATATTTTTAAATCTAATTAAATTGTCTATAAGTTTTGTGCAAAACATTTCATTGTATGACGGAAGGATAAAAAGGTACAATAGGTTGAAGTTACTTATTGTGTTTTGTAGTGGCAGTTTTTTTGGCATATATTGGAGTATTACGGTGAAATTACGCTATCTACATAAAAAGTTTATATGACATAATTTGTTTAGAATAATGTTAGGCGTAAGATTATTAAAAATCGCGTTTGTAACTTCATTAGTTCTTTAACTGTAAGCATTAAACCAGAGTACTCCTCTTGTAAGGTTGGGGAGGGGGTGGGGGTGGAAGCAAGGGGGGTGGGGGTCGGGACTTTGTGTTTTTTACTTTATACTTTATATACTAACATCCTGAAAAAAATCAGCTTTCCTCTAATTAGTTGCGACACTAAACCTTTATTGACTGGGCTACCTTCCCTATCCCCGACACTATAGTTAGACACACTACTACAGTCACCACAGGAACAAAGCTTATGACTCAATTTCTACACACCCAAGTACACGGGGTCGATGACCAATGTGTGATATTTTTTTTGCTAGCATTATATAGTACTGTTCTGCTCCTCCACACCTCCTGAATGTGTGTGAAGAATAACTTTGATATCTTTGACTGTAAATAATAATTGTAAATGACTGATTCTTCCCCTCTGTTTTGAATTCATCTGTATTAAGTTCCTACGTTCGCTGCCAGGAGCCGGTTGCCCTGGCATCTAGTAGCCAAGTTCGCGGATAGGTGTCGTTGACGGTAGCATTTGGTAGGAAAAGTAGGAAACAAAAAAACAAAAGAAGTACCCGAAGACTTTTACGCTACTGACGCCATGATCGACAGGAAATGGGCAAAAGTGAACCAAGAACTGCGATCGGTGCTAACCAGACTTTCAGTGCACGGCTATCACCACAAGATATGTAGAAATGACAAATTTCACGATCCAAACAATGCATGTGTATGCGTACTATGCAACGAACATTGTGAAAAATTCCACTTAACTAAATGTCGTAAGTGGATTAAGTCAATCATCGACTATAGCAAAGACTAGATCTAAATCTATCAAACATTGTACATAGAATCTAAGCCTTTATGTATGCACATTTGTGCGTATTTTATGTAATAACTCTGTTCAGGGTGACATGCAGATGTACTTATTTATTTATTTATTTATTGGTGCCTTTATTGTGGCGAAGTTGGGCTCTAGGCCCTCTCTTACACTTAACCACACACAATGCAACTTACATGAATACTCAAATATGATATACTTAACCTACCAAACTTAAATACTAGAATAAAATAAAATAAAATAAAATAAAATAAAATAAAATAAAATAAAATAAAATAAAATAAAATAAAATTAAATTGGCGACTGCGTGATATTAACTAAGCTATACAATTTAATTGGCATACATTTTTAACAAAATCATACTATGGTCATTCACTCACACATTCATACACAAATTGTTCTAGTTGGCCTACGAATTCAAGAGGAAATCTTTACATGCACGTTTGAAAGTTGTTAGGGATGTACAATTTCTAACGTCACGAGGACAATTATTCCAAATTCTAGTTCCCGACACGAGGAAAGAGTTACTGAAGGCAGATGAATGATGAAGAGGAATTGCAATTATAGATCCAGATCGCGTGTGGCGATCATGAAAGGAAGAAAGAAAACGAAAATTACAACAGAGATAGTGAGGAGTACTTTCATTGAGAAGTCGATAGATGATGGTACATATGTGCAGGTTTCTTTGTTAGTGGAAATGTTAACATAATATGTTCTATTGTTCTATTTCAACTGTAACTCCTTTTCCTTGGCCGTTTGGCTGCAATAACACTTATATAAAAGTAGGAACTACTTGAATTTGATCGTCTGCAGTCCATACCTGAATAACAGATAACACACACTAATACAAATGTTGAAAACTTAAACACATATTTTCTTCTTTTAAGCACATACAAAAATACATATTTCTAAAAAGTTAACAACATAATTATCCGGGCCTGGTTATTAGGAATCTCTTCTCTTCCGTCCTACCATCTAGGGCCTAAACGGAAAGAAGAACATCGGTGCTGCAACCACATGTGAACCTCCGAAAACCCGGTAACAGGGGACAGCACGCTGTCAGCATGGGGAGAAGCCCAATAAGGGTGAGCATTGGTGTTTAGTTGATAGAGAGGGTGTGCTGGGACTCCTCTGACGTCACAACCCGTTAATTAACAACTTGTAGCAATCTTCGTGTGTTCCAATCTCTCTCTCCCTTCGACCCCCTCGGCGCAGATATAATCGTTGCTTCTGTTCCTCAGTTCTACCATCCGCGTAATGGCGCAATGGCTAGCATTCTTGGCTGTCAACCCTGAGGTCCAATTTCAATTCCCGACTCTGCCAAGAAATTTAATTCTGGTCTGAGGGCTGGAATGGGGTACACTCAGCCTCGTGAGAAGAGTTGACTTCGATTCCCACCTTAGCCATCCTGAAAGTTGCTGTCCTTGGTTTTCCACTCCTACTCCATGGAAATTCCGGGATGGTTTCTAACTTTAAGCCACGGCCGCCTCATTACAAATCCTCACCTGAATTAAAAAATGCACACACTACTACATACACCATAATAACACAGGTTATCAAACACACCCAAGTACCCAGGGCTAAATGGCACGAACTGGTTGCATGCCGCAGCAGTAGTGACTGTGCTGTTGCCCAAGGTTGCAGGATCGAAACCTGGCGAAACCTGGCTGAGTCGGTTGGCATTTGAGAGGGAACTGTGTTAATAGACTTAATGCAACATTAAATATCCCCTTAAGGGCAAAATTTTGGCATCCTGGCGTCTCTAAATGCTGCAGTAGTTTAAAGGGATGTAAAGCCAATAACATAAATGAACACGATGTACAAGTCCCTAAGAATGAAACAGCAACAACAGTGCTTTCCTCAATGTCAGTTATTGCCATTGTTGATATATCGCCCCACACGGCTCCTACACGGCAATCTCACGAAACATTCTGTACTGACGACAATGAGACGTACCGTAGGTCATGCCGGAGACTCCCTGAAGACAAATGATGACGATAACCGTGACGAGGCTGCCCTTACAGCGTACCCCGAACACAACCAGCGACAGGAAGATGACCTCAGCGCTGTAGATGAGCACACAGGATAACTGACAGAGCACGTGACTTAGTAGAGCTTCGGTCACAGTCACTCCTGCAACATTGAGTAATAGTATTCAACTCTCAAAAACCAATAAGCTAAGCTCTGTACACTCGTCAGCTCCATTATAGTACTTAATTCCAGTGGATTAAATAAATAAATAAAAATATAAATAAATAAGTAGATAAATAAAAACATACATAAATATATCATTAGATAAACAAATAAATAAATAAATAAGTGAATAAATAAATAAGTAGATAAGTAGATAAATGGATAAATAAATAGCTAAATAAATAAATAAATAAGTGAATAGATAAATACATAGATAAATAATAATATATAAATAAATAGATATATAATTAGATAAATAAATACGTGAATAAATATATAAATAGATAAATAAACAAATACAAAGATAAATGGATAAATAAATAAATAAGTGAATAAATAAATAAATAAGTGGATAAATAAATATATAAATAAACAAATAAAAAGATAAATGGATAAATAAATAAATAAGTGAATAAATAAATAAATAAGTGGATAAATAAATATATAAATAGATAAATAAACAAATAAAAAGATAAATGGATAAAGAAATAAATAAATAAGTGAATAAATAAGAAAGATATACGGGCCAGTTCAGAAAGAGGGAATATGGATGAAGAGACCGACAATAGAACTGTACAAACAGACAGAGACGATTACAAACAACATAAGGAAAAGAAGGGCAAAATTTTATGGACATATACATAGGATGACCGAAGACAGACTGACCAAGAAAATTTTTAATATAGTTACGAATAGCACACTAAAAAACAATTGGGTAAAGGAAACCGTGGAAGACCTTAAGAAACTAAACATCTCTACGGAAGACATCGCAGACAGGAGCAAATACAGAGAAAAACTTAGACTACAGAAGTTTGAGCAAACTCCCGAAGAGAGACAACCAGCAAAGAGGTGGACAGAAGAGAGAAAGAGGAAACATAGTGTGTATATGAGAGGTTTTTGGGAAAAAAGAAGAAAGGTCCAGAATGAAACATGAAAATTGATTGTGTTGTAACGCTCTCCTTATGGGGAATTAACGAATAAATAAATAATAAATAAGTGGATAAATAAATAGATAAATAAATAAATGAGTGAATATATAAATAAATAAGTATATAAATAGATACATAAATAGATACATAAATAAATAGATACATAAATAGATAAACAAATAAATAAGTTGATGAATAAATAAATAAATAATTAGGTAAATAGATACATAAATGGATAAATACGTGAATAAATAGATAAATAAATAAATAGATAAATAGATTAATAAATAGATAAATAAGTAAATTAATTAATAGATAAATGGATAAATACATAAGTGAATCAATCAATAAATAAATTAGTGAATGAATAAATGAGATGCGATGAAAGCCTTTGTGGCGGATGGCTTTTACGGCCGAATGCCTTTCCTTGAGCCAATCTCATGAGAGGAGTTAAAATAAATAAATAAATAAATACTTAAATAAATTAGTAAATAAATAAATAATAAAATCCCATCACTCCAATGCCCCTTGTAATAGCTTAATTTTGACAGATTAATTCCCATTTATACGATAATAATTCCAAAAGGTTCATTTGTTAAAACTAATTATCGATTGTTCGAATTAGACAGCAATTTACGTGTGAACCAGATTTGTTTTATAGTATTATCCTTGTGGTATTAATATCGAGGGGGTCATGGAGGGAAGAAAGTAGAGGTAGCTGAGTCGGCAAGTAAGATGGGAGTGGATATTCTAGGGATTAATGAAGTTCAGATAAAGGGAGATAGAGAAGAAGACTACACGGTATACCTGTCAGGAGTAGAAGAGGCAGGGTAACGTGGGGAGTAGAGCTGTATGTCAAGATAACCTTAGAGCTGAACATAGTTTCTGTGAGGTACGTAAATGTACGAATAATGTGGATAGATTTGGAAATGTCAGGATTGTATCATTGTACGCTCCATGTGAAGGGGCGGAACAGGATGAAGTAGACAGATGTTATGAGGCACTGGGTGATGCGGTAGTGAGAGTTAAGCATCCTTAAGGCATATGATATTGACACAAGGCTGCTACAGGCAATCAAAAGCATTTATGTTGATAATCAGGCTGCAGCGAGAGTGAATGGTAGGATGAGTTCTTGGTTCAAGGTTGTTACAGGAGTGAGGCAAGGCTGTAAACTCTAACCACTACTGTTTATTTTATACTAGCAACCCGCCCCGGCTTGGTCCGGGAACAGTTATGAATGCATTACGTGCTAGCTCGTAAACTGTCGCCTCAGTAATTGAATGGAGATTATTGTAAGAAATGATAACGTAAAATCACTAATAGTGGGCGATGTATTGAACATAGATATATGCTCTCGCGGACTTTTTTGTACAACTTTTCATGCTGAACAATTCTTACACTTATGGTATATTGATAGTTTAAACGGTTAGCCCAGCGTAAGCTTAAAAAGCGTACGGACGCCAAGTTCTTTTTTTCAACTTTTTTACTGAAATCATTACTGCTTGGCTTCCTTCGATCATAAATTAATTATTTTCTACAGAAACCTTCCTCGAGATATCCTTTACAGAATGGTGAAAACCGCATCAAAATCCATCCAGTGGTTCTCGAGATTACCCGTGACATCCAAGAATCGGGGACTTTGTTTTATATTAAGTAGAGATAAGGACCATTTGCTGAAGGGCATACATTGGTTGGGATGGATTCCATTAGGTGTAAACCAGGAAAGCAATCTGGCATATGCTGATGACCTGGTTGTAATGACGAACTTCGTCGAAGGCTTGCAAGCAACATGTTAAAGCTTGAACAGAAATGCAGGGAGTATGGTATGAAGATGAAAATTTCGAAGACGAAGGTTAAGGAGCAGGTGGAGATTTTTAATTTTTGGGCTGTGTATTCTCTCATGATGGTATTAAAGAAACCGGGACGTGTGAATCGATAGAAAAATGTAGTTTCCGATGTTAAGTTACATATCCCAGTAACTACAATAGATATTTCCTTAAATGTTCTTTTGGTATATTCAGAGTACACTCGTCATTATTGGGGTAGAACTTGAAGCTTCTATGTTGGATATTTTGTGTCAGAGAAAGCATTATAAAAGCAATCTTAAAAAAATGTATTGTTAAAAATTCCCTTAACTCATGTCCCTTTTTCTGAGCAAATACTCAATCCAGACCCAACAAACGTTGCATGCATAATATTTAAACCATTTTTGAGCTACTGAAGTAAAAGTATTGTCCTATTGTTTACAGGAGTTGAGTTTCTTTTTCGTTTTACATCCTGGTTGAAAACTGAAATTTTCTGTAAAATTGTCAGTGTTTTTCAAGCTGGGCTCCATGAACTAATCAAGATACCTGAATAATTTTACATCCTCTAGTAGATATATAGTGTCTTATAGACTACCAAGTTTGAAACCCATTTCTGAGAAAATTGTGCATGAAGTTTCAAAAAATATTACTTACGAAAAACACAAAAAGAATGTTTAGCTAATAGCTACAGTAGGCTATGGCCTTAAAACTTGTTTAAACCTAATTTTATTGCATCAAATATAACTTCAGCACAATTAAACGCAATAATACACCAAATTCTTTAGGAAAGATGGGAGATTTTTAAAGCTAAAAAACAATTGACATTTTTGAGCCTATCACACGTACCGGTTCCCTTAAGAGTCGAGGTGTAGAAAAACCATTGCAGTGAGTTTTCAGTTGCGATCTACACTATTCTGTAAGAGAGAAGTTAGTGTAGCGATAAAACATCGCTCAGTATTTAGACCGACCGTACTGTATAGAAGTGAGAGCAGGGTTGATTCAGGATATTTGATACATAAGCTAGAGGTAGCTGTTAGGAAGGTAGTACGGATGATTTCTGGGACAAATTGATGGGAGCAATGGCAGGAAGATACTCATAATGAAGAGATGTTAGAAATGAACACGCTAGATAAAGCTGTTCGTGTGAACCCACTCAGAAGGTGGGGTCATGTGAAGAGAGTGGGAGAGAAGATATTATCCAGGAGGTTAAGTAAGAGAAGCAGAGATAGACCTAGGAGGCGATGGTTAGATATAGTGTTGACATTTTTCAAAGTGGAAGGTAGGCTATAGGCGCAGAGGAGACTGCCGTGCTAACTGCTAATAGGGGATCATGGAGGCGACCTGTTCGCAAACAGAGGCTTGCAGACTAGACTGGACACTGAGAGGCAAAACAGTCTCAAATGAAAATGTATGTATGTTATCTGTCAGAGATTTTTATCTATTTCCTGTATTGAGCATCTCTGGGCCATGGCATACGAAAGATAACCTACACCGCTTGCAGACTTGCGGCAGGGAATGTAAAAGGTGTGCAATGAAGTATGGCAGTACGATAGCTTGCATGCTATTGTGCAGATTTGTGGTGCAGCCCGAGGAGGTATACAGTATAATTATAGTAAATTGTCTCAATAGTGATGTAATCCCTGCCTTTTTGCACACATTGCTCTGTATATGTGACCATTTAAGTAGTGTGTTTTGATCGGTTCCGCACCCTCCTCCTCCTCCCCTCCTCACAAGATGGCGGCGGTGCGATATCTCTCGAACCCATGGTTGGATTTTAAAAAATGAGGTGTTGTTGAACTCGGGCTAACACCCCCTTTCCAATGGACAACATATTTCAACCCCAAAATAAAACCTACCCCTACTAGGGGGGGGGGGGGTGAAATTGTTTTTTTTTTAGAGAATCTCTCTTTCCAATTGCAACATGTGAGAGTTTGAATGCCGATATGGAATGAAACGTTGTTCTACACAAGAGCCATGTATACGGTGGCAAGCCACTATGAATTAACATGCTTGTTTTCTGTTTTTACGCATGCCCACTCATGGCTTTTGTAAGAAGGTGGGGGAGCGGATCCCTATGGATGGGTTATTGTTGACGAGTCATTGTTGGTGGGGGTCATTGTTGTCGGGTCATTGTGGACGAGTCCTTGTGGACAAATCCTTGTTGACAGGTCCTTGTGGACAAGTCCTTGTTGACAGGTCCTTGTTGACAGGTCCCTGTGGACGAGTCCTTGTCCCTTTGGACTGATCCCTTTGGACGGGTCCCTTTGGCCTGGTTCCTACGGACTAGCCCATGAATTTATTTAAATTATGTCAAAGGGCCTAACTACATTTGTGTGTGTTGAATTGACGTTGTTCACTAATCCCCCACTACTATAATGAGTGAACAGTGCTCTATTACTGCTCAAGAGTTGTAAAAAAAAAGCCGTTTTGGTAGAAAATCATTAAATTATTTTGCAAGGTAAGTACTTATTATTAATGGATTGTAGTCTTTTATTACTAATTGATGTTGAAGTTATTGATTGGAATGTATTTATTGATTGATTGATTGATTGATTTACTATAATGAAAGGAAAGTGACGAAATACATGTGAACATACAAGGGATCTAACTTGGTGGATGGATGTGTTCTAACGAGTCATTTGTAGTTGAAAGAGAATAATACATGTTCTTAAAATGTTAAAACTGAGGAGATGGCATGTACAGTAAGACGTCTTGTTACTTCCTGTGTCATATTACAGACATGACAGAGAGCGCGCAGATCTGTTGCTATGACTAACGATGAAGTAATTTGAAACCGCAAGTGTTCATGAAGACAATGGATGATGATCATGCAAAGTTAGCAGTTATTGGATATTACACAGGTGTTCCTTCCGGTGTCATGTTGCTGACATGACAGGGAGCGCACACTGCTGTTGCTATGACTGACGCTGCAGTAATTTGAAACCCCATATGTTGATTAAGACAATGGGTGATGATCATGCAAAGTCAGCAGTCATTGGATACCACACAGGTGTTCCTAGTGTACTTTGGACTCTCAGCTGTATTGGGAAAGGAATTGCAATGATCTGCAAAAAACTGCTGACACGAGCGATGAGAGTTTATATAAGAGGGGTGTCATATATCTCCCTACTGTCAGTCTTTATTACTCGCTTTGAGTGAACAGTGCTCTATTACTGCTCAAGAGTTGTAAAAAAAAAAGCCGTTTTGGTAGAAAATCATTAAATTATTTTGCAAGGTAAGTACTTATTATTAATGGATTGTAGTCTTTTATTACTAATTGATGTTGAAGTTATTGATTGGAATGTATTTATTGATTGATTGATTGATTGATTTTTTTACAGATAATTGGGTACCTGTAGGTTACCAGATTCCTACAATCTGTTCAATCAGTGACAGCAGTTGATAAATTATAAAAAGGTAAGTGCCCCCTCTAATAACTTTTAAACAGTTAGGGTGATATTTTCCAATGTTCACTACTAGATGTCAGTGAAAATGGTATATTTGGCAGTCAAAAGTTGGAACTACTTGAAAATGGTGTGTAAAGCTAATTTTGTAGGTTAGATTTTGATTACCGCTCTATTAAGTCCGAATGTTCGTTGCTAGGTGTCAGTGACATAGGGAATATTTAAAGTCTTAACCTCAGTTCACCTAACATAACCTAACTTTACCTAACTTAACCTTATCACTTGACATATTTTACAAGTTTAGACTTGCTTTATAACTGACTATGACGTCACACTTAGCTCACTTAACTGGTGGCTGCTGGTTTCTATCACGTGACATGTTCTACAAGTTTAGACTTGTTTTAAGACTGGCTATGACGTCACACTTAGCTCACTTAACTGGTGGTTGCTGGTTTATATCACGTAACATGTTCTACAAGTTTAGACTTGTTTTAAGACTGGCTATGACGTCACACTTAGCTCACTTAACTGGTGGCTGCTGGTTTCTATCACGTGACATTTTCTACAAGTTTAGACTTGCTTTAAGACTGGCTATGACGTCACACCTAGCTCACTTAACTGGCGACCGCTGGTTTCTACCACTCTATCAAGTTCCAATGTTCACCGCTAGGTGTCAGTGACAGTGGTATATAGTAACCCCCAGTTAGAACTACATGAAGTTAGACTAGCTAGGAGTTCACAGATGATCGATTTAAATACCCTGCTATAACCATTGACTGGAATATAATTAAACTATTGATATTGTACTTTGTTTTTATCATTTATTAACGTTTATGATTTTCTTCCTTTTATAGGTAATTTCGAAAGTGATCATCATGTTCAAGTGTGGTGACTGTAAGAAACAGTTCTCAAGACCTGACAACCTTCAACGACACGCAAATGTTAAACATAACATTAAAATGTTTGTGTGCAGTCATTGTGCTACCACATTTAACAGACAAGATAATCTTACACGTCATGTAAATTTAAAGCATGTTAGTTCAGCACCATTTTCGTGTACAGTTTGTGAACTCGGTTTTTCTGCTGTAAAGCGATATCAATCCCACATGGTTGAAGTGCATGGAGAACAACAGGAAATGAAATCTGTAAAACCATCAACTAGCACGGAATCTTTAAACGAAAGCGATGCTCAAAAGCGTAAACGTTCTCAAGATTGTGAAAATAGTTGTGCAACAAAAAGAAAGAAGAATGGTGAACCTTCGATAACACATTGTGATGTATGTAATATTGATATACCTTCTTCATTCATTCATGGACATTTACGCAGTATTCAACATAAAAATAACGCTTGCCATGAAAGAAATTCTGGAAATATTCAACAAATTGGTAGTGCATTTAAAAGTCGAACTGCTAGTTATAGACTTTATAGCGAAGAAAAAACTCAAAGTATTGAATCATTTTTAAGAAATGTTCAACCTACTGTGTTTGGCTTGGTAGAAAATGTTTTATTAGAGCATAAAACAATTAAAATGAATTTTGAACTTTTTGGACTCTATGTAAAAACTGGGAGTGAAGGTGAAATTACAGATATCAAATCTTTTAATACAAAAATCATAATTGTTAGCGAATCAACTAATATTAGTGATATATACCAAAATATTTCAAGTGCCATCATTGTGAAGAGTGAAGAGTTCCAGGAAAGAGAGTCAGGCTGGGCGTTGGTTGAAGTACTTTATTTAGAAACCAACATGAATAAATATAATCCCCTTCGAGCATCATCATATATTGATTTGCCAGGATGGATCAAACGTAAGAATGCTTGTGTAAACGTTATGAATAATGATGACGCATGCTTTGCATGGGCTGTAACCTCAGCTCTCCATCCAGCAGTGATGCATGAGAATAGAACATCATCATATCGTCACAATTCTTCAGTGTTAGATTTAAAAGAAATGGAATTTCCTATGGCGATAAAAGACATTCAACGTTTTGAAGAGCTGAACAATGTAAGTATTAATGTTTATGGAATTGAAAATAAGAGAATAGTAGGTCCTCTATATTATACTCAGGAAAAAAAGGATGCTCATGTAAATTTACTATACATAACCGAAGGTGAAAATGTTCACTATTGCTGGATAAAACATTTCAGTAGACTTGTTGGTAGTCAGCTATCAAAAGGTGAATCTAAGAAGTGGTTGTGCGATGGCTGTTTGCTATATTTCAGGAAAGAGGACCAACTAACTCAACATCAAAAATGGGGGTGTAATCATGTGTGTACGGTATTACCGACTCCTAAAAATAACATTCTAAAATTTAAGGATTATGAGAAACAGCTTCGAGTACCATTTGTTTTATATGCTGACTTCGAGGCTTTGCTAAAACCATTTGATACATGTTCATCAAATCCAGCCCAACCTTTCACCAACACAACTCACATTCATGAACCTTTTATCTTTGCATATTAGATTAAATGTAATTATGATGACTCTTTAAATAAGTTTGAGCTCTATAGAGGACCTGATGCACCTAAAGTTTTTATGGAAAGGCTGGAGAAAGATGCCATTCGTATATCCTCTATTTTAATTACGATCATTCCAATGGAGCCACTAACTTCCTCAGAGCAAATGAATTTTGAAACGGAAACTAATTGTTTTATATGTGGTGAATGTTTATATACAGACAGGGTTCGCGATCATGACCATTTAACAGGAAAATATCGTGGTGCTGCTCACCAAGAATGTAATTTAAATTATAGAGTAAGTAAATTCATTCCGGTCATTCTACATAACGGTAGCAAATACGATAACCACTTTATCGTTAAAGAATTTGGAGCTTCAGATGTGAAAATTGATGTGATTGCAAATAATAAGGAACAATACATATCGTTCACAAAATACATCAAAACTAGCAATAAAAAAACCATTAAACTGCGATTTTTAGATTCATTCCGCTTTATGCCGAGTAGTCTTGATAAGCTGGCTAGTAATTTAAAATCAGATCAGTTTCATGAAATTCATCGTGTCTTTC
This sequence comes from Meconema thalassinum, assembly GCA_946902985.2. Classification (NCBI taxonomy): domain Eukaryota; kingdom Metazoa; phylum Arthropoda; class Insecta; order Orthoptera; family Tettigoniidae; genus Meconema; species Meconema thalassinum. Next base: position 306,061,076 of record OX336393.1, read on the forward strand.
CTAAAGAAGATGATTTTAATTTGATTCGTCAAAAGGGTATATTCCCTTATGAATATATTAACTGTGTGGAACGTCTTGAGGAGTGTTGTTTACCACCGAAAAATGCATTTTACAGTTCCTTAAACACAAGTCATATCAGTGATCAGGAATATTTACATGCACAACGTGTATGGACACAGTTCCACATTCAAACTTTAGGAGAATTTTCAGACATATATTTGAAGACAGATGTGTTGTTATTAGCAGATGTTTTTGAAAAATTTCGGAATGTATGTATGAAAACTTATGACCTTGATCCTTGTCAGTATTTCACAGCTCCTGGGTTAAGTTTCAGTTCAATGTTGAAAAAAAAACGAAAGTAAATTTAGAATTAATGACTGATATAGACATGATCAATTTTATAAAATCATCAATTCGAGGTGGATTAAGCCAATGTAGAGGACGGTACTCTAAAGCGAATAATAAATACATGCCTAGCTACAACCCTTGAGAAGAGTCAAAGTATATTGTCTACCTCGATGCAAATAACCAATATGGTTGGGCTATGAGTCAATATCTACCACTGAAAGATTTTCGCTGGCTGACACAATCTGAAATTGATGTCTTACATGTTAACACTCTTAATGATATCGATGATAAAGGATATATTTTAGAGGTAAATCTTGAGTACCCTAAAGAGTTACATGATGATCATAATGATTTACCATTTTGTCCTGTGAATATGAAATCTCCATACATCACATCACGAACAAAAATGTTAATTGCTAATGTAAATGATAAATGTAAATATGTAATACATTATCAAAACTTGAAACAGTGTCTACAGCATGGATTGAAATTAACTAAAATTCATCGCGTATTGCAATTTCATCAGTCAGCATGGCTCAAACCGTATATTGATTTAAACAATAATTTAAGAACACAGTCAACAAACGCGTTTGAAAAAGATTTTTATAAGCTCATGAATAATAGTGTTTTTGGAAAGACTATGGAGAATGTTGATAAACGAGTTGATGTAAAGCTGATAACAAAGTGGGAGAATGATGGTAAAAGGTATGGTGCGAGCAACTTAATAAGCAAGCCTAACTTTCATAGCTGTTCAATTATTCATGAGGATTTAGTTGTAATACAAATGAATCGTCTTAAAGTAACTTACAACAAACCCATATATGTGGGTTACACCATTCTGGAATTATCAAAAACACTTATGTATGAATTTCACTATGATTATGTAAAGAAAAACTATCTTGATAATGCTAAATTACTCTACACAAACACAGATTCTTTTATTTATGAGTTTAAAACTGATGATTTTTACGAGGATATCAAAACTGAGCTAAATAGGTTTGATACAAGTGACTACCCCAAGGATAATATTTACCATTTACCTCTAGTAAACAAAAATGTTCTTGGGAAATTTAAGGATGAATGTGCTGGTGTTATTATAGACACCTTTGTAGGCACAAAATCTAAATCATACAGCTATATGACAATTGATGATGTAGTAGTAAAAAAATTAACAGGAGTGAAAAAGAATGTTGTTATTAAAGAGTTAGATATAAGTGATATATAAAAACTGTATAGTTAGTAACCCACCTGTATTATATAAGAAAATGTGTGTATTTAGAAGTAAAAATCATCAGCTACATACCAATTTGTTGAACAAAGTTGCTTTAAGTAATGAAGACAACAAACGATTCATTATACCCAACACATTTAATACTCTTGCTTGGGGAAACAGTCGTATTGACGACTATTACTTTACTTAAGTCTAATGATCACTATATTGTAATATTTGTAGTGTGTTTTATATTGTAATATTTTTTTGTAAAAACTGTAAGTAGAATGTATAATGTTAGACTACAGTAGTTTAGTAAAAATAAGATAAGTAATACATTTTAGTGTAAAATGTTTGCTTTTGTATATTACGAAAAAGATTTTAAAAAATTTACTGAATGTGTGAACTAAACAAAGGGGAATGTAAAAAATGTAAAGTGGAAATTGTAAATATCCATGTGTGAAAAAGTGAAATGGCTATCACCATTTTAAAATTAAAAATACATTGTAATCTGGTAAACCTTGTTTTTTATTTCACAACAACAAAAATGCACAGAATGTGTAAACTAAACAAGGGAATGTAAAAAATGAAAAGTGGAAATTGTAAATATTCATGTGTGAAAAAATGAAATGGCTATCACCATTTTAAAAAATTAAAAGATATAGTGATTTAGTGAACCTTATTTATATTTAAAAAAATGTACAGAATGTGTGAACTAAACAAGGGGAATTTAAAAAATGTTAAGTGGAAATTGTAAATATTCATGTCTGAAAAAATGAAAATGAAGAAATGACTATCACCATTTTTAGAATTAAAAGACATTGTGATCTGGTAAACCTTGTTTTTATTTCACAACAACAAAAATGTACAGAATGTTTAAACTAAACAAGGGGAATGTAAAAAAATGTAAAGTGGAAATTGTAAATATTCATGTGTGAAAAAAAATGAAATGGCTATCACCATTTTTTAAAATAAAATACATTGTGATCTTGTAAACCTTGTTTTTATTTCACAACAAATAGAGCTTTACAAAAATAGAATACAAAAGAAATACCAATTCCTCAATCCTTTTCAATGTCCATGTCCACTCATCATTAACTTTCCTTTTATAACACTAATCACAATGACGACTGCCAACCTCTCTCCCACTGAGACATCACAGGATGTCAAACGTTGTTTAGCTTTTCAACGATACTTTATCCGCTACACGTCTTAATGCAGGATGACTGTGGTGATAAGAAAGGTGCATGCTTGATCCAAAGGATTAATAGGTATATCACTATGCTGCAAAGGTTCTTCAAGACAAGTTCCAGGACTACACAAATAATAACCAGGTAGGTAGATTTCGAAAGTCAAGTATTGAATTACTTTGTTAATGACGCCATTGCCAGTACAGGTCTGGCATATCCTTTTCCATCGATGGTAAAAAGGTTTGATCTTCCTCCTCCTCCTCCTCCTCCTCCTCTGTGGATGATGTTTGTTGTTGTTGCTTTTTTCTTCATTACTCCCGTGGTATGAGGAAACAAAGTCTTTACACTGACTTTTATGACCATGATACAGTTTGACTAGCTGACAAGTAGCACACTGTCGCATAGAGGGTATTTTTGCCATAGCCACTTGCTTATGGTGATCATAATCCGTACATGGTTGCAATTCACTTAACACAGGGTCTTGAGTCCATGATTTTGGTACATGTTGCCAGATTTTTTCACTGCATTTGCTGCGACATAATAAATGAATGATTTTGGAAGAGCCAATAATTCTTCTTTAGTAAAACTGTCTAGTTTCTTTTTACACACAAAGAACTTTCCAATCGCTTTATCGGTAGCATCCCCTTTCTCCATGGTATCACGTTGATGTTTACACGTCGCTTGTAGAAATCTCACTGGTGTCATCCTCAGGTAAACCTTTAGTTTTAATTTTATTTAACAACTCCCAGCAGGCATTGGTGGTTAGCCAATGAAACAATTGCCACACCTGTGCCAGGGCTTTATGGGTAATATTGTCACAGGGGCAGCGGTCCATGAGTGTTTGCAGCGAGGGACAGCCCATGTCCATTAAATCGATACATTAACAGTAAGACGCCAAAAATGGTTGTAGCCATTGACGTTTTTCACTACCTTTCACAAATACTACATGGGCAGAAGACAAGTGGGCTTTCATGACTATGTCCAGGTGCTTATATGAAATGGTTCCTTGCTTCCAGTCTAGTTGCATATGAGTTTCAATCCACTGGGTTTGTTTACGGTCTTTATCACACAACAAATCAAACGCATAAGGTGGTTTAAACACCAAATGGGTAGCTTGTGATATCCAAAAAGTGGAACAATCGATGATGGCCACTTCTTTAAATATAAATTTGTTATCTCCAATTTTAAACCCTTGACAGTCGACAATAAGTGTACGCAACATGTTCACTCTTGTCTGGATCAAGTCCAACTGACCACAGACTGATAATTGTTCAGTAAGGTGTACCCATGTCATTTACTTACATTCCATTCTAGTAAAAGAAAAGAAAAACATCGAGTAGTCACTATAGAGGTTAGGATATGACAGGGAGGCATAAGAAATAATAATATAACAACAACAACCAATTTTTTATTTCATTATTTTATTAGCATAACAAGTTTTACATTCTTTTTTCATTCTAGGATAGAGGCGGTACCATCTCATACAACAAAACAGTATTTTGTGTTTATAGTGTCCATAACACCGATGATATTCTAATGTCTCTAAACTGGATGTTTTTAACTGTGAGCTGCTCACTGAAGCACTGCCGGCACCATAAAGTCCACACGTATCATAACTTTTTTCATCACTCAGAGGCATGAGTGAGGGGTAACTTGAATGACAGGGTATATTACCCACCTCCATTCTGCACAGGCAGGTGACCAGCGCTGATGTTCCTGCATGGGTTCATCGCTCTCTTGCCATTGGTCTAAGATGATGGGACAAAACACACATTTCACTTCATCTCTTCTTTTTAAATAGTAGAATCCAGCGGCCGCTAAAGCTTGAGGGTTTATAAAAGGCACCGGCCACGTTGCAAAGGTCTTGAAACGTTGTTCCTCAGATTTTAAATTCATGGATGTAACTTCTCTTGAGGCTTGAAAGCAAGACATGACTGAGTGGTTTGATGTGTGTTGACCTGCTATTTATACACTTGTCACTTGGTTGGACAGTGGATAATAGTTGACTTGTTTGTGATGAATAATCAAATAGTAGGCCGTGGTATTGGCTGGAACATTGTCATGCGTTTCAAAATCTAGTCGAATGTCAATATTGGATGGTTTGACAGACTCTTCCAAGTAGGAACAGTCAAAGACAATCAGTGGCGCCCTTGTCTTAAAAGCTTGGGGTGACAACATTGGACAATTCTCTTTTTGATAATACGACCATCTAAATTTAGAAAACAAGTCGTGCAGGGGGGCAAACTTATTTTTTGAAAAATCTAAATCCAGCCCTTCATAGGGAAACACAGCACCGTCGAGGAAAAGACGTGCATTTCTCAATTGCAGGTGATCAAATTGCGTGATATCTTTGGTTTGTTGATACTTGCGATTCGTTTGAAAACCCACAATCATGTAGAGAGGTCTCTCTGTATAGCGGGCTGTTTTTATAGACCAACTGTGTGTGTTGGTGGTGGGCAATAACGGGTACTCATGGAGTGCCCAGCTTCTAAATTCCATGGGTATATCTCTCTTTACCATTTTGAGTATGTCCAGTCTTTTGCTATCGTTAAGGGTCACATGAGGCACTTTCCATAGCAAGCGTTGTAGTTGAATTTTTGAATCAATGGGGACATTGTCGACTCCCTTGAGTGCATTATTATCACTCCTGTCTCTCACCAGATAAAGCACTTGCCTTGCGTTGACCACAATGCGCTGGTGATCTTCAGCAAAGCCTAAAATCAGTTTAAGAGGTAAATATCCAGTGAAGGTGCCATCAGTGTGTACCATCCAGTCATTGGTCGAGTCAGGGCACCAACCCGCCATGCAAAGTGTTTTAGCTTCTTCCTCACTATAAGAGGGATATAGTTTCATGACACTGGAAATACCCACATTTCGAGTGCTATCCACCACGATATCGTTAATGACATAACGTACTTCAGAAAACAGAAAGGCGAAAGCATGGTTGGCTAACTTGGATGTGGTGGGTGTAGAGCCATCGGCTTTGGTGAGCCGACCTTCAATCTGAATAACACTTTCATGCGGTAGAGTGTAAATATCTTGGTTGTTGATAACAAATTGAATTTCATCATTGTTATTGAGTCCAGGTGTTTGAGCTTGATAAGAATGCAGATCAATTCTTACCACTCCTGGTTGCTCCTCGATGTGGTTCGCTACCTCTGGAATAGAATTCATCGCGGCGGTTGATGTGGTAACCCAAATGCTGTAAAATCTGCTTGTTCTGAGATGTTAACGTGTATTCACGTGGTAAACAACTAACACCATTCCTAGACGGTGCTGTTGCTTTATATACAAACTTCATAGTGGTTTTAGCACCAACTAGTAAGTCACTGGTGTGGTAGAATCTAGATCAATGAGTTGTTGCTCTCTATTGATCAGTCTTAATGTTATATTACTAATACCATCGGCAGCCACAGAATGAAAAAGCACCACTGGAGGGTTTTCACGAATAATATAGCCATTGGGCGATGTTACAATAAAGTCATAAAGCGAATGCGACGGTTCTTGATTGGTGTACATTTGACTAATAATATTACACGTCACCGACACATGATGGTCCTCAATGAATTTCACTTCATGGTCTGATTCATGTTTTTTGTCGGGCTCTAACACACGTGGTTTAAATCCTAGTAATGGACCAATGGAATCGGGGTGAGTTTTAAAGTCAATTTTGAATGTAGAAAAAATACTGCAGCGATGAGTGTTGGTATTTCCTACAAGTTCAAACTTGCGCGTTCCATCGAGAAATCACTTTAAACCATATTCATTGATCAACACCACATAAATGTGTTCATAAATGTCATCTATCGTGTATCCACCAGAGTTCAGGGTGAGCACAGAATCATCATAGTAAAACTTGTTGTTCACATTTTCACGTATGTTGTATATTCGATTGTACGTTTCAAGAGAAACAAGTCCTAAACCATAAGGTTTTTCACTCAATTCGATAGGTGGGTAAAAGTCTAGACTCACTTCAGGTCCACGTCCATGCAGTGTAAACGTCTTACTTTCCACCGGCATACTGTTGACGTTTTTGCTTATGTTGCGTCTTATATAAAAAAATTAAACACAAACTTCCACACTGTTGGCTGTTAAACGTTTGCTCACGTTTCACATTATAATATATCTTGATCCTGTTTCCAAAATAGGCCACTAGTTCCATGGGCGGGGGCAAATTCCCAAAACTGTCAAAGTACCATACAGTAGATCCCTCTTTGACATAAGCTACATAATGTGTTCCAGGTCCTCGGTGATAATCCAAATTGACAACAGCACATTCATGTTTCCCGGGTTGTGAGGGTAATTGGTTTCGCATAAACACACCTCGAAAATGAGAAAGCTTCAGTTGTTTAGCATAGCTTTCCACTTGCTGATGCGTCAGGGCATGTCTTGCTATGGCTGAGGTTAAAGATGTTTTATTTTATTTCGAAAAGGTGAAATTCCAAATCCTTGTTGATAAAAGGCTGGCTTCAAATTGAGATTTCTAGCCCCCATAGCAATGGCCTCCATTGTTTCATTGTGTCGCTGACTTTCATTGAGTTGTTGCTTGCCCTGTTGCACGGCTTTAATGGTTTTTGCCACTGCACTGGCGCCGCCTAAAAGTGAACCTAGAGCAGCCAGACCAGCGAATAATGCAGGTAAAAATCCCGCTCGTTTGGGGACGGGGATCACTCGCCCTTGTTTTGAACCCTGTCACTGACGTTTCGGAATAACATGTCTCTGTGCTACTCGAAGAGCTTTCCTTATGGTCAACACATTATTTTTTCTTTTTTTTCTTTCGCAAGGGCTTGTCCACGAATGTCATAAGCCCAGGCTTTGCCAAGGACAGGCTCATATTTTTTGTCTTTCTCACCACATATCTTTGTTTCACCATGATGATGATGATGACCAACAACCTTTCACAAGAAAGTTTAAGTCACAACTAACATTAGATTGTTATTTCATGGCTGTATATTCCAATTCTACATAAAGTGGGAAATCATTTATGGTTTTTCCAGCTTGCTTTTCATTCCATGTCAACAGGAGATGAAAGGATAATTCGTCTCCTGCATTGACCATTTCAAGGTTATGGACCAACATCCTATGACCATTTATCTCTATTTGTAAATGGTTCTCATCAGGTATGGCATATTTGATGTGAATGGTTCCATTATAGTGTAGTCGATAGTGGCTTAAACCCGAAGCAAGCACATAGGTCAAGTGCTGGTCATGAACTAGCGGTATATGGTTTCTCTCATTCGCAGGTTTTACATTTGTCAGATGCACTAAAAATACAGATGGGATAAATTTATAAAGCCTTTTCATTTCATAGGTCACGTATCGCTTGGTACAGACATCATCATCTTCTTGTGGGTCTTCCACGTGAATAATGCGGTGATGATTAGCGCTATAGCCATCCACCGTAAGCTGAGGCACTTTATCATAAAACTCATACACCTTGTTATCCACATACTTTTTTGTAGTAACGTCTGTAGACACTTGAGGATGTTTTACATGAGTTAACCGATTTCCTTTAAAGTCATAATCTCCTTGTTTTGTGCGTGGCACTACTGACCTATCCACATAGTGTTTATTAGCAGGATCTGTTTCATGTTTAGGATCATGTATGGGAACAGACCTAGCTTTGACCATCAACGCACGTCCAAAGACATCCATCGTCAACCTGTAGTACGAGTCTACTGTTTCTATGACAAGGCTCGGTGCAATGTATATAGACAGCCTGCTAGCCTCTCTAAGCCTTAGTTGAAATGAAGCTAATTAAGCAGCAAGAGTCATTCCCCGTGAGGGACATGGTTTCCCATCTCTGCCCCACATCACGTGAACAACGTCATGGTTCACTGTTTCCATCTTCCATTCGCTGCATCATTGTGGGACCTTCCGGCAGTGGAAAGACCAATCTTTTGCTGACACTTATTACAGCGCCCAATGGTCTGTGTTTTCAAAATATTTATATTTTCGCAAAATCTCTCTACCAACCCCTCTACGTGTTTCTGGATCAAGTCATGTCTGGATTAAAAAATGAGAATATGGGGTATTTTACATTTTCCACGCAAGAAAATGTTATTTCACCGGATGAGGTAAAGCCTGATTCACTCATGATTTTCGATGATGTATCCACTGAACGACAAGGTATCATTCAAAGCTATTTCAGCATGGGTCGACACAAACATATCGATTGCTTCTATCTTGGACAAACGTATTCTAAAATGTTCAAACAGTTGATTCGTGACAATGCCAATGTCATTGTTTTATTTCGCCAGGACGAGAGGAACAGTCGTTACATTTATAATGAACATGTGAATCCGGATATGACCTTTCAAATGTTTACAGAATTGTGTGGTAAGTGCTGGAACACACAACGTCATGCCTGTTTAGTGATTGACAAACAAAGTGAACTCAACCAAGGGCGGTATCACTTAGGGTTTGATCATTTTATTGCTATTTAAGGCACTGTATCATTCCCTCTCAAGTCATTTGTCACGACATCATGGCGTTAGCAGAGAGTCAATTGAAAAAGCATATTATTAGAGCAAAAAATACTATTCGCCAAAAGTTTCGTCAATTGAAACGATCGCGTGCGGATCATGCTTTGTTTATTCAACAACATTTAGCACCTCCGCTAAAAGCTATGTTGAAACCCTCTTTCAAGTCATCTGAAACGCTACCTACCGTTTCACAAGCCAGTCAGACGCACCACGAGGACTCTGAGGAAGAGGAAGAGGAAAATGAAGAGGAACATGAAGATTTAACTAGTGTTAGCGAAGTTGAGGATAATGAGGAACAAGTGTTTACGCCTCAAAAAAAGGCATCACCCCTTGCAGAGTTTTTAAGAAAAAGGAAATCCTTGGCCATGGTCGAAACCCCTTGCCCTTCCAGATCGTCTCCATTTTCACAACTCTTAGCCACCCCTCAACATAAAGCTCAACTGAAAAACATTTTAATAAAATATTATGGATCAACACTGGAACCCTATTTCACCAATCTATTTGTTGGAAACACAGATACCACATATGGCGTTCGCTATGAGAATGATAGTTTTAAAATTGGTGATTCATCGATTAAATTTAGTCGTACTAAAGCTGTCATTAAAAAGATCAACTATAAATTAACACCAGGACTGTTAAAGCTACTATTCTCTCGGACTCCCTCATCTCAAGATTATACGTCAGAGGACCTTAGTAAATATAAATCCATTTTATTGGATACCCATGCTCACATAAGACAGTATGATCCCACTCAACAAGTGAATGCTAATATATCCCAAAAATATAAAACCATCATTGCAAAAATGTTCCCCACTAGTCAAAGTGGTCGTCGTAAAGTGTCCGCTTCAGGGGTGATATTTAAACCATTAAAACCCCTTGTGGATGTTACCTACTGGCACAATCCAAATAACTTCGTCCAGCGACTACAGCTGTTGCATGCTTCACGTCAAGCCGGCCATACTGGTCACGATTGGGAAATTCAAGAAATTGAGGAAGAACTTCGAAATGCCAAAATTATTGTTTAAGCCCTCACCTATTAAAATGGGTATTGCTCACGAGTTGCATCGTCTAGCTAGACGTCACTATCAGCGACTCAAAGTGATTTCACAGGGTGTGGATGAACTTTGGCAAGCAGACTTGGTTGAAATGATTCCCTATGCTAACGTTAACGATGGTGTACGCTATATGTTGACGGTCATTGATGTTTATTCCAAAATGGCGTTTGTTGAACCTGTGCGTCGCAAGTCTAGTCCACTAGTCACCAAAGCCTTTCAACATATTATTCAACAATCTAAACGTCAACCTCAACTGCTACAAACCGACCAGGGAAAATAATTTTTCAACAAGGATTTCTCCAGTTTTCTCAAATCTAAGGATATTCACCATTACACCACGTACAGCAATCTCAAAGCCAGCGTGGTCGAGCGGTTCAACCGAACATTGAAAACCCATATGTGGAAAGCGTTTACCGCTCAGGGCACTTATCGCTGGTTTGACTTGTTACCTGAGTTAGTGTCACGTTACAACGACACCAAACACAGAACCATTGGGACCAAGCCACGACTTGTAACTAAAAATATTCCACAACTGGATAAACTGTTTAACCCCATAAAAACAGCAGACCCTAAACGTCATCGCCTTAACATTGGGGACCATGTTCGTGTGAGAAAATTCAAGTCCGTCTTCGACAAGGGCTACACACCAAATTGGGGGACTGAACTATTTCGAATTCGTCAAGTCAACCTGAACAGTCCAGTCACCTATTTACTCGAGGACCTCAACCATCAACCCATAAAAGGCAGGTTTTATCTTCAAGAACTTCAAAAGACAGCGTTTCCTAAACATTACCTTGTGGAAAAAGTGTTGAAACAAAAAGGAAATAAACTATATGTAAAATGGTTGGGATTTAGCTCAGCCTTTAATTCTTGGATTAATAAATTACATGTTGTGTGAACCTGTGTGTCTTGTATTTATTTATTTACTCATGTTGTACTTAACCTACAGTCCTATGTACAGTCCTCAGCTATACATGTATTATGAGCAATACATATTTCTTTCTCTCTTCACCTGTGTTCTCTCTTACACTAACCCCCCCTTCACCTCCCACCACTGTCAAAACAGGTTGTGACTTGTTAGCTCTTATCGTGCGCGTGTACAGGTGAACACCTGTGTGTTAGATCATATTACACATGAACTCACATTTTCTCACGTATGAAGCAAAACAGGATGTGACCTCTTTCACAAGGAGGACGGTAATAAGGTCATTTCACACGTGTTCACATGCATTTCGTCACTTTCCTTTCATATCGTTATCCCATTATAGTAGTGGGGGATTAGTGAACAACGTCAATTCAACACACACAAATGTAGTTAGGCCCTTTGACATAATTTAAATAAATTCATGGGCTAGTCCGTAGGAACCAGGCCAAAGGGACCCGTCCAAAGGGATCAGTCCAAAGGGACAAGGACTCGTCCACAGGGACCTGTCAACAAGGACCTGTCCACAAGGACCTGTCCACAAGGACCTGTCAACAAGGACTTGTCCACAAGGACCTGTCAATAAGGATTTGTCCACAAGGACTCGTCCACAATGACCCGACAACAATGACCCCCGCCAACAATGACTCGTCAACAATAACCCATCCATAGGGATCCGCTCCCCCACCCTCTTACAAAAGCCATGAGTGGGCATGCGTAAAACAGAAAACAAGCATGTTAATTCATAGTGGCTTGCTACCGTATACATGGCTCTTGTGTAGAACAACGTTTCATTCCATATCGGCATTCAAACTCTCACATGTTGCAATTGGAAAGAGAGATTCTCTAAAAAAATACAATTTCACCCCCCCCAGTAGGGGTAGGTTTTATTTTGGGGTTGAAATATGTTGTCCATTGGAAAGGGGGTGTTAGCCCGAGTTCAACAACACCTCATTTTTTAAAATCCAACCATGGGTTCGAGAGATATCGCACCGCCGCCATCTTGTGAGGAGGGGAGGAGGAGGAGGGTGCGGAACCGATCCAAACACACTACTCATTTACCATCACCTTACAATATTACTTATAGGTATTCTACATAATGATGATGACGATAATGACGATAATGACAATAAATATATAAATAAATAAATAAAAGGTAGAATGGGAAAGAAAAGTGAAGACGGTTCGCCTCCAACTCAGTTCAGGAATCCCTCAGGGTTGCTAATTCCTGAGCACGCTTGCTGGGTGCCTTTGAGGGTGTAGATCGTTTAGTGTTTCCCGGGGTGTACCATGCGAGGTGGACTACTCTCACCCAGCCCCTTAAGGGCCTCTAATGAGAGAAAGGAAATACGGAAAGAAGAGAAGAAAGCTATTCCCGCAAAAAATGAAAATATCACGAAACCAAAGGCGAGGATCCACATTAGGTTCACTCATAGTGGGATGTGGATTGCCAACCACGGGACCCCAGCTAAGTCAGGTACTCTGCTTCCACTTCCTTTTTATATTATTTCATGTCGACGTCCCTTCGTCAGCACTAGTTCTCTTCCGATCCCGATGGTATTAGTATATGCGAGGCTTAGGGTATCTTTCAATTCATCGTCCTTGTGTCACCTTTCCGGACATCCTCAGGAATCTTCTTGTTTATTATGTTACCTCTTGTCTTCTGTAGGAGGGGGTAGGGTGTGTGTAGCCAACAAGCATGGTGCACCTTGGATAGCGCTACACCTTCAAAGACTCACGGGAGTTGGCAACCTCCAAGGATTCCTGAGCTAGGTCACTTTACCCCTTTTTCCATTACTTAGGGGCAGACTATCTCCTATTTCACATTTTCTACCTGCCTTCCATGGCTCTACTTCCATCCTAGACCCCTCACTTTTCGAGGGTTGAGGGCGTTTCTTTTTCCTGTCTTTTATTCCCCATACTGCATCCTTGTTGTTGCTCCCCTTTCTTCTTTATTTCCCATATTCCTCCCTAGCTTTCGTGTCCATTTCTTCCTTTATTTGTATACTAGCAGGTACCCGCGGCTTCGCTCGCGATCAAGACAATGGGGGTGATGCATTATTGCTAATAATTGGTCTATTCTATTACAGCAATCGCGGCTACAGATTGGTCCATTCTAATTCTGAAAATCGTGATACATACAGTATATTGCTATGAGCAGCAAGTGGGAATTTCATAGAGTGGTGAAAGTCTGCAGGGTACGATGTTACATTATGTGAACACATTTTAGAATTACATTTTTGGTTTTGCCATCTTCTGCTGAGACGTAACGATTTTGTTGTCCGGATACTCGCCAGCACGCCACATACCGTTGCCTATGGAAAAAAATGGGTTTGTCTAAATGTACACCTGCTGCTGTTAAGTGTGTGTCATTGCGCTATGTTAATAGAAATTGTGAATAGTGTTTGAAGAGGGAACTGCACTCTTGCACACTGGAATGGCAAATCTATCGGAATATGGGGAAATAAAAGTATTCTTCCATAAGCTATTCTGGGTGTAGTTTTGCCACACTTATTGATGATTTGAACGTCAACATGTCGCTATTAATAGACCTATAGTAAAATATCTCTCACCTAGGCCGCTGATGTACACATTATGCAGTCTCTTCCAGTGTTACATCCCAGGGATTGTTATTCTCCAACAACCCTTTTTCCTCACATGCCTCTCTAAGTAATTAAAATTCCCGATTGTTGTTGTTTGAGTCTTCAGTTTTTTGACTGGTTTGATGCAGCCCTCCATGCCTCCCTTTCCTGAACTAATCGTCTCATATCTACATAGCTACCACACCCTACATCCGAGGCAATCTGTTCAACCCTGGTCTACCCCTGCAGTTCTTGTCCTCGACCCTCCCATCCATAACTAAGCTTGCTATTCCTGGGTGTCTTAATATGTGTCGTACCAACCTATCTCTTCTCTTCATTAGCAGTCGCCAGAAACATCTCTCCTCTCCCACTCGTCTTAATACCTCTTCATTTGTTACCCTGTCTACCAATCTGATCATCATTCTCCTGTAACACCACATTACAAACGCTTCAATTCTCCTCTTTTCTGCTGCACCATTAGTCCAAGTTTCAATTCCTTATAGTGTCACGCTCCAGACAAAAGCTTTAAAAAATGACTTCCTAATATCTAAATCTATATTCGATGTCAACAGATTCCTTTTCTGTAGAAATGCTGTCCTTGCTTGAGCCAAACTGCCAACCTCTTTGCTTCGTTTTTCACAGGTTATTTAGCTTCTTAAGTAACGGAAGTCTCCTACTTCCCTTGGCGTTTCACCAGCCAATTTGATGTCCATCGAGGTTTCTGATTTATTTCGGCTGCATTCCAATAATTTTGTTATATATTTATTGATTTTCATCATGAATTATTTCCTCAAGATGGAGTCCATACCATTCAAATACTCGTTCAATTCCTTTGGCGTATCGGCCAAGATGACGATATCATCAGCAAATATCAACGATGAAATTATTTCTCCTTGAAACTTCGCTCTCACCTTAATTTTTTCTCCAATTTCCTGATTATTGTGTTTTTAGAGATCTTTGAAATGCTTTGCCCTCGCACATGGTGTAGATGCATTGTCAAAGGAAAACATTCAATGTTACGAACATGGGCCGCATAACCTGTACCGAAAGCCGATTCTGAACAGCAGTTCCTTGAACTGAGATTTGCCAACATTTTATTGTATCTTTCCATGTGGTATATCTCTGTACCTCAACATTCAGAAGAGTGCTTTAAAAATCGTCTCTTGTGTACATTTCGGAAAAGGTAGTGAGTGTGGTTTTTGCCGGAGTGGATACTCGCTCGTAGAAATTCTTTTCAGTAAAATAGACTGGTTCACAATTTTGTAACTGCATATTGAGGTATGTGACGGCGGGATGCTTTAAGTGTTACGGACACGGCAATAGCCACCACAGAGCTTCGTTGTTACTGAAATAACGACCAGACTGATATGTGTACCTAACTATACGGGATTTGTGAGCCCAGTGTTTATGAAATTGAACTTAGCTATTATCGCTACCTTTATTTAGTAGCCGCTACTGTAGTGTTTAAAAATTAAAAGTGGTATTAGAAGGCGCTTTCCCTAAGCTTTTTACCCCTGGCACTACAGACCATGAAGGGCCTAGGCCTATCATGCCACCGCTTCCCAGCCATTTGGCCTGCAGATATTGCTGTGATGCGTGGTCAGTGCATCGTGTCCCCTCGGCCGTTAATCTTGTTCTTCGTGACCGGGGCGCTGCCTCGCTATCAGACTCAATTGTTCTCACGAAGCTGAGTTCAGTCCGTTGCAGCCCTCACGTCAGTGTCTAAAATCTCTGACGGAGCCGGGAATCGAACTCGGGGCCTCCGGATGAGAGGCAGGCACTCTACCCTGTTCTTATTGTGTTTATATACATCTCGAAAAAGATAATAAATGGATTGGCATTGCCACCTACAGGGATATATAGAACATCGGATGTCATACCTTGAGGTTCAGTTGCCATGGAAACGGACTTGCCATTAGTTCATCAGCGAAGATAGTTTTCTGCGAATATCTTTGAAACTCTTGGTTTTAGGGCCTTAAAATGTGGTTTTCGGTGTCTCATAGGGACATACCGAGTGCTGTTTCTTCCATCGAGGGGCGTAAAATGAGCTTTGTCCGGTCTTTATGCGACAACTCCGATATTTCGTCCCGGTTGAGTATTTTTTGGTGACTTTTCAGTTATGTTGCCCGTTCCACGGGAACAATGATTTATTTCCGGATGAAAGGCAGCCTATATGTTATCCCAGGGTATAAGCTGTCTCCATTTCAAATTTCATCCAAATCCATCCAGCCGTTTTAGTGTCAAGAGGTAACAAACTTACACACAGACACACACACTCACACACAGACACACAGACTTTCACAATTATAATATACTAGCAGGTACCCGCGGCTTCGCTCGCGATCAAGACAATGGGGACG
The DNA here is from genome assembly GCA_946902985.2 of Meconema thalassinum. NCBI lineage: Eukaryota > Metazoa > Arthropoda > Insecta > Orthoptera > Tettigoniidae > Meconema > Meconema thalassinum. The sequence continues at coordinate 306,077,228 of OX336393.1, forward strand.
ACGCATTATTGCTGATAGTTGGTTTATTCTATTACAGCAATCGCGGCTACAGGTGGGTAGATTCAAATTCTGAGAATTCTGATACATACAGTATATAGATATGAGCAGCAAAGAGGGAATTTTATAGAGTTGTGAACACATTTGAAAATTTTAGTTTTGGTTTTGCCATCTTCTGCTGAGACATAACGATTTTGTTGTCCGGATACTCGCCAGCACGCCACATACAGTTGTCCATGGGAAATAATGGTTTTGTCTAAACGTACACCTGGAATGGCAAATCTATCTGAATATGGGGAATTAAAAGTATTTTTCCTTAAGCTATTCTGGGTATAATTTTGCCACACTTATTGATGATTTGAACGTCAACATGTCGCTATTAATAGACCTATAGTAAAATATCTCTCACCTTGGTCGCTGATGTACATTATGCAGTCACTTCCAGTGTTACATCCCAGGGATTGACATTCTCCAACAACTCTTTTGCCTCACATGCCTCTCTAAGTAATTAAAATTCCCCATTGTTGTTGTTTGAGTCTTAAGTTTTTTGACTGGTTTGATGCAGCCCTCCATGCCTCGCTCTCCTGAGCTAATCGTTTCATCACTACATAGCTACCACACCCTACATCCGAGGCAATCTGTATAACCCTGGTCTACCCCTACAGTTCTTGTCCTTGACCCTCCCATCCATAACTAAGCTTGCTATTCCTGGGTGTCTTAATATGTGTCGTACCAACCTATCTCTTCTCTTCATTATCAGTCGCCAGAAACATCTCTCCTCTCCCACTCGTCTTAATAGCTCTTCATTTGATACCCTATCTAACCATCTGATCTTCATCATTCTCCCGTAACACCACATTTCAAACGCTTCAATTCTCCTCTTTACTGCAGCACCATTAGTCCAAGTTTCACTTCCTTATAGTGACTCAATAGCTTTCAAAATGACATCCTAATACCTAAATGTATATTCGATGTCAAGAGATTCCTTTTTGTGTAGAAATGCTTTCCTTGCCTGAGCCAACCTGCTTTTTAAATCCTCTTTGCTTCGTCCATTACTGGTTATTTTGCTTCCTAAGTACCGGTAACAGAAGTCTCCTACTTCCCGTAGCGTTTCACCTGCCAATTTGATGTCCATAGAGGTTTCTGATTTATTTCGGCTGCATTCCAATAATTTTGTTTTACATTTATTGATTTTCATCATGAATTCATTCGTCAAGACGGAGTCCATACCATTCAAAAACTCGTTCAAATCTTCTGGCGTATTGGCCAAGATGACGATGTCATCAGCAAATCTCAGAGATGAAATTATTTCTCCTTGAATCTTCACTCCGACTTTAAATTGTTCTCCAATTTCCTGATTATTGTGTTTTTAGAGATCTTTGAAATGCGTTGCCCTCGCACATGGTGTAGATGCATTGTCAAAGGAAAACATTCCATGTTACGAACATGGGCCGAATAACCTGTACCGAAAGCCTATTCTGGACAGCAGTTCCTTGAACTCAGATTTGCCAACATTTTATTGTATCTTTCCATGTGGTATGTCTCTGTACCTCAACATACAGAAGAGTGCTATAAAAATCATGTCTTGTGTAAATTTTGGAAAATGTAGTGAGAGTGGTTTTTGCCGGAGTGGATACTCGCTAGTAGAAATTCTTTTCAGTAAAATAGACTGGTTCACAATTTGGTAAGTGCACATTGAGGTATATGACGGCGGGATGCCTTAAGTGTTAAGTAAACGGCAATAGCCGCCTCAGAGCTTCGTTGCTATTGAAATTATGACCAGACCGATATTTGTACTTAACTATACGGGATTTGTGAGCCCAGTGTTTATGAAATTGAACGTAGCTATATCGCTACCTTTATTTAATAGCCGCTACTGTAGTGTTTAAAAATTAAAGGTGGTATTAGAAGGCGCTTCCCCTAATATTTTTTACCCCTGGCACTACAGCCCATGAAGGGCCTAGGCCTATCATGCGACCGCTTCCCAGCCATTTGGCCTGCATATATTGTGGTGACGCGTGGTCAGTGCATAGTGTCCTCTCAGCCGTTAATCTTGTTCTTCGTGACCGGCGCGCTGCCTCACAGCTACTCAATTGTCCTCACGAATCTGAGTTCAGTCCGTTGCAGCCCTCACGTCAGTGTCTAAAATCTCTGACGGAGCCGGGAATAGAACCCGGGGCCTCCGGACGGGAGGCAGGCGCGCTACACTGTTCTTATTGTGTTTATATATATCTTGAAAAAGATAATAAATGAATTGGCATTGCCTCCTAGAGGGATATATAGAAAATCGGCCATTTGGCCTGCAGATATTGTGGTGACGTGTGGTCAGTGCATAGTGTCCCCTCTGCCGTTAATCTTGTTCTTCGTGACCGGCGCGCTGCCTCACAGCTACACAATTGTCCTCACGAATCTGAGTTCAGCCCGTTGCAGCCCTCACGTCAGTGTCTAAAATCTCTGACGGAGCCGGGAATCGAACCCGGGGCCTCCGGACGGGAGGCAGGCGCGCTACACTGTTCTTATTGTGTTTATATATACCTTAAAAAGATAATAAATGAATTGGCATTGCCTCCTAGAGGGATATATAGAAAATCGGATGTCATACCTTGAGGTAGTGTTGCCATGGAAACGGACTTGCGATTAGTTCATCAATCAGAGAAAAGATAGTTTTCTGCGAATATCTTTGAAACTGTTGGTTTTAGAGCCTTAAAATGTAGTTTTCGGTGTCCCGTAGGGACAAACCGAGTATTGTTTCTTGCATCGAGGGGAGTAAAATGAGCTTTGTCCGGTCTTTATGCGACAACTTCGATATTTTGTCCTGGTTGAGTATTTTTGGTGACTTTTCAGTTATTTTGCCCATTCCACGGGAACAATGATTTATTTCCGGACAAAAGGCAGCCTATATGTTATCCCATGGTATAAGCTGTCTCCATTTCAAATTTCATCCAAATCCGTCCAGCCGTTTTAGAGTCAAGAGGTAACAAACTAACACACACACTAACACACACACACACACACACACACACACACACGGACACACAGATTTTCACAATTATAATATATATAGGGATATATGGATATATGGACTCCATCCTTGTTAATGTGACTTTTTCTTCTTTTATCTCCCATATTCCTTCGTAGCTTTCGTGTACCTTTCTTCTTTTAGTTTATAAGTTAGTGGTAAATTTTAGGTTTAGTTTTCATTTACATTCTAATTCCATTATGGACGGATGCACAAGATGTTTCGCCCACAACCACTAGTTGTGAGCCCCTAGGAGGTACCTACAGGTACAATAAAACATTGCCTACCTGCTACGTGGTTCCTGTCCCAGATGCCCTCGGTCCGGTCTGTGATGAGCACGGTGGTGGTCAGAGTGGTAGACAGGAAGTAGACAACCCTGCAACACCAGAAATGTTGTATTCTTCACCGAATTTCAAGCTGGTTCATATTGTTGTTAATTCAGTTTTTGCCCAGGGACATCCGGGTCATCAGCCCCATTTGTCTGATAACCTGCGGTCCTGTGGAGACAGTAGCTGTAGGTGTCTCGAGACTTGAAATAAGCTACCATCCTTGCCTTTGGCTTGGGAATGTCCTGGACAAAACTACACAACAACAACAACAACAACAACAACAACAACAACAACAACAACAGCAACAACAACAACAACAACAACAACAACAACAACAACAACAACAACAACAACAACAACAACAACAACAACAACAACAACAACATGAACGTGTGACTGCTCTTTATTTACAATTCTTCCTTTTTATATTATTATTATTTATAAATGTACTAGCAGAAGTACCCATTCTTCAAACGGTCTTCGGTATTAATAACCAGATGTTATCAATTGAGCTGCTGTTGCAATGTTTAGGGGCTTGGAACCTGTTTGTTGGCAAAGAAAAATTATTAGTTAAAATGTGCTCTCAAACTAAATTTACCTAACGTGTTCTTCCTGGCGTGAAAATAAAATTGAAAACTTCGTAGACGAATCGCAATACACGTCACATACGAACTGATCCTAACCGTTGTGTCAAGTGCCCAACTACAGGAAGACCCCTTTTATAAATTATAAACGCTTGTGGTGCATGAAAATTCAGTGTTTTTAGCCTCCAATGGCCCAAATTCCTAAAATGAGCAAAAAACTATTGAGGGGCCCCGAGTTTTGTTTCTGACACCAAGGGTTTGAAAATGAGCTTTGTCTCTTCGTTGTACGCCATAATAATGATAATAATTAAAAGAATAATAATAATAATATAACAATATAGGGATAGGGATATAATAGACCTTCCGGACCATACCCACACGTGTAAATCGCGTTAAAAAATTCTAGATTACCCCTTGACCCCTTAAGTGCATTATATGTATTGATGAATATTTCAGCTTAATTTGGATCCGTTATAACCTTACTGCCGTTTGCAAACCTTCACAGTAATGTAATAAATGGAATTGTATTGCGTCTTACAGAAATAGATGGGCCTCTGAGATTCTGTTGCCATTGTTACCGGCATGCATTCCTTCATTAATTTATTAAGTGAAATTAGTTTTTTGGGATTATCTCAAAAACTGTTGGTTTTAGGGCCTTAAAATGTGGTTTTCGGGGTCCTTTTAGGGCCACCGAGTTTCGTTTCTCACATTGAGGGGCTGAAAATGAGCTTTGTCTCACGCTTATTTCAGCATGTATTTTAAGGGGATAGGCCCCCCTGTTATGAGAGGTACGGAGAAGAGTTACATCAATGATTAGTGTCGTGCCTCTGATGGATATCTGTATCAAATTTTACGTTAATCCACCCAGCCGTTCTCGAGTTATAAGGACACAAAAAATTGTCCACAGACAGACAGACAAAAATATATTTTTGCGTGCATCCGTCACAAAACAGTCTGAAACGGGCAAATATGTCAAATTTCCGTAGAAAAGCCGAAAAATCAGACAAACATTCATTTTTATATAATAGAGAAGGGATATAATAGACCTTCCGTACCACACCCGCACGTGTAAATCGCGTGAAAAAATTCTAGAGTACCCCTTGACCCCTTAAGCGCATTGTATGTATTAATGAATATTTCAGCTTAATTTGGATCCGTTATAACCTTATAGCCGTTTGCAAACCTTCACAGTAATGTAATAAATGGAATTGCATAGCGTCTTATAGAAATAGATGGACCTCTGAGATTCAGTTGCCATGGTTACCGCCATGCATTCTTTCATTAATTTATAAAGTGAAATTAGTTTTCTGGGAATATCTCAAAAACTGTTGGTTTTAGGGCCTTAAAATGTGGTTTTCGGGGTCCCTTCAGGGCCCCCGAGTTTCGTTTCTCACATTGAGGGGCTGAAAATGAGCTTTGTTTCACCCTTCTACGCCTATTTCATCATGTATTTTAAGGGGGTAGGGCCCCTTTTATGAGAGGTACGGAGAAGAGTTACATCAATGATTAGTGTGGTGCCTCTGATGGATATCTGTATCAAATTTTACGTTGATCCACCCAGCCGTTCTCAAGTTATAAGGACTCGTAGAAGTTGTCCACAGACAAACAGACAGACAGAGAGACAAAAAATTTATTTTTGCGCGCATCCGTCATAAAACAACCTGAAACGCGCAAATAACGCAAATTTCCGTGGAAATTCAGAAAAAACAGACAAACTTTCATTTTTATATATATAGAGATTTACATATTTTACGTTCAAATTGGAGCTCTTTAATAAAACCAAAAGCATTTAAGTCATCTACGAATTAACAGGGAATTTAGCTGTCATCAACTTTCTTCATCAGATATGACATACAATTTTCGTTGCATGGTTTTTATTGTACGTCTTATATGTTTGTTTTTCAAAATCCTTTTTAGCCTATTTTCATTTATGAAAAAAAAAATTGGCTTATGAGATCACCTTTTGTCCGTGTGTGTGTCCGTCCCCCAAATGAAATCTAAACAGCTGGAGCGATTTCAATGAAACTCAGTAAGGACATAGTACTATTTTGTCCGACCCCGACCGTGACCTTCAAATTTAATTTTAATATGTGTCACTAATCCAACATGGCGGCTGTGCAAAATATTTCACCGGCATTCTATATCTCCGTAACTACTACTGGCATCACCCTAAAACTTTGTACGCTCATCAAGCGCACTACCAAAAGTTCACCTATGTAACTTTCAGAAACATGTAACTTTCAGAAACTTGTTAAGTACAAAACGCACATGGCGGCCAAGTGAATTTGAAACATTTAAATAGACGTGTCTCACTATTTAGCCATCCTAGCGCTGTGAAACTTGACACGGCAAATCTTATATATAAAAGTGAAAGTCTGTATGTGTGTATGTGGGTGGGTGGGTCTGTTCCGTATACAAATCTACACCGTTCCACCAATCTCAACAAAATTTTGCATACACATAGTTTAGGACCCAGAAGGAACCGCTGGCTACATGAATTTTCGATAGTCTTTCTCATTCTTCTGATTTCGGCCCTTTTGCACTCAAGCACAGGCTAATCAAATCATAAAATATACTCATGAAGGAATGGCAAGGCAGATAGTTTCCATGGCAACATAGCTCAAGTCGAGACACGGCCGACTGGATGCCAGTTGCGCTCTGCACTACCGGTGTAGAAAATGAGGATATTTACTTGAAATCCCGTTAGTTACTCAACTGCTCACACAGCACTGTCAACCGAGTTTAGCATAACAAAGAATTGACACTATCTACTGTATATTTGTCAAATACCACTCACTTACTCATTCATTCATCACGAAATCTCAGAAACCACCGAATGGATTGGAATGAAATTTGGTATGCAGCTTCCTCAAGGGCCGCAAATGCGCACTAAGAGAGGATTTTTGGATATTCAGGTTTTAAAGGGGGGGGGGGTGTTAAGGGGGTAGAACTGCATTTCATTCAATAGCAATATCTCCCGATTGGTTTCATTGGGGGATGTGATACTCGGCATATAAACTCATCATTAAAAATAAGAAGACACGTGTCTGAGGGTTTTCCGATGTGGTGTATATTATGAGGTGAAAGGGGGTGAAAAGTGGGGATTGAAAGATTCCTAATGGAGCGTGTATCTCTTAAACGACATAGGCGAGGAGTTTGAAACTCAGCGAAAAAAAATCAACATAAAAAAGAAGTAAATATGTGTTTGACCGTTTTTCCATAAATCCAATTTAAGGGGCCCATGGGGAGGGGTGAAATTCTGGGGGGAAACAGGAAAGAACTGATTGACTGACTGACTCACTCATCAAACTCAGGTGAAAAAATGCTTTAAAGTAAGTAAATAGCTGTTCGACAGTTTTTTCATAAATCAAATTTAAGGGGTTCATGGGGAGGGGTGAAATTCTGAAAAAAGAAAATTGAAAGAAAATGTCCTGACTCACTCACTCACTCATCATCGCCCAGGCAAAATTATTGAAGTTAGAGACATGACAGTTGGGGATATGTTCATTGTATGTCAAAACTGTCTACTAAGGGAGGATTTTCGGATATTCAGGTTCTAAAGGTGTCTTAAGGGGGTTAAACCTGCATTTCATTGAAAAACAATATTCCCAATTGGTTTCATTGGGGGATGTGATACACGGCATATAAACTCATCATTAAAAAGTAAGAAGACACGTGTCTGAGGGTTTTTCGATGTAGTGTATATTATGAGGTGAAAGGGGTGAAAAGTGGGGATTGAAAGATTCCTAACGGAGCGTGTATCTCTTAAACGACATAGGCGAGGAGTTTGAAACTCAGCGAAAAAAAATCAACATAAAAAAGAAGTAAATATGTTTTTAACCGTTTTTTCATAAATCCAATTTAAGGGGCCCATGGGGAGGGGTGAAATTCTGGGGGGGGGGGGGGACAGGAAAGAAAGCGTCCTAACTGATTGACTGACTGACTCACTCATCAAACTCAGGGGGGAAAACTGCTTTAAAGTAAGTAAATACCTTTTTGACAGTTTTTTGATCAATCAAATGAAGGGGTTCATCGGGAGGGGTTAAATTCTGAAGAAAAAAAAAAATAGAAAGAAAATGTCCTGACTCATTCACTCACTCATCATCACCCAGCCAAAAATATTGAAGTTGGAAACATGGCATTTCGGGGATATGTTCGTTGTATGTCAAAACCGTACACTAAGGGAGGATTTTTGGATATTCAGGTTCTAAATGGGTCTTAAGGGGGTTAAACCTGCATTTCATTGAATAACAATATCTCACGAGTGGTTTCATTTGTGGACGTGATACTCGGCATATAAACTAATCATTAAAAATAAGCAGACATGTGTCTAAGGGTTTTTCGATGAGGTGTATTATTATGAGGTGATAGGGGTGAAAATTGGGGTTGAAGGATTCCAAACGGAGCGTGTAGGCCTCTCTCTTAAATGATATAGGCGAGAAATTAGAAACTCAGCGAAAAAAGATCAGCTTAAAAAGTAAGTAAATCGGTGATCGACCGTTTTTTGATCAATTAATTTAAGGGGCCAATGGGGTGGGGTGAAATTCTGGGGGAAAGAAAGGAGAGAAAGTGTCCTAACTGACTGACTAACTCACTCACTCATCAAACTCAGGGGAAAATGACAGCTTAAAAAATAAGTTAATAGGTGTTCAAGCGTTTTTTCATCAATCCAATTTAAGGGGCCCATGGGGAGGGGTGAAATTCTGATAAAAATAATTGAAAGAAAATGTCCTGTCTGACCCATTCACTCATCACGCCCAGCGAAAACTATTAAAGTTGGAAACATGACGTTTTGTGAATATGTTCGCTGTATGTCGAAAACGTCAACTAAGGAATGATTTTTTTTATTCGGGTTTTAAAGAGGTGTTAAGGGGGTAAACGTGCATTTCATTGAATAACGATATCTCATGAGTTGTTTCTTTGGGGATGTGATATTCGGTATATAAACTGATCATTAAAAGTAATCAGACATATGTCTAAGGGTTTATCGATGTGGTGTATATTATGAGGTGAAAGGGGTGAAAATTGAGGGTTGAGGGATTCTTAACGGAGCGTGTATCTCTGAAACGACATAGGCGAGAAGTTTGAAATTCGGCGGGAAAAAATAGCTTAAAATACAAGTAAATAGGTGTTCGACTGTTTTTTCATAAATCCAATTTAAGGGGCCCTTGGAGAGGGGTGAAATTCTGGGGGAAAAAACAGGAAAGAAAGTGTCCTAACTGATTGACTCACTTACTCGCTCATCAAACTCAGGGGGAAAACTGCTTTAAATAAGTAAATAGGTGTTCGACCGTTTTGTTTTATAAATCCCTTTAAGGGTTGCATGGGGAGGTGTGAAATTATCAAAAATAAATGAAAGAAAATGTCCTGATTGACTGACTCACTCACTCATCAACGCCCAGCCAAAATTATTGAAGATAGAAACTTGAAATTTTGGGGGTATGTTCGTTGTATGTCGAAAACGTCCACTAAGGAAAGAGTTGTGGATATTTAGGTTCTAAAGAGGTGTTAAGGGGGTAAACGTGCATTTCATTGAATAACAATATCTCACGAGTGGTTTCATTTGGGGATGTGATACTTGGGATATATACCAATCGTTAAAAATAAGCTGACACATGTCTAATGTTTTTTCGATATGGTGAATATTATGAGGTGAAAGGGATGAAAAGTGGGGGTTGAAAGATTCCTAACGGAGCGTGTATCTCTTAAACGACATAGGCGAGGAGTTTGAAACTCGGAGGAAAGCAATCAGCTTAAAAATAAATAAATAAATAAATAAATAAATAAATAAGTGTTTAACCGTTTTTCCATAAATCCAATTTAAGGGGACTATGGGGAGGGGTGAAATTCTGGAAGAAAAACGTCCACTAAGGAGGGACTTTTGGATGTTCACTCTCATCGACCAACCAAAACTATTAAAGTTAGAAGAATGATATTTTGGGGATATGTTTGTTGTGTGTCGAAAACGTTTACTAAGGAGGGATTTTTGGATATTCATGTTCTAAAGGGGTGTTAACGGGGTTAAACCTGCATTTCATTGAATGACAATATGACACGACTATGACGCGAGTGAAGCGAGGCTAAAAATGACATGGTGTGTGTCTGTGTATTACTCAATCAGGCAAGTACCACTGGTCCGATTTACATGAATTTTACATGGAAGTAGCTGATTTACCTGGTTAACATATAGGTTACTTTTGATTTCAATACTTTGCACTATTTAAATATGGCGACCAGATTAGTGACGTCACTACACCCTTTGGTTTCAAACTTTCATATTTCCATCTATCTATATATATAACAAGTAGTTCCGTGTAGAACTATACAGCCTATTTTCATATATCCTACGTATGTTAATTGCCACTATCAACATACACAATTTCAGTTTGATTGCTGTAATAGATTCGTAGATATTGAGAACCGACTAAATATTTCGGATGGTCGCCATGTTCGATTTTATATATGTAGGTCCTAGAGTTATGTACTGTTATATGCAGATTATTGTGAACGTGTAGTATTCAAATTTCAATCGCATAATTAGGACACAAGAAAAAACAAGGAGATTTAAAATTTTTTCACAGCTGCCATCTTGAGGTTATGGAAACAATTGAAATAAATTAGATGCCAGTGGATTAACATTCGGATAAAGATTTACTGTACCAAGTTTCACTGCACGCGGATGGTTAAATTGCGAGTAACGTCCATGTGAATATTTATAATTTGCGTCACCGCCATGTTGGATTTGTGATCACCAGGTTATTTAAAGTCCTATAGGTGAACATAAGTTCATAGCCCCTATGAACATTAAAAAATGCAGTTTGATTGCTAAAATAGATTCGTAGATATTCAGTATCGTCTAAATATTTCGGATGGTCGCCATGTTGGATTGTTAAATGTATAGGCCATAGAGTCATGTACCATTAAAGGAAAATTATTGCGTAGGTTCATTATTCAAACTTTCACTTCGATCGCATGACTACATCACAAGAAATAAAAACTTAATTTTAAAATTCGCACTGCCGCCATCTTGAGGTTATGTAAACAATTGAACTAAATTAGATACCAGTGGATTGCAATGTGTATAAATATTTCCTGTACCAGGTTTCAGTGCGCTTGGAACATTAAATCGCGAGAAAGGTCTATTTAAAATGTTCAAATTCGCTTGGCCGCCATGTTCGTTTTGTAGTTAACCGGTTTTTAAAAATCTTATAGATGGACTTCCAGTAGTGCTCTTTATCTCCGTACAAAATTTTAGGGAGATACCGCTAATAGTTTCAGAGATATAGAATGCCGGTGAAATATTTCGCGCATCCGCCATCTTGTGATTATGTAAACAATTGAACGAAGTTAGATGTCGGCGCATTACAATGTATATAAACATATACTGTACCAAGTTTAATTGCGTTTGGTTGGTCAAATCGCGAGAAACGTCTATTTAAATGTCGCAAATTCGCTTGGCCGCCATGTTGGTTTTGTAGTTACCAGGATTTCAAAAGTCACATAAGTGAACTTATAGTAGTTCCCTCTATCACCATAGAAAATGTCAGGGTAATATCGGTAATAGTTTCGGAGATATTGAATGCTCGTGAAATATTTCGCACAGTCGCCATGTTGGATTGGTGAGTCGTAACAAAATTTGAAGGGCACGGTCGAGGTCGCCGGGAATAGTGCTATGAACTTTCCGAGTTTCATTGAAATCGCTCCTGCCGTTTAGATTTTATTAGGGGGGGGGCACACACACACGAATCGCACACACACGCACACACACACGGACAAAAGGTGATCTCATAAGCCTATTTTTTTCAAAATTGAAAATAGGCTAAAAATCAATGTAACGTGATAGTTTGTCTGTGGGTATGTCTCCTATTCGTTCATATACCATTCGTCCGATTACGATGAAACTTGGGTGAGATGTTGAGTACACTCCAAGGAAGGTTTCTGACTTAGTAAATCCATTTTACAATAGGTAGCGCACGCGTAGATTCAACAAATGAGCGACGATGCGCGAAGCATTTCAACAAAGTCCCGTATGTGTTCATATACCATTCGTCCGATAGCGATGAAACTTGGGTGAGATGTTGTGTACACTTACGTGAAGGTTTCAAAATTAGTGAATACATTTCACAGTAGATAGCGCACGAGTAGATTCAACAAATGAGCGACGACACGCAAAGCGTTTCAACAAAGTCCCGTATGCATTCATATACCATTCGTCCGATAGCTATGGAACTTGCGTAAAATGTTGTGTACACTGCAGGGAAATTTCTGGCTTAGTACATCCACTTTACAATAGGCAGCGCACGAGTAGATTCAACAAATGAGCTACGACGCGCGAAGCATTTCAACAAAGTCACGTTTGCGTTCATATACCATTCGTCCGATAGCGATGAAACTAGGCTGAGATTTTGTGTGCACTCCAGGGAAGGTTTCTAGCTTAGTAAATCCCTTTAAAAATAGGTAGAGCACGAGTAGAATCAACAAATGAGGGACGACGCGCGAAGCGTTTCAACAAAGTCCCATATAATTTCATATACTATTCATCCGATAGCGATGAAACTTGGGTGAGATGTTGTGTACACTCCAGGGAAGGTTTCTGGCTTAGTACATACATTTTACAATAGGTAGCGCACCAGTAGATTCAACAAATGAGCGATGACACGCGAAGCGTTTCAACAAAGTCCCGTATAAAGTCATATACCATTCGTCTGATAGTGATAAATGTTTGGTGAATTGTTGTGTACACTCCAGGAAAGGTTTCTCGCTAAGTAAATCCATTTTACAATACGAAGCGCACGTTTATGTTCAACAAATGAGTGACTACGCGCGAAGCGTTTCGACAACGTCCCGGATACGTTCACATACCATTCATCCGATTGCGATGAAACTTGGGTGAGATGTTGTGTACACTCCAGGGAAGGTTTCTGGCTGAGTACATCCATATTACAGTATGTAGCGCAAGAGTAGAATCAACAAATGAGCGACGACATGCGAATCGTTTCAACCAAGTCCCGTATGCATACATGTACCATTCGTCCGTAGCTATGAAACTTGGGTGAGATGTTGTGTACACGTCATGGAAAATTTCTGGCGTAGTAAATCCCCTATATAATATGCAGCGCACAAGTTGATTCAACAAATGAGGGACGACGCGCGAAGCGTTTCAACAAAGTCCCGTGTAAGGTCATATACCATTCTGCCGTTAGCGGTGAAACTTGGGTGAAATATGGTGGACACTCCAAGGAAGGTTTCTGGCTTAGTAAATACGTTTCACAGTAGGTAGCACACGAGTAGATTCGACAAATGAACGACGACACGCGGAGCGTTTCAATACAGTCCCCTATGTCTTCATATCCCATTAGTCCGATAGCGATGAAACTTGGGTGAGATGTTGTGGACACTTACGTGACGGTTTCTAACTTAGTAAATATATTTTACAGTAGGTAGCGCACGAGTAGATTCAACAAATGAGTGACGGAGCGCGAATCGTTTAAACAAAATCAGGTATGCGTTCATATACTATTCATCCGATTGCGATGAAACATTGATCAGTTATTGTGTACCCGCCAGGGAAGGGGACTTAGTAAATCCATTTCACAATAAGTAGCGCAAGAGTAGATGCAACAAATGGGTGACGACGCGCGAAGCGTTTCAACAAAATTCCCTATTGCGTTCATATAACATTCTTCGATTGCGATGAAACCTTGATGAGTTATTGTGTACACGCCAGGGAAGGGCTTCGACTTAGTAATACATTTCTCAATAGGTAGCGCACGAGTAGATTCAACAAATGAGTGACAGCGCACGAATCGTTTAAACAAAACCCCCTATACGTGCATATACCATTCATCCGATTGCGATGAATCATTGATGAGTTATTGTGTACACGCCAGGGAAGGGTTTCGACTTAGTAAATCCATTTCACAATAGGTAGCGTACGAGTAGATTCAACAAATGAGTGACGGCGATGAAACTTTTGAAAGTTGTTGTGCACGCTCCCACGAATGGTTCTAAATTAGAAAATCCATTTTACGACAGCTTAGAGGCAGTTAACATGTTGTGTATCCAAACGCACTTCAAGAAACAGAATTTCAACGCCAACACTTTCTTTGATTGGCATTGCAACGCATGCCGGGTACAGCTGGTTTCAAATAAAAAGAGAACGCACAGAAATAGCAAACTTTTGATGGCATATACGAGGTTTAAAATTAAATTTTCTATCCGAAAGGTATCTCCAACGGTTAGCGAGTAAAACCTAAATTTGTGCTCAGGGGCGGTGCGAGATATAAGCGAACTACGCGGCCGCGGGTGGCGCCGTGAGACGGGGGGCGCCGTGGCGCGCCGAAATATCAAGTTAGGGGCGCCCGGAGCTATTTTGTAATGTTGTAAACATTACGAATTCAAATTTTTACAACATTAACAAACTGCTATGTTAACATTATAAACAATGTAACCAGATAACATAACCATTCTCTTTGTGTTTCAACTTTTCAGTTTTACTTTACTTTTTCACTAACATACAAAACGAAATAATATTTGAAAAATTCAGCATGACCATTTTAAAGAGTCGCCGCTTTACGGGTGATTCTACTTATGAAACAAACTTAGAACTATTACGGAGTGCCTGGAGCCGTTCGGTCGAAGTATGACCGCTCGCCATTCACGAAAGCGAGAACACCCCTCCCAATAATTACTTCGACTCGTCCGCGTGACTCATACGTCTCTTGTCTTTATCCGCTCAGTGGCTCAGTACTGCCAGCTAGCTGACAGCCTTCATTCATCGTTGTAGTTTGTAGTGTGTTGACGTAAGCTGCACTGTGTTATTGTCCCTTCTTACATGAGGAGTTGATTTTTTAGACCCACGAAATGTCCAGAAATAAAAAAGCCATCAGGTGCATTTCACCGTAAAAGAAAGTTGCAGCATTCTAAAGAACATGAGAATCAATCCAAAGCGCTGAAAATGTTTTTTGCGCCTTTGGCTTCATCGTCATGTGCAAAATTGATCGACGAAACAACTAAGTTAACTGAATCCGTTCATAACGATGAGGATGACGACAAGTTACCAATATCAGAGCTGCCTGGACCATCAATGAGTGAAGAATCCCTCAAAATGTAAGTGTAACTGTAAATAATTTAGTTTATATTTTTTTGCTAATGGCTCTAAATGCCTAAATTAATTTAATCTAAATTGATGAGCATTTGTATAAACAATTTACCCTGATAATGTAAATTATAATAATATTATTGATTTAATAGCATTACTTTACTGAATACTGTCGTAATTTATTTAAAGTATTATAGCACTAATCTTTAAGTAGTATTAATTTATACTTAAGTTGTATATTTAGAACATAAATTTAGGATGAGGGTAGCTTTAGAAGATATATTGGTGCTTAAGTTTACTTGGCCAACAGCTATTGTTATTGCAGGATGAGGATCTGACACTGACTACAGGAACACCATTGGCACTACCAATTGGCCATTACATAACCGGGACCGAAGGTGTTGACGAGGATTCATCAGACCTGGCGTCTACAAGTCAACAAGCCTTTGAAACTGAAACTTTAAGTTTATGTTGATACAATGCAATGGGTTATTTATTAGGTATTTCTTTAAGAATTACAATTTACAATGGTGTAAATTGAATCTTAGTTAACGTTGTACAGGTTTTGTTAAAACATAACTAAGCCTAGTAGTCCATAGTTAGTTTAGACTCAGGTTGAGGGAGGAAAGAGGGCAGGGAAGGAAAAGGGGCACCTTATATTATTTGTATTGAGGGGAGACAGTACCTTTTCCGATTCAATGTTTTTTAATGAAGATTTCTTCAAAATTTAAGTACATATCAAATAAAACCACTGAACCTACTATTCCAAAATTGTATATACTTATTAACTTACTACATTCATATCTTCCTGGTAAACGAAAATTGTTATAAAACTTTATTCATACTACTTACTTTTAACAGTTTGAAAATGTTCAATTTTTTTCTTACCATGTTTTAGAAATAAAAATATTTTTTGAAAATAGAAATATTTATTAATATTAATAACATTTCCGTTTAATGTACTCATCAAGTACCCATAATTATAAATGCATGTTTAATGTCTCTCTGTATTACGGCTTTTAAACTATGTATAGCTAAAGATAAAAGTTTTAAGGTCGGTGGATTATTTGCAGAAACTGAGCGCATTAACGTCATCAGTTTTTTCAAATGACTGTGGAGAATGGCCACCTAAAATAAACGATGATGTACGAAAAATTCTTGTTGAGCGAGGACCACAGCAGATCACAGACAAAAATTTCCTGTGTACCTTAAATGTAGGCGATTTTCCTCAAAACAAGGAAGCTTTGAAACGGAGAGGAAGTCCGCAGGATTTGGTTAATATATTCCATATCGAAAAACACAGTTTTTGTTTTGCTTGCAAACTTTTTGGAAATGATAATTCTCTTCTTGCTGGTGACCAAGGGTATTCTGACTGGCAAAACTTTAGCAAAACTTTGACCAGTCATGAGAAATCCCCTATTCATATTCAAAACTGCAAATGTTGGCGCGAACTCTCTTTACGTTTACGATTAAAAAAAAACAATTGACGAGGAAAACGAAAGACTTATTCGTGCTGAAACTGAACATTGGAATCAAGTTCTTAAATGCCTACTATGTATTGTACAGTTTTGGAGAACTCAAGGATTGGCCTTTAGGGGGAAAAAAGACACCCTATTTGGACGTAATAATGGAAATTTCTTAAAGCTGGTAGAACACATAGCTAAATTTGATGGTTTTATGGTTGAACATTTGAGAAGAATAAGTTCAAAAGAAACACACGTACACTACTTGAGCAAGAGTATCCAAAATGAGTTTGTTAGTTTCTTGTCGGCCAAGATTCAAGCTAACATTTTACAACAGATAAAGCAAGCAAAGTACTATTCTGTTACATTAGACTGTACTCCAGACATTAGCCACACCGAGCAAATGACTCTTGTTGTAAGATTTGTAAAAAATTTAGCAAATGAGGGTATTTCAATTAATGTACATTTTTTGGGCTTTGTTCCCATTACAGATTCTTCAGGTGAAGGCCTAACAGAGGTATTGCTCAAACAGTTAGAAGCACGAGGCATTCCTTTAAAAGCCATGAGAGGTCAGGGGTACGACAATGGTTCCGCAATGAAGGGAAAACATGTTGGGAGTCCAGAAGAGAATCCTTGATTTAAATCCTAGAGCTTTTTATGCACCGTGTGGGAACTACTCCTGGAACTTGGTCATTAATGACGCAGTTCTGTCGTGCAACATTGCTGTGGACTGTTTCAGCACTGTACAAAAAACATTACATTTTTATTTCCAGTTCTACTCAAAGATGGAATATTTTGCTGAAACATGTTTCAAGTCTGACACTAAAACCACTCTGCAATACTAGATGGGAAAGTAGAATTGAGGCATTGTTCCCTTTGAGGTACCACATTGAAGAAGTGTATGATGCTTTATATGAAGCTTCTCAAGATCAGAAACTTGATACATTTGGTAGGTACACTGCCGTAGGACTTTGAAAACACTGCAAAATTTCAAGTTTCTATGCTGCTTAGTGACATGGCATGAGATCCTGCATTAAACCAATATGGTTAGTAAACTGTTGCAAAAAGTCACAAATGACCGACAAAGTTCAATGGATCTTATTAAAAGTGTAAAATCATTTCTGGAAAAGATGAGATCAGATCAAGGACTTAACAGCGTCATTACTGATGCAAAAGAACTTGCAGAAAATCGAGGTTGATGCTAACTTTGAAAAAGAAACCCTACTTCGGCCAAGAAAAGTAAAAAAACAATTCTCCTATGAGAGTGAAGATGAAGCTGTACGTTCTGGAAAAAATGCATTTAAAGTTAACTTCTTCTTTGTCGTACTTGACACAGCAATAGCCTCATTAAGGGAGAGATTTGAGCTAATGGAACACCATAGTGAAAGTTTCAAATTTCTTTATGGCATTGCTAGCTTCTGGAAGAATTTGAACGAACAAGAGTTGAAGAAAGCCTGTAAGCACCTTCAAACCGTTTTGTGTGATAAAGGAGACAGTGATGTGAACGTAGATGATCTGTTCGAAGAACTGCAAATGTTTTCACCAATGCTACCCCCTGGAAGTCACCCAGCTGGAGCCTTGTCTTTTATAACCAAACGTGGTTATGTGGACATTTTTCCAAATGCTTTTGTTGCATTGAGGATTCTTCTAACGCTCACGGTATCAGTGGCCAGCGGAGAAATACGTTTTTCGAAGTTAAAACTTATAAAAACATACTTGCGATCAACTTTAAGCCAAGAGTACGTGAGTGAACTAGCTACTTTGGCCATTGAAGTTGATTTGTTAAATGAAATGGAAGCAGATTTGTTGCTGAACGAGTTTTCTAAAGTGAAAGCCAGGAAAATCTCGTTGTAATTTTAAAGATTTTAACAGTGTGCAAAAAATCAACAATAATTGTCATTCTATGTAATAATAATGACCTGTAAATAAATGTTTGGTTTTAAGTTATTTTTTTGTGTATCCCTTTTACCTTTTGGCCATATAACAAGTTTAGTAAAAATAGTAAAGGTACTCTGATGAGTATAGGGCGGGAGAGGGGAGGGGAGGGGGGGGGGGGGCGCCAAAATGTTCTTTGCTTACACTTCAGAAAGACCTAGGGCCGGCTCTGTTTGTGCTATAAAACAGGCTCTAAGCCGAGCGGTGTAGTTGGACAAAATGTTCCATCCTTAATCTCCCTTTGAGCAGCACCTCGCCTATCTCCTGTTTTAACTGTCACCTTCACATTTTAATTTATTTATGACGCGTAGCGAAGCACGGGTACTTCAGCTAGTGTTTATATACAGTTTAATGCACTGTCATCAAATTTAGTACAATTGTTTACATAACCTTAAGATGGTGACTGTGCGAAGTTTTAAAATTATATTTTAATTTCTTGAGTCCTAATCATGCGATCGAAGTCAACGTTTGAATAATGAGCCTACGTAATAATCGTCATCTAACAGTTCATAACTCTATGGCAAACATATATAAGAATCCAACATGGCGACCATCCAAAATATTTAGACGGTTCTCAATATCTACTAATCTATGACAGCAATCAAACTGATTTTTTGTATGTTGATAAGTGTTATTAATATTAGTTCACCTATGGGACTTTCAATAACCAGTTGAGCAAAATTCCAACATGACGGCGACGCGAAATTTGATCATTCAAATGGATGGTTATCGCGATTTAACCATCCGAGCGCAGTGAAACATGGTACGGTAAATGCTTATACAAGTTTTAATTCACTGACATCTAATTTATTTCATTTGTTCTCATAACCTCAAAATGGTGGCTGTCCAAAATATTAAAATTTCGTTTTTATTTCGTGTGTCCTAATCATGCGATTGAAGTTTGAATAATAAACCTACGCGATAAGATTAATTTAATAGTACATAACTCCATGGCCTACATATATAAACATCCAACATGGCGACCATCCGAAATATTTATACGGTTCTCAATATCTTTGAATCTTTTACAACAATCAAACTGAAATGTTATCTTTTCCCCTTCTTTTCATGTTTATTGATATATCATGGGGACATCACGAACACCCAGGCCCAGAATCTGGGAAATTAACCCTAGATTTAAATTCCCATGGCCGAGCCGTTAATCAAACCTGGAGCCTTTCCGGACAAAGCCCTGCAAGCTAACCTCGCAGCCAAGGGGCCGGACAGCGCAACGTCTGTAAGCTAGTCGCTCGCTAGAGCCCTGCGCGGCTAAACAAAACGTTATCAGCATCTGCCCCGCATCCGCACGGCTGTTATCCGCATCCGCCCCGCACCCGCCCCGCATCCACACGGCTGTTATCCGCATCTGCCCAGCATCCACACGACTTTTATCCACACGTTTGTTATCCGAATCTACTGGCATTACAAAAATATTTTCAATTTGTTGCATTATACTTTATCTTTTAGACATTTGAGCGGAAATTCATTCACTTAGGCTATGTATGCCATGTGCTATAATGTATAAAATGAATGTTATACAGCCAGAATTGCAACCCTCTTCAGTTCGGAGTGTTGATTATCCTTAATGATATAATTTGAATGAAATTAGCGTAAATCATCATCTTACATTTGTCATGAAAAAACGTAACGAAAAAAAAAAATGTCATGAACATCCGGGCCCTAGTAAGGGATAGTGGGGGAATTGTGCGCACTTAAGCAAGAATCGGTCTTATGATGGTCTCATAATAGATCGGCTAACACAGCTGCAGTTATGAACAAGGGAGCCTTAGTAACCCTATGTTCGATGTGCAGAAACAAATTTAATTCAAAAATAAATATCGTGGACTATAATTCAAAATCTCGCAAATATGCATTTGCGCACGATTACCCAGTAGGGTAATCATGCGCATGGGGTGGGGAATTGTGCGCATGGGATGAATGTTGGAAAGCCATAATAATGCAATGTGAATTGGCTGAAACTTGCATTGTGCAATAACATTAGAATATTCCAATGCTTTTTAGGATAGCATAACAATACTAAAATTCTGCAGTTTTAGATATTACAAAAAAATTTCTTCGTTTCGTCAGCATTAAAGGAGGCAATCCAATTTAGGCTTGTTTTTTCAGGTTGTCTCAACGTTAATGCAGGATTTCTGTTCAAGAATCCATACAACCAATCTTTGCCTGCTAGTCCTTTAACTTTATTGAATTTATGGGGAATCTTAATCTCCTCAGCAAACTTGAACGCAAACCCTCTGACAAGCTTGGTGGGCGTTAAGCCGTAAAATAATTTTGCCAATGTCAAAACGTATTCGGATAATTGTTATTCCATTTTGTTGGTAAAAACAGATTTACGGCCTAGACGAGGTAGAAAAAGCATATTTTGCAGCAACTGCGTTCGTACGGTTGACTCGGGAATGATGAAACGTCTCCCCACTTCCCTTATTTTCTTCCCATCATCCCTAATTGCACGTAGAGCTTTCTGCATATTTTCTGCTGGGTAGGAATTTTTCTCCGTTTTCCGCGTATAATTTCTTGGCATCTGGAGAACAAACACGAAATATTTCGCCATTAATTTTGCGCTGTATTTACTTGTATCATAGTTCTGCGCACCATTACCCCATTCTGCTTTTAAAACGTTACTCACTAAATCCCGGTAAACTAATCTATTATATTGAATAATAAATACATGCAACAACACTGTAAAAACTGCCATTTAAAACTACATTTAATTTTAAATAATTGAATCACAACTGTAGGCTTACCTTCTTATTTGCTGGCTACAGAAAATAACATGCAACGTGTCAAGTTTCTTCATCCAAGCCTCACGGTTGTCACATAGCAACTGGCATCATGCTGACTGTCCCTATCTGATAGGTACGATGACAGCTTAAGGGTAGCAGGGAAACTGAGTTGCTAGTTGTACTACCAACTCGAAAAACATAGGTGCGCACAATTACCCAACTTTCTCCATGATATTCAACAAGTTCGGATTGTATTCCAAAAACAATCCGCAAATTTAATCCAAGCGTTATCCGCAGCTTATCCACTATCCGCAAAGCCATGTAAACCATATCCGCATGGCGAGAAATGTTGCGGATAACCTCGGGTTTATCCGCGGATATCCGCATCCGCGCAGGGCTTTATCGCTCGCAGAAAATGATCTACAGTACTGTAGTGACAGGCAAGCACACCACCAACTTTACGTTGTCGTTGTTTCATTTGAAGGGCTTGGACATCATGATCATTCAGTCCCTTATGCAATTTTGTCTGATAATCTGTGTTATTGTAATGGCTGTATTAGTGTGTGTATATGTAATTCAGGTGAGGATTGGGAAGGAAGCTGCCGTGGCCTTCCGTTAGGAAGTGGGGAATAAGTATTAGCAGTGGGGAAACCACTTCCAGGATGGGTAAGGTGGGAATCTAACATACCTCTTCACAGTTTTGCCTCATGAGGCTGAGTGGACCCCGTTCCAGCCCTCAGACCAAAATTAAATTTCTTGGCAGAGCGGGGAACTGAACCCGGACCTCCGGGGTGACTTCCAACAATGCTAGTCGCTACACCACGAGGTGGACACTAACATTATATGATAGCAGATAGTAATCTACCCTAGTGGCCATTGGAGCAATCTATACTAATATAATAAAGCTGAAGAGTTTGTGTGTTTGTGTGTTTAAACGCGCTAATCTCTGGAACTACCAGTCCGATTCGAAAAATTATTTTTTATATGATATCCAGATTCAAGAGGAATAGTATAGGCTATGTAGCATTAGGCTACACCTCTCAGGTAACCTCAAAGATTGATAGAACAAGCACTCTCGAATAACTCGATCCGCATGCGCTGGCGTTATGGTTAGTGATATGTACACCGTTTCACCTATCTGAACCAAAATTTGTATACTTACCCTTTGGAACACTGATGGTAACACTGTCTACGTGAAATGTATGACAGACCAGTCCATTGCCTGCATTTAGGCCCTTTGGTTCAAATCTACACCTTTTCCCCGATCTGAACCAAAATTTGTATATTTACCCTTTGGAACCCTGCGAGTAACACAGTCTGCATGAAATTTCGGACAGACCACTCTATTCCCTGCATTTAGGCCCTTTGGCACAAATCTACACCGTTTCACCGATCTGAACCAAAAATTGTATACTTACCCTTGGAACCCTGCGAGTAACACTGTCTACATGAAATTTATGACAGACCAGTCCATTCCCTGCATTTAGGCCCTTTGGCACAAATCCACACCCTTTAACCAATCTGAACCAAAAGTTGTATACTTACCCTTTGGAACCCTGCGAGTAACACTGTTTACATGGAATTTCGGAAGACCAGTCCATTCCCTGCATTTAGGCCCTTTGGCACAAATCTACACCGTTTCACCGATCTGAACGGCAATTTGTATACTTACGCTTTGGAACCCTGCGAGTAACACTGTCTGCATGGAATTTTGGACAGACCCCTCCATTCTCTGTATTTAGGCCCTTTGGCACAATTATACACTGTTTCACAGATCTGAAGCAAATTTTACATACATACCCTTTGGAAACCGACGAGTAACACTGTCTGCTTGAAATTTCGGACAGACCACTTCATTCCCTGCATTTAGGTCCTTTGGCACAAATCTACACCGTTTCACCGATCTAAACCACATTTTGTATACTTACCCTTTGTAACCCTGCGGGTTACACTGTCCACTTTAAATTTTGGACAGACCACTCAATTCCCTGCATTTAGGCCCTTCATCACAAATCTACACCGTTTCTCTTAATTGCACCAAATTATACATACACTTTGAAACCCTGCTGGTAACACTGTCCACTTGATATTTTGGACAATGCTCTCCATTCCCTACATTTTGAATAACAGTTAAAATGAACTTGAAAACCACGTATTAACCCTACAGTGGTTATGTGGAGTGCTCACAACACCCCAGCATTATTATTTGTTATGTTGTAAAGTTACTAAGTTGGCTATGCTGGTGGCGGGCTCAGTAGCTTCTCACCGAACATTGTCATTTGAAATAAACTCATTGTTGGCCATAAGTAACAAACTGTTTGAATGCTATAAACGTTTATTGACACTGGGGTGCTGTATACACCCCCACCTAACAACTTGCGTAATCTCTTTGTTGGCTTAGTCATTTTTAGCCAATTTTCAATTTTGAAAAAAAAAAAAAAAGGCTTATGAGATCACCTTTTGTCCGTGTGTGTGTGCGTGTGTGTGGGTGAGGCATGTGTGTGCCCCCCCCCCAATAAATTCTAAACGGCTAAAGCGATTTCAATGAAACTCGGTAAGTTCATAGCACTATTCCGGACGACCCCGATCGTGTCCTTGAAATTTTGTTAGGTCTTACCAATCCAACATGGCGGCAGTGCGAAATATTTCACCAGCATTCAATATCTCCGAAACTACTACCAATATCACCCTGTTTTTTACGGTGATAAAGGGAACTACTAGAAGTTCACCTATGTGACTTCTGAAAAACTGGTAACTACAAAACCAACATGGCGGCCATGCGAATTTTCGACTTTAAAATAGACGTTTCTCGCGATTTAACCAACCAAGCGTAATAAAACTTGGTACAGTATATGTTTATACACATTGTAATGCACTGACATCTAACTTCGTTCAATTGTTTACATAACCACAAGATGGCGGATGTGCGAAATATTTCACCGGCATTCTATATCTCTGAAACTATTAGCGGTATCACCCTGAAATTTTGCACGGAGATGAAGGGTACTACTGGACGTTCATCTATAAGACTTTCAAAACCCGGTTAACTACAAAACGAACATGGCGGCTAAGCGAATTTGAAAATTTTAAATAGACCTTTCTCGCTATTTATTGTTACAAACGCAATGAAATCTGATACAGAAAATGATTATACACATTGTAATGCACTGGTATCTAATTTAGTTCAATTGTTTCCATAACTACAAGATGGCGGCTGTGCGAATTTTAAAATTAAGTTCTTATTTCTTGTGTCGTAGTCATGCGATCGAAGTGAATGTTTGAATAATGAACCTACGCAATAATTTTCCTTTAATGGTACATGACTCTATGGCCTATACATTTAACAATCCAACATGGCGACCATCCGAAATATTTAGACGGCTCTGAATATCTACGAATCTATTATAGCAATCAAACTGAATTTTTTATGTTCATAGGGGCTATGAACCTAAGTTCACCTATAGGACTTTAAATAACCTGGTGATCACAAATCCAACATGGCGGCGACGCGAAGTATAAATATTCACATGGACGTTTCTCGCAATTTAACCATCCGAGTGCAGTGAAACTTGGTACAGTAAATCCTTATACGAATGTTAATCCACTGGCATCTAATTTATTTCAATTGTTTCCATAACCACAAGATGGCAGCTGAGCGCAATTTTAAAATCTCCTTGTTACTTTTTGTGTACTAATCATGCGATAATCTTCATGTAACAGTACATAACTCTAGGACCTACAAATATAAAATCCAACATGGCAACTATCTGAAATATTTAGTCGGTTCTCAATATCTACGAATCTATTACAGCAATCAAACTGAAATTTTGTATGTTGATAGAGGCAATTAACATAAGTAGGATATATGAAAATAGGCTGTATAGTTCTTCACGGAACTACTTGTTAGATTATACACCCAGATCTGTGTAGAAGTTTTGTTTGCCTAACCATGTCTTCCGATAAGGAACAACAGCGTATAAGGAGAATGCTTGAAGAAGAAACTGAAGATTCGTGTGGCGATTCAGATTTTCAGGAGTCTGATGATGGTGAGCGGGATGATTGTGAACTTAGTGAGCATTTGGCTGAAAGTGAGCAATCGAATGAAAGTGCGGCTGATGATGATGAAACGAGTTCATCTCCCGTTATTGGTTCTCTTCCTTCTTCAAACCCGGTTGCAACAGGAGTGACAAAATTTATGCTTGTAAAGGACAGAAAAAGTAAGTGGTTACGAAATATTACAATGAACAATAACGTACGCACCAGGTCACAGAATATCATTACTCATTAACCAGGTACTAGATTGCAAGCTTAAGTTGCTAAAACACCACTCGATTGTTTCAGTGTGCTCATGAACAATATTATAATCAGAGCAATCACTCAATGTACAAATATATACATTGAAAAAATTCGATATAGTTACGTTACAAACCGGAGTGCTTGTCGCAAAACAGATGAAATGGAAATTAGATCATTTATGGGATTACTGATCATAGCTGTGTCCAACCGCGCAGCAAAGTTAAATTTGAAGGATTTATTTTCTACAAATGGCCTAGGAGTAGAAATATTCCACACTACCATGTCACTGACAAGATTTTTATTTCTTTTGAGGTGTGTAAGGTTTGACGACATAAATGATCGTGCACAGCGTAGAGAACTGGACAAATTAGCTCCGTTCAGGGAATTGTTTACAGTGTTTACCGAGAACTGTCAAAAATTTTACTGCCTAGGAGAATACACATGTATAGACGAACAGCTTGTACCATTTAGGGGGAAATGTCCCTTCCGGCAATACCTACCGAGCAAATCATCCAAATATGGCATAAAGATGCTAACACTATGTGATGCGAGAACTTGGTATACATCAGTCAATGAAATTTACTGCGGAAAACAGCCCGATGGTCCTTTCAGCGTGTCTAATTCAGCAAAAGATGTCGTCCTCAGGCTCACAGAGCATATGTATGGTACTGGCAGGAATATCACGGCTGATAACTGGTTTACCAGCATACCACTTGCAGAAGAACTCCTAAAGAAAAGACTAACGCTTGTGGGCACCATGAAAAAAATAAACCTCAGTTGCCGAAGATATTGACTGATGTCAGGGGAAGAGAAATTTACAGCACTGAATTTGCACACTGTAACGATATCACATGCTTATCATACGTTCCCAAGAAAGGCAATGTTGTGATGATATCAACCATGCACCCTCATTCGTCAGACATTGACCCATCTACAGGAAACTAGAAGAAGGCAGTAATAAACACATTTTACAACATCACAAAGGGCGGAGTAGATACGGTGGACAAGATGTCAGCTACTTACACTACAGGAAGGAAAACTCAGAGATGGCCAATGGCTGTATTTTTCCGTATGATCGACCTAGCGTGCATCAATGCGCAAGTGATTCTTATGGCTAATAATCCTGATTATACCACTCAAAGGCGACATTTCCTTCGTCAGTTAGGCCAAGAACTTGTGAAACCTCGAGTTGCGAAGAGATCACTGTCAACCTCAGTTCCAAGGTACATTCGTCTGAAGGCAACCGAAGTATCTCACGCATGTTTGGCACCACCAGCTCCCGCAAATGAGACAGTTCATGTGCCTGAATCATATGGAGAGTATATGCCGTACGTGCTGCAATTATTCTTCCTCTGATGACACTAATGTCTGTTAAGATTTCAGTAATGGTTTCGTGACATAAGTGTATTAAAAATACAATGTAATCTTTACATTAGTGAGTGATTTTTACATGAACTTTGGTATTAAAGACAGAAACTTTCCAATTTTTATTATTGATTATCAGTCTCCTTCTCTTTCAAAATTTCTCATTGTAAAACAGAATATCATTAATTATGTGTGTTTTATGGATGTGTGTTATGTTTAGATTCGTAAAACACAAAACTGAACTTTTCTAAGAAATGAGCCAACGCAAAATTCTTGAAATAGCATCATGTAGAATAAAGCAACGAAAATATATAGGTATATCTTCCAAAGGCTTTAATTTCTTTAGTGAATTAATTTATTGTTGTAAGGTAATTAAAACTGGCTTAAAGGATGTGACTAGTATGCGAAATAAGTAAGGAATTTTCTGAAAAATGTATGTCCGAGATATCTCAGCAAAACTTTGTGGTGATCTCAGCACCCCACCTAACCACTTATGAAATTTTAAACCACCTAACTACTTAAAGGTTAAGGCCCTAGAACCATTCATGTCCGTAGTAGTGTAACTGTAAGAGTATTTTAATAAGTCTATTGTTGACGGGCAGTTCGGGCTGCATCACGTCACCCCTACCAGTGTTCTGGTGCAGAATTGCGAAAATAGTTGCATCTTGCGCTGTTTATAAATTGCAGTCACGGGGGGTAATTAGTGCAGAAAGATTTCTTAGGACCCTTTAAACAGTTATCATCATGAAAATATTATGCCTCTGTATAAGCGCAATGGTGTTGGTGCAGTACATTGAGGTTATCAGTTGCAATAAGCGTTGGCGCTTTCAAATTTACCTTCATTTATTTCGAAACATATCGTTAAGTGCTTTGTGGCGATAAATGATACTATTGCTACCTCAGTAGCTCGGGACAGCCGAAGTTTTCCAAAGAGTTCTGATTATTTTCCTACGGCGCTATGCGACAAAAGACGACACTATTGGCCTCTACATTTCTATCAGCCAATGAGATATAGGCCTAGGCATTGTCTTTTATTTCACTTACTCATCTTTTTTTTTGTAAATTTGTTTGTAAATTACATGTGTCAGTGCTGTAGTTAGTAAATAGCTGTTTCCCTATTCATAATTATCATTACGGGAAAATGACCTGAATGTTACGTCCATTAAACTGTACTACTTATCACCCCCACTAAAACCACCACCACCACCACAAAAAGATATATATTTAAAATATTGTTTTCTTTTAGTATTCATTATCATCCATAAAACAAATAAATCCACCGGGCGAAGCCGGGCACTACTGCTAGTATATATATAATTCGTTGAGGCCATCTAGGACCACGTCAAGTCTTGCTACACTTGGCAATTTATTTCGCTTTCCTCTGAGCCCAGAATTCCCTCATTCTCTTTGAGTGGGCCATCTTGCGCTCCGCTGTCCAGCTGGTACCTTGTCTTCTTTTCGGGTTCAGTGTCTCGTCTCGGGTTAGCCCATTAGTCAGTATCTTTATGCGGAAGAGATCTCTATTGAAGGCGTCGTCGGGTTTTAGATGCAGCATTTTGAG
This sequence comes from Meconema thalassinum, assembly GCA_946902985.2. Lineage (NCBI taxonomy): Eukaryota > Metazoa > Arthropoda > Insecta > Orthoptera > Tettigoniidae > Meconema > Meconema thalassinum. The sequence continues at coordinate 306,105,622 of OX336393.1, forward strand.
GTTGTCTTTGGTATTCATAAACCAGGGCATTGTGGTTTTGGGTTTGGAGTCAAAGAAATGCAAAATCTGTTTAGTCAGCCTGTTTCCGTCCATTAGTTTGAGATGACCGTAATACCGTGCCCGCCTTTTACGGATCGCTTCTGAAATTTTCTCTATTTCACTATAGACTTTTTTTTATAGTGGATGCCATTCTAGTAATATGATCCCATTATACCTCTAACGATGTTGTGCTCTTTTTTCTCCAGTTCTTCCAGGAGTCCTTTATTAGCATTTAGGGATAGGGTTTCGGCTGCATACATAACTACTGGTTTCAGAACAGTTTCATAATGACGTAGTTTAGTATTTTTGGACAGGCATTTTTTGTTGTATATTGAGCGCGATGTTTGATAGGCTATTTCGAGTTTGCATACTCGTTCCTTGAGTGCTTCTTTGTCCAGTCCACTTTTCATGATGATCTCTCCCACCACGGAGCAATATATTATAATAATATTTTTAATTTTAAATATACCTTCCCCTGATATTGTTTTTTGGCATTTGAGTTTCAGCTGTGATGCCCAGTCATTGTGTGTTTGAGAGAGTTTATTACCCATTTAAGATTTGATTGCCGCTGAGCGTTCTTGCGGCAGTTTTTGTTGTTTATTGTACCAGCTGCCCTGTGGGACGAAGCGGGGAACACAGCGATGACAGAGTGCACTCTGCACATAAGTCAAGCAGCATTGTGCGTCACAGGATCTCATGTCACCACGGACAGTTAAACGATGACTGAGGCTACTGGAGCTGAGTCATATCGTACTCGCGCAACTGTACGTGTTAACGGAGCTGGCTGATGTGTGGCACAAGTACACAAAGAATAGTTTGCATTTCGACCACCGGCAATCAATTCGCGAGAGGGTAATAACAGCATCACCGGTCTATCTCCTGAGAGCTGTGATACTCACGAGATGATGTATCTCGGGGCCATGTAGTCCACGTACTTGGGGTACTTGGAGCCGTACACGGGATCCTTTATCTGGAACACACAATGGTCACACAGTTATAGCATCGCCTTCTGGCATCCATTGTTCTGTTATTACACAGAACAGTAAACTCACATGTTAACCCTCGGCATAACCAAGCCACGGTTTTTTAGGTTCTGACGAAAGATGCGAGAAAATAGCATTTAAAAATTGATTTTGTAGCACTTTCATTTTGAAAAATAGCATTTTGTAGCATTTTGAATTTTAAAAATTAGCATTTTGTAGCATTTAAAAGTTCGTCACCAGGTTTGATAAAAATTTAACAAGTTATGCATGTAAACTTATTCAAACATGCGCAGGATTGGATATACGGGTGTTTCTGATGAACGGCATAAGCATTTAATATAATAGGCTAATGTGAATCGTACATTTACTTAACTTCAGGTAAATACCATACAACGGATAATTAACTAAATAATGAAATGTACATGTACTCCTTCATTATTCCCTTTTCAATGAGGGCCAGGGATGAGGTGCATTGAATTTCTATTTGCCGGGTGTTTTAATGGTCAAATGGCACTTCTTGAATCCAACCTCATAAGACAAGTTATTAAAGGAAATGAATTGAACTTGGAAAGGAGTTAGTAGGGAAGCCGCACAAAAGGATTTCATGGATATCTCACAGAATTTGAACCAATTCGCCCACCGAGTCCAGGACAGCCCACTGTTGTTGTCATTCCACCTGCTACATGGTAAACTTCATAAGACAAGCATTGTAGCCTGACCACAGCTCGCTTTATTCTAACAATGGGCACTTCGGTGTCAGTGAATTAATACAACTCTCCGCCGGCCCTCGACATTCTGTCCATCTCGCTTGTGGAGTTAGCGGGCTAGCACCGCACCGATAACACCAGCAGATCAGGGTAATTTGAGTTGCTGCACAACACTTGATATTGTTGGTTGCATAATGAGAACATGACCTTTGGATCTCTTCAGCATGGCCTCATCCCTAACCAACAGCACTTGAACTCAATTTTACCAAGTGGCCAGGCTGATGTACTTATTTTCAGAGATCTCACATTTCTGAAAAATGTTTAGTGTCAAGTTTCTACATTTCTTTAATATTGATTGGGATTTTAGTACTTCTAACACTCCCTTAGTAAAAATAAATCAACAGGAGGATTAACACTGCTGCCAATGCAACTTTTATAGAGGAATGTTGACAATCCTGTGTACTTTGTTGTAAATCTTTCATGTCTACTCCAAAGACTTAAATGCTCACATTTTATCAGTCTCAAAGGATTTATTAAGTTAATTTAAACAGAATATGCAAACATGCAATTAGTGATATACCTTTTTGCGACTCTTGACTGACAATCTGCAAAATGGTATCCGAATTCATGGAGAAATCGTCGGACGACATTTAACATAACCTATAACTCACACATTGTAGAGAATACTTTCATCATATTATACAACATTCCCCAAAGTGAGGAGAACGCCTAACTAATATTTCGTATTCATATCACGATACGTACTTGACAATTTTATTTAAAATGGGTCAAATACTAGAAATGAGGGCCGCGCGATATAAACCAATATAAGCATTACTTTATTACTCTAATTCTTAAAAAATTATCGATACAAACGATTGGAATATTCCTTTTATTTGCACAACCAAATGAAACTACGAAATAATTTCTCCAATAACATCGTTTTATTGGCGATAATCAGTGGACATGCGGCAATACAGCAGCCATTTTCAAATCGATGTCTACCGTAATCGATTGCTTTCACGACAATAATCGATGTTTGTACATATTGATTATTACTCGTAAATATCGATTATTTAGCCGATATTTCCATTGCAAGGAACTCACAAATTTCAAAGTACGGCGCGAAAAAGTAATAAAACATAATATTCAATATTTTTCGTTAAATTGAGTAGCCTTCTTTTCGCATTATCGCATTTAAGGGAATAATTCGCAAAAACCCGTAGGTATCGCACTTCGTCGCACATTCAGTTTCGCAAATTCTGGGTATACATAGTCATAATAGCTACCAAATAGTAGACAAAAAAAAAACGAGAAAGAAGTAAAATTCGCATTTATCGCAATTGCGATATTCCCGTATTTCTAGTTCTGACCTATTTTATTCCAGGTCTGGAATTTCAGTTAATTCGACTGTTTCAAGTACCAACGAGTAACATACAAAGGGTGATTCGAAACTAAGGTTATATAATAATAATAATAATAATAATAATAATAATAATAATAATAATAATAATAATAATAATAATAATAATAATAACCCCTGACACTACAGCCCATGAAGGGCCTAGGCCTACCAAGCGACCGCTGGCCAGCCATTTGGCCTGCAGATATTGGGGTGACGTGGAATCAGCGCATCGGGTCCCCTCGTCCGTTAATCTTGTTTTTCGTGATCGGGGCGCTGCCTCACCGTCAGACAGCTACTCAATTATTTTCACGAGGCTGAGTGCACTCCGTTCCAGCCCTCACGTCAGTTTCTAAAATCCCCGACGGAGCTGGGAATCGAACCCGGGGCCTCCGGATGAGAGGCAGGCGCGCTACCCCAACACCACGCTGCCGGTCGAAACTAAGGTTACAATGCCGATATTCCTGGATATTCGTCTGTTAAAGAGAAGTTAGTAGTGTGGAGTAATTCGAATGCATACGGTTGGTAATTGTGCAGTGTTTCAGCCACCTGCCGCCTACAGCGCTAGTTGTAGGTAAACGACCAATGGCGACTAGTTTGAAAAACTGGACCCGCGAAAAGATCCGGTTAGTTATTCGATTTCTGTGGGCAAAACATGTAATCGCATCCAGGACTTCTCACCGAGGGCGTCACCACCTTCCTTCATGACTACGCACGACCTCATACAGCCCTGAAGTCCACCACGCTGTAGAAGCGGTTTCTCTGGGACATCATTGACCCTCCCTCCCTATAGCCAGACCTTGCTCCAAATGTCTTTCACCTGTTTCCTTACGCGAAGGAGCACCCATGAGGTCTACGATTCGCTTCAGAAGAGGAGGATTGTTACCATGAGGGAATATTCATACTCATCCCACAAAGCGACAAGTGCCTAAACCGATATGGAGACTATGATGAAAATTAACCTGAAGTATGTACTATCAGTTGGCCGTATCGGTTGTATGAAATAAAATGTACACGTTTCACTGCAGCCTTTGTAACCTTAGTTTCTGGTCATCCCTCGTACTTCAATTTTATACAGTCTAAATTGATCTAATTTTATGTTAGGCCTTAATAAGACCTATTTTTTGTGATATAACTTAAATAGTACATTATGCAACAAGCCTATAATGGCAATAATTAAGACACGAGTGTCTTAATTTATTACCATTATAGGCAAGTTGCACACGACTGTTTATGTTCAACTTAAGATAAATATTCATAAATATATATGGGATTCAGTTACTTCAGTTAGTGAACAGGGCGCGCTGGCTTTGCTGACTGAACAGAGCGAATGCGTGGGTCAAATTACTTAGCTTGGCAATGCTATTGTTTACAGCCTGCATGATGACTAGTGCCGTCCAGCTCTAGCATTCACTAATATTGTCACCGAAGTCGTTTGAAAGCAGTGCGCTGTGTAGAAATTGGCGTTGGGGATATTAAGGTACAGTGCTATTTCTTGTCTCATATTCGCCAGTTTTTTTACGCGATCATATGGGCGGCGCACTTTCCATGTCGGTAACTTATATAGAAGGATGCTGTGTTGCTAACTTCTGGACGTAGATTCATACATTTCTTGCATATGTCATAGTATTTTGTTGTTAGCGTACCGTAAAGGTTCGTACTGATTTTGTCTTTGTGTTTGGGATTGTAACTACAATGGTTGATCCGATATCCAATTTGAACTTTCAAATCATGTAATTCATGTCCGACATGTTGGATTTTGAGTGCATGTGCGAAGGTATCCTTACCTAATTGGTCAATGAAGAAGCTCTGATTGGCTGGAGAAAATGTCTCATAATGAAAAACAGTACAATAGTGACCATCATTATGATACAGTTTTCTGACGTATAATATTTACATTTCGACATCGTCGAACATAAATACCTAATTCGGTTATTTAAGCAATTAGCGTACATTTATTTATGTAGCTTAAACATATTTTCTGAGCGAAAGGAGACAGTTCGAATAAGGAAAATATTTATGTTCTTATGAAATCTTGCGTAGTAACAATTAGTCGCGTTCTCCTTGGAGAAAAAGTGCAAGAATTTTTGATTTAGAATTTTAAGGAAATAGCCGAAATGAAGTTCGCACCTCTTAACTCGTGTGAAGCGGAACACGGTTTCTCCGATTTCAAACGCAATATAACGGAAGACAGAAGGGGGGGGGGGGGTAACATCTGAGAATCTTTCAAAGTACGGTACTGCATTGTATAGTGTCATACTAGGAGTGTGTCTGACAAGGGTTGTATCAGGTAAGAAACTTGAAACTTTGTGGACGCAATCGTTGTACTATATGAGGACAACTTGCGTAAAATCAGCCGCCAGATTGAACTGCAAGGCTCCTAAATCGTACCTGACATCCTGGTACGCAGGCATGACAGCTGACGGAACTGGACATCCCTGAGGCACTCGGAGTTGTCACGTGGCGGGGCGTATATGCAGGCGGTCGTGCGACCGGCCTTGGGTGGCTGGGAAGTCAGGGCTGTCCCTGTCAACATATACGGTACTCGCTACCTCCCACTGATTTATATGAGAGATTCGCCACAAGATTTCGGAGCCTTGCAGTTCAATCTGGCTGCTAATTTTCCGCACGTTGTCCTCTTATAGTACAACGATTGCGTCCACAAAGTTTCAAGATAGGTTTCGACCTGTCTTACCTGATACTTCCCTTGTGAGTACTGAAAAAGTTTGCACATGTAGTGTTTAAAATGAATTGTGTATTTTTCACTGCCATACTAATCGTAAGTGTATTGAAGTTGGTACTTTCAAATACATACTGAAGTTACAATTATTTGGAGTTTTTACAATTGAAAATTACAGTACTTTAAACTCAATGGCATACTTGGTGAGATATCGTAAAGAAATATATATTCCAAAAATCCTATAAATTTCTAAATTGAACATATAATGACCTAAAGAATCCTAATATACTGACAGAACCTAATTTTAACTTTTTAGTAGTCTACGTAAAAATCCGGGGTCTGATCATAACATTAGGCTACGGTACGCTTCATGCACAAAATAAAACGTACATTTTCTCCGCTGCAAGGACAGTCATGGATGTTTATAATTTTCTGACTTCCGAGCTTCTTGAAACGCTGTGCACTTGTATAGTCCCTCCAAACTACCTTCCCTTACAACGGAATAACAGCTGTAATACGTTTTCGCTTCGCCTTCAACAATACTTTCAACAATTACAATAACTGTTAATTATTTCGCAAACTTCATTTTTGGGCACGAAATAGCGCAGTGCACGAACTGAGTAACGTTGTCACCATGTACGGTTTCGTTTAAGTACTTCAAAAAGGATGTACGGATATTTATATCCTCAAGGTCGTTAAGCGCACGGTATTAATTAAGGGGATTTTTTAAACAAATTGTCGTTATCTCTCTATATATAAAATGAAAGTTTGTCTGTTTTTCTGAATTTCTACGGAAATTTGCGTTATTTACGCGTTTCAGACTGACTTATGACGGATACGCGCGAAAAAAATGTTTGTCTGTCTGTCTGACTGTCTGTTTGTTTGTCTGTCTGTGGACAAAGTTGTTACCTTATAACTCGAGAACGGCTGGGTAGATCAACGTAAAATTTGGTACAGATATCCTTCAGAGGCACGACACTAATCATTGATGTAACTCTTCTCCATACCTTCCATGAAAGAGGGCCTACCCCCTTAAAATGCATGCTGAAATGGGCGTAGAAAGACGAGAAAAAGCTCATTTTCAGCGGGCCCCGAAAACCACATTTTAAGGTCCTAAAACCAACAGTTTTTGAGATATTCCCAGAAAACTAATTTCATTTAATAAACACTAATGAAAGAATGCAAGCCGGTAACCATGGCAACACAATCTCACGAGTCCAAATATTTCTGTAAGACGCAATGCCATTCCATTTATACATTACAGTGAACGTTCGCAAACGGCTATAAGGTTATCACGGAACTAACTTATGCTGTAAAATTCATCAATACGTATATAGTACGCTTAAGGGGGTCAAGGGATACTCTTGAATTTTTTCACACGATTTACACGTGCGGGTGTGGTACTGAAGGTATATTACTGTATATCCCTATCCCTATATTATTACATTATTATTATTATTATTATTATTATTATTATTATATTATGGCGTACAAGGACGAGACAAAACTCATTTTCAGCCCCTCGGTGGCTCGGAGGCTACTACATTTTAAGGCTCTAAACCACGTTTCTGAGATATTCCCAGAAAACTAATTTCATTTAATAAACTAATAAATAGATGACGAGTACAGAAGAACACCAAATCAGGAGCTATATATATATATATATATATATACTGAGAAAATCACAGATGTGGCCAGGAAGAGACGTCTGGCTTTCTACGTACATGTCTCAAGAATGAACCCAACGAGACTAACCAACCGGCTTCTCAACTACTGCGAGAATAGAATGAGCGTGACACCATGGCTAACAGAAGTTAAAAAGGGCATCCATGTACTGAAGATAATGGAAAGTGATATTAGAAGCCGATCACATCTCAGAAAGATACTTACACAGAAGAGTTTTTAGGACAGATCACCCTTTAAGAAAACCGGCATCATCTGGACAAAAGAGAGAAAGGAGAAACATAGCCAGAACATATTGGGCAAACATCAAGCCCCTCGCCAAGTTGAAAAGATCAACGTCGTGGTCCTTAGCTGGACCATCTGAAAGGAGAAGAACAAGAAGAAACTAATGAAGTAATGCAAGCCGGTAATCATGACAACAGTATCTCAAAAGGTGACATCCAATTTTCCATCTATCTCTGTAAGAAGCAACGCCCCTCAATTTATTAAATTTCTGCGAAAGTTTGCAAATGGCTATAAGGTTATCATGGAAACAAACATAGACTGCAAATTCATCAATGCGCTTAAGGGGATCAAGGGGTACCCTATAATGTTTAAACGCGACTTACACGTGCGATATGTTGTACAGAAGGTCTATTATATCTCCAAACAGCAACATTATTATCAAAAACTAGCTGTACCCGGCATGCGTTGCAATGCCAATCAAAGAAAGTGTTGGCATTGTAACTTTGTATGTTGAAGTGCTTTTGGATTCCCAATATTGTTTTTCTTTTTCCATTAACCACCTCTAAACTATTGTGAAATTGATTTACTATCTCAAAAAAATCATGGGAGCGTGATCAACAACTCACCAAATTTTCATCGCAATGAAATGAATGGTAGGCTATATGAACGTATACGGGACTTTGTTGAAACGATTCGAGCGCCATCACCCATTTGTTGAATATACTCGTACGCTACCTACTGTAGAATGGATTTACTAAGTGAAAACCTTCCCTGGCGTGTACACAACAACCCATGAAAGTTTCATTGCAATCGGATGAATGGCATATGAACGCATACGGGTTTTTGCTTAAACGATTCGCGCGACGACACTTATTTGTTGAATCTACTTGTGCGCCACCCATTGAAAAACGGATTTACTAATTCATACACGTTCGCAGGACTGTGCTCAACTCCCCAAAGTTTTATGATAATCGAATGAATGTTATATGAACGCATACGGGACTTTCTTGAAACTATTCACGCGCTGTCGCCCATTAATTGAATCTAATCGTGCGCTACCAATTGTAAAATGGATTTACTAAATCAGAAATCTTTGCGGGAGTGGAAACAACATTTCTCCAAATTTCATTGCAATCGCATGAATGGTATATGAACGCATACGGATTTTTTTTAAACGATATGCACGCCGTTACACATTTGTTGAATCTACTTGTGCGATACCTATTGTAAAGTGGATGTACTAAGCCAGAAACCTTCCCTGAAGTGTACACAACATCTCACCCAAGTTTCATCGCTTTCGGACAACTGGTATATGAACGAATACGGGACTTTGTAGAAACGCTTCGCGCGCCTTCGCTCATATGTTGAATCTACTTGAGCGCTACCTATTGTAAAACGGATTAACTAAGCCTGAAACTTTCCTTGGAGTGTACACAACAACTCACCCAAGTTTAGTCGCTATCAGACGAATGGTATATGAACGTATACGGAACTATGTTGAAACACTTCGCGCGTCGTCGCTCGTTTGTTTAATCTAGTTGTGCGATACCTATTGTAAAGTGAATTTACTAACCCAGAAACCTTCCCTGAAGTGTACACAGCATCTCACCCAAGTTTCATCGCTATCAGACGAATAGTATATGAACGTAAACTGGACTTTGTTGAGACACTTCGCGCATCGTCGCTCATTTGTTGAATCGACTCGTGCCCTACCTATCATGACATGGATTTACTAAGACAGAAACCTAACCTTGCCTTTAGTGTACACAACCTCTCACCCAAGTGCATCGCTATCGGACGAATGGTATGTGAACGCATACAGGACTTCGTTGAAACGCTTCGGCCGTCGTCGCTCATTTGTTGAATCTAATCGTGCGCTACCTATTGTTAAGTCGATTTACTAAACCAGAAACCTTCCCTGAGGTGTACACAACATCTCACCCAAGTTTCATCACTATCAGACGAATAGTATATGAAGGTATACGGGACTTTGTTGAAACGCTTCGCTCGTCGTCGCTTATATGTTGAATCTACGTGAGCGCACCTATTGTAAAACGGATTAACTAAGCCTGAAACGTTCCCTGGAGTGTACACAACAACTCACCCAAGTTTAGTCGCTATCAGTCGAATGGTATGTGAACGCATACAGGACTTTGTTGAAACGCTTCGCCCGTTGTCGCACATTTGTTGAATCTACTCGTGCGCTACCTATTGTTAAGTGGATTTACTAAGCCAGAAACCTTCCATGAAGTGTGCACAACATTTCACCCAAGTTTCATCACTATCAGACGAAAAGTATATGAACGCATACGAGACTTAGTTGAAACGCGTCGCTCGTCGTCGCTCATTTGTTGAATTTAACATGGATTTAATAAGCCAGAAACTTTGCCTGTAGTGTACACAACCTCTCACCCAAGTTTCATTGCTATCGGACAAATGGTATGTGAACGCATACAGGACTTTGTTGAATCGCTTCGGCCGTCGTCGCTCATTTGTTGAATCTACTCGTGCGCTACCTATTGTAAAAAGGATTTACCAAGTCAGAAACCTTTCCTGGAGTGTGCACAACAATACAACCGAAGTTTCATAGTAATCGGATGAATGGTATATGAACGCATACGGGACTTTACTTAAGCGATTCGCGTGCCGTCACTCATTTGTTGAATCTACTCGTGCGCTACAACTTTCATATTTATTCACCTTTTAACCCTTCCCTGGACTTCCACAAATAATTCAAGACCAAATTTAGCCAAATCGGTCCAGCCGTTCTCGAGTTTTAGCGAGACTAACGAACAGCAATTCATTTATATATATATATAGATTCCTGAGTTGAATAGTGTTTATTGAAGCTTTTGGGAATTTGGGCCATTGGAGGCTAATCATGAATTTTCATACACCACAAACCTTTATAATTTATTAAAGGGGTCTTCCTGGGAATGGGGACTTTACACAATGGTGAGGGTCCGTTTTTATTCGACATATATTGCGTTTCGTCAATAAGGTTTTCAATAATATTTTCACGACAGGAAGTACACGTTATGCGAATTTAGTTTGAGAGCACATTTTAACTAATCATATTTTTGTCGACAAACGGGCTCATCGTAAAGATGATTTTGTTTGACACTGTGAGGTTGATATATCTTTATATTTATGTACTCCTATAACTCGTGTTCGGGTGTTTGGAGCATCGTAAAATTAGGTATTGTAACCATGAGTCAATTCACCAATCAATTATAAAACTCTTCACCGTACTTCTCATAGAAGGGTGGGTATACGGAAAACCTTTTCAAAATACATGCTAAAATAGGCGAAAAATAAAAATTATCCTAGAAAGACGACCAAAGCATATGTTGCGCTTCTCAATGTGTGATACACAACTAGGGAGTCTATAAAGGGCCTCCGAAAACTGCATTATAAGGCCCTTAAATTAACAGTGTCTGTGATATACCAAGAAAACTAACTTCGTTATGATAAACATATGAAGGAATGACAAGCCCCTAACCATTGCAACAGTAGCTCAATTGATAACGTCTGGTTATTAATACCGAAGACCGTTCGAAGAGCGGGTACCTCTGCTAGTTTATGAAATAAGAGTGCAATCCGTCACTGCCGCGGGCAGTGAATGCTCACTTGTTACAATCGGTTACTTGTAAGCACCCCTTCTACCTAGTACTGATATAATATATAACATAATTAGCAAACCACCCCGGCTTCGCCCGGTATCTTTAACGGTTCACCCAGCGTAAGCTTATAAGGCGATTTTTTTTTCGATTTCAATGAAGTACGGCTTATATCCGTTTTCAGTCTCGGCGTGATGGGTTTAAATCACTGACTGGACTATTAATTGTATTATCATTGAGATAGCATGTGCAACGAATTCTTGTCAAACGTAATTTAAGAATGGCGAGGTTGCATGAAACACAAATCCCCCTTCCGTCCAATCTAAACTTGACTGTGGGGGGGCGTGGTGGCTCAGCGGTCTAGCTGTATGCCTCTCACCAAGGCGGTCCGGGTTCGATTCCCGGTCAATGCATGTGAGATTTTCGAAGTGAAATGCCATGTCCTGTGGTTCGGATTCCACGTAAAAAGGAGGTCCCGTGGCTCATAATCACAAGATTCACGGTCACGTAAAACTACAATCTTCCTTTTCCTTTAAACTTGACTGTATTCTGTGGAGCGAAAAGTTCACAGGCGAAACGAAGAAAAGCCAAGCTGCACTTCCAGGGAAAATCCAAACACTACCACTCTTCCCTGAAGTCTTAAGTCGACACGATTCGGCTGTAACTGGGATGATAGGCTCGTTCGCTAGCTAGCTCGTAAACTGTTGCGGAAGCTAGTAATTGAATAGATTGTTGAAAGAAATGAAAACGAAAAGACACTTATAGTGTGCGATGTATTGACGATAGAGATATGCTGTCGCGGATTTTTTGTAGATCGTTTCATGCTGAACAATTCTTACACTCACAGTATACAGATATTTTTAACGGTTTTCCCAGCGTCAGCTTAAAAGGTGCACGGACGGTGCTTTTTATTTCGTTTTTTCAATGAAATCTCTACTGCTCGGCTTCCTTTGGTTATAAATAAAATATTTTCTTCAGAAACCTTCCTCAAGAAATCCTTTACAAAATAGTGAAAACCACATCAAAATCCATCGAGTGGTTCTCGAGATTACCTGGAACCACCAAGAATTGGCGACTTTGTTTTAAGTAGAGATGATAGGCCATATTAAGTTATTCATGGAATTACTTGTCGTTCCTTTTCTGGTTCTTATTTGCCTTCTCCATATAGGCCTACAGTATTTATTTCCTTCTTCTATTCTACTTCTCAGTGTTTTGCTGAATCTCCCTGAATACCAGATTACTAAATGGAGTCGGGGATGAGATGCGATGCAATTCTATGTGTTGGATGGCTTTTCGGCAGGACGTCCGTTCTGACACCAACATCATGACAGGGGTAAATGAAAGCTGAAATGATTGACGATGAAGAAGACTCCGGCATTTGCCTGGACGTGAAGATGCAGAAGCACGGTGGCAATTGTCATGGACGATGGGGTTATGCTGCAGCTACAGGACTTAAAGTACCTGCATGGGGATGCGCACTGCCCGCGCGCTCCTGTTGCAGCTGTCGGCGATCTCCTCTCCCAGGTCCTTGAACTCCTCGTAGAAGAGGACCTGCATCTCGATCCCGATCTGCTCGTCTGCAACATGTGAGGGTTCGCTTAACACAATTAACCCGATGATTGCTACGCCCGTCTATAGACGGTGCACAAGAATTTACATTTTTGATGTGTAACATCTTTCCACTCGGTTGCTGAATAGTTTTGTGGGAGTGATTTTGAAAATTGGGGACGTTAGTGAATCGGGCGGAAGTGGATCGAACGGAAGTGGATCGGACGAAAGTGAAGACGCACTGCCATCTGGATGCACAATTGAAAATGTGTGTATTGGAAACAAGGCAGTGTGTGCTCTGTAGCGCGAGAATGTTATGGCAATACAGTAGGCAGTGCATTTAGCAGGCACTGGTTTGACGAGCACAGTGGCAAATGTTTCACCGAATTTCATTTGTCATTGAGCAGTTTATGAAGCTTCACGTTCAAGGTTGAATATCACATGGGGTAGGACAAAGACGACAAATGACATTTAAGTTTATGAAGCTTCACGTTCAAGGTTGAATATCACATGGGGTAGGAAAAAGACGACAAATGACATTTAAGAAAGCGGCATTATTGTCAAGCTGTGGGTGAGTAGTCAAATATTAAATGCATAACAGAATGTTGTTATATGATTGGAATAAAAGCTGTATTTTCATCATATGTGAGACTAGGTCATTTCATGATTGTAGGAAGCCATGTTTTGATTGTTTACGACGAACTGTATGCGAGCCTTGAGAATAATGAATGTTATAGTTATTGAGGAATGTGCTCACAGTATTTGAGAGTACTGTCGACGTTGTGTGTCACTTTGTTATTATGAATTATTAATGTAAAAGGAAGGAAGCTTGTAGTTTTGCGTGTCCGTTAATCTCACGATCATGATCCATGGTACCTCCCTTTTACGTGGAATGCGAACCACATGACATGGCATTTCAATTCGAAAATCTCACATGTATTGACCGGGAATCAAACCCGGTCTACCTTGGTGAGAGACTAACAGCTTGACCGCTGCGCCATAAATGTGACAGTAGCATATCTCCAATTCAATCTATACATTTATCATAGTACCAGTATGAAAATGGAGTGTAAATTAACATTTTAAGAATGTCCAAGCTGTGTAGTATACGAGTAGGATAACTTGTCAGATGTTACACATCATATGCGACTACTGTAAGGCTCGTATCTTTTTTTTCATAGTCCCCTTTCGCTCTCAAATGACGAGTCGATCTCTTGCATATCCTGCCATCCGTTGGCCATTATTTGTACTACTTGAGTTTTTTTTCTTTTTTTCTTCCAGAAGTAGATAACAGTTGGAATTCATCACTGATGTGAAAAGCATGGCGGAACAAGCAACAAATTATTCTGGTTGCGTTGTGATTTCTGATCCAAGTATATAAATGTGTGTCCTAGTAAGGAGCAACGAGTATTATTTAACCACTGATTTTAGGAAATAATATTCTTTTCGGTCCTTCACCTGGTATGGAGATAATGTAAGCGTGTGCACAAACATTTTAATTTTGATTGTTCTGAACATAAAAGTTAATATCATCACAGGATTTTGATTTTAAATTTCGGTTAAAAAGGACCCAAAACATATACACTGGACATTTTAAGCTTATTACTTCCCTGATAAGTTAAAAGTTACGGTTTCTACTTTAAAGGATAAACCTCAACACTTAAAAGGTTAAACATTCTATTGTTGATTGAATTAGGGGTTTTACGACATCGTGGTCATGTGGCCCCATGAACAGGGTCATTATCTATGTGCGCGCGAGTAAACACGGCAAGCTATGCCGGCTGTGACTGGCGCAGATCGCGGCCGCGCGTACTCGGTTCAGCCGGTGGATGGCACGCTCCGCTGACTCATATCGTATTTCACCCGTGTTTTGTCATTCATATTGAACCCTTTATCCACGGGCTGTATAAAGGATTCTAATATTTTATTCATCATCATTTGATATATTTCTACAGACAGCAGATATGAGAGCCTGTCGGAGCTGGAAAATGTTGAGATATCAGTGGCAGAGAGGACACAAAGGTTTAAGCTCCTGAGGTATTTTAGAATGTAGCCTAGGAATCATGACGCAGAGGACAGGTGCAACTTTTAGCGCGAAGGAAGGCTTGGGTACGCATAGAACGGCTTGTTACTATGAGAGTTGGCGCCAAGAAGAAACTGAATGCTACGATGTGAATGGTCAATCTTCATAATAACCACTCCTGGTGGGAGGAAAATAAGTAGGAGCTCGCGAAGATCTACAAGAGTCCGAACCAATAATATCAAGACGCCCTTTTTAAGCGGCAACTCGGCGTCATAACGCATCCTGGTGAATTAAGGCGGGAGTTATCTATGGATTAATTCCACGATCGATTCAAGCTACCTACAGCTTAATCTTAACCTCCACATTTCTACGATCTCAGTGATACCGATCGCATGCTAGTGTGATAATTATTATGGAATATTTTTCCATAAACCCACTTCCATGCCTACTCTAGCCAGTTTCATTTAAAAGTGGTCCAGGAAGCTACAAGAGGTGACTTTTATTCAGGTGTCTGAAGGCACGAGACGTGACTCTTTTTAGTGTGTCTGAAGGCACAAGACGTTATTATATTTATGTGTCGTGGACACTCGGCATATTTTTCATGTATGTGGACATGGAACATTTTCGACAAGTTATAAATGTAACTTCAGTGTTTTATTTGTAGTCCCAGTACTACCAGATAGGGGCAGTTCATCGTAATAATTCACCAATAGACAGTCAAGGAATTTAGTACTTGACCGGTGAATTTAATAGGAAATATATCGTGTGTGTAACCGACAAACATTATTTTAATTCAGCACGAGATGACATCAAGGAACGAGGGCGAATCTTGAAACCAGCAGGACATCTGCCAAGCGATGTCTAATTTGAGCTAAGCATTTAGAAGGAGAGATGGCCGGAGATGTTTCCCTGGCGCTGATATAAAGGATTGAGTACAAAATTGAATTTATTTATTTATTTATTTATTTATTTATTTATTTATTTATTAAGTCAACTATGGTTTATGGGATATATTTTTGTAGATATTTGTTTGCTTATGTTTGTAAATTAGATTCTTGGTTCTTGATTACTGACACATTAAGTATGGGACAGCATAGCGCTTTATTTTGTAGATATTGTGTTTTTGTTTTGGTTCAAGTATACGGGACAATGCGCGCAGGCCGTGCTCGCATTCGCTTGCGTCAGTCGTGGACAAGCAATGTAACTCGGAAGTATGCCTTATAACAAAAATGGAACAGAATTCATTGAGATTAATAATAGAATTTGGAGGGTAAAAATTATTTGTGACCAGATTTTATGATGGATCAGGATTATTTCTTTTGATAATTGCTTGTCTAGCAACTCAGTGCGGGATGCCACTAGCGCACCCGAGACTTTTTGTTGATTTATTTGTTTGATGTGTCTTTGGACGCAAAGTAGGTTAATCTGTTTTGAGCCGACCTAGATGGTATGATTATGAGTAAGTCAGTCCAAGCTTTATGGTGTATGGTGTGATTTTATGAATGTGCTCGCGGGAAATATATCATTGAGATTATTCCGACTTGCCGCACGTCAGCCCAGTTCATGTCCTTGCGAGGCTGAGCTTGTGGTAAATATTTGTGTTTCTTGCCATCCAAGTGGATGAGTGAGATATGTCTTTTCGCGTTTCCAGATGGATAACGGGACCTGTGTGGCCTCCATTTATAATTAGCACCAGGCCTGGAAGACTGACAGAGAGGAATGGCATCGTAGACTCATACCAGTAGGGGAGCGCTCAATCAGATAACACGACGTTGGTCATTAGCAAGCAGGCCAGGTTCCTGTAGTTCAAATTAAGATGTTAATTTAAATTCACAAAACCCTGATCGGTTATAAAGAGTATTTGATTGATTTAAATGGGAGTTGTCCATGTTTTAAGGTATCTTCAGAAGCATCAGTTTGTCTGGCTTTTATTCATGTAAATTTAATTTTCAGCCGTGTAGGCTTGTATTTTGTTGTTGTTGCTTGACTTCTAGTGTGTTTATGTTAGGCGTTCTTTGACCCTTATGGCAGTTGCGTGTGCGAGGCTGTTTCCCAGTTGTTATGTGAGATTTTGGCCCAAACGGCATACTCTTTGGAGTTTTATGTGCTCTGGCACGGATTGGAATCTCTGGGAGTTCCATCTAATCTTAGTATTTTAGATCTTGCATGTGTCAGTATTAATTATAGTGTTTTTATTAAGTGCAGGTCCCATAGCCGTAGTTTGATTTGAAAGATGCGACTCCGTGAGCAATATGACTGTTTCAGTTGTAAACGGACTCCCATCAGTACTCACTTTCTTATTAAGGATCAGTACACCACGCATATACAACTTCTTGACCAGGATCAATGGACTTGTATCCATATTATTGTGAGGAGCGAGTTCTTACCGCTCAAGTTATGTTATTATAATCATTGAGTGAAGCTGTATTCGCTTTGTTTTTGTTGTGTGGAGCGAGTGTGATACCGCTCAGTAATATATTTATTTCGAGTGGGAGTAAAAGTCAGGGAGGACTTATTATTATTATTATTTATGCACATATATTTCAGTCATTAAGTACTTTTATTCTACTTGTTATTCATTTTATTCCTAGTATAGCTTTGGTTATGGACCTTTCTATCCAAATAGAGCATGTTGTTTTTGCGAACTTTGCCTTGAAAAGCATACCGGACTGAGCATGACCCCGTAGAAAGAATCTTGGTAAAACACTGCTTTATTGAAGGGTGCAATATGGACATGTATCTACAAAGCTTAGACGTTACTGTTGCATGCTTAGTGAGTATTGTGATTACTGTGATTGTTGGTCACGCCTAGACACCAATTCACATTGTGCGAACGTGTGTATATCCATAATTCGTATATGAAAAGCAGAAAATCTTGTTCTGAAACGAGACGAAAATTTCGAATCAAGTTTCCAGGAAGACCTGTGCCTAATGCCAGTACAATTAGGAGGCTCGCTAAACGATTCAAGCAAAGAGGCTCCGTAAATAATAAAAGAGTTGACAGACATACCTTCATTAGAAGATGTCAGGTGTGTGTTATAAGAGAGGGAAGATATTTTCAGCATCGCCTATGAGCACTTTAAGAACACATTATCGAACATGTTTGGTAAAAGTAAGAAAGTGCGCGCCACCACCGGCCGAACCGGGTACGCGTGGCCGTGATCTGAGGCAGTCAACAGTCGGCTTAGCTTGCCGTGTTTACTCGCGCGCACATAGTTAATGACCCTGTACTTGGATGTTTGTAGAATTTGTCTGATAACCTGTGTCACTGTGATGTCTGTAGTAGTATGTGTACTTGTAATTGAGGTAGGAAGCGGCCGCGGACTTACGTTAGGTAGCCTACCTTACCGACATTTGCTTCGAGTAGAAATGCAAACCACTTCCAAGATGGCTGAGGTAGAAATCGAACCCTCGTCTTCTCAGTTTTGCCTCATGAGGTTGAGTGTACCCCGTTCCAGCCCTTAGACCAGAATTTTCTTATGATGGATATCACTTACTATAAATGAAGTGATATTTGGCGACCTATACTGAGACCAAAAGGAAACAATTCACTTAGCCTACTGGTGCACCTGACGAAGGTGCCACGTGGTAGCAAAACTAGTAGTAGAAACTTCGGTAAGTGGTGTAAGTAGTGTGAGAGAATGTCAACCCTCACCAGTCATGTCCATGTGGATGAGCACCTCGCTACTGTCCACAGTTGGGGACGGGGTGTCCCGCCCGAGACGACCTCTCTCCGCCAGGGCGTTACTGAAGTTAGTGGCAAACAGGACCACGCCCACGGCGTCACCTCGCCGTACCGCGTCCAGTGCCTCGTCCGGGTCCTGGTAGTAGACCTAGGAGATAATGAGAGCATGTTTATTCAGAGTGTCATAGTTGATCATTCTAAAGCAGACGTGCAATCAATGGCCGGTGACTTGCCCGCGCTCCTGGCGGCATTACAAGCAACTAGCAATTAATGCATAGCCTACACATGTAAGTATACCAAAGTGTGATGCTTTTCAGTCGGCCAACACTACAGTATTGTACCCAAATGAGATGGGTTATTCCCTAATCATGAAAAAAATTACATGAGATTAATAAATACACTTGGATGACCAGTTTCGATCGTCAAGCGAACATCATCAGATCCATTACACTTAGACTAAAAAATCTATATCTGGTCTATGTGTTGTTTTGTTGAGATACTGGAAGTAGTGATTGACCTCCGGAATTTGCTTGTTTGGAGTGAATAGTGATTGTTGCAAATGGTCAATTCAGATAGTATTGTACAGGCTATTTATCTGGTTGAGTCTTGCGCGGTTCTGTTGAGAGCAGTTAACTTGGTCATTTCCTGCACTCGACTGCACATCACATCACATAGCACAGCACATCACATAGGGCACAACTAACAAATATTGACGAGTTTCATTATCTCAACTAATACTGCAACTACATAAGTGTATATAATGTAAATATTTTCACCCATATTTTCAGACATAGATTTTATAGTCTAAGTGTAATGGATCTGATGATGATCGCTTGACGATCAAAACTGGTCATCCAAGTGTATTTATTAATCTCATGTTTTCTTTCAGGATTAGGGAATAACCCATCTCATTTGGATACAATCATGTTGACTGACTAACGGGGTGCACTCAGTCTCCTGAGGACAATTGAGTAGCTGTCTGACAGTGAGGCAGCGCCCCGATCACGAAAACCAAGATTAACGGCCGAGGGGACCCGATGCGCTGATCACGCGTCACCCCAATATCTGCAGGCCAAATGGCTGGGCAGCGGTCGCTTGGTAGGCCTAGGCCCTCACGGGCTGTAGTACCAGGGGTTATTTATATTTATGCTGACTGACTGAAAGGCATCAAATTTTGTTTACTAAGGCAACACTGAAAAATGGCTTCAAACACCATCTTATTTATAAGAATGGAAATGTATATCTGTCCGAGATTAATGGACTTCGACACCGTTTAACCGATTGCATTGATATTTTGTAGGGTTTTAGTGCGCACCCCAAGGAAGGTTTTTGGCAACAATAATTTTAGATAGCCCTCTCCATTCCATTCAATTAGGCCCTTTGGCACAAATCTACACCGTTTCATCGGGCTCAGATCTACACCGTTTCACCGATTTGAACCTAATTTTACGTACTTACCATTTCGATCAAGACGAGTAACACTATCTACTCGAAATTTTGGACAACCCTTTCCATTTACTTCATTTAGGCCCTTTGGCACAAATACTGCATTTCCATGCCCCACAAGCTTAATAATTTTATTTAAGGGCGTCATCCCGGGAATGGGGACTTACAGCATTGGTGAGGATTCATTATTTTACAGTATGAGGGGAAGAAAATATTATTTTCCTTGCTTCTATGGATACTTTTATTGATTCTTTTTGTTTTAGGGCCAATTTTTTATACGACGTGTGTTGTTTTTAATCTACGAGTGTTTCAGTATTGATTTCATCCGAAGAAGGAGAGTTTGGTAAATATAGCTTCAGAGTTGATTTGTTACTAATCTTCTATCTTTTGTCGTCCAGGTTCGTCATCATATAGAACCTGGGTCCTTTTGGTGTATTGCTTTCACCTCCAGATTTAGTCATCTGGGTGATATGGTGTTCTGAATAGGGTTAGTTTGTCTCGTGGCCACAAGGTGTCTCTGCACTCCTATGAGTGGCTGTTATTTATGTGTGGTTGGACATATAGATTTTTAGATGATATTTATTATATTGTCTTTTAGTATTCGTTATTACCGTAATCAAATACATATATTATTATGAAGCTGGGATTCTAAGAGTTTATCTGTGGACTGCCATTATCATCTTGAAATGTTGCTGTTCGACAATTCAAGCAAGGCTAATACAATGAAGAAAAAGAAATTCATTGGCCCTTAAAATTTAATGATTAGGTTAATAATGCACACTAAGATTAAAAATGAAAATCCACAGCCTGCTTCCAGTCTCCGACCGGGTCAGGAATGGAATGAATGGAGCCCCTATCTAGCGGCGAGGATATGAACTGTGCCGGCTGCCGAGGCCTGACGCACTCCTCTGGGGCAATGATTAAATGAATGACAGATGAAATGAAATGATAGTGGAGAGTGTTGCTGGAATGAAATTTTGACAGGGAAAACCGGAGTACCCGGAGAAAAACCTGTCTGCCTCCGTTTTGTCCAGCACAGATCTCACATGGAGTGACCGGGATTTGAACCACGGACCCAGCGGTGAGAGGCCGGCGTGCTGCCGCCTAAGCCACGGAGGCTTCTACTAAGATTAAAAGAGGCTCCTTAAATATTCAGTTATATTAGCGAAATTTCAAGATTAATCTATTATAAGCTACGAGCCGTCATACCCACCTACTTAACAATTTCAACAGAATTTTTGATCAGATAATAAGCAGACACAAGGACTTTCAGTGGCAAAATATTGCTCATTATAACAACGATCTACCTCCGGGTTGCACACAGCGAGCAAAGCTACGATATCCAATTGTGATCCCGAGCGACGCCGGGCTTTAGAGCTAGCAACATAAGTATCGAAATACACCCATTGGACGTCACTCCCAGCGATCCTGCAGCCCTCCAGTCAGATTCAATACGCTGCCGAAGTCAACGTCACTTCCGCTCCGTTGCTAAGCAACTGGAGCAATACAACATGGCTCCTTTGTAGCTTGCTTCAGTCTTTGAGCCGTCATTATTTCCTATTTGTATCGTATAAAACTGTACATGCATGGATGTCCAGAGGAAAGGAAGCATAGAAAAGTATATTTTCCACAGTAATTTAACATAGTTGTCCAGTAGAGTTGTAAAATATTGCGTACGAGATGCACATTAAGTCTTAGAGCATAAGTCGTAGAGATGTGGCTTACGATATTTACCTTAAATTAAGTGATAACATGAAAATATAACATTTCTGGATATTGTGAATCACGTCCCGTATGAATGACCAATACTACGGAAAATAAAGTACCGTAGGCCCTACCAGTAAATGACAAATAAAATAAACTTAAGGTCTATCAATGCATAAGGGAACAGTTTAAAATATTTGGATGAGAGTTTAGGCCAAATCTCATCAACAGCTACAGAAGAAACAAAGACTGCATTTCAATACAATTTGTGTGTTTACCACAACGCCGCGTTTGTCTGAAAACGAATCAAGTTAACAAAGCTTATCCTGTGTGCTCACTAACAGGTTAGAGAAGTCTACAATTAAGGCCTATCGTCCTACCTCATTCTAAATAATGGGGCACTTTTCGTATCCTAGCTCTAAATATAATTAAAAGAATCACAACAAGACTTGCCACTCCATCACTTCAGAAATAACCAGTATTCATTGGCTTGAATAATGTCACTATACGGTACTGTAACTTTGTTGTAGGGTGTAGGCCTAAGCTACTGGTAGGCCTACATGATAATTGTTTTCTGAAAGTGCAAAAAATAAGATATTTAGGCAGACATTTTCAGTCTGGGATAGGCCTAATTGTTATTTGGAAACACAATTCACTGCTTAAATAAATTAAGTGAAAAATCACCACTCAGAAAAGTTGTAGGGTAAAATGTATTGGTGTTAGTGAATCAGCTGTAAGGTTATGTAGGTTATCGTTTATAATACTTATAGTACAAACCATATTTAATTACACTCCCCACATGAACCAAAAACCCCTTTATGTGACACATATGGCCTAAACATCTCTCTATATTAGATATACTCTATCCACCAATTGATAAATATTTATAATTTGCAGTACCTGGCATGAAATTCTTGCCTCAGGAGTGAGGTCAACTTTATTCATACTATCTAGCAAAATTCTCGTACTTTATCCATAAAATTTCACTTCTATTTTGTAGCTCCAACACTGTAGATGATCTTCACGGGAGGCGTTTGCCTTATTTCACGCGTATTACACATTTTTATCCACAAAATTCAAGACACTGCGCAGCATTAATGCAGCTTCCTATGTATAAAAAACCTAGCAACCAGTTGTTTGGGTTCAATGTGGCTGCGCCCATGTGGTTGCTAGGCGCGTCACTTCGGCAGCGTATAAGGGGGCATGTGCTCATCACCACACCAAGTGCTCGGCGCCACGCTCCGGTGTGCTCCAACTGCAATCGGAGGTCATCCGGCCTGTCTACAGATCCATGTCAAGAACAGAGAGGCGGGCGTGGTCCTGCCCTTCCCCGGT
This sequence comes from Meconema thalassinum, assembly GCA_946902985.2. NCBI lineage: Eukaryota > Metazoa > Arthropoda > Insecta > Orthoptera > Tettigoniidae > Meconema > Meconema thalassinum. The sequence goes on from OX336393.1 coordinate 306,128,702, forward strand.
CTCAGAGACTCGGTACCAGGGACCCCAAGGAGACCGGGTTATGGTGCAGGTCCTCAAACTTTCAACGTCCCTGCTGGACCCACGCTAGACCCAGCAGTACCGAGTCGAACTGATTCCCGGACTTGGATAACACTAACGAACACTACCTATCAGTGGCGGCCGTAATAAAGTTGCACAACGACCAGATTAATTCAAGAAAAGCAATTCATACAGTTTTTTTATTTAGCGTATGGCTTTTAGTACCGGGAGTGTCTGCTTCTATATGGACACCCATTGGGTGAGCTACAAGTACCGTCTCGTGTGGAGTGTTGTCTGGGGTGGGAAGTGTTAATTTAAGGACGAAGAATTGGAAGGTAGCGGCTGTGGCCTATAGTTAGGGACCAACCCCGGGGAGATGGGAAACCACAGAAAACCATCTTCAAAGTTGCCGGCGGAGGGATTCAAACCTCCTCGTCTCCCGGATGTGAGGGACTGCCTGCAGCCACGCCGTAACGACCACGGCTAATACACCCGGTAATAAATACCGCTTTATTTTTAGTAATAAAGGCCGCACGTTTCCTTTTATATGTATAATTTTGTTCTTTGATAATTCAGGAAATCTTATACCGTAGTAAGTTAGTCTGAACTGTCTGAGAAAGCAGGAGCGCTCGTCCATCTGGTCGTTGCCAGGCCCGAGCACCGACCAGATCTCAATAGTGAAGGCTATGGCAGAGATACTGCACCGAGTAAGTCCTATTCCAACAGTTAACTCAGCAGGTCGTTGCCTGCTGATTGCAACAAGGGAGCCGAGGCGCGGACGGAGACATCCGAGATGCTCCGTCAACTTCCGATTGACTTGCAATGTAATTTGCGCATACTTGTGACACTCGCGGCTCTTTCTCGCCCTCTTGTATAACTTATGTTGTTTTGTTCTCGTGAAGGTTTCCATGTAGACTAACTTATAATCCATTTTATCCGATGACAACGTGATGTTCTATGAACTGCGGCATTAATGATGAATGAGATACATCCGTTTTACCGCGCAATTGAATACAGTTTTCTCTGATATCAAGCAGTCTTTTACCCTACCCCCCCCCCCCCTTAATAGAAATAGTGCAACACCCAGAACAATTATCCGCCAGCCGCGCCACTGCTACCTATCCTTGAAGGTGGCTATCGCCCAATTCACCAGGTATTTACCGTAGGCATCCTTCCTTTCTGCCTGCGGGGTTATCACTGTCCCTTAATCAACCTACCAGCATATTTATTTTTATAAACCCATTTGATGATGCCTGGTTGAGAACGTAGTACTGAGATAAGCATAGAGCCTCAAACGGATCATCCTGCTAGGGTTACCAGATTTCAAGAATGGAAAAACGGAACACACGTCCCAAAACATGTCTTTTTTATCCTTTCAAATGATCTTGTCGACTTCATCGTTATGCTTAGGTCTACCGTTATGCGTTACGGTTACCGCGTGTATGACGTCATCATGTTGTTCAGTGCATATGCACCGAGTCTGAGTTTACTCCTGGGGTCAGGCGTTATGCGATACGGAGACGGCGAGTGCGTGACGTCATGCAGCAGAGTGCACGGGAAGCCTAAGTTAATGGGTAATGGAGCATGTAGCATGCGTCATTTGAAATGATATAAAGTCTAGTCTCTCCGACTGACTGTATCTTTTTTTAAATTAAATGTTGTAATAAATACTACACATATGTAATAAATAAACATTACATAATCGAATACACAAAATTAAAACTAGATAAGTTTATTGCTGACATATCATATAGGGCTATGACACCAGTAACTTACAAATACTTTTCATTTCAACAACCTTTTGCAAGGATTTTTTATTTGTAAGTACCTTCTGATAAAATTCACTACAATTTTCGTCATAATATTGTAATATGTGAACAATTCTTGTTTTATCAAACTAATGGAGCTTCTGTTTCTATCATCTCTCCATTTGATATTCATGACAGAAACAACTCTCTTCGTAAAAGCATTGGAGGGGAAAATGCTGAGTATTAATTTCACATGGACTAAGATATTCCTTAATGCTGTTGCCCCTAATAAATGTACCCATCTATCTGACACATAGAAATCATTTTCTCTTTCAAACTTGCACCTGTACCACCAGAAATCAAGCTAGATATTACAATCAATTCTGAAGCGGGACATTTGAAAATCGGTGCAAAATTGAATATTTTATCAAATTAACCAAATAACGGAATATTTGGCATTCCGTTAAAGATTAAAACGGAACGCGGAAGAAAACAAGAAAAAGCGTAATTGTTCCGGGTAAAACGGAACGTCTGGCAACCCTTCATCCTACCGCCACTTGTTTCAGTAGCTAACAGCATGCACACCCAAGTACACGGAGCTACATAACCACGATGTCGCAAAGCCAGTAAATGAATCAACAACAACTTCTGCCACTCCAGACAGTCATGCAACAGGAGATATGCACAAAACAAATCTACTAAATGTTAAAGAAATATGGTAAATGCACTGCTGCTAAGAAAAAGCCCTATTTCTTCAATCGCCAAATATTCGCGCATTAAAATAGAGGGGTGGCCATATTTTTCTCGTCAAGTGAACATCTTCAGTTCCAAAACGATTAATGAACAGTCTAACATCCAGCGAAGTGAAAAGAGTGTGATTTGCTGAAACTGTTACCCCCAAAGACAGGCACGCACTTGCATATCAGCGATGAAATCCAACAATCACTTGTAGTGACATAATACATCCATTGTGTGGAGCTGACCGTACCTTGACAGCGGTGGTGTCGTTGATCCTGGCGAGGAACTTGCAGCTAATGCCCGCCAGATGGCAGTCCCTGTCGTTAGAATACACCACCCCTGAGTCTTCGTGCGCCAGGAACTGAGCACAGTCCGAGTAATTGCCCAGCTCCTGGTTGACGACCGCAAGGCGTAGTCCTTTAGGATGGCCGCCAATCGCCAAGAAGAAGAGCACTATCTGAATCAGAGGGATTCCTACCACGAAGAAGATCTCTCTGGAAAACAAAAGAAGTTCCGTCATGAACTACACAATCTGCTTTCCAAATCCATAACAGTCCGCAGTGGCTCGTCACCCCTGAGGTTCGGGTTCCATCCCCGGCTTTGGCAAGAAATTTAATTCTGGTCTGAGGACTGGAATGGGGTATTTCAGCCTCATGATGCAAAACTGACAAGAGACGGATTCGATTCCCACCTAAGCCATCCGTGATTTCCCCATTTCTATGCCGGGTAAATGCCAGGACGGTTGTTAACTGAAGGCCATGGCCGCCTCCTTCCCAATCCACATCTGAATTACAAATACACACACAGTTAGTTATTGGAGATTTAAGGGGCGGATCAGCAAGGTTATAAGCCCCTCTTAACACAGATTCAAGTGCACAAATTTAGAATTAAATTAATTTTTTTTAGTGGACGTCTAAATATGAAGAAAAAGCCTAAAAATAATAAAACAAAGAAATATATAAAATTAATAGCATAATTATAAAATATGGCTCGGATGTTGATGCCATAAAAAAGTTTAAAAAATGCACTTAAAATTTTCAAAAATGACTTAATTAATGACCTAAAAATTCGAAAAATGCACTATAAAATGGAGAAAATGATCTTATAATATTATACTCACCAATATTTCAAAAATTCAAAAAATGCACTGTAAAATGGAGAAAATTATGTAATAATAATAAAGACACCAATATTTCAAAAATGACATCTTAAGCTCAAACTGAAAAGTCAATCAAAATAGATTTCTAGCACTTAACAAAAGGTTTATGTTCACTTTAGTCTGAGTTGCACTGCACTACGAATGTCATTCTGATGTTGTCAAATGTAAATGATCTGCGGTTATCAGCCAACAAGTTTTTATATCTCGAAAAGCTGCGTTCAACATCCACTGATGTGATCGCAGCGTACTTGAAGTGAGGATGGTCGTTTGTTGCTAAATCCTCCTCAATCCCAACCATGCGGTAGTTTTCACCAGCAAGAATGTCTGAGATTTTGCATAAAGTTTTATACCTGGTGTTTTGGTCCGGTTTTGATGCAAGACCCGCAGCAATTTCGCCTCGATTGTTGCTAAGACTAGTTTCCACCCGCTTGATTAAGGAAATGGAATCAATATTTCAATATTTTAAATCATCTTGCATCAGCTACTAGCTTCTTCTTAACTCTGAGAGACCTAACTCCCTCATATAAAGCTGTGACATAATAAAATTGGAGAAAGATGACCTTAAAAGGCCGATTTCTATAAAATAAGACCAAAAAAATCTACCAATCTTAAAATTGAAAAATAGCAAAAAATGCAAAGAGATGCAAAATAAAAATGTCATATTTGAAGACGGGTTGGCCCGTCCAGAGTTTCTATGTACTTGAGCATTGTTTTAGACAGCTCAGTAAGAAGATGACATGTCAACATCCGTGTCCTAATAATAATAAACAAAAATATACGAATTACACACACACTAAGTTACTAAGGAAATGAAAAGACATGAATATAGCCATGTCTGCTTAATCCCTTATTGACAGAGGTTAATGTATGTCTACCCCTTATTAATCCCGTTTTCCAACAGGGTCGGGATGAGATGCGATGGAGGTCTTTGTGGCGATGGTTTTTACGACCGGATGCCCTTCCTGACGCCAACCTCATGAGAGGAGTGAATGTGAGATGAAATGAATGATGTGAATGAAACTGGGCAAGGATGTGGAAGGAAGCGGACGTGGCCTGTCAGAAGGTACCGTCCCAGCATTTGCCTGGTGTTGAAAATGGGGAAACCACGGAAAACCATTTCAAGGATGGCCGACGGTGGGGCTCGAACCCACGCGTCTACCGAGTCAGCAGAGAGCTTGGCCCCATGACCTAATGCTGCGCTTTAGCCTGCGTAGCTACTTCTGTCGGTATTGACAGAGGTTAATATATTATGAAAATTAAAACCGTAAGTCAATGAAAAGTACTTTAATTAGAGTAGTACCGGTTTCGGCCACATTGTGAACTTCCTCAGCAGATCAGATCTCAGATAAACCAAGTTCAGTTGCAAATCTTACACTTAAAATTTTTCTCAACAAAGGTTGATTTCGAAATTATATCAAAAGTAGTAGTTGTCTAAGATCTAAAAATGCATTAAAATTCTAAAAAAGTCAAATCTGTTACAAGTACTGTATATATTAAAGGTGAAAGACAAAACTCTTGAAGTTGAAAATGTGGATATTGCAAAGTCATAGAAATTTTTAGGTTTGGATAATATATTCGTCCGTTCATGCGAGAGTAAATATCTTAATGATGGTGATGGTGTGAAAAAAATATAATCCAGGAAAAAACCACTACCTTTTAAATATTGATTTTTTCTGGATTATTTCTTTTTCACACCAACACCATCATTACAATATTTACTCTCACATGAACGATCATATTATCCCTACCTCAAAATTTCTATACATGATTTTGTAATATCCACATTTTCAACTTCAAGAGTTTTGCCTTTCACCTTCAATATACAGGGTGTAACAAAAAGGTGTGCACAAATTGCAGGACACATTCCTCACACGTAGACGAAGAAATTATGTTATATGAACATGGGTCCGGAAACGCTTTTTTTTTTTTTTTTTTTTTTTTCCATGTTACACCTCATTGTTTCCAACTCATTAATCATGGGAAACATACAAGAACAGAACGTACCAGCATACCACATGCAACTCTTTCTCACAGGGAATGTTCAATATGCCCTACGTGCGCATTGATACATGCATCAACCCGCCGTCGTAGTGAATCTCGGAAGCGCTGATGTATCTCTGGAGCAGTGCGTATGGTTTCGCAGCCTTCCATAATACGGGCACGGACATCTTGTACTGGGGTTCGATACGCAAGAACTTTCAAATACCCTCACAAATAAAGTTCAGTGAGTTTAGGTCCGGAGAGCGTGGAGGCCAGGCAATTGCTCCACCTCTACCTATCCATTTGCCACCAAATCTGTTATTTAGAAGCCGACGGACATCAGCACTAAAATGAGGTGTTCTATCGTGCATGAAGTTCATGTTTTGTCGCACAGCTAAAGGCACATCTACGAAGTCGCATGGCAACAAGGCCATGTAAAACAAACCACTGCCGGTGCACCTACGATAATGACAACGAAACCAGACGTAACCAAGAGTGCATGTTCCCCATGGTTCTAATGTTCTGTTCTTGTGTGATTCCCATGCGTAATGAGTTGGAGACAATGAGCTGTAACATGGAAACAAAGCGTTTCCGGACCAATGTTAACATAACATAATTTCTTCGTCTACGTGTGGGGAATGTGTCCTGCAATTTGTGCACACCTTTTTGTTACACCATGTATACAGTACATGTAACAGATGTGTTTCTTTTAGCCTATTTTCATTTATGAAAAAATAGGCTTATGAGATCACCTTTTGTCCGTGTGTCTGTCTGTGTGTACGTGTGGTGTGTGTTCCCCCCTAATAACTTCTAAACGGCTGGAGCGATTAAAATGAAACTCGGTAAGTTCATAGCACTATTCCGGACGACCCCGACAGTGCCCTTCAAATTTTGTTACGTCTCACAAACCTAACATGGCGGCGACGCGAAATATAAATATTGAGATGGTCGTTTCTCGCAATTTAACCATCCGAGTGCAGTACAGTAAATCCTTATACAAACGTTAATCCACTGGCATCTAATTTTTACAATAACCACAAGATGGCAGCTGTGCGAAATTTTAAAATCTCGTTTTTACTTCTTGTGTTCTAATCATGCAATTGAAGTTTGAATATTACACGTACACAATAATCTTCATGTAACAGTGCATAACTCTAAGACCTACATATATAAAAATCCAACATGGCAACCATCCGCAATATTTACTCGGTTCTCAATATCTACGAATCCATTACAGCAATCAAACTGAAATTTTGTATGTTGATAGAGGCAATTAACATAAGTAGGATATATGAAAATAGGCTGTATAGTTCTTCACGTAACTACTTGTTTTAGAATTTGAAGGCATTTTTAGAATTTAGACAACTAGTACTTTTGATATAATTTTGAAAACAACCATTGTAAAGAAAAAAAAATATCGTAAGACTTGCAACTGAACTTGTTTTGTCAGAAATCTGATCTGCTGAGGAGGGTCACAGTGCAGTGTGGCCGAAACCGGTACTACCCTAATTAAAGTACATTTTATTGACTTATGGTTTTAATTTTCATAATATAGGCTATTACTACGAAAACCTCACTAACATAGATTATCAGACAAATTCTACATACATCCAAATACACGGGGCTAAATGACCATGCCTAAGCCCCTAAAAGGATACAACAACAACACATCTGTAATAAATACCATACAATACTAGAAAATGGGCCATAGAATTGGTGCACAGGCAGTTCTTGTGCCGCGCGTCAGTTGATAGGCCGACGACGTTTCATTTAGCACAGACATTTGCCAATTAACTAATGTAATTAATTAATTAATTAATTAAAGACAACTCTATTAATTCTACACAAACACGTAGAACAATACACATGACCACAATGAAACTAATAATAATAATAATAATAATAATAATAATAATAATAATAATAATAATAATAATAATAATAATATCATATGGCCTCGGGTGTCGGGTGCAAGCTTTGCAATTTGACACCCAGAGGGTAGCTTGCGAGTCGAATTTCGTTGTTCCTTCAAGCACTATGAAAGTCAAGGAGGTTAGATATCTATGCTCCTTGAACACTATAGCGCAGGCTGTTGCAGCCGAGCAGCTCGCTCGTGAGCAGCACAATAATCGCCGCCTTTCGTGAGTAAACCTGCAACATGCAATACAGCTCTGCTGTGGGGGGCTGCCGTCACTTCGCGATGGATACATCAAGCCTGGCAGGAAGCGCATGGACTTGTACTATGACATTCGCCCAGTGACGTATTGGCTATCACCCCCAGTCCCTCTCCAACCGTACTTCGAGCAACACTGCTGAGTACTCGCGTGTACGCATACTCAAACTCATGGATTTGGAACAGCCTGGTGTAGCGCTTTCTAATAGAGAAATGAGGAACTTTGTGTTGGCGGAAACTCCCGAGATTAATTTTGTCATTAAGAACATGACCTACTGAATTCAAATGGGTTCTTTGACATCGTATGACATGCGTGTCGTATTTTTGCCACCTTTCAAAAATTATTTACCACGGCCAGAAGTGCAGCTGCAAGCTTGAGGTTAGTAGACCGACACGCTAACCACTCACCCGCCGTGGCAAGCTACAATGAAACTGAAATAATATTGATGATTCTTTTAGCGGCTTTACGATATAATGGTTATGTGGCCCCTGTACTTGGGTGTGTACGCGGAATCTATCTGATAACCTGCACTAGAGTGTTGGTTGGCTGGTTCCTTAGTTTAGGGGCTGCGACAACGCGGTCATGTAGCCCCGTGTACTTTGGGTGTGTGTAGAATCTGTCTGATAACCGGTGTTAATTGTGATGACTGTATTAGTGTGTGTATCTGTTTTAATTCAAGTAAGGACGGCAGACATTCAATTTTTCCAAGTAGTTCCTACTTTTGCCACCAAACTCCACCGTCAACGACCAACTAGTTCAGAACTTAGTTACCAGATGCCACCGCAGTCGGCTCTTGACAACGAACGGAGGAACCTAAGAACGTTAGTCAGATGTTTAACCTATATATTAAACCCTTTGGAAAATAGCATGTAGACAAGATTCAAAATTTCGGGGTCGTAATGGATTCTTGTGAATGTGATTTAGAGGTTTTGCTATCAACATAACTTCCAGGATTCATAAGGTTAACTTATTATTATTATAAAGCCAAGAAAAACAACAGGATCTACTAACAAATGAAATTTATTAACTGAATCAAACATAAAAAAGAAAACTATAACCACCCTTTTATTGTTCACTCGCGTGAACAGATCTAACACTGACCAGCCTGACGTACCATGACGACACGGTATGACAGCTGCCAACAAGCATTGTGACTGCAATGTCACTTAAATCAAGGTAACAAAAGAAAACGGATCACAAGATCCAAATATATAAAACAAATAAAATAGTACAAAAATTTAATATTTATGAGCGACACGGGTTTTAAGACTAGTTCAAGTAATGAGCATTTTGACGGGCGCTCGTTTCCGACCAAAACAGTTGGTTCGGGAACGGACTCCGTACTGCGAAGGACGAATTACGGAAATGTGGGAACAACAATTACATATTTATATACACTACTGACATGCTCTAACCTTAGATTACCACAACCAAATACACGTGTGTATTATTTAAAATAAGGGCTGCGGAATTACCGTCTTATACCTTAAACACTAGGATAGCATAACATGACATGAACAAGTTTGGCCGGTTGCCAAATTATATTTATATGAATACAATGGCCTTGAAAATAAGAGCCAACAACAACAAAATACAACTTTTAATTTTCACGCCGGAAAGTTTGGCGTTTTAAAACAATGAACAAGTAAGTCGTAGTAATGATAAAAGAAACTTGGATCGACAACATGGCAACTTCCCAAATTAAACCAAATAAAATAACCTTAACTCATTAGGCTTTAAAGCAAACATAACGTGTCATAACGAGCTGGAGACAACCGGGCCTGTTATCGCATCACCGAGAGAGTGGCTGATTTCTTCCCCCAAGTAGTAATTAGTGCCATGCTAAATATAGATTCTGGCCCATAGCCAGCGTACAGCACCTTTGCTAATCGCCACCTGTTAAACGCGTACAAATAAATAACACATTATCTCAAAACATCCTCTCAGGGATTTTTAAGAATACATTCCCAGGTCAAACTTATCCCCACGGATAACTAGTTTGCCGGAATGATATCGCAGTCATGGACAGGCTTTACCTCTCCTCATCATCATCACTTACACCCAAAAATACGTGGCACATTTCTCGAAGATCTCGTCGTAGCATTAATCAGCACACCTCTCGGATAATGACACACAACATGTCCAAATGACAATAAAGAATTAATAACAGGATCAGTCCTAGCCCGAGTTATCAAAGCAACAAAATGCAAATATTCCCCCCACGTAGTAATTAGTTTAACATATCATTAAATCAGTCCATTTATCATTGTCGTTCCTAGGTTCTCATTCATGGCTACACTTTTTATAGATACGTTAATCGATGCGGCCGTTTCGCTATAAGAATTACGTATACATAAGGAAAACATTTAAATTACAAAATTTACTGTACAACATAATTGTCACGCAATGCCAAATTTTACTACACGCATGTCAGTTAAGAAATCAAACCCTGAAATTTAAATTAAACCACACAAATAAAATCTATACAAAGTTCCACACATCTCTCGCGATTCCCCTCGTCCAAAATCAATAAATCAATTTTTTAATACTCATCACTTAAACTGCTTTCCAGAGGCCTCCCGCCTCGTCAATTCCCATCATTAGGCCGTTAGCCCATAACACTGATGGTAATGGAGGATGAAGCTTGCTGTCTTCTCTCCATGGTCGACATTTTGCTGCTGTTAAAACACAATTAAATCAAAGTTTTTAAACTGTTCTATCTGCGTTCTAAGTATTTTATTTCCTCAGATCGTCCTATGCAGAATCGTCGACTTTCCCTATTCTATGGCTAATTGCCATCTCACAATTTATGAAAATTTCCAACTTCGTTGCCGACACACAACTATAATTTTAAAACCATATCGTCTTAAGGACGTCTTAAATGACTGTCGAAGAATAATTAGGAGTGCCTCGGTTCATCTCAGACATTTGTATATATACAGAAAGCCTAAAGTTTCAATGGTGGGAGTAAAACAGCTCCTCAATATTTTAAGTAATGGGCCTATAATTATGTGTGACCTCTCAAAAATCTTGTATTTTCTCACAGGTCGCGAATCTGCCGTCGAACAAGCAAACCGATCGCTAGATCTTTTTATATCCGATTGCCGCGCAAAACACACTGACGCTATGTTCTGGCGTCATGTTTTCTTATTGGTCAGATAAGTTGGCGTTGGAGCTCTGACCTTACAAATCCCGCCCTTATATTGACGTCACGACTATTCTCCTCTCTCTCACTCCTTGCCTTGTACGCAGCATTTTGCCCTTTTATGGTCACGTACGCCACAGCGTCATATCTGATTTTCTCAGAAATCCAAGAATAACATTGGTTGTGAAACTATTGGTCATTTCCAGCCAGCACGTAGCATGTCTTACCAAGTCCAGATTTCTTGCTACATCAATATTACTCAAATATCCAGCATATCATGTATTTAGTATTTCCATCGTTTTTATTAATATGAAACATTATTATTGGACACAATGATAAGGGTTCATCTGACCCCTAGTTGATGAAATTCGAACTCAAATGAAGTCGAATTTCACATCCCCTACTTTTCTGGCTCAAATTTGAAGTTGCTGGTCCCCTCAAAATATAATGACTGTCCGCCTCTGTCTGTTTCAGTAGCCGTCTCGTTCCAAACTCATTAGGAAATTCCTGTATACTTATGCCCTCCGGCCTCTTTCCTTGCTACTCGTCTCCCCTCTCACTCTTTCAAAACATCAACATATTCATTAACGACTTCCGCCTGAACTTGTAAACACGTCAGAGCTGTCTTTTGAGCGCTTTCACCACTCGAGTACCCCCGTATCTTTTGTTGTATGTTATCACGCGAATGTTTAATTTGCTGCAGTAACATTATTTCTCGGTTCGTATGGCTCTCTCTGATGATACAATTTTAAATTTGAGATATTATACACTGCCATGTTTCCTGTGCTCACCTCTCGGACTCTGTAGGCGTTGTTACCTAAATTCGTAACCCCTAGTTGAACTTCCTTAAGCCGCTCCTGTCTCTTCTCCATTTTACCGTGATGTCATCTCCTTCTTCTCCCCCGCGTTGCCATCTTCTTCCTTCTCCCTTCTTCTTCTCCGATTCCCGTACAATAACTTTTTTTTACCATATTTCGAGACCCTTGCCTGACACGGCCTGCGAATCTCTCCTGCTATTCTTCTGTTTCCTATTGTCGGCTGCTCTATTTTCTTCTTCTCCATGCAGCTCCTCCAAATATCTCTGGGTTTCTACATGCATGGCCTCCAACATTTGATGTGTTCCGTTTTCCTCCTCGTGGTTGTCGGGATTCTTCCGCCGATCTATCGCTCTTTCCCATTTATCATTATTTCCTTCCATGTTACGTGGCTCCTCCAGGTACTGTTGCGGGTCAGCGTGTCTCTCGTTCCAATTTCTCTGATCATCCCTTGGATCCGATTGCTCGTTAAACCGCTGGTTATTTTGTGCGTTATGTTGCTGGTTGTAACGCCTATTGTCTCTGGGCCTATATTGTTGATTATAGTGTCCTCCACGCCATCCTCGATTGTAAGGTGCGTTATTATTATTATTCCTATTGTATGACGTTTGGTATCTCCTATTATCTCGCCACTGCTGATTGTTTGTGTTCCGGTAGCGGTTAGTTTCTTCCTGATTGTTATGGTTTCTGTCCCTATTTTCGTATCTCGGTTGAGATCTCGGCTCATATTCTTCGGTGCTCTGCCGTCTTTGGTTATCCCCAGTGTTTGTAGCTTGCGACCTCGTGTTTTTGTTCGGTGTCTTGACTACTTCGACTGCATTAACTAACTCTATCTGTCTCTTCTCTCTCGGGTTGATGTAATTAGTGGTTTCATCTATCTTCCTTAATACCTCTTCTGCCTGGACCACGGTCGTAATATTTGCCGCCACCAAGAATTGCTGAACGCTAATAGGCATCTGCTTTCCTATAGTAGTTATTAGCTCCATTTCGCTCGGTGGATTATCAAGATCCTGCAATTTGACAAGTTGCATGGCGAAAAAATCTGCATATTTCGTCTGATGCGTGGAATGGTACTTGCGCGAGTATAAGTCCATTCGCAAGCTTTGTTGATACGACCCACTCCAGTATTTGCTCAGGAAGGCCTTGTGGAAACCTTCCATTGATTTAAATGTGTTCTTAAATCCAAGATACCAGGTAAGTGCTGAGCCCGCCAAAAATTTTTCAACCATTCTTAATTGTCGCGTTGAGCTAACATTTTGGTCCGAAAAATATTCTGTCAGTTCCCTTAAGAAAGCTTTAGGTGTCCCTCCGCTCTCTGGTAAAAACTTATTCGGTTTAAATTCGTTTCCACGGATGACTTGTATAACTTGCGTGGGAAGTTGTGTGTTTTGAGGTGTCGAGCTACGACCCTCATAATTCTGGAATGCTTGCGTGTCTACCGTTCTTGGACTTTGCCCAAGCTCGTGGCTGTCTATTGTGTGCTCTCTTTCCGCATTCTCCCCTTTCCCCTTTTCCATTAGTGTCGCAAACATCGTATTATGTCCAAGTGACTGCAACTCCGATTTTATCATGCGGTCCTCTTGAATTTGAAATCTTAACTTCATATTTTCTTCTAACGCCTGTATTTTCGCGTTATTTTCCCCTAGCTTCTTGCTTACTGCGAGCCGTTCATCTTTCGAATCAGCGCTCATCTTGGTCCAATCTTTCCTAATAGTATCCTTCAATTTAACAAAGCGTTTTTCGACTTCCTGTTGATTAGCCTCCTGATTATCTTCAAGTTTATCTATCCTTTCTCCCAGAGAAATGTTGTTCTGTTCTAATGTTTGTTTAATTTCTTCCTGGTCAATTTCTAACTTTTTCCATTTCTTAATTGATTGTATTTCTAATTTGTTGAGTTCCGTCACTAAGCCCGTGATATTGTTATCTACTGTAATTATCTGATCTTGCATACCCTGTGTCCCTCGTTCGATCATCTCAAACCTTTTTTCTAAGTTTGTGTGTGCTTCTTTAATCTCAGATGAGCTGGTCAAACACGCTTGCTCGATTTGTGCTAGTTTTGCCATAACAGTCTCATCCATTCCTTTTATTTCCTTTTTAAACGAATCTTCGATACCTTTTATTATTCCTAATTGATTGGTATTGTTAGTGCTAACGTCCTTTGCTAATTGGATTAGCTGTTCTTTTGTGTGCTCTTTGATTTCTACCGTTAGCGCAGCTAGATTTTGAGTGTTCCTTTCGTCTTGTGCGTTTAACATTTCATTGTTTTTCTCAGACTGCCTATGTAATTGTTCACTAACCAGAATGTTTTGTGTAGCGATTTTCTGATTTATATTCTCGTTAACTTCAGATAGTTTTGTGTTTAACTGTGTCTGCATTTCTACACTATTTGCCGCTAACTGTGTCTGCATTTCTACACTATTCGCCGCTAACTGTTTCTGCATTTCTACATTATTTGCCGCCAACTGTGTCTGCGTTTCTGCCGATTGTTTATTTATAGCCGCTAACTGTGTCTGCGTTTCATTGGTTATGTCCTTTCTCATCTCACTAAGTTGTTCTCGCGTACGAGCGGATGCTAGTTCAATCACTTCGCGGATTTCTCCCAGAGTTGCCATCACAACAATAATATATTTGAGACATAGGGAAATGACATAAGGGCGGAGCCCTGGATACGCGCGCTCACATATATTAAATATACACACATTAACCCTTTACATACTCAGTTCATTTACTTTAAATTACTCCCACAAACTATAGCATCACTGAGTATAATTTACTTATTATTCCATTTAATTTTAACCCTTTGATTCAGTTATAATCTTCCTGACCTTACTTTACTTACAAATTTTAACCAATTAATAGAGTATTAATTAGTTTTTAAGGTCTAACCTTCCTGTCAAATAATTCTTTGAGTTTGGCTTTTCTACACAAAGCTAATTTAATTTTATTGGGCGCCTGGAACAGTTTGTTCTAATTTTAATCAAAGTTCAAACACTTAACTTGTTCCACATTTACTTTATTGCAAACTCCATGACTTTATATTTTCAAACATTTGGCGGTACTATCTTCGCCTAACTTACGTTAATAAACTTATCACATGCCGGTGATCTATTTTTTTACTCTAAAACACAAATGCCACACGTTCGGAAGCCAAAGTAACTCTTATAAACCCTTTGGAAAATAGCATGTAGACAAGATTCAAAATTTCGGGGTCGTAATGGATTCTTGTGAATGTGATTTAGAGGTTTTGCTATCAACATAACTTCCAGGATTCATAAGGTTAACTTATTATTATTATAAAGCCAAGAAAAACAACAGGATCTACTAACAAATGAAATTTATTAACTGAATCAAACATAAAAAAGAAAACTATAACCACCCTTTTATTGTTCACTCGCGTGAACAGATCTAACACTGACCAGCCTGACGTACCATGACGACACGGTATGACAGCTGCCAACAAGCATTGTGACTGCAATGTCACTTAAATCAAGGTAACAAAAGAAAACGGATCACAAGATCCAAATATATAAAACAAATAAAATAGTACAAAAATTTAATATTTATGAGCGACACGGGTTTTAAGACTAGTTCAAGTAATGAGCATTTTGACGGGCGCTCGTTTCCGACCAAAACAGTTGGTTCGGGAACGGACTCCGTACTGCGAAGGACGAATTACGGAAATGTGGGAACAACAATTACATATTTATATACACTACTGACATGCTCTAACCTTAGATTACCACAACCAAATACACGTGTGTATTATTTAAAATAAGGGCTGCGGAATTACCGTCTTATACCTTAAACACTAAGATAGCATAACATGACATGAACAAGTTTGGCCGGTTGCCAAATTATATTTATATGAATACAATGGCCTTGAAAATAAGAGCCAACAACAACAAAATACAACTTTTAATTTTCACGCCGGAAAGTTTGGCGTTTTAAAACAATGAACAAGTAAGTCGTAGTAATGATAAAAGAAACTTGGATCGACAACATGGCAACTTCCCAAATTAAACCAAATAAAATAACCTTAACTCATTAGGCTTTAAAGCAAACATAACGTGTCATAACGAGCTGGAGACAACCGGGCCTGTTATCGCATCACCGAGAGAGTGGCTGATTTCTTCCCCCAAGTAGTAATTAGTGCCATGCTAAATATAGATTCTGGCCCATAGCCAGCGTACAGCACCTTTGCTAATCGCCACCTGTTAAACGCGTACAAATAAATAACACATTATCTCAAAACATCCTCTCAGGGATTTTTAAGAATACATTCCCAGGTCAAACTTATCCCCACGGATAACTAGTTTGCCGGAATGATATCGCAGTCATGGACAGGCTTTACCTCTCCTCATCATCATCACTTACACCCAAAAATACGTGGCACATTTCTCGAAGATCTCGTCGTAGCATTAATCAGCACACCTCTCGGATAATGACACACAACATGTCCAAATGACAATAAAGAATTAATAACAGGATCAGTCCTAGCCCGAGTTATCAAAGCAACAAAATGCAAATATTCCCCCCACGTAGTAATTAGTTTAACATATCATTAAATCAGTCCATTTATCATTGTCGTTCCTAGGTTCTCATTCATGGCTACACTTTTTATAGATACGTTAATCGATGCGGCCGTTTCGCTATAAGAATTACGTATACATAAGGAAAACATTTAAATTACAAAATTTACTGTACAACATAATTGTCACGCAATGCCAAATTTTACTACACGCATGTCAGTTAAGAAATCAAACCCTGAAATTTAAATTAAACCACACAAATAAAATCTATACAAAGTTCCACACATCTCTCGCGATTCCCCTCGTCCAAAATCAATAAATCAATTTTTTAATACTCATCACTTAAACTGCTTTCCAGAGGCCTCCCGCCTCGTCAATTCCCATCATTAGGCCGTTAGCCCATAACACTGATGGTAATGGAGGATGAAGCTTGCTGTCTTCTCTCCATGGTCGACATTTTGCTGCTGTTAAAACACAATTAAATCAAAGTTTTTAAACTGTTCTATCTGCGTTCTAAGTATTTTATTTCCTCAGATCGTCCTATGCAGAATCGTCGACTTTCCCTATTCTATGGCTAATTGCCATCTCACAATTTATGAAAATTTCCAACTTCGTTGCCGACACACAACTATAATTTTAAAACCATATCGTCTTAAGGACGTCTTAAATGACTTTCGAAGAATAATTAGGAGTGCCTCGGTTCATCTCAGACATTTGTATATATACAGAAAGCCTAAAGTTTCAATGGTGGGAGTAAAACAGCTCCTCAATATTTTAAGTAATGGGCCTATAATTATGTGTGACCTCTCAAAAATCTTGTATTTTCTCACAGGTCGCGAATCTGCCGTCGAACAAGCAAACCGATCGCTAGATCTTTTTATATCCGATTGCCGCGCAAAACACACTGACGCTATGTTCTGGCGTCATGTTTTCTTATTGGTCAGATAAGTTGGCGTTGGAGCTCTGACCTTACAAATCCCGCCCTTATATTGACGTCACGACTATTCTCCTCTCTCTCACTCCTTGCCTTGTACGCAGCATTTTGCCCTTTTATGGTCACGTACGCCACAGCGTCATATCTGATTTTCTCAGAAATCCAAGAATAACATTGGTTGTGAAACTATTGGTCATTTCCAGCCAGCACGTAGCATGTCTTACCAAGTCCAGATTTCTTGCTACATCAATATTACTCAAATATCCAGCATATCATGTATTTAGTATTTCCATCGTTTTTATTAATATGAAACATTATTATTGGACACAATGATAAGGGTTCAATATATAATTAAGCTTCACACAGGTGTAATTAGAGGAAGGTTCTTTAACATGCCACAAATCTATGACATGGGACCGCCGGCTTTACTTCCCATCCGAAAGAAGGCATACTGATGGATTTTTAACGTTCTTAAAAAATCCGACGACTTCGGCCGGGTTTGAACCCGCGATCTAGGGCATAGTAGCTCAGCATGCTACCAACTACGCCACCGAAGCCGCTGCACTAGAGTGTGTATTTATAATTGAGGCTAGGATATAATTTGTGTAGGAGGTGGCTGTGGCCTGAAATTAGGTACCATTCCGACATTCGCATGGAGTAGAAGTGAGAAATCACAGAAAAATACTTCTTTGATGACTGAGGTAGAAATTGAACCCCCCTATTCTAAGTTTTGCCTCAAGATGTTAAGTGAACCCTATTCCGACATTCAAACCAGATGAAATTTCTTGGGAGAGCTGGAAATCGAACCCAGACCTCTGTGGGACAGCCACTACGCCACGAGGTAGATAATTGCAAGTGTAAAAAGGTGTGAAACTAATGACCCTTTGAAAATGCTGTCATTCTGTGCATTAGTCTTTAAGCACTATAGTCCAGGCTGTTCGAAATCCACGAGTTTGAGTATGTGTACACGCGAGTATTCAACAGCGATGCTCGGAGTACGGTTGGAGAGGGACTGGGGGTGATAGCCAATACGTCACTGGGCGAAGGTCATAGTACAAGTCCATGCGCTTCTGTCAGTCTTGTTGTAGTCCGGTCTGAACCTTGGCAGCGACCGGTTCGCTGCGCTTTGCTTCGTTGAGAGTGACGTATTCGAGTGTCTAACTTTCAAGTCTTTTCAAGTACAGTTAAAATGGCAACCAACAGCATTATGAAAAACACGATAAAATGTGCTTTCCCCGACAAGGCCAATAAACCAGGCCCTGCAGAAATACATGAGTGGATTCAGTACACCCTAAAACTCAACGTGGACCAATTAGAAGCCATTCAACTCGACAATCTGGAAACTGCTGTTTTCGTCAAGTTCACCAGCAAACTACTGATGGAGAAGGTCCTCAACAGTACCAACGGCAAATCTCAGGTACGGAAATTTAATGGCTCTATATCTGAGGTAAATATAACTTGTGCGGATGTGGACAGCAAACTAATCCGAATTATGAACCTTCCCATTGAACTACCGAATGACCGGATAATGTCGTACTTTAGTAAGTACGGGAAGGTTCGTAAAATTAGAAACGAACGATGGTCAGCTACCTACCTATTCAATATTTTGAGTGGTATTCGGGCTATGCGGATTGAACTAAAAACTGCAATTCCACCCATTATTTCTATCGATGGCTACAAAGCACAGGTGGTGTATGATGGACAACCTCGATCATGCTTTTATTGTAGTGCCACTGATCACTTTAGACAGGAATGACCAGTGAGGCGCGGTGAAACTGAAAACAAAACCGGCCCTAAGCTTCTCAGTGAAATTGTAGCCAACAAGGACAGTGACATTGTCTCGCCTGCCTTATCGGTACCTTGTTCATCTAACGTCAGTATTTCTCCAGAACAACCTGCCCCACTTGATACGTCAGCTGTAGCACAAGACACGATGGACGTGTTGACTCCTCACTCCACCGCCTTATCGCCGCAACCAGCTGGGCCATTGCCCGCCATTAGTAAACAACAACATACTCCCACATTACAATAGGAACTCCACGGGCAGCCAGGGTTGCCACCTTTGTCTGATACTAGCCAATACATCAATGGCAGTCTAGGTAGGACGGCCACTTCTCTAGTTCCTAAAACTGACCAGAAACCTGACACCAGCACTGCCAGCCCTGAAGCGGTCACAGACGGCGTGACCTCAGGAGAAAGTGCTACCAGTCTGGAAGCCTCAAACCTGTCCCTATTTAGTTGTGAACCACCGACCGCTGGTATAAAATGGTCGGATGAAATAGAAGACGACCACTCCAGCCACATGGATACAGAAGAGACGGGGTCACGGGACCAGGGGATCATGGACAACAAGGAACTAACTCCTAAAGAACAGGCACCTTTGAAAACCTCCTCCAAAGCTAAAACAATCCGGGCGTTAAAAGAGGGAACGCACAAGCCTTATGCGGGTGTCAGGGACCCCCGACTACAAGGCGGGAAGTCGAGCGACAAGCGTTAAAGACCACCCCATCTCCATCTTGTTTATTTTGGTAAAAAACATGTCTATCTATCTGACGATGTTGTTGACATACACTCTAATGACACTCAATGTAAATTGCATTCAAACTGCTAGTAAACAGTCGCTCTTACGCAACCTCATTCGAGACCAAGATGTGGATATTGTTCTGTTGCAAGAAGTGGCTACTGAAGAACTCCTTACCATCTCTGGCTACGATAAAATAGTTAATGTCAATGAGAACAAACGTGGTACAGCCATCTACATTAAGGACCATATACCATATGCGGATCCAGTCCAGTTAGTCAACTCACGCGGACTCAGTATCCGTATTCGAGATCTTCTGATTGTCAATGTATATGCTCCCTCTGGTTCGCAGGCCAGGATACAACGCCGGCCCTTTTATACCACAGATATTCTCCCACTTCTCCATACTCATACCGGCAATATAATCCTCGGTGGGGATTTTAACGCAGTGCTATCACCCAAAGACCAAAGTGGCCAATTTCAGGGCTGCCCTGCATTATCTGCGTTAATACAAGGGCTACGCTTAAAAGACACATGGGAACTGAAGCCGTCGGGGTCAGCCGGTTACACGTACTACTACCATAATGGTGCCTCTTGACTGGATAGAATATATATCAGCGGGGAATTGAAAGAATACGTGAGGGAAACAGATGTATGCCCGGTAGAGTTTTCAAACCATTGTGCGTATCTGTGCAAGATTCGCCAACCAGAATTGGGACCTCGCCGTGGGAGAGGATCATGGAGGTTAAATGATTCTATTCTGACACACTTGGGCATGAAAGATAGCTTTGCCACTGAATGGCATAACTGGAAACGCCACATTCCACGGTTTCAAGATACTCTTGAGTGGTGGTTGAAGTATGCGAAACCCAGAGCTGTTAGGTTATTGAAGGCCTACAGTGCCGAGAGAAGACGCAAAATCCATCAGACGACAGGTTTCTACTATAAATGTTTACGACAGTTATACAATGAAGACCCTACCAACCCTAATACATATCGCAGAATAAAGAAAATCCGAGCGCAGCTCCTCACGCTGCAGCGAAAAGCATTGGAAGGACTCAAACTTCAAGCCCAAGATCATCAACATCTGGCATCAGAGGCACCCTCCGTTTATCATTTTATACGGTCGAGCCGCAAAGGCCGTCAGAAGTACATCAACCGCATTGCGACACCTGAGGGACAAATGGTGACTAGTCATACCTTAATCACAGAAACGGTAGAGAACTTCTTTCAGTCCTTGTACACAGACGACGCCCCAGTCCCACTTCACTGCCAGCATCCGTTCTTCGATGGTGTACGAGGAAGACTTTTGCACAGAGGACAAGAGTGCTTGACCCAGGACATCACCGCCGAAGAAATATATACCTCCATACTCCTCAGTGCTCCGAACAAGAGTCCTGGTCCTGATGGCCTGGGGAGAGCTTTCTACATGACGTTTTGGACCACCATTCGCGATGAACTTACAGCCGTAGTGAATGATGCTTGTCGTCCTGGACGAAATATCGACACCCTGAAAGATGGCCTGGTGGTATTAGTCCCAAAAATTACACAACCAACACAGCTCAGGGACTTTCGCCCACTGACGCTTTTAAACTTTGACTACAAGATCTTCACGAAATGTATGAAAACGAGACTTCAGGCCTTTATGGAGGAAGCCACATCTCGCCACCAATCGGGTGGGGTACCAGGCAGGTGCATTGTCAACACTACAGTACATATGCTATTCGCGATGTCATTAGTGAGTCGCTGGTCGGCAATAAGAAGAAACTGTTATTATCACTGGATTTTGACCATGCCTTTGATAGGGTAAACCATAAATACATCCTTGCGACCCTTCAAGCTATTGGCTTCGATATGCGGTTTATTGCCCTCGTGAGCAAAATTCTTCAGGGTGGATCTTCAAAAGTGAATGTAAATGGGTATTTCACACGACCTCTCCTCATCCATCGTGGAGTCAGGCAAGGGTGTCCGATGTCCATGCTTCTTTTTGTTCTATCCCTGGAACCCCTTCTTTGTAATCTCCATACATCTTTCAATGGCACGGATATCAGTATTTTTGCATATGCGGATGATCTCACTCTTGTGGTGGATCGAACCGATGACATGCAGCAATTGTTCACGGACCTTGATGAGTACGGGAGATATTCTGGTGCGCGGCTGAACCGACGAAAAACAAAGGCGATGTGGATTGGGAAATTGGACCGAGTCCAAGGGGTTCTCCCGGCGTGGGTAACGATCGCCTCAGAACTCAAAATATTGGGCATATCTTTCTTGAACTGTGTACACCAAATGATTAAAAAGAACTGGGACGTTGCCCTACATTCTGTGCGTGGTGCCTTGCAACAAGTGCGGTACCGCTCCTTCCTCTTACACCAACGAACAATGTACGTGAATATGTTCAGCTTAAGTAAAATATGGTATCTCAGTCAAATTCTTCCTATGCCAAGAATGGTGGGTACACGTATTGTTTCCGCCGTCGGATGGTTTATTTGGCAAGGAGCTCTATTACGTCTTTCCCGCAGCACATTAACATTGCATAAATCCCAGGGAGGTCTGGGACTCATCGACGTTGAAAAGGAAGCTAGAACTTTATTCCTCAAACGACACCTTCAACTGCTTACAGGCTTCGGGACCGATGAGTCACATAACTTCCTACGGAGATGGTGTAGTCCCCATGACTGCTCGAACCCACCAGCTTATTATGATATCAATCATCATGCACCTCATGTCCGGTATCTGAGAGTTGAATTAAGCTACGTGCCACAAGACGTCATCAGGTCTATCTCAACGAAAAAGCTGTATCGTTCTATCATGGCACAACAGTATGTTGCCCCCAGAATTATGCAATCCGCATTGATCGTCAACTGGAATCGAGTCTGGAGGAATGTCTCCAATCGCATTCTTCCCAGCGCAGCGAAGGAAAGTTGGTATAAAGTAATCCATGACCTTATACCAACGAACAACAGACTCCATCGCATTCACATGGTGGAGACCGCATTATGCCTTTCATGTTCCAATCAGGATACAATCCTGCACCGATTTACGCAGTGTGATCCGATTCGATCGACCTGGAACCGCTTCACCCGGGTCCTGAATAGCTTCTTGAACTGTTCTACTACCTACATCACTCCTGAAAGGGTGATCCGCCCAACATTTAGCCTTTAACCGCCCCAACTGAACAGTGCGGTAGTGTTACTCCTCGGTAGCTATGTGCACTGTGTGCTGAAAACTACGGGGCCATATACAGAACTCGAAATGCTGTCCGAGGTAAGTGAGTGTGTCCTCACGAGCCTTTGCTGTACTACTAGAACTCGCCGGCTGGGCGACTATGCCCAGCAGCTCACCCGCATCATGTGAGTGTTTGTGTTTTGTGATAGTGATTGAACATTGAAAATTAAGTAGACTAGTATAACTGTGATAAACTCATCCATATCCACGATTGATATTCATCTACCACCTCACAATAACCTATGTACCTTAAATATATCAAGAAGATGTATCCACCGGTTAGTAACGGCAGCCCCTACAGCACAGCTGTATTGCATATTGCAGGTTTACTCACAAAAGGCGGCGAGAACTCATTTGCTCACAGGCGAGCAGCTCGTCTGGAACAGCCTGCTATAGTCTATCCTTCGCGATCTTAGCAAGCCATAAAACCAGTTGATGATGATAATTGTTGTTTAAAGGGGCCTAACATCTAGGTTATCGGCCCCTCATCAATCCAGAAGTATAGTACTTTGTATAATTTCCAAAATAATGTACTTTCTGTTATACCAGGGGAATCAGATGCCCCTAATAATATTGTTTATGCAGCCCAACTAGCGTTTATCTCAGGAAAGTCAATATTTTCCTGCTTGCATCCTGTATGGTACTAATGCACTGCAAGCAAGCATATCCCGCAAACGATACTGAACACCACTATTTTGCCCTCGAACACTGAGAATCGTATTGCAGGAAATATAGCTCTCGTTCGTCACTGGGTGTGACGGAGATGGCTTCTCATGCCATCAGATTTTACTTAATTCTTGTTGGGACAGGAACTCTTACGTAGAAGGCATTCTTTCCTCTGCAAACCAAAGAGACACATGGTATCAGAACTACTGTCGACCAAAGTATTATGTGCAGTCGAGTTTGAAGGTTGTTTGTGAAGTAACCAATAGACCTACATAAAATCCAATAACATCATCATTTTCGTCGTTCTATTGCACGTTAGCTCATGTAGGTTTGGAATTTTTAATTTATATTTTAATATTTTTTGTCGCAGTTGGAGCACAAAAAGTGCACGTTTTTAAGCGTGTTTCAACCATGCGTCACATTTAAGAATTATTATCTCAAAAACCCGTCATCAGATCGAATCCAAATTTTAACACAATATACATTGGAATGTTGTATAACTGGTTTATTAATTTCAAAATGTTGCGTGTCCAAGAAACAAAGTTGTTATCAGTTTTGTAAGGTAACTTTTTCTCGGCTCGGGGTGGTTGGAAAATGTAGTTCTTAGTTGCCGAAATTGAGCCCATCACGCATCATGGCGTGCCTCGCTCGGGAGTGATGGGCTCCATCACAGCAACGCTGTACAGCTTTCCCGGTGCGGGTAGGTGGTGAACGATGTGTTATTTCCACCTACAAATACAAACCGATATAAAATAAGTGAGTTAACTTACGTATTTCACAGTCATACAGCATAACTTTTTGGTGTATAAGGATTACATCGCAAAAGTGCAAAAGTTGACGTGTTTAGCAGTGAAAGAAAAGCATCCAGACGTTTATTAGCCTACTTTACACATTTTGCAAAAATGAGGAAAAAGTAGACTTATGAGATCGGGCAAATGTGTGTGTGTCTGTCTGTCTGTCTGTCTATCTGGCTGTGTATGTGTCCCCCCCGCCCTATCAACTCCTAAACGGCTGGAGCAATCGAAACAAAATTTGGTAGGAGTAAAGATCTATACCTGAATATCTCACGGCCATATTTGAAAATGATGTCAGTGCTGCCAACTGCTAAAAAATCGCAATTGAAATTTGAGCTCCATGTTGGATATCTTGGAAGGTATTAATGGGAGCTATTTCAAAATTGGCACACGTATATATAATAATATTGCAGTTTAATTTCCAGGAGGCCATACATGGCAGTGTTGCCAAAATGATTATAAGCCTGCTGATAGGTCCATTTTTAAATGCATATAACTTCTACACTATCAATTGAAATTCAACCAAATTTCGTATGTTGTATGTGTACATAACCGGATATGACTGAGCGTATTCTTAAGACCCACTAGGGCTGCCAACTGTTAATAAATGCTCTTAATTTCTTTTATCCAAATACCAATATATCAGAAAGTATGCAAGCCGACAGCTTTAAACTATGCACACGTATAGTACCTGACATTCTATATTAATTTGGGGTAACTTATATACGTCAGTGCTACCAACATGATTCTAAGCCTGCTGAGAGGTCCAACTGTAAATACATGTAAGTTCCATACTATCATTTGGATTTCAACCAAATTTCGTATGTGCTATGTGTACCATAACAGATATGACTATACGTATTCTTAAGAGCAACCAGGGATGCCAACTGTTAATATGTGCTGTCTCTATTTTTGTTACCCTAATATCAATATATCAGAAAGTATGCAAGCCAATAGCTCTAAACTTTGCACACGTATAGTACCTGGC
This sequence comes from Meconema thalassinum, assembly GCA_946902985.2. Classification (NCBI taxonomy): domain Eukaryota; kingdom Metazoa; phylum Arthropoda; class Insecta; order Orthoptera; family Tettigoniidae; genus Meconema; species Meconema thalassinum. Next base: position 306,154,139 of record OX336393.1, read on the forward strand.
ATTCTAAATGAATTTGGAGTAACTAATATACGCCAGTGCTGCCAACATGATTCTAAGCCTGCTGATAGGTCCAATTTTAAAATGCATGTAACTTCTGTACTAACTAATGGATTTCATTCAAAATTGGCACACCAATAGATCATATTATTTCAGATTATTTCTGACCATTACATGCATGACATTGTTGCCAACATGATTTTACGCGCGCTGTTAGATCCAATGTTCAACTGCATATAACGTCCATGCTATTCATTGGACTTCAACCAAATATTGTATTCTGTACCTTAAGAGATGGAATTAAGAATATATTCAGTCACCAGGGCTGCCAACTGTAGTGCTCTATTAGGCTACATTATGCCAGGTATACAGTATTTCGAACTAATTAGAAATTTCGATATTAGCAACTTAATTTCGTCATTATTCTAGATAGATCAATATAGATTAATCATTGGCATGAATCTTAAATTTTAAGAAAAGTAGGCTCTTTAGTTCGTAACGGAACTTCTTGTTTTTATTTAGACTTGGGTACACTTCACGTTTATGAAAGTCTAATAATTCACCTATGAATGCAGGTGGAATTATTTTTAAAAATCATTAAGTACAATTAATACATTTGTAATTAATTCCTAAGAAATTGATTGTTTTAATAAGAACATCACTGAGACATATAGTCACAAGATTGGCTGATCACGGGTTTCATTTTAAAATGTTTTGGAACAAAGCACTTCATGAACCTAAACTGGGTATGTAGGCTATGAGACCATGCCTGTGAAAGGTATCATATTCAGAAGTGTACCTCGAGAGTCTCTTCAGTCAGGGATTTTATTAAGGATTAACACTTATATACTGTGATAGGTGTAGTAGGTATATCATGCACATTGTCCGCAAGAAACCTACATCAATTAAAACAATAATTTCCGAGTCCATTGATGGTAACTTATATCTTGGTCAATTGATTAATTGTAGCTATTCACACTCGGTAGTTGAGGAGATGTACAGGCAGAGAAGAGGCCATCTTAAAAATATCTTCCTGGTGATTTTCTTCCATACACATGAAAAAAGATTTTGCATAACACTTGTTTGCCAAGATGCAGAGCGTATGTGAAATTGTGGGTGAGGTCATTACATAAGAGATGACATTCTGACAAACACGGCACACTTTATTCATGTGTGAAAAGAAAATTACAAACAGGAAGACATTTGGCCTGTTAAACAGGAACTGATATTATGTGTTGTAATCTTGCCATCCTGTGACGTTTCAATAACAAACATGAACACCACGGGCGTCAAGCAGAGCTCTTATTTACCGTGGCATACCACAGATCAAGTTGTCTAGGTCCTCTTAAGGCAGGCGATGCCACTCTTCAACGGTGGCCTCCATGATCTCTTGGCGTATTATGGGAGGGCGTGGACGCTGAACAATAGCACGCTTCAGATTATCCCAGACATGATCGATACAGTTCATGTTCGGTGACATCACAGGCCATTCCATTCATGGAGGAAGTTTTGTAACACCGCCATTCGATGTGGTAAGCATATGCAAAACGTTTTTTGATGTATATAAATTAAATACTGAATAGCAATGTTAATTAAATTTGCTTCATATGTGAGCCATGCAAGCCTGTCCTTAGACATTAATATGCGTCTCTTTTACGTATATGTATCCCCTACCATTTGAAGCGCCCGCTAAGATGTCTTGCTTTGGGTAATGAGCTCGAGATGGCAGAGCCTATCGGCTCTACAAGCTAGGGTTGTGTCTTCTGCCGCTAGAGCGAGACATAGGTGTCTGCCGGCCCCGCCTCTTCGAGACACATTTGAAACATTATATTATTCTACGTCATTAAACAAAAGACTATATATGCTTCATGCCGCCAAAACATTTTAATGGTGTCGTGTGAATATTATTTTGTTATGTACATTGTCGTAGTGTGTGGCTAATTGGATTTGTCCAATTAAAAATAACCTGGTGCATGTTGGGAGATCTGCTTCGCTTTTGTCCTCCATCTTGTGAATTATGAGTTGTTACTGATTGATGGTTGAAGAAGTACGCAAATTCTGGATCTCGTCGGAGGACGAGGGCTTTGGCCCTCGTCTCCGCTAACTTGGGGATATATCCCTTTATTTGATGATATATGAAGAATATGGTGTGCAACTATGATCTGTGATATTCGTGAACGTGTTTTTGGGCCTTAATATGGAGATATGATGTTTTGTGTGCAACTCGACGTGTTCAGCTGGCAGCCATCTCCTTTTTTTTTTTGGTGATATAAATCCTTTAAGGATATTTCATTAGTGTTGTAAATATTAGTGTCTCCCCAAAAGGCTTTATTAAGGTATGTTTTGACGTTTTATTTATTTTAAATTGTTGGAGCTCCATATTTTTCATAGTGTACTTGTGTTCTAGTTTTTTGTTCTGAAGGTTGACTTGGCCTAGATATGTCACCTCTGAATATGTAAAATTTTGTTAAACAATATTAGTCCGGGGAACACTTCTATGTTTTTCTTCTAATTTTATTATTTGGCGTCTTGCTAAGCCGTTTTCTTCTTGCTATATTCTAGTACTGACCAGACTAATCAAGTGAACAGTAGGCCTAATTTGATCATTAGTCGATCGGTTTTTATTTTGATCCGTTGCCTTTTAAATTCTATTTGATCTCGTCATATCGAGAGTTTTTTTTATATCTTCCTGTTTTCTCACTGGAGAAGTTTTTTAAATGTAAAATTCGGCGTTTGATGTAAATACGTACTGATATACCTTCAACTGTTCTGGGGCCGATAACCTAGATGTTAGGCCCCTTAAAACAACAATTATCATCATCATCATCAACTGTTCTGGTCGCCATGGTAACTTGTTGACAGTAGTGCATTGTGTTTTTTTTCTGGCGTGTGTTTGAAGTGCACGTTCATGGGTTTTGTGTTGTTGTTTAACTTGTTTTGGGCCCAATGTTTGGGAAGCCAGGCTCTGCCTGTCACAAGCCAGGACAAAGTGGTGAGTGATAGAGGAGTAACACCTCTTTAAAAAACCTCGGTCCAGCTGACCCGGCTGGTAGTACCTTGTAAGGGTCCCTTGCCAGGGTTACGGTGAAGTCCTCAACGGCATAGACAGTGGAGTAGATGGACTACGGAACAGTGTAGATGGCGGAAGAGGCAGCCCAGTACTCGGGATAATGAGTAAAAAGTATATGTCCATATAATAGGCATATATCAGACACCGAACTTCTCCCGGGATAAGGAGACCACCTTCTATCAAGTGCCAACGGTCTTTTAGGAGGGCGGATGAGCGGGTAGAAGAAGGGCACTCTCTTGCCCTTGGGGTGGGAAACTGCTCCTAAAGGCGGAAGAGCCGACAGATGGCCAACGGCATAGAATTGAGAAGGCAACGGGAAACCACTCCATTAAAGATCCGACTGGGTATCCCAAGAATCAGCAGCTCATGATGGAAAGCTCTTTGGTTAAATTCTCCGGAGGTAAAATAGCTCCCCATTCGGATCTCCGGGCGGGGGCAACTAAAGGAAATAATGGTATTATTAACAAACGCAAGAAACAGAAATGCGTAAGGAAAATAGGAACATGGAATGTTAACACATTATTAAAGGTGGGGAAGCTGGAAAACCTGAAAATAGAAATGAAGAGATTAAAAATAGATATTCTCGGTATTTCTGAAATGAGATGGCCTGGCACGGGTGACTTTTGGTCAGATGACTACAGAATAATCTATTCAGGGCCGGAAGACGGACCGCTCGGAAGAAATGGGGTAGGAGTGATTATGGAAAAATCCATGGGACTCAGAGTAGCGGGATATGTGCAGCATAGTGATAGGATAATTCTAGTCAAGATAAATACGGAGCCAAACAATACTGTTATAATTCAAACATATATGCCAACTACAAATGAAGATGACGAGGACATTGAAAGAATGTATGAAGATCTAAATCACCTGATAGAAGGAACAAGAGCAGAAGACAATGTAATCATTATGGGGGACATGAATGCAACGGTAGGGGAAGGAACAGAGGGATCAATTGTTGGGCAGTTTGGACTGGGAGTCCGAAATTTGAGAGGTGAACGATTGATAGAATTCTGCACTAGGCACAAATTAGTCATAACAAATACACTCTTCAACCATCCCAAGAGAAGACGATACACTTGGAAAGCTCCTGGAGACACGAGAAGAGCGCAATTGGATTACATAATGGTAAAAGAAAGGTTTAAGAACCAGGTTAAAAATTGCAGAAGTTATCCAGGTGCAGATATCGTAAGCGATCATAATCTAGTCATGATGCACGCGGAACTCAAATATAAGAACATCGTTACGAGAAAAACTGAGTATCTACAGGTGACAAAACTTAAGATGCCAAATATTAGAGATGAGTTCCAAAGAAGAACAGATGAAATGATTGAAAGAAATACTGACATATTCGAGAAACCAATAGAAAGTCAGTGGGAAATTCTGAAGGAGGAAATACTAGGAACTGCAGAGGAACTGCTAAAAAATAAAAATAAAAACAGCAGGAAAGCATGGATAAGTGAGGAAGTTGTAGAAATGATAACTGAAAGAAGAAGGTTCAAAAACGCCACAAGTGACGAAGGAAAACAACAATATAGAAGACTGAGAAATGAAATCGTTAGGAAAAGCAAGCGAGACAAAGAAAAATACTTATGTGATATATGTGATGAAATAGACACCGATTTTAAAGCAAATAACTTAGAACAAGCATATGGAAATGTGAAGCAATTTTTTCGTGAGAAGAAACAGAAGACATGTGGTATTAAAGATGAGAATGGACAATACCTGTATGAAGAGGGAAAGGTTGGGAAGAGATGGAAAGAATATCTAGAGAGCCTCTATGGAGATGAAGTTATGAATAAGGAAGTAATAGAGGAAGAAGACCAGATAGATGCAGAGAATAGAGGTGACCAAATACTAAAATCGGAATTTAAAAGAGCACTGAAAGATTTAAAAGACAAAAAAGCACCAGGTGTAGATAAAATCCCTGCAGAACTATTAAATAACTGCGGAGAGAAAACTGAAGATGCAATGTATGGAATGATATGCAAAATGTATGAAACTGGAATATTACCAACTGACTTTACTAAGTGCATAATAATTCCAATTCCAAAGAAGGCCAGAGCACAAAATTGCGATCAATTTAGGACATTAAGCCTGACAACACATGCATCTAAAATTCTTACACGTATTATACTTAGGAGAATAGAGAACAACCTTGATAACTACATTACAGACGACCAATTTGGATTCAGAAGGGGCATTGGAACAAGAGAAGTAATATTAACTCTAAGACAAATAATTGAAAAGAGGAATAGAAAAGGAATACCAACATATCTAGCATTCGTGGATCTGGAGAAAGCTTTTGACAACGTGAATTGGAATATACTGTTCAAGTTACTAAAGAAAGTGGGAATCTCTTATAGAGATAGAAGAATAATACATAGTTTATATAAGAATGAAAGGGGAATAATAAGATCTGGCAATAACCAGGAAGAGGTTGAAATAAGAAAAGGAGTACGACAAGGATGCTCGCTATCTCCTTACTTATTTAATTTGTATGTCCAAGATGCCATAAATAGGATAAGAGAAGAGATTCAAGTTGGAGTAAATATACATGGGGAAAAGATTGACATGCTCTGATTTGCAGATGATATTGCTTTAACAACAGATAATGAAGATGATCTTCAACAGATACTTCATGTAATGAATAACATCCTTAAAAACGAATTTAACATGAAGATGAATAAAAATAAAACAAAAATACTCGTATGCAGTCGGAACCAGGAAGATCATAGAAGAGCACCAGCAATTTATATCGAGAATGATAGAATACAACATGTGAAGGAATATAAGTATCTGGGAAGCTTGATAACGTATGATGGAACCAGCAAACGAGAAATTTGGAGTAGAATTATTCAGGCAAAGAACGCCTTTTATAGAAAGAAGAATCTCTTCACATCCAGAAGTATAGACCTAAAAATAAGAAAAAGACTGTTGAAGACATACGTGTGGAGTGTGGCTTTGTATGGTAGTGAGACCTGGACAATAGGGAAGTCAGAAGAGAGGAAGTTGATGGCTTTTGAGGCTTGGTGCTGGAGAAGAATGCTTAAGATCAGTTGGATACAACATATGACAAATGAAGAGGTATTCAGAAGAGCAGGAGAAAGTAGAAGCTTTATGAAGACCCTGAAAACAAGAAGAGCAAATATGTTGGGACATATTCTCAGACATAATAGCCTGCCAGCAAGAGTCATCGAAGGGATGTTAGAAGGGAAAAACACTAGAGGAAGACCACCACTTGCTTACATCACACAATTAATGACAGACACGAACACCAAATCATTTTGTGAATTGAAGAGGATGGCGGAGAATAGAGAAGATTGGCGAGTTGCTGCAAACCAGCCCCAGGGCTGTTAACTTAAGAGAGAGGTTTTAAATTATCCTTTGGTTTTCCTTTCTTGGAGTTTTCTATTTTTTGTACTCCTGCGTTATTCTTTCGGTACCTTGTTTATGGTAAAGTTTGCACTATTTACTTTTTTTTTATTCTCCGAGGACCTCATGGGTCAGTTGAAAGTATGTCAGGTACATGTTAAGTGTTTAAGTTTTTTGTGGCTTTTCCTTCTCTGACTTCAGGTAATTGTTAATTGGTATCGACCGTTAGTTTTTTTTTCTCCAGTGAAAATTCTAGGTGAGGTTTTTAAGTTTTGGCAATTTTATGCTGTCTGATGCATTTTCTGTTCTCTGGTGGAGCTGTTCATTTAACATTAAATTTTCTTTTAAAGCAAGCTACTGTTGTTGCATCATTTCGTCGGTGGCAGTTCTGTTAGTTATCGGGTTTTTTTCTGTAGACGAACCTGTGGGTTTTCCTCTTCACCTTCTTCCACCTTTAGGTGTTCTTCTGTTGGGGCATGTCAACTGGCGGTGAGTTGCAGTTAGTGAAGCGGACCACCGAAAAGAGGTAAGTAGGCCCATCCACCCTATCCACCCGAGGAGTGGAGGTGCCATTTTGGTAGCAGATCGTGCTCGTTTATCGCTTCTGCAGCTATCCCCTTACCCGCAGGCTTGTTTATAGACCCTTCTGGTTCTGATAGGGCAGTTACTGGTGGAATGTGTCATGTCAGTGTGCTTAATGTTATTTTATGTTAATCCTTGTCGTTTTGTTTGGTTTCATGTATGCCTCTAAAAATCCATGTGGTGATATATGGAAGTGATCTGTTCCAAGCAAGGTTTCTTTGCTGAATTATGTCCTGTTTATGATGCAACATTCCCAATGAAGAAGAAGTTTGGTAAGTGATTGGCATGTATTCTTGGCATGGGAAATGTTTTTTTTTTGATATTCTGATAGCCTACATGCTGCGAGTGAAGGCATCGAGGAGCCCTGTCTGAAGCTGTTCGCCCTGTGATTTGTAGCAATTTGTTGTATTTTAGCTTCCTGTTCTGGAGCCAAGCAAGGGATGACGTCTGCAGTCCTGAGCAACGTTGTGCATGATTTTATTTGTCGAAATTTCAGGTATCGAGGCAGTGTTGGTGTCTAAGAAGACTGTTGTGTTCCTATATGTTTCCTTTGCATGGAATTCTGTTGTGATATGCTGTCCTCGTGATATATTTATTATGGAACTATCACGCCTACTGGTGTTATGGCAAAGTGTAGTCCGATTAAAAGGGCTAACCTATGGAAATCAGCCCTCCCTATGTCCCTACTGTGGTGCCAAAAGGCACATTTAACGTGCATGTCACTATTTATTTGCTAGGAATTCTTCCCAAACTTATTCAAGGTAAGTGTTTGTTTTGAGATGTTTTTTTCGCAGTATGCGGTTTGTAAATTTTTGTTAATACACTTACATTATGTTGCAATCGTGCTTGGATGAGTGTGGTTTTGTGCAAATCGTGTCTGTGTATATGTGGTAACGTTAGATTTTGATTTAGATTTGTAGGGTGGGGTAATTTAGGGTTTGTTGTGTTCGCAAAAGTAAGTCTAGGATCGTATTTTTATTAGTAGCTTTCCTTGTAATTTAGAACTAAACCTAATATGTAGGTGTGTTTTACGTGGAGATATCTACTGTCAGGGGTTAGCTAGGTTAGAAGTATGGGATTCTTTCTTGGTTTGATCCCTGGGCAGGTTGTATAAAGGACTTGCACGATCCGAATGGCTTAGGTATGGGACTAAGCTGGACGGTGACGGGCGAGCATGTGTTATGTAATGTAATTGTCAGGGTATTGTGTTTTTAATTGTATTTGTTTGTGTCATGATGTCTCTACGACTACATAACTTGCATATTTGAGATTAATGGGAATTATTTTTGTGGGTGATTAAAACTTATGTATCTCCGCTATTTGAGTATGTTGTGCGATGAATATTTTGTGGTGAATATGAGGTCTCAGTTCGTGAACAGCCATAATGTAATGTGTTTTCCGGTTAGTTAATTAATATAGGGTCTTCAAAATTTACTGGGGTTAAATTTCTGCTGAAAATTGTGGTCATCAGCTTCTGTAAGTCAGCTTGTTTTGCGTTTAATGCCAGTAATCTGTTGTTGCTCGAAATCAGGGTCATCAGTTGCCTCATGTTAACTGTAAATGACATAGGCCTTCTGTTTTAGTTCATGCTATGGCAATCACGGTCATCAGCCACTGTAACTTAAGTAAAATTTTCTGCTTTTAACTGGTAATTCTAATTTTTTCTGCTTAAATCGTTAGGAATGGTGCGTTAGTGTTCTCTGTTAGCCTCGTCTTTCGACAAGAGCGGCTTGTTTTCTCATCTAACCGTATTTTCGGGCCATGTTAGGCATCCTTTGGTTGTACGTGTTCGTGTCTTAAACCTGAAGGAGGAAACCTCATTTGTACCTCCTGTACTGTTGAACTTAGTTCTTTTTATGTTGGATTTTTCTCACCCAGGCGGATTTCGGCTGTATAGTCATCGGGTGTCGAACTTCAATTTCGTTCCTTGTGTTAGTGTACTGGTGTTTTGTTTTCTGCGCTGCCATTTCCCCTTCGTTTTTGTCGTTTCTGTAACGGTGTTTTTATTTCTCATTGTCCCCATGCCAAGCAATGTGTGCGATCACGAACCAACAAATGTAGATGCATACATGTCAGCTTAATTAAATTTCCTTTTCTAAGCCCTAAGGCAAAAAAAATATATCCAGAGTGCATCTGTCGCACATAAAACGAGGTGGAGAGATTTGTAATGAAGAAATGGTACCATAAATTTGTAAACTTATATTTTGTATAATGTAGAGTATCCCTAACCTTCATTGAAGCCTACAGGAATCTGTTCCTTCTGGAATTCTGAATTGGATTTGCAAACTCTACTGGGATCCAGCTTGTAACTGTTGGGTAATTCCCATTTAATGGTAAAATTTTAACATTGTAACTAATTTTGATGTTCACGTAGAAGATGCTTGCATGTAGGTAGGACTCGGTGGGAGACCTAACTCATGGTGATCTTGTATACCTGTTTCCTTGGGAATTTGAGTGGTCATTCCTCTACCGTAGCTCCTTCTGAATGTATAGTCGTTCAACTCGTATACTCTAGAAAAGTCTAACTAGCCTGTAAAAACTCAACCTTGGTAATGAACTTTACTTCGGTAAATCTTGTTATTTAATGAACTATTGTGAGCACGGATCTAGGGCATGGTCAGGATTTTCTTCATATAAATTCAAACTTGTTTCTCATATGTAAAATGTATTAAGAATTTGTAATTTCTGTAAACTTTTATTTTTGAAATAAGATTAACGACTGTTTTGTAAATGGCTGCCCACTCGTCGCATGGTATCTTGCACATTGCATCCACCTACTTCTTCAAAAGCTAACAACATTGGACTTATTGAAAATTTACCTAACGCGTCTCGGACTCTGTAGGCACAGCAGGTGCTGGTGTAATGCGTTTCTGAAGAATTTTGGACACAGTGAAGCTGTTAACTAAGTGATTTGCGAGGTGATCAATTATCCCTTCACTGATAATCTGACTCTGGACTCTTCCTAACCAAGACGATGCGGTTTAATCCATCAATTGGAGTTAACTGGTGAACATTATCTTCTGGAAACTTTGGACATACCATTATTTTGTGAATCGACTAGTTATGGTGTACTGCCTATGCCTAACCTAGGCATGTCCGTGAACGGTGTTCACGCTTAAGAGAGGGAGACTGAGCCATGCAAGCCTGTCTTTAGACATTAATATGCATCTCTTCTACGTATATGTATCCCCTACCATTTGAAGCGCCCGCTAAGATGTCTTGCTTTGGGTAATGAGCTCGAGATGGCAGTGCCTATCGGCTCTACAAGCTGGGGTTGTATCTTCTGCCGCTAGTGCGAGACATAGGTGTCTGCCGGACCCGCCTCTTCGAGACACATTTGAAAAAGTATATTATTCTACGTCATTAAACAAAAGACTATATATGCTTCATGCCGCCAAAATATTTTAATGGTGTCGTGTGAATATTATTTTGTTATGTACATTGTCGTAGTGTGTGGCTAATTGGATTTGTCCAATTAAAAATAACCTGGTGCATGTTGGGAGATCTGCTTCGCTTTTGTCCTCCATCTTGTTAATTATGAGTTGTTACTGATTGCTGGTTGAAGAAGTACGCAAATTCTGGATCTCGTCGGAGGACGAGGACTTTGGCCCTCGTCTCCGCTAACTTGGGGATATATCCCTTTATTTGATGATATATGAAGAATATGGTGTGCAACTATGATCTGTGATATTCGTGAACGTGTTTTTGGGCCTTAATATGGAGATATGATGTTTTGTGTGCATCTCGACGTGTTCAGCTGGCAGCCATCTCCTTTTTTGGTGATATAAATCCTTTAAAGATATTTCATTAGTGTTGTAAATATTAGTGTCTCCCCAAAAGGCTTTATTAAGGTATGTTTTGACGTTTTATTTATTTTAAATTGTTGGAGCTCCATATTTTTCATTGTGTACTTGTGTTCTAGTTTTTTGTTCTGAAGGTTGACTTGGCCTAGATATGTCACCTCTGAATATGTAAAATTTTGTTAAACAATATTAGTCCGGGGAACACTTCTATGTTTTTCTTCTAATTTTATTATTTGGCATCTTGCTAAGCCGTTTTCTTCTTGCTATATTCTAGTACTGACCAGACTAATCAAGTGAACAGTAGGCCTAATTTGATCATTAGTCGATCGGTTTTTATTTTGATCCGTTGCCTTTTAAATTCTATTTGATCTCGTCATATCGAGAGTTTTTTTTAAAACTTCCTGTTTTCTCACTGGAGAAGTTTTTTAAATGTAAAATTCGGCGTTTGATGTAAATACGTACTGATATACCTTCAACTGTTCTGGTCGCCATGGTAACTTGTTGACAGTAGTGCATTGTGGGTTTTTGTTTCTGGCGTGCGTTTGAAGTGCACGTTCATGGGTTTTGTGTTGTTGTTTAACTTGTTTTGGTTTTAAATTATCCTTTGGTTTTCCTTTTTTGGAGTTTTCTATTTTTTGTACTCCTGCGTTATTTTTTCGGTACCTTGTTTATGGTAAAGTTTGCACTATTTACTTTTTTTTGATTCTCCGAGGACCTCATGGGTCAGTTGAAAGTATGTCAGGTACATGTTAAGTGTTTAAGTTTTTTGTGGCTTTTCCTTCTCTGACTTCAGGTAATTGTTAATTGGTATCGACCTTAAGCTTTTTTTTTCTCCAGTGAAAATTCTAGGTGAGGTTTTTAAGTTTTGGCAATTTTATGCTGGCTGATGCATTTTCTGTTCTCTGGTGGAGCTGTTCATTTAACATTAAATTTTCCTTTAAAGCAAGATACTGTTGTTGCATCATTTCGTCGGTGGCAGTTCTGTTAGTTATCGTTTTTTTTTCTGTAGACAACATGTGAAACGGGGCAAACAAGGCTTGTTTTAATTTTGAGAAATATTATTTTATCAGACGGTGCAGTTTGCAGTGGAAGTCACTGTTTACAATTTGGACTGTGGCAGGTTTAGTAAATTGCCTTCAATTGAGCAAGTAGAAATAATAGTGAAATAACTAAAAACGGCAGGAGTAGACAATATTGGGCGAGAAATGATTACATTTATAAATAATATGGCTGTACAGAGTGATAGAATTAGCATGGGATTTGGAGAAGCTGTTATTTGATTGAACAAAAGCTATAATCGAAGTATTGCATATTTACGACCGATTTAATACCAAATAAGGATTTGCAGCTACTTATTAGGTCGTGTTGTGTACAGCGTGTTCCGATTCAACACGGAACTGTAAAATGGGTTCCTACCCACCCGCAGGCGGCTTGAAATCTGCTCGCAGCGCGCTAGCGACGGGGCTGAGTTCGATTTCACTGATTGCCGCCTTCTTATGCAGCATTGCAAAGCATTTTGCTGTTTCAAAATATATTTACACTGGCTTCACAATAAGTTTGAACGATTTCTGTTTCAGACGGTCAGATCAGGTGAACGTGGTGGGAATTCTATAAAGCCGCCAATTCCTATCCACCGGCCAGGAAACAAACGGTTTAAAACTTCTCTCGCCAGTCTGGAGGAGTGCGCTGGATGACCATCTTGTTGAAAAAGCATGTTGTTCAACTCCGCCAATGTAAAATCATCAAAGATGTCTTGGAGTATGAATTAAGACTAAACTGCCTGTGTTTGTCGTTCCATCATTTTACATTGTTACAGGTAAATAGTTCTGAAATAGAAATCGTTGAAACTTATTCTTAATTAAACTCAATTTTGTAACAAATCATTTCCAAATTGTATCTCGTTTCGTGGTATTGGGTTAAAAAGCAATACATTGTGTTGTAAATAAAATAAAACACAAAAATACATTGTGTTGTAATAAACTATGTTGTAAAATAATTTATTTCATAGAAATGCTCTGCAAAAGCCATTAAATGAAGCGTAAAATAACATGTTCTGAAACAGAAATCGTTCAAACTTATTGTGAAGCCAGTGTATATTTTGAAAGAGCAAAACACTTTGCAATGCTGCATAAGAATGCGGCAATCAGTAAAATCGAACTCAGCCCCGTAACTAGCGCGCTGCGAGCAGATTTCAAGCCGAATGCGGGTGGGTAGGCAACCCATTTTACAGCTCCGTGTTGAATCGGAACACGCTGTACATGAAGTACAAACCATAAATATGTTAACCAGAGATTTAAAACGCATTGGAGTGACCAGGCCTCAAATTTGGGACCCTCAGAATTCCCGTCTGCTACTCTATTCGATAGCGTTCAAAACTCTAGTCAAGAAATAATAGTAATAATAATAATAATAATAATAATAATAATAATAATAATAATAATAATAATAATAATAATAATAATAATAATAATAATATCGTATAGCCTCGGGTGTCGGGTGCAAGCTTTTTGTTATTTGACACCCAGAAGGTAAATTGCATGTCAAATTTCGTTGTTCCTTCAAGCTCTATGAAAGTCAAGGAGATTAGATATCTAAGTTCCTTGAACACTATAGCGCTTTCTAGTAGAGAAATGAGGAACTTTGTGTAGGCAGAAACTCCCGAGATTAATTTTGCCATTATGAACACGGCCTACTGAATTCAAATGGGTTCTTTGACATGGCAACATCGTATGGCATGCGTGTCGTAAATTTTTGCCGCCTTTCAAAAAAAAATCACTTAACACGGCCAGGAGCGAACCTGCAAGCTTCGGGTTACTAGACCGACACGTTAACCACTCACCCACGGTGGCAAGCCAGTAACAATAATAATACGTCGGTTATGGATCTTTCGATTACGTGAGTAATCTCCGTGTGGTGATGGGGATGAAATGATGCGGATCTCGAGTCAGAGGAATTAACAATACTAGGTTTAAATCCTATGGCTTGTCCAAGAACTGAACCTGAGGCCCTTAGAACCAAATACTATCACGCTAATGAGTTAGTTATTGCTGCTTTAAGGGGAGGAGCAGCGAGGTAATTTGCTCCTCACTCTAATCAATCCACTGCTAATGAAGAGAAGAGATATAGCCCAGTCAATAAAGGTTTAGTGTCGCAACTAATTAGAGGAAAGCTGATTTTTTTCAAGATGTTAGTATATAAAGTATAAAGTAAAAAAACACAAAGTCCCGACCCCCCCCCCCAACCTTACAAGAGGAGTACTCTGGTTTAATGCTTACAGTTAAAGAACTAATGAAGTTACAAACGCGATTTTTAATAATCTTACGCCTAACATTATTCTAAACAAATTATGTCATATAAACTTTTTATGTAGATAGCGTAATTTCACCGTAATACTCCAATATATGCAAAAAAAACTGCCACTGCAAAACACAAAAAGTAACTTCAACCTATTGTACCTTTTTATCCTTCCGTCATACAATGAAATGTTTTGCACAAAACTTATAGACAATTTAATTAGATTTAAAAATATGTGTCTACTATAATGCTTACCGTTCAAATGATGGCTTCAAAGAGAGCGATGAACAGTAATGGCCACCGCGTCGCCGCGCCAGACGAAGCTGCGCCGCGCCGTTGTCACTCGATGCTGAAGGGCACCGCTGTATGTACTCATATCCTTAATCTTGAATAGTCATTGAGTTTATGATGATGAAATATAAAAACTTTAACTTCAATTTTTCATTACCAAAATCCTGTACTTAGTACACTTTTATAGCTGTCAAATAATAAAGTTTCATTGTATAGTATTTTTGATAACTTATTAATTCCTGCACAACTAACACGGCCTAATAATAAACAACGTTTATGTTTTTCCATTTTTTTTGGTATAAAGGGTCATTTTCTAATGTTTCATCGGTTTGGTCTGAAGAATTTTTACAATACATTCCACTGCAGTTCACACACATAGATGTGCAATCGAACCCAGCTTTACGACAACTACAGTTTGTAACACACAATGTTTTGCAATTACAAGTTATCAGTAGAAGAAGTTCACTCGGAGCAGCAGGATTCGTCATGGGCTTAGGTATCAGTCTGTTATTTGATGTATACTGTCAACCCCATTCTTCTGCCGGAATTTTACAACCTAACCAAGTTTGCATCTGGTAGTAAACCCTCAAAATATGTTGATGAGCAGCATCTGAAGTTGGTGGAAGTTTTGCTAAATCAAAATTAGACTTGAGAGACATTTTTGCGGTTAATTGCTTGAACTTAAAGTACCTGGCTTCATTGAGGGTTTTGAACTTTGATAAGTTGTACATGCTTAGGATAAACTGTTCTCCACTTTCTAGAAGGATATCTTTTGTAATGTCTTGTTTTGTGAAAAGCTCAGCCTGAGATCTACCTTCAGTTGATTTACGTATCATGTCGGCTGCTTTTTACTTCCCTAGCCCATAGAAAGCAGACGTCGTATCACAACCAGTCATTGAATGAGAAAAAAGCAGTAAAGTTTGCTGCTTGGCATGTTGATTTATAAGAAATTCGACAGAGTACAGTCTGGACATTGACGACGAAGGCTTTAAGAAGAAAAGTTTGGCGTCTTGCTGGGGAGCTAATGCTACGAGTAAAACCAAGAGATCTGTATCAGTTCCCACGACAACAACTGTAGTATTATTAGTTTGCACATATTTAATTGCCTGGTCGACAATGACAGTGTCAGCGTCACCTTCCGCAGAAAAAAACTTTAATATCCTCAGTCACACAAAATGTTGTAATTGCTTCTATCAACCTCTTTTTGTTATGAGGGTTTGCTAGAATGTCTGCTTGTTGTGTTGTGCAAACTGTATTTTCATCAAAAAAAATTGTGTGAGAAGATTTCTTTGATGCTCTTCTCTCTTGTTCTTGCTGTTTTGTGGTTGGAAAGTTGGGATAACCGTCGAATACCACTGTAACTTTATTTCCGTATTTACAAAATAGAGCTTAAATAAGAATCTATTATTTCCTTAAAAGTGCTGTTTCTTCTCCAAACCACAGCATGCAACAAATATTCACCATCCATCACAAAAACATCTTCATTTGCCTTGAAGCTTTCTTCAACAATTCCATCTTCAAATAATTTCATAAACGATGCTTTCGTGCCTTTACGTATTGATGCCTCGTCAAATAGCGACGGTGGGTGAGATGCTAATTCGAACTCAAAATAAGATTTCAACTTAACGGGGCTGTTACAGATGCATAAAATTCGATTGAATATTTGCTGGGAGTTAATTGAAACTTCTTTGGATCTCACTTTGATAGACTTGAAACTTGCCTGTGTTGTAACCATATCCTTCCGCTGTAGTGTCAATGTTTCAGGAATCAAATCATTTGATACAGTACTCACTTCCTTTTCACTTGCGTATTTTCCACAGTCATAATTCATTTTTTGTAGCCTATATCTTCCCTAACGATTTCTGCTGCTGTTCTAACAATTCTTTTACGTTCGTCTTCAGTAGGACTAGTTGTTTCTCTGTTTTTGTACCACGAATCTAATACCTTGTGACTAGTATGTGACACATAAAATACTTCTCTTTCCAGATAAATTATGTACAACTAGCCGATCTTTGAAAAAATCTACAAGTTTTGACTTGAGATAATAATCACTATAGTCTATATCAGAACCACATAACTCCACTACTATCTCTCTTAATTCTTTTAGTGAATACTGGCACTCATTGTCGCTCTCAAGGTAATTAGTAAGCAAATTAAATTTATCAACAGACTCGGCTAATAATGGACGTCCTACCTTTTGTTCATGAGGTTTATGTTTACAAAAGTCCTTATAACATTGCCCATGATAACGGGCTTCGGCCGCAACTAAATCAATCACATCTAAAAGCCTGGACTTAACTTTACAGGCCCAATCATCATTCCTATTATCACAAGCATTAAGGAGAGTTTGCTTTATTTCAATTGTTGAAACCTCATGAATTTGGGTTCGGTAATGAGAAGGAAGTTTTGGGTCAAACACAGCATTTTTTTTTCACATAACAAACAGTCATGCTTGAAATCAAATTTGGTGTCTAATTCTCTGAGAAGGCGCTGCGAGGTGGAAGATTCCGAATTTTGAGCTTTTAATGCTGCTTTAATATTGCTAGGTCTGGTATAATTTTGCCTGCATACAGTATGTACTTTTATTACATCGACGTTAACAAGTAACCTATGGATTTCGTCTTTTCTCTCAATACTACATTTTATTAAAGTGTGTATACCGTTAGTGACTGTTACCCCGGCATCTTTCACTTCCTCATTACATATTACGCATATATTTGTAAAATAAGTCATTATTGAAAACTGTTGATAATAAAGAGCGCCTAGCTGTAAAGTTTGTGGGTAACAGTTCAGACTTAACAAGTTTTTACTATTTTTAAGGGTTACCTTTTATCTTGCTTATCTCGCTCAACAATACATAACAATAGCAAAACTATCAGTATTTCACTGCACTTGGCACAACACAACAACTTGTATTTCTGTACAAAAAGTAAAACTATCACGAAACACAAAATGCAATGCCATGGTTAACCGAACACTAAACAGGCAAGGCCCACTAATAACGAAAAGGACTCAATAAGCAGCGTAGTAGAGATAAGAGGGCAGTAAACAAACAAGTTGCAACGTGCAGTCTGACTCATGCAGACAGCCGGCCGAGTCACCACACCACTCTATACGCGGCTGCCCGGCGGGATGCGCGGTGTCCGCTACTGTTCATCGCTCTGTGAAGCCATCATGTTAACAAATATCTTTTGTAGACCCATAACGTTAAAGATAATAACAGTAGCTAAACATTTTAAGAGAACATATTTTTTCTACGACATAAGGGTAAATAGTTATAATTAGTATAAATTACTTTTTGTCTTTTGCAATGACAGTTTTCTGCATATAGTAATGTATTATGGCGATAATAGGTTGTCTACATAAAAATGTATTCTTAAATAAATTGTTAAAAATATTGTAAGGAGTAAAATAAAAAACAATCACGTCTGTAGCTTTATTAGTTTTCGAGCTGTAAGCATTTAACCATAGTACTGCTCTAGCAAGGTATAGGAGGGGGTGGGGTGGGAAAGCAAGAGGGGAGGGGGGGGGGGTCGGGACTTTGTAATTTTTAGCTATTTACTTTGTATACTAACATCCTGCAAAAATTAAGCTTTCCTCTAATTAGTTGCGGCAAAGCGTATATTTTTACCTTTATTGACTGGGCTAATAGGTTAGTAGGACACATACTAAGACACCCGGGAATAGCAAGCTTAGTTATGGAAGGAAGGGTTGAGGACAAGAACTGTAGGGGTAGACCAAGGTTAGAATATATTAAACAGATTGTTTCGGATGTAGGGTGTGGTAGCTATGTAGAGATGAAACGATTAGCTCAAGACAGGGAGGCATGGAGAGCTGCATCAAACCAGTCAAAATACTGATGACTCAAACAACAACAGCTAATCAATTAGCTAAGAAACTATATCTTTAAATAATTCAGTGTAGTGATTAGGGAAGGGAGAGACAGGAAACGAACTATTGTTAGTTGAAGGACGTAGATAATGATACACTTTGTAACTCACCCTGGACTGCGGACGACCCCCAGGAAGTTCTTCACAAGCAGTGCCTTCATTCTGTTGAGCTGGGGCAGTTGGAACATCCTGGCATTCTTCTTACAAGTTCCTTGTGCTTCTACCTGGAGTAGACACATCTTGTTTTAACTGCTTCAGTCAAACAGACATAAGTAGCACAAATTCAACCTTTCTACTTGTTCGTCTCTACCCCGCAAGGAAAAAGCGAGTGCCGACAAGGGCCAGAGTGCGAGGCAATGCACCTGCTACCGGTTCGAGCCCAGCCTACAGCATGGATATTTGTGTTGTCCTTAATTATTAGTGTTCTTCAAAAATATATGATCAAATCACTAATGAACTTCAAGCCAATTTAGTAAAAATTAATTCACATCAACAAACAAACACGGTCCAATAAGACTAAAGCCAAAACTGTTTTAACCCATAATTAAAGCTCAAGTGATTGATATTACAACTTTTCAGTTGGTCAACACAATGCAAACACATGAAAAAAAAAAAAAACCGTGATTGAAAAATACCAGGTGAATAAGCTGCCCCTAATAATATTGTTTTATGCAGCCCAACTAGCGTTGTTATCAGGAAGGTCGATATTTCTCTGCTTGCATCCTGTATGGTACTATTGTACTGCAAGCATATCCCGCAAACGATACTGAACACTATTATTTTTCCTTCGATGTGATTGTATCTTTCATAGACTTCGAAAAGTATTTTGACTCAGTGGACAGTGAAACCCTGGACGGTATCATTCGAGAATTCGGGGTCAAAATCAAGTTGGCAAACATAATCAAAGATACTTTATCAGGCACAAAATTCAAAGTGAAGTTTATGGGAGAACTGTCCCAATCGTTTGAAATCAAGACAGGTGTACGTCAGGGAGACGGACTTTCACTGCTGCTATTCAACTGCATCCTGAAAAATATTGTACGAATTTGGAACTCAGAGCTTATAATCAAGAGATAAACCCGATCTTCTTAGGGAGGAAATCAGGAGGGATTAAAGTAAACTATATGACCATTGTGGATGACTTTTCGATACTCGCTGAAAGCCCAAGGGATGCGATCACTCAGATTAACCTCTTAGAAAAGATCGCCGGCAATAGAGAACACGAGAAAACGAAATTCATGATGAATGACAAGAAAGGACCGACATTTCTTGAAACGGGGATAGGGCGGATTCAGAGGGTGAAACATTTAAATATATCGGTGAAACAATATAGGAGAATGGTCTAGAAAAAGCTGCGGTTGGCGACAGGATCTGAAAAATGGAGAGGCATATGGGCTTACTAAAAACATCTACAACAAGAAATGAATATCCTGGAACTCCAAAATAAAGCACTATAACACCTTAGTCAAAACAGACCGCCTGTACGCCAGCGAATGCCTTTCGATAAACTACAAGCTAGAGAAGTTGGAGGTCCTGGAAAGGAGAAGCCTACGGGCCCAATCCAGACTGAAGCTGGATGGAAACTTCGGAGCAACAACGAAGTCTATAAGTATATAGAAATAATCTCTGATACCATGAGGAAACGGAGGCCAATATTTCTTGGACACCTGCACAGAATGGACAAATCCAAATTAATCAAACAGTTATTTGACTATCTTTGGAGGAAGAAGTCCACTACATCATGGATTAAAGACACTCGGAAAGACCTTGAAAGATCTAACATCCTGGAGGCCCAAATGTTAGAAAGGGATACGTTTCAAAAGAGCATACACGATCTGGAAGGGGTTCGAGACGAGATAAGTGCTACAAAGACCGGAAGAACTTGGACAGAAAACCAACGGCAGCAGCACAGCAAACGTTGAAGGAGTACTGGAGGCAGAGGAAATTACTCACAAAGCACAAATAGTAAAATTGTAGCGTGATCCTAACTGGTCAATTCGCAAATAAATACATGAACGAACATACATACATACAAACAAACAAACAAACAAACAAATAAATAAATCAATAAATCAATAAGTAAATAAATAAATAAATAAATAAATAAATCAATAAGTAAATAAATAAATAAATGAATAAATACGTAAATAAATTTAATCATTAATAAATATATAAATAAATAAATCAATCAATCAATCAATCAATCAATCAATCAATCAATCAATCAATCAATCAATAAGTAAATAAATAAATAAATAAGTAAATAAATAAATAAATAAGTAAATAAATAAATAAGTAAATAAATAAATAAATAAGTAAATAAATGAATAAATAAGTAAATAAATTTAATTATTAATAAATATATAAATAAATTGAAGTTAAGGATGTAATAAATTTAAAAACATAATTAACGATGAATACAGAAATAAAATGCTAAAACTTTAAACTTTGTCTGTTCTTTTAGGTCAATTCAGACGTTCTCCCATAAACATTTCACAATATTCTAATGAAGAATATTTTTAGTGACATGATATTGGCAAGTATCCCTTCCTACAGCTTTCTTCATTGAAGGGCAATTGACATCAATTTTAATTCTCAAAATTTCAGCAAACCACGAGAGACGATGTTAGTGTTGGAATAAAATCACGACAATGAAGAAATATCTGCAGATCAGCATTGTAGAAATTAGTGATCCTTAACGTCGAATATGTGTCCCTCATCTTGTATATTATCTGCCACCGTACGTGTCCTTATAGTAAATCATTATTCTTGCGATGCTAGTGGTTTACATTACCTGGGCGGCACAGAGCTCACTCTCTGGTAGTGTGGGTGGTAGCTCCTCAGGCGCAATGCTGCCCGTTTCCTCGACTCTCACGACTTCTCCCTGCAAAAAGGTGTGGGGCAATGATTAAATGAATGACAGATGCAATGAAATGATAGTGGAGAGTGTTGCTGGAATGAAATTTTGACAGGGAAAACCGGAGTACCCGGAGAAAAACCTGTCTGCCACCGTTTTGTCCAGCACAGATCTCACTTGGAGTGACCGGGATTTGAACCACTGACCCAGCGGTGAGAGGCCAGCGTGCTGCCGCCTAAGCCACGGAGGCTTAATAATAATAATAATAATAATAATAATAATAATAATAATAATAATAATAATAATAATAATAATAATAATAATAATAATAATAATACGAGGGTTGGGGCAAAAGTCATGGCAACTATGTTTTCTTCTTGTAGATATGTGAATTGATCACAAACGTATATGTGTCGTGTGGAAGGTCTGCAGGCATAGTAAGTATGCAGAACAACAGATGGCTCTGTGATAGCTGGTATTAGCGCAGCGAGGGCTGTGAAATCAGTCAGTTGGTGAGTGTCGTGCGAGATGGAAGTAACCCGTGTTGAGCAGCGCGCTTACATCAAAATAGCCGTTCTCCGAGGGAGAAATGCGATGGAATGTCACGGTGAATTAGTGGAAGCCCTTGGGAATAATGCCCTACCATACCGTACAGTAGCACGGTAGGTAGGAAAGTTTCAGCAAGGACGTGTGTCAACCAGTGATGAGCAACGTTCGGGACAACCTGTCAGTGTGCGGACCGACGTGGGACGTGCCGTCATCGAGCAGCTCCTTGATGAAGACAGACGATGGACGCTACTGGAGTTAGAGACGGCAAGTGACATCGAGAAACGCACCGTCCACAGGAAATTGCGTACTGAGCTGCAACTACGCAAAATCGCATCGCGGTGGGTACCGCATGCACTCACTGAAGTTCAAGGGTGGGTGCGCTATGCAATATGCTCCGACCACCTTGCTCGCTGGCACGAATAATCCCCATCGATGAATTTTGGGCCAGGGCATACGAACCAGAACTGAAACGTCAGTCCGCAGAGTGGCGATATGCTGGATCACCAAGGAGTCAGAAGTTCCGGCCGAATCCTTCCCCAGTCAAATTGATGGTGATCGTTGCGTATTACGTCAGGGGTGTCATTGTTTGCCACTTTGTTCCACATGGCAGAACAGTGACCGCACAGTACTTCAGGGACTTCGTGGTGCGACAGGTACGACGTGGCGTTCGGGAGAAACGTCCAGATCTTGTGGACAGTGCAATAATTCTGCACAAGACCACATAAGCAGGATGTGTAGGGCAGCTATTGCGACGTTGGGGATGGGAAGAATTGGATCACCCACCGTACTCTCCCGTCATCTCGCCTTGTGACTTTGATCTCATTCGAAAATTTAAGGAACCACTACGAGGTAGGCAGTTTGCAACACGAGAGGACATTGCTAATGCTGTGCGCCAACAGGTGACCCGATTCACATATGGTGCGGCAAATGCTGAGGCAGATGGTATTCAGCACCACCCACATCGTTGGCAGCGTGTGGTGACAGTAGCAAGGGACTAATTTGAGGGTCTTTAGGCCCAGGTTTGTCATGTCAACCGTATGTGTACTGTGTTGTCATTCTTTTGCACCGTGAAGGCCATATTGCCCTGTATAATACCGTAATACACACATCAAAAAAAGTTTTGCATCACCTCGGTTCCCAGATCTCCGGCATATAGACGTTGACTGTGTATATTGTATCCAAGATACAGTCCCTTTGACTGTTCATAGATGTCACTAAAACTGCTCAAAGATGTAAACAACCATGCATGAGCAGGGCCTATTAGACGGAGGGGGTACGACAGCCGATCAGTTCCAGTCATTCCACCAGGACGAAGGTACGCTGCTCATGTTGTCTGTAGTTCTACCATGCCTAGAAGGTCAATACCGCAGTTCGATCGCGTCCGCATTGTTACTTTGTGTCAAGAAGGGCTCTCAACAAGGGAAGTTTCCAGGCGTCTCAGAGTGAACCAAAGCGATGTTGTTCGGACATGGAGGAGGTACAGAGATACAGGAACTGTCGATGACAGGCCTCGCTCAGGCCGCCCAAGGGCTACTACTGTAGTGGATGACCGCTACTTACGGATTGCCGCTCGGAGGAACCCTGACAGCAATGCCACCATGTTGAATAATGCGTTTCGTTCAGCCACAGGACGTCGTGTTTTAACTCAAACTGTGCGCAATAGGCTGCATGATGCGCAACTTCACTCCCGACGTCCATGGCGAGGTCCAGCTTTGCAACCCCGACACCATGCAGCGCGGTACAGATGGGCCCAACAACATGCTGAATGGACCCCACGGAATTGGCATCACGTTCTCTTCACCGATGAGTGTCGCATATGCCTTCAACCAGACAATCGTCGGAGACGTGTTTGGAGGCACCCTGGTCAGGCTGAACGTCTTAGACACACTGTCCAGCGAGTGCAGCAAGGTGGTGGTTCCCTGATGTTTTGGGGTGGCATTATGTGGGGCCGACGTACGCCACTGGTGGTCATGGAAGGCTCCGAAACGGCTTTACGATACCTGAATGACATCCTCCGACCCATAGTGCAACCATATCGGCAGAATATTGGAGAGGCATTTGTCTTCATGGACGACAATTCTCGACCTCATCGTGCACATCTTGTGAATGCGTTCCTTCAAGATAACGACATCGCTCGACTACAGTGGCCAGCATGTTCGCCAGACATGAACCCTATCGAACATGCCTGGGATATGTTGAAAAGGGCTGTTTATGGACGTCTTGACCCACCAACCACTCTGAGAGATTTACGCCGAATTGTCGTTGAGGAGTGGGACAATTTGGACCAACAGTGTCTTGATGAACTTGTGGATAGTATGCCACGGCGAATACAGGCATGCATCAATGCAAGAGGACGTGCTACTGGGTATTAGAGGTAGTGGTGTGTACTGCAATCTGGACCACAAATGCTGAAAGTCTAGCTGTATGATGGTACAACATGCAATGTGTGGGTCGCATGAGCAATAAAACGAGCTGAAATGTTGTTTGTGTTGATCTCTATTCCCTTTGTATTTAACGGTTCCGGAACTCTTGGAACCGAGGTGATGCAAAACTTTTTTTGATGTGTGTATATTAAATTAGTGTGTTACGATATTTCAGTGTTATGCATTGTCCACACATGTAGTTAACACCTTGTACTTTCGTCCGTATAAGTCACATTTTACAACCGGACTGGAATGTTCATGAAAAAAAAAGTTGCCATGACTTTTGCCCCAACCCTCGTAATAATAATAATAATAATAATAATAATAATAATAATAATAGTGGAGTTACTTAGAAACGTCTGTCCTGATGGCTTTGGGATCGATTACCGGCTCTGTTAAGA
Organism: Meconema thalassinum; assembly: GCA_946902985.2. Classification (NCBI taxonomy): domain Eukaryota; kingdom Metazoa; phylum Arthropoda; class Insecta; order Orthoptera; family Tettigoniidae; genus Meconema; species Meconema thalassinum. The sequence continues at coordinate 306,178,671 of OX336393.1, forward strand.
AGTTGAATCCTGGTCTAACTGCTGGAAAGGGGTACACTCAACCTCAACCTACGCAGATTCTACACACACGCAAATTCTTAGGACTGATAACTGCGATGTATCAGTTTCCTAAATTAAAAAGAAACAACAAAACATAATAGCAATGTAGAATGCTGCGCCAAAAATTTGACATCTGACGTGGGGGATGAAACGAGCATCAGCCTTGTGAGGATAATTAGTAGCTGCATGCTTTGAGAAGTAATGCCCCATGGATTAAAATGTGGCTGAGGGTATCGTGCCAGTCACGCGTCACGCTGGGTGGCAGTCGTCCTTGGATACGCATAGTTCTCTGGTTCAATCGCGGAATTAAAGATACATCCTTGACTCTTTAAGTTTTTATTACAAAACCATTCTTATTTAAGAATGTCCCTCGTATTTATCCCACTGTATTCCCCAGGTAACTCTGGTCATGTTGAAAGTGAGCACTGTACCACGTGGAGTGACATGATGTAAGAGTGGTCGTCTCCAGATCGTACTCTCACATTTCCACCGAGTAGTCAGTGACCTTTTGAGGCTAACGAGGCAGCCGCAATTAAACAGCTCACTAAATCTCGACCTACTGTATATAATGATGTAGGAAACTCCTGTATCTAATGCTTCCCTCCAGTAGGTATGAAGTTCCATTGGATTGCTGAAATAGAGGAAATTGGCCATCTCTCTTCAATAAATTTAATACTAATTATTTGTTGTTTGAGTCTTCAGTCCTTTGAGTGGTTTGATGCAGGTCTCCATGCTTCCCTGTCCTGAGCTAATCGTTTCATCTCTACATAGCTACCAACCCTACATCCGAAGCAATCTGTTTAACATATTCTAACCCTGGTCCACCCCTACAGTTCTTATCCTCGACCCTTCCTTCCATAACTAAGTTTTCTATCCTGGGTGTCTTAGAACGTGTCTTACCAACCTATTTCTTCTCTTCATTAGCAGTCACCACAAACATCTCTACTCTCCCAGTCGTTTTAATACCTCTTCATTTGTAGCCCTATGCGATCTTGATGATTCTCCTTCCTATAATTATATACAATATTAATAATAATAATTTATCTAAAATGTGTTGGGGTTAAGTCTCAACGACCCCATCCAAGATGAATTAATTCGCTTCAATACGTAGACAACACGTAGTTCTGTGAGGAACTAAAGCCTATTTTCATATATCAGCATACAAAATTTCAGTTTGATAGCTTCAATAGATTCGCAGATATTGAGAACCGAGTAAATATTGCAGATGGTCGCCATGTTGGATTTTTATTATGTACGTCTTAGAGTTATGTGCTGTTACATGAAGATTATTGTGTACGTGTAGTATTCAAACTTCAATCGCATGATTAGGACACAAGAAGTAAAAACGAGATTTTAAAATTTCGCACAGCTGCCATCTTGTGGTTATGGAAACAATTGAAATAAATTAGATGCCAGTGGATTAACATGTCAATACGGATTTACTGTACCAAGTTTCCCTGAACTCGGATGGTTAAATTGAGAGAAACGTCCATGTGAATGTTTATACTTCGCATCGCGACCATGTTGGATTTGTGATCACCAGGTTATTGAAAGTCCTATAGGTGAACTTATGTGCATAGCCCCTAAGAACGTAAAAACATTCAGTTTGATTGCTGTAATAGATTCTTAGATATTGAGAACCGTCTAAATATTTCGGATGGTCGCCATGTTGGATTGTTATATGTATAGGCCATCGAGTCATGTACCATTAAAGGAAAATTATTGCGTAGGATCATTATTCAAACTTTCACTTCGATCGCATGATTACGACACAAGAAATAAAAACTTAATTTTAAAATTTGCACAGCTGCCATCTTGAGGTTATGTAAAGAATTGAACTAAATTAGATACCAGTGCATTACAATGTGTATAAACATTTCCCGTACCAAGTTTCATTGCGTTTGGATCATTAAATCGCGAGAAAAGTCTATTTAAATCTTTCAACTTCGCTTGGCCACCATATTCGTTTTGTAGTTAACCGGTTTTAGAAAGTCTCATAGATGAACTTGCAGTAGTGGCGTTTATCTCCGTACAAAATTTCAGGGTGATATCGGTAATAGTTTCAGAGATATAGAATGCCGGGGAAATATTTCGCACAGCCGCCATCTTGAGGTTATGTAAACAATTGAACAAATGAACATACACTGTACCAAGTTTCATTGCATTTGGTTGGTTAAATCGCGAGAAACATCTATTTAAAAGTCGCAAATTCACTTGGCCGCCATGTTGGTTGTGTAGTTACCAGGTTTTCAAAAGTCACATAGGTGAACTTCTAGTAGGCCTAGTTCCTTTTATAACGGTACAGAATTCCAGGGTGATATCGGTAATAGTTTAGGAGATATTGAATGCTGGTGAAATATTTCGCACAGCCGCCATGTTGGATTGGTGAGACGTAACAAAAGTTGAAGGGCACGGTCGTGGTCGTCCGGAATAGTGCTATGAACCTACCGAGTTCATTGAAATCGCTCCTGCCGTTTAGATTTTATTAGGGGGGGGGGGGGGACATACAGATGCACACACAGACACACGGACAAAAGGTGATGTCATAAGCCTATTTTTTCATAAATGAAAATAGGCTAAAAATTAATAGAGTACTTTGGACATATTATCACCCGACAGTGGAAGTAAGGCTACCTCTAGACTCAGTAAATGAATGGGATCAGCTATCTTTGAATTGATTTTCCGTGGTTAACCACTTATAAATTCAGACAAATGTTGGAACGTTACCTTCTAACACGTCACGGCCGGTTTCTTCCCATTCCTTGCCTAGTTTAATTTTCATCTCATATAACTTTCACAGCTCTGTTCCTGTGAGGGTATTGTTGGCGCAGTGTAGGGGAGAGGTCTTGAAGCATCCACCTTATTCACCAGATATGAGTCGCTGTGATTTTGATATTTTCCGCAAAGTAAAGGAACTACTCAGAGCGAAGTGTTTCAATACACGAGAAGCCATACCATATGGGCCTCAACGAAAGCAGCACTGCTACTAGTATCCTGCACCTTCCACATACCTGGCACTGGGTGAAATGCTGCACTGAAGACCAGTTGAGCAGGCCCTTATGGAAGCTACTAATAGTAGGGCACGCCAAGCGGGGATTTTGGGATTTACTCAATCGCGGCAGAATAACGTAAGGGGGAAACTTTGCACCTTGTTAAGTACCCTTTATATAGGGTCGTGCGTTTAGGGCAGCCAATCAGAATAGTAAAAAAAAAAATCGCTCGTTAGAAAATCTCGAGCGCGTCAGATTAAGGCAAGGTGAGTTAATTATATGCAGAAAAGTGTGCGCGTGACATAAGGAAATAGGAGAGTCGCAAAGTTGCGAAAAGAAAACACGTCACCTGGACATTCTTGAGCGTGGTTAATTTTGTTTTTATTTTGAAGGAAATCATTCAAGGATCATGGGAATAATATAATCTGCTGATTTCCAAAAGCCGAAGTAGTTAAAATCATCAATAGTGGAGCTTTAGTGCGTGCAACTGCTGAGAACTATGTAGGCTATTTCCCATGCCGCGCCTCTCGTCCCTTCTCACTCTTTCCTTTTTTTTTTCATTATACCATTTCCTGTTAAATGTATTTATTACATTCATTAATTAAAAATAAATTGAAAAACATTCAAACCTTAAGGACAAGGACATCAAGCTGAACCGTCTGTGTATTAATCTAACGTGCACAAGTATTTCAAAGTCACGATTTTGTTTTGCATTTTCAAAAATCAGCCATGAGTTTTGGTGTCCAAATCGTCAGTCTTTTGAATAGGAGCTCCTTTAGGGTCTACTTAACATCCCTTCTGAATATCTGATGCGCTCGAATAAATTTCTTCCTTTCCCATTTTCAACCCCTTCGTACGACCACCCCCACCATGCAAACCGGCAGATTAATATTCCTCCGTTATAAGAGACACGTGGGGCGCATACGCTATTAATATCTGAAGCGTCCACGTATTTCGTTGTGATTTTTTTTGATGTGTAAAATCTTTCCGCTCGGTTGCTGGATAGTTATGTGGGAGTGATTTTGAAAATTGGCGACGGAAGTGGATCGGAACGATCGAGCTGGCAGTGGTGGATCAAACGGAAGTATGCACTGCCCGCTCGATCGATCAAACGGAAGTGTAAGTGTACTAGCTGGCAGTGGTGGACAACGGAAGTATGCACTGCCCGCTCGATCGATCGAATGGAAGTGTGCCCTAGCTGGCAGTGGTGGATCGAAGGGAAGTATAAGACGCACTGCCAACTCGATCGATCGATCCAGCTGGCACTGGTAAGAGAAACAATCAGCGCGCGGTGTCGAAAATTGATACCATGACGCACTCTCGGCCATGTGGAATGTATATGACATACTGGACGGAAAACGCTCATGCGAACTCTGGTGTCAGGTGATTTAAACAAATGACATGGTATATTTTCGAAGTCTTCGTATCAGTATTTAAATGGTAAAATGCCTTAATATCACACATTGTAAGTAGTCGGCATTGTATTGGCATAAGGCATTTTAAACTGAATGTCACTCAGGAACATTATCGAAACAAGCAAAATATAAATGAAACTTAATTCCGTAATGCAGTATTATTGGAACGTGGAAATAAGTCACCATCTTGTGCACAACATTTGCGTAGTCGAAATAGCCGTGGGGTTCTTGCGTATGATTGTGATTCTAGAGATCTTGGGTTCGAATCCTGTGCGGGGTAGATATTTTTGCTACCAGATTATCATTTTAAACGATATTTATCATATCAATATGACTCATTTTTAACAGAATCCATATGAAATTACGTGTTGGTCTGTGAATCAAGAGGACCTGTTTATAAGGAATTTAAGGTTATGAGCGGTGTCGCGTCTATTAATCTAGTTGATCCATATCGTATTATTTATTTAGGCTAGTGCTGGTGGAAGCTACAAATCATCTAATAAAATGAGTTCCGTATTACAAACTACAATATCTGTAAAACACTCCCTTTTACAATAGATTAATATTTGTGCCAATAATAGTATATAATACCGGTGTATCAACAATTTCACGTAAGGTTTCTTCTATGTCAGATGTTACACATCATATGCGACTACTGTAAGGCTCGAAATTTTTTAAAATATATTTTTGAAAATCTGTACCCCAGTGCAAGGGCATATATCATATAACCTTTTCTTTCCTTTTTAGCAACTAATCTTCACAATCCTAAAGGCCGCCATGACGCTCGAGTAACTCCCCATTTAGCCTCTTGAGCTCCCCTACTATAAAGTAAGCACAAGCAAGCTGGGGAGCAAGGAGATCGCATTGCCTCCTCGTGTCCAATTCTACCTGCTGCGCTTTGCCTAGCGCTCCCCTCCTCTTACACCTCTTCCAAAGATGAGACGCGTGTGGTCTTGAGAGTCCTTGGATATTCTTCCTCCTCCCAATCAATTGTATATCACTGACGAGAGACCACCTTTGCCGCCTTGTCTGTTAAAAGCGAGTTATCTTATGCTGAGGCTGTGAGCACGAGCAACCGTTGCGAGCTGTTCACCTGCTCAGCCCTGCTATAGGGGTATGGTTTAGTACAGGGAGACAGTTTCACGCAGTGTGACGTGTCGAAACGAAGGGCAAGCCTATCAGTTCGTGTGACGTCTGGCGAAAGTTGTGTAATACCATGTTACCTAGATCAACGGTGCTGTGCCGATCGACCTGGAAGGGTCAGTCCGCTGTAGATCTCTCGATGCGATCAGGTTGTATGCACTTTCTGCACGGATATTATGTATGTTCGGTTCGACATATATGTGCGAACAATTCTTTCCTATTATGAGACTGGCTAAGTTCAAATCTCGAAGTACCTTGTCAGATCACAACCTAACATGCAGTCTTCAATTAGAATTTTCCCAGACACTACGTTCTAACATTGATAAACTAGTTCAAGAAGAACGAAACAGAAACTGTCAAAAATGTCCCTGTCATTGTATTGTTCTGTATGGCTCTTTTCTAATGTGCAGGGAAAATGGCACTACGTTCAGTTCTATTTACGTTATAGCATGACTGTTCTTCACATTAACTACTTTTGTTATATATTTATCGATAGAAGGGAGCTGAAATGTAATTGGTTGTAATGTCCGGCTCCGTGGCTATGTGATTAGCGTGCTAGGCTTTGGCGCAAAGTGCTCCGTGTTCGATTCTTGACCCAGCCATCATGGATTTTCATCTACTGGGTTAATACTCGTGGCTCGGGGACTGGGTGTATGTGCCGTCTTCATCATCACTTCATCCTCATTACGACGCGCAGGTCGCCTACGGGCGTCAACTAGAAATACCTGGACTTGACCTCTCCGGAGGCCACATGATCATCATCGGCTATAATATGTGATCAATTGTGTAATTGCAACAAGGACCATTAACATTACGACATCTAAGACGTTCAGTTCGTTGTGTTATTATTACCAGTATGTTTCTTGTCTTTTCTGCATTGCTGCAACCCGCTTGCCTCAAACTAAATCCTTGTCCTCTGCGGCAGCCGTACAAAGCGTGGTGACGTCACACGCTACACTCTTCTTCGATTCGAGTATGTACAGGTGTGAGCTGACGTCACACCAGCACCGCCTGTCCTCCCCTGGTTTAGCATATCGGGTATACTACCACACCTTCTGTCGAACTCTCGCAAATTAGAGGTGTAGGTAATGCGCCTTCCACGTACTTGCACAGTGATTACTCACCTTATCTCGCGACTGCTTGATGCTCAGTTTGAGGAACACGTCTTCCAAGGACGAACACTTGTAGAAGTCGAGCAGACACTGGGGAGAGTTCTCTGCGAGCAGACGACCCTGTCTCATCAGCCCGATCTGAACATAAACAACAGTGGGTATCAAGTGACATAAACAATGAATATTATTAAGTATACCGCTTTTGTACTGTTCTTGCTTAGTAATACTCCTATGAACCGTATGAACACCTCTTCTTAATAAAATATAGCCTACTTCAGATATACCAGGCTGTCCCAGCCTAGCTACTCGCAAGTGAGCAGCGGAGTACTCGCCGCCTTGCGTGAGTAAATCTGCAACATGGAATACAGCTCTGTTGTGGAGGCTGCCGTCACTGCGCTGTGGATACATCAAGACTGGCAGGAAGGGCATGGTCTTATGTTATGACCTTCGCCCTGTGACGTATTGGCTATCATCCTCAGTCCCTCTCCAACCGTACTCCGAGTTTCACTGCTGAGTACTCGCGTGTACGCATACTCAAACTTAAGGATTTGGAACAGCCTGAGATATACGGATATGATGCAGAAACACACAATTCTGCAGTTGGTATTGAAGGGAATGATGAGCGCTTTGCGACATTGTGGTCATGTAGCACCTTGTATTTATTTGAGTGTACTTGTGTGTAGATTCTATCTGTGCCATTGCGATGGTTGTACCAGTGCGTATATTTAGAGCTAGGATTTATTTATATAAAACACCCCGCGGCGTAGTCATGCACCATGGCCACGCGGGCAGCTCCAGCAGATCGAAGGTTCAAATTCCGGCACTGACAGCGGCTATCCTGAGTATGGTTTTTCCGTAGATTGTTCCACATTCCCTCCAGGCAATTGCCGGGATAGTACCTTACTTCAAGTCCCGATGCGCCTACCTCATCCCTGTCCCTGATACACTTACACACACTACTACAGTCGTCACAAAAATACAGGTTATCAGACTGGTTCAACACACACTGCTGCTTAAATACTGACGTGAAACACCCTATATGATTGCTGGAAACACCTTTCGGCAGTTCCGCTGTTCACCACTGTCCGCCGTGGACTGACTCGTAATTCGGCCTGTTTGATGGTCTAGCTGGCGCTGTCTGTCATTGCTCCTTGGAATCTTCAGTATTTGAATAATATGCGTGTATATGTGGTTATTAACAGAGTGGTCTATTCATTGCCAAACTTTAAATGAGTGTATGCTAATGGTTCTTGTACGCTCCCAACTACTACAGACAAATGCCTACCGTCCGCTACCCAACTTTATTTCGAGAAGTGTATGATTAATTCATGTAAGTTTTCCGGGTTAGTAAGTGTGGGTACATAAGTATTATTCATCACCCAACTGATTGAAAAGCTATCTTTACAGCTTATACACACACAAGACACTATGGTTGAAGACTGGTTTCATATCTTTAAAATATACAGTGCATCAGTTGATCACTTTCGTGATGTTTATAGTGCGTTTTTCTTTTGTGCCGCATTTGTCAGTTAAATGCTTTTGAGACCACCGAACGAAAACATATGTACTTATTCATTTCTGTTAACATTATAATGTTTATTACTAGTGTTTAATCTCTCTCTCTATATATATCTAAGACTCTTACCTCAGCGTGTTAATAGGTCATGCGCCTCCAGCTTACGATCGCATACTGAAAAGGGTGTCGACTTGCTTGCTGCCTTCCTGTATGACTGACGTCACAGCTTGCCCTGGCCAATCATCGCCCGCCAGCTTGGCTTCCAGACGTTTCCATGATGTTATTATTTAAGTGGCGGCGTTTTGCTCTCCATCAGCATTCCTTCTTCAAACCTTCTACGGTCTTCTTCAACTAGCGAGAGGCATTCGTGCCTTCCGCCCTTCTCCGGGGCCTTCTAAACTTCAGGCCTAATCTGCATTTATGAGTGAAACTACCAGGAAACGCAACAGCAGAGAGCTTCAGCACTGAGAAAGTGCATTCTACGTTTTTACTCCAAACCGCAAGAAGCTGCATCAAATCGCAGTTCTAAATGCCATGTTATTTGGCATTCAAGAAATAGCATCAAAACCTAACGATGTTAGCCAATGTACAGCGCTGGTCGCCCTGGCGAAGTTATTTTCCTGATGCTGGACATTTCAAATTCTACTACCAAAAAATCTAGTGTTGGCCACGGCAGTCTCCGTCAGCATGCTTCTAGTCATCGCCACTAAAGATAAGTTTGTGCCTTTTTTTATTATTATCTTAATCATCTTCGTTTTAAGTGTTTGCTAGCAAGTGCAAGAATATTAAATTTGTGTGTGCATCAAGCAGAATGAACTTTTGAGTAATAGCCCATGGCTGGGCCAACCTAATTAAAATTAATGAACATTTGAAACTGCCCCAGGCGGGCCAGCATAACTAATTTTTTAATTAAGGCTTTATTAATGTGTTTGCAAGTTTCACCCTAAAAATAAAAGTATTGTATTTACTCTCAATGTTCAGTCTAGTATTGAAAGAACCAGGCCGCATTTCCTTAGCCCAATCCTTTCAGTCTAATCTTCTCTCAAGGAAGTTATTTTGTCCAGGCCTTAAGCCTGATGCTGTCCTCCCGTTTATGTTGATGAATCTGGGCTGTTCTCCACATAACCATTTTGGTGCCTATAACCGGGATGCTTGTAAACATTCTGTTTAACCAAATCTTCAAATTTCTTAATGTTGGAACTAATTCAAAATTTAAATGCCATACTGAACATTGAGTGTGTTAATATTTTAAAAATTGTGTTTTCTAATCTACTTCGAAAGTTTCAGCTCGAGTGTATATGGTTGGCACTGAGAAGGGAGACAAACAGCAGGCCCGTATTTCACCGCAGGGGAAGCCGCACTCTCTTTTCTGGCAGACTGTCAACTTCTTCCGAAGCAAGGTGTACCAGCTCACAGTATAGTCGTGAGTACACAACAAACTTTCATAATGCCGATTGACGAGAAACTCATTAATGCCAGAGCTTCTGTCAAAGGCAAGTTAACGCGTTTTCGCACTTTTCTAGATGAGCTCCCGGAAAAAGAACGTAATAGTGACATAATTTCTCAAAGACTGAAAGGTTATGAACAGGCCTTTGAAAAATATGATGAGATCCAAAGTAATATTGAGACCAAGGATCCCGATCAGCAAAGTGACCGTTGTGAGGTTGAAAATCTATATTATAAGGGGTTCGCAGACGCGAAGCAGCTTTTAAGAAGTTTAACATTGCAGGAAAAGCAGGAGAAAATTCCTTCAGAATCTTCTTCTTTTCCTTCCCGTGTTATATTACCGAAAATAGAATTACCTAAATTTACCGGAGATGAAGCTACATGGGAACCATTTTTTGAATTATTCAATTCATTGATTCACGAAAACGATTCTCTTCCTTCAATACAGAAGTTTCATTATTTGCGTTTGTCCTTGCAAGGCAACGCACTTAAACTCATCCAAGAGCTTACGTTGACAAATGAAAATTATGAAGTAGCTTTGGCACTTCTCAGAGATCGGTTTGGGAACACTCGTTTAAAAACTCAACGTCACATACAGGGTTTATTCAATTTACCTATTGTTCAAGCTGATAATCTTGCCTCGCTTCGTAATCTGATCGATGCTGCGGAACTTCATATTCGTGCGCTTGCAAATTTGGACCAACCAGTTGACCATTGGGATCTATTTTTGATTCATCTTATTTCTGTTAAATTAGACACTAAAACTTTAAAAGATTGGGAAGCAGCTCTGTCGCAACATTCATTGTGTACCTATGAAGCTATTATTAAATTCTTAAAGGCGAAATGCCAAATTCTCTCTGCTGTAGCCAGTCAAAAGAGTAGCGCTACCTTCAAACCTCCCTCTAATAGTAAGGACATCAGCCCCACTCAGAGAGTACTAAGGTCACATGTCTTTTCTACCAATATTCGGTCTTCCAATCAAGCACAAGCTTGTGTTTTGTGTCAACAACCACATAACTTGTACCAATGCGCTCAATTCAAATCTTTATCTGTGGATGAAAGACGCAAATTAATTACCACCCACAAGCACTGCTTTAATTGCCTATCAGCGACACATATGATAAGCAATTGTCGTTCTGAACGGTTATGTTTTCACTGTAAAGCAAAGCATCATACTCTCCTGCATAGGCATGAAAGATCGCGGTCATCAGCAACCAATAGTTCATCCGCTAAATCTCATTCTGAGACTTTGCCGAATAACGCTCAGTCTTTTACTCAAAGCTCTGTTTCGTTCAGTAAAACTCAAGTTTTATTGTCCACTGTCCAAATTCTAGTGAAGAATGTTCACGGAAAATGGGTTTCTGTAAGGGGATTGTTAGATAATGCTGCAACTAACAATTTTATCAGTGAATCGCTAGTTCGCAAGTTAGGTCTACAAATATGCCCTACTTCTATAGAAGTTACAGGAATTAATGGTTCCAAATCGCAATCTCTGAGTTATGCTAAAGTGGATGTAAAAGATTCCAATAATCTTGGCATTCATTTAAATTTAGATTTTTTAATTATAAATTCCATAGGTAATGACACCCCCATTACTTCTTTTCAAGTCCAGGGTTGGAATATTCCGCATCATTTGCAACTTGCAGATCCGAATTTCAACAGAGCTTCATCTGTAGAAATTCTTTTAAGTGCCAGCATTTTTTGGCAATGTTTACATCCGGAAAAGGTTAAAGTTGCCCGTGATGTTTTCTTTCGTAGAACTGATTTTGGTTGGATTGCCACTGGGCAAATATACCGCAACCCCGTTCAACAAAAATCTCATTGTTATTTTGTTGGTGCTGATTTAAATCAAGAATTAATTAAGTTCTGGGACATTGAGGATATTCAAGTCACCTCACCTCATTCTCTCAATAATGAGATCTGTGAAACACACTACGTAGAAACCACTGTTCGCACTACTGAAGGCAGATTCGTGGTTACTCTTCCTCGCATTTTTAACCCCCCTGTTATTACAGAATCACATTCCAGAGCTCTCAAAGCTTTATTCGCAATTGAAAATCGCTTTAAAAAAGATGCTCTCTTAAAAGCTCAGTATACTTCCTTCATGGAAGAATACGAATCAGCGAATCACATGGAAGTCGTTGCAAAATCTGAAGAAATTAGTAATCCTCCTAAAGAAATAGTATATCTTAATCATCATCCGGTTTGGAAAAATTCTTCCACCCGAGAACAGATAAGAGTGGTTTTTAATGGGTCATCTCCAGATGCTAATGGTGTTTCTCTCAATGACACTCTGCATTCTGGACCCGCTATTCAGACAGATCTTACTTCAGTTTTACTTAACTTTCGTCTATTCCCCATTGCTGTCCTTGCTGACATCAAGCAAATGTATAGGCAAATTCTAGTAAATTCAGAACAACGTGATTTGCAAAGAATTTTGTGGCGAGACGACAATGCAAAACCTATAAAAATATTTCGTTTAAGAACAGTGACATACGGTCTTAAGCCGTCTGCCTTTCTCGCAATACGATCTCTTCACATGTTGGCCGAACAAGATGGTCATCTTTTTCATCCTCTAGCTTCTGAAGTTTTGAAAACTGCATTTTATGTAGATGATTTTCTGTATTCTTTTCCTAGTATCTCTGACGCACTTCTTGTTTGTGAAGATTTAAACTCTCTTCTTTCCGGTGGTGGGTTTACCCTTCATAAGTGGAACTCGAACTCAACCGAATTTTTATCTAACTTTTCACAAGTAACTCCTGTTGACAAATGTGTTGCGCTTCCTACTGAGGAATCAGCTATTAAAACCTTGGGTGTTTTTTGGTCTCCTTCTTCAGATACCTTTTGCTATCAGGTACACTTATCTGAGTTTCACCCTCAAACGAAAAGGCAATTATTATCAGAAATAGCAAAAGTTTTTGATCCCTTGCAGTACATTGCTCCGGTGGTTATTACTGCAAAAATTTTCTTGCAAAAACTTTGGTTATTGAAAATTGGTTGGGATGAGGAGGTACCCTCCCCCCTTTTGGATGAGTGGTTGAAATACCGCAAGAGTTTGTTAGATCTTTCTCAAATTTCTATTCCCCGCACTTTAATTTCGGACCTTTCATGTCAGTATTTCGATTTGCACGTATTTGCAGATAGTTCTGAAAAGGCATACGGTTGCTGCGCCTATTTAGTAGGCCGCTCTTCCAATACTTTACCCGGATTTTCCAATTTAATTTGCGCAAAATCAAAGGTAGCCCCACTCCAATCCATATCTTTGCCTAGATTGGAATTATGTTCTGCTGTAATGGCTGTGGAATTAGCCAGCAAATTAAAAATCAGTTTAAATTTGAAATTTTCGACCACATGGTTTTGGAGTGATTCTTCCATCGTGTTAGCTTGGCTTTCAAAACCTTCTTCGCATTGGACCACTTTTGTGGCTAATCGCGTTTCTAAAATACAAGAGTTGTCTCATTTTGACCAATGGAATCATGTTCCGGGAAAAGAAAACCCCGCTGATATAATTTCACGTGGCTGCTTGCCCAAGAAATTAATTTCTCTTAAATTATACTGGAATGGTCCGGCGTGGCTCAGTCAGGATTTCTCTTGTTGGCCTCGTTCATCTAATCCACTCGCAGAAGATGTTCCTGATGCTCGCATTGTTACCGCTTCCCTTTTTCTAACTTCTATTGCTACTAGTCTGTTTCAGCGTTACTCTTCATTTAATAAATTAATTCGTGTGGTAGCATATTTATTTCGATGGAAATTTCTTGTTCTTGATCAGCCTGTGAAACCGCAACCCTTTCTCACTAAAAAGGAATTGGAATTTGCTACTCGTAGAATCTTGTTTCTCATGCAACAAGAAGTATTCTTTCTTGAGTATCAGACGCTTTTAAGCAAAAAAGCTTTACCAAAGTCTAGTAGGCTGTTACCTCTCACCCCTTTTTTGGACCAAGATGGATTAATAAGAGTGGGGGGTAGGCTAGAATATTCTAGTTACTCAGATGAGAAAAAACATCCCATTATTCTCCCTTCTAGACATCCTATTACTACTCTTATCGTAAAGAAATTTCATTATCAGAATTTGCACGCTGGTACCCGCACTTTGCTTTGTTTAATTCGCGAGAAATATTGGCTCATTAACGGTGTTCATGAAGTTTCTTCTGTTATTCGGAAATGTATACCTTGTTTCAAATCTAAGCCCCCGCCAATCACGCAAATTATGGGAAACTTGCCATATTTTCGTTCCGAACCTAGTAAGCCTTTCGCCCTAACGGGTATCGATTATGCCGGTCCTTATGTCTATCAAGTTAATTCCCCTTTATCTAAGCGAAAGTTGTTAGGTAAACTTTATATTTCTTTATTTGTGTGCATGGTGACAGGAGCCATTCACCTTGAGTTGGTTACAAGTGCTTCTACTCCTTATTTTATAGCAGCCTTTTCTAGATTTGCCGCTAGAAGGGGTGTTCCTTCTGAGGTTTTCTCAGATAACGCAAAAATTTTTGTTAGTACTTTTGATCTTTGGAAAACTGCGCTTACCTCCCCTTCTGCTAAGGAACAGTTTTCTAATTTTTCGCATGCTAAGGGATTCAAATGGCATTTCACTCCCCCATACGCCCCCCATCATGGTGGTCGTTGGGAATCTTGCATAAAGCTCACGAAGAGACAGCTGAAGAAAACCCTTGGTTCAGCCATCCTTTCCTATGAGGAATTCAATTCTTTAATTATTCAGGTTGAGGGTATTGTAAATTCTAGGCCGCTCACGCCTTTGTCTAATGATCCTAAGGATCTTCTTCCCTTAACACCTGGTCATTTTTTAATAGGCTGTTCTTTAGCTTCTACGCCTCCTTTGCTGAGTCGACGCTGTGATCTCAGGTTGCCTATTTTCTGGAGGAAGTTAGACTCTTTGCGAAACTCCTTTTGGCGCCGTTGGAAGCTGGAGTATCTCGGCTCACTTAACAGAAGAGAGAAGTGGCGGCTTTCCCAGCCTGATGTGCGAGTGGGAGATATGGTTCTTTTGCGAGATCCAAGTCCCCCTCTCGTATGGAATATTGGTAGGGTAACTCACTGCCATTTGGGTCGGGATAATCATGTGAGAGTTGTAGATGTTCTCACTAGTAAGGGTGTCTATACTAGACCAATTTCTATGGTTGCTATCTTGCCTGTTGAGGCTTAGTGTCATCTTCTTTATTGTTGTTCACGTTTTTGTAACTGATTCTTTGATTGTTTTCTTTCGGGGGTCTCGGAGCATGATCACTTTCGTGATGTTTATAGTGCGTTTTTCTTTTGTGCCGCATTTGTCAGTTAAATGCTTTTGAGACCACCGAACGAAAACATATGTACTTATTCATTTCTGTTAACATTATAATGTTTATTACTAGTGTTTAATCTCTCTCTATATATATATCTAAGACTCTTACCTCAGCGTGTTAATAGGTCATGCGCCTCCAGCTTACGATCGCATACTGAAAAGGGTGTCGACTTGCTTGCTGCCTTCCTGTATGACTGACGTCACAGCTTGCCCTGGCCAATCATCGCCCGCCAGCTTGGCTTCCAGACGTTTCCATGATGTTATTATTTAAGTGGCGGCGTTTTGCTCTCCATCAGCATTCCTTCTTCAAACCTTCTACGGTCTTCTTCAACTAGCGAGAGGCATTCGTGCCTTCCGCCCTTCTCCGGGGCCTTCTAAACTTCAGGCCTAATCTGCATTTATGAGTGAAACTACCAGGAAACGCAACAGCAGAGAGCTTCAGCACTGAGAAAGTGCATTCTACGTTTTTACTCCAAACCGCAAGAAGCTGCATCAAATCGCAGTTCTAAATGCCATGTTATTTGGCATTCAAGAAATAGCATCAAAACCTAACGATGTTAGCCAATGTACAGCGCTGGTCGCCCTGGCGAAGTTATTTTCCTGATGCTGGACATTTCAAATTCTACTACCAAAAAATCTAGTGTTGGCCACGGCAGTCTCCGTCAGCATGCTTCTAGTCATCGCCACTAAAGATAAGTTTGTGCCTTTTTTTATTATTATCTTAATCATCTTCGTTTAAGTGTTTGCTAGCAAGTGCAAGAATATTAAATTTGTGTGTGCATCAAGCAGAATGAACTTTTGAGTAATAGCCCATGGCTGGGCCAACCTAATTAAAATTAATGAACATTTGAAACTGCCCCAGGCGGGCCAGCATAACTAATTTTTTAATTAAGGCTTTATTAATGTGTTTGCAAGTTTCACCCTAAAAATAAAAGTATTGTATTTACTCTCAATGTTCAGTCTAGTATTGAAAGAACCAGGCCGCATTTCCTTAGCCCAATCCTTTCAGTCTAATCTTCTCTCAAGGAAGTTATTTTGTCCAGGCCTTAAGCCTGATGCTGTCCTCCCGTTTATGTTGATGAATCTGGGCTGTTCTCCACATAACCATCAGTCAGCTGTCTTATCGCTACAACAAACTGAAATGTATTTCTAACAAGGTCATGAAAAATATTCAATTCTTTATGTCAAAATGAATTGCAAAGCCTGTGTGGAATTGCGCAATATTTTAAATATTGAGATGACCAAATAGAGGAGATTATTGTCATGTACTCACCACGTGTGCTTGTCGGGCCTCCTCTATGTAGTGTGTGGTAATGATCACAGTCACCTTGTGGTCCAGCGTCAGCCTCACTAGGTGCTCCCAGATCCTATACACACATACAGTACTCTATAGACACACACTTATATTCTCGGAGCCCTGAAGGTTCACACCTCTCGTGAGCCGATCAAAACAAACCACTACCAGCCCTAAGATAGTGGCTTGGGGAGAAGGATTAAGTCATTCAAGCTTTTTCTTGAAGAGTGATCATTTTACCAAGAACTTAGGTCACCCATTCAAAGAAAGAAGTTATGGCGGCCAAATAAGGACAAAAGCTCGATGGAACAAAGAAAATAAGAATGAAAACTCCGAAATTCTTCTAGCTTTTTGCCGTGTCATGTGTGGGGTTTCGACAAGGATCATCAGCGCCAGCGGGCTCTTGGTATCCGTGCGCTTCATAAGAAGGGAGGTAGCGCGCAGTTCGCTACTCCTGTGGGGGTCCGGGCTCGAATACCAAGAGCTCGCTGATGAGCCAGCTTGGTGTTCCTAGGAGAAACCCCACACATGACACGGCATAAACCTAGAAAAATTGCTGAGTTTTAATTGACGGGCCGTGAAAGCCAACATACCAAATAAGAATGAAGCATGGTTGATTGAGAAACCAGGTACACACTGTACGTGGTCATGCACCAGGGTATAATCAGTCACAATCCCTGTGCATGGAATGTGTTTCTATTCCATCCCATTCACATTGCGGCATAGCTGTGGGCATCAAGTCACTACTATTGTTTCAGCCGCATATGTTGCTTCTGGAAGAATAACTGTTTTATAATGTCGTAATTTGGCGTTCGTCGAAATGCATTTCTTGTTGTAATGGGCCCATGTTAGCCTGTAGGCTTCTGGAGCTTAGTGATTCTGTCTTCATTGGCGATTCAATTAAGTCCTGAGGGCGGTATAATTTCGCCAAGGTATTTAAAACTGCAGACATGTGCGATTTTACCGCATTTGGTGTTTAAAGGGGATTTATTTTCTGACCTTCTCTCCATATATTTGGTCCTGTCGTAAGATATATGTAATCCTGTCTTTTGTGCAATCTCATGGAGCTTTTCCATTATTATTATTATTATTATTATTATTATTAATATTATTATTATACCCTATTGTTGTAATAGCCCCACCCAACATCCGGAGGGCCACTGCTGCGGACGCCGAGAGAACAAAGCAGGAGAATGACCATCGACATCCACTATATGGGCACCAGGCAGCAAGGTCTCGCCTCAGATCCCGCAAGAGTTTCCTTGCTAGGACTCTGCCGCTGGAAAGAACACCAGAGACAACTCGTCTCGATAGATGGAGGAGCTCACTGCCCACAGACATGTCACCAAAGGAAGAACTGGTTCCTGGGGCCGACCTACCTTATCTTGTCTGGAGGTCCCTCAACCAATTAAGAGTGGGTGTCCCTCGATGAAAGACCAACCTGCAGACGCAGACACCTCTTCTGAATGCGGAGCTGAACAAGACCCAAGCCACCTACTTATCTGCCCCCTCCTGGACAACCCATGCACAATGGAAGATGTTTTTAGAGGAAGTAACAAGGCCATCGCAGCTGCAGTTTTTTGGAAACGTTGACCGGACACGGAAATGAATGAATTATTATTATTATTATTATTATTATTATTATTATTATTATTATTAGAAGAAGAAGAAGAAGACGACGACGACTAGTCGGCTTCTTAGGAATCTTTCTGTAGAAAAAGACTCAACTCACGTGTGTCGTAGCTGAGGGTCAAGACCCACCGTTGGCTCGTCCAGGATCAGAAGCTCTGCGCCATGCACCAACGCCGCGGCGAACGAAACGCGTCTCTGCTGACCGCCACTGAAACCACAGAGCGAGAAAACTGTGTCATAGCTATAGTGAAGAGTATATCTAAATCTGCCTCTGTAAAGGGCAAATGTTACTCACTCATTCATCATTCATAAGAAGTCAGAAATCTCAGGACTTGAAATATTAACATTTTCTACAGGAGGTTTCCAGAAGTTCATGGGCAAGGAACAAGGCAGGCTTTTCTATTTCTAAGAAGTGAAACATTAAACCACTTGAATGACAAATGTGAATATTCGCATGAGTGTTTAAGAGCCATGTGTTTGAGAAATTTTTGATCTTACAGTATGTAGGCCTACCCATTTGCGGGTAGGGGTGGAATTGGAGTTGAATAATTCAGGTGGATGTATATCTGAAACTCCTTCACTGGAAATGTGAAAATCTTCCTAAAAATTGGAAAGTACAGTATGTGTTCGGCGATGTTTTGATCAGTTAACCCGTGTGACTCATTGACGAGGGGATAGATTTTTAGAGTTACGCTCTATGTTATGAAGCCATTGGATTGGAAAAGCTATTTTTGTAAACAATTTTGTATAGATAATTTTTTAAGTTTATAGGCAAGCGATAAGACGAGTTTTCAATAATTTTAATTCCTACGGGAAGAGAAATAATGGCTGAAAAATTAGGCTTTTCCCGAAACGACTGGAATTAAAAAAGCGAAACGTGAATTCTTCTTTATAAAACCAAAGGGACGTGTGGTCGAGTATTTTTCAATTTGCTCTATTTTGGGGGTGAAAATGGGGTTTGAAAAATGCTTTAATAGTGCTCGTAGGGCTTATACCTGAAACTGATTTGGCCAAAAACGTTAAGTTCAGGAGAAATACTCTTTGGGGTAGATGGCCTCGCTGTTCTGCCCATTCAAACAATAAAAATACAACAGCAATACTTTTTTTAAGACATAAGAAACTACGTTAGGCTAGACTTAATCATTTGAACTCAACAGTTATGACCGCTTCGACGAGCGCTATGTCCTAAAGCCATTTCTGTTTCAAATATCACTACTTACTTCACGAAGAAATCCCCCAACAGTTTTTGCACAAGAGTTTAACTGCTATATGAAGCACTCTGATTTCCTTTACCTGAGGTTCTTGATGTACCTGCCATCTGGTGGCAGCTCCAGCAGCATGGACAAGAACTCGTACCGCTCTTCAAGCTGTTTATTGTTCATCCCGAACAGCCAGCCGAAGTAGAATATGGCGCCCTTCACCGAGAACTCCCCTAGTAGGCCAATTTCCTGAAAAGATGTGATATGCATTTTCAGACCCTGTCACACAGTTTTTGATTCACTAGAAGCCCTTCACAATCCAGTCTTGATTCATCTCCATCCATGTCCACCCAGTGGAGATATTTAAAAAATTATCCATGGGTTATTATTATTATTGATTTAAGCCCACTATGGAGCGCTTATGACTAGTTCTTCGATGCTCCTTACCGTTCCCAATATCTCTTGAGCCCTGCTGATAATTTCTCCTTTCTCTCCTGCGCAAGGGGCTTCCGACATTTAGGGACTTTAGGTGGTGGGGTCCAAGATTCTACCATCGCACGAAATTTAGAACGATCTTCTACATCAAGGTCAGCAATTACTATTATTGTTATTATTTATATTTCCAAAGATTGTATTTGTAATTTGTGGATGGCAGACGGAGAAAGAGCAAGCCCCACATACACAGCAGCCTATTCTAAACAAATCTGCAATAATATGCATATTATATTACATATCTAAAATTTACAAGTTTACAATTTTACATTGCTATACGATTCTTAAATAAACTGGAAGATACACACACATACACTCACTCACACACGACCACCTCCTGGTGTAGTGGCTAGCACTCTTGGCTGTCACCCCGGAGGTCCGGGTCCGATTTCCGGCTCTGTCAAAATGTAATTCTGGTCTGAGGGATGGAACTCAGCCTTGTGAGGAAAAGAGATGGATTCGATTCCCACCTCAGCCAACCTGGAAGTGGTTTTCTGTGGTTTTACACTTCTACTCCAGGCAAATGCCAGTATGGTTCCTAACTTAAGGCCACGGCCGCCTTTCTTCACAATACTCAGTTACAATTACACGCACTAATACAACCACCACAATAACACAGGTTATCAGACAAAATTCAACCAATGAACAAACAAACACACACCGAAATACATGGGGCTACAAGTCCAGGATGTTCAAGCCTCTCAAATGAAACAAAAACTACAACTCCCTCACACACATGCACAAAGTTGTATTATATATTGAACCCTTTATCCACAGGCTGTATAAAGGATTCTAATAAATTATTCATCATCTTTTGATACATTTCTACAGACAGCAGATATGAGAGCCAGACGGTGTTGGGAAATATTGAGAAATCAGTGGCCGAGAGGACACAATGGTTTAAGCTCCTGTGGTATTTTAGGAAGGAGCATAAATATTCTTGACACATAGGACAGGTGCAACTTTTAGCGCGGAGACGGTTTGGGTACGCACAATATGGCCTGTTGCTATGAGTGTTGGCGCCAAGAAGAAAATCGAATGCTACGAGGTAATTGGTCAATCTATATGTTAACCACTCCCTGTCGCAGAAATACATGTAAAAGCGCGCAAAGACATTCGAGAGTCTGAACCAATAATATCAAGACGCCCTGTTTTAGCGGCAACTCGGCTTGGTAACGCACCCTGGTAAATTAACGCGGGAGTTATCTACAGATTAATTCCACGATCGATTCGAGCCAGCTACAGCATTACCGTAACCTCCACATCGCTACGAACTCAATGATACCGATCGCATGCTAGTCTGATGATTATTATGGATTTTTTTTCATAAATCCCCTTCCACACCTACCCTAGTCAGTTTCATTTATAAGGATCCAGAAAGCTTCGAGAGAACACTTGATTTTGTGCGTCTGAGGACGTAACGTAACACTTTTATTCGTGCGTCTGAGGACGTAACACACACTTTCATTTGTGCGTCTGAGGACGTAACGTTGATTTTATTTGAGAATTTGAGGACATAAGGTGTCCGAGGACACGAGGCATACTCTGCATATTTTCATGTATTAGAACATGAAACATTTTCATCAAGTTATAAGTGTAACTTCAGTGATTTATTTGTAGTCCCAGCACTACCAGTAGGACCAGTTCATCGAAATAATTCACCAAATAGACTGTCAAGGAATTTAGTATTTGATAGGTGAATTTAATAGGAAATATATCGTGTGTGTATCTGACAAAACTTTATTTAATTCAGCACGAGATGACGTCTAGGAACGAGACCGGATCATGGAACCGGCAGGACATTTGCCAGAAGATGTCGATGACGAGATAAACATCTTAAAGGAGATGGCTGCAGATGTTTCCTTGACGCTGTTTTAAAGGATTGAGTACAAATGAATTTATTTATTTATTAAATCAGCTACGGTATTATGGGACATATTTTTGTAGATATTTGTTTGCTTGTGTGGTATAGTAGATTCTTAGTTCTTGTGTACTGACACATTAAATATGGGACAAGCCGAGCGTTGTGTAATTTGTAAATATTGTGATTTGTGTTTGTTCAATTATACGGGGCGACGCGCAGCTCGGGCTCGCATTCGCTTGCGTAAATCGCGGTCAAGCATTAGAACTCGGAAGTATGCCTTATAAAAAAAATGGAACTGAATTAATTTTGAGATTAAAAATAGAATTTTGGAGGGTAAAGATTATTTGTGAGTAGAATTTTATGACGGATCAGGATTACTTTGATAGTTGCTTTTCAGCAGATCTGAACGGGATAGCACTTTGCACCCGAGTTTTTGTTGTGTATTTTTAGCCTATTTTCAATTTTGAAAAAATAGTCTTATGAGATCACCTTTTGTCCGTGTGTGTGTGCGCGTGTGTGTGTGTGTGTGATTCGTGTGTGTGTGTGTCCCCCTAATAAAATCTAAACGGCTGGAGCGATTTCAATGAAACTCGGAAAGTTCATTGCACTATTCCCGGCGACCTCGACCGTGCCCTTCAAATTTTGTTACGACACACCAATCCAACATGGCGGCTGTGCGAAATATTTCACCAGCATTCTATATCTCCGAAACTATTACCGATATTACCCTGACATTTTCTATGGTGATATAAGGAACTACTATAAGTTCACTTATGTGACTTTTGAAAATCTGGTAACTACAAAACCAACATGGAGGCCAAGCGAATTTGCGACTTTTAAATAGACTTTTCTCGCGATTTGACCAACCAAACGCAATGAAACTTGGTACAGTATATGTTCATATACATTGTAATGCACCGACATCTAACTTCGTTCAATTGTTTACATAATCACAAGATGGCGGAAGTGCGAAATATTTCACCGGCATTCTATATCTCTGAAACTATTAGCGGTAAAACCCTGAAATTTTGTACGGAGATAAAGGGCACTACTGGAAGTCCATCTATAAGACTTTCAAAAACCGTTTAACTACAAAACGAACATGGCGGCCAAGCGAATTTGAAAATTTTAAATAGACCTTTCTCGCGATTTAATGTTCCAAGCGCACTGAAACCAGGCACAGGAAATATTTATACACATTGTAATCCACTGGTATCTAATTTAGTTCAATTGTTTACATAACCTCAAGATGGCGGCAGTGCGGATTTTAAAATTAAGATTTTATTTATTGTGATGTAGTCATGCGATCGAAGTGAAAGTTTGAATAATGAACCTACGCAATAATTTTCCTTTAATGGTACATGACTCTATGGCCTATACATTTAACAATCCAACATGGCGACCATCCAAAATATTTAGACGATACTGAATATCTACGAATCTATTTTAGCAATCAAACTGCATTTTTTAATGTTCATAGGGGCTATGAACTTAAGTTCACCTATAGGACTTTAAATAACCTGGTGATCACAAATCCAACATGGCGGTGACGCGAATTATAAATATTCACATGGACGTTTCTCGCAATTTAACCAACCGCGTGCAGTGAAACTTGGTACAGTAAATCCTTATACGAATGTTAATCCACTGGCATCTAATTTATTTCAATTGTTTCCATAACCTCAAGATGGCAGCTGTGAAAAATTTTAAAATCTCCTTGTTTTTTCTTGTGTCCTAATTATGCGATTGAAGTTTGAATACTACACGTTCACAATAATCTGCATGTAACAGTACATAACTCTAGGACCTACATATATAAAATCCAACATGGCGACCATCCAAAATATTTAGTCGGTTCTCAATATCTACGAATCTATTACAGCAATCAAACTGAAATTTTGTATGTTGATAGTGGCAATTAACATAGGATATATGAAAATAGGCTGTATAGTTCTTCACGGAACTACTTGTTTTTAATGTGTCAATGGACGCAATATTGTTGATCTGTTTTGAGCCGACCCGGTGGTATGATTTTGAGAGTCAGTCCGAGCGTTTGGTGCGTAGTGTGATTTTTATGATGTGCTAGTGTGAATATATCATTGTGATTATTCTGACTTGCTCCACATTAGCCCAGTTCATGACCTCGCGAGGCTGGACTTGTGGTATATATTTGTGTTTTCTTGCCATCCAGGTGGATGGGTGAGATATGTTGGCGTTTCCAGAGGGAAACTGCACCTAGCTTGAGGGACTGAGAGAGATAATTGAGGCAGCGATGACTCATACAAGAGGGGCGCGCTCAAATCAGATAACGTGACTTATCATTAGTAACAGGCCAGGATCCTGTACTTCAATTTAAGACGTTGTTTAAAATTCACAAAACCTGGTCGGTTATAATGAGTATTTGATTGATTAAATGGGTGTTGTCCATAGTGTAAGGTAGCTTCCAAAACTCCTGTTTGTCTGGCGTTTTATATAAATGTAAACATAGTTTTTCAGCCGTTAGGCTTGTATTTTGTTGCTTTTGCTTTAATTCTTGTGTGTTTATTTTACGCGTTCAATGACCCGTGTGGCATTAGGGTGCGCGAGGCTATGTTCCCAAGTTGTGATGAGATCGTTTTGGCCTATTTCTGGCATGCTCTTTTTGTTTATTTCATGTGCTCTGGCACCAGCTAGAATCTCAGGGAGATTCTTCATCTTTTTGTATTATTAGATCTTGCATGTGTCAGTAGTAATTATAGTGTGTTAATTAAGGGTGGGTCCCATAGCCGTAGTGTGATTTAAAAGATGCAACTCCGTGAGCAACATGAATGTTTCAGTTGTAAACGGACTCGCATCAGTACTCAGTTTCTTATTAACGAGCAGTACACCACGCATTATATAATTTCTTGACCAGGAAAAATGGACTTGTATCCATATGTTGTGACGAGTGAGTTCTTACAGCTCAAAGTTTATGTTATGATTTATCATTTTGAGTGAAGCTGTATTCACATTGTTTTGTTGTGACGAGCGAGTTCCTACCGCTCAGTGTTATATTTATTTATTAGGGGGTGAAAGTCAGGGAGGATTTCTTTTTATTTATTATAATTATTATGCACATAATTTTCAGTCATTAAATTTTCCTTTATTCTACTTGTCATTCCTTTTATTTGTAGCATAGCCTCTGTCATGAACCTTTCTATTCATTAGAGCATGTTGTTTTTAAGCGAACTTTGCTGTATAACGCAGTCAGGACTGAACACGACCCCGTAGATGACTCTTGAGAAAACCATGCTTTATTGAAGGGTGCAATATACTGTATATAAATTCAATTTACATGGGATTTAATACCCATTAGAGCCTTCACTTTGCGGTAAAATTGTCGTACAGGAAGGTCTTTTATTGCGTGAGGTAAGTCATTCCAGAGTCGAGCAGAGCGATTGTAGGAACCAGATTGATAAGCTGTTCTTCTAGCGAATGGAGGAAAGAGAGTGACACCTGACTGAGGGATATGATAGCTGGAGGCGGTGAGATGAGGACAGTTCAACTGTGCCAGTCAATGATTTTCGAAGAAAGGTGAGATCTACTGTCTTTGGTTATGTCATTGATGGATGTTAAAGGTTTTGTTAAAACTGTATTGCCTGTTTATAAATGAGACGCTCTGCTCGACATTGGACTGGATCCATTTTTAAGTATGTCTACCCCTTATTATTCCCATGATATTTACGTCCGGATGCCCTTCCTGATGCCAACCCCATGAGAGGAGTTAAGGAAAGATGAAATGAATAATGGCGAATGAAACTGGGCAAGGATGTGGAAGGAAGCGGCCGTGGCCTGTCAGAAGGTACCTTCCTAGCATTTGCCTGGAGTTGAAAATGGAGAACCACGGAAAACCATTTTAAGGACGGCCGACTGTGGAGCTCGAACCCACGCGTCTACCAAGTCAGCAGAGAACTTGACCCCATGACCTGACGCTGCGCTTTAGTGAGCGTAGCCACCACTGTCGGTTATTCATTTTTAAGTATTGGCAACTATTTAATTTATCGATACATGGCGTACCAATATAATTCTAAGTTTTACAGACTTTCGGTGTATAAGCCTTTCAAGTTATGAGTGCCGCTTAAATTGGCTGCGGCAGCGTTTGTTGTTTATAGCAGCTGGAGCCTTGCGGGACGAGGAGGGGGGTACGGTGATGACAGAGTACAGTCTGCACATAAGTCAATCAGCATTGCGCGCGCTACTTGTGTTAGACAGAAGTTATATTGCGAATTGTGAACGGAAAAAGTAACAATAATAGACGAATTAAGAATGGTGCGTTTCAAGAGCACACCTAACCGGCAGCCCATGTCACCACGGAGAGGAGGACGATGAAAGAATACTGAACGTGAGTTGTATCCATCCTGTGCGACTGTACCTGTCAACTAAACAAGCTCACAGCATGACACATAATAATAATAATAATAATAATAATAATAATAATAATAATAATAATAATAATAATAATAATAATAATATCGTATGGCCTCGGGTGCCGGGTGCAAGCTTTGTTATTTGATACCCAAAGGGTAGCTTGCATGTCGAATTTCGTTGTTCCTTGAAGCACTATGAAAGTCAAGCAGGTTAGATATCTAAGTTCCTTGAACACTATAGTGCTTTCTAGTAGAGAAATGAGGAACTTTGTGTTGGCGGAAACTCCCGAGATTAATTTTACCATTATGAACACGGCCTACTGAATTCAAATGGGTTCTTTGACATGCCAAGATCGTATGACATGGTGTCGTAATTTTTACCGCCTTTAAAAAAAATCACTTACCACGGCCAGGAGCGAACCTGCAAGCTTGGGGTTGACCACTCGTCCACTGTGGTAAGCAGCATGACACAAATGAACAAAGAATAGTTCCCACGTGGGCCACTAGCAATCGTATCTTGAAAGGCTAATAACCACCAGCATTGTATGCGACGTGTTCCCAGTGATGCAGAAGCCGTTCCATCCCGTTGACATTGTCCAATCTGTTAAAGGTGCGAATAGAGTGGTTGGTTGCCTGATGAACGTCTTCAAGAGTTCAGAAGTCTTACCCACCTTGCTACCGAACGGTGCGTTATTGCAGATGCACCACACACCTGTCGTTCTTTGCGACCTCTAGCGCATTGAATTTTTTATGAGCTTCTCTGTTCCTGCTTTGGTAACATTGTGAATGTATTCCACGACCGCTCGCTTGGAGAGAGGGCGAGTCAATTTGCTCTGAGGGAGGGGAGCATGGCACATCGAAAGCCTGTAAAACTTAGAACCATAAAGTACCGTATGCTATGAATCGAGATAACAAAAGTAGTTGCCACTACTTAAAACTCAATCGTTGTAGGTTCATGGTTTGCAAAAATCAAACATTATTGCACTGCCATCCGTCCAGGAGCTTTATATGCAGCTAAACGTATCACTACGAACTTGAGCAGGATGGTGGAGAAATTTAAAACCAAGGAAAGGATGATTTTGAGAAAATTTTAGGTCCGGTCAAAGAGAATGGTGAGTTTAGAAGACGGCATAACCAGGATTTATATACACATGTGGAGAAAATTACTGACGTGATGCGTAAAAGATGGATTACGTTTTATGGGCACGTGGCCCGAATGACGTCAACATGATTAACTTATCGCCTTTTCTTTTTTCTCAAAGAGAAGAAACAAAGGGAGCCTGGTTCAGTGAGATACAAAAGGGTTTGTACGAGATTGGAATCTCATGTGAAGATATCTAGGAGCGTGACCAGTTTAAAAAGGGGGCACATACAGCTTAGGGATCCAAAACAATACCGATTTTAATATTATAACTGTGCCTGTCATAAATCTTGTACAACAATGATATACATTTCCAATGGAACACCCACACTTTGCTATTAGAAGCAAAGTTAAAAATTTTCAAAATTCAAATTGTAATTATTTTAATCAATTTTTTCAAAATTTGGTTCTTGTTTTGTGCTGACCTTCACCGTTTCCCTGATATCTCCCGTGTTTATATGAATGTTTGGAGTTTTCTTTTCTTAATGTGGGTGTTAAACCTTCTGCTACAAAATGAATCTCACTCAAAATCGTTGTGACCTTAATTAGTCTTTCTATGAAATGTTTTTTTTAGTTTGCTCAGAATAAAAATGGAAATAATGACGTTTAATTAATTAATAATGTGAAAATATGCGAGAATCATTTTGTAGTGGAGGTTTAGCACCCATTTTAAAAGAGCAAAAGTCCAAACATTCCTATACACATGGGGGATATGAGGAAAACGGTGAAGATCAGCACAAAACAAGAACCACATTTTGAAAAATGGAAGAAAATAGTTCCAATTTAAATTTTGAAAATTTTTAACTTTGCTTCTAATAACAAGATGTGTGTGTTTCCTTGGAAATGTATATAATTGTTGTACAAGATTTACGACAGGCGCGGTCATATGATTAAAATCGTTATTGTTTTGGCTCCTTAAGCTATATGTGAGAAATGACAGGAAAGTGCAGCTTCCCATATTTGACAGTGCATACCACAAAGTATTTCGGATATTTCCTTAAAACGTTCTAAATTGTAAGCGACACTTCTCCAATTATATGTAGAGGGTTTGAGTGTAGCTTGTGGTTATTGAAAAAACAGTAGAAATTCCATAGAAAGGCTTAAATATTTTTTACAATAATTGTTATTTAGAGTGACCATTTTCTCAGAAGCTTCTACACAAGCATTCAAGATATGTTACACATATATTGTTGTAACAGATCTTGAGCCTCTGTAGTAAAATTGTTACCCTGGCTTGTTTAAAATGGAAGGAAACATTTTCTTTGTGAATCATAATTTAGTCCTTACATTTTCATTAAAAATATTAGTATTCGTCAGTCTGGTTTTCAACAACCAATAAAGATATAAAGATATCTACCACACATAGAGAACCTAGGTTTAAAGCTACATACCATTGTTAAACTAAATTGATCCAATAGGTTTTGAGAAAATGGTACCTGAAAAGATCAATTATTTCAAAAGAATATTTAAATTTTTCTATAGAAGATACTATTGTTTATTGCTTATTTGACAACCACAAGGTACAGCAAACTTAAAACCTCTACATAGAATTTCATAAGTGGTATTTACATTTCAGGGGAGTGTGAAGGAAATATCTGAAATACTTTGTGATATCCACTGTCATGTGAGATTTTCGAAGGGAAATGCCATGTCCTGTGGTTCGGATTCCACGTAAAAATGAGATCACATGGCTCATGATCGTATGATTAACGGTCACGTAAAACTAAAACCTTCCTTTTCTTGTATCCACTGTCAAATACACACACCAAAAAAAGTTTTGCATCACCTCGGTTCCCAGATCTCCGGCATATAGACGTTGACTGTGTATATTGTATCCAAGATACAGTCCCTTTGACTGTTCATAGATGTCACTAAAACTGCTCAAAGATGTAAACAGCCATGCATGAGCAGGGCCTATTAGACGGAGGGGGTACGACAGCCGATCAGTTCCAGTCATTCCACCAGGACGAAGGTACGCTGCTCATGTTGTCTGTAGTTCTACCATGCCTAGAAGGTCAATACCGCAGTTCGATCGCGTCCGCATTGTTACTTTGTGTCAAGAAGGGCTCTCAACAAGGGAAGTTTCCAGGCGTCTCAGAGTGAACCAAAGCGATGTTGTTCGGACATGGAGGAGGTACAGAGATACAGGAACTGTCGATGACAGGCCTCGCTCAGGCCGCCCAAGGGCTACTACTGTAGTGGATGACCGCTACTTACGGATTGCCGCTCGGAGGAACCCTGACAGCAATGCCACCATGTTGAATAATGCGTTTCGTTCAGCCACAGGACGTCGTGTTTCAACTCAGACTGTGCGCAATAGGCTGCATGATGCGCAACTTCACTCCCGACGTCCATGGCGAGGTCCAGCTTTGCAACCCCGACACCATGCAGCGCGGTACAGATGGGCCCAACAACATGCTGAATGGACCCCACGGAATTGGCATCACGTTCTCTTCACCGATGAGTGTCGCATATGCCTTCAACCAGACAATCGTCGGAGACGTGTTTGGAGGCACCCTGGTCAGGCTGAACGTCTTAGACACACTGTCCAGCGAGTGCAGCAAGGTGGTGGTTCCCTGATGTTTTGGGGTGGCATTATGTGGGGCCGACGTACGCCACTGGTGGTCATGGAAGGCTCCGAAACGGCTTTACGATACCTGAATGACATCCTCCGACCCATAGTGCAACCATATCGGCAGAATATTGGAGAGGCATTTGTCTTCATGGACGACAATTCTCGACCTCATCGTGCACATCTTGTGAATGCGTTCCTTCAAGATAACGACATCGCTCGACTACAGTGGCCAGCATGTTCGCCAGACATGAACCCTATCGAACATGCCTGGGATATGTTGAAAAGGGCTGTTTATGGACGTCTTGACCCACCAACCACTCTGAGAGATTTACGCCGAATTGTCGTTGAGGAGTGGGACAATTTGGACCAACAGTGTCTTGATGAACTTGTGGATAGTATGCCACGGCGAATACAGGCATGCATCAATGCAAGAGGACGTGCTACTGGGTATTAGAGGTAGTGGTGTGTACTGCAATCTGGACCACAAATGCTGAAAGTCTAGCTGTATGATGGTACAACATGCAATGTGTGGGTCTCATGAGCAATAAAACGAGCTGAAATGTTGTTTGTGTTGATCTCTATTCCCTTTGTATTTAACGGTTCCGGAACTCTTGGAACCGAGGTGATGCAAAACTTTTTTTGATGTGTGTATAAGAAGCTGCACTTTTCGGTCGTTTCTCATTCCCCGGTTCCCTTAAGAGAGAACTCTTCGAACATCAGAGTTTCCAACGTAAGCCGATGCTCAAAATTGGAAAGGCGTAGACAAAAGAGAGAAATGAACAACACCGCCTACGAATGCAGGAATACTGGACTAATTTTGAAGCTAAAAGGAAACAGTTGAAATGATGTTGTTCTTAGTTGGTCCTCATATGACGGAAGAATATTTTTAAAGAACAGCTAAACTGTTCGGTAGTTATCATAAGAAGCAATCCCTCATAAATATGTCCTTGGGCCTCTAATGAAATGTCTCATCCGTAATTTCAAAATACACACTCATATTTTACTGTATAATTCCCAGTCATGAGATCGCTGTTGAACAAAAAGAGATTCGATTATCGGTCTTCAGGGAGAACTGCGTCATATCATTGATACACAGTGCCCCGATAACTAGGAATTTGGATATGTCACCGTTAAATGCGTTTCAGACAGAGACTACACTAGCAAAATGGACTTACTGTACCTGATATAAAACGCAGAAGAAACAAAATCGAAACAATCAATCCCACAATACGTATCGCATGCATGCAGTGCTTACATAATAAATAAATAAATAAATAAATAAATATTGTTGGTTCAATTGTATTAAGCTGTAAAATGAATGAAGTGATCCTACTTGCGGCATATAACCAATCCTCCGGCCAGGAACGCCGCTGCCCCTAGAGCCAGGCATCCCTCCTAGCACTGTGATCTCCCCTGCATCAAGCTTTCGGCGACCCACAATACAACTGAGTAACGTCGTCTTCCCACAGCCGCTAGCGCCAAGCAGTGCATATCTGTAGGAAAAACAGGGAAATGTCAAGAGTAAAGGATCGTTCAGTTTCAACACAATAATAATATTAATAATAATAATAGAATGAGTATTCCGAGAGGGAGAAGAGATTTTGGGAAGAAAAGAGGGAAAACGCCCGAAGATGAAATCGTGAATTTAAGTTCAATCGCAATCCTTTCTTTCGAGAACATTTTGATTCTATATTCAATGCCAAGGTAAGGATCTTATTGCTTTGGAGTGGAGTTTTAACTCATGTGGTGCACTGGCTTGCTCGTGACGTAGTTACACATGTAGCGAAACGTCTTGCCTGGCCTTCTCAGTGTGAGCCTGCTTCGCGTCTTGGTAGGTGTACCTTCACCAACTGAAGAGCCCAATTGGTACACTGGGGCGAAACACTAGCATTTTGTTGAGTTATGCCGGACATTTTTATCACATTTTGTGTTAATATATAATGGCTCAACGGACAATACACGATTTCTTTCGAGAACATTTTGATTTTATATCCTAAAGGAGAACAATGGAATAAATAAATATATAAATAATAATAATAATAGACTGATGAATTTTGAAATGTCATGGGGTTATTCTTAGAATGAGTGATCATAGGCTGGCTAAATGAATTCTAAATCTTACTCTCTCAATGAAAGCTAAGGACAACTGGATGCTTGAAGTTGGAAAAGAACTTCAGGAAGTGACACGGTAGTCGGCAGGTCCAAAGTCAGGGAACTAGTCGACAATCATCAATTTTCAGACCACCCAAACATTACATCCAACAGAACCTGGACTAGGAGCGCAGAAAGAGCTATAGCGAGAAGATGTAGAGATTTGGAGAAGACAAGAAAGCAAGATCAATCGCGCTCCTTCGACTGGCGTAACGTTATAAAACAAGTAGTTCCGTGAAAAACTAGACAGCCTATTTTCATATATCCTACTCATGTTAATTGCCTCTATCAACATACAACATTTCAGTTTGATTGTTGTGATAGATTCGTAGATATTGAGAACCGTCTAAATATTTCAGATGGTCGTCAGGTTGGATTTTTATTTATGTACTATTACATGAAAATTATTGTGTACGAGTGGTATTCAAACTTCAATCCCATGATTAGGACACAAGAAGTAAAAACAATTTAAAAATTTCGCACAGCTGTCATCTTGTGGTTATGAAAACAATTGAAATAAATTAGATGTCAGTGGATTAACATTTGTATAAGAATTTTTCGTGCAAAGTTTCACTGCACTCGGATGGTTAAATCACGACAAACGTCCATTTAAATATTTATACTTCGCGTCGCCGCCATGTTGGATTTGTGCTCACCAGGTTACTGACAGGCCTATAAGTGAACTAATGTTCATAGCCTCTATGAACATAAAAAAAATCAGTTTGATTGCTGTAAAAGATTCGTAGATGTTGAGAACCATCAACATATTTCGGATGCTCGCCATTTTGGATTGTTATATGTATAGGCCATAGAGTTATGTACCATTAAAGGAAAATTATTGCGTAGGTTCATTATTCAAACTTTCACTTAGATAGCATGATTACGAAACAAGAAATAAAAACTTAATTTTAAAATTTCGCCCAGCCGCCATCTTGAGGTTATGTAAACAATTGAACTAAATAAGATGCCATTGCATTACCATACGTATAATCATTTACTGTACCCCATTTAACTGCGCTCAGATGGTTAAATGAAGAGAAAAGTCTATTCAAATGTGTCAACTTCGCTTGGCCGCCATGTTCGTTTTTTACTTTACAGGTTTTTGAAAGTTACATAGGTAATCTTGTAGTAGTGTCCTTTATCACCGTACAAAATTTCAGGGTGATATCTGTAATAGTTTCGGAAATATAGAATGCCAGTAAAATATTTCGCACAGCCGCCATTTTGAGGTTATGTAACCAATTGAACTAAATTAGACGCCAGTGTATTACAATTTGCATAAATATTTGCTGTACCAAGTTTCATTACGTTTGGATGGTTAAATCGCGAGAAAAGTCTATTTAAAAGTCTCAACTTCGCCTGGCCGCCATGTTGTTTTTTTTACCAGGTTTTTGAACGTCTCATAGGTAAATTTCTATTAGTGCCCTTTAGAACCGTACAAAATTTTAGGGTGATATCGGTAATAGTTTCGGAGATACTGAATGTTGGTGAAATATTTCGCACAGCCACCATGTTCAATTAGTGCGACAGAATAAAATTTGAAGGGCACGGTCGGTGTCAGCGAGAATGTTGCTATGACCTTACCGAGTTTCATTGAAATCGCTCCAGCCGTTTAGAATTTATTAGGGGACACACACACCACACACACACACACACACACATACACACACACGGACAAAAGGTGATCTCATAAGCCTTTTTTTTTCATAAAATGAAAATAGGCTAAAAACGAAATTTTAATATTTTGCACAGCTACCATCTTGAGGATATGTAAACAATTGCATTACACAGACACAGACAGACGGACAAAAGGTGATTTCATAAGCCTATTTTTTTTTCATAAAATAAAAATAGGCTAAAAACGAAATTTTAATATTTCTCACAGCTACCATCTTGAGGATATGTAAACAATTGAACTAAATTAAATGCCAGTGCATTACAATGTGTATAATCATTTACTGTACCACATTTCACTGCACTCAGATGGTTAAATCGCGAGAAAAATCTATTAAAATGTTTCAACATCGCTTGGCCGCAATGCTTGGTTTGTACTTGACAGGTTTTTGAAAAGTTCATAGATACACTTATAGAAATGCCCTTCATCACCGTACAAAATTTCAGGTTGATATCAGTAATAGTTTCGGAGATATAGAATGCCAGTGAAATATTTCGCACATCCGTCATTTTTAGGTTATGTAAACAATTAAACTAAATTAGACGCCAGTGCATTACAATGTGTATAAACATTTGCTGTACCAAGTTTCATTACGTTTGGATAGTTAAATCGCGAGAAAATTCTATTTAAAAGTCTCAACTTCGCCTGGCCGCCATGTTGGTTTTGTAGTTACCGGGTTTTTGAAAGTCTCCGTAGGTGAACTTCTAGTAGTGCCCTTTATCACCTTACACAATTTCAGGGTGTTATCGGTGATAATTTCGGAGATATTGAATGCTGGTGAAATATTTCGCACAGCCACCATGTTGGATTGGTGAGACGTAATAAAATTTGAAGGGCACGGTCGGGGTCGGTCGGAATGATGCTATGACCTTACCGAGTTTCATTGAAATCGCTCCAGCCGTTTAGAATTTATTAGGGGACACACACACCACACACACACACACACACACACACACACACACACACACACACACACACACACACACACACACACACACACACATACCCATACACACACATACGGACAAAAGGTGATCTCATAAGTTTTCCATAAAATGAAAATAGGCTAAAAATAGACTAATAATAATGTTATGGGTTTTACGTCTCCTTTTACTACCGTGGCTTTTAGAGGTGCCGGTGTGCCAAACTTTCTCCCTGAAGGGGATCTCTAGCGTGCCAATAAATTAACTGGCATGGCTCTCTCGTATTTGCACCTTTAAATGGCAGGTGACTGCATGATTCCGGAACTTTGGACACTGCAATTCAATGCATTACTTTTTCGCCACGCAGCTGGCCAAAGTAAATTGAAACTTACCATACAGCATCTGTTAGGGCATAAGGGACTAGCTGACTTACATGGAGCCCTTGGTGACGGTCATGTCCAGTCCTTGCAATACCTTGCTCTTGCGGTCATATTGTTTGAAAGCTCCTCGGATGTGTACTGCCGCCTCCATGTCTGAAACACAAGAGCATCATCACTCGCATTGGCTCGGCCAGACTTGGGCATCACAAGGTGGGTGAAACAAGTGACGAACTACCCTTAATTTATTCCCGTTTATACGAGATCGGGTATGAGGTGAACTGAGTTGAGTTTCTCGGTGGAGATGATTTTTCCTGATGGGTGCCTTTTATGACGTCAACCTCATCGGGAGAGTTAATGTCAGATGAAATAAATGATGAATGAAGCTGTGAAAGGAAATAATAATAATAATAATAATAATAATAATTTGAATTTCAATTTATCATTAATATTAATAATAATGATAATAATAATACTATGATTTTTATGGCCCCCGTTAACTACTGCGTCTTTTTAGAAACGCCGCGGTGCTGCAATTTTGCCCTGAAGGGGATGTTTAGCGTGCTAGTAAAACTACTGACACGGCTCCATCCCATGTTTGTGGAATTGATTTTAAACTGTTCACATCCACTTGCGACCACCCACTATACACAATCCATAAGCCTAATGCAGTGCCTTCTTCACACACAAATACAAAGAGGATGAGTGTAAACCCAAATAATCTTTGTAAGAAAAGAGAAAAGAAGAGTTAAAACGACAACACCATAATTTACAGTCGAAAACTTCCCACCACTGAAGTTCTAAGAAACACTTATGTTAATTATACGCCAAATCAATACTAACAAAAACACAAATGTCTACAATTTATAGACTATTTGAAGTGTACATGTTTCGAAAGAGCAATGGTTTCTTCTTCAGCACAATCAAGAGAAAACTTATCCTAAAGTAAACTTAAATTAAGAAATGGATATCCATACAATACGTTTTTAAGATAATAATTTGGAAAAACATTAATAAATCCTAAAAAAATATCTATGAAAATTTTAAATAATCTTTGAAAAATATATATGAAATATTGTTTTATAGGCAATTATGTGGTTAATCTTCTGAAAAATATATCTATGAAAATTTTTGTAATATTCCTCATCTGATAAAATTATTAGTTATTATGGTTCCGCTGAAAATGAACAGTATCCTAAAAATAAACTAGTAAAGCTTTAATGTAGTTGTACAACGGAGTTGGATCCTACTAAGTGCATTAAGTCTATATTTCGATGTTCATTCAGTTCTTACAGTTTAACATGTTGCTATTCTTATTACTGTCCTTTTTAATTCTCTTGTTATAGTTATGGCAATGTATATCAGTAACCTATAAATATTTTTATATGATGTTCATATGCGCTAATACGTAGCGGTATCTCGAATCTCGAAAATATTAAATCAGAGCATCAGATCGTCATCTCGTCGCTATGCCTTCTGTATCGCATGCCAACTATTTGTGATATTTAATGTATGAATATTTAATACAAACTCCAAAATATTTATAGGTTTTTCAATGCTAAACATGCGGTCATAAATCCTTAATTAAGGCTCTTGTGTTTTTTTTTTGTTAGTATTGATTTGGCGTGTAATTAACATAAGTGCTTCTGAGTTATTCTGTCAATACGGATCCAAACCATTTGCTATTATGGCAAATATTTTTGCCACTTAACTTCACCATTCATGAATATAATACATTTGTTAAAGTCATTGATATACTGTATATCCACGTAATTAAATACACGTTTTCTTAATAACTGGTAAAACGTTTAATTAAATAAACGTTTACGTACTAACCGCGTTTTGTAAAACGTTTAATTAAATAAACGTAATTAAATAATTGTGTTCTTAATAACCATCGTGTGGTAAAACGTTTAATTAAATAAACGTTTCCTTACTAACCGCGTTTTGTAAAATGTTTGAATAAATAAATGGTGTCCTAATAGCCGCGTTTCGTAACACGTTTGATTAAATAAATGTTTTCTTAATACCTGCGTTTCATGAAACTTTTAATTAAATAAACGTAATTAAATACACGTTTTCTTAATAATGTCCGAGAACCGGTGTTATGTTGTTGTTATTCAGGTAAGGATTGGGCAATCAGAGTCTTAAGTTACGAACCAGCCCGGCATTTGCCTGAGGTCGAAGTGGGAAACCACTCAGCATGTCTGAGGTGCGGATTGCACCAACTTATTCTCATTCCCTCACGAGGCTGAGTGTACTCCACTCCAGCCCTTAGACCAGAATTGAATTTCTTGACAGATCCGGGAATCGAACCCGGACCTCCGGGGTGACAGCCAAGAATGCTAGCCACTGCGTCACGAGGTGGACTACATTTCTTCTGTGTTTAACAACAAATTAAAAGCCTTTGTGTCTAAATTATAAACTAGGCTGCTCCTCTGTTCCTCCTCTCATCGTCAAGGTGATTAAGGTTTGCTTTATATTATTTGTTAGTTCTTCACCACATCTACGGAGAAAGAATGTTCTGTTGCGTAAGCTCCAGAAGATCTCTAACAACGTTTATCTGACAATACATGGATACATGCAAAGAACTTTGAACAATAGACCTAGATCTAGACATCCACCTTCCAGGACTGCCAAAACCTTGGTCGACAATTTCAACATGCAACAGGAATGTTTGCAAGTACATATCTACTTGAGTATAGAACTTTCCCTGCATTTAAGTCAACCACAGGGATTTGATCTACCTCGCAAGACCAGGTTAACCCTCAACTGGGTCAGGACACATCAAGGCAAGAGCGCGGATTCCCTTTATAATTGGGGCAACATTTTCTCCCCAAATTGTAGCTGTAGTGTCCCACCCCCCAGGGGCTCACATCTAGTGGGACGTGGGTTGGCGACCACGGGCCCCCAGCTGAGTCCGGCATAGCTTCCACTTACTTGTGCAGGGCTCCTCTCCGTCTTCTTTCCTGTCGACCTCACTTGGTCAACTCTTGTTCTCTTCCGACCCCGACGGTATTAGGGTATCCGAGGCCTACGGAGTCTCTTCCTTTCCCGCCTTAATTGGCCCTTGTATCATCTTTTCTGATACCCTCCTTCTGCGAGGGGTCAGCCTTCTTTTTAGTTTAATGTTATCTCCTGCCTTCTGCTCAAGGCCCTCAAGGAGGCAGGGTGTATGTAGCCCCACCTCTTCTGGCGCACCCTGGATATTGCTACACCCTCAGGGGTTCACTGCTGGTGAGTTCGGGAGTTGGCGATCCCGAGGGATTCCTGAGCTGGGCCCGGTTTTATCCCTTTTATCCTTTACTTCTGGAGCGGACCCTCTCCTCTTTCATTTTCCTATCAGCCTTCCATGGCTCTCCTTCCTTCCAAGTCCCTCAATCCGCATTCTTCGAGGGTTGAGGGCATTTCTTTTCCTCCTGTCCTTTATTTGCCTTATTCTCCTTTTGTTTTCCATTTCTTCTTCTAGTATATAAGTTAGTAGTTAGTTTTAGTTATAGTTTACATTCCATTATCATCTTGACGATCACCCAAACCATTAAAGGCCGATAACCTAGATGTTAGGCCCCTTAAGTCAACAATGATCATCATTATCATGTAGTGCCCCAACTAATGGAACAGTGACCTTTGAGTAGGCTACCTATCAGGGAATGTGACCGACTTTCAGGATTCTAATCCTTCTTGCATTGCATATAGAAATATCCTAAGTGTAAATTTGTAAAATATATTGTGTAGTGAACCCATGTACCATTGGCTCAAAAGGGGTCGAATTCATGTATTTGGGGAAGGAATGAAAGAAACATACAGTTTCTAATGTAACATAGAGAAATTTCAAGCCAGGATTCTAGCCTAACGTTGTGCAAGTGGCGAGGACCAGGTGTTCAGGAGATGAGATCATGCCTCTTGACATTCAGAAGGAGCCAGTCATGGATATTAATAGAACGAGTGGAAAATTTTTACTGTAAGACAAGGAAGCGTGACTCGGAAATCCAGCTTAGCTTGCAGGAAAACGGCAACACCGCCGAGGTGCCAGAAGAGGAATAATTAAATTTAACCCATTTACAGGAATGAAAATAAGTAAATAATCACTGGACTGTGAATCATTTTGGATTAGAGATTTTTGTGTAAAGAAAAACCTTGTAATAATTGCACAGGAAAAAACTGCAAACGCAGTATACGTCATCGGGGATTCACTGATACCAGAGGAGTGGGGAATATTAAAAATGAACAGCAACACCCACGCAGCTGAAGACTACAAATTAATTAATATCTCCGAATTGCACGATCGATTCTTATGCGCAATGAGATCATTTGACGTTAAGAAGACGAGCTTTCTGGAGATATAATTTTTATAATTGTACGACAATTAGTTCAAAAGTTGGTCACGAAAAGGACTAGGATTTTATCTTTTTGTGACTAAAAAGTATAAAACTCCTGGCCTCACCAAGCCAAACATGCAGTTTCCGATAGCCCAGGAGGGCGTCACTTTGCATCAGTACATGCAGTATTCCGACAGTCCGTGAGGGGGCGTCACTCTGCTTCATCAAACATCGAATTCAGATAGTCCGTGTGGGGCGTCACGCTGAAACACACCGAAGACAGTATACCAGCTTTCCTTGAGGGGAAAAACGCTGTATCACACCGAATGAAGAATATCCGATAGCCACGGGCGTCACGTTATCAATAATTTACGTACCTCCGTAAGGAGTTGTAAAGAAGTAAAAGTACAGTATCGCCGTGTTTGAAACAGTAGGAAAATCCTAGTTACAGGATTTAGGTCCGACAGTATAAAAGTTTACAGTGAAAAGTTCGTAAAATATAGTCAGAGCAGGCTGCGAACGTAGGACTCAAGGCGATAGGTCTTTAAGTAAACGACCAAAAGTATCATAGCGTACGGAAGTACCGTAACAGAGAGATAAACAGTTTATCTAATTTAAAGAACCCGAGCAGGGACAGAGAAATAAGGTTCGTAAGTATTCTCGAAGATTAGAAGTACTAGAACCGAATAAGCAAAGGAAAAGACAGGAAACTATAGACATTCGTTTCAAGAAAGCAGACGAACTATTCAAAAGCACTAAGACGCAAGAAGTATTAGTTGCTAAAAATCCATAGGTCACCGATAAATTATCAAGGGGACCGTGAACAGAACAGACTTTCATTAAGATCAATAAACAGAATCTAAAAGGGGAGCCGTTCGTGTCAGAGGAATAGCAGATCGTCCAGAACGGGATTCGAAGGAGTGCTATTGCAGGAAGGAAGTAGATGATTCGAGACTTTCACATTCGGAGAGGATAGGAAGCCGACATTACTAAATTTCACCCTTGGAGACGGGAGATCAAGAGGTCACGTGTGATAGGCTTAAATAGCGGCCTAGTGATCAAAAATTGTGAAGTGTAAATATATCAAGATTTTAGTGTTAAAAATAATATATTTTCAGTGTTTTATTGTGTGTTCTAAACGGATACACCAGTGTATTAAAAATGTTATTAGTGTTAAATATATACGTGTTAAATATGTGTCAAGATATATCTGTACATGCCATGAATTTGTACACGATGGAGTAAGTTCAAAAGTGGGCCAAAAATGACACATCGCACGAGGAGAAGGGTCAAAAAACTACCTTAAACATGTGAGTAAAGATTTTCATTATGTTTTGGTGTCGGGAAATGATTGTGTACAAATCCACCGGAGTTTTTGAGAAAAAGGATGTTTCTAAATAACTAAATACAGAATAAGAACGCGATCTGAACAAAAATAGAATTTTGAGAAATCATAAATAATTATTTGAAAGAATAAATCCTGTAGAGGAAATGTATGAATAAAATGTCAGTGTATTTGACGAATGTTATAAGAGCAAGCGTAATAATAATAATGATCATGAAAGATATTTAAATAAAGGTAAATTTGAGTTATATGAAAGAAATAGCTTTTGAGCTTTTGTAAGGAATGAAGATATAATATGAATAATAATAATAATAATAACAAGGTAAGGAAATATAAATGAAGATCAAATTGAATGATATGAACATAAGAGCGTTGGAGCCTTAATAAAAAGTATAAGACATGATATTAACGCATGTTATTAAAATAGAGCAATTATTGTCAAAGGAAAAGATTAATATAAAAAAATTGAGATATGTATCAATTGTTAATATGGAATTTATCAGTTCTTTGGAAGACGATAGGCTTAAAAATAATGTATAGCGCAACGGAGCGCAATTAAAATAAAATGTCACGCTAGGAACGCGTAAAAGTTAAAGTACTTGGTAAGTTACTTATGAAGGGTAGTGGATTGCAGTGAATTGAGATATGTTGTAAGTCCTCTAATTGTGACGTAGATCACGATGCCATGTGTGTGTTATTATGTAAAAGGGAGCAAATGTATGGTATTATTGAGCGTAGGTCATGTAGGCCACGGCCGACTTTAAATCGCATTTTGTATAAGTCCTCCAAAAATGGGAATGGTTCCCGAGGCATGTTAAGAGATTCGAACCTAGAATCCTCTTGTTGTTAAAGCCCCTAATTATTCGTCGTAGAATGTGTATTACTCTTCCCAATCAATGAGGACCCTTTATAATTAATAAATGCCAAGGTTACGAAAGTGGTTTATGAGCCCAATAATAATGTTGAAAGTAAAACGAGAAATGGAATGCCAGGTCTCCCCAAAGAACTGAAAATGAAAGGAAGGTTTGTTTAAAAGCTTTGAAGAGAGCTCCACCCGCAGACTAAACGGGAAGTTTCCCGCACAGTCATAAATCACGCTCAAGTATTACGGTCAGACCCTAGGAGAAGGAGGGGTGGCTGAAGGCCGTCTTGTAAGAAGTAATGAATACACCGTGAGTGTTTAAAGTTGTTAATGACCCGGGAATTGAACCGAGGTCCTTGTAGATGAAATTACCGCTTGCCAGTTCAGATCGTAGTTGTCTTATGTGATAATGGTCTTATAAGACAAATAAAATAAATAACAATCCCTATTGTAACGTTGTATGGAAGTAGGATTCCACGAGTTAAATGAAGATAACTAGGTTCCGGGAGTAATCATAGTTTTTGACTTTGTCAAGTAATCTTTATAACTCTGGAGTACACAAGTATTTTCCCGATCACCGTGATGAATTTGTAAAACTTGAGAGAGATAGTAAATGCTGAAGACATGTGAAGTGCCCAAATATTGAAGTAGATAATTAACATGTAATTTTAAATGTAATTATATATTTGTTTTGATGATAAGAAAAGATAAAAATAGTTCTTGAGGTGTACAAAAGGATGACACCATTATTATTGGAAAATATCGAGCCAAAGGAGCTCGTAGTTACATGGAACTTTAAGATAGATACTTT
This sequence comes from Meconema thalassinum, assembly GCA_946902985.2. NCBI lineage: Eukaryota > Metazoa > Arthropoda > Insecta > Orthoptera > Tettigoniidae > Meconema > Meconema thalassinum. The sequence continues at coordinate 306,220,673 of OX336393.1, forward strand.
ATGGAAGTAAAAATAATTATGAATTGTTGGTTTTAAAGGAAACCATGTGTTTTAATACAATATTTGTTTTATTCTTATATTATTCCTTGTTCACTTGGAACAAGTAGAAGATTATTGGTCAGTAATTTAATCGTTTTATTGTTTGTAGCGCCATAATTTGGTTAATTAAATGTTTTAAAATAGGAGTTGATTTTGTTGTTATTTTTGCAAGTGTATCCTCTATTTAATCCAACATGTGTAAGTCACAGAGTGGGAGAACATACTACAACCCCGAAAATCCCGAATTGAGCAATGCTGGCATACTGTGATTTGCATATTTCTTGCTAAAAGGGCACAGTAGGTACCCTTATTTCTTGTATGTGCCCCATCTCATACAATAAATAAATAAGCGAAATTTCAGGTGAGGTATCGAGATGACCAGGTTAGTAGTATTATGATTCTCTAGTGCTAAATATGTCTTAAAACACGCGCTTGTGACGCCCGTACAGACCCTGTGGTCTAATCCTCACTCTTGAACACGTTGACAGGATGTGTGGGCATCACCTCCATCTTATGTAAATCCATGTCTATGTGTGACAAGTGTTCTCGGATACAACAACAAAGAGCGTCACCTGGAGTCGCCTTGACCTTCACAACCCCGCATCACCTATTGTTCGTTCAGAATTACTTTGGTATTGACAGAAAGTGACGAAACGCTCAGGGACATACTCATTCACTCATCTTAAGTTATCACTTCAACAATATTTTTGCTCTCAGGTGTTCTTTCTATTTCGTTTACTACGAAGTGTAATATTCACACAGTCCTCTTCCTGGTGTAGTGGCTAGCATTCTTGACTGTCACCACGGGGGTCCAGGTTTCATTCCCAGCTCTGCCAAGAAATGTAATTCTGGTCTGAGGGCTGGAATGGGGTACACTGAGGTTCGTGAGGCAAAACTGAGAAGAAGTGGGTTCGATTCCTACCTCAGCCATCCAGGAAGTGACATTTCGTGGTTTCCCTATTTCTACTCCAGGCAAATGCCGGGATGGTTCCTATCTCAAGGGGGCTGCGTGGCGCAGTCGGTAGAGGCGCTGAGCTTCCAACTGAAAGAGAGTGGGTTCGATCCCCACCCAGGTAGTGGATTTTAGAAGCAAAACTACCACTTTCAGAAACGCAAATAGCCCTGGGGTTCACTCAGCTTACACCGGAAATGAGTACCAGGGTAATTCCTGGGAGCAAAGGCGGCCGGGCGTGGAGCTGACAACTCCATCCCATCTAGTGCCGATGTCACAAAAAGTGGAAGCCTCTACCTTCCACTACTCCCAGGGCCTCCATGGCCTGTACGGAGTTGGCTTTTTTTTTCCTATCTCAAGGTTAACACCACCTCTTTCCAAATCCTATCTCCAAAATGTCAAATACGGACACCAACACAGCCATCACAATAACACGGGTTTTCAGATAAAATTACACACACACCCAATTACATGGGTCTGAATGGCCACGAAGTCCAAGCCCCTCGAATGTAACAACAACAACAACAACTAACGCAAATTGCAAGTTAACTAGTAGTGTGAGTGGAAGTGCGCGCTGCACAGGATAGCCCAAATACCAGCTAAGTTAAAATAACCTTATTCATAGCCATTATTAATTCTAACATGTAATACCATGTAAATTATTTGTAGGTTCAGTGATTTATTAGCCTACTTTCGATTTTTGCAAGAAATGAAAGTAGGCTAATGAGATCTACACGGGCCAGAAGTTTTCAGTCTGTCTGTGTGTGTGTATGTGTGTGTGAGTGTGCGTGTGATTGTGAATATCTGACCCTCCCCACCCAATCAATTCAAACACGACGAAACCAAATTGAACCAAATTTGGTACAGAGGTAGCACTAGCAAAATACACCTCAGTGTCATGTTTTATATCGCCGCCATATTGACAGAAACGGAATGGTGGCCACCCAAATGTTCAAAGCTTAAATCAAATTACAACTAACCTAATTATCCAATCTCTACCAAATTTTGCAACAATATAGGCTACCTTGATGTGGGATGCGTTTTTTGCTCAAACTACAAGGTCATCATCCAAATAGTTTGAAGACGGCGGCCGTGTATGTGTGCAAATATATACCTCTTATCAATTCAAATACTACGAAACCAAATCAAACCAACTTTACAACAGAAGTAGCACTAGCAGTGGAAAACTCAGTGTCATGATGTATATCGCCGCCATCAAAACGAAAACGAAATGGCGTCCACCCAAATGTTCTTAGCTTAAATCAAATTACGACTAACCTAATAATTCTATCTCTGCCAACTTTTTCAACAATATACCTTAATGTGGGAAGCGTCTTTTGCCCAAACGTCAAGGTCATCAGCCAAATAGTTTCATGATGGTGGATGTATGAATCATGCAATTATTATAGCTTAACCGTAAATTACGATTCAACAGGGCCTGGCCTCAACACATTCGCTTATCTTACATAGGGAGGTTTAAACTCTCCTCAAGGAGGTGACCGGTAGGATATTAGCATTTTATAATAGAATATGTAACCGTAGCAGTGACTAACAGGTCAGGCTGACTGTGCCATATCGTGCTGGGCCGTGCCGCACCGTTGGGTCAAAATAGACGCTATTATTTGCTGGCTAGTCCATATTTCCGTAACTTCGTAAGTTTATATCCTTTTGGGAATGTACTGAACAAATTAATACATATTTAGTATCAAACGGTTTATAAAAACGGCAGAAAACGCTAATGAAATTGTTCATTCCAAGATAAAAAGAAATAATTTGCTATGCAGTATTACTAAACCAGTTGTTAATCTATTGCTAGTACTGGGTGTGTGTAGCGTAATGGTAGCGTTCTAGAGTCATAGTCTAGAAGTCCGTGGATCAAATCCAAGCATATTCTAACTTTCTTACTTGATTTTTTTGTATTTATTGATTTATAACTACTCACACGTTATAATGTTAAGCATATACAGTATAGTGTGTATTTGCAATCGAAAATATTAATATAAATAAACACGCCTAATCAACCCCAAGTGACAACAGACTGCACCGGGATTTGAACTATGAACCTTGGCCATATCACGCAAATGCCGAGATAATACAGTGTTACCTTCAGTTTGAGAGCAGATTACGTATGTAGCCTACGGAGATCGCATGACGGCCATTGATTGTGCGAACGGCGCAGTTCTCTAATAAAATCACTATCATCTGGTTATCAATCCGAAGATCAGATTACGGCAGAAGCATTAAAGCTGCCTATCCTCCATTTGGAGCTGTTTTATGACTTAGTACTCCTTGAAGCCAACATCTCCTGATAAAAGACAATGTTGACCTATCCCTGCCTTTTGTTCCTTCGAGCTCTCTCTCAAGTATTGTAATATAGATCTAGTTGCCTGTGTCATGGAGGCAAATACAATGAGTAAGAGAAATAAGGAATAGAGATGGTGGCGAAATATGGAACTAAAATAATTAACTTTATAACAAGGACTTACTAGGCTTAGAAAGAGAGATTGATTTTTGAGGGTGATAAAAGAAAAAGAGGATGGTCGTTTTAGTTGGCTAATAAAACAGATGTTTGGAAGTTATGTAAGATGATGGATAGACACTATACAGCATTTCTTGGAATACTAAAACAGTTATGAATGTCTGTCTGATAAAAAAAAGAGCTTATGTTTTCCCGTTATTCTTATAAAGTGATACCTTATTATTCATTCTGATCCGACAATCTATCGATCTTTATCCCCGTGCCACCATATTTGAAAGTAAGTTTGGATTAATAAATATATGTATGTGATAGAGTATTATGCCTTGATTTTCTCATTGATATTCAAGTTGGTTAATTTATCACCCGTAGCTCGATACCTGCACTCACGAGATAATAAACTCTCGTGTGATAGTAAAATCATATTTATTCATAAAGCCAACAGCTTATGAATTGGCGCCCAAGCCCCTTTTTCCTTCTAATTAAATATAATTAACATATTACAGTATGTCCAACAAGATTATTCCATGCCTTAATATAACGTCTACCGAGCCATGCCCTACCACCAGTTGTTCTGGTTTGAAAACCAGTGTCTTAGATATTACTCTAACGAATTTCCCTGGTGGAGAATTGATTTGGACTGTGTAAATGCCAGTCCGCATCGAACTCTCTAACCGACAGCTGTGGCTACTCTCGCTAAGAGCGCAGCGTTACGTCATGGGCCAAACTCTCTGTTGACTCGGTAGACGCGTAGGTTCGAACCCCACCGTTGGCAGTCCTTGAAATGGTTTTCCGTGGTTTCCCCATTTTCAACACCAGGCAAATGCTGGGACGGTAACTTCTGACAGGCCACGGCCGCTTCCTTCCACATCCTTGCCCAGTTCCATTCATCTGCATCCATTCCATCTCTCTTCCCGACGAGCAGGTCCCCCACGGGCGTCGACTAGAAAGACCTTCACTTGGCCTCTCAGGAGGCCACACGACAAAAAGAAATCGAACTCTCTGGTGCCGCTAACAAGACGCAACAGTGATGAAGCAAAATCAAGCAGGGCAATTGACTGTAATCATGCATCCAGTGATGTAATAATTACGAGTAGTAGGAAGTATTCACTTTTTGTCATGTTTTTCCTCGCATGCAGTTTTTACTCAGTGCTAATTAATAATATATAGACGGTGCAAGGTTATATATAGACGGTGCAAGGTTATTCAGTTTATCTCCTCAAAGTAAGATCCGTTTTACAATAATAGTACATCATGCACCGAGCCTATAATGGCAATAATTAAGACACGAGTAGGCTATGTTTATAAAACGAGCGTAGCGAGTTTTGTAATTTCCATACGAGTGTCTTAATTGCCAATATAGGCGAGTTACATACGACTGTTTATGTTCGACGATAATTATAACTATTTTATGTTCGAACATAAATATTCATAAATATCTGTCGAGATTTCACCAGTTGTATGTACTGGACAGAGCGCATGGGACGCAGAGAATACCTTGTATTTGACCATTGCCTCCTGGAATACCTCACTATGACACTCGCCACGTAGGGAAATTTAAATTAGGGGACCATGGAAGTGAGCTCAGGTGCGATGCTATCCTCACCTAATTGGTCACACAACTGTTTCTTGTGCTCTGATTGGTGGGAGAAACTCTATCATAATGAAAACTTGTACTATAATGAGCCTCATTATAGTACAGTTTTCTGACATATAATATTTACATTTCGCCAGGGTCGAACATAAATATATCTAAATACATCTTTATCTACTGCCGAGGTCAAATTATTAAAAATAGTGATATCGGATTAAAGATATTATTAATAATAATAATAATAATAATAAAAGACTAATGCTACTAGAGAATTCAGTAACCGAGATATTGAAGAATTGGTTCCTTATGATGTATATCTGGGATTGTAAATGTTTTCTTTCCAGAATGTGTAAGCGCATGCGCAAAATAAATAATAATTATAATAATAATAATAATAATAATAATAATAATAATAATAACGTGTACTAGACTGGAGTAAAATTGGTTCCTATACTAACTCCCAAGCAGAACAGCATTAACCCTTTCACTTTCAAGCTCTCCGCTGATGGATGTGTGAAAACTTTGAGGCTTATTTACCAAGCTATGCACAATTCTTTTGAAGAGGCATGTAGGGCAGACCAATAGAGGGTTTAACATTACATTGTGTTAACATAGAGAGTAAATTGCTTGTTAACACTGAATATAAGTGATGTCTCTAAACCATATGGTTTCAATGTTTAAAAAATTATATAACCGTAGAAAAAGGAGTTACACATTTCAGATCTGAAAGTTTTGAAGTAATTTTGAGAAATGGAATTCACTGTCAAAATTATTTAAATAACGACTTAACACATGAGCTAAATATATCGACTATGATATTGATTAATTTCACTATCAATCATCAACGAAAACAGATAAAACAAGATGTTCAGTTAAAGAACATATAGCCTACTTTCTCCTAATGCATGGATATAGTTGTCCTTTTCAAGGAGTATAATTGACTGTTTGTCATAGTAGATTGTTGAAATACAACGTGCTATACAGATATTATACGTTGATTGAATCCTCAACAGAGTTATATATACACACACTATTACAGCTATCACAATAACATAGGTTATCAGACAAAATTCAACACTCACCCAAGTACACTGGGCTAAATGACCACGATGTTCATGTATCTCAAATAAAACAACAGCAATAACAACAGCTTCCTATCCAAATCCTTCCCCGAATAAAAGTACGCACACTAGTAAGGCTACAGACATCAATGTGGCATAGGTTGTCAGACAATTTCTACACACACCCAATTACACGGGGCTACAAGACCGTGATGGCGAAAGAAACCTACCGAATCAACAACAAAAACAACAGCAACAATAGACTCTACCACGGATCGAGGACAACGAATTTTAATCGATGTCGTCGAGTGTTGAAATATGTGGTGTTATAAGTATACCGTATATATAATATTTTCGATCGAAAATGCACACTATATATGCTTAACATTATAACTTGTGAGTAGTTATAAATCAATAAATACATAAAAAGAACGAACTAAAAGTTTGAACCTGTTGGGTTTTGAACCAGGAACCTTCAAGCTGCGAGTCAGAGACGCTACCATTACGCTAAACATTATCAATGCCATAATTGCGATAATGACAGCTTTAGTATAAGTGCCTAGAATATTTTGTCTTGCAATGAAAGATTTCATTTTCTGCCGTTTTTATAAACCATTTGATACGAAATCCCTTCCTATATTATTCTGTTAAGGTTTCATTCCAGTTTTGTACCGAAAATAAGGTCCTATTAACACCAACCTACACATATGGGGTACCTACAGGTTCCGCATAACCCAATGTGTGCGCGAAACACACTCACTTACTCCTTAAATGCCTCACAATTAAATAAATACCACTTTGCACTCGAGAAATGGCTTATAAAGTCATAAAATAAACTCATGAAGGAATGGCAAGTCATGTCGTTTCCAGGCAACAGTAGCTCTTGACGAGACACGGCCGACTGGATGCGAGTAGCGCTCTCCACTACCGGTATAGAAAATGAGGCTCTTTACATGAAATCCCATTAGTTACTCTACTGCTCATACAGCACTGTCAACCCAGTATAGCTTAACAAAGACTTGACACTATTTGTACCGCGGCGTACTGCTAAGTGAACCTGCCGCTAGAGCGCAGGGTAGCGCGGCGGCATTGGCAAGGTACCTAACCTATATGTATTTCTGCATTTCCTGACTGTATTTATGCTTTGCATTTCTTGCATTGCATTGGCATGTTTACTTCTCACGTGCCTGAACATATGTGAACAATAGACTACTACCTAATTTCAGATTTCTGTACAATACGTTTACTCATTCATTTCCCTTGCAGTGACTTACACGCTGCGTGAAATATGCCAAGGAAAAAGCCACTAAACTATCGTACTGCAAGAAATAAGCGCAACCTGCAGAAACATGGAGAAACAGCAGGTACTAAAACTGTGCCCTCATCACAACCAAGCCCGAAGCCAACTGTATTGGTGACTGGCAGTGTTACATCTTCTCCGACAACAACGGCACATCCATCAACTTCGGGACTTCAACATGCCAACAGCATCCCTTCTACGTCAACCCATCAAACAGCTCCAAACAATCCAATCCATTCACCACATCCTATCGAGCTACTTTCAGGTGTCACATATCACCAACCAGGAGGCGTAGAAGGATCCAATCCATTCAACCTCAACCAATCAGGTCTTCGACAAGAATTCGTGTTCGTCCACCAATTACCACACACAAGTGCCAACTCAGGACGAACAACAAAATTTGCCTGTGACTGTGCCGCCACAAGATCTGATTGCCTTGGCAAGTAACCACAGGAGGATTGAAGAACACCTACCAATAACTTATTGTGCTGCAAGATTATGTGACAGCATTGTGCCTGACAGTGACATTGGCAGTATGAGTAAAGTTTGTATGTATTGCGGTGCATTGCTATTCAAATCAGAGGTTATGGAAACATCGTATAAGATTAGCTGCCATAGGGGTAAGATACATTTGCCATTTTTATATGTACCTCCCGTGTTAAAGAACCTCATAGAAAGAAATGACACGCAAACACAAGAATATTTTGCTAATGTTAGGCAATATAACAGTGCATTAGCTTTTGCATCTGTTCAGGCGCAAGCAATACATTTTCCACCAAGGGGTCCATATTGCTATAAAATTCATGGGCAAATTTATCATTCATTCGGCACATTGAATGTACCTCAGGGATCTGTCCCAATGTATGCTTCATTATTCATTATTGATTCTGAAGAAGCATTACAAATACGTATGGCTCATGCAGCAAACAAAGACTGCTGTCCTGTCGTAATGAATACTTTACAGACAATGTTACAGGAATGCAATCCATACGCACAGCTGTTCACGTCTGTAGGAACAATGGTAAGAGACTCCCAAGACATTAACTTACATTTCACTGTGAATAATGCCGTTGATAGGAGGAGATACAATGCTCCCACAGCACAGGGTGAAATTGCTGCAGTATTTACCTCATTGGATGGTGCACCACCAGGTAAATTTAACTTCACTGTATATCACAAAGCAACGGGACGACTTTCCACCATCAACAGCCTTAATCCCCATTCAGATATCATGTGTATTCCACTTCACTGTGGTGATGCTGGCTGGAAACCTGGTATGCCTCACGTTCAAGTACGTAGCACAGCGACACGAAACACAACGACTCAGTTGCAATATTACTGCTTCAGGTTAGCTGTCCGTGAGGGTTTCAATTTATTGCACTATTCAGGTAAATTGTTTCAGTAATATGTTGTTGAATGCTATTGTAAAGTAGAGAGGGCAAGAATTGCGTATATAAAATCACATCAGAAAGAATTGCGCACTGAAAGCTATAAGGGCCATCTTGATTATATGCTGAACGACAACAAAGGCTTCCAAACAGGCATCCCTGTCATATTGCCATCAACGTTTATAGGTAGCCCACGAAATATGATTCAAAATTACCAGGACGCCATCCAATTGTCAGTAGATTTGGGAAACCTGATCTCTTCGTTACCGTTACATGCAATCCCAAGTGGAAAGAAATTACTGACAATCTTCAGCCATTTGAACAAGTATCTAACAGGCCTGATTTGGTCACAAGAGTTTTCCACGCTAAACTCAGACCCATTTTAGACGATCTCCTGAAAGGACACGTTCTCGGAGTTGGCATTGCAAATGTTCACGTGCTCGAATTCCAAGAACGCGGACTGCCCCATGCGCATATTTTGCTCATTTTACGAGAGGCCGATAAAATTAGGGATCCCGAAACTACTGATTCTATACTTTGCGCTGAAATTCCTGACCCAAATGAAGACCCGCAATTACATGCCGTAGTTTCTCAATCCATGATACATGGACCCTGTGGTCATTTAAATTTACAGGCACCTTGCATGGATGGCGACAAATGTACTAAAGGTTCGCATCAGAGACAGTCATGAACGTGAACGGTTATCCTCTGTATCGTAGGAGGAATGACGGTCGTACAGTTCTAAAAGGTAATTGCGCCTTAGACAATAGGTGGGTTGTACCTTACAACAAATGGTTTTCGAAAACATATAATGCTCACATTAATGTAGAAATATGTTCAACGATCACTTCCGTTAAATACCTGTACAAATACGTGTACAAAGGCCATGATTGCGCGTCCATGCGTTTGGCAGCGGCACAGGATCCAGGGGAACAACTGAATCATGACGAGGCCAAAAGATTTATCAACTGTCGCTACGTAAGTCCTCCTGAGGCAATGTGGCGCCTCCACGAACGTCCTTTGTTCCAAAAATCGCACACAATAGAGCGGCTGCCTGTCCACTTACTACAGGAATAGTTAGTGTACTTCCATGTCGGTGATGATCCTATACCTGACTTGGGAAATGAGCGAAACACAAAGTTGACTGCATTCTTTCAACTGTGCCAAGACAATGTTTGCGCGAGGGAGTACTTCTACTCGGAGATACCAAAACACTTTGTTTGGGAAAATAACCAGTGGAAGCCAAGGCAAAGGTTCACCAAAACTCTGGGTTGAATCTACACATTCAATCCAGACAATAAAGAGCGTTTCAGCTGCGTCTTCTTCTCCTTCATGCCAAGGGACCCACCAGTTACGAATCTCTCCGGACCGTCGAAGATGTGGTCTTTCAAACTTTCTCCGAGGCGGCAACTTGCTGCAGAATGACAGAGAGTGGTATCAATGTCTCGCAGAAGCTTCGACGTTTCAAATGCCGAGGCAACTACGGGATCTCTTCGGTACCATTTGCGAGTTCTGTTCACTGGTAGACGCTCTGAAACTTTGGCACACTTTCAAAGGACATCTGGCGGAAGATTACTTGAGGGACTGTGAACCTGACGTTGCGCATAACCTGGCTATGCTCCAAATTCGGCAATTCCTCCAGGTTCACAGACGCTCCTATCAAGACTACGGCTTACCAGTGCCCCATCTTCAAGAGCTCCCCAATCCAGACCCAATCAACCGTCAAGCCGACGCAGAAAAGGGACACATCATGTTCAACCAATTAAACGACCAGCAACGAGCAATTGTCTATGAGGTTCTAGCGAGCGTTCATTGCGACGCACACAATTCATTCTTCGTCGATGTTCCAGGCGGTACTGGCAAAACATTTGTCTACCAGACCCTCATACACACACTTCGTGGCCAGGGAAACTGTTCAGTCTGTGGCTTGGACTGGAATAGCGGCGAGGTTGCTTGACGATGGCCGCACTGCCCATTCCGTCTTCAAATTTCCCGTTCCCATTACGGACACGTCTGTCTCCTCAATCAGACCTAATTCCATTGAGGCGCAGACAATTAGAGACGCAGCAATCCTAATATGGGACGAAGTTTCAATGGTCACTAAAGAAGCACTGTTTTCATTGCATCGAATCCTGACGGACATCAAAGGGCTAAACATTCCTTTCGGAGGAAAAATTATCGTTTTTGGAGGGAATTTCCGGCAGGTCCTTCCAGTTGTGAGGCGCGGAAATAGAATCACCATCGTAGAGGCGTGTGTAAAGTCCTCGCCACTGTGGTCGCAAGTAGCGCTTCGCCACCTCACCACCAACATGCGAGCAGCCAGTGGACAAGAATTCTCTCATTGGTTACTCCAGATGGGAAATGGAACCTTGCCAACACACGACACCGTCAACCCCACCTGTATTCGAACGCCCAAGCAATGCTATTGCTCCCCTCAGGACTTAGTACAACACACTTTCGGAAGCCAAAACAATGCAGACAACATCCACACCTTATTACGTACATAAATTCTCTGAGCTAAAAATGAAGATTGCGGAAAAATCAATGATCAGATCGTTCAGAACTTAGAATTCAGTTCCCATGAGAAATAATGTGCGAAGCCTTGTAACTAGGGTCTGCAAGGTTAGTAGTTTCTCAATTACACAGGTATGTTCCCAAATTACATGCCCTAAAATATAGGCACCATCATTTTGAAAAACCACGGCGATCATGCTATGTCATAATCTGAAGGGACGTATGGGACGTAGGCAACTCGGAGTCCTTGGGTACGACAGGAAACGCTAACCACGCATCCCAAACCGGAGTTTACGTGCGGTAGGGCGATCAGTTCATTTCCACTCCTTCTCCTTCTACAGGTTCACATTTGGCATCAACAAACTGGAAAACCCCGTAGTAAACCATACCAAAACTTTTAAATCCTCAACAAAACCTGGAATCGAACCTGAGACCTCAGGGATGTGAGCCAACAACGTATTCACAACACCACGTGGCCTATTATAATATGGAATGCTCGAGGTAATTGGGGTCCCGTTAACTTGTTGATTGACTGGAAAGCAACATAGGCATACTAACACTGATACAAAGCTCTCTATAAATCTATTTGGAATGCGTATTAAGACGCTAAGCCTACTCAGCAGTGTCCTTGAACATGGATTGGTTCAGATATTACTGGAACTACTTTTTCTCCAAGTTAAAGCGATAATTACAGAAGAATGGACTAAGTGACGTGGTATGCATTGCAAGTAGTGGTTATTAGCCCAGGGTTCTACATATCCCTTGTGGTCACATGCGTAACAAAGATTGGCTCATTAAGCGTCGTAATTCTCAACTGACGCAGTATCCGAGAGTATTTCATAATTGAGCAAGGTTTTCATCATTTTTTATTTATTTTATTTTTATAGATTGTGCGGGCGAATGATATAACGTCGATTCAGTGGTGAAGTAATGAAGCTAATACATAATGCAACGTGGAACATAACCACCTTTGTCTGCATATTGTATTGTAAGGAAATGAAATGAATCATATTTTATATTCTCCGCATTGACTTAAGGTAATTAAGCAAACTTAAAAATCAACGGAATCATGTTATCAACGGATTTTATTTTAAAATAAATCAATACAAATAAGTACCTGTTTCGATATACAATGATATCCTCTTCAGCTAATAAGGAGATCATATTGATAATCTAATTGGAATGTGCGAGCATAAATTAGTGGTGGTTCGTAGTTAAAAAATGTAACATTCTTCTTATTCCGATCTTTAAGATGAGCCTCACGAAGCGGAGTGTACCCCATTCCAGTCCACAGACCAGAATTACATTTCTTGGCAGAACCAAGAATTGAACCCATGGCCACAGCCAAGAATGCTAGCCACTACACCACGACGTGGTCTCTCTTCCTGTCTTTAGTGGCTTCGGTGGCGTGGTAGGTAGCATGCTGAGCTTCTATGCCCAAGATAGCGGGTTCAAACCCGGCTGAAGTCGTCGTTTTTTTTAATCCCTTAGTATGCCTTCCTTCGGAGGGGAAGTAAAGCCGGTGGTCCCATGTCATAGATTTATGGCATGTTAAAGAACCTTGCACGAATTGCACCTGTGTGAAGCTAAATTGGATAGGTTAAGAATGTAAACAACGCTCTTAGGTTTCTACGTTCGTTGCCAAGAGCCGACTGCGGTGGCGTCTGGTAGTTAAGTTCTGAACTTGGTCTAGTAGTCGTTAACGGTGGTGCTTAGCGGCAAAAGTAGGAACTATTTGAAAAATTCTAAGTTGCAGTCTGTACTTAAATTAAAAAAAAACAGATAACACACACTAATACAGTCATCACAATTAACACCGGTTATCAGACAGATTCTACACACACCCAAAGTACACGGCGCTACATGACCGCGTTGTCGCAGCCCCTAAACTAAAAGAACCTACCAACCAACTCTTCCTGTCACCCTAGAGTTCCAATCGGACCTAGAGCGATAGCCCCTAATGGAGTTTGGCCTGGCCTGGCCTGACCCATGCAATCGGCCGGCTTCGATGCTTTCTAATGTAGCCTGTCAGCCCGAAGGCCTTGAGAGCTCTGTCTAATTGTTTCGACCAACTGCAACTGTGTTAGGGTGACAGGGTGATTACTATGGTATCTTTATTGGCCAGAATATGACCTAGTTCAGGAAATACAGAAGATAGAAAAGAGTAAAGATAAGTAGTTCTGAGAGAGTCAGAAGTTAAGTTTGAAATTGAAGATAATAGTTCTTAAGAGAAGAAAAGGTGTGCTATAGTAGCAGGTTTGATAAGAAGAGGAAAATCATTCTATAAGAAGCGGCTTCGGTGGCGTAGTTGGTAGCATGCTGAACTGCTATGCCCAAGATTGCGGGTTCATACCCGGCCGAAGTCGTCGGATTTTTAAAGAGCGTTAAAAATCCTTCAGTATGCCTTCCTTCGGAGGGGAAGTAAAGCCGGCGGTCCCATGTCATAGATTTATGGCATGTAAAAGATCCTTTGACAGACTAAACTTGTGTAAAGCAAAATTTGTTAGGTTAGATTTCGTCAGAACGCTCTATCAAAGTTCCAACGTTCACCACTAGGTATCATTGATATCTGGTGGCGAAAGTTGGAACTACTAGAAATTGAACGGAACTTGTAGCTCACATTTAGGGTGTCCGCTGGAAGCAGCTACAGACTCAGGCGAGCCGAACATGTCCTCGGACACTCTCGGCACTAAAAGCCATACGATAAATAAATAAATAAATTCTATAAGAATGCGGGGGCGCTTATGACGGCTCCCCCTGGCTTGGTAATCACCCAATGTGTTAATGAGAGGGTTTGTGCTTAGTGTAGCTGTTCTATAGAGTCTAACTGCCTGTCCATGAATTCTTTCATTGGTGGTCGGTAGACCTTATTCATTGTGTAATTGAGCGTTGCGCACGTACCATGGGGCACCCGATATCGTGCGCAGCGCTTTGTTCTGGACGACCTGAAGTTTATTGATGATGGAGGGGGCAGCAAAGCCCCACGCAGGACTGGCATATTCCATAACAGGCCGCACAATGGTGCTATATGTCAGAAGTCTGCTTCTGTCATCTAGTGCACTCGGAGACTTCATGAGAGGCCAGAGTTGCGCTTGGATCGCTTTCGCTTGGTTTGCGCGCTGAGTGACCTCCTGTGCGAAAGTAAGGCCTCGATCAAGCGTGATTCCCAGATACTTTGTAGCTGGCTGCCATCTGATTACATCGCCAAAGAAATTAAGGTCCTGGACTTCTGTATGTTTGCGTTTTTTGGTAAACAGACTGGCAGCACATTTACCGACATTAATTTTGACTCTCCAATCCCTAAGCCAGGGGTGTAGGGTGTCTAAGGCGACTTGGAGTTTAGTTGCAACTCTATGTCCTCTCCAGGAGGTGGAAGAGATGGCAGTATCATCTGCGTATAAGTGGAGACTGGTAGCGTCTGTTTTGGGGATATCAGAAAGGTAAACATTGAAGAGGGCGGGGGCTATGACACTACCTTGCGGTACACCGGCTTTGATCTTCCTCAGTGAGGATTGGGCGTCAACCACTTGGACATAGAATTGTCTTTTCCTAAGATAGGAGTTGATGACCTTAAGTAAGTGTTCTGGGAACCCTTTGTGCTTCATTTTGTACAGTAAACCACTGTGCCAAACTTTATCAAAAGCACGACTGATGTCTAGGAAGCAGACTCCTGTCATACGTCTTTCGTTAAAAGCGCGCGTGATGATCTCGACGAGTCTGAGAAGTTGCTGTACTGTGGAATGGCCTTTGCGGAATCCGAACTGCTCATCATTGATTATCTGTGAGATGTGAGTGTTAAGCCTGGAAAGTAGGGTCATCTCGAAGAGTTTTGAGATGACTGAGAATAAGCTGATTGGTCTGTAGTTCTGGGGGAAAGTGGCATCTGTATTTGGTTTATGAATCATTATGACTTTGGCTACTTTCCAGGCTGACGGAAAGTACCCGAATCGGTAGATGGCATTGAATATTTTTGTGAGACAAGTTAAGTGCTGTTTTATAACATAAATGCAGTGCGCAAGGTTTGGAATTGTGCCCTATGCACAGGCAGCTTAAATCTGCTCATTGCGTGCTAGTAATGGGCACTCAGCATTTAGTTGACCAAGTTAGGTGTTACCTTGACATTCGAGAACTGAACGAACTTAATTCTCGTCAAGCATATTATTTTGTTCCATTATTTTGGGGAGTGGCACATCTTAGTTCCAAGAACAGCACTAATTATATGTTGGTGTCGTAACAACAAGCAATGCAGGATTTTTCCTGTGCTACTGAGAAGATGTGGAAGATTTTGGCACAAACCGCACCTTCTAACTCCCTCTGGTTTAAGAGCTAGAGTTTTGTGAAACACACACTTTTGTTGGTTGGTTCTTAAGTTTAGGGGCTACGACAACGCAGTCATGTAGCCCCGTGTACTTTGGGTGTGTGTAGAATTTATCAACTGGTGTTAATTGTGATGACTGTATTAGTGTGTGTTATCTGTTTTTTAATTTAAGTACTGCAACTTAGAATTTTTCAAATAGTTCCTACTTTTGCCGCCAAGCGCCACCGTCAACGACTACTACTGTAGTTCAGAACTTAGCTACTAGATGCCACCGCAGTCGGCTCTTGGCAACGAACGTAGAAACCCAAGAGCGTTGTTTACATTCTTAACACATCCAATTTAGCTTCACACAGGTGTAATTAGTGGAAGGTTCTTTAACATGCATAAATCTATGACATGGGACCGCCGGCTTTACTTCCCCTCCGAAGGAAGGCATACTGAGGGATTTTTAACGCTCTTAAAAAATCTCGCGGCTTCAGCCGGGTTTGAACGCGCTATCTTGGGCATAGAAGCTCAGCATGCAACCGACTACGCCACCGAAGCCGCCATACACCTTTGTATAAATGGTGATAAAGGGGACGCACAGATTTGGAGGGCAGCTGCGATATAAGCAGCAGCATTGTCAACAGGGCGTGGTGGGTCTGTGGGTGGCACCTCAGTAGGGTTGCCAGACGTTCCGTCTTTTCTTGTTTTGTTCCGGGTTCTGTTTTAATCTTTAACGGAACGCCAAATATTCCGATTTTTGGTTAATTAGATAATATATTCAATTTCGCACCAATTTCGCTTCATAATTGATTGTAATATCTAGCTTGATTTCTAGTCATACAGGGGCAAGTTTGGAAGAGAAATTTATTTCTATATCTGTGCCAGTTAGATTGGTACATGTTATACATTTATTAGGGGCAACAAAATTAAGGAATATCTTAGTCCTTGTGAAGTTATTACTCAGCATTTTCCCCTCCAATGCTTTTACGGAGAGAGTTTTTTCTGTCATGAATATCAAATGGAGAGATGATAGAAACAGAAGCTCCATTAGTTTGGTAAAACAAGAATTGTTCACATATTACAATTTTGCCGAAAATTGTAGTGAATTTTACTTACAAATAAATAATCCTTTCAAAGGGTCGTTCAAATGAAAAGCATTTGTAAGTTGCTGGTGTCATAGGTCTATTTGATATGTCAGCAATATCTAGTTTTAATTTTGTGTATTTGATTATGTAATGGTTATTTAATACACGTGTGTATTATTTATTACAACATTTAACAACCTTAATTTTAAAAAAGCATGTTTTGGGACGTGTGTTCCGTTTTTCCATTCTTGAAATCTGGCGACCCTACCGCAGTCTCTACAAAATGCCACAGGAACTTATTGACGACAATGTGGTATGGCGAGCAGGTGCCACCTAAAACACTAGTCCCCAGTGTTTCCATCATTTAGGGATAGCTGAGATATTCTCAGACAGCATCAGACATAGCTGACATACAATACCTGGCCGCAGCTATAAAAGGCAAACAAACCCCCATGAACATGAAGCAAAGAAAGAGTAGGAATGCCTCGGATGGAAGGCCACTGCCTGGGGAGCGTCGGGGCACGTCTGGAGCCGGTGTTGGACGTGACAGTATGCAAGCCGGTGGTAGGAGGTTGAACAGGTGGAACCCTATCGGCCTAGCCGGAAACACTGCAGCCGTCAAACATGTGCGGCACAATCATCAAGTCACGTCTGCTAAATATGCTTTACCTGACAGGCAACAGATGACCACTAAAGCAGGGAAGGTAAGGCAGCGTATTGAATGGACAATAGACATGGACAGAAATGTGATGAGCTCTTATTAGAAAAGCACGACCGACAGCAGTGGCTACGCTGGCTAAAGCGCAGCGTTAGGTCATGGTGCCAAGCTGTCTGCTGACTCGGTAGACGCGCAAGTTTGAGCCCCACCGTCGGCCGTCCTTGAAATGGTTTACCGTTGTTTCCCCCATTTTCAACACCAGGCAAATGCTGGGATGGTACCTTCTGACAGGCCATGGCCGCTTCCTTCCACATCCTTGCCTAGTTTCATTCATCTTCATCAATTCCATCTCTCATCCCGACGCGCAGGTCGCCTACGGGCGTCGACTAGAAAGATCTTCACTCGGTCTCTCAGGAGGCCACACGTCAAAAAAAAAAAAGCACGAAGATGGAAAATGAAATAACTGTTTATAGAACCGTTCAAAAGTATGTACACCTCATTAGTGAAAGTGAACAAGACATTGTCGACCAAAAGAAAGCCATCATAGTTCGGAACCTACTATCTAAACCTGAACTTCAACAGATTAAGGAAGATGTAAGGAGAGAGCTTAACATTCAGTAGCCTCTGACTTCTGATGAAGAAGGTATTCTCACAAACAATCAGACTCCTGCTACTGGAACAACTAAATCAGCAACTTCTCTAGAAACTGCTGAAACGACAGATCAGTTGGAAATTGAACTAGAAAGCCAAAGAGCTCTCACTGATTTCAGGGGACTTAACCGGTCATATTGGCATAGCCTAATAACCCCGGGCACTACAGCCCATAAAGGCCCTAGGCCTACCAAGCGACCGCTGCCCAGCCATTTGGCCTGCAGATATTGGGGTGACGCGTGGTCAGCGCGTCGGGTCCCCTCGGTCGTAAATCTTGGTTTCCGTGACCGGGGCGCTGCCTTACTGTCAGACAGCTACTCAATTGTCCTCACGAGGCAGAGTGCACCCCGTTCCAGCCCTCACGTCAATTTCTAGAATCCATGACGGAGCCGGGAATCGAACCCGGGGCCTCCGGGTGAGAGTCAGGCGCCCTACCCTAACACCACGGAGCCGGCAGGTCATATTGGCATAGCATTCCAAAATTGCAGCCCAATCGCAGGATAAAACAATCAGTCTTAACAATGAACGAACGAGTACTTCCTGCATATATTGATGAGCAGAATAATGTAGAAGACATCCATTTACTACTACACTGTTCAGCGGTAGCTGGTCAGCTAAGACATTAAGGCCAAACCTCATTTTGTACATGATCATAATTTGATTTTATGTCCATCCAGTCCCCGTGACAGGGATATTGCCAGTACGACATTAAAATCCGACTAATCAGCCAGGAATCCAACCCAGGACCCTTCGAAACAAAGATTCTTACCCACGAAGTTGGTACAGATGACATCTATGAGGAAGCTGTGGTGAGTTGCACTCTGGTCAGATATTGTAAACTGTCTCAGAGAAAGTTCACTGACGTAACGAGTCTCCTGTAATTGAGCGCTTCCTTGGCGTGATACATGCAACATACTGCAGCAGAAAGACCTGACTGCCTCACGGTGTTTCAGGGGCGTAATATCTAGGTCATCTACAGCTAATGATTAGGATGATAGTGAAAATACATTTGAAAATGAATACCACTACTACTGAGTGCTTGAAGAATGAGAACATGAGGGCCATGAAAGGCAGATAGGAATGAGGATCTGCCCAAAAGTAACTGGATGAAAGATGAGACAAGCCGACCCAGCTCAGGAACCCCTAGGGGTTGCCAACTCTCGGGCTCATCTGCTGTGAACCTATTGAGGATGTAGCGCTATCTTGTGTGTACGATTCGTTGTGGGACTACACACACACTGCCCCCTATAGGGCATCTTACTATGGACAGGGGATACCGTAAAGAGATATCTGACCTCTCGAAAATTAAGGGTATCAAGAAAGAAAAGGCTGGGCAGGAAAATAAAGACACCCTTGTTCTTGGATACGTAAAAATTATATGCTTTTCAGTCGGTCAACTCAATTGTACCCAAATTGTAATGAGTGTTATTCCCTATAGCTGAAAAACATAAGATTAATTAATACACCTAATTAATTAATCCAAAAATATTAATAATATTAATAATTAATTAATTACTTAATCCTGGGCCGATAACCTAGATGTTAGGCCCCTTAAAACAACAATTATCATCATCATCATAATTACTTAATCCAAGTTAATGTGATGTACAGCAAATGTCTTAATCAGCGAGAAATTTATTAATTAAGATGATTTTTGGAAATTAATAGGAAATCATTCATTAACGGGTTATGGCAGAATTTAATTAGGAGTCCACCTCGTTGCGTAGTGGCTAGCATTCTTGGCTTTCACCGAGGAGACCCGCGTTCGATTCCTGGATCTACCAGGAAATAAAATATTTGTCTGAGGGCTGGAACGAAGTACACTCAATCTCCTGGGTCAAAACTGAGAAGAGACAGATTTGATTCCTACCTCAGCCATCCTCGAAGTGGGTTTCCGTGGTTTCTCCACTTCTACTCCAGGAAAATGCCAGGATGGCACTTTACCCAAATCCTACCTCAATTACAAATACACGCACTAGTACAGACTTCACAGAGACACTGGTCATCAGGCTAATTCTACACACACCCGTGTAACCGGGGCTACATGACCACGATGTCACAAAGCCCCTAAAAGAGTCAACAACATTTTAATTAGGAAGTAATTCTGGAATTATATCTTATTTCAGAAACATCGGTTCAGAATTTATACAGAAATTACGGTCTTGGAAGCATCGCAGGAATCACAGTATTTGATCGAGTCTTAACTTGGATATGTTTTTGGACTGGAGGTCAAGACAACATTTGCGTGGTACAAAATGTGTGACTGTCAACCACCTACCTTGCCCCTAAGCGGATACTACCGGCATCTCATTACTACCTCTGTCAGGCGAGAAGCAATTGTACAGTACTGTAGGCCTATAATATAACACATCGATACTTTGAAAAAGGAAAGGAAGCTTTTAGTTTTACGTGACCGTTAATCATGCGATCATGAGCCACGGGACCTCATTTTTACGTGGAATCCGAACCACAGGACATGGCATTGCACTTCGAAAATCTCACAAGCATTGACCGGAAATCGAACCCGGTCCACCTTGGTGAGAGGCCAACAGCTTGACCGCTGAGCCACCACGCCCTACATCGATACTCTATTGCGCAGATGTAGAGTAAATTGCTCAGAATGACCATCTTGTCTGCTGAACGTATGAGACGTTTCTTGTTCTGGGTTTGTACTTGACCCCGCAAATTCAATGCAATTAAAAAACTTTGTGTGCAACTACGTTATAAAGAAACTGGTTTACAGACCTATCCTCATCCAAATTACGAGTGGTGTAAACACGTCCTTGCCTATAATATAACCTTGTTAGAAAAGTTAACACAAATTTTTTTGTTTCCGAGTCCTTATTTGAGTTTGTGCTTCTGTTTGTTTTAGAGTGAGGTGTGTTGCGATTGATATGTGTTTCCTGAGCGGTGTATCCGCCGACGTGCATATTGCTTCTTGTGTTTGTGGTATTATGTCTATTCCTTCTGTGAAGATTAGATCTATTGCACTTTTACTCTCCTCCTCCATCAGTTCGAGTATAGCTTTGCTCTTTTGTCCTGGTTTGTCCAGTCTGGAGTTTAAGTCTCCTGCTATTACGATGTTTTGCTCTTTCTCGACGTACCTAATGATTTTAGCGAGTATTTCAGTCGCATCTTCCAAAGTTGCTTGAGGTTGTATGTAGGGGAAGGGTGGGCATATTGGCCACGGCGGGCATAGTTGCCACGGGCTATTTTTCTACTGTACATTGCTGCTACCTGGCTGCAAGCGCCTCAACTACTCCACTAGACCGCCATTAGTGTTGTGTTGAGCCTTGAAGCTGATCAGATTACACTTTTAGAAGTTGTCATCAATTTTGTTGTTTTTCAAGTTGCTGATGTAAGGTAAGTGTATTGCATTAACTATTATAACTAGGTATATGATTCTAGTATGTATTGATGACAGTCATACCTGAAACAAGTGTGATTTAAGCTTTAAATTCATCTTTGAAAGTAATACCTGGTGTAGCTGGTTGGACCTGCGGAGTCACATTTACATAATGGCGTAAAAAAGGGCAAAGTGGCCTCGGCCATGGTCACTTTGCCCGACACTACATATTATATTTCTTAAGTAAAGTATATATATGGAGCCTAGACCAAACAAAGTTAGTGCTTTTAAATGGGATACATATTGAACTTTTTAAACATCTCCTTGCATGAGCAGGGTGGTAGCGCACTCAGTTAAGCGCCGGTCTTGGGAATTGTGACATGCTGATGGTTCCAGGATCGAGCCCCGCTGGGCTGAGGTGATAAAGAAAGAAGGTATTCAGGAGAAAAGGAAATCAAAAGTGGCAAAACGTGGTTTGTTACTAAAGGAGATAAAAACTCCGATAGTGACGAAAGTGGTACAAATTGCCTTTACTGCCAGGACTTATATTCAAAGTCTAAAAGCAATGAAGGGTGGATCAGATGCTCTAGTTGCCTGAAATGGGCACATGAGGATTGTGCTGGGTGCGATGAGGAAGACAATGAATTCATATGTGAAATGTGCAATTAAACAAAAATAAGCTAAATACAATATCCATAAAATATTTTGAAGCATTTCAACTTTTGTATTTTTATTGTACTCAATAAAAATTTAGAAATTTGTTTTATAAAATGATAGGGACCTTTAAACATGTGTGGAGAATTATAACAATACTTAAATTTGTAAAAAAAAATATGCTCATAAATTTCTGTTAAATGCTATTGCAGTATTATTTGTAACATCGGGTATAGTGGCCACCTAGTGGCCATTTTGCCCTTCCCATAGGGCAAAGTGGCCATTTGGTAGAGGTTTGAAGAAACATTTCTTGTACAAAAAGTAACTAAGATATAGTTAAAATTATTTGTTCAAAAGATACATAACTAAATAAGCTAGAATATGGCCAATTTTCATTTGTTTTTAACAATTTTAACTTATTGAAAACAATGTTTTCCCGTTAGCGTGGCCACTATGCCCACCCTTCCCCTACAGACTTGCGATGGTGATGTGTGCTGTTGTCATGATAACCATGTTTTCTTCTTTATAAACGTTCTTTACTTTGGCGATGCGGCTGTTGTGTAGGCATGTCACTCCTCCAAAGGTCTTCCTTTTTCTTTCTGTTGTGCTAGGGCGTGTGTGTTATAATAACCGGGTATGTCCAATGGTTTTGTTAGAAACGTTTCAATTAAGATTATTATATCTTCGTTAAATATTGATCGTTGCGTTGAAAGCCGTGTGATGTTTGTCAGTCCTTCTACATTCCATAGTAGGGCAGTTATCTTGGTCTCATGGTTTTTACTATGTACTTCCTTGGTGCAGTATATGTCCTGTTTGTCCTTGAAGTTATTGCCTTCAAAATCGAAAGGTTTGGTAGATTACTCTGTCTGGCCAAAGATTTACCTGCATGACTGACTCACTTTCCTCTATGGGCACACCAATCTTGAAGGCCTTGCTTGGGTCGTGAGAGGGGAGTTGTTCACAACTGATGATCTTGTTGATTCCGTTTTGTGTGAGGTGTTCTTTGATGTCCTCGTTTGTGTCGGTGTCTAAGCTCCCTACGAAAATCCAGGATTAGCTATTAATTATGAACTATCTTAATCTTATCCTATTTGATGCAGAGTGGCTATCCTAGACTTTAGCTAAGTTTTATAGTTTAGGATACCGTCTCCCGTACCTTTATATTTGTCCCACATGTATCTTCGCGTGTTTCTCATCTGTCGTTTTCCTATCTATTCCATATACCCCTGATAACATCAAATAGTTTCACTAATTTATCTGGCTCCTTCCACTCCCAATTTAGTAATTTTATTAAAGTGTGATCTTCATTTTGACCTTCTAATCTTACAGTATTTTAATGTCATCATCATCCTCCTCCTTTCATGTGTTAGTCCTAGAAGAACTATTACGGTCTTCTTCTTCTTCTTCTTCTTCTTCTTCTTCTTCTTCTTCTTCTTCTTCTCCTCCTTCTACCTTATATGATACGGACGTTGGCTACCACCATGGCTAACACCTTCTTATCCTGTGCAATCCTGAAGAGTTCCGTGGAAGACAGCTCAAACCACGTTCTTAAATTATCCAGCCAAGTTATTCGTCTCCTTCCCGGTCCACGCTGTCCTTCAATTTTACCCTGAAGTATAACTTGGAGCAGACGGTACTTTGGATTCCTCAACATGTGTCCCAAGTATTCCAATTTCCTCTTCTTAATTGTGTTTAACAGCTCAGGTTGACTGCTCACACGCTGAAAAACCCTCGGCATTACTCACATGTTCGTCCACGAGATTTTAAGAATCCGCCTGTATATCCACATTTCAAAAGCTCGAATCTTCTTTTCTGTAGCTACCGACAAGGTCCAAGCTTCAACACCATAAAGAAGGGTGGAGACAACATAACACTTCACAATTCTTTTCTTAAGCGTTACGGTCTACACAAAAGATTTGAATTTTCACGCCATCTTTTCCTGGGGCGACCTAGAGATCTCTTCCCATCGGGGCAATAGTTGACGACTGCTTTAGGGATCCTGCTTCTGTCCATCCTGTTGAGGTGTCCTAGCCAAGTTCTTTGGTATTCATGGATGCATTCCAATATATGTCTGCTGTTAAGACCATTCAGCACTTCTGTGTTTCGTTTGTGATCCCACTTAGTGACTCCTGCTGTTCGTCGCATATATTTCATTTCGGCGGTAGTTATTCGTCTCTCATCGCATATCCTCAGGGTCCACGCTTCGCTACCATAGCAAAGTACTGGTCTTGCTAAGGTTTTGTAAATTCTTGTTCGGGTGTGTTTTTGTATTATAATGAATCTCTTTCATCTACAAACTTTGCTCTTATTATCATGATTATCATTGCATTCTCTCAGCTGGTGTGCTGCACCCATAACTATCCCACATAAGAGGCAAATGTCATCTTTTCCTACTTCTCCCAATACTTTGTTCTTATACAATCCCTATTAACCACCAAAGTATCCCTCTCATTTTTCTTTTCGTTAGAATTTCGAGCTTTATTCTCATAAATTGCCTTATTTCACAACTCTGTTAAGGTTCTCCTGTTAATACACTCTTCTCTGAGTAACTGCAATTCTGCAGATTCCTAACCAATACTTGACCTTATTTAAGTCCTTTACTATGGCATGGGATCGAACCCGGATATTCGAGGATGGCATCCAATGTCACGAGGCGGTATTGGCTCGTTCTTCCAACTTACGGAATGGTCTGTGATGCTGTCGTAATCATGCTCACCGAAAGTGAATGTGCAACAGTGTGTAGTGGATCCCTTGAGGACTCGTTGGACGGGAAGTCAAGCTCTCTCCTAGAATAGAATGTTAACTTCGTCACCAGAAATTGGACAGACCCTATTTGTTTACTGTACGGCAATTCATTATTGCATATCTCTGTTGTTGTTGTTGTTGTTGTTTCGAGTCTTTTGACTGATTTGATGCAGCACTCCATGCCTCCCTGTCCTGAGCTAATCGTCTCATTTATACATAGCTAGCAAACCTCACCTCTGAGGCAATCTATTTATCATATTCTAACCTTAGTCTGCCCTAACAGTTCTTGTACTCGTCCCTTCCTTACATAGCTAAGTTTATTATTCCTACCAACCTTCCCTCGCCATCAATCACTCATCTATGTTCAACCGTTATTTTACTGTAGCTGGGTCTCGACTATGGTATACAACTCCTGCCGATATCAGAAATTCTAAAACAATAAAGAAATTTAAGGCCGCTTGCCGAGATTATCTGTTGAATACTGCTGATTGACTCGTGTGAATGGTGATGAAGGGTAGGACGTATGACTGAACTACGATTATATTTAGAAAATTACAGAAAAGTTTATTACTTTGCTATTATTATTATTATTATTATTATTATTATTATTATTATTATTATTATTATTATTATTATTATCTATACTAATATAATACAGCTGAAGAATTTGTTTGTTTGTGTGTTTAAACGCGCTAATCTCTGGAACTACCAGTCGGATTCGAAAAATTATTTTTGTATATAATAGCCAGATTCAAGAGCATTAGGCTACACCTCTCAGATAACCTTAAAGATTTATTTTTGTTCAGTAAGTTAGAAGAACAAGCGCTCCCGAACAGCTTCAACAATACCTAAGTCTATTGTTGCCTGGCAATGCGGGCTGCATCACGTCGCCCCTACCAGTGTTCTGGTGCAGAATTGCGAGCTGCTTATAAATTGCAGTCACGGGGAGTAATTACTGCAAAACGATTTCTTAGGCCCCTTAAAACAGTTATCATCATGCCAATAGTATGCCTCTGTATAAGGGCGATTGTGTTGGTGCAGTATACTGAGGTTATCAGCTGCAATAAGTGTTGGTGCTTTACGATCCTTATCCTTGAGTGCTCCAGTTCTGTAGTAGTATTCATTATCATCCATAAAACAAATAAATCCACCGGGCGAAGCCGGGCACTACTGCCAGTTATTAATAGTATTATTGTCGGCTTTAGTGACGTAGATGGTAGCATGCTGAACTGCTATGCCCAAGATCACGGGTTCAAACCCGGCCGAAGTCGTCGGAGTTTTAAGAGCGTTAAAATCCTTCTGTATGCCTTCCTTCGGAGGGGAAGTAAAGCTGGCGAGCCCATGTCATCGATTTATGGCATAAACAAGAACCTAGCACTGCAATTGGTAGTGTGTAGCTAAATTTGAGGGTTATTTGGTTAGAAACGCTCTAGCAAGTTCCAACGTTCGCCGCTTGGTGACAGTGGCGTCTGGTAGCCAATGTTGGGACTACTTGAAATTGAACTTGCCCAGTTTCATTCATCGTCATTCATTTCATCTCTCATTAACTCCTCTCATGAGGTTGGCGTCAGGAAGGGCATCTGCCCGTGAAAACCATCCGCCACATAGAATTTAATTGCATCTCGTTGGAAACGATATTAATAAGGGATAGAAATACATACAATTTTTTTTTTAGTTTTTCGAGGGAAACGTGGGGAAATCTTCAAAAGACAGATTGCAAGCTTCCGGACTTACAACTGTGCAGGATTCTTACCTACTAAAAACCCACAAACCCTATACTTGGCTTAAGGCCACCCGGGAACTGCCTGTTCAGCCTTACTTCAGGGTGGAGCCACTGTTACAACCAGAGGTCTCAGTCAATTTCATTAAACGTGATGATAATGAAATTACTCATCATTATCTTCACTGTCTTCAGCAACCAATCTTCTCCGTTCCTCTTCTTTTTTTGTTTTCAGCAGCTCAGAGATGTAGACTGCAATCTGGGCCCAACTTTCTCTGCTGCTGAGCATTTTATCCACCACATTGTCTGGTGTAATGACACCAACTTTTGTCTCCAGAAGCCTTCGAAGATTTCTCCACCTCAAGCATGCAAAGAATGTGTGCTGAACATCGTCCCATTGATCATCACAATAACGACACCGTGAACTCGGTGAAATTCCCATTCGATGGAGGTATGCTTCATAATAACCATGGCCAGAGAGAAACATGGTAATGTAATAATTAACCTCACCATGTTCCCTCGACAACCATGGCTTAAGTTGCTTGATGAGCCTAGCGGTCCACCTGCCACGATGTTCACGTTCCCATTCCTCCTGCCATTCCAGAAGAGATCTGTCTCTTTCCTCCCTCTTCACGAGTATCTTAGAATGCTCGTCTTTGCGCAAGTATATACGGCGCCTTTCCTTGGCCAGGATGTGAATGGGTATCGCCCAGCTATTACTAGCACTGCCGGTCCAGACACTGTTCGATAGGCAGAAGTTATTCTGTGGGCAGCTCTTCTGTGAACAGAGGTTATCCGCTTCCTATACATTTCAGAGCCAAGAGCTACTGACCAAATCTCTGGACCATAAACATACATACATACATTATTATTATTATCATTATTATTATTATCCATATGCCATATTCATTAATATTAGTAATTAATGTAATGAATTTACTCTTTATTGATCACCATAATGAATTTGTAAAATATTTTTTGTATTTCAAAAATTGCCTCATATATACTGGCACCATATTGCGTGGCTAAATGTAAGATTGAGCCATGAGCCCTAACTTCTACACTACAATAGTCATAAAATAAATAAATAAATGAATAAATAAATAAGTAAATAAATAAATAATTATTTAAATAAATAAAAGATACGAGCCTTACAGTAGTCACATATGATGTGTAACATGTGACATGTTATCCCTTGTTAACAGTGAACTCTGTTGGTCATTGAAATAACTACTTGTAAAACTGCAGTGCCAAATCCTGACCGGTTTTCAGCAAATATGATATAATTAATATTTTCACACCAAACAACGACAACTTGAAGATGATTTATTGTAGGAAGAATATCTTTAATGGGGCCTCCAAACCTTGGACTGAACCGTATGCGATATACATTCCACATAGCCACATGGCCGACAGTTCGTCGTGGTATCAATCTCCGCCACCGCGCGCTCATTGTTTCCGTTCCATCCATTTCCGTTTCATTTTTCAAAATCACCCCCACAAAAAATATACAGATACCGAGTGGAAAGATGTTACACATCAATAAACCTAATCCCCTCTCTTCATTAGCAGTCGATGGATACAGCTCTCCTCTCCCACTCGTCTTAATACTTCATCATTTGTTACTCTATCTACCCATATCTACATATTCATGCAAATAATCTATGGGAGGGCAACCGGGTGTATTCTATATTGGTTCGTTCCTACTTAAGCCCACTCAAGGCAGGACGCGAAATTTAATATTATTTTTTATGTGATGGCAGAGTAAGAGCGATCCATATGGCAATTGGACTCCTGAAGTATGTCCACAATGATTCAGCTATATTCCTCTATCATCTTACCGATCGCCATATGTGCATATGAGACCTGGAAAATATCAGTAAAATCCGCACACAAGCTCAACGTTTTTCACCAAGGATGCTTGAGGCGAATTTTGAAAATCAGTTATCGTAACCACATATGCTAACAAATGATGAAGGACTGAGAAGAACTGGTCTACGCAGCCTGCACAAAATCGTTGCTCAAAGATGAATTAAGTTTGCGGGACATGTTCTACGAATGAATGACAGAAGGATACCCAAATCAGCACTCTTGTGGAAACCAACGGAAGGATACCGAAGTAGAGGAAGACCTCGTAACACCTCGAAATGAACTTTTGCACAGGATCTTGAATGCATGGATATGAACTGGGGGGAAGCTGAAAACCTGGCACCTGGAGGAAACATGTTGCCCGATATACTACCTAGCATTGGAGGAACTAAGTCTAAGTAAGTAAGAGTAAGAGCGCGGAGCGGAGTGAAGCAACGTCTCGCAATCAGAATCACATTATTGCAATGAATGTAGAATTGTGCCAGGGCCAGTATCTTGGTCGGAGACAAAGGAGAGATGTTTGCCTTCTTGGCAGGTGACAGAGCTTTCTTGTTGTTAATTCATTTTAGGGGCTGGGGATATATTGATCATTAGCCTCGTGTACTAGGATGTGTGTTCAATTTTTCTCATAACCTGTGCTTCTGTAGTGACTGTAGTAGTGTGTGTGTTACTGTAATTACTAGGGTCGGTGCCCTGGGACTTGAAATAAGGTACTATCCTGGTATTTGCTTGGCGTGAGTGTGGAAAACCCGGTGGGAAAACCACTCTCCGGAGAGCCGGTGTCAGTGCCGGGATTTGAACCTCCCAACTCCCAATATGCTGCAGCTACCTGTAGCGGCCGTGATGAGCGATTTTACGCGCACTGCCACACCCTTGGATTTCTTCAGTGCAGTAGGAGCACGTGGGATTTTGCCTTTGGTATTACACTACCTTTCAGAGGAGGGTCAATGCGATTAATCGTGAGCATCGGAATGAGCTGCAAGAAAATTAATATTATATTTAGTCTATTGTTATCATAAAGATCGTCATCATCATCATCATCATCATCATCATCATCAACATTATTATTATTATTATTATTATTATTATTATTATTTGCTACCTTGAAATGTATCACTGTATTGATTATCGGCTGGTTATGTAGCCTACGTGTACTAAGTTGAGCCGTAGTTTTGTTTTAACGTACCTCTGTGAACTATATCCTCTCATAAATAAATAAATAAATAAATAAATAATAGATTGATCTATAGAGATATTGATAAATAAACAGATAAATAATCAATTAATTATTTAAATAAATACATTTAAAAATTGGTTTCTTAATCAGTGGATGAACAAAACTTCTCAGTTACGCAAGAGCTTAACGACGCTCGGAGTCCCATCTGAAACTATGACATTTACTGGCGCTGTTCGAAATGTTATGGCGGTAAAAAGTTATGTTTACATCACCTTAATGAACCGTAAGTATGTCTTCATGCTGTACGGTTGTTTCGGAGCTTCAGTTAATGGTCGAGTGTCAACAGATCTAACCTTCTGTAAACAGGGAAGCAGATTCAGCCCACTGCGTACCGGTACTTGTGTGGCAAGTTGTTGTTTCATTCATCTTGGCCATCAGCCACGTGTGTTGAATTGGTCTCATCACATGTGTACTGTACAAAAGTACATGGAGCTGCATGGGCTTGTCCAAAGGGGAATCCCTAATCTTCTATTACTTTGAAAATGAAAAGGTTGGCATTATTTATTCTTAAAATCCAGCAAATGTTTAGGGTTTTGCATTAATTGTTGTGAGGTTTTGCCTAGGTGCATCAAGTCTGGCTCTTCAGCAGACTCTACTGCTCGGGTCCAAGCTCCGTGAATCTGAGAGGAATGTGGATCGCGGACGATGACGATATATGATGACGGACGTGCTGGGTTCCCGGTTCGTGCGTAGTAACAGAACAAAATACATTGGTCGGCGACTCACTCGCTCATTCGCAACCCCACAGTGGTTTAAGCAACGGCCCTATGTTAGCAGTATTGGAATAGACAGAAATACCAGATAGCACGGCGGGCTGTTGACAGACCCTTCTCTTCTCGCCTGACCCTTTCCTGCCCCTTCCCCTCATCCGGCAAGATCACAGAGCTTGGACCCAAGCAGTAGATACACACTGCCCGGACCACCGCTGGGGTAGCGTATATTGCACTACATCTCCTACTTGTACCACATCATTGTTCTACTCTGCTGCAGGGTACGCTATAATTCGGAAAGAATTACGTCGTAATGACTATATAAGGTGCATTCAAAAAGTAACGAGCCGGAGGCATAATTACAGAAACCAGTATCTGTATATTAGACGTATTGTATGGAGGGTGGCCGCGAACCTCCCATTTGAATTTCTGCAGGAGTGCCGCGACTGTGGCGGCTGTATGAGGTCGTGCATTGTCGTGGAGTGACCACGGCGGCTATGGCGTTCACTGTTACTCGGCGGTCCTGGGTAATGAGTGCATCAACCAGCTGGAAGTTGTCATCGGTAATCCATGGGGGTGCCCCAGACCGGGCATCATCGGCTAACGACACTCGTCCTTCCCTGAAGCGCTTGTGCCACGCCTTGACCCTTGCAAGGGACATGCAGTGTTCGCCGTACACTTGTGACATTCGGCGATGAATGCCCGTTCCCCTACTCCTTCCGCTGTCAGAAATCGAGCAACACCTCTTTGCTCTTCGGTTGACGCCTCCATGTCACTGTTTTCAATGCGACTGGCAGCGTTGGACGATTGATGCATGCTGCTGCTTGCTTTGTATCGTCACGTGACGTGCACGCGTGCCCTCTAGCGACGGGCTGTGACCTTACACGCTCTGGTAGGAACCACACCTCGTTACACACGCCACGATTAGCCGATGTCATCACCGGTTTGTGCATTCCAGCCTCCGGCTCGTTACTTTTTGAACGCACCTTATATTTTAACAATATACATACATGCAGACAGACAGACATCGAGCAAACGTAAATTGTGTCGTTGTTGAGGTAAAAAGAAATTATTATAAAAGTTCTATATTTTTAATTTGATGAAAAGTAGAGACAGCGCTCCAATGCTTAGATTAGTAAACGCGAGCAGGAGGCGAATACAAAGGATGTTTCATCACCGAAGAGTTAGCACATACATCTGACAGCGCCTCGTAAGGAATTGCATGACCTTACTTTATTTGTTCTGTCCGTCGCTCAATGAAATTAGCCATTCAATTTAGCTGGAATATTTTTTGACTAAGCCTAGAGCCCTGCGCGGATAAACAAAACGTTATCTGCATCCGTCCCGCATCCGCACGACTGTTATCCGCATCCGGCCCGCATCTGCCCCGCATCCGCACGACTGTTATCCGCATCCGCCCCGCATCCGCCCCGCATCCGCCCCGCATGCGCCCCGCATCCACACGACTGTTATCCGCATCCACCCCGCATCCGCCCCGCATCCACCCCGCATCCGCACGACTGTTATCCGCATCCACCCCGCATCCGCCCCGCATCCGCACGACAGTAATCCGCATCCGCCCCGCATCCGCTCCACATCCGCCCCGCATCCACCCCGCATCCGCACGACTGTTATCCGCATCCACCCCGCATCCGCACGACTGTTATCCACATCCGCCCCACATCCGCCCCGCATCCGCCCCGCATCCGCCCCGCATCCGCCCCGCATCCGCCCCGCATCCGCACGACTGTTATCCGCATCCGCCCCTCATCCGCCCCGCATCCGCACGACAGTAAACCGCATCCGCCCCGCATCTACCCCGCATCCGCCCCGCATCCACACGACTGTTATCCGCATCCGCCCCGCATCCGCCCCGCATCCACTCCGCATCCACACGACTGTTATCCGCATCCGCCCAGCATCCGCCCCGCATCCGCCCCGCATCCGCACGTTTGTTATCCGAATCTACTGACATTACAATAATGTTTTTAATTTATTAGATAATAATATCGTATGGCCTCGGGTGCCGGGTGCAAGCTTTGTTATTTGACACCCACAGGGTAGCTTGCATGCCGAAATTCATTGTTCCTTGTCTATGAAAGTCAAGGAGGTTAGATGTTAGATATCTAAGCTCCTTGAACACTATAGCGCTTTCTAGTAGAGAAATGAGAAACTTTGTGTTGGCGGAAACTCCCGAGATTAATTTTGCCATTATGAACACGACCTACTGAATTCAAATGGGTTCTTTTACTTGCCAACATCGTATGACATGCGTATCGTATTTTTGCCGCCTTTCAAAAAAAAAAATCACTTACCACGGCCAGGAGCGAACCTGCAATCTTGGGGTTAGTAGAGCGACACGATATCCACTCACCGACCGTGGCAAGCTAATGTATTAGATAAAGCATAAAGTATTAAACCAACACATTTAGACATTTGAGGAGAAAGTCGTTTCCCTAGCTGATGTCATGCGCTACGTTTAAAATGAATGTTATACAGCCAGAATTGCAGCCCTTTTTAGTGTTAATTATACTCAATGGCAAAATGAGATTAAATTTACCTTAAATCATCTGTGTTATGAAAAAAAAAACGTAACGGAAAAAATATGATAGGCTATATCATAAACATGCGTGTCCTAGTAATGATATTCAACACTTTCGGATTGTATTCTATAAACTATCCGCAAATCTACTCCGAACTTTATCCGCAGCTTATCAGCTATCCGCACAGCCATGCAAACTATATCCGCTTAGCGAAAGTTTTTGCGGATATCCGCGGGTTCCGCATCCACGCATGCCATATTAGCTGCCTCGCTGAACCAGAGATGAAGAAGTCTACCTCTGCTTCTAAGATCATGGCTTCGGTCGCGGATATGTTTATCAGATTCTTAAACGGCAAGAAATTCAATTGCTCACATGTCATTCGTGAAGGCACGGTATGGTTGATAGGCATTCTGTAAAATACATCTTGGCATATCTATCTGCCCAAGTAGACTTCTCGGTACGGCGCCGCATCGTAGCCGTGCACTTTAAGTTGCGCATAGGAAGTGCAAAGTTCCAATCATGGCGCTGACACCGGCCATATTAAGTGTGATCTTATCCTCCCCTTTGCACACTCCTTCCAGGTCACTTTACCATAGTAATTACGGATACACGCATTGCAACAATCACCACAGTAAACACCATCCCTCATTCAAATTCAGCACACACCAAAATACACAAAGCCGATGGGCCAGATGTCCCAAATCTCTAATATGAATTAAGAACATTATTGCGCCCCACCAATTGTTGTGTCCCCACCTGATGGCACAGACTTAAGCCATGGGCCGATCAGGGGTTCTCCAAGATCAAGTACCAGTATCGTTATCGTGTTCTTCCGATAGCTTCTGATAGGGATTACAGCTCACTCCTATTTCACAAGGAAATGGGAGTGGGAGGAGATTCAGGAACCAGGGAATGCTCCCCAATGAAAGAGATTGAAAGCTTAACTTCCAGTTAATTCCCTAAGGGAGTAAAGGAATCCTCCACATGGATACAAGGATTGAATTGATAATTCAATCTTGAAAGGAAATACAAATATTGGTTCTCACCTGTTTTCTCAGCTGGTGCTCTCAAGTGCCGGCTCAGTTCCGTGCCCCTTGGTAAACAAGCCTTCGACCCAACTTGCCCGATCTCCCGATCGGCAGGCAAAAGACCCCTCACTCTCATTCAGACTTCCGTCTCTACAGTGCCTGACTGGCCCCTCACACCTGAGTCTGCAGCTTTTTATAATAAGGCAGCAGGCGGTTGTTGCTGACTACGTTGAACTGAGCTTGAATGTCCGGTACGGTTTCGCCTTGAATCGACACCGGGACATAATAATATATACCAACTTCTCGAATTAGGTAGCCTATGCTTCTGTCATAACTATGTAAATAATAACGGTATTTGCCCTCCGGAGTCTGGTGCAGGTCTTTCGATTTGACACCAGAGAGTGATTTACGCGTCCAGTTGGACACGTCACAATCAGTCAGCCACCGAGTTGGGAGGGGGATTAAGGTCGGAATGGAACCCGGTGCCCTTCGAGTCGTAGCCTACCATGGTTTGGGGAGTAACAACGTTGCTAGTAAGAGTTACTTTTGCAGTAACGAGGGCGAGTGCGCATTATACAAATGGGTGACATCCTGGACTGGTGTTGGGACGGGCAGTTCCTTAGAGTGATCTGCTAGCAGGCTCTTGATCTGTGGACAGATACACCTACCCTCGTTGGACATTATACGAGACGCTGCACGCTGGACGTGACTTGGGAGTGCAAAGAAACAGTTGCTCCGCCCTCGACCTTTACGACGGATAATCAGATGGTTATGTTTTAAATATAACCAGTCGTTCTTGTACCATTTCAGACCGTATGCTATAGTCCCAATACGCTAAATGCAGGTTTGCTCTGGGCTATGTGTACCAAGCGTACTCTTAAGCCAGGTGAGTAGTAGCAGGTTAAATAAATAAATAAATAAATAAATACATCGTATACTGTATATAAATGTGAAAGTCTGTATGTATGTACTGAACCCAACGGGGTTAGGCTGACTGGTGTCGAACGTGGATCTCAGAGATAGATGAGCTCAGAATAGAGGTTCCAGCAAGGAACGAACACGAGATCTTTTGAGGGAGTTTAAGTTATAAAAACCCCTAGAGAAAATACATATTAAATCACTGTTGTGATATGAACTAATGCTGACATTATTTATTAATATAATGCAGGGAATATTAGTAGAATACGGCAGTATTGGGCTGTATGAGGCATACAATTCTGGACTTGAGCACAGAAGTTGGAGCGCTTGACATTTGTCTAATGACTCTGGAAAAGGGGCGTAGTTTCTTGGAGCCGTGCCACTCTATGTGACCTACTTATGTCGTCTGGAGCAGGTCAGGGGGCTAAATTATTGTCAAGTTATTCCCCGTTTCAGAATGGAGAGGCTAATGGAGTGAGAAGATACCAGCGTAATTTAATGATTACTTGTGATTGGAGCAACGCAGTGACATGAGGTTTGCACCTATGTGAATGTTTAGCCGGGAGGCTAATTATCAAGCCATTAAACATTGAAATCGAGGCAGATTTAATGGAACGCGCAGTAACACAGTAATTGGAGGTTAGCGGAGAGATCTAACTATGGTTTCGGGGATTTTTAGGTGACGCCGCGTGGGCACGCGCTGGCAAAGGCAATTAATATTAATTAATTGGCCGATCGATCCTCGAGCACGCATACAGATCTGTGATCAGCGAGGAATAAGGAACAATATATATACGTTAATTCAAGACCAGAATCATACTGTGAGAGAAGATGACACTGCAGGGAAATTCTCGGTATACTTTTTCTCTCCAAACGAATATAAGGGGGTGGACCCAGGACAGAGGCAGTCAGTCGAACCATACTTGAGCGCGGGGAGCACGTCACCCGAAGCCCAGAGAAGGGACGCGCAGACTTTAACATTCTAAGTGCAGCAACATATAATCATGCATTAAGTCATGAATTAATAACGAGTAATGTAATCAGTTGAACCGCAGTCTAGTGCGAAGTGCGCGTTACCGAAGTCGAGAAGGGACGCTCGGACTTCAACATGAAGAGCCGTGCAGTAAGACATTTATTAATACCATTTATTAAGGACAGTCGTGCCATATTTGTATAGTCGGCATTACGATCGATTGTTATTGTGCACGTAGGAAATGTACCGTGTGATATACAAAGTAGGACAATTGAGAGTGATAATTTGTTCAAGTACAATGTACAATGGTTGAGCGCAGTATGTAAACTATTGGTTAGACAAATCATAGGAGGTTGGACTGCGCAGAGATAAACTTTATTATGCGATTGGTGAAATTTCATAAGAATACCAATATAATTAACGCTCAGGACGATATGCAAGCATATTTAAGCGATATCAGGAAATTTATCGAAGGATAGAAATTGATAGACAGTTTGGGGAATCGATAGGAATCCTTAGGCAGAGAATCGAGACTTTCAATCAGGATGCGGATAGCAGCGAGGAGGAGATCTTCGACGTCTGCATTTCTGATATCTTGCCAGGAAAAGTCAACCAGTAAGAAATGTAAATAGTGAGCGTGTGATTGCAGTGATGATCTGTTAAATATCTGTAAAATTAATATTGTAAGAAGTGCTACAACGTGTTGTGTGAATAAGGAGGCAACAGCTTCAATATGGAAAGGAAAAGTGCCGTCTGTTTTGTGAGGCTAAAGTTATGTAAAATGTGTGTTATAAGTATAAGAATGCCTTGCTAATTTTGCAAATAATGGCGGGCATTACTGGAAGAAATGCGTGGTTGGAGCCACCAGACTAGCCGATGTAAGTACCCAAAAACCATGATTTTAAGGCAGTTATAGTCCACTGTATGTTGAGTGATTTCAAAACTTATAGAATATGCCAATCAGAGTCAGTTTTAGGAGGTAGAGCCTCAAATTATTATTGTTGTGTTGATTTTAGTCAAGTTGAGATGTTTTTGTACACCATTGAGTGGATAAATCGTTACCACTATTGTGAAATGGCAATTCAGTTATATAAAACCGTAACGTAACGAACACGGATGATCGGTTATTAAAATGGTTACGTTGTGTCGGGTTATCATAATTCATATCAGTAATAATAATAATAATAATAATAATAATAATAAAAAAAAGAATAAACGAATACAAATCAGGGAAAAACGGTTGTGAGAAAAATATATATGCTAATTGGAATATTTATCTATCCAAGCAGTAATATTATACATGAAGGGCTAAGAAAGGCAATTTAATATCAGAGTATATTATGATAATGGGAACAAATATGCAAGAATCTAGGGAATGGAAGAGTTTAATAGAGAATTGAATTTGCAGCTTGTGAATAAGCTTGTAGAGTAATTGATAGATTTATCTTACTAATTAAAGGACGAGATCATAGCACAATAGTCACGGAAGCCAGGTAATCTAATATTCGACGTGTGAAATCTCGTATAGCCTAGGGCATACAGAGATATTTATTATGGCCAGAGGGTACATAGTGATTGACCCTAGCTCTGTGGATTGCCATGAAATGTTCCGGGTTCGAATCCTGTGGTGTATGAGAGGATAACAATGGAAACCTCTGCATGATACCTGATGTCGACCGAGAACTAGTTATTGAAATAATTCAGCTCCTGAGAAGTGAATTTAATTGGCGGCAGGATGTGCCTGACCGTAGCATTTAATGAGATACCGGCTAGCCAGTTCGACCAGTGTTTGATGAATCTCGTTCCTTCATATAATGAAATGGACCTGTTGAGGCCAGTTATTAATATCCTAAGGTTAGGAATAAATATTTAAACACGCCCATAACCTGTCTTGCATACAATTCAGTTGAAACCATATGGGATATGTGGGTCATTGAGACTGCACTATTGTATTTAAAATCTTGTTACTGCTTGGAGATAAAGCAGAAGGGAGTCAGGAAGGGACAGCGCACGTGTTGTGACCGCTCGACTCAGTCCCATTGTATACAAGTAGCTCCGAGGGGGAGATTTTTAAATGACCTTTGAAGGTTGACATTTAGAATGGACAGACTTTGAAACCCTGTTTGTAATGAAAGGAGTCATTGTTGTATTGTATAATGAATTTGTGTGGTTTGAAACACATTGTTAATTAAGGATCGTTCTTATAACGTAATACTTGGCAAACTTTTCAGTTGTTGGAAGTTACATTTTTTTATACTGACGGTGTAACGTAGCTCTAAAGGTCGACACTAGATGCCATAGGCTATGCCCACGCAAGGGTAGCATAATATACCATCCGACACAGCGGTAATGGAATTTTTGAATTTGAAATCACAACGGCATACAGTGGAACTGTAGAAAAGGGGACCGCAGAAGGGAACTGCAGAACGGGGTATGATTACATATAATTGTGGAGTTGTAAGTAAATTTGATGTGCAACCCATGAATTGGCTAATGCATGGTAAAGCATTTTGGTGGGAAAAGAGATACAAAACACAAGTGTACGCATAATGTAAATTAAGAGGTGTTGAGAGTAAACAATTAAGCTTGTGAAATGAAAGAGGTCACAACAGGTGACATAAAATTATAAGTACAGTTTATGTGTAATTTACATGAGCATCAGCGCACTTGAGAATGAATTTTGATGTCAATCTCAGGGTAAATGAATGAATAATCATCTGGATTTGCAAGGATAATGTGTGAATATTAGTGGATTGTGGGAGTAATTTTGCTTTGGTTTGTGTTATATTGTTGGGATTGTGTTTTTGTGTGTTTGAAGCCATGATTTAGAGCTGAATTAAAGTCTTTAGAATAGAGTTGTGCTTTATCATTGTAGAGTTGATACCTTTTAGTCTCAGATCAAAAATATGCAACTGCTCAGTGGGTGGACGGTACACGCCTGAGGACTAATGCTGGCTGGAGGCAGAAGCATGTGTTCCATGGAAATTACTCACATGGGTACATGGAATTTGATGTCCTGTACAGTGATTTGAGCTATAGGTACAACTTAAGTCGGTCAAGATCTAGTGTAAACAACTCTATTAAATTAACGAATAAAACGAATTAGGGGAATGACCGCACCTAACCTTAGCTAAGCTCCGATACAAACAATATAAATTTTGATAAACACCTTATACTTACCATGATCCAGGTAACATGGGGTGGTATTATTCTATCGTGGAATCGCCTAATTAGTGCAATATGTATATCTTGGCATTGCAAGACCTGACCTTCATTTATAAAACATGGTAAGACCACCTACTATATTTATCATGGCGCTGATATGTGGGGCCAGTTTAAAATACAGGTCACCATAGGCGCAGGTGTGTATTTTATTTATCATGGCGCCGAACGTGGGGATTATGGGATTTAGGGAAACCCCATAGATTTTTATGGTATTTCATGGGGAAAACCATAATAATTATTTTTTTTGCCTCAAACTGTGTTTGAGTGATTTTTGAGTTCAGTAGGCTTTTGAAGTAACGCAGAATCTCTCTATTCAGAAGAGAATTACCCAAGGGTATGAACGCTACGCACCCAATCCACAATTTATCCTAAAATCCAAAGCTTAAGTACAATCTTACAATATGTGTACAGTGTCTTGTATTTCTCTTCAAAACGAATCCACACATGTATCCAGGAAGCCTGCCTATATCTCAAAGTGTATTGTTGTAAGAACGGCTGGTACGGAGGGAATTTTGCAGGGGATTGCAGAACTAAAACAGCATTTTGACGCTGTTAATGAACAGAAT
Organism: Meconema thalassinum; assembly: GCA_946902985.2. Taxonomy (NCBI): domain Eukaryota; kingdom Metazoa; phylum Arthropoda; class Insecta; order Orthoptera; family Tettigoniidae; genus Meconema; species Meconema thalassinum. Next base: position 306,260,228 of record OX336393.1, read on the forward strand.
AAGCTGAAAGCCAAGGCTTTCCAGGATGAAATAAACAATCATTTCGATGCCAATCAGGAGGCAATTAATGCAAATCAGGTTGCAATGAATAATAATTAGGTTGAATTGAGTAATCGTTTAGATGCCAATCAGGTGGCAATTAATAAGAATCAGGAATAAATAAATGCTAAGCTAGGTCAAATGCAAGAAACAATTAAGACCGAGGTAACAGAAACCGTTGTAAGCATTATATTAGAAATGCAGGTTAAGACCGATAAGCGTTTCGAGGCGATAGAAGCCAAACTTGAAAGTAATTTACAGGCATGTAAGCACGCGCGGGATGAAACGAACAGTAGGTTAGATGCGCTGTCTAAAGACATTAAGGATATTCAAATCCAAAATGAGGCGAATCTCGAACGCCAAGCGAAACAGTTTTCAGAATTTACCAGAACGGTAGATCAGAGATTAGAAGAAAACGACAATAAATGGGATTGTGTTTTTGTGTGTTTGAAGCCATGATTTAGAGCTGAATTAAAGTCTTTAGAATAGAGTTGTGCTTTATCATTGTCGAGTTGATACCTTTTAGTCTCAGATCAAAAATATGCAACTGCTCAGTGGGTGGACGGTACACGCCTGAGGACTGATGCTGGCTGGAGGCAGAAGCATGTTTTCCATGGAAATTACTCACATGGGTACAGTACTGTATGTATGTATCTATGTATGTATGTATGTATGTATGTATGTATGTATGTGTGTGTGTAAGTAAGTATGTGAAATTATTCTCTATACAAATCTACACCGTTCCACTAATACCAACCAAATTTTGAGCACACATACTGTAGTTCAGGACCCGGAAGAAACCGCTAGCTAGATGAATTTTAGATAGTCTTTCTCATTATTCTGATTTAGGCCTTTTGGCACTCGAGCGAAGGATAATAAAGTCAGAACATAAACTGATGAAGGAATGGCAAGGCCGGTCGTTTCTATGGCAACAGTAGCTCAAGACGTGAACACCAAGTTTCCATCTATCTCTGTAAGAGGCCATGCCACTCCATTTTCTACACAGCAACAGTAGCTCAAGACATGACTACCAGGTTTCCATCAATCTCTGTAAGAAGCCATGGCACCCCATTTTCTCCACGGCAACAGTAGCTCAAGACGTGAACACCAGGTTTCCATCTATCTCTGTAAGAGGCCATGGCACTCCATTTTCTATCCAAACCACGATAAGAACATTAGGAATATGAACGCCAAAAATCTGAATACGTATTTTTTTAAATGTTATTAACAGGGGTCGTTGTAGGGAATTAAAATTAGAAAAGAAATACATTGGCTACCCCTGCATGTGGCGTAACGTTACAACAGCTGGAGATATCAACACAAAACTTAGTACTGTATTAAGATTACATGAGCCTAAATGATTCTGTTTCTGTTGATTAATTCAGAGGCTTTGCGACATCATGGTCATATAGCCCCATGAACTTGAGTGTGTATGGAATTTTTCTGATAACATGTGTTACTGTGATAGCTGTAGTGGTGTGTGTATTTGAAATTCAAATGAGAAATGGAAAGGAGGTTGCTGTGGCCTTCAGTTAGGAACTATCCCGGTATTTGCTTCGAGTAGAAGTGGGAAACCACGGAAAACAATTACCAAGTTTTGCCTCGGGAGGCACTGTGTAGCCCATTCCAGCTCTCAGACGAGAATTGAAATTTCTTGACATTGCCGGGATTCAAACTCGGACCTCCAAGGCGAAAGCCGAGAATGTTAGCCACTAATACACGTGGTCGTCTAAATGATTTTTGCATTTAATGTATAATTTTATTTAATTTTTAGTCTTTAGGGCACCGAAACCTAAGTGGCATTTTGGGTCTAATTATATACTCTTGATGCCACTGCTGGCTGTTACGGAAGATTTTGACATTAACAATCTGAACGCCATTAAATTCTGAATAGTTTTTTTAAATGTTATTAACAGGGGTCGTTGTAGAGAATTGAAATTAAACAAGAAATATCACCCTTTCACGAATTGATTGCCGGCGGTCGAGATGGGAACTATCCTTTGCTTACTTGTGTCACACGTCAGCCTGCTTCATTGACAGGTATAGTTGCGCGAGTAGGATATGACTCAGTTCCAATAGCCTCAGTCATCGTTTAACTGTCTATGGTGTCCACGCACAATGCTGCTTGACTTATGTGTAGAATGCATTCTGTCATCGCTGTGTTCCCCGCTTCACTGAGCGGGGCAGCTGCTGCAATAAACAACAAACACTGGCGCTGCCACGCTCAGCGGCAATCAAATCTTAAATGGGTAATACATTGGCTACCCCTGCATGTGGCGTAACGTTACAACAGCTGGAGATATCATCACGAAACTTAGTACTGTATTAAGATTACATGAGCTTAAATGATTCTGTTGTTGTTGATTAATTTAGAGGCTTTGTAACATCATGGTCATATGACCCCATGAACTTGAGTGTGCATGGAATTTTTCTGATAACATGTGTTACTGTGATGGCTGTAGCAGTGTGTGTATTTGTAATTCAAATGAGATTTGAAAAGGAGGTTGCTGTGACCTTCAGATAGGAACTATCCCGGTATTTGCTTCGAGTAGAAGTGGGGAACCACGGAAAACAATTACCAAGATTTGCCTCAGGAGGTACAGTGTAGCCCATTCCAGCTCTCAGACCAGAATTAAAATTTCTTGACATAGTCGCGATTTAAACTCGGACCTCCAAGGGGAAAGCCGAGAATGTTAGCCGCTAATAAACGTGGTCTTGTAAATGATTTTTGTATTTTGAGCCTTATTTTATACTCTTGATGCCGCTGCTTTTACGAAAGATTTTGAATCTTTAGCTTATGACGAAAGGTATAACGTGCAATATATTGTATGTAATATCTACTAGAAATGAAGTGTCATACACACCGTTAAGGTGTGTTCTACTGCTGGTATGTTGACGTTTATGATTTATTAATCATAATGTCTTTATGTTGCATTTTGATGTGTAAAATCTTTCCGCTCGGTTGCTGGATAGTTTTGTGGGAGTCATTTTGAAAATTGGGGGCGGAAGTGGATCGGAACGATCGAGCTGGCAATGGTGGATCCAACGGAAGTATGCACTGCCCGCTCGATCGATCAAACGGAAGTGTACTAGCTGGCAGTGGTGGTCAACGGAAGTACGCACTGCCCGCTCGATCGATCGAATGGAAGTGAGCCCTAGCTTGCAGTGGTGGATCGAACGGAAGTATAAGGCGCACTGCCAACTCGATCGATCGATCCAGCTGGCACTGGTAAGAGAAACAATCAGCCCGTGGTGTTGAAAATTGATACCATGACGCACTCTCGGCCATGTGGAATGTATATTACATACTGAACGGAAAACGCTCATGCGAACGCTGGTGTCAAGTGATTTAAACAAATGACATGGTACATGTTCGAAGTCTTCGTATCAGTATATAAATGGTAAAATGCCTTAATATCAAACATTGTAAGTAGTCGGCATTGCATTGGCAAAAGGCATTTTAATTTCAATGTCACTCAGGAACATTATCGAAACAAGCAAAATATAAATGAAACGTAATTCCGTAATGCAGTATTGTTGGAATGTGGAAATAAGTCACCATATTGTGCACAATATTTCCGTAGACGAAATAGCCGTGGGGTTATTGCGTATGACTGTGAATCTAGAGATCTTGGGTTCGAATCCTGGGCGGATAGATATTTTCGCTACCAGATTATCATTTTAAACGATATTTATCATATCAATATGACTCATTTCAATAGAATCCATATGAAATTACGTTTTGGTCTGTGAATCAAGAGGACCTGTTTATAAGGAATTTAAGGTTATGAGTGGTGTCGCGTCTATTAATCTAGTTGATCCATATCGTATTCTTTATTTAGGCTAGTGCTGGTGGAAGCTACAAATCATCTAATAAAATGAGTTCCGTATTATTAACTACAATATATGTAAAACACTCCCTTTTACAATAGATTAATATTTGTGCCAATAATACTATAAAATACCGGTGTATCAACAATTTCACGTGAGGTTTCTTCTATGTCAGATGTTACACATCATATGCGACTACTGTAAGGCTCGTAATTTTTTGTCTTTTTTGTTGACAGTGTTTACCTCTACAAGCTGTCCTTTGTATTACAAATCAGAAATACAGTTACTTTTGCGTGATATTGCAGATTGTTCTATGAATAGTATTTGCCTTTGTTATTCGGGTTATATTGTAATATTGGAAAATACCCTGCTCTATGACTATGCTAATTTGTAATGGAACTGGATGTTAAATTATGAATTTAGTTGATAACAAGTTAATAACATAATTAAACTACTAATATATATTATTATGTGATAGTACCACACAGGAAGTAATGATACTTTGCCATAAGAATAGCGGACATTATATAGTTCGATTCTAATCGTTCACAATTCTTTCCTATGTTTATGTACCGGTATTTATGTTAGCCATTTTAGTGCTTACTTTAGCCTAATGTTATAATTGTCATGAGTTCTAATCACACCGGATTCCACTATAGCATTTTAGAGATTATTAAGGATTGAGTATAGAGAATGTATTTCTTATCTTACGAAATACCTTAGAGGCTAAGGAAGTTCAATGTGTTCAGAATCTAGGCATCATATTTGACATTATACTGGGATTATACGTTGCTTAATTTACTTTAACTTGATGTGGACGAGATCATATGGATGTAAATTATTCTTACAGCAATACTGTTCCTTAATATGCTGCTACGAGTATTGTACATACTGACCTATGTACAGGAATAAGTCATTTCTCATTATTCGCGTAATTTGTGCGGGATTACAAAACATTAGTATATTTGACTTCACAATGATCACTTTATCTTCCAATCATTGCATAATTTAAATATTATTTCCTATCAAGAAGATAGTTGCTACATTTGAAAAATAATAGAGATAACTATGTGAAGACGTCTTAATTTCTCCCATTAAATCAATAATAAACACTATCAGGAAAGTAACAGTGAGACTGAGTTCTCGAGGAATTGTGTATATACATCGCTTATTACTAGGGCTCGGATCGATATGCTCGATAAAATCTCCAGGTATGCTCGAAAACCATGTGTTTTATGCTCGATAGATATGCTCGAAAAAAACATTATATGCTCGATAGATATGCTCGAAAAAACATTATATGCGGTTAAATATGCAGAATATGCTCGAAAAACACCGATAAAAACTATAGAAAAGAAAGTGAAACGAAAAACCAATAACATATCTTTATATACGAGCTTTATTTTCCAATTGTATATATGATACACTGACCAGTAATATCTTTCACAACGTAGATGTGAAAATGTCAATACGAACTTACCTCTTTTTCGCAGATTTTGCAGAAAATAATTTTCCCGTCAGTAGAAAACTAGTCTGGGTCTTCCTTTTCACATCGTCGGAGTAAAACTCTCAGAGATTCCTTAACTTTAGGCATCGCGTACTTAGAAAGGTAAGTACGGATACGATTACGAACTGAGAGTAGAATGCAGAAACTTTACTTGACCAGGTCGGATCTTCCCCCACTTCATGGGAAAAGCCACCTAAACAATACTGGTTCCCAAAATAGGCACATCACTAAAATACCTCACAATCCCATTTCAAAGTGAAAGGATGCTTGGGGCTTCCAGAGCTTATCTGCGCACTCTAATCCGGCAGAGGCCAATTAGTGTGTGTGAATGACCTCACTAAAGGTTAAAAACCTACGGTTCTATTATTCGCACCAGATAGGCTTTTCAATAATTATTTCTGTTTTCGAACCTTGCGGATCGCCAGGGCCCGAATTCGTAGGGGGAATTCGAAGAAAAACAAACTCTATAGACGAAAACCACATGAATATGCATTTATATGCTTCTATTCTGAAAACCGCGTTTTTATGTATTTATATGCTCGATAAATATCAATTCAGTTGGTCCCAGAGAGGTGAAAATACCACCAAAAGGCTTCTTTCAATGTGTACAATTAAGGAAAAAAAATGCAAATATGCTCGAATCCGAGCCCTACTTATTACTATTGTTGCATGCTCTGCTACGTTATTGTACTCCACAGCACTTTTCGACTAGGATTACAGTGAGTTAATATTGCACTTGAGTAACATCAGAGTCGAGGAAAACTATGTTCTAAACTCACTTAGGGGCAAAATGAATATACTGTGCGAAATATATTGGCATGTATCTTTCTATAACATATAAAGACACCTCGCGGGCAACGCCGGGTACAATAGCTAGTAAATAAATATAAACCCAAATCATACCTCAGTTTCAATTCCACACTAGTACAGACACCGCAGTGAAACAGGTTATCAGACAAATTCTACACACACCCAAGTACTCGGGGCTACATGACAAAGATGTCTCAAAGCCTTTAAGAGAATCATCAACAACAACAACAGATTGGGTGTGTCGTTTTCTAAATTCAGTATATTGATAGTGAGTTAGAACATTCTTACTATAAGGGAACCGGGAAGTGTGCAATGCTGAAAAACGCTTATCATGGTATTCATCCATTTAAAAATAACGTTTTTAATGATTTTTTTTTCAATTTTGTTCTCAGTCTTTATCAGGGCCTATTCTTTAATTCACAACAGTTTTATTGTTCTAAATAAAAAAAACACTCAAGTAAATAGGTCATAAATTTACCAAAAAGTCATAAACTTTTTGACATTTTAGGTACAATTTCTGAGAACATTTTTCAAAATTTGGTCATGAGATATTTACATGATATTTAAGCACTGATACTCGACCTTGATGACTAAATTCATCTTCCTAACTGAAATAGGTTCGAAGATATAATTTTTTTATTTTTTGGAATTTGGCAGATTTTTGAGTATGGTAATATATATTTTTTTACTGAAATCTATTTTATTTTATTTTATTTTATTTTATTTTATTTTATTTTACTTTATTTTATTTTATTTTACTCAATTTTATTTTATTTTGGTTTTCTTTGTTTTGTTTTATTTTAAATTGTTTTGTTTAATTTTTGTATTGTTTTTGTTTTGTTTTATTTTTATTTTGTTTTTATTTTGTTTTGTGTATTTTGTTTTATTTTATTTTGCTTTTATTTTGATTTTGTTTTGTTTATTTGCATTTTATTTTGTTTTGTTTTATTTTGATTTTGCAGAAAACAAACACAAAACAAAAAACGAAGCAATATGAAAAATTCAAAAACAAAAGCAAAAGCAGACAACAAAAAACAAGAAACATAAAGCAAAAAGCAAAATTCAAAAAAGCAAAAGCAGAAAACAAACAAAAAACCAAAACCAAGAAAGAAAAGCAGAAAGTAAAATTCAAAAGCAAAAGCACAAAGCAAACACAAAACCAAAAACCAAAAACACGAAGAAAAAAGTAGAAAACAACAAGCACAAAAGATACGTGAGGCAATGTCCAGAGAAACTTTTCTCATGAAAATGATTCTTATTCACAAGTGGATTAAACGAGTTTTGCAATTCGACGACTCATTTGTTATCTGGTATACTTGCTTTAAAGATGTACAACGTATTTCATGTAGTTCTTTGTAGCCATTACTTAATCCCGAATCCTCCTGAGAACAGATCCGCATGACTAAACCAGCAGTACCAACATATTCCTGATTGAGATCATACATCATACGGATGATGGCCGAGAAGATTGTCGAAGCTTAATGGCTACATGTATGCTCTTCTGACGCAACCTAGCATGAGGATTATCCAGTGATAATGGATGCAGTGGGGAGTTCACCTTGCCCAAAGAGTAGATCTGTTACCGGTTTGACATGTAGGTGAATAATATCAATTGATCGCGCGTCCACTTGTATGGAGCGGCATGCTGAGCTTCTATGCCCAAGATTGCGGGTTCAAACCCAGTCCGTGCCCGGACCCCTACAGAAGTAGCAAACTGTGCACTACTTCCCTTCTTATAAAGCGCACCTACGCTTCTTTACTGCGAGAGTTAAAAGCTCAAACAGGCTTTCACCTCCCTATAAAGGCTTCCAAAAACATAGTATATGGAATTTCACGACCAAGAGCCCTCTTATGAGCCTATCTTGGTGTTCCTAGGCGAAACCTCGCACAAGACACGGCATAAACCTAGAGATATTGCTGAGCTTTAATTCCTTGGCCGTGAAAGCCAATATAGCATTGCATATATTATTTCAGTAGTATAGATCCATCCTGCGGCGCTCACAAGCGACCGATCGTGACAAATGAGCATTCAACTGAAGGAGAATAGACATTAGCAGTGACGAATTGCACTCTAATTTCATAAATAGCCAATCTATAATTTATTTAAAAAAGACTTTAAAAATGCACGAGTGTGCGATTTGCAGATACTGTTGCTGTAGGAAAATACGCTCCATAATTGCTGTCCACTTCATATTTTGGCCACTGTGACGCCAGTTTCAGTCATTTTAACATTGTGCATGGGTTTCAGAAACAGTAAATCAAAGGAATGAGTACCGGTAATAAAATCGTATAATTTCATAAATATCGAATAACCGGTGAGTGTTACAGCTAAGCTGTCAATCAATGGACTCAGCACACCAATGACATTAGCTGCAGTGACGAATTTCATTCTAATTTAATAAATATCAATTTTTGTAAAAAGTGTGCGATTTGCAAATACTGTTACGGTACTGTATAAAAATACGTGACATCATTGCTGTTCAGTTTGCATTTTGGCCTGTTTCCCTCAAGTCTCTCGTTATAAAGCTATTGGGAAAAGTGTGGTTTATGAATATGCAGGATTTCTCGCACGGATCCTCTAGTCTATATAATTCTGGTTTCAGGTACTCCTTGCCTGTGCTACTGAGGAGTAGTAGAACGAAATGCTGAGAACATAAGATTAGTTTGAAAACATAGGCTTATATAAGAGAATGAAAGGCCTTCTAATGAGCCTCACGGTTGTCCTTATTATGCATGCTCAGAGCTAGAACAAAAAGACAAAGAGGCAAGTAACCAACATGCGTACGCAAATACGATGAATGAATTGTTCCTTGCACGAGGTCTCAGACAATTAGGAGCAATTGGTCTAATATCGCCAAATATGTCCTTGTAATGTATGGGGCATCATACATCGTGGTCATGCAATCCCACGTACGTGGATGTGTGTATAGGATAACCTGCCTGATAACTTGGTTTATTGGGAAATTCATTTGTATTTCAGATGAGGATTGGAAAGGAGTAGGCCGTGGCCTAAAATTAGGAACCATCCCAGCATTTGCCTGGAGTAGAAGTGGAGAGATACCATGTAAAACCACTTCCAGGCTCAGGTATTGCCTCACGAGGCTGAGTGTGCCCCGTTCTAGCCCTGAGACCAGAATTACATTTCTTGGCAGAGAGGGAAATTGAACCCGGACCTCCGGGGCGATAGCTAATAATGCTAGCCAGGGGGAAAACGATGAATGTCACATGGATCTCAAGCTGAGATAAATGAATTTAAGTTTTTCAAACGCTATAACTCTTATAATATTGCTTACAGTTATCTGAAATTTATGTAGTACGGAAAGGATTATTTACAGTAGGTTTGTAAATTATGTAACAATTCATCCAACAATGTATACCTAAAGGTATATATATATTTTATATTATTGTCTTTAACTGCACAATTTAACGTGCATAAACGATGATTATCTGGCAATTAACAAGTAGTTCCGTGGAGAACTAAATAGCCTATTTTCATATGTCCTACCCGTGTTTAGTTCCTCTATCAACATACAATATTTCAGTTTGAGGGTTGTGATAGATTCATAGATATTGAGAACCGCCTAAATATTTCAGATGGTTCGCAGGTTGGATTTTTATTTATGTGCTATTACATGAAGATTATTGTGTACGTGTGGTATTCAAAGTTCAATCGCATGTTTAGAACACAAGAAGTAAAAACGAGATTTTAAAATTTCGCACAGCTGCCATCTTGTGGTTATGAAAACAATTGAAATAAATTAGAAGCCTATGGATTAACATATGTATAAGTATTTAACGTGCAATGTTTTACTGCTCTCGGATGGTTAAATCGCGAGAAATGTACATTTAAATATGTATAGTTCGCGTCGCCGCCATGTTGGATTTCTACTCACCAGGTTACTGAACGTCTTATAGGTGAACTTATGTTCAAAGCCTCTATGAATATAAAAGAATTCAGTTTGATTGCTGTAAAAGATTCGTAGATATTAAGAACCGTCTAAATATTTCGGATGCTCGCCATTTTGGATTGTTATATGTATAGGCCATAGAGTTATGTACCATTAAAGGAAGATTATTGCGTAGGTTCATTATTCAAACTTTCACTTCGATCGCATGATTACGACACAAGAAATGAAAAAAACTTAATTTTAAAATTTCGCACAGCCGTCATCTTGAGGTTATGTAAACAATTTAACTGAATTATATGCCAGTGCATTACAATATGTATAATCATTTACTGTACCACATTTCACTGCGCTCAGAGAGTTAAATCACGAGAAAAGTCTATTAAAATGTTTCAAATTCGCTTGGCCGCCATGTTCGTTTTGTACTTTACAGGTTTATGAAAGTTAGATAGATAAACTTATAGCAGTGCCCTTTATCACCGTACTAAATTTCAGGGTGATATCTGTAATAGTTTAGGAGATATAGAATGCCGGTGAAATATTTCTCACAGCCGCCATTTTGAGGTTATGTAAACAATTGAACTAAATTAGATGCCAGTGCATTACAATGTGCATAAGCATTTGCTGTACCAAGTTTCATTAAGTTTGGATGGTTAAATCGCGAGAAAGGTCTATTTAAAAGTCTCAATTTCGCTTGGCCGCCATGTTAGTTTTGTAGTAACCAGGTTTTTGAAAGTCTCATAGGTGAACTTCTAGTAGTACCCTTTATCACCGTCACACAATTTCAGGGTGATATCGGTAATAGTTTCGGAGATACTGAATGCTGGTGAAATATTTCGCACAGCCGCCATGTTGGATTGGTGAGACACAATAAAATTTGAAGGGCACGATCGGGGTCGTCCAGAATGGTGCTATGATCTTACCGAGTTCCACTGAAATCGCTCCAGCCGTTCTAAAGTTATTAGGGACACACACACACACACACACACACACACCTCTCTCTCTCTCTCTCTCTCTCTCTCTCTCTCACACACACACACACACACACACACTCACACACACACACACGGACAAAAGGTGATCTCATAAGCCTATTTTTTCAAAATTGAAAATAAGCTAAAAAAAAAAGTGCAAAAAGCGGTGAATGTCCATTTTCCCCTAAAGAATGCACACCAGTATTGAGTCAAAACTATTGTTAATCACAAATACTTCACAACTTACACTACTCAGTAAGCGGTACAACATAATTCTGAAATATTAAGCTGCTGTTTCATAGAGATTTAATGGACTAGCATCGTTATTGCCTTGAAAGCCATGAAGCTTCATCGTCTTTCCCCGGCACACATTATTTTCAAAATCTCATTGAATCGTGACTCTCAGTGTTTTTAACCAGTTTTAGGCTCTTGAATGTTACTAGGGAACAGTACAATCATTAACAATCAGAAATCTCAATTTTTGTAATTTTGTGACATTCATCGTTTTTCCCCTGTGCCCTTCATATTGCTAGTAGTCACCTGGTGACTCCATAAGAAGAGCAGGTATTTTTGCTATCAACCACCTGCTAGGAAGAGTACTGTATCTGAACCCGACCCGCAGCGCGGCGTAGCCATGCGCGTTAAATCCCTCATCACGACTGCGATGGAAAGCTGCAGCAAGTCCGGAGATGGGAGTATCGAATCCTGGCGCTGACAGTTACTAAGCGGAGCGTGTTTTTCCCCGGGATTCACCATATTTCACCCAGGAAAATTCCGGGATACTACCTTATTCTAAGTCTTGTGGCACCTACCTCATCCTTTTCCACAATAATTATAGCTACACGCACTGCTACAGACACTACAGAAGCACAGGTTATCAAACATGATGATGATGATGATGATGATGATAATTGTTGTTTTAAGGGGCCTAACATCTAGGTTATCGGCCCCTAATGGTTTGGGTGATCGTGAAGATGATAATGAAATGGAAACTATAACTAAAACTAACTACTCACTTATATACTAGAAGAAGAAAGGCAAAAAGAGATAATAGGGCAAATAAAGGACAGGAGGAAAAGAAATGCCCTCAACCTTCGAAGAATGCGGATTGAGGGACTTGGAAGGAAGGAGAGCCATGAAAGGCAGATAGGTAAGTGAAAGAGGAGAGAGTCCGCCCCTGAGGGTGTAGCAATATCGAGGGTGCACCAGACGTGGTGGGGCTACATACACACTGCCTCCTTGAGGGCCTTGAGCAGAAGGCAGGAGATAGATAACACGAAAAGAAAAAGATGGCTGACCCCTCACAGAAGGAGGGTATCAGAAAAGATGAGACAAGGGCCAATTAAGGCGGGGAAGGTAGAGACTCCCTAGGCCTCGGATACTCTAATACCGTCGGGGTCGGAAGAGAACAAGAGTTGACCAAGTGAGGTCGACATGAAAGAAGACGGAAAGGAGCCCGGCACAAATAAGTGGAAGCAATGCCAGACTCACCTGGGGCCCCGTGGTCGCCAACCCACGTCCCACTAGATGTGAGCCCCTGGGGAGGGGGGGGGGGTTATCAAACACGTTGAATACACACTCTAGTACACGGGGCTGATAACCAAGATGTATCAGGTCCCCAAAATGAATTAACAACAGCAGGTTCTGGGCCCAACGAGAAGGCGTAAACCTAGCTGCCGAAGTAGACATCGAGCCTTGCTTGTCATATGTCGCAGTAAACGACAAGATCCGTGAAGACAAATAGGCAGTAGTTGGTTTGCTGTTCGGAATCAGGGTCAACCTCAATAAATTCACGGGGGGACTATCGGAAAGATACTGGGATTACCCAAACTACCACAAAAACTGTGCTCATTGACATCATTAAAGACTCGCTAAAAATTCTATATCATGTCTACTTTAATTTATGAGTTCATTTTACTATTGCCAATATTTTTAAAACATTATGTTTTTGATTTGTAGGACGTTTGTGTAATTCCAATATCCTTCTGCGATAATAGGCCTTTTTAGGCTATATATTGTACAGTAGATCTTACGAGTGTTTTCTTTAAGGATCCTTGAGGACACCCTGATAGAGGTGATTCGCAAAAGACATCTTTCTTGGTGGGGCCACATCTTACGCCACTCTCAGCAGATGTCACATAATATGGAAGAATTCATCAATGGGAAGAGACCGAGGGGACGACCAAGATCGGAGATATTGTTGCTAAAGCCTACTTACTTCAATGCCAAAACATATACTATATCAAACGTTTTAAAAAAGTGTGGACTAAAAATAGCCTACAAAACATCCAACACCAACGCTAATATTTTATTTAATACTAAAAAATTAAACCATACAAATACATTCAGCAAGTCAGTGAAAGGCTCATGGTGATGTCAATGCAAATAGGCATCGAAACATGTACCGATGTAAATTAAGTAGCATGTGATTATATCATGAAAATTGAATAAATTGTATTGACGAGGCGGAACTAAAGAAATCTTTTGGTTATTAAAGCCTACATAGCTCAAGCAAATCCAAGAAGATACCAGACTGAGAAACTACGTAACAATGAAAAGAGTAGCAATCAACCGTACTGCTTGGTATAATTTTGTGACCAGTATTATGCATTGCGTGAGGAAAATTAGGCCTACTTGTAAATACGCTTAATGGGGGACGATAACCTAGACGTTAGCCCTCTCAATAATAATATTACAACTCAGCATATCTTCTTGGCAATTGCCGTGTTGTTTGCACGTTTTCGCCTAGGTGCACCAAGTCAGGCTCATCAGTGACCGTGCCCGGATCGCGGCAAGGGTAGTGGACCATGCACTACGCCCCCTTTTATGAAGCGCATTTGCGCTTCTTTACTGCGAGAGCATTGAACTCTAACAGTTTTCCTTCTCTCTGTAGGGGTTAATATATAATACTAATACTAATACCAATAATAATAATAATAATAATTATTCATCATCATCATCATCATCATCTTCATTTCCCCTTTTCCAGTTGACACTGGGTGGAGGCAAATATGGTCCCTCTCCACTTTGTTCTGTCGTTCCACCATTCCTCTTCCGACACGGTGTTCCAATCCAGGTTCCATTTTCTAATGCTACTCTCCACCGAGTCCACCCAACGCATTCTTGGTCTTCCTCGTCCTCTCTTCCCCGTCATCCGTCGTTCCAGTGCTAGTCTTGGTAGCCTTACTTCATTCATCCGATTGACATGTCCAAAGCATCTCAATCTGTTTTGCTCCAGTTTGTCATTTAGTTTCTGTACTCCCAGTTCTTTCCGTATATTTTCATTTCTCACTCTGTCTCTCCTCGTTTTCTGCACCATACTTCTCAGGAATCTCATCTCAGCTGCTTCTACTCTGCTCTCATCCCTCTTAGTCATTGTCCAAGTTTCTGCTGCATATGTCATTATAGGAACATACTGTAATATGCTTTGTACATAACTTCTTTAGCCATCTTTTTTTATTATTATTAAAAAACCACAGCCTGCTTCCAGTCGACCAACTGGGTCAGGGAATGGAATGAATGAAGCCCCCATCTAGCAGCGAGGATATGAACTTTGCCGGCTGCCAAAGCCTGTCGCACTCCCCTGGGGCAATGATTAAATGAATGACGATGAAATGAAATGATAGTGGTGAGTATTGCTGTATTGAAATTGTGACAAGGGAAAACCGGAGTACCCGGAGAAAAACCTGTCTGCCTCCGCTTTGTCCAGCACAAATCTCACATGGCGTGACCGGGATTTGAATCACGGATCCAGCGGCGAGAGGCCGGCGTGCTGCCGCCTAAGCCACGGAGGTTCTAATAATAAAAATAATAACAATATTTTTTTAAAACCGCCTATCTTCCCAGCTCCGCTTTATCCACGGTCTCTGTGAGGGATCATTCCTCTACCGTCGCAAGGATGGTGTCTGGGAGTTGAACACACTTTGTCAGCGGATACAACTGGGGATGGTGACAGGCCGATCACTCAGGCGACCGCTAACTTGGGTCTTATTAAAGGAAGGGTCAGGGAAGGGATTTTGGAAGAAAGTCAGCCGTGGACCTGTTGAATGGAACCGTCTCGGCATTTGCTTGGTGGTGAAGATGGGAAACCACGAAAACCACATTCAGGACGGCCGATGTGGGATTGAACCCACGCTCTCCCGATGTTAGCGAGGCACGAGCCATTGTAGTGCGTTACTGCTCTCGGCCACCGTGGCCGGATATTTAAAAGGTACTGTATATTTCCTCTAACTCCAATATTTTTCGTTTTTCTTTTTCTGTTTATTTTTGGTACTTATTTCATGTTGTTTAATTGTTGTTTCATCTGAGGGGCTTGGACATTGTGATCCTTTAACCCCGTATACTTGGGTGTGAGTACAATTTGTCTGACATCCTGCGTTATTGTGATGACTGTATTAGAGTGTGTATTTGTAATTGAGGCGAGGATTGGGAAGGGGGCAGTCGTGACTTTTTAGGAAACGTTCCCGACATTCGCCTGGAGTATAAGTGGGAAACCACGGAAAACCACTTCCAGGATGGTTGAGGTAGGAATCGAACCCAACTCTTCTCAGTTTGTCCACTTCGTGGTGTAACGACAATTATTCTTGACTGTCGGTCCGGAGGTCCGGGTTCGATTATTTGCTCTGCCAAGAAATCTAATTTTGGTCTGAGGGCTAGAACGGGGTCCACTCAGCCTTGAGAGGTTAATATGAGAATAGGTGGGTTTTAAGTGGTTTCCCACTTCTACTCCAGGTGAATGCCGGGATGGTTCCTAACGTATTACAATGGCTGCCTCCTTCTCAATCCTCACCTGCGAATTACAAATACACACACTACTAAAGGGTCATCATTTTAATTCCCCCCCCCCCCCCGGTCTCACGACTAGTGGGACGTGGGTTGGCGACCACGGGGCCCCAGCTGAGTTCGGCATTACTTCCACTTACTTGTGCCGGGCTCCATTCTGTCATCTTTCCTATCGACCTCCCTTTGTCAACTCTTGTTCTTTTCCGACCCCGGCGGTATTAGGATATCCGAGGCCTAGGGAGTCTTTCACTTTCCCGCCTTAATTGGCCCTTGTCTCATCTTTCCTGATACCCTCATTCTTCGAGGGGCCAGCCTTCTTTTTCTTTTCATGTTATCTCCTGCCTTCAGCTCACGGCCCTTAATGAGGCAGGGTGTGTGTAGCCCCACCACTTCTGGTGCACCCTCAATATAGCTACACCCTCAAGGGCTCACGCCTGGTGAGTTCGGCAGTTGACGATGGACATAGTATCTCAATTAGACGAATCGGATCTCCTGTCTTCAGTCATCGTGCGTTTAGGAGGGTTCCACCTTCTGATGAGCTTTATGGGAGCCACGGTCAAAATCGTGGCTGTCAGCGGCCTGGAAGACTTGTGGGAGCAGGTATACGCTAAAAACACAGTTGTCCAAATGATGGGCGGACACGCATATGCAAGAACTTAGCGTGGTCATTCCCTCTCTCAAGCTGCTATCGGCCATTTGCTTTTGGAATCATGCCAGGAACAGAAATGTCTGTCTGCCTCCGACGTCGAAACTCTTCATCTAGCTTACGAAAAGGTTTTTAACACCGGATCTTCAGAAGAATCTTTCCTCCAGGCGGAAGAACTACTCCAGGCTGTTTCGTTGTGGATGGCTGAAATGGAAGAAAAAAGTCGAACTTCGAAACAGTGGCTGCAATATTTTCGACAGACAGCGATCAATCATGACTTTGTTCGAGCGGAAAGATCCGGAGATTGGAGCCTTCACCTATCCACTGTTCAAAGGAAGCTAAAATGCCTGCATGCCGCAGGACAAATTCACTACGCCAAGGCGGCTCACATCTATCTTCAGAGCATGGCTCGACTTGAATCAACTTTGACAGACAAGGAATTTGAGTTGATCGTCAAGAAAAGCTTTTTCACTGTCCGCCGATTGGATAAATTTTGGTGTGGGGTATGGACTGACATGACCATCGAGCAGGTTTTGATGAGATCAATGAAAGTCAGCGGTTGGCTGACTCAAGGTCGAGGTATCTATGATGCAATCGTAGCCCGTTGGATTCGCACTTAACCGGCGAGTCTACAAGTGATAGAGGCAGCGGAAGCCTTTGTAGGAATTAGAAGTGAAACTCTGAACAACACGGCTCTTTGCTGGCATCCAGGCAGTCTCGAGACTCCAAAGACTTGAAAAACTTCGTTGAATGGCGAAAAAAAAACATTCTCCCTTTAACAAATCCAAAGATCTCGTCTCCCTGTCAACTGGAATAATTGCAGACGAAAGCGTCAATTATGATTTGGCCGAAGAATTGGGCGAAAAGGCGGTGAGAAGTGTTGTGGGGAAGTCATTTGACACCGTCACTCTAAAACGGAAGGATCAAGTGACAACTTTCGCTGCCATGAAGAAGACACTCGTGATTAACAAGGAATCGGTCGTTGTAAATCCCAACCAATTGTTCCACCGCATCGCCTGTGTCGTCAGAACCGAGGAGGAGTTGGAAGACTGCTTACGGCACGTGTTGGCGCCATATCCCCAAGCTTTGTTCGACAACATTGGGCTCCGTGCTGGTGTTAAGTCGAAGATATATCAAGTTATAGACCAAGCCTGCAAGGTGAGCAGTCAAATGCCTGATATACCCAAATTCGTTCTAGACGGTGGCGATCTTATACACCGCGTGCATTGGCCTCGCCCAGCAACCTACGACGATGTGTTCAATGCCTACAAGGACTACGTACGAAGGCATTACGGGGAAAGTGTAATTATAGTGTTCGAAGGCTACGAGGCGAGCACGAAAGACGCTGCACAGGGTCGCCGTTGCATCGAAAAGTCGTCAGCAATGGTAGAAGTGACATCTTCCAACATTTTGATTGCACCAAAAGAACAGTTTTTATCCAACGTTGACAACAAAATGAATTTCGTAAACCTTCTAGGAGCAGCATTTCAGGCATCAAACATCCCAGTCCTCCATGCACCCATTGACGTGGATGTTTTGATTGTAGAAACTGCAAAAAAGGAGGCCGAATCTGGGGATAGAGCAGTCGTAGTCGGCACCGATTCAGATCTTCTTGTTTTAATAGCAGTCTTGACGCAGCCGGACCATTTCATCTTTTTGTTAGTTCCGGGCAACTCAACCAACTCCCAAAAGATTTACAGTAGTAAGGAGCTGCATCAAGGTCTCGGAGAAATGACAGCTCACTTACTGTTTGTCCACGCAATGATTGGATGTGATACCACCTCCACTTTTTATTACAAGAGTTCGCTGGTAGGCTTCAATAAACTGCACAACGACCAACAACTCCGTAAAACAGTCGCTGTTTTCCTGGACGAAACCGCAACACAAGATAAAATTGCAGCTGCAGGTAAATTAGTTCTTTTCGTTCGTACTTGTTCTTATAATACCGGTATGATCTTTTAATTCTCTGACTACTAGAAGTCGGTATACTGTACATTACCTATGTTTTGTTTGATTCAGGACAGGAATTTATCATCAAGTTCTACGGAGGCAAACCAGGAGAGGGCCTTGACAAAGCACGATTTAAGAAGTACATCCAAACCGTGGGGAAGAAACCACCAAACGTCGTCATGAATCTTTCTAGCCCTCCTCCTTCTTCCGCTGCGGCACGTCAACACTGTCTGCGCGTCTACCACCAGGTTCAAGCTTGGAAGGGCAACCGTCTTCCACCGCAAGACTGGGGATGGAAACTCGAATTTGGAAGGCACAATCCTATTCAGTCTATGTTGCCGCCTGCGCCTGAACGTCTCCTCCACATGGTAAGGTGTGCATGCAAGGGAGACTGCACAAGAAACTGCGAATGCAGGAGAGGATGCCTCCCACGTAATCTACCACCATCTTCGCCGTTGTGCAAGAGATGCATGTCTGAAAAAACGCACTTTCTTTGATGAGGAGGAAGAAGATGACCCGGAGCAAATCGAAAATGAAATCAATAATGCCGCCACCACCGCCGTCTCTGTACAAAAGAGGTCTAGCATCGCCCCCAATGAAACCTCAAAGAGAAGACGAGTTGTAAACAAATGAATGTTGTCTTAGTAAGTGTCAATGTCTGATAAACGTCATCTTAAATGTAAAATGTCCGCAATTTGTGTATTGTTGTTTATAGTACTAATATTTTGTAATGTTAGTTTTAGTTAAAAAGTTTTTTGTAACATTTGAACATCGTAAATCCAAAAACTGTAAATACTCTGCTATGAGCATTAGATTTTGTTTATGCAATATAAGAGTTTATTATGACGTGTTTTTTCTAATTTAGAGACGTCTCCCCTCGTATATATCCAGTTATTTGATGTACACAAGTTGTGAAAGTTAATCTAAACTTGTAGACAGAATAACATCCTTTTCACTTTTCGTTCAACAGTTACATCGATTTTTTTTTACAAAAATCTAAGATATCAAGCGTCTTTTTTATTTATTTATTTATTTATTTAAAGACGGTCCCCGACTTGACTGTTAATATTGAGCACAATATCAAGATTTAATAGTAAGTACAACATCTAAAAGGAGAAACAGAACTTTTTGGGGAAACCGCATTTAGTTTTTACTTTTTGTACGTAAGCTATAGTTTTTTTTAAATCCAAACATTTAAGGACGGTCCCCGACTTGATTGTGAGTTTTCATAGTAAGCACAACATCTAAAAGTCGATACACATCTTTTGGCGAAAACCGCATCTTATTTCTACTTTTCGCTCTTAAGTTATAGCACATTTTGGAAAAATCCAAGATGGCGGACGTTTTTTGAAAATTTAGGGGTGTTCCCCAAGCCCGATTTTTGGTGATTTTTCTGGGGATGTTCAGGGGGTCCCATAGAACATGTTTTTGAAGAAATTCGTTGTCATTTAATTTTTTCCGTCTCGAAGCCTAATTTGACCGTACTACAGTGCGAGATCTTCCCGATCCTTGATCGATATCGGAGGGGAGACTTAATTTGATGACCCGGTACTACTACTACTACAAAAAACATATACAGTGAGATTCGTTTGCTGGAGTGGACCAGCGGCCGGCTGCCGGGCGCGCGCGCCTTCCGCCAGCCAACTAAGCTCGGGCCGCGGGGATGCGTGAGGCGGAGGCGAGTTAACCCGGGTCATTTAAGTCCATTAAGTCACTAAACGTTCATCAACGAGGGTGTGTAGTGTCAACGCTCAGATAAGAAGGTAGCATAAACAACAGCTGCACGATTTAATTAAAGAAGCACAGTTTAATTAAAGAAGCACAGATGTTTCTTCATTTCTTGGGAATCTGGATGACCTCATGTCACCAATTAAAGGTTAGAACTTATCTTTTCACAGAAGATACTAAAAATGTTCTCCTTCTGCTGACAGACAGACATCGTTACAATATGTCGCTACCTGACACCCCCCTCCCCCCCCTCCCCTCCCCCCCTCCCCGCCTGCGTGTCTACTGTAATTAATCGAAGCACGGACCTAAGCCCGTTTGATGTTTATTTGTGGGTTATTTTAACATTCAAAGTGTACAGATCAATAACCCGTACTCTAGTGGAGCTTGAGAACAATATACGGCAGCAGATATACCTCACAACAGAAGGCAATTAGAACGTGTAAACGCTAATTTATTTACACGGTACAAGGCCTGTCTGTCAGTTGAAGGAGAACATTTTCAGCATCTTCTGTGAAAGGTAAGTTCTTTAGCCATGATTTTCTGGTGAATTCATCATTAATTAATGTACTTTGTTACGGTTTCCATCTGAGCACAATCCGCGGTCGAGCTCAGTTGGCTGGCTGAGGGCGCGCGCGCCCGGCAGCCGGTTGCCCGTCCCGCTCCAGCAAAAGAATCAGCCTGTATATTGTAATTATAATTGACACCTGCCGACAAGCATAAGCTTGGCAGGACCAAAAATGTAAAATTTGGCTTAAACAAACAAACAAACAAACAAACTACCACACACATCACAATAACACATGTTATCAAACAAATTCTCTCTCGAATCAAACCCGGGACCCTTGGGGTCAAAGCCTAGCATGTTAACCAATTACCCAAAGAGCCGGACCTCCGAGGAAGCTGTAAATAATCAAGTTCATGGAACAATACCTGTGATATTGAGCGGGTTCCCTGAGGTGCTTTCGACAGACAGGAAGTGGCTCTGCTGTGACTGTCATTACGATTGCAGTTTCCTTGAATTATATTACGAATAATAAGGGTGTGTGTGACAGACTCAAACCAACAATGGCCCATCATTTGCATGTCTGTAATGATAGCCCGTGCTCAGCCAAGCGAGACCTGTCCTATCATGCGTCAAGATGAAAAACTTCTGTAAAAGACGCCATTCTGCCTGATTACTTAACAAGCGAACAGCAGTAGTCATTTCTCTTAACCTCAAGCATACCCATGACTGATTTTTAGAGAAATATGATGAAACAACTCATTGTTTCTTTACGGACTGGCTGCGTGGCTCAGCGGTAACGTTCTCGCTTGCTGTTCCCAAGGTTGCAGGATCGAATCCTGTCACAGTCAGTTGCCATTTGAGGGTGCGCAAATGCGAGGGAGCTGGCATGTTAAAAATTCCCTTCGGGGAAAAGTTCCGGCACCCCGGCGTCACTAAAAGGGACGTAAAACCTTTTATTATGTTTCATTACGTATAAAAAATGTTAGAGTTGTTGTTGATTCTTTAGGGGCTTTGCAACTTATTTTGAATATCCCGTTATTTGGTGCTTCCATCTAGCATAACACAGCGAACATCATCCCACGCTGTGAAAGGGCTTCTTTTAAATGTAATTAATTAATTAATTAATTAATTAATTGTAAATTGATTTTTACAATCATTTTAATATTTTATAGTTATATTTATTATTTTCGTTTTTATATTTCTTTTATTACTGTAATTTTATTTTTATGATTTTATTTCTATATTTGTATATTTTTTACTCTTTAATTGTTAAAGTTCTTAGTTTTAGTTTTTTATTTTATTTTATCCAGCACATTACGTCAAGAGGGGCAGATGACCTCGTAGTTCCGCCCCTTAAAACAACAATAACTAACTAACTAACATTACGTCAAGTAGATAGGTATATAATATTTCATTTTTTGAAATACTAGTACTTCGGCATGAAAATTCTCCGAAATGTTGCTGAAAGATTCAACTATCAGCACCTTTGAGAGCATAAACTGTCCTTATGACAGGTGGGTAATATAGAGACCGCTATCTCATAAAGGGTTAAAGAGGAACGGCTGAATTACAATCATAAATAACAGAAAACATCATACCTGAAACTGGTCACAATAATATTTCAATAGATCCCATGTCAACATACTTAAAATGCATTAATAATAACACAACAGTTAGAGAAGTGAGCAATGATAGGTCTATCTGTAAATAAGATTCATACGTTACACAAGCTTTTACAAACTTATGTAATCTAATATTGTACACTACTCAACAAAAGTTTGGAATAGCATATATTTCCCTACAATGACTTCTTATAGTAAACCCATTGAGGTGTATACAATAAAGTATTAACAAACTAAACATCAGTCCTTCTAAAAACAATAACAATCTTGGTTAGATAACAATGAGACTGTACAAAAACAAAGCGAACTCGTTTCTAAATGTTCCTTTTGAAAACAAAAACATTGAAAATCTGTATCTGATGATGACCAGTCGTCCTCCCTGCACACGGAGGAGGTATGCTCTAATTTGTAAATGATAAAGTCGCTGTCTGCGAGCGGAGCGCTCCTCTGCCTGGATTTGATTATATTTCTGAGCTTAACTGAATTTTGAATTTATACACATTTTTCTAGAATATTTGTTTAATTTTTAATGCTGATTGAATGAAGATTTTTTAAATTTTACTTCATTGACGGGTTTGGCTATGTGGGTTTTGCATTTTTTTTATTCGCATAGTGACTTAGAAGTTATGTTTTCGGTTTTTGGCTTAGCTGGTAGATAGAAATAATGTTCATTATGTTTACTTTCACAGCTTGGGATGATGTTCGCTGTGTTATGCTAGATGGAGCATTGCTACTTATCATCCCAGAACGCTCGCCATGGCTTTTCTGAATGAGACCATCAAGTTTATCTTGGGGTAAGAGGTCCCTCTCCTCTATGGCAGGGTAAGCATACTGTTGCGCCCCACCAATTGTTGTGTCCTGACCTGATGACATAGGCCGATCAGGGGTTCTCCAAGATCAAGTACCAGGATCGATATCGTGTCCTTCCATAGCTTCTGATAGCGATTACAGCACACCCCTATTACGCAAGGTAATGGGAGTGGGAGGAGATTCAGGAATCAGGGAATGCTCCCCCATAAAAGAGATTGAAAGCTTAACTCCCAGTTTATTCCTTAAGTGAGTAATGGAATCCGCCACATGGATACAAGGATTGAATTGATAATTCAACTCAATTCAATCCTGAAAGGAAATATAAATATTGGTTCTCACCTGTTTTCTCAGCTGGTGCGCTCAAGTACCGGCTCAGCTCCGTGCCCGTTGGTCAACGAGCGTTCGGTAGGCAAACGACCTCTCACTGTCAGACTTCCGTCTCTGCCGTGCCTGACTGACCCCTCACTCCTGAGTCCGCAGCTTTTTATAATAAGGCAGCACGCGGTTGTTGCTGACCAGGTTGAACTGAGCTTGAATGACCGGTACGGTTTCGCCTTGAACCGACACCGGGACATGACAATACAATTGATGACGGTAGTCCAAACTTTTGTTGAGCAGTGTATATAAGAATTTATTGCAGTCAAATGGCCATAAAGCTACTGCCATGTGAACTTTGAATAACATCGACCTATGGCTTTGTTTTCGATGAATTCACAACAATAAATGTTGCGTAGCAAAAGTCGCTTTTTTTTCGTATGGCTTTTAGTGCCGGGAGTGTCCGAGGACAGGTTTGGCTCGCCAGTTTGTAGCTGCTTCTAGGCGGACACCCACGGGGTGAGCTACAAGTGCCGTCGCGTGTGGAGTGTTGTCTCGGGAGGAAAGTTTGAGTGTAAGGACGAGAAGTTGGAAGGTAGCGGCTGTGGCCTACAGTTAGGGACCAACCCCGGCATTAGCCTGGAAGGAAGATGGGAAACCACAGAAGACCATCTTCAAGGTTGCCGGCGGGGGGATTCGAACCTCCTTGCCTCCCGGATGTGAGCGACTGCCTGCAGCCACGCCGTAACGACCACGGCTAACTCACCCGGTGCAAAAGTCGCTATGTGCATATCACTTACCAAACCACTGCCTCCTTGGCTGCTTCTGTCGTATAGTTGGTAGCATGCTGAACGTCTATGCCCAAGGTCGCGAGTTCAAACCCGGCCAAAGTCAATGGATTTTTTAAGAGCGTTAAAAATCCCCCAGTATGCCTTCCTTCGGAGGGGAAGTCAAGCCGACGGTCCCATGTCATAGATTTATGGCATGAGAAGAACCTTCCACTAACTACACTTGTGTGAAGCAAACCTTTGTTGGTTACAATTGATAACACTCTATTAGTTCCAACGTTTGCCGCCAGGTTCTGACTGCGATGCCATCTAGTAGCCAAGTCCGCAAACTAGGTGTCGTGGACGGTAGCATTTGGTAGCAAAAGTAGAAACTACTTGAAATTACTGTCTGCAGTCCTTACTTGAATTGAAAAACAGATAACACAAACTAATACAGCCATCACAATTAACACCGGTTAGCAGACAGATTCTACACACACCCATAGTACACGGGGCTACATGACCGCGTTGTCGCTGCCCCTAAACTAAGGAACCAACCAACCACTGCCTCCTTATCCAACAGGTACAGTATATGTGAATATGTTCCATTTTGTGTTCAACTTTAATAATCAATATTCAAGAAGAAAAGAAAGAAGAGAAGACATAAAGAATGACTTCCATGCCACGGACGCCATGATTGACAGAGGTTGAACGGGAGCGAACCGAGAACTACGGAGTGCCCTCACCCGGCTGGCAATTCACGGATCCCACTACAAGCCCCGCGATAAGACCTACTTCCATCAAGCGAACAAGAATGAGCGTGCAAAATCTGCAAGAAATCGTGCCAAACTTACCACTTCAATAAGTATGACAAACGAGCAAAAACGCTCAGAGAGTACAGCAAAGAGTATAGAACTCATATGCACATTTTGTGCGTTTTTCTGTTATCTCTACGTAGTATAAAGCAAAGTCCCCGATTCTTGGATGTAACGGGTAATCTCGAGAACCACTGGATGGATTTTGATGCGGTTTTCACCAATCTGCAAAAGATTTCTCGAGGAAGGATTCTGTGCAAAAACATTCATTTATGAACAAAGGAAGCCGAGCAGTAGTGATTTCAGTGAATCAAGTCGAAGAAAAATCTGCCATCCGTGCGTCTTTTAAGTTTACGCTGGGTAAACCGTTAAAAATATATGTAGGCTCTGTATGAGTGTAAGAATTGTTCTGCGTGAAAAGTTCTACAAAAAAAGTCCGCAACAGCATATCTTTATCCTTAATACATCGCCCACTATAAGTGTTTTTACGTTTTCATTTCTTCCAACAATCTACATTCAGTGGAAATTTAAATTACTAGCTTCGGAGCGAGTTTACGGGCTAGCGAGCGAGCCTATCACCCAGCTTTGACCAGCATCGAACTGTCGAGTCGTGTCGAGTTAAGACTTCAGAGAAGAGTATATGTGTTTGGAGTTTCGCTGTTCACCTCGGCTTTTCTGAATTGCGTCTGTGACCTGCTGTCCGTGCGCCTTTTGCGCTTTTTCGGGGAAAACCGTTAAATATACAGGGCGAAGCCGGGGTGGGTTGCTAGTTATTTAATAATCAGTTAGAATACCAGTTCGCGTTTTTGCTATACTCTTTGATTGACCTTGTTATTTCCTTGCACGTACGTAGGCCTACGTGATAGCGATCACACACTTCCTCATGCTTCCTTTGTTCATAAATGAATGTTTTTGCACAGAGGTGGGCTACCTCATGGAATCGCTCCATTATTATGAACAAGCTGTACCCGACATGCGTTGCAATGCCAATCAAAGAAAGTGTTGGCATTGTAATTTGGTTTCTTGAAGTGCTTTTGGATACACAATTTTTTCTTCAATTTCCGTCAACTGCCTCTAAGCTATTGAAAAATGGATATACTAATTTTGAAACATTTGTGGGAGAGTGCGCAACAACTCACCAAAGTTTAATCGCAATCGGATGAATGGTATATGAACGCAGATGGAACTTTGCTGAAACACTTCACGCGTCGTCACTCATTTGTTGCATCAACTCCTGCGCTACCTATTGTAAAATGGATTTACTAAGTCGAAAACCTTCCCTGGCGTATACACAACAAATCATCAAAGATTCATCGCAATCGGATGAATGGCATATGAACGCTAACGGGATTTTGTTTAAATGATTCGCGCGCCCTCGCTCACTTGTTGAATCAACTCGCGCGCTACCAATTGTACAATGGATTTACTAAGTCAGAAACCTTCCCTGCAGTGTGCACAACAACTTACCCTAGTTTCATCACAATCGGATGAATGGTATATGAACGCAGATGGAACTTTGTTGAAACGGTTTGTGCGCCGTCACTCATTTGTTGAAACTACTCGTGCGCAACCCATTATACAAGGAAGGAAAGAAGGAAGATTGTAGTTTTACGTGACCGTGAATCTTGTGATTATGAGCCACGGGACCTCCTTTTTACGTGGAATCCGAACCACAGGACATGGCATTTCACTTCGAAAATCTCACATGCATTGACCGGGAATCGAACCCGGACCACCTTGGTGAGAGGCATACAGCTAGACCGCTGAGCCACCACGCCCCCGCAACCCATTATACAATGGACTTACTAAATCAGAAACGTTCCCTGCAGTGTGCACAACAACTCACCCAAGTTTCATCGCAATTGGATGAATAGTAGGCCTATATGAACGCATACGGGACTTTGTTGAAGCGATTCGCGTGCCTTCGCTCATTAGTTGAATCTACTCATGCGCTACCTATTGTGCAATAGATTTTCTAAGTCAAAAACCTTCCCTGGACTGTGCACCACATCTCAGCCAAGTTTCATCGCTATCGGACGAATGGTAGGCCTATATGAACGCGTACGGTACTTTGTTGAAACGCTTCGCGCGTCGTCGCTCATTTGTTGAATCTACTCGTGCGCTACCTATTGTAAAGTATATTTGCTAAGCCAGAATCCTTCCTTAGAGTGTACTCAATATCTCACCCAAGCGTCATCGCTATCGGACGAATGGTATATGAACGCATACGTGACTTTGTTGAAACGCTTCGCGCGTCGTAGCTCATTTGTTGAATCTACACGTGCGCTGCCTATTGTAAAGTGGATTTACTCAGCCATAAACCTTCCCAAAAGTGTACACAACATCTAACCCAAGATTCATAGCTATCGGACGAATGGTATATGAATGTATACGGGACTTTCTCGAAACGTTTTGCGTGTCGTCACTCATTTGTTGAATCTACTCATGCGCTATCTACTGTGAAATGTATTTACTCACCCAAGTTTTATTGCTATCGGACGAATGGTGTATGAACACATACGGGACTTTGTTGAAACGGTGTGCGCGTCGTCGCTCATTTGTTGAATCTACTCGTGCGCTACCTATTGTAAAGTGGATATACTAAGCCAGAATCCTTCCTTAGAGTGTACTCTATATCTCACCCAAGTTTCATTGCTGTCGTACGAATGGTATATGAACACATACGGGACCTTGTTGAAACGCTTCGCGCGTCGTCGCTCATTTGTTGCATCTACTCGTGCGCTACCAATTGTAAAGTGGATATGCTAAGCCAGAATCCTTCCTTAGAATGTACTCAATATCTCACCCAAGTTTCATCGCTATCGGCCGAATGGTATATGAACGCATACGGGACTTTGTTGAAACGCTTCACGCGTCGTCGCTCATTTGTTGAATCTACTCGTGCGCTATCAATTGTTAAATGGATTTACTAAGCCAGAAACCTTCCCTAGAGTGTACACAACATCTCACCCAAGTTTAATCGCAATCGGACTAATGGTATATGAACGCATACGTGACTTTTTTGAAACGCTTCGTGCGTCGTAGCTCATTTGTTGAATCTACTCGCGCGCTGCCTATTGTAAAGTTGATTTACTAAGCCAGAAACCTTCCCTGAAGTGTACACAACATCTAACCCAAGTTTCATAGCTATCGGACGAATGGTATATGAATGCATACGGGACTTTGTTGAAACGCTTTGCGTGTCGTCACTCATTTGTTGAATCTACTCGTGCGCTATCTACTGTGAAATGTATTTACTAAGTTAGAAACCTTCCCTGGAGTGGAAACAACTTCTCACCCAAGTTTCATCGCAATCGGATGAAAGGTTTACGAACAAATACGGGACTGTGACGAAGTGCTTCGCGCGTCGTCACTCATTTGTTGAATCTACTCGTGCGCTGCCTATTGTAAAATGGATTTACTAAGCCAGAAACCTTCCTTGGCGAGTAATCAACATCTCACCGAAGTTTCAGCGCAATCGGATGGGTGGTGTATGAACGCATAGGAGACATACACACCGACATACATACTGTCAAGTAACATTGATTTTTATATATATATAGATGTGTATATCAAGAGATATACGTTTCTGTTGGTAAGAGATTGATAAATGTATAGGCTGAATAAGGTCTCAATAAACAGAAATATAATAATAATGGTGATAATTGTTGTTTTAAGGGGCCTTACATATTGGTTATCGGCCCCTAATGCTTTGGGTGATCGTGAAGATGATAATGAAATGGAAACTATAACTAAAACTAACTACTAACTTATATACTAGAAGAAAGGGTAAAAAGAGATTAAAGCAAATAAAGGACAGGAGGAAAAGAAATGCCCTCAACCCTCGAAGAATAAGGATTGAGAGACTTGGAAGGGAGGAGAGCCATGAAAGGCAGATAGGAAAGTGAAAGAGGAGAGGCTCTGCCCCAGAGGTAATGGATAAAAAGGGGAAAACCGGACCCAGCTCAGGAATCCCTCGGGGTCGCCAACTCCCGAACTTCCAGCCGTGAGCCCCTGAGGGTGTAGCAATATCCAGGGTGCACCAGAAGTGATGGGGCTACATACACCCTGCCTCCTTGAGAGCCTTGAGCAGAAGGCAGGAGATAACATGAAAAGAAAAAGAAGGCTGACCCCTCGCAGAAGGAGGGTATCAGAAAAGATGAGACAAGGGCCAATTAAGGCGGGAAAGGAAGAGACTCCCTAGGCCTCGGATACCCTAATACCGTCGGGGTCGGAAGAGAACAAGAGTTGCCCAAGTGAGGTCGACAGGAAAGAAGACGGAAAGGAGCCCGGCACAAGTAAGTGGAAGCAATGCCGGACTCAGCTGGGGCCCCGTAGTCGCCAACCCACGTCCCACTAGATGTGAGCCCCTGGGGGGAACAGAAATATGTAGCCTACCTTGAAAATGTGAGCTGTGTTATAATGGTACATTATGCAACGAGCCTATAATGACAATAATTAAGACACGAGTGTGTTTATAAAACTAACGAAGAGAGTTTTGTAATTTCCATTCGAATGTCTTAATTACCATTATAGACGAGTTTCATACGAGTGTTTATGTTCGACGATAATTATAAGATCTTGAAAATGTCATGTTTCAAGAGCTTTGAAACAAAAACATGGATATTGAGTGTCGTATATCAATACCAGCATTCACTAAATTTGTCGACCAACTCCTACCCTGTGTAAAAATTGGAGTTTGGGAGATTAAGGTACAGTGTTATTTCCTTTTCCCATATTCCGCAGTTAATTTATACCAATATTTTGGACGGTGCACTTTTCATGTCGGCAATTTATAAAGAGGGATGGAGTGTTGCAAACTTGTGGACGTAGATTCATTACTTTCTTGCATATTTCTTAATATTTTCCTGTTACCATACAGGTTTGTGCTGATTTTGTCTTTGTGTTTGGGATTGTAACTACAATGGTTGATCAGATATCCTGTACATTGTCAACTTTCAAGTTAGGTAATTCATGTCACTTGTGTCCGACATGTTTGATTTTGAAAACAATTGCGTTCAGCACAGGTGCGATGCTGCTGGGTCCGTGGTTCAAATCCCGGTCACTCTATGTGAGATCTGTGCTGGACAAGACGGAGGCAGACAGGTTTTCCTCCGGGTACTCCGGTTTTCCCTGTCAAAATTTCATTCCAGCAACACTCTCCATTATCATTTCATTTCATTGGTCATTCATTTAATCATTGCCCCAGAGGAGTGCAGCAGGCTTCGGCAGCCGGCACAGTTCATATCCTCGCCGCTAGATGGGGGCTTCATTCATTCCATTCCTGACCTGGTCGGAGACTAGAAGCAGGCTGTGGATTTTCATTTTCATAGGTGCGGTGCTATCCTTACCTGATTGGTCCTACAGCTATATCGTAATGAATATCTTGAGCTCTGATTGGTGGAGAACATGTATCATAATGACACTTGAACTATAATGAGCCTCATTAAGATGCATTTGTTTTCATATAATATTTATATTTCGCCATGGTCGAACATAAAACAAGTTGTATTGTAAAGTGTGGAAAAAAAAAATCACCGGGAGGATCGTGGGAAATGAAGGAGATGCCGGCAGCAGGTTACCATTTACAATACGGATCTTGGGAGACTTCAGTGGCAGTATGTGGAAGAACAAGCAACATAAAGCGGTGTAAAGAGACACCATGGTGGAATGAGAGAGTAAAAGAAGCTGTGGGAAGGAAGAACAAGGCTTTCAGAGTGTGGTTCCAGGAAAGAACTGATCTGGCAAGGGAAGATTATAAGATAAAGAAGAAAGAAGCAAACAAGATTGTCGCAGAGGAGAGGAAGAAGTGGATGGTAAAGTGGACAGAGATGATGGAGGAAGACAGCAGAGGAAATAAGAAAGTACTTTATGGGATGGTCAAAAGTAAGAGAAGAGGTCTGCGAGAGGATGGGGTAATGATGGACAAAAACGGAAATGAGGTACACAACAAAGAGACACTCAAGACAGTGTGGAAAGAGTACTTTGAGGATTTGCTGAATCCAAATGGTCATAGGGAGGAAGACAATGCATTGGAAGATGGAGAAGACAACACAGGAATGGAAAAGGACCTGACTTGGAGAGAACTGGAGATGGCTATAGAGAAGATGAAAGGAGGAATGACACCGGGTGTGGATGAAGTGAGTGTTGAAATGGTGAAGGCAGCAGGGGAGGTTGGGAAACAGTGGCTGTAGCGTGTGATGAAGGTGATATGGAAGGAGAAAAAGACCCCAGAAGATTGAAAGAAAGGATTAATTGTCCCAATATTTAAGAAAGGAAGCAGAATGGAGTGCAGAAATTACAGGGGAGTCACACTCATATCTCACTGTGCCAAGATATATGAAAAGAACAAAGTAGAATACGAGCCAAAGTGGAGAGAAAATTGAGAGAGGAGCAGTATGGATTCAGACCTGGGAGATCAACAGTGGATCTCATATTTTCAGTGAGACAGCTCCAGGAACACCACTACGAATTTGGAGAGGATCTGTTGATGGCCTTCCTAGACATCGAAAAGGCCTATGATAGTGTGTGTAGGGAGAAGGTTTGGAAAGCAATGGAAAACATGGGAGTGGAAAAAGGGACTGTAGGCAGAGTGAAGGAGATGTATTGTGAAAGTGTGAGTTGTGTACAGGGGAAAGTACAGACTGGTTCAGACAAATGAGTGGCCTGAAACAGGGTAGTGCGCTGTCACCCCTTCTCTTTATTGTGGTTATGGACGAGGTACCGGGTGAGTTAGCCGTGGTGGTTACCGCATGACTGATGGCAGTCGCTCACATCCGGGAGGCGAGGAGGTTCGAATCCCCCCGCCGGCAACCTTGAAGATGGTCTTCTGTGGTTTCCCATCTTCCTTCCAGGCAAAATGCCGGGGTTGGTCCCTAACTATAGGCCACAGCCGCTACCTTCCAACTCCTCGTCTTTACATTCCAACTTCCCTCCTTCCCTCCCCAACGGTACTTGTAGCTCACCCATTGGGTGTCCGTCTCGAAGCAGCTACAAAAACTGGCGAGCCGAACATGTCCTCGGACACTCCCGGCACTAAAAGCCATACGCAAAAAAAAAATGGACGAGGTAATGACACGGATAGCAGGAAAGATAGGAGAAGATAAGATGAAAGCAATGGTGTTTGCAGATGATCTCATGGTCTGGGGAAACAAGGAGGAGGAAATTCAGGAGCAACTGAAGGCTTGGGAAGAAACAGTGGGAGAGTACGGATGGAAGTTCAACATCAGTAAATGTGAGATCCTGTTAACGACCAGGAAAAAGGACAGACCAATGAGTGGGATAACACTTGGAGGTGGACAGCTGAAGAAGGTGGAAAGTCTCAAGTACTTGGGAAGTATAGTGGAGGAAAATGGGAGAAATGACAAAGAGATTACGGAACCAGGCAGAAGCATTTCTGAGAAGCATTAGGAGCTTAGTGTGGAATAAAGATGTCCCACAAAAAAGCAAGGAAGTGTTATACAGAAGCTACTATATCCCGATACTGACCTATGCTTCAGAAACGTGGACAATGAAGAAAAGAGACATAAGCAGGATACAGGCAGGTGAAAAGAAGTTCCTCCGAAGTAGGATCGGAGTAACAAGAAGAGACAGGTCGAGGAATGAAAAGGTCAGGGAAATGGTGAAAGAGGAGCCCTTGCAAGGTAGGATTGAGACATCAAGATTGAGGTGGTATGGACACTTAAAGAGAATGGATGAGAAGAGGATTCCCAAGAGGATACATGAGATGCAGATGCAGAAGAAACGACCAAGGGGAAGACCAAGAGATAGATGGCTGAAAGGAGTGGAGGAATGTGTCAAGAAGAGAGGCGAGGAATGGACCAGAGTGACAGCGGAGAGGTGGTGGGAAGAAAGGACTAAGTGGCGAGGCTTATGTTCCAAACAGACCCAGCCTGGGGCTGGAAACTGTACAAGATGATGATGATGATGATGATCTTGGAAGACACTAAGATTGAGAACTGGTGTGAGTCGATGCAAAAGCAATTTGAAGAAGTGGGGATACAGTGCTGAAGAACTTTGTAAATGTGGTGAAAAACAAGACCTGAACACCTTCTGAATTGCAGTTTGTTACCAAGATGCAGGACTTGATAGAAGCTAATGACTGTGCCATTCTAACAGTTGAACACTGATGAAATGAAATTTAGTGCAATTTATATGTATATTTGTATGTGTTTTCGACTCGGATAAATAAATAAATTGTAAAATGGAAGATAATTATATTGTTGAACTCCACAGAGATACAGCAGTGACTCTGTCTCTCTGTGAGGGGCCAAGTAGCAGTTCATGGACTTTCTCTTGTAATCTCTTACATGGAGTAATCCCAGACCGGAGAATTGAATAACGCATGGCGCAAGTGAGGCTGTCAAGGTCGTTCTGTTTGATCACATAGATTACATCTGGTTCTTCCTGCGTTACATAACAATACATTACGTGGAATAGGCTACACAATATTGGTTCTCACACCAGACCAAATTCCCCTTGGAAATGTACACCCAGGGCCGTGGAGAGTGAGTACGGGCCCTAGGGCTAGGACTTACGGGCCCACTCCATATTGTTTCGTCTCCGTGACATCGTGTAAATATCAAATTTACAATTTTATTTTTAAGGCCCACTAAAGAACTTTGATTTTTTTAAATTTACTTTTTTGGAACGCACTAATTTTGTTCATTGTAAATATGCAATGCCGTTTCTGTTGTATCTGACCGAAAATGTTACTCTCTCTCATCACAAGAACAAGTTCAACGCCTTTCACAATCGTACGTACTAAATTCCGAACTTTCGAAGGTTCATAAATGCAGCTTAACCGGCCGCTGTGGCCGAGAGCGCTGACGCGCTACCTCGTGCCTCGCTGGCATCGGAAGAGCGTGGGTTCGAATCCCACCTCGGCCGTCCTGAAAATGGTTTTCGTGGTTTCCCATTTTCACCACCAGGCAAATGCTGGGACGGTTCCTTTCAATAGGCCCACGGCCGATTTCCTTCCAATATCCATTCCCTGATCCGTCCTTAAAAGAAAAGTACATGGCCATTGGCTGCATTAATAAAATTATAAATGCAGCTTAGCGGCAATTAGGTCGAGTTGAAATGTTATTTAGAAACTTTCTTCCATATAAACAGTGGAAACTTAACTATTTCTCTGGCCGCCGCAAAGATGTGAAGATAATGGTTATTTACATGTTCTCATTTTAGTATTTTGTAGCATATTCAATTTATTCAGATACATTGAATATAATAAAATATCAAATTTGTTGTCAAATACGTAAAATTGTGTATATTTGTTTACTCTGTGGTTTTCCACTTTCGCGGGCCCCAGGGCTGCAGCCCCGTTTGCCCCTACCTCTCGTCTGGCCTGTGTAGGCTACATCTTCGTATCTTTATAATGGCTTCAAGTATTTGATGATTGATGTTGCTGCTTCATCTTTGGGGCTTAGAACAGTTATGGAATGCTTTTCAGTCGGTGAACATGAGTGTGCCCTATTAAATTAGGCGGGAGTACAATAAAAATTAAATACCCTAATCTGAAAGAAATATTACATGAATTAATTTATATCTTAATTAACACACCCAAAGGCGGCTTCGGTGGCTTAGTTGGTAGCATGCTGGGCTTCTATGCCGAATATAGCGGGTTCAAGCCGAAGTCGTCGGATTCTTAAGAGCGTTAAAAATCCCTCAGTATGCCTTTCTTCAGAGGGGAAGAAAAGCCGGCGGGCCCATGTCATATAGTTATGACATGTAAAAGAACATCCCACTAACTTCAATTGTGCGAAGCAAAATTTGTAGGTTAGATTTGATTAATACTCTTAAATTACAACGTTCGTCGCCAGGTGCTGATTGCGATGACATCTAGTAGCCAAGTTTGCAGCTAAGTGTCGTGGACGGTAGCATTTGGCAGCAAAAGTAGGAACTACCTGAAATGATCATTTGCAGTACTTACTTGAATTAAAACAGATAACACACACTAATACTGCCATCACAATTAACACACAACCAAAGTACACGGGGCTACATGACTGCGTTGTCGTAGCCCCTAAAGTAAGGAACCAACCAACCAATAACACACAAGAAAAAGGTGGGGGGGGGGGGGGGGCGGGGGTATTAATTGGATGACGTTTCGATCGTCATGCCATCATCATCAGATCTTGTTCACCTGATAAAAAGTGGTGGTTACGTTCATGTGCAAATATATTTACAATCATCAAATTACAAGAGTTTATTATAACTTGTGTTACGTGTCAATATAATCGAAAAATGCTTTTCAGTCGGTCAACACGATTGTACCCAATTGTAATGGGTGTTTCCCTAAACCTGAAAAAATATAATCTCATAATGATCCATTATTTACATCGCGTAAATTTTCTCAATTTAAGGGAAACAACCAGTACAATTGGGTACATTCTTGTTGACCGTCTAAAAAACATTAATTTCTATTACTTAGGCTACACTGAAAAAGGGTTCAAACACGATAATATAGTGCCAATCTTATTTACAGATGTTGTTGGTCATCACACCCATGCACTTCGCTGTGTGTTGAATTTGTGTTTTTATTGTGATTGTAATCATTAGCGTCTAACATGGAGATGCTTAAAATAAGGTATATTTCCAGCACTTGCCTGAAAGGAGTGTGAAGAAAACTGGAGAAAACCCACATTCCGGTTGGTCCCTGTCAGCACCGCAAATCGTACTTTCTGTACAACATTCGACTTAATAGCTGAGAGCTTCCTTGTTATTAATGTGTTCATGAAATTCCAACTGTAGAATCCAAGCCACAGTGGGCTATTATTATTATTGTTGCTTGCCACGGTGGGCGAGTGGTCAACGTGTCGATCTACTAACCCCCAAGCTTGCAGGTTCGCTCCTGGCCGTAGTAAGTGATTTTTTTTGAAAGGTGGCAAAGGTTACGACACCATGTCATACGATGTTGGCATGTCAAAGAACCCATTTGAATTTAGTAAGCCGTATTCATAATGGCAAAATTAATCTCGGGATTTACCTCCAACGCAAAGCTCCTAATTTACTAGAAAGCGCTATAGTGTTCAAGGAGTTTAGATGTCTAACCTCCTTGGTGTTCAAGGAGTTTAGATGTCTAACCTCCTTGACTTTCATAGTGCTTCAAGGAACAACGAAATTCGACATGCAAGCTACCCTTTGCGTGTCAAATAGGAAAGCTTGCAACCGGCACCCTAGGCCATACGATATTATTATTATTATTAGGCTATATTATTATTTATCGTATGGCTTTTAGTGCCGGAAGTGTCCGAGGACATGATCGGCTCGCCAGAGGCTGTAGCTGCTTCAATGCGGACACCCATGGGGTGAGCTACACCATCCGTTCAATTTCAAGAAATTCCAACTTTCGCTACCAGATGTCACTGACACCTAGTGGTGAACGTTGGAACTTTGATAGTGTTTCAACGAAATCTGACTTGCAAATTTAGCCTTACACAAGTTTAATTAGTGGAAGGTTTTGTTACATACCATAAATCTATGACAAGGGGCCACCGGCTTTACTTCCCCTCCGAAGGAAGGCATACTGAAGGATTTATACGCTCTTAAAAATCCGACGACTTCGGCCGGGTTTGAACCCGCTATCTTGGGCATGGAAGCCCAGCACGCTACCGACTACGCCACCGAAGCCGCAAGTGGGCTACTAATACACAGTGATTGTGCCAAGTAGCCTATATGTCAGCTTCACATAATGTAGCTTTAGCTATGAGAATTAAGATGTCTCCTCCATTACCACATGGCTAGAGCCCTGCGCGGATAAACAGAACGTTATCCGCATCCACCCCGCATCCGCACGACTGTTATCCGCATCCATCTCGCATCCGCACGACTGTTATCCGCATCCATCCCGCATCCGCACGACTGTTATCCGCATCCATCCCGCATCCGCACGTTTGTTATCCGAATCTACTGGCATTACATACTATTTTTCTCTAGGTAAAGTATTAAAACAGCACATTTAGACATTTGAGGAGAAAGTCGGTCCCCTAGGCTATGAGTGTTTATTTACAGCCAGAATTGCAACCCTTTACAGTTCGGAGTGTTGATTATGCTTAATGGCATAACTTACTTTGAATAAGATTAGCTTAAATCATCTTACATTTGTCATGAAAAAAACATAACGGAAAAATATGATATGTCGTAAACATCCGGGTTCTAGCAGTGGTATTAAACAAATTCGGATTGTAACTTATTCTAAAAACTATCCGCAAATTTAATCCGCAGCTTATCCGCTATCCACACAGCCATGAAAACTATATCCGCACGGTGAAAATTCTTGCGGATATCCGCATCCATGTAGGACTTCACCTATTCACAAAGCGCAGTCGGTCGTGCTCCCTTACGGTGAGAAGTACAATTTTCAGATGAAGTCTACAATACTCTGTCTTTTCGAAATGAGTGCACTGTCTATCGGCGCGTCAGAGCGAGTGTGGGGCCAGAGGGAAGACATGTACACTTCACATCATTGTTGATTGTGTGTTGTTCTCCTGCTGGTATTCGCAAAGCTCGAGCACAGAACATATGTGTACAGTAACTGGTATGACACAGATGATAGACCCAGAAACTCCTATCCCAGCAGTTAACTCTGCTGGTAGTTTAATGGCGAGTGCAACAAGGCCCTAGGGCTGGTGGCGAGAATATCTGAGCTGCCTCGGATACTTCCCATTATTTTAACGGTTTGTTTCCGGCCACAAGTGTCCTATCTCAAGTTGCTTCAGATAACGGCCTGAATCTCTGGTTTCAGTTTGCCGACGTAATTTTGCGACACTCTGTATATAATGTTAGCAACCTCCTAGAGCAACACACATGACAAAAACCCACCGCCACTGATACGCCCATGATAGATGCCTGGAGGGACTGATATAGTCAGCTCTCTCCTGTTAGTCACGGCCGTAATGAAGAAACTTAGCCTATAAATTAGACTCTTCCATCTCACGCCCCTTTCCGCTACTGTATCAATCTGCTCGACTGCTTCGCAATCTCGTTCCAAATATTACACAACTGAGGACTGTCGCAAGGATTACTACATCTTCCTATAGAACAGGCCTACCTCACCCATCACACAGTCCACTTCCTGGCGCAGTGGCTAGCATTCTTGGCTGTCGCCCCAGAGGTCTGAGTTCGATTCCCGGCTCTGCCAACAAATTTAATTCTGGTCTTAGGGCTGGGGTGCCTCCGTGGCTTAGGCGACAGCACGCCGGCCTCTCACCGCTGGCTCCGTGATTCAAATCCCGGCCACTCCATGTGAGATTTGTCCTGGACAAAGCGGAGGTAGACAGGTTTTTCTCCGGGTACTCCGGTTTTCCCTGTCACAATTTCATTCCAGCAACACTCTCCGCTATCTTTTCATTTCATCTGTCATTCATTTAATCATTGCCCCAGGGGAGTGCGACAGGCTTCGGCAGCCGGCACAGTTCATATCCTCGCCGCTAGATGGGGGCTTCATTCATTCCATTCCCCGACCTGGTCAGTCGACTGGAAGCAGGTTGTGGATTTTCATTTTCAGAGGGCGGGAACGGGGTAAACTCAGTCTCGTGAGGCAAAACTGAGGAGAGGTGGGTCGATTGCCATCTCAGTCATCCTGGAAGTCATTTCCCACTTCTACTCCACACAAATGCCGGATGGATCCTAACTTAAGGCCATGACCGCCTCCTTCCGAATCCTCGCCTGAATTACAAATACGACACTAATTCAGTCGTCACAATAACACAGGTTATCAGACAACACATTGCACATACATACATGGGGCTGATTGACCATCGATGTCCAAGCCCGGTGGCTTCGGTGGCGTAGTTGGTAGCATGCTGAGCTTCTATGCCATGATCGCGGGTTCAAACCCGGCCGAAGTCGTCGGATTTTTTAAGAGTGTAAAAATCCCTCTGTATGTCTTCCTTCGGAGGGGAAGTAAAGCCGGTGGGCCCATGTCATAGATTGATGGCATGTAAAAGAACCTTCCACTAACTACAATTGTGTGAAGCTAAATTAGTAGGTTAGATTTGATTAACGCTCTATTAAGTTCCAACGTTCACTGCCAAGTGCCGGTTGCGGTGGCATCTAGTAGCACAGTTCACAGCTAGGCGTCATTGACGGAAGCATTTGGTAGTAAAGGTAGTTGAAATTGATCGTCTGCAGTCGTTACCTGAATTACAGATAACACACATATTGTGGGGTTTGAAGCACTTTTCTACATTCGTGTTGACCGACTGAAAAGCACTAAACTCTTGCCTTAGATAACACACACTAATACAGCCATCACAATTAACACCGGTTATCAATCAGATTCTACACACACCCAAAGTACACGGGGCTACATGACCACGTTGTCGCAGCCCCTAAACTGAGGAACCAACCAACTAACTTAAGGTCATGGCCGCCCCCTTCCTAATCTTGGTCTCAATTACAAATACACACACTAATACAGCCATCTCAATAACACAGATTATCAGACAAATTCCAAACACACCCAAGTACATGGGGCTATATGAATACGTCACCGCAAAGTCCGTAAATGATTCAACAAGAACTCTGCTTCCCTCGAGTTGGGATTAATGAAGATAACTTGGAATTTATTTTTCAGTGTTGCCTTATTGACAATTATTAATATTGTAACTTACCGACAGCAGTGGCTACGCTGGCTAAAGCGCAGCACTAGGTCATGGGGCCAAGCTCTCTGCTGACTCGGCAGACGCG
This sequence comes from Meconema thalassinum, assembly GCA_946902985.2. Taxonomy (NCBI): domain Eukaryota; kingdom Metazoa; phylum Arthropoda; class Insecta; order Orthoptera; family Tettigoniidae; genus Meconema; species Meconema thalassinum. Next base: position 306,299,925 of record OX336393.1, read on the forward strand.
TGGGTTCGAGCCCCACCGTCGGCCGTCCTTAAAATGGTTTTCCGTGGTTTCCCATTTTCAACACCAGGCAAATGCTGGGACGGTACCTTGTGACAGGCCACGGCCGCTTCCTTCCACATCCTTGCCCAGTTTCATTCACCATCATTCATTTCATCTCTCATTAACTCCTCTCATGAGGTTGGCGTCAGGAAGGGCATCCGGCCGTAAAAACCATCGCCACAAAGACTTCCATCGCATCTCATCCCCGACCCCGTTGGAAAACGGGAACAATAAGGGGTAGACATATATTAATATTGTAACTTTCAGTCGGTCAACACAACGGGGAGCGTGATGGCGCAGTGGCTTAGCTGCTCGTCTTTCCCCCGGACAGCCGGGGTTCGAATCACGGTGACAGCGGGGTGGAATTTTCACCTGAAAAATCACGTGGCGTCAGGAAGGGCATCCGGTCTTAAATCCCCGGTTTAAACCAAAATGAGCCTGGTTGGCTCCGGCGACCCCAATAATTTGGGAAAAGCCGAGGAAAGTCAGTTAGTCGGTCAACTCAACATACTATAATTCCAATTACTGGATTATGCGAAATATAATGTGAATGATAATAATAATAATAATATAATATTAATATCGTATGGCCTCGGGTGCCGGGTGCAAGCTTTGTTATTTGACACCCAGAGGGTAGCTTGCATGTCGAATTCCGTTGTTTCTTGAAGCACTATCAAAGTCAAGGAGGTCAGATATCTAAGCTCCTTGAACACTATGGCGCTTTCTAGTAGAGAAATGAGGAACTTTGTGTTGGCGGAAAGTCCCAGGATTAATTTTGCCATTATGAACACGGCCTACTGAATTCAAATGGGTTCTTTGGCATGCCAACATCGTATGATATGGTGTCGTAATTTTTGCCGCCTTTCAAAAATCACTTACCACGGCCAGGAGCAAACCTGCAAGCTTGGGGTTAGTAGATCGACACGTTGACCACTCACCCGCCGTGGCAAGCTATATAATGTGAAATAAATTAGAAGTGATTAATGTATACGCTGTTGTTGACTATTGAAGAAGGAGATTCCTAAGGGATGGCATGTTTCGCTCTCAAGCCGGCATCATCAGTTCCAAATCTACAAGACAAGTGGCTCCACAAAACACCAAGTCTACAGTGACACCCACAGATAGTCTCTGCCCTCGAAACAAAATCCAAAACAACCCGTCAGGAAACTTAGTAAGTGTAGTAATTATTACTGATCGCGGGTTCAAACCCGGCCGAAGTCGTCGGATTTTTGAAGAACGTTAAAAATCCCTCAGTATGTCTTCCTTCGGAGGGGAAGTATAGCTTGCGGCGGTCCCATGTCATAGATTTATGGCATGTTAATGAACCTTGCACTAATTATACCTGTGTGAAGCTAAATTATATAGGTTAAACATTTGACTAACGTTCTTAGGTTGCTACGTTCGTCGTCAAGAGCCGACTGCGGTGGCATCTGGTAACTAAGTTCTGAACTAGTTGGTTGTTGACGGTGGCGTTTGGCGGCAAAAGTAGAAACTACTTAAAAAAATTCGATGTCTACAGTCCTTAAAAAACAACAGATACACACGCTAATACAGCCATCACAATTAACACCGGTTATCAGACAGACTCTACACGGGGCTACATGAGCGCGTTGTCGTAGCCCCTAAGCCAACCAACCAATTATTACTGATAAATATTAAGTCAATAAACACCCGAAAAATGAACTATTTATTTTAATGTCCTTATCTGCAATAATTTATCGATAAAACGGGTTAATTTCGGTGTTGTGCACCATTCTCTGATGAACCTACCGGGGTGGCTACGCGCGTTAGGGCACTAGGCCATGGGACAAGGATATCTTTGAACTCGGTAGACGAGTAGGTTCGAGCCATACCGTCAGTCGTCTATGAAATATTCTTCCATGATATCCAATTTTCAGCTCTATGAAAATGCTGAAACGGTACATCCATAGGACATGGACGCTTCCTTCCAACATCTTGTTCAGTTTTATTCAACCTCTATTCTCTCTCATTACCCCCCAGGGGCTCACATCTAGTGGGTCGTGGGTTGGCGACCACGGTGCCCCAGCTGAGTCCGGCATTGCTTCCACTTACCTGTGCTGGGCTCCTCTCCGTCTTCTTTCCTGTCGACCTCACTTGGTCAACTATGGTTCTCTTCCGACTCCGACGGCATTAGGGTATTCGAGGCCTAGGGAGTCTCTTCCTTTCCCGCCTTAATTGGCCCTTGTCTCATCTTTTCTGATACCCTACTTCTGCGAGGGGTCAGCCTTCTCTTGCTTTTCATGATATATCCACCCTTCTGCTCAAGGCCCTCAAGGAGACAGGGTGTGTGTAGCCCCACCACTTCTGGTGCACCCTGTTTAGTGCTACACTCTCAAGGGCTCACGGCTGGTGAGTTGGTGCCCCGAGGGATTCCTGAGCTGGGTCCGGGTTTTCCCCTTTTCCATTGTCTTTGGGGCGGACCCTGACCTCTTTCACGTTCCTACCTGCCTTCCATGGCTCTCCTTCCTTCCAAGTCCCTCAATCCTTATTCTTCGAGGGTTGAGGGCATTTCTTTTCTTCCTGTCCTTTATTGGCTTTGTCCTTTGTTTACCATTTCTTCAGCTAGTGTGTAAGTTTGTGGTTAGTATTTTTATATTTTTCATTCTCATCTCATCTTTCACTATCACCCAAACCATTAGGGGCCGATAACTGAGATGTTAGGCCCCTTAAAATAACAATTATCATCATCATCTCTCTCATTAACTCCTTTGGCGAGGATGGTGTCAGGAATTGAATGTGGCCGTAAACATATCCTCTACATACTCAGTAAACACATGTTGCCTCAATCCCAATCCAACAGACACACACATTATTCTCACATGAGTGAGTTCGGGTGGGATACTACTTTTGAAGTTGATGAGTTGATCCGGAGTAAAATATATCCAATGCTACCAGCATTGACCTTGTCATCAATGTCTGAGATTTTTTTTATAGAGAAGCACAAATGTGCTTTCTCCGCTCGAGGAGAATTGCATAAGAGTTCTGGCAGTGCAAGTATAACTCTCGCGTAGACTTTCTGAAACTGGCTCTGTGCTATACTGGTATAAGTCGATTTGCACTAAATCGAGGAGTTACTCAACATAGGCAGCATCGGCATAGGCTTTTAAAATGCCTAAATCTACATAATCATTCACTGTACTCAAACCTGGTCGAAGAGTTTGGAGATAATTATGTTGTACAACCAAGTTATTATACAGTATAACTAGACTTTTACAATTTCTTACAATGATTTTCCATATGGAAGGGAGAACATGGATGAGTCGATAGTTGTTAGATATTTTTCCATCTTCTTAAGATAGGTAAAACTCTGACAAAGATCTGGAAAAGCACCATCCGATGAAATGGTGTTTTATACTCAATTACAGGGCGAACATATTCTTTTTGTTGGGGTTGGGGGGTGGGAGGGAGAAATGCATTTACGCACATAGTGTCTGGCTCCTGAGTGGCAGACTACCGACTAAAACTCCCCCCGTTACTTCTGAACACAAGCCTGGAACCGTTTATTACATTACTTCAGGCTAAGAGTCATTTTATCTTTGCCCGCAGGGCACTCCTCCGTAGTGAATTATCTTCAATGGCGATCCAGATCTGTCTTCTTTGTTCGGAGGATATTTTCAACAAAACTTCCAACCATTTTCCAATTTTCGTCATTTTGTAACATCATCGCGACGATATTATCAGGTGATATCTCCACCTTAATGTGCTCTTGAAGAGACTGTCTAGAGACAGGTGACTGGACTCACCGTCCACAAGAGAAAAAGGTGTAATTAGCATTATCTAGCTCATTAACACAGTAGATGCAATCTGGTGAATCCACCTTCCACATCTTCTTAAGATAAGAACAGAAGTATCCATGGCCAGTCAAGAACTGAGTGAGATAATAACCAACATCTCCATGTTTCCTCTCTGTGAAAACTGCATCTGAGGGATCGTTTTCTTAGTACATTGGCTTCAGTCTCCTTGCTCCCATTTCATTTGCCAATTAAGAAAGGTTTGTACTCTTGCTTTTCGTCTTGCATTTTGTAAACCTAACTCAGATTTCCTCCAATAAATGTACTTGCATGGTACCGGGTGAGTTAGCCGTGGCGTTACGGCATGACTGCTGGCAGTCGCTCACATCCGGGAGGCGAGGAGGTTCGAATCCCCCCGCCGGCAACCTTGAAGATGGTCTTCTGTGGTTTCCTATCTTCCTTCCAGGCAAATGCCGGGGTTGGTCCCTAACTATAGGCCACAGCCGCTCCTCGTCCTTACATTCCAACTTCCCTCCCCAACGATACTTGTAGCTCACCCATTGGGTGTCCGTCTCGAAGCAGCTACAAACCTGGCGAGCCGAACATGTCCTCGGACACTCCCGGCACTAAAAGCCATACGAAAAAAAGAAAAAAAAACTTGCATGGTGGACATAATAATAATAATAATGATAATCACCAACACGACAATAGCTGTCAATAAACCGGACCTCATTGTCACAAAGTGCACAGGAACACATGGCTCATAGACATTGCAGTACCAAACTCCCACATCAGAACTAAGATCCACGAAAAGTGCAGCAAATATATGAACATGGCAAGAGAAATAAAACACCTTTGGAAGCACAAAAAAAAGCCACTGTCAACCCAGTTATAATCTCAGCCCCAGGAGTAATACCAAAACAGCACTACACCAACTGAATCTACCATTCAACATCCATCAGAAAATGCAGAAGGCAGCAATACCGGACAGCTGTAATATTGTCTGGAAATTCTTGAAAAGTGATTGAGAACCAGCAAAGTTTCTTGTGTACACCCATCAAAGTTTTGCCGAAGACCAGAAGAACTGTGTTCAATGAATAATAATAATAATAATAATAATAATAATAATAATAATAATAATAATAGTAATGATAATAATAATAATATAATCGATGCAGAAAAGTTTACCAGAAGAAATCCATAACCATCAATGCCAAATTAAGGCACGATAACGCCGTAATCAGGCCCGAGGTCCTCTATGCAGCTGAAACCCTAACCATCAAAGGGGCAAAACTGATACAGAAACTAGAGGTCAAGGAAAGAATTATCTTGAAGAAGATCTTAGGCCCAAGGATCATAAATGGAGAAAGGTATCACAGGCCCAACGATGATCTATTCCTAAAGCAAGAACCTCTAATGGACACAATCATCAAGAGACGTCTCCAATTCTACGGACACCTTGAATGATCGAGTCAAGATTGACCAGTGTAATGCTCAGAACCAGCTCCTGCAAGAAAACAACATGTACCAGCATGTTAAACAAGATCTGCAAACCTTTAACATCTCTAATCCGTTATACAAGACAGACAAGCTTACCGGAAAATGTTATAGGAAGACCCACAGATTAAACTACAGAAAGGGCAGAGACCAAAGAGGTCAGAAGCAGCTAAACAACTACAAAGTCAGAAAATGAAGGAGATATGGGCTAAGAAGAAGGCTCTTAAGAACGCGAAACCAATCCCAATAATAATAATAATAATAATAATAATAATAATAATAATAATAATAATAATAATAATAATAATAATAATAATAATAATAATAATAATAATAATAATCCACCGGCTACATGGTGCAAGGATAGCAGGCCTGCCTCTTCCCTAGAGGGCCACTACTTATCTTAGATCTGACGTGAGAACGGGAAATCAGCCTCGTGAGGACAATTGAGTAGCTACTTGATATGATAAGTAGAGCTGCATGACCTAATACCAAGGTAATGCGGCTGGCGCTTACAATTGCAAGCTATACAGTAAGTAGGACTCCAGTCGTCCTAGGATTCACGCGGTAATCTGAGCCCCATCACGAGGTTATTGTGTTTAATCATCCCAAAGTTCGCTAAACTCTGTAACGAAATGAAAGAATAAACATCAATATCGTAGAAAGCACGTATCTTGTTGCAGACGAACAGGTGGTCATATCGGGTTAGCAAGGAGTTATGTAAGAAAGAAACGACACATGCGGCTACTCGCTAGGCTAGGCTATTAAAGTATATTGCTAGGTCATATTATATTAGCCTCTCTTTACGAGCCTACACTGTATTCTGTCACCATGGTTGCCACATTCATTGTTCTTACTGCGCTATTATTTCTTCCCTACTTCGTCGTGCATCTGCCGGAGACCAGCATTTATAGGCATGGAACCCAATCGTACAGCAGATGAGTCCAGCTTAGTTTCATCCACTTTCATCGAATCACCTCTTAGCTGTCACTTCAGAAGTCCTGCTTCCATTTACGCCTCTGTGCCAAGAAATTTAATTCTGGTCTAAGGGTTGGAATGGCGTACGCTCTGCCTCATGAGATGAAACTGAGAAGAGGTGGGTTCGATTCATAACCCAGCCATCCTAGAGGTAGTTTTCCGTTTTTTCAACTTATAGGCTACTCCAGACAAATACTGGGGTGATACCTAAATTAAAGCAACGACCGCTTCCTAACCTATCCTATCATAAAATCCTATCGTATCCTATCCTATCCTATCCTATCCAAATCCCAACCCTAATTATAAATACACACACTACAACAGCCCTCACAGTGACACAGGTTATTAGACATATTCCGCACACCCAAGTAAATGGGGCTATATCGCCACGATGTTGCAAATCCCCTAAATTAATCAACAAAAGCAACAACGAATTAAATCGCACAACACCCATGGAGTTTTGAGATGAGTACTGTAGCTTCACTCATTTTTGCCGGACCACGTCTTAGCTGTCACCTCGGAGGTCCGGGTTAGATTTCCAGCAATTTTCAAGAAACTTAATTGTGGTCTGAGGGTTGGAATGGGGTACACTCTGCCTCGTGAGGTAAAACTGGGAAAAAATAGATTCTATTCCTAGCCCAGCCACCCTAGAGGTGTTTTGCCGTGGTTTTCCACTGCTACTCCAGGCAAATGACTCGATGGTTTTTAACATAAGACCACGGCCACTCTCTTCCAAATCTTAGCCTCGATTTATGTATTTATCGTATGGCCTTTAATGCCGGGAGAGTCTGAGGACATGATCGGCTTGCCAGAGGCTGTAGCTGCTTCAAGCGGACACCCATAGGGTGAGCTTCAAGTTCCGTTCAATTTCAAGTAGTTCCAACTTTCGCTACCAGATGTCAATGATACCTAGTGGTGAACGTTGGAACTTTGATAGAGCGTTTCAACGAAATCTAACCTAGAAATTTACCTTCACACACGTTTAGTCCGTGGAAAGATCTTTTACATGCCATAAATCTAAGACATGCGACCGCCGGCTTTACTGTACTTCCCCTCCGAAGGAAGGTATAGGCTACTGAATGATTTTAACGTTCTTAAACAAACCGACGACTTCGGCCAGGTTTGAACCCGCTATCTTGGGAACAGCAGTTGAGCAAGCTACCAACTACGCCACCGAAGCCGATAGCCTCGATTACAAACTACTACAGACACCAAACTAACACTTGCGGTAACCTGCTATCACTGATCCAAGGAGGAAACCATCACATAGGATTACCGTACATAATGTTTGGTGCAGACGTCCAGAAGCTAAACAAGCACCAACAGTTTTGAAAGTCTGCTCGTTCACAATCCTACTTGGAAACGTGAAACGCTCACTTTCCTTCGTCTGACATTCGCCACAAAAACTTCCGAGTTGTCTCGGCACGGCGTTCCATACATTGTACCAACACAGACAGTACCCGAGGCTACGGTTCTATTACCCTCATAACCTCCTAACAAGAATTCCATTTCATAAGCCGCATTGCTCTCAACTCACACCGTGAAATGCTGCTTCGTCACCGAGAATTATGGCAAGGTGTAGGCAGACCCGCTTTACACACTCGGGGAATCACCTCAATTACCCGCAGCCGGCAGTTAAAGTTCTGTAGCTATGCACTCGAGTCAAAGGCGACTAGACCTTTTTTCTGCATCACTACATTGCGCATTATACGCATAATGTAGGACATTCAAGAGATGCAACCTTAACGGGATGTGTTATTTGTAACTCTTTAGTCGGGCAATTTGCCCAATGATTGGGCGGGCCCAGGGCCCGGATTCTGATGACATGTCATCTTTTGAATGGTTCGCCACAGACAATGCTAACTTATATACAAATCCTGTCCATGGCCCCATTAGAGAAATGCTTTTTTTTTTTGTTTGTTTCCGACTTTGGCCAACTATGAACCGCATGGAACCTAAGGCTTTCTGGTCAATTTTTTCTTCTTTTCTCCCAGGACCTATTCATTCATTCACTTCTAATCTTTCTCTGCTCCTCTGTTATTACCAAATTTGGCCTATGTTGTGGTGGTTTTTCTTTGAACGTCTTGATATTGTCATCGTTTTCCTATCGTGAATGACAAATTCAGTTAGTCCAACTTCAATGGCGTCTCTTTTGACCTCTTCTACCCATTTTGTGGTGGCTTTCAACCCTGTGGTGTATTAAAAAAAATTCTTTTTCAGCCGGTTCCCGTCCATGCATATTAATTAATTAATTATTTTTTTGACATTTTTCTAAGTATTTTATTTTTAGTTTTTTTTCTCGCATTTAGTGTCATTATTATGTCATTTTATTGAACTTATTAGAATACTTTATACGTTTTGAGTCATTTTCTCAAATTTTTAATGGTTCATGATTCAATTTTTGCGTATGGTATTGGATATTAACGGAACTGAAAGTGAGGATGAATATTGTTGCGCCCCACCAATTGTTGCGCCTCCACCATTGTTGTGTCTCCACCTGATGGCACAGACTTAAGCCATAGGCCGATCAGGGATTCTCCAAGATCAAGTACCAAGATCGTTATTGTGTCCTTCCGATAGCTTCTGATAGGGATTACAGCACACCTCTATTACACAAGGAAATGGGACTGGGAGGAGATTCAGGAACCAGGGAATGCTCCCCAATGAAAGAGATTGAAAGCTTAACTCTCAGTTTATTCCTTAAGGGAGTAAAGGAATCCGCCACATGGATACAAGGATTCAAGGAAATACTGTAGAAATATTGGTTGTCACCTATCTTCTCAGCTGGTGCCCTCAAGTACCGGCTCAGCTCCGTGCTCCTTGGTCAACGAGCGTTCGACCAACTTGCCCGATCTCCCAGGCAAACGACCCCCTCACTGTCAGACTTCCGTGTCTGCAGTGCCTGACTGACCCCTCACACCTGAGTCCACAGCTTTTTATAATAAGGCAGCACGGTTGTTGCTGACCGGGTTGAACTGAGGTTGAATGTCCGGTATGGTTTCGCCTTGAACTGACACCGGGACATGACAATACTAAGACATGAGAATCTTCACAACTTTGTTTAATCCTTATTTCTTGAAATATCCACATTCCAGGAGACACACTGCACTTGAAACTAATCCGGAAGTGATGCTGAAATTGAGGCGGTAGGAAGACCGACAGCAGTAGGCCCAGTAATGCCAGTCTGGTTAAGTACCTCAGTGCAACCATAGACTACGTGGGCTAAGTAGATATGTTTTATCGGCCGCGATTGTTATTTCGAGTGTATTTAAAATGGTCGACAACCGTCGTTCTTTTTCCTGTGAGAATCTACGAATGGTCACTGTCTTCAACTGTAACGCGGAGTGAGGTAAGCCTGTATAGCCTGTCATGTATTTTAAGTACAGATTTTTCTTATTAGGCTACCTCTAATCCGATAATGAATTCGAGTACCTAACGGCGAAATTCTCTCAGATGTTGCAGCCTTAAAGTTTCCCATACTAGGAAGTGTTATTTTCCTCGAAAAAAAAAAAAAAAAAAAAAAAAAAAAAAAAAAAGAAGAACACAGAACTTGGAGTGCCAAACAATGGACTGAAATAATAACCAGAATTTGTGTGTAAATAAATCGTATTTATCAAATAATAATTAAATAATTAATTCGCTTGGGGAGTGAAGGTTAATAACATTGTTAATGTAACGTCTCTTTAAACTGCTGTAGCTTTTATTTATTTATTTATTGCCCAGAAAGGAATCTATATTGGTTCTCACCTGTCTTCTCAGCTGGTGCCCTCAACTACCGGCTCAGCTCCGTGTTTCTATATAGTACCAGTAAATATACTGACACGAAGCTGTCGCATTTAAACATACTTAATTAAATGCCATAGGGTTGAGCGGGGATCGAACCCACTGTCCTGATTTTTAAAGACCAGCGTTTAACCAACTGCGTCGTTCAACCAGACGGGGTGATGGTTGTTGTTTCATTTGAGGGGCTTGGGTAGCTTGCTCAATTGGCCCCGTGTACTTAGTACTGTATGTGTAGAATATATCTGATAACCTGCGATGTTGTGATGTCTGTAGTAGTGTGCGAATTTGTATAACAGGTGAGGATTGTGGACGTGGTGGCCTTACTTTAGGAACCATCCCTGCATTTGCTTAGAATAGAACTGGAAAACCACTTCCAGGATGGCTAAGTTGGGAATCGAACCCCACCTCTTCTCAGTCTGGCCTCACGAGGCTGGGGGCTCCCCATCCCAGCCTTCAGACCAGACATTTATTTCAGGAACTACTACGTTCAGAGAGAGAGAGAGAGAGAGATGAGTAGTGGACGAGCTCCGGATGGTGTTGGTGTAGTGGCGATTGTAATAATCCGTCATCATCCGTGAGAACGCTACAGTTTTGTGAAGAGTACACAGCTAGACATATATTGTTTCACAGACGCTCCGCATACCATCTTGTGGTGTAAATGGATACCGTAAGCATAATTGGCTGGGATCCCCGAAACTCGGGTTCGATTTCCGAGTCTGCCAAGAACTGTAATTCTAGTCCGAGGGCTGGAACGGAGTACGCTAAGCCTCGTGAGGCAAAACTGAAAAGAGGTAGGTTCGATTCCCACCTCAACCATTCTGGAAGTGGTTTGCCGTGATTTCCCTCTTCTACTTCAGGCAAATGTCGGGATGGTTCCTAACTTAAGGCTACGGCCGCCGCCTTCCCAATCCTCACTTGAACTACAAGTAAACACTACGAGAGAATATAAAAAGTAGTTTAGCACAGGCTAGGAAAGTATTTCTACAGAAAAAGAATCTGCTGACATCGAATATAGATTTAGGTATTAGGAAGTCATTTTTGAAGGCCTTAGTCTGGAGCGTGGCACTCTATGGAAGTGAAACTTGGACTATTGGTGCAGCAGAAAAGAGGAGAATTGAAGCGTTTGAAATGTGGTGTTACAGGAGAATGATGAAGATCAGATGGGTAGATAGGATTACGAATGAAGAGGTATTAAGACCTGTGGGAAAGGAGAGATGTTTCTGGCGACTGCCAATGAAGAGAAGAGATAGGTTGGTAGGACACTACTAAGACACCCAGGAATAGCGAACTTAGTTATAGAAGGAAGGGTCGAGGATAAGAACTGTAGGGGTAGACCAAGGTTAGTTTATGTTAAACAGATTGTCTCGTATGTAGGGTGTGGTAGCTATGTAGAGATGAAACGATTAGCTCAGGACAGGGAAACATGGAGCGCTGCATCACACCAGTCGAGAGACTTAAGACTCAAACAACAACACACTACGAGTACTACAGACACATGCAATTAGTTATTGTTGTTTTAAGGGGTGGAACTGTACCACAGACACCTCAATAACTTACGTTATCAATCAAATTATACACACGCACACCCTAGTACATGGGGCTAAGTGACCACGACGTCCGAGCCCCTCAAATGAAACAACAACAACAACAACAACAACAACAACAACAACAACAACAACGAACTTGAGTGCACCCCGGGGTGACAGCCAAGATTGCTAGCCGCTACACCACGAGATAGTCGCTTCACCGATGCATTTGTCGAAGAATTAGAGCTTATTATTGGAACTGCTGTTAAATGTTATAAAGATTGTGTATGAGTAATAAAATGGCCAGGCTCTGCACAATCGTAGCATTATTGATGGTATTTATTATGATTTTTTTTCTGAAATCCATGGAGGGGAGAGAGCACAGTCCCCTCCAAGAAGGTACCTGAAAGGAACACCGACTGCTGGAGTGAGCAAGGAAAAACTAGAGAAAACGTGGCGTCTTGTCTCTAGGAAGATGTTGTTCTTGATTATTTTAGTGACTTTGCAACGTCGTGGTCATGTAGCCCCGTGTACTTCAGTGTGTGTAGATTTGTCTGATAACCTGTGTCACTGTGGTATCTGTACTAACTTAGTGTATGTATTTGTAATTGAAGTAGGATTTCGGTAGGGAGTGGCCGTGGTCTTACGTATCATCCCGGCATTTGCCTGGAGTAGAAGTGGGAAACCACGGAAAACCACTTCCAGGATAGTTGAGGTAGGAATTGAAACAGCCTCTTCTCAGTTTTGCCTCACGAAGCTGAGTGTACCCCGTTCCAGCCCTCAGACCAGAATTAGATTTCTTGGCAGAGCCGGGAATTTAACCCGGCCCTCTGCGTTGACAGCCGAGAATGCTAACTGCTACGCAACGAGGCGAATCCCTCTAGGAAGCGGTAGGCACTGTGAACCGCTGAAGTAACTCCCTGACAGGTTGATGGACAACGGTGACCTCGCCTCTCGACACTGCACCGCTCACTGGGGACATCCTTTAACTCGTGACCGTTGAAGGGCATGAGTAAGGCACGCAGTATGAACCCGGTTCACATAGACTTGACTGGTTGACTGTTCGAAAAATCACTGTCACGCAAGCGTTCCATCACCCTGTGTTGTTCTTAATTCGTTTAGGGGATTTGTGACATCGTGTACTTGAGTGTGTGGGTGGGGAGAAAAATTGTCTAATGCCCTGTGTTATTGTGATGTCAGTCACCTCCGTAGCGTGGCGGTCAGCATGATTGGCTGCCGGCCCAGGTTCTGGGTTCGATTCCCGGCTCTGCCACGAAATTTGAAAAGTGGTACGAGGAGTGGAACGGGGTCTACTCAGCCTCGGGTGGCCCAAATGGGTAGAGCGAGTTCGATTCCCACCTCAGCCATCCTCGAAGTGGTTTTCCGTGGTTTCCCCCACTTCATCTTCAGGCAAATGCTGGGATGGTCCCTACCGTAAGGCCACGGCCGCCTCCTTCCCACTTCCTTGCCAAACCCTCCCACTCTTCATATCCCTTCATCAGACCCCTGTTCGCTTTGCAGCTGACGCCGCCTGTGCGTCGTGCTGCTCACACACCCCAGTTGTATCCCCGACCCATAGTCTCAAGCTCCAGGACACTGCCCTCAGTGGCGGTAGAGGTGGGATTCCTCGCTTAGTCCGTGGGAAAAGCCGATCCTGGAGGGTAAAATGATAGCAAAAAAAAAAAAAGTGTGGGCGTGATGACGCAGCGGTCAAGCTGTTGGCCTCTCACCAAGATGGACCAGATTAGATTCCCGGTCAATGCATGTGAGATTTTCGATGTGAAATGCCATGTCCTGTGATTCGTATTTCACGTAGAAAGGAGGTCCCGTGGCTCATAATCGCACGATAAATGGTCACGTAAAACTATAAGCTTCCTTTTTTTGTCTGTACTAGTAGTAGTAGTGTATTTGTAGGGCAGGGGAAGATTGTAAGGAGGCGGCCGTGGTCTTAAGTTAGGAAGCATCCCGGCATTTGCCTGGAGTAGAAGTGGGAAACCACGAAAAACCACTTCCAAGATGGCTGAAGTGGGAATCGAACCAACCTCTTCTCAGTTTTGTCTCACAAGACAGAGTGGACCCCGTTCCAGCCCCAGTCTAGAATTAAACTTCTTGGCAGAGCCGGGAATCAAACCTGGACCTCAGGCGTGACAGCTAGCCGCTACACCAGAAAGTGGTCTCACCCTTGTGTGCGGTGGTGCATACAAGGTTGTTGATTCATTTTAGTGGCATGTGTGTTGTATTAGTCTGATAACCTGCGTTTCTCTGACGACTGTAGTAGTGTGAGTGCCATTATAAAGGTTTAGGATTAGGTTACCGTAGGTGACCTGGTACCGCGGTATTTTAATGGAGGGAGTGTGGAAAATACGCGAATACAATACTCAGGATGGCTTCTGTCAGAGCTAGGACTGAAACATTTGGTCATCAGCCCTGTGTATTTGACTGTGTGTTGAATTTGTCTTCCAGCTCCCCCGTGCAGTCATATTGCGCGATTTAATGTTCACTGCTATGTTGCGAGGTACACATACAATGAAAGAACCAGGGGTTGAAGCCGGGCCATCATAACTTCCAATAAATATCCACAAAGAATTTCAGAAACATCTTTGCACTTGAAAATACGTATGTTATGGTAAACTGTAAGTAAGACAGGCCAGTGCAATTGTTATATTAAGGAGATTGGACATCGTGATCTCCGTGTGCTTGTGTGCGTAGAATGTATCTGATAGCATGTGTTATTGTGGTCTGTAGTAGTGTACCATATGTATAGTGTATGTTAAAAGACAAATTCTACACACCCAAGTACACAGTGCTGATAAACCCAATGTCCAAAATCCGAAATTTAATTACATTAAAACTGCGTTCATAAGTGACAGGAAGTCCATACTACTGTACGTTGTATCTGAACTACTGGACATGATATTTAATAACATTAAAACTGCGTTCATAAGTGACAGGAAGTCCATACTACTGTACGTTGTATCTGAACTACTGGACAGGATATTTCATTTTAAAAATTAATCGAAATTTGATGTTTTTCAGTCGGTCAACACGATTGTTATTATTTATTTCTTTAGCGTATGGCTTTACAGATACAATCCTCTCACCCAGAGGCCCCGGGTTCGATCCCCGGCTCCGTTAGGGATTTTAAAACTGACGTGAGGTTTGGAACGGGGTGCACTCAGCCTCGTGAGGACAATTGAGTAGCTGTCTGACAGTGAGACAGCGCCCCGATCACGAATACCAAGATTAACCGCCGAGGGGACCCGACGCGCTGATCACAGGCCAAATGGCTGGGCAGCGGTCGCTTGGTCGGCCTTAGCCCGTCATGGGCTGTATAGTGCCAGGGGTTGACTTTTTTTGTTGACTTTACAGATACAATATGTAATTTTATCATTTTAAATGATCTTGTCGACTTCATCGTTATGCTTTGGTCTACCGTTATGCGTTACGGTTACGGCGTGTATGACGTCGTCATGTTGTTCAGTGCATATGCACCGAGTCTGAGTTTACTCCTGGGGTCTGGCGTTATGCGATACGGAGACGGCGAGTGCGTGACGTCATGCAGCAGAGTGCACCTCCCGCTCTCCGTTCCCCGCGCGGGAAGCCTAAGTTAAAGGATAATGGAGTCTGTTGAGTATGAGTTTACTCCTGGGGTCTGGCGTTATGCGATATGGAGACGGCGATTGCATGACGTCATGCAGCAGAGTGCACCTCCCGCTCTCCGTTACCCGCGCGGGAAGCCTAAGTTAATGGGTAATGGAGTCTGTTGAAAGAGTCCTGAGCCTTTCTAACATGTGTAGCATTTGTAGCAAGCGTCATTTGAAATGATATAAAGTCTAGTCTCTCAGACAGACTGTACCTTTTCCACAGAATAAATAGTATACACAATAGCAAACAGTATCCTTGCAAGCATCTCTTTTTCCCCTGTTTCAAGAACTGACAAAGTATTCCAAGTTATGCTATTAATTTGGTTTTACACATTTTAAAGCAACAAAACAAACATATATTGCTTAAATTTATATTTAAAGATCATTAATTCACACAAGGGCACTCCAATAAGTATAACCTCCAACTTGAAGTTTTGGCGTCTTGCTGCTAAAAGCCAAACAGAAGCAGCTATTTAAATGGATAAAGTTCTGACGGCGTTAACACGACTGTACCCAATTGTGGGTTATTCCCTAATCCTGAATTCTTTTACATGAGATTAATAAATACACTTGGATGACCAGTTTCGATCGCCAAGCGATCATCATCAGATCCATTACATTTAGGCTGTTAAATCTGAGTCTAAAAGTATGGATAAAAGTATTTACAATATGTACACTTATATAGAGGTCTGTTTGCCATCTCTTGATGAATGCAGTATATTTGTATTTGTCAGTTGGCACAGGCTAGATTAAAATGTGGCTTTCCACCGATGTCTCAGTCTCACTCATGGCTGTGATTATATGGAAGCTACTGAGGTATGCGTGGTGCTTAGTAATGACATTCCGGGCACAGTCAGTGCCTGTGGATGCTGTGAAAGGTTCTACCCATAGGGTTAGTACTGCTGTTTTGACTCAGTGAGGAAAGCAATGGCAAACTACCTCACTCCTCATCTTGCCTAGTACGCCTCACTATAGCGCTGCCTTGGGTTTTTGTGGGTATCTACCCACATAACCTAACGGCGGTACTTTTTGAGGATCCAACCAGCCTTTGGGCTGACTACCTAACAGACAGACACTTATGTAGTTGCAGTATTAGTTGAAATAATGCAACTAGTCAATATTTGTTACTTATAGTCTATGTGAATAGTTTCACCCATACTTTTAGACATAGATTTAATAGCCTAAGTTAATGGATCTGATGATGATCACTTGACGATCGAAACTGGTCATCCAAGTGTATTTATTAATCTCATGTAATTTTTCTTCAGGCAACCCATGACAATTGGGTACAATCGTGTTGACCGACTGAAAAACATCAAACTACGTGAAAATAAATAAATAAATAAATAATTGCCAAAACCATATAAA
Source organism: Meconema thalassinum (assembly GCA_946902985.2). Classification (NCBI taxonomy): domain Eukaryota; kingdom Metazoa; phylum Arthropoda; class Insecta; order Orthoptera; family Tettigoniidae; genus Meconema; species Meconema thalassinum. The sequence goes on from OX336393.1 coordinate 306,316,512, forward strand.
ATGTTAATAAATGAGTTATACAAGAAAAATATGCATTGCATTTGCATTTAAAGTTTTAAGTTAAAACAATCAGTTGGTTTGGCTTACCGGAAAAGTGATGCAATTCATTTAATCAAAATTTCCCTTACATACCGTACATATCTTGATTATTACTGTATGCTAAATGTTATTTCAGAGCTGACCGGTCAATGAGTGAGGGAAGCCCCGGGACTTACCGTCACGTCACGTCAGGTCAGGTCGTGTTGTCGCAGGAGGCTGTTCCCGCTCCACTAGCACTGCAAGGCTGAGAGACCTCTGACTGACTGGCCCGCTAGGCCAGGCTCACTTTCATTCTCTTGCTTGGAGTGTCGTTCAAGGTGAGGGCACAGTGGGAAGGGTAGACAGTTGCTCTGTACATGTTAACTCATCAAATTGAGGACGTCAGGACGATACTTTGGGGGCACTCAACAAATGACATACCGTACCGTCACATATTTATTACTGCTTCCACCATTTAGAGGCTGCCAATATCTAACACACACCGGGTGTTCAAGTAAAAACGCTGTTTCTCGCCAGTGGTTTTAGAAGCCATAACATCACTTTTTTGTGTGCCTGTTTTTATTATAGTAGGCTTACTTGATCTGTATGTGTGTGTGTCTGTCTATGGAACGAAGGAGGGTTGAATTTTTTTTGTGGCTCTTAATATTCCGATTATATACCACGGGACCATTTTTTTTACGAGAAAACAAAAAAATTGGGCGTGATAATTACCCAAGAAAATCTCATATATATTAACTGGTAATTGAATCCGGAAGGCAAGCAGCTCAGACGCTGCGCCACCACGCCCTTTAGCTAGAGGGATCTCAATAATTAAACATTGTATGGAGTTACTGTCGACCAAAGTATTATGTGTACTCGAGTTTGAAGGTTGTTTGTAACGTAACCAATAGACATACATAAAATCCAATAACATCATTATTTTCGTCGTTCTATTTTACGTGAGTTCATGTAGGTTTGGAATTTTTAGTTTATATTTTAATATTTTTTATCGCAGTTGGAACACAAAAAGTGCCCGTTTTTAAGCGTGTTTCAACCATGCGTCACATTTAAGAATTATTATCTCACAAACCCTTCATTGTATTGAATCCAAATTTTAACACAAGATACATTGGAATGTTATATAACTGGGCTATTTTTTTTTTTTATTTTTTTTTTTAGCGTATGGCTTTTTTAGTGCCGGGAGTGTCCGAAGACATGTTCGGCTCGCCAGTTTTGTAGCTGCTTCGAGACGGACACCCAATGGGTGAGCTACAAGTACCGTTGGGAAGGAAAGTTGGAAGGTAAGGACGAGGAATTGGAAGGTAGCGGCTGTGGCCTATAGTTAGGGACTAACCCCGGCATTTGCCTGGAAGGAAGATGGGAAACCACAGAAGACCATCTTCAAGGTTGCCGGCGGGGGGATTCGAACCTCCTCGCCTCCCGGATGTGAGCGACTGCCATCAGTCATGCCGTAACCACCACGGCTAACTCACCCGGTACTGGGCTATTGACGGGGAAATACGACCTCGCCTCGCTCGGCAGTGATGGGCTCCATCTCAGCAACGCTGTACAGCCTACCCCGGAGCGGCTGGCAGGTGCATCATGCCTTATTTCCACGAACAAATACAAACCGATATAAAATAAGTGAATTAATTTACGTATTTCACAGTCATACAGCATAACTTCTTGATGTATAAGGATTACAACGCGACCAAGAGCTATATTTTCCAACCACCCCGAGCCGAGAAAAAGTTACCTTACAAAAATAATGACAACTTTATTTCTTGGACACAAAAAATTTTGAAATTAATAAACCAGTTATACAACATTCCAATGTATATTGTGTTAAAATTTGCATTCGATCTGATGACGGAGTTTTGAGATAATAATTCTTAAATGTGACGCATGGTTGAAACACGCTTAAAAACGGGCACATTTTGTGTTCCAACTGCGATAAAAAAATATTAAAATATAAATTAAAAATTCCAAACCTACATGAACTAACGTAAAATAGAACGGCGAAAATGATGATGTTATTGGATTTTATGTAGGTCTATTGGTTACTTCACAAACAACCTTCAAACTCGAGTGCACATAATACTTTGGTCGACTGTAGTATTACAGTACTAAGTTTGTCCCCAAACGGGGATCTTTTTATTCCTGTAGCTCACACTAATTCAAGATGGCAGCACTGTGAAATATTTGGTTGACATTCAATATCTCGGAAACTAAAGTGATCAGCCTGAAAATTTGCACGAAAATATAGGATTTTAACGTAATTTCATTGATACGTACATTACGTAGCCTACAGTATGCAATGATGTATTACGTTCACAAATTGTGGCAACTACATAACTAGCATGGTGGTCACCAGAAGTTAAATTTTTTCACTCTTTCTGGTTGGTTGGTTGGTTGGTTCCTCAGTTTAAGGGCTCCGACGACGCGGTCATGTAGCCCCGTGTATTTTGGGCGTGTGTAGAATCTGTCTGATAACCGGTGTTAATTGTGATGGCTGTATAAGTGGTGTGTTATCTGTAATTCAGGTAAGGACTGCAGGCGATCAATTCCAAGTAGTTCCAACTTTTGTTACCAAATGCTACCGTCAACGACACCTAGCCGGGAACTTGGCTACTAGATGCCGCCGCAACCAGTACCTGGTGGCAAACGTTGGAATTGAATAGAGAGTTAATCAAATCTAACCTACAAATTTAGCTTCACACAATTGTAGTTAATGGAATGTTCTTTTACATGCCATAAATCTATTACATGGGCTCGCCGGCTTTACTTCCCCTCCGAAGGAAGGCATACTGAGAGATTTTTAACGCTCTTAAAAGATCCGACGACTTCGGCTGGGTTTGAACCCGCGATCTTGGGTATAGATGCTCAACATGCTACCAACTACGCCACCGAAGCCGCTAAACTCTCTCTGATGACTCTCCTAGTTGCGTCAAAGTACGGTAAGTTCCTCACCTTGTGTGTCCAAGGTTGTAGGATTGAATTATTATTATTATTATTATTATTATTATTATTATTATTATTATTATTAAGTGAGACACCGGAGGAAGTAGACGTGTGCCTGAGTGCTCCGCAAAAAGTTAAGCATAGCAAGGAAATGGTTTGCGACCGCTGTCAAGAAGGACTCCCAAGTGATGGTGACTATGTATACTGCACGGGATGCAAAGGGAAATATCATTATGAATGTACAACCGTAACTGTACGTACGTGGAAAGGTATGGCCAAACAAGCTAAGGAGTCATGGCGGTGTCCACAGTGCCGTAGCTTCAAGAAGTCAACGTCAGCACCTGTTGTCGCAAGCGGTGGAATAATGACCCTACCAGCTGCTGCCAACACTGATGACACAGCGACTCCACCTTCAACACCGGACACGGAGATAATACACGCATCGGATATCAGAGGTATGTTTTTAGAATTAAAGAAGCAGATTAGTGAACTGAAAAACCAAGTGAGTGAAAGTGTAAAAAGTGCCGACTTTATTTCGCAGAAATATGATGAGTTGATTAAGGAAACTAAGTCAAATGCAACTCTTCTGAAATCACTTACAGCAGAAATAAAAACCCTAAAAGACGAAAAGAATCTACAAGACAAAATAATATCAGATCTAAACGAGAAAGTGCACACAATGGAACAAGAACGGTAGGCAACAATACATTGAAATATGTGAAGTGCCACGCGCGAAAGATGAATGCCTGGATGAAATCGTCCACAAAATTGCTGAGACTCTAGAAGTAGATCTAAACATGTTTGATGTAGAGGAAGTTTACAGGCCCCCACTGCAAAGAAAGAACAAAATCCCCCCAATAGTAGTAAAATTCAACTCCATATCCAAAAAGAATGAATTTTTACAGAAAAGAAAAGGACAAAATTTCCTCACTCATGGGAACACTAAATCTAGGTTTTTCATTAACGAAAGTCTAACGTCATTCTACAGGGAGCTACTATGGAAAACTAAAAATCAGGCCAGAGAAAATAACTGGAAATTCATTTGGGTTAAAAACGGCAAAATACTAGCGCGAAAAAACGACGAATCTGGTATATTGAGAATCTCCCGTGAGGAAGACATTAACAAAATTAGGTAACCCCCCCGCCAAAAAGAAAGAATTATTATTGAATTATTATATTAATTGATATTATGAACAGTTGGGACAGCAATATAAATGTTTCTGGAATACAAAATGAACTCACATATCTCAATATACCCGATTTCATCGAAAATGGTAATAAGACTAGAAATAATGCTGAAATCAATATCCTCTCTCTAAATATTCAATCTATATCAAAAAACTGGGATTATTTAACCATAACCTTAGGCAAGAAAATTAATGATCTGGATATTATTTGCTTAACAGAAATTAACATAATTGAATCTAATAATTACCTATTTACTTTGGATAATTTTAATGTTGTATTTTGTAATAGAACAAATCGTAAAGGAGGAGGCATAGCCATATATGTAAAGAACAACATGGCTATTAGAACACACAATTCATACATTTCCAATACTCATGAATCAATGGTAATAGAAATACTTCACATGAACAAAAAGATTGGATTAACATGCATTTACAGACCACCTAGCACTAACATAAATGACTTTCTTGATGAACTGGAGACACATATAACACAACACACTAGTAAGTACAGCGAATACGCCATTTTAGGAGATATCAACATTGATACTTTATCTAATGACATCAGTCTATCAGCTATCAAATATACAAATATTATGGCAACTCATGGTTTCCTACCACTTATCACTCAATGTACTCGTTATGATCCAAATTTAGACTCGAGATCATGTATTGATCACATATACTATCGTAGCAGACTAGATCAATATACTTCTGCAGTCATACAATCAGATATCTCTGACCACTACATAACATATGCAGGTATTTGGCCAAAAAATGATAAGACACAATTGCAAGATAATGAATCGTACATTACGCTAATGAACGATACTATAATACACACAAGCCTTAACAACACAGACTGGACAGATTGCCTTGAATTAAAAAATCCTAATGACATATATAACAATATAACAACCAAATTTAAGGAAATCTACCAAAAAGCATCTTACATAACAACTCGTAAACACAGAAAAAGCAAACAATGGTTCACTTATGACCTAAAAATACAATGTAAGGAAAGAGACAGACTTTACAAAACAATGCTCAGAAACAAGGATAATATTACAATAAAAAATGAATACAAAGCTTTCAGAAACAAATTAAATAAGCTAATAAACAAAACAAAACATCAATATTATAAAAATAAGATAAATAGTTCCAAAAACGATAATAAAGGAATGTGGAAAGTCATTAATGATATAACAGGTCGGAAAACACAAACTGTCAATGAAGTCATAAACAAACATTTAATATTACATTATACTAACGAAGTGATAGTCAATAAATTCATCAATACCTTTAGTGAAAAAATAAACAGCCTAGCTCATAACTGTAGTATCAACATATGCCAATCAAATAGAAACACATTAATGAATTCCTTTACATTACTTGAAACTGATGAATATGAAATAGAAAACATAATTAAGGAATTAAAAACAGACAAATCGCCTGGGGTAGACAATATACGCTTGAAAGACATAAAGGCAACATCCAAAAAAACTATACCAATCATAACACATCTCATAAACAAGATATTCGAATCAGGCATAATACCAAAATATCTGAAATACACAATTATTAAACCAATATATAAGAATGGCGATCACTTAGACTTTGGCAACTACAGACCAATATGCATTTTATCAATCCTCCACAAAATAATGGAAAAATGCTTGGATAAGAGATTGAAGAATTTCCTAAATAAATATGATATTTTAAAGGGACACCTATACGGTTTTAGGAAGGGGAAAAGTACTGAACTACTCCTGGCTGAATTTGCCAATGTAATAAATAATGCCTTAAATAAGAACAATCACATAATGGTACTTTTTCTTGACTTTTCTAAAGCATTTGACACAATAAATCACAATAAACTACTTGCAAAATTACACGATATTGGAATAAGAGGCACGACTTACAAACTATTTGAAAGCTATCTGAAAAACAGGGAAATGGCAGTTATTGTCAATAACACTATCAGTGACGCAGTAGAAGGAACACAAGGTATCCCTCAAGGCAGCATTATCTCACCTACACTATATAACCTGTTCGTAAATGACATGAATGAAGCCATTAAACACAGTAAAATATTTATTTATGCTGATGACACCACTATATATACCACACATAAAGACTCTAAAACAGCTTTTGATAGACTTCAAGAAGACTTCAATAACATCACAAGATGGTGTCATGACAATAATTTGTATATAAATACAACCAAATCTAAAATAATGCACATCAGAGTTGATCACTTCACACAAGAAAATTACAAACTAACGCACCACAGCTTATCATGCATACACCAAAACATCCTGGCAGGTTGCAAATGTAACACCTTCATAAATAGTACTTCGACACAAAAATACCTAGGAATTACCCTTGATGAACACTTTAAAATGAACACACACACAGTAAACATAATAAAAAACCTAAGAGCAAACCTCTACACCTTCTACAATCTCCGATTTTATGTAGATAGGAAAACTTACAAAACAATTTACAGTGCTCTGATTGAAAGCAAATTAAGATATGCTATAGCGGCTTGGGGAAATCAAAACACAACTTTAATTAATAATCTTCAAGATAGCCAAAACAGGTTCTTTAAATACTTCACTGATATCCCTTATTTTAATATTAAAGAGTTGTTTCAAATTACTATACTGAATCTCTACTACCATGATCCAAGATTCAGGCATAAGGTCTCTCACAACATACAAACAAGAGCCATAACAAGTACTAAACATGTTAAACCTTTATGTATAAATAGCTATGGTTTCAAGAGACTAAATTATATTATACCATCACTACTTAATGAACTACCACCTGGACTGACAAACATTAACAGCAAACAACTAGCTATAAGTCGCATTAAAAAATATTACTTAACCAAACATTAACTCATAAGATAAATTTATTAATATAACTACCATAGTGTAAGTTTTTGTATCTTTAATTATTTACATTAATATTTTATCATTAATATTACAAAAAAAAAATGCATGCACTCTTGTACTGAAATATAATCTATATATATGTTGTAAATAATAATTAATATGTCTCACAGATAATCTGTACTGTCATCAGATTCGTGAGACATATCACAATAATGTAACATAAATAGTATTTAATAAATAAATTAAATTAAATTAAATTAAATTAAATTATTATTATAAATATTATTAAATGTGCAATGTACTTATTTAGGCAAATCCGGTACTCAGTAAAATTGCTACATAAATATTTCGCCAGGGGGAGAACCAGGTGTTTACGAACTGTATCACGCTGCAGTAATGCGGTCCGGGTTTCCTGAATTCATCGAAAAATGGGATTTAAATCTCCACTAATTGCCTGACTCTTGCTATGGTTTGTAGAAATCCTTATCTCGATGTACACCTTGAGCCCAATTCTAATGTAAACAGTTTTGCAACTTTGTGTCTTGTCAGTAAATTTGTGTCAGTTGTGAAGACACCACGATGGCTAAGAAATATACCGGTACGCCATTGACACTGAATGATAAGGTGAAGGTTTATGAAGCGAGTGAAAAGGTAAAGTTGTCTGAGGGAGAAATTGTCCGGGTTTAAGTACATTGAGTACTTACAGTGCATGCTATGTTGAGTGAGTTAAAGCGCAAGCCTATGCGTGAGTAATAAGTACATTGAGTACTTACAGTGCATACTATGTTGAGTGAGTTAAAGCGCAAGCCTATGCGTGAGTAATAAGTACATTGAGTACTTACAGTGCATGCTATGTTGAGTGAGTTAAAGCGCAAGCCTATGCGTGAGTAATAAGAACATTACATCAAGATACTGTGTATCACCAAAACTAGACTAATGGATCAGGGGTTGTTGTTTGAGTCTTCAGTCTTTTGACTCGTTTGATGCAGCCCTCCATGCCTCCCTGTCCTGAGCTAAACGTTGCATCTCTGCATAGCTGCCACACCCTACATCCAAGGCAATCTGTTTAACATATTCTAACCTTGGTCTACCTCTACAGTTCTTGTCCTCGACTCTTCCTTCCATAACTAAGATTGCTATTCCTGGGTGTCTTAGTGTCATACTGACCTATCTCTTCTCTTCATTAGCAGTCGCCAGAAACATCTATGCTCTCTCACTCGTCTTAATACCTCTTCATTTGTTACCGTATCTATCCATCCGATCTTCATCATTCTCCTGTAACACCACATTTCAAACGCTTCAACTCTCCTTTTTTCTGATGCACCAATAGTCCAAGTTTCAGTGGTAAGTACGCCTAATTTGTGTCACTTTTACATGACTTTGTTCAATCCGGAAACTTATCTAATTCGGAAAAAAAAAACAACTTGCGACTCCGTTTTGAGTACGTTTTACAGTATCATAGCCTTGGTTGGTTGGTCCTAAGTTTAGATGCTGTGACAACGCGGTCATGTACCCCGTGTACTTTGGGTGTGTGTAGAATAGGATTTGCAGACCTGGCACACTTTCATTGTTGTTATTTTTCATTTAAGGCAGGCTCTTCAAGCCGAGCAACTCGCCGGTGAGCAGCGGAGTACTCGCCGCCTTGCGTGAGTAAACCTGCAACATGCATTACAGCTCTGCTGTGGGGTTGATGCATCAAGACTGGCAGGAAGTGCACGGACTTGTGTTATGACCTTCGCCCAGTGACGTATTGGCTATCACCCCCAGTCCCTCTCCAACCGTACTCCGAGCATCACTGCTAAGTACTCGCGTGTACGCATACTTAAACACGTGGATTTGGAACAGCCTGATTTAGGGGCTTTGCGACATCGTGTTCATGTATAAGGGTGGAATGGGTGGAATGTTTTTGATAACCTGTATCGTTGCTATGGGTGTAGTAGCGTGTATATTTATAATAGTGGCTAGGATTAGTATAGCAGATTTATGAAGCCTTAATTTCGGTACCATTCCAGTATTTGCACGGAATAGCTGTGAAGAGAATGACCGCGGAAAACCACTTCCAGGATGGCTGATGTGGATATTGAACCCATTTCTTCTCAGATCAGCCTCACGAGGCTGAGTGTAACGCATTCCAGACCACAGACCAAAATTAAATTTCTTGGCAGAGCTGGGAATCTAAACAGGACCTTTGTATCCGAAGTCTCAATACGTACCCCAAGACAATAAAAGGCAGCTACTCTTCTTTCGTTGCTACTAGTATCGTTATTGTTACATTTAGGGGATTGGACATCGTGGTCAATTCTGCCCCATGTACTTGGGTCCGTAAATATATATTGGTAGAATTGCCTGATAACCTATGTTATCGTGGTGTGTGTATTAGTGCGTGTGTTTGCAATTTAGGCGAGGAATCGGATTGAGGCGACCGTTGCATTAAGTTAGGAACCATCCCGGGATTTGCCTCGAGTAGAAATCGGAAACCACTTGTACGATGACTGAGGAGGGAATCGAACCCAACTCTACCCAGTTTTGTATCTCGTTTCAATCCCTCAAACTAGAATTACATTTATGGGTGAGGAATAGAACCCAGGCCTCCGAGGCGACAGCCAAGAATGCTAGCCACTAAACCACGAGGTGGTCTTCTTTCATACAATATGTTACTATAGGATATTTCTTGACTGAAATTCATAAGTCTGTCCTAAAAATAGTGAAAAGTCCCTACGCGTGATGTACATTCCCCAACAGTTGGCAACACTTATTGGCATTCTATTAGTATTTGCGGCCTCAAAAGTCACCACGACTGCTTGAACGGGCGGGCATCAATTCCACTCGGGCACCTGAGTCAGCATTACCCCAATTCCACTCGACACTCCAGGTAGTCGCCTGAGAAGTCCCTCAACTCCGCTCGGTCGCGGTCTCTTGATCCTTATGCATTCTTAGAACGACACAAGTCTTCCATGCTCACTTCTACCATTGATTATAATCAATGCTTCTAATATAACTAATATAACTTCTAATAATGATAACAAATTAAGTATAACTTCTCAAAATAACCTACCGTGGTCAGTTATATTTCAGCAGTGCAATAACCACTGCTTCAGTTCATACATTTTTAAGTTTACTAAAATGAGTGGGAAGCCTCCGTGGCTTAGGCGGCAGCACGCCGGCCTCTCACCGCTGGGTCCGTGGTTCAAATCCCGGTCACTCCATGTGAGATCTGTGCTGGACAAAACGGAGGCAGACAGGTTTTTCTCCGGGTACTCCGGTTTTCCCTGTCAAAATTTCATTCCAGCAACACTCTCCACTATCATTTCATTTCACCTGTCATTCATTTAATCATTGCCCCAGAGGAGTGCGTCAGGCCTCGGCAGCCGGCACATTCAATATCATCGTCGCTAGTTGGGGGCTTCATTCATTCCATTCCTGACCCGGTCGAAGACTGGAAGCAGGCTGTGGATTTTCATTTTCACTAAAATGAGTGGAACAGCTAATTTCAAAACATAGAGTAGAATTGCTTAAATTTTTGTTGTTACTTAGTCTTATCACTTGTAAACTGATAAGAACAGACGAGATGATTGCATAGAAAAAGTGGTGCACAGACGATATCTTAAATTCGAATAGCTGTTACGGTAAAAAAGCCTAGCTCTATAGGAGTTATAATTCATAACTAATTTGTTGTGTGGGATTGCAGCTGATTTTTTCGTTCTAGGCTGGGAAACAGTATTTTCAGCATCCGCAGCTGATATCGAAAGTATTTTTAGGTACAAATTATACACCTATTATTATCTAAATTGAATTTTATAATGTCTGACTAGGTTAAAAAACATACAAACATTTAATTATGCACATGTTAAAAACAATGCATACAATTTGTAGAAAAAAAATAATAGAAAACTTGGCAGACTTATTTAAAAGAATATTATGATTAATTTTAAATCACTTGTATTTTCTGCCATATAAGTTATAATGTGCCAAACACTTTATACCTGATTTAACGAATGAGCAGACTTGACATCAGAGCGGTTGACCAATGGCACAACAATGTCTTGCGAACACCACCACGCCATCGGTCAAGCGCTCTGAAGTCATTTGTTTCTACAAATTTTATGCATTTTTTTAACATGTGTATAATTAAATGTATGTAGCCTATGTTCTTTAACCTAGTCAGACACTATAAAATTAAATTTTGTTAATAATAGGTGTTTAATTTCTACCTAAAAAAATACTTTCGATATCAGCTGCGGATGCTGAAAATACTGTTTTTCAGCCTAGAACGAAAAAAATCAGCTGCATTCAAGAATTCGCTCATGCGCTGCAGAAGGTGTTTGACCCGGCCCTTGCTATGCGAGCAGGAGGGTTATGACATTTGTTCGTTCACCTCATTGGGGATAACCCCTTTGCCGACCCCTTGTCAAAGCAAGGAACTCATTTTTGGGTCCCTTGGAGGACCGAGTGGGGAAAATCGAGGGGAATTGATGTTCGACCGCTTGAACTACGTAGATCACTTCTGATCACGCTACCCTTTAGGCAGTACAGGACTTTGCTCAATACGAGACTATCTTCAGTCTATAAACTGGTTACCTAGACCTCAAGGTCACCCTGAACATCACTCTAGCAGGAAGCAATTATCACAGATATTTACACTCATTCCATCGAACCATGCATGTTTCCATGGTTATAAAATGTAATTAAGTCCCCTGCCTTGATCAGTAATATCGTTAGAATTCTCGGTGGAGAGTGATTTTCTTCCCATGAAATACCAGTCCGGGAGGTAGTAGTCGACAGGGTGTCCGAGAAGTCCTCGTACCCCTTCGTCAAAACATTATACTGTATAGTGGATTACTTACATATAAACAACTATGTATCTAGGGGATCAACATGTGCACCATCATGCCTTACACAGAGTTCTCCCCGTCCCCAAGTTCTCATTAACATCTTGCGGAGCATCTCAGGAGTTATGGTACCAAAGGTTTCCTCCACACTTTGGCGCGATTCTTCATTAGTCGTTTACCAACGTTGAGCCACATGGGACTTGATTATTCCCTATAATGAGTTGTCTGGCGTGGTAAGGTCCGGGCTTCGTGGTGGCCATTTCAAATCTCTTTTATTGTGGTCATGCATTGTTGACCGCGGTACATGAAGTTCAGCTGCTCTTTCGCGAATAGATTTAATTGGAGACTGCTCAATTGATTAAGCGACGGCGGCACACATTTATTCTCGCGTTTTTTTACGTCTACTATGCGGCCTTCTTTGTCACTGCCTGAAGCAAACGCACGTTTCTCCCAATCAAGGAGAATAGCTTTACGAGGTGGGGGATTGCCAAAGCGACCTCTAAACGCACTCATTATCACTGTCAATGTTTGCCCCGTATGTGCTCGTTCGTACACTCATAGAGACACTGCTAATCGCTCCTCAACTGTGTAGCTGTGTCCGCTCATGTCAGCCATGGCTCCACAACTGAAATGAGACTGGCAACAACGCTTTCGAGAGCATCAAAGCAGGGATACCAATCTTAAAAAAACATTTTATTTCCCCATTTATACAAACTCAATAATTGTCCATGCCATAATATAACAAAATAATGATATGAAACTAGGGGTACGGGGACTTCTCGGACACCAGGTACAATATGATTGAATTGGAAGTTAAATTCTTCTAGGTATGCAATTTCAAGTAGTTCCAACTTTGGCTACCAGACGCCACTGTCACTGACACCCAGTGGTGAACGTTGGAACTTGATAGAGCGTTTCTAACCAATTAACCTACATATTTTGGCTGCACACTACCGATTGTAGTGGTAGGTTCTCTAGTTATGTATCTCGCCTCGAGTCGAACTTCAGACCCCATTCAAAACTAAGAATTATGATTATTATTACTAGAGAGGAAATAGCAAGCCGTATTTCCTCATGTATTTGTCGTTCTGTATGAAGGAAATGACACTGGGCGATATGAATAAAACGGAGTTTATGCTCATGCTCAACAATTTTATAGTATATACTCAGAATGGTAAGAATAAAAAGTTGAAGTTTAGACTCACTGAGAAGTACATACTCAAGGGTGGGAGTGAATACTCAGTGAGTATATACTCCAATGTGGTATGAATAAAAGAAGTATATGCTACAAATCTGAAGTAAATACTCAAAATTTCTGAAGTCTGGCCATTACCATGCTCAGCTGCCTAATCTCAAGATAGTTGAGGTTATGTTTGTAGATGTAAATAATAGGCCAGTCATCTAAGACATTCTAGGTCGCAAAAAAATGCAAGGTTCTGATTTTTTGGGATGTTGTTAGGCTACATACCAATAGTGTAAAACCAAGTTTGCAACCTCGAAAGACCTGTGCTAACTTCGTGGTGCTCGAAAAACCTCGACATTTTCAGACGTTTTTCGGTTTTTGGCTTGCAGCTTTCAAAATATGCATTCTATGGCAAAGGCACCCATTACATTTTTAAAGAAGACAAAATTAACGACAATTTGAGCGCAACTCCAGCTCTGTATGTCTTAAAGATCTTGAGATACAACACTTCGAAAAAGGGCAATTTTTTCCAAAATGTTCGAAATTTGTAGTAAGCTAGTCTTTCGAACGTATTACCGTCTATAATACTCATTCTACGAGGAAAGTCATCAAAAGTAAAGTTGTAGAACAGTTATTTAGCTTTAATTTAAGCATGAGCAAAACGCCATAAGACCAATAGTTAGTTCTCTTGTTATCAGGTAAAACACAAAAATAGGAAATTGGATCTTTCAAAAAATGTAGCCTGAGGAATTGTAGGACTTTTTTTAAAGGATATGACAGACATCAATCAGTGGAAAATTGTTTTTCATGCAAAATGAAATTGAATACAATTAATGATAATGAGTAATTTCTTATCAATATTGATGTCACAGTGGCGAAGTGATGGAGGGGTCTCAGATAACACCTGCGACAGAAACACGCAACACGTCAATTACCTACTATTTATTGATAAATTACAACAAAAGGGTAGGTATGTGATGTTAGGCTTACATGCACTCCGCGAGACAGTAGTATTCGTTTGGAAGGCCCAGGTTCTTCATACGGCTCTTCTTGGGGCTCCGGAAACTCCTGTGTATTTGGATCTGGATGTAAAGGGGGGTCGTCGAAGTCGTCTTCTTCGTCTGACTCAGTCATTTCTAGGGTAGGAGAATTAAGGCAGGTCTTCCCCCGACAAAATACCTATGTCCATCATTGGACATTGACTAGAACCGACCTAATACGAATGGATTACCTTACCTGCATGACATTGTTTGAGCAGAGTTTGCGGCGCTGGTTCCTTGTGTGAAGTCACCGGTGTCAGCCCCTGCTGACTCCTTGTCCATCCCCACTTGGTGTGCCCTTCTCAACCCCCAACTACTGCTGCACCTGGTGGTAGGTTCTGTAGGAATGTTGGGCAGCAGCCTCTTCGGTTGGGGGCAGACGAGAGAGGTTGACTTTAGCACTGGCAGCAGATCGGACAAATATCCCTAAAGCAAGGCATGGAGAGAATCGTCTTTTCCACTGCCATACAACGCCACGAGGCATTTGTTGTCAGCAGAGGCTATCTCCTCATGGGTGGCGTTATTGTTCAGGAAAGTGGTAGCTCAACATCTTCGTTTTCCCTTGCCCGAAAAGGGGAGAGGTGGTGTCGCAACCACTGAAGGCGTGGAGGAAGAACTATTCCAGGGGGGGGGAGTGAGAGATCTCCTCGAATGAATGATGTTGACAAGAACTGCTTGCAACCTGTTCCACCCCTGGCACTTTTCTGGAAGGAAACACTTTGTTTGTTGGTGCCCAATCCATTTAGAGGTCAATATCTTCTCCAGCGATTATAACGTGCTCGTACTCCTCGCTCTTTCCCAATGCTGTCCTCACAATGAGGCAGTCGGCGTCCTCTGGAGCTTGCTTTGTTTCGATCCCTTGCATATCCAGTCCAGTACACATTAAGTTGATCAGGCGCGGCTTGTTTTTTGGGTTGGACAAAAACTTTTCTTGGGGCACTTCGATCAGTGTCGATTCTTCAAAAAAGATATCCCTGAACGCTGAGGCTGCATAACGTCGTAGCCGTTCTGCTGTTTTTGTGCAGCTGTCCCTTCTTCTGGGTAGCCATCGAATACTACTGAGACATTTTTTTCCAAAATGGTTGGTCGTAAAGGTGATAAAAGTAGCTACAATTTCCCTCACTGAGCTGTTCCGTTGCCATATAACCTTATGGAGCAAGTATCCTCCATCCACTACAACAAACGTTTTTAGTCCAACGGCGACGTTTTCTGGGAGGGATGTAAAGGGAGAGTAGAACGATGATTTTGTTCCTTTTCGCATTCCCTCTTCGGAGAATAGAGCCATGGGATATGGGGCCAACTCGTATTAATTATCACAAAAATAGATTAGAATAGAAACACTTTATTTCAATGAACATAACATGAGTAAAAGTACAGCGAGTTTTACTCAAAGAGTAGGTATAACATTGACTGCAATGGGCGGCCTTATTGCTAAGAGCGATTTCTTCCAGGCACCCAACCAACAAAAAATATTATATTAATAGATAAAAAACTTTCTTCGGCTTTTCCCAATTATTTGGGGTCGCCGGAGCCAATTAAGCTCATTTTGGTTTTGGCGGGGGATTTAAGGCCGGATGCCCTTCCTGACACCACGTGATTTTTCAGTTGAAAATTCCACCCCTGTCATCGGGATTCGAACCACGGCCGTCCGGGTGAAAGACGAGCAGCTAGGCCACTCCACCATCACGCTCCCCATGACATTAATAGATAACTGTGCAATATTGATAACAATGTACATTCGAAGCCCTATTTCTTTTTTAATATCCGATTTCTTTAATTGTTTTTACCTGATAACAAGAGAACTATTAGTCTTACAGCATTTTGCGTATGCTTACAGTAAAGGTAAATAACTGCTCTACAACTTTACTTTGATGACTTTCCTCGTAGAATGAGTATTTTAGACTGTATTTTGTTCGAATGACTAGCTTACTACAAATTTCGAACTTTTTGAAAAAAAAAAGGCCCATGTTTTAAGTGTTGTATCTCGAGATCTATAAGACATACAGAACTGGAGTTGCGCTCAAATTGCCGATAATGTTGTCTTCTTTGAGAATGTAACGGGTGACTTTGGCATAGAATGCATATTTTGGAAGTTGTAAGCCAAAAACCGAAAAACGTCTGAAAATTTCAAGGTTTTTCGAACACTACGAAGTTAGCACAGGTCTTTCGAGGTTGCAAACTTGGTTTTACACTATTGGTATCTATCCTAACAACATACCAAAAAATCAGAACCATGCAATTTTTTGCGACCTAACGCGATTTTTGTGTCTACGGTGATTGGCCTATAACTTGCGGGCTAGGGAAGTGTATAAATTACGAAGAACTTTTTCAGAGAGGGACTGTAGATCATTATACCGGTTTAAGATAGACAATATTCTATGGCTTTCTAATTACTTTTTGGGCAAATACACGGAAACAAGAGGAAAAGCTGTAAAAAACAATTTATTTTCTTCAGTATTTGACTTTTTGCGATACATTTGCCAAAGTTTTCAGCGTGGCGAATCTTTCTAGCTTTTAAACATTCGCTTTTAGGTAGATTTCATTAGAAAGCTAACTATTGCAATGGGTACCATGTTTCGACTTCCGGAAAATTTCGTCATATCTTCGCGTTTCACATCCCCCAGACCCAAAAACCACCGTCAGATCAAAAGTTTATATATAATTTATGTATGTATATATTGTGCCCAATGGGACACGGCTGACTAGCATCGAACCGGGGTCTTTTTCACAAAAAGACCAGGCCCATGATTCTGCGAAGAATCGAATCATTGATCTCTGGGGGGGGGGGAACAGCCACAGGGAACACGAGGAACAATGAGTTATAACTGTATATAATTATAACAGCATGATTTCACGGCCAGAACGGGAATATTATAGTATTAAAGGCGGATTATTGCAGAAAATACAAGCCTATGTACGTTTAAGATGCTAAGAGCTCAAGAAATCGGGCCAACTTGACAGTTGACAAATCGTGGTTAGCGAGGGGGCGTTACTAGGTGATGCCAAGGAACTATTTTTCGTCTGCACCGGGGGAGCGACCAAAGATTAATGGCTTTGGGAACCACAGTCTTACAGGGCAGAGAAGCGGAGTGGGGGTGGTCGCTCACAGAAATTAATTAATTACGGCCAAATGGAGCAATGAATTGAGATGAAATTTACACCCAGATGAATGTATTCTAGGAAAGATAATTTAGGAGTGTCCACACGCCTAAATTAAAGCCTGCATCTATAAAGGAACTTATGCACAGACCTAATCCGCGGCAGAGTCAGGATTTGTAATGTAGCAATGGGGGAAGAACCGGAGTAGCATCATGACGCCATGGATGAAAGCAATTAATTATAATTAATTGGCCGAAGCAATTGCCTGCACGCGAGTGAATTTGGAACCTCCATGAATACACGAATAAGGATCACACTTCACTTTGTCTGAAAACGTATTATTTTAAGAAGAGAGTCACTCCTGGAAATCCAGTGAACTACTTTTCATCAGGAAGCTTTATATGGGGGGAAGCTGAAGCAGAGAGTCAGTTCTTCTTGACTCAACTCGTGTGGTGACATGCTGTCGGATCACGCAAGAAAGTGCGTGGAATTTATAAAGTATTGACGCTCAAGTGTATTAGCAGTGAACAATGAAAGGCGCACCATGCAGCTAAATAACAGTAATTCTGCATCATATAATAATTAGTCTACAGCAGACGTATAAGCAGAAGTAAACGCGAGTATAGAATCAGTACAGCGTAGAGATATTTAGGATGATGTTTACAGACAATGAACATAACCACAGGAAGTGTTATCATGGGTAAAATAACACACACTATTTAATGAACACTACAGTTACGGGAACCTGGAAGGCATCACAAGGAGTTGTGATCTAGGATTGAACAACTTTGCAGTAGAGGAGACATAAACTGTAGGTGACGGGAGACGAACACACACACGCAAGATAGACTTTCAAGGAGACCAGCGGTTGTCAGGAGTTAGCTGCATCGCATCTCTGAGGTCAGGCGATAGTGGGAATCCGATCTAGGATCCGTGTGTGAGAATTGTGTATAAAGTTATATTACAGTGATCTTTAAAAGTGATTATGGTTATATGGTAAAAGAATGTGTGTTGTGTTAAAGTGAAAAGGCCAGTAGTGAAAAATATAATTACCATGTGTAAAGTCTATGCAATGTGTCGTGTGAAAAATATCATGATGGCTTAAAACAGCGAATGGCTGGCATGCTGGACTAATCCAGCTAGAATGAAAGTGAGTACAAATTTGATATGTTGATATGATTTAATAGCTCACCATACAACGAATCATTCCCTCAACGATTAAGAATTAACAGTCATTTGTGTACGAGATCACATCCCTCGTATTTTGGTAAAAATATGGCTTTGAGGATGACACGCTTACGACCACTTAGGCGTAAGACATTGATGAAAGTAACGGTAACGTTAAATAATAATAATAATAATCTGGGGTCGGTAACAATAATAAATATATAAATCGGCATATCAGGCTTATCGTACGTGCAAAGTGTGTCACATCTAGTGTAAGAATGCTGTGTTATTTTGAAAAGTAAGAAAGAAAGAAAGAAAGATAAATATCGAGATAAAGAGAGCTTTTCAGTGTCATTGAAATGTAAAATAAATGTTCTATTATGTTATATTCTACAGGGTTGTATTTGAGAGCCATTAAGATAGTCAACGTATGCCAGTAAATTTATACTTGTTTGGGAGCTACGTAGAACTTTGGCTTATGAGTAAATGTATAGAGGACGTGAGTGCTTTAGGAATTGAGTCATCTGTAAGAAATATTGTTTGAGCCGCGAACAGCGAGCATGTAACGTAGAATCAAGAGATTTACGTCAATAAGTTGCGGGGATCATCCGAATATAGTTCGCGCGTTGTCGAATCTTGTAGGCTAAATCTTCGAAGCTACGATATACTATTTCCTTAGAGCATACATGTGTATTCGCAACAGAGTTGGGACAGAGTCTGTCTGTATCCACTGTTAGCAGAGTCTTCGCCACCAGGGATAACTGCTAGACACCCTAGGTAGGCCAATATATTAATTAATCTGCCCTTAGATGTAAGACAAATGGTTCTTCGTGTAAGAAACGTTGATTTCCTCTTGTTATATGCATGCCCGTCCAGTTAGATTACAGTGAAACTCAGCTGAGACGCGCGCAAAGCCACTGATTACGACCACAGAGCGGCGAAGATATTTCGTGATCCATCCCTTGCCTTGAATAGTAATTAGGAGCCGAGATGAGCCCATTAAATACTCTAAATGTAGTTATTAAATAATTAGATTGACTCAATTCGTAATGACACGATCCATACAGGGTGCCTCTAGCACGGCTGCACCATTGAGTGAACACATGGCCGTGCAGGAAGTCGGGCGGGGTAGCAGGTATAATCCACTAACCCGGCAGCCATCTTGCCGAGGACGGCCCGTGACTAATCCATTGTTCACGCGAAAGGAAGTCTATAGACCAGATCCTTTTTTTCTAAGATTATAGTGGGACACTGAAGAATCTCGATATTTCGAAAAGTAATTAAGATGTGCTTGATATGATAGTATCAATTGAATTAGATGCACTGTTTCCATACATATGTAATGTTAGAATGAAGTAATTGGATAACATTTGGCCAAGTTATTCTCCGAGGAGAAATTAACTGCACCAAATAAACAGAAGCATTTTTGTAAAGAGTATTTACCCAGTTCACACTAATTTATTCATACGGGTAGCGTGATTTGAATGATATGACACGTTGGTAAGGATAATGTTTCGACCAGACCCAGAAAATCGTTGTATTGTGAAGCTATAAAATATCTATAACTATGTGTATTTTGGATGGGAAAAGTGTACCACTTCAGCGTTTGAAACTTATGGGAAAAGAATACGATTCGCGCGGAAAGACAACACTTATTAAACAAGGCAGAAGCTAATGAATCAATGTTATTTAAAGTAAATGTTCCTTGTAAAACGGATAAATGTTTAATAATTGCATATTTAATGTCATTTAAATATAATTTGTGTTTATTGTGTTGTGATATTCAAATTTGTGTTAAATTGTGTCACGTGAAGAACAGTATGGACACTCGCAAATGTCAAAGAGTATCAACAATAGGATGTTTAGGATAGACATAAGTGCGGTGGAGCACCAATCTTGATGACAAGAGACTCACAGATAATTTTGATTTCTGTTTTGGGAAATAAGTGTAAAATATTTTTTGTGTTTTGTGTTGTTTTGCCATGAATTACTACCATTAAATGTTATACTTAGGAATATGTTGTTTCTTTCAAGTAGAGTAGTCACCTGACAGACTCAAATCCTGAATATGTGCTCGTATAGTGGGTTGAACGCCCCATGCCTCGAAAGACCGTGAGTTAGCTGGGATACGAACACATGTTCCATATGATGACGAATGGGTACATGGAGTACATGTTATTGTACTAGGATTGAGTCACAGGTACTACTAAAAGTCAGCCAAGGTATTAAATGGTAGAGACAAGTATAGCAGCAAAGCTAGTGTATATTAGGAAAAGGCCGCGTCCCATAGTTAATAAGCTTTCACGTTCGAAATAAATGTTGATAATCCTCCATGAAACATGCTTAAATGTAAATGTAAAAGCATTGATCTACATTATTTATCATGGCATGGTCCAGCGTGGGGCATTCGTAAATAAAAACCACTCCCTGGACGGTTTTACTAATAAATCAGAACTTGGCCGATGTCTTGCAATGGGGCAGCCATTATCCTTCTTATTTATCATGGCGCCCAGAAAACATGATGGCTTATGGGATTCAGAAAACCCCATAATAATAGTATGGTTTCCATGAGGGAAAACCATAATGGTATATTTTTCCTCAAACTGTGTTTGAGCGATTGTGAGTCTTTTTAGGTGATAATGCCATGTCCTGTGGTTCGGATTCCACGTAAAAAGGAGGTCCCGTGGCTCATAATCACAAGATTCACGGTCACGTAAATCTACAATCTTCCTTCTTCTTCTTTTTAGGTGATACTCAGACATTAGACATTGTTGTCAGACGAGTGAATGTACAGACGGGTACGAGGTTTTAAACCCATTACATAGCTGGTCACAGCACTGTGCTAAAATGAATGTTGTTGTTTTCGCGACATCGGAATTCTTTTCCCAATATAACGCACCAGCATGCACAGCTATATCTCAAAGATAAGAAATACAGGATGGCCGGTACTGAGGGGATACTAAAATGTATCGCAGAGTTGAAGGAACATTTTGATACTACTCATGCCAAGAGTAGGGAAGATGCTAAGGCATTTCAAGATGAAATAACGGATAGGTTGGCTACGGTAAATACTCAGTTAGAGACTAATCAAACCGAGGTGAGCCAGATGTTGGCTACGGTAAACACTCAGTTAGATTCAAATTTATTAGAGGTCAATAAAGAAATTAATGATGTTAAAGAATCTATTAAACAAGAGGTAACTGAAAAGATTGTTAGCGTGGTTTCAGAGATGCAAGCAAATAATGACAAACGCTTTGAGTCAATAGAAGTAAAGCTCGAGAATAATCTGCAAATGTGCAGAGAATCGCAACGGGAGGTCAATGATAGATTAAACGATATATCCGTAGAGCATACAGATATTCAGAATCAGAACGAAGCGAACACTAAGCGGCAGGAAGAGCAGTTTAATACGTTCACTCAGACCGTTGATCAAAGGCTTGAAGATAGCGAAGAAAAATGGAATAAACGTATGACAGGCTACGCAAAAGCTGTAGATGAAGCATTAAGGAAGCAGGATCAGAATATCCTTGACCAATGCAAGGAGATCAGTGAAATAAAAACTTCCGATAAAGAGAATAAGGGAATAATCATGAATATGAAGACGCAGGTTGGAAAAGTCCAAAAAGAGTTAGAACAAACTCAAAACGATCTAGCAGTCATTCATAAAAGGCAAGATGAAGACCAGGGAGAAATTACCAAAATAAGGACCGAAATCTCCAATATGCACGGTTACATCCAGAAAGAGGTCACAGGTTTACGAGAAGAGTTGGAACTTCGAGAGGGCTTGAAAAATGAAGCCAGTGATAAAACGCTTGCCGAGGTAAGACAAGGTTTAGCGGGGGAAATTTCTCATATAAAAGAGAGCCTTAAAGATGACAAGGAGAAAATCTTTTCTATGGCAGAGGAAAATCGTGATTGCCTGAAAAAATAGAACGAGAAGTATTTGCTCGTTTAGAAAGAGCGGAAAACAGGCACAGCCAAATGGAAACCAGAATGATCGCACACGAGGAGTCCATATTGCGAAATCCTAGATCTAATGAAGGAAGCATAGATGAAAATAGGAGAAATAGATAGGCAGATATAGAGGTACAGCCCACTCCGAGAAATACAGCCATGCCAAGTGACAGCCCGTATACCACACCTGGTATACCTATTGCTATGTCCACACCGCATAAAAATGCTGTACAAAATCAGATAGTCACTGTTGTAAGGGCTAATGACGAGAAACTGAGAAAGTATTCTGGGAGTAACTCAAATATGACACCCAAATACTGGCTCAAAGAGGTTTACGAATACTTAAATGACACAAAGGTACCGCCAGAGCGAAGATTAAGAGCTATCGAAAAACTGACTGAAGGTGAATGAGTCTTATGGTTCAGAAGTTTTCGTTACACGTTTGACACAGTAGAAGAATTCCGCCAGTCATTTTTAAGAAGGTACTGGGATGCAAACATCCAGCAGAATCTAAGATTGAACTTGTACTCCAGACGCTATAGTACAAATAATCCAACGAAATATGCTGAATTCTTTATAGCACAATTATGCCGTTTCAGAGAGCTTGACGAAGCGCCTAGAAACTAGACCTTTGTCTAGCGATAGCCAAGCAATTACCATATGAAGTGCAAAGACTATTAATCTCGGCAAACGCCAAGACAGCGACTGAGATGGAGGAGGTACTCAGACAGCTCGATCTCACCACAACGCAGCATATGAGGCATAGTCGGAACACGGAACAAGTCCACATGACTAGTGTACAAACCGAACCGACTAGGGCGCAGACCAAAAGTAAATCTACCAGCACAGAAACTGAGAAGTCAGACTGGCAACGAGAAGAAAGGGAAAACCAGAATTGGAGGCCAGCGTACAGAGGAAGATCGAACCTCGGACACCGAGGAAGGAAAACCTGGAATCAGCGCGATACAAGAAATCAACAGCCTGATAACAGGAGAAATTACAGTCGAGATGGGAATAATCGAGACTGGAGATCCCAAGAACAGAGTCACGGGTTCGACGAAGAAGCAGAAGAACGTTATCACGCATCATTAAGATATATGGAGGAGCGTGGAGATGATAACAGAAAATCGCAAGTGCATTGGGATGAAGCAATTAAAAATAGAAGGTCACCCGACATCTATAAGAATGATGACCAGAGACTTACAGATAATTTTGATTTTTGTTGTGGGAAATAAGTGTATTTTTTTTTGTGTTTTATGTTTTGTTTTGCCATGAATTAGTACCATTAAATGTTATACTTAGGAATATGTTGTTTCTTTCAAGTAGGGTAGTCACCTGACAGACTCAAATCCTGAATATGTGCTCGTATAGTGGGTTGAACGCCCCATGCCTCGAAAGACCGTGAGTTAGCTGGGATACGAACACATGTTCCATATGATGACGAATGGGTACAATATATGTATTTATGTACATCAGTTTCTTGTGGACACGATAACTGCCATAATTTTGCACCAATCACTTTGAATTTTTTACCGAATATGTATACTTATAAAATCTCGGTCGAGTTCGTTACTGGGCTAAATTGGTCGAAGGGGGTGAAAATGGGGGCTTTTTTTTTTTTCGAAAAAGTGAAATATTGCTATAACTCTCTAAATATGTGAAATATCGACTCCGTTCAAAGTTCATACTATGTGTCGGATAAAGCCCAAAAATTTATGTTTGAAGAGTTTTTTTTATTGCACCAACCATTGATTGACCAATGGGGTGGGAAAAAGAGGGTTTTTCGGGAAACATTAATCAAATATCTCTTAATAGGAACAATATCAAAACCGTACAAAATGGACAATATTCCCCTCATAATTACCTAAAACCTTTGTCTGAAAGAAGTTTTGATATGACCCACCATTCCGCCAAGGGATGAGAAAAATAATTACCGAATTACAAGAAAATGCCAAGAGCTAATAGAGGTTGCCATGGCAACACTACTAAATTGATGAGGGATGAGCCAGCAGACGTTGCCATGACAACGCACTTGCACGAGATCAGATTCAGATTTCCATCTGACTAAGTGTGAAGCGGCTTCGGTGACGTAACTGGTAGCATGCTGAACTTCTATGCCCAAGGTCGCGGGTTCAAAGCCGGCCGAAGTCGTCGGATTTTCTAAGAGCGCTAAAAATCCCTCAGTATGCTTTCCTTTGGAGGGGAAGATCCAACGTTCGTTGCGAGTTGCTGGTTGCGGTGGCATCTAGTAGCCAAGTTCACAGCTAGGTGTCGTTGACGGTAGTATCTGGTAGCAACATTAGGAACTACTGCTTGAAATTGACCGTCTGCAGTCCTTAAGTGAATTACAGACTAATACAGCCATCACAATTCACACCGTTTATCAGACAGATTCTACACTCGCCCAAAGTACACGGGGTTATATGACCGCGTTGTCGCAGCCCCTAAACTGAGGAACCAACCAAAATCTCTGCGGGAGATATAATTTTGCGTGAAGAAGTAACAGCCTGTTACATAGTTACACATCAGTGTCGAAAGCTTGCATAAGGACAGTGTGACCACAAGTATAATAAAAATGGACCCCAAATGACATGAAGGTTACCGTCCCCATAAGACAATAAAATGTTTAAAATATGCATAAAATGACGAAAAACAAAGTTAATTAAACTCCTATTATAAAATACTTTCTCGCAATAAATGAGGTCTGATCCTCTTACGAAAACCTGCATATTCTCCTTATTTTCGCCTATCCCCAAGTTTGTCCGGTGAAATCTACCTCCGCCTTCCGGCGTGCAGAGAGAACTTTTTTTCCTTCCGGGAGTTAGGTGTTTGAGTCTTGTCAAATACTGAAAGATAGTCACAGACAATCCTTACAAATACCAAATTGGAAACATTTGATATAAGAGTCGTCCAGTTGCAAAACTTGTTTAATCCACTTGCGAATAAGAATCATTTTCATGAGAAACGTTTCTATGGACTTTGCCTCACGTATCTTTTGCGTTTGTTGTTTTCTACTTTATCCTTTTCGCTTTTTGGTTTTGTGTTTGCTTTGGGCTTAGGCTTTTGAATTTTACTTTTTGCTTTTCTTTCTTGGTTTTGGTTTTGTGTTTGTTTTCAGCTTTTGCTTTTGTTTTTAAATTTTGCTTTTTGCTTTGTATTTCTTGTTTTTTTGCTTTTGCTTTTGTTTTTGAATTTTGTTTTTTGTTTTGTGTTTCTTGTTTTTGTTTTCTGCTTTTTCTTTTGTTTTTGAATTTTGCTTTTTGTTTGTTTCTTGTTTTTTGTTTTCTGCTTTTGCTTTTGTTTCTGAATTTTGCTTTTTGCTTTGTTTTTCTTGTTTTTTGTTTCCTGCTTTTGCTTTCGATTTTGAGTTTTGCTTCGTGCTTTTTGTTTTTGTGTTTGTGTTCGTTTCCTGGAAAATCAAAATAAAACAAAACAAATTAAAGTAAAACAAAATAAACAAAACAAAATCAAAATAAAACAAAATAAACAAAAGAAAATATAAACAAAAATAAAACAAACCAAAACAAAAAACAAAAATAACAATTTAAAACAAAATAAAACGAAATAAAACAAAACAAAATAAAAAATGATAAAATAATAAAATAAAGTAAAATAAAATGATTAAATAAATAATTTTACGACATGAACCTTATTCACAAGTGGATTAAACGGGTTTTACAACTGGACGACTCATATTCATCCCCACTAACAGACATTTCAATTAACCAGGAACTTTCAATTAATCAACAAGACAAGTCTACAGCAGACGACTGGTTTGCATTAACAAATGGCATGTAAAACAGTTGACTGACTAAACGTGCGTCGAAGAAAAGAAAGTAACATCGTGACACAAGTGAAGTATATACTCCAAAAGGAGGGGAAATTATAGTAGATATTCAAGATCCTTTATTCATAACAAACAGAGTATATACTCTAAACTGATGCTCATGCTCGAAGTATATACTTCGAAGTTTATACTCAGTTTTATTCATATCACCCAGGTGTATTCCCTCATTTATGAGTCAATATCCTGTATACACATATATCAACAACATGTTATTTCAATTACCCTCTCTCTTGTGAAGGGATTATATCTTGGAACCAAGGAAATGACACTGCGTATTTCCTCATGAACCATGAGTCCATATCCTGTATGTGAGATGTGTATCTCAACCACATGTTATTTCCAAAGTGCGCCCCTCCACTGTGACGTACATTACCCTCTCTCTTGAGACGGGACTTGTGTAAAAGCCCTGCGTTGAGGAGCACTGGCACTCTCATAATTACAGCAGCAACTAAACAGGTTGTCTGTCTGATGGCATTACTTTGTATATACTGGATTGTCAAAGATTAATAAATACTTCAAAACCAATCAACGAGTTCTCATTCATAGGAATCAGATATCACCCATCAGGAGTTAGAACCACGAGACCTACTGACCTTACAGCAGTAGCAATAACCTCAACAGTGCAACACTAAAGAGGAATGTTAAGCGACAAACTTAACTGGGGTCCCGTCCGGGATAGGTAACGATTATCCTTGCCAGATAACCTACGAGTAAGTTGGAAAAGTGTGCTGACAACCTCACAAGTAGGCCTTTCGGCACTATACTATCGACACAAACGTACCTATCTCCATCACGTGATGCAGTCATCGATTCTATGAACCAGCCAGCAAGCCAGAATTGGAACTGACACCCTTACACGGAGGCCTTTCGGCCAGGACCCATTTCGCTAGCTTGAAGGAAGGGAGTTCGCCGACAACGCTCCAAACAGCGCCGTTCGCAACTACCAACCGCCAACACCATACGTGCCGACAACGCCCCAGAGGCGCCTTTTGACCACATGATGACACCGAAGAGAACCAACCGACTCCGCAGTTCCAAGAGGATGCAGCCAACACTGATCATCTTTTCTTGTCTGTAAGTCAAACTCCAAATAATACCTTATTTGTGAACTAGAGTATTATTAGTAAAGTATGGTTTAGTATTTCAAGTAGACAAATTAGGAGACCAATAATAATAATAATAACTTAAAAATAAATTCTTGCCTTTCAAACGGAAACAAATTATAGTAAACTTTAACTAGTAGAGTTTGCCTTGTCATTTCGTTTTGAATTAAAACATTAATTAAAACAAAACTAATAAAGTAGCCACTGTTACAAGAATTAAAATAATTTAAATATTTATTATAAACAATTTGAAAACCGTCTTTATAAATTCAAACAAGAATGCCTGAAACCGAGCTACTTTCAAAATTCGAATATGCTCAGATACAGCTTTTGCCTGAATTTATCGGCACTAATTATTGCAGTCTTGAATATTTCTTAGCAAGAACAGAATCGATTCTAAATACTCATAAGAGAATAGCATCAGCCAAAAATTCTGTATAGTAAATGATTTCCTATTTAACGTTGTAAAATCAAAACTGAAAGGTGAAGCAAGTAGCAATCTTGATTTAGAAGCCAACAGTACTTACGAAAAGTTTAAAGAGAAACACATAAGAAAATACGTCAACGTCAAAGACGAGAGACTTCTCATCCAGGAGATCTCTTAACTGCTTTCAGAAAAGAAACGAATCATTATAATAATTATCATGATAAATTAGGATTGACTTTGCAATGCAAAAGCTTATGTAAAATCATTTACCAATACCAAATTTTGGAATTGAAATTCAGGTAACTTGATGAGTTAAGCAAATACATTTAAAGCAGGAGTTTTGGAACCCTACCGTTCATCCTTTAAAATATATGCAGATAACAGACCTGAATCATTCCCTCAGGTTATGCAGGTCTTATGATAACGATCGCGCCCAAGAAGATTACATGGACGAACTAAGAGGAAAACTACCTCCCAGCAGGTTTTTAACAGCTCGACCACTAGGCCACTCAGCACACAACCCATTCACAAATTTTAACCCCGCTCCACCAAGGAACCCACCATACCAATTTTTCACTCAAAATCAAACTCACAGACCCTTCTTTAGAAATAATCCACAACCAATTTTCGGACACTCTCATGCTCCGAACACTCAGCCTTTCAAGCCACCAAACTCCATGAATCGTCCTTACCCAACTCCCAATAATAATGACCGACGTTTCACACCCACTAACAATCAAAGATTTCCACAGCCGATGTCCGGTGTTTCAACCATTAGAGGTAATCTGAATGCTCACTTAGAACCTTCAGAAGACATCGAACAGGAAGCTTTAGGTCCCATAGAGCAATCACTCGAGCATGTAGACGAGTACAACATGCAAAACTACCCACAAAAGTACGACACTCAGTACTATGAATACGAGTGCGATGAAGAGGAACAGTCTCAGGATTTTCACTTGGCCCAGCCATCAAGATCGAAGAGTTAAATAATTTAGGTAACGCTCCTCAATTACCATTTATCACACTTTTGGAATAAAAGGTTAATTGACGGCGGTGTTTGCAATTCAATTATGAATCCTGCATTAGCACACTCATTATTCGCAGAGTATATGTTTAAAGAACCATTTTGTATCCAATCGATCCACTCAGAAACAATACGAGAAGATAATGTTCAATTCCTATTTTTTCAGAATATAACATAGGTTCACCTATAAACTTCAGGGTTATGCAATGGCATAATTACTTTGACGCATTAATTGGTAGCGCAGATTTTGCTCAACTAGGCGCAAAGATTGACTACGCCTCGAACCTAGTCACTCTCAACAGCATGGACATATCGTTTAACTTTCATTCCTCACATAAGCAAGAAAGCTTTCAACCCGCATAAATCCATATAATCTAGCGATACCTGTTAACATACAACACGGAGATGTGTATATTTCCAAATTTGAATATGAAGGAATATGTTTTTCAGATGCTATCCTTCATGCGGAGAGCTACCAGGTTCTATATCCCATAAACATTCAGTTGAAACAAGAATTCACTGAGCCCGTACTAGTTGAAACTTTAGAGAATGTAACAATCAAACCACTGGAAATAATTTCTATTTCTGAGAGAAACATTCACGAACACCTCCGAACACAACACTTGAACGATCTAGAAAACAGTGCTATTCAAGATATATGTTCGGAATTCTCAGATATTTTCTAATACCCAGGGTGAGAGCTGACAATTTCAAGTGCAGTAAAACATTTTTTTCACACTACAGATGAAGATCCGGTACACCAAAGAAATTATCGATACCCACCACCGCTAAAGCAAATTTTAAACGACGAAGTAGGAAACTCTTTGACCAGGGAATAGTCACGCATAGTGAATCTCCATACTGTAACCCGGTCTGGATTTCCCCAAGAAGCTTGTCGCTTCGGGAGAAAAGAAATGAAGACTAGTCATAGATTTCAGACAGCTGAACAAGAAAACTATCGAGGATATATATCCCCTGCCTAGAATAGCAGAGATCCTAGATAATCTCGGTCGATGTCAGTACTTCAGTACTTTGGATCTGGCTCAGGGATTTCACCAAATTGAGATGGATCCCAGGTCTATCGAGAAAACAGCCTTTACAATCGATAATAGACACCTAATGTTCAAAAGAATGCCCTTCGGCCTAAAAAATGCGTCAGCTACTTTTCAACGTGTAATGGATAATGTCTTACGTCCTTATCTATACAAGTTCTGCTTTGTGTACATTGACGACATAATAATCTTCAGCAAGTCGCTAAGCGAACATGTACAACATTTAACCCTTGTGCTACAAAAATTGAGAAAAGTAAATCTCAAAATACAACTAGACAAGTCATAGTTTCTTCACAAAGAAGTTGCTTTTCTCGGTCACATTGTATCACAAGACTGAGTCAAACCAAACCCCGAAAAGATCAGAGTAGTCAAGGACTATCCTATTCCGAAGTCTACCAAAGAAATTAAACAATTTCTTGGCCTTGCTGGACTTTACACAACATTCATCAAAGAATTCGCAAGAGTAGCACAACACATGGTACGCTGCTTAAATAAAGATCCAAAGTCGAAATAGAGAATACTGAATACAAGTCCGCTTTTATGAACCTTAAGACCCTCTTAATAAATGCTACTGTGCTAGTCTATCCAGTCTTTGAAGAAGCATTCACGTTAACCACGGACAGTTCAGATTTTGCTCTGGCAAGCGTCCTATCACAGAAGAGACACCCCATCGCATACTACTCCAAGACTCTAAACTACTCCGTAATAGAGAGAGAACTATTACGAATTGTAGAAAGCTGCAAACATTTCAAACCTTACTTATGGGGACGACACGTTCAAGTAGAATGTGATCACCGCCCGTTACAGTGACTCTTCACGCTAAAGGATCCTAGTTCGAGACTTGAGCGTTGGAAGATAAAGCTTGGAAGTAAAGCCGGCGGTCCCATGTCATAGATTTATGGCATGTTAAAGAACCTTCCACTAATTACACCTGTGTGAAACTAAATTGGATAGGTTAAGAATGTAAACAACGCTCTTAGGTTTCTACGTTCGTTGCCAAGAGCCGACTGCGGTGGCGTCTAGTAGCTAAGTTATGAACTTGGCCTAGTAGTTGTTGACGGTGGCGCTTGGCGGAAAAAGTAGGAACTA
Source organism: Meconema thalassinum (assembly GCA_946902985.2). Classification (NCBI taxonomy): domain Eukaryota; kingdom Metazoa; phylum Arthropoda; class Insecta; order Orthoptera; family Tettigoniidae; genus Meconema; species Meconema thalassinum. The sequence goes on from OX336393.1 coordinate 306,347,392, forward strand.
TTTGAAAAATTCAACGTTGCAGTCTGTACTTAAATTAAAAAACAGATAACACACACTAATACTGTCATCACAATTAACACCGGTTATCAGACAGATTCTACACACACCCAAAGTACACGGGGCTACATGACCGCGTTGTCGCAGCCCCTAAACTTAAGAACCAACCAACCAACCAACCAACCAACCATAAAGCTTGGAGAGTTTGGCTTTGACATAAAATTCGTCAAAGGCAAAACTAACTATGTCGCAGACGCACTCTCTAGAGTAGAGATTAACATAGCTGATGAAACAGCTTCAATCATTGCCATCGCCGGAGATGCCACATACCAAGATGATATGGATAATGAAACTGTCCATTCATACGAGGCAGACCCCATATTCACATTGAAAATATCTCAACGGAACTTAAACCAAAACCGCAATCAGATTATTGTAAAATATGGTAATTAACCCAAGCTACTTAAACAAAACCTGTTTAAAAAATGTACCAGACACATAATGATTGTCACAAATAAAAATCTTCAGGAAGATTTAGCGGATCACCTCCTCAAAATAATTGTAACCTCAAACAAGTGCGCTACTTATTTTGACGATATCACTCTTGAGATCCCATTCATCAGGGCATGCCAGAAGCTATTTACTTCTGAACTAATCATCATCAGGTCCTCCAAATTCTTGGAAGACATCGAAAGCCCCGAAACTCAGAGACAGCTGATTTCACACTATCATTCTGAAAACCACAATGGTATAGTAGAAACTTACGAACATCTTAAGACCAAATACTTAGGACCTCATTTAAGAGAACAAATGAGGACAATCATTATTCAATGTAACCTCTGTCAGAGAAACAAATATGAGAGACACCCTAACGAGGTATCGGACCAAGGTCCCATCACCGCCGATCACCCTTTCTCTGAAATTCACATCGACACGTTTCACTTCGAACAAAGTGGCATATTAACTATAATTGACATTTTCTCAAAATATGGACAAGCCTACATTCTACCAAATGGTACAGGTCTGGCCACACTAAGCCAATTACAAGTTTACTTTTCCCACCATGGATTTCCAAGGAAAATCACACATGACCAAGGAGGAGAGTTCGAAAACAATGCCATAAAAGAATATTGTAAAGCCACGAACATCGAATATCACGCTACTACCCCTTTGAATCCGTCATCTAATTCTCCAGTAGAAATATTGAATTCGACCCTTCTTGAGAAACTTCGTATCTCCAGAGATCACGATAAATTCTCTCGGCTTTCAGAGCTCGTAACCACCATAATCACGAATTACAATTCCTCAATCCATTCCACTACTAAACAACATCCTTTCAACGTTCTATATGGACCATACTATAAGGCTTTAGACCACGTCTTCTCGCCATGTCCCTTAATCAACGAATACATTGAAAGACAAGGGAATCAGTTGAAAATTGTGAAAGAGAGACATACTAAACCTAACACAGACACTTAAAATCATAATTACCAAATTAATGAAACTGTCTACGTATTAGATCCTCTCACCAGAAACAAGAAATCAAAAGACCTGTACAACGAAGGTATCATTACCAACATCGAAGAAAACATGGTATACTGTAAAATGAGAAACGATAAAACCCACGTAAGGAATTTTCGTGACATTAAACCAAAAATAAAATTTCTTATTCCAGGTTCCTCCCTGGATATGGCACCATCATCACACAGCCCATCCATACACAAGGATTCTATGCCGACTCATGAGGACCAGCCTTAATAATTAACGATTATCACCGGTTCATGTTTCATATCAATTTAACGAGTCTAAAAGATTCTTATAATAATATTCTAGACTCTATATCAAGTCTCTTATCACGAAGCAATAATACTTTTCCTTATCTAATATCAGAATTAAGAGAATCAATTAAAGAAACAAAAAGAGAATTAAATACGTTGCTACCTGCTACACCTAGAAGTAAGAGAGGCCTTATAAATGGTTTAGGTAGTATAATTAAATTCATATCAGGTAATTTAGATCAAGATGACTTAGACAACATGCAAGAACAATTAAAGCATTAAAACAAAATAACGCCAAGGAAATTAAACATATTAATAAATTAGTATCATTCAGTAATTCCATTGCTCAAAACTTCTATAGTGAAATGAACAATGTAAACTATAATATGAAAGTAATTAAAGTTATTCTACAAGAAGAAGACTTCAAAATTAACCTTCTGGAACATCAACAATATGTGCTGTTGTGTACGAACAGATTAGATAAAATCATACAAGTGACGCAAGATACTATTAGCTTGTAATTTAATGAAATGACAAATGTCAAGATGTTCTCCCAAAAGGATTTAACAAATGTTGTAAAACATCTGCAACTAATCTACCCCACAAAAACTATAATTCATACTGACCAGTATCATCAATTTGAGAACCTTAAACTGTCAGAGACACAAGTTCTCATGATGAACGAAGAAATGGTTGTAATATTATACATGCCAATCACTGATGCTAAAACTTATACATTTTATAAAATTTCTCCTGTACCTAGCAATAATCTAATATTAATCCCTCCAGAAGAATATTACTGGACCTACCTTAAGATGGTCTAACTCACCTTGTATTAAAATTACTCTATATTACGCATGTATACTCTTTAATACTAGAATAACTTCATGTAATTTAACAGACACTACCAGATGTCAATTTGCCTCCGTCAAAAACGAGGTACAACTTTTTCAACCACTAAGTAAGAAGCATAGCCTTTTCTCTAGTAAAAACACTCAAATAATTTTGCAAGCCTGCCCAAAATCTCAGAGGACTATAAAGTTAGCAGGATCATATGTAATTTACTCAAATGAGTCTTGCCCTATTACAAGTATGAGTATAACTTTGCAACAGCAACCTACAAATTATGTGCACCTGTTTCCACTCCTGTCGAATCCAAACGAACCATGTTAAGGCCGAGATAAATTTCCTTCCACCCCACCTCAATGTGAAAGGAATGAAGTTAGATTTAAAACCCATTCCAGAATATAATACTAAAATGACAACTTTTGTGTCTGTTAACATCAAGAAAGGCTGGAGGAGATATGTATCCCGTCTAGAGTCGAACTTCAGACCCCATTCTAAACTAAGAATTATGATTATTATTACTAGAGAGGAAATAGCATGCCGTATTTGCTCATGCATTTGTCGTTCTGTATGAAGGAAATGACGCAGTGTATTTCCTCACTTATTTATGAGTCCATATCCTGTAAGTATCTCAACAACAGTTTATTTCAATTACCCTCTCTCTTGTGTAGGGATTATATCTTGGAACCACGCAAATGCCACTGCGTATTTCCTCATGAACCATGAGTCCATATCCTCGATGTGAGATGTGTATCTCAACCACATGTTATTTCCAAAGTGCGCCCCTCCACTGTGACGTACATTACCCTCTGTCTTGAGAAGGGACTTGCATAAAAGCCCTGCGCTGAGTAGCACTGGCACTCTCCTACTTACAGCAGCAACTAAACAGGTTGTCTGTCTGGCGTCATTAATTTGTATATACTGGATTGTCAAAGATTAATAAATACTTCAAAATCAATCAACGAGTTCTCATTCATAGGAATCAGATATCACGCATCAGGAGTAAGAACCACGAGACCTACTGACTTAACAGCAGTCGTGTAAGGGTTTAGTATGCTACTCTTTAGTTAGTTATTGTTTTAAGGGGCGGAACTACGAGGTCATCTGCCCCTAGTATGTTACTGGTCCCACTTGGGCGACCAAATGTAATAGGTTAGCTGGTACTTGCCACACTTGGGCGACCAAATGTAATAGTTACTTTCTCCTGATGGGAGTGAATCAAAACCACAGCAAGTCCCACAGTTGGACATATCGGTGTAATAGTCATTTACCTGAAGTACAGTCGTTAAACCACCATAAACTTTGATTTTGTTGGGCGCCACCGGGTTCAATCTCATTTGAGCCGCGGAATAAAAACCTGGATCACTCACCATAATACCTCGGCAATGCAGACTCTCCTTTCTCAGCTCGAAGGGGAAATTTAAGCTTTCAACCAGAGTAATGTTTACTAAGAGAGGATAGGCCGTCTTATAGTTAGTTCTAAATACTAGGAGGAAACACGCAGAATGAATTTAAGGAAGTGAATTTAATGACATTAATAATAAAACGAAGTATACTGAACACAATAAGAGAAGATTTACTGAAGTTACTGTTAACGTAGTGGTAGTGGCGAGAAGCAAGCGAAGACGCAGTCGTGAAGTTACTTTAAAATTATTTCAGAAGTTATGAGTTTACATTTGCAGTGCCCAAAGCAAGGTCGCTAATTGTGAAACAGAGAAATATGTTATGTTGTCGTATGCGTTCACCCTTGATGAATTCTTCAGATTGGCTTTGCACCTTACAAAGCACTGCTGCCGTCTGATGTTGAATGACGTCGTCATCTCGATGTAGTTGATGACATTTTTAGAATGGCATTTTAGTTAGAGTGATGAAGACCTGGCTTCTAGAATCACTATAATAATGATAGACCATTGAACGACAATCACTATTTGTATGACTGGACTTAATATGTCCCGATATACTTGCAACTTATAAATGCGAAGTACTGTTGATCATTAATATACAGAATGTCTTCCAGATGAAAGAATATCAGTAAGATAATGAGAGAATGACTGTCTGAATGTCCACCCGAATCCTGGGTAAGGTCTTATAAAACATTTATTCTCCCTCTCCATATTACCTTTCTTCTATGAGCTCCAACCAATCACATTTCTTCTTTCACATCGAAGCATTCCCTTCTCCAACGGCCCATGATGATGCCTAACTCCGATTCGTCCTACAATAGCGTTGTATAGATTCTGAGAATCGCTGGTCTCGTAGCCAAATAAGGAATGTTTTTGACGTTGTGAGGCAAGATTCCCTTGTCTTCGTTGAGTTGACCTCTCGTGAACCAATTTCTCAGAGCAGTGACCCAAGCAGCGTCAGTTCCTTGTTCGCTCAATTTCTCAGAATACCTCCTGCTGTGCGAGTAGCCCAGTATAACTTCCATTACGACATATTCTCGCCACATCCTATCTTACTGAACAAACTATGTATTTACTTGCTTCGCCATCCCGTTCAAATTATTAAATGTATGCGTTTTAAATCTTCCCTTTAAATAAATTAATTTAATGAAATATATAGTAAACCCTTTTTCTTCTTTAACAACTGATGTAAAGATAATAATATTAATATATAGTTACAAAGAGAAATAGTGTGGGTGGGTGTGATATCTCCCACGAAATTATTATTATTAATAATAATAGTACTACCTCAATTATGAAGGTATTACAGTAGCAATAACCTCAACAATGCAACACTAAAGAGGACTGTTAAGCGACAAACTTAACTCTCTTACATGCCAGAAATCTATGACATGGGCCTGCCATCTTCACTTCCCCTCCGAAGGAAGACATACTGGAGGATTCTAACGCTCTTAAAAATACGACGACTTTGGCCGGGTTTGAACCCGCGATCTTGGGCATAGCATTTCAACATGCTACCGACTACACCACCGAAACAGTTGAAGGCCTTTTTCTATTTTACTAAGCCAGTTGTTCTTGGCATTCATTGAGAGTGCAAGGTTAACAATCCTTTTCGGTGAGCCTATCATTGTTCATTATGACAATTGTTATTATTATTATTATTATTATTATTATAGGCTATTCATTTCACCATATAAGTGGAATAAATCAACATATTGTTGTGTCCCCACCTGATGGCACGGACTTAAGCCATAGGCCGAATAGGGGTTCTCCAAGATCAAGTACCAGTATTGTTATCGTGTCCTTCCATAGCTTCTGATAGGGATTACAGCACATCCCTATTACACAAGGAAATAGGAGTGGGAGGAGATTCAGGAATCAGGGAATGCTCCCCAATGAAAGAGATTGAAAGCTTAACTCCCAGTTTATTCCTTAAGGGAGTAAAGAAATCCGCCACATGGATACAAGGATTGAATTGATAATTCAATCCTGAAAAGAAATATAAATATTTGTTCTCACCTGTTTTCTCAGCTGGTGCCCTCAAGTACCGACTCAGCTCCGTGCCCCTTGGTCAACGAGCGTTCGACCTAACTTGCCCGATCTCCGGATCGGCAGGCAAACGACCTCTCAATGTCAGACTTCCGTCTCAGCAGTGCCTGACTGACCCCTCACACCTGAGTCCGCTGCTTTTTATAATAAAGCAGAACGGTTATTGCTGACCACGTTGAACTGAGGTTGAATGTCCGGTACGGTTTCGCCTTGAACGGACACCGGGACATAACAATATCGTCGGCTTGTTTGCAAGACGGTATGACAACTTCTTGCAGGGTGGCACATTGGGAAACGAGTGAACTATGGAACATGATGATGATGATAATTGTTGTTTTAAGGGGCCTAACATCTAGGTTATCGGCCCCAGAACTATGGAACAGATCTCCAAGATGACTGCCTTCTGCATGATAATTTGTAGACCATGATGTATTCCCAATATTTCTAGATTACGAGCCAATGATTTAGGGATGATGCCGGTAGAAGAGGTGACTATGAGCAGAACTACTACACTTTCCTGTCTCCACATTTGCCGTATTCCTCGGCCAAGGACAGATACTTGGTGACATTCTCACAGCAGGTTTGTTGCAGATTATGGGAATTAGGCACTGCGATATCAATGAGAAAGGTTCTCTCCCGAACTTTGTCAACAGAACGATATATGGCCGATTTGCTGGTATGGTTTTTTCAGTAATAACTGATCGGTCCCATAACAACTTGCAAGTAGGATTTTCCAAAACGGCAGAAATTTACTGATAGTCAGGCAAAGTATTTTCAGTATTTCAGATAATAAGTGCTTTCTTCTTCTTCTTGTGCCTGGAGTTGAGTGCAGTCCACTGAACACCAATGACAGATGCAAAGACGCTGCACTACGTGGTTCAACACAAGTCCACTAATCATCGCTTGCCCTCTAATGTTCTTTTGTATGCAGAACAGATCCATTTGTGGCGTAACAGTCAAGAATGGGATTAACGAGTGTAGAAAGTGAGACAATGAGCAGTGAGCACTCATCGTACGCATAACTCAAGAAAATGTTTCAAGATAAACAGGTCTTGCGTAGATATGACCCATATTAGGAACAGGGTCGTGAACTACTGTAAGTATTAATTTCATGATTACACAGCTTGACGCCACGCCGTACTGGCTGAAATACAGATGTCTGGTTGGTTCCTCAGTTTAGGGGCTCTTGTAGCCCCGTGCACTTTGTGTGTGTGTAGAATCTGTTTGATAACCGGTGTTAATTATGATGGCTGTATTAGTGTGTGTTATCTGTTATTCAGGTAAGGACTGCAGATCATCAAAATCAAGTAGTTCCTTTGCTACCAAATGCTACCGTCAACGACACCTAGCTGTGAACTTGGCTTTTAGATGCCACCGCAACCGGCACCTGGCGACAAAGCTTAGAACTAATGGAACGTTAATCAAATCTAACCTACAAATTTAGCTTCACACAATTGTAGTTAGTGGAAGATTCTTTCAAATGCCATAAATCTATGACGTGGGCCTGCTGGTTTTACTTCCCCTCCGAAGGAAGGCATACAGAGGATTTTTTTACGCTCTTAAAAATCCGATGACTTCGGCCGGGTTTGAACCTGCGATTTTGGGCATAGAAGCTCAGCATGCTACCAACTACGCCTCCAAAGCCGCTCCGTGTAGTCTGACCGATAACTTGTGTTATTATAGTGTCTGTAAAAGTGAGTGTATTTGTAATTCAGGAGAGGTTTAGGAAGGAGGTGGCCATGGTCTTTAGTTAGGAACTATCCCAGCATTTGCCTGGAGTAGAAGTGGGACACCACAGAAAACCACTTCCATGATGGCTGAGGTGGGAATTGAACCCACCTTTTCTCAGTTTTGCATCACGAGGCTGAGTGTACCCCGTTCCAGCTCCCAGTCTGGAATTAAATTTCTTGGCAGAGCCGGGAATCGAACACAGACTTCAGGGTTGACAGCTATGAATTCTAACCACTGCGCCATGAAGTGGACTGATGTTTAGGGCTCGGGTGTTTATGACATGGCATATATTTTTCCTGGCTGATATATCACAGTCGTAGTGTTGGATTAAACAACAAGTAGTTCCGTGAAGAACTATGCAGCCTATTATCTTATATCCTACTTATGTTAATTGCCTCTCTCAACATACAACATTTCAGTTTTATAGCTGTAATACATTCGTAGATATTGAGAACCGTCCAAATATTTCGGTTGGTCGCCATGTTGGATGATTATATATGTAGGCCATGAAGTTATGTACTAAGCTATCAGATGACGATTATTGCGTAGGTTCATTATTCAAACCCGGTCGAAGTCGTCGGATTTTTAAGAGCGTTAAAATCACTCAGTATGCCTTCCTACGGAGGGGAAGTAAAGCCAGCGATCCCATATCATAGATCTATTGCATGTAAAAGAACCTTTCACTAATTACACTCCCGAGATTAATTTTTCCATTAGGAACACGGCCTACTGAATTCAAATGGGTTCTTTGACATGCCAACATCGTATGACATGCGTATCGTATTTTTTCCGCCTTTCAAATAAAATAATATCACTTACCACGGCCAGGAGCGAACCTGCAATCTTGGGGTTAGTAGACCGATACGATATCCACTCACCCACCATGGCAAGCTATTACACTTGTGAGAAGCTAAATTATAGGTTAGATTTGACTAACGTCCTTAGGATCCAACGTTAGTCTCCAGGAGCCGACTGCGGAGGCATCTAGTAGCCAAGTTCGGAAATAGTAGTCGTTGTCGCTGGCATTTGGTAACAAAGGTATGAACTACCTGAAAATTGAATGTCTGCAGTCCTTACTTGAATTAAAAACAGATAGCACACACTAATACAGTCATTACAATTAACACTGATTGTCAGATAGATTCTACACACACCCGAAGTAGTCTACACGGGGCTACATGACCGCGTTGTCACAGCCCCTAAACTGAGGAACCAACTAACCATCATTATCCAAACGTTCACTTCGATTAATACCGGGTGAGTTAGCCATGGTCATTACGGCATGACTGCAGACAGTCGCTCCCATCCGGGAGACGAGGAGGTTCGAATTCCCCCGCCGGCAACCTTAAAGATGGTCTTCTGTGGTTTCCCATCCTTCCAGGCAAATGCCGGGGTTGGTCCCTAACTATAGGCCACAGCCGCTACCTTCCAACTCCTTGTCCTTACATTAAAACTTTTCTCCCCAGACAACTCTCCACACGCGACGGTACGTGTAGCTCACCCATTGGGTGTCCGCCTCGAAGTAGCTACAAAACTGGCGAGCCGAACATGTCCTCGGACACTCGTGGAACTAAAAGCAATACGCTAAAAAACTTCGATTAATACACCTACAAATTTTCAAAATTGCACACAGCCGCCATCTTGAGGTTATATGAACCATAATTGAACTAAATTAGATGCCAGTTCATTACAATGTGTATAAGCATTTCCTGTACCATATTTCACTACGCTCAGATTGTTAATTCGCGAGAAAAGTCTATTCAAATGTTCTACCTTCGCTTGGCTGCCATGTTCGTTTTGTATTTTACAAGTATCATAGTCTCATGCTGGCCCCGTGGTGTTGGGGTAGCGTGCCTGCCTTTCATCCGGAGGCCCCGGGTTCGATTCCCAGCTCCGTCAGGGAATTTAGAAACTGATGTGAGGGCAGGAACGGGGTGCACTGAGCCTCGTGACAGTGAGGCAGCGCCCCGATCAAGAAAACCAAGGTTAACGGCCGAGGGGGCCCGATGCGCTGATCACGCTTCACCCCAATATCTGCAGGCCAAATGGCTGGGCTGCGGTCGCTTGGTAGGCCTGGGCCCTTCAAGGGCTGTAGTACCAGGGGTTATTATTTATTTATGTTACATAGTCTCATAGGTGACCTTTTAGTAGTGCCCTTTATCATCGTACAAAATTACAGGGTGATATCCGTGATAGTTTCGGGGATATAGAATGCCGGTGAAATATTTCGGACAGACGCCATGTTGATAATATGTAAACAATTGAACTAAATTAGATGCCAATGTATTACAATGTACATAAACATTTGCTATACCACGTTTCATTATGTTTGGATGGTTTAATCGCGAGAAAAGTCTACTTAAAAGTTTCAAATTCGCTTGACCACCATGTTCGATTTGTAGTCAATAGGTTTTTGAAAGTATAATAGGTGAACGTCTAGTAGTGCCCTTTATCACCGTACACAATTTCAGGGTGATATCAGCAATAGTTTCGGAGATACGGAAGGCCGGTGAAATATTTCGCACAGCCGCCATGTTGGATTGGTGAGACGTAATTAAATTTGAAGGGCACGGTAAGGGCCGACCGTAATAGTACTATGACCTTACAGAGTTTCATTGAAATCGCTCCAGCCGTTTTGAAGTTATTATAATGGGGAACACACACATATACGCACACACACACACACACACACACACACACACACACACACGGACATAAGGTGATCTCATGAGCGTACTTTTCCGTAAAATGAAAATAGGCTAAAACGCAGTCATGTATCTCCGTGTACATTGGGTGTGTGCAGAATCTGTCTGATAACCGGTGTTAATTGTGATGTCTGTATTAGTGTGTGTTATCTGTGATTCGGGTAAGGATTGCACATGATCAATTTCAAGTAGTTTCTACTTTTGCTAATAAATGCTACAGTCAACGACACCTAGCTGCAAACTTGGCTACTAGATGCCACCGCAACAGGCACCTGGCGGCGAACGTTGGAACTTATAGAGCGTTAATCAAATCTAACCTACAAATTTGGTTTCACACAATTGCAGTTGAAGGTTCTTTTACATGTCATAATGGGCCTGCTTTACTTCCCCTCCGAAGGAAGGCATACTGAGGGATTTTTAACATTCTTAAAAAATCCTACGACTTCGGCCGGGTTTGACCCCGCGATCTTGGGCATAGAAGCTCAGCATGCTACCAACTACGCCACCGAAGTGGAGTGAGTCTATACACATCGTCGCTGATCTTGTAATACCACATAAAATATTGTTACGTGCCACCCCTAGTGGCACTTTTGTTAACTGGATTACGGTGGGTAGGAAGCACAACACCAATTACTGCTTAAAGAAATAATTAACTTTATTGCGGCCAGAAAATTACACTACTCATCAGCAATTACAGACAATTAGAACCTTACTCCAGTTTCCTCAAGTCTCTTCCTTGTGCGCTCTTGGCCCTTTCACTTGTCAACAGACCACAGAAGTTAATCCGTCCTAATGAATACGGTGGCCTTGACAGAAACTACCTGCTCCTCTCAAGCATGTACACCGACTACAGTTACTTACGATCACTTGCTGCAGGCTATTTCGCTGTCCACAAGCTGGGGAAATAATGTCACTGGATTTCGTAACTCGCACGGCACTTCGTCACCACTCTTCTGTCGCACTTGCTCAAGAACACACACCCACAGAAAAACTCGGTCACCTCACTGTTGAAGCCGCTTATATAGCAGGCTGGTGACTCAATGAATTCTAGAATCGTCCAGGGCACACGGCTTCTCGACATTTCCTTCACTGGTTCAGTCACGAATATTCTGGATCATCCCTTTGTCCTCGTAGCCCTGTTGCATAAGGCGCACGCAATACATGAGGCAGGGCACAGCCCAGCCCTGGGGCAGTTGTGACTCATGCGGCGAGCGATGACACAAACTCACAGCCGTAACACCACCCCCTTCCTAAAAAGGCTGATCGTCCCAATCAATCATTGGTCCGTCTGTGTCCCTTCGTAGGCTGCCAGGCGATCTCGATGCACGATCTTCATCTTCGCCCTCGGGCTCCGCTGGATGCGCAATCGTGGCACCTCGCGCAGTGGTTCTCCACGTCTGTTCGGCATCCGATCCAGTAGAACCGCTCTCTCAGCTTCTCCAGGGTCTTCTTTATCCCTAGGTGTCCACCAGATGATCCTCCATGAACTTCCTTCAGGACTTCCTCCGTCATAGCCTTTGGAACGACGACTTGTTCCCGAGATGTCTTCCGGTCGGTGCTCTCCCAGGTACGGCAGATGAGGCCATCCCTTACAATCAGTGAGGCCCACTGTGCCCAGTAGGACTTAAACTTTGGGCTGCAGTCACTCACAATGTTCCACCCGGGTCTGGGGACACAGGCTCTTTTCCATTCGGCTATCAGTCCCAGGTCAACATCTTCTGCTTGTGCCCGCGTGAAAGATTCGCGGCTCCAGCTCCCTTGAAGTTCCACGGTAGTCCTTCGCAGTGTATCCCGGTGTTCTCCCTTCGGGCACAGAAGGTGCAGTCTTCGGGGCACGGTCTTCGTGACAGGGCGTCGGCGTTAGAATGCAGTTGGCCTTTCCTGTGCTGAATCTCAAAGTTGTACTGTTGAAGCCTCTCTAACCACCACGCGAGTTGACCCTCGGGCTGCTTGAAGTTCAGGAGCCACCGCAGGGATGCATGGTCGGTCCTGATGAGAAATTCTTGCCCGTACAGGTACATGTGGAAGTGTTCAATGGTCTTCACGATGGGGAGCAGCTCCTTCCTGGTGACGCAGTAGTTCCTTTATGGCTTTGACAAGGCCTTGCTGAAGTAGGCCACTACTCTTTCCTCGCCGTCCACTACTTGCGACAGGATTCCCCCTATGCCAAAGTCGCTGGCATTGGTATCGACGATGAACCTTGTTCCAGGTCTGGGGTAGGCCAGAATAGGCGCGGTGCACAGAGCCTGCTTGAGTTGTTCGAAGGCACTGTGGCATTCTGCTGTCCACGTGAAGAGTTGGTCCTTCTCAGTCAGTCGATGTAAAGGTTTGGCGATGTCGGCGAATCCTCTCACGAAGCGACGGTAATAAGTGCAGAGTCCCAGGAAGCTTCGTAGTTGGGACTTGTCCTCCGGAACTGGCCACTCCCTCACAGCTGCGGTCTTCTCTGGGTCGGTGCGCACCCCTTCCTCGGAGACGATATGCCCAAGGTACTGGACCCGCTTCTGGAAGAGCTGACACTTCTTGGGGCTCAACTTCAGCTGGGCAGCACGTAGCTTCAACAAGATCTCCTTCAGGTTGCTGTAGTGCTCCTCGAAGCTTCTCCCCAGAACGATGACGTCGTCTAGGTAGACCAGGCAGATCTTCCAGTGTAGTCCCCTCAGAATGGACTCCACTAGCCTTTCGAAGGTCGCAGGGGCGTTGCACAGACCGAATGGCATGACGGTGAACTGCCAGAGCCCGCTGCCCACAGATAACGCAGTTTTCTCGCGGTCCTTAGGGTGGACCTCCACCTGCCAATAGCCACTCTTCAAATCCAAGGTGGAGAACCATCTCGACCCTGATATGGTGTCCAGGGTGTCGTCGATCCGGGGTAGAGGGTAGCTGTCCTTCTTTTTGACGTCATTCACCCGCCTGTAATCCACGCAGAACCTGGTGGAACCATCCTTCTTCTTCACTAGCACGACCGGAGAACTGCAAGGACTATGTGATGGCTCGATCACCCCTTGCTCCTTCATCTCTTCTACCATTCGGTCGACTTCGGCTTGCTTGGCGAGCGGGACACGTCGGAATGGGGCCCTAATCGGTGCGCTGTCCCCAACGTCGATTTTGTGCTGAACCAAGCTTGTCCTGCCGTAGTATTTGCTCCCCACGGAGAAGACGTCCTGGAATTCGCGTAGCAGGTCCTGAAGTTGGCGTGATTGTTCCTCGTCTAAATGGTCCTGGGATCCTTGGTACAGCTTCTGTAGTTCTTCTGGCAGTGTGCGTCTTCTTCGGTTGTCCGTCTGCAGGGTCCGTCTGTCGTATCTGTGATGCGGGCAATCCAGGTAACCGGCTTGCAGACTCCTAGGTTGGTGTCCCGGTGAACCGTAATATCGTAGTCGTTCAGGTTGGACAGGCGGACGTACGGCCGAGACGTCGTGTTGATGAGAGTCTTGGCAACTAGCAATCCTTTTGCCTGGATGTCCTCATATTTTGGCTCGATGACAGCCGCCACTCCCTCAGCTGTTCCATCGACAATTACGGCAGCGCTGACTTCCGTCCTGGCGGGAACGATGACGTCCTCTCTCAGCCTTACTCGTCGTGCGGCGACGGCCTCGTGTGCTGGTTGCAAAGCAAGTTCCTCACTTCCGAAGTGCAGAGTGTTGGTGCTCAGATCCAAGATGATGTTGTTCTGGTCCAGGAAGTCCAGTCCGATGATCACTTAATTTGATATGTCAGCCACAAGCACTGGATGCTTTATCGCCCGTCGACCAATGACGAACTCCAGTGATGCTTCGCCATGTACCGGTGCGGTCTCTCCGGTCGCGGTTATTAGCTGGAGGTTCTTTTGTGTGGGTTTCACTCTCCACTTCGGGATCACGGTGGGACTGACGATGGTCCTCGATGCTCCCGTGTCGATTAGCATGGGCCAGCTCTCTCCATTGACGACTCCGTCGACCATCAGGCTGCTATTATCCCTCCGTAACTGCGTCACACGCACTTGGACTGCCGGGGCTTGACGACTGTCACAAGCCAACCTTTGCCCCTCAAGGCTGGCTGATACTTGTTTTCTTGGGCCGCGCGGTTTCCCTACGACTGACTGTCCCGACGGAAACCCTTGGCGGCGGCGATCACCGCAGTCCTTGCTCAGGTGGCCTCTCTTACGGCAGGTCCAGCAGGTCGGTAGTCCTCTTCCGGGCCGTCTCTCCAGATGTCCTTCGGCTACGTTTTTGTTGGTGGTACTGCGACTCTTGAAGAACCGGCCCAGCGCCTCCATCACTTCATCGGCTGGGGCTTGGTCTTGCCGGCTTTGGCTGGTCCGTCGACGTCCACCTGACGCACCCGCGCGCGCATTCTTGATACCTGCTTTGCCGTCTCGAACTCAAGTGCGTGGCTCAGCGCATCTGCCAGGGTATTTATGCGCGCGAGTCGCAGCGCCTGTTGGGTGTCCGTGTCCCGTAGCCCGTCGGTGAAGGTCTGCGTCGCTATTTGTTCCAGAAAGTCGGCCGGCGCTGTTGGATAGGCGAGCCTTACGAGACGTGCGATGTGCATCTCGAACTCCTGCAGGGTTTCCGCGTTCTTTTGTACCCGGGTCCCGAGCTGCCTCTGGTAGGCCTGTTGAAGATGGCTATCTCCATATCGGGACTCCATATGGGCGATCAGTGAAGCGTAGTCCTGGAATCCAGTCGGGATGACCTGAAGGACGTTAAGGGCGTCACCTCTCAGCGCTACAATGAGAGCTGTAGCCTTTTCTGTGTTGTTCCAGTTATTTATGGAACAGGCCGCCTCAAACTGACGTAAGTAGGTGCTCCACGGGACCTTTCAGTCGAAGGTTGGGGGCGTCACTCTGCTATGTCCCGTTCCTGATATTCCCGGTGTAACGGTGGGCGGGCGTTGGCGCAGCTCGGCAACTTCCTCTCGTAGAGCGTTGAATTTCTCTTCCACCCCCGTCAGTGGGCGTTGGCGCAGCTCGGCAAGTTCCTTTTGTAAGGCGTTGAATTTCTCCTCCACCCCCATCAGTGGGCGTAGGCACAGCTCGGCAACTTCCACTTGTAAGGCGTTGAATTTCTCCTCCACCCCCATCAGCGGTCGTTGGCACAGCTCGGCAACTTCCACTTGCAAGACGTTGAACTTCTCCTCCACCCCGATCAGCGGGCGTTGGCGCAGCTCGGCAACTTCCACTTGTAAGGCGTCGAACTTCTTTCCCACTGCTGCGACTTCCTCACGTAGGCCCTGTTCTAATTTCCGTTGGCTCTCCTCTAATTTCGTCAGCAGACACTCTTCCAGATTTTTCTGGCCATCCAGAAATTTGGCGGTTAGGTCCTCTGCTAACTTATTCTGGCCGTCCTTCAGGTCCTCTGCTAGCTTATTCTGACCTTCTTCTAATTTGGAAGTTAGGTCCTCGGCTAAACTTTTCTGGCTGTCTTCCATCTTCTTCAGGCCGTCTTCTAATTTGGCAGTTAGCTCCTTGGTTAAATTTTTCTGGCCGTCTTCTATGCCATTTAACTTTTCTAGCAATGCTGCCAATTGCGCCTCCATTTTAGTTGTTTGCCTTGTAAAGGGCATGCACTCACAGGAAAATTAGAGAAAATGACCTGCTCGGGTTTTGAAACCAGGACCGTCAGGTCTTGTGCTTGAGTTCGTAATCCAGCTTCTGACACCAGTTGTTACGTGCCACCCCTAGTGGCACTTTTGTTAACTGGATTACGGTGTTATTGCGGCCAGAAAATTACACTACTCATCAGCAATTACAGACAATTAGAACCTTACTCCAGTTTCCTCAAGTCTCTTCCTTGAGCGCTCTTGGCCCTTTCACTTGTCAACAGACCACAGAAGTTAATCCGTCCTAATGAGTACGGTGGCCTTGACAGAAACTACCTGCTCCTCTCAAGCATGTGCACCGACTACAGTTACTTACGATCACTTGCTGCAGGCTATTTCGCTGTCCACAAGCTGGGGAAATAATGTCACTGGATTTCGTAACTCGCACGGCACTTCGTCACCACTCTTCTGTCGCACTCGCTCAAGAACACACACCCACAGAAAAACTCGGTCCCCTCACTGTTGAAGCCGCTTATATAGCAGGCTGGTGACTCAATGAATTCTAGAATCGTCCAGGGCACACGGCTTCTCGACATTTCCTTCACTGGTTCAGTCACGAATATTCTGGATCATCCCTTTGTCCTCGTAGCCCTGTTGCATAAGGCGCACGCAATACGTGAGGCAGGGCACAGCCCAGCCCTGGGGCAGTTGTGACTCATGCGGCGAGCGATGACACAAACTCACAGCCGTAACAATATGTTCCTTATGATTGGCCACGTCTTCCAGCCGTATGTTTCATGGCAACAATTCACTTTAAGTTCGTTTTCCTGTGTAGAGGCGTAAAGAGTAATGAGTTTGTAATTATATTATACTGTAGAAAAGTATGTTTCCTTGTAGTTATGCACTCCTACAATACAGTATAATAAGGTTATTTTTCCTTTATGAGTGCACACAAGAAAACGACTCAAGAATTGTTCTATTGGATGGCACATCCCCATACGGCTGGGTGGCGTGACCGATCATAAGGAAAATAATGGGAAAGATCATTGTTAGATACGTGGTATTGCAAGTTCAGCGAAAACATGCTACTTAAACTCTGTGTCCGGCCAGGAGTAAGATTGACAGATTCTCTTCAGAACTATTATGTATTTATTGCTGTCCAAATCCACTGGTATTTCACTACAAAGAATGTGTATGATAACAGATTTCTTGCTACAGATTCCAATGTTAGTAAGTCTGCAAGAACATGGGGTTACTGTAATTTACCTCACTATTGCTGATTTAGAGGGCGAGGCTAGCCTTCAAAAGGATGTCCCACATATTTAGCCTATAAATAGGCTTAGGAGGTAACTTTTTGTCCATGTGTGTGTGTGTGTCATCCCCCCTCCCCGCTCCTAATAATATCTCAGCGGCTGGAGCGATTTCGATGAACCTCGGTAAGGTTATAGTAATATTTTGGCCGACTCCGCCCGTGTCCTTGAAAGTTTATTACGTCTCACCAGTCCAACATGGCGGCTGTACGAAATATTTCATTGGCATTCTATAAACGTTCATCTATGTAACTTTCAAAAATCTGTTAACTACATAACCAACATGGTGGCCAAGCGAAGTTGAAACATTTAAATAGAATTTTCTCCCGATTTAACCATCCGAACGCAGTGAAACTTGGTACAGTAAGTGTTTATACATAATATTGTAATGCATTGGCATCTAAGTTAGATCAATTGTTTAGGGGAAGATGACCTCGTAGTTCCGCCCCTTAAAACAACAATAACTAACTAACTAACTAGATCAATTGTTTACATAACCACAAAGTGGCAGCTGTGCGACATTTTGAAATTGAGTTTTTATTTCTTGTGTCATAATCATGCATCGAAGTCAACGTTTGAATAATAATAATTTAATAATGCAGCCAAACGACCAGTTATCAGTAAAGGAACTGCACACAAATGAGTAGGAAGAGAACATTTTCCTTATTGGATTTTGGAGTAATCCAATAAGGAAAGTATTCTCATAGAACATTCACTAAAATGGTATCGGCCACACCGTTTAGCACATAATGCGCACACTGTATAGAAGGTTCATGAAAGCCACGTCGCACGCACTGCTTAAGATGGAAGCCGTGTAGAGCAAGTCCATTCAAAGCACTCCTCATTTCATTGTTAGGACCGGTCCAATTTTTATTAGATATAACATCTGTCCCGTAGAATTACAAGTCGATTTCCGCTCGCTTTCTTCGCCGCAACCTTAGGAACTCCTGTTCTTGACTTGTAGAAGGCAATTGTAGTCTAATTCTTAAATCTTCAGTAAGAAAAGTTTCTCCAGCTAATTCATATGTTAGCTTGGAGGGTATCATTTTTGAGATTCCCAAAGTTCGTTCCAAGAATCTTGCCTTTACATTTTCTATAACTCTGAGATCGGATAGAGTGAGGCAAAACCATATCAGTTCCAACCCATAAGTTAGGACTGGAAGAACCTATGCATAGAATAGTGTCATTGCTGTTCTTAGAGACAATTTAGTGGGATCGGTGACACCATTGTTAACGTTTGAATAATGATCCTACGCAATAATCCTCATCTAATAGTACATAACTCTATAGCCTACATTTATATTAAAATCTAACATGGTGACCATCCAAAATCTTTAGACGGTTCTCAATATCTATTAATCTATGACAGAAATCAAACTGGAATTTTGTATGTTGATAGAGGCTATAAACATAAATTCACCTATGGTACTTTCAATAACTCAAAGAGAGGACATAGTGTCATTCGCGTACGCTGATGACATAGTAATTGGCTCTAAAGACGTCACAAAACTCCAAAAGACATTAACAGAAATAGAACAATGGTGCTCCGATCACAAGTTTGAAATCAACGTTTCAAAAACAGTAATGATGGGGTTTAGAAAAGGAGAGAAGATTCCAGCAGCGACAGAAATTTTCATCAAGAGGAGGAAGATAAACATCGTAAAGGAATTCAAATATTTGGGTATCACGCTCCAAACAAGTGCTAAATATTTCACATATAATGTGATAGAGAAATCAACGCAAGCAGTACGGGCAATGCATGAAATTAGATACTTGAGAATCCTCAGCTTAGAGACAGCAATGGCTCCGTTCAGAAATAAAATCATGCCTAATCCAATATATGGCATTGTCGTCATTTGGCAACACCTAACAGAAAATAACCTTTCCTCACTAGAAAGAGTGAAGGCATTATTCACTAAAAAAGCAATCGGAGTGTCAAAAACTACCAGGTCACAATTCGTCTACCTCCTGGCACGAGAATCATTTCTTATAGAAGACCTTAGAAACTATTTACCTCTTCCAAATACCAGAGCCTCGGAACAGCTACTAACATCATTGAAGAAAAAACTAGAAGACATACCTAATGCATTTTATGGAACCGGAGCCATGCTTGACCGGATGTGGACAACAGCCAACTTTGAGTTGAGGCATGTGTTTACACGTCTGGCTGTCCATGGTTTTCACCACCTAATTTGCGTTAGCAAATATTTCCATGAACCTACAGTGACATGTGTATGCCAAGTATGTGGACAAGCATGTGATCGCTACCACTTAGAGCTCTGTAGGAAAAGGACTAAATCAATCAAATACTATGGAACTCAATGTGTCAGAGTGCAATTTTAGTGTACGTTTTTATACTTTATTTTCAATGGCTATTTGGCTGCAATAAAAGTATTATTAATAACCTGGTGAGCACAAATCCATCATGGCGGAGACGTGAAATTTCAATATTTAAATGGACGTTTCTCGCGATTTAACCATCCCATCGCAGTGAACTTTGGTACGGTAAATGCTTATACATATTGTAATCCACTGACATATAATGTATTTCAATTGTTTTCATAACCACAAGATGGCGGCTGTGCGAAATTTTAAAATCTCGTTTTTATTTCTTGTGTCCTAATCATGCGACTGAAGTTTGAATAATACACCTACACGATAATCTTCATGTAATAGTACACACCTCTAACATGGCGACCATCCGAAATATTTAGACAGTTCTCAATGTCTACGAATATATTACAGGAATCAAACTGAAATTCTGTATGTCGATAGACGCAATTAACATAAGTAGGATGTATGAAAATAGGCTATATAGTTCCTCATGGAACTACTTGTTCTGTCTTACGACATATGTCTCATTTCTTCGATAACGGGAAGATGGCCCGGAAGATTTCCTCATAAACTGCCTTCCTTTACTCTATAAACCCATCAATGAAGTGTACTCACAGCTAATAAACTATAAAGCCTTTACTTTGCTAAAAATCGCCATAGATACAATACGAAAGACATATAAATCCGTTAATATAATCCCTTCTGAGTTGATCAACACGAGTGTACCCAATTGTAGACTATTAGTTGGGAAATATGAAATTCTACATGTGATTATTATTTGCGCAGAATACAAGTGGGGTTACATGGCTTACATGTTTCGCTCGTTAAGTGAACATCGTCGGATCTACGTCAGTCAAGTCAATCATATATACAAAACAACAAAATTTCGCTACCAAACAGTATTAAAGCCCACAATGCTAATCACAATATATACGCGAGGCCCTCCAACACTGATCCTCGAAGATGCGGCAAAATCTTGATAAAATGCGGATGGAACTGCTCTGTATTTAAATGATTAATTAATTAATATACTAATCAATCAATTCATCAATCAATTTTCTTCTTCTTTTCTTTCTTTATTTCTTTCTATCTATCTTTCCTTCTTTCTTAATTTCTTGATTTATTTCATTGTTTAATCTTTGCTCGTTTCGGCCACCTATCGACAAAGGTAGTTGTGTTTTAGCTGTATCTATTGTCTGCCACTTCTAGAGTTTTTGGGTGGATTGTTGGGCGGCTACTATCGTGCTGAAATCTTCATCTTTTAACAGTCAATTAATTAATTTAATTTGAGAAGAATTTCCCAGGAATAAAAGGATTTTTCATTAAACATTATCGGTAACTTCAGGAGCTTCAACAACCGTGCCCAGTGATGATGAAGATGACAATGATTGATGTTCTTCCGGGCCTACCTTGTAATTCATCGGTCCTTGCAAGAGGAACAAAATTATGTGCCGTCATGAACAACGAAGACCACTACCTGGGCACTTTAAAAATAAACACAGCGACATTCAGGTGGTCCCACGATTTGTACGTCATTTCTTGTATGCGATGATTGGGTCACTCACGTCAGCCTGGTCATTCATCCTTATGGGTCTCTGAACCATTATGCAAAGAAGGTTTTACTTTTCCCATCTCACGGTCAGTAACAAGCTCCATAATCCCGCGATTAAAACATCCTCTTTCGGCTGTTATTGCTGAACGATTGAATGCTTGCCGGCATATGCAGTATTTTATCAGAACTGCTTATCAATGGCTCAACACGAGTGTGCCCAATGAGATTGGGTGGGGAGTTATCACTAGGGCTCGGATTTGTAGGTAAATACATATTTTTTTATGTAAATACATATTTCAAGCATTTTTTCTATAAGTGCATACATTACTGCTTTTCCATTATTAGCACATAACAAGACATCATATTTACATTTTTTTTAAAAATCGGCATGCTAGATCTTTCATTTTATTGCATTTTTGTTCCGTGTTACGTCAACGGGGAAGAACCCGTGAGCTATCTAATCTTCATGCAGAGCGTATGTCAGCTTGCAACTGTTTTATTCTTAACTTGTCGCCCCGTGCCACTCACTGTGGAAGCCGGGGACTACCTTGCCCATAGCCATATTGTTCCACGTTCTAGACCTCCCCCTCCCCAGCCACCTGGAACCAGTGTCACTCACATGCAGTTCATTTCTGGCACTGTGAAGTGAAAGGCAGTTCTACGTTGCCTGAAGTAAAAACAACTACAAGTTATCGCCTGTTGCAGAATTTAAAGATAATTTTACTTGTGATGGGGGCGTTCTGTTCTGCCAACCATGTGGGAAAGCAATCAAGGCTGAACAGCGATCTCAAGTTACACAACACCTCAAGGGCAAGACACATATTGCCGCAGTTTCGCGCCTTCAGATCAAGTGTTTCGCAATAATCGTCGGTCTTTTTTGATGGACAACCTGAAGATGTATCTCGTTGTGTATTGTAATGCTTCAGCAGTAAGTGAGAGATAGAATAAATTGCATTCGTGAGTACTGCATATTGTTTATTTTCACATTAATAAACTAAATTATAACCACATATTTTTACTTTTTTTGTCACATATTTCAGGTATTTTTAATACATAAAAAATAAATATTTTACCGATTTTTAGCACCTAAATATCCGAGCCCTAGTTATCACCCTAGCCAGAAAGAAATATTACATGAATTACAGTATACTGGATATAAGTTACACATAATTATCACTATTTTCAATAAAAGGGGCAGTATTTAACTGGATTGTTCAAAACGTGTGTTAATTATGTGTATAAACAATAGAGGGTTGGTACATTCTTTGAATGTACCCGGTCATGTAAGTTTCCGTAATAGGGACATTTTCTCTATTTTCCCCCCAAAACCATCAAGGATATTCCCATGTTGTTTAATGCTTCTATTTACTATACTGAATTCTTATACTTATCTACGTATGTGACAGAGAAATTATTATTATTATTATGTCCAGCATGTTACCTCTCATTGTATTTCTTGGAACCTCTACAACTGCAAGTGCTTCTGTCTCCCTGAAAAGATTCATACCTCTTCGGCCTCAAGCCTTCAACTTTCACGAGAAGTGACTTATATTTACTCATGTACAGCAGTGGCGGATTTACCAAGAAGCAAAGGAAGCAATTTCTTAGGACCCACTTTGACAAGGGCCCCTGAACGTTTTTTTTTTTTTTTTGCTTTTTATGCTCACATCGAAAAGGACCCTGCAGAATCTTGTGAAAAGGTGCTTTCGGCAAAATTGGTTTATTTTAAGATGTTCAATAGTATTTAATTGTTTCAAAATTCCTGAGCAGATAAGAAATTCACAGAGAATCAGATTACCATTTTTAATGGTATGCTCTATTGTTTAAGGATGTAGGGTCATTAACTGAAACTCGTAATGTCCAAATCAGGTATCGACATTTTTAAATTATGTTTCGTCCCCCTAGCTCAATTATTAACTAGATACTGTAAGTCGTGATGTAAAAGGGGATGGTGGTTGGTTTATAGATGGTAGAGAAGAAAACATATATTACTACTGTACATCATTTCCGGAATTACAACCTGTGATAATAAAGTCACGTGACCGAAAAGTTCGGTGAATGGGTCTATATTATGAACGGATTGTTGGCTTATCTGAAACAGAAGTTACTGTCCTTCGAAGTAATCCCCGTGGATGGTTATGCACTTCTAAGAATGTCTGTACAAGTCCTGGAAACTCTATAGGGATAGCCTTCAGTTGGGTCGTCACATTACGTTGGATGTTCGAAAACAGCTGGCCCTTCAGGGCTTTTCGGTGACCCTGGACTTGGACCCCGCCACTCCTTACTTTGACGCTTGACTTCAGGGTCGTACCTCAGACACCAGGTCTCGTCGCCCGTGACGATGGTTTTCAGATAAGCCATTCCATTCCACAGAACATTCACCCTTCTCACTGCCACCCACCAAACAGATGTGCATGGTAGGTTGCATAAATTCATCCTTCCTACTGCAACCCGCCGAACAGGTGTGCATGGTAGGTTGCATAAATTCATCCTTCTAAACACGCACTGTGTCAAACAGGTCTTACACGTTGTGTTGTGGGTCGCCAATGTTGCCAGGTCGACCGTTCTGACTTTATTCACCGAACGCAACGTGACGAGCCTTTTGAACACCATCCCAAAGGACGCCTTCTTGCATAGTTTCCAGGACATGTATCGCTGATCTCAGCATTGCATAGTTACGGGAGGGGACTATTTCGAAGTACATTATGGTCACTGTCGTGCATTGTTCATCTATGTTGATAGTATAGGACTATTCAACGAACTTTATTGTCACAGGTAGTATTATTCATTACAAAAGGTATTTTGGCTACTCTTCATACCTTATTTCATACTACGGGAGTCATTAACAATAAGAAAACCGCATTGGAAATATTTGCTAAATTATGTAAGTATACACTGCACTCCAAAAGAAAGCTGAACACTTGATATTTTAAAAATAATCTCAATTTAAGGGATCAATTTTTAGTTCCATTTTCAAAATTCATTACAGAATAAGAAAAAGAATATTTCTATACATTTTCCAAGGGCATGGTGTGATGATTCAAACGTTTCACAGCCCGACGAACGCTTGTGAGAGACGTATTCAATGCCTCGGCTACATAGCCGAAGCTACCGCCACGAAGTTCACGAGATTTAAAGGCATGTTGAGGAGTTGTTTATGGCTCAGAACCTCTCAGGAAATCCTCAGATAATAATTATCAATTAGCGCCAGAGGAGCAAAGGCGACTTTAAAACCGAAATAATGGTTTTCATTATTGGCGGGAAATGAATGAGAAATGCGCGGGAGCCCTCGCCATTGTTTCAGCAGATTACAATTGCGTTAAATATAACCTATAGTTGTTATTCAGTGTTGATTCTCCTTCAGTAACTTTCACAGAATCAATCAATAAATATTGGAGAGCGTACGGTACTGTATTATGTTCAGTGTGGAATTTAACTATGCTTCCTATCAAACTATGAAGTGTTACTTAGTCTTTTTCGGATTCGATGTCTGTTCTTAATCTCTTTTCGTGACAAACAGTGCTACCGATTCCGTCAAATCGTTGCAAAGAGTTTTGATAAATATACGTATAAAATTAGTGGATCTAATCATCGATTGGAACTCTGCCACAAAAACTGATATAATATCTGTTTAAAAATTAATCAGGTAAGCTTTTTACTATAAAATTCATTTCAACTCGGAAGTGGTCGGCATATCGTTTTAAATATTTTATTTTAATTTTTTCATTCAAATTTTTCTTTTGAAGTTCATCAAGTTTGACATTTTTATTTTTAATGTTTACTTTAATTTTGATTTTTTTCAGTGACAATATTCTTTCGAATTTGATCCACTCTAATTTTTTGATCTATAATATTTAATTCTGACTCTTTCATGTTGACACCTACCTTAATACGTTGAGATTGAGACTAATTAATTAATATTAACTGAACCCTTGCAAAGAAGCATATGAGACTCAATTTCGGGGGGTGTAACAGTCCATTTCGTAAAGTTGTTGTTAAGCGCTTCTTATAACATGCAGGGTAACATATAGCAAAATAACATACAGGAAAAGTGAATACCAGGATTAAAACATATGAATTTAATAACAGATCAACAAATTTACTCTATTTACAACAACAATAAAAAAACAAGGTCTCACAAAATGACACCCACTTGAATTAATAAAATTGCCAAACTAGGCCTGATCTCAGGAGAGATCGTAAACATCTGGACCAAATGTCCCAAATCACTGCAATGACATGTGCGTGTGCGGCTTTTCTACATGCGTTACGATGTGTACAAATTAATGAGAGATTCGTTCTTCTTCTTCTTCTTCTTCTTCTACCTTATCCGATACGGACGTTGGCTACCACCATGGCTAACACCTTCTTATCCTGTGCAATCCTGAAGAGTTCCGTGGAAGACAGCCCAAACCACGTTTTTAAATTATCCATCCAAGTTATTCGTCTCCTTCCTGGTCCACGCCGTCCTTCAATTTTACCCTGAAGTATAACTTGGAGCAGACGGTATTTTGGATTTCTCATCATGTGTCCCAAGTATTCCAATTTCCTCTTCTTAATTGTGTTTAACAGCTCAGGTTGGCTGCTCACACGCTGAAGAACCTCGGCATTACTCACATGTTCTGTCCACGAAATTTTAAGAATCCGCCTGTATATCCACATTTCAAAAGCTCGAATCTTCTTTTCTGTAGCTACGGACAAGGTCCAAGCTTCAACACCATAAAGAAGGGTGGAGACAACATAACACTTCACAATTCTTTTCTTAAGCGTCATACTGAGATTCGTTACCATCCAGTAAACCTTCAGGGGACGAATCTGCATTGTCTTAGAGCTAGATAGACACTAGGAACACACTAAACACTAATTAAACTAAATCCGACATTTCCTACACTAAATAAAACAAAAATAATTTCCGCAATGAAATTGGAATCAAAGAATTGCCGTAGCAAACAACATTAACGCCTAAAATTAGGACTTTTCAAATCAACACAAGTAAATTAACACGTGACCAATCAAGAAAAATAAAACACATATGGCCACTTTCCATTTTTACAAGAGAATACAAAATTACACCCAACGGTGTCACAACGGACAAAATCTAACAATAAACAAATGAAATGAGTCATAGAAATCACTAGGCTCAAAGCCAACATTTACATCATAAAAACAAATATTTCATTTCATACGATATGCGGTAATTCGTAACGGACATGGCGAACTCCCAATTGATATTATGATCCAATGACCATTAAAAGAACAGGTTTGCTACGGTACAGCCCAGGGGCAGTACCCCTAAGACCCACCCCTCCATCTTTCATCAAAGCCACCCTCATAGGCATACTATAAGCCTCACATACTTCTTCAAAACAAGAAGGCCCGGCAATACTGCTGACAGGCACGCTTACATAATACACACATAAACACACTAACTGGAGCGGCGACAGTGAGGAAACGCTGACCAAGCAGTGGGGGAAGGCCTTAAAAGCTAGACCCAGAAGAGCCCCATTATCTGTTCGTGGCCAGCGGCCCTGCTCCTCCGAGGTCCGTTCCAGCTCTTCACCAGGTGAGAACTAGCCGTGTGCTCAGATTCCTTATCATTGTGACACCTTCCCTGAACACTTTTGTATTTTACATCTTGTACTTTACTTTATATCTGTCTAGCACCTAAAAGGGACAATACATCACAGCTACTGGCCAATACATACTTGGTCAGTAAACACACATATTTAATACTCATTACACCCTGTTTTACATCCTTACGCCCGACCCGACATTAGTCCTAATTGCCCCTGACCGTGGAGGCCAGGAACTGCGCCGTCAGGAATTCTATTGTACTCGAGCAAGCGGCCCGACTGCAGCGTGTCCAGTTGACGACTCTGCACGTGAGCTCGCTAAAACGCTCGCTCTACTTAATTGGCAGGCTAGGTTATTAGCTCACCTTAGACATTCATCCCCTAGCAGGTAAACGCATCCTGTAGGGACGCCCCCAATAGATCACGTACTCACACCAACACACTACACTGGTAGTCTCCCCCAATCACGGGAAACTACCCTTTTTCGGAAACATCCCTTAAATTAATACATCTACACTACCCTGTTTATCCCACCCCGAACAGAGGGATAAAACACTACGGATAGCTTACAGGGGTCAGTCGGTCAGCTGGACTGCCTAAACGATGAATCACCAGACATAGACGGGCGCAAAGTGGAATCTGCACATCTGTCAACCCACGTGTCAATTACCTCGACCTGCCGTAGCAATGGCTCGAGTCTCGAAGAAGCGTGCTCCTAATAGCACATAATATACGTGTGTGTGTCAAAATAAAATATCTTAGCATTTCCCAAGGAAATCCAAGAATCAGCACAGGACAAGGTACAATAGCCTCGAAGAGCGCTCTGCCTTTCCATAAAAATACAAACACAATATTATGGGGCGGTAGACACATTCTACCCTCATCACGAAGAATCAATACACACACCTTGACACAATACACACACCAGAATCACACGTATGGGTTTGACAGAAACCTGAAATAAAGGACATAAAATATTTTCCACCGACTTGCGCTCCCAATCTAGTCCGTGACTAAAGAACCTGAAAAGGAATCTCAAAAAACTCAAAAAAAAAATATAGAACTAAGGTGTTATACAGTGACATCTTAACTTGTTGCGCTCGGCAACCCTAGTATGAATAAAAACCTGTTCGTAAAACATCTAACAACTTTTACCCCCCCTTCTCCTACTAAAAATGAATTTGAATAAAAGCACCATTTATCGACCATGACGAATTTCGCATTCGCATGAATAAAATCAAAATACACGCGCCGTGCATACTAATAATGACTCATAAAAAAAATACAATCAAACAAATAATTTTGGCCACGTGCCAACGTACATTTAAATATAACAGTGTCGGCGCACAAAAATCTAAATACACAAGAAAAACATGAATAAAATTATTTACAACGTTCCCGCGTCTAATCTAGCGACATATTGAATAAATCAATGGTTTGTTCATCACCGTGCAGCTTGTAGAATATCAACCTCCATCCCAATGCATTTCCCCACGGGAAATCTACTCCTTCATCGTCGACGTTCTGGTAGAGGCATAGCACATCATTCCACCAATCGACCTTCCTGTAGACATCTTGGCGTGGCTTCTTGGAAAGAAATGTTCAAAGTTATTATTCTACCTAGCTAGAATCGCTATGAGCTACTGACTTTCGCTCAAAATGTCCTGGGCGATTACACAACGTTGAACTGGCCCTATCTAAGCATTTGCTTACTTCACACGCACATATACATCACACAAAATATAACACAACATTTACAGAAAATATTACAATCTTCGTCCACCACGCAACTGGCTTTTAACAAGTCTCACAAATTACGTCTACCGCGTAGCGCTTATCTCAACTAGAGA
Organism: Meconema thalassinum; assembly: GCA_946902985.2. Classification (NCBI taxonomy): domain Eukaryota; kingdom Metazoa; phylum Arthropoda; class Insecta; order Orthoptera; family Tettigoniidae; genus Meconema; species Meconema thalassinum. The sequence goes on from OX336393.1 coordinate 306,376,043, forward strand.
TCTCCCTCCGCTAGGCCTGAACTCTGCTCCCAAGAGCACAATAAAATGTTCGTTCAGACAGACGTGAAGTATGCTCACTAGAGCCTGATAAAATCGTGTCTCAAACTGGCATGAACGATGCTCCTCAGAGACCGATAAAGTTGTGTGTCAAACTGCTCATCACCGATCAATTTATTAAAAAATGACAGAAAGGGGTGGAGTGGGGGCAATCTGTGAAAATAATCTGTAATTTTCAACTCACAGACTTGGGACTAGTATCAAACTTCTTCTTTTCATTTAAACGTCGCAATGCACTCATGCGGAATCCTATCGCATCGGCGGTTCTTCATACACGTGTTTTAGCGCCTTTTTTTGGTACGTAAATCTTCGCGTGGTTTAGGCGTCCTCTCTCCTAATTCGCTGATTCAATCGTGTATCGGTTGGAAATTCACTTCTGGCACGCCCTTAATGACGCCGACTTGGATGCGGGTTCACCCTGAATTTGTCCTTGAACTCGGCTTAGCTGGTCATCCTCAAGAATAACTACCACGCTACCTCTGTTGCAAGCGTTGCGACACACTACCTGTCTTCCCTTTGTCAATCTCCAACATGCTCTGCCTGGATATCAGTAATAATAATAATAATAATAAAAATCATGAAGAATTATTGATCGGCAAATCAATAAGGGTTCATAACATTTGATTTTTTTCAAATTGAGTTTTCTCATATTTGCTTCTTGTTATTTCTTGCTATTTTAAAGAGTCAAAATGAGGAAGAAGAGAAAAACATTTTGTATTTTAATTTCGAAGATTTAATTTTGGCTTTACAAAATGACCATTTTTAATTTCACTTCTTCTTATCAACGTATTGATTTGGATGTTTTGGAGTCAAGTTTCTTATTTATACTTTATATTTCTTAATTTGAATTGCTCATTTTATTTTATCTTTTTCAATTTGGGTTTCTCATATTGATTTGATTTCGAGTTTCTAAAATAAAATTTTTCATGTCACTTTTTATTACTAATTTTTGATTTTCGATGATATTTTAAGTTTTTCAAGTTTAATTGTTTTGTGTCGTATTTTTCTAAGGGATTGTATTTCTCGTAGATAATGCTGGAAGAACTATGAAGAGGTCATACGACAGCGGATGCCAAAAACAGAAGAAGAAAGTTGCTGCGGAAGAGTCGGTCAGAAAACTGCCAAAATTAACCCGATTTTTGAAACAGGAATCCGATGACTCTTCTGCATCTCGGATGCTCCAGCGGACGTTCCAGCGGACGATCCAGCAGAGGCTCCAGTGGACCCTCCAGCGGACAATCCAGCAGAAGCTTCAGCGAACGCTCCAGTGGAGACTGAGGTACTTGCTTACGATTTACAAGTTCCCAATCGCAGTGATGACGTTGGTTTATGGCAAAATTTATCACAAAATGACATCGATTATTGTATTCAAAAAGGCCCAAGTAAATGTCAACGTCGTAATGGACCATTCGAAAATTCCAGGAGGATATTCAGTGAAACAACACGATGTTGTTCGGCTAATATTTTTTATGGCAAGAAAATGAACGGTGATCGTTACCCGAGAGAATAGTTAGTTTTTTCGCGACAAACGGGTAATGTTTACTGTTTCGCCTGCTTGTTGTTTTGTCCAAGCACTACGCGTTTTAGTTCTACCGAGTTTTAAGACTAGCGAAATTGTAACGACGTGCAAACTCATGAAAACGAAAACTGTCAAAAACATCGAGATCCTCAATTGACGTTATTAGCGCGGGACAAAGCATTGCAAGCTTGAAGGTCACGCTTAGTCGGTGCGGTGTCGTCCTGTATGTTCTCGCATCCAGCACGTGACTGAAGGTACGGTGTGCTATAGCATGGCAACACCGCCGGACCCGGAGAGCGGAGTGGAGGGCCGATTGACCTTTAGGCCTGCAATGCTGTGTCCCGCACTATAATAAGACAAAGGCAGAGAAACGTTTCATCTCAAATTGACAAACAGCGCGAATATTGGATACAAGTTCTTAAGCGCGTTGTGCCGTTAAATGAAGTATAGCTCAGCAAGTTTTAGCTTTTAGAGGAACAAATGAGAAATTTGGAGCATCAAATTGTGGAAACGTTATTAGAACTTGTTGCCGAATTCGACCCATTTTTGAATAATCATATTGAGATGTACGGAAATTGTGGCAGTGGTCATGCGTCTTATTTATCTAAAACGATTTGCGAAGAATTAATTCACATTATGGGAAAAAAGTGCGGAAAACTATTTTTCAAGATATTATTGCTGCAGGGTATTTTAGTGTTTCGGTTGATTCTACTCCATACGTATCTGATATTGATTAATTAACTATCATCGTGCGTTATGTGTGTGCTGAACTTAGCGTACCTGTACAAAGATTATTGACCTTTCTTGAGATAGAGAACACCGGAAAATATTTAGGAGAAACTACTTACATTAATTTAAAGTACGGTGGTCTAAATTTTGATTTATGTAGAGGACAGTCTTTCGATAACGCGCCAAATATGAGCGGTATTTATAACGGCATGCAGTCCTGATAGAAAAAAACTTTAGTGATTTATGTACTGTGCCCAACACCAAGAGGCCGTGACAGGTTGACGCGTGTATGGATATGGCAACATTGTATGAAGCCGACGTGCGGTTACGTCACGCAAGCGATATATGTGTCCACGTTGCTGGTTCATTGACCAGTGGTTACATCACGCAACAGGTGACTGATTAACGCTAGAGCGCGTGCGCGGAATAACCACGTGACTGCCTCAGTGCAGAGGTGAGTTGTCGAGACTCATATGTGGACAGAGAGAGATTTGTGTTCTAGGGAAAAGTATCGCAGCCATGCGTGAGGTGGATTTATCTATCGTGTGCGGGACGCATCGGGAGTAACGAAGAGCATGGTACGGCTTTGTGGACAACGGGAGCGATAGAATACGAATCTTGAATCTTGTGAATATAAAATGCACTGGCATTCTTATTTTTATATTTTGGAGTTATGGCCCTATGGCCATGTATGACTGGCTATATTAGTTTGTGCTTTTCTACCTGGCAGAATGGGAACTTACTGCTCAAGTCGCTCGGCAGAGGCTTGTTATGAACTTGTGTATTCAAAGGTCGAGGCAAGCATTTAAGATCACAGCGTTTCGGCACTTACAATTTGTGCTAAGTTGGTCGAAATTGTACTAATCCTTGAGGAGTACAGAACATTATCGTCGCGGTGGACTGGCACTACACGGGGTGGAATATCACCATTTCTGTTGAAATAGGAGCCGTGTACCACATAAGGACTTGTGAAATCCGTCATGGAGCCAGAACTTTTCCTAACGAGCGCATATTTGTTGCCGTATTATTTCAATCCGAACTTTTTCTCATTTAACATGGGTACCATGACCGCCACGAGGAGGCTCGATAGGAAGATTTAACCACCAATGGGAGATGCAGATTTTGTGGTAAGCGGCATTCGGACTGGCATGGAACGGTACGGGGAGTTCCGAGCCCGAATTCGGGGGGCAAGAAAATCACCTTACTGGAAAATGGAAAAAGAAGGAAGAAGATGGGGTGGACGATGGAAAACGTGGTACCCTGCTTCAAGATCCAGATTTGTGCCAGGCTTGTTCCACAATTATCTAACCATTTTTCGACCAGTCGGTGAGCCACACTTCTCCTTATTTGAGTAGAATGAGTAGACTATCTACTCATTTTAGTTAGCCATCATACCAGTCATGTGATTAATTAGTTAATTATTTAATTAAGTAGGTAATGAATAAGTCAACATTTTGAGATTAGAAAGCATGTTTTTTTGGAACCAGAATTTATAATCTGATTATCATTATCAGATGCTCCACTTAGGTGAATTTTATGGGTGGAATTAGTTGGCATGATACTAGTATGGGACTTCATCGTATTGCAGTTCAAATCCAATTACAATACTTTTTTTTGCCTCACAAACTTTAAGTGGACGATCATTATCGTTTGATGATTATGATGATGATTACTTTTGCTTCACATCGTAATGACCTTCAATATTCTCAAATATTTAGGAAAATTTCTTCGAATATTTCTGCTTGCTGACAGATGCATAATCAGTTCGAATTTGAGATCTCATTGATTATGCAGGCCAGTATCGTTTTCGAGTAATGATATTCATCCATGGTATAGATTTGAGCCATGCTAGCCTATTTTCGATTTTGGATCACACGTTTCTAATTATAGGAGATAGTGTTGTTGTTTGAGTCTTCAGTCTTTTGACTGGTTTGATGCATCTCTCCATGCCTCCCTGTCCTGAGCTAATCGTTTCATCTCTACATAGCTCCGACACCCTACATCGGAGGCAATCTGTTTAACATATTCTAACCTTGGTCTACCCCTACAGTTTTTGTCCTCGACCCTTCCTTCCATAACTAAGCTTGCTATTCCTGGGTGTCTTAGTATGTGTCCTACCAACCTATCTCTTCTCTTCATTAGCAGTCGCCAGAAACATCTCTCCTCTCCCACTCGTCTTAATACCTCTTTGTTTGTAACCCTATCTACCCATCTGATCTTCATCATTCTCCTGTAACACCACATTTCAAATGCTTCAATTCTCCTCTTTTCTGCTGCACCAATAGTCCAAGTTTCACTTCCATAGAGCGCCACGCTCCAGACAAAGGCTTTCAAAAATGACTTCCTAATACCTAAATCTATATTCGATGTCAGCAGATTCCTTTTTTGTAGAAATGCTTTCTTTGCCTGAGCCAACCTACTTTTAATATCCTCTTTGCTTCGTCCATCACTGGTTATTCTGCTTCCCAAGTAACAGAAGTCTCCTACTTCCTTCAGCTTTTCACCTGCCAATTTGATGTCCATAGAGGTTTCTGATTTATTTCGGCTGCATTCCAGTATTTTTGTTTTACATTTATTTATTTATTTTCATCATGAATTCTTTCCGTAAGACGGAGTCCATACCATTCAAAAACTCATTCAAATCCTCAGGCTTGTCGGCCAAGATGACGATGTCATCAGCAAATCTCAGAGTTGAAATTATTTCTCCTTGAATCTTCACTCCCACTTTAAATTTTTCTCTAATTTCCTTCATTGCTTGTTCAATGTAAAGATTGAAAAGTATGGGTGATAAGTTGCAGCCTTGCCTTACACCTTTCTGAATACCAGCTTCTCTCTCATGTCCTTCAACTCGAATGACTGCTGTCTGGTTTCTGTACAGATTGTATATCACCCTCCTATCCCTGTACTTTATTCCAATTGATTTCAAAATGTCAAACAATTTAGTCCAATCAACGTTATCAAAAGCCTTTTCTAAGTCTACAAAAGCCATGAACGTTCTCTTATCTTTCCTTATTCTACCTTCTAAAATCAGCCTAAGACTTAGTACAGCTTCCCTTGTTCCTACATTTCTCCTGATACCAAACTGGTCTTCACCCAACTCCGTTTCTATCTGGCTTTCAATCCTCTTGTAAATTATTCTAGACAGGATCTTTGAAGCATGAGTAATCAAGCTGATTGTACGGTAATCTTCACATCTGTCAGCTCCCACTTTCTTTGGTATAGGGATGATTACATTCTTCTTGAAATCAGGGGGTACCTCACCTGTCTCATAAATCCTACACACCAAGTGAAATAACCTGATCAGACCTTCATCTCCTATGCAGCGTAGCAACTCAATCGGTACATCATCTATGCCTGGTGCTTTGTTCCTGCTTAAGTCTTCCAAAGCTCTATCAAATTCTGATCTCAATATTAAATCTCCTTTCGCATCCTCATCAATTTCCTCCTCCCTTTCCATTACATGATTCTCAATCTCCTTTCCCTTATACAAACTCTCTATGTAAGCTTTCCATCTCTCAACCTTTTCTTCCCTATCTGTTAGAGGCTTTCCATTTGTGTCCTTAATATTACAGCACTTAGTCTTCTTTTCCCCAAAAGTATTCTTAATCCTTCGATAAGCTGTGTCTACTAGGAGATAACGAATCCAATTTCAGAGATCGTTCTTTATTTTCAGTTTGAGTTTGAATTTGAATATGACTTTGAATTTTTTAACACGCCCTGTTCATTTGACTTTGTTGTTCAAACACAAAATAAAATTATTGGTGTGCTTTCTTATGTGCACAGGTGATCTATGTTAATGATAGATAATAACTAAGAAAAATACAGTCAGATATATCAGTAGTGGTCGATACTATAAAAAGATGAATCATAAGAATTATATTCACATATTCTGTGAAGAATTACTAAGTGCTAGCCAGTAAAATTAAATAAAAAAAATAAAAAAATAATAATGTAATATTGCAATATAAACAAAAAAATGGATTTATAAGATAAACTGACTACAGGCATTAATAGTTGAAACGTGGACCTACTATTTGATTTCTTTTGTGAGAACTAGTCAGTGTACAGAGTCGTGCTGTTGTATAAATTTCACTATGCATTGATCGTGATGGCAGAATTGACTTATTACTAGAAGAATTTTCGTTATCAAACGAGACCACGTAATTTCTTAAATGGATAATGGATGATAGCAGACCTGATACGCATTGTTGGGAGTATTTTTTATTGAATCTATACATTAGTTTGTCAACGTCGTAATAATTATAGAAAGGTCTGATGGATATTTAAATGGTTGAATTGATGAATTTATGAAACAATTAAATGGTAAATAATTAAATGGATAAAGAAAGGATTTGTAAAAAGGAAAGGAAAGAGTTTGTAAATAAGTAAATCATTAATTGATGGACACGTGGATAATTAATATTAGACAATTATGTCATGAACAATTTATCCGTAAACAATTTTGGAAACTTGTGAACAGTGCAGTTTTTGCAGACGAATAGTTCATTGTTGGAACACATGCGAATTAAGCATAAATGATTGATGATTCCACAAATTGTAGAAGATCGTTGGTGTTTGCAATTAACTCGCTAATTAGAAATATTATGCACTGATGAACTGAATTTACCACAAATAAGATTAAATGAAAATGTTGTAAATATTAGGAAAATATAGTTGTAAAATAGATAATTTAATTAAATGCAAATTTGTTAATATTATGAAGTTGATTGAAGGTCTGATGGAGACTAATTATTTAGTTATTTAATTATTTTTGATTGCGGTTGGCACTTAGGTTTGTGCAATTTGAGGTCTTTTTTTTTAGCTAGAATGGAGATCCACATGACTTATTTCCAGGCGAGTTCATTTTTCCTAAATTAATTTGTCTATCCCAAATATGTTGTAATCTGGTCACGTAATTTCACATTTAATTAATTGAGGCACCATATGATGAACATTCTGGGTGTACGACAGTTCCTCATAGTCAAACTGGACACTATTTAAATTTGTATTTTCAGTCAGAAATCACTTTATCAAATCTCCTAATTTCATTATATCCATTGTTTATGTTGTCAAGTTTCCTACTTTAGTTAGTACTTTATACATAGCGCTATCTCATGAAACCTTATTATTAAGGCCCGGAAGTTCATTCACTATTAAATGAATAAATTTGCATATTAAAATGCACTAATTATTGGTCAAATATGCATCACGTTTCCAAAAATATGAGTAGAGGAGTAAGGCGGGTCCTCAGCCACCCGGCGTTGCTCGGGCGGCGTCCATGTTAAATAATTAATATCACTCGAACGCATGGTCGGATTTTGACGGATGAGGTGCCGTTGGACTCGGGATGACACCCCCTTTCCAATGGACAACATATTTCCACCCTACAATAAAATCTACCCATACTAGGGGGTGAAATAATATTTTTTAAAGTAAATGTCGCTTACCAAGTGTGACATGTGGGAGTTTGAATGCTAATATGAAATTATACGTTGTTCCACATGAAAAACATGCATAGTCCTAGATGCAACTATGATTTAACACTTTTGTTTTTTGTTTTTACGCATGCGCACTTGTTTTTTTTGTAAGAGAGTGGGCTTTTTGAACAATGATTTTTAAGAAGGGGGAGCAGTGGGAAAGCTGAATGATAGCCTACTTTCCTACAAACTTTGCCGATATCTCACGAACGCATGGTCGGATTTGGATGTGTAACGTGTCAAATCGCTTGTCTCGAAGCCCTTTTGATATTGATAATAGGTTAAAGTTTTGAGAATGAGGGAACAGACATTTTATTTTTAGGGTAAAACCATGATTTTAGACTGTTTGCTATATCTCGCAAACCAATAACGCTAGAGACGTGTACGAGGGGTCATAGGACTCGGGCTAACGCCCTCTCTTTAAAATATATTTATGAAATTTTGACAAAGGGCTTAACGACACTTTTGTTGAAAAAAAAATTTTTAACCTTTTTTTTACTTGTTTAAAATGTTCATGAAGAGTGGTTGTTGAGAGAGACGATACCACTGGGCGTGTGTGCTTTAACAAGGCTATCACTGACCACAGTGGCCGTGCTCAATAGAAAAAAATGATATTGCAGCGGGTCGGTTTATGACAGGGCGAGGGTTCGTTTTCCCGATATTTTACCCCTTAAGGGGATCTTTAACGTGTAAACGATGATGGGTTACATGACAAATGATAATTCTATGATTAGATGAAGGACAAACAGAACTTGGTTCTATGTTGGTTGAAGCGAGTAGAGAAAAACAAACTTGCTGAGGGACAGACTAGCAGGATGTTAATGTCATTTGAGCTTATTGGAATGCGCTGACCTGACTTGACAACAGGTGCAATGAAACACTACAAAGGGGAAGAGGACACTTGAAGGTCAAACGATCTGACAACCATGGTGAGAGGGGGGGATTAAGGATGATGTCGCTGACTACAGTGGCCATGTCCAATGGATGAATCGATATTTTGCGAAGCATTGATCATAGAGGGTCATGCGACGACTTGTTTTAAGGGTATTCATTTTTAGGATCTTTCCTATGGTCGACTCATTCATTGAAATAATCCAAAACTGCTAGGGCATGGACCTGAGATTTTTATAAACCGATCATGGGATTTGGACGCACAAGGTTCCCAGAACTTGACATGACGCCATTCTTTTTATGGCTCATGAATTTCCTAAAAAGACCTAAATCAACAAGATCATGGACTTTTGTTTTCCTTAATATATTGCAAAGCCATAATGTTAGATGTTAACTGTGAGTAATGAAACCTATCTAGGTTCAGAAAGAATTATTGTAGGCTACATGTATGGTACTGACAACTCTTTAGCCTTTGAAACTTGTGTTTAGACATGACTGCAGTACATAGGGAGTATAGGTTGCAGTCATGGGTTAATAAATGACAAACGGTGTACACAAAATCTGATTTATCGATTTAAGAATTAAGAGTAGACCATCTTTAATTGATTGCTTAAAGAGGATAGCTAACAAATGAAATAGTGACTACATCGAACTAAACTGAACTAAGCTGAATCAAAGCCAACTGAACCGAAGAATCCAAGGATTTAAGGGGACCTTGTCGCCTAAAGGGGTCAAATTTGGGATTTTTATTTTATTGTTTAGTTTAATTAAGCACACTTTTCTGAATAAATCTTAGTTTGTTTCATGAAGATCGGACTGTTAGTTTTTGAAATATAAATTATTTTGTGCCGTAGTGCACAATGGATACCACGCCCCTTTTATACATGCCGAAACTAAAAGACATAGATCTCTCTAAAGCAGTGTCACATAAGCATATTTCTCATAAAGATAATATTTTAGTATGTGTATTGGCAGTATTGTAAGTGCAGTTCGCTTGTTTATTCTTTGGATAAAGAGTTTGAGGAATACGTGTCAGTTCTCAGCTGGTTTGCCATTTGTGTGCATGTGTTGAATTCTGTTAAAATATAGATCATACAATGCCTAGGATAAAGTTGTTTTCCCCCAAAGCTAAATTGAGAGGTAATCAGTACTTCTCTAACATAAGTCAGTGTAGTGAGTCTGCAGGAACTATTACTGAAATAAGAAACAGTAAGTGCAAACCCATATTGAACGAAATTTGGTACAGAGGTACCAATAGCAAAGGGCACCTGAATGTCATGTTTTATTTCACCGCTATCTTGACGGAAACGTCATGGCGGCAACCGAAATGTTCAAAACTTAAATCAAATTACAACTAACCTAATCATCTGATCTCTCCCGATTTTTTTAACAACATACCTTTATGTAGGAAGCATATTTTGACCGAACTATAAGGTCATCAGCCCAATAATTTGCAGATGGCGATCATGTATGTGCGCAAATCGATTCCCCTATCAATTCAAACACGGTGAAACTGAATTGAACGAAATTTGGTACAAGCGGTTGGGTATTGAATCGGGTGTCAACACAGTCAGCCCTCAATGATATAGACCACCAGCGAGTGATCGAAGCTAAAAAACAAACCAATGTTACTTGGCAAGATGCCAGAAAGCATCAGAGGTACACTAAAAGGAAGATGGAAGAATCCAATGATGCAGATGATCCAGATTATGGGGCAGGATTGTTCTAATTATGAAGGCAATACAATATTTTCTAGTGTAAAACGTATAAATTGAAATTACCAGAAAAGTGATTTTTTCATTTTTAGGTACATATTTCTGGAAAAGTAAGAGAGCTATAACCATGAAACTTAGTAAACATACTTTTATAACCAAATAATGAAAGTGATGCAAATTTAGGTGAATATGTTGTGTAGAAGTGTAAATACTTGTGTGAAGAACATTGAAAATTTTGATTTTTTGAAAATAAATGCATCGCGTATTTATTTATTTATTTATTTTATTTCTCAGACCCCATTATTCCAAATGTACTAAATGTGCATGGCTTTATTTAACATGAGATACCCTACATCCATGCTTTTTTTAAAGATAATGTAATGGTCATTTTGTCTACAGGGTGTACCTAAATATGTCCACTTTTAACATTGAATTAAATGGGACATTCGTTACCTACAAGGTCTCCTTAAGTGTAAAACTTGTGCGTGGATGTGGTCATTGGTGATGTCAAAAAGGAAAGGGATAACGTTCTACCTATAGAGGGTAAGGTAAAGCTAGTGCATGGTGCTAATGCACACACCCAAGTACATGAACCACACTCAACTATCCTATGCTGATTTTAAGTGTTGACTGTTAAAACTTGCTCAGTGGTTACTGGAACAAGATGGTCGCTACACACAACAATCTTTAAATACTCGAGCTTAATAATCAATACACACACACACACTCGCTTGTTCTAAACTAAACTGTCTTTCTGGCAGTACACAGACAGTAGGCAGATGACAGAAATGCATGGTTAACAGAAATACAATCATTTCCGGTCGTCTAATGTTACCAGTTAACCATTTTGTGCTGCAGTGGCAAGCACTCGTGCCTCTTGCACTGGAGATCTTAACTCGATTTCCAGCTCTGAGGTCTAGAACGAGTCAAACTAAGAAACAAGGGCATGGTGGTGCAGTAGTTAATCTGTTAGCCTTTTCACTAAGGTATACCAGGGTTCGATTTCAGGTTAATATACATGTCATAAACAAACAAAAACAAAACAAACAAAAAACGGAGATAACGTTTAAAACTGATTACAATTGTCTCTTTTAAAATTATTACTTGGATTACAAATACAAAGGTGAACTGGGTTTGATATACAGTTAATGCTGCCTATCACACACTAGACTGTAAGAAAGCCAAAAGAGCAAAAGGCGTAGGTAGAGCAGTGGTAAAATCGCTATGTGTAGAGAACTACCTAGAGGTTTTATGAACTGGCAAAGCTATATCGCATAAACAGTGCAGGATACAATCCAGCAATCAAATTCGTATCTTGTGGAACACAGAAAATGCACTTTTGCCTTGATGGAAAACAAATGTGTGCAGACGAATGACCTACGCATTATCCTACCATGGGGTTATAACCACGAGGAGGAGATGTGATTTCTATATTTTATTGTTTAGAGACATGGGTTTTTGTAACCAGTAGATTTAGTATTTTGTAAATATTCATTTTTGTAATTGTAAATAGTGGAAACATTTTTTTGTAATAGTAAATGTTAACTGTATAACTAAAAGTTCTTTGGGATGAGTGTGCATGTCAAGGATGTTCTTTGGAAATAAATAGCGTGGTTGGATTTGTTTTCAAAGAAAGGTATGGTTGTGTGAATGTATGACTAGAGATAGAATGAAAGAGAGAGAGAGAAAGCTTGTGTGTAGGTAGCATTGATTGTTCGACCAGAGCAAACACGGCAAGGTAGGGTGGTGGGGAAATTAATGTATATAGCAAATGGTAAATAGTACACTGTAGTTTTTAAATAGTTGTGTTTATTTGAAATGCGGCGGTAGATAGGTGTTAATTTGTAAAACAGTCTTTCCTGCAGTAGTAGTAGTAGTAGGCCTATATGTTGTTGGAAACAAAGAGAAAGAGACTGCACTATTGCCATGGCCAAGCACTTCCATTAAGACCAATTCAAAGAAACCCAGCAAATATGTGTTTTACAAAACTAAACTTTCAACGTGGACTAAATCATAAACGTGTCAACAGTGATATGAAAAAAAAGGAAATCCATGTTTCCATATCAACACAATTTAAAAACTTAAAACTGACATTTAAAAAATGTAAATGGGAAATGACAAATGATTGATGATTGATCCTCTTGCATATGAAGAGTAGATAGCCTTGTAGTTCAGCCCCCTTAAAACAACAACAACAACAACAACAACACCACCACCTTTTGCATAGTCTCTAATGTTGACGACTCTTGAGACGTGGAAGATGGATTAAACATAACTTTTACAGCAGGGGTTAAATGTTGCTCAATAAACACTGCACTATTTTGAGTAGCAACATTTTTTCTTGTACTAGCTTTTTAGCATTGTCATGATTTTTTGTTGACACTAACAGTGTTTCATCTGGTACACCACATTGATGATCACTCACACTTAAAACCTTACCATTTCTACGTTTTAGATTGCCCCGACATTTTTTTGACCTCTGTTTTGAGCATCGCCAAAATATTATTCCTTTTATATTTTGACGATTATAGTTATAAGAGTAGCTTTTATAGAGTACACGTTGTTTACCTTTGATAGTTGTAGTAAGTTCCATAGTAGCAACTAATCTGTTATGATTTGCTCACTACAAAGGTTATAACTGTTCTGACAATAAAATAATTTAGCGTTGGCTTTTATATTTAATATGTACAGTTTGAAGTGATAGCAAAAGTGAGAGCAAAGTGGTAGCAAAGTGGTAGAAGATATTACATGTATTGTTAAGAAATAGTTTAAGCGGTTATGTGGATCCATTACATAATAATTTTGGCACGACGAAGCTCATTTTCTATATCCAATAGTTCTTCCTCATATTCAGTATAACCAGCCTGTTTATAGGCATGTAATTGCTGAAGCCGCCGGATTAGCTTACTTGGATTGTTCCAGTAGGCAAATTTAACAATTTTTTGTGTGTAAACAAAGCATTACCATTATCATTATTATCATCATCATTATCATCATAACCATTATCATTATCATCATCGTCATCATCATTATAATCATCATCACTATTACTATATAGTCCTTTTTGATCCTTTTGCAATACCACATTTTGCACAGTCTGTGCTGCCTTTGATAGTGTTGGGAGTTTTTCAGACATTGACAACTGTCCTAACACGACTTTATGAGGAGATGATAAATGATTTTTAACAAAAAATCCACTAACTTGCACTGCAATATCTTTTTCTGGGACCAGTGTTTTAGCACTTGGAAGAGTTTTTTTAAACAGCTACGATGTTTTATCTTGTACACTACTTTGGTGATCACTCATACTTAAGACCTCACAATTTTTACTTTTCATCTCACCTCGACACTGTTTTGAACGATGTTTTGAACAATGCCAAATAAAATTTACATTTTTATTGGTTTGTTTTACAATATATGTATATACTTTATAGTATGCATATGGCTTACCATGGCTATTCGTTGATACTTCCATATCAATTGTCAAGCATGAACTAATCTGTAGTAAAGTTCACTCGATAATATAAATAATTGTTTAAAGTGGGTGCAAAAGAGGGTGCAAAAGTGGGTGCAAAGGTGGGTGCAAAAGTGGGTGCAAACGTGGGTACAAAAGTGGGTGCAAAAGTGGGTGCAAATGTGGGTGCAAAAGTGGGTGCAAAATGGGTGCAGTTTATAGTAGGCACAATTTTTACTAGAATGTGATTTAAGTAAATGTAATTTATAAACCCAAGTAGTGAGTAGTCAATTGGTTTTGATCTATGCAAGCATAAACATGCCACATACACTGGTGATGGATACTCAAGGCTTTAAGAACAACGAAAACAAGTATATATTTAAAGAGGCGGCTATTATCGATTACATAACACGCGGTCACCTAAACTATTTCGTTTTATGTTTAAACCACCGTTTCCCACAGAGTTTTGGTCGGTTAAAGATCAAAGACAGACCCAGTGGATACTAACCCATCCAGGATTACAATGGAACAAGGGAACCATTCCCTATAAATACTTAGCTATGTTATTAAAAGCTCATCTATCCATGGATACTACTGTATTTGTCAAAGGAACTGAAAAACGGGAAGGCGTTTCCCGTTTCTACCACCGACGTGTGAATGTGATAGTAGGCGCGATTAATAGTAGTCGCGATTGATAGTAGGCGCAATTGATAGTAGGTGCGAATGATTGACTAAGAGTGTGATAGTGGTAGCTAACCTCACCTAACCTAACCTTTTCACGTGTCATGTTTTACAAGTTAATACTTGCTTTAAGACGGGCAATGACGTCATAGATGGATTGGGGTGGGACTTTTCGTTAAACCTAAACATTTTCCTTATTTGCCAACCTCCCATCCCCATCCATCTATGACATCATAGCCAGTCTTAAAGCAAGTCTTAACTTACAGAACATGTCACGTGACAAGCTTAGGTTAGGTGATGTTAGCTACCACTATCACGCTCTTAGTCAATCATTTGCGCCTACTATCAATTGCGCCTACTATCAATCGCGCGTACTATCACATTCACACGTAGGGAGTAGAAACGGACAAAGCCATTCGTGTTTTTCAGTTCCTTTGACAAATACAATAGTATCCATGGATAGATGAGCGTTTAATAACATAGCTAAGTATGTATAGGGAATGGTTCCCTTGTTCCATTGCAATCCTGGATGGGTTGGTATCCACTGGGTCTGTCTTTGAACTTTAACCGACCGAAACTCTAGCGGAAACGGTGGTTTAAACATAAAATGAAATAGTTTCGGTGACCGCGTGTTATGCAATCGATAATAGCCGCCTCTTTAAATATATACTTGTTTTCGTTGACCTCAAAGTCTTGAGAATCCATCACCAGTGTATGTGACATGTTTACGCTTGCATAGATCAAAACCAATTGACTACTCACTACTTGGGTTTAGAATTTAAATTTGTTTAAATCACATTCTAGTAAAAATTGTGCCTACTATAAACTGCACCCACTTTTGCATCCACTTTTGCACCCACATTTGCACCCACATTTGCACCCACTTTTGCACCCACCTTAGCCCCCACTTTTGTACCCATTTTGCACCCACTTTTGCACCCACTTTTGCACCCTCTTTAAACTATTATTTATATTATAGAGTGAACTTTACTAGAGATTAGTTCATGCTTATTAATTGATATGGAAGTATCAACGAATAGCCATGGTAAGCCATATGCATACTATAAAGGATACACAAATATTGTAAAACGAACCAATAAAAATGGAACTTTTATTTGGCGTTGTTCAAAACATCGTTCAAACAGTGTCGAGGTGAGCTGAAAAGTAAAAATAGTGAGGTCTTAAGTATGAGTGATCATCAATGTAGTGTACTAGATAGAACATCGTTGGAGTTTAAAAACACTCATCAAAATGCTAAAACACTAATCCCAGAAAAAGATATTGCAGCTCAAGATAGTGGATTGTTAGTTAAAAAGCATTTATCATCTCTTCATAAAGTCGTGTTAGGACAGTTGTCAATGTCTGAAAAACTCCCAACACTATCAAAGGCAGCACAGACTGTGCAAAATGTGGTATTGCAAAAGGATCAAAAAGGACTATATAGTAATAGTGATGATGATTATAATGATGATGACGCTGATGATAATGATAATGGTTATGATGATAATGATGATGATGATGACGATGATGATTTTTTTACGAGGGACTGTGGAAAATCTTCAAAAGAAACATGTGAAGGGTCCGCACTCCACAGTAATGTGGGATTCTTACCAACTAAAAACCACCTCCCTTTTCCCACGATGTGTTCATCACCCCGGAACCGCTCTCGCATTACTTCAGGGTGATGTGCTTGCTTAGCCATTCAGACTTCTTCTTTCTTCATTTTTTTCTTAAGGATGTTCGAACGCATCCATTTCCCTCTTCTTCTGGCGCAGGGCACCTTCTATGTAAATAGCTATCTGATTCCATGTTTGATCGTTTCGGAGCATCATCTGTAGGATGTTGTCCGGCGTGATTACCCCTATAGAAGCTTGCAGATCTCTTCTATGTGTTGACCAGCGTTCACACACAAAGAATGTGTGGAGCGCATCATCCTCTTCATTACAATAATGACACAAAGGACTATTAGCCACGCCTATGTGATGCAGGAATCTCCGAAAATATCCATGGCCTGTTAGGAACTGTGTCAAATAATAATTGACCTCTCCGTGGTTTCGATCAATCCAGTCAGCCAGACGCGGAATAAGTTTCTTTGTCCATCGACCTCGTGTCTCATCATCCCACTTCTGTTGCCATCGTTCCATACAATGGTTGTGTGCAGACGTCTTTGCCTGGTGTATGCCCAGTTCTTCTTTGGTACGCCAAACTTCTTGACGCTCTAAGGCAAGTAAATCAATTGGTGCTACTCCCGATACCGCTAAAACAGCAGGCTCTGAAACAGTGCGATATGCACATGAGATCCTCAGTGCTCCTCTCCGTTGTACTGCTGCTATCCTTTTACGATACTTCTCGAACCGTAAGGACTCAGCCCAGATCTCAGCTCCATAGAGTAATATGGACTGGACTGTTGTCATCAGGAGACGTCGTTTGCTAGGCTTCGGACCTTTAATATTACCCATTAATCGGCTCAAAGCGGTCAAGATATTTGCTGCTTTATCCGTCACTCTTTGAATATGGGCCCTGAATGTGAACTTCGTATCTAGCGTCACACCCAAGTACTTCGTACTCCTTGATGAATTAATCATCGTCTCTCCCACTTGCATTGGTACAAGAGTGTTGATTCTCCTTCTCGTCGGCACAACAATCTCCGTTTTATGGTCTGCTAATGACAGCTTATGTTCCGTCATCCAATCTGTGACACGTCGCATTACCTGATTGAGTTTCAGTTGCGCCAGCTCTATATCACGAGCCACAATCAGAGCAGCAACATCATCAGCATATCCTACCAATATTGCATCTTCGGGCATCTTCAGCCGAAGTAGGCCATCGTATGCAATATTCCAGAGATCTGGCCCAAGAATAGATCCTTGAGCTTCCCCAGCGGTTAATCTTTTAGTCCTATGTCCTTCCTCGGTATCGTACTGCAAAATACGGTCCTTTAGATAATCCCTCATTATCCGCATGAGGTATCTCGGTAGTATAAATTTATCTTGAAGTTCCACCAAAATGTCACTCCACTGGGCAGAGTTAAAGGCATTCTTCACATCTAGAGTCACAAGTAGCGTAACTTTACGTGAGTAATGGTTACCCATCTGAGCTCTGTTTGCAGTATCTACAACTACCCGCACTGCATTAATAGTCGAGTGCCCTTTCCGAAAGCCGTATTGTTGGGCAGATAGATCTCCAGCTGATTGAACTGCCAGCAATATTCTAGGCTTTATTAGTTTTTCTAATCCTTTTCCAGCCGTATCCAGCATACATAATAGCTTGTATATTGAAGGCAAATTTCCTCCCAATTTTCCTTTGCTAATAAGAACTAATCTGGCCTTCTTCCAGCAGGCACTAAAAACGCCTGCCTTCAGACATGCGTTATACATGTTCAAAAGGAGTCGCGGGCGAACTCTTGCTGCCTCCTTAAGTGCTTCTGCTGGAATCCCATCTGGCCCAGGAGCCTTCTTGTTCCTGATAGAATTAATCGCTTTCAATAATTCTTCCTCGGTGAACAATGGTATTTCTTCAATATCCATGCAACCATCATCTTCATCAATCCTCTCCGGATGTTCCGGAAACAGCGTACTGACTATTTCGTCCATAGTGTGTGCATCCATTATCGGATTAGAAAAAGTTCCAAGTCTCTTCAATACAATCTTATATCCTAGTCCCCAAGGATCGTTGTCAAATTCTTTGACCATTTCCCACCATTTGTCAGCTTTACTTCTTTTAATTAGATCCCGAAGAGCCTTTCTTGCTGATTTGTGGTCTTCGGAGAATAAGGCTGCCTCTTCTCTTCCTCTCGCTCTATGTGCCCTTCGTCTCAACCTCAGGCAGTGTCGCCTCATATCAGCAATTTCCTCCGTCCACCAGAATGCTGGCTGTTTGTGTTTTCGCGTTTTCTTCCTGCACATGGATTTATTGCAGGCTTGATGAATAAGCAACATAATGTTCTCTACCCATTTATCCGCCGCCTCTCTCCCCTCAAATGAAGAGCAACTCGTTTCAACTTTCACTATTCCTCTCTGTATTACCTCACAGAATTTTTCTTTATCCATATTTGTGGGATTCCAGTATGATGGTTTGCGTATGACAGTGTTTTGTTGTCGATTTTGCTGAAGTACACAGTAAGTAACATACTGATGATCGCTTCCTGTGTAGTCCTCAATCACCCGTCATTCAGATATTCTTGACAAAAGATCGTCTGACGCTAAAGTCACATCTGGTATGGTTCCATTGCAGCCAGGTCGTCGAAAGGTAGGCGTATTTCCAACATTTACGGTCGACAATCTTAACCTTGCAGCCATTTCCAGTATACGACGTCCTCTGGAATCTACACCCGGCATACCCCATTCCAAGGCCTTGGCATGGAAATCTCCAGCTACAATAAGGTTATTTCCCATACCACGCAATGTGTCCTCAAGGCTATCCAACTTGATCTGGAAATCAGCAATGGGCTCGTTCGGAGTGAAGTAACAGCTCACGTACGTAAGCGTGCCATTCTTAACCCAGACGAAACCATCCTTAGAACCCTGATCTGTCACTGGATATTTTCCCAGATCCGGAATGAAAATTGCGGCTGTTTCAAGGTTGTCCGCAAACCACCCATGATGGTCCCTGTTCTGATATTGCTCACTCAGGTGAAAAATATCCACTTCCATTTCAAATGCCAATTGCGTCATGAGATCATTGGCAGTCAAACCTCTGTGAACATTTCCTTGAAGAACTCTCACCATTTTTTGCCGATTTTAACCTTCTAGAGAGCTTCCCTAAACACTATACAGGCGCCTGTACCAGGAACATGGTTCCGTTTGGTGTCATGAACCTCCTTCTCCGTGCATAGCACACATCGTGCTTCACCTTTACAGTCTGATGCTGTATGTCTGGCATCTCCACACTTGTAACAGAGTTTGCTCCTATCAGGGCCATTACAATTCCTTGCAAGATGTCCATATGGCAGACAACGTAAACAGCGAGTTACGATTGCTCTCTCCCTTACCCTACCATATATCCCTCCCACTTTCATTCTCCCCTCTTCCAGAAGTTTACGGGCATCTTGCTCTGCTAAATGTATAATAGCCATTTTCTGAATTCTGCTATTGGGTTCCGTGACAAAGATTTTGATTTCTCCACTAAGTGTTTTAATGTCCTGCCTGACCGCCTCCTCCACATCTGCAATAGTCGTGATGCAGTCTAAATCTCGCACTTCCAGAGTTATTCGGGGGGTCAAAGTTTTGACATCTTCATCCTGACCAAGAGCCTCTCTCAACGATTTGTTGAGGTTTTCTCGACCCTCACACGTCGTAGATTTGTTCAATTCAAGAAGAACATCTCCAGACCTGTTCTTCCTAATTGACTTAATGTCTACGCCACTGTCCTCTGGGTTGACCTTGCTACGGATATCTTTAAGTACATAAGCAAAGGATCTGTCTTTTGCTGGCTGAATAAGAACAGCTTCAAGGCGCCTTCTTGGTTTAGGCCTCTTCCCTTCTTCCTTTCTTGCAGGGTTCATGACCACAGTTTGAACCTCTTCTACTCGCTGCTGAGTAATTTCAATTTCATTACTCTGCTGTTTCCTCTTCTTCTTGGGTTGAACTCTTGTCCATTCCTCCTTTTCAGTGTTCTCTGGAATTGTTCCCGAAGATATCGGAGACAATTCCTCCGCTCTTGAAGAAAGGTCCTTTTTTGAAGCAACAGCGACTCTCTGGCTTTCTTCCAGAATCTCCGACTAGTACTCCCTGCATCTAAAGCCTCCTGCAATTTTTTCAACCCAACTTGAATCTCCAGCTTCATATTCCTTTGGGGGATAGCCAAAATGCTCTCCAAAAGCGCCTTAGCAATGTCAAGATACTCCTGTTCTTTGTTTTCATTGTCCGATATCTGCTGTCTTTAGACGGCGAACTTATCGGCATCCAATGCTCCTTGACTCAGTATTTCCTCCATGGCAATGCCACGGGTTAAAAATGTCCGCCGAAATAGAGAGATCTAAACGCCCTTGCCGCCTCCTGGCGACAGAACCTTAGCTACTACTAATACCAGACGGCTTTGGAAGTTACGGCAGGACCTTGTACTAACAATACCCTAACCGCTACTTCTGCCAAAGATGATATTTTGAGCTCGTTTGTTTGAGATGATACTACCACTTCTTAACCTCAAATTGGTTATGACATTACAATATACAATCGACAAAATAACCAAACATGTATATTGCACCAACAACAGAGATATTTCTATTAACTGTTTCACTGACCTGCTCCCATTTATAACACAAACCAATGATACTTTATTCTCATGCAAATGCTCATTTTATACACACCAAATCATCAACACCACTATCGTAATCATGGCACCTAACAATAACGATGATGATAATGATAATGGTTATGATGATAATGATGATGATGATGATAATAATGATAATGGTTATGATGATAATGATGATGATGATGATAATAATGACAATGGTAATGCTTTGTTTACACAAAAAAATTGTTAAATTTGCCTACTGGAACAATCCAAGTAAGCTAATCCGGCGGCTTCAGCAATTGCAAGCCTATAAACAGGTTGGTTATGCTGAATATGAGGAAGAACTACTGGATATAGAAAATGAGCTTCGTCGTGCCAAAATTATTATGTAATGGATCCACATAACTGCTTAAACTATTTCTTAACAATACATGTAATATTTTCTACAACTTTTCTACCACATTGCTCACACTTTTGCTATCACTTTAAACTGTACATATCTTATATATAAAAGTGAAAGTCTGTATGTATGTATGTGGGTATGTGGGTGGGTCTGTTCCGTATACAAATCTACACCGTTCCACCAATCTCAACCAAATTTTGCATACTCATAGTTTAGGACCCAGAACGAACCGCTGGCTACATGAATTTTCGATAGTCTTTCTCATTCTTCTGATTTCGGCCCTTTTGCACTCAAGCACAGGCAAATCAAATCATAAAATATACTCATGAAGGAATGGCAAGGCAGATAGTTGCCATGGCAACATAGCTCAAGTAGAGATGGGCAGCAGTCGACTGAAAACAGTCGAATTAGTCGATAGTTAAAACAATCGACTTATTCGACTGCTTTTAAAAACAGTCGAATGAATTCAACGACTACTCACCGTATCATAAACAAGTCGTTTGCAAACGACTGATCCCAAAGCTATCGCTGGAAATCATTCGAATGAAACACGTCGTTGGCAAACGACTACTTCCAAGCGAATGGAATCATTCGAATAAAAGCAGTCGTTGTAAACGACTGATCCCAAAGCAATCGTTGGAAATCATTCGAATGAAACAAGTCGTTGGCAAACGACTAATTCCAAGCGAATGGAATCATTCGAATTTAAGTAGTCGTTCTAATCAAACGACTTCTTCAGGATAACTTCATGCTACAATTCATTGTGCTGTATGTTTATTGTAGAGCTTTAATTAATAAGTTAAGTATACCTGTAGGTGCCTATAGTTTTATACAGTTCGTTGATTCTTTCAATGACATAGCCTAAATCCAATTGTCCAAGTTATTGGACAATTCAATATTGTCATTCAATATTTAGGTTATGTTTGAACTCCAGATACCGGTTTTGTGGCACATCATCCCAGGCAAGTCAGAAGGATCATTTAGCCGTAATTTTGAATTAGAGTAAGGTTGTAGTATGCGTGGTCAGATTTAGACAATAGCCTACTCCATGAAGGGGTCATGGCTACGCCTTCTATGTTTGTTTAATGAATAGATTAACTGAAATGAGGGATGTATACTGATTTTAAGATTTGTGGAATGAGTTTATGATTTTTTTAAATAGAATTTAATGAAGTCTTCAGTAAAGTTGAAAGAGACATGATCGTGTTTAGAGAATAGCCTACTCCATGAAGGGGTCAAGACTATGCCTTCTATGGCTGTTTAAGGTGTAGTGTGGCTGAAATGAGGGAGGTTTACTGATTTTGGTGTTTGTGGAGTAGTCTTTTCGTTTATAATTTAGGTTTTTGTGAAGCTTGTTGCGGAGATGTTTTATGGATTTTATTGCTCTGCAAATGGAGTGTATTAGGGGGTTCTGGGTTTGGTTTAGCTGTAGTTTACAGGGTTATGGCTGAGAGTTGTTGTAGCAGGCCTAACAACTGTGTCAGAGCAGTGGCGTGCTGTGTGGGAGGGGGAAGGGGTTAGTGGCAAAGACATGAGGGCAGGGATGGAAGAGTTGTAGCGTTGTCTGTGGTTAAACTGCCGTTGCCTTATGGCTGATTTTATGTTGGCTGCGTGGCTCAGGGGTAACGTTCTCGCTTGCTGGGCCCAAGGTTGCAGGTTCGAATCCTGGCGCAGTCAGCTGGCATTTGAGGGTGTGCAAATGCGAGGGAGCCGTGTCCGTAGATTTACTGGCACGTTAAAGATCCCCTTCGGGGCAAAATTCCGGCACCCCGGCGTCTCTAAAAGCCAGTGTAGTTAAAAGGGACGTAAAACCAATAACATTATATTGATTTTATGTACTGACATCCATCATAAGATAGAGTGGTGATGTGAATCTCTACATCTATTGCAGCGGGTACTGTGAGGACAGCTTGACCGTACGCACAAATTGATTCTGGTCGTCAATTGTTTGGAGATGGGCAGCACCGCAGCAGTCGACTGAAAAATGTTAAATCCATCGACTTGTTTGACTGCTTTTAAAAAAACAGTCGAATGAATTCAACGACTACTCACCGTAACATAAACAAGTCGTTTGCAAACGACATATCCCAATTGTGTTTTAACTTTTAACATGTAGAACGCGCTCGGATAGTTTTACGTTCTGGTCGTCAATTGTTTCAGCACATGGATAGCGCGCGCATTAAAAAAAACTTAGTATTTACATTGTTGCCAACATCTCCACTGAAAGTTCACCCTCGTTGCTGTTCTAAAGTGTTCTATTTTCGTGTGTATTTACTGTAGGCCGTAATTTTCTTGTTCAAGTCGTATTTCAGCTCTACGTTCTTAGTACTTCAAAGCGGATTAAATTAGTGAACACATAGCCTAACTTGTTTATGACTCTATGGACATATTTTACATTTACTATTTTTTGGCATTAAAATATGAAGTGTGATTATTTCAATGTTGGCTATGGAATTGTTCCCGGTACTTAAGAACTCCCTCTCAGAAATAGTGATTTAATTTACTCTTAGGTTAATTAAGTATTGGTCTATTACTTCACTTATTCACAGTACATACAGGTAATGTGCTCTGTATCAATACCGGTATCGGGGAACATATACTCACACATTTTGCATTAAATGAAATGTGCAACATTGCAAATAATGGCTGCACTCTACACGACGTAAACCACCATTTCGAAGCACAGTAAAAATAAATAAATAACTTTGACCAATTGCATGTTGCCGAGCGTCGCGTAGTCCAAACTAACGTCTGCAAAAATAGGTGGGTTAAGGAGAAGTTTGATTTTCATCTGTTGGTACGACTCAACTCAGCCGGTTACGGCTTGCCGTGCTTTGTACGCTGCCTAGAAGCGACTACTTTCAGTCGCATACATGAAACAACACGCTACACACGACACTCGCTAGTATGGAAGCTGTTGTGATGGCTGGTATAAAATCCTGTATGATTCTGTTCATCCTCGCCCGTACACCTGCTTTCATGGCTGAAGTGTATCACACGATAGCATTTCGTGCGCCAAGTTGTAGGAAATAAAACATGGAGGACGGTAGTCGTTTGGGGGTAAAATTTACAGTCGTTTCGCATTAATAACGCAAAGAGGTCGTGAAACTTGCTTTAAGTACATTTGAAAACATGCCTGATACTGAATGAATGCATTCCAATCAAAATTTAAGATCTAACTCTAATAATTGGTATATAACCATACGCGCTAATAAGAAGCGTGACAAAATGCGGTAACGTCTGTTGGAAAAGTGTGCAAGTGGTATCGCGTCGGCTTGCTGTTTTGAAGATCCCGGATTCAAGTCTATCCAACGGCGAAAATTTTTACTTCTTTTTAATTATTTTATTATATCCTCCTCACGTCGTACAACAATATTGCAACTTAGTTTTGTCTACATGATCTACGAGGACGATAGTAAACATGTTTTCTCTCATAAAATTCTATTTTCCCTGAATACTGTTTAAAACCATGGACGGATACTATTAGTGATAGCTATTAGAATTTAAACAGTTCAGAATTTATCCCACAATAATAATAATATGACACGTTCTGTATTTACTGGATATTCGCGAACTGAATCGAATGTAGGTCGGTCGCGACAAGGGTGATAGACTTCATATAGCCTATGATTGTGTTGAATGTTGCTGGCAATTCTAGGCGGGCTCTTGTTGAAAGGCAGGCATTTTTAGATGCCAAGCACATACTTATGTGCGGGAAAGTGCTAGAAACAGAAGGTTTTATGAGACTTGAAGCTTTATGCTTACACGCTAGTAATTCGAAATCCGATTCAAAATGAAATTCGGTTACCAGTTGCCAAGAAAAAAATAATTTGTTCAGGAATATGTAGGCCTAATAAGCGTGTAGTCGGTACATCGCTTTACATACTTCAGTAAGTAGATACATTTAAATCTGGAAGATAAACCGGTAGCCTAATACTGCCGAAGTCAATACACCAAACGACTGTAGCTTAGTCTACAAGTTGACTACCGTATAAAGATTTTTTAATTTTTAATAGGCGCCTGATTATAAACTTAAAATACCAGAGCTTCACAGATTTGAAGCAGCAATGGGGCAAGTTAAAGAAAGACGACCACATGTGGGCCTACGATAAAGCGAACCCTAAAAGTAATTTTTGCCTGATGGGAAGAACAGCTGTCAAATCGACCTTGCTAAGTCGCCTAGTTTGTTGTGCAGGGAAGAATGTAGGGTACTGGTTATTGTTTTTTTTTTCGCTATCGTTTTACCCTCCAGGATCGGCTTTTCCCATGGACTAAGCGAGGGATCCCACCTCTACCGCCACTGAGGGCAGTGTCCTGGAGCTTGAGACTCTGAGTCTGGGATACAACTGGGGTGTGTGACCAGCACTACGCCCAGACCTGCAAAGCGAACAGGGGGCCTGATGAAGGGACGGGAAGAGTAGGATGGTTAGGCAAGGAAGTGGGCAGGAGGCGGCCGTGGCTTTACTGTAGGGACCATCCCGGCATTTGCCCGAAGACTAAGTGGGAAACCACAGAAAACCACTTCGAGGATGGCTGAGGTGGGAATCGAACCCCCCTCTACTCATTTGGGCCACCCGAGGCTGAGTAGACCCCGTTTCAGTCCTCATACCACTTTTCAAATTTCGTGGCATATTGTATTTATTAATATATAATTCTCCTTTGTAAAATGCCAGCCGCATGCGATCATATCCTTCGAAATTGGCTTTGCGACGCGAAGTAATCGACTCCATTCCGTCTGAAAAGTTTTCTTTTTGTGGAAGTAATGCATTGATATGGCAATTATTGTATGATACACCGGCAGTTTAGTGTTATAAAGGCATGGATTAGTTTCGTACCTTTCAATAAGCGAAGAAATAACCTCATTTGCCCAAGGACGTGACATCCTGTGTTTATGAAATACGTTGCCTTCGAGAAAACGATTAACCAAGATTACTTGGAGATGCTACCGCCAGGATCTCTGCAAGGACAGATTGGCTCAGGTGCTGAACCCTCCATACAATCTTCCAGCGAAAATAGCACCGGACCAGTTACTGAGTTGCCATGAAGGCTGTCATAGAAGGCAGAATCTAGTATAGAAGGTAGAAATCACACGGTGCTAGACGCGGCTATATCAGCGTGTATACCCGTACTGGTAGCAGCTTCCATGCTAGCGAGTGTCGTGTGATACAGGCTTTAGGAGCAATGCGAATTCAGGTAACCATTCGACTGAAAGTAGTCGACTATCTAGTCGATAGTTTCTTCCAATGAATGACTAGTCAGTCGATGGTTAAAAGTAGTCGATAGTCCCATCTCTAAGCTCAAGTCGAGACACGGCCGACTGGATGCCATTCGCGCTCTGCACTACCGGTATAGAAAATGAGGATCTTTACTTGAAATCCCGTTAGTTACACAACTACTCACACAGCACTGTCAACCGAGTTTAGCATAACAAAGACTTCACACCATCTTCTACTATATATTTGTCAAATACCACTCACTCACTCACTCATTCATTCATCACGAAATCTCAGAAACCACCGAACGGATTGGAATGAAATTTGGTATGCAGCTTCCTCAAGGGACGCAAATGCTCACTAAGAGAGCATTTTTGCATATTCAGGTTCTAAAGGGGTGTTAAGGGGGTAGACCTGCATTTCATTGAATAGCAATATCTCCCGATTGGTTTCATTGGGGGATGTGATACTCGGCATATAAACTAATCATTAAAAATAAGAATACATGTGTCTGAGGGTTTTTCGATGTGGTGTATATTATGAGGTGAAAGGGGTGAAAAGTGGGGATTAAAAGATTCCTAACGGAGCGTGTATCTCTTAAACGACATAGGCGAGGAGTTTGAAACTCAGCGAAAAAAATCAACATAAAAAAGAAGTAAATATGTGTTTGACCGGTTTTTCATAAATCCAATTTATGGGGCCCACGGGGAGGGGTGAAATTCTGGGGGGGGGGGACAGGAAAGAAAGTGACCTAACTGATTGACTGACTCACTCACTCATCAAACTCAGGGGAAAATTAAGTAAGTAAGTAAATAGCTGTTTGACAGTTTTTTTTCTTAAATAAAATTTAAGGGGTTCATGGGGAGGGGTGAATTTCTGAAAAAAGAAAATTGAAAGAAAATGTCCTGACTCACTCACTCACTCATCATCGCCCAGCCAAAATTATTGAAGTTAGAAATATGACAGTTTGGGGATATATTCATTGTTTGTCAAAACCGTCTACTAAGGGAGGATTTTCGGATAATCAGGTTCTAAAGGGGGTCTTAAGGGGGTTAAACCTGCATTTCATTGAATAACAATATCTCCCGATTGGTTTCATTGGGGGATGTGATACACGGCATATAAACTCATCATTAAAAAGTAAGAAGACACCTGTCTGAGGGTTTTTCGATGTGGTGTATATTATGAGGTGAAAGGGGGTGAAAAGTGGGGATTGAAAGATTCCTAACGGAGCGTGTATCTCTTAAACGACATAGGTGAGGAGTTTGAAACTCAGCGGGAAAAAAATCAGGATAAAAGTAAGTAAATATGTGTTTGACAGTTTTTTCATAAATCCAATTTAAGGGTCCCATGGGGAGGGGTGAAATTCTGGGAGGGGGAGGGGGCAGAAAAGAAAGTGTCCTAACTGATTGACTGACTGACTCACTCATCAAACTTAGGGGGGAAAAACTGCTTTAAAGTAAGTAAATAGCTTTTCGACAGTTTTTTGAACAATCAAATATAAGAGGTTCATCGGGAGGGGTGAAATTCTGAAGAAAAAAAATTAAAGAAAATGTCCTGACTCATTCTCTCACTCATCATCGCCCAGCCAAAAATATTGAAGTTGGAAACATGGCAGTTTGGGGATATGTTCGTTGTATGTCAAAACCGTACACTAAGGGAGGATTTTTGGATATTCAGGTTCTAAAGGGGTCTTAAGGGGGTTAAGCCTGCATTTCATTGAATAACAATATCTCACGAGTGGTTTCATTTGTGGATGTGATACTCGGCATATAAACTAATCATTAAAAATAAGCAGACATGTGTCTAAGGGATTTTCGATGTGGTGTATTATTATGAGGTGAAAGGGGTGAAAAGTGGGGGTTGAAGGATTCCTAACGGAGCGTGTAGGCCTATCTCTTAAACGGCATAGGCGAGAAATTTGAAACTCAGCGAAAAAATCAGCTTAAAAAGTAAGTAAATCGGTGTTCGACCGTTTTTTCATAAATTAATTTAAGGGGCCAATGGGGTGGTGTGAAATTCTGGGGGGAAAAAGGAGAGAAAGTGTCCTAACTGACTAACTCACTCACTCACCAAACTCAGGGGAAAAAGACAGCTTTAAAAATAAGTTAATAGGTGTTCAAGCGTTTTTTCATCAATCCAATTTAAGGGGCCCATGGGGAGGGGTGTAATTCTGGTAAAAATAATTGAAAGAAAATGTCCTGTCTGACTCACTCACTCATCACGCCCAGCGAAAACTATTAAAGTTGGAAAAATGAAATTTTGGGAATATGTTCGCTGTATGTCGAAAACGTCAACTAAGGAATGGTTTTTGTTTATTCGGGTTTTAAAGAGATGTTAAGGGGGTAAACGTGCATTTCATTGAATAACGATATATCATGAGTTGTTTCTTAGGGGATGTGATATTCGGTATATAAACTAATCATTAAAAATAATCAGACATATGTCTAAGGGTTTATCGATGTGGTGTATATTATGAGGTGATAGGGGTGAAAATTGGGGGTTGAGGGATTCTTGACGGAGCGTGTATCTCTTAAAGGACATAGGCGAGAAGTTTGAAATTCGGCGGGAAAAGAACAGCTTAGAATACAAGTAAATAGTTGTTCGACTGTTTTTTTCATAAATCCAATTTAAGGGGGCCCTTGGTGAGAGGTGAAATTCTGGGGAAAAAACAGGAAAGAAAGTGTCCTAACTGATTGACTCACTTACTCACTCATCAAACTCACGGGGGAAAACAGCTTTAAATAAGTAAATAGGTGTTCGACCGTTTGTTTCATAAATCCAATTTAAGGGTTTCATGGGGAGGGGTGAAATTATCAAAAATAAATGAAAGGAAATGTCCTGACAGACTCACTCACTCATCATAGCCCAGCCAAAATTATTAAAGTTAGAAACATGACATTTTGGGGATATGTTCGTTGTATGTCGAAAACGTCCACTAAGGAAAGAGTTTTGAATATTCAGGTTCTAAATAGGTGTTAAGGGGTGTAAACGTGCATTTCATTGAATAACCATATCTCACGAGTGGTTTCATTTGGGGATGTGATACTTGGCATATATACTAATCATTAAATTAAGCTGACACATGTCTAATTGTTTTTCAATGTAGAGTATATTATGAGGTGAAAGAGATGAAAAGTGGATGTTGAAACATTCCTAACGGACCGTGTATCTCTTAAATGACATAGGCGAGGAGTTTGAAACTCGGAGGAAATCAATCAGCATAGAAATAAATAAATAAATAAATAAATAAATAAATAAATAAATAAATAAATAAATAAATAAATATATGTTCGACCGTTTTTTCATAAATCCAATTTAAGGGGCCTATGGGGAGGGGTGAAATTCTGGAAGAAAAACGTCCCCTAAGGAAGGATTTTTGGATGTTCACTCTCATCGACCAACCCAAACGATTAAAGTTAGAAGAATGATATTTTGGGGATATGTTTGTTGTGTGTCGAAAACGTCTACCAAGGAGGGATTTTTGGATATTCAGGTTCTAAAGGGGTGTTAATGGGGTTAAACCTGCATTTCATTGAATAACAATATGACATGACTATGACGCGAGCGAAGCGAGGCTAAAAATGAGATGATGTGCGTCTATGTATTACTCAATCACGCAAGTACCACTGGTCCGATTTACATAAATTTTACATGGAAGTAGCAGATTTACCTGGTTAACATATAGGTTACTTTTGATTTCAATACTTTGTACTATTTAAAGATGGCGACCATTTTAGTGACTTCACTACACCCTTTGGTTTAAAACTTTCATATTTCCATTTCAAATACAAAGAGATCGCTAAGAAATAGCAAACTTTTGATGGTATGTACGAGGTTAAAAAATTACATTTTCTATCCGAAAGGTATCTCCAACCGTTAGCGAGTAAAACCTAAATTTGTGCTATAAAACACGGTCAACGCCGAGCGGTGTAGTTGGACAAAATGTTCCATCCTTAATCTCCCTCTGCGCAGCACCTCGCCTATCCCCTGTTTTAACTGTCACCTTCATATTTTAATTTATTTATGACGCGTAGCGAAGCACGGGTACTTCAGCTAGTTAAATATAAAAGCCAACGCTAAATGATTTTATTATCAGAACAGTTATAACCATTGTAGTGAGCAAATCATACTAACAGGTTAGTTGCTGCTATGCTCCTGACCCTCAAAATGCAATTATTATTATTATTATTAATTTTGCTAATATCTTCTGAAAGGAACACTGGCTATGGGCTGCATTCAACCACGGCATGGCAGAGATGAGCTGCTATTAACACACGTATGAAAAAGGCCGTTAGCGGCTTCGGTGGCGTAGTTGGTAGCATGCTGAGCTTCTATGCCCAAGATAGCGGGTTCCAACCCGGCCGAAGCCGTCGGATTTTTTAAGAGCGTTAAAAATCCCACAGTATGCCTTCCTTCGGAGGGGAAGTAAAGCCGGCGGTCCCATGTCATAGATTTATAACACGTTAAAGAACTTTCCACTAATTACACCTGTGTGAAACTAAATTGTATAGGTTAAGAATGTAAACAACGCTCTTAGGTTGCTACGTTCGTTGCCAAGAGCCGACTGCGGTGGCGTCTAGTAGCTAAGTTCTGAACTAGGCCTAGTAGTCATTGACGGTGGCGTTTGGTGGCAAAAGTAGGAACTATTTGAAAAATTCAAAGTTGCAGACCTTACTTGAATTTAAAAAAACCAGATACATACACTAATACAGTCATCACAAATAACACCGGTTATCAGACAGATTCTACACACACCCAAAGTACACGGGGCTACATGACCACGTTGTCGCAGCCCCTAACCTAAGGAACCAACCAACCAACCAAAAAGGCCGTTCAAATCGCGAGAAATAAACCACATATAACTATTGGAAAATAAGACCAGAGTGTTCAGATATACGGTATTTGCGAGGCAATTTTCAAATCATACACGCCAGGTCCTAGGCAACGGACGGTACTACAATGCCGCGGTCCGTTTCTAAGATACCTATCTATGTCGTTTTCTCTAGATCGGCAAAAAATTAACATTTCGCTTTTTAACGAAATATTCTTACGAGGCTTTAAATAAACCTTCGCTCTAGCCTTACCTCTCATGATGGTGAGTTGAAATAGGCTGTAATTTGTATCACAATCGCTTGGAGTTGGACGTAGTAAAGCGAGGAAGAGGCACAGTCCTTCGATATATGTTCTGCTAACCGAGAGCAAGATCTGATTTCTTCTTTTCCTCGTTAAAATGCAATGGTTAGGTACTCGTATGTTGATTGGGACAGGTTCAACTAAGTTACTGGCTTCGAGGCAACTACTCTCTTGTTAAATCAGTCAAGATTTAGGGATTATAGGCAAAACAACTTGACATGGATTCCTATATTTACTATATAAAAGTGTGTGTGTGGTTGTGAGCTGTTTGATAACCTGTGTCATTGTGAAGGCTTCACTGAGTATGGTTTAACAGGAGACAGGTGCCACAAAGTAGCCTACTTTCATTTAGAAATATGCTTTTATTTATTTATTTATTTATTTATTTATTTATTTATTTATTTATTTATTTTACTAAGGTTATAACTAGAGTGTTTGAAGAAGGGGCAGATGACCTCGTAGTTCTGCCCCTTAAAACAACAATAACTACTACTACTGGACTTTAAAGGGGATGAAATAGGGGGAGAAATACACACACAGTTTACAAACTAAGCTAGTAGGCTGCTTTGAAGCTGTAATTTATTATGATGACCTGCGTTATAGAGAGGGTGCTTAAAATGATGCCACGACCACCTCCTACCCAAACCTCACCTGACTTACAAATAGCCTACAAAGACACTGCAATAAACCAGGTTATCATCACACACACACTACCTACCACACAGAGGGGAAAGGAAGGAGGGGAGGGGCATGGGAGAAGAGGGATGAAATACAAAGGGCCTTCCGACATGATACTACTTCGGAGGTCAACAGTCGGCTTGAGCATTACTCAAGTGCACAGGGCTGGTGACCAGCCTTTTCAGTAGCGGGGTGGGGAATGCGCACACTGTTTACAAACTAAGCTAGTAGGACTAATATCAGTTCTTAATCAGCCTCTTTCACTAAATGATTCATCCTTCTACTTGTTGTTGTTTGAGTCTTCAGTCTTTTGACTGGTTTGATGCAGCTCTCCATGCCTCCCTGTCCTGAGCTAATCGTTTCATCTCTACATAGCTACCACACCCTACATCCGAGGCAATATGTTTAACATATGAAGAGTCCAGGGGAATAAAGATGAGGGTCCACTTTTTATGAAAAATGAGCTCGCAGTGAATTTGCATAGTTTAACCCCAAAATAATATGTTAAACTACTCATAGAAAGCCAAAAAGATGAATGTCTGCGGATACACAGAGAACAAAAATATGTGGTGTAGGCAAAAAAGATGAGGGTGCCATTGTATGTGAGCTACAAGGATGAGGGTCCACTTAGTTGGCAGTGCAGAGTGCTCTGCTTTCAGTTCACTCAGCTGTTGATGGCTTAATATTGTGCTAATTGTTGAAGAGTGTTACCCCAGTGTTCGTTTATTGGTTGTTGTGCCTTGATTGGTCTATTGAAACAGGACCAGATTGAAAGTGCTTAAGACAAGAGTGTTTGAAAAACATAAGTGCAAGTGACCGAAGTGATATTATTTCGAATATTAATTAGATTGAATCACATGAAAAACAGTCGATGTATCTTTGTGGATTAATACAGTGCTCTCCTGTCACTCGCCATCGGCCTAAGAAACCCGAATCTGAGGCTGATTTTCACACATATTCATATTCTTATAAGGTAAGGGTAATAAGAAATGAACAGGTTTGTGAAATCCGTGCATGTTACAAATCATTTGTATCACTTCATGGCATTACAGCTAAGAGGCTGCAAAATTTACAAAAGAGTCTTAAAACAACAGGTTTACCACCATGTGATATGCGAGGAAAGCACAACTCCAGGCCTAACAAGCATCCTGATGATGTTGTAAATTCTGAAATTGAACACATTCAGACTTTTAAAAGCAGAAAGTCGCATTATGGTTTAGCTAAGTCTCAAAAACACTACCAGAGGAACTTAATGTGTGTAAAATGTTTTGTCTCTATACAAAGGCTTTCTCATACTATAAAATATCACTGGTAAAGTACAGAGAAATATATAACAGCAAATTTAATTTGACCTTTGGCTATCCAAGATGTGACACCTGTAGCACATGTGACGAATTTACTGTGAAAATAGAATATGTTCATACAACTAAGCCTGCTTACTACTACTACTCAGAATGAAGCTTCAAAACTTAATCTGAACTAAAAAACCTCCTACAGCAAAAGTTATTACTCTTGAAGCGAGCTCATTCTTTTTACAAATTGAAGAAAAATGCTAGGCTTGCAGCACAAAAAGACAAGATCAAAGAAGCAATCGCCATGTACTTCCAGAAAAGCCTGCCTCTTCCAAATATACCACCAACGATGTTTACTATCAACGGCAACTATCATTCTACATGTTCAACATACGCCAATTATCAGATTCTGAAATCTCCGGCAAAAAAGGAGGCGAGGTTTGTTCCATGCTGTGGGATTTCATTTTAATCATCTCGACTAAAGTAAAGGAACTGTCAATATTTTGTGACTCGTGTAGTGGTCAAAACAAGAACTACAATGTGTTTAGAATGCTACACTAAATACGACTAGATACAATAGAAATGGTCTTTCAAATAAGAGGGCGATAAAAACCAAAAGTCTGTGGTTGAACTCTCGTCTGAGTGGAACGAAACAAACCAAGACCATTTAAAGTCATTTCTTGTGACAATCAATAAATATTCAGATCGTGGACCACCTTTCTTTCCCCACTATATGTCAAACAATGTCCCTTTAAAATATGTCCAGTGAGGAAACTGAAGATCTTCAGTCACCATCCTAGAATGGTCCTACAATGGCAAACTTACAATGGCATGGATGTCACCAAATCGAAGAGGAAACTCGTATCTCTACCAGAAGGCTACATTCTCCTTCCTGAACTAACAAATGGTGGACCTACACCTGGCCCAAAAGCAAAGTTTGATGGCTTTCACTACCTGATTTTTTTTTGTTCTGTCAAAGCCCCATATTCTTTTGCATCACTCCCTCATATGTAAAGTGTACTGTGTATTTAAGGAGCCTATTATTAGTTTCAGGTAATGATGTAGGCCAATAAACAAGTGACATTTAAAGTGTTCCAAAAACTACCACACAAACAACAGATTCATAGATTTCACTACAAATCAATGGACATTCATCCTTTTTGCCTAGATTTTTGTGACATGAGCCAACTATAATGTTATTTTTATAATACTACATAAATGCAAAAATTCTATCTACCTAGTAAACATGTGCCAGGTATGTTATTCATCAGTTTAACATCAAAATAACCCCTGTTTCTTTGTTTAGGATTTAGGTATTTCGTTTTAGATTTTAAACCGCTGTTTTCTCAGAACTTTGTTTTCTGGACCCTCATCTTTATTCCCCTGGACTCTTCATATTCTAACCTTGGTCTACCCCTACAGTTCTTGTCCTCGACCCTTCCTTCCATAACTAAGCTTTCTATTCGTGGGTGTCTTAGTATGTGTCCTACCAACCTATCTCTTCTCTTCATTAGCAGTCGCCAGAAACATCTCTCCTCTCCCACTCGTCTTAATACCTCTTTGTTTGTAACCCTATCTACCCATCTGATCTTCATCATTCTCCTGTAACACCACATTTCAAATGCTTCAATTCTCCTCTTTTCTGCTGCACCAATAGTCCAAGTTTCACTTCCATAGAGCGCCACGCTCCAGACAAAGGCTTTCAAAAATGACTTCCTAATACCTAAATCTATATTCGATGTCAACAGATTCCTTTTTTGTAGAAATGCTTTTCTTGCCTGAGCCAACCTACTTTTTATATCCTCTTTGCTTCGTCCATCACTGGTTATTCTGCTTCCTAAGTAACAGAAGTCTCCTACTTCCTTCAGCTTTTCACCTGCCAATTTGATCTCCCTAGAAGTTTCTGATTTATTTCGGCTGCATTCCAGTATTTTTGTTTTACATTTATTAATTTTCATCATGTATTCCATACCATTCAAAAACTCATTCAGATCCTCAGGCTTGTCGGCCAAGAGCAAATCGCAGAGTTGAAATTATTTCTCCTTGAATCTTCACTCCCACTTTACATTTTTCTCTAATTTCCTTCATTGCTTGTTCAATGTAAAGATTGAAAAGTATGGGTGATAAGTTGAAGCCTTGCCTTACACCTTTCTGAATACCAGCTTCTCTCTCATATCCTTCAACTCGAATGACTGCTGTCTGGTTTCTGTATAGATTGTATATCACCCTCCTATCCCTGTACTTTATTCCAATCGATTTCAAAATACATTTAGTAATACATTTTCCCATTACATGTGGTTTCTTACATTACACCTAACAATATTTACAGAAATGCACTTCATATATCACATCACTGTTCTTGGGACAAACAAACCACGACTAGAGAGGTATTCTCACACTTACGGGACCTCTTAAAAGGACCTAAACTTCCAAGGTGGATGGTTGTAGGTTCGTTACCTGGGAGGTACAGATGCAGGTTAAACCTCCTCCTCAACTGCCGCTTCAGAGGCTCACAGGCCTCATCGGCCTCTTGTGGCAAGTAACATCCGGAATGTTAACGTATTCTTCTCACTCTTTCAGGACCAGGTTCGAATACCTATTCGGTATCTCTGCCTCTAACTAAGGCAAGGTAAAGGATGGTGTTTGGTGGTCTTGCGGGCCTAATATGACTCTGTTATAGATGCCAGACCTCACCCAGGGCTAATTTACTTTCCAGAAGACTTTACTTTCATTCTTTTAGTCCCATACTAAGAGTTTCTCATCAAGAAGGAGGGATCTAAGGAACAAGAGTAGCTGTAGATGAGGCTTGCTCGCCCTGCTCTCGAGACTGGGCCTTTCAGGAGGATACAGGACTATATTGTCCCGGCACTCCCTGGGGCTGTTCCCCAACTTAGGTCCTTAGTCCTGTAGGTCCTTTCAGGCACTGTTGTGAGAGGCAGATTACTGTAGGACTCCTTCCCTCCGTAGAAATCAACCTTCAGGCCAAACGTCTGCCGCTTTCACGGGTATCAGTTCGGTACCGGGAGGCTGTCCTCCTACTGGGGGGCTAGAGAAAGTATGAAGCTTCGGGCAGGTGAGCGGGGGTCTCTCCAGGGGACGTCGCGACGGCGTCGGACGCCTCTAAACGTCGGCAAGGAGAGGTGAACGGTAAAATGCTTCCCGTCAATCGCACCTCAGCCAGGACGGCAGAAACTAAGAGGGAAACTTTTCTCTTGGGTAAGGGGAAGCGCCAAACCTTTGGCTATACCTTCCTATCCCGACCAGGATGCCTAGGCGTCCCCGAGGGGCATACGGAGGACCTTAAAGGGGCTAGGAGGCACGTCTCCAACTTACCGTCACTCGGAGTCTGACCTACCGTTTATACTATACTTGAGCCGCAATTTTGTTTAGTTTACAGACAGACAGAATTACACACACTCGTTCGCTCGCTATGGCCGACACAGCAGCTGGTGTATTCTTTGAATACACGGTACCTGAGATATATTTTTTATTGCTCTTTGCATGTTCATTTCTTCCTTCTTCTTTGTCAAACACCAACAGTGATCATCTGTTTTCTCCTTGTTGGGCATATCTCTTATGTCTTCTTAAGTCTGTTCTAGATATATAACTTCTGTGACCCACCTAGCGTCACCTCGCAGCGAATCTCTGAAGCTCCTCAACTCTTCCTGGTGCTCGAGGACTTACTTATCCATTTGGCCACCAGATCCTGTTACCATCGCCAGCTATTTTCTCCTTGAGCAAGAGGACTACGTCTACGTCTTTACTCACCATGCTGCGCTAGTATCATCTGTTATCAACTCTTAGAAGATCAGCTCAGCAAGAGATTAATTTTCTGTCTTAAAGTTGGTAATGCTTATATGTTCTCCTTTTGTCTCCTACCCCCCACTCTTTCCCCCTTTCTTGGTCCCTCCGTGCTCCGTTGAGCTGCTCTCACTTCTCAGTCTGCAGTTGACTCGTTCAGTCAAAGCTCCGCTCGAGCTTGCCTCCTCAAACCAAGAGGCTCACCCTCTTCTACGCCATGTTGGCTAATTAATCATCAACGGAAACTTCGACTTCAACATGAAATCAAGATAAGTACCATTTTAAAAGTTTTAACCTCATCTTCATGGTTTTAACTTCCACGTGCTTTTAATTATAATTTATAGACAGTGTGAAATTATTTACTTTGGGGCAAAAATCATTCTTCGTGGGATTTGCCATGTTGAGCTTTTGCTTGTATAAGCCAACCTTACTAAAAAAGAGCTTTTCTTAAGCTATTCAAACGAGAAATCCTCTCGCTACGTGGGATATTATCTAATACCCGCTGT
Organism: Meconema thalassinum; assembly: GCA_946902985.2. Classification (NCBI taxonomy): domain Eukaryota; kingdom Metazoa; phylum Arthropoda; class Insecta; order Orthoptera; family Tettigoniidae; genus Meconema; species Meconema thalassinum. Next base: position 306,413,832 of record OX336393.1, read on the forward strand.
CTATAATTATAAAGCTAGTTCCTCCGTTGGATTTTCTCAACCCCATTTTTCTGCTAAGGTCGTTCTGGAACCTTCTAGATCTTGTACTCTATCTGCGAGTCTTGCCGTCAAGTATTGTTCACGCACTTGTGAAAATGCTAGTTAAAATGAGGAATCTTCCTTAAATTACTGCAATAGCGAACTTTCTTCCCCCGTTGGAACATTCTATGGCGCATTTAATTGTAAATCACAACTTTTTCAAGAAATAAACTCTCACCTATATAGTGCAATCAGTTATTTTCATAATTGCAATAACTTTCTTTTTCATAAACTTTAGTGTTTCTACAGTGAACTTTGCATCCATCTTCATAGACTACAGTGATAAACAGTGCTTACTCCACGTTTCTACCGCGTCGCGATCGTCCGGTTATATTAAATACGGCCATGAACATTGATCCTATATCCCAATGATCTTTCCTCAACCTTCTACTAACAACCATTATTAATAAAATTGAAACTTTTCTATAAGGTGTCACTCACGAGGTGCCCTTCCAACTTTGCTAGTTTAACATTAATTAAATTCTGCATAATTGCTTGTGTGATACAAGTTTTAAATTCACGTTGTTCCTTTCCCATAATCAGGGAAAACAATTCTTTAAACTCTTTAGCGAGTCATGTTCAGGTTTCACGAAAGGGAAACTGTCCCATTTGGCGAGTGATTCCTGCTCAAACTTGGGAAGTCTAGAACTTTCCCTTTCACTTTCTTCAGGTTTCACAGTAAGTGACCTGCCCTCTTTGTATAATTCTCATATATTAATTCTGTATAAATATAAGAAGTTGTAGGAACTTCTATCTTATTTTTCATGTTGTTATTATTGTTATTTTCAAAGTTGTCACTGTCTCTAGAACATTCTCTCCAGAATTTCTTAAGGTGCACTCTTTGTACTCCAATTCACGTTCAAGCTTTAATTATTTCATTGTTCATTTGTTTAAATCTTATAAAGATTTTAGAAACATGTAAGGTTTGAAACCTTGTAAATTGTCAATTGCCTGGAGCAACCGTTTAATGTTGGGAGGTCTGCGACCCTATTTGTTAAAAAGTTCAAATGAACTATGTTTGTTAAAATTATATTGCATAATTGTTAATATTCCTCAAACTTCTTCTAATTGTAAAATAAATTAATCGTTTCCCTTCTCTTTTTCATTTACGAATATAAAGTTTAGGCAAAATCCTGTCTTCCTTGACTCTCCTCACTCAATGATATTAAAATCATTAATAGGGCTTTCACCATTTGTTGCATTTGAGCAAGAACTCTTAATGTTCACCTCACTAAAGTTCTTCTTAGCGTTAATAGCTAATTCTAATTGGCCAGTAAGGCAAGTAAAGCTCGCTAAGCCAGCTACCTGCTTGTGGAGACCCTCTCCGAAAACTTATGGTCAGTTTTCTAAAAAATAAGTGTTTCTTTTTGTCTAAACTTTTAGCCGGCTCCTCGCTGAGTAAAAGCTTAGCCATTTTCCAATGCAACCATTGGTTCATTTACCAAGATTACCCAATAAGGCATAATCTTTTATCATTTTCCTTTTTAGAGACACTTGGTCGCCCTTACAGGAACTCCATAATTTTGGAAATCGAAAATACCAAACCTGAGTTAAATCATTGGCATTCTTCGAATTACTTTGTAAAACCTAATTTCTTTGAGAAGACATACAGTACATTTGTTCCTCTCAGTCTTGCCAGACCAGCACCCTTCCCCATAGTAGCTTTATATATGCTTGAGAGGGATTATACGAAAGCCACTCTCTTGCAAACAGCCCAAGTTCTATCTGTGTTTCTCGTCAGCTTAGACCAAGTCCTTACTCATTTTAGGTATCCGAAAGAGGATTTTCGGTGGCAACCACCTTTAAGTGTGTTTAAAACTAAACTTATTAATTTTGTGGGACTCTCCTCCTATTTTTCTATCCTTCTTTTCCAATCCAAAATCTACTTCCTTCTCTTAATCATCTTCCCTTGGTGGGTGGGTTATTCCTCAGCCAATAAACTACCCAAAATTTGGTCCCGGAAACCCGGGAGAGCCCATTTTTTCTTTTCTCTTTTTAAAATAGTGTCATTTGACAATACTTTGCATATTTCTAATATCTGTGTTGAATATTTCAGCTATAACTACTGTGCCCAACTGGTCACGGCAGTCTGGTATCGAACTCAGGGCCTTATCAGAGAAGACCAGGCAAATGGTTATGCCTAAGGTCGAACCAGTGGTCTCTAAGGGGGAGCCATTATATGGAACCCACAGAGCAATGAGAGGTCTACTGACACATAATAGTCTAGCGTGATTTCACGATTATTTAGGTGCAAATCATAGCAATTTAAAGGAGAAATTGTAAGCAAAATGCAAGGGAATGTACGTTTTCAGTGCATACGAAGTCGAGAGAGGCTAGTATTGAAGTCTGACAAATGACTTTAACAAGTAGGCGGAGTAGCCCTGGCGCCTACGGAACTATTTCCGTCTAGGGCGGTCAGACAGCTCAAAATTAATGACCTGGGAATCCACCGGTCGACAACGAGCAAAGCGTTGGCGGGACCAAGCCCACAAGAAATTAATTAATTACAGATAAATGGAGCATTGTAATGCAATGAAACATACACACAGATGAATGTATTCACGGAGGAGTAATTTAGGAGTGGTTTTTCACCTAAAATTACGCCTATTTCTCAAAATGACCGCATTACAACCTAACTCACGCTCGAGAGCATGGATACTTTAACCAACCAGCGGGAAATCCCCACCGTAGCATCCCACGCGCTGAACTAAGGCAATTAATTGTAATTAATTGGCCGAAGCGATCGCCGGCACGCGAGTGTTTTTAAAACCTCCACGCCTAGATAAACAAGATGCAGTTGTTATTTCGGCTGAAGATGGAGTATTTCAAGAAGGGAGTCGCTCTCACGTGTCCCGTGAACTATTTTGTGCAAGCAACCAATATAAGGGAAGAGCACCCTACGCCAAGGGTCAGTTGTACGGTCAGTTGTTGGTCAGTTACAGACACGTCAGTTATGGTTCAGTTGCAGCTCGAGTTGGAAGTTAGTCCTTTGTCTACAAACGCTCTGCAGTAAGCACGCCAATTATTAAAATATCAGCGTACCGCCGTTGAAGACAATGGAGGCAAATTGTAAGCTTCATCAGTAATAATGAAGTGCATAAAAGGTAACAAAGTGCAGATATTGCTTTATTATCTGACACAGATATAAATTCGCTACAGCGAATAGGAACTGATAATGTTTGGAACAGTTCGTATACCGGAAGGTATTGTCAATTATATGACATCAGCATTAGGAGCACTCCAGTGATGGGAGAATGGAAGTTATTGCCACCTATCCAGGACAGTGAGGTGAACGGGAGTGCAGGGAACTAGGATCGAACATCTATAAAAACGCTACTAGATTTCACGGAGACCAGCGGTTATCATAAGTCATCGCATCTCTGAGGTCAAGCGTAGGTGAAATCCAGATTAAGGATCAACATGTGAAATGATAGATGAAGTGTATAAATTGTGAAATAATAATTTAAAGTGTTAATGTGTTTAATGTTTAATATTCAGTGTTTATCAGTGGTAAAGGCCACTTGTGGTAATATGTGTATTATGTGTAAAAAGTGTGAATCTCAGTGTTGTGTATTGGATATCATGATGGATTAAGTCAATCATCATGGTAGAGCTCAGGCGGAGATACTGGTACTTTCCAGCCAGAAGGAAACGTGAGTAAACATGCAAATAATAACATTATAATGGCATAGTTCACCATGTAACGATTAATCACTTTGAAATTAAAGAAGTAATAGTCACTTACTGAACGAGTTTTCACCACTCGTCTTGAATAAAGTATGAGTTGGAAGGTGATTTGCTTAGGACCATGTAGGTCAAAAATAGTGATGGATCTAAACGTTAAAATAATAATAATAATATAACTGGGGTCGGCAACCATAAAGTAAGGGCAAAATTGGCCTAAGTAATGTTCAAATAGTGTCATGTCTAATTTAAGATACTGTCATTTGGTAAACAGTAAAGAATGTAGTGTGGAATATCGCGAATACGAGAGTTTTTCTCAGTGTCAGTGAAATTTTGAATGAATATGTGAAATTAAAGTAAGCCAGTATATTTATACATTTGTGTCAGGAGCTATGTAAAGCTTTGGCTTAAATAGTATAACAGGAAGAACGCAGGTACCTTGATAATGGAGTCATATATGTGAAATGTTGTTTAGCCGCATATAGCGTGCAGATTAACGTAGAATCCAGTGATTTACGTAAGATAAGCACGGGAAAGACTAGTATAGCTTGCGCGTGAGGTGAAAATTGGCTTAATCTTCGAGAAGTATCGCCTTTGTGCATACTGTATGTGTTACGCAGCGATTTGGATAGATTCTGTCTATTGCCAACGCTTGCATTGAATTATAGCCACTATGGACGCCCAGCGAGGCGCGGTGAGCATTTTTACTTATGGTCTGCCCGAGAGGTAGAATCATATTCGTCGACGAGGAACGTGGTTCCCATATATATGTAAATGACAGCTGCTGATGATAACCATGGGGTTTCATTATGATGCGCGTCTTAAAAGCCAAAGTAATCACCTTAGAACGGCAATGCTATCATTAGAATTCCACCCCTGCCATGAATGTTTAATAGGAGCCATTTGAGCCCAAATACACTGTAAAGTTAGGTGTTAATTAATTAAATGACTCAATTACTTAGGACTACGCCTAGCGGATCTTTATTGTTATATAATTGTAAACAAGAGTGGCCTTGACGGTAGAGAGAGACAGGAAATGTAGACCATTTCCGTGGCAGCCATCTTGGAGAGCTGTCTGGAACTAATTTTATGACCTGCTGAGGGGAGGGAGGTCGCTCGACCGATCCCTTGTCAATTACAGTCACAATAGGACACTGAGAGGTCTCGGTATTCAATAATGCAATTAAAATATGAGTATTTTAGTGATGCAAATGGAATTAAATGATGTATGGAAACTCACATATGTGGTTGAACCATAGAAATCAGATGATATTTGGCGAAGTTATCCTCTGAGGGGGAAAGCTGAACCAAAATAATGTAGGCATCTTCTTTAATGTGCATTTTGCCAGTTTATGCTAATTTAGGAAAAACGGGTATGTGTTTTTCCCAGAACATGACACAGTTGTATCTATAATAAGTCCGACAAGACCCAGATAATCGTTATATGGTGAAACTATAAATATTCTATCCATGTTTATGTTTATTTTATGATTAAGAAGCATGACTCATTTTCCTAGAGCGTTCATAGGGATGGAAAGAAGGAAGATGATTCGCACGACACAACAAAAATATTTGCTAATAAATGTAGGAAACATTGAAGTAATGATAATTAAAGTAAATGTCGTAGAAGACGGAATAATGTCTTAGTAATTCATGTTTATGTGACATGTGGTTTTTGTGTTAAGATACTTCCATTAAATAAAATTGTGTCACATGACGAACACTACGAAAACCTTGTAATCTGAACTATTATTGACAGGATATTAAAAGTAGGTTTGAGTGCATTGTAGCGCTATTTTTTAAGGGGAAGGCTCACAGAATAACCCTATTTATTTGTGGGAATTAATTGTAATTTGTCCTTTGTTTTGTATTTGTTGTACAGCCATGATTTTAGACCAGTAAATATTTTATTCATAGGAATGTTGTGTATTTCCTGTAGAGTAGTTACCTGGTAGACTCAAATCCTGAACATGTGGTCGTATTGTGGGCAGGAACGTCCCATACCTCGAAAGACCGTGAGCTAGTTGGGATACGAACACATGGTCCACATGGTGACAATCGGGTACATGGGGGAGTTGTCTCTGTACTTGGATTGAGTCACAGGTAATTACTTAAGTCGGTCAAGGTATTAATGGTAGAAGCAAATATAGCATAGAAATTAGGACAGAATAGGAAGACCGCATCCCATTTGTTAATAAGCCACCACATTAAAAATAATTGTTAATCCTCCATAAGACATGCTTATATAATTGTAACTTTCATAAACCATAGCCATAGATAACACATATAAAATAACATGACGCTGATATGTGGGGCCAGTTCAAAATACAGGTAACCTCCACTTAAGCATCATGAGCATGGCATAAATAAGCATGTTGACTACCCTAATTTAACATGTCACCCACCTGTGGGCCATGACAGATTAGATTAACATGGCACCCACGTGTGATATGAGCAATAAGATTAACATGGCGCCCAACGTGGGGCATTCGGCAGTAAAAACCACTCCTTGGACAGTTTTAATAATAAATTAGAATATGGCCGATGTCTTACGATGGCCACCATGAGCTATGAAGATTAACATGGCGCCCGTACGTGGTTGGCTTATGGGATTCAGAAAAACCCCATAATAATAGCATGGTTTTCATGGGGAAAACCATAGAAATAAATTTTTTCCCTCAAACTTGGTTTGAGCGACTGTGAGTCTTTCTAGATGATGTTCAGACGTCAGACAAATGTTGTCAGACGGGTACGAGGGTCTATACCCATTCCATAGTTAGTTTTGACATTTTATAATATGTTGTTGTTGTCGCGGGATCGGAATCTTTTCTTTCCGATAGAACGCGCCAGTGTCTTCAGCTAGGGCCTACCTGAATCTCAAATTAAGTAGTACAGGATGGCCGGAACGGAAGAAGTACTCAGGTGTATCGCCGAGTTAAGGGAACATTTCGATGTTATAAATGCTAAAAGTAAGGAAGAATCCAAAGCATTTAAAGATGAAATAGCGGATAGGCTAGAGGCTAATCAAGCCGAAATAAATACTAGACTAGAGGCTAATCAAGCCGAAATAAATACTAGACTAGAGGCTAGTCAAACTAATGTAAACACGCAGTTAGAATTAAACCTAGTAGAGGTTAATAAGAAAATGGACGACGTTAAAGAGTCTGTCCAGAGACAGGTAACTAAGAATATTGTTAGCGTGATCTCAGAAATGCAAAATGATAACGAAAAACGCTTTGAGTCTATTGAATTAAAATTAGAAAGCAATTTGCAAATGTGCAGAGAGTCACAGCGTGAAATTAACGATAATTTAAACAGTATGTCCCGGGAGCTTAAAGACATTCAAAGTCAGAATGAAGCTAACACGAAACGTCAGTTAGAACAATTTAACACGTTTACTCAGACCGTGGATCATAGGTTCGAGGATAATGAACTAAAATGGAATACGCGAATGGCAGGTTATGCCAAGGCTGTGGACGAAGCTTTAAAAAAACAGGACCAGAATATCCTTGACCAATGCAAGGAAATGCAGGAAATAAAGACGTCTGATCGAGATAATAAGGAAATAATGTCTAATATGAAGATACAAGTTGGAAAAGTGCAGAAAGAGTTGGAACAAACTCAGAACGACTTAGCAGTTATCCATAAAAGACAGGACGAAGACCAAGGAGAAATCACAAAAATAAGGACTGAAATATCTCATATACAAGGTCACATTCAACGGGAAGTTACAGGCTTACGCGAAGAGCTAGAGCTTCGAGAAGGCTTAAAGACTGAAGCCAGTGATAAGACTCTTGCCGAAGTAAGAGAAAGTCTAGCAGGGGAAATTGTCCACCTGAAGGAAAACCTTAAGGATAATAAAGAAAAGGTATTTTCTATGGCAGAAAGAAACCGAGATCGCCTCGAGAAAATAGAACGAGAGGTATTAGCTCGTTTGGAAAGGACTGAAAACAGGCACAGCCAATTAGAAACGAGAATGATAGCGCAGGAAGAATCCATGTTGCGGAATCCTAGGTCTAGCGAAGGAAGCATAGACGAGAATAGGAGGAATAAATGGGCAGAGATAGAAATACAGCCCACTCCAAAGAATGCAGCAATGCCAAGTGACAGCCCGTATGCCACACCTGGTATGCCAATGGCTATGTCAACACCGCAGGAAAATGCTGTACAGAACCAAATAGTCACAGTTATAAGGGCTAGTGATGAAAAACCAAAGAAATACTCTGGGAGTAATTCTAATATGACACCCAAGTACTGGCTTAAAGAAGTTTCCGAGTACTTGAATGATGCGAAAGTACCGCCAGAGCGCAGGTTGAGAGCGATTGAAAAACTCACCGAAGGAGAGTGTGCTCTATGGTTTAGAAGTTTTAGGTACACGTTCGACACCGTTGAGGAATTTCGCCAAGCATTTTTAAGCAGGTATTGGAACGCGAGCGTACAACAAAACCTCAGACTGGACTTGTATTCCAGGCGTTACAGTACTAGTAACCCGACCAAGTACGGAGAGTTTTTTGTGAACCAATTATGCCGTTTTCGCGAGCTCGACGAAGGACTCAGAGAGTCAGACTTATGCATAGCAATAGCTAAGCAGCTGCCGTATGAAGTGCAGCGCCTGCTAATCTCAGCAAACGCCAAAACTGCAATCGATATGGAGGAGGTGCTGAGACAACTTGATTTAACCACAGTGCAGCACGCAAGACAAAGCCGACATGTGGAACAAGTTAATATGACGAATACGCCGATCGAGCCAACGAAGGTGCAGACGAAATCCAAGTCTACAAGCACCGAAACAGAAAAATCCGACTGGCAGCGCGAAGGACGCGAAAACCAAAATTGGAGGCCAGCGTATCGAGGAGGTTCGAACCGTGGTAACCGAGGAAGGAAAAACTGGAATCAGCGTGGTACCAGAGACCAGCAGCTGGATAACAGAAGAAATTACGGCCGAAATGGGAATAACCAAGGATGGAGATCCCAAGAGCAGAGTCGTGGGTTCGATGAAGAGGCGGAAGAACGCTATCATGCATCTTTAAGATACATGGAAGAGCGCGGAGATGATCCAAGACAATCGCGAGTTCACTGGGATGAAGCGATTCGAAATAGAAGGTCACCCGACATATATCAAAATGATGATGGTGCCAAAAGTCTGGAACTTCAACAGCATGAAGACAGGCAGAAGAACTCCACAAAGAATGAAGCAATTGAAAAAAAAAACACCAATTTTAAATGACCAGAGAGAGATAGGTTCAGGATGGAATACAGTAAATGTTATTAACTGGATTGCCAAACCTGAGGAGCTTATCGAAGACCTCGATGAAAGAACGGTCAATGTAAGAAGGGAACTACCTATTATTATTGTAAACATTGCGGGAACGAAAGTAAGAAGTCTCATCGATACAGGATCAACAGTGAGTTTGATAACCCAGGCATTATACAATGAAATCCAGAGTAAAATCCACGTATTAAAAATACCCATTTCAAGCGTGAAAATAAAAGGTGTCATACCAGACAAGGTTATGATATGCAGATACCAAGTATTTTTAGATCTGCAGATAGGGAACTCTACATTCTCACAGAGCTTCCTACTTGTAAATAAGCTGCCATATAACCTTATTGTTGGGATGGATTTCATAAGAGAGTATAAAGTTATTATAGATCTCTCGCAAGACATTGTAATGTTTCGCGCAAGTGAGGGAAAGGAAGACTTAGAACTCTCATTAAGGCATAATGAAGCGAGACAAGAAGAATACGTATGGCATACATACGGAGATATGACTGGGGAGGCAGTGTCGACAATAGAAGATATTGAGGAAGAGTTGGCAACACTGGCCGCAGACATTGAAAAAGATCTCGAACCAAAATTTGAAGAATGCCTGGAAGAGAAGATTGAGGAAGCTAAATTTGGTCCAGAATATAAGAAAATGCTAAGGGAACTACTATTCGAGTATAAAGGAGTCTTCGATTCGAGACATGGCCGGATCAAGAATTTCCAGTATGCATTTCAAGTCAGCGATTGGACGCCATTCAAACAGAAGCCGTATCCTGTAGCTGAGAAACATTATTTAAAGGTCAAAGAAGCGATACAAGAAATGCTAGAAGCAGGCGTCATTGTAAAGACAGCCACACCTTATGTCAGCCCACTGGTAGTTGTACCGAAACAGGATGGAAGTGTGAGGTTATGCCTGGACCTACGAAATTTGAATTCCAAGGTTATACCGGAATTTGATACAGTTCCACCCATTAAGGAGGTACTCAGAAGGTTCAAAGGAAAGACTGTATTCTCAAATCTTGATCTAACGGCAAGTTTTCACCATCTTGCTCTGGAAGAGAAAACAAGTCTGTTAACCGGATTTTTATTTGACCAGCACACGTACTCCTACGTCCGTCTTCCATTTGGATTAAAAACAGCAGGTTCAGCGTTGATACGAGCGCTAGATAGGAACCTATCCGAAGAAGTAAAAGCTACAACCATATGCTACGTAGATGATATACTACTGACCTCTGAAACAGTTGAAGAACATGTCAGAGATCTACGCAAGTTGTTATATGACCTAAGTCAGGCTAACTTCAAGGTCAATATGAAGAAGTCTAACTTTGCTCAGAGAGAAGTTAAATTTCTAGGTCATGTAATCGATGCACAAGGAGTTAGGCCTAATCCGGGAAAACTGGAAGTCATAAAACGTTTCCCGAGACCAACGAAGGTGAAGAACGTCAGGCAATATCTAGGCGTTATTGGATTCTTTTCGAACCATTGTCCGAAGTACACTGAGACTGTAGCACCACTCCAAGACTTACTTAAGAAGGGAGGAAGATGGCGATGGACGGAGCAATGCGAGGAAGCCTTCGTGAAATCTAAACAGATGTTGTTAGATTATGTGAAATTGGGATATCCTGACTACACTCAGAAATTTATCATCCAGACTGACGCATCCTTCGTAGGCATTGGAGCTATGTTGTATCAGGAAAATAAGGACAGGCCAGAGGAGAGAACTTATATCGCATTCATCAGTAGAAGGTTGAGGCCTAATGAAAAGAATTATACGGTCACGGAGATCGAATTACTTGCGATACTGTATGCATTACAGTATTGGCACAAGTTGATTTATGGTTTTAGAATTATTTTGAGAACAGACCATAAAGCCCAAACGTTCCTGCTAAAAACTGACTTGTCGAGTCAAAGACTGACAAGGTGGTCCCTGTACATACAACAATTTCAAGTGGAAATAGAATATTGCCCGGGGAAGGACAATATCATACCTGATTTGCTAAGCAGATACCCTACAGCAGAGGAAGAAGAAACTCTAGCTATTGAAATAGAAGATAGAGATCAGAAGACCTTAGATGATCTAAGGAACATCACCGTTTTTCAACGTGAAGATCCCTGGATACGGTTGATGATAAATTACTTCGAGGGAAAGCTGAATAGAGGAACCCCGATGTATATGGAAGCTGAAGCACTTTCAACGGAATATCTATGGTTTAACCAGATGCTACATAAATGGAGCGACTCTGACCACACAAAACCTAGGATTGTTGTACCACCAGCATTGCAGAGAAGGCTAGTTTGGCTAGCACACCGAGCTTTTGGACATTCAGGTGTAGATAAGACTGTTGCCCTGCTTAAAGAGGCGTTTATTTGGCCTAAACTTAGAGAAACAGTCAGAAATACTATCAGGACATGTGATATGTGCCAACGAGTAAAGCCTAACTCGTACTTAATGAGGCAGAAACCTATACCACTCTTACCAGAGAAGCCATGTCAGCTCCTGGCGCTGGACAACTTTGGGCCCCTGCCTAGAGCTAGAAGAGGAAATAAACACATCCTAGTTGCACTAGACGTGTTTTCCAAAATGGTAGTCCTGTGTCCAATTCAGAAAACCAGTACAAAACAAGTACTTAAGAGGCTGAAGGAAAGAATCATTCCTATTTTAGGACAGCCAGAAAACATCTTATCGGATCACGGAAGCTGTTTTACCAGCGTAGAATTTCGCAGGGAGTTGGAAAATCTGGGCATAAGACAGATTTTGTCCACGGTTAGGCACCCGGAGTCGAACTCAGCTGAGAGAGTTATGAGGGAGGTGCAAAAATACATGAAGATATACTGCTCTACTGAGAATTGGAAATGGATTGACGTGCTTGAGATTATTGAATATTGTATCAACAATACTGTGCACGAAGCTACAGGAGAGGTGCCAGTGAGCCTACATCTCGACAGAAGACCCGAGAGGCCATGGAATAATGTCATCCAGACACCCGTCGATGCACAACTTGGACGTGAATTGAGAATCCGGAGGACGTTCGAGTATCTCAAGAAACAAGCAGATAAGCGACAGCGGAGAAACAGGAGGAAACGCTATCATAGACCGCTACTCGTGGGAGAATACGTCTTATTGAAAAAACCCGCCAGTTCAGATCCAGAGAGCAGGAAATATAAGAAATTTCAGCACGTTTATCTCGGACCCTACCTGATTATAAGGGATCTGCAGAATAACGCATATCGGATTAAAGATGAGGCAACAGGTAGAGAAGTTGTGGTAAATGCAGCTAATCTGAAGTTATATAGTCCACCAGAAGACTATGAAGCGAGAGAAGAGCAAGCTACACACATTCAAGTAAACGAGGAATCATTACGTATGCACGGAAAGGTTCTGGAGAAAAGCTTGCAGGCTCGAGAAGGGTCGAAGAAAAGAAAACAGCTCGCCAGCCCAGCGGACACGAGGGGAGAGTGCAGCTGTCGACTGCAGGAGTTTTACGACCAGTTAAAGGGAGCCGCTGTGGAGTTAGAGGAGATGAATGAACAATTGAGACAGGAAAACGAAAGTCTACGAGACAGCAGACAAGAGTGGAGTGGGAAAACGTGAAAGCCCATTGCCAAGAGCAATGACCGCTTAAAGTAAATACTGCAGGGAGTTGATACCAGCTGATAGGCCCGAAAAATTCACTTATGAAATGAATTTTTCGAACTTAGCAGGAGAAAGATGTGCCCAACTGGTCACGGCAGTCTGGTATCGAACTCAGGGCCTTATCAGAGAAGACCAGGCAAGTGGTTATGCCTAAGGTCGAACCAGTGGTCTCTAAGGGGGAGCCATTATATGGAACCCACAGAGCAATGAGAGGTCTACTGACACATAATAGTCTAGCGTGATTTCACGATTATTTAGGTGCAAATCATAGCAATTTAAAGGAGAAATTGTAAGCAAAATGCAAGGGAATGTACGTTTTCAGTTCATACGAAGTCGAGAGAGGCTAGTATTGAAGTCTGACAAATGACTTTAACAAGTAGGCGGAGTAGCCCCGGCGCCTACGGAACTATTTCCGTCTAGGGCGGTCAGACAGCTCAAAATTAATGACCCGGGAATCCACCGGTCGACAACGAGCAAAGCGTTGGCGGGACCAAGCCCACAAGAAATTAATTAATTACAGATAAATGGAGCATTGTAATGCAATGAAACATACACACAGATGAATGTATTCACGGAGGAGTAATTTAGGAGTGGTTTTTCACCTAAAATTACGCCTCTTTCTCAAAATGACCGCATTACAACCTAACTCACGCTCGAGAGCATGGATACTTTAACCAACCAGCGGGAAATCCCCACCGTAGCATCCCACGCGCTGAACTAAGGCAATTAATTGTAATTAATTGGCCGAAGCGATCGCCGGCACGCGAGTGTTTTTAAAACCTCCACGCCTAGATAAACAAGATGCAGTTGTTATTTCGGCTGAAGATGGAGTATTTCAAGAAGGGAGTCGCTCTCACGTGTCCCGTGAACTATTTTGTGCAAGAAACCAATATAAGGGAAGAGCACCCTACGCCAAGGGTCAGTTGTACGGTCAGTTGTTGGTCAGTTACAGACACGTCAGTTATGGTTCAGTTGCAGCTCGAGTTGGAAGTTAGTCCTTTGTCTACAAACGCTCTGCAGTAAGCACGCCAATTATTAAAATATCAGCGTACCGCCGTTGAAGACAATGGAGGCAAATTGTAAGCTTCATCAGTAATAATGAAGTGCATAAAAGGTAACAAAGTGCAGATATTGCTTTATTATCTGACACAGATATAAATTCGCTACAGCGAATAGGAACTGATAATGTTTGGAACAGTTCGTATACCGGAAGGTATTGTCAATTATATGACATCAGCATTAGGAGCACTCCAGTGATGGGAGAATGGAAGTTATTGCCACCTATCCAGGACAGTGAGGTGAACGGGAGTGCAGGGAACTAGGATCGAACATCTATAAAAACGCTACTAGATTTCACGGAGACCAGCGGTTATCATAAGTCATCGCATCTCTGAGGTCAAGCGTAGGTGAAATCCAGATTAAGGATCAACATGTGAAATGATAGATGAAGTGTATAAATTGTGAAATAATAATTTAAAGTGTTAATGTGTTTAATGTTTAATATTCAGTGTTTATCAGTGGTAAAGGCCACTTGTGGTAATATGTGTATTATGTGTAAAAAGTGTGAATCTCAGTGTTGTGTATTGGATATCATGATGGATTAAGTCAATCATCATGGTAGAGCTCAGGCGGAGATACTGGTACTTTCCAGCCAGAAGGAAACGTGAGTAAACATGCAAATAATAACATTATAATGGCATAGTTCACCATGTAACGATTAATCACTTTGAAATTAAAGAAGTAATAGTCACTTACTGAACGAGTTTTCACCACTCGTCTTGAATAAAGTATGACTTGGAAGGTGATTTGCTTAGGACCATGTAGGTCAAAAATAGTGATGGATCTAAACGTTAAAATAATAATAATAATATAACTGGGGTCGGCAACCATAAAGTAAGGGCAAAATTGGCCTAAGTAATGTTCAAATAGTGTCATGTCTAATTTAAGATACTGTCATTTGGTAAACAGTAAAGAATGTAGTGTGGAATATCGCGAATACGAGAGTTTTTCTCAGTGTCAGTGAAATTTTGAATGAATATGTGAAATTAAAGTAAGCCAGTATATTTATACATTTGTGTCAGGAGCTATGTAAAGCTTTGGCTTAAATAGTATAACAGGAAGAACGCAGGTACCTTGATAATGGAGTCATATATGTGAAATGTTGTTTAGCCGCATATAGCGTGCAGATTAACGTAGAATCCAGTGATTTACGTAAGATAAGCACGGGAAAGACTAGTATAGCTTGCGCGTGAGGTGAAAATTGGCTTAATCTTCGAGAAGTATCGCCTTTGTGCATACTGTATGTGTTACGCAGCGATTTGGATAGATTCTGTCTATTGCCAACGCTTGCATTGAATTATAGCCACTATGGACGCCCAGCGAGGCGCGGTGAGCATTTTTACTTATGGTCTGCCCGAGAGGTAGAATCATATTCGTCGACGAGGAACGTGGTTCCCATATATATGTAAATGACAGCTGCTGATGATAACCATGGGGTTTCATTATGATGCGCGTCTTAAAAGCCAAAGTAATCACCTTAGAACGGCAATGCTATCATTAGAATTCCACCCCTGCCATGAATGTGTAATAGGAGCCATTTGAGCCCAAATACACTGTAAAGTTAGGTGTTAATTAATTAAATGACTCAATTACTTAGGACTACGCCTAGCGGATCTTTATTGTTATATAATTGTAAACAAGAGTGGCCTTGACGGTAGAGAGAGACAGGAAATGTAGACCATTTCCGTGGCAGCCATCTTGGAGAGCTGTCTGGAACTAATTTTATGACCTGCTGAGGGGAGGGAGGTCGCTCGACCGATCCCTTGTCAATTACAGTCACAATAGGACACTGAGAGGTCTCGGTATTCAATAATGCAATTAAAATATGAGTATTTTAGTGATGCAAATGGAATTAAATGATGTATGGAAACTCACATATGTGGTTGAACCATAGAAATCAGATGATATTTGGCGAAGTTATCCTCTGAGGGGGAAAGCTGAACCAAAATAATGTAGGCATCTTCTTTAATGTGCATTTTGCCAGTTTATGCTAATTTAGGAAAAACGGGTATGTGTTTTTCCCAGAACATGACACAGTTGTATCTATAATAAGTCCGACAAGACCCAGATAATCGTTATATGGTGAAACTATAAATATTCTATCCATGTTTATGTTTATTTTATGATTAAGAAGCATGACTCATTTTCCTAGAGCGTTCATAGGGATGGAAAGAAGGAAGATGATTCGCACGACACAACAAAAATATTTGCTAATAAATGTAGGAAACATTGAAGTAATGATAATTAAAGTAAATGTCGTAGAAGACGGAATAATGTCTTAGTAATTCATGTTTATGTGACATGTGGTTTTTGTGTTAAGATACTTCCATTAAATAAAATTGTGTCACATGACGAACACTACGAAAACCTTGTAATCTGAACTATTATTGACAGGATATTAAAAGTAGGTTTGAGTGCATTGTAGCGCTATTTTTTAAGGGGAAGGCTCACAGAATAACCCTATTTATTTGTGGGAATTAATTGTAATTTGTCCTTTGTTTTGTATTTGTTGTACAGCCATGATTTTAGACCAGTAAATATTTTATTCATAGGAATGTTGTGTATTTCCTGTAGAGTAGTTACCTGGTAGACTCAAATCCTGAACATGTGGTCGTATTGTGGGCAGGAACGTCCCATACCTCGAAAGACCGTGAGCTAGTTGGGATACGAACACATGGTCCACATGGTGACAATCGGGTACACTACATCGTGCAAAGCCTGTGAACGGGAAAGAGGCCGCTCCTGTCTCCTATGGTGTGTCCCATTCTTTCTACTCATTCGCTGCTGCCAGCTTGACAGCATTTCCAAGGTTCCACAGTTTCGTGAGTTACATTTTCATTTACCTTCTTTAATATGGCTCCCACTGATAAGGATAAGGATGAAAAACTTACTTCTAAACGAGCATCCTATAAAGGGCAAATTACCCGATTCAGAAGGTATATAAAAGAATTAGATCCCTCAGATGCGCAATTAGACTTGTGAAACATCGTGTAAAGGATTTTGAACGTTCATATGAAAACTACTGTAACATTCAAACTGAAATAGAAACTTGCATGCTTAATCAAACAGAAGATCGTGTCGAAGTAGAAAACTTATATTACGAAGGCATAGGTTCTGCTTTCAAAATAATACGCCAACTCGAAGAGGAGCAGAAAAAGGACGCTTCTGTTCCTGGTTCCCTTCACGAACCCCAAACTTCTTTCCGTGAGGGCACTCACAAGCCCAAACCTACTTTACCGAAAATTGATTTACCCCATTTTTCTGGAGATGAATCTGCTTGGGATTCTTTCTATGAGTTATTTTGCTCCTTTGTTCATGACAATGAAGACATTCAAGTCATTTACAAGTTTCATTACTTGAGATCTATCCTTCGAGGTCAAGCTTTGCAGTTGGTTGAAGCACTTCCTCTGCGTGCCGAAAACTACCCCATTGCCTTTAATTTAATAAAAGAAAGATATGGAAATTTACGTTTACGTATTCAACGCCATATGAAGGCTCTATTTAACCTACCTGCGTCACAGCACAATGACGTCACTAGTTTGCGTACTTTAATTGACACTACCCAACTCCATGTTAAAGCTTTGTCCCAATTAGATCAACCTACTGAACATTGGGATACCTTCCTAATACATTTAGTAGTCTCTAAAGTTGATGCTGCTACCCTCAAAGCTTGGGAAATTGAACTTTCTAAAGAAGACGACTACTCTTACGAGCATTTAATCACTTTCATAAACGCTAGATGCCAACTTTTAACCGCTCTAGCTAATCAAAGTGAACCTTCATCTCCTAGTTCCAAATTCGAATTAATGTCCATCAAATCCAAAAGTGAACGCTCAGCGTCCAATACCCAAAAACCCGGGTCCAGCTCATCCAAATTCAAATCAAACTCCATTGGTTACCCAACTAGGTCTAGTGAACGTCGTGTTGCTAACTCTATTGTTTTAAACACGCAAAGCGAACCTCGCAAAAGTTTAAACGAACCTGTAAAGTGCATACTTTGTAAAGATCCCCATGCCCTATACCTTTGCAAATCTTTTAAAGAAATGTCAGTCGATGACAGACGAAAATTAGTCGCTCAAAACAAACATTGTTTCAACTGCCTAGCGCCCACGCATTCTGCTTCTAACTGTAAGTCCACAAGACTTTGCTACCATTGTGAAAAGGCTCATCATACTCTGCTACATCGTCATGATCAGGCAAGGTCATCGACAGCATCTACTTCGCCGAAAAATGATAGTGCTAACAATTCTAATGCTTCATCTTATATTCAAAATGCCAAGTCCATTCGCAGTGCTCAAGTATTGTTGTTTACTGTCCAAATCGAAGTTCAGGATAACTTTGGCAACTGGGTCCGTGCCCGCGGTCTTCTAGACTCAGCGGCAACTCATGATTTTGATTCCAATTCCTTGATTAGAAAACTAGGCCTACCTGTAAACCCCACTTCTATCAACGTGTCGGGCATCAACAGCTCAAAATCGCAAGCTTTACAATTCTCAAAGCTAACTAACTTATAAGAGATACTTGTCATAGAAACAACTTTCTTAAACTTAATTGTCTAATTCTTAATAGCGTTGGAGAAGACACTCCAAGTCACTCTGTGGATATTTCAGGGTTAAACATTCCCTCGCATTTAAGGCTAGCCGATCCTTGTTTTAATATGCAGAACCCTATTGACATACTCTTTAGTGCCAATGTTTTCTGGAATTGCCTACGTAAACAGGTTCGTAAGTTATCCTCAAACGTGGTCGCCAGAGACACTAATTTTGGATGGATCGTCACAGGGCAACTTCCCCATTATTCTCCTCAACCCGCATCGCAATGTTACTTCTCCAATACTGACCTGGAACAGTTCTGGAGGCTTGAAAATGTCGATTCTCCTAATGTAACCTCTTCAGAAAATGAATTCTGTGAGCAACTTTTTTTGAACACCACCACTCGTTCTTCTGATGGCCGGTTCGTCGTTCAAATGCCAAGATTACATAATCCTCCTAAACTTATCAACTCTCAGCCTAAAGCTCGAAAAGTTCTTTTCGCCATCGAGAGCAAATTCAAAAAGGAACCTCTTGTTAAACAACAGTACACTGATTTCATGGATGAGTATGAAAGCTTAGATCATATGGAAGTTGTTAACAAATCCAATGATGAATTGCAACCCCCAATTGAAACGGTTTATTTAAATCATCATCCCGTGTGGAAAAACCCTCTTGTAAGAGATAAAATTCGAGTTGTTTTTAATGGTTCATCACCCGACGTTAATGGCAACAGCCTTAACGACACTCTTTATTCTGGTCCTGCTATTCAATCAGATTTATCTGCTATACTCTTAAACTTTCGATTATTTCCCATAGCTGTCATAGCCGACATAAAACAGATGTACCGTCAAGTGTTAATTCAACCAGAACAACGAGATCTTCAAAGAATCTTGTGGCGTGATGAAACCAGTAAGCCCATTAAGGTATTTCGCTTGAAAACGGTTACTTATGGCTTAAAACCCTCTGCTTTCCTTGCTATCCGATCCCTACACTTGCTAGCCTCTCAAGATGGTCATTTATTTAACCCCAAAGCCTCTGAAGCACTAACTACGTCATTCTATGTTGACGATTATTTGCAATCCTTCCCCTCTTTGGAGGAAGCTTCTTTTGTATCTTTAGAACTTCAGGCATTACTAAGGAATGGAGGTTTCCCACTCCATAAGTGGAACTCCAACTCCCCTGAGTTTCTCGCTCAGTTTCCCATCGAAGACGTAGATCCTTCTTCTGTCGAAATTTGTGGAAACTCCGAATCTATAAAAACTCTAGGAGTTCACTGGTGCACTAGCACTGACACTCTTATCTATAAAGTTTCGCTCGCAGAAGAGCTTCCTAATACAAAAAGACAAATTCTCTCTGAAATTGCAAAAATTTTTGATCCACTTCAATTCCTTGCTCCAGTTATCGTCAGAGCCAAACTCTTCATGCAAGAGCTGTGGTCGCTTAAATGTGAATGGGATGACACTGTCCCTCTTTCTTTTCTTAATCGTTGGCTCTCGTTTCGCAGCAATTTGCTGGATCTTTCCCTTATTGAAATTCCCAGGAATTTAATCAGCTCTCATTCTAATGCATCTTTTTTCCTTCATGTGTTCGCGGACAGTTCCGAAAAAGCTTATGGTTGCTGTGCATATTTAGTTTATCACGATTCACTCTATGGATCTCTAGTTTCCAACCTTGTTTGTGCCAAATCGAAGGTCGCTCCTCTTAAAACTATCACTTTGCCTAGGCTCGAACTGTGCGCTGCACTCATGGCTGCAGAACTTGTCAAGAAATTACGGGAAGTATTAAAGGTCGAATTCTCGCAAATCTATCTCTGGAGCGATTCCATGATCGCTCTTTCTTGGATCGCCAAGAACCCCTCTCACTGGCAAACTTTCGTTGCAAACAGGGTTTCCAAAATTCAAACTCTTTCTTCTGGATGTCAATGGAGGCATGTTCCCAGTGCGGATAATCCAGCTGATATTATCTCTCGTGGTTGTTTACCCTCTCAATTGGCAGCTTCCCAATTGTACTGGCATGGGCCCTCGTGGCTAATCGAAGAATCTTCCTCATGGCCTTCTAAACCCCCAGCTACAAACTCCAACTTGCCTGACGCTAAAGTACCTCTACCCATTGCTTCGTGTCTTGTTTCCAACGCTTCTCATCCTTTGTTGTCCCGATATTCTTCTTTTCATAAATTACTACTGATTGTCGCCTATCTCCTTAGATGGAAATATCTTGTGGTTGACCAACCTCTTCTCCCTAAACCACACCTTACCAATCATGAATTGAATCTCGCTACCATTAAGATTTTACAACTGACACAGCAAGAAGCCTTTTCTTCTGAATTGTCTGTCATTGCTTTCTTCTAAAAGAGATCTTCCCAAATCCAGCCGTCTTCGTGCTTTAGCCCCGTTTCTTGATGACCATGGGTTACTCAGGGTAGGTGGAAGGCTCTCGCAATCTTTACTCTCTGAAGACAAAAAGCATCCTGTTATTTTGCCTTCCAAACATCACGTAACTTCCTTAATTATACGTGACTTTCATTACCGTAATCTTCATGTTGGTACACGTACTCTGCTTTGCCTCTTAAGGGAAAAGTACTGGATTATAAATGGAATTCATGAAGTTTTTTCTGTAATTCATAAGTGCATTCCTTGTTTCAAAGCGAAACCTAAAATCAACACTCAATTAATGAGCGATCTGCCCTCTTTTCGTTCTTCTCCTATACGCCCATTTGCTTTAACTGGCGTGGACTATATGGGTCCGTTCCAATATCAACGAAACTCTCCTGAAGCTAAACGCAAATTGTTTGGTAAGCTTTATGTTTCTCTCTTTGTTTGCATGGTTACCGGCGCAATCCACTTGGAACTAGTAACGAATGCTTCTACTTCTTATTTTTTATCAGCTGTCTCTCGTTTCACTGCTAGGCGTGGTGTTCCTTCTGAGATGTTCTCTGATAACGCTTCCACCTTTCAGGGCGCAGCTTCCCTGTGGAAGAAAGCTCTCACTTCCTCTCCTGCCATGGAACAAATCTCTAATTTTTCTTATTCAAAAGGTTTCAAATGGCGCTTCATACCTCCTTACGCTCCGCATCATGGTGGTAGGTGGGAATCTTGCGTAAAGCTCACTAAACGTCATTTAAGAAAAGTCTTAGGTAATCGAATTCTGACTTACGAAGAATTCAATTCACTGTCTGTTCTGATTGAAGGTGTTGTTAACTCTCGCCCTTTAACTCCGCTTTCCAATGACCCTGATGACCTACTTCCACTCACCCCTGGTCACTTCCTTATCGGCACTTCTCTTTCTGCCCCTCCTCCTCTTCCCAATTCTTACAGGGATTTTAATTTACATATTGTTTGGCGTAAACTTGAAGCCCTCCGTAATTCTTTTTGGAAGAGATGGAACTTGGAATATTTAACTTCCTTGCAACGGAGGCAGAAGTGGTTTCTTTCCAGTCCCGACATTAAAGTGGGGGACTTGGTCTTGGTTAGGGATGTTTCTCCCCCTCTAGTCTGGACTTCCGGTAGAGTGACTAAGTGTTACCCTGGAAGAGATGGGAGAGTCAGGGTGGTCAGAGTCTTGACCATTAACGGTTCGATTACAAGACCTCTGTCTTTGATCGCTCCTCTTCCTTTAAATGTGTAACTGTTTATTTGCTCTCTGTTGGTGTTAAACCCCCAGTATGGTGTATTCTTTGAATACACGGTACCTGAGATATATTTTTTATTGCTCTTTGCATGTTCATTTCTTCCTTCTTCTTTGTCAAACACCAACAGTGATCATCTGTTTTCTCCTTGTTGGGCATATCTCTTATGTCTTCTTAAGTCTGTTCTAGATATATAACTTCTGTGACCCACCTAGCGTCACCTCGCAGCGAATCTCTGAAGCTCCTCAACTCTTCCTGGTGCTAGAGGACTTACTTATCCATTTGGCCACCAGATCCTGTTACCATCGCCAGCTATTTTCTCCTTGAGCAAGAGGACTACGTCTACGTCTTTACTCACCATGCTGCGCTAGTATCATCTGTTATCAACTCTTAGAAGATCAGCTCAGCAAGAGATTAATTTTCTGTCTTAAAGTTGGTAATGCTTATATGTTCTCCTTTTGTCTCCTACCCCCACTCCTTCCCCCTTTCTTGGTCCCTCCGTGCTCCGTTGAGCTGCTCTCACTTCTCAGTCTGCAGTTGACTCGTTCAGTCAAAGCTCCGCTCGAGCTTGCCTCCTCAAACCAAGAGGCTCACCCTCTTCTACGCCATGTTGGCTAAGTAATCATCAACGGAAACTTCGACTTCAACATGAAATCAAGATAAGTACCATTTTAAAAGTTTTAACCTCATCTTCATGGTTTTAACTTCCACGTGCTTTTAATTATAATTTATAGACAGTGTGAAATTATTTACTTTGGGGCAAAAATCATTCTTCGTGGGATTTGCCATGTTGAGCTTTTGCTTGTATAAGCCAACCTTACTAAAAAAGAGCTTTTCTTAAGCTATTCAAACGAGAAATCCTCTCGCTACGTGGGATATTACCTAATACCCGCTGTCTATAATTATAAAGCTAGTTCCTCCGTTGGATTTTCTCAACCCCATTTTTCTGCTAAGGTCGTTCTGGAACCTTCTAGATCTTGTACTCTATCTGCGAGTCTTGCCGTCAAGTATTGTTCACGCACTTGTGAAAATGCTAGTTAAAATGAGGAATCTTCCTTAAATTACTGCAATAGCGAACTTTCTTCCCCCGTTGGAACATTCTATGGCGCATTTAATTGTAAATCACAACTTTTTCAAGAAATAAACTCTCACCTATATAGTGCAATCAGTTATTTTCATAATTGCAATAACTTTCTTTTTCATAAACTTTAGTGTTTCTACAGTGAACTTTGCATCCATCTTCATAGACTACAGTGATAAACAGTGCTTACTCCACGTTTCTACCGCGTCACGATCGTCCGGTTATATTAAATACGGCCATGAACATTGATCCTATATCCCAATGATCTTTCCTCAACCTTCTACTAACAACCATTATTAATAAAATTGAAACTTTTCTATAAGGTGTCACTCACGAGGTGCCCTTCCAACTTTGCTAGTTAACATTAATTAAATTCTGCATAATTGCTTGTGTGATACAAGTTTTAAATTCACGTTGTTCCTTTCCCATAATCAGGGAAAACAATTCTTTAAACTCTTTAGCGAGTCATGTTCAGGTTTCACGAAAGGGAAACTGTCCCATTTGGCGAGTGATTCCTGCTCAAACTTGGGAAGTCTAGAACTTTCCCTTTCACTTTCTTCAGGTTTCACAGTAAGTGACCTGCCCTCTTTGTATAATTCTCATATATTAATTCTGTATAAATATAAGAAGTTGTAGGAACTTCTATCTTATTTTTCATGTTGTTATTATTGTTATTTTCAAAGTTGTCACTGTCTCTAGAACATTCTCTCCAGAATTTCTTAAGGTGCACTCTTTGTACTCCAATTCACGTTCAAGCTTTAATTATTTCATTGTTCATTTGTTTAAATCTTATAAAGATTTTAGAAACATGTAAGGTTTGAAACCTTGTAAATTGTCAATTGCCTGGAGCAACCGTTTAATGTTGGGAGGTCTGCGACCCTATTTGTTAAAAAGTTCAAATGAACTATGTTTGTTAAAATTATATTGCATAATTGTTAATATTCCTCAAACTTCTTCTAATTGTAAAATAAATTAATCGTTTCCCTTCTCTTTTTCATTTACGAATATAAAGTTTAGGCAAAATCCTGTCTTCCTTGACTCTCCTCACTCAATGATATTAAAATCATTAATAGGGCTTTCACCATTTGTTGCATTTGAGCAAGAACTCTTAATGTTCACCTCACTAAAGTTCTTCTTAGCGTTAATAGCTAATTCTAATTGGCCAGTAAGGCAAGTAAAGCTCGCTAAGCCAGCTACCTGCTTGTGGAGACCCTCTCCGAAAACTTATGGTCAGTTTTCTAAAAAATAAGTGTTTCTTTTTGTCTAAACTTTTAGCCGGCTCCTCGCTGAGTAAAAGCTTAGCCATTTTCCAATGCAACCATTGGTTCATTTACCAAGATTACCCAATAAGGCATAATCTTTTATCATTTTCCTTTTTAGAGACACTTGGTCGCCCTTACAGGAACTCCATAATTTTGGAAATCGAAAATACCAAACCTGAGTTAAATCATTGGCATTCTTCGAATTACTTTGTAAAACCTAATTTCTTTGAGAAGACATACAGTAAATTTGTTCCTCTCAGTCTTGCCAGACCAGCACCCTTCCCCATAGTAGCTTTATATATGCTTGAGAGGGATTATACGAAAGCCACTCTCTTGCAAACAGCCCAAGTTCTATCTGTGTTTCTCGTCAGCTTAGACCAAGTCCTTACTCATTTTAGGTATCCGAAAGAGGATTTTCGGTGGCAACCACCTTTAAGTGTGTTTAAAACTAAACTTATTAATTTTGTGGGACTCTCCTCCTATTTTTCTATCCTTCTTTTCCAATCCAAAATCTACTTCCTTCTCTTAATCATCTTCCCTTGGTGGGTGGGTTATTCCTCAGCCAATAAACTACCCAGCAGCATCTTCAGCAGCCTCAGCTCCCGCCTCGGCTCCGGCTCAGGCTTCGCCCAAGTTGAGCAAGGCTGCTTCCTCCAAGAAGCCCCGCACAAAGTCAGCCCAACCAAAAACCTCCGAGATGGTGGACAACGCCACCAAGAGTCTCAAGGAAAGGGGTGGATAATCTCTGCAGGCCATCAAGAAATACTTCACGGCCAACTACAAGGTGGACTCTGAGAAGCTCACCCCTTTCATAAAAAAAGTACCTGAAGGCTGTTGTCGCTTCCGGAGAACTGGTCCAGACCAAGGGAAAGGGAGCTTCGGGCTCCTTCAAGCTCGGCTTGGCAGCCAAGCCCGAGAAGGTCAGCGCACCGCCAGCCAAGCGGT
This sequence comes from Meconema thalassinum, assembly GCA_946902985.2. NCBI lineage: Eukaryota > Metazoa > Arthropoda > Insecta > Orthoptera > Tettigoniidae > Meconema > Meconema thalassinum. The sequence goes on from OX336393.1 coordinate 306,438,998, forward strand.
CTGCTGCCCCTAAGGAGAAGCGACTTCCCAAGGCCAAGAAGTCGGGAGCAAAGGCAGCCGCCAAGAAGGCCATCTCCAAGTAACCTGCCGAGAAGAAGAGAGCTGCACCTGCTCCTAAGCCAAAGAATTCTCCTTCCAAGGCTAAGAAGGCTGCCAAGGTGCCCACGAGAAAACCTGAAGCACCTAAGCCTAAGAAGGCAGCGAAACCCAAGGCTTCCCCGAAAAAGGCAGCTCCTAAGAAGAAGTGAGAAGGTTATTGCTTTTTACCGATCTTCTCACTCACACACCTCTCTGCTGGTGTGTAAAAACGGCCCTTATCAGGGCCATCAATCATTTCCTAGTAGAGCACATGTCTGTTAAGCTCAAGTACAGGTTCTTTCCTTTTCCAAAAATCAAAAAGTTTAGCCTAGTCCTTCCCCCTCCTTTTCAACTGAAATTACATCAGTTTTTATTTTAAACGCAGCCTAACCAAAAGAATATTTACACGAGATATATATTTATCTTTTTCACAAAATAACACGCTTTTATGTGCATAGAACGTGGGGTTTTCCCTATCCACTCTCAAGACAGCCAAAAAGTAATCTTGCTTGTTTTACTACTGTATATTTCATAAATTATTATTATTATCAACATCGTTATCGTCATCATAGGTCTCGTCGTAGAGCAAAGCCTTTTCTCTACGAGACCCCTTGCATTTGACTGTTGACACAGGCTAGATTAAACATGAAGACTTGGATGTGATTATCTGGAAAGCTATCTAGGGACGAGTAATGCTTGGTATTGCCTAACAGGCCTCATCTAGTGCCTGTGAATGCCGTGAAGGTTCTAATTTAAGGGTCATTGCTGTTGTTATGACTCTGTGTGGAAAGCAATAGCAAACTACCTCACCTTGCTTGATATGCTTCATTATAGTGCTGTCTCGGAGTTATGTAGATATAGGTACGATACTGGTTGGGGAACGACCTACCTCACGCCCACTACCTAATTACTCAGCATTGTGAGGACAATTGAGTAGCTGCCTGGCAGTGAGGCTGCACCCCGATCACGAAAACCAAGATTAACGGCCGAGGGGACCCGATGCTCTGATCACGCGTCATTCCAATATCTGCAGGCCAAATGGCTGGGCAGTGGTCACTTGGTCGGCCTAGGCTCTTAATGGTCTGTATAGTGGCAGGGGTTGTTTTTATACCTTGTATGACATGGAAGTTGACAGAACAGTCTACACGGTAACGGTAGTGTCGCTTGGTATCTTCTTAATAGCTGAATATGTCTCTGTTTCCCCATTAGGCAGGGTCCCCCTGACTTGGGTACTCTAGCTAGAAAAAGAGGGGAGACTTAACAGGGCCCTATACATCAGGGTGGGTCTAATTGACAAATAGGACCGGACCCAGAATTGCTACAAATAGATTTCTTAGTTTTTGTGGCAAACTGTAAAAGAAAGTAGCTACCCATATTCACCATTGGGCTGTACTTTGAACGCTTTAGCAGAGACAATTTCTCTTAGGGATGAAGGTTTGTTGTCCTCCCTTTCAAAGGACTCGTAATGGTCCCGGGTAATTACCACCACCATTATTATTACTAATAATATTATGGCAGATGCTTAAGGTATATTAGATATGGTCAAAAATTCTGTAATATTCAGAGAGAGAACTGTGAAATAATTTCAAAATCACTCCCCTACAGTAATGTTATGTAGAATAAACTTAAGAGCAGTGCCCACTGCCACGAGAATTACGCTGGTCTATATACACACATCAAAAAAAGTTTTGCATCACCTCGGTTCCCAGATCTCCGGCATATAGACGTTGACTGTGTATATTGTATCCAAGATACAGTCCCTTTGACTGTTCATAGATGTCACTAAAACTGCTCAAAGATGTAAACAACCATGCATGAGCAGGGCCTATTAGACGGAGGGGGTACGACAGCCGATCAGTTCCAGTCATTCCACCAGGACGAAGGTACGCTGCTCATGTTGTCTGTAGTTCTACCATGCCTAGAAGGTCAATACCGCAGTTCGATCGCGTCCGCATTGTTACTTTGTGTCAAGAAGGGCTCTCAACAAGGGAAGTTTCCAGGCGTCTCAGAGTGAACCAAAGCGATGTTGTTCGGACATGGAGGAGGTACAGAGATACAGGAACTGTCGATGACAGGCCTCGCTCAGGCCGCCCAAGGGCTACTACTGTAGTGGATGACCGCTACTTACGGATTGCCGCTCGGAGGAACCCTGACAGCAATGCCACCATGTTGAATAATGCGTTTCGTTCAGCCACAGGACGTCGTGTTTCAACTCAAACTGTGCGCAATAGGCTGCATGATGCGCAACTTCACTCCCGACGTCCATGACGAGTTCCAGCTTTGCAACCCCGACACCATGCAGCGCGTGGTGTATTCTTTGAATACACGGTACGAGAGAATAAAGTCTATTGCTCTTTGCATGTCCATTTTTTCCTTCCTCTTTGTCAAAACACCAACAGTGATCTTCTGTTTTCTCCTTGATGGGCAAATCTCTTATGTCTTCATAAGTTTGTTTCAGATATATAACTTCTGTGACCCACCTAGCGTCATCTCGCAGCGAATCTCTGAAGCTCCTCAATTCTTCCTGGTGTTAGAGGACTTACTTATTCATTTGGCCACCAGATCCTGTTACCATCGCCAGCTATTTTCTCCTTGAGCAAGAGGACTACGTCTACCTCTTTACTCACCATGCTGCGCTAATATCACCTACTATCAACTCCTTGAAGACCATTCATCAAGAAGAACATTTATTTTTGACAAGTTGGCAATGTTTATATGTTCTCCTTTTGTTTCCTACCCCCCACTCCTTTTCCCTTCCTTGGACCTTCTGTGCTCCGTTGAGCAGGTCTCACTTCGCAATCGGCAGTTGACTCGGTCAGTCAAAGCTCATCTCGAGCTAGTCTCCTCTACCCAAGAGGCAAACTCTCTTCTACGCCATGTTGGCAAAGTAGTCATCGTCAAAGGGAACTTCATCTTCTACATGAAATCAAGATAAGTACCATCTTAAAGTTTTAACCTCATCTTCAGGGTTTTAACTTTCACGTGCTTTTAAAGATGTTTTATAGACAGTTTGCGATTGCTTATTTTGGGGCAAAAATCATTCTTCGTGGGATTTTCCATGTTGAGCCTTTGGTTGTATAAGCCAACCTTACTAAAAAAGAGCTTTTCTTAGGCTATTCAAATGAGAAATCCTCTCACTACGTGGGATATTATCTAATACCCGCTGTCTATAACTCAACAAGTTAGTTCCTCCGTTGGATTTTCTCAACTCCATTTTTTCTACTAAGGTCGTTCTGGAACCTTCTAGATTCTGTATTTCATCTACAAGTCCTGCCGTTTCGAATTTTCACTCACTTGTAAGAATGCTATTTAAAATTGAAGAATTTCGTTTCTGAATTAAAAGCTTAATAGCTAACTTTCTTCCACCGCTGGAACCGCTGGAATGTTCTATGGCGCATTTAACTGTAATCCACCATGTTCTCAAGCAATAGACTTTCGTCCATTTAGTGCAACCAGTCATTTTGTTCAAATTGAAATAACTTTCTCTGCCAAAAACTTTCGTGTTTCCATAGTGAACTTTTCATAAGTTTCAACGAACTATAGTGAAAATCAGTGCTTGTTCAACTTTCTACCGCGTCGCGATCGTCCGTTTATATTTAAATAAGGCCATGAACATTTTTCCTCAATTCCCTATTTCTCTTTCCTAAACTTCCTACTAACAATCCGTAATAAATTTTTCAATATAGGTTTGTTTCAATAAGGTGTCACTCTGCGAAGTGCCCTTCCATTTTTCTTGTTTATCATTAAGTAATTTCTGTATAATTACGTGTTTTATACACGGTTTAAGTTTACATTGTTTTTTCTCTATTATCAGAAAAACAATTCTTTCAACTCTTGTGTGAGTTATTTTTAGGTCTCAAGAAATGGAAACTACCCCATTTGGCTCGTGATTCCTAATTAAACATAGGAAGTCTAGAACCTTCCTTTTGATTACTTACTTAGGTTCCACAGTAAGTGACCTGCCCTCCTTTGTATAATTCTCATAAAGTAATCCTGTTTAAATATAAGAAGTTGTAGGAACTTCTATTTTTATGCTTTATGTTTTCCTTATATTTAGCTTGAAAGTTGTTAATCTCTCTAGAATATTCTTTCAGAAATTTCTTATAATACACTCCTTGTACTCTTATAAATGTTTAAACTTTAATCATTTCATTTAGTCCTTTTTCAAATCTTAAAAAGATTTTAATACCAGGTTTAAAACCTTAAAAATTGTTATTTGCCTGGAGCAATTTCTGATTGTTGTCGGAGGTCTGCGACCTCAAATTGTTAATAAGATTGGAAAATATTTATTTGTTAAAAATATTAATTTCTCCTGAATTGTTAAATAAATTGAGCGTTCTTTTTCTCTTTTTCATTTTTTCTAATACAAAGGTTAAACAAAGTCCTGTCCTCCTTGGCTCTCCCTACTTGATGCCATTAAAACCATTAATAGGGCTTTCACCACTCGTTGCATTTGAGCAAGAACTCTTAGCAGTAACCTCACTAAAGATTCTTTTAGCTTTGATAGCTAATTCTAATTGGCCAGTAAGGCAAGTAAAGCTCGCTACGCCAGCTACCTGCTTGTGGAGATCCTCTCCGAAAACTTATGGTCAGTTTTCAAAAGGATAAGTGTTTCTTTTTGTCTAAACTTTTAGCCGGCTTCTCGCCGAGTAAAAGCTTAGCCATTTCCAAAGGCAACCATTGGTTCACTTACAAAGATTACTTTCCAAGTTATAATTTTTCGTCACTATCCTTCCTGGAAGCACTGGGTCTCTTTTTCTAGAAACTCTATAATTTCGAAAATTGGAAATTCCGAACTTGATTTGAATTATTGGCATTCTTCGAATCATTTCACAAAAACTAATTTCCTTGAGAAGACATACCATAAATCGTTTGTTCTCAGCCTTGCCAGACCATCATCCTTCCCCATAGTACTTTTATACATGCTTGGGAGGAAATATACTAAAGCCTCTCTCTTGCAAACCACCCAAGTCCTAGCTGCGGTTCCCGTTAGCCTCGACCAAGCTCGTTCCTATTTTAGGTATCAAAAAGTTAAATTTCAGTGGCAACTGCCTCTAAGTGTATTTAAAGTTAAATTCATAACTTTTGTGGGACTCTCCTCCTATTTTTCTATCCTTTTTCTCCAATCCCAAATCTACTTCCTTCTCTTAATCATCTTCCCTTGGTGGGTGGGTTATTCCTCAGTCAATAAACTACCCAAAAATTGGTGCCGAAACCCGGGAGAGTCCATTTGTCATTTTTTCTATTTGACAATACTCTGCAAATTATTAATCTCTGCTTTGAATTTTTCAGCTATAACTACATCATGCAAAGCCTGTGAACGGGAAAGAGGCCACTCCTGTCTCCTTTGGCGTGTCCCGTTCTTTCTACTTATTTGCTGCTGCCAGCTTGACAGCATTTCCAAGGTTCCACAGTATCGTGAGTTACATTTCAATCTATTCTTTATAACATGGCTCCTACTGAGAAGGATAAAGATGAAAAACTTACTTCTAAACGAGCATCCTATAAAGGACAAATTACCCGTTTTAGAAAGTACATAAAAGAGTTAGATCCCTCAGAAGCTCAATTAGACTTGTTGAAACATCGTGTACGAGATTATGAACGTTCTTATGAAAATTATTGTAACATCCAAACTGAAATAGAAACTTGCATGCTCAATCAAACCGAAGATCGAGTTGAAGTAGAAAACCAATATTACGAAGGCATAGGTTCTGCTTTCAAAATAATACGCCAACTCGAAGAGGAGCAGAAAAAGGACGCTTCTGTTCTCGGTTCCCTTCACGAACCACAAACTTCTTTCCGTGAGGGTACTCACAATCCCAAACCAATTTTACCGAAAATTGATTTACCCCATTTTTCTGGAGATGAATCTGCTTGGGATTCTTTCTATGAATTATTTTGCTCCCTTGTTCACGACAATGAAGACATTCAAGTCATTTACAAGTTTCAGTACTTGAGATCAATCCTCCGAGGTCAAGCTTTGCAGTTGGTCGAAGCACTTCCTCTGCGTGCCGAAAATTATTCCATTGCCTTTAACTTATTAAAGGAAAGATATGGAAATTTACGGTTACGTATTCAACGCCATATAAAGGCTCTATTCAATCTACCTGCGTCACAGCACAATGACGTCACTAGTCTACGTACTCTAGTTGACACTACACAACTTCACGTTAAGGCTCTGTCCCAATTAGATCAACCTACTAATTATTGGGATACTTTCCTAATATATTTAGTGATTGCTAAAGTTGATACTGCTACCCTCAAAGCTTGGGAAATTGAACTTTCTAAAGAAGATGACTACACTTACGAGCATTTAGTTACTTTCATAAACGCTAGATGCCAACTTTTAACCGCTCTAGCTAATCAAAGTGAACCTTCATCTCCTAGTTCCAAATTCGAATTAATGTCCATCAAACCCAAAAGTGAACGCTCAGCGTCCAATACCCAAAAACCCGGGTCCAGCTCATCCAAATTCAAATCAAACTCCACTGGTTACCCAACTAGGTCTAGTGAACGTCGTGTTGCTAACTCTATTGTTTTAAACACGCAAAGCGAACCTCGCAAAAGTTTAAACGAACCTGTAAAGTGCATACTTTGTAAAGATCCCCATGCCCTATACCTTTGCAAATCTTTTAAAGAAATGTCAGTCGATGACAGACGAAAATTAGTCGCTCAAAACAAACATTGTTTCAACTGCCTAGCGCCCACGCATTCTGCTTCTAACTGTAAGTCCACAAGACTTTGCTACCATTGTGAAAAGGCTCATCATACTCTGCTACATCGTCATGATCAGGCAAGGTCATCGACAGCATCTACTTCGCCGAAAAATGATAGTGCTAACAATTCTAATGCTTCATCTTATATTCAAAATGCCAAGTCCATTCGCAGTGCTCAAGTATTGTTGTTTACTGTCCAAATCGAAGTTCAGGATAACTTTGGCAACTGGGTCCGTGCCCGCGGTCTTCTAGACTCAGCGGCAACTCATGATTTTGATTCCAATTCCTTGATTAGAAAACTAGGCCTACCTGTAAACCCCACTTCTATCAACGTGTCCGGCATCAACAGCTCAAAATCGCAAGCTTTACAATTCTCAAAGCTAACTATAAGAGATACTTGTCATAGAAACAACTTTCTTAAACTTAATTGTCTAATTCTCAATAGCATTGGAGAAGACACTCCAAGTCACTCGGTGGATATTTCAGGATTAAACATTCCCTCGCATTTAAGGTTAGCCGATCCTTTGTTTAACATACAAAACCCCATTGACATACCCTTTAGTGCCAATGTCTTTTGGAATTGCCTTCGGAAACAGGTTCGCAAGTTGTCCTCTAACGTGGTCGCCAGAGACACTAATTTTGGATGGATCGTCACAGGGCAACTTCCCCATTATTCTCCCCAACCTGCATCGCAATGTTACTTCTCCAATACTGATCTGGAACAGTTTTGGAGGCTTGAAAATGTTGACTCTCCTAACGTAACCTCTTCAGAAAATGAATTCTGTGAGCAACTTTTTTTGAACACCACCACTCGTTCTTCTGATGGCCGGTTCATTGTTCAAATGCCAAGATTACACAATCCCCCCAAACTTATTAACTCTCAGCCTAAAGCTCGAAAAGCTCTCTTTGCTATCGAGAGCAAATTCAAAAAGGAACCCCTTGTCAAAAAGCAGTACACTGAGTTCATGGATGAGTATGAAAGCTTAGATCATATGGAGGTTGTTAACAAATCCGATGATGAATTGCACCCCCCAATCGAAACGGTTTATTTAAATCATCATCCTGTGTGGAAAAACCCTCTTGTAAAAGATACAATCCGAGTTGTTTTCAATGGTTCATCACCCGACGTTAATGGCAACAGCCTTAATGACACTCTTTATTCTGGTCCTGCTATTCAATCAGATTTATCTGCTATACTTTTGAACTTTCGATTATTTCCCATAGCTGTCATAGCCGATATAAAACAGATGTACCGTCAAGTGTTAATTCAACCAGAACAACGTGATCTTCAAAGAATCTTGTGGCGTGATGAAATCAATAAGCCCATTAAGGTATTTCGCTTGAAAACGGTTACTTATGGCTTAAAACCCTCTGCTTTCCTTGCTATCCGATCCCTACACTTGCTGGCCTCACAAGATGGTCATTTATTTAACCCCAAAGCCTCTGAAGCACTAACAACATCATTTTATGTTGACTATTACTTGCAGTCCTTCCCCTCTTTAGAGGAAGCTTCTTTTGTGTCTTTAGAAATTCAGGCATTGTTAAGGAATGGAGGTTTTCCACTTCATAAGAGGAACTCCAACTCCCCTGAGTTTCTTGCTCAGTTTCCCATCGAAGACGTAGATCCTTCTTCTGTCGAAATTTGTGGAAACTCCGAATCTATAAAAACTCTAGGAGTTCACTGGTGCACTAGCACTGACACTCTTATCTATAAAGATTCGCTCGCAGAAGAGATTCCTAATACAAAGAGACAAGTTCTCTCTGAAATTGCAAAAATTTTTGATCCACTTCAATTCCTTGCCCCAGTTATCGTTATAGCCAAACTCTTCATGCAAGAGCTGTGGTCGCTTAAATGTGAATGGGATGACACTGTCCCTCTTTCTTTTCTTAATCGTTGGCTCTCGTTTCGCAGCAATTTGCTAGATGTTTCCCTCATTGAAATTCCCAGGAATTTAATTAGCTCTCATTCTAATACACCCTTTTTCCTTCATGTGTTCGCGGATAGTTCCGAAAAAGCTTATGGTTGCTGTGCATATTTAGTTCATCACGATTCACACTATGGATCTCCAGTTTCCAACCTTGTTTGTGCCAAATCGAAGGTCGCTCCTCTTAAAACTATCACTCTGCCTAGGCTCGAACTGTGCGCTGCACTCATGGCTGCAGAACTTGTCAAGAAATTACGGGAAGTATTAAAAGCCGAATTCTCGCAAATTTATCTCTGGAGCGATTCCATGATCGCCCTTTCTTGGATCGCCAAGAACCCTTCTCACTGGCAAACTTTCGTTGCAAACAGGGTTTCCAAAATTCAAACTCTTTCTTCTGGATGTCAATGGAGGCATGTTCCCAGTGCTGACAATCCAGCCGATATTATCTCTCGTGGTTGTTTACCCTCTCAATTGGCAGCTTCCCAATTGTACTGGCATGGGCCCTCGTGGCTAATCGAAGAATCTTACTCATGGCCTTCTAAACCCCCAGCTACAAACTCCAACTTGCCTGACGCTAAAGTACCTCTACCCATTGCTTCTTGTCTTGTTTCCAACGCTTCTCATCCTTAGTTGTCCCGCTATTCTTCTTTTCACAAATTACTACGAATTGTCGCCTATCTCCTTAGATGGAAATATCTTGTGGTTGACCAACCTCTTCTCCCTAAACCACACCTTACCAATCATGAATTGAATCTCGCTACCGTTAAGGTTTTACAACTGACACAGCAAGAAGCCTTTCCTTCTGAATTGTCATTGCTTTCTTCTAAAAGAGATCTTCCCAAATCCAGCCGTCTCCGTGCTTTAGCCCCGTTTCTTGATGACCATGGGTTACTCAGGGTAGGTGGAAGGCTCTCGCAATCTTTACTCTCTGAGGACAAAAAGCATCCCGTTATTTTGCCTTCCAAACATCACGTAACTTCCTTAATTATACGTGAATTTCACTACCGTAATCTTCATGTTGGTACACGTACTCTGCTTTGCCTCTTAAGGGAAAAGTACTGGATTATAAATGGAATTCATGAAGTTTCTTCTGTAATTCACAAGTGCATTCCTTGTTTCAAAGCGAAACCTAAAATCAATACTCAATTAATGAGCGATCTGCCCTCTTTTCGTTCTTCTCCTATACGCCCATTTGCTTTAACTGGCGTGGACTATATGGGTCCGTTCCAATATCAACGAAACTCTCTTGAAGCTAAACGCAAATTGTTTGGTAAGCTTTATGTTTCTCTTTTTGTTTGCATGGTTACCGGCGCAATCCACTTGGAACTAGTAACGAATGCTTCTACTTCTTATTTTTTATCAGCTGTCTCTCGTTTCACTGCTAGGCGTGGTGTTCCTTCTGAGATGTTCTCTGATAACGCTTCCACCTTTCAGGGCGCAGCTTCCCTGTGGAAGAAAGCTCTCACTTCCTCTCCAGCCATGGAACAAATTTCTAATTTTTCTTATTCAAAAGGTTTCAAATGGCGCTTTATACCTCCTTACGCTCCGCATCATGGTGGTAGGTGGGAATCTTGCGTAAAGCTCACTAAACGTCATTTAAGAAAAGTCTTAGGTAATCGAATTCTGACTTACGAAGAATTCAATTCACTGTCTGTTCTGATTGAAGGTGTTGTTAACTCTCGCCCTTTAACTCCGCTTTCCAATGACCCTGATGACCTACTTCCACTCACCCCTGGTCACTTCCTTATCGGCACTTCTCTTTCTGCCCCTCCTCCTCTTCCCAATTATTACAGGGATTTTAATCTACCTATTGTTTTGCGTAAACTTGAAGCCCTCCGTAATTCCTTTTGGAAGAGATGGAACTTGGAATATTTAACTTCCTTGCAACGGAGGCAGAAGTGGTTTCTTTCCAGTCCCGACATTAAAGTGGAGGACTTGGTCTTGGTTAGGGATGTTTCTCCCCCTCTGGTCTGGACTTCCGGTAGAGTGACCAAGTGTTACCCTGGAAGAGATGGGAGAGTCAGGGTGGTCAGAGTCTTGACCATTAACGGTTCGATTACAAGACCCCTGTCTTTGATCGCTCCTCTTCCATTAAATGTGAAACTGCTTATTTGCTCTCTGTTGGTGTTAAACCCCCAGTATGGTGTATTCTTTGAATACACGGTACGAGAGAATAAAGTCTATTGCTCTTTGCATGTCCATTTTTTCCTTCCTCTTTGTCAAAACACCAACAGTGATCTTCTGTTTTCTCCTTGATGGGCAAATCTCTTATGTCTTCATAAGTTTGTTTCAGATATATAACTTCTGTGACCTACCTAGCGTCATCTCGCAGCGAATCTCTGAAGCTCCTCAATTCTTCCTGGTGTTAGAGGACTTACTTATTCATTTGGCTACCAGATCCTGTTACCATCGCCAGCTATTTTCTCCTTGAGCAAGAGGACTACGTCTACCTCTTTACTCACCATGCTGCGCTAATATCACCTACTATCAACTCCTTGAAGACCATTCATCAAGAAGAACATTTATTTTTGACAAGTTGGCAATGTTTATATGTTCTCCTTTTGTTTCCTACCCCCCACTCCTTTTCCCTTCCTTGGACCTTCTGTGCTCCGTTGAGCAGGTCTCACTTCGCAATCGGCAGTTGACTCGGTCAGTCAAAGCTCCTCTCGAGCTAGTCTCCTCTACCCAAGAGGCAAACTCTCTTCTACGCCATGTTGGCAAAGTAGTCATCGTCAAAGGGAACTTCATCTTCTACATGAAATCAAGATAAGTACCATCTTAAAGTTTTAACCTCATCTTCAGGGTTTTAACTTTCACGTGCTTTTAAAGATGTTTTATAGACAGTTTGCGATTGCTTATTTTGGGGCAAAAATCATTCTTCGTGGGATTTTCCATGTTGAGCCTTTGGTTGTATAAGCCAACCTTACTAAAAAAGAGCTTTTCTTAGGCTATTCAAATGAGAAATCCTCTCACTACGTGGGATATTATCTAATACCCGCTGTCTATAACTCAACAAGTTAGTTCCTCCGTTGGATTTTCTCAACTCCATTTTTTCTACTAAGGTCGTTCTGGAACCTTCTAGATTCTGTATTTCATCTACAAGTCCTGCCGTTTCGAATTTTCACTCACTTGTAAGAATGCTATTTAAAATTGAAGAATTTCGTTTCTGAATTAAAAGCTTAATAGCTAACTTTCTTCCACCGCTGGAACCGCTGGAATGTTCTATGGCGCATTTAACTGTAATCCACCATGTTCTCAAGCAATAGACTTTCGTCCATTTAGTGCAACCAGTCATTTTGTTCAAATTGAAATAACTTTCTCTGCCAAAAACTTTCGTGTTTCCATAGTGAACTTTTCATAAGTTTCAACGAACTATAGTGAAAATCAGTGCTTGTTCAACTTTCTACCGCGTCGCGATCGTCCGTTTATATTTAAATAAGGCCATGAACATTTTTCCTCAATTCCCTATTTCTCTTTCCTAAACTTCCTACTAACAATCCGTAATAAATTTTTCAATATAGGTTTGTTTCAATAAGGTGTCACTCTGCGAAGTGCCCTTCCATTTTTCTTGTTTATCATTAAGTAATTTCTGTATAATTACGTGTTTTATACACGGTTTAAGTTTACATTGTTTTTTCTCTATTATCAGAAAAACAATTCTTTCAACTCTTGTGTGAGTTATTTTTAGGTCTCACGAAATGGAAACTACCCCATTTGGCTCGTGATTCCTAATTAAACATAGGAAGTCTAGAACCTTCCTTTTGATTACTTACTTAGGTTTCACAGTAAGTGACCTGCCCTCCTTTGTATAATTCTCATAAAGTAATCCTGTTTAAATATAAGAAGTTGTAGGAACTTCTATTTTTATGCTTTATGTTTTCCTTATATTTAGCTTGAAAGTTGTTAATCTCTCTAGAATATTCTTTCAGAAATTTCTTATAGTACACTCCTTGTACTCTTATAAATGTTTAAACTTTAATCATTTCATTTAGTCCTTTTTCAAATCTTAAAAAGATTTTAATACCAGGTTTAAAACCTTAAAAATTGTTATTTGCCTGGAGCAATTTCTGAATGTTGTCGGAGGTCTGCGACCTCAAATTGTTAATAAGATTGGAAAATATTTATTTGTTAAAAATATTAATTTCTCCTGAATTGTTAAATAAATTGAGCGTTCTTTTTCTCTTTTTCATTTTTTCTAATACAAAGGTTAAACAAAGTCCTGTCCTCCTTGGCTCTCCCTACTTGATGCCATTAAAACCATTAATAGGGCTTTCACCACTCGTTGCATTTGAGCAAGAACTCTTAGCAGTAACCTCACTAAAGATTCTTTTAGCTTTGATAGCTAATTCTAATTGGCCAGTAAGGCAAGTAAAGCTCGCTACGCCAGCTACCTGCTTGTGGAGATCCTCTCCGAAAACTTATGGTCAGTTTTCAAAAGGATAAGTGTTTCTTTTTGTCTAAACTTTTAGCCGGCTTCTCGCCGAGTAAAAGCTTAGCCATTTCCAAAGGCAACCATTGGTTCACTTACAAAGATTACTTTCCAAGTTATAATTTTTCGTCACTATCCTTCCTGGAAGCACTGGGTCTCTTTTTCTAGAAACTCTATAATTTCGAAAATTGGAAATTCCGAACTTGATTTGAATTATTGGCATTCTTCGAATCATTTCACAAAAACTAATTTCCTTGAGAAGACATACCATAAATCGTTTGTTCTCAGCCTTGCCAGACCATCATCCTTCCCCATAGTACTTTTATACATGCTTGGGAGGAAATATACTAAAGCCTCTCTCTTGCAAACCGCCCAAGTCCTAGCTGCGGTTCCCGTTAGCCTCGACCAAGCTCGTTCCTATTTTAGGTATCAAAAAGTTAAATTTCAGTGGCAACTGCCTCTAAGTGTATTTAAAGTTAAATTCATAACTTTTGTGGGACTCTCCTCCTATTTTTCTATCCTTTTTCTCCAATCCCAAATCTACTTCCTTCTCTTAATCATCTTCCCTTGGTGGGTGGGTTATTCCTCAGTCAATAAACTACCCAGCGCGGTACAGATGGGCCCAACAACATGCTGAATGGACCCCACGGAATTGGCATCACGTTCTCTTCACCGATGAGTGTCGCATATGCCTTCAACCAGACAATAGTCGGAGACGTGTTTGGAGGCACCCTGGTCAGGCTGAACGTCTTAGACACACTGTCCAGCGAGTGCAGCAAGGTGGTGGTTCCCTGATGTTTTGGGGTGGCATTATGTGGGGCCGACGTACGCCACTGGTGGTCATGGAAGGCTCCGAAACGGCTTTACGATACCTGAATGACATCCTCCGACCCATAGTGCAACCATATCGGCAGAATATTGGAGAGGCATTTGTCTTCATGGACGACAATTCTCGACCTCATCGTGCACATCTTGTGAATGCGTTCCTTCAAGATAACGACATCGCTCGACTACAGTGGCCAGCATGTTCGCCAGACATGAACCCTATCGAACATGCCTGGGATATGTTGAAAAGGGCTGTTTATGGACGTCTTGACCCACCAACCACTCTGAGAGATTTACGCCGAATTGTCGTTGAGGAGTGGGACAATTTGGGCCAACAGTGTCTTGATGAACTTGTGGATAGTATGCCACGGCGAATACAGGCATGCATCAATGCAAGAGGACGTGCTACTGGGTATTAGAGGTAGTGGTGTGTACTGCAATCTGGACCACAAATGCTGAAAGTCTAGCTGTATGATGGTACAACATGCAATGTGTGGGTCTCATGAGCAATAAAACGAGCTGAAATGTTTGTGTTGATCTCTATTCCCTTTGTATTTAACGGTTCCGGAACTCTTGGAACCGAGGTGATGCAAAACTTTTTTTGATGTGTGTATATAACAAGAAGTTCCGTGAAGAACTATACAGCCTACTTTTCATGCCAATGATTATTCTACAGTATATGAACCTATCTAGAATAATGACGAAATTAAGTTGGTAATATCGAAATATCTAATTAGTTCAAAATATACCTGGTATAAAGTAGTCTAATAGAGCACTACAGTTGGTTGCCCTGGTGACTGAATATATTCTTAGTTCCACCTCTTAAGGTACAGAATACAAAATTTTGTTGAAGTCCAATGGACGTTACATGCGGTTAGACACTGGATCTATCAGCACGCGTAAATGCATGTTGCCACAATACCATGCGTGTGCTGGTCAGAAATAATCTGAAATATTATGATATCTTGTTGTGCCAATTTTGGATGAAATCCATTTGTTAGTATAGAAGTTACATGTATTTTAAAATTGGATATATCAGCAGGCATAGAATCATGTTGGCAGCACCGCCTTGTATTAATTACTCCAAATTAATCTAGAATGCCAGGTGCTATACGTGTGCAAAGTATAGAGCTGTTGGCTTGCATACTTTCTGATATATTGATATTAGGGTAACAAGAATATAGACAGCATTTATTAACAGTTGGCAGCCCTGATTGCTCTTAACAATACTTATAGTCATATCTGTTATGGTACACATTGCACATACGAAAATTGGTTGAAATCCAACTGATAGTATAGAAGTTACATGTATTTAAAAATTGGTACTATCATCAGGCTTATAATCATGTTGGTAGAACTGACGTATATAAGTTACTCCAAATTAACCTAAAATGTCAGAATATTCGTGTGCATAGTTTAAAGCTGTTGGCTTGCATACTTTCTGATATATTGGTATTTGGATTTAAAAAAATAGAGAGAGCAATTATTAACAGTTGGCAGCCCTGGTGGCTCTTAAGAATACGCTCAGTCATATCTGTTTATGTACTGATATTACATACAAAATTTGGTTGAAATCCAGTTGATAGTGTAGAAGTTGTATGCATTTAAACATTGGACCTATCAGAAGGCTTAAAATTATTTTGGCAACACTGTCATGGTTGGCCTCCTGGAAATTAAACTGAAATAGTATTATCTACATGTGTGCCAATTTTGGAATTGCTCCCATGCATACCTTGCAAGATATCCAACATGGAGCTCAAATTTCTAGTGCGTTTTTTCAGCAGTTGGTAGCACTGACATCATTTTCAAATATGGACGTGAGCTATTCCGGTGCACATCTTTACTCATACTAAATTTGGTTTTGATTGCTGCAGCCGTTTAGGAGTTGATAGGACACACACACACACACACACACACACACACACACACACACAGCCAGACAGACAGACAGACAGACACACACACATTTTCCCGGATCGATCTCATAAGACTACTTTTTCCTCATTTTTGCAAATTGTGAAAAGTAGGCTAAAAACCACTAATCTCTTGGACTTCGTTTGTCACAATGAAACTGTTGTCCACATTATCCTCTTCACTATCGGAGCTGATCTTGAGCACTGATGTCGAAATTTACATAGTTATCGCACACGCCAAATATGAGGAATAAAAGAAACAAGAGCTATACACACATATATAAACATATATATATATATATATATATATTGTACCCATGTGAGTAATCTCGTTGGATAATATGCATCCGCCTCCAACTAGCATCAGCTCTCAGGCGTGTACAGTAACCCCAATTTTGCAGTGCATATTTTGGATTTGAGGCTAAAAGGTATCAACTCTACAATGATAAGGCACAACTCTATTCTAAAACTTTAATTCATTAAAATAAATCATGGCTTCAAACACAAAACAATACGCAAAAAAAGCATAAAATAAAGCAAACAAAATTTTTACTTCCACAATCCATAAATAAACAAATATGAAATCACAACAAAGTCATACCTAGCCATAATGCTTTACCCTTCTGTGAACTTCACAAGGATATACTAGTGCGCTGATGCACTTACGACTTCAAAACAACTTTACATTAACATAACAGTCATACAATGTGACTTCTTTAATATTACAACAAGGATTATTCCTTAAACCTCTTTATGTTCAACAATTATGTGTGCCGTGCGTGTTTTAATATTTTTCTTCTCACCAATGAAATGCTTTGCATGCATTTACCTATTTGGACGTTGCACCAAAATCAACGTGCAACTCCATAATTATGTAAGCTACCCCCGACACATCCTTCAATTATATGGTTTCACCGCATGCTGTCTGTGATTCCTAGATAAAACGTAACGTTATAGCTTATGTCGGATTGTACGATAGACTACCTCGCGCTCATGGCGATTGGCATCTAGTAACCAACTACATGACTTGGTTCCAGTGACGGTACAAATATATCATGTAACTATTCGTCAGATAGCTAAATTAATGAACCATCAGGATTAACTATAATTATACATGTGTTCACAAACCACATGGCTATAATACTCAACATAACAATCTCGCATTATATGTCATTTTAACAAGGTCTAGAATCTCTTCCCTTTATAACTTGCCTGAGCGGTTCGAGTGGTTGGCACCGACCCTCGGCTAAGGAAATCGCTACACAATAGAAAGTGGGATGGGTCGTTCCACCAATTATCTCGACCTTTCTAAAAGTTTGAAAGCTTCCCTCTCTAAGCAGTGGAGATTTACAAGACAAATACTGTGTCCTAACCGGCACACATGTTCCCAAAGGATCTTAATTGACTATTATGCCAACAGGTATTGAATGAGCTTTTGTAATTATTCCTACGTCGAGGATAACGATTAATTAATGGCCTCACATGGGTCCATCCAACATGAAGGTTCGGGGTTCGTAATGCATGAGCCTGGCGGTGACCGATGTCTCAAGTATAATATAGGCGCACAAAACCACTGTCGCCATGAGTTTTCGCTGCCCACGAGCGTAAATAACTCATCATAAGTTCTCGGGAAATCATAGAGCTGCGAGGTGTCCTTGTTATCCTCGACTCTATCATAGGATTCCAACCCGGAACACATTTCAATCCTTCTTCAGAGCTAGGGTCCATTCACTAAAACTCTGGCAAATAATGTCTCCAACAATGTCCACGACATAGGAGAATTCATACGTAGAATAGACTATCTGGCCCCTAATGCTCCATGCTACGACACACCGACCTATTATTAAGAGAAATCTAACATTTACTCTATAAGCTTCTCAATTAAGCTGCAAATTCAATTCAATAAAAGCTCTTTCATTACTGGTATCATTACTGAATATATGCAATATTCTGATATAAAGCTTCTTTCCATAATTACTGAAATGTAATCTCATTGTAACATCTTCCTGCTTAGATTGATAAGTCTTGCACTTAGCGTTAATAATTCTCGCTTACAACATTTTATTTATTTCCTGATGTGTTCATTCATACTCTTAATAACCATTATTATTATTATCATCATTTCTCACTGACATAAATGACCAAAATCATCCTTTATTATTATTCTTACATAAATTACCAAATTTTCCGACATAGCTAAACGTTTTAAACTCGAACAATCGCGTTCGTTACATTTACATAACTGATTGCCATTCTTAATTCATAGTGGGAAAAATTACTCCACTTAATGATGCAAATCATCATTTCAACTCTAATAAAAATCAACTCATTACTGATTAAACATGGAGGATCAGCCTCCTAACTGACTTTTACTGGCATCTATAAGGAATTCACAATATCTTTACGGAATCACAGACATGCATCGGTCCATACTTCTACATAATTATAACCATAATTTGTGGGGTACTTACATCTCTATAGGCATCTAAGGTGGCTCCAACCAATCATATTCTTCCATGTCGCCCGCCATAATGGGTTTAACGCGACATATTTCTCTTGTTTACACACATTTGATTATACATAATTTCTATCACCAACACGACACGTTGCATACCTTTCAGGAAGTTATCACTCCCCAAACATGTGAAACACTTCATCAAACACTACTTTAAATGATATTTTTACATATACATTACACTGAACACTCGTCACTTTATACACACTTCAATGCTGAAATTCCCTAGCAGAGATCGAAATTGCAGGTGTCGACGGCATCTTACGTTATCAACTCCTGATTGAAAGTCTGGTTATCTGCTCTCGGAACTCCCCAACAGTTTTTGTGACGATCATTACTCCTACAGTAAGCGTCCTGCGTTACATCAATACGCTTGCTCCTAAACATGAGCGTTAACATCTGGTATTCTCATGGCAATACCAAACACTTAGTAAAGTTTCTTTAGCGCATTCTATCGTAGTTACACATATACGATTTGTTCATACAATACACACTGCGCTTAATAAAGTTCAACACTTTCACAAATAATTATATACAATAATGCTACAGTTAGTCTATACGGTGCTTCATAACTGAACACGTCATAGTTCGTGCGGCCGATTATGCCTGTATCACGACTATTATTCATACAAGCATGTTTACTGTTTCTTTTACACATACCAGTCCTTGTTCGGCGTCTCGATGAATAGATCCGTCATGCGTTTTGCCTTGACGAACTTGCTTCAACCTGGCTGTAGCTGACTGAAGTTTCACTCGAAGACTGCACGTAGCTTATTTGAAGACTTCTGTCTGCGGCTTACACGCTGTCTCGTACTGATGCATATTTGCTGCATACTGATTGCAACTTATTTCCATTGTGCTACACTTGACAATTGAGTAAAACTGTAACTGGCTGTAACTGCGCTTGGCGGCATGTAGACTGAGCTTGTCTGCGTCTCGACTGAGCTTCAAGTGAGTTTCAACTGAGAGCTAGAACAGAGTAACACTGAGAACAGAGTAGGACTGAGGTTCAAGTGAGTTTCAACTGAGAACAGAGTAACACTGAGAACAGAGTAGGACTGAGGTTCAAGTGAGTTTCAACTGAGAACAGAGTAACACTGAGAACAGAGTAGGACTGAGGTTCAAGTGAGAGCTCCTCCTGGGGTCTACTCCCTTATATCGGATTTCCACAGAAAGTAGAGCAACATCTTCCCGCGTAATCTTCGCTCCTCTCACAGCATGATTCCGGTCTTCAAACCATGATCATTGTGTTCCTCTCTCTTCACAGGTCCCAAAACTATATGTGTGCAAAGGAATCGCTCGTTCAATTAATTTATATTAATTCCTTTCTCCATGGCGTGGGACGCTACCTAACCGGGAACTCCCCGTCAACATCTTCACATCCCTCCGCGAACAATGGTCGCTTCACAGTCCTTACGCACATCACTAAATATGCACCAATTTCGCAGGTAAAAAACTCTAAAATTATCTTCTTGCCAAGATATTCACCTGTGTGCAACTCTCATCTCGATTCGTTACTCCAATCACGAGTAATCAATGATTTTTCTGGGCATTTCACCGCCCCTCCTCTACATCTATTCTCCGTCGGGGAATAACTGTGTCATTTTTCAGGCCTCTCCCCTGCTCCAGACGACATAATGGGGTGACAGAGATGGACGTGGCTCCACTGGGACCAACCCACAATTCTGGGCCGATTAGTAAATGTCAGCTCTGCCCTCCTCTGTGCTTCAAACTCCCAATAGCTTACACCAAATCGTCTTATAATGATATAATCCGCTCATTATTTCCTACATTATTTTAATAAATAATGCCATTTCATCAAAAATCACACCAGTGATTAAATATACATCTCTTTCGAGGGGTTTTTACCAAGAAACTCCCTGTATAGATCTCTGGTTCGCTCCCTGGCGGAACCTTTTACTGAGATCACAGTCTCTGAGAACCATGTTCGATTCCAGTCAGCATAACCCCATCGGGTTCAATATATATATATATATATATATATATATATATATATATGGGTGACCAAAAGCCTAAAACCCACACCCAGGAGCACCAGAAAATTAACTGGAAGGACCCCCCAGGAGCTCACCTATGATTTTACAATTGAAATCGAAGGTGATCCAAATATGACATAATGGCATCCACCAATGGAACTGTAGGACTATGTACAAGTGACGCGATATTTAAAGTCAAGGGATAACAACACAATTTCCCGCTGCGGATTGAAGGTTTCACACTGAAACAATATGTGATGCAATGTACCTCGTGCCCTACCACATACACACCTATCATTGTACCTGAGATGCATGCGCTCCAAAGCTACTGGTGTAAGAGCGTGCTGGAAACGCATTCGAATGATGGTAATAATATGACGCCACGAATATTTTCCGACCCGGAACCAAGGCGCTGTAGTTACGGATGGTTTTATTAAGAAAAAATTTTTGCTTTACATTTTTCTATATCGGTCCATTCATTTTGCCAAGCACTGATGACTCGCTGATGAATTATCGGTACTATATCCGGATACGGTATCCCGATTTTATAAACAATTCCCTGACCGCATGCCGCATTCTTTGCCCAGAGATCTGTTTCGTTTCCCACTATATGAGAATGCCCAGGAATCCACATGATGACCACGTCTTGTCCTGTGAGTGTGAATGTATGGAAATACTGCACTATTTGTTAAAGATACCAATTATTTGAGTGCAGAAAATGAGGTAAGGCATTAATAACACTCAAAGAATCCGTGCATATTAGCACTTGAGGTAAACGATGGGCATGGATATAGTGACAAGTCTGGCGTATAGCAAACAGTTCAGCTGTAAAGATTGTAAGATGAGGGGGGAGGCAATAAGTGCGAATAACCTGTAAGTCAGGAGAGTAAAAAGCCGACCCCACGCGATCCGGTCGAACCATCCATATAAAAAATCGTATAATTGGAATACAGATCCTGAATATCTCGAAATGCACGAGAAATGATATTCGGATGATGTTTGAACATTTGAAAGAGCAATGGAAAGGAATTATGCAGAATCTTAGGTTGGGTATGCAAAACCCTGTATGGGATTGTATATGGAAGCGCTAACCAGGTTTGTAACACTGTAACCGTTCAAACTCACTATACCGGGGTTGTGGTTTTTTTTTTCACAATGAGGGAGAGCAATTAAAAAGAAACATCTCTTCCATTTATTCCTATTCATATAACAACGAGCATCAATCTCTAACACTTCACTTCTCGGGATCTTTTCACACAAAATGTTATCTACTTCCAAGACCAAAACCACAATAATCATCTCAATTCTTCCTACTCCTACGTTTTTACAATCGCATATAATCTGACCTCTGACACACTAAACCTAACCAATCTTCCTAGCTAATTTTATCTTACCATCACAACAGATACTAACATGGAACAATCTCCAAAGATAATCCGGACAGATACTCTAATACAAAATCCCTCAGTACGGACTCCCAACAAAAACAGCCAAAGATATATATAAAAACAAAATAGCATCTAAAAATGGAAATATAAAAGAAACTTCGTTGGCAAGGCCACCTGCCCTGCCACGCAGAGATGCAAGCTGCCCTCCCAGCAAGCGCCATTTTCCCAACCCAATCTCCTTGCAATCAGAATGGTTGCAATCGCCCCTCTATGTGATTCTCACGTGAGAAGCACTTGAGGATCGCATACATTAAAAATACATACATAAAACGTAATATACATCAAGCATACTAAAAACACACAGAGTACAACAAATTATAAATAATCATCATCATCTTCGTCTCCTTCAGTTTCTTCCATTCCACCTTCCTGGTTCTTCCTTTTCTTCTGTTTCTCCTTCTTCCCCATTCTTCTTTCTTCCTCTGCCTTCCATCTCGTCTTTTTCTTCATCCGCCATGCCATTCCGTATCTTGCATTCCTCATCTTCCATCTCCACCGTTCCTGTTTCCTTCCCTTCCTCATTTTGTTCTTCTTCTTCTGGTCCTTCACACTCTTATCTTCCTTTGCCTGACATCTCATCTTCTTCCTACTCCTTTTCTTTGCTTTCCAACTCATCCTTTCATCCATTCTCCTGGTCCTCTTTGTCTTCATTCTCAACCACTTCTCTCTTCTTCTCTTCCACATTTTCCTCCTCGTCAGTCTTGTCTGACTCAACAGTTCCTTTCTCTTCTTCCACTTTGTTTTCCACTGTTTCTTCATCACCTTATCTTCTTCCAGTATGTTGTCTTCTCCATGACTCACTCTTGCACGTTCATCCTCATCTTTAGCCTCTTTTTCTTGACTGCTACTGTCCTCCTCATGACCAACTTTATCCGATTCTTCTTTCTCTTCTTCAGTTTCTGCCATATCACCTGCTTTCTCACGCCCTTCTCTTTCACCTTCTTCCTTATCCGTTTCTCCTTTCTCTTCTACCTTTTCCTTTCTTTCACCTGCCTCCTTTCCCTCAGTTTCTTCCAAATCACATGCTTTCTCACGCCCCCCACATCTCGGATAATTTCCCTGCTCCTTAATCGCACATAGCTCATTCAATTCCTCATTTATAGACTCTTTCCACTGTTTCACAGACTTATATAGAGACTCTTCCATCTCTGTAAACTTCCTAAGCAACATTAGTAGCATATCCCGATCCAGATCTTCAGCCATTTCTTTCATTAGTTGCATATCCCGATTCAGATCTTCAGCCATTTCTTTTTCTACTTTCATTGTACTCACGTTATGTTACTCATGTCCCTCTTTCGATCCTCACGTTGGTGCGTCATAATGTTACCGTTCAAACTCACTATACCGGGGTTGTGGTTGTTTTTTCACAATGAGGGAGAGCAATTAAAAAGAAACATCTCTTCAATTTATTCCTATTCATATAACAACGAGCATCAATCTCTAACATTTCACTTCTCGGGATCTTTTCACACAAAATGTTATCTACTTCCAAGACCAAAACCACAATAATCATCTCAATTCTTCCTACTCCTACGTTTTTACAATCGCATATAATCTGACCTCTGACACACTAAACCTAACCAATCTTCCTAGCTAATTTTATCTTACCATCACAACAGATACTAAGGCCCCTTTCACACTGAAGATGCAAGACGCAAGATGCAGGGTGCAGGATGCATGCATCTTGCATCTTGATGAAAGGGCTTTCACACCCAAGATGCACGTGCCACTTGCACCTTCTTTTAATATCCATTATCTCTGTTTAGTTTAATTCGTGAGTTTGAGAAATGAATAATCAATCATCCGACTCTTCAGACGACGAAATTACAATTATGGCTTGTACAGTCAGAAGGAGACGAAGACAAAGACAAAGAAGGAATCGTTTATGGCAGCACCCCGTACTGGGATAATGCTGGAGAGCATTGTGTCTCAGCAATTACTGAACCTTCCGGTAAAGTTTCAAGCGTATTATAAAATGGAGATTTCGACTTTTAACAAGTTGTTGGATCTCATGGAACCGTCATTGAGTCGTAGGGATACAAATTATCGGTTGCGTGTATCTGCCAAAGACTACTGATATTTCAGGGGTAAGTACAGTAACTATATTTTCCCATGAATAGTATAACTCATATTTGAAACGTGTGAATAGAGCTCAAAACTGAAAACATTACTTAGGAATATTTTCTACATTGTTTCTTAGTAAAAGTATCACTATAAAAAATCGATTGAAAATATGATTCGTATGATGAGCTATGATAATAATTATATAAGGGCACTACATTCTGTAGTTTAGTTTTTGTTATTAATAGAAGCCGAGTATTTGGTTTTTCTAAAAATTAATACCTTTAATTCGTCACGGAAAGATGCCACCTAGCGGGAGGTGTCTAATCACCGATATTGAAACTAGGGTATATATCTTAGCTCATAACTTTTCATTGTACTGGTGTTGGTGAAGACATAGCTCTCTTACCTGTTGATTCGAATTTTTGTATCAGGACCTTCCATTATTTCTCTTGGTCATCCCTATTTGAGTACTCCTTACTTGTAGTATCGTACATTGCAGGATAGTCTTCGACTGTTTTAACAAGGTCACGTTGAAGTTCTCCGTGTCGGATAACATAGTTGAAGGGTGGATGGAAGTTTCGTACTTGGAACACAACGTCTAATTGAAGTCTGAAATTAATGAAACTCAAAAGAAATGGCGCGAGTCAAGCACACGTGCAGCGGTGCGAATCATGTACAGTGTTGCCGCGAGTCGGGGGAGTCAAGATTTCCAAGGCAGGGGCGAGTATGCAAGACAGCACAACAAAGATGCACGCTGAAATCTCCAGCCGTCTGGTTCTCGAGATGCAAGTGCGTCTTGCATCCAGGATGCTAGGCGCACTTGCATCTTCGGTGTGAAACCTCTCGTTCAATTACATCTTAGAGCATAAATACAAGAGGGCGCATTGCCACACTGCGCCTGTACTGCGACGTGAAACCAACATCTCGATCAGCTGACTGAAGGGTAATGGCTCAAGACCGACTACAATTGGCTAATGGCGAATGCTGAGCAACGTCAAGGAATACAAAAGGAGCTCCATATTGGATAATTCTATTATCACTATCCGCAGTTCCCTTCCGTCAGCTGATTGAGATGTTGGTTTCAACAATGTGACGTCATCAGCCATCTATTGAATTTATGGTCTAAGAATTACATAGTCTGGTGTTTAAGATGGATGCATCTTGCATCCAGGATGCATGCATCTTGCGTCTTGCATCTTCGGTGTGAAAGGGGCCTAACATCGAACAATCTCCAAAGATAATCCGGACAGATACTCTAATACAAAATCCTTCAGTACGGACTCCCAACAAAAACAGCCAAAGATATATATAAAAACAAAATAGCATCTAAAAATGGAAATATAAAAGAAACTTCATTGACAAGGCCACCTGCCCTGCCACACAGAGATGCAAGCTGCCCTCCCAGCAAGCGCCATTTTCCCAACCCAATCTCCTTGCAATCAGAATGGTTGCAACACATCCTTCCTGAAGGGTTGTAAAATCTCATAAGCCATGAGAAGTGCAGGTTTATGGGAGCGATCTAAACGATTGTGTGCGTAATATTCCGTCAGAAGTTGTAATTTAGAGATAATCGGAGACGCCATTAACGACAATTTGTAGACTAAATATTTGCCCGCTATAAATGTACGTCGATGTGATAAAGGTTACTCACCAACTTCCACCAACGATGCACTCGTGGGGGTGGAGGCCAAAGCCCCTAGAATTATGCGGATGGCTTTATATTGTAGTCTATCTAACATTAACAAGCGACTGTTCGCCATTACATCGTAAGAAACTGCCGTAATCTAATTGTGAACGAATAATGTTCTTGTACACTGCCAATAATAATGCGGGGTCTGTTCCCCAACGAAGCCGTGTCAAAGCTCGAAGGACCTGTAACCGTTTTTCGATTTTAACTTCAAGGTATTGTACCTGCCGTGTCCACCGGAGTGTATCGTCAATATAAATGCCTAAATATTTGATATTGCGCACAACATCTATGGTACCCAGTCGAAATAAAATAGGGGTCCGATCGTACCGCCGTTGATGCGTGATAATTATAGCTGAGTTCTCACCCGGAGATGATTCCAAGCCATGATTAAATAGCCATTCATAGGCTAGAGTTAAAGCAAGATATAAATCTGTTCGACATTGATGTAAAGTGTCACGGTAACAATAAATCATAAAATCATCCGCATATTGTATGATACGGGCATAAGGCAAAATCACCGCTTCTAATTGTTGAGTATAGATAGAAAACAGAAACCCACTAAGTGTGTCGCCTTGCGGCAAGCCCTGAGACGTCTGACGGTGGTCCAGCATCCCCTCGGGGGTACGTAATATGAGACGCCGATGAGTTAAAAAATTATGAACAATACAAGAAATGGAGAGGGGAACTGAAGCTCCTGCAGTTTCCGTTGTAAAATCATGGGATCTACGGCATCGTACGCCCCCTTGGTATCCAGACAAACAGCAATGGTATGATGTTTGCGTCTTTTAGCTAATAAGACATCAGTTAAGAGAATAGAAAGAGCATCTACAGTACTGCTACGTTTACGAAAGGCGAATCGATACTTAGAGAATAAGTTGTAATATTCCATACACCATTGCAAACGTTGCAATAATACTTTTTGAAATATCTTCCTTACATAGGAGCCTAAATTGATCCCACGATAATTCTGAGGGTCACGTGCGTCCTTCGAAATTTTTAGATAGGAAGGACCTCAAATATATTCCACTCAGTGGGAAACGTGCCAAACCGTAAAACTTCATTATATACAGAAATAAGCATCTCCAGTGCCTTATCGGGAAGATAGGCAACCATCTGATATGTTATGGAATCCACACCCGCACTAGACGATTTCGTACCTCGTTGGGCAGATTGAACTTCCACGTGCGTTATAGGTTGCAGTAAAACGTTGAAATGATCTGAAGCTGTATAAGACGGAAGCGGGCCCTTATTGATAACTGTATCTGGCGTGAGATTTATATAAAATTCTTGAAAACCCTTCCGGCTAAGTCCTGTAGATGGCCCCATATAACGCGTATTGGACAAACCTTTGATGGTAGACCATAACTTAGATAAAGAGGTTGTGGCATTTAATGAGCTGATGTGATTCTTCCATTCATCGCGTCTCTTTTCATTAAACACTCGTTGGATCGTGGCTGTGACGCGCTTATACAAGATGTAATTATCAAGTGTACCATGTTTCCGAAATTTTCGTAAACACGCCTTCCGTCTTTTTACTAGTAAGGCGCACTCTGCATCCCACCACTGTATAGTCCCAGGGCGTTGGAACCTACTATACGGAATTGGACGCTTCGGGTGATAACAATCCAAATATTGCTGAATAAGGTGATACAAAAGAGAGTATTTCTGACGTGGGAGGGGTGGGATGCGGCCCAGATTATCCTGAATGAATGTCTGAAAGAAGTCGAAATCAAAGTATTTTAAGGAACGAGTTATTTTAGTGCCCCGGTGTAACGATAGTGCTACCCCAGTGCAATCATAAAAAATTAAAATAGGGAAGTGATCACTCGGATGCGTGTCCCCGATCGTGCTCCAATCTAATTTATGCCATAAGTCCGGGGTAGTGAGAGTTAAATCTACCACTTTTTTTTGGACTTCCCGGGGGTGTCAATCGCGTAGGAGAACCGTCATTTAACACGTTTCAGGAAAATGTGGATATCGCATGAGCAATATGTCTACCTTTGGCATTGGTTCGTTCACTGCCCCAGAGTCCATGGTGTGCATTAAAATCTCCTAGAATCAAAGGTTTAGATCTTTGAGACACATATTTAAAATTCATGTGCCACTGTTGTTGCGTGCTCTGAACACGTGGTGGGCAATAGATATGACTGACATATATATCTCCACCCCAAAAAATTGATGATAACAAAAAGGGAGTTGATTAGGCAAGGACACCAGAGTTATTTGTAAATCCGTTTTACAGAGGGTTATTAAGCCTCCGTATCCCAGACCATCTTCACGAAAGACCGTATAATTGGGAATTTGAAAACGATAATGTGGGTATAGCCACGTTTCTTGGATAAATACGATCTCAGGGTGATATGTCGATATTAAATGAAGCAATTCATGCTTCTTATTTACCACACTCCGACAGTTCCATTGTAGCAGCCACATCCTTCATCTATGAACGACATGAGATGAAGAAAGAGACTAAACGAATACAACCCAAAAAGGAAAAAGAAAGAAACTATTGACAAACTGCACCAGTGCCCCTTGGTAGTGGTTTTTCGAGGGGTGGAAGTACTGGCAGTATTTTATCAAATAACTTTTTAACACAGTGCGCCCACTGTGCATTGTGGCCTAAAAGATCCATGAGTTCTGTAAATTCGTCGAGGATGATTTGAGTAGAAGCAGACTTATCGGGCCCCGAACCGGGCTCCAGGCGCCGGACACCGGATGTGCCCGGTTCACTGGGCTTCTCAAGGGGTGATATCCGTTCCACGGTTGGGGTTTTTATCAGTTGCAGATATGCCGACCTATCATATCCCAAGGGTGTAATCAATTTCGGAGCCGGATGTACCAACTCAGTAAATTTACGCTTGTGCGGAGGACCAGATCGTTGCCCACTAAACGAAGCTGCCAAAGGGGGGAATTGTTGGGGAAGTGTTAAAGGGTGAAAAGGGGTACTTGTCTGGCGCTTCACAATTTCATTGTATGATTTGTTTTCAGTACACATCAGCCTCTTCATCTCCATTTGCTGCTGATGCACCTCACAGCGCACCGCCCCTGCCATATGATTTCCTTGACAATTAACGCACTTGAATATCACTTCTTTACAGTCACTCGTTAAATGCTCCTGCGCACATTGTCCACATCTAGGGCCCCGAGCCCGACAGTGAAGTTGCACATGCCCGTACCTCTGGCACTTCTGACATCGAAGAGGTGAAAAAATGTACAAGCTTACTTCTAAAAGAACATTGAAGATGCTGACATGAGTCGGCAAGTTTTGAGTTTCGAAAAAAAATCACGGTGCCCGTTGCTATTTTTTCCGATTTTCCATCTAAGGTTTTAGTACGAAAAAAACGTTGTAAGCGAACGATAGGTACGGGAGAGTCAATGAAACGCATTAGTTCCTCCTGCGTAAAGGAGGTATCTACCCCCAGAATGAGTCCCACTCGTTGTATGCTTGACGATGGAATAAAGGCCATTAGATTTCTATCCTTTAATACCGGATGTTCCAAAAATGAATTGGCATCTCGAAATGACTTAAATTGAATTTGAACCCGATTGCGCCCTTTTCGTTGGATTTCTTGAATTCCTGGGATTTTATGTTCGTAAAACAAACGTCCCAAAGCCATTGGGTGCAGATGTCCAATCGCTTGAGGCTCAACGCCTTGAACAAAGACTATATACGGTCCCGTATGATTTGGGGAGTAGCGATAGTCACTGGGAGGGGTACGAGTTTGTACAGGGGTTTGGACCACAGGAGTAGCCCGAACTTCCGACGTTGTAGTGTTCTCATGTTCATCCACAATATTCATTTATTCAATGTTGGCGTAACCATCAATAATAATCCCAGACGAAATATCCGGTGGAAGGCCTATTTGACCTCCCCCACTCTTCTCCGACATTGCGGCGAAGAATTTCCGAATGTATAGTACTTACATAAATCGTAAACAAGCACAAAGAAAGAAAGAAAGACGAAAAAACACACTTAAATATGGGTAGCAAATCGCAAACCACACAGCTCACCGCACACGCACACACCAGACTAAAGCGACGGATATGTTACTGCGTTCACAGCGGACGAGCGACTCCGGGGGTGCGATTGATAAGCGAAGTGGGAGTCAGAGTGTGTCGTAGGGCGACAGGGGCAAAGTTGAAGAGGGGAAGAAAGAGGGGAATGAGGGGGAAAAGGGGAAACATGGGAAACAGTTTGG
Organism: Meconema thalassinum; assembly: GCA_946902985.2. Lineage (NCBI taxonomy): Eukaryota > Metazoa > Arthropoda > Insecta > Orthoptera > Tettigoniidae > Meconema > Meconema thalassinum. The sequence goes on from OX336393.1 coordinate 306,468,797, forward strand.
CAAACATAAAACAAAATAAATAACACTCAATGGTTGACATTCTTCGTTCTTCATGTGAAGCTGGTAGCATAAGTATGAAGTTCGGAGAACGACCTCTATTAGCTTCTTGTAAAAGTCTCAACTGGAATGAAGCATCTTGATATTTGCTGTAAGCGTAGGAACGCCGTCAGATGGAGGCATTTGCGCTAACGTAAACTCCGTGTATACAGTGGGAGGCGACAGAGATGCCATAATTAACTAAATAACTGCAATCAGATTAAACAAGAAATAACTGCGTGGGCACTGTAAATTTGAATAGTTAATAAAGTAAGAGGGAGCCTCCGTGGCTTAGGCGGCAGCACGCCGGCCTCTCACCGCTGGGTCCGTGGTTCAAATCCCGCTCACTCCATGTGAGATCTGAGCTGGACAAAACGGAGGCAGACAGGTTTTTCTCCGGGTACTCCGGTTTTCCCTGTCGAAATTTCATTCCAGCAACACTCTTCTCTATCATTTCATTTCATCTGTCGTGCATTTAATCATTGCACCAGAGGAGTGCGTCAGGCCTCGGCAGCCGGCACAGTTCAAATCCTCGCCGCTAGATGGGGGCTTCATTCATTCCATTCCTGACCCGGTCGGAGACTGGAAGCAGGCTGTGGATTTTCATTTCAATAAAGTAAGAGAATGCATCCTTTGGTGGTTTAGAGAAGAAATCAAGGAATAAACTAAGAAGACAAATTCTCAACGAGCGGCAACTACAATCTCCAGGAACTTTACGCCGAGAGAATAACAATTATTGTAGCATTATAAGGGGGAGGAACAGCTAGGTCATCAGCCCCTAAAGAGCGAGGTAACAGAAAATAACATAAAACTCGCCGTTCGGCCGGAGCTATCGACCCTCGTTTTAAAAGCAGTGACGTATTGGAATGTCAATTCATATCTATTCTTGGGGTTTGCATTCAACTTTATACACACCTCCATATTTATCGAACTTTCTTTGACGTTCTCGTAAATTCTTGTCTTCTTAGGAAATACGAGTGCCTTTCAAAATAGCATTTTCGGTGGCGTGTAGTTCGAACCAAAGTTCAAAGAGAAAGTAGCTCGTAATGGCGGCTTGTGGCGGTTATTTCATCTGGCCATTAAAAACCACGGCATGGCAGAGATTAGCAGCTATAAACACACGTATGAAGAAGGCCGTTCAATTCGCCAGAAATAAACCACACATAACTATTGGAAAACAAGACCTGAGTGCTCAGATGTACGGTATTTGCGGGGACAATAATTTTCAAATCCTACATGCCAGGTCCTAGGCAACGGACGGTACTACAATGCCGCGGTCCATTTCTATGATACCTATCTATGTCGTTTTCTCTAGCTCGGCAAAAAATTAACATTTCGCTTTTAACGAATTATTCTTACGAGGCGTTAAATATACCTTCGATCTACCCTTCCCTCTCATGATGGTGAGTTGAAATAGGCTGTAATTTGTATCCCAATCGCTTAGATTTGCACGTTGTAAAGCGAGGAAGAGGCACAGGCCGTCCCATATGTTCTGCTAACCGAGAGCAAGTCTGATTCTGATTTCTTCTTTTCCTGGTTAGGTCCTCACTATGTACTGTACTTGTATGTTGATTGGGACAGCTGCACCTAAGTTACTGGCTTCGAGGCTACCACTCTCTTGCTAAATCCATCAAGATTCCTCTTGACATGGATTCCTATATTTACTATATAAAAGTGTGTGTATGGTTGTGAGCTGTCTGATAACCTGTGTCATTGTGAATGCTTCACCAGTGTATGGTATAACAGGAGACAGATGCCACGAAGTGGCCAACTTGCACTTAGAAATATGCTTTAATTTATTTTTATGTATTTATTTATTTATATTACTAAGGTTATAACTAGAGAGTTTGAAGAAGGGGCTATGACTTCGTTAGTCTGCTCCTTGAAACAACAATAACTACTACTACTACTACTACTACTAGAGTTTAAAGGGGAAGAATTTGGGGTAGAAATACACACAATGTTTACAAACTAAGTTAGTAGGCTGCTCTGAAGCTTTAATTTATTATACAAGTAAAGTTGTCTGATAACCTGCGTTATAGAGAGGGTGCTTAAAATGAGGCCACGGCCACCTCCTACCCAAACCTCACCTGACTTACAAATAGCCTACACAGACACTGCATTAAACCAGGTTATCATCACACACACAATACCTGCTACACAGAGGGGAAAGGAAGGAGGGGAGGGGCTTGAGAGAGGAGGGATGCTATAAAAAGAGCCTTCCGACAAGATACTACTTGGGAGGTCAACCGTCGGCTTGAGCATTACTCAAGTGCACCAGGCTGATGACCTGACTTTTCAGTAGCGGGGGTGGGGATGCACACACTGGAGAAGAGGATACACGTTGAAATGGGATCACACTGGCGAAGCCGCTCGAGCATTTACATCAGCGTATATTTTCCTGACGTCGAGATTGCATTCAAGATAATAACTAGAAGAAGAAGATCAGCTTCACGCGGGCGATGCCGCTAGAGATTTTACATCACTTTTATTCATAATAATCTCACCTCTCCAATACATTTCTTGCTTCTAATTTTGAATCATCGACCTCACAGCTGATCGCAACACTATGCCTGTGCTGCCAAACCTCGTTTTTTGGTACTTCGAAATCTGAAGCCGAAGTTAGGGCGGAGTATTCTTCCTTTTATGTTTCCTTGCTAAATATCGTTGTTTTTGTAGAGAACAGGCTATTCCCTGTCGCTATAGGATTAGGATATTACGATTATGAGAGTGAATTTTTTCTCGCATATTGGCAGAACCGATATAATTAAAACATATAATGGCACCAGTTTGTCACGAATGATAAAACGGACGGTCCTTTTTAAACCGAATATCCGAGCCTAGATTGGAAGCTAATAAATGAGGGGATAACCGATCTCATCGCGAGTGAGTCCCCAGCTCGATCCTCAGTCGGGTGTCGTACGAACGTAGTTTGTTACTAACTGAGGTAACTGCGAGGCCATCTGCCCCTAGGTACGAACGTATCATTATGTAGCCTCGGTAAATACTCTTACCGTAAGGATTATATATGGCTTCAAAACTACGAGCAAAAGGTTTATTATTATTAATATTATTATTATCAAAATCGTTATCGTCGTCGTCGTAATCTTAGGTCTCGTCGTAGAGCATAGCCTTTTCTCTACGAGACCCCTTACATTTGACTGTTGGCACAGGCTAGATAAAACTTCAAGACTTGGATGTGATTATGTGATTATTATTATTATTATTATTATTATTATTATTATTATTATCAAAATCGTTATCATCGTCGTCGAGCAAAGCCTCTTCTCTACGAGACCCCTTGCATTTCACAGTTGGGGGGCGTGGTGGCGGAGCGGTCAAGCTGTTGGCCTCTCACCAAGGTGGACCGGGTTCGATTCCCAGTCAATGCCTGTGAGATTTTCGATGTGAAATGCCATGTCCTGTGGTTCAGATTCCACGTAAAAAGGAGGTCCCGTGGCTCATGATCGCACGATTAACGGTCACGTAGAACTAAAAGCTTCCTTTCATTTGACTGTTGACACAGGCTAGATTAAACATCAAAATTTGGATGTGATTATGTGGAAAGCTATTAAGGTACGAGTGATGCTTGGTATTGCCAAACAGGGCTCAGCTAGTGCCTGTGGATGCCGTGAAGGTTCTAATTCTAGGGTCATTGCTGTTGTTGTGACTCAGTGAGGAAAGCAATAGCAAACTACCTCACCTTGCTTGATGTGCTTCATTATAGTGCTGTCTTGGATTTTTGTGGATATAGGTAGGTACCAATACCTCACCATATTTTAGTGGCTTCAAGAAAATCGACGTGATGGAATGTGATCTCTTGGCAAATAGAGGTTAGTTGGTAGCATAAGGTGTCTAAAAAGAAGGCAATAGAAAAAACAGATAAAATTATGGCAGTGACAAAGAAGAAAAATATATTAAAATCAAATGCAAATCTAATTTAAATAACATTAAAAGAATATAAATCAAATAAATACGTTAACTTACATGAGGTTAGGACAATGTTACATTCATAAAATGATTTGTCTATTGTTTAAAATTTTTTGGGCGTAGCAAAGTCCGAAACACAAAAAGATGGTGGTAGGAAAGGAAAAAACGTCAGAGCTAGTACAGGAAAAGGGCGTAGATACGAATGGAGCGTTACAGTGAAAAGATGAACTTATGAGAAGAAGAAAACGTACAAAGTGGAAAAAATAAAATTAGAATATGTAATGAAAAACAATTATTAGGGGACTGTAATAGCGGCAATAGTGATTAATAAAAGTATGTAATGAAGTATAAAATATTTGTAATAGATAAAATTATATTAAAAAAAATTGAAGGTTGTTTAAAATTGGATTTAACCGTTAAGTTATCTGTGAGAGTGTCAAATAAGATATTGGTGTTCCATATCTTCCATTTCAAGCTTCAATACGGAACTATTATTTGTCACAAGCACCTGCAAGCTGATCACCGTCACCGTCTATTTCATTTCATTTCATTTTATTATCTCCTTATAAACTAAATTTTATGGTGCACCATATTAGATTTAAATAGGTATCTTATTACTGTGCTACGCTTTGTTCTGTGTTTTTCAATAGCTGATGAAGGGGATAAAATGTAATTAATTCTGGAAACATGTGCTGAAAACAAGTTTAATAATTAATTTTTCTTTATAGTATTGATTCTGGCGGATGTATATTTGATAGGGTCAAAAATTCTGTAATATTCTGAGAGAGAACTGTAAAATAATTGTAAAATCACTCCCCTGCAGAAATGATATGTTGAATAAACTCAAGAACTGTGCCCTCTGCCACGAGATATACGCTGGTAATGAATAAATATGAATTATACTGCCTACAGTAGTTTAAATAATATTATTAAAAGCTCTGGATCTGTATGAGAGGCGCATCGACATAGGAGGCCGATTAGCCCCCTAAACTAGGCTGTGTATGTAATTTTGTCTGGTAGCCTGTGTTATTGTGACGGTGCCAAACGTGAGGCCACGGCAGTCTCCTTCCCAATCCTCACCTGACTTACAAATACTCTGCAATAAAGCAGGTTTTCATCACTCACACAATCAAAATCTACTACACAGAGGGGAAAGGAAAAGGGGTGAGAGAGAGAGGGGGGAGGGGGTCGAGAGGACAGGGAAGCATTAGAAAGGGCCTTCAGACAAGATACTACTCCTGAGGTCAACCGTCGGCTTGAGCATTAGGCTACTCGAGTGCAGTGGGTTGATGACCTGAGGGGCCTACAAAAAAAATGAAGATAACCCCTCAGCTAGCCTGAGATGTTACGAAAGAACGAATAAATTATACTAGATATACCTATGTAAAAGTATAACCTAAAAATTCCCAGAAGCTATTCGTATTTACGGTCGTAATGGCAACTACATTCTCCAGGAACTTTACGCCGAGAGAATAACAATTATTGTAGCATTATAAGGGGGAGGAACAGCTAGGTCATCAGCCCCTAAAGAGCGAGCGTATCAGAAAATAACATAAAACTCGCCGTTCGGCAGGAGCTTCCGACCCTCGTGTTAAAACAGTGTAGTACTTGAATGTCAGTTCATAATTATTCTTGGGGTTGGCATTAAAATTTATACACACCTCCATATTTATCGATCTTTCTTTGACGTTCTCGTAAATACCTGTCTTGTTAGAAAATACGAGTGCCTTTCAAAATAGCGTTTCCGGTAGCGTCTAGTTCGAACCAAAGTTCAAACAGAAAGTAGCTCGTAATGGCGGCTTGTGACGGTTATTTCATCTTGCCATTAAAAAGCCATGGCATGGCAGAGATTAGCAGCTGTTAACACACGTATGAAGAAGGCCGTTCAATTCGCGAGCAATAAACCATCAATAACTATTGGAAAATAAGACCTGAGTGCTCAGATATACGGTATTTGCGGGGACAATAGATTTCAAATCATACACGCCAGGTCCTAGGCAACGGACGGTACTACAATGCCGTGGTCCGTTTCTAAGATACCTATTTCTTGTGCCCGTTTGGATCAGGATCCAAATGACCACATTTTGAAATATACCGAAATCAGACAAGCACGAGGAAATCTATCTCAGGGTCTATCTAGACAAATATTTAGGTCTATCTGGCATCCCTGATTTCAGTAATTCTCAAGTAGGTAAGGAGTGAAATTATTTTTGTAATCACACACTTTCGTAAAATATCTCAATTTATAGATAATTAAAATTGACTTTGACTGGCAAAAATATTTCGAAACACAAACAAACAACACAATCATTTAAAAAATCAACCTTCCTATCATTCACCACTTCGCAAAAGTTGATAATCAGAAATCAAAATCCATCTGATATGAAAATTAAAAAAAAAATTTTTTTTACCTATTTACACTAGATAATCACTTTCATTAAAGAGTCCGAGTGATTCATCCTATTTACATATCTCGTTTCACATTACGAAGATTCGTCGTTCGTTGAAGACATTCAAAAAGAATATTTATACACTTTTCATTTTTTTCCTCTTTTCAAAAAAAAAGACAATATATTTTTTATTTTATTATTTTTTCCCCTTGAAATATCTCATTTATCTATAAGTCTCTTTGTTCCAAATGAACAATGTTCAAAAATAGGAATTTCATCATTTGAAATTTATTTTCATAATTGACATTTATTTGTTATTAACAACACAATTGTTACAATTTATTCTCAGTTGACTGAGTTTCTTGCCACAACATCTTCTCACTTAGAAAATCTGTGCAATGTTTCACAAAAATTTAAATTATAAAATTCTCTGTTTTTTTATTATTTCAATAATTCTCTTAGATTTTATTTATAACAGGGTTTCACTTTTTAGCGGGTGAATATTAACTGCTCATATCCGAAGAAAATTTCTTTTTATCAATACTCAAAGCACAAAATATAAATATTTAATTATTTATCTTGTTAATCTTTGCATTTTCCAACTATTATTTCTTCTTAGGTCAGGATCCTCAAAATCTAAACTCATACTGTTCAAATATTCAGGCATCAGGTTTGGAAAATTTAAGTTGATCCAGACAAAAAAAATATTTTTGAAACTGACAGATTTAGTGGGATTAGACTAGAAATATGGGGCGGTCTAATAATGCCTTACCCTTCTTTTACAATTCAGAGCCCATATGCTCTTCATAAACATTCACATGACGCACACGCATATCCCTGTGTGCGCAAGACAATGGGACTCAAAGCCCTCATGGACGACCGATCAGGCCTTCTCACCAAAATTAAGTGTTGACAATTATATTCACACACTAAACAATTATATTTGACTTCATCTATTATATATATTTTTTTAATCCACCAAACACTTTTATATATTTTTCTCATTGCCTTACCACTCTGCGTTTTCCCTAATTTTATTTTATAAGAAAAGATATATTTATTAAGGTCAACATTTCCTGGCCTTCCCTTTTACATAAATGCTGCCCTAGATTTATACATATAAGAACCTGCCTTATCGTTTTCTTTTGATATTCGTTTATTGTTTCTTTCTTGGTAAATTTTACTGAGCTCAAAATTGATTATATTTCACCTTCATTTACCAACTCATTCTACCTGTTTATAAGTTTCAACTTCTATTTCACAATAAATAAAAGTTATCGCATTTAAAACCTTCAATTTAAATAAATTCCTTCACATGTTATTATTATCAATGGAAAAATGGCAAAAAAATTGTTTATTTAACAATGCTTTCCTATTACTTCATAAGGATTATTAATACCCTGTTTCACTCCTAAACAATTACCTAACTCCTTGTCGCGTATTATCTATAACACTTTATTATTATTATTAATGGGGCGTGCAGGTATTGAGGACGCGGACCTGAGACCTTAGTCGAGACCTTTAACACATGGTGAACTAGATGGAGCACCGACCATCCAATGACTACACTTTTCGAGTAGAGGTTGTAAATAAAATTTAATATATCAAAAAACAAGACATAGCAAAAGGGGACGTGAGGGGTGCATGAAATGATAAGATGAGGGATGATGGGCCTGTAATAAAATATGTACATGGTATTATAAAACAGTAAAACAATAAAACGTAAAACACACAATAAAGATCTATAAAAGGAGAATGTCGACGACGAGGAGAATTCCTAAGTCGCTGGAGATCGTTCAGTAGAGGGGAAGAAATTAACAATAGTGTTAATATTGCGTTTCGTTCCACCACAGGCTGACTACAAGAAGGTAGTCAGAAGCATCATTCTTAGAAGTACATGAAATCGTGTCTCCTACGAACTGTCTATCCGACCACCCTTACATTAAACTGTATGTCACGCCAAGCTACCCAAATAACAACCAACAACAGCAACTACCCTTAAATGACACGTCAATAAACACAGAATAATTACACAACTTCACAAGGAACTACACTTCACATGACGTGCCGTGACATACAAACACAGCAAATAAACATAGATCAGTTCAGTAAAATTAAAACAAGCAAATCCCAAATGAAGATAAAACAACGATTTCATGAACTGGTAGAATAAATCTTCTCTCGAACGAAAGCACAAGGTTAAGTTACCCTGCGGGATGCCAAATAAGCGTCAATTGCAGTCCCGGGCACGCACTTCGAAAACACATTCCATCATCTCGGAAGAGTAACCAATATACCTGATTTAATAACGTAATGGAATCACGCGTTGCTTGCTGACTGAAGGCCACAACAAAACAGAACAACACTAAACATGACCCTCGACCTTCAGTCAAATTCCCACTTAAACAAACGACATAAACCCAACCCTTAATATCAAGTCTAGAACCGCGATAGTAAATGAAACATATTTCTGAAACATACATAGATAATGCTTGCCCAGTCTCCAAGGATAAAAAGAAAACCTAATCGGCCATCCTTGGTGTGCACAAATGACAAGCGTGATAAAAACAAACCCTTGAAACATAAAATAAACTGGTAGGAGTTCCAACAAAAAGATATTACATCCAAAGCAATGAACAACACTCCCTCCCACGTCTAGGCACAATTAATATCGCGAACTAACCTAAAGAATACCAGTCCCTAAAGGACCCTGAAAGATCCCATACTCCTGCAAGGGGTTAGGAACTGGTAAGAAACATCTCTCGTAAATACAATCGCGTTTCACAACATAAAACAAACGCAAGTAACCCACTAAAATAATCTCGACTAGATACGGAAATGAAACAACAACAACAACAAGCACCCATTTAAATTAATAAACCCATAAACAAACAATTTGAATCTCGACTACGTGCGTATATAAATAAACTGGGGACAAGATAAACACCAAATAACTTCATAGAAAATCATGAACGGTCTCCAGTTTAACCCTTCCTTAGCAGATTAAATTACGGAACTTTTAACACTGAAAGTTGGGGAATATATATATATATATATATATATATATATATATCGTGATCAGTTTTCTTCAAAACATGACACCTTAAAACAGAATAGCTACAAGGACCATTTCCACTTAGCTGATACTCCGAGACGTTCTGGAAGTTCCCTGATAATAATTTTATTTTATGACAACTTCATATTTACGGAATTCTTCACTATGAGACAAAGCCGGAATCGCGTAGTGTCTACCCAACATTTATATCTTCTTAAAGCATATTATAAAGGGCATCTCGGAACATTAGAATAGATTTGCTGGTAGTGGCAGTTATAACGGCAGACGATCATCAAAATCCCCTCGCGATAACAATTCAGGCGCGATAACAATCGCCGAAGGCGTGTTTCTTAGACAAGGATGAGTTCTCCAACGCGGGTGCATTCATTTTTGAGACGTGCGGAAATTACGATCTCTTAGATGTATTACTAGAGACCGCTAGATGGAAATAACGTCGAACGGATCTTAAAATAGTACCGGCTCATCTCTCCACGGCCCCAATCCTGGAAGCAGTTTACAAGTCCAACGTAGAATGTAAAAAGCAATCACTGGATACATGTTGACATTAATCAGCTGGTAACGTGACTGTCATTTGTCTGCATCACGTGATAGTCGGGCCCTGACGTAACACGGAGCAGAGAGGATTGTGGGTTTTTCAATGTCAAGACGTCAGAACCAGTCACAGCTGATTTGCAATAACTTCCCAAAGAGATAGTAAGTAATGTTTGGGCAGAGTCCATAAAAGTAGATTCCAAGGAAGGCAGAATAGCGCTTTAGTAGTAGTCATACGTATTGTCGAGGCAGAGAATGTTCGTGTCAAACAGTTCTTACGCAGTTTAATAGCTTAGTCTCCCACTACACTTGCCGGTAATGCACGTTTCTATTAACCAAGGTATAGTAATACGTTCCGCTCAAGTTAAAACAGAGGAAAATACGGGGTGACTTAGGACATCTCCGAAAAGTAAACTAACAAAATTAAATTTATGACAAAACAGTCAACACAGCCAATACAAGAAAAATGCAGTCATCACATAATCAATCTCCCAATGTTCAAAATGTGAAAGTGCCAAGAGCAGGCTCTGCTACCATTTATGTGGCGTGCAAGTATTGAGGACGCGGACCTGAGACCTTAGTCGAGACCTTTAACACATGGTGAACTAGATGGAGCACCGACCATCCAATGACTACACTTTTCGAGTAGAGGTTGTAAATAAAATTTAATATATCAAAAAACAAGACATAGCAAAAGGGGACGTGAGGGGTGCATGAAATGGTAAGATGAGGGATGATGGGCCTGTAATAAAATATGTACATGGTATTATAAAACAGTAAAACAATAAAACGTAAAACACACAATAAAGATCTATAAGAGGAGAATGTCGACGACGAGGAGAATTCCTAAGTCGCTGGAGATCGTTCAGTAGAGGGGAAGAAATTAACAATAGTGTTAATATTGCGTTTCGTTCCACCACAGGCTGACTACAAGAAGGTAGTCAGAAGCATCATTCTTAGAAGTACATGAAATCGTGTCTCCCACGAACTGTCTATCCGACCACCCTTACATTAAACTGTATGTCACACCTAGCTACCCAAAGAAACAACCAACAACAGCAACGACCCTTAAATGACACGTCAATAAACACAGAATAATTACACAACTTCACAAGGAACTACACTTCACATGACGTGCCGTGACATACAAACACAGCAAATAAACATAGATCAGTTCAGTAAAATTAAAACAAGCAAATACCAAATGAAGATAAAACAAAACGATTTCATGAACTGGTAGAATAAATCTTCTCTCAAACGAAAGCACAAGGTTCAGTTACCCTGCGGGATGCCAAATAAGCGTCAATTGCAGTCCCGGGCACGTACTTCGAACACACATTCCATCATCTCGGAAGAGTAACCAATATACCTGATTTAATAACGTAATGGGATCACGTGTTGCTTGCTGACTGAAGGCCACAACAAAACAGAACAACACTAAACATGACCCTCGACCTTCAGTCAAATTCCCACTTAAACAAACGACATAAACCCAACCCTTAATATCAAGTCTAGAACCGCGATAGTAAATGAAACATATTTCTGAAACATACATAGATAATGCATGCCCAGTCTCCAAGGATAAAAAGAAAACCTAATCGGCCATCCTTGGAGTGCACAAATGACAAGCGTGATAAAAACAAACACTTGAAACATAAAATAAACTGGTAGGAGTTCCAACAAAAATATATTACATCCAAAGCAATGAACAACACTCCCTCCCACGTCTAGGCACAATTAATATCGCAAACTAACCTAAAGAATACCAGTCCCTAAAGGACCCTGAAAGATCCCATACTCCTGCAAGGGGTTAGGAACTGGTAAGAAACATCTCTCATAAATACAATCGCGTTTCACAACATAAAACAAACGCAAGTAACCCACAAAAATAATCTCGACTAGATATGGAAATGAAACAACAACAACAACAACAAGCACCCATTTAAATTAATAAACCCATAAACAAGCAATTTGATTCTCCACTACGTGCGTATATAAATAAACTGGGGACAAAATAAACACCAAATAACTTCATAGAAAATCATGAACGGTCTCCAGTTTAACCCTTCCTTAGCAGATTAAATTACGGAACTTTTAACACGGAAAGTTGGGGAATATATATATCGTGATCAGTTTTCTTCAAAACATGACACCTTAAAACAAAATAGCTACAAGGACCATTTCAACTTAGCTGATACTCCGAGACGTTCTGGAAGTTCCCTGATAATAATTTTATTTTATGACAACTCCATATTTACGGAATTCTTCACTATGAGACAAAGCCGGAATCGCGTAGTGTTGTAACGTGTTTTTCGAGGGGATTTTATGCCACTGACATAAGTCAGTAGGGAGCCATTCTATATTTATTTACGCGGCAAATTGTTCAGCCAAGAGAAGTTTTCATGTTAATTTATTATTATTAATAACTTATTATTATTATTATTAAGGTATTTTTGGAGCATTTTTTATAAAATTATAAGCATACAGATAGGTTTTCTATGTCATAGAAAACATTATCAAGCAAATTATTACGAACAACATTATCATAGAACATTATATGATTACGGAATTTTACGGAGTTTTGTCAGTTAGGGTATTATGAGAGAGATGAGTCACTGGGAATTCGGCTACAGGCTTATTCTTGTCAAGAAGCATGACGCAAGCCTGGGTTGCTGCTTCAAGAAAAGGCGAAATAGTCTGGAACGGTAATCGACATCTTCCTCGCGCCGAGTGTAATGACCCTGAGGAGGGGGGTAGCGCGTGGTGGCTCAGCCAATCAGAGGAGAGCGGGCGAGAAGAAGCCGGGTCTAGAGAGGGGAGGCGACGAGTGCATTTATGGTTTTTCGCGCCGTGGAGGCTAGGTGACTATCTTTGTAAAACTTAACCAGTGTGGTTGTACGGGTGATTGGCTCCGATGTTCGGACCATAAAGTTATCATATCTACAAGTATCTCATCAACTAACGAAGAAGATGACGACGTCCAGGAGGCTGTGGGAAGCTCTCTTCACTATCCAGTACGAGGGAAATGCTTCGGCAATTTCCAGTGGTAAGCACGAATGACTCAGAACTACGTAATCTCTCGTCTTTTTTTTTTCATTTTCAGTATTTCAGTAACTTCATAGCTTGGGAATAAGAGTAAAATCAGTAAGTTATCCGACTTCGTTTTCACGTAATTTTCTAGCGGTAATATTCAAATCGCAACGCTCCATTTTAAATTCAGAATATATTATTATTACTATTAATTTTGCCATACTTGTTTTATATAATAAATTCATTTCTTTTAACCATGCAATCTTTGCTTCAGTAGGTAGCATTAGATATAGACCAATTCCTTCTCCTGATACAATTGTTTGTTGGGTTAATGATCAAATCATACCACGATCTGAGTGAATAGATTCTTGAAGGTGTTCTACCAGAGCTAGGTGTTGTTAAATATAAATTTAGATTTCAACATAGCGTTGAGGTCTTGGCGCCCTTAAAACAACATATCTTAGGCAGAGTAAATATTTCAAAGTGCAAGGCAGGGCCAGTAGAAGCATTACATTTGTCACGCAACAGTGAGGCCTAAAGAAAACCGTTTCACTTGTACGCTCAACGTGGAGTGAAGAACCATTACAATTGTCGCTACCAACTTGGGGCCGAAAACCTAATAACATTTGTGGAAGGAGAAGGGTATATATTTCTGTGCCTGTATTTTTTTTTTTTTTTCATTTATCGGTGGGTATCAGCATGGGTAGTGTTGAGGAAGAGATGAAGTTGCGTAGTGGTCACCAGTTGGATAGTGAAGATACGAGCATTATGGCTAGTCTTGAAAATGAAAGCAGTACAGGGATGTCGGAGGTAAATCCCGATACTGAGGGGGATAATCAAAACAGTCAAGCAGGGTTAGAGAGTTTGCTTCTTCAGTTTATGCAACAAAATAAAATAAGTACAGACGCTTTAAATGCTAAACTCGAACAAAATAATGCTAGACTTGAACAAAATAGTAGGGAAAATAAAGAGAGTACTGAAACTTTAAATGCTAAACTTGAACAAAATAGTAGGGAAAATAGAGAGAGTACTGAAACTTTAAATGCTAAACTTGAACAAAATAATGCTAAACTTGAACAAAATAGTAGGGAAAATAAAGAGAGTAATAGGGAATTGAGCGATAGTTTAAATACTAAACTTGAACAAAACAGTAGGGAAATTAGTGATAAATTCGAACTGATTAGAGGTGAGATCAGAGGGGTGATGGAAGAGAAGGCTAAAAAGATTATTGCAGATGTAGACAGAAAATTAGAAAAAGTACAGGAGGAGTTAGAAATTAGAATCAGTACACAGGCTGAAAATTTAAAAGAACTAGTGCAACTTGAAACACAGCAGGTCAAAAAGCAATTGGGGGGAGAAATTGACAAAATTCAGGTAGCAACTAAAAGGTTAAAGAACAGCTGGGGGGAAGAATTGATAAAGTACATGCAGAAATAATCACTGAAGTTAATGCTTTAAGGGAGAGGAATAAGGAAAGCATTAATGAGATTAATGAGAAACAAGCTAAGTTAAGTGGTAAAGTTGAAGCATCGGAAGGGAGCATTAGGTTAACTGTAACTAATATTGAAAGAAAAGCTGAGGAGAAAATTGCTGAATTAGAACAGAAGTTGAAAGCTAGAATTAGGCAGGAAAATAGTCAGAGTAGGCCAGTTTATGTGAATAGCACACACAGGGAAATAGAACTAGGAAAATTCAGTAATCGGCAGGGTTGTCCAATGGAGTTCATGAATGCAATAGAAAATAAATTCGGGGAGAGGTTGGAAGATGGTAGTATTGAGTGGTGCCAGGTAGTTGAGATTTTAGAGCAAGCGTTTGTAGGGTAGACAAGAAACTGGTTTGCTGTCTACAGAGATAATTTCGAGAATATTTCAGATTTTAAAGTTAAATTTTGTGAGAAATTTTGGAATGAGGTAATTCGGTCTCAGCATCGTGAGGGAATTGTGTGTGGGAAATATAACCCTAGAGGAAACTACCTATGACCGAGTACTTTTTAGGACAGGTATTAACGTGCAAATATCTGGATGGTTTGAAGGAGGAGAGTGATGTAGTCAGGCTATTACTAAGACATTTTCCATATAGAATCAAAGAAGCTGCCTGTATCCAAAATGTTAAATCTATTTCACAAGTGGAAAATTTATTAAGTACATTCGATGCTCTGGGAAGAGGTGGTTACGAGGAGAATTTCGGTAGGAACCAGGGTAACAATAATAACAGGCCTAATGAGAATAGGAATCAGGAAGTTCAAGGGAACAGTGGCGAAGGGGCCAGCGTTCAAAATAGGGGGAGCCAAAATAATAATAATCAGCAAAACCTGTACAGAGGAAATGGGTATGGTACGAACTACCAAGGTAGAAATAACGATTTCAGGGGAAATCAAGGCCGAAATAATGATTTTAGGGGTAACCAAGGGAGGTATAATAAAAATAATAATAATAATTATAACCAGAACAGGGGTCAAGGAGGGAATCAGCCCAATGGTAATAACGGACAGAGAGATACCGTTAATACAACCCAGAACAACCAGACCAGTGCCGTAGTGAGTAGTACTACACCAAGCGGTAGCAATGCTTTAAACACGAACCAGGCTGCGATGTAAGGTCAGAATCTCAGTCTGTAACATGCCTGTCCATACACTTATACAGGAACCCTATGACCTAAATGTAAGAAATGAATTATTACGTGAACTAAATGATGAAGGTATTATTCAGGAGGTGGTTAGTAAGAGCCCCATAGTTAAATTTAACGTGTCCGAGGCGTACACAGATGTTTTAATTGATAGTGGTTGTATGAAGAGTTGCATAAGTAGTGCATTTTATGATAAAACTAGCAGTAGTACCCGGCTTCGCCCGGTGGAATGATGATAATATTCCAGTCTCCTTAACACTCAACGTCATAAATTATATTTATTTATGTATTCATTTCTTACATTATCAAACCCAGTGACAATGTTTATACTTAAGTCACTATGGGAAGGCTCTGTAAAATAATGATCATTCTCGTGATATTTGTCTTCAGTCCGAGTCGAGATATGTCGTTAGCGGTCCCAGAATTCGTGACATCTCAGTCGTAGAAGACTTTATGTGGTGGTGATTAGAAATATAATGGACTTAAAATCTAGGTCATTTACCCCAAATGACGTTGAGGGCGTAACATCTAGGTAATTTGCCCTACTGATCAGGATGATATTGAAAATTACTACATAACTGACATATGAAACTTAGAAAATAATAGAAAAAGTTATTTTTAGGACTCACATTTCGGGAAAGACTTGATTATATTTTTCTCTCAGGGGCTCACATCTAGTGGGACGTGGGTTGGCGACCATGGGACCCCAGCTGAGTCCGGCATTGCTTCCACTTACTTATGCCGGGCTCCTCTCCGTCTTCTTTCCTGTCGACCTCCCTCGGTCAACTCTTGTTCTCTTCCGACCCCGACGGTATTAGGGTATCCGAGGCCTAGGGAGTCTCTTCCTTTCCCGTCTTAATTGGCCCTTGTCTCATCTTTTCTGATTCCCTCCTTCTGCGAGGGGTCAGCCTTCTTTTTCTTTTCATGTTATCTCCTGCCTTCTACTTAAGGCCCTCAAGGAGGCCGGGTGTATGTAGCCCCACCACTTTTGGTGCACCCTAGATAATGCTACACCCTCAGGGGCTCACGGCTGGTGAGTTCGGGAGTTGGCGACCCCGAATGATTCCTGAGCTGGGTCCGTTTTCCCCTTTTGTCCCTTACCTTTGGGGCGGACCCTCTCCTCTTTCACTTTCCTATCTGCCTTTCATGGCTCTCCTTCCTTCCAAGTCCCTCAATCCGCCTTCTTCGAGGGTTGAGGGCATTTATTTTCCTCCTGTCCTTTATTTGCCTTATTCTCCTTTAGTTTTCCATTTCTTCTTCTAGTATGTAGGTTAGTAGTTAGTTGTAGTTTTAAGTTCGCTTTTCATTTTCATCTTCACGATCACCCAAACCATCAGGGGCCGATAACCTAGATGTTAGGCCCCTTAAAACAACAATTATCATCATCATCATCATCATTATATTTTGCCAAAGAGCTCCCACTTAGATCGCTATCTGGTTAAAAGTTTCGTCTTGTTAAGGTTTAAACTGTACGATAAATGTCTGAAGCAATTCCTCAAAGAGAAGCTTCCAGATTTCGCAGTCGATATATCGTTAACGTTCCTGAGCATCCAGTTGTCTTTACTTCTGACGCAAAACATCTTCTACATAGTGATGATGAACATAGAAGCGACTACTGGCACATGTAACTTATCAACGAATGGGAATAATTGATACTTTAAAGGAATGAGAGGTCATTTGCCCTTTTGATGAGGATCACAATGAAGACTATTACTACTACTACTGAACGGGTATATCAAACTTACAAACTAATGGAAATATGTATTTTTAAAATCACAGGCTAGGTAGACTCTGGTGTTGCTTAGTAGTATAATGGACGTAACATCTAGGTCATTTGCCCCTTTGATGAGGATGATAATGAAGACGACTACTACTGAACGGGTATATCAAACTTACAAACTAATGGAAATACATATTTTTAAAATCACAGGCTAGGTAGACTCTGGTGTTGCTTAGTAGTATAATGGACGTAACATCTAGGTCATTTCGCCTTTGATGAGGATGATAATGAAGACGATTACTACTGAACGGGTATATCAAACTTACAAACTAAAGGAAATACACATTTTTAAAATCACAGGCTAGGTAGACTCTGGTGTTGCTTAGTAGTATAATGGACGTAACATCTAGGTCATTTGCCCCTTTGATGAGGATGATAATGAAGACGACTACTACTGAACGGATATATCAAACTTACAAACTAATGGAAATACACATTTTAAAAATCACAGGCGATGAAGACTTATTGTGTGTGGTGATTAGTGGTATAAAGGGTGTAACATCTAGGTCATTTGCCCTTATGATAATAATAAGGTAATGAAAAATGACTACTAAACGAACATGGTGTAATTTTAAATCTGATATAGGTAATTCAGATTACTACCTTCGATGTCTTCCAAAGTCTGAACGTTATATTCTGGCTTAGGCCTATACTCGATGCGTGTAGTGAAAGAGCTTATCGAGTACTGCTCGGGTCCAAGCTGCACGTAGCTGAGAATATCGCAGATGATGACGATATATGATGACAGACGTTCGGGGGGGGGGGGGGGGTCCCGGTCCTATTCACATTGACCGGTGAATCACTCATTCTTTCGTAACACTACAGCGGTTTGAGCAAAGACCCTGTATGAGCATCAGCATAGTCAGCAATAACAGGTAACACGGCGGGGTCTGGACATTTTTCTCATGTCACCTCGCGATGAATGAGCAAGCTATTCTCACCCCTGCCCGCTCTTCCCCCCTCCACCCACCAGGGTCACAACTTGTGGGACGTGGGTTTGCGACCACGGGACCCCAGCTGAGTCCGGCATTGCTTCTACTTACTGGTGCCGGGCACCTTTCAGTTCTCTTTCCTGTCAGCCTCCCTTGGTCAAACTCTTGTTCTCTTCCGACCCCGATGGTATCAGGTTATCCGAGGCCTAGCGACTCTTTCACTTTCCCGCCTTAATGGGCCCTTGTCTAATCATTCCTGATAGCCTCATTCTTTTCTTAATATCTCATATCTTCTGCTCAAGACCCTCAAGGAGGCAGGGTGTGTGTAGCCCTGGTGCACCCTGGATAGTGCTACATCCTCAAGGGCTCATGGCTGGTGAGTTCAGGAGCTGGCAACCCTGAAGGTTTCCTGAGCGGGTCCGGTTTTACCCCTTTTTTTCCATTGCCTTTGGGACGGACCCTGTCCACTTTCCGGGAATGGAGTGGTCTGTCCGCAATTTCAAGCAGACAGTGTTACTCGCAGGGTACCAAAGGGTAAGTATACAAATTTTGGTTCTGATCGGTGAAACGGTGTAGATTTGTACCAAAGGGCCTAAATGCAGAGATTGGGTTGGACTGTCCGAAATTTCAAGTGGACAGGGTTACCCGCAGGGTTGCAAAGGGTAAGTATACACATTTTGGTTCTGATCGGTAAAACGGTGTAGATTTGGACCAAAGGGCCTAAATGCAGAGATTGGGTTGGTCTTCCCGAAATTTCAAGTGGACAGGGTTACCCGCAGGGTTGCAAAGGGTAAGTATAAAAATTTTGGTTCGGATCGGTGAAACGGTGTAGAAGTTTGCCAAAGGGCCTAAATGCAGGAAATGGGGTGGTCTGTCCGAAATTTTAAGTGGACAGTGTTATTCACAGGGTTACATAGGGTAAGTATACAAATTTTGGTTGAGGTCGGTGAAATGGTGTAGATTTGGGACAAAGGGCCTAAATGCAGGGAATGGGGTGGTCTGTCGGAAATTTCAAGTGGACAGGGTTACCCGCAGGGATCCGAAGGGTAAGTATACAAATTTTGGTTCAGATCGGTGAAACGGTGTGGATTTGTATACATAGCAGACAGACAGACAGACAGACAGACAAACATTGAGCTTTATATATATAGAAGATGAAAGGAACAGGAGTAAATTTTGAGGAGATGCCAATTAAAAGCACTTTTGTTATCACAGCTGTTGGGAAGAGGTCTAAAGTAATTTCTAAGCAAGTTTTAGTAGACATTAAAATTAATAATCATGTAGAAAAGCAGATTTGTCTTGTAATTCCAAATTTAGTATTCAGTGTTATATTGGGTTCAGAGTGGCTAAGTAGAGCATCTGGTAACTTATGTTATGATGTAGGGAGTTTGAAATTTAAATGGGGAGATTCTGAGGTAGAAGTAGCGTTCAATGACCATATTCAGAGAAGTAGTATTGTAGGTGTAATTTGTACTTTAAATGAGATATCGCCGGCCGTAGAGCGGGATTCTCCATGTTTTGTGGGCAGTGTGATTACGAACGGCAGTCTAGAGGACTCGTTAGGTGATGCTGCATTTCAGGGAAATATAGAGGTGGAACAATGTGTTCGGCTCTATGATGTGTTATTGTGTAATAGGAGAGTTTTTGAGGATCGCATTGGTATGGCCAATTGCTATACACATTCATTGAACGTTATTGATAGGTCAGTATTCACAGGACATGGATATCCTGTACCTTTCGCTTATCAGAGTGCAGTTGAGGCACAAATTAACCAAATGCTTGAAGATGGGATTATTGAGCACTCTAACAGTCCATATGTTAATTCTTTGATCACGGTACCCAAGGCCGACGGCACAGTTCGTATTTGTTTAGACGCTCGTTTGGTTAACAGTAGAATTAGTTCAGATCAGCTGAAATCTATGTCAATAGAGGAATTAATGCAAACATTTGAGGGGAAGAAGTATTTCACTTGTGTAGATTTGAGTTCCAGTTTCTGGCAAGTGCCACTTATGTACGAGGATAGACCATTTACAGCTTTTAGTCATAAAAATAACCTTTATCAATTTTGTAGAACACCTTATGGGTTAAAGAGTAGTTCAGCAGCTTTAATTAGAGCTTTAAACATCGCATTAGGGGATGTCACAGGAGAATTTGTAACCATTTACATTGGTGATATGGTAATTATTTCACGCAGTTTTGAGGAGCATCTACGTCATTTAGATACGTTTTTCAGAAGTTAGATCAGGCAGGGTTCACTTTGAAGCTGTCTAAGTCGTCATTCTGTCAGTCAGAAGTGACATTTTTAGGTCATAGAGTGTCAAGTAGAGGTGTGACACCATAGGAAAGTAGGGTTAGCATGTGTGGACAGTAGCAACAGGGCATCGTTACAGACACTGAGAAATATGCTAGTGGAGCAACGTGATGACATTAAGTATGTGTCATAAAGTAAGTGTGTTTAGCTGGCGAGCCAGCCTATCAAATGAGTAAGTGTGGTGTTTGGTGCGTGGAAGATCTGGTCTTCCAGGCAGGCGTATCAGAAGTTCCACAGGGGGGTAGTATGTAAGTAACTGAGAGTTTTTAAGGTACAGGGAAATATGACGGGATTGTCGGATGCTCTTGAGCACTAAAATGTCTCGATACACCAAGGCCAGAATTTGAATTCAAATTTGTCTCCTAGAGATGGGTGAGCGCTTGAAAAGGGTATTTTTGCTTGAGGCGTCCACGAGACAAAAGATGGGCCATCAGAAGGCGAGACAGTCCTTCATGAAACTCATACATAACAGCACACGTGATTTCTGTTTACGGCCTCGCCATGTAAGATTTGTAAGTGTGTAATTTAAGGTAATTTGTACAATGGTATTATTTGTGTGAGGAGAACTGGTCTGTGTTGAGAACTAGTATTAAGTAGAATATGGTCTACGGGAACTTAACAAGACAGGGCGATTACGGCACAGAAATATTTGGTGTTATATGTAATGCGTATTTACTGTTTTTTTTTTCAGAAGTCAATATTAATTTCATCTTTTATAAAGAGAGATTAAGTATTATGGTCAAGATGCGCTGCCAAAATAGTGTGATCGTGTGCTCAGTGAGAAGTGAGATTAAATTTCACCATAAGGAAGGGACCTCCAGTGAAATTAGGAAGTTCTATGGTGATAAATATATCAGAACACCTTTGATGCGTGTGATGTGACATCTTATATACATAGTTCTCACACATTATTTATGTCTATTTTTCCAACATAGAGAAATTTGAGAGGCGGAAATATCCGTGGAACATTATTATATATGAAAAACATTGGACTGGTTGCAAAGTGCAATCCATAGTGACAACAAACTTTGACGCAAAGTGCGTAAAGAAAAGTTATGAGTGTATATATATGTAATTTAGGGTGATTTCATTTATGTAATATGTATTTTGGATGGGGATTATTAACGTGTCTGGGATAATCGGATAATGGACCGTCGTCACGGTAAATCATCCGATGATCCGAGGCGAATATGTAAAGTGTTTTTCGAGGGGATTTTATGCCACTGACATAAGTCAAGTAGGAAGCCATTCTATATTTATTTACGCGGCAAATTGTTCAGCCAAGAGAAGTTTTCATGTTAATTTATTATTATTAATAACATAATATTATTATTAAGGTATTTTTGGAGCATTTTTATAAAATTATAAGCATACAGATAGGTTTTCTATGTCATATACGAACAACATTATCATAGAAAATTATATGATTACGGAATTTTACGGAGTTTTGTCAGTTAGGGTATTATGAGAGAGATGAGTCACTGGGAATTCGGCTACAGGCTTATTCTTGTCAAGAAGCATGACGCAAGCCTGGGTTGCTGCTTCAAGAAAATGCGAAATAGTCTGGAACGGTAAACGACATCATCCTCGCGCCGAGTGTAATGACCCTGAGGAGGAGGGTAGCGCGTGGTGGCTCAGCCAATCAGAGGAGAGCGGGCGAGAAGAAGCTGGGTCTAGAGAGGGGAGGCGACGAGTGCATATATGGTTTGCGCGCCGTGGAGGCTAGGCGACTATCTTTGTAAAACTTAACCAGTGTGGTTGTACGGGTGATTGGCTCCGATGGTCGGACCATAAAGTTATCATATCTACAATTATCTCATCAACTAACGAAGAAGATGACGACGTCCAGGAGGCTGTGGGAAGCTCTCTTCATCATTCAGTACGAGGGAAATGCTTCGGCAATATCCAGTGGTAAGCGCGAATGACTCAGAACTACGTAATCTCTCGTCTTTTCTTTTTTTCATTTTCAGTATTTCAGTAACTTCATAGCTTGGGAATAAGAGTGAAATCAGTAATTTATCCGACTTCGTTTTCACGTAATTTTCTAGCGGCAATATTCAAATCGCAACGCTCCAATTTAAATTCAGAATATATTATTATTACTATTAATTTTGCCATACTTGTTTTATATAATAAATTCATTTCTTTTAACCATGCAATATTTGCTTTCAGTAGGTAGCAATAGATATAGACCACTTCCTTCTCCTGATACAATTGTTTGTTGGGTTAATGATCAAATCATACCACGATCTGAGTGAATAGACTCTTGAAGGTGTTCTACCAGAGCTAGGTGTTGTTAAATAAAAATTTAGATTTCAACATAGCGTTGAGGTCTTGGCGCCCATTAAAACAACATATCTTAGGCAGAGTAAATATTTCAAAGTGCAAGGCAGGGCCAGTAGAAGCATTTCATTTGTCTCGCAACAGTGAGGCCTAAAGAAAACCGTTTCACTTGTACGCTCAACGTGGAGCAAAGTAAAACCGTTCAGTGTCTCCCCAACATTTATATCTTCTTAAAGCGTATTATAAAGGGCATCTTGGAACATTAGAATAGATTTGCTGGTAGTGGCAGTTATAACGGCAGACGATCATCAAATTCCCCTCGCGATAACAATTCAGGCGCGATAACAATCGCCGAAGGCGTGTTTCTTAGACCAGGATGAGTTCTCCAACGCGGGCGCATTCATTTTTGAGACGTGCGGAAATTACGATCTCTTAGATGTATTACTAGAGACCGCTAGATGGAAATAACGTCGAACGGATCTTAAAATAGTACCGGCTCATCTCTCCACGGCCCCAATCTTGGACGCAGTTTACAAGTCCAACGTAGAATGTAAAACGCAATCACTACATAGATACATGTTGACATTAATCAGCTGGTAACGTGACTGTCATTTGTCTGCATCACGTGATAGTCGGGCCCTGACGTAACACGGAGCACAGAGGATTGTGGGTTTTTCAATGTCAAGACGTCAGAACCAGTCACAGCTGATTTGCAATAACTTCCCAAAGAGATAGTAAGTAATGGTTGGGCAGAGTCCATAAAAGTAGATTCCAAGGAAGGCAGAATAGCGCTTTAGTAGTAGTCATACGTATTGTCGAGGCAGAGAATGTTCGTGTCAAACAGTTCTTACGCAGTTTAATAGCTTAGTCTCCCACTACACTTGCCGGTAATGCACGTTTCTATTAACCAAGGTATAGTAATACGTTCCGCTCAAGTTAAAAAACAGGAAAATACGGGGTGACTTAGGACATCTCCGAAAAGTAAACTAACAAAATTAAATTTATGACAAAACAGTCAACACAGCCAATACAAGAAAAATGCAGTCATCACATAATCAATCTCCCAATGTTCAAAATGTGAAAGTGCCAAGAGCAGGCTCTGCAACCATTTATGTGGCGTGCAGGTATTGAGGACGCGGACCTGAGACCTTAGTCGAGACCTTTAACACATGGTGAACTAGATGGAGCACCGACCATCCAATGACTACACTTTTCGAGTAGAGGTTGTAAATAAAATTTAATATATCAAAAACAATACATAGCAAAAGGGGACTGAGGGGAGCATGAAATGGTAAGATGAGGGATGATGGGCCTGTAATAAAATATTTACATGGTATTATAAAACAGTAAAACAATAAAACGTAAAACACACAATAAAGATCTATAAAAGGAGAATGTCGACGACGAGGAGAATTCCTAAGTCGCTGGAGATCGTTCAGTAGAGGGGAAGAAATTAACAATAGTGTTAATATTGCGTTTCGTTCCACCACAGGCTGACTACAAGAAGGTAGTCAGAAGCATCATTCTTAGAAGTACATGAAATCGTGTCTCCCACGAACTGTCTATCCGACCACCCTTACATTAAACTGTATGTCACGCCAAGCTACCCAAATAAACAACCAACAACAGCAACGACCCTTAAATGACACGTCAATAAACACAGAATAATTACACAACTTCACAAGGAACTACACTTCACATGACGTGCCGTGACATACAAACACAGCAAATAAACATAGATCAGTTCAGTAAAATTAAAACAAGCAAATCCCAAATGAAGATAAAACAACGATTTCATGAACTGGTAGAATAAATCTTCTCTCAAACGAAAGCACAAGGTTCAGTTACCCTGCGGGATGCCAAATAAGCGTCAATTGCAGTCCCGGGCACGTACTTCGAACACACATTCCATCATCTCGGAAGAGTAACCAATATACCTGATTTAATAACGTAATGGGATCACGCGTTGCTTGCTGACTGAAGGCCACAACAAAACAGAACAACACTAAACATGACCCTCGACCTTCAGTCAAATTCCCACTTAAACAAACGACATAAACCCAACCCTTAATATCAAGTCTAGAACCGCGATAGTAAATGAAACATATTTCTGAAACATACATAGATAATACTTGCCCAGTCTCCAAGGATAAAAAAGAAAACCTAATCGGCCATCCTTGGAGTGCACAAATGACAAGCGTGATAAAAACAAACCCTTGAAGCATAAAATGAACTGGTGTGAGTTCCAACAAAAAGATATTACATCCAAAGCAATGAACAACACACCCTCCCACGTCTAGGCACAATTAATATCGCGAACTAACCTAAAGAATACCAGTCCCTAAAGGTCCCTTAAAGATCCCATACTGCTGCAAGGGGTTAGGAACTGGTATGAAACATCTCTCATAAATACAATCGTGTTTCACAACATAAAACAAACGCAAGTAACACGCACTTAAATAATCTCGACTAGATACGGAAATGAAACAACAACAACAACAAGCACCCATTTAAATTAATAAACCCATAAACAAGCAATTTGATTCTCCACTACGTGCGTATATATATAATCTGGGGACAAAATAAACACCAAAGAACTTCACAGAAAAACATGAACGGTCTCCAGTTTAACCCTACCTTAGCAGATTAAATTACGGAACGTTTAACACTGAAAGTTGGGGAATATATATATATCGTGATCAGCTTTCTTCAAAACATGACACCTTAACACAGAATAGCTACAAGGACCATTTCCACTTGGCTGATACTCCGAGACGTTCTGGAAGTTCCCTGATAATTATTTTATTTTATGACAACTCCATATTTACGGAATTCTTCACTATGAGACAAAGCCGGAATCGCGTAGTTTCTCCCCAACATTTATATCTTCTTAAAGCATATTATAAAGGGCATCTCGGAACATTAGATTAGATTTGCTGGTAGTGGCAGTTATAACGGCAGACGATCATCAAATTCCCCTCGAGATAAAAATTCAGGCGCGATAACAATCGCCGAAGGCGTGTTTCTTAAACAAGGATGAATTCTCCAACGCGGGAGCATTCTTTTTTCAGACGTGCGGAAATTACGATCTCTTAGATGTATTACTAGAGACCGCTAGATGGAAATAACGTCGAACGGATCTTAAAATTGTACCGGCTCAATTAATGTAGTATTATTTAATGCGGTAATCAATTAACTTTATTTAGCTTTAGTAAATGTTGCTATTGGAAGCCTCCGTGGCTTAGACGGCAGCACGCCGGCCTCTCACCACTGGGTGCGTGGTTCAAATCCCGGTCACTCCATGTGCGATCTGTGCTGGACAAAACGGAGGCAGACAGGTTTTTCTCCGGGTACTCCGGTTTTCCCTGTAAAAATTTCATTCCAGCAACACTCTCCACTACCATTTCATTTCATCTGTCATTCATTTAATCATTGCCCCAGAGGAGTGCGTCGCGGCAGCCGGCACAGTTCATATCCTCGCCGCTAGATGGGGGCTTCATTCATTCCATTCCTGACCCGGTCGGAGACTGGAAGCAGGCTGTGGATTTTCATTTTCAAATGGTGCTATTACCAAATTATCTTTTACAACGTTAAATGGTGTTTCAATCAATAACCATTATGAAATTATTTTATTAACATTTGATATTATTATTATCTTTGTTTTATGTTTATGTTTATTTATTTATTTTTATAAAATTAAATTATTTAAATAATCCGAGATGTAACTTAAATCTCTCATAAGAATTTACTAAGATTCTTCCTATCCTTTGGAAAAAATTTATATCTTTCATGTTGCATAAAACATGAACATGGCTGTAGTAGACTGAACGAAATAGAAAATACGGCAAAATAAATTGTAGGTCTTTCATGTCGCTCCATTTGCCATCCTGGACAAATATGATAATCAAAATAAACGGTGGTGTTGATTTCTTAAAACGACTGAGTAAAAAGGATTCTTAAAATTCTCTACTAAGTTACTTGATAATACATGAAATAGCTCTTACTTAATTCTTGCTGTGTTGGCGATGCGTGTCCTTCAGTAAACGCTATACCCATAGCGTCTCCCATGGTCATCTGCAATCCATTTGAACTTCTTAGGTCCCTCGTCACACCTATCCTTAATTCGTTTAACGGCGCATGTCGATTTTGATGATCGCTCGTTTAAAACAAACACTCCCGTATTCTTCAACACAAGGTAACATTTTGAACTGTAGCAATAGTTCCAAATGAATGTGTTACTCTTGCAATTTCGTTTCTCGGAACAAGTCCCACGTTTGAAAATACTGTTCTGATCGTCTGCTCGCATAGGAACACCTATTAGCAGTTGAGACTGAACCTCAAGTTCACAGTCTGTCCTGTCTAATGTCCCTTGTTCAGTTTCTCAAATAGAAACAACACATTATTGTAGGCGACTTCAGTTAATGGTTTATCAAATAACCATCACTTGTAGATTACTTGTAAGAATATCTGACTATAGAGTCCTCTAATATTCCAAGTCCGTTGTTGAAAATTTCCATCACTTTGAACATAGCCCCAGCCCACATGGCTTACTTGGTGGCAAAGTTCCTTCGGCGTGTAGTATGACGTAGTATTCACTGTTATGAAGCGCAGCGGCGAGTTCCTCCCAAGCAGTTGCTTGCTAGGAATGACTTGACTGTCTTGAAAACCTGGCTCTTTATATAGGTCAGCCAGCAATCCTTCTCGAAAGTTCCATTTCCAGATCTCGGCTCCTGGTGTACGGATTCTCCTGCTCAATAGCTTAAAGTTCTTCTCTTTTCTCTGCCAGAAAACTGTGCTTCTTTTTAAGTCGCTAATCCGTCTCCTTGAGTATAATTTATAAAAGTTTCAACTCATGACGTTGGCAAGCTTCCACGTCACGCCTCCGCGTCACTCACTCCTGTGTCTATATGATTCCCTCGACACTATCCTCCGAGCACGTTATTCAAACATCATCAGTTTTGTTGTCTCTCTGGACTAGCGTTCGTTCGTTACCAATAGCGCGTCATTATGTCACGGACGTTTGCACGATCCGGGGACATCCACCCCTTACGCCATAACAAAAATATGTGAGACATCACACATATATTCTTTTTCCGTCTGGCTCTAAAATTGCCTGTTTCTCCCTCGGCGTTTCCTCTTCGTTTTCCTTTTACAGCTGATGTCCTGTTCTCTGATGGTAGATCTTCCAGTTTGCTGCATTGAACCTTCCCACGATGTTACCCGACGGTTCTTCAATTAGTCGGTAACTTCAGTTGGCAAAACTCTCTACAATATGAAATGGACCGTAGTATAGGCTGGCAAATTTTGAATACACTCTATTAAAATCGTCTGATGGGTCGGGTCTTCTTACAAGGACCTGAGTTCCGATATTCAGAGGCTGTCTGAATCTCTTCCTTTGGACTCTACTATCCCTCTTAGCTGCTTGTTCTCGATTCCTTTCTAGTGCTCGATTCTCTCTAATTTGCATGCTAGGTTCAATTTCTGGTGTCACGGCAATAATCGTGTCCCATGGTCTGATAGGTTTGTCTACATGGTGTAACAACGTTGGTATTTGATTTGTGCTCTCATGCACCGTAGAATTCATGGAATGCACTGCAATCGGTAGTACATCCACCCTGTCCCAATGTTCATCAGGACAAAACAAACGACAGAATTTTGCAATTTCTGACATTATTCTCTCGACTGGGTTACTTTCCGGACGGCGTATTGAACACAATATTTGTTTAATGTCCAACACCTCCATGGCATTTCTAAACTCACGTGATGTGAATTGTGACCCATGATCGGATAGTAGGTATTCCGGTTTCCCTGCCTCAGGAATGACACTGTCTCGTATCCTCTTCAAAATATAGCGGGAATTTGCTTTTTATATGGGATGCAACATGGTATTTTTACTGAAAACATCCATTGTTACTAATATATACTTAATTCCCCTTTTTGTTTTTGGCAAAGGCCCATAAATGTCTGTGGCGAATAATTCCCGTGGTTTCTGTGGAATAATGGGACGAGGTGGTTCTCTTAATAGGTTGGTGTTGTGCTTACTCCGTTGACACAAGTCACACGTCTTGATCGTCTGTCTGACAGTATTCCTTATCTTGCCCCACGAAAATTTCTCTTGTATTAGGCTTACTACTTTATCTAATCCAGCGTGCCCCGACATCCTATGAGCTAACCATATAATTCTCTTCTGCAATACTGGTGGTACCGCCACTCTTAACTTAGTATGATTCGCATCTATGAATTTGTATATAATATCATTCCTCACCACGTAATTCCTTGCAATTTTCTCAGTTTCAGGGTAATCTGCATCATTGTTGTCCATGTTTCCTTTCAGAAATCTATAGATTTTTCTTAAAGGTGCGTTCCTTTTCTGAGTCGCAGATATTCTCTCTAATCGTTCCAGGGTTTCTTCGTCTTCCTGTACCAGATTGATATGCATTACCTTAAACGTTGGCTCAACCGCACGACTTAACAAGTCGGCTCCTACGTTGGATTTCCCTGGTTTATGCTCGATTGTAATATTAAACTGTTGTACAAATAAAGCCCAACGTGTTATTCTCTTACTAGCAAAATTTGTCTTGAGAATAAATTCAAGAGCATGATGGTCAGTTCGGATGATGACAGAATGACCAGTCAGCATCTTTTTCCAACTTTCTAAGGCATGAACTATAGCAAGAGCTTCTAGTTCAGTCGTATTGTAATTCCTCTCTGAAGGTCTAAGCTTTCTGCAGATAAATGACAAATAATGCCTAGTGCCATCCACATCCTCTTGCAATAGGATTGCTCCTATCCCTACATTTGAAGCATCCGATTCTATTACGAAGTTTTTCTTACAATCAGGATATTCCAGCTTCACACTGTTCAACAATAATTCTTTAGCTTGTTTGAAGGATTCTTCGTGTTCTTCACACCACTTCCATCTGTTTCCTTTCCTCAAAAGACTTTGCAATGGCGCTGCAATGTTGGTGTAGTTAGGACAATGTCCAGCGAAGAATTGGCAGGTCCCCAAAAAACTACGGACATGCTTTATCCTCATGGGTCTTGGAAAATTAGCTATTGCTTGAATATTATCCTCATTTGGACGATACCCTTGTCCATCCAGGATATGCCCTAAGAATTTAATTTCCTTCTTAAAAAAATTGGCATTTCTTTAAATTTACCTTGAAATTTGACTTCCTCAAGTCATTGAACAAATTTCTCAGGTGTAACAAATGTTGTTCTTCCTCCTCAGACGCAACCAGTATATCATCGATGTAACAGATTACAGAATTCTTAACTTTCGAACTAAGGTTTTTGTCTAACGCTCTAATTAAAACGGATCCTCATGTTTTCATTCCGAACGGCGGCCTTTTGAAAACATAGATCTGTTGTTCAAACATGAATCCCGTGAACTTTTTTGATTCCTCACTCAATTTCGCATGATGGTATGGGGAAGTGAGATCAATAGTGGAGAACCAGTTCTTTCCTTTGAATTTTTCTTAATAATTCTTTTATGACAGGGGGTCGGTCGTATTCTGGTAGAATTTTGGAATTCAAAGATCTTGGGTCTAAACAAATACGCAGACTTCCATCCGGTTTTGGCACAACCGCTAATGGATTTACATAAGCTGTTGTGTATTTCTCTATTATGTCATCTCTTTCCAAATGCGAAATAATGTTTTTCACCTGTTCACTATATTTCTCTGGAATTGGATACAGTCTACAATGATATGGTGCTTCATCGCTGACTTGGATGTGATACTCAAAATTCTTAATCTCCCCAGGTTTTGTATCGAATATGTCTCCAAATTCCAATAACATCCTATTCAGATTATGCGTTTCCACTATCATTACTTCTTCTTCTTCTTCTTCTTCTTCTTCTTCTTCTTCTTCTTCTTCTATTATGTTCTGGATAACCTGTGACCATCGGATATTTCCCTCGGTGAATTTCTCTTCGTCACCCTCAAAATCTTCCTCTCCTGTCTGATGAAAACGTATGATCTCTGACTTCATATGGATGATAGCCTTATATTTAGTAATAAAGTCATTTCCTATGATCATGTCATGCATAATGTCCTTCATAACAACAAAAACATGCTCGAATTAGCATTCCCCAATTTTCAGTCTTAAATACAACTGTGTTTTGCATGTTGTCACTTTGTTAGGGATAATTCCTTGTATCTTAATGCCTGATACAGGAATTTCCTCTAAACTTTCCGTGAGCTTCCATAAAGCGTAGAGCTTAACACAAAGCATTGCTCCAGTATCAATCAGGGTATGAATTTTCGTGTCATAAACCTCACATTCTATGATGGGTAATTTTGATAGTTTTTCTTGTCCTATTCTTTCTTCTTTTAAGTCTATCAAATCTTCGTCTTCGACTTGCCATCTAACGATCTTCACAACGTAACTACTTGTTAACATTTTTCATCTTTTACTACCGGCTTTTGTAACCCGGAAGTACTTGGTTTGTTATGCTGCTCATCTAGGTACTGTCTGCTCTCTTGATGTCTCCTATCAATATCTACCCTAGCCTGTTGCTTAAAATTATCTCTCTCTCTCGTTGTTCATCTCCTTTGTTATGTTGGTCGTTACCATAGTACGTTCTCTGCCTCTCTTGCTGATTTCCATACTGTTAATTTTGTGGTGGGGTCCTACTATAGGGTTTTGATTGAAAATCAGGTTTATTCCATTTATTCCACCTGTTTTGATACTTGTACGATCTTACATACGGTCTATTCTGGTATGGAGTGTCCCTAGTATTGCTCCATTCTTTATTATCAACATTATATTTCGGTTTATTCCACGGCTGGTTCGTTTGACTGTGACGATCAGTCACAACCGTATTTATGGTATGATTCTCAGTTTTACTCCCCCTCAAATGAAAGAACTGTGCATTGGCATGGTCTAACCTCTGCAATACCTCATCAAATTCTTCCATATTTCCTATATTGGCTGCAATTAATGTTCTTTGCACCTCTATCGGAAATTGTCGGATCAATTCGGATATCCTCTCGAAATCTGGCATGGGCGGTTCTAAAAATTGTAGTTTAGACAACTGCTGTGAAAAATATGCCGAATATTTCGTTGGCTGGGATGACGAATATCGTTTGGCATACCATTCTGCTATTATTTGTTGCTGCGTTTCCGGCGACCAAAATTTTCTCGTAAGTCCTCTAGAAAATTCTTCGAAGTTATGAAAATTTGACCTGAAAGCGCGGAACCAAACCAGTGCAGGCCCATCCAAAAATCTGCTTACTCTCTCTCTCTTTCGACATTTTCGAGTCCCGGATGTAATCTTTGACCTCCCGTAAAAATTCGGCCGGTGGAATACTCCCCGTTCCGGTAAATTTTCCTGGCTTGTCATCCTTATCCTTGTAGATTGCAATGGGAATAGAATTTGTTATTACTCTTGTCTCTTCAAATTCTTTAGAAATTTCTTTCTTTTTTCATTAATTGGAATCTCTTCCAATTTTCTCTGGTCTAGTTGAGTTTTGTATAATGAAAGCTTCTCTTCCAATCTTCCCACTGTTTTCTTCAACTCTGAATCATCTGTTTTTATTTCCATTTCTCCTCGGATTTCTTCAATGGTATTCTTTACGAACTCCTTAGTAACAGGATCGGTCTCTTTGCTTTTCACGTTTTCGTTAGTCTCTTGAACGTCTTTGACTAGCCCCTTAATTATCACTTCGTGATTCTTCACAAGGTTTGTTACATGAAATACGTCTTTTAGTATCTATCCCACATCTTCTGATATCACCTTGACATGTGTGGAAAAAGAGTTTCTCGCTTCTTGGACCTCCTCTTTAGCTTCATCCAGGATTGATCTTTTGATTTCAGTAAGTGCTGTGTCTTTCACACTCTCGCAGAGTTCTTGGATTACTCGGTCTCCTTTCAATTGTTCTAAATTAGTTTCCCGGAAATCCGTTGCTACCTTCTGTAAAACCTGCCTTGCAGTGATGTTACATTCTTCGGTAATCCTGATTTCTAAATTAATCAAAACGTTGGCCACTTTGTTGGAATGTTTTTCAAAGTTTTCTTCCTTGTCTTTCAATTTATTGTGCGTCTTTCTTAATTTGACCTCCAATGTTTTCGTGCTTTCATTAATTTGTGTTTCTAATGAAACTCTATTCTCGTCTAACCTAGTCTCTAAAGTCTTGGATTTTTCAAACAATTTGCCTAACTGTACCCCAAAAATTTTAGACTTCTCTGCGAACTGTTTCCCAAAGTTTTCGGTCAAACGATGCTCTAACAATTTGGAATTATCGGCTAAGTCTAACCTCAAAGTTTCTGAGTTACCTATGATTTTTAGATCCATTTGGCGTGAACTTTCAGTTAATCAATCGAGTGCTTTGGAATGTTCCGAAATCTTCTCTTCCAAAGTTTCTCTTAACGCGTCAGTGCTGATACTTAATCTGTCTTCAAAGTGCTTAGAACTCTCTGAAAGTTTGCTATCTATGTCTGATTTTAGGGAATTTGAACTTTCATTTAATTTAGTTTCAAAAAACTCGTTTAATGATTTAAAACTTTCAGATAATTTATCCTCTAATGATTTAGAATTTTCTTTTAGTTGGGACTCTGTTGATTAATTCAATCTACTTTCTAAATATTGGGAATTTTCTTGGATATGTTTTTCCAAATTTTTGGAATTTTCCATCAGTTTACTCTCCATAAGAGCTGCTTTCTCCAAACTCTCCTTATTGTTCGACTACAGTCGAGCTAAAACCTCCAATACTTTATCCATGTTTTCCAACAGAGAAATGTAGGATAGGTATTCTATGGTATCAACGAAGCCTCAATACTAAACATAGACCAGCCTAGTAGCATTTGAGAATTCCTAATAAATTGAGATTTACCCTACGACGCTATTTAATGGGGAAAAAATTCTCTACTTACTTAAATCTTAAATTCAATCAACAACAACTACTATGCAAAATTCAAAAATCCTCCATTTGGATACTATAAGTGTGCGTTTTCAACAAAACCAACAAAAACTCCCAATTCTAACATTTATTAAAAAAAATAATAAAACTCCCTTAAATATTACACCCAAATGAAACGAAATAATCTCGAAACCATATTCAAAATTCTTATTCCAAAAGTACAAACTCTACTGTGTCCTCAAAACACGGACTCAACAAATCCCTTAATAATTTTTTTTTGGTTTTTCAAAAGATCCAAACTCAAAAGTCTACACGAATGCTTTTTCGAAAACAAGTTAGAAAGACCATTTCGGTAGCCCCTTAGTACGGGCGCCAAACTTCTAATCCTCTACCTTATGTGCCCGTTTGGATCAGGATCCAAATGACCACATTTTGAAAAATACCGAAATCAGATAAGCACGAGAAAATCTATCTCAGGGTCTATCTAGGCAAATAATTAGGTCTATCGGGCATCCCTGATTTCGGTAATTCTCGAGTAGGTAAGGAGTGAAATAATTTTTGGAAACACACACTTTCGTAAAATAACTCAATTTATGGATAATTAAAATTGAATTTGACTAGCAAAAAAATTCAAAACACAAACAAACAACACAATCATTTAAAAAATCAACCTTCCTATCATTCACCACTTCGCAAAAATTGATAATCAGAAATCAGAGGCCATCTGATATCAAAATTAAAAAAAAAACATTTTTTACATATTTACACTTGATAATCACTTTCATTAAAAAGTCCGAGTGATTCATCCTATTTACATATCTCGTTGCAAATTACGAAGATTCGTCGTTCGTTGAAGACATTCAAAAAATATGTATACACTTTTCATTTTTTCCTCTTTTCAAAAAAACAATATATTTTTTATTTTATTATTTTTTTCCCTTAAAATATCTCATTTATCTATAAGTCTCTTTCCAAATGAACAATGTTCAAAAATAGGAATTTCATCATTTGAAATTTATTTTCATAATTGACATTTATTTGTTATTAACAACACAATTGTTACAATTTATTCTCAGTTGACTGAGTTTCTTGCCACAACATCTTCTCACTTAGAAAATCTGTGCAATGTTTCACAAAAATTTAAATTATAAAATTCTCTGTTTTTTTATTATTTCAATAATTCTCTTAGATTTTATTTATAACAGGGTTTCACTTTTTAGCGGGTGAATATTAACTGCTCATATCCGAAGAAAGATTCTTTTTATCAATACTCAAAGCACAAAATATAAATATTTAATTATTTATCTTGTTAATCTTTGCATTTTCCAACTATTTTTTTTTCCTTAGGTCAGGTTCCTCAAAATCTAAACTCATACTGTTCAAATATTTAGGCATCAGGTTTGGAAAATTGAAGTTGATCCAGGCAAAAAAAATATTTTTGAAACTGACAGATTTAGTGGGATTAGACTAGAAATATGGGGCGGTCTAATAATGCCTTACCCTTCTTTTACAATTCAGAGCCCATATGCTCTTCATGAACATTCACATGACACACACGCATATCCCTGTGTGCGCAAGACAATGGGACTCAAAGCCCTCATGGACGACCCATCTGGCCTTCTCACCAAAATTAAATGTTGACAATTATATTCACACACTAAACAATTATATTTGACTTCATCTATTATATATATTTTTTATCCACCAAACACTTTTATATATTTTTCTCTTTGTCTTACCACTCTGCGTTTTCCAAAATTTTATTTTATAAGAAAAGATGTATTTATTAAGGTCAACATTTCCTGGCCTTCCCTTTTACATAAATGCTGCCCTAGATTTATACATATAAGTACCTGCCTTATCGTTTTCTTTTGATATTCGTTTATTGTTTTTTTTTTGGAAAATTTTACTGAGCTCAAAATTGATTATATTTCACCTTCATTTACCAACTCATTCTACCTGTTTATAAGTTTCAACTTCTATTTCACAATAAAAAAAAATTATCGCATTTATAACCTTCAATTTAAAAAAATTCCTTCACAAGTTATTATTATTATCAATGGAAAAATGGCAAAAAAATGTTTATTTAATAATGCTTTCCTATTACTTCATAAGGATTATTAATGCCCTGTTTCACTCCTAAACAATTATCTAACTCCTTGTCGCGTATTATCTATAACACTTTATTATTAGCCTACTTTCGATTTTTGCAAAAAATGAAAGTAGACTTATGAGATCAACACAGGGCGAAAAAAGTGTGTTTGTCTGTGTGTGTGTATGTGTGTGTGAGTCTGTGTGTGTGTGTGTGAGTGTGTGTACTCTGAATGTCTGTCCCCCCCTATCAATTCGAACACGGTGAATGCGAATTGAACGAAATTTGGTACAAAGGTAGCACTAGCAAAGGACACCTCAGTGTCATGTTTTATATCGCCGCCATCTTTACTAAAACTGAATGGCGGCCACTCAAACGTTCAAAACGTAAAATCAAATAACGACTAACCAAATCATCCAATCTCTACCAAATTTGGTAACAACATACCTTCGTATAGGATGCGTCTTGTGACCAAACTACAAGGTCGTCCGCCATACCATTTCAGGATGGCGGCCGTGCGAATTATGCAAACTTTATAATCCATATCATGGGACCCACCAGTTCCGATTATCGAGCCGAGAATCGTTTTAACTGTTCTAAAGGAAGAGGCACGTACGAAATTAAAAGTTTATTTTGTAATACTATAGTGCAGACGTGATTTTAAAAAGCTCAGCTGATTCATTAATAAGACAAGATGGCAGCGGATATCTTGTGCCTGACTTATATTTCACTAATTTGAGTATTGCATGCAATATAGCGTACTGAAACAAAATAAATAAACTTTGTATGAAATGCTTTATATATAAATAATATACTTCAGTGATGAAATCGTTTAGTATAAATCATTATTTGCTAACAAGTTCTATGTAAGTCATTTTATATAGATCAATGTTCGTTGGCACAAATGGCTGCGTGGTAAAGCGTTAGTCTGTCATTCATATGCCTATGGTTCAAACCCCATCAAAGATATGTTTTTTGCTTGACATTTTACATATTTGTTGCTTTGTAATGACTCAGACGTTTTAAAATTAAGCGTTATATTGTGCATATTACGGTGCAAAACATATACTTAATTAAAACATAATTCGCCAGCAGATTTAATCGAGACATCTAGCTGACAAAAAGGTAACAGATTTTATTGAAAAGTTTCTTCTTCTGGCCGCTAGAATGCACTCGCTCTGTTAGGATTATATTGTTCGATATTTCACAACTAGATATCACGACTAGTTTTTATATTTATTGTTTCTTGAGTACTGAGACGTTATAAAATAAAGCTTTATATGGTGCTTTTTGCAATGGAAATTATATATAAAAAAAAAGACATTCTCCACTGGAGTGACATCTTCCAGCCTTCAGTTGTACTATGCAGAAACTATAGAATCGAGCAGCGCTCTATACCGGCCAGTTAGTGAACCCAGTCTTAACGACTGCTAGGAGTAATAAGACAGTAACATTCGTTTATTCCTTGTGCACAGAGGCGTTGTTGATAATCTCAAAACTTGCAATATGGATGATTTGGAGATGGATTATTTTGTTATACCGTGTATTTAAGATTAGCCTATAAATTAACGGGTTGCGAAGTTACTTCACTTAGTTCTATATCATTCGTACACGACACAGAACAACAACGTGACGTCAGTTTCTGATCTGCTCTGATTGGCTATTACATTGCTGCAGTCGGGTAGTTGGCAGTCAAGGATAAAATTCTCGACTGCCAACTGCCAGCTACCAACTGCAACTTCATGTTGTGTATGGTGCCTATAGTATACACGGAGTCGATCGCGACTGCCGACCGAGGACTACCAACTACGGACTGCCGACTGCGCATTGTAGATGGGCCTTATTAGAGCAACGAAGTTTCAATTATTGTAAGTAGTCGGTGTTTGGAGTGTTTGCTGATGAAATTGCAAAATGCTGGGGTAAATTATAAACTATGGTTTGAACGCCACTGTTCAAATCCTGTGTGCCAATTTGCACTTCAAATAGGAAGAAATTAGGAGATGATAAGGACAGAGAGTTATAACTATACCCATACATTTCGGAGAAAGTAGGCTATATGTTCTTTCCCGAACATCTTGTTTTTATTAATGTAGTATTATTTATTGCGGTAATCATTTAACTTTATTTTGTTTTAGTAAATGGTGCTCTTACCAAATTATCTTTTACAACATTAATTATTGTTTCAATCAATAACATTATGAAATTATTTTATTCACATTTGATATTATTATTATTATCTTTGTTTTATTTTTATGTTTATTTATTTATTTAATTATTTTTATAAAATTAAATTATTTAAATAATCCAAGTTGTAACTTAAATCTCTCATAAGAATTTACAAAGATTCTTCCTATCCTTTGAAATTTTTTATATCTTTCATGTTTCAGAAAACATGAACATGACTGTAGTCTGAACGAAATAGAAAATACGGCAAAATAAATTGTCAGACTTTCATGACGCTCCATTTGCCATCCTGGACAAATATGATAATCAAAATAAACGGTGGTGTTGATTTCTTAAAACGGCTGAGTAAAAAGGATTCTCAAAATGCTCCACTAAGATGGTTGATAGTACATGAAATAGCTCTTACTTCATTCTTTCTGTGCTGGCGATGCGTGTCCTTCAGTAAACGCTATACCAATAGCATCTTCCATGGTCATCTGCAATCCATTTCAACTTCGTTGGTCCCACGTCACACCTATCCTTAATTCGTTGAACGGCGCATGTCGATTACGATGATCACTCGTTTAAAACAAACACTCCCGTATTCTTCAACACAAGATAAAATTTTGAACTGTAGCAATAGTTCCAAATGAATGTGTTACTCTTGCAATTTCGTTTCTCGGAACAAGTCCCGCGTTTGAAAATACTGTTCTGATCGTCTGCTCGCATAATAACACCTATTAGCAGTTGAGACTGAACCTCAAGTTCACAGTCAGTCCTGTCTAAAGTTTGATGTGCCTTGTACAGTTTCAAAAATAGAAACAACAAATTATTGTAGGCGACTTCAGTGAATGGTATATCAAGTAACCATCACTTGTAGAGTACTTGTAAGAATATCTGACTATAGAGTCCTCTAATATTCCAAGTCCGTTGTTGAAAATTTCTATCACATTGAATATAGCCCCAGCCCACCTGGCTTACTTGGTGGCAAAGTTCCTTCGGCGTGTAGTATGACGTAGTATTCACTGTTATGAAGCGTAGCGGCGAGTTCCTCCCAAGCAGTTGCTTGCTAGGAATGACTTGACTGTCTTGAAAACCTGGTCAGCCAGCAATCCTTCTCGAAAGTTCCATTTCCAGATCTCGGCTCACGGTGTACGGATTCTTCTGCACAATAGCTTAAAATTATTCTCTTTTCTGTGCCAGAAAACTGTGCTACTTTTTAAGTCGCTAATCCGTCTCCTTGAGTAAAATTTATAAAAGTTTCAACTCATGACGTTGGCAAGCTTCCACGTCACGCCTCTGCGTGTCTATATGCTTCCCTCGACACTCTATCCTCCGAGCGCGTTATTCAAACATCATCAGTTTTGTTGTCTCACTGGACTAGCGTTCGTTCGTTACCATCAGCTCGTCATTATGTCACGGACGTTTGCACGATCCGGGGACACTATGTCGTTTTCTCTAGCTAAGCAAAAATTTAACATTTCGCTTTTTAACGAATTATTCTTACGAGGCTTTAATTAAACCTTCGATCTAGCCTTCCCTCTCATGATGGTGAGTTGAACTAGGCTGTAATACGTATACAAAATCGCTTAGTTTGGACGTAGCAAAGCGAGGAAGAGGCACAGGCCCTTCCATATGTTCTGCTAACCGAGAGCAAGATCTGATTTCTCCTTTTCCTGGTTAAAATGCAATGGTTAGGTACTCGTATGTTGATTGGGACAGCTGAATCTATGTTACTGCCTTCGAGGCTTCTACTCCCTTGCTAAATCAGTCAAGATTTAGGGATTATAGGCAGTTCCACTTGACATGGCTTCCTATATTTACTATATAAAAGTGTGTGTATGGTTGTGAGCTGCCTGATAACATGTGTCATTGTGAAGGCTTCACTAGAGCATGGCATAACAGGAGACTGGTGCCACAAAGTAGCCTACTTGCATTTAGAAATATGCTTTATTTATTTATTTATTTATTTATTTTACTAAGGCTATAACTAGAGAGTTTGAAGAAGGGGCAGATGACCTCGTAGTTCTGTCCTTTAAAACAACAATAACTACTACTACTACAGTTTAAAGGGGATGAATTTGAGGGGGAGAAATACACACACTGTTTACAAACTAAGCTAGTAGGCTGCTTTGAGGCTGTAATTTATTATACAAGAAATGTTTTCTGATAACCTGCGTTATAGAGAGGGTGCTTAAAATGAAGCCACGGCCACCTCCTACCCAAACCTCACCTGACTTACAAATAGCCTACACAGACACTGCAATAAAGCTGGTTATCATCACACACACAATACCTACTACACAGAGGGGAAAGGAAGTAGGGGAGGGGCTTGAGAGGAGAGGGATGCTATACAAAGGGTCTTCCGACAAGATACTACTTCGGAGGTCAAACTTCGGCTTGAGAATTAATCAAGTGCACCAGGCTGATGACCTGGCTTTTCAGTAGCAGGGTGGGGGTTGGAATGCACACACTAGGGAAGCGGATACACGTTGAAATGGGATCACACGGGCGAAGCCGCACGAGCATTTACATCAGCATATTTTTCCTGATGTCGAGATTGCATTTAAGATAATAATAATAATAATAATAAGAAGAAGAAGAAGAAGAAGAAGAAGAAGAAGAAGAAGGTAAGCTTCACACGGGCGAAGCCGCTTGAGATTTTACATCACTTTTATTCATAATAATCTCAACTCTCCAATACGTTTCTTGCTTCTAATTTTGAATAAACGACCTCACAGCTGATCGCAACACTCTGCCAGTGCTGCAAAACCTCGGTTTTCGGTACTTCGAAATCTGAAGCCGAAGTTAGGGCTGAGTATTCTTCCTTTAATGTTTCCTTGCTAAATATCGTCGTATCTGTAGAGAACAGGCCACTCCCTGTCGCTATAGCATTAGGAAATTACGATTCTGATAGTGAAATTTTTCTGGCATATTGGCAGAACCGATATAATTAAAGCATATAATGGCTGGGCCCGTTTGCACGACTGGTAGAACGTACGGCCCTTTTTAAACCGAATATCCGAGCCTAGATTGTAGGCTAATAATCGAGGGGATTACCGATCTCATCGCGAGTGAGTCCCCAGCTCGATCCTCTGTCGGGTGTAGTACGAACGTAGTTTGTTACTAATTGGTGTAACTGCGAGTCCATCTGCCTCTAGGTACTATACCGGGATCGTTCACACGTCCGTGACATTGTTGACATTATTATTTTGGAAAGAAGAGTTATTAATTGAAGAGATTGAGGGAATGGATTGTTTGAATAGTGCGCGGAGGAGACTCAAGAGTGCTGAAGGAAGCATGCATCGCAGGGGCG
This sequence comes from Meconema thalassinum, assembly GCA_946902985.2. Lineage (NCBI taxonomy): Eukaryota > Metazoa > Arthropoda > Insecta > Orthoptera > Tettigoniidae > Meconema > Meconema thalassinum. Next base: position 306,510,154 of record OX336393.1, read on the forward strand.
AGTGACGTGAGTTTGTGACGTAGAGCCCGCATACGTCACGAGAATTTTTTTCTGGAATTACCTTTAGGAGAAGAGATGGACGCTAGGAAATTAGCACACTTTACTGGCAATTACATGAGAAGGAATTTGAGCTATCAAGCGTTTAAATCGGTCCAGTAGAAGCCGAGATACGAGATGGAAGTTTCTGGAACAATTGCCTGCTGGACTATATAAAGGGCACGATTATCAAGATAGTTACATCAATACAACGGAGCATTTGCTCATGTGCGTAACTACGTAACGTGAAGTGACAGTATACACGCCGAGATTCTGACGGTCGAAGGACTTAGTCGCTGTACCAGTGGTCAGCAAGACTTAGTTTTTGTTCGAGTGAACAAACTTAACTTTTGGCAGCAAATGGACTTAGAATATCCACTGACTTTCAGGTCACATATTATACAGTCAGGTGATGGTAGTGTCGAAACCATTCACAGAAGGTAGCCTACAGAACGATGTATTTCTTGTGGTGATTTATTCTCAAATCTACAAGAGTACTGTACAAGTCTATGACTGAGCAACTTTTCGTCATGTTACACGGTACTGGTGATAGCGGGAGTTATTTAGAACGAGTGACTGCGACTATCAACATGCGCCGTTAAACTACTCGTAGGATTGATAGGGCATGGAGAGAAACGAGGTATAAGGATACAGCAGATGGCCATGGGAAGACACTTTTGGAATAGTTTCCACCGCAGGACACGCTCTTCCTACACATCAAGAATGAAGTAAGACAACTATTCATGTACTATCCAGCAACCTGTAGTATTAGAGAATTCCATATTTTTGAACAGTCACGATCAGAAATCAGAACACATTTTTCACCGTAGCTTGATTTTCGATTGTATTTGTCTGGATGACAAATGGAACTGCTGTCTGACAATTTATTTTTCGATCTACGATTTGTCAGGACAGATTAGTTCATGTTCCGACATGAAATTTTTCGATTATTCCAAGGGATAGGAGTATTTTTCTTTAATTCTTATTATGAGAGCAGAAGTAATTGCGACTTGGATTATTTAAATAATTTGATTTATTTAATAATAATAATAATAATAATAACAATAATAATAATAATCATGTGTGAAGTGAATAAGTTAATAATATTATAAATAATAACGATGCTATTTAAAGTTATAAATAATTAAGGAGTGATAATACCGAACATTAGGAACTAAATTAAATTAATTGTTAATTGTTTGTTGTGATTAAATAATTAGTGCATTAAATAAAAATAATAGGAGATGTTAATAATAATCATTTACAGATGAGATTTAAATATTTATTTATTAAAGAAATAGGGCGATAATAATAATTTATGACATTGATGATGCCTAAATATTTTTTTTGTAATAATAATAATAATAATAATTTGTGGATGAATTTAATTAGTTGGAAGGACTTAAATTAAATAACTTTGTTTATTTTTAAATAAAAGTTTGGAAGTTTAAATAAATTTAAATGAGTTTATGGATGAAGAGAATGAAGTAGTAAGATTTTTGAGCTCTGAATTATTTTTTCCAAAAGCACTTAAAAAAAAAATATATATATATATATATTCAGATGAAAAGAAAGAAAACGGCAGGTATTTAATGTATCAAATCAGGGAGAATTTATGCTAATGGGAGGCAAGGAGAGATTGACCAGAATTTAGTTTATTGGTAAAATAACACTGAAGAACCCAGTCTTGTAATTGACAAAATATTACGAGAAAAAAAAAATATATATGATAAAAAAAAGAGAATAAAATGATGTTGTGTGCAGAATATTTTGGTGATGATTTTAGTGTGCGTTTGGCGACACTTAAAGTTGTGGAGTTTTCATAATATTTTGAAAAATTAACTTTCTTCTTTTCTCACTTTCATTTGTTTAAATGTCACAAAAAAATTTAAATTATTTTCATATGTTATTAAAATTACAAAAAATAAATAAATTGAGATTTTAAAGGAATGTGCTAATTCAAAATAATTTCTCACCTTACCGTACTTGTGAATTACCGAGATCAGGGATGCCAGATTAGACCCAAGTATTCACCTAGATAGACCCTGAGATATATTTTCTCGTGCTAATCTGATGTCGGTATTTTACAAAATGTGGTCGTTGGATCTCGGTCCAAATGGGCACAGTACGAACGTATAATTATGTAGCCTCGGTAAATACTCGTACCGTAAGGATTATGTATGGCTTTAAAACTACGAGCAAGAGGTTTATTATTATTACTATTATTATTATCAAAATCGTTATCGTCGTCGTCGTCATCTTAGGGCTCGTCGTAGAGCATAGCCTTTTCTCTACGAGACCCCTTGCATTTGACTGTTGACACAGGTTAGATTAAATTTCAAGACTTGGATGTGATTATGTGATTATTATTATTATTATTATTATTATTATTATTATTATTATCATCGTTGTCGTCATCTTAGGTCTCGTCGTAGAGCAAAGCCTTTTCTCTACGAGACCCCTTGCATTTGACTGTTGACACAGGCTAGATTAAACATCAAGACTTGGATGTGATTATGTGGCAAGCTATTAAGGTACGAGTGATTGTTCTGACTCAGTGAGGAAAGTAATAGCAAACTACCTCACCTTGCTTGATATGCTTCACTATAGTGCTGTCTTGGATTTTTGTGGATTTAGGGACGGTACTGGTTGGGGAACCGACCTACCTCACGCCGACTACCCAATTACATCCCACCCCTCAAATCACTGTAAAATGAAGGTCCAATCTAATCAAATCCAACCCCCTGAATTGCACTTCCTAATAAGGAGTGCTACTATACCCTCTTCTGATATTCCTCGGAAATCTTCATTTCCACTCATGATAGGTAGCCTACTCACGACCACTGAGCGAGGTTCATTGACTTCATACTATCATACAATAGGCGCAGATGACCTCGTTGATCCGCCGCTTAAAACAACAAGAACTAAATAATAATAATCATCATCGTTATTATTATTATTATTATTATTATTATTATTATTATTATTATTATTATTATTATTATTATTATTATTCTTTAATCATATCGGCCAACTAAGGACCACGTTATTTCAACTGGCTCCTCTGGGCTTTGATCTTTGCCCAGTGTTCCTTCATACGTTGCCGGTGTTGCTCTTTTCTTTCTTCCGTCCACATCTTTCCCGTCTTCAACTTCGGTTTTTCCTGAAAACCCTGGTGGTCGTGTAGTTTCTTCCTGAGGGAATTGCGTAATTGAATATCCCCACAGGTAATTTCCATCTCTTGCAGGTCACTTTCCACCTCTTCGAACCGGGCTGGCTTGGTCTTCTTATTTTTAGGTAGATTTCATTAGAAAGCTAACTATTGCAATGGGTACCATGTTTCGACTTCCGGAAAATTTCGACATATCTTCGCGTTTCACATCCCCCAGACCCCAAAACCACCGTCAGTTCAAAAGTTTATATATAATTTATGTATATATGTATCTACATATATCAGTTTCTTGTGGACACGATAACTGCCGTAATTGTGCACCAATCACTTTGAATTTTTTACAAAACATGTGTCCCTATAAAATCTCGGTCAAGTTCGTTAATGGGCAAAATCGGTCGAAGGGGGTGAAAATGGGGGGCTTTTTTCGAAAAAGTGAAATTTCGCTATAACTCTCTTAATACGTGAAATATCGAATCCATTCGAAGTTCATAATATGTGTCGTATAAGTGCCAAAAATTTATGTAAAATAAGTTTTTTGATAGCACCAACCATTGACCAAAGGGGTGGAAAAAAGTGGGTTTTTCGGGAAACATTAATCATATCTCTCTTAATAGGCACAATATCAAAACCGTACAAAATGGACAATATTCCTCCAATAATTACCTAAAACTTTTGTCTGAAATAATTTTCGATATGACCCACCATTACGCCACGGAGTGAGCAAAATGATTTAAATTATAAGAAAATTCCAAGTGCCAAGAGTGGTTGCCATGACAACTTTACTTTTAATTGATACGGGTTGAGCCATCAGCAGTTGCTATGACAACGCCACTGCACGAGATCACATTCTGTTTTCATATTTCTGTGGGAAGCGACTTCGGTATCGGAACTGGTAGCATGCTGAACTTCTATGCCCAAGGTCGCGGGTTCAAACCCGGCTGAAGTCGTCGGATTTACTAAGAGCGCCAAAAAACCCTGAGTATGCTTTCCTTCGGAGGGGAAGTTCCAACGTTCGTTGCGAGTTGATAGTTCCGGTGGCATCTAGTAGCCAAGTTCACAGCTAGGTGTCGTTGATGGTAGTATTTTAAATTATGTAGCCTATTTTAGGTAGATTTCATCAGAAAGCTAACTATTGCAATGGGTGCCATGTTTCGACTTCCGGAAAATTTCGACATATCTTCGTGTTTCACATCCCCCAAACCACCGTCAGTTCAAAAGTTTATATATATGTGTGTGTGTATATACAGTGTGGTCCACCAGCCCCTTATTTTTTTTGGAGGAAGGCAACCCAACTAACGCGTATATCACAGTCATCCTAAAAACATTAGTACCTGCTCCTTTACGTCCATTGTACAACTTTACCGATGAGTACATCCTCGCGAATATAGTAGAAATCAATAGTGGCAGTGTTCTTTCAATGACCTCAAATATATTGCATGATTGAAACGATCAGAGCTCCGAATGACACCTCCTTACATTTGGACAGGAAGTGTCTACGAATAGACTCAATACGTGCCAGCTATTAACCATGGTTCTCGGTAGCTAAGGTGGCTAAATCAAGAAGTGCAAGAGTATCGTCAACGAAGTCGCATTGTAGTAGGTTCGAGCCTTGAACTAGTGCATTTTTTTTCTTAATGTCGTTTATTGTCGATGTATTATGGACGCATATCTATCTGTTCCAACGAGTGATGTTTTATTTGGTCCTCAAAAGGACCGTACTTATCCGATGGTACGCAGCCAGATTGGACGACAACATAATGATCTGTAGAACGAAAGCAAGGTATCCTGTATATTCAAGGAAGCAAGTGTTAGAAATTTTGACCACCTTTGTTTAAAGGAAAACTCCGACTCACTCAGACGATCCACATAACAAATCTCCACATAACAAATAGATTTGTTATGTGGTTAGGCTCACGAATAAATACATCAGACCGAAACTATAATTTCTTTCAACGGCGTCTGTGTGAAAAGCGCTTGCTATACACTTACAGTAATAGTTAGTTAGTGAGGTTTTAAGGGGCGGAACTACGAGGTCATCTTCCCCAAACATACAGTAAATACAGATAATTATAACATTATTCGTTTTACGTCCCTTTTAACTGCTCTGGCTTTTAGATACGCCGGGGTGCCGGAATTTTGCTCCGAAGGGGATCTTCAACGTGCCAGTAAATCTACTGACACGGCTCCCTCGCATTTGCGCACCCTCAAATGCCAGCTGACTGCGCCAGGATACGAACCTGCAACCTTCGGCACAGCAAGCTAGAACGTTACCGCTGAGCCTCGTATCAAGGCAGTAATTACAGAACATGTCATATTATGATTCTTGGATAAATATTAAACTATTAAAATTCTAATTATCACGAATAGAGTCGCCTCCGTTGCGTAGTAGTCAGCGTGATTAGCTGCCACCCCGGACGTCCTGGGTTCGATTCCCGGCTCTGCCACGAAATTTGAAAAGTGGTATGAGGACTGGGACGGGGTCTACTCAGCCTCGGGTGGTCCAAATGAGTAGAAGTGGTTCGATTCCCACCTCAGCCATCCTCAAAGTGGTTTTCCGTGGTTTTCCACTTCGCCTTCGGGCAAATAGCGGGATGTTACCTACTGTACGGCCACGTCCGCCTCCTTCCCTCTTCCTTGCCTATCCCTCCCGATCGTCCCCTCCCTTCCCATCCCTCAAGAGGACCCTGTTCGCTTTGCAGGTGAGGCCGCCTGGGCGGGGTTCTGATTCCACCTCCCCATTTGTATCCCGCAGACAAGATGTTTCAAGCTCCAGGACACTGCCCGTAGAGGCGGTAATGATGGGATCCCACGCTGAGTCCGTGGGAAAACCTAACCTGGATGGTAAAATCGACTAAAAAAATAATTATAACGAATAGTATCCATCCATGGTTTTGAACAGTATTTAGGGAAAATAACCATCTAAATGAGACAAGAAAATAGCTTTCCCTATCGTCTTCGTAGATAATGTGAACAAAACCAAGTTGAAATCTTGCTGTACGAGGTAGGGAGGGTATAATAAAATAGTTTAAACGAATTTAAAAATTTTGCCGTTGGATAGTCTTGAACCCGGGATCTTCGAAAGAGCGAACCGGCGCAATAACACTAGCACACATTTCCAACACACTCTTGAGGTTTTTGTTGCGCTTCTTATTAACACGTATGGTAAAATATTCAATTATTATAGTTAGATCCTAAATATTGATTGGAATGCATTCATCCAGTACCTGGCATGTTTTCTAATTTACTTAATGCAAGTTTCGCGACCGCTTTGCGTTAATAAGGCAAAAGAACTGCAAATAATGCCCTCAAATGACAGCCCTTCGGTTTTATTTCATACATCTTAGCGTACAAAATGCTAGCGTGTGATACACTCCGGTCATACAAGCAGGTGTACTGACGAAGAGAACAGAATCATACAGGATTTTGTACCAGCGATCACAGCAGCTTCTTTGCCAGCGAGTGTCGTATGATACGGGCCTAAAGATATGCTAAGACTTTTTGTTAAAATTTAATAACAAAACAAGATGTTCGGTAAAGAACGTATAGCCTACTTTCTCCTAAATGCATGGGTATTGTTATAACTCTTTGTCCTTTTCAAGGATTATAATTGAATGTTGGTTGTAGTAGCTTCTTGAAATACAACGTGCTATACGGATATTATACATGAATATTGTTACGTGCCACCCCCCTAGTGGCACTTTTGTTAACTGGATTACAGTGGGTTGAAGCACAACACAGATTGTTCCTTTAAAGAAATAATTAACTTTATTGCGGCCAGAAAGATACACCACTCAACAGCAAATACAAGCTATTAGAACTTTACTACAGTTTCCTCAAGTCTCTTCCTTATGGAGCGCTCTTGCCCCTTTCACTTAGTCATGCAGCTAATCCTTCACTAATGAGACCCGTGTCCTCGCTAGGAACACCTGCACTTCTTCCTTATGTACACAAGCTACAGTTACTTACGATAACCTGCTACACGCTGCTTCACTGTCCACAAGCTGGGAAACAATGCCACTGGATTTCGTAACTCGCACGGCACTTCGCCACAATACCTCTGTCGCTCAGTGAAATCACACTCGCTCAAAACACAGGCAGTCCCCTGTATGCTTCTCACTCCCTCGCTGTCAAGAGAATCAGCTTCACTAGGGCTTTCGCAAGTCACGTCACCACACTTCGGTCGCTCAGCATAAACGCTCGCACTAGCTCGAAAAACACACACACTCCGCTTGACAGGTTGCTCTTATATAGCAGGCCGGTGACTCAATAAATGCTTCTAGACCCATCCAGGGTTCACGGCTTCTCGAGGTTTCCATCACTGGCTGGGTAACGAATATTCTGGACCATCCCTTTGTCCTAGTAGTCCTGTTGCGTAAGGCGCACGCAATACACTGAGGCAGAGCACAGCCCAGCCCGGGGGCAGTAGTGACTCATGCGGCAAGCGATGAAACAAACTCACAGCCGTAACAATATGATGCGCCCTTTGCTAGTGCTATCTCTGTAAAATATTCCATTCAATTCGGTTTCACCGTGTTTGAATTAATATGGGGAATCGATTTGCACACATACATGGCCGTTATCTGCAAACTATTGGGCTGATGACCTTGTAGTTCAGTCAAATGATGCTTCCCACAAAAAGGTATGTTGTTGAAAAATTTGGTAGAGATCAAATTGTCAGGTTGGTCGTAATTTGATTAGCTTTTAACATTTGGGTGGCCGCCATTAGTTTTCGTCAATATGGCGGCGATATAAAACATGACACAGGAGTTTCCTTTGGTAGTGCTACCTCTGTACCAAATGTCGTTCAATTCGGATTCACCGTGTTTGAATTGATAGGGGGAATCGATTTGCACACATACATGGCCGCCATATGCAAACTGTTGGGCTGATGATCTTGTAGTTTGGTCAAAATATGCTTCCCAAATAAAGGTATGTTGTTGAAAAATTTGGTAGGGATCAGATTATTAGGTTGGTCGTAATTTGATTTAAGCTTTGAACATTTGGGTGGCCGACATTACGTTTCCGTCAAAATGGCGGCAATATAAAACATGACACTGAGGTGCCCTTTGCTAGTTCTACCTCTGTACCAAATATCGTTCAATTCGGTTTCACCGTGTTCGAATTGATAGGGGGGGGGGGCAGACATTCAGAGTACACGCACTCACACACACACAGACACACAGTCACACACAGACAGACACACAATTTTTGGCTCTGTGTAGATCTCATAAGTCTACTTTCATTTTTTAAAAAAATCGAAAGTATGCTAATAATACCATGGGAATTTGTAAGGAATACGTATACTTCGATGCAAGCACTGGCGATCAGAATATCCTTCGATATGTTGTTGTTTTGTTTCATTTGAGGGGCTAGAATATCGCGGTCATTTAGCCCCGTTTACTCGGATGTGTGTGTAGAATTTGTCTGATAACCCGATTTATTGCGGGCTTGTAATGATGTGTGTATTTGCAATTAGGGATTGGGAAGGAGGCGGCCGTGGCCTTAAGATAGAATCCGTCCCGGAATTTGGCCGGAGTAGAAGTGGGAAACCACGGAAAACCATTTCCAGGGTGGCTGAGGTGGGAATCGAACCCACTTCTTCTCATATTTGCTTCACGAGGCTACGTGTACCCAATTTCAGCCCTCAGACAAGTATTACATTTCTTGGCAGAGCTGGGAATCGAACCCGGACCTCCGGAGCAACACTTCGATATGTTATGTTAATATTCATGCCAGTTTTTTAATTTTCTGCCATTACAGGTCACGTGGCATAACGTACCAATTCGATCGTATTCTCTTTATCAAAATTCAACGTACTCTTCACAAAAATACGCCGTAAGGCAATAAATGTGGCAATGTAGTTACATCCCGACTAAAATGGAATGTGGGCTTTCGTTCAAAAAAGTATGCCTGCTACTGGATTCGAAGCAGCATTCTACCCGCTCGCGCCCACCACGAACGGTCAGGCTTTAACCCTCTCAGCCACAAACACATGGTAGATATTGCACGCTAAACGTGCTTTAGTTACTGTAGTCGTCCCACCTCAAACGTTTAAGTTCAACTCAAAGTCTTCAATCACAGTTTATGGTGTTGATTTAACTTTATACTATTACAGATCACGCGGCGTAAGCTATTAATTAGATCGTATTACGTGTAAGTGTGTTATTTCAAGGAGCAGTAAATCATATGTTAGTAGAATGGGCCGTAGTATTTGGCGGGGAAAAGTTTAAGGTCGGTTTTTCTTTGCTAGACCCATGACCCAATTACATTGCTGTCACACAGTCAGAGCGCAGAGCAATATCGACCATCGGGAGAAATGCAATGTTAGTTGGGTTTCATAAAACTAAATAATAAGGGGCGGGTGGACCACACTGTATATGCATATATATCAGTTTGTTGTGGTCACGATAACTGCCGTAATTTTGCACCAATCACTTTAATGTTTTACATAATATGTAGCCCCTTAAAAAATCGGTCGAGTTCGTTAATGGGCTAAATCGGTTAAAGGGGGTGAAAATGGGGGGGGGGGGGGCTTTTTTTCGAAAAAGTGAAATGTCGCTATAACTCTCTTAATACGTGAAATATCGAATCAATTCAAAGTTCATAATATTTGTCGGATAAGTGCCAAAAATTTATGTCAAATAGGTTTTTTGATAGCACCAACCATTGACCAAAGGGGTGGAAAAAAGTGTTTTTTTCGGGAATCATTAATCATATCTCTCTTAATAGGCACAATATAAAACCCGTACATAATGGAAAATATTCCCCTAATAATTACCTAAAACTTTGTCTGAAATAATTTTTGATCTGACCTACCATTACGCCAAGGGATGAGAAAAATGATTTCGGAATTAAAGAACATGCCAAGTGCCATCAGAGATTACCGTGACAACGCTTCTAAATTGATGAGGGATGAGCTATCAGAGGTTGCCAAGACAACGCCATTGCACGAGATCACATTAATTTTTCCATCTGACTGTGGGAAGTGGCTAACTGGTAGCATGCTGAACTTATATGCCCAAGGTCGCTGGTTCAAAGCCGGCCAAAGTCGTCGGATTTTCTAAGAGCGCTAAAAAACCCTCAGCATTCTTTCCTTTGGAGGAGAAGTTCCAACGTTCGTTGCAAGTTGCTGGTTGCGGTGGCATCTAGTAGCCAAGTTCACAGCTAGGTGTCGTTCACGTTAGGATATGGTACAAAATTAAAAAATACTACTACTTAAAATTGACCGTCTGCAGACCTTACCTGAATTACACACTAAAACAGTCATCAAAATTAACACCGTTTATCAGATTCTACACACCCGGGGTTACATGACCACGTTGTCGCAGCCCCTAAACTGAGGAACCAACAAAAATCTCTGCGGGAGATAAAATTTTGCGAGAAGAAGTAACCGACTGTCAGATAGTTACACATCAGTTCCAAACCTTGCATAAGGACAGTGTGATCAGAAGTATAAAAATGAACCCCGAATGACAAGAAGGTTACCATCCCCATAGATAGTAAAATGATAAAAATATGCATACAAAAACGAAAAAAAGTTGATTTTTAACCTCCAAATGTAAAATACTTTCTTGCAATCAATGAGGTCTGATCCTCCTACGAAAACCTGCATATTTTGCCTATTATAGCCAATCCCCTAGTTTTCCCGGTGAAATCTACCTCCGCCTTCCGGCGTGCCGAGAGGATTTTTTAAAATAGTTAAAGATCCGGTTCGTCAATCGTGTGGGTTTCATTCTAAGCAAGTGGCCATAAAATGCAATCCTCCTTTTCCTCATTACATCAGGGATCTTCTGGACATGAATATACAGCTCATAGTTATGCCGCCGTCTATATTCACCGTTGTCTTTAATCGGGCCAAGAATTTTCCTCAAGATCTTTCTTTCCTTGATCTCCAATTTTTCTACCAGGCCTTTCTTGTTCATGGTGAGGCATTCCGCTGCGTACAGAGCCTCTGGTCGTATGACAGTGCAATAATGCCTAAGTTTTGCGTTCAGGGATGTTAACTTTTTGTTGTAAACGTCCTTGGTGAGTTGGTACGCCATTTCCATTTTGTTCATGCGCGAAGTGAAGGTTTCTTTCTCACATACGTTGGGTTCTACCTACTCGCCAAGATATTTAAACTTATCTGTCCGTTTGAGTTTCCCCTGGTTTACTTTTAGTTCCCTCGGTGCTGGCTTGATGTTAGTTATGAAGTGTGTTTTCTCCAAAGAGATCTGAAGACCAACTTTTGTTGCCTGTACCTGCAGATGGTTAATTTGTTTTGTGGCCATATCTAAAGAGTCGGAGAAAATTGCAAGATCATCTGCAAAAGCTAGGCAATCAATAGAAAGGTTCATGTTCTTGTAACCCAGTCGTAGTCCATTTTGGACCCCATCGTTCATTTCTTTGCGCCACTCGCGGATGACTTTTTCATGTGCACAGTTGAAGAGCAGGGGTGAAAGCCCATCTCCCTGCCTAACTCCTGTCTTAATTTCGAAAGAGTCTGAAATTTCTCCTCTGAACTTGACTCTGGAGGTTGTGTTAGCTAAGGTCTGTTGAATGATTGCCCTGGTTTTATTATCCAATCCAAATTCCTTTAGAATTTGAATAAGAGCTATTCTATCAATCGAATCATAGGCCTTCTTGAAGTCGACGAAGGTTACCACAAATTTCTTGTTCCTTTGCTTCAGGTAGAAAAGGATAGATTTCAGATTCATAATTTGTTCGGCACATGAGCGCTCTTTCCTGAACCCTCCTTGGTACTCTCCTAATTGTGGATCAAGTTGTTGTTCTGCCCTAATCTGCAGAGCTTTTGAAATAATTTTGTAAGTTATCAGTAGGAGGGAAATGCCGCGGTAGTTGTTAACGTCCGTTTAGTCACCTTTCTTAGGCAGGGGATGAATCAGGGCAGAAGTCCAGTCACGTGGAAGTTTCTCAGTTTCCCAAATCTCCTTGATAATGTCAGTCAATTTATCAATCATCTTTTCACCAGCATACTTCCACAATTCGGCGATTATCGAGTCCTCACCTGGTGCCTTGTTGTTCTTAAGTGACTGGATAATATGTTTGATTTCTTCTTTCGTTGGAGGGGATGAATCTGGGTGGACTTGCACGTTGTCTTCAAATGAGAAAGTGGAGTTTGGAGTCTCACAATTAAGGAGGGATTCAAAGTATTTCGCTAGAGTCTGGCAATTTTCTCTCTCACTGTAAGCTAGTCTTCCATTTGAGTCTTTGAACTGACTCGGAGGATTGTATTTGCTTATATTGCGTTTGAAGGTTCTGTAGAAGTCCCATGTGTTGTTCCTCTGAAAGTCTAGCTCAATTTGAGTTAGTGGGCTCATGTTGTAGGCACGTTTTACAATGCGGATGATTTTTGCAGCGCGTTGTCTCTCGTTCACGAAGTTTTCCCAATTATCTTGGTTCTTTTCCGAGTTCCATTTCTGCCAGGCAAGTTGTCTTTGCTTTACCACTGAATCACATGCATTATTCCACCACGCATGTTTCTTTGACTTCGTCAGTGGAACTGTCTCCTGTGCTGTTGTAACCAGCGCCTGTTGTAGTTCATCCCAGTTTTCGGGATTCCAAGATTCTAGTTTTTGAGTAAATTCAGGGCACAATCGTAGTTTTTCAGTATCAAATCGATTGATCTTTTTTAAGACGGCCTTTCTGGTGTTTCTAGGAATCAGTTTAACTTTGATTTTGGATAGATAGTGATCCGAATCTAGATTGGCATTTCTTAGAACCTTCACATTCTGTATTACTCTCTCAGCTTTACGTGCAATTGCGACGTGATCAATTTGAAATTCGCCGAGATTTGGATTCGGAGATGTCCAAGTCTTCTGTTTTCTGGGAAGGTGTTTGAACGCTGTGGATTTTATAACAAGATTGAAAGCCTTACATAGTTCTACGAGCCTCTCACCATTGCGATTTGTTCTCTGGTGAGCTGGATAGTTTCCGATAATGTTTTGGAACTTTATTTCCTTACCCAGCTGTGCATTGAAATCTCCAAGAAGCATAATCGTGTGTTTGTCTGGAATCTTACAGAGAACATCTTCAAGGTCTTCCCAGAATCTATCCGTTCCTTCCGGGTCTCTCTTATTCGCTTGATTGATTGGCGCATGGACATTCACAACAGTATAAACTTTGTTTGTGCTCCGGAAGGAGAGAGTTGAAACTCGACTGCTAGGTGAGTTGAAGCCAATGATTGAATCAAAAATCTTCCTACTGACGATGAATCCTGTTCCAAGGTTGGGAACTGTTTTTATTACACGTTTACCAGTTTTACGTTTAAAAATTCTGTAGCCTTCTGACTCAAAGGCTTGTTCATCTGTGAATCTCGTTTCTTGAATTGCTGCAAACAGGATTTGATGTTGGGATAAGGAATCAGTTAGTTGTTTCAATTTACCAATCTTCCGAAGGGAATTCGTGTTAAAGGTAGCAAAGAAATTCCAGCGTTTGTGTTGGATCTTTCCTGGAGTCTCCGATACCTCCAAGCATGTCGGCGCAGGCTCCCCAGATTCCGAAGGCCTGCATGCTTCGCTCAAGGCGAAGGTGGATTGATTACCACCTGGGGTAGTAGCTTTTGCTGAACATTCCTCCATGCTTTGAACAGTTGAAAAACTGTAGTTTGGGGTCAGTGATGTTTCACACCGACCAGGGTACTACCAAGGTTGTGAGCCTTGGAGCCCCCAGCACCGACCCAGTTTCCCGCTGGGATTGGTTTCCCAACCTTCCACTGAGTTGCTCGACTTAACAGGTGCACCTCTTGTAGGTTATGTGCTGGAGTTGGAGTGAAAGAAGCTAGTTGGATTCTCTTGCTGAATCCAATATATTATGGTTGCAGTTGACAGGCAACGACGCATTTCACTCCCATTTGCCCAGAGCCACAAGGACTCCTCCCAGGTTAATTCCTGGGACCTATTATTATTATTATTATTATTATTATTATTATTATTAACACTGCAAATTATATTCCGAAAATAACACAGGCTACAGGCTGCCTCTAGCTCTTTAGTATAAACCAGCCTATATCTGAATTCCTAATGGCTGTAGACCTGACACTCAAAATGCAATTATTATTATTATTATTAATTTTGCTAATATCTTCTGAAAGGAACACTGGCTATGGGCTGCATTCAACCACGGCATGGCAGAGATTAGCTGCTATTAACACATGAATGAAAAAGCCGTTAGTAGGATATAAAGGGCGGTTCTGGGGCAGGGGCTAATGGGCAAGATGGCTGCCGCGCGCAACCGCCCTATGTTATTCTTATGGAGGGGTCAGTCATAGCTGGGGCAGGGGCTAATGGGCAAGATGGCCGCCACGCCCTGAGACCGTTAATGACGTCACAGGGAGAGGTCGGCCGTGTAGTTGCTAAATGGAATATTTATTATTATTATTATTATTATTATTATTATTATTATTTTTAGGTAATTATTGATTGATCGTGTACAATCAAGACCAGCCTTATATTGTCCACTTCTTGGTGTAGTGGCTAGCATTCTTGGCGGTCATTCCTGAGGTTCGAATCCCGGCTCTGCCAAGAAATTTAATTTCTGGTCTCATGAGTGGAACGGGGTACACTCAGCCTTGTGAGGCAAAACTGACAGGATCTGGCTTTTGATTCATACCTCAACCATTCTGCCTAACCCAACTTCACCTAACCTAACCTAACCTAACCTAACCTAACCTAACTTCAAAGTCAGAGCAAATATGAGAGCAAATGTCAGAGCACACATAATAACCTAAGTTATAACCTAACCTAACTTCACCTAACCTAACCTCACCTAACCTATCCTAACCTAACCTAACGTAACCTACCTAATTTAAAATTGCAAGCGAAAAAAAATTAGCAAAAAGTGAGAGCAAATGTGAGAGCACAAATAATAAACTTAGTTATAACCTAACCTAACCTAACCTAACCTAACCTAACCTAAACTAACTTAACCTAAACTAACTTAACCTAACCTAACCCAACTTAACCTAACCTAACCTAACCTAACTTCAAAGTGCAAGCAAAAAAAGTGAGAGCAAAAATTGTAATGAAAAAATTAAGAGCAAATGTAAGAACACAAATAATAAACTTAGTTATAACCTACCCTAACCTAACCTAACCTAACCTAACCAAGCATTTCCTCACCTAATTTCACCTAACCTAACTTCAAAGTAAGTGCAAATATAAGAGCAAAAAGTGACAGCAAAAAGTGATATCAAATAGTGTATGCAAGAAAGTAAGAACAAATGAGAGAGCACAAATAATAAACTTAGTTATAACCTAACCTAACCTAACCTAACCCCCAGAAACCTCATTTTAAGATTTTAGATTTTACATTTTAACATTTTACATTTTAACATTATAGATTTTTGATTTTTTCATTTTACTTTTTTAGATTTCACTTTTTTGATTTTTTGTATTTCAGTTTTTATTTTTTTTTATTTTACATTTTAAATTTAATATTTTTTGATTTTAGATTTTACAATTTCCATTTTCCGAAAAAAGTCACTTACCTAACCTCACTAAACCTAACTTTACCAAACCTAACTTAAGCTAATCCAAAGGGCTAATGCACATACACAAAGTATATAAGGACACATGCAACTCTCCTTATGCTAGTCTTATTGGCTACTGTACAACATGATCACTACCCAACCGTTTTTTTTCATTTTGTTGTTTACTCATTTGTCAATTTTCCAATTTCCCATTTTCAGTTTTTTTTAATGTCAGTTTTAAGTTTTTTTTAATTTCATAATATGGAAACATGGATTTTGCATTTTGTTGTTTACACATTTGTCAATTTTCCAATTTCCCATTTTCATTTTTTTTAAATGTCAATTTAAAGTTTTTCAATTTCATGATATGGAAACATGGATTTTGCATTTTGTTGTTTACACATTTGTCAATTTACCAAATTCCCATTTACAGTTTTTAAAATTTTAGTTCAATGTTTTTTCTATTTTGTCAATATGGAAACATGGATTTTCCAATTCGTGTTTTACATGTTCATTTTGCATTAGGAGTGGAGAGAGGTGGGTAGTAATTAAAAATGTACAAGCAGTGTCCATACAATATTTTTATTTGAAATACATGTACACTATTTACACTTAAATACATTTTTATATATAGTCTATTTTTTGTTATAAATTGTACAGTTGTTTTTATTTTGTTTTCTATTTTATTTATTTTTGATTATGAATACTATTTTGTTATTTTTGTAGTGCTATTGTTTTATTTCCTAAATTGTTTTGTTTTATGTATTTGCTAGTTGCAGGCAGAAGATTTTGATATTCATAACTTAACTCTTTAAGCATGGTCAATGATTGAGTAATGACCATAGGCATGTGTACCTATACCATTAGCATCAATCACTCTTTTATCATCACCAGGACACAAAGCAATTTTGTTTAGCCTTATAGATGATATGTCATGTTGTTTAGAAGCGATAATGTTCATGGGTATTCTTTTTACATTGTTTTTCATGACACAATCCTTATAATCTTGAAAGCTTATACAATTTTTGACAACACCTCTGCTAATACCTTTAATCTTTTTGATTTCTTTACCATTTATGTCTAAAGCATACATTTTAGCTCTAAGTCCAACAAATGCTTTTATAATTTGTCCACAAGCCTCGTCTTTAAATTTCCCCAACGTTTTCTTGTTTGATGTAGAGTAACATATGTGATTAGTAGGATAATCTGATGTGTCCAGGTGTTGTAGGAAATCCAACTTGTCTTGATATACATCTGGGGTGTTAACCAAATATATGAACGAGTCAGTATCCATATACATGAGTTTAAGATTGTCCATGCCATAATAAGGTAGCAGGACATCATAGTGGTGGGAATACATGAGAGTTTTTGAAATATCCAGTATACACATTCCAATATATATAGGCTTATTGAATACAATGTTACGTTTAGCCATGTGGAAAGCAGCTAGGTTAGGGCCATAAATTGTTCTGTCGATAAATGTCAGCTTTGCTATTAGCTTTTCTGCCTTTTTGCTGTCAGTCACAAGACGTATGTCTATTCTTTTACGGATATTTTCCATTGTTTTCCCAAAAATGGCATTGTTGAATAATTTGTACAGATTTTTCTCAAAATCATTTTTGGCTTGTTTTCGAAGATTGTTATTAAAATCAACGTATGCCTTTAACCAAGGTCTTTGTTTAAACTTTAACACACGATGAATTTTTATCAATTTTATTCCATGATCTAAAGCCTGTTTTAATGCCATGTAGTGAACAACATATCGCCTTCGATTTCCAAGATGAGGAATTAGTTTTTTCAGAGACGAATCCTTAGGTTGTGTACACTCTGGTAGGAAAGGTAAATCGTTGTGTAGATCATGAAGGTCAGATGGGTAATCAACATCAACGTCTAGAATGTATCCCACAGGATCGTCTTTCTTTAGTTTTTCTAGATCAACAGTATCTGGAGAAACCCACTGAAATCCACCATAAGGAAGGGAGTGGCACATAGCCCACCCGTATTGGTTGTTGGCATCATCATAGGTAATAAACTGCGATGGTTTCTCAGAATCATAGGTTTCCATGTATTTATTGTTAGCTTCAGCATACCGATGAGACACCTGGCATATGCCTCCACGTATTCCAGACTCGATTAAAAGAATCTGATCGTAATCCTGTAGCAATTCCAGTTCAATGCCTGTGTAAAGGAGCATTGCCTCGAAACTTAAACCAGGCGAAGTAAAGAAGTGTGCAGCATCCACTCGGTGTGTTTCTAGTGTTTTGTTTCTAAACGTTTCAAAGCTGTCTGCAAGAAGGAGTACATCTGATGTTAGGTAGAGGTCACTATATTCCCCTAGAGTTTTAATGTTGAACTGATTCCAGACATTTTTGGCATGTTCATAGTCTTCTTGACTAACATTTTCTTGACTTAATTTGTTAAAGAATGCCTCTTTTGGAGGTAAACACGTTTCACTTAACTTTTCCCATGAGTCAATGTAGTCATAACAAAATACCCCTTTACGAGTCATGAGCATTGCATTTTCTTTTCCAAAGTACTTGTCTGTTTCAGGGTATAATGTTAAGTTGGAAACTAAGTTTTCCAAACTACTCGGCATTAACCGAAACGTATCCACAAATCTAAGCTTAACATTTCCTACATATTTCGTAAAGGAAATGTACTTTTCTTTGGAGTTAGCGATAACATCCACTCTCTCAGTAGTACACCCCAATTGCTTTACAATGAAATTTGCGTCGTAGCCACTCATATTATGTAGAAACACAGGAACGGGGTTTCGTGTTTTACACCTCAAATTACAGTTATTGTGAGCACTTCCACGGTATTCCCCTGTAATATGGCAGTGGTCTCGAACTTTCCAGTCCTGTTGGGTAAATGGTTTTTGACACAAATAACAGGTTTCAGAACATTGGAACTCTGCTTCTTGAGCCTGAGTTAAGGCCTTTGGAACATTTAAGCTGTAAAGGCGATCAATTTCATTAGCTATTGAGATCAAACAGTCCATAAACTTTTCTGCAGCGTCAGGCCCACGATAAATAACAGGTTGGCTTGAAAGATTTGTCTTTATGTGTTCCACAGCAGGTGAGGGTTTAACGTATATACCAAAGTTCATAGGAACATGACTCTGGTATGGCACTGTATAACTTGCCTCAGGATTAGGTAGACATGTTTGATAGGGTAAGAGTATACTTTCAAAATCTGCATAGATAACGTAAGGTATTCTCAGCATTTTTTCAACATTTAAGAATTTGACAATGGGGTTTTTAATAGGCATTTCAACCCTAGCAATGTCATGCTGGACACACAAAGCTCTATGTTCTTTCATTTTTTCCATTCCTTGTTGTCCATATCGATTATCAAAGTGTGTAAAACACCGTTTACACGTATATATTTTATGTTCATGGCGGGTAATCTGATGTCTTACTAGTTTATCAAAATCTTTGATAAAGACGTAGTGGTTCTGGCCGGATGATGAACTTAGCAAAAGGAGGTCGCGATGGTCTTGCAGCTCTTGATCCACAACCTTTAGAGGGAACAATTTGTTGTCTTGTTCCAATCCAAATACATTAATGGATATATCGTTGGCTTTTTCAAATTTGGGAATGTCAGCTAGCGATGTAGGAAATGATATTACTGAAAAATCATACTTGTTTTCCAGATCCTTGTATTTACTAACGCGTTTAGCATCAGTTTTAACCAGTTTTGCTAAAATGGCATACATAAAACACCTCTCGTCCTTAAAGTTTTGAGGATTAATGCAGGCTTTTCTTGCTTGTATAGCTGCTGGTAATGGAATATACGTGCTGCCACGCAAGGGATTGTACTTATTTATTTTCAATCGTACTCCTTCCACTGCTAACAAAGCCCAATTACTGCCTTTTAGCTCAGATTCTTCCATTTCCGTAGTTAACTTTGTAAATTGTGTTTCCAAGAAACTACTTAAGTCCGTTTCCAAAAATAGGGCCTGATTTCGTGTTTTAAAAGCACTATCTGTAATTTCATTGGTAGATGTATGAATGAATCTACATTCAGCCACAAGATTAACTTTTATCTTTCTGCATAGCTTGTATTATTTGCTGTTTGGACTCTTTAAGGTATGAATTTAAATCCTTGCACGTATCGCAACGAATGAAATAGGATTTAAGTCGACCTTCAAAAGATGTCTCATATTCAATAAGTCCATTTTTGTCAGGGACCAATGACAGTAGGTAATGTTTTGTAGGCTCTGCCTTTTGTCTTTTAGCTGCCGACACAACATTACAACATTCTTCATGACGACGTCCATTGTAGGCATTGTTGAATGTACTACCACAGGTCTTGCACTCATGAAATTCACCACACGATACTTCATGTCGCTTCCTATGATAGTCTCGAAGAAAAGTCTTTCCACACTCTTTACACATATAGCTAGGAATGGCTTCTTCCATTATGAATGTTGATTTCTGCAAACAGCTGCTTACTGCGTATCACAGGGCTAGAGGTTGGTCGGTGAGACGGTCTTTCACGATGTGAACACCGTGAGAGGTAGTAGTCAACTGGTGATATTCTTGTGAAGGGTCCTCTAATATACCCCTAGTCTAGACCAACAGCTCTTTACAGCGTATGACAAGGCTGTATACTGGATAGTGAGACGGTCTTTCACGATGTGAACACTGTAACAAGTAGTAGTCAACTGATTATATACTTGCTAAGGGTTCTCTAATATACAATAGTCAAGACCAACAGCTACTTACTGAGTAGTACAAGGCTGTACAATAGTTGTTTTAACAGTCTTTCACGATGTGGTCACTGTGAATGGTGGTAGTCAACTGATGATATTCTTGATAAGGGTCCTCTAATGTACCCCTGGTTAAGGGTAACAGCTGTTCACTGCTTATGACAAGGCTAAAGACTGGTTGCTTCAACGGTCTTTCACAATGTAAACACTGTGACAGGTAGTAGTCAACTGAAAATATTCTTATGGCCTACTCAAGGTTATCAGGTACTTACTGCATATCAAAAGGCTGTACACTCATGTGTGTTAGGCACTCTTTCTTGCTAAGGACCCCAATATTCCCTACACAAGGCTATACATGTTAGTTCTAAACACTTAGTGGTTAATTGTATATTCAATTTTTGTACAAAGCTTACACAAGCACGTTTTTTATGAGGTAAAACTTTGTTAAATAACTGCATGCGACACGCAAAGTATGTTGCCGCTATCTAGCAGTGACTATGAGAACTACTTGACCGACCAGCATGCTACCTAGCGCTCCATTTCAATACTCGCTCACTGAACGAACAGCATACTATCTAGCGGTCGATATCAATACTCACTCAACTACCAGCCTGCTACCTATCGGTCAATATAACAACTCACTCAACTACCAACATGCTACATGGCTTTTTTGGTCAGTTTTTTGTTGGCTTTTTTTGGGCAGTTTCTGTTGGCTTATGTTGGCTTTTATTGGCTTTTGTTGGCTTTTGTTGGCTTTTGTTGGCTTTTTGTTGGCTTTTGTATTAGCTCTTTTATATTTGCTCTTGCTTGTGGGGGCTTATTTGGTCTTGGAAAGTATGTCAGTCCTTTTTTTATGGCTGTAAAATGCTTACAGCCATGTTTGTAAGCAGCAACAACAACAACAACACACAAAATTCCAAAAAAAATCGAAAGTACTCTAAGTTTTATCAATGACTCTCAACTCTTACACTTACCTCTATCCCATGCATAGTCAAAAATTAGTGTATTTTTCAAATTTTTCAAAAAATATTTGGAAAGTAGGCTGTATCATTAAACTAAAAATCCTAAAAAGACATATGTTAACTCCAACACCTACCTCTATACCATTCTTAGTCCAAAAATAGTGTATTTTTAAATTTTCCAAAAACATATTTCCAAAATGGGTTATATTTCCAAAATTAAAAACTTTACAAAAATGTTTGTTTGACAGAAATGAATGGCCTTTACCCCCTCTACCACGGTACCAAGTCCCAGGTCTCTAGGACAACAAAAATAAAATTTTGAAAATGGGCTTTATTTCCAAAATTAAGAATTTTACAAACAAGTTTGTCTAACGTAAATCAATGGTCTTTACCCCCTCTATTCCCATACCAAGTCTCAGGTCACTAGGTCAAGAAAATAAATTTTTTAAAAAATGGTCACTATTTTGGAAACTAGGAATTCTACAAAAACGTTTGTTTAACATAAATGAAAGGTCTCTATCCCCTCTACCGGTAAACCAAGTTACAGGTCTGTACGACAAAAAATGAAAAAGTTCAACAGGGAAAGTAGGCGATTTTTCATAAAACCAAACATTCTAAAAAGCGTTCTATGGGCTTAAAAGAATGGCCTCTATGTCCTTTATTTTTTGTAATACTACTTTGTTATTTTTTTATATTTTTTGAAAAAAGCGTAATTTTGAAATTCCTATATTTTGGAAACTAGGAAGTTTACAAAAAAGTTTGTTTGACATAAATGAAAGGTTCCTACCCCCTCTACCCCCAAAATAAATGTCAAGCCTCTAGAACTAAAACTGCAGTAGTGGAGTAGTGGCGCTTCCACGACACTCGTTGGAACTCTCACTACTCCCCTACTGCAGTTTTAGTTCTAGAGGCTTGACATTTATTTTGGGGGTAGAGGGGGTAGGAACCTTTCATTTATGTCAAACAAACTTTTTTGTAAACTTCCTAGTTTCCAAAATATAGGAATTTCAAAATTACGCTTTTTTCAAAAAGTATAAAAAAATAACAAAGTTGTATTACAAAAAATAAAGGACATAGAGGCCATTCTTTTAAGCCCATAGAACGCTTTTTAGAATGTTTGGTTTTATGAAAAATCGCCTACTTTCCCTGTTGAACTTTTTCATTTTTTGTCGTACAGACCTGTAACTTGGTTTACCGGTAGAGGGGATAGAGACCTTTCATTTATGTTAAACAAACGTTTTTGTAGAATTCCTAGTTTCCAAAATAGTGACCATTTTTAAAAAAAATTATTTTCTTGACCTAGTGACCTGAGACTTGGTATGGGAATAGAGGGGGTAAAGACCATTGATTTACGTTAGACAAACTTGTTTGTAAAATTCTTAATTTTGGAAATAAAGCCCATTTTCAAACTTTTATTTTTGTTGTCCTAGAGACCTGGGACTTGGTACCGTGGTAGAGGGGGTAAAGGCCATTCATTTCTGTCAAACAAACATTTTTGTAAAGTTTTTAATTTTGGAAATATAACCCATTTTGGAAATATGTTTTTGGAAAATTTAAAAATACACTATTTTTGGACTAAGAATGGTATAGAGGTAGGTGTTGGAGTTAACATATGTCTTTTTAGGATTTTTAGTTTAATGATACAGCCTACTTTCCATATATTTTTTGAAAAATTTGAAAAATACACTAATTTTTGACTATGCATGGGATAGAGGTAAGTGTAAGAGTTGAGAGTCATTGATAAAACTTAGAGTACTTTCGATTTTTTTTGGAATTTTGTGTGTTGTTGTTGTTGTTGCTGCTTACAAACATGGCTGTAAGCATTTTACAGCCATAAAAAAAGGACTGACATACTTTCCAAGACCAAATAAGCCCCCACAAGCAAGAGCAAATATAAAAGAGCTAATACAAAAGCCAACAAAAAGCCAACAAAAGCCAACAAAAGCCAACAAAAGCCAATAAAAGCCAACATAAGCCAACAGAAACTGCCCAAAAAAAGCCAACAAAAAACTGACCAAAAAAGCCATGTAGCATGTTGGTAGTTGAGTGAGTTGTTATATTGACCGATAGGTAGCAGGCTGGTAGTTGAGTGAGTATTGATATCGACCGCTAGATAGTATGCTGTTCGTTCAGTGAGCGAGTATTGAAATGGAGCGCTAGGTAGCATGCTGGTCGGTCAAGTAGTTCTCATAGTCACTGCTAGATAGCGGCAACATACTTTGCGTGTCGCATGCAGTTATTTAACAAAGTTTTACCTCATAAAAAACGTGCTTGTGTAAGCTTTGTACAAAAATTGAATATACAATTAACCACTAAGTGTTTAGAACTAACATGTATAGCCTTGTGTAGGGAATATTGGGGTCCTTAGCAAGAAAGAGTGCCTAACACACATGAGTGTACAGCCTTTTGATATGCAGTAAGTACCTGATAACCTTGAGTAGGCCATAAGAATATTTTCAGTTGACTACTACCTGTCACAGTGTTTACATTGTGAAAGACCGTTGAAGCAACCAGTCTTTAGCCTTGTCATAAGCAGTGAACAGCTGTTACCCTTAACCAGGGGTACATTAGAGGACCCTTATCAAGAATATCATCAGTTGACTACCACCATTCACAGTGACCACATCGTGAAAGACTGTTAAAACAACTATTGTACAGCCTTGTACTACTCAGTAAGTAGCTGTTGGTCTTGACTATTGTATATTAGAGAACCCTTAGCAAGTATATAATCAGTTGACTACTACTTGTTACAGTGTTCACATCGTGAAAGACCGTCTCACTATCCAGTATACAGCCTTGTCATACGCTGTAAAGAGCTGTTGGTCTAGACTAGGGGTATATTAGAGGACCCTTCACAAGAATATCACCAGTTGACTACTACCTCTCACGGTGTTCACATCGTGAAAGACCGTCTCACCGACCAACCTCTAGCCCTGTGATACGCAGTAAGCAGCTGTTTGCAGAAATCAACATTCATAATGGAGGAAGCCATTCCTAGCTATATGTGTAAAGAGTGTGGAAAGACTTTTCTTCGAGACTATCATAGGAAGCGACATGAAGTATCGTGTGGTGAATTTCATGAGTGCAAGACCTGTGGTAGTACATTCAACAATGCCTACAATGGACGTCGTCATGAAGAATGTTGTAATGTTGTGTCGGCAGCTAAAAGACAAAAGGCAGAGCCTACAAAACATTACCTACTGTCATTGGTCCCTGACAAAAATGGACTTATTGAATATGAGACATCTTTTGAAGGTCGACTTAAATCCTATTTCATTCGTTGCGATACGTGCAAGGATTTAAATTCATACCTTAAAGAGTCCAAACAGCAAATAATACAAGCTATGCAGAAAGATAAAAGTTAATCTTGTGGCTGAATGTAGATTCATTCATACATCTACCAATGAAATTACAGATCGTGCTTTTAAAACACGAAATCAGGCCCTATTTTTGGAAACGGACTTAAGTAGTTTCTTGGAAACACAATTTACAAAGTTAACTACGGAAATGGAAGAATCTGAGCTAAAAGGCAGTAATTGGGCTTTGTTAGCAGTGGAAGGAGTACGATTGAAAATAAATAAGTACAATCCCTTGCGTGGCAGCACGTATATTCCATTACCAGCAGCTATACAAGCAAGAAAAGCCTGCATTAATCCTCAAAACTTTAAGGACGAGAGGTGTTTTATGTATGCCATTTTAGCAAAACTGGTTAAAACTGATGCTAAACGCGTTAGTAAATACAAGGATCTGGAAAACAAGTATGATTTTTCAGTAATATCATTTCCTACATCGCTAGCTGACATTCCCAAATTTGAAAAAGCCAACGATATATCCATTAATGTATTTGGATTGGAACAAGACAACAAATTGTTCCCTCTAAAGGTTGTGGATCAAGAGCTGCAAGACCATCGCGACCTCCTTTTGCTAAGTTCATCATCCGGCCAGAACCACTACGTCTTTATCAAAGATTTTGATAAACTAGTAAGACATCAGATTACCCGCCATGAACATAAAATATATACGTGTAAACGGTGTTTTACACACTTTGATAATCGATATGGACAACAAGGAATGGAAAAAATGAAAGAACATAGAGCTTTGTGTGTCCAGCATGACATTGCTAGGGTTGAAATGCCTATTAAAAACCCCATTGTCAAATTCTTAAATGTTGAAAAAATGCTGAGAATACCTTACGTTATCTATGCAGATTTTGAAAGTATACTCTTACCCTATCAAACATGTCTACCTAATCCTGAGGCAAGTTATACAGTGCCATACCAGAGTCATGTTCCTATGAGCTTTGGTATATACGTTAAACCCTCACCTGCTGTGGAACACATAAAGACAAATCTTTCAAGCCAACCTGTTATTTATCGTGGGCCTGACGCTGCAGAAAAGTTTATGGACTGTTTGATCTCAATAGCTAATGAAATTGATCGCCTTTACAGCTTAAATGTTCCAAAGGCCTTAACTCAGGCTCAAGAAGCAGAGTTCCAATGTTCTGAAACCTGTTATTTGTGTCAAAAACCATTTACCCAACAGGACTGGAAAGTTCGAGACCACTGCCATATTACAGGGGAATACCGTGGAAGTGCTCACAATAACTGTAATTTGAGGTGTAAAACACGAAACCCCGTTCCTGTGTTTCTACATAATATGAGTGGCTACGACGCAAATTTCATTGTAAAGCAATTGGGGTGTACTACTGAGAGAGTGGATGTTATCGCTAACTCCAAAGAAAAGTACATTTCCTTTACGAAATATGTAGGAAATGTTAAGCTTAGATTTGTGGATACGTTTCGGTTAATGCCGAGTAGTTTGGAAAACTTAGTTTCCAACTTAACATTATACCCTGAAACAGACAAGTACTTTGGAAAAGAAAATGCAATGCTCATGACTCGTAAAGGGGTATTTTGTTATGACTACATTGACTCATGGGAAAAGTTAAGTGAAACGTGTTTACCTCCAAAAGAGGCATTCTTTAACAAATTAAGTCAAGAAAATGTTAGTCAAGAAGACTATGAACATGCCAAAAATGTCTGGAATCAGTTCAACATTAAAACTCTAGGGGAATATAGTGACCTCTACCTAACATCAGATGTACTCCTTCTTGCAGACAGCTTTGAAACGTTTAGAAACAAAACACTAGAAACACACCGAGTGGATGCTGCACACTTCTTTACTTCGCCTGGTTTAAGTTTCGAGGCAATGCTCCTTTACACAGGCATTGAACTGGAATTGCTACAGGATTACGATCAGATTCTTTTAATCGAGTCTGGAATACGTGGAGGCATATGCCAGGTGTCTCATCGGTATGCTGAAGCTAACAATAAATACATGGAAACCTATGATTCTGAGAAACCATCGCAGTTTATTACCTATGATGATGCCAACAACCAATACGGGTGGGCTATGTGCCACTCCCTTCCTTATGGTGGATTTCAGTGGGTTTCTCCAGATACTGTTGATCTAGAAAAACTAAAGAAAGACGATCCTGTGGGATACATTCTAGACGTTGATGTTGATTACCCATCTGACCTTCATGATCTACACAACGATTTACCTTTCCTACCAGAGTGTACACAACCTAAGGATTCGTCTCTGAAAAAACTAATTCCTCATCTTGGAAATCGAAGGCGATATGTTGTTCACTACATGGCATTAAAACAGGCTTTAGATCATGGAATAAAATTGATAAAAATTCATCGTGTGTTAAAGTTTAAACAAAGACCTTGGTTAAAGGCATACGTTGATTTTAATAACAACCTTCGAAAACAAGCCAAAAATGATTTTGAGAAAAATCTGTACAAATTATTCAACAATGCCATTTTTGGGAAAACAATGGAAAATATCCGTAAAAGAATAGACATACGTCTTGTGACTGACAGCAAAAAGGCAGAAAAGCTAATAGCAAAGCCGACATTTATCGACAGAACAATTTATGGCCCTAACCTAGCTGCTTTCCACATGGCTAAACGTAACATTGTATTCAATAAGCCTATATATATTGGAATGTGTATACTGGATATTTCAAAAACTCTCATGTATTCCCACCACAATGATGTCCTGCTACCTTATTATGGCATGGACAATCTTAAACTCATGTATATGGATACTGACTCGTTCATATATTTGGTTAACACCCCAGATGTATATCAAGACAAGTTGGATTTCCTACAACACCTGGACACATCAGATTATCCTACTAATCACATATGTTACTCTACATCAAACAAGAAAACGTTGGGGAAATTTAAAGACGAGGCTTGTGGACAAATTATAAAAGCATGTGTTGGACTTAGAGCTAAAATGTATGCTTTAGACATAAATGGTAAAGAAATCAAAAAGATTAAAGGTATTAGCAGAGGTGTTGTCAAAAATTGTATAAGCTTTCAAGATTATAAGGATTGTGTCATGAAAAACAATGTAAAAAGAATACCCATGAACATTATCGCTTCTAAACAACATGACATATCATCTATAAGGCTAAACAAAATTGCTTTGTGTCCTGGTGATGATAAAAGAGTGATTGATGCTAATGGTATAGGTACACATGCCTATGGTCATTACTCAATCATTGACCATGCTTAAAGAGTTAAGTTATGAATATCAAAATCTTCTGCCTGCAACTAGCAAATACATAAAACAAAACAATTTAGGAAATAAAACAATAGCACTACAAAAATAACAAAATAGTATTCATAATCAAAAATAAATAAAATAGAAAACAAAATAAAAACAACTGTACAATTTATAACAAAAAATAGACTATATATAAAAATGTATTTAAGTGTAAATAGTGTACATGTATTTTAAATAAAAATATTGTATGGACACTGCTTGTACATTTTTAATTACTACCCACCTCTCTCCACTCCTAATGCAAAATGAACATGTAAAACACGAATTGGAAAATCCATGTTTCCATATTGACAAAATAGAAAAAACATTGAACTAAAATTTTAAAAACTGTAAATGGGAATTTGGTAAATTGACAAATGTGTAAACAACAAAATGCAAAATCCATGTTTCCATATCATGAAATTGAAAAACTTTAAATTGACATTTAAAAAAAATGAAAATGGGAAATTGGAAAATTGACAAATGTGTAAACAACAAAATGCAAAATCCATGTTTCCATATTATGAAATTAAAAAAAACCTAAAACTGACATTTAAAAAAACTGAAAATGGGAAATTGGAAAATTGACAAATGAGTAAACAACAAAATGAAAAAAAACGGTTGGGTAGTGATCATGTTGTACAGTAGCCAATAAGACTAGCATAAGGAGAGTTGCATGTGTCCTTATATACTTTGTGTATGTGCATTAGCCCTTTGGATTAGCTTAAGTTAGGTTTGGTAAAGTTAGGTTTAGTGAGGTTAGGTAAGTGACTTTTTTCGGAAAATGGAAATTGTAAAATCTAAAATCAAAAAATATTAAATTTAAAATGTAAAATAAAAAAAATTAAAACTGAAATACAAAAAATCAAAAAAGTGAAATCTAAAAAAGTAAAATGAAAAAATCAAAAATCTATAATGTTAAAATGTAAAATGTTAAAATGTAAAATCTAAAATCGTAAAATGAGGTTTCTGGGGGTTAGGTTAGGTTAGGTTAGGTTATAACTAAGTTTATTATTTGTGCTCTCTCATTTGTTCTTACTTTCTTGCATACACTATTTGATATCACTTTTTGCTGTCACTTTTTGCTCTTATATTTGCACTTACTTTGAAGTTAGGTTAGGTGAAATTAGGTGAGGAAATGCTTGGTTAGGTTAGGTTAGGTTAGGTTAGGGTAGGTTATAACTAAGTTTATTATTTGTGTTCTTACATTTGCTCTTAATTTTTTCATTACAATTTTTGCTCTCACTTTTTTTGCTTGCACTTTGAAGTTAGGTTAGGTTAGGTTAGGTTAAGTTGGGTTAGGTTAGGTTAGGTTAAGTTAGTTTAGGTTAGGTTAGGTTAGGTTAGGTTAGGTGTGGTTAGGTTATAACTAAGTTTATTATTTGTGCTCTCACATTTGCTCTCACTTTTTGCTAATTTTTTTTCGCTTGCAATTTTAAATTAGGTAGGTTACGTTAGGTTAGGTTAGGATAGGTTAGGTGAGGTTAGGTTAGGTGAAGTTAGGTTAGGTTATAACTTAGGTTATTATGTGTGCTCTGACATTTGCTCTCATATTTGCTCTGACTTTGAAGTTAGGTTAGGTTAGGTTAGGTTAGGTTAGGTTAGGTGAAGTTGGGTTAGGCAGAATGGTTGAGGTATGAATCAAAAGCCAGATCCTGTCAGTTTTGCCTCACAAGGCTGAGTGTACCCCGTTCCACTCATGAGACCAGAAATTAAATTTCTTGGCAGAGCCGGGATTCGAACCTCAGGAATGACCGCCAAGAATGCTAGCCACTACACCAAGAAGTGGACAATATAAGGCTGGTCTTGATTGTACACGATCAATCAATAATTACCTAAAAATAATAATAATAATAATAATAATAATAATAATAATAATAATAAATATTCCATTTAGCAACTACACGGCCGACCTCTCCCTGTGACGTCATTAACGGTCTCAGGGCGTGGTGGCCATCTTGCCCATTAGCCCCTGCCCCAGCTATGACTGACCCCTCCATAAGAATAACATAGGGCGGTTGCGCGCGGCAGCCATCTTGCCCATTAGCCCCTGCCCCAGAACCGCCCTTTATATCCTACTGCCGTTCAAATCGCGAGAAATAAACCACATATAACTATTGGAAAATAAGACCTGAGTGTTCAGATATACGGTATTTGCGGGGGAAGTTTTCAAATCATACACGCCAGGTCCTAGCATTCAACCACGGCATGAAAGAGATTAGCTGCTATTAACACACGAATGAAAAAGCCGTTCAAATAGCGAGAAATAAACCACATATAACTATTGGAAAATAAGACCTGAGTGTTCAGGTATACGGTATTTGCGGGGGAAATTTTCAAATCATACTCGCCAGGTCCTAGCCAACGGACGGTACTACAATGCCGCGGTCCGTTTCTAAGATACCAAGCAATGTCGTTTTCTCTAGCTCGGCAAAAATTAACATTTCGCTTTTTAACGAAATATTCTTACGAGGCTTTAAATATGACGCGTTTTAATTTCCCTGACGTGAACTTTATCCTTTCTAAAATGTAACCGAGTTGCTCTAGCTGCCGTGCATGTGATTGTGATAAACAGACTTGCCACGCTACCTGTTGAGCACGACTAGAAACTCGTTTGTTGCCGCGGGATGCTGCCATCTGACGGATAATTTTTGTACTACTCCTTCTGGATTTGCCGCTTGGAGCGTGTTACTCTCTAATCTACGATTTCCTCCGATGGCTACCGAAGTCAACAGTGTCTGTTATCTTGGATACAGCTATAAGAAGAAGAATTATTCTCTATTGGAATCCTTACTAGCAAGATGCTGATGTTCTGATAACATGAGACTCGATCATGATTATTCCTTCCTTGTTTTCGTATTTCGTGTTGCTTCATCGGGTATTTGTAAGGGATTATTGTGCGATGTTAGCGTCGGGTTTCCTCTTAGTTTTTTCTCGTTTTGCTCGCTTGTAACTTTCCTTGGACCCCCTTTTATTTATGAAGTCTATAAAATTTAATGGTAATCTTTATTTATTTACGATGGTACAATGTTAGACTTAACCTACGTCTTTTTCATTTTTGTGATCTTCGGTTGGCTGATAATTGTTTCAAAGTCCGTTTGTTCTTATTTTATCTTTTTCTTTAGAAATAGCTGTAGAATTACGTCCCACAAAGTTATGATTTAATTAATAATACTCACATAAAATATAATTCTGTAAAAGTTGTAAACCGTATGGTTATTAGGTGAAATAACTTATGTTCCTATTTTGTAAAAGCAAGGAATCTTTGAGATGGGAGGAAATTTTTTGGGTCATTAAGAAAATGATACTCGGTTGTTCAGTTTTTATTTATTTGGATGATTGTGAACTGGTTGTAAGGATGCATTATCTTAATATGTCATGAAGAAAGAACATGGACCTTGCTGTCGGAGTACAATTTGGTTTCAGATCAAGAGCTGATATTGTCATCCTGGTTGGCGAGTTGGCGACTGTTGCGAATGTCCTGGGCCCGGACTTCGTCGAGTAAAGCCGTGACCTCTACGTTGAGATTGAGTGTGTCTTCATCAGCCAAGAAAACTTCTGATTTGTATTTTATGTAAAAAAAAAAAAGAGAAAAACTGTTATTTTGTTGCCAAGTAAGGAATTGAAACTCTAAGCATGTTGGTAATGGTTAGATGCATGAACGCTTTGGTGTGTGCCTATTTTGAAGATGGTAAGATTGGCGAAACCTTGGGCTATTATGAAAGAACGAACTGATATTCATTTGCAGCTCTATTTACTCCCCCTATCTCTCTCTCTCAACACATAGACTTGGTGTACATTCGTGTCCTATCGTCCTGTATAGTGGGGAGGAGAGATGACGCGTTTTAATTTCCCTGACGTGAACTTTATCCTTTCTAAAATGTAACCGAGTTGCTCTAGTTGCCGTGCATGTGATTGTGATAAACAGACTTGCCACGCTACCTGTTGAGCACGACTAGAAACTCGTTTGTCGCCACGGGATGCTGCCATCTGACGGATAATTTTTGTACTACTCCTTCTGGATTTGCCGCTTGGAGCGTGTTACTCTCTAATCTACGATTTCCTCCGATGGCTACCGAAGTCAACAGTGTCTGTTACCTTGGATACAGCTATAAGAAGAAGAATTATTCTCTATTGGAATCCTTACAAGCAAGATGCTAAATTTATAACTCCGATATTAAACCGGGCTGTTTAGCCCTGAAGGCTAACATAGCCTCTATTCTGGAATATGTTCATATCCAACTTGACTCCGAAGTACTTCCGACATCTCCCTGAAGATATTTTGACTTACTTGGTATAATAATATTTTCTGGTATCCCAACCAGTATGCTTTAGGAAAGGTTTGTAAATATTGTGAGATATTTTGGAAGCTGTTTTATTTCTATCGATATGTTTTATTATCTTGGACGTATTGTAATTTCTTAACTTTGTGTTATTTTTATGTTGGCGGTCTGTGTTTCACACTCGTGTTTTAGCCTAGCCTTGTGGTCGGAGTTACGGTAGGGTATTTGTCGATATATTTAAAATAGTTTCCAATTATCTAATATATTCTATGTACCTTTTGGGGGAATGTGGTTATTTATATTTCTTGTCTGAGCTACAAGCCATGTAGATTTCAGTCTTCATCTTGGTCTAGAGCAAGGACTTTCTTAACCTAAATACTTTTATGTAAATTTTATTTATCTCCTTGCATCTTCTTAGAATGCCTCATATAGGCACTGTAACTTGTGTCGAAGATTATGGCACTTATTTTATTCTGTGTAATGGGTTGCCTGGTGACAATCTAAGGTATTGTTATCGTTTCTTCCTTGCAGTTCAAACAATAGTTTTTGTTTTCGGGTCGTTAAATAGACATGTTTGAGGATTTGATTGCAATCACACGTACCTAGAATTTGCTCCTGTTAATAAAACTAACTTAATTGATTGCATTGAGTTGAGACCGTATTTGAACTTTAACTAATTTCGGTTCATACCTTGAGTATCGTTTAAAGGTAATTTATCTGTTTTATTTATCGTTGGATATTTTTTCGTTGGTCTTTGACTTTTCATTTGCTCATTTAATATGATTAATTCAACACTTTTCCTCCTCAATCGATGGGATTCCTTGCTTATATTCAATTAGCTGTTTATACTAAGAACTAATTTCGTTTTAAATATTATTTCCTTCTTTAAATGCATGTAATATTATTGATTGTCAATTATATATATATCAAAAGTGACCTCTGTGTTATTGTATCATAGTTTGTTATTTTCTTATGTTCATACTATTTAACTGCCTGGGTAAATGGTTTTGTTCAACAGCTTCTACTTTCGTCTCTGGTAATTTTGGGGGTCTTTCTTATTATTTTGTAAATTAGTTAGCTCTCAGTACTACCAGTGTGTCAAAATAAATCTTCGATCTAGCCTTCCCTCTCATGATGGTGAGTTGAAATAGGCTGTAATTTGTATCCCAATCGCTTGGAGTTGGACGTAGTAAAGCGAGGAAGGGGCACAGTCCTTCGATATATGTTCTGATAACCGAGAGCAAGATCTGATTTCTTCTTTTCCAGGTTAAAATGTAATGGTTAGGTACTCGTAAGTTGTTTGGGACAGCTGCATCTAAGTTACCGGCTTCGAGGCAACTACTCTCTTGCTAAATCAGTCAAGATTTTGGGATTATAGGCAATACAACTTGACATGGATTCCTATATTTACTATATAAAAGTGTGTGTGTGCGGTTGTGAGCTGACTGATAACCTGTGTCATTGTGAAGGCTTCACTAGAGTATGGTTTAACAGGAGACAGGTGCCACAAAGTAGCCTACTTGCATTTAGAAATATGCTCTTTATTATTTATTTATTTATTTATTTATTTATTTATTTATTTATTTATTTTACTAAGGTTATAACTAGAGAGTTTGATGAAGGGGCAGATGACCTCGTAGTTCTTCCCCTTAAAACAAAAATAACTACTACTACTACTACAGTTTAAAGGGGATGAATTTGAGGGAGAAATGCACAGTTTAAAAACTAAGCTAGTAGGCTGCTTTGAAGCCGTAATTAATTATACAAGTAATGTTGCCTGATGACCTGCGTTATAGAGAGGTTGCTTAAAATGCGGCCACGGCCACCTCCTACCCAAACCACACCTGACTTACAAATAGCCTACAAAGACTCTGCAATAAAGCAGGTTATCATCACACGCACACTACCTACCAGACCGAGGGGAAAGGAAGGAGGGGAGGGGCTTGGGAGGAGAGGGATGCAATACAAAGGGCCTTCGGACAAGATACTACTTCGGAGGTCAACCGTCGGCTTGAGCATTAATCAAGTGCACCAGGCTTGTGTAGCGTGGGTGGGGAATGCACACACTCTTTACAAAGTAAGCTAGTAGGACTAATATCAGTTCTTAATCATCCTCTTTCACTAAATGATTCGTCCTTCTACTTAGTAATACATTTTCCCATTACATGTGGTTTCTTATATTACACTTAACAATATTTACAGAAATGCACTTCATATATCATATCAGTGTTCTTGGGACAAACAAACCACGACTAGAGAGGTATTCTCACACTTAGGGGACCTCTTTAAAGGGCCTAAGCTTAAAAGGTGGATGGTTGTAGGTTCGTTACCTGGGAGGTACAGATGCAGGTTAAACCTCCCCCTCAACTGCCGCTTCAGAGGCTCACAGGCCTCTTCGGCCTCTTGTGGCAGAGTAACATCCGGAATGTTAACGTATTCACCTCACTCTTTCAGGACCAGGTTCGAATACCTATTCGGTATCTCAGCCTCTAACTAAGGCAAGGTAAAGGATGGTGTTTGGTTGTCTTGCGGGCCTAATATGACTCTGTTAGAGATGCCAGACCCCACCCAGGGCTAATTTACTTTCCAGAAGACTTTACTTTCATTCATTTAGTCCCTTACTAAGGGTTTCTCATCAAGGAGGAGGGCCCTAAGGAACAAGAGTAGCTCTAGATGAGGCTTGCTCGCCCTGCTCTGGAGACTGGGCCTTTCAGGAGGATACAGGGCTATATTATCCCGGAACTCCCTGGGGCTGTTCCCCAACTCAGGTCCTTACTCCTGTAGGTCCTTTCAGGCACTGTTGTGAGAGGCAGATTACTGTAGGAATCCTTCCCTCCGTAGAAATCAACCTGCAGGCCAAACGGCTGACGCTTTCACGGGTATCAGGTCGGTACCGGGAGGCTGTCCTCCTACTGGGGTGCTAGAGGATGGATGAAGCTTCGGGCAGGTGAGCGGGGGTCTCTCCATGGGACGTCGCGACGGCACCGGACGACCCTAAACGTCGGCAAGGAGAGGCGACCGGTAAAATGCTACCCGTCAATCGCACCTCAGCCGGGACGGCAGAAACTAAGAGGGAAAATTTTCTCTTGGGCATGGGGAAGCGCCAAACCGTTAGCTATCCCTTCCTATCCCGACCAGGATGCCTAGGCGTCCCCGAGGGGCATACGGAGCACCTTAAAGGGGCTAGGAAGCACGTCCCCAACTTACCGTCACTCGGGATCTGACCTGCCGTTTACACTATACTTGAGAACAGGCCGAAATTGTGTTTCGTTTACAGACAGACAGCCGTACACACACTCGTTCGCTCGCCATGGCCGACACAGCAGCAGCTTCAGCAGCCTCAGCTCCAGGCTCGGCTCCGTCTCAGGCTTCGCCCAAGAAGAGCAAGGCCGCTTACTCCAAGAAGCCCCGCACCATGCCAGACCATCCAAAAACTTCCGAGATGGTGGGCAATGCCATCAAGAGTCTCAAGGAAAGGGGTGGATCATCTCTACAGGCCATCGAGAAATACATCACGGCCAACTACAAGGTGGACTCTGAGAAGCTTGCCCCTATCATCATGAGTACCTGAAGGCTGCTGTCGCTTCCGGAGAACTGGTCCAGACCAAGGGAAAGGGAGCTTCGGGCTCCTTCAAGCTCGCCTCGGCAGCCAAGCCCGAGAACAAGTGTGGCTTTAGCCACGAACGAGTAAGGTCATGCTTGTCTGGTGCATCTGAGCAGTGAGAGTGCAGCCAACACACAACAGTTAAGTGCGCCGAATAGCTTCGCCTACGCTTAGTACAGGCTCTTTGTCAATTGGATAGAACCCCAGGAAGAAAATGCAAACCATCAGGAAAAATACGTTGAAATGCTCCTTCCAACGGAACACCACGCGTCCGTCGGCAACGGAAATTCACACCTTTGTGGCGGAGATGCTGAAAATCACGGTCGACCAACTGGAGACCCTGCAACTTGACGCACCGTCCAACTCTGTTTTTATCAAGGTAATCTCTCAATCTATTATGGACAAACTTTTGAGTAAATTTGCGGGAACACACAGGCTTACTTTGTTTAATGGGGAGTCTCTTTCGGTAGAAATTGCCGCTGCCGGCATGGAAGCCACGCGGGTAAGGCTCTTTAATATTCCGCCTGAATAATCAAATGATACAATACGCACCCATTTTGCAAAATATGGTACAGTCAAATCCATCACAAATGAAAGTTGGTCCCAGTATTACAAGTTACCAGTTGCAAATGGTATCCGACAAATACAAATAGATTTAAAAAAGCAAATTCCGTCCTTTATCATGATTGATGGGCACCGTGGACAGGTTAGCTATGAAGGGCAAGTTAAAACATGTGCCATATGCCAAGCTATAGACCATCTGCGTATCGACTGTCCGCGCCGATACTCGGCCATGACGCGCCTTGAACGCGACACACGGACAACTAGCCTTGCGGCTATGGTCACCCCTAGATCCAGCCGCCGTATAGACGACTCCCCGCTTCACAGCCCAGGCGATACTCAAGCACGCTACGATACAGGTTTTCCCCCGCTAGACAGCACGCCTCCCATGGAGACGGAGCCTGTCACCCTGGTTGACAGCATAGGTGTGCCTGACATGAATCCAGAGTCTGTGGTCTTGCACCAGGAAGAGTCTTCACAGCAACCCTTTGATGCTGACCGGTCACCCCCTCCAGTTGCCAAACCTACCCATAGTTCCCCCCAAGGAGAAGGCTCGGCACAGGAAAATTCGGGGATACGCAAAACGACCACCTGGTCTGAGGACATTGAGGAAAGCATGCTCGTTAGCCGTGGGCATACTTCTGATGACTCAGATGCTTCGCTCGCAACCCTAGTCGTGAAAAATCATAAACCTAAGCGCAAGGTTAACCCTACTTCCGATGAATCCGATGCTTCGCTCGCCACCGAACTTGTTAAAACCCGTAGAGCACAGAACAAGCCTAAGCAGCTGAAGAAAGGTGAAATACGTGTCAGTGAGATAGACCCTCGTTTCCGAGTGCCGGAAACCACCAGAAGTTGTCCAACAGAGGCCTCACCTGCTGCGAGCCTTACTACCGGCGAAGCCCTTGAGGTTCAGCAAATGATGTCGGACCTGTGTCATATGGCAACTCTTCCTAGCCCCGGACCCATTCTTTCACTTCTACGCAAGTGCGCTCAAATGGGTCAGCATGAGGGAGTCCCCGAGTTCGTTAGCAAGATGCGGGCTAAATATAGTGAGCAGTCCCGGGAGGCACTGCAGGATTTGGATCTACAGTTGGCTCCCCTCTTAGCCGATATCAACTATGGACCATAATTCACATTTGAAGACCTATGCCACAGTAAATGTTCCTGGCTTGAGGAATCCGGCCACTCAGGCGCTGTTAAGCCGTTTTCTGCGTGAATATGATGTTGACATTCTTTTTCTGCAAGAAGTCAGCGAATGCAATATTGGCTTCCTCTATAAACATGACTATATAGTTAACATGGGCACCACTGCTAGGGGTACGGCCATTATCTACCGTAAAGGCACCCTAGTAACGGATGTGGTGATGGATCCTTCCGGGCGTATAACATATGCTACGGTACATGGTGTCAGGATCATAAATGTTTACAGTCCATCTGGCTCCAATTATAAATCTTAGAGAAACGTTTTATTTAGGCAAGACATCTTACCCCACCTGGTAACGAATCTCCCCATTCTATTGATGGGGGATTTCAACTGCACCTTACGCCCCCAGGATCAGACGGGTTCCTTCAATTTCTGTCCTGGGTTACAGGGACTCACCCAGAGCATGCAACTAATAGATATATGGCCACACATACATGGCAACCAGATCCAATATACATTTTGCCGTGGCGCCTCTAAATCCAGGATTGATCGGGCGTATATGTCCAGTACGCTTGCCTCACGTGTACGCGGCTGTTGGATAATTCCTGTCGCCTTTAGTGATCACAATGGCTTTTTATTTACGGCGCGAAGTGCCGTCCCTGCACACACAATACAAGGGCGAGGCACGTGGAAAATGAATACCAACTGCTTTGAAAGGGAAGAGGATTCACAGCGTTTTGAGGCTGTGTATCGGCAGTGTCAACGGCTGAAACACCGTTACAACAATGTGGCTGACTGGTGGTTAGAAAAGGTGAAGCCGGCCATTCGGGCAGTCGCCAAAGCCATAACCTTTGAACGTAATCAACGTTTATATCGGAAACTGGACTTCTATGACACCGTGTTACAGGACCTCCAACATCGAGAACAACTAGGGGAAAATGTGTCGGTGACACTACGCACGATTAAGACAACCATCTGCCATGTCCGAGAAAGCAATTTAGCCACCCTGCAGCAGCATGTCAAGAAATATTCCTTGATTGACAGGGAAAAGATGTCTGTTTATCAGCTTGGCCGTCTCCGCCGCTCGCAAGGGCGTCAGTGTATTAGTCAGTGGACGGGACCGGATGGGGGCATATTAACGACCCGTGAGGAACTACTTGCAGAAGGTGAGCGCTATTTTCGGGAGATGCTGGCTGAGGAACCAGTCTCGGAATCGGCAGGTAACCAACTCTTGACGTCTACGGACCGGCACCTGGACAACGACTGCATGCGTCAACTTGGCGCCCCAATCATGAAGGCAGAGATCGACTATGCTCTCCGAAACACAGCTAATAACAAGACGCCGGGAATAGATGCTCTGCCGTATGAATGGTACAAACACTTCTGGCACCTTGTTGGGGATGAGGTCACCCAAGTCCTCAACTACCTATTCACACATGAAGTACCCCACGGCTTTACGGAAGGCGTTATCCTTTTGATTCCCAAGATTAATGGTGTGCGTGGTATTGCTGACTACAGACCAATAACTATTCTCAACACGGATTACAAGTTGCTGGCCAAAGTCCTAGCACTTCGGCTCAAAAGTGTGCTGCACAGCCTGATAGGCCCTGGTCAAACCTGCACGATACCCCAGAAGACCATTCTGCATAGCATTCATGCTATCCGAGACCTCATTCTTTATGCTTCAGGTAATGGAAATCACGCGGCTGCCTTGCTGAATATTGACCTGAACAAAGCCTTTGATAGGGTCGCCCACGCATATCTTTGGCAAACTTTGCGTCACTTTCACATTCCTCTGGGCGTCATACACTGCCTCCAACGACTCTACGCATCCGCTTCATCCAGAGTGTTGATAAATGGATTTTTATCCCGTCCAATTCCCGTCCATAAATCCATCAGGCAGGGCTGCCCATTGTCGATGGTGCTCTTTGTTTTGGCTATTGAACCCCTGATCCGCAGTTTGGACGAGAAACTCCAAGGTATCGATCTGCATGGTGCCCATATCACCCTGCGGGCATATGCCGATGACGTGACCGTCTTTATCACTGATGAGTCAGAACTTACGTCTACGAATAGCATCATGGACACCTACGCCCTAGCATCAGGTGCACGCATCAATGCTGCGAAGTCATCGCTCATGCCCATCTGCTTGCCTACAACAATCAGGACGCCGCACGACCTAGCCATTCCAATAGTTGACAGGTGTACAATATTGGGGATAACTTTCATCCCCGATTTTGCAGAAACTGTCAGCTATAACTGGAACCGGAGGCTAAATACGCTGAGATTTCAATTAAAGGAAGAACTGACGAGAAGATTGAACCTGATACAGAAAGTGTGGTTTATTAATACCTTTGCCCTGTCCAAAGTATGGTTTCTGGCACAAGCAATCCCAGCTCCGCACGTTCTCTGCCAACGAATGGAAATGGCCATCGGGTATTTCCTCTGGTCTGGATACCGCTATCGGATTCGTCGAGATCAAATGAACCTGCCACTCCGAAGAGGCGGACTGCAACTTGTGGCAGTTGAACACAAATGTGCCGCCTTGCTGGCCGCACAGCTTTTTCGAGCGCAACACCATATGGGGGACCCCTTTGACACTGTCTGCATCCAGTCACTTGTCCCAGGTGCGAATCCCCAGATGCTCATCCCAGCCAATGTTTTCAAGAAGGAACTCGCAATTCTTAACCGTCCGAAATCCAGTGTCTCCACACCCTTCACCGCCCTCCCTACCAAGGTGCTTTATAGGTTTCTGCTCGCCGAAAGACTCTTCACTCCCTATATACAGATGAAATATCCTACGCGAGCCTGGTCGACTATTTGGGAGAACCTGTGGAATCCCTGGATTCCACTGGAATGGCGATCGACATTGTATGAATACCTCAATGAAATTGTGCCGACCAGAGAAAAACTGTCTCGGCATGGGCAGAGTGATGTCGACCTGTGTGACGACTGTGGTCGCACTGACACATTAGACCATCGAGTCACTACGTGTGGGAATGCGACAGTCGTGTGGACTTGGACCCTCCAGGCAGTATCTGGAATCTGCGGACGGCCGCTGGACGTGTCCGATGGCATGAAGGTGCAACGTTTTGCAGTAACACATTCCACTGGGGAAAAGCGTAACGCCATCCTCTGGTTCACGGCGGGAGCGATTCATTACAACCTCTCCCGCCACAGGTCTCGGGACCACACACTGGTGGGGTTCTTGGACCACCTCCGCAGGGAGAGATGGAAATCCGCCAAACATGGAACACTGACTGCAGCGTTTGGACGGCTGTTATGTATGTTTTGAATTGGACAGCCACGAGTTCTTATCGTCAGCCTGGAGTGTTTAATGCGTATAAGTGCTTGTGACTTTAAAATGGTGCAGTGACGATTACTTTCTGTGTTGACCTTTACAAAGGTGCAGTGACATTTTGCTTCTGTGTTGCTTATAAACAATGGTGCAGTGACTTTTATTTTCTGTATTAACTATTCAAATTGTGCACTGACAATTCCTTTCTATGTGTGTAAAGTTATTACTATGTAAATAAAACCATCTAAAAAAAAAAAAAAAAAAAAAAAAAGGTCAGCGCACCGCCTGCCAAGCGGTCTGCTGCCCCTAAGGAGAAGCGTCTTCCCAAGACCAAGAAGTCCGGAGCAAAAGCAGCCGCCAAGAAGGCCATCTCCAAGAAACCTGCCGAGAAGAAGAAGGCTAAGACGGCTGCCAAGGTGCCCACGAAAAAACCTAAAGCACCTAAGCCTAAGAAGGCAGCGAAACACATGGCTTCCCCGAAAAAGGCAGCACCTAAGAAGAAGTGAAAAGGTTATTGGTTTTTACCGATCTTCTCACTCACACACCTCTCTGCGGGTGTGTAAAAAAAGGCCCTTATCAGGGCCATCAATCATTTCCTAGGAGTGCACATGTCTGTTAAGATCAGGTACAAGTTCTTTCCTTTTCCAAAAATCAAAAAGTTTAGCCTAGATCTTCCCCCTCCTTTTCAACAGAAATTACATCAGTTTTTATTTTAAACGCAACCTAACCCGAAAGAATATTTACACGAGATATATATTTATTTATTTCACAAAATTACACGCATTTATGTGCAAAGACGTGGGGATTTACCTATCCACTCACAAGAGAGCCAAAAAGTAATCTTGCTTATTTTAACTACTGTATATTTCATAAATTATTATTATTATTATTATTATTATTAGCAACATCGTTATCGTCGTCATCCTAGGTCTCGTCGTAGAGCAAAGCCTTTTCTCTACGAGACCCCTTGCATTTGACTGTTGGCAAAGGCTAGATTAAACATCAAGACTTGGATGTGGTTATGTGGAAAGCTATAAGGTACGAGTGATGCTTGGTATTGCGGCTCATCTAGTGCCTGTGGATGCCGTGAAGGTTCTAATTCTAGGGTCATTGTTGTTGTTATGACTCAGTGTGGAAAGCAATAGCAAACTACCTCTCCTTGTTTGATATGCTTCTTTATAGTGCTGTCTTGGATTTTTGAGGATATAGGTACGTTACTGGTTGGGGAACCGTCCTACCTCACGCCGACTACCTAATTACTCAGCCTCGTGAGGACAATTTAGTAGCTGTCTGACAGTCAGGCAGCGCCCTGATCACGAAAACCAAGATTAACGGCCGAGGGGACCCGATGCGCTGATCACGCGTCACTCCAATATCTGCAGGCCAAATGGCAGGGCAGTGGTCACTTGGTCGGCCTAGGCTCTTAATGGGCTGTATAGTGCCAGGGGTTGTTTTTATACCTTGTATGACATGGAAGTTGACAGGACAGTCCACACGGTAACGGTAGTGTCGCTCGGTATCGTCTTAATAGCTGAATATGCCTCTCTTTCACATTAGGCAGGGTCCCCCTGACTTGGGTACTCTAGCTAGAAAAAGAGGGGAGACTTAACAGGGTCCTATACATCAGGTTACGTCTAATTGACAAATAGGACCGGACCCAGGATTGCTACGAAGAGATTTCTTAGTTTTTGTGGCAAACTGTAAAAGAACGTAGCTACCCATATTCACCATTGGGCTGTATTTTGAACGCTTTAGCAGAGACAATTTCTCTTAGGGATGAAGGTTTGTTGTCCTCCAATTCAAAGGACTCGTAATGGTCCCGGGTAATTACCACCATCATTATTATTATGATTATTATTATGGCAGATGCTTAAGATATTTTAGATAGGGTCAAAAATTCTATAATATTCAGAGAGAGAACTGTGAAATAATTTAAAATCACTCCCCTACAGTCATGATATGTAGAATAAACTTAAGAGCAGTGCCCACTGTCACGAGAAATACGCTGGTAATTAATAAATATGATTTATCCTGCCTA
The DNA here is from genome assembly GCA_946902985.2 of Meconema thalassinum. Lineage (NCBI taxonomy): Eukaryota > Metazoa > Arthropoda > Insecta > Orthoptera > Tettigoniidae > Meconema > Meconema thalassinum. The sequence goes on from OX336393.1 coordinate 306,553,059, forward strand.
CAGTAGATTAAACAATATTATTATAGGCTTCGAAGCAGTAATTTATTACGAGAGGGGCATCGACTTAGGAGGCCGATTAGCCCCTTAAACAAGGATGTGTGAGTAATTTTCTCTGATAACCTGTGTTATTGTGACGGTGCTTAAGGTGAGGCCATGGCCGTCTCCTTCCCTATCCTCACCTGACTTACACTTTGCAATAGAGCAGGTTATCATCACTCACACAATCAAAACCTACTACACAGAGGGGAAAGGAAAACGGTTGAGAGGACAGGGAAGCATTACAAAGGGCCTTCCGACATGATACTACTCCCGAGGTCAACCGTCGGCGTGAGCATTAGGCTACTCGAGTGCACTGGGCTGATGACCTGAGGGGCTTACAAAAAAATGAAGATATCCCCACAGCTAGCCTGAGATGTTACGAAAGAACGAATAAAGTATACTAGATATACCTACGTAAAAGTATAACCTAAAAATTCCCAGAAGCTATTCGTATTTACGGACGTAACTGCAACTAAATTCTCCAGGAACTTTTCGCCGAGAGAATAACAATTATTGTAGCATTACAAGGGGGAGGAACAGCTAGGTCATAAGCCCCTAAAGAGCGAGCGTGTCAGAAAATAACATGAAACTCGCCTTTCGGCCGGAGCTACCGACCCTCGTTTTAAAAGCAGTGACGTATTAGAATGTCAATTCATATCTATTCTTGGGGTTTGCATTCAACTTTATACACACCTCCATATTTATCGATCTTTCTTTGACGTTCTCGTAATGCATGTGAGATTTTCGATGTGAAATGCCATGTCTTGTGGTTCAGATTCCACGTAAAAAGGAGTTCCCGTGGCTCATGATCGCGCGATTAACGGTCACGTAAAACTACAAGCCTTAGGAAATACGAGTGCCTTTCAAAATAGCGTTTTCGGTAGCGTGTAGTTCGAACCAAAGTTCAAAGAGAAACTAGCTCGTAATGGCGGCTTGTGACTTTATTTCATCTGGCCATTACAGCCTGTCCATGGGCTGAGAGATGGCATCCCCATTAATGGACTTACTTTCTTCAGGCTAGCAACCCGTTGGAAGGACATTTTCATTGCTTTCAAGTCTTGTAAAGGAAAAAACCGGACGGATTCTACAGTTGACGAACTTTGCAAAGGAAAGGACACGAATTGGAAAAGGAAGGATATTATTAGATGTGCTACCTGGAATGTTCATGGTATTGGACACAAAGATGATCAATTAGACGATATTTTATCTAAAAAAGATATTTCAATTGCAGTTATTTCTGAAACAAAGGAAAGGCTTCAGGGATCCAAGGAGACAAGAAATTATTTACAGTTTTATAGTGGTGTTCAACGAAATGTTAGAGCACAGGCAGGGGTTATGTTTATGGTTCACAAGAGATTACGATCAAATATTGATAGCTATACTTTTTGGAATGAAAGGATCATTCAAGTAAGAATAAAACTTTCCAGAGCATATTTGACAGTTATAGGGGTATATGCACCGGTTGAAAGATACTCGAAAGAAAGTGATATTTTGTATAATGAGCTACAGAAGATAATCAATATTACTAATAGACAAGATATGGTACTGTTAATGGGAGACTTTAATGGCAGAGTTGGTAATGAGAAAATTCAGAATAGCATTGGTATTCATGGAGAGGTAACCCGCAATATTAATGGAACAAAATTAATAGATTTCACTATCTTCAATCAGTTTCGGATTATGAACACACTATTTCCACACAAGGACAGTCATAAATATACGTGGTCCGCAAGAAATCAAAAATCAATTATTGATTATATCATTTGTAATGGAAAATTGGCAGATTTAGTTTTGGATACAAGAGTTTATCGAGGACCTGAATTGGAAACAGACCACTATTTACTAGTTGCTCCTATTCGTTTAAAACCACGGTGGTTCAAGAAAAAGAAACAAAGAACACAGGAAAACGAAACTTTATATAAGGTTAACTTTTAAATGATCCCAGTATAAAATGGCTATACCAAAACAGGCTTGATAATCATATTCAGATGATTCCACTTTCTGACGATGTGGAAGACGAGTGGTCCAATTTGAGTTCAGCTCTAAAACAGTCAGCATTTGAAAGTTTGGGAGAAAAAAGAAGATGGCAAAAGAAAAAGGGCTTACGAATTTGGGAGGAAGAAATTAAAAAAGTAATCTCCGAAAAAACAAATTCATATAAAAAGTTTCTGTCAACTGGTAAATTAGAAGATAAAATTGAATACCATCATAAGAGAGCAATAGCAAAAAGAGAAGTTCGAAAGAAACACAGGGAAAGTTGGGGAAACTTTGTCTCGTACCTGGAGACTGACATAACAAGACCACAACCACAAACCTATAAAATTTTGAAGAAACTAAATAGGGAAGTAAAAGAAGATGTAAAAATTAATGCAATATCTCACAAAGAATGGCTTGAGTATTTTCAGTATTTTCAGAGCCTTTGGTCGAGTCCAAATATTGAACAACTTGTTTTACCAGCATCGAACAACAAGTCATCGGAAAATATTACACTCGAAGAATTAGAACAGGTCTTGAGAAACTTCGAAATGGGAAAAAAACCTGGAGAAGATTCGATAAATGCAGAAATGTTGAAATATTCAGGCGATGCCTTCAAGAAAAGATTTCTCAGATTATTGAATTCAATCTGGATGGATAACAGGCCTCCAGAAGATTGGCAAAAGGCAATAGTAGTTCCTCTACATAAGAAGGGAAATATGAAAGTTTTGGAAAATTATAGAGGAATAAGTATACTTAACTCTGGATACAAAATTTTTGCAAACATTGTTAAAGAAAAATTACTGAAACATTACTCTGAGTTAATAGGGAATGAACAACATGGGTTTAGAAAAGGTCGCACATGTGCAGATGCCTACTTCACCTTAAAAATTTTGATCGAAAAACGCAGGGAGTTCAATTTGGAAACACACATATCATTTGTTGATTTTAAGAAAGCCTTTGATTTTGTTGACAGAAACAGACTTATTGACATATTGGCCAGAGATGGTGTCCCCCAACAGTTAATTGATAACATTTCCAACATGTATAGTGGTACTCTTATTTCAGTAAGGTTAAGTAATCATATATCCGAGTGGAAGCCAATCAGCAGAGGGGTAAGACAAGGCTGTGGACTCTCTTCATTGCTATTGATAATCTACATGAATGCTATAATAAAGGAATGGAGGTGTGAAAGACATGGTTCAATAGCTATCAGCAGGCATCTAAAAAATGTAGATGCTATACTATTTGCTGATGATGTTGCATTGGTATCAGCATCTGAAGATGATCTGCAGTGGTCAGTTTTCAACCTCCAGAAAGTGGCATCAAAATTCAGCATGTGCATTTCTACTGAAAAGACTAAAGTTATGGCCTTTAAGGGTAAGGACCCTATCCCCAGTAAAATTTGTCTGGATGGTAAAATTTTAGAAAGAGTTAACGAATTCAAATATTTAGGATATCATTTATCTTTTCAAGAAGAACGAGACATAACTGCAAAAATAACTAATTATACCAGAACAACAGGAATCATTAATCATGTCATGAAGCCATCTCTTGTCCAAAGGCATACACGCTTGCGTTTGTATAACACATTAGCCAGACCAACCCTATGCTATGGCTGCGAGGCATGGACAATAAGATGTCAGGACATCTCCAGACTCACAGCACGCGAAATGACCTTTATGCGCCGAACAGTAGGCTATACTAAATGGGATCATAAGAGAAACGAGGATGTGCTGAAGGAACTAAAAGTGAAACCAATAACTGCATACATTTGTGACTACCAAGAGAAATGGAAGCATCATGTCCAAAGGATGGAACCTGGAAGATTTCCAAAGGAGATCCTTCGCTACCAGCCACGGGGAAATAGATCGATAGGACGTCCGATGAAGAGATGGAGGGAAAGTGCAAGACCGTAACGGGACATTTGGCCCAATACTTGGAAGGAAGATGATGATGATTAAAAACCACGGCATGGCAGAGATTAGCAGCTATAAACACACGTATGAAGAAGGCCGTTCAATTCGCCAGAAATAAACCACACATAACTATTGGAAAATAAGACCTGAGTGCTCCGATGTACGGTATTTGCGGGGACAATAATTTTCAAATCCTACATGCCAGGTCCTAGGCAACGGACGGTACTGCAATGCCGCGGTCCATTTCTATGATACCTATCTATGTCGTTTTCTCTAGCTCGGCAAAAAATTAACATTCTGCTTTTAACGAATTATTCTTACGAGGCGTTAAATATACCTTCGATCTACCCTTCCCTCTCATGATGGTGAGTTGAAATAGGCTGTAATTAGTATCCCAATCGCTTAGATTTGCACGTTGTAAAGCGAAGAAGAGGCACAGGCCGTCCCATATGTTCTGCTAACCGAGAGCAAGTCTGATTTCTTCTTTTCCTGGTTAGGTCCTCACTATGTACTGTACTTGTATGTTGATTGGGACAGCTGCACCTAAGTTACTGGCTTCGAGGCTACCACTCTCTTGCTAAATCCATCAAGATTCCTCTTGACATGGATTCCTATATTTACTATATAAAAGTGTGTGTATGGTTGTGAGCTGTCTGATAACCTGTGTCATTGTGAAGGCTTCACCAGTGTATGGTATAACAGGAGATAGGTGCCACAAATTAGCCTACTTGTATTTAGAAATATGCTTTTATTTATTTACATTTTTATTTATTTATTTATTTATATATATTACTAAGGTTATAACTAGAGAGGTTGAAGAAGGGGCAAATGACCACGTAGTTCTGGCCCTTAAAACAACAATAACTACTACTACTACTAGAGTTTAAAGGGGATGAATTTGGGGTAGAAATACACACAATGATTACAACATAAGCTAGTAGGCTGCTCAGAAGCTGTAATTTATTATACAAGTAAAGTTGTATGATAACCTGCGTTATAGAGAGGGTTCTTAAAACGAGGCCACGGCCACCTCCTACCCAAACCTCACCTGACTTACATATAGCCACACGGGCGAAGCCGCTAGAGATTTTACATCACTTTTATTCATAATAATCTCAACTCTCCAATACGTTTCTTGTTTCTAATTTGGAATCAACGACCTCACAGCTGATCGCAACACTCTGCCAGTGCTGCCAAACCTCGGTTTTTGGTACTTCAAAAGCTGAAGCCGAAGTTAGGGCTGAGTATTCTTCCTTTTATGTTTCCTTGCTAAATATCGTCGTTTTTGTAGAGAACAGGCTATTCCCTGTCGCTATAGGATTAGGATATTACGATTATGATAGTGAATTTTTTCTCGCATGTTGGCAGAACCGATATAATTAAAACATACACACATCAAAAAAAGTTTTGCATCACCTCGGTTCCAAGAGTTCCGGAACCTTTAAATACAAAGGGAATAGAGATCAACACAAACAACATTTCAGCTCGTTTTATTGCTCATGAGACCCACACATTGCATGTTGTACCATCATACAGCTAGACTTTCAGCATTTGTGGTCCAGATTGCAGTACACACCACTACCTCTAATACCCAGTAGCACGTCCTCATGCATTGATGCATGCCTGTATTCGTCGTGGCATACTATCCACAAGTTCATCAAGACACTGTTGGTCCAAATTGTCCCACTCCTCAACGACAATTCGGCGTAAATCTCTCAGAGTGGTTGGTGGGTCAAGACGTCCATAAACAGCCCTTTTCAACATATCCCAGGCATGTTCGATAGGGTTCATGTCTGGCGAACATGCTGGCCACTGTAGTCGAGCGATGTCGTTATCTTGAAGGAATGCATTCACAAGATGTGCACGATGAGGTCGAGAATTGTCGTCCATGAAGACAAATGCCTCTCAGTAGTGTGGTAGTGGGGGAGCTGTCTCACTTAGCAAGTTGTGAGCCCCTGCGACCTTGGAATGGAAGGAGTCATGCTAGGAGGGCGTGCTTGGATTCGTTTTTTTCGTCTCGTTGTGCTCTTTACGGGAATGTAGGTGTCGAAAAGGTGAACTTAGGGTTTTGGGTCAAAACATGCGTTTTTCACATTTTTGCCGATTTTTGGAAAACGGGTCATGCTAGGAGGGCGTGCTTGGATTCATTTTTTTCGTCTCGTTGTGCTCTTTACGGGAATGTCGGTGTCGGAAAGGTGAAGTTAGGGTTTTGGGTCAAAACATGCGTTTTTCACATTTTTGCCGATTTTTGGAAAACGGGTTATGCTAGGAGGGCGTGCTTGGATTCGTTTATTTCGTCTCGTTGTGCTCTTTACGGGAATGTCGGTGTCGGAAAGGTGAAGTTAGGGTTTTGGGTCAAAACATGCGTTTTTCACATTTTTGCCGATTTTTGGAAAACGGGTCATGCTAGGAGGGCGTGCTTGGATTCGTTTATTTCGTTTCGTTGTGCACTTTACGGGAATGTCGGTGTCGAAAAGGTGAACTTAGGGTTTTGGGTCAAAACATGCGTTTTTCACATTTTTGCCGATTTTTGGAAAACGGGTCATGCTAGGAGGGCGTGCTTGGATTCGTTTATTTCGTTTCGTTGTGCTCTTTACGGGAATGTAGGTGTCGAAAAGGTAAACTTAGGGTTTTGGGTCTAAATATGCGTTTTTCACATTTTTGCCGATTTTTGGAAAACGGGTCATGCTAGGAGGGCGTGCTTGGATTCGTTTTTTTCGTCTCGTTGTGCTCTTTACGGGAATGTAGGTGTCGGAAAGGTGAAGTTAGGGTTTTGAGTCAAAACATGCGTTTTTCACATTTTTGTCGATTTTTGGAAAACCGAAAACGTGAGAATGACGCGTGTGATAGTATTTATTTCGTCTCTTTATTCTCTTTACGTGGATATAGACATGAAAAAGGTAAAACGCTGGAAACATGGTTTTCTTATGGAAAAGGTGTTTTTTTTGTTCATTTTCGCGTTATTTGGAAAACGAATGAGGCGATTTTTATGATGGGCATGTCGATGTATTTGTGTCGTTGTTCAGTTTACGGGAATGTAGGTATGGAAAACCTGAAATCATGGTTTCCGTCATTTTTTTTTTCGAGATCGTTGAGGAAAACGGGGAAAAAGTAAGAAACCAGATTTGAAGTCACGTTAGGTTATGCGCTTTGATATTAATAAAACACTTATGCATTATTATTATTATTATTTGTCTTGACTGGTCAGGGCTCACACGCAGAGAGAGAACTTGCTTAATGCAATGAGAATTGAAAGCATTGAGACTGACCCACGGCGATCCAGACAGACACAGGTCTTATCATCGTACGTGCCTCGCAGCAGAGAGAGATAAGAGGCTGGTGTCATTATACAGTGTGCGGATTTATAATGTGTATGTCATAGCCTAGGTTCAGTATGGACTCATCATGCAACGCAAAGTTTGAAACAATGAGTGAGTGTATAACATCATGATAACAGATTGGCATGGGCTCGAACAAAGCGGTTATTGGACATGTAATAAACAAAAGGGTGGGAATAATGAAAGGTCATATGATACATTTTTTTATTTTTTTTTTCAAAATAATTAAATAGGGTTTTATTACAAAAAATTATGTTTATTGACCCATGAATTATACGTGGAAGGAAAACCTAACCACTTTACAAAATATTTTGCACCTTTGACTTTAATTACTCGTTCAATGAGATAATCGTTGGGATATAATGTTTTTTGCACTTCTTCATAATAGAATCGTCCCTGAATGGGTTGACCGCTCTGATCTTCTAAGAGATACGTCACTGGTTGACCTAGCTTGACTTGGCGAATTTTAAAAATTTCTGTCGACCATTGTGGAGTATACGATTTTGAAAACACACTTCTATGTTTACTAATGCGAACAAAATCTCCAATTTTAAGGCGATGTCGCCTTGGATCTACCCTTTTTATAGGGTTAAACAGTCTATTGAGTCTGGGTAGGTTCTTGGTGACGAGGCGAGGTTTCATGCCGATGGTGGAATGAATGGTGTTGTTGTAGCGAGACACAAGTTGAGGTAACCAGTCTATCCATCGATAGGAACCATGTATTGTAAACTCTTTCCACATATAACTTTTTAATGTTCGATTGAACCGCTCGACCACACTGGCTTTGAGATTGCTATAGGTGGCATAATGGTGAATATCCTTAGATTTGAGAAAACTGGAGAAATCCTTGTTGAAAAATTCTTTCCCCTGGTCGGTTTGTAACAAGTGAGGTTGACGTTTTGATTGTTCAATAATATGTTGAAAGGCCTTTGTGACTAAGATACCAGTTTTATTTTTTACTGGTTGAACAAAAGCCATTTTGGAATAGACATCAATGACAGTCAACATATAGCGTACACCGTCGTTAACGTTAGAATAAGGTATCATTTCAACCAGGTCTGCCTGCCAAAGGTCATCGATTCCTTTGGAAATGACACGACGACGTTCATAAATGCGTCGGGCTGGTTTATGCAATTCATGAGCAATGCCCACTTTGATGGGGGATGGCTTATAAGATAATTTTAGCATTTCGGAGTTGTTGTTCAACGTCGGCGATTTCCGCCTCATGTCCAGTGTGACCAGCTTGTTTTGATGCATGAAGCAAGTATAAGCGCTCTACTAACTGATTGGGATTATTCCAAAAGGTTATATCTAGGTAGGGTTTTAATTTCTTAAACCTTACACCAGAGGCAGAGTGATGTTTTTGCTTACCAAAGATGTTTGCAATGATGGTTTTATATTTTTGGGATATATTGGCATTGACCTGCTGAGAGGATTTATAGTTTCTTTTGTGAGCGTTGGTGTCTAATAAAATGGATTTATATTTAGCAAGGTCCTCGGACGTAAAATCTTGTGTCGAGGGGGTGCGAGAAAATAGCAGCTTTAACAGACCTGGTGTTAATTTATAGTTGATCTTTTTAATGACAGCTTTCGTACGAGCAAATTTAATGGATGAATCCCCAATTTTAAAACTATCATTCTCATAGCGAACACCATACGTGGTATCTGTCTTTCCAATAAATAGAAGGGTCAAATACGGTTCCAGGGTTGCCCCATAATGTTTGATTAAAATGTTTTTGAGTTGAGCTTTATTTTGAGGGGTTGCCAAGACTTGTGAAAACGGAGACGATGTGGAGGAAGACGGTGTTGCCGCTATGACGGAAGATTTTTGTTTTGTTTTTAGAAACTGTTGAAGGGGTGACGATTTCTTTTTTCTTTCAGGACTAAATACGCTTTCGCTGTCACTTTCACTTTGTTCATGCTCTTCTTCTTCTTCTTTCTTTTCATGTTCTTGATGTTCTTGTTCACTAACATTAGAGGAGGAGGAAGAGGAGGATTTTACCTGTCGTGTGGATTCTGTTTGAGTAAATTTTGAACTTGTTATGGGTTTGGTTTGAGAGGTAGCAGCAGCAGCAGCAGTAGCAGTAGAAGCATTAGGTTTAAATCTCATGGGATCAACCGATGATGGAGCATGTTTTATCATGGGTAAAGGATTGACGTTTTTTAAACGTTGCAATTCACGAAATTTATGTCGAATCGTATTTCGTGCCTCAATAATACGCTGCATGATTTGAACATGTTTCTTGTACCCTATGGCGTTCGCCATGGTAAAGGTAAAGACACACTAACAGGAAATGTCCAACCCTAGGTCTTTTTAAACAGAAATAAAATGATCAAAACCCAAGCGATAACGTCCCTCACATCGTTCACTCTGTTTATTTATGACCAAACAGGCATGGGGATGATGGTTCCAACACGAAGCACACAATTGCGTGAAAGCTGTAAAGGACATATCTGGATTCACATGATCTTGAAAAATATGATAGAGATTTCTAGAGTCTTGGCGGAAGAGAACGATGAGATTGGCATTGTCACGAATCAACTGTTTGGGGATTTTGGAATAGGTCTGAGCTAGATAAAAACAATCCACTTGTTTATGGCGTCCCATACTAAAATACTCTTGAATAATGGCCTGTCGTTGAGTGGCAATATCATCAAAAATTATAATGGAATCTGGTTGAATGCGGTCTGGTTGAATGACATCTTGAGGTGAGGTGAATGTAAAATAGCCCATGGCTTCTTTATTTAACGAAGACATAATTTGTTCCAGATACACGTACAGAGGCTGGTACAAGGATTTGGCAAAAATATAAATATTTTGAAATCGTAGGCCATGAGGTGCGGTAATAATGTTCAGCAAAACATTGGTCTTTCCACAACCCGAAGGCCCTACCATAATACATCGAACGGTAGATGGGAATAGGGTGCCATGACGTTTAGGTTCGCACACGGACAGTGATAGCTCTGAAACCAAATCAGAGACGGGCAAAGCATGGGGTTGTTTCATTAATTCCATTGTGTCGATGACTGAGTTTTTTTCATGTGTGTATAAGGTTTATATATATAGGCAAACGGTGAGTAAGAAAGGTTAGTTAACGTCTATCACCATGGACGTGTTTGGGAGAGCTCGTGTAACCATGGCCACGGCCGCCTCTTTGTCAAAACAGTCACGAGAGGTGGCAACAAAAAGCTATGTCGATCGCAAAGTGCAAAGTGTCTATCACATGGCCCCGAGACTAACCGCTGAGGGCTATTCAGCCAATCATCATCGTATTATTGATGTGCAAGAGCCTCGAGACGAAAATGATGTCTGCACGAAACGTTATGTGACCTATCAAATGAAAAGGCTTTATAAATTTGTCCCATCTGTATTTTTAGTGTACCTGTCAAATCAAAAACTGGACAATGACGAAAACCATTCCCCACCACCACTACCACTGGTGAATGATGATCTTACCTATATGCTTGCTTCCGGTTTAAGTCGTTATCGACTGCATTATGATGGTGTCATTCATATTAAATATGCCATGCCTGATGAGAAACATTTAAAAATACAACTAAACGGTGATAGAGTGTTGGCCCACAACCATCAAAGAGTAAATGTGGGAGATGAATTATCCTTTCATCTTATGCTTACGTTTGAGGAAAAGGAAGCTGGGAAAACGGTGAATGATTTCCCGCTTTATATAGAATTGGAATATAGTGCTATGAAATAAGGTTCTCTACGTTAGTTGTTATCGAATGTTTGCTGTGAAAGGTTCACCAAGTAGCAGCATGGTGAAAAAAAGATATGCTATGAACATGAAAAAATCAAATCTCAAAAAGAGAAAAAAGCCAGGTCGGGAACCAAGTCGATCTGCCTCACACCCAGTGTTAAAACGTAAAAAAACTAAAAAAAATCTAAAAAGAGTGGCTATCGAAAAAGCTTTACAAGCGGTGCGATTGTCTACAGCTCCGAAATCGCAGCATTATGTATCGATAAAAAGAAAAGAAAGAAAGCAAAAACGTGGGCGAGTCATTCCTGTTGCTAAGCGTGGGGGGTTTTTGCCGGCTTTATTTGCAGGGTTGGCAGCTTTGGGGTCCCTTTTGGGTGGTGCCAGCGCTGTAGCGAAAACCATAAAAGCCGTCGAGCAAGGCAAGCAACAACTCAAAGAAAGCGAGCGACACAATAAAACGTTAGAAGCCATTGCGATGGGAGCTAGAAATGGCAACCCTTTAAAGCCAGTCTTTTATCCACAAGGTAATGGCCTACCGTCTAAGGAAAAAAAATGTCCATCTTCATCGATAAGCGCTTAAGCCAACTGCCTCGTCATGCCATGACCCATGAAGAAGTGGAAAGCTATGCCAAACAACTAAAGATTTCTCATTTTCGAGGTGTATTTATGCGAAATGAATTACCTAAAGCACCGTGGAAAGAAGAACGAGCCATGATGAATTTAGATGATGATGCAGGCCCAGGAACCCATTTTGTAGCCTATGTGAAACAAGGTTCCACAGTATGGTACTTTGACAGTTATGGAAATTTACCACCCCCGATCGAGTTGATACGTTATTTGGGAAACCGGGTAAAGATATTCTATAATGTGAATCGTCAACAAACCTTTGACAGTCAAGAGTGTGGCCGTTTGAGTTTACATTTTTTATATAAGAGGTCGCGTTAAGCCATCAGTTTCATCATTATGAATGTCAACGCCAAGACCTTTACCGTGCACAGTCGCGGGCCTGAAGTGTCCCTGGATTTTTTCCCTCCCATTGAATTGCATCCCGAACAATCCTATGTGCTAGGATTAATTTCTTTGGAAAGTTACAACAGAATTTACAATATTCAAGTGGATATTAATGACAAATTTTATTATGATGATTATATGTTGACACTACCCCCTGGAGGTTATACTATAGACGATGTGCATGAGGCCATTAGCGTGTCGATGATAAAACAATTTGGTGTCAAACCATTTGCGGATGGGACACACAAATTTGAACTTACAGCCAATACAATAACTCATCGCTGTCGTATTTTCTCTACGTTTAACATTGACTTTGAAACACGAGTTCATTCTATTGGTCCTTTATTAGGATTTAAACCAAGAGTGTTGGCAGCTCAGCAACCCCATGAATCAGATTATCCAGTGAAATTCATCGAGGACCATCACATTTCTGTAACTTGCAATATTATTAGAGACGTATTTACGAATCAAGAACAAAGCCATTCCCTGTATGATTTTATTGTCACCTCTCCTTGCGGCTATATTATTCGTGAAAACCCTTCAGTGGTTCTCTATCATCCTGTGTGTGTCAGTGATATTAGTAATATTACCTTACGCTTAGTGAATAGAAACCAACAACTGATTGCTTTGGACGCCAACACCCCTGTGACCTACAAGTTGGTTTTAAAGACGCTATGAAATTTATCTATAAAGCAACAACAACGTCTACGAGCTCGGTTAGTTGCCCGCCGTGTATGAAACGGTTGACACGGGTAAACCGACAACGCTTACAACGCCTTGGTTATACGCTACACCCCAATCATGAACAAAGAGCTGTTGCAAGTGTTAAATCCCATACAAGTGGAAGATGGCGTCGTGCGCATTGATATGCATTCCTATCAACCTCAAGCAACAGGTCTGAATAACAATGACGAGATTCAATTCATAATTAACAATCAAGATATTTTTACTCTACCTCATGAAAGTGTCCTTCAAATTGAGGGTAAATTAATGAAAGCAGATGGCAGTACGCCCACAACGTCTGCGTTGGCGAATCATGGTTTGGCTTTTCTGTTTTCTGAAGTACGTTATGTGATAAATGATATTGTCATAGATATGACTCGAAATGTGGGCATGACTAGTCTTATGAAATTATATCCATCCTATAGCGAGGAGGAAAGTAAAACGCTTTCTATGGCAGGATGGTGTCCCAACAGTAGCAATAACTGGCTAGTTCATACCGATGGCACTTTTACAGGCTTCCTACCCTTAAAATTACTCCTTGGCTTTGCCGAAGATCACAAGCGTATTATTTTAAACGCAAGACAAAGTTTGTATCTGGTGAGAGACCGCAGTGATTATAATGCACTGAAAGGAGCCTCTGACCAAGTGATAGACTCAAAAATTCAACTGCTTCGATTACTATGGAAAGTGCCCCATGTGACGCTATCGGATCGTAAAAAGCTAAGCATGTTAAATTTGGTGCAAAAAGATAAAGCCTTGCCTATCGCCTTTCGAAGTTGGTGTCTGCATGAATACCCCTTGCTACCTACCACTGACACTCATAGTTGGAGTGTCAAATCGGCTCGCTCTACCGAGAGACCCCTCTATGTTATTATTGGTTTTCAAACCAATAGAAAATACCAACAAAGCAAAGATGTCACCTTGTTTGATCACATTCACTTGAGAAATATACGACTATTTTTAAATAATGTTTGCTTTCCCTATGAGGGGTTGGAACTCAATTTTTCAAAAAATAAGTTTGGTCCCCTTTATGACATGTTCGCTAAATTTCAATCGTCTTATTATGAAAAACAGGATTGTCCTATGTTGTCGCCACAAGGGTTTAAAGCAAAAGCACCACTGATTGTTTTCGACTGTTCGTATCTAGAAGAATCTATGAAAATCACCACCATTGATTTAAGGGTAGATTTTGAAACACAAGAAAATGTCCCAGACCATACCAGTGCCTACTGTTTGATTATTCATGCTAGACAAGTGAAATATCATCCTTTGTCCAATTATGTCACCAGCATGTAAGCCATCTGTGGTCGAATGAAAACAAAAAAAGATCATCATTCATAGGATTGATGATAAGCGTCTGCATGCACAGTATCTGTTGCGCTCTGGCACTGTGCGCACATACGACAACAACAAACATCATGTGTCCCTCAATAAGCAACAGCAACAACAACAACGTGACAGACAAACCATGGAATTTAAAATGTGAATTTAATCGTTTGAAAACTTTTGAAGCATGGACAGTTCCCTTTATGGATTGTGGAGAATTGGCTGCGAGCGGATTTTATTACTTAAAACGTGGGGATGTGGTCAAGTGTATTTTTTGCAACATTGAAATTGGAAACTGGGAAATAGGGGATCGAGCCTTTAGCGATCATCAGCGATGGAGTCCATCCTGCCCTTACCTCAATCGCTATGATGTGGGCAATATTCCATGGAGTTTGAATTATCCGGTTATTGTACCAGACCCTACAAAACTAGGAGATACCTGTGGACCGTATGTGCAAACTATTCATTTGAATGCTGTTCCAAATTAAGCCAACACACTTGTTTGTAATAAAAGTGTAAGTTTTTTTTTTGTTATGAATAAAACCTCAACAAATATTTCGCTGTTGTTCAATTCATTTTTTCCTTTTTTTCCCCTAAAGTCCTTTGATTTTGCCATGTTAAACCATGGCATGGGTTAGTTGTTGATTAGACGTCAATGAGGTAACAAGTAAAAATAAAAAAGCATGATGCGTACACTCATCGTGGATTGTCAGGGGTTTAAAATTGCAGACAACAAATTTATATTTAAGGAAGTTGCTTTTATCGATTGTAGTACGTTTTGGGTGTCTAACCCTATTCATTTGGTGTTTAAACCTCCCTATGCTTTCGAGTTGCTTAGTGAAAAAGATAAAAAACAGAGCCAATGGATTGAAAATCATTTGCAGTTAGCATGGAACAAGGGTGATATTTCTTACAAGTATCTTGACATTGTCATGAAAGCCCATTTGTCCTCGGCCAATGTCTTATTTGTTAAAGGGAGTGAAAAACGCCAGTGGCTTCAACCATTTCTACCCTCTCACTGTCAATGTATTGACCTTTTAGATCTGGGTTGTCCATCCCTGCAAACGCTTATGGACACTTGTCCTTGCGACAATATTCAGAATAAAGCCTTAGCGCATGCATGGCAATTGTTTCATTGGCTCACCACGAGTGCATGTTGGGAGTTGTTCAATAAAATGAAAACTGAAAGTGTATCGTCCAATGATAGCAGTGAGACGTGTACACGTGAGGTGATAACATCAACGTTATAGACATGGACGCCACTACAATCGACAAGGCTATTGGAAAGTTCTTTGTGTGCAAGAAAAAACTGATTAGCTTTACACAACATGAATTATTAGCACTACCTAAATCATTTCTTTTTTATGTTGCTGCCAACGCTGTCAAAGAAATTTGGGAAAAGGCGCCTGCCGAGTGGACTAACGACTCTGTATTGAGTGAACTACAACCATGCAGTCATTTTTCCCATCACAAGCAATTAACCATGGCAAAAATACCTTCCATTCGACAGTGTGCCACATGCCAATTAATGAAATTATATCATGGTCATAAAACTCAGTGTAAAGACATTGTTTCATCATTCCATGGCTGTCATGCGGAAAACAACCACCACCTACCATGCTCGTCAGGAGCTGCCGACAAACAACAACAGCAAGAACAAGAACAAGAACAAGAAGAAGAAGAACAACAAAAAAAGTGTTTTTCACCGATTGAAACCTCTATGTCCCAGGTGTACTGGCCGTGGAATTATTGATAACATTATTAAAAACTTACCATTCGAAGCTCACTTACCTGCTTACAGCTTTTGCGGCCCTGGTACTCGTCTTCAAGATCGTTTGAGGAGAGGGAATATGGGAATCAATGCTTTGGATCATGCATGTCTTAATCACGATAAAGCCTATGAAAACAGTGATCCCACACTAAGACGCATTGCCGACAAAGTCTTGTTAAGCATTGCCAAGCAACGATTAACAGCTTCAGATGCCAGTCTAGCAGAACGAATGGCAGCATTTATAGTGATTGGTGCTATGAAGAGCAAATTACTTTTATCTAGATATGGACTTTAACGTAATGAATTTATTTTAAAAAATGTATAGTATCACTGTTATCATGACAAAAAAATAAATAAAAAGACAAGAGTCCATGTTGTGTTTTTTTCCATTATTATTATTCACTCATAGTTTCATTATTATAATTATAAATGACAAACAATAAAAAAGGGACAGCAGTGCATCGTTAAAAATTATTACTAATTGTAGTAAATCTATTTTTTCAATCACAAACAATAAAAAAGGACAAAAGTCCATTATTTTAACTAATAGTTTCATTATTATTATTATAAAAAATTATATATACATGGTAATTGTACTAAACCTATTTTTTTTAAATCACAAACAATCAAAAGAAAGGACAAAAGTCCATCATTATTCATCAGCTTCAAATAGCAGTCTAGCAGAACGAATGTCAGCATGAAATCTTTATCTACTCTAGAACCAGTTTTTTTTGTTAAACGCTTATTATTGAATAAAATAACATGTTACTAGAATTTGATCATTATAAATTATAATAAAAATTGCATAAAAATTGCTATAAATGCTATTTTAAATCACAAACAATAAAAAAGGACAAAAGTCCATTATTTTAACTAATAGTTTCATCATTATTATTATAAAAAATTATATATACATGGTAATTGTACTAAACCTATAAACAAACAAAAAAATCTACCATTAAGCATAAGTTTTGAAAATTTATTTTTATTATTATTTATCATGGTAAACGTTGAGCAACAATTAATAAACGTCAAACTGTTGAACCCAAAAAATAATTTTATTTTATTATAGTCATTAAAGAGTAGGGCATGAATAAACAAAAAAGTTACGGCTAGCGTACAATGATTATTCGTTTTCAATTTTTACAAAACGAACCATGCATCGATTATTTTTTTCACCCTCATAAATTAAATAGACAGGGTGAATACTGGAATTGACATCTTCCATAACATTATCAGGTAGGTTATTAAATCGTGTGGGAAGAAATGTCTCAAAGTCTTGACAAATGCAAAGAGCTCGTTCACCAAATTTGGTTTTCAGTTTTTGAATTTTATGTATGCGAAAGGGTGTTTGCGTAGGCAATTCACTCATTTTCTTGCGTGCAAAGCCACAATCTTGACCAATGGCGTTCAAGGCGTCCATGGTTGTCTATAACCAAAGAAAAGAGTGTTACTTTCTAACACTCTTGTTCTTATATTACAATAGCAATAACTTTGTACATTAAAGTATATTGTTTTTTTTTTTTTTAAATCCTGAGTGTTTATGACCTGAAGTTGTAGATAGATAGTATTGGATAAAAATATAATAATAATGTTTGTATCATTTTTTCAGTCAAAACATACATTTGGAAATTATTTAATAGGAAATGTTTTATCAAAATTAAGTGTGAATCTCTCTTGGAGGTAAATGCATGTCTCTGTTGTGAATGGGAATTAGCCTATCATTCCCTAGTCGAATGACTTGTATTCGTTTGCTCTGTTGTTGTGCAAATTCACACAACATTCTGTTAAATAAATAGTATCAACAAATACTAAGAGCAAACATGGAATGCTTTTGGTAACCTATAAAAAGGCAAAGTTAACACGCTATGCATTTAATAACCATGTCTACATCCAACAAAACAAAATTCAAAACTACAAATTTAAACCAGTGTGTATGTGTTTATCAACGTGAATACACGATAAACTAAAACAAACAAACAAACAAAATAGCCAAATGTATTCTAAACGTCAAGTATGCACCTGAAAGCCGAATGTAAACAAAAAAAAGCGATAATCATGACATCATGTGGTTAGTTTCTAACAAATCTCATTCTATGAGGCGAATATTGATTGATAGGTAAGCCAAGACAAAGTTGGCGAAATGCTTGTTGTCGATACGAAGTGATTGATTCCTCAGCAGGAAATTTATAAAAATGAAAACAAAACATTTGAAAAGTTATTGGAAAATAAACATTAAACAGGGGTTTTGTAAATATTGTACACCAGAAATCTGGAAAATGATCCTCGTCAGCTAATTTAACAATCACTTGATTCATGGTTAAACCGTACCATGCTTTATGAATCACTTGCGTGGATACATTATTTTCAAAGTCAAAATTTAGCATACAGGATTTACAAAAGTGATGCCCTGGATCATAAACTATGTCATCATCCATAATGATGTCATAAAACATGGTATCAATGCGTACTTTCGTGTTTCTATATTCTGAAGGATAGGCCACACGTTGAGGATTATGAGACATCATCGTGGCATATTCATTGAACGTGGTGTGTTTTGTGACGATAAAACGATCTTCATCATGGCTCATGATTGAATCTGAAAAGTAGTCGTTGCCGTTTACTAAGTGAATAAATAAAAATACTATGTACTATATACACTGTCTGTCCCCTAAGTCAATGGCAAAAATAAAATAAAAAATAAGCAAAACACAAATAAATAACCATCTGTCTGTTGACTTCTTTAGGTTAGGTTAGGAAAAAAACATGTAACAGGTTAAAGAAACAATTTCTGTTCAGATATTTCAAATATATCACCACTCATAACTCTAGCCATAAAGTGAGAGTTTTGTCCTCCGTAAAAGCAGCAGATTATTATTCTTTTGTTCTTGCATGAGACCTACTAAGCCACACCCTAGTGTGGCCTATTAAGCCGCATGCCTACTGAGGGTGAATGGTCACCTTGCCGAAACATGAGGCCTACTAAGCGACAACAATAGTGAGGGTGGCTACTTGTTTGTTTTTTTCCTAACCTAACCTAAATAAGTCAACATGTTTTTAATCTAGCCTGTGCACAGTGAACCATGGAAACGTTGATGCATGGCTCTCTTTATGCGTTGACAGGCAAATAGCACAAGACATACAGTTTATGTACAACTATTTACAGGCATTCACACATCCATGCATACACCCATGCACGCAGGTTAAAAAACAAAAATTATATGATACACTACAATTTTTTATTTTTATTCCGAGGCTCAAGATGGCATCTCGCATTTGATAGCAACCTAACCAAACACTTGCCGTGTTGTACAACAACAATAGCTACAACCACTACTGGTTGTAACCAAATGGGACGCTTGTCATCATATCCTGACACCACTGTCTCTTGTCGTCCAACAAAGCGAGTGTTTGTTTTCGCTGCTTCATTAAAAATAAATCATGATTTTTTGAGAGAATCCTAAACTGACTATGTGCCATGGCTGTGTGGGTCTGAAGGACATGTAAATAATCATCCACACAGAGTTGTTTAACCACATGCTGGCTAATCCCTTTGGCTCGCATAGATTCGCATCGATCCACCTGTCGAAAACTATACATTTTCGGAGCGAGACCTACAAACTCAGTCATCATGGTGTCTGAACACTCATCTTTCATTAAACCAATTTCTTTTTTGTTCAGACGGGGGATATCGAACACGTTCTTCTCACTAAACGAGAACGTGTCAAACCATTTTGGGTTTTGTTTCATAACGACATACGGATCACAGTCACGGATATGGTAAATAAAACTATCCGTGTCTGTATATAACAAGGAAATGGTACCAAATCGCTGTATTGCAAAACCATAATGGAATTTATACATGTGCAATTTTGAAAAATCTAATATGACTTGGCCTAAATAGATAGGCTTATTCATGACCACTTTAGTTTTGGCAAGTTCAATAGTCAGTAGATCATGATCAATAATGTTTAAAGATTTGAAATTTGGTTTTGCAATATATTTTTGAGCCCCCCATCTGCCATGCCATGTATTGACCAACTTAATGTCCCTATACTGCCGTACATTTTCCAAACTCTTGCCATAGATACAATTATTCATCAGTTTAAAAAAATTGATTTGAAATGGCTGAGTGGCACTTTGTCTGTGACTGGTATTTAAATCCATGTATGGTTTCAACCACGGTTTCTGACAAAAAGAAATACCTCTATGGATTTTTTTCAGGGTTAAGCCCTGAGCTAAACATTCTACCAGCATGTCAATATGCAACACATAGTGATTTTTATCATACAAGGTACCCATCAATTTCTTATGATTGCCCTTACTCTCGGGCGGCACCATTTTCTCTATGCAAAAGGGGAAATCACCATGACGCTGTCTGAGATGGGGGGGATAAGCTAAGTCGACATCAAGAACATACCCTACATCCTGTTGCTTGCTAGCGCTATGCACATTAAAATCTTTAATTTCATCCTCAGACAGCCAGACAAAGTTTCTGTACGGCAGTGGTCGACTCATAGCGTGACCGTATAAATTGTTTACGTCGAAATACATTAGATAGGATTCTGGTTCTTCGGGACAATAATCAGGCATGTAATGATTATTTGCCTTGGCATGTCGCTGATTGAGCGATACGAATCCCCCACGAATCCCTTTTTCCATCATGAGTACCATATCGGGATCCGTCAGTAAATCAAGCTCAATGTGGGTAAATTTGAGGGCGGCGTCCCAACTTAACCCTGGACTGGTATAGTAGTGAGCGGGGTCAAGGCCATAAATCCTGTGACATAGCTGACGAAACGTTTCAAAAACGTCGGTCAACAACAACACGTCTAATTTTAAGTAGTGCATAGCATACTGGCCCATGGTTTCTATGCCAAACACTCGCCAAACATGCTGTGCATGGGCATAGTCTTCTTCACTGATGGTGCTTTGAGTCAATTGAGAAAAGAATTTTTCTCTTGGCGGCAAAGTCGTTTCTTCAAGCACCTCGTAACTTTCCACATAATCGTATGGAAAATGGCCTTTACGAACACACAATTTAAATTGATTTGTATCCGTAAAGTGGGAATGGGTATGTTTCAACTCATCTTGGCTTAAGCCTTTCACAAGACTATCCAGCGAACTAGACATAAACTTGAATGAGTCGAGAAAGCGAATGCTCATGCTTCCTTTTCTCCATGAAAGTGAGGTAAAGCTCTCATGGTTCTTAGCCAAAATGCTGAATTTGCTCATATCTACATGAGCAAATTGTTTTACAATGAAGTGAAGGTCATACCGGGAGAAATTGTGTAAGAAGACAGGGAGGAAGCGAGGTGTAGAGTACTTCAAATTGCATTCGTTATGGGCAGCACCTCTAAAATGCCCTGTCCTGTGGCAGTGGTCTCTTACTTTTTTTTCTCCGCCTAAGATTGGCTTTTCACATATGTGGCAGGTGGTGGCTTGATCATATTCTCTTTGCTGTACGTCATTCATCTGAATTGGTACAGGGTTGTTCAAAATAGTTTCTACTTTGCCTGCTAAAGCCGCCATTTGATCAACAAACCACCGCGCACAATCCTGACCTTTATGACTTACATACTCACATTGTGAATTATCATAGTGACAGACAACATAATAGGCTACAGCAAAAGGCTCATGTTTCTGCACTGGATAGGTTGAGCTTGTATGGGGGCTTGGTTCACATCCCTGAATGGGAACAGTAAGGGCCTCAAAATCAGCGTAAACAGTAAATGGTACCATCTCTTGTTTATTAGTGGCCTTAAATTTTAAGACTGCGTCATTCCCTTCGGGCAAGACTAGCTTTACTGCCGTCTGCCCTTCACAGTCTTCCGTATGTCGTTTCAAAAGTTCATCAGTTGTAAAATACTGAAGGCAGCGCTCACAAATGTGTTTTGCACACTTATGGTTAGACACTTGGCTGCTCACCAATTTACTTAAATTCTTTATCCAACAGTAATGGCTTTTATCCCCATCAGACAGGAAAAGCAGGTGAATGTGATGTTGCTTTACCTGTTTGGTGGCATACAAGGGGCCCACAATATTGGATCCTTCGATGCCATACACCATGAAAGAGAAATTTGGATTATCTTTCTCAAATAAATGAATTTTATCTAGAGGCATGGGAAATGAAACACGCTCGAGATTGAGAGTTTGTTTCATGCGGTTAAACAATTCTTTGTACTTCCCTGGTCTATCACAATTACTGCCCTGACAGGGTTGCAGGCAGCTCACTATACTCCACAAAAAGCAGTAATCGTCTTTGTTGCGTATGTTGATCACTGCCTTTCTGGAAGCGATAAAGCTCGGTGTGGCAATATAGCTACTTCCTGCATTCAATGGATTGTATTTACAAATATTGATTTGCAAATAGGCAATGCTATTGAGGGCCAAGCCACTGGGACCCTCTTGCAACTTATCAAATTTAGTGATAAGCGCTTGAATAGCTTTCTCCTGATACCACGTTTCCAAATTATCGGCTATCAGTACTTTCTCCATTTTTGTACAAAGGTTGAAGGTGTGTTTCTCTTCAACATTATTTTTTATCAATGTAAATTCACATAGTAGTTCGAAGTTTATTTTTAAAGCCTGATGCAATCTTAAGCCTTGTTCACATTCACTCAAAAAAATGGGAAAACATAATTCCACAAAATCTTTAGGCGACAGACAGTGATTCGCATTGTAAATTCGGCCTGAGCATACTCGCGTTTTGAAACATTTGGCCAAAGGCTGCCACACTAACACTTCACTCTCTGATATAGACATGATTATAAAATGGACTAATAAACGTGCAACCCTTACCTTAAAATAGGTTAATCCAAAATCTCCAATTCCAAACGACCACACTTATCGATTTTTACTGACTGGCACACACAATCTCGTTCACAGGTAGACAATGGTTGTAGTAATTTGGGCCCCCAGCAGGAAATGATCACCAACAAAGTTGTTATAGTTTTAATATCAACGACAAGGTTTATCTTGTTTTTTTTGTTTCCAATGATTTATCTGAAAAACAAACCAATACAATCCGTTATTAGTCATGGTTATATACATTAAACATGTGCATTCATTCATTCATTCATTCATTCATTCATTCATTCATTCATTCATAAGACTTGCTAAAAACAAAAGGTTTCAAGTGTGCACACATAAATAAGACACTCACTCGAAAATAACAAAGTCATTTACAAAGACTCACCTCTTTTTTTTAATATCGAAAGCGTCAAGGTAGTTAAAACCTATTCACTCCATATATATCTTCATTCTAAAACAATAATAAATACACGCCATAAGTATATAAATTTCCGTGAAATAAATGACACGCATTTAACAACAACAACAACAATAAAAGTAATGGAACAACATGTACTCACCATATAATGAATTATAATACTTTCAGCAAATGTGCTCTTTGCCGCCACTGTCACTGTCACTGTCACTGTCTCTCTCTCTGTCTGCTTTCCCAGACTTAATAATGTTGTTTTTAAAAATCTGCAACAAACGAAATCCCCCAAAAATACCATCAGTCACTAACTTACTTTTCATGCATACACAAAATAACAATAAAACCAATCATGCCATAATTAACAATAATGAACCTACCTTAGTACAAGTATGGCCGCGGTTCACGTAATATTTTACAAAGAGCATAAGGCACTTGCATCCGTCACCTTCAAAGATGAACACGAGAATAATGAGTCTCTCTTACCCTCAGAACATATATGTCTCCTCAACAAGATGCAAAGTTAACACTTTACTTTTTTTTTTGTTCCTATGAGTAGGATGTCATGGAGCGCACAAGTCAGACCGATTCTCACAAGCTTTTGCAATCTCTGCATGAGTATGCGTGAGAATGCAATGATCAGCTTTTCGACAGAGCTGTTTGTCCTTCATCGAGATATCGGGTAACACGTCTGGGTCAGATAACAGCCACCTGCATGTGAACAACAGGCTGTTATCTCTCTCTGCTGCGAGGCACGTACGATGATAAGACCTGTGTCTGTCTGGATCGCCGTGGGTCAGTCTCAATGCTTTCAATTCTCATTGCATTAAGCAAGTTCTCTCTCTGCGTGTGAGCCCTGACCAGTCAAGACAAATAATAATAATAATAATGCATAAGTGTTTTATTAATATCAAAGCGCATAACCTAACGTGACTTCAAATCTGGTTTCTTACTTTTTCCCCGTTTTCCTCAACGATCTCGAAAAAAAAAAAAATGACGGAAACCATGATTTCAGGTTTTCCATACCTACATTCCCGTAAACTGAACAACGACACAAATACATCGACATGCCCATCATAAAAATCGCCTCATTCGTTTTCCAAATAACGCGAAAATGAACAAAAAAAACACCTTTTCCATAAGAAAACCATGTTTCCAGCTTTTTACCTTTTTCATGTCTATATCCACGTAAAGAGAATAAAGAGACGAAATAAATACTATCACACGCGTCATTCTCACGTTTTCGGTTTTCCAAAAATCGACAAAAATGTGAAAAACGCATGTTTTGACTCAAAACCCTAACTTCACCTTTCCGACACCTACATTCCCGTAAAGAGCACAACGAGACGAAAAAAACGAATCCAAGCACGCCCTCCTAGCATAACCCGTTTTCCAAAAATCGGCAAAAATGTGAAAAACGCATGTTTTGACCCAAAACTCTAACTTCACCTTTTCGACACCTACATTCCCGTAAAGAGCACAACGAGACGAAAAAAACGAATCCAAGCACGCCCTCCTAGCATGACCCGTTTTCCAAAAATCGGCAAAAATGTGAAAAACGCATATTTAGACCCAAAACCCTAAGTTTACCTTTTCGACACCTACATTCCCGTAAAGAGCACAACGAAACGAAATAAACGAATCCAAGCACGCCCTCCTAGCATGACCCGTTTTCCAAAAATCGGCAAAAATGTGAAAAACGCATGTTTTGACCCAAAACCCTAAGTTCACCTTTTCGACACCGACATTCCCGTAAAGTGCACAACGAAACGAAATAAACGAATCCAAGCACGCCCTCCTAGCATGACCCGTTTTCCAAAAATCGGCAAAAATGTGAAAAACGCATGTTTTGACCCAAAACCCTAACTTCACCTTTCCGACACCGACATTCCCGTAAAGAGCACAACGAGACGAAATAAACGAATCCAAGCACGCCCTCCTAGCATAACCCGTTTTCCAAAAATCGGCAAAAATGTGAAAAACGCATGTTTTGACCCAAAACCCTAACTTCACCTTTCCGACACCGACATTCCCGTAAAGAGCACAACGAGACGAAAAAAACGAATCCAAGCACGCCCTCCTAGCATGACCCGTTTTCCAAAAATCGGCAAAAATGTGAAAAACGCATGTTTTGACCCAAAACCCTAAGTTCACCTTTTCGACACCTACATTCCCGTAAAGAGCACAACGAGACGAAAAAACGAATCCAAGCACGCCCTCCTAGCATGACCCGTTTTCCAAAAATCGGCAAAAATGTGAAAAACGCATGTTTTGACCCAAAACCCTAACTTCACCTTTCCGACACCGACATTCCCGTAAAGAGCACAACGAGACGAAATAAACGAATCCAAGCACGCCCTCCTAGCATAACCCGTTTTCCAAAAATCGGCAAAAATGTGAAAAACGCATGTTTTGACCCAAAACCCTAACTTCACCTTTCCGACACCGACATTCCCGTAAAGAGCACAACGAGACGAAAAAAACGAATCCAAGCACGCCCTCCTAGCATGACCCGTTTTCCAAAAATCGGCAAAAATGTGAAAAACGCATGTTTTGACCCAAAACCCTAAGTTCACCTTTTCGACACCTACATTCCCGTAAAGAGCACAACGAGACGAAAAAAAACGAATCCAAGCACGCCCTCCTAGCATGACTCCTTCCATTCCAAGGTCGCAGGGGCTCACAACTTGCTAAGTGAGACAGCTCCCCCACTACCACACTACTCCTCTCCAATATTCTGCCGATATGGGTGCACTATGGGTCGGAGGATGTCATTCAGGTATCGTAAAGCCGTTTCGGAGCCTTCCATGACCACCAGTGGCGTACGTCGGCCCCACATAATGCCACCCCAAAACATCAGGGAACCACCACCTTGCTGCACTCGCTGGACAGTGTGTCTAAGACGTTCAGCCTGACCAGGGTGCCTCCAAACACGTCTCCGACGATTGTCTGGTTGAAGGCATATGCGACACTCATCGGTGAAGAGAACGTGATGCCAATTCTGTGGGGTCCATTCAGCATGTTGTTGGGCCCATCTGTACCGCGCTGCATGGTGTCGGGGTTGCAAAGCTGGACCTCGCCATGGACGTCGGGAGTGAAGTTGCGCATCATGCAGCCTATTGCGCACAGTTTGAGTTGAAACACGACGTCCTGTGGCTGAACGAAACGCATTATTCAACATGGTGGCATTGCTGTCAGGGTTCCTCCGAGCGGCAATCCGTAAGTAGCGGTCATCCACTACAGTAGTAGCCCTTGGGCGGCCTGAGCGAGGCCTGTCATCGACAGTTCCTGTATCTCTGTACCTCCTCCATGTCCGAACAACATCGCTTTGGTTCACTCTGAGACGCCTGGAAACTTCCCTTGTTGAGAGCCCTTCTTGACACAAAGTAACAATGCGGACGCGATCGAACTGCGGTATTGACCTTCTAGGCATGGTAGAACTACAGACAACATGAGCAGCGTACCTTCGTCCTGGTGGAATGACTGGAACTGATCGGCTGTCGTACCCCCTCCGTCTAATAGGCCCTGCTCATGCATGGTTGTTTACATCTTTGAGCAGTTTTAGTGACATCTATGAACAGTCAAAGGGACTGTATCTTTGATACAATATACACAGTCAACGTCTATATGCCGGAGATCTGGGAACCGAGGTGATGCAAAACTTTTTTTGATGTGTGTACAATGGCACCAGTTTGTCACGACTGGTAAAACGGACGGTACTTTTTAAATCGAATATCCGAGCCAAGATTGGAAGCTAATAAACGAGGGGATAACCGATCTCATCGCGAGTGAGTTCCCAGCTCGATCCAGTGTCGGGTGTCATACGAACGTAGTTTGTTACTAATTGAGGTAACTGCGAGGCCATCTGCCCCTAGGTACGAACGTATCATTATGTAGCCTCGGTAAATACTCTTACCGTAAGGATTATATATGGCTTCAAAACTACGAGCAAAAGGTTTATTATTATTATTATTATTATTATCAAAATCGTTATCATCGTCGTCGTCATCTTAGGTCTCGTCGTAGAGCATAGCCTTTTCTCTACGAGACCCCTTTCGTTTGACTGTTGACACGGGATAGGTTAAACTTCAAGACTTGGATGTGATTATGTGATTATTATTATTATTATTATCATCATCAAAATCGTTATCATCGTCGTCGAGCAAAGCCTCTTCTCTACGAGAACCCTTGCATTTCACTGTTGGGGGGCGAGGTGGCACAGCGGTCAAGCTTTCGATTTTCGATGTGAAATGCCATGTCCTGTGATTCAAATTCCACGTAAAAAGGAGGTCCCGTGGCTCATGATCGCGCGATTAACGGTCACGTAAAACTACAAGCATCCTTTCATTTGACTGTTGACACAGGCTAGATTAAACATCAAGACTTGGATGATTGAAAGTTATTATGGTACGAGTGATGCTTGGTATTGCCAAACAGGGCTCAGCTAGTGCCTGAGGATGCCGTGAAATTTCTAATTCTAGGGTCATTGCTGTTGTTCTGACTCCGTGAGGAAAGCAATAGCAAACTACCTCACCTTGCTTGATTTGCTTCATTATAGTTCTGTCTTGGAATTTTGTGGATATAGGTAGGTATCAATACTTCACCATATTTTAGTGGCTTCAAGAAAATCTACATGATGGAATGTGATCTCTTGGCAAAGAGAGGTTAGTTGGAAGCATAAAGTGTCTAAAAAGAAAGCAATAGAAAAAACAGATAAAATTATGTCAGTGACAAAGAAGAAAAATATATTAAAATCAAAATGCAAATCTAATTTAAATAACATTAAAAGAATATAAATCAAATACATACGTTAACTTACATGGGGTTAGGACAATGTTACATTCATAAACTCATTTGTCTATTGTTTAAAATTTTATGAGCGCAGCAAAGTCCAAAACTCAAAAAGATGGTGGTAGGAAATGAAAAAAACGTCAGAGCTAGTTCTGGAAAAGGGCGTAGATACGAATGGAGCGTTACTGTGAAAAGATGAACTTATGAGAAGAAGAAAGCGTACAAAGTGGAAAAATTAAAATTAGAACATGAAATGAAAAACAATTATTAGGGGACTGCAATAGCGGCAATAGTGATTAATAAAAGTATGTAATGAAGTATAAAATATTTGTAATGGATAAAATTATATTAAAAAACATTGAAGGTGGTTTAATATTGGATTTAGCAGTTAAGTTATCTATGAGAGTGTCAAATAAGATATTGGTGTTCCATACCTACCACTTCAAGCTTCAATACGGAACTATTATTTATCACAAGCACCTGCAAGCTGATCACCGTCACCTTCTATTTCATTTCATTTTATTCTCTCCTTATAACATAAATTTTATGGTGCACCTTATTAGATTTAAATACGAATCTTATTACTGTGCTAAGCTTTGTTTTGTGTTTTTAAATAGCTGATGAAGGGGATAAAATGTAATTAATTCTCGAAACATGTACTGAAAACAAGTTTAGGTATATTAGATAGGGTCAAAAATTCTGTAATATTCAGAGAGTGAACTGTGAAATGATTTTAAGTCACTCCCCTACAGAAATGATATGTAGAATAAACTTAAGAGCTGTGCTCTCTGCCACAAGATATACGCTGATAATTAATAAATATGAATTATACTGCCTACAGTAGATTAAATAATATTATTAAAAGCTCTGAAGCTGTAATTTATTATGAGAGGGGCATCGACTTAGGAGGCCGATTAGCCCCTTAAACTAGGCTGTGTATGTAATTTTGTCTGATAACCTAAGTTATTGTGACGGTGCCTAACGTGTGGCCACGGTCGTCTCCTTCCCGATCCTCACCTGACTTACAAATACTCTGCAATAAAGCAGGTTATCATCACTCACACAATCAAAACCTACTACACAGATGGGAAAGGAAAAGGGGCGAGAGAGAGAGGGGAGGGGGGTGAGAGGACAGGGAAGCATTTGAAAGGGCCTTCAGACAAGATACTACTCCCGAGGTCAACCGTCGGCTTGAGCATTAGGCTACTCGAGTGCAGTGGGCTGATGACCTGAGGGGCCTACAA
This sequence comes from Meconema thalassinum, assembly GCA_946902985.2. Classification (NCBI taxonomy): domain Eukaryota; kingdom Metazoa; phylum Arthropoda; class Insecta; order Orthoptera; family Tettigoniidae; genus Meconema; species Meconema thalassinum. The sequence continues at coordinate 306,582,133 of OX336393.1, forward strand.
AAAAAATGAAGATAACCCCACAGCTAGCCTGAGATGTTGGTGTATTTCTCGAAATACACGGTAAGGCAGAGTTGGCATTCGCCGCTCTTCATTCTCTTATATTAATTCACTTATTTGGATTTTCTTCCCGCAAACACGAACAGCGAACATTTTTATTCTGTTTGCCCCGTGCACTTGTTCATGGTTGTTTTAAGTTTGTTCCAGAAGCGCATATTCTGTGGAACCAGCCTGGCAACGCCTTGCAGCTGCCTTCTGAAGTCCTTCCATTGGCTCAAGTCCAGAAGACTTCCTCATCAACACACCAGGTTTCGTCATCATCGCCAACCAACTACTCCGTGAAGAAGCATTACTTACATGAGCAATTTTGCATTTATAATGTTTCCCATGTTTGTATAACCTCTTTGTTTGATTTCCCCTACCCGCTCGCTCTCCCTTCCCCTCGCTCGCCTACCTCTGACGAGTGAGGTGTCTCGCCCCTCCGCGCGTTGCTCCGTTCGTTCACTCATCTACTTGTGGTCAAGCCGGCAAGGCTTCAGGAGGTCTCGTCCTCTTCATCGCTCACTTGTGTGTTAGACGTCAACACTTACAGTTGGAGCCTACCTAAGGCTTGTCTCCTGTCTACTCGAGACTTTTTTTTAAATATCTACGCCATGTTGTGGATTTAAGCTAACGGTCGCCATGGATCATCAACTCTACAAACAATGAGCTAAGTACCAAACTCTAATGGTTTTCACTACATTATAATGGTTTTTTAATAGCTAAATGCTTTTAATACAATTTATAGACAGTGTGAGAAATTTCAAATTGTTGTACTATAACCGTCTTTGAGGGATTTTTCTAGTCATTCCATGGCTTCTAAGCTGACTTTAAAACCTGAAAATTTAGTACTTCTTGTACGATTTAACTGAAAATGCTTCTCACACCGTGGGATTCTTGTTAAAACACCCACTGTCTATATTAAACATAGCTTTGTTCCTCCGTGGGACCTTTTTGCCCAATTCAACAATCATCAAAATTCGGGAACTTTCTGGGTCAAACGACATTTCTACAAGTAATGCAAGCTAGTATTTTCCACTCTAACATGGAATTACTCCTCCTCACTGAGAAATTTGCATCACAGTTACTGTTGTTAAAAATCTGATCTGTTTTCCTCCGTGGGAACTTCTCTTCAGCATTCAACTACAATCCATACAAATTTCCAACGAAATAAACTCTGTCAAGCTAAAATTCAACTAGTGATTTACATAATTGCAATAACTTTTCTCCTTGTGAACTTTCTGTGCTGCAATAGTGAACTTTTCAAATACATCAATAGACTATAGTGAAAACAGTGACCGTTAAACCACCAACCGCGTCGCGTTTGTGAGAGCAATAAATATGGCCAAAACTGTTTCCTAAATTTCCCAATTCTTCCTCCCTAAAACCTTACTAACTTAATCTAATTAAGTTCTAAATTTAAATCAATTGATGTACCTAACTATTAATCAACGAGGCCTCACTTGCCAAAAAGTACCCTCCCAACTTAGTTTCGCATTTCACGAATTAACTTCTGCATAAATCAGTGGCTGGTCCACATTCTAATTCTTTTCCCTTCTAAATGGGGGAATTCTACTCTTTCTACTCATAATTGAGTTATCTAATTTTTTTCTCTTCAGGTTTCACAAATAGTGACCTGTCCTATTTGAATTTAGCACGGTCGTAATTACTGTATAAATACATGAAGTTATAGAAACTTCTTCTTTATTTTTCTCTCTTTTCTTTGTTGTAATTTTCCCTAGTCTTTAAGATTTCCAATAGGAATTCAAAAGTGCTCACCTTGTACCTGCTATAATTACTAAAGCTTTAATTATTTGTAATCTTTGTTAGAAAAGTTAAAGTTTTCAATTTTAGCACAATTTTAAAATCTTATTCAGATTTGGTGCTCGAAGCAAGTTTTAAACTTGCGTCCTATTCACATAGTCAAAAAATTTCCAATTTGTTAGCATTAAGTCTTATACCGTTGTATGTTAAAACTACTTATTGTTATTAATTTAAATCTAAATCAACTTTATATGGTTTGTTACGTCAACTCATTTTTATTGTAAAATAAACCATATTTCTTTTTCACTTTATCCTTTTCTATAGAATAACGATTAGGCAGGACCCTATTTTCCCTGACTCTTCCCATAGGCTTATGCTCTCTTTAAGAAAATTACATACTCAAATAATAAAAGTTTTGCGTCTTGTTGCATTTGAACGAAAACTTCTAGTATCATCTTTTTCAAAGCATTTTCTAGCTGCTATAGCTAATTCTAACGAGCCCTTAAGGCATGTATAGCTAGCCCCGAAAGCTTCCTGCTTGTTGAGATTTTCTCTATAACGTATGGTTCGTTTTCAAGTCAAATTTTTTCTTCATGTGTAGACTTTTAGTCGACATTTTGCTGGGTGAAAGCTTAGTTCTTTTAAATGCAACAATTGGTGTTTTTACCAAAATTTTCAAGGAAAACAACAAAATTCCTCCCAAAAGCACTATAACTGCTTCATCACTACCCTTCCTAGTAGTACTCGATCAGTCGTCGGAAATCCTACAGTTCCAAGAACTACAATCATCACGGCAAATTCAAATTTTTTGTGCCTTTCAAAACATTCTTTTAAACTTAACTCCTTTGAAAGGATATACAGTAAATCTGTCATTCTTTGTCTTGCCAGACCACCACCCTCCCCAATAGTATCCAAATTTAGGCTGGGAAGGGAAAGTACGATCGCCGCTTGCTTTCAAATAGCCCAAGCTCCCGCCGCATTTCCCGTTAGCTGTGTCCAGGCCCATATCCACTTTAGGTGTCCCGCAGGCTCGCGCAGTGAAAATGGTGATTAAACGTTCACTTTAGTTTAAGGTTATGCTTAGTATTGGACTCTCGTCCCATTTACCCACACTTGTTCTTCACTCCGAAACCCACTTCCCTTTCCTTTTTCATCATCTTCCCTGGGTTAGAGTTAATCTCTAGCTAAAACCTACCCAGATGTTACGAAAGAGCGAATAAAATATATAACTACGTAAAAGTATAACCTAAAAATTCCCAGAAGCTATTCATATTTATGGTCGTAACGCCAACAACATTCTCCAGGAATTCTACGCCGAGAGAATAGCAATTATTGTAGCATTATAAGGGGAAGGAACAGCTAGGTCATCAGCCCCTAAAGAGCGAGCGTATCAGAAAATAACATAAAACTCGCCGTTCGGCAGGAGCTACCGACCCTCGTGTTAAAAGCAGTGACGTACTTGAATGTCAATTCATATTTATCAATCTTTCTTTGACGTTCTCGTAAATACCTGTCTTGTTAGGAATTACGAGTGCCTTTCAAAATGGCGTTTTCGGTAGCGTGTAGTTCGAACCAAAGTTCAAACAGAGAGTAGATCGTAATGGCGGCTTGTGACGGTTATTTCATCTTGCCATTAAAAGCCACGGCATGACAGAGTTTAGCAGCCATTAACACACGTATGAAGAAGGCCGTTCAATTCGCGAGCAATAAACCATAAATAACTATTGCAAAATAAGAACTGAGTGCTCAGATATACGGTATTTGAGGGGACAATAGATTTCAAATCATACACGCCAGGTCCTAGGCAACGGACGGTACTACAATGCCGTGGTCCCTTTCTAAGATACCTATCTATGTCGTTTTCTATAGCTCGGCAAAAATTTAACATTTCTCTTTTTAACGAATTATTCATACGAGGCCTTAATTAAACCTTCGATCTAGCCTTCCCTCTCATGGTGGTGAGTTGAAATAGGCTGTAATTTGTATCCCAATCGCTTAGATTTGGACGTAGCAAAGCGAGGAAGAGGCACAGGCCCTTCCATATGTTCTGCTAACCGAGAGCAAGATCTGATTTCTCCTTTTCCTGGTTAAAATGCAATGGTTAGGTACTCGTATGTTGATTGGGACAGCTGAATCTATGTTACTGCCTTCGAGGCAACTACTCTCTTGCTAAATCAGCCAAGATTTAGGGATTATAGGCAATTCCACTTGACATGGATTCCTATATTTACTATATAAAAGTGTGTGTATGGTTGTGAGCTGCCTGATAACCTGTGTCATTGTGAAGGCTACACTAGAGTATGGTATAACAGGAGACTGGGGCCACAAAGTAGCCTACTTGCATTTAGAAATATGCTTTTATTTATTTATTGATTTATTTATTTATTTTACTAAGCTCATAACTAGAGAGTAGGAAGAAGGGGCAGATGATCTGGTAGTTCTTCCCCTTAAAACAGCAATAACTACTACTACAGTTTAAAGGGGAAGGGTGCTTAAAATGAGGCCGCGGCCACCTCTTACCCAAACCTCACCTGACTTTCAAATAGCCTACACAGACACTGCAATAAAGTCTGGTTATCATCAAACACACAATACCTACTAAACACATGGGAAAGGAAGGAGGGGAGGGCTTGAGAGGAGAGGGATGCTATACAAAGGGCGTTCCGACAAGATACTACTTCGGAGATCAACCGTCCGCTTGAGCAATACTCAAGTGCACCTGGCTGATTACCTGCCTTTTCAGTAGCAGGGGGGCGTTTGTATGCACACACTGGGGAAGAGGATACACGTTGAAATGGGATCACACGGGCAAAGCCACTCGAGTATTTACATCAGCATATTTTTTCCAGACGTCAAGATTGCATTTAATATAATAATAATAAGAAGAAGATAAGCTTCACACGGGCGAAGCCGCTTGAGATTTTACATCACTTTTATTCATAATAATCTCAACTCTCCAATACGTTTCTTGCTTCTAATTTTGGATCAACGACCTCACAGCTGATCGCAACACTCGGCCAGTGCTGCCAAACCTCGGTTTTTGGTACTTCGAAAGCTGAAGCCGAAGTTAGGGCTGAGTATTCTTCCATTTATGTTTCCTTGCTAAATATCATCGTTTTTGTAGAGAACAGGCTATCCCTGTCGCTATAGGATTAGGATATTACGATTAAGATAGTGATTTTTTTCTCGCATATTGGCAGAACCGATATAATTAAAATATATAATGGCGCCCGTTTGTCACGACTGGTAAAACGGACGGTCCTTTTTCAACCGAATATCCGAGCCTAGATCGGAGGCTGATAAACGAGGGGATAACCGATCTCATCGCGAGTGAGTCCCCAGCTCGATCCTCTGTCGGGTGTCGTACGAACGTAGCTTGTTACCAATTGAGGTAACTGCGAGGCCATCTGCCCCTAGGTACGAACGTATCATTATGCAGCCTCGGTAAATACGCGTACCGTAAGGATTATATATGGCTTTAAAACTACGAGCAAGAGGATTATTATTATTATTATTATTATTATCAAAATCCTTATCGTCGTCGTCATCATCTTAGGTCTCGTCGTAGAGCATAGCCTTTTCTCTACGAGACCCCTTGCATTTGACTGTTGACACAGGCTAGATTGAACTTCAAGACTTGGATGTGATTATGCGATTATTATTATTATTATTATTATTATTATTATTATTATCGTCGTCGTCATCTTAGGTCTTGTCGTAGGGCAAAGCCTTTTCTCTACGAGACCCCTTGCATTTGACTGTTGACGCAGGCTAGGTTAAACATCAAGACTTGGATGTGATTATGTGGAAAGCTATCTAGGGACGAGTGATGCTTGGTATTGCCAAACAGGGCTCATCTAGTGCCTGTGGATGCCGTGAAGGTTCTAATACTAGAGTCATTGCTGTTGTTATGACTCAGTGTGGAAAGCAATAGCAAACTACCTCACCTTGCTTGATATGCTTCATTATAGTGCTGTCTTGGATTTTTGTGGCTATAGATACGGTACTGGTTGGGGAACCGACATACCTCACGCCGACTACCTAATTACTCAGCCTCGTGAGGACAATTGAGTAGCTGTCTTACAGTGAGGCAGCGGCCCGATCACGAAAACCAAGATTGACGGCCGAGGGGACCCGATGCGCTGTTCACGCGTCATTCCAATATCTGCAGGCCATATTGCTGGGCAGTGGTCACTTGGACGGCCTAGGCTCTTAATGGGCTGTATAGTGCCAGGGGTTGTTTTCATACCTTGTATGACATGGAAGTTGACAGAACAGTCTACACGGTAATGGTAGTGTCGCTTGTTATCGTCTTAATAGCTGAATATGCCTCTGTTTCCACATTAGGCAGGGTCCCCCTGACTTGGGTACTCTAGCTAGAAAAAGAGGGGAGACTTAACAGGGTCCTATACATCAGATTATGTCTAATTGACAAATAGGACCGGACCCAGAATTGCTACAAAGAGATTTCTTAGTTTTTGTGGCCTACTGTAAAAGAACTTAGCTACCCATATTCACCATAGGGCTGTACTTTGAATTCTTCAGCCGAGACAATTTCTCTTAGGGATGAAGGATTGTTGTCCTCCCTTTCAAAGGACTCGTAATGATCCCGGGTAATTACCACCATCATTATTATTAATATTATGGCAGATGCTTAAGGTATATTAGATAGGGTCAAAAATTCTGTAATATTCAGAGAGAGAACTGTGAAATAATTATAAAATCACTCCCCTACAGTAATGATCTGTAGAATAAACTGTAATAATATAAAGAACTCACCAAGCTTTCTTTTTTCACCCCCTACGTTGGGCGACAATGTAATATTTATAAAACTCTTCTTGGTCAAAATCCAACAACAACAACAACAACAACAACATGCCCTACAGTTGGGCGATGTTGTAATTTATATAAAACTTACCCCTGTTGGTTACCATAATCCTCTTATAATATTTATTACTTCGGGTAGTGGGGCAATATGCTTGCATGAATACCACACTAAGACTAGGACACAAAATTTCGATCTTCATACACTATTTATTTATTAATATGAATTATTATGTAGATGTAAGCAGGCCTCTCTTATCCATTGCCAGGAAAAATACATCAACAATCTGCCAGTCCCTAATCCATAAAACAATCTCTTCACAATTCAAACTCACAACAACTGGTCTCCATTTTGCCTGAAAACCCACACTAGCCAAAAATCAACACCATCTCTATGTTAACCATGCCCAAAACACATATGCAATAGCCAAGGCCACCTGGTCCACCCACTTGGCCACCCACCAGCAAAGAATCTCAAGGATAAATTCATAAGATCTCTGTGGTGGCCTGCCAATTTGTGTCCATGGCTGGCAAAATAAAACTAAATAAAATACCAATAAGATTCTCTGTAACCCACCATTGTTAAGTTACAGACGCCCCCTTTGAGAGAGAATTCCTAAATGAAGGTTAGAAATTCACTCTCAACCCTGAAAACAAAAACATAAATATAAAAAAATACAAACAAGCAAACATTAAGACAAAATCAGAAACTGAACACGGGTTACAAATATACATCATCTTCTATCGAACACAATAACAGGATCATATACGCCAATAGTGGCATCGCCAACTTCCATTCAAAGTTCACCAGAATCACCAGCATAAATACTTTCTTCTGATAGAGTAGCCGAAACCATCTGATCGAGTCTATCAGACTTTCCTGCAGCATCAGAAGAAACCGACAACAATATCATGGTCAGAAGAAATAGCAGAATCATCATCAGACCTGTCTGTGCCGTCATCATAATCATTCTTGTCACTCTTCCGACCTCTCCGGGCCCTGTCTCCATTATATCTTCCAAAACGCGGAGCATCACCAGTACCACCATCTTCCTCGATATCCACCACCAGAATCCAACAACATGACGTCAAGATTGAGAACCTTATCATCATCGGAACTGCTCTCCTGCTCATCCTTCAACCTTTCTGCACGACGCTTGTGTCTTTTCTTCAGTTTCTCCATCTTCTTTTCTTCATCTACCCTTTGGTCTGTGTACTCTGATTCAGTATCATCATATTTTCCTATTTTTCTTCTTCTTCTTCTTTTCTTCTCGTTATCGTAATTCAGCTTCTCTATGGGCCTTCTTCTCAGTTTTAGCTTCCAACTTAACTCTTTTCTTGGCACCAACTTCATCAGAAATATCAATACCTTTGGGCTCAATGTCATGGTCGTCTTCATCATCAGCATCTGCATCATCATCATCATCATCATCAAGTCTTTCCCTTTCTACTACTTCTTCTTCTTCTTCTGGTCTTTCTCCTTCCGCATAGTCTCCTTCTGCAGGTTCTTCTCTTGCTTCAATCATGACTGCCTCTTTCTTCTGTTCCAGTTTCTTCTGCTTCTTCCTTTCATTCTTGTGTTTCGTGCTGCACTCTGACGGCAGGGGGAACTGGTCCACAATCTTCACCTCCACCTTCTGTTCTTCTTGCTGCTGCTTGGTCTTGTTGCGCCACATCCTGGTGCCGGGTCGAGGAAACTTGCGGTCATCCACCGCAGACAGTTCCATGCCTAGGGCCATGCAAACCTGTAGCAGGGCCTGAGCACGCGCACTGTCTGTCTTCTGCTTGTGCGTCAGCCACTTGCCTTTCGCCTTCATTCTCTCCTTTCCCTTCTTTTTCTTCATCTGCCTTATCATGCGTAGCAATTCCTTTCTTCTCATCTTTTCTTTTCTCTTTGCCTTAATCCCTTTTATCTTCTCCTTTTTCTTCTTCTGATCCTTCACTCTCTTATCTCGGTCTGCCTGACATCTCTTCCTCTTCTTACTCATTCTCTTTGCCTTCCATCCGGTCCATTTCTTCCTCCAACATGTTCTCCTGTGTATCCTCATCTTTCTCCTCCTACGCTTCTTCACGTTATGTTCTATCTCATCTTTCTTTTGACGTCCTCTTCTGTTACGTTGGCGGTCGACCTCTGTGTCTACCCCCACAACTGCTCTCTCTTCTTAGCTTGCTATTGTCTCTACATCATATACCACTACGACCTCGCCTTATCTTTTTCAGTTCTTGATTATTTTTCCTACGCCCCCTATTATCAAGTACTTCATAGATCTTCCCCTCTTCCTCAACAGACACACTCACAGATTCCTCTATTACAACTTTCTCTTCAACAACACATGTGAATTCCACTCTCTGTTCTTCCAGTTTCCCTTCTGCTCTGGAAAATTTCTAGCTATTCTCCAGTGCCTGACTAGAAATATCCCCTGCCAACTTCTCCTGCTTGGCATCTAACTTGTCTAACACACAGTCTAACCTCTGTTCCTGAGCAGCAATCCGACTGCCTAGCTTAAATTCCAGATTAGTGATTTCTGCTCTGACTTCACTAATCTGACGAGTAACACGGCTGTCTAGGATAGTCACTGGCTCTTGTACACTGTCTATCTTCACAGACATTCTCACCTCCATACCATCCATCCGGCTGGTCATCATCTCCTCCATACTATTCATCTGGCTTGCCATACCATCCATCCGGTTTGTCATACCATCCATCCGGCTTGTCATACCATCCATCCGGCTTGCCATACCATCCATCCGGCTAGTTATCCTCTCCTCCATCCCTTCAGACATGTTGCTACGAAGCATGAGCTTCCTCAACATGGCCATCATCTCAGCTTCCATATTTCTAATATTTTCGGCCATCCCTACTCCTGTCTTTGTGGGATTCATTTTCTTGCACAAACGTTGGGCGCCATTGTAATAATATAAGAACTTACCAAGCTATCTTCTTTCATCCCCTACGTTGGGCGACAATGTAATATTTATATTAATCTTTTTGGTCAAAATCCAACAACAACAACAACAACATGCCCCACAGTTGGGCAATGTTGTAATTTATATAAAACTTACCCCTGTTGGGCTACCATAATCATCTTATAATATTTATTACTTCAGGTAGTGGGGCAATATGCTTGCATGAATACCTCACTAAGACCAGCACACAAACTTCGATCTTCATACACTATTTATTTATTAATATTAATTATTATGTAGATGTAAGCAGGCCTCTCTTATCCATTGCCTGGAAAAATACATCAACAATCTGCCAGTCCCTAATCCATAAACAATCTCTTCACAATTCAAACACACAACAACTGGACCCCATTTTGCCTTTAAACCCACACTAGCCAAAAATCAACACCATCTCTATGGTAACCATGCCAGGTCAAGGAATCTTGACCTATCTGCCCAAAACACATATGCAATAGCCAAGGCCACATGGTCCACCCACTTGGCCACTCACCAGCAAAGAATCTCAAAGAAAAATTCATAAGATCTCTGTGGTGGCCTGCCAATATGTGTCCATGGCTGGCAACAACAACAAAAAAATATAATACCAATAAGAGTCTCAGTTACCTACCATTGTTAGGTTACAAAACTTAAGAGCAGTGCCCACTGCCACGAGAAATACGCTGGTAATTAATAAATAAGATTTATCCTGCCTACAGTAGATTAAATAATATTATTATAAGTTTTGAAGCTGTAATTTATTACGAGAGGGGCATCGAATTATGAGGCCGATTAGCCCGTTAAACAAGGCTGTGTAAGTAATTTTCTCTAATAACCTGTGTTATTGTGACGGTGCTTAACGTGAGGCCATGGCTGTCTCCTTCCCACTCCTCACCTGACTTACAAATACACTGCAATAAAACAGGTTATCATCACTCACACAATCAAAACCTACTACACACAGGGGAAAGGAAAACGGTTGAGAGGACAGGGAAGCATTACAAAGGGCCTTCCGACAAGATACTACTCCCGAGGTCAACCGTCGGCTTGAGCATTAGGCTACTCGAGTGCACGGGGCTGATGACCTGAGGGGCTTACAAAAAAAAGATAACCCCACAGATAGCCTGAGATGTTACGAAGGAGCGAATAAAATATACTAGATATACCTACGTAAAAGTATAACCTAAAAATTCCCAGAAGCTATTTGTATTTACGGTCGTAACGGCAACTACATTCTCCAGGAACTTTACGCCGAGAGAATAACAATTATTGTAGCATTATAAGGGAGAGGAACAGCTAAGTCATCAGCTCCTAAAAAGCGAGGTATCAGAAAATAACATGAAACTCGCCGTTCGGCGGGAGCTACCGACCCTCGTGTTAAAAGCAGTGACGTATTATAATGCCAATTCATATCTATTGTTGGGGTTTGCATTCAACTTTATACACATCTACATATTTATCGATCTTTCTTTGACGTTCTCGTAAATTCCTGTCTTCTTAGGAAATACGAGTGCCTTTCAAAATAGCGTTTTCGGTAGCGTCTAATTCAAACCAAAGTTCAAACAGAAAGTAGCTCGTAATGGCGGCGTGTGACGGTTATTTCATCTTGCCATTAAAAAACCACGGCATGGCAGAGATTAGCAGCTATTAACACACGTATGAACAAGGTCGTTCAATTCGCGAGAAATAAACCACACATAACTATTGGAAAATAAGACCTGAGTGCTCAGATGTACGGTATTTGCGGGGACAATAATTTTCAAATCCTACATGCCAAGTCCTAGGCAACGGACGGTACTACAAGGCCGCGGTCCGTTACTAAGATACTTATCTATGTCGTTTTCTCTAGCTCGGCAAAAAATTAACATTTCGCTTTTTAACGAATTATTCTTACGAGACTTTAAATAATCCTTCGATCTAGCCTTCTCTCTCATGATGGTGAGTTGAAATAGGCTGTAATTTGTATCCCAATCGCTTAGATGTGACGTAGTAAAGCGAGGAAGAGGCACAGGCCCTCCCATATCTTCTGCTAACCGAGAGCAAGATCTGATTTCTTTTTTTTTTTTCCTGATTAGGTCGTCACTATGTACTGTACTTGTATTGTGCCCGTTTAGACCGGAGTCCGCACGACCACATATGCATTTTACCAATAATCAGTCAGCACGAGAGTCAAAAAATCCCGGAGCGCCAGATGGGTTAAAGCAAATCGCAAAAACGACATCAAATGAAAAAATGCTTTACTGATTTTTGGCTCAATGCAACAATAAGGATAGAAGGAGATTCAATTGGGTATAACACATCCTGTAAAATTATCTCAGTTTATTTTGAATTTAAACTTGACTGCAAAAATGCTCAAAGCAGCATCACTCACGTGTGGCGACCCACACTCCTATTTACACAATATACAGAAATTTTCCAAACACATTTGTCAATTATTTTTTGGAAACACAAGTCTGATTGTTAGTCCTGTAGACTGTGTTCCAAAATTATTTATAATTAATGATTAAATCCAGTTCAAATTTAATTGTCTCTACTGGAAATATCGTAGTTCACTGTTTGAATTTTTACATAATATTAACACTCGTAGAATAAATGTTCATAGAATTTTTAACTTTCACTTATTTTTTCCAGTTTCAAAAATATATTGTCGAAAAATATTATTATCATTGAATCAACACAAATTATTTACACATATTAATAACATCTGAAAAGTATTTGACCTTGAGCATAGCATCGAAGAACTTGTGCGAAGCACAACAAAAATTAATTGTTCTTCTGACATTAAACATTTCGAGAAGTGACTCGATTATGAACTTCAAGTTCCTAACAAAATATATGATTTCTGAATCATCAACTTGATCAATAAATTGTTGAACCATTCAACTATTCAATTTTCCACTTGGAATCATTATTATAAAAAATATATTTATATTCATGGCCATTTTAGTAACTTTCACAACTTGCAATTCTTCGACAGAATGCGGAAATAAGAATTGTAGCTTCATAAGAAATTCATTTAGTTCATGGCACTAGGATTGAAAATATCCTTCAAATTATTCGTGGTTAAAGAATTATTTTTAAATTGGCAGTGGCCCATTCTATTATTTGTGTAAGAACACAATATTACAACAACAACGGCAAAGGTCTTCCTCTGAAGAAGAATAAACTACTATCATGACAAATCCGGGTTCTAGCAAAATCAAAGTCTAAATGGAATCCGTAAACCAGGTTGAAATAAGAACTGATGGTTTCTAAGAAATAACCTTCGGGTCATTCATACGACGAAATGTGTAGTTCCAATACTCCTATAAACCTGAGCGATCGAACCTGCTATTTGATTGATGTTCGAAAAAATCTCCTCATTCCTGCGACTTAAACATGCGCACCTAGGAATGGCATTTCAACTACTCCACACACATAAATTTTCTTCCCAAAATTTATACAATAAATCAAGCCTCTGCTTGTTATCAACACTGGAAGATTAATAAACTTACAAGTTTATTTTATTTTACCATTCAGTTCAACCCGTGAATTTACCATACTTATGAAAATCTTTATTTCACTTTCGAGTGTATTTACGTCATGATTTTATATAAATACAAAAATATCCTATTTGATACAATTATCAATTGCTTCCCGTTTCATGCCTCTCCGTGTTATCTGAAAAATATACTTTGCTCATTGCAAATATCAACTGTTCAACCAGAACTGACATGTTGGTTGAATGCGGGCTTGCGCTAACCACTCTCCTTCGGAAAATCTCCTGTTCCAAACTAGAAATGATTAAACTACTTCATAGGCTCTTTCTCAATACATATGATTATTATAAAATATAATATCCCAGAATTATTTAGAAAAATTATGAAAATTATTATTATTATTATTAGTGGATTATTATTATTATTATTAGTTATATTATTTTAAATATGTTTAATTATCATCTCATAATGTGAGAATCCACATGTTCGAACCTTCGAATATGGAAAAAATATCCATTCCTCAACAAAAATAATTATTAACTTTTACAGTTACATCGGCTGATTACCGTGATTTCCCAAAAATATGAAATATTCAAATAAATGCTCGAAATGCTCGGTCATCGATCCTAAACTGTTCTGAGTGCTGAAAATGCTCAGAATAACTCTAATATGTCTTGCGTAAATCATTGCAAGATTTAAATACGAAGAAAAATAAATGTGTTGGTCATCTGCAGAAAAATAGTTTGTTCCAATTAGCTAGGCATAATATAATTCAAATGTGGCTTACATTTCTTGATGGTCTTGAAGCGTAGTGAACCTGGATTGTACCAGATTTATCCATAGACATGCCCTATCGGACAAGCATGTATAATCCTTGTATCGGCCGCCATTATATACCCACAATCCGTCTAGTAAGACATAGTGGTAGTATCTCTTGACGTTTGAATTAACTGTTGTTCCATTTTAATATGGGCTTCTATCAAAGCCATAACAGTTTGTTTAAATGGGGTCAGATCTAAGTGATCTATTCTTAGATATGTCAGTTGTAACATAACTCACGGTAATCTTATCAATACAAGAAGACACTGACAGTCTAACCAATCAACGGCTGTCCTGAAGATCGTTCCCTGGGCATGGCTTCTCGCCATCTACCATGCGCGAAGCAACCTGTAGTTTCCCTTGCGTAGACTAATGAACACCACCGTGATAGACTGGTCTTCAGTGTACTGATAGATCGAAGTGGTTAACAAGTTACCAATATGAAAACTGACTGAAATGGACTTAAACATCCAAGTATTAGGTTATTACTGGACTGTGACAAAGTACTAATTCTAGACAAAGTCTAGCATATGTCCATGTAGAAACATAAATATTTCCACTAATGTCTGTAGAAAAAAAAATCAATCACCTCAGTGATTCTCCTCGCCGGAAACTTACTAAGTTCCACCTCGTAGCGCAGCACTTTTGTGACTATCACAACTTTGAAAATTACTTCTGCGTAGATCCGGCAACCATGTGCCTTGGCTCAGCGTAGCAGCAACTTGCTCGACAAGTGCTTGTGTTGGAATGAGCTATCGATGCCTCGGCCGGCCGGATTTTATTCAAAACTGCCAGGGTCACGCGTCATCAGCTGATATCTGGAAATCATCATATCTCTGGTGTCCCTGGTCCGATTTACTTGATACTAATTGCATTCTCATTCATTTGGCCGTGCCAGTAATCTGATCCATGTCTCAAGTCTCTACTCCATGGTTAACTATTTAATCAATAAATAGCCTCGACCTCTGCTATTACTCGCTACGTCACTTGACATGCAAGTATCGGTAAATTCTTTCCCATTGCTTCGAGAAGCAATGTAGCGCGATATTCAAATATCTCAACTTTCAAAAGCGGCTGTAGCCTTTCCCTTGATATCTAGGTGTCTGAATCTTGGAATACCCATTCCTAGAGTTGGGCACATCCACCCCACACCTAGCAAAAATTAAAAATTGAATTTTTTTTATTTTTCCTATCTACACATTAAATTATCTGGTTCTTGAATAATAAATCTTCAAATTCGATGCATTATAAGTTCCCACGATGTTACCAGTTCGTGTATTAGAGACTTCATAGCTTCCATTGTTGTTTACTTCCACAATGCGATAGGGTCCAGCGTAAAGGCTTCCAAACTTCGAGTACACTCGATTTTGCACGTCAGAGGGTGTAGGTCTTTTCACTAAAACAAGAGTTCCTACGCGCAAGAGTCTGCGAAAACGCTTTCCTCTCACTCTGCGCTCTCTTTTCTCAGCTTGGCTCCTCAACTGTCTAAAGCTAGAGTTTCCCTCATCTGACGACTTGGTTCAATCTCAGGTGGAATAGAGATGATTCGATCCCATAATCTTGTTGGTTTAATTCCATGATGAAGCAGCATAGGAATCTGTCCAGTACTCTCATGAATTGTAGAGTTGATGGATTCGGATGCTAAAGAGAGAACATCCATCCATTTCCAATGCTCATTTGGACAATAGAGGCGGCAAAATTTTGCTATTTCAGCCATCACGCGTTCTGCTGGATTGCTCTCTGGATGTCTAATAGAACAAAACAATTGTCTAATCCCAAGATTATTCATGATGGTTCGAAATTCTAAAGATATAAATTGAGGTCCACGATCTGATAAAAGGAATTCCGGTTTGCCTGCTTCCGGAATTACGTTGTCTCTAATTCTCTTCGCACAATATTTTGCGTTTGCCTTCTGAATTGGATGTAACATAGTGTATTTGCTGAAAACATCCATGGTCACCAGAATATATCGGTTACCTCTTTTAGACTTTGGGAGAGGACCATATAAATCAGTCGCGAAGATTTCACAAGGCTTAGAAGGAATAATAGGCCTTGGTAATTCTCTCAATAATCTAGAATTATGTTTACTCCTTTGGCATAAGTCGCATTCTCGAATAGTGTTCCTGACAGTTTGTCGCATCTGCTCCCACGAAAATTTCTCTTGAATCATGTTGACTGTCTTATCTACTCCAGCATGACCTGCGATTCGATGTGCCATCCAGATAATGGGTTTTTGCATTCGTGGAGGTATCACTACTCTCAGCTTCGTATGGTCGGGATCTGCAAACTTGTAGATTAAACCATCTAACATCATAAAATCTCTTGAAATTCTTTCAGTTTCCACAAAATCATCATCATTTGGATCCATGTCTCCCTGTAGAAAACGAAAAATGTTTCTAAGACGTCGGTCTCTCCTCTGGGATAAATGCAACAACCTTAACCTTCTCAAGGTATCTTCATCCTCCTGCGTCAGGTTAACTTGAAAAACCTTAGATGCAGACTCCACTGCTCTACTCAATAAATCAGCTCCCACGTTCAACTTTCCAGGAGTGTGTTCAATAACTAGGTTGAATTGTTGAATAAAAAGTGACCATCTAGTTATCCTATCACTGGCAAAGTTTGTTCTCAAGATAAACTCCAATGCGTGGTGATCAGTCCTCACAATGACTGAATGTCCAATTAACATTTTCTTCCAAGACTCCAACGCGAATATTACAGCAAGTGCTTCTAACTCTGTGGTGTAATAATTCCTTTCTGATGGACGAAGTTTCCTGCTAATGAACGCCAGGTAATGTCTCTTGTGGTCGTCATCTTCTTGAAGAAGAATAGCTCCAATCCCTACAGTGGATGCATCAGATTCTATGATGAAATTCTTGGTAAAGTCAGGATACTCCAATTTCACGCTGTTTACCAATAACCTCTTGGCATCTTGAAATGATTGTTCACATTCTTCATCCCATTTCCATTTGTTTCCTTTCTTTAATAATTCCTGCAATGGCGCAACCGTCTTGGTGAAGTTTGGACAATGCCCTGCAAAGAATTGGCATGTCCCGAGAAAACTGCGGACATTCTTCACTCTAGTAGGTCTAGGGAAATTTGCAATTGCCTGTATCTTCGTCTCATTGGGACGGTATCCTTCTCCATCCAAAATGTGACCCAAAAATTTTATTTCCTTTCGAAAGAACTGACATTTTCGAAGGTTTACTTTAAAATTCGCTTTTCTCAAATCTGCGAATAACATCTGAAGATGTAACAAATGTTCCTCCTTAGTCTCAGATGCAATTAAGATATCATCTATATAACGAATTGCTATCTCTTTTACTTCAGGACTCAAATTTTGTTCCAGTGCTCTGATCAAAACGGATCCAGATGTTTTGACTCCAAATGGTAGACGGCGGAATACATATGTCTGCTGGTCAAACATAAATCCTGTAAACTTCTTAGAATCTTCACTAAGCCTAATGTGATGGTAGGACGAAGTGAGATCAATATTAGAGAACCAGACCTTTCCTTGGAATTTCCTTAACAGTTCCCTAATGATTGGTGGTCTGTCATACTCTGGCAGTAATCTTGAATTCAAATTTCGCGCGTCTAAACATAGTCTCAGACTTCCATCTTGCTTAGACACTACTGCTAATGGATTGACATAAGATGTAGTGTACTTTTCAATCACATTGTTGCTTTCCATCTCCTTGATAAGCACTTTTACCCTTTCTCGATGCTTTTCCGCAACCGGATACAATTTAGCATGAAAAGGTGCATCATCATCTACACGAATACGATATTCAAAATCTTTAATTTCACCAGGTTTAATATCGAAAATATCGTGATACTCTTCCAAAATTTTCCCTAGCTCTGGGGACTCCTTCTCAGTATAGACTTCTCTTCCTTCAGCTTCATGAAAAATCAGAGACCATTGAGCATCTCCCTCGATGTCTTCCTCTTCTTTTCCCTCGAAGTTAATCTCTTCGGTATTCATGAATCTGATCGTCTCTGTCTTCATGTCTATCACTACTTGATATTTCTGAATGGAATCTGCTCCCAATATCATGTCAAAAACCATGTCCTTCATTACTACAAACACATGTCGAAAATCATGTCCTCCAATCGTAATACATAAGTATAATTGTGTTTTGCACAGAGATATTTTGTTGGGTATTATTCCTTGGATCTTAATTCCTGATACTGGAATCTCCTCTAAATTCTCTTTGAGCTTCCACAGAATATAAAGCTTCTCACTCACCAGACAAAGCATAGCCCCAGTATCAATCAAAGTATCGACAGGTATACCGAATACTTCGCATGATATGATTGGCATTCTAATTCTTGTACCCATTTCTTTCCGTTCGTCATTCTGTTGAATTAAGTCATCATCCTCTGCTTGCCATTTAATAATTCTGGAAGTGAAAGTGTTCAAAATTCTATCTTCTACTGTGAATTCGAAGTTTTTTTTTTCGTTTCCATTCCCCCGGGATTGTTGTGTTCCTGATGGACCTGGTTCATTGGGCCTCTGCTCCAAAAATTGCAAGTTATCTTGGTGTCTTGCTTCCAAGTTTTTCCTCGTCTCCTTGTTGAACTCTTCATTGGACTGACGAGTATCCACATTCCCTCTGTTATTGTAGTTGTTTCGACCATAGTATCTTCTTTCCTGGTATCTTCCTTGACTATCTCGTGGCCTTCTCCATCGAGTATTGTATCGATTTCCACCATCTGGTTTCGCATAAGGCTTGTAACTGTATCTGTTACTGTACTGATTCCATCCTCTCTTATTTGAATCTTCCCTCGGCGTTTTCTCTTCTCGCCCCTCTTGAATCTCTCGAGGTGTTTGAGAACAACTATCAGCCATAACAGCGTACACAGCGTTGTTACTCTTTCCTCCCTTCTGATGGAAGAATTGAGCGTTCGTATGATCCAGCTTCTGTAATACTTCGTCAAATTGCTCCATATTATAGATATCAGCAGCGATCAAAGTCCTTTGGACGTCTGCTGGAAACTGACGTATCAATGCAGTAATCAATTCGTTATCTGGCATCGGCGGATCTAAATGTTGAAGTTTAGAAAGCTGTCCAGAAAAGTACGTAGAGTATCGAGTAGGCTGTGACGTCGAGAATCTCTTAGAATATAATTCTGCTCTGACTTGCTGTTGGTTTTCCGGGAACCAAAACTTTTTCAATAACCCACGAGAAAACTCCTCAAAAGTGGTTAGAGTGGATCTAAATGCTCTGAACCAAAGAAGTGCAGGACCTTCCAAAAACTTCCCTATCACTCGGATCTGTCTTTCTTTAGGGATCTTGGAATCTTTCAGGTAATCCCCTGCTTCTCTCAAAAATTCCACGGGTGTCACAGAATCTCGCCCTGAAAATTTAGAAGGCTTATCTTCTACATTCTTAAATACAGTTATGGGGTTGGATTGAAATACTGTCCTGACCTCGTCCTGTCTTTGACTATCCGTTTCTCTAGCTGCTCCTAGATTTATATGTATCTGTTCCTTTCCCCTTACATTTGGCATTTTCAACAGATGGTCAGACTGTTTCTCGTCCTTGATTTGAGTTTTCATAGCCTCAAGTTCCTTCTGGTTTTCTTCTGCCATTTTCTTAATTGCTTCAGTTTCTTTACAATTCTCCTTAACATCAGTGGATATCTGGTTCATAACAGCCTCATGACTTTTCAATGACCCTGTCATATCTGATATGTCCTTCTGAGTTGCTTGGATATCTTTGGAAATTACTTGAATGTGGGATGACAAAGATTCCCTAATCTCCTTGATTCCCTCTTGAATCTCCAGCTTGAGTGTGTCTTTAATTTCATTGACAACTGTGGTTTTAATTTCAGTTTGCAATTCATTAATCACAACTTCTCTTATTTCTCCCATTACAAGTTCTTTGAATTGTTCTTGTCAACCGTTGAACAACTAGAATTCCCATCTCATTACTCTCCTTCTTCACTCGGACTTCTAGGTTGATCATGTCTTCACCAACTTTCCTAAGACCATGTTCTATCCTATCAGCTAAGCTTTGAGATCGAAGATCGGCATCGCGAAATTAATCGTCCATTAAACTTGCGTTAGTAGCTAATGAAGTTTCGAGCTCATGTGTTTTTTCGCATAATTTACTCATTTTACTTTCAAGTGTCATTTTCAAAATTTCAGAATTCTCTTTAAATTTACTTTCCATTGAATTAAATTTACTATTTAAATTTTCTTTCAAATTATCTTTTAAAGAATCAGAACTTTCTTTAAGTTTATCATTTAAACTTTCTTTAAGTTTATTTTCTAAAGAATCAGAATTTTCTTTAAGTTTATTTTCTAAAGAATCAGAATTTTCTTTAAGTTTTTCATCTAAACTTTCTTTCAAGTTATCTTTTAACCTGCTTTCTAAAGAATCAGAATTTTCCTTAAGTTTATTTTCTATTGAATCAGAATTTTCTTTAAGTTTATCGTTTAAACTTTCTTTAAGTTTATCAGAATTTTCTTTAAGTTTCCTTTCCAAAGCCTCAGTATTTTCTTTCATAAAGGCTGCTACACGCAGTCCAGCTTCTTTTGAACTCTCCTCCAAACTCCTCATCATTCTCATCATTTCTTCCATAATTTCAATTATTCAAAGCTTAGGGGTATACAATATCGGCAAACACAAGCTTATAACTAGAACAAGAAATATGAATAGCTAATTGGAACACTCTAATAAAATGAGATTTGTCCTAATGTCGACGTGATGGAAAAACAAAATTCTCTACTTTTACGAATTACATTTACCACAATATCACAAGAAAAATATGCGAGTTCTCAAATATCCTCCACCTGGATTCTAATAATGTGTATGTCCAGTCATCGAACGTTTACTACTGAATTTACTTGACGCCCTAATGGTTAAGCCATTATCAAAAATAATCAAACCCATTCTAATTATTAATCCAGTTAAATTTTTAATTTTCCCCACTAATTGGGTTTCCTACTAATTTATTCATCCAAACCAGACATCTCTCAACTCCCAAAATATTTCTATAAAAATTATCACAATTTAAATCGGCATGCGATTGACCATGTCTAAATCGGGACCCACGTTCGAAGCCATTTCTCTCTCTATCTTATTTTATGTGCCCGTTTAGACCAGAGTCCGCACGACCACATATGCATTTTACCAATAATCAGTCAGCACGAGAGTCAAAAAATCCCGGAGCGCCAGATGGGTTAAAGCAAATCGCAAAAACGACATCAAATGAAAAAATGCTTTACTGATTTTTGGCTCAATGCAACAATAAGGATAGAAGGAGATTCAATTGGGTATAACACATCCTGTAAAATTATCTCAGTTTATTTTGAATTTAAACTTGACTGCAAAAATGCTCAAAGCAGCATCACTCACGTGTGGCGACCCACACTCCTATTTACACAATATACAGAAATTTTCCAAACACATTTGTCAATTATTTTTTGGAAACACAAGTCTGATTGTTAGTCCTGTAGACTGTGTTCCAAAATTATTTATAATTAATGATTAAATCCAGTTCAAATTTAATTGTCTCTACTGGAAATATCGTAGTTCACTGTTTGAATTTTTACATAATATTAACACTCGTAGAATAAATGTTCATAGAATTTTTAACTTTCACTTATTTTTCCAGTTTCAAAAATATATTGTCGAAAAATATTATTATCATTGAATCAACACAAATTATTTACACATATTAATAACATCTGAAAAGTATTTGACCTTGAGCATAGCATCGAAGAACTTGTGCGAAGCACAACAAAAATTAATTGTTCTTCTGACATTAAACATTTCGAGAAGTGACTCGATTATGAACTTCAAGTTCCTAACAAAATATATGATTTCTGAATCATCAACTTGATCAATAAATTGTTGAACCATTCAACTATTCAATTTTCCACTTGGAATCATTATTATAAAAAAATATTTATATTCATGGCCATTTTAGTAACTTTCACAACTTGCAATTCTTCGACAGAATGCGGAAATAAGAATTGTAGCTTCATAAGAAATTCATTTAGTTCATGGCACTAGGATTGAAAATATCCTTCAAATTATTCGTGGTTAAAGAATTATTTTTAAATTGGCAGTGGCCCATTCTATTATTTGTGTAAGAACACAATATTACAACAACAACGGCAAAGGTCTTCCTCTGAAGAAGAATAAACTACTATCATGACAAATCCGGGTTCTAGCAAAATCAAAGTCTAAATGGAATCCGTAAACCAGGTTGAAATAAGAACTGATGGTTTCTAAGAAATAACCTTCGGGTCATTCATACGACGAAATGTGTAGTTCCAATACTCCTATAAACCTGAGCCATCGAACCTGCTATTTGATTGATGTTCGAAAAAATCTCCTCATTCCTGCGACTTAAACATGCGCACCTGGGAATGGCATTTCAACTACTCCACACACATAAATTTTCTTCCCAAAATTTATACAATAAATCAAGCCTCTGCTTGTTATCAACACTGGAAGATTAATAAACTTACAAGTTTATTTTATTTTACCATTCAGTTCAACCCGTGAATTTACCATACTTATGAAAATCTTTATTTCACTTTCGAGTGTATTTACGTCATGATTTTATATAAATACAAAAATATCCTATTTGATACAATTATCAATTGCTTCCCGTTTCATGCCTCTCCGTGTTATCTGAAAAATATACTTTGCTCATTGCAAATATCAACTGTTCAACCAGAACTGACATGTTGGTTGAATGCGGGCTTGCGCTAACCACTCTCCTTCGGAAAATCTCCTGTTCCAAACTAGAAATGATTAAACTACTTCATAGGCTCTTTCTCAATACATATGATTATTATAAAATATAATATCCCAGAATTATTTAGAAAAATTATGAAAATTATTATTATTATTATTAGTGGATTATTATTATTATTATTAGTTATATTATTTTAAATATGTTTAATTATCATCTCATAATGTGAGAATCCACATGTTCGAACCTTCGAATATGGAAAAAATATCCATTCCTCAACAAAAATAATTATTAACTTTTACAGTTACATCGGCTGATTACCGTGATTTCCCAAAAATATGAAATATTCAAATAAATGCTCGAAATGCTCGGTCATCGATCCTAAACTGTTCTGAGTGCTGAAAATGCTCAGAATAACTCTAATATGTCTTGCGTAAATCATTGCAAGATTTAAATACGAAGAAAAATAAATGTGTTGGTCATCTGCAGAAAAATAGTTTGTTCCAATTAGCTAGGCATAATATAATTCAAATGTGGCTTACATTTCTTGATGGTCTTGAAGCGTAGTGAACCTGGTTTGTACCAGATTTATCCATAGACATGCCCTATCGGACAAGCATGTATAATCCTTGTATCGGCCGCCATTATATACCCACAATCCGTCTAGTAAGACATAGTGGTAGTATCTCTTGACGTTTGAATTAACTGTTGTTCCATTTTAATATGGGCTTCTATCAAAGCCATAACAGTTTGTTTAAATGGGGTCAGATCTAAGTGATCTATTCTTAGATATGTCAGTTGTAACATAACTCACGGTAATCTTATCAATACAAGAAGACACTGACAGTCTAACCAATCAACGGCTGTCCTGAAGATCGTTCCCTGGGCATGGCAACCTGTAGTTTCCCTTGCGTAGACTAATGAACACCACCGTGATAGACTGGTCTTCAGTGTACTGATAGATCGAAGTGGTTAACAAGTTACCAATATGAAAACTGACTGAAATGGACTTAAACATCCAAGTATTAGGTTATTACTGGACTGTGACAAAGTACTAATTCTAGACAAAGTCTAGCATATGTCCATGTAGAAACATAAATATTTCCACTAATGTCTGTAGAAAAAAAATCAATCACCTCAGTGATTCTCCTCGCCGGAAACTTACTAAGTTCCACCTCGTAGCGCAGCACTTTTGTGACTATCACAACTTTGAAAATTACTTCTGCGTAGATCCGGCAACCATGTGCCTTGGCTCAGCGTAGCAGCAACTTGCTCGACAAGTGCTTGTGTTGGAATGAGCTATCGATGCCTCGGCCGGCCGGATTTTATTCAAAACTGCCAGGGTCACGCGTCATCAGCTGATATCTGGAAATCATCATATCTCTGGTGTCCCTGGTCCGATTTACTTGATACTAATTGCATTCTCATTCATTTGGCCGTGCCAGTAATCTGATCCATGTCTCAAGTCTCTACTCCATGGTTAACTATTTAATCAATAAATAGCCTCGACCTCTGCTATTACTCGCTACGTCACTTGACATGCAAGTATCGGTAAATTCTTTCCAATTGCTTCGAGAAGCAATGTAGCGCGATATTCAAATATCTCAACTTTCAAAAGCGGCTGTAGCCTTTCCCTTGATATCTAGGTGTCTGAATCTTGGAATACCCATTCCTAGAGTTGGGCACAGTATGTTGATTGGGACAGCTGCATCTAAGTTACTGGCTTCGAGGCTACCACTCTTCTGCTAAATCAGTCAAGATTCCACTTGACATGGATTCCTATATTTAATATATAAAAGTGTGTGTATGGTTGTGAGCTGCCTAATATCCTTTGCCATTGTGAAGGCTTCACCCGAGTATGGTATAACAGGAGACAGGGGCCACAAAATAGCCTACTTGCATTTAGAAATATGATTTTATTTATTTATATTACTAAGGGGCAAATGATCTCGTAGTTCTGCCCCTTAAAACAACAATAACTACTACTACTACTAGCGTTTAAAGGGGATGAATTTAGGGTAGAAATACACACAATGCTTACTGACCTGTCACGATCATTTAAAAAACAAAAGAAAAGTAATCCAGAAGTAAGGTACACTATCATACCAACAAAAAAGAATAATTAATATGTGGAAGGACCGTGATGGACAGCATATTACCCAAGGTAATAAGAGACTTAAAATACATGGCTACTGTGGACAGAGAACACCAAGAAACAACTCTTAGGGTAACCAAAATATATTTTAACATAGTAACAAATTACAGTAAGGTTTTGCCACAAAGGCAATATGATGAACAAATAATTGACTTAGATAAGTGAAGAACCTAAATTAAAAATCCATATGTGAAACTAAAACATCCTTGTTACCTAACCAGAGAAGAGAAGAAAAATCCATCAAGTTAATTGATAATTCAATTAAAGAAAAATTGGTAAAATCATAAATTACCTTAAGGTGGTGAAGACCACATAACCAAGTTAATTAATTCCAAGGTATAACCCAAAATCAAGAAGAAAATAATTAAATAAACTTGATAATATGGGAGCCTTTAATTAGTGTGACTGCTCCAAACCAAATCCAATTTTCTTGTCCCAATCAGCAAGAAAAAAACCTCCCCTTTAATAATGATAACAAGGAACAATGCCCAAGGGATCACATGGTAACCAGGACATAAGATGAAAGACCATCACTAAGATGGTAATAAAACAGTATTCCAAGGAACATTCTACGTGACCTATCCAAGGATTTTAAAAAGACATGAAAAATAAAGGAAAAATAGTTTAATTAAATTTAGAGGTTATAAAATTGGATAGGTCACTCCACAAAATTGATAGCCAGGGACAAACAAGACAGCATGTCTTGCTATGGCTTTAAGAATTCCCACAGGTTACATGCATAAATAAAAAAAAATAAGTAACTGAACTATTATCTTCATAGTCTGGTACTACGTAGGTCTGCTCTAGACGAAAGGAACAAAAACTAACCAAAACACTAACATGCATAAGAGGCACGAAAAAAACAGAGGGATAACAGAAACTAACAAAATAGCAAAAAAAAAAACACAAAACAACATCAAGAAAAAACACCGAACAAGACCACATATATACCAGCTAATCCAATAATACATTCAGTCACTTTTAACACTTACGTTTACATACCTAAGTTGGCCATGCCAGTAATTGTAGGTTTTAGAACCTAAAAAGGAATTACAAAATAAAAGATTCCCTCGACGGCAGTTACATATCCAGGTTAATATTTATCTCCCAGGAATACAGTAATTCGGCAAGACTAGCACTCGACTAGCCTGACCCAAAATACTCCTTTTTTCTCACATCGAGTCCTTCACTCCAATTCCATCGTGAAATGATTAAATTACAACACTCACTCACGAACAGTGGACTATCGTTTTCTCCAATCAAACGATATTTCCAACAGTATAGAAATACCAAGTTGCAAATAAAATTATATTCAAAATAAACAGTCTGGTCGGCCATGATCTGTATCTTCCGGAAGGGACAAAGTTTAGTTCCTACGGCCGACACCCAGAGCGTCCCAGGAAGCAGGCACTTGGGAGGAAGAGCCCTTCTCGCCATCTGGTAGCGACAAGAGATAACCAAGTTCTTAGTTTACACGCAAGGAGCTAGGTAATCTGTGGCAAGGAGTTGCGCAACGCTGCAATTCTAGCGGAATAGAACACTGCACGCCCTCTGTTAGCGACAAGAGGTACTACTTACAGTGTCTACATAGAACAAATCTGTGACATAGAATATCACCAGCGCGACGTAGTTCAAAAAGTCATTCAGAGATAGAGCAGGGTAATCAAATTCTGTACCAGATAAGTCACGACACAGTCTTGTATCACTTACAAACTAAGCTAGTAGGCTGCTCTGAAGCTGTAATTTATTATACAAGTAAAGTTGTCTGATAACCTGCGTTATAGAGAGGGTGCTTAAAATGAGGCCACGGCCACCTCCTACCGAAACCTCACCTGACTTTCAAATAGCCTACACAGACACTGAAATAAAGCAGGTTATCATCACACTCACAGTACCTACTACACAGAGAGCAAAGGAAGGAGGTGAGGGGCTTGAGAGGAGAGGGATGCTATAAAAAGGGCCTTCCGACAAGATACTACTTCGGATGTCAACCGTCGGCTTGAGCATTACTCAAGTACACCAGGCTGATGACCTGCCTTTTCAGTAGCGGGGGGGGGGGGGGGGGGGGGTTGAAATTCACACATTGGGGAATGGGATACACATTGAAATGGGATCACACGGGCGAAGCCGCTCGAGCATTTACATCAGCATAGTTTTTCCTGACGTCAAGATTGCATTTAAGATAATAATAATAATAATAATAATAATAATAAGATAAGCTTTACACGGGCGAAGCCGCTTGAGATTTTACATCACTTTTATTCATAATAATCTCAACTCTCCAATACGTTTCTTGGTTCTAATTTTGAATCAACGACCTCACAGCTGATCGCAACACTCTGCCAGTGCTGCCAAACCTCGGTTTTTGGTACTTCGAAAGCTCAAGCCGAAGTTAAGGATGAGTATTCTTCCTTTTATGTTTCCTTGCTAAATATCGTCGTTTTTGTAGAGAACAGGCTATTCCCTGTCTTTATAGGATTAGGATATTACGATTATGATAGTGAATTTCTTCTCGCATATTGGCGAACCGATATAATTAAAACACATAATGGCGCCCGTTTGTCACGACTGGTAAAACCGACGGTCCATTTTAAACCGAATATCCGAGCCTAGATTGGAGGCTAATAAACAAGGGGATAACCTATCTCATCGCGAGTGAGTCCCCAGCTCGATCCTCTGTCGGGTGTCGTACGAACGTAGTTTGTTACTAATTGAGGTAACTGCGAGGCCATCTGCCCCTAGGTACGAACGTATCATTATGTACCCTCGGTAAATACTCGTACCGTAAGGATTATATATGGCTTCAAAGCCACGACCAATATGTTTATTATTATTATTATTACTATTATTATTATTATCAAAATCGTTATCGTCGTCGTCGTCATCTTAGGTCTCGTCGTTGAGCATAGCCTTTTCTCTACGAGACCTCTTGCATTTGACTGTTGACACAGGCTAGATTAAACTTCAAGACTTGGATGTGATTATGTGATTGTTATTATTATTATTATCAAAATCGTTATCATCGTTTTCGAGCAAAGCCTCTTCTCTATGAGACCCCTTGCATTTGACTGTTGGGAGGGCGTGGTGGCGCAGCGGTCAAGCTGTTTGCCTCTCACCAAAGTGGACCGGGTTCGATTCCCGGTCAATGCATGTGAGATTTTCGATGTGAAATGTCATGTCCTGTGGTTCGGATTCCACGTAAAAAGGAGGTCCCGTGGCTCATGATCGCACGATTAACCGTCACGTAAAACTACAAGCTTCCTTTCATTTGACTGTTGACACAGGCTAGATTAAACATCAAGACTTGGATGTGATTATGTGGAAAGCTATTAAGGTACGAGTTATGCTTGGTATTGCCAAACAGGGCTCAGCTAGTGCCTGTGGATGCCATGAAGGTTCTAATTCTAGGGTCATTGCGGTTGTTCTGACTCAGTGAGGAAAGCAATAGCAAACTACCTCACCTTGCTTGATATGCTTCATTATAGTGTTGTCTTGGATTTTTGTGGATATAGGTAGAGCCCTGCGCGGATAAACAAAACGTTATCCTGCATCCGCCCCGCATCCGCACGGCTGTTTTCCTCATCCGCCCCGCATCCGCACGACTGTTATCCGCATCCGCCCCGCATCCGCATGACTATTATCCGCATCCGCCCCGAATCCGCACGACTGTTATCCACACGTTTGTTATCCGAATCTACTGGCATTACAATAATATTTTCAATGTGTTGCTTTATAGTATACTTTATCTTTTAGACATTTGAGCAGAAAGTGGTTCCCCCAGGCTATGTATGTCATGTGCTATGTTTAAAATGAATGTTCCACAGCCAGAATCGCAACCCTTTTCAGTTCGGAATGGAATTAGCGTGAATCATCATCTTACATAACGATAAAAAAGTCATGAACATCCGGGCCCTGCTAAGGGATAGTGGGGGGAATTGTGCGCACTTAAGCAAGAATCGGTCTTGTGATGGTCTCATAATAGATAACACAGCTGCATTTATGAATAAGGGAGCCTTAGAATCCTATATTCGATGTGCAGAAACAAATTCATTTCAAAAATACATTTGGTGGACTATAATTCAAAATCTCGCAAATATGCACTTGAGCACCATTACCCACCCTGCAGGGTAATCATGTGCATGGGTTGGGGAATTGTGAGCATGGGATGAATGTTGGAAAGCCATAATAATACAATGTGAATTGGCTGAAACTTGCATTGTGCATTAACATTGGAATATTCCAATGCTTTTTACAATAGCATAACAATGCAATGATACTAAAATTCTGCAGTTTTGGATATTATAATAAAACATCTTCGTTTCGTCAGCATTAAAGGAGGCAATCCAATTTAGGGTTGTTTTTTCAGGTTGTCTCAACGTTAATGTAGGATTTCTTTTCAAGAACCCATACAACCAATCTTTGCTTGCTAGATCTTTAACTTTATTGAAATTATGGGGAATCTTATTCTCCTCTGCAAACTTGAACGCAAACCGTCTGACAAGCTTGGTGGGCGTTACGCTGTAAAATAATTTTGCCAATGTCAAAACGTATTCGGATAATTGTGACTCCATTTCGTTGGTAAAAACAGGTTTACGGCCTAGACGAGGTAGAACAAGCCTATTTTGCAGCAACTGCTTTCGTACGGTTCACTCATTTTCCTCCCATCATCCCCAATCGCACGTAGAGCTTTCTGCATATTTTCTGCTGGGTAGGAGTTTTTCTCCGTTTTCGCGTGTAATTTTTTGGCTTCTGGAGAACGAACACGAAATAGTTTGCCATTAATTTCGCGTTGTATTTACTTGTATCATTATGTTCTGCGCACCATTAAGTTACCCCGCTCTGCTTTTAAAACCTAACTCAATGAATCCCGGTAAACTAATCTATTATATTGAAAAATGAATACATGCATAAACACTGTAAAAACTGGCATTTTAAACAACATTTAATTTTAAATAATTGGATCACAACTGTTGGCTTACCTTCTTACTTTCTGGCTACAGAAAATAACATGCAACGTGTAAAGTTTCTTCATCCAAGCCTCAAGGCTATCACATAGCAACTGGCATCGTGCTGATTGTCCCTATCTGATAGGAACGATGACAGCTTAAGGGCAGGAGGGAACTGAGTTGCTAATTGTACTACCAACTCGAAAAACATACGTGCGCACAATTACCCAACTTTCCCCATGATATTCAACAAGTTCAGATTGTATTCTAAAAACTATCCGCAAATTTACTCCAAGCATTATCCGCAGTTTATCCGCTATCCGCAAAGCCATGCAAACTATATCCTCATGGCGAAAAATGTTGCGGACATCCGCGGGTTTATCCGCGGATATCCGCGCAGGGCTTTAGATATAGGTAGGTACCAATACTTCACCATATTTTAGTGGCTTGAAGAAAATCGACGTGATGGAATGTGATCTCTTGGCAAAGGGAGGTTAGTTGGAAGCATAAGGTGTCTAAAAAGAAAGCAATAGAAAAAACAGATAAAATTATGCCAGTGACAAAGAAGAAAAATATATTATAATCAAAATGCAAATTTAATTTAAATAACATTGAAAGAATATAAATCAAATAAATACGTTAACTTACATGAGGTTAGGACAATGTTACATTCATAAAATGATTTGTCTATTGTTTAAAATTTTATGGGCGTAGCAAAATCCAAAACTCAAAAAGATGGTGGTAGGAAATGAGAAAACGTCAGAGCTAGTTCTGGAAAAGGGCGTAGATACGAATGGAGCGTTACTGTGAAAAGATGAAATTATGGGAAGAAGAAAACTTACAAAGTGGAAAAATTAAAATTAGAACATGTAATGAAAAACAATTATTAGGGGACTGGTTGGTTGGTTCCTTAGTTTAGGGGCTGCGACAACGCGGTCATGTAGCCCCGTGTACTTTGGGTGTGTGTAGAATTTGTCTGATAACCGGTGTTAATTGTGATGACTGTATTAGTGTGTGTATCTGTTTTTTAATTCAAGTAAGGACTGCAGACTTTTAAATTTTCAAATAGTTCCTACTTTTGCCGCCAAACGCCACCGTCAACGACTACTAGGCCTAGTTCAGAACTAGCTACTAGACGCCACCGCAGTCGGCTCTTGGCAACGAACGTAGCAACCTAAGAGCGTTGTTTACATTCTTAACCTATCCAATTTAGTTTCACACAGGTGTAATTAGTGGAAAGATCTTTAACATGCCATAAATCTATGACATGGGACCGCCGGCTTTACTTCCCCTCCGAAGGAAGGCATACTGAGGGATTTTTAACACTCTTAAAAAACCCGATAGCGGCAATAGTGATTAATAAAAGTATGTAATGAGCCCGCTCAGGCTCATGCATCAAATATTTCTTTGAGAGCATATTGACTTGACATGCTCAGTTCTACAGAACACTCCCTGAAGCTTCCTCATGAACAATCCATTATTTTGACTACGGAGAGGACAGCTTATTTTCCTCCTTGAGAGATATTACTCACTATTTTTATGCCACATATCTCAGGAGCTTGAAATATTTAATTCTGCTTAATTTGCCATTTTCTATGCCTTTTGGGAATGGCAAATATATTTTTGGTAAAGGTATTTTTCACCGCAGACATGCGGAGGCTTATGAAAGTAGTCACTGCTTTGACTAGACTGCTTCCTTGGAATCAGGAAGCCGTGCCATGCACGCATCACACCGTTTTGATAGTCCGCTTAAGCTGGACGCTTGTGTCGATTGTCCGTCTGATAGACGAAGGCCTCATAGGCATACGAAGACCCCACATTTGGGAAGACATTAATCTACAGCCATCAAGCTGAATTTAACAGTTTAAACATCGCACAGTGTTACTTTAGGCTCAGTAAAACCAGTGCAACGTTGATGTGAATATAAAATTTTGATCGTGTGAAAACTTCGATTTTTCACCAACCACGAGGACCGTCTGTAGGCAGACGAGGGTAACATTCTTTTTCTTAAAAGTGAATTATTAAGTTGACGACAACGTCGTGTAGCCCAGTATGTGCTACGGTACAATTGCATTATGATAAATCTATTTATCACTTGTACACAACAGTGATTACCCAGATTCTTCGTGATTTAAACCTTGTAAAATCAATGTTTGATTTACCACGTGCTGGTAAGATAGAATCTGTGGCAGGTAAAGCAGAGTATTTGAACAACCTGCAAATATTAGAGCCAGTGAGCATTTTATCATATTTCACATCAGAATCAGTGAATATTATTTCAACCACGATGATTAACGTTATGCACCACGTGCTGATATTTCTACAACCATACTGTGAGAAGATGATGGAGGAGTAATTTACCATGTGAGGGTAACTCCAACGGAATACGCCAACACCATGGAATTGTCCAGCTGACTCTACTACGTACAAACCATGTACGGTTTACTAACTGATGACCACGAGGACAGGCTTAACTCCATAGCCTTACCCATCATAAAAATGCTTGGAACCTTGAAGGCATTTAACCCCTTCCAATAGGAGTTCTGGAAGGTGGTCTACCACATCACGTAACCGTGAGTCATGTAAACATTGTAAGAAGTTTGTCCAGGTCGAAGTAGTAGTGATTGCATTGTATTTTTGAACCGAAACGCCATGATATTTGACCACTCAGATAGGAAATGTGTGTACTTTATTTCTTTAGTACTGGGACAATATTTCAGTGAGACACCCGAAGTCCGTGTATTTTACGGCAGGTGCAATCTTCATGTATTTCAGAGAATTTTATGTCAGATTAAAGGACATCTTCAACTACAAGAGGTGTAGACTTCTGTGAAAGTAGGGGGACAGCCCATAGTTAGGTCCTTTCTTTAATTTGAGAGCTTATTATCGTATCATTTTTCGGCCGACCGTTGCCGTATCATTTTTGTACCATTTATTTTTCATTTTCGTGAGTACATTTTACCACGTGTAGTTCGAGAGGAACGAACTCATATACTGTTAGTTTGATGAACTAACCAATCTTGTATAATTTAAAACATCTCAGCAGAGGTGAGATGTTTAATTTGTGTTCTGGAGAATGCCAAACCACACTTATCAAATCCTACATGCACATTGAACGAGTGACATATCTTCAGATATCAGTGCAGTCAGAATGCACGAGTGTTATGTCTTAAAATTTCTACTCTTATGCTACGTTATATCTTTTAAAGGGAATGTAATCCCAGGAAACACTTAGGGAGTGATGAGACATTGTCAGATAATCTGTAGAGCACTACAGGACTTTATTTCGTGCTCCTATAAGGTTATAAAATGATCATTTCAAAAGCACTATTCTTTGCTATGCTCAACGAGCTGCACGCGAAGCAGACAGGCTTGCTTGCGCCCAGCTGATAACCGGTTTGCCCGGGAAACAAAGGTGAGACGACTTGGATGACTACTGTTTGTGTGCTACATTATGTCACGAGCCTAGGAAATTTGAAGGTCACAGGTATTAATAACCATGCTATGAGAGCAGCTTAAAGAGTTGTCAACACCTGTTATTGTTATGAAGTAGCGGAACGCACGTCGATGCGAATTCCTTAAATGTTTTAGCCGACAAATTTGATCGCCTGGCGCGTTGTAGTAAGGTTTAAAATATCATGTTAATTGACCCAGCTTTGTATAAATTAAGCTAGCCAGTGTAATTGTTGTGTCCGTGAACACATTATTTGGTATTTGGCAGGACGGAATGAATGTTCGCCTTACCCTTGGTTTATTCCGGCGTTCTTGAGCTATGCTAAGACGACCGATGCACCGCGCGCAGTTGTTGTAAGACGCGCTAACCTGTGTTATTGTCTGACTTGTTTAAGTCAAGGTATTTGAGTGAATCTCCAGTGAGATCACCTATTGCAGCCTACGACTGGTGTCATTAATACAACCAATAAAACCACATTTAAACCTACAACCTAAATCAAAGCATAATTATCCTAAACCAACGGATTAATTAATTATTATAAATAATTTACAGTTATAATTGTGCAACCATTTGCTTGTTTTTAGCGACACCGTGACTTCAATCCGTTTCCATGTAGAGATGACTTTCAAATGAGCTGACACTACTTGTACCGACGACATTGGATCAACGGGACCGATAGTTAGTAACTTGCGGCCCGCATGATCTGAAGCTTGTAAGACGCAATTGTAATTGCGCTTTGCCAACGTAACTTACATGCCTGAGATGACGATTGACTACAAACAGTACGTCAATTCGCGAAGGTAGGCTAGCAAGAGAGTGTTTACTTTATTCCCTAGTGCATTTATTCCCATTGTTTCCTTATTAGACGTTAGGGTGTTTATGCAATGTTTATTTTTTTATAGTCAAACTATCATTAGCTTTGGTAATAAGTATTTGTTTGCGACGCATCTCGTCGTAATACTTTCGTTCACATAGGAATTAGATAAAATTATAAATGTAATGTAAATGTGGACGTGGTACCATCGTAACCTATGGATAGTACTTGCTTGATGTTAAATGTAAATTCTGCCGAGTCATTTGTTTGTAAATTTGCTACGCGTTAATTATTCATGTACCACGCGCCTAGTTTTCTTGGCTATTCTTTTCATGTAACTAGGATTTCGCGGGGGTCATTAACGTCAAAATAGGGATGACTCATAATTGTATTTAGATTAGCGGATTAGCCGATTTCGACCCTCGGAAATGATAAGGGGTCTTACTAGAATAAATCATTCACGAATCTAACTTAAGTCTGGATCTTTTTTTATTCCTAGCTTTGTTATTTGGATGTATTTCCTGGGGGGTCTATGACTGTTTCCGTGCCCTATGACCCAGATCCCCTGGATCAAGCCTCTCGTGCTGAGCTAGCCCGATCCTCAGGGATTTGGGTTCGAAGGACGGGGTCTTTCGAGGTGCCATCATTTCGGCGAATGGTACCCGAAATACCTCCTCTAACGGGCTCAGTAATAAAGTATAACATATTTGTAATAGATACAATTATATTAAAAAACAATGAAGGTGGTTTAATATTGGATTTAACAGTCAAGTTATCTGTGAGAGTGTCAAATAAGATATTGGTGTTCAATATCTACCATTTCAAGCTTCGATACGTAACTATTATTTGTCACAAGCACCTGCAAGCTGATCACCGTCACCTTCTATTTCATTTCATTTTATTCTCGCCTTATAACCTAAATTTTATGGTGCACCATATTAGATTAAAATACGTATCTTATTACTGTGCCACGCTTTGTTTTTAAATAGCTGATGAAGGGGATAAAATGTAATTAATTCTCGAAAAATGTACTGAAGATAAGCTTAATAATTATTTTTTTCTTTATAGTATTGATTCTGGCGGATGTATATTAGATAGGGTCAAACATTCTGTAATATTCAGAGAGAGAACTGTGAAATAATTTTAAAATCACTCCCCTACAGAAATGATATGTAGAATAAACTTAAGAGCTGTGCCCTCTGCCACGAGATATACGCTGGTAATTAATAAATATGAATTACACTGCCTACAGTAGATTAAATAATATTATTAAAAGCTCTGAAGCTGTAATTGATTATGAGAGGAGCATCCACTTAAGGGCCGATTAGTCCCTTAAACTTGGCTGTGAATGTAATTTTGTCTGATAACCTGTGTTATTGTGACGGTGCCTATCGTGAGGCTACGGCCGTCTCCTTCCCAATCCTCACCTGACTTACAAATACTCTGCATTAAAGCAGGTTATCATCATTCACACAATCAAAACCTACTACACAGAGGGGAAAGGAAAAGGGGTGAGAGAGAGAGAGAGAGGGGGGGGGGGAGGAGAAGACAGGGGAAGCATTAGAAAGAGCCTTCAGACAGGATACTACTCCCGAGGTCAACCATCGGCTTGAGCATTAGGCTACTCGAGTGCTGTGGGCTGATGACCTGAGGGGCCTACAAAAAAAAATTGAAGATAACCCCACACCTAGCCTGAGATGTTACGAAAGAGCGAATAAAATATACTAGATATACCTACGTAAAAGTATGACCAAAAAATTCCCAGAAGCTATTCGCATTTACGGTCGTAACGGCAACTACATTCTCCAGGAACTTTACACCGAGAGAATAACAAGTACTGCAGCATTATAAAGAGGAGGAACAGCTAGGTCATCAGCCCATAAAGAGCGAGCGAATCAGAAAATAACATGAAACTCGTCGTTCGGCAGGAGTTACCGACCCTCGTGTTAAAAGCAGTGACGTAATTGAATGTCAATTCATAATTATAATTTATCGATCTTTCTTTGACGTTCTCGTAAATACCTGTCTTGTTAGGAATTAGGAGTGCCTTTCAAAATAGCGTTTCCGGTAGCGTCTAGTTCGAACCAAAGTTCAAACCAAAAGTAGCTCGTAATGGCGGCTTGTGACGGTTATTTCATCTTGCCATTAATAAACCACAGCCTGGCAGAGATTAGCAGCTATTGACACACGAATGAAGAAGGCCGTTCAATTCGCGAGCAATAAACCATAAATAACTATTGGAAAATAAGACCTGAGTGCTCAGATATACGGTATTTGCGGGGACAATAGATTTCAAATCATACACGCCAGGTCCTAGGCAACGGACGGTACTACAATGCCGCGGTCCGTTTCTAAGATACCTATCTATGTCGTTTTCTCTAGCTCGGCAAAAATTTAACATTTCTCTTTTTAACGAATTATTCTTACGAGGCTTTAATTAAACCTTCGATCTAGCCTTCCCTCTCATGATGGTGAGTTGAAATAGGCAGTAATTTGTATCCCAATCGCTTAGATTTGGACGTAGCAAAGCAAGGAAGAGGCACAGGCCCTTCCATATGTTCTGCTAACCGAGAGCAAGATCAGATTTCTTCTTTTCCTGGTTAAAATGCAATGGTTAGGTACTCGTATGTTGATTGGGACAGCTGCATCTAAGTTACTGCCTTCGAGGCTTCTACTCCCTTGCTAAATCAGTCAAGATTTATGGATTATAGGCAATTCCACTTGACATGGATTCCTATATTTACTATAAAAAAAAGTGTGAGTAAGGTTGTGAGCTACCTGATAACCTGTGTCATTGTGAAGGCTTCACTAGAGTATGGTATAACAGGAGACTGGAGCCACAAAGTAGGCTACTTGCATTAAGAAATATGCTTTTATGTATTTATTTATTTATTAATTTAATTATTTATTTTACTAAGGTTTGAAGTTTGAAGAAGGAGCAGATGACCTCGTAGTTCTTCCCCTTAAAACAACAATAACTACTACTACTACAGTTAAAAGGGGATGAATTGCGGGGGGGGGGGGGGGAGAGAAATACACACACTGTTTACAAATTAAGCTAGTAGACTGCTTTGAAGCTGTAATTTATTATACAAGAAATGTTGTCTGATAACCTGCGTTATAGAGAGGGTGCTTAAAATGAGTCCACGGCCACCTCTTACCCAAACCTCACCTAACTTACAAATAGCCTACACGGACACTGCAATAAAGCTGGTTATCATCACACACACAATACCTACTACACAGAGGGGAAAGGAAGGTTGGGACGGGCTTGAGAGGAGAGGGATGCTATACAAAGGGCCTTCCGACAAGATACTACTTCGGAGGTCGACCGTCGGCTTGAGCATTAGGCCTACTCAAGAGCACCAGGCTGATGACCTGCCTTTTCAGTACCGGGGGGAGGGGGGGGGGGGGAGGGTTGGAATGCACACACTGGAGAAGAGGATACACATTGAAAAGGGATCACACGGCCGAAGCCGCTCGAGCATTCTCATTAGCATATTTTTTCCTGACGTCGAGATTGCATTTAAGATAATAATAATATTAAGAAGAAGATAAGCTACACACGGACGAAGCCGCTTGAGATTTTACATCACTTTTATACGTAATAAACTCAACTCTCCAATACGTTTCTTGCTTCTAATTTTGAATCAACGACCTACAGCTGATGGCAACACTCTGCCAGTGCTGCCAAACCTCGGTTTTTCGTACTTCGAAGGGTAAAGCCGAAGTTAGGGCTGAGTATTCCTCCTTTAATGTTTCCTTGCTAAATATCGTCGTTTTTGTAGGGAACAGGCTATTCCCTGTCGCTATAGGATTAGGGTATTACGATATTGATAGTGAATTTTTTCTCGCATATTTGTAGAACCGATATAATTAAAACATATAATGGCGAGGCTTCATTCATTCCATTCCTGACCCGGTCGGAGACTGGAAGCAGGTTGTGGATTTTCATTTCAATGGCGGAGCCCG
The DNA here is from genome assembly GCA_946902985.2 of Meconema thalassinum. Classification (NCBI taxonomy): domain Eukaryota; kingdom Metazoa; phylum Arthropoda; class Insecta; order Orthoptera; family Tettigoniidae; genus Meconema; species Meconema thalassinum. The sequence goes on from OX336393.1 coordinate 306,620,051, forward strand.
TTTGCACGACTGGTAAAACGGACGGACCTTTTTAAACCGAATATCCGAGCCTAGATTGTAGGCTAATAAACGAGGGGATAACCTATCTCATCGCGAGTGAGTCCCCAGATCGATCCTCTGCCGGGTGTAGTACGAACGTAGTTTGTTACTAATTGAGGTAGCTGCGAGGCCATCTGCCCCCTAGGTACGAACGTATAATTATGTAGCCTCGGTAAATACTCGTACCGTAAGGATTACCGTATATATGGCTTTAAAACTAGGATCAAGAGGTTTATTATTATTATTATTATTATTATTATTATTATTATTAATAATAATATTATTATTATTATTATCAAAATCGTTATCGTCGTCGTCGTCATCTTAGGTCTCGTCGTAGAGCATACCCTTTTCTCTACGAGACCCCTTTCATTTGACTGTTGACACAGGCTAGATTAAACTTCAAGACTTGGATGTGATAATGTGATTATTATTGTTATTATTATTATTATTATTATTATTATTATTATTATCAACGTCGTCGTCATCTTAGGTCTCGTCGTAGAGCAAAGCCTTTTCTCTACGAGACCCCTTGCATTTGACTGTTGACACAGGCTAGATTAAGCATCAAGACTTGGATGTGATTATGTGGAAAGATATTAAGATACGAGTAATGCTTGGTATTGCCAAACAGGGCTCAGCTAGTGCCTGTGGATACCGTGAAAGGTTCTAATTCTAGGTTCATTGCTGTTGTTCTGACTCAGTGAGGAAGGCAATAGCAAACTACCTCACCTTGCTTGATATGCTTCACTATAGTGCTGTCTTGGATTTTTGTGGATATAGGTACGGTACTGGTTGGGGAAACGACCTACCTCACGCCGACTACCCAATTATATCCCCCCCCCCACACACACACCTACAAAGCACTGTAAAATGAAGGTCCAATCTAATCAAGTCTAACCCCCTGAATTGCACTTCCTAATAAGGAGTGCTACTATACCCTCTTCTCTTACTCCTCAGAAATCTTCTGTTACGTGCCACCCCCTAGTGGCACTTTTGTTAACTGGATTACGGTGGGGGTACAAAGCACAATACCAATTACTGCTTAAAGAAATAATTAACTTTATTGTGGCCAGAAAATTACACTAATCAGCAAATACAAGCAATTAGGAGCCTTCTCCAGTTTCCTCAAGTCTCTTCCTTATGCGCTCTTGGCCCCTTTCACTAGCAACAGACCACAGAAGTTAATCCGTCCTAATGAGTCCGGTGGCCTTGGCAGAAGCTACCTGCCCCTCTACCTCAGGTACAACAAATACAGTTACTTACGAGCACTTGATGTACGCTGTTCACAAGCTGGGAGAAACAATGTCACAGGATTTCGTAACTCGCACTGCACTTCGTCACCACACTTCTGTCGCACAAGATAATCGCTCGCACTAGCTCGTAAAACACAACAACAACAACTGCTTCACTCTTATATAGCAGGCCGGTGACTCAATAAATGCTTCCAGATCCATCCAGGGTCCACGGCTTCTCGAGGTTTCCAGCGCTGGTCCAGTCACGAAGATTCTGGACTATCCCTTTGTCCTAGTAGCCCTGTTGCATAAGGCGCGCGCAATACAGGAGGCAGGGCACAGCCCAGCCCTGGGGCAGTTGTGACTCATGTGGCGAGTGATGACACAAACTCACAGCCGTAACTCTTCATTTCCACTCATGATAGGTAACCTACTCACGACCACTGAGCGAGGTTCATTGACTTCATACTATCATAAAATAGGCGCAGATGACCTCGTTGATCCGCTTCTTAAAACAACAAAATCAAAATAATAATAATAATAATAATAATAATAATAATAATAATCATTATTATTATTATTATTATTATTATTATTATTATTTTCAGAGCAAATTATATTCTGAAAAGAACACAGGCTACAGGCTGCCTTTACCTCTAGAATAAACCAGTCAATAATTGAATTGCTAATGGCTGTAGACCAGACCCTCAAAAAGCAATTATTATTATTATTATTATTACCGACAGTAGTGGCTACGCTGGCTAAAGCGCAGCATTAGGTGATGGGGCCAACCTCTCTGCTGACTCGGTAGGCGCGTGGGTTCGAGACCCACCGTCGGCCGTCCTTGAAATGGTTTACCGTGGTTTCCCATTTTCAACACCAGGCAAATGCTGGGACGGTACCTTCTGACAGGACACGGCCGCTTCCTTCCACATCCTTGCCCATTTTCATTCACCATCATTCATTTCATCTCTCATTAACTCCTCTCATGAGGTTGGCGTCAGGAAGGGCATCCGGCCGTAAAAACCATCGCCACAAAGACTTCCATCGCATCTCATCCCCGACCCGGTTGGAAAACGGGAATAATAAGGGGTAGACTGAACCCTTTTATCCCCTGTTGGATAAATGATTCTATGTTTTATTTCTCCAATTAATAAATATTTCAACCAGCATCATGAAAGTAGCCAGACGGAGATGAGGAAATTTCAAGCATTGGTTGGAGACAGCGGGGACATACCTGAAGCAGGTTGACAATAGGCTAAATAGTTTAGCTGTGAAAGGAAATAGCATAGCGATGTGTCAGAAGGACAGGTGGGCTGCCTCAAATAGAAGCGACGCGCAGTGAGACATGATGCTGGTATGTTCATTGTGATATTCGCGCCTAGAAGAAATATGATGCAGTAATGTGAGTGGCTGATGAGCAGGCTGGACACTCCTACGACGCCAAGATCAGCTATGAACCGCCAAATTACAGAAAATGTGAGAACCAATGAGAGAAGAATGCCTAGTTAACGCGGCAGGTCTAGCGTGGGCACGATCGGCTAGCATTCACGCGGGAAATCGCCTAGACAAAATCTCTACGATCGATTCTAGGATTAATGAGCATATTCTTGACCTGTGCAATATTACGAGTTCAGTGATATCTATTTCATTCCTGTACCATAATTATTTCGAGAAATCTTTACATAAATTCCCCCCCCCCCCCATCGAGACCTAGGGCCAGTTCTTTTATAAGTGGCATGAAGAGCCAAGACATCGACTTCTACTCTGTGCGTCTACGGACGTGGACTTCTATTCTGTTCGTCTGAGGACGTAGACTATTATTTTGTGTGTCGTGGACACTGGTCAGTTATTACTTTGCGTGTCATGAGAACACAGAAGTTATTGTAAAGTGTTAAATTCAGTGATAGATAGTCACAATACTATATTGTAGGGGCAGTATCGTCGATAATTCGCCAACGAACTGTGACAGGGAAAGTAGTACCTGAACAGCGAATTTAGTAGTCAGATATCAAGTGTATAATAATCTAATTTTTGAAGCAGCGCCAGAGATGACACCGACGACTACAGAGGAAGTTTGGAATTCTCAACACTCCGTCCAGATGGCTGAGATGAGATAGAACCATTCAGTTGGGAAATGGCAGCAGACGTTCTTTGACGGGTGACTACAAGAGAGATGAGTACAAAATAATATTCTTTATTATTTGATAAATTAACTTATGGTTTATGGGACATATTTTTGTAAATACATTGCTTGTGTGATTAACGTAGTATACTTAGTTTTGGTCTGACACACTTTTGTATGGAAGCAGCTCGCACGAATGTAGTTAGTGGAAGGTTCTTGTTTTTGTATTGTGTTAACTAACGTAGCTATGTGAACGGCCGTGTTTGCATATGTTACGCAATGCGGTTAAAAACGTCTCTCGGAGATCTGTTGTGTTTCAGAAGTAGGACTGAATTAATGTAATTATACAGTAGACTGGAGGGTAATTAAAATTGTTTAAGATTTATTATTGATCAGATTCAGTGTGACTATTGCCGATTGGAGCAATGTAATTTGTGACGAAGAGTAATCAGCTCTATCGTAGGTTTTAAATATTGTGTTTAATATTTGTGAGCACCTATTCAGCAGACCTGTGTGAAAAAGCGTCATGTCAGTCCCAGATGTGTGTATGTGTGTATTTTTGTGGTATTACAAGCGGGAATTTCAGCTGAGACTGATTTCTGTCAGCTTGGTACCCGGTCCATATTGTATCCTTGCGAGGGCAATTGTGGATATGTGATTATGTCTGACCATATGTTGAGTTGGATGAGATTTTTGTTGCTGTTGATTCCGTGAGGTAACGGAACAGCTGGTCGGCTATTTATATACACTGGACTGGGACACGACAAGTATTTGAGGAAAGGGGGGAGATGTTTCACAAGGCTGTCTGAACGTGCAAAGCATGGTCATTAGTGAGGAGTGCTCGCTGGCTCTCTAATTACTTGAATTACAGATAAGAACTGATCAATGGTAAAAATTGTTGAAATAAATGGGAGTTGCCTACGAATCACGATAATCTCCGAAGCGTTACCTTAACATGCAGTTTCGTTCATATAAAGTAATCTTAGCCGGTCAGGCTTTTGTTGTTGTTGGTTTATTCCAGGTTTATTTTAATTTCAGTGACCCGTGAGTCACGTGCAATGCTGTCTTTCCTTGTGTGTATTGAGCAATTGGCCAGTTGGTAGCTCATGTTGTTAAGTGCGTCATCGCGCTAATGAGGATCTGAGAGATTCCTGTAAATAATAGATTTGTAGTGTGTGTCAGCACTAGAGTTTTTAAGGGTTTTTATTAATGTCATGCCCATATCCATAAACGTTGATTTACGTGATGATTGTTCGTGAGCACCGTGGCTGTTAACCCGTTGTAAACGAACGGTCATCCAAGTACTCATTTTCTCGTAGTTAGTCATCACGCGCACATAAAACTCAAATGCAAGGTAGTGGAACTAGGATCCACAATTTTATTATAAAGGGGGAGATCCTTTTGACTCCTCAAAGTGTTAGATAATTCCTGTCAGGGAATGATTCAGGGAATGATTCAGGGAGGATATATTTTTATTATTGTTTGTTTATTTTCTTTTATGCACAATTAGTTATTAAATCATGTTATTATCTTACGTCTTGTCTCCTTTCTTTCTTAATTACAGTTTTTATCCTATGACCCTTGCCTCAGTAAAGCATGTTGTTTGGCGGACGTAAACATCACACTATGAACTGAGCGCGACCCCTTGATCAAGATTCTTGCATAAAACACTGCTATTCTGAAGGGTTCAAGACATACATACAATTATTATAATTATTAATTTTGCTAATATCTTCTGAAAGGAACACTGGCTATGGGCTGCATTCAACCACGGCATGGCAGAGAGTAGCACGTATGAAAAAGGCCGTTCAAATCGCGAGAAATAAACCACGTATAACTATTGGAAAATAAGACCTGAGTGTTCAGATATACGGTATTTGCGGGGGCAATTTTCAAATCATACACGCCAGGTCCTAGGCAACGGACGGTACTACAATGCCGCGGTCCGTTTCTAAGATACGATACCTATTTATGTCGTTTGCTCTGGCTCGGCAAAAATTTAACATTTCGCTTTTTAACGTGATATTCTTACGAGGCTTTAAATAAACCTTCGCTCTAGCCTTCCCTCCCATGATGGTGAGTTGAAATAGGCTGTAATTTGTATCCCAATCGCTTGGAGTTGTACGTAGTAAAGCGAGGAAGAGGCACAGTCCTTCGATATATGTTCTGCTAACCGAGAGCAAGATCTGATTTCTTCTTTTCCTGGTTAAAATGCATGGTTAGTTACTCGCATTTTGATTGGGACATCTGCATCTAAGTTACCGGCTTCGAGACAACTGTTCTCTTGCTAAATCAGTCAAGATTTAGGGATTATAGGCAATACAACTTGACATGGATTCCTATGTTTACTATATAAAAGTGTGTGTGTGGTTGTGAGCTGTCTGATAACCTGTGTCATTGTGTAGGCTTCACTAGAGTTTGGTTTAACAGGAGACAGGTGCCACAAAGTAGCCTACTTGCATTTAGAAGTATGATTATATTTATTTATTTATTTATTTATTTTACTAGGTTATAACTAGAGAGTTTGAAGAAAAGGCAGATGACCTTGTAGTTCTGCCCTTTAAAACAACAATAACTATAACTACTAGAGTTAAAGGGGATGAATTTGGGGGAGAAATACACACACAGTTTACAAACTAAGCCAGTAGGACTAATGAAAAATCCACTGCCTGCTTCCAGTCTCCGACCGGGTCAGGAATGGAATGAATGAAGCCCCCATCTAGCGCCAAGGATATGGACTGTGCCGGCTGCCGAGGCCTGACGCACTCCTCTGGGGCAATGATGAAATGAATGACAGATGAAATGAAATGATAGTGGAGAGTGTTGCTGGAATGAACTGTTGACAGGGAAAACCGGAGTACCCGGAGAAAAACCTGTCTGCCACCGTTTTGTCCAGGAAAGATCTCACATGGAGTGACCGGGATTTGAACCACGGACCCAGCGGTGAGAGGCCGGCGTGCTGCCGCCTAAGCCACGGAGGCGCTCTAGTAGGACTAATATCAGTTCTTAATCACCCTCTTTCACTAAATAATCCATCCTTCCTTACTTTCATTCTTTTAGTCCCCTACTAAGGGTTTCTCATCAAGGAGGAGGGCCCTATGGAACAAGAGTAGCTCTAGATGAGGCTTTCTCGCCCTGCTCCGGAGACTGGGCCTTTCAGGAGAATACAGGACTATATTGTCCCGGAACTCCCTGCGGCTGTTCCCCCACTTAGGTCGTTAGTCCTGTATGTCCTTTCAGGCACTGTTGTGAGAGGCAGATTACTGTAGGACTCCTTCCCTCCGTAGAAATCAACCTGCAGGCCAAACGGCTGTCGCTTTCACGGGAATCAGGTCGGTACCTGGAGCCTGTCCTCCTACTGGGGGGCAAGAGGAAGGATGAAGCTTCGGGCAGGTGAGCGGGGGTCTCTCCAGGGAACGTTGCGACGGCGCTGGACGCCCCTAAACGTCGGCAAGGAGAGGCGACCGGTAAAATGATACCCATCAATCGCACTTCAGTCAGGACGGCAGAAACCAAGAGGGAAACTTTTCTCTTGGGTAAGGGGAAGCGCCAAACCTTTGGCTATCCCTTCCTATCCCGACCAGAATGCCTAGGCGTCGCCGAGGGGCATACGGAGCACATTAAAGGGCCTAGGAAGCACGTCCCCAACATGCCGTCACTCGGGGTCCGAACTGCCGTTTATACTATACTTGAGAACAGGCCGAAATTTCGTTTAGTTTACAGACAGACAGCAGTACACACACTCGTTCACTCACCATGGCCGACACAGCAGCAGCTTCAGCAGCCTCAGCTCCCGCCTCGCCCAAAAAGAGCAAGGCTGCTGCCTCCAAGAAGCCCCTCACCAAGCCGCCCATCCAAAAACCTCCGAGATTGTGGGCAACGCCATCAAGAGTCTCAAGGAAAGGGGTGGTTCACCTCTATAGGCCATCAAGAAATACATCACGGCCAACTACACGGTGGACTCTGAGAAGCTCTCCCCTTTCATCAAGAAGTACATGAAGGCTGCTGTCGCTTCCGGAGAACTGGTCCATACCAAGGGAAAGGGAGCTTCGGGCTCTTTCAAGCTCACCTCGGCAGCCAAGCCCGAGAAGGTCAGCGCACCGCCTGCTAGAGGTCTGCTGCCCCTAAGGAGAAGCGTTTTCCCAAGGCCAAGAACTCCGGAGCAAAGGCAGCCGCCAAGAAGGCCATCTCTAAGAAACCTGCCGAGGAGAAGAGTGCTGCACCTGCCCCTAAGCCTAAGAAGTCTCCTTCTAAGGCTAAGAAAGCTGCCAAGGTACCAACGAAAAAACCTAAAGCAACTAAGCCTAAGAAGGCAGCGAAGCCCAAGACTTCCCCGAAAACGGCAGCTCCTAAGAAGAAGTGAGAAGGTTATTGGTTTTTACCGATCTTCTCACTCACACACCTCTCTGCGGGCGTGTAAAAAGGTCCTTATCAGGGCCATCAATCATTTCCTAGGAGAGCATATGTCTGTTAAGCTCAAGTACGGGTTCTTTCCTTTTCCAAAAATCAAAAAGTTTAGCTTAGCCCTTCCCCCTCCTTTTCGACAGAAATTACATCAGTTTTTATTTTAAACGCAACCTAACCCGAAAGAATATTTACACGAGATATATATTTATCTTTTTCACAAAATAACACGCTTTTATGTGCAAAAACGTGGGGATTTCCCTATCCACTCTCAAGAGAGCGAAGAAGTAATCTTGCTTGTTTTTACTACTGTATATTTCATAAATTATTATTATCAACATCGTTATCGTCGTCATCTTAGGTCTCGTCGTAGAGCAAAGCCTTTTCTCTACGAGACCCCTTGCATTTGACTGTTGACACAGGCTAGATTAAACATCAAGACTTGTACGTGATTATGTGGAAAGCTATCTAGGGACGAATGATGCTTGGTATTGCCAAACAGGGCTCATCTAGTGCCTGGGGATGCCGTGAAGATTCTAATTCTAGGGTCATTGCTGTTGTTATGACTCAGTGTGGAAAATTATAGCAAACTACCTCACCTTGCTTGATATGCTTCTTTATAGTGCTGTCTTGGATTTTTGAGGATATAGGTACGTTACTGGTTGGGAAACCGACCTACCTCACGCCGACTACCTAATTACTCAGCCTCGTGAGGACAATTGAGCAGCTGTCTGACAGTGAGGCAGCGCCCCGATCACGATAACCAAGATTAACGGCCGAGGGGACCCGATGCGCTGATCACGCGTCATTCCAATATCTGCAGGCCAAATGGCTGGGGAGTGATCACTTGGTCGGCCAAGGCTCTTTTTGGGCTGTATAGTGCCAGGGGTTGTTTTCATACCTTGTATGACATGGAAGTTGACAGAACAGTCCACACGGTAACGGTAGTGTCGCTTGGTATCGTCTTAATAGCTGAATTTATCTCTATTTCCACATTAGGCAGGGTCCCTCTGACTTGGGTACTCTAGTTAGAAAAAGAGGGGAGACTTAACAGGGTCCTATACATCAGGTTACGTCTAATTTACAAATAGGACCGGACCCAGAATTGCTACAAAGAGATTTCTTAGTTTTTGTGGCAAAATGTAAAAGAACGTAGCTACCCATGTTCACAATAGGGCTGTACTTTGAACCCTTCAGCAGAGACAATTTCTCTTAGGGATGAAGGTTTGTTGTCCTCCCTTTCAAAGGACTCGTAATGGTCCCGGTTAATTACCACCATTATTATTATTATTATTATTAGGCTATTATTATTATGGCAGATGCTTAAGGTATATTAGGTAGGGTCAAAAATTCTGTAATATTCAGAGAGAGAGCTGTGAAATAATTTTAAAATCACTCCCCTACAGCAATGATATGTAGAATACACTTAAGAGCAGTGCCCACTGCCACGAGAAATACGCTGGTGGTTAATAATATGATTATCCTGCCTACAGTAGATTAAATAATGTTATTATAAGTAGTGGAGTAGGGGGGGTTCTGCCCCACTCCAGAACCCTCCTCGACCCACTACTAAGCCTCAGCCATGTTAAATATTTCTCGAACGCATGGTCCGATTTTGACAAATGAGGTGTCGTTGGACTCGAGCTGACGTCCTCTTTCTTATGGACCACTCGTTATATTTTTGTTTTTTGTTTTTTTGAAATTTTTTGTTTTCGAAAGTTGGTGATAGTTTGAAAACCAAACATGGTAGAACGTTGTTCCATGACTTAAACGAATGGTATTTATGACCTTTATTTTTTGTAATAAAACTTTTTTATTTTTTATGTTTTTTTTGAAAACACTCGAATGTTGAAAATTCTATATTTTGGAAACTAGGAAGTTTACAAAACAGTTTGTTTGACATAAATGAAAGGTCCCTATGCCCTCTACCTCCAAAATAAATTTCAAGTCTCTAGAGCAAAAATTTGTGTTTTGTAAGTAGTGGGATGGGGACAGTGCTGCACCACTTCTTATTTAGCCACCCTCGTATTTGCCCCGAACCTGATATCTCGCTAACCAATGGTCGGATTTGAACATACAGGGTGTCCTAGCACTCGTAGTGATGCCCCCTACTTTCCTATAGGCTCTTTATTTAATTGAAAGACCAAAACTAAAAGGTCATCCGCTTTTAATATCTCGCGAACCAATCATGCTAGAGGCATGAACGAGGGGTCCAAGGACTCGGGCTGACGTCCTCTTTGCTATGGACCACTCGTTATAATTTTTAAAAAATTTTGGAAACTCGATTTTGGGGTAAACACGTGTTTTTTGTGATTTTGCCGATATTTTACGAATCAATAACGCTAGAGGCATGTACGACGGGTCCAAGGATTCGGGCTGACGTCCTCTTTGCTATGGACCACTCGTTAGAATTTTTTTTAAATTTTGGAAACTCGATTTTGGGGTAAACACGTGTTTTTTGTGATTTTTGCCGATATTTCACGAACCAATAACGCTAGAGACATGTACGAGGTGTCCTAGGACTCGGGCTAAAGCCTCCTTTCGAGTGTGGTAGATAGTTTTTCAAAAAAAAAATCACAAAGGGCCTAACGCCATACATGTTGAAAATAAGTTTTCTTTTTCTTTATCTGTTTATAATGTTTATGAAGCGTGGTGGTTGAGAGAGACGATACGGCTGGGTGTGTGTGTTTCAACGAACCTGTCGCTGACCACGGTGGCTGTGTTCAATAGATTAATCGCTATTTCGACGGGTCGGTTTATGACAGAGCGAGGGTTCGTTTTCTGATATTTTACCTTTAACGTGTAAACGGTGATGAGAACTTGGTCCTATGTTGGTCGAAGCGAGTAGAGAAAACAAACTTGCCGAGGAGCAGGAGGTGAATGTCATTTGAGCTTATTGGAAGGCGCTGATCTGACTTGACAACAAGTGCAATGGAAAATGACCAAGACGCTTGAAGGTGAAATAATCTGACCATTGTGGTGGCAGGGGAGTGCGAAATGCAGGTGAACACATGTGAAACCACATGCACGCTAAACAAGTTACATCCTGTCTTGCTTCGTACGTGACAAAATGCAAGTTCATGTGAAATTTGATCTACCTCAGGTGTTCACCTGGGACGTTAGCTGTCCACGTGCGCGATAATTGTTAACAAGTGACATCCTGTTTTGCTTCGTACGTGACAAAATGCAAGTTGACGTGAAATTTGATCTGCCACAGGTGTTCGCCTGGGACGTTAGCTGTCCACGTGCCTGATAACAGAATCTTCAATGCGTGGGAAAAAATGATTATAGATGCAACGTAGCATATATAAAGACATGTTATCATTTCCACGCTCACTTAGGTGACTACCTTTGAACACATTGCGTTGCATGAAACCCCTGGTCTTCTTTAACAGTTTTGGTGTTTGTGGAAAATACTTAACCTTGTTGTGGGGTAGGTATATATTTATTCATTTATATATTTATTGATTTTTATATAAATACATGCAATTATTTATTAATTAGGTAATTAATGATTTTATTTATTTATTTGTTTGCAGATAACGTGTATAGCCTACCTGTCGTGTGTCTGTGGGAAATATATTAAAGAAAGAGAAAGACAGACAGACAGATAGAAAAGAAAACGATTTCCACACTAGCCCACGAGACGGGAATATAGCAAAGCATTACACATCAAAGTGAGGTTTGATTTTTATATATAACCTGTTTGATTTTGTTTTGTTTATGAAATGCGTAAACTATATGGAATGGATATACTGATGGTGGTTTATTTTATTTCTTTTTAGATATTTGGAAAAGATAGGGTTCACTGCTATAGCAAATACAGTTGAAAACCAAGTGGCTTTAGAGTGGAACCATTGTCAAGCAGTCTACAGCTGAAAACTCAGGTGAGAGTGTTCTTTCAAAATAATGTCTTTTACTGCTGCGGATACGTTAACTTGGGAGCCCCTTGAGTCTTGTTTCAAATCACGTGTGTGCTCTGGCCGCGTAGTCAATGTTAGAAAAAGTTTGATTCCCAAAGAATTTTTAGAATCTTGTTTTGAAATTTTTAAAATTGAAATTTGTACAGCGCAAAGATTGCATACCGCTTTAAAGGTGAATACAGAACTGGTGTGTGATTTCATATATAAAAAGAAGGACGTAGAGCATAAAGAGACATTCTATATTTGCAGTTAAATGCAAGAGCTTTTGATAGCCCATAATTTGGAACAGTGGTATCAAAGCCATGTGGTGAATGCCTTGCTATCAAAATTTGATAAACTGCAACAAGGACCCAGTGGTTTAGCGCTAGACAAAATTCATTATTTACAAATCAACATTTGTCAATTCAACCCGTTGAATGCGGGGTCTAGCTATATTAAAACACCACCAGCAATAGCTTCGAAAAAGGCAGTGGTGAATATTGAGAACCATGACAATGATTGCTTTCTGTGGTGTGTGGCCGCGTATTTGCAGTCAGCACAAGACCGTCATGTTAACAGACCAGCAAAGTACAAGGCCAAGTTTGATGAATTGAAACAAACTTTAAATCTAACTCGAGTGTCGTTCCCTATGGACTTAACCGAGATCCATAGGTTTGAATAAGACAACCAGGACTTTTCGTTCATGGTGTATGGCCTTGACGGTAATGAGATTGTGGGTCCTCTTTATGCCACAAAAGAACCGAAACGACACCACATTCATCTTTTATATTTATCTGTAGGAGAGGTGAATCACTATTGCCTTATTAAAAGCTTGAGTAGATTGCTAAGCAGTCAAATGTCTATGAAAAATTGTGCAAAACATATTTGTGATCGTTGTCTGATATATTTTACCACTCTTACGCTTTTGGAACGTCATAGGGTAGATTGTGTTTCTCAGGAAGCGGTGAGATTGATATTGCCACAAGGGGACAAGGCTGTGTTAAAGTTTAAGGACATTCACAAGCGTGACACTGTCCCCTATGTGGTGTATGCAGATTTCGAAGCTCTCACCACACCCATGGCGGGATGTGAACCAGATCCCACCATCAGCTCAACCACACCCATTCAAAAGCATGAACCCTTTGCCATAGGATTTAATGTGGTGTGTGCCTATGACCCCACACAATCCGTTTACAAATACCGCGAGGGGCCAGATTGTGCCAAATGGTTCTTGGATGAACTTGTCAAGTTGGCTCATGATGTACAGGAATTACTGGACCACCCAGTACCCATGAGCCTATCTCCAGAACAGCGGCAGCAGTATGAGCATGCCACAACATGCCATATTTGTGAAAAGCCTATTTTAAGTGGAGAGGAAAAAGTCAGAGACCACTCGCACTTTACGGGGCAGTTTCGTGGAGCTGCGCATAGTAAATGCAATTTAAACTATCCAGCTCCTAGTTTCATCAGTGTCTTTTTCCACAATCTGGCGAATTATGACATTCAGTTTTTGATTCGTGAATTGGGACATGTCAACAAGGGCTCGTTTACCATTATTCCCCAAAACCATGAGCGTTTTACAGCCCTGACATGGTGGTTGGGCGACTTAAGCATTCGATTTTTGGATTCCTTTAAGTTTATGGCATTCTCGCTAGACAGCCTTGTGAATGGCTTGAATGAGGAGGAATTAAAAAATACTAGAATGCATTTTAATGATCCTGAGCAATTTCAGTTGTGCATTCGGAAAGGTATATTCCCGTATGATTTCTGCAACAGCTGGGACGTGTTAAAGCAAAGAAAACTCCCACCACAAGAGAAATTTTACTCAAAACTAACACGCAGTACTGTTTCCGATGAAGACTATGCACATGCATGTCAAGTTTGGCGAGTGTTTGGCATGAACACGCTAAGTGAATATGCTATGCATTACCTAAAACTGGATGTATTGCTGCTCACTGATGTGTTTGAAAAATTCCGTAACTTGTGTCAACACATTTACGGTCTTGACCCGGCTCACTATTATACGAGTCCTGGGCTCTCGTTCGATGCCGCTTTGAAATACACTCAAGTGGAATTGGATTTACTCACTGACGTAGACATGGTTCTATTTTTTGAAAAGGGTATTCGTGGCGGCTTTGTGTCACTTAACCAGCGCCATGCCGAAGCGAACAATGTCTACATGCCTGATTATTCACCAGACAAACCAGAATCGTACTTAATGTACTATGACGTGCATAATTTGTACGGTTACGCCATGAGTCAGCCTTTGACCTATGGGAAGTTTGCTTGGCTGACAGACAAACAAGTGTTAGAATTTGATGTGATCAAGGCTAGCCAAGAAACAGGCCGTGGATATGTGCTAGAAGTGGATATTGAATATCCCTCATCCTTGTATGATGAACATGCCGATTTCCCATTCTGCCTTGAGCAAATGGTTCCCCCTGAGAGTAAAGTGAAAATTGAAAAACTCATGGGCACACTTTACAACAAAAAAGGTATGTGCTACATATCCAAATGTTGGTGCAATGCCTCGCCCAAGGCTTGGTGTTGAAGAAAATCCACAGGGTTATTTCTTTTGCTCAAAAAGCATGGCATGAGCCATACATGCGACTCAACACAGAGCACCGACAAATGGCATCACAGCAGTTTGAAATTATTTTTTTTAAATTAATGAACAACTGCATTTATGGCAAGTCTATGGAGAATGTCCGCAAATACCGTGACATTAAGTTGGTGAATGTCTGGGAGGGGCGGTGGGGTGTCCGGCGGTACATTGCCAAGCCAAATTTCAAATCGATCAAAATTATCGATGAGGATTTGCTACTATTGAAATGAGTAAGACCAGCGTGACCATGGATAAGCCCATTTACTTGGGTCAAGTCATTTTAGACTTTTCTAAATCGGTCATGTATCGATTCCACTATGAGTTTGCCAAACGTCATTTTGAGAACGTCTCTCTTTTGTATATGGATACGGACTCATTCATTTACCACATTCGCCACTGCAACCCCTATGACGTCATGAGGCAACATAGTGACTGGTTCGACACCTCTTGCTATAGCGCTGACAACGTGTTTCAGCTGCCCATAAAGAACAAGAAGGAAATGGGCGTTTTAAAAGATGAATGCGGTGATTCCATTATGACGGAATTCGTAGGTTTGGCCTCAAAAATGTATGCTTATCGCACACTCGATTGTAAGGAAGCCAAAAGATCAAAAGGTGTAGGTAGGGCAGTGGTAAAATCGCTACGTGTTGATGACTATCTAGCGGTTTTACGCACTGGCAAAGCTATGTCTCATACACAGTGCAGGATACAATCCAGCAACTATCATTTGTATCTTGTGGAACAGAGAAAACGCACCCTCGCCTCCATGGATAACAAGCGTGTGTGGGCTGATGATCTGCTCACCAGCCTGCCCTGGGGTTATGATCGCAACGAGGAGGAGGTGTGATTTCATTGTTTAATCGTTTATGAGACATAGCTTTATGTAACTTGTAGATTTAGAATTTTGTAAATATTGTTTTTTTGTTATTGTAAATAGTAGATTTTGTAAATAGTGACAACCCACTTGGACCTTTTGCTCTTTTAAAGTTCTATGCAACCTTATTTTTTTTAAATGTTTTGATTGGTAAATAGTTTGATTCTTTTAACGCTGTACAAAGTTGAGTTTTTTTGTAAATATGAAATAAGTAAGATTTTTAGTAACTTTAATAACTAGTATTTAATTATTTTTCATAATGTAAATGATAAACTAAAAAGTTCTTTTGGGATGAGTGTGCATGTCGAGAATGTGCTTTTGGGAATAAATAAAGTAGTTGTGTTTGTTCCCAAAGACAGGTGTGAATGTATGAGTGGAGAGAGAAAACTGGTGTGTATGATTGACCAGAGCAAACACGGTGAGGTAGGGTGGGTGGGTGGGGAGGGGGTAAATGGTCAGTTATATACTCATTTTGTTTTAAATAGTTTCGTTTTTTCATTGAAATGTGGCAGACAATAGACATTATTTTTGTAAAAACAGTCTTACCTGCAGTAGTCGTAGACCTCGACGTTTCTCCAAACACCCATAAACTCACTGCAGCATCGCCATGGTCATGCACTTGCATCAACATCATTATCAAATCTCAACTTTCGACATACACCAAATGGAAAAATGTGAAAACAGCAAAATGGAAAATCCATGTTTCTATATCACCAAAAACGCAAAACTTAAAACGGACATTTTTAAAAACTGGAAATGGCCATGTGTGAAATTTGAAAATTCAAAAACTTCAAACGGACATTGTTTAAAATGTGTCATCAACAAACTGGAAAAATCCATATCATCAAAAAACGCAAAACTTGAAACGAACATTTTTAAAATCTGTAAATTGCAAAATGACAAATGGCAGTGGGTGAATTCATCATGTGTGAAATGTGTAAAATGAGAAATCAGCCATCAACATCATGATTTTTAAAAATAATAAAAACACAAATCATCGTGCTCTGGTAAACCTTTTTTTATTTCATAGTCATAGTGAATTGACAAAAGAAAAATAGAATACAAACAAATCCCAATTCCTCACTCCTCAATGTTTATGTCCATGCATCATCAACTTTCCTTTCATAGCACTCATGACAATTAGGGCTGCCATCCATTCACCCACTGAGGCATCACTGGATGTGAAACGTTGTTTAGCTTTCTTCAATAACAATTTATCTGCCACATGTCTTAAAACAGGATGACTATGGCGATAAGAAAGGTCATGTTCCTTGCATGCTTGATCCAAAAGATTAATGGGTACATCACCACGTTGTAAACGTTTTTCGAGACGAGTTCCAGGGCCGCAAAAACGATAACCTGGAAGATGGATTTCGAAAGGTAAATATTGAATCACTTCGTCAATGACGCCATTGCCAGTACAGGTCTGGCATATCCTTTTCCATCGATGGTAAAAAGGTTTGGTCTTCCTCCTCCTCTGTGGACGATGTTTGTGTTTGTTGTTGTTGATGTTGCTTTTTCTCGCCATGACACTCGTGGAATGATTCAACAAAGTCTTTACACGGACTTTTATGACCGTGATACAGTTTCACTAGCTGGCAAGTCGCACACTGACGCATAGACGGTATTTTTGCCATGGCCACTTGCTTATGGTGATCGTAATCCGTACAGGGTTGCAATTCACTCAACACAGGATCTTGAGTCCATGATTTTGGTACATGTTGCCAGATTTCTTTGACCGCGTTGGCGGCCACATAATAAATCAACGACTTGGGCAGCGCCAAGAGTTCCTCTTTGGTAAAACTGTCTAGTTTCTTTTTGCACACAAAGAACTTGCCGATGGCTTTGTCCGTAGCATTGCCTTTCTCCATGGTATCACGTACTGTAGATGTTTACACGTCGCTTGTAGAAATCTCACTGACGTCATTCACAGGTAAATCTTGAGTTATAATTTTGTTCAACAACTCCCAGCAGGCATGAGTGGTTAACCAATGAAAGAGATGCCACGCATGCGATAGGGCTGTATGGGTAATGTTGCCACAGGAACAAGTATCCATGAGCGTTTGCAGGGAGGGGCAGCCCAACTCCATGAGGTCGATACATTGGCAGTAAGACGCCAAAAATGGTTGCAACCATTGTCGTTTTTCATTACCTTTCACAAATACCACATTGGCCGAGGACAAGTGTGCTTTCATGACCACGTCCAAATATTTATAGGAAATGGTTCCCTGATTCCAGTCTAGTTGCCTATGATTTTCAATCCACTGGGTTTGTTTACGGTCTTTTTCACACAACAAATCAAAAGCATGGGGTGGTTTAAATAGCAAATGCGTAGCTTGCGATATCCAAAACGTGGTACAATAGATCATGGCCACTTGTTTAAATATAAATTTGTTGTCACCAATTTTAAACCCTTGGCAATCCACAATGAGTGTGCGCAACATGTTGACGCTTGCCTGGACCAAGTTCAACTGACGACTGACTGACGATCACGTGTGATCATGGCATGGGCTTACCTTCCATGCTTGTTTCAAATTGAGGTTAGGGTAGGACAGAGGGACATGCAAAAATAAGAATTTAAGAATTACATCATTTTATTATCATAACACGTCTTACAGGCATTTCTCATTTTGGGATAAGGACGATAGCAACTGATACAACAATATAGTCTCTTGTGTTTGTAACGTCCATAACACCGATGATGTCCCAATGTCTCTAAACTAGGCGTTTTTGATGGTGAGCTGCTAACCGAAGCACCATGGACACCATACGGTCCACACGTATCGTAACTTGTTTTCTTTTCATCACCCAGAGACACAAGTGAGGGATAGCTTGAATGACAGGATATATATTCCCACTTCCATTCTACACAGGTAGGGGCAGGTGGGTGACCAGCGCTGATGTTCCTGCATGGGTTCATCGCCCTCCTGCCATTGGTCTATGATGATGGGACAATGGCACATTTCTCTTCATCTCTTGTTTTTAAATAGTAGAATCCAGCGGCCGCCAAGGCTTGAGGGTTTATGAAAGGCACCGGCCACGTGGCAAAAGTCTTGAAACGTTATTCCTCAGAGTTTAAATTCATGGATGTAACGTCTCTTGAGGCTTTAAAGCAAGACATGACTGAGCGGCTTGACGTGGGTTGAGCTGTTATTTATACACTCGTCACTTGGTTGGATAGTGGATAATAGTTGACTTGTTTGTGATGAATAATCAAACAGTAGGCCGTGGTATTGGCTGGTACATTGTCATGCGTTTCAAAATCTAGTCGAATGTCGATATTGGATGGCTTGACAGACTCTTCCAGGTAAGAACAGTCAAAGACAATCAGTGGCGCTCTTGCCTTAAACGCTTGGGGTAGTAGCATGGGGCCGTTCTCTTTTTGATAATACGTATATCGAAATTTAGAAAACAAGTCGTACAGGGGGCCAAACTTATTTTTTGAAAAATCCAAATCCAGTCCTTCATAGAGAAACACGGCTCCGTTGAGGAAAAGACGTGCATTTCTCAATTGCAGGTGATCAAATTGCGTGGCATCTTTGGTTTGTTGATACTTGCGATTCGTTTGAAAACCCACGATCAGGTAGAGAGGTCTCTCTGTATAGCGAGCTGTTTTTACAGACCAACTGTGTGTGTTGGTGGTGGGCAATAGCGGATACTCATGGAGTGCCCAGCTTCTAAATTCCATGGGTAGAGGCATATCTCTCTTTACCATTTTGAGTATGTCCAATTTTTTGCTATCTTCAAGGGTCACATGGGGGACTTTCCATAGCAAGCGTTGTAGTTGAATTTTTGAATCGATGGGGGCATTGTCGGCTCCCTTGAGTGCATTATTATCACTCCTGTCTCTCACTAGGTAAAGCACTTGCCTTGCGTTGACCACAATGCGTTGGTGATCTTCGGCAAAGCCTAAAATCAGTTTAAGAGGTAAATATCCAGTAAAGGTTCCATCAGTGTGTACCATCCAGTCATTGGTCGAGTCAGGACACCAACCTGCCATGCAAAGTGTTTTACCTTCTTCCTCACTATAAGAGGGGTATAGTTTCATGACACTGGAAATGCCCACATTTCGAGTGCTATCCACCACGATATCGTTAATGACATACCGCACTTCAGAAAACAGAAAGGCCAAACCATGGTTGGCCAACTTGGATTTGGTGGGTGTAGAGCCATCGGCTTTGGTGAGCTGACCTTCAATCTGAATGACACTTTCATGCGGTAGGGTGTAAATATCTTGGTTGTTGATAACAAATTGAATTTCATCATTGTTATTGAGTCCAGGTGTTTGAGCTTGATAGGAATGGAGATCAATTCTTACCACTCCTGGTTGCTCCTCGATGTGGCTCGCTATCTCTAGGATAGAATTCATTATGAGGGTTGACGTGGTAACCCAATGCTGTAAAATCTGCTTGCCTTGAGATGTTAACGTGTATTCACGTGGCAAACAACTAGCACTATTCCTAGACGGTGTTGTTGCTTTATACACAAATTTCATAGTGGCTTTAGCATCAACTTGTAAGTCACTGGTGTGGTAGAATCTAGATCAATGAGTTGTTGATCTCTATTGATCAGTCTTAATGTTATATTACTAATACTATCGACAGCCACAGAATGAAAAAGCACCACTGGAGGGTTTTCACGAATAATATACCCATTAGGCGATGTCACAATAAAGTCATAAAGCGAATGCGATGGTTCTTGATTGGTGTACACTTGGCTAATAATATCACACGTCACCGACACATGATGGTCCTCAATGAATTTCACTTCATGGTCTGATTCATGTTTTTTGTTGGGCTCCAACACACGTGGTTTAAATCCTAGTAATGGGCCAATGGAATCGGGGTGTGTTTTAAAGTCAGTGTTGAATGAGGAGAAAATACTGCAGCGATGAGTGTTGGTATTCCCTACAAGTTCAAACTTGTGCGTTCCGTCGAGAAATGACTTTAAACCATATTGATTGATCAACACCACATAAATGTGTTCATAAATGTCATGGATCGTGTATCCGCCAGAGTTCAAGGTGAGCACAGAATCATCATAGTAAAACTTGTTGTTCACATTTTCACGTATGTTGTATATTCGATTGTACGTTTCAAGAGAAACAAGTCCTAAACCATAGGGTTTTTCACTCAAATCGATAGGCGGGTAAAAGTCTAGGCTGACTTCAGGTCCACGTCCATGCAGTGCAAACGTTTTACTTTCTGCCGACATACTGGTGGCGTTTTAGCTTATGCTGCGTCTTATATAAAAGAAATAAACACAAACGTCCACACTGTTGGCTGTTAAACGTTTGCTCACGTTTCACATTATAATATATTTTGATCCTGTTTCCAAAATAGGTCACTAGTTCCATGGGCGGGGGCAAATTCCCAAAACTGTCAAAGTACCATACAGTTGATCCCTCTTTGACATAAGCTACATAATGCGTCCCTGGTCCTCGGTGATCATCCAAATTGACAACAGCACATTCCTGTTTCCAGGGTCGTGGGGGTAATTGGTTTCGCATAAACACACCTCGAAAATGAGAAAGCTTTAGTTGTTTAGCATAGCTTTCCACTTGTTGATGCGTCAGGGCATGTCTTGCTATGGCTGAGGTTAATTTTTTTTTAATATTTCGAAATGGTGAAATCCCAAATCCTTGTTGATAAAAGGCTGGCTTTAAATTGGCATTTATAGCCCCCATGGCAATCGCTTCCATCGTTTCATTGTGTCGCTGACTTTCTTTGAGTTGTTGCTTGCCCTGCTGCGCGGCTTTAATGGTTTTCGCCACTGCACTGGCACCGCCCAAAAGTGAACCTAGAGCAGCCAGACCGGCAAATAATGCAGGTAAAAATCCCGCTCGTTTGGGGACGGGAATCACTCGCCCTTGGTTTGAAACCTGTCGCCGACGTTTTGGAATAACATGTCTCTGTGCTGCTCGAAAGGCTTTCCTTATGGTCAATACATTATTTTTTCTTTTTTTCTTTCGCAAAGGCTTGTCCACGAATGTCTTAAGCCCAGGCTTTGCCAAGGACAAAGTCCTTTTTTTAGTCTTTCTCACCACATACCTTTGTTTCACCATGATGATAATAACCAACAACCTTTCACAAGAAAGTTTAAATCACAACTAACGTTAGATGGTTATTTCATGGCAGTATATTCCAATTCCACATAAAGTGGGAAATCGTTTATGGTTTTTCCCGCTTGCTTTTCATCCCATGTCAACATGAGGTGAAAGGATAATTCGTCACCAGCATTGACCATTTCATGCTTATGGACCAACATCCTATGAACATTTATCTTTATTTGTAAATGGTTCTCATCAGGTATGGCATATTTGATGTGAATGGTTCCATCATAGTGTAATCGATAGTGGCTTAAACCCGAAGCAAGCACATAGGTCAAGTGCTGATCATGGACTAGCGGTAAATGGTTTCTGTCATTCACAGGTTTTTCATTTGTCAGATACACTAAAAATACAGATGGGATAAATTTATAAAGCCTTTTCATTTCATGGGTCATGTAACGTTTGGTACAGACATCGTCTTCGTCTTGCGGGTCTTCCACGTGAATAATCCGATGATGATTAGCGCTATAGCCATTCACCGTAAGCTGGGGCACTTTGTCATAAAACTCATACACTTTGTTATCCACATACTTTTTGGTAGTAACGTCTGTAGACACTTGAGGATGTTTTACATGGGTTAACCGCTTTCCCTTAAAGTCATAATCTCCCTGTTTTGTGCGTGGCACTACTGACCTATCCACATAGTGTTTATTAGCAGGATCTGTTTCTTGTTTAGGATCATGTATGGGGACAGGCCTAGCTTTGGTCATCAACGCACGTCCAAAGACATCCATCGTCAACCTGTAGTACCAGTCTACTGATTCTATGACAAGGCTAGGTGTCCTGTATATAGACAGCCTGCTAGTCTGTCTAAGCCTTAGTTGAAATGAAGATTATTAAGCAGCAAGAGTCATTCCCCGTGGGGGACATGGTTTCCCATCTCTGTCCCACATCACGTGAACAACGTCATGGTTCACTGTTTCCATCTTCCATTCGCTGCATCATTGTGGGGCCTTCCGGCTGTGGAAAGACAAATCTTTTGCTAACGCTCATTACAGCGCCCAATGGTCTGCGTTTTCAAAATATTTATATTTTTGCAAAATCTCTCTACCAACCCCTCTACGTGTTTCTGGATCAAGTCATGTCTGGATTACAAAAAGAGAATATGGGTTATTTTACATTTTCCATGCAAGAAAATGTGATTTCACCGGATGAGGTAAAGCCTGATTCACTCATGATTTTCGATGATGTATCCACCGAACGTCAAGGCATCATTCAAAGCTATTTCAGCATGGGTCGTCACAAACATATCGATTGCTTCTATCTTGGACAAACGTATTCTAAAATGTCCAAACAGTTGATTCGTGACAATGCCAATGCCATTGTTTTATTTCGTCAGGACGAGAGGAACAGTCGTCACATTTATAATGAACATGTGAATCCTGATATGACCTTTCAAATGTTTACAGAATTGTGTGCCAAGTGCTGGAACACTCAACGTCATGCCTGTTTAGTGATTGACAAACAAAGTGAACTCAACCAAGGACGGTATCGCTTAGGGTTTGATCATTTTATTGCTATTTAAGGCTCTGTCTCATTCCCCGGCAAGTCATTGGTCAAGACACCATGGCGATAGCAGAGAGTCAATTGAAAAAGCATATTATTAGAGCAAAAAATACTATTCGCCAAAAGTTTCGTCAACTGAAACAATCACGTGCCAATCATGCTTTGTTTATTCAGCAACATTTAGCACCTCCACTAAAAGCCATGTTGAAACCCACTTTCAAGCCATCTGAAACGCTACCCACCGTTTCACAAGCCACGCAGACGCTGCACGAGGACCCTGAGGAAGAGGAACAGGAACAGGAAGATTTGACTAGTGTTAGTGAAGTTGAGGATGAGGAGGAACAAGTGTTTACGCCTCAAAAAAAGGCCGCACCCCTTGCAGAGTTTATGAGAAAAAAGAAATCCTTGGCCATGGTCGATATACCTTGCCCTTCCAAAGCGTCTCCGTTTTCACAACTCTTGGCCACCCCTCAACATAAAGCTCAACTGAAAACCATTTTAATAAAATATTATGGATCAACATTGGAACCCTATTTCACCGATCTATTTATTGGAAACACAGATACCACGTATGGTGTTCGCTATGAGGATGATAGTTTTAAAATTGGCGATTCATCCATTAAATTTGCTCGTACTAAAGCTGTGATTAAAAATATCAACTATAAATTAACGCCAGGACTGTTAAAGCTGCTCTTCTCTCGGCACCCCTCTTCCCATGATTATACGTCAGAGGATCTTAACAAATTTAAATCCATTTTATTGGATACCCATGCTCACAAAAGACAGTATGATCCCATGCAACAAGTGAATGCCAATATATCTCAAAAATATAAAACCATCATTGCAATAATGTTTCCCACTAGTCAAAGTACTCGTCGTAAAGTGTCCGCTTCGGGAGTGACATTTAAACCATTAAAACCCCTTGTGGATGTTACCTACTGGCACAATTCCAATAAGCTCGTCCAGCGGCTACAGTTGTTGCATGCCTCACGTCAAGCTGGCCACACCGGTCACGATTGGGAAATTCAAGAAATTGAACAAGAACTTCGAAATGCCAAAATTATTGTTTAAGCCATCACCCATTAAAATGGGTATTGCTCACGAGTTGCATCGCCCATCTAGGCGTCACTATCCGCGACTCAAGGTGATTTCACGAGGTGTGGATGAACTTTGGCAGGCTGACTTGGTTGAAATGTTACCCTATGCTAGCGTTAACGACGGTGTACGCTATATGTTGACCGTCATTGATGTCTATTCCAAAATGGCCTTTGTTGAACCTGTGAGTCTGGCCCACTAGTTACCAAGGCCTTTCAACATATTTTTCAACACTCCAAACGTCAACCTCAGCTGCTACAAACCGACCAGGGGAAAGAATTTTTCAACAAGGATTTCTCTAGTTTTCTCAAATCTAAGGATAGTCACCATTACACCACGTACAGCAACCTCAAAGCCAGTGTGGTCGAACGGTTCAACCGAACATTGAAAACCCATATGTGGAAAGCGTTTACCGCTCAGGGCACGTATCGCTGGTTGGACATGTTGAAAAGAATATTTATTTGGAAATGAATTATTATTTGGACATTTCCAAGACTTTATAGTTATCTTCGAGTCTGACTTCGCTCAAGTAATTATTTAATCAAACATTTTGAATTGGTGGAAGGATGAAACATTATTTGGACATTCCACTTTAGCCAGTCATAACTAATAATAATTTATCTGTGGATAAATTAAGTTATTTTATTTGAGAGATCTTATCTGCTCGGACAAATTAGCACATTTGAGTATTCTACGAAATTTTACAACACTCTTGGAGATTGTTATTGACTTTAATTGCATTAACGCAATATTTTGGAAAGACCAGAGAGAAGTAACGAATGTTTATATTTATTAAATGTTAACAACAATTATTTGAAATCTAAAGTAACTTATACTAGTAAACCATTACGTCATCACTGTTTATTAGAGTCGATTATTATGTATTTTCACAACATCTGAAAGAGCTATACGCTGTAATTATTATAAGTAAATATATTATGAAAGCAAGGCAATATATGCAATTTAAATAAGTTGTTATACCAGAATACTGTATTAAGAGCTTGAAGTGAAGAATTATAGCAGCTTTATTTGTTTAATATCAAGCTGAGGAAAATGTTATACGGAATTTACCTACGTAATTGGGAGAAGTCGTTGTTTAAGTATTCTGATGCAAGGGAAGGTCATTATACGCGTTGTGAGCGTTTATTTGGAAATTATAAGTAACTATATTACAGTAAAGAATTAAGTAAGACCTTAGTTGTCCAGTATTATTGTAAAACGACTCTCAGTTGAATTGATTAGTTCTATTGGCGGAAAATATTTGGGAAACGGATGGAAAGTGAAAATGTTGTTAATTATTATTAAGATATTATCAAGGATAAGACATTAATTATATATGCTTAACTTAACCGTTCGGCGATGTATGTATGCCCAATTATGAAACGAAACATCTTTATTATGATGATAGTGATATGAAATTGTAACAGTGACACTTTATTTAAGAGCATAAAAATTTGGGATTGTCAGTAGTTGAACAGAGGAGGAAGGTTGGATGATTGAGAATCATCACGAATTATGTAAATAACATAAGACATTTGTTAACAATATTTAAATATAATACTATTAATAAATAGGAGAATTTAACGATATAATAAAGTTAACTGAATAACTTTCTTAATAAATATCTGATCCTAAAACAATAATAATAATATGGTTTATTATTTGGATTAACATGATTAATAATTATTTCTAATAATTAATAAACATTTAAATAACGAACATTTTACAAACTTAATTAATAATTTGGAAATATTAATAGTCTTTAATTAAATTATTTAATAATAATTTCTATCATTAATCATTAAATAATTTTGGGAACCTTAGTTGACAATTAAACGAAAGTTTAATATACTTAAATGTTTTTAAACGTTTAAACCATAAATTGTAGTGACGTTTAAAGAACGTGACGACGTTCTTTAAATACAGTAAGGTTGTTTACTATTGTGTAAAGGTGATCTTATGGAAGATCAGTATAAAATTAATTTCTATTAATTTTACCAATGGAGGACATTGGAATAGTAAGTAGAAATGTCATGGGAAGACATTGGATGTATTAAAACCAATCTTTGTTCATATATTTCTAGGGAACAAGAGTAAATTTTAAGAGCTGTTATGAAAACAGCTGATTGATAATTTGTTCATTTAATTTTATTTAAGAAGTGGAGTACTTCTAACGTCCATGGGACGATGATTTAATTTCATAATCTTATTATAGGAATTTTCGAAGAATCATTTGCGGATTGCATGTAATTGTTAAAGGAATATTTGTTAATTCATTTTATTTATTATCACTTCGTTAATAAATTTATTTGTTAGTTTTGTAACTGCGTTTTAATGATTTATTTAAGTTATGAAGGAGGATTATGTTTTGGTGCATTTGAGGTTTTATTGAACCACTAATTTCGCCCACTTAACCGAGGATAGTTAGTATCTCGAGCTCTTCGTTTATTTAGTTGATATACCCATTATGCTTTTCCAAAACATGATATTAGAAAGTGTGCATCCCCCATTTACCTATTGTTGGTAGGATTTCCAGGTTTTTGAGCCGGGGACCTCGAGATTCTGCAATCCAGCTGATCTTTGGATACGACAAGCAGCTCTAATGGTTTAAACGGGTACACATTAAATGGCGCCCAACGTGGGGATCGAACTGTGGTTCGTAGCGACGTATTTCGTGATGTCAGGCACGATTAGGCTTGTTGAGGCTTAATTGGGCGTGATTGGGTGCAATTGTTTTAATTTTGGAAGATTAGATTGAAAGAAATCCTGTGTAAGGAAGAATAAGTCGAGAAACAGAAAGCTGACTTATAATCTAAATCTGATAGTTTGATAATCCGGTTGTTGACATTTCAGTCACAGTCATGTAACGTAAATGATTAAAATTAATTAATAATAGAATTAGGACTTCGTGATTTAAGTAAATCATTAACAGAATTACTCTAGGGTTTAGCATAAGTCTGGTAAACAATAAAATTCCCAAATATTAAGTTGAAAATGGTTGCTCTTTGGTATTTTGGTTCTGCAGTGTATGTCATGTTCCCGTAGCAGTTGAAATATTTGTAATTGTTGCAATGGCAATGAAGATTGAAGAGGTCTATAAGATGTTTTCAGATGTCCAAAATAAGATGGACAATCTGACAAAAGATGTGGAAGGTGTTCGCACGTACACCCAGAAAGGTTTTAAGAGTGTTAAAGAGGACGCTGAAAAGAAATTTAAGTCGGTTAGGGAAGAAGTAGAGAAAAGTAGGGACACTATTAAAGAATCTGTTATTGAAAGCGTTAAAACAGAGGTAGACGCTGTTAAAGAAAGTGTTAGGGACACTATAGTAGAAAACATTGTTGACACAGTAAAGGAAAGTGTTAAAGACAGTATTAAACAAGATCTAGGTGAATTACAAGAGTCTTTGGAGAAATTACAAAGCAGTGCTACTTCCGTTAGCAGCGATGTTAATAAATTGCAAGTTAGTTCTACACAAGTCACGAACACAGTCGACAAGATGCAGGGTAATGTCGACAAGATACAGGAAAACGTTGACAAGATACAGGGAAATGTTAGAAAGGCCCAAGAGGAGTCTACATTACTCAAAGAAAGAGTCATCAAAATTCAGAACAACACCGTCGATTTACAAACTAGACTAGGTAGTGTAGAGTCTAACACAGAACAAGTTCAATCAAGATTAAGTATGATAGAGTCTAACACAGAACAAGTTCAATCAAGATTAGGTGGGATTGAGTCCAACATGCAACATAAGTTTAAAGAATTAGAAACAAGTAATGAGAATTTCCAGACTGAAATCAGAAAAGAATGGGAATCCAATAAACAACAAGCTGAGGGAAACACATCACAAACTAACATGAGGTTAACAGAACTTAAAATAGTTGTTGACAGTTTGAAAACACAAGTACAGGATCACAGTAAATTGTTGAAAGATGGAATTGATGTAGATGTGGAAAATATTGTCAAGAAAAGTTTGGAAGCATTGAAAGATGATTGGAAGAAACTCAGTTCCGATCATGTTTCAAGCATCAAACGTGATATGGAAACCAAGATAGTTTCAACTGAAGCTAGATTAAATAAGGATGTTTCTGATGCAAGGGAGGATTTAATTAAAAGAATCAATCTTGTAGAGAAAACTCAAAGTGATGATATGTCAGGAGTAAGAGCAGATCTCGATAAAGAAATGAATGAAACTAAGTCTTTAGGGGATAAAGTGAATCGTATGGATAATGACTTGACGGACGATAGGGAAAGGAGGTTAATTGAGCTTGAGGAAATTAAAAGGGGCATTCAAAATATTAACTTAGGCGATGCATTAACGGCAGAAGCTATTAAGATTTCATTGAAGGACGAACTTAGGAAGGAGATTCAGGAATGCATAGGAAATCAGGTCGAGACCGAAAACGAAGTAAAGGAAACAGGTCAAGCTAGGATGACACGATTAGAAGATGAAATTAGAGATGTTAGAGCGAAACAAACTCCGATAGGACTTTCGATGCAACAAGATATAGATATAGGAGAGAATGATTTCGGGATAGGAAGTCTAAGACAGGTACACCCTTCGAACAGAGCATCTAATGTCACTATCATTAGAAATTTTGAAGAAAAACCACGAAAATTTAATGATAAAGATGGTCTTACACCAATTGAGTTCGTTAAGCATCTCCGTGATTATTTTTATGAAAATCATATATCTCAAGATAGAGAAATGCGTATCGTGGAACGCTATCTCGAGGGATCACCTTTGGAGTGGTATCGTGCATTCAGATATACGTTCGGAGACTTTGGGGAATTTGCCGAAGCTCTAGTCAAGAGATATTGGAGTGTGGAAAGACAGCAAGATTTGAGAGCGGAGGTTTATTCTAAGAAATACTTAGGTACTCTCCCAACTAAGTACGCTGATTTCTTTAATATGCAATTAGCGAAACTACGTTACATTCAACCCCCTTTGACACAAACAGAATTGATAGAAGCTATTTCTAGGCAGCTTCCAGTCGATGTCAGACGTAATTTAATATCGTCAGGAGTCAATGATCTTGCCAAGATGGATGAACTACTTCGTAGACTTGACTACACAAGCTCCATGCCTAATGTAATTCCTAGAAACAGGCAGGATAGTAGAGAGGTGAATACGATAGTCATTGATCAGACCCAACAAACGGAAGAAGTAACGAATCAAGTTCAAACTAAATCAGGTCCTGATAGGAACAATTACTTTAGAGACAGACGGTATGAACCAAGGTACCGCCGATTCAGAGAAGGTAGACCTTACCAGCAAGAGGAGCGTAGAAATGGAGAAAATAACAGAAGGACAGGTTATTTCCGCAATAAAAATAACTATAACAACAACAATTATAGGAACTACGACTCCAACCAACGAAATGATCAGAATAATCGAAACAATAGAGGTTATAGCCGCTATAAAAACTATAACGATGATGTATTTTCTAGACAGCAGTATAATGAGAGGTAACGTGAAGGTCAGGAGTACATTAGAAACGCTAACCAGGGGAATACAACTCGAGATTCCAGAAATAACAACAGGAGTGAAGTTGACCCTAAACCAGGCACTAGTCAACAGGGAAGAGCTGAAGAAACAGCCCCTGAACAAAAAAAAAACTCCAATCACGAAGCGCAATTAAATGAAGGTCACTTGTCATATCACAATGTCACGATTAATGAGATTTACCAGGTCACTGACGAAGACTTACTCTTTGAGGAAGAAATTATAAGAGAGGAAAGGAAAACAGAATTACCCATTATTAATATTCATGTAGAAGAGGAGAAATGCAAATCTTTGGTTGATACTGGGGCAGTAGTTTCGATTTTGTCCGAGGAATGTTATTTGAGGCTTTTGAAAGGCAACAGTTTGACGATTTTGCCAGCTTCAACGGTGAAGGTGAGGGGTATCTTTCAGGATAAGACGGTCAAATGTAAAGTACAAGTATTGTTAAATTTCAAGATCAATGAGAAAGAGTATGAACATGTCTTTATTGTGGTTCAGAAAATCAATTTTGATATGATTCTGGGAATAGATTTTATTGGAAAAGTAGGAGCAGTTATCGATTTGAAGAATCGAGTGATGAAACTATACGAGAATAATTTGGAAGCGGAGAATTTGGAAGGACAGGAAATAAGTACAGATCTAGATACAGATTATAGGGAGGATGTTTTAGAAAACATTGTGAGTGAAGTGGAAAGAGAAAGAGAATATCATACTCAATCGATTGAAGGGTTCGAGGACATCCAAGAAGAATTTGAAGATTTGATAATCGAATTCAAAGACATTTTTGATGAGAAACCAGGTCTAATTAAAGATTTCCAGTATCGTATTCGATTGACCAATGAAATGCCTTACCAGAAAAAGATATACCCTATTCCTGAAAAATATTACGAGGAAGTGAAAGGAATTATTAGGAAAATGGAAGAGGATGGAATAATTAGAAAGCAAGCATCATCCTATATCAATCCTATAACTGTTGTGAAGAAAAGCAATGGACAATTACGTTTATGCCTCGATGCAAGAAGTATCAATGCGTTGATTTTGCCGGAGACAGATAGACCACCGAGGATTCGAGATTTATTAAGAAGATTTAAAGGAAAGTCATGTTTCAGTGTACTGGATCTCACAGCCTCCTTTTATCAGATAGAACTCTCAGAAGATAGTAGACAGTATACCGGGTTTTTATTCGACCAATCGAGCTATGTATTTTTGAGATTACCTTTTGGTATTGTCAACAGTGGACCAGCTTTGATTAGAGCTTTGGACAGTAAGCTTAGTGACGAGGTGAAGGAAAACACAATGTGTTATATTGATGATCTCATCATTTCATCCGAGAATGAAAGGGAACATTTGGAACATTTAAAGAAGCTGTTTTTGGATTTGAGAGAAGCAAATATTAAGGTAAATTTTGGCAAGTGCCACTTTTTGAAGGAAAGAATAGATTTCATGGGTCACACCATTGATCAGTTTGGCTACCATCCGAATGAGAAGAAAGTAGAAGCTATTGTTCGATTCCCTAGACCTACAAAAGTGAAACAAGTTCGAGAATTTGTAGGCATGTGCCAATTCTTGAGTAACCATTGTAGCCGATATTCAGAGGTCATGGCACCATTGTATGATCTTCTTAAAAAAAAAAATAGATGGAAATGGGGTCCCGCAGCAGAAGAGGCATTTGAAAAAGCGAAAGAAATGCTTAGAAATAATATTAAATTGGAGTATCCAGAATTCGACCGTATATTCTATTTAGAATCAGATGCGTCGAGAGTGGGAATCAGTGCTGTGTTATATCAGAAGGATGAGAGTGGAAATAAGCATTATATTGGATTTTGCAGTAGGAAACTGAGGAAACATGAGGAAAATTATTTTACCACTGAGTTGGAGGCGCTAGCCTTTGTAACGGCGTTGCAGCAATGGAAGAAAGTCCTGCTGGGACATCAAATTGTTATTTTAACTGACTATAAAGCTCTCCAGTTCATGATGCAGTCGGATTTATCCAGCGATCGATTAACAAGATGGACTTTGTTTGTTCAGCAGTTTAATGCGACCATAATCCATCGACCTGGTAAGGATAATCTTTTAGCTGATGCTTTATCGCGTAATCCTGTAGAGAATATCCAGATAAATGCGATACAATTGGAACCGAAAGATCAAGAGACTTTGGTGAAACTTGAGAGGATCAATGTATCACAGAAAAGATGCACTCCAATAAGGATCATGTATCGGTTTTTGAAAGGTTATATGGATAATGCTGATCCAGACTATGAGAATATCCGAAGACGCTCGAATCGATATGTTTTGTCAGGAGACATTGTTTGCAAGTATGTCGATAAGGAGAAGACAAGAGTCAGAGTTATGGTTCCTCCCAATTTAGTAAAACCTTTGGTTTGGTTGACACACCACAGTATAGGCCACGGTGGTTTGGATAAGACTGTCAATACTTTACAGGAAATGTTTTATTGGAAGAAGTTGAGGAATTCGGTGGCAGAGATCATTCGAACTTGTGAGAAATGTCAGAAAGGGAAAATATACATCGGAGCTTCTTAAGGAAAGACCTAGGTCCATTATACCATCTAAACCCCTTGAACTATTCGCCTGCGACATTTTTGGTCCATGTCCCAAGGGACATAGAGGAAATCAGTTTGTATTAGTAACGATAGACGTATTTTCAAAATTGGTATCTTTGGATCCGATCCAGAAAGCTACAACAAGGCAAGTTTTGAACAGAATTGAGAGATCAGTAATTCCGAAGGCAGGAAAGCCGGAATTTATTTTAACTGACCATGTGCCTCAGTTTACGTCTATGGGATTTCAGGAAGCCTTGGAAAGGCTAGACATTAAGCATATATTTTCTAGTGTGTGATGTCCGGAGACGAATCCCAGCGAAAGAATTATGTCAGAATTTGCAAAATTCTGTAGGATTTTTTGTCCTAATGATCATCGAAGTTGGGTTAGATTTGTTCCCATCATTGAAGAATGCCTTAATACAACGTTTCACGAGAGTTCGGCGGATGTTCCGTTGATGCTCCACTTTGATAGGAAGCCAGAGAGGCCTTGGAAGAATTTGTTTGATTCCATACCTAAAGATCCAGAAATTCCGAGAAGAGAAAGGATCGAGAAAGCCAAGGATAATTTAAGAAAGGCAGCAGACAAACGTATGAAGAGGATTCGGGGAAAACGATTCAGTGCACCATTTAACGTCGGAGATTTAGTCCTGATTAGGAAACCAACGAAAGCTGATGTAGCTCAGAAGATATACACAAAATTTTCGATTGTATACATGGGTCCGTTTAGAGTGGGCACTGTTTTTGGAAACAACTGTTATGAAATTTTGGAGATTGATAGCGATAATTCTGTGGGAAGATTCAATGCTAAGAATCTGAAGAAATGTTATGAGAGAGTGGATTAACAAACGAATTTAGAATTCTATTTCAAAGTTTGTTTTATGAAACCCGAATAAAAGCATTGGTCACGCTTTGATTCAAGCGTTAAGGGGAAAATGAACTCGAATTCTAAATGATTCAGGATGGACAGGATGCTATTTAGGATGTTTTGGTGAAATTTGGAGAAGATTGCGATATTTTTGGAGGAATTACGACATTTTTAAAATTTTAATACGAGAGGAAGCTTCAGATTGTGTTTGACAACAACAAAATGGCGAGCGAAGCCGCTCTTGGGGCAATGCTGCGTAGTATTTTCGCTAGGCTGCCCATAGCCACTTGTAGAGTTCAAAGAGAAATGCGTTGATTGGCTAATCCAATTGCCAGAATCAGTAAGGGTAGAAGATATGAGCGCGCTTGATGAGGAGCTTCGTCGATTTATAAAATGCCATTTATTAAAGAAGTGAGAATCTGCACATTTAAAACTATTGAAAAAGGATCTAAATTAAAAGGATTTATGATAGTCACCCAGAGATGGAAGTTGGATAATCCTGTAAGAAGATATAAGTAATGATTGGTTTGCCGCTTCTTTTCATGACGCGCCATTCGTTTGGTTTTGAGGTGCGAGGTGACGCTCCGTTGATCGAGGTCTTTTGTGTTGAGGTGACGAGCAGAACGGACCTGCGACAATTGAGTTCCTGAAATTAGCGTGTGCGCGAGAGGGGTCTCACGCTAACATAGTTTGTCGGCGAGGAAGGCGGTCCCGTCGGTCAGAAGTTAACATGAGAAGTCCGGTGAAGATGTGGGGAACAGAATATCGTCGTAATATCAGTTCTCGTGTGAAACTAGTATTGAAAGTTTGACTAAACTAAAGAGAAACATCGTGTGCTCATTACATGAAAGTTTCAAGACGATATTCGAAAGAATAAGATAGTTTTCTTTGTTGAAAGCACTTTCGTTAAATAAGCACGTTTCGCTCGGTGCGTGTCAGCTATACAGGCGAGAAGGCAAGGCCCGTTATCTGCCTGTGCTAACATTTGTATGACAGCAGCACTTATTTATAGCAAGTCTCTGTTTAGTGGCAAGCTTTTTATCGAAATGTTCGACATGCAAGCGTTAAGGGGAACAGTTAACGTTGTGTTTAACGCAGTAGTGATCATGTTTTAAGCCAAGTTATGCGCAGGGAATGTGATGTTACACTGTTGGACTGGGATACCGGGCAACCGAAGTTAATCTTAAAATTATAAGATGTGGTGTAACGATTATAAGGCTACAATCCAACATTACGAGATGGAACTTGATTGCCGCGTCATGGCTAGATATTATCAGACCCGAAGCGAAGCAGTTCATTATTCTTCGAGACTGGGGGATTCTTGCGGTTCCGCTGATCGAGGCGAGCTCCGTGTTCGAAGCCAGCCAGGGGGATTGACGATCGGGGAGCAGGGTTCGAGTCGTGACAAGGCAATCTTCCGAAGAAAGAGGATGAAGATCTGTAAGTGTGGGATTGCTGGTGTCGTCAGTAATTCCCTCCATACTTCTTCTACAAGATGTCATCGCAAGGTAGAAAAAGATACCCTCATTAGTAGCTATTGTTGGTTCTTATTGTAGTTAGTCGTAGAATAGAATATCAAAGAGCATGGCACCATTTCAACGCTAAATTATTTTGTTGTGTGTGAAATAGTTTAAGCCCAGGAATTATTTTTCAGCGTTGGACATTTAAATATTAATTTTCTTTTAGTGAGATTTTCGGATAGTAACATTTGGATTTTTGACTTATAGGTTTTGAGATTTAAGCTCATTTTATTAATAATTTCGTTTATCGAAGTTCTTTCGATCCACGTATCTTTGGGAATTTTATTGCACTTTAGTGAATTTTATTGCATTTTATTGCATTTTATTGTATTTTATTGAATTTAATTGAACGTTATTGAACTTTATTGAACATTATTGGAACATTATTGGATTATTATTGGAATATTATTCAATATTCTAGAAAATGGTATTACTTTACCCAAGCAACTTAGACTTTGAAAAGAATATTTATTTGGAAATGAATTATTATTTGGACATTTCCAAGACTTTATAGTTATCTTCGAGTCTGACTTCGCTCAAGTAATTATTTAATCAAACATTTTGAATTGGTGGAAGGATGAAACATTATTTGGACATTCCACTTTAGCCAGTCATAACTAATAATAATTTATCTGTGGATAAATTAAGTTATTTTATTTGAGAGATCTTATCTGCTCGGACAAATTAGCACATTTGAGTATTCTACGAAATTTTACAACACTCTTGGAGATTGTTATTGACTTTAATTGCATTAACGCAATATTTTGGAAAGACCAGAGAGAAGTAACGAATGTTTATATTTATTAAATTTTAACAACAATTATTTGAAATCTAAAGTAACTTATACTAGTAAACCATTACGTCATCACTGTTTATTAGAGTCGATTATTATGTATTTTCACAACATCTGAAAGAGCTATACGCTGTAATTATTATAAGTAAATATATTATGAAAGCAAGGCAATATATGCAATTTAAATAAGTTGTTATACCAGAATACTGTATTAAGAGCTTGAAGTGAAGAATTATAGCAGCTTTATTTGTTTAATATCAAGCTGAGGAAAATGTTATACGGAATTTACCTACGTAATTGGGAGAAGTCGTTGTTTAAGTATTCTGATGCAAGGGAAGGTCATTATACGCGTTGTGAGCGTTTATTTGGAAATTATAAGTAACTATATTACAGTAAAGAATTAAGTAAGACCTTAGTTGTCCAGTATTATTGTAAAACGACTCTCAGTTGAATTGATTAGTTCTATTGGCGGAAAATATTTGGGAAACGGATGGAAAGTGAAAATGTTGTTAATTATTATTAAGATATTATCAAGGATAAGACATTAATTATATATGCTTAACTTAACCGTTCGGCGATGTATGTATGCCCAATTATGAAACGAAACATCTTTATTATGATGATAGTGATATGAAATTGTAACAGTGACACTTTATTTAAGAGCATAAAAATTTGGGATTGTCAGTAGTTGAACAGAGGAGGAAGGTTGGATGATTGAGAATCATCACGAATTATGTAAATAACATAAGACATTTGTTAACAATATTTAAATATAATACTATTAATAAATAGGAGAATTTAACGATATAATAAAGTTAACTGAATAACTTTCTTAATAAATATCTGATCCTAAAACAATAATAATAATATGGTTTATTATTTGGATTAACATGATTAATAATTATTTCTAATAATTAATAAACATTTAAATAACGAACATTTTACAAACTTAATTGATAATTTGGAAATATTAATAGTCTTTAATTAAATTATTTAATAATAGTTTCTATCATTAATCATTAAATAATTTTGGGAACCTTAGTTGACAATTAAACGAAAGTTTAATATAGTTAAATGTTTTTAAACGTTTAAACCATAAATTGTAGTGACGTTTAAAGAACGTGACGACGTTCTTTAAATACAGTAAGGTTGTTTACTATTGTGTAAAGGTGATCTTATGGAAGATCAGTATAAAATTAATTTCTATTAATTTTACCAATGGAGGACATTGGAATAGTAAGTAGAAATGTCATGGGAAGACATTGGATGTATTAAAACCAATCTTTGTTCATATATTTCTAGGGAACAAGAGTAAATTTTAAGAGCTGTTATGCAAACAGCTGATTGATAATTTGTTCATTTAATTTTATTTAAGAAGTGGAGTACTTCTAACGTCCATGGGACGATGATTTAATTTCATAATCTTATTATAGGAATTTTCGAAGAATCATTTGCGGATTGCATGTAATTGTTAAAGGAATATTTGTTAATTCATTTTATTTATTATCACTTCGTTAATAAATTTATTTGTTAGTTTTGTAACTGCGTTTTGATGATTTATTTAAGTTATGAAGGAGGATTATGTTTTGGTGCATTTGAGGTTTTATTGAACCACTAATTTCGCCCACTTAACCGAGAATAGTTAGTATCTCGAGCTCTTCGTTTATTTAGTTGATATACCCATTATGCTTTTCCAAAACATGATCTTAGAAAGTGTGCACCCCCCATTTAGCTATTGTTGGTAGGATTTCCAGGTTTTTGAGCCGGGGACCTCGAGATTCTGCAATCCAGCTGATCTTCGGATACGACAAGCAGCTCTAATGGTTTAAACGGGTACAGTACGAAGCAAAACAGGATGTTACTTGTTAACAGTTATCGCGCACGTGGACAGCTAACGTCCCAGGTGAACACCTGAGGTAGATCAAATTTCACATGAACTTGCATTTTGTCACGTACGAAGCAAGACAGGATGTAACTTGTTTAGCGTGCATGTGGTTTCACATGTGTTCACGTGCATTTCGCACTCCCCTGCCACCACAATGGTCAGATTATTTCACCTTCAAGCGTCTTGGTCATTTTCCATTGCACTTGTTGTCAAGTCAGATCAGCGCCTTCCAATAAGCTCAAATGACATTCACCTCCTGCTCCTCGGCAAGTTTGTTTTCTCTACTCGCTTCGACCAACATAGAACCAAGTTCTCATCACCGTTTACACGTTAAAGGTAAAATATCAGAAAACGAACCCTCGCTCTGTCATAAACCGACCCGTCGAAATAGCGATTAATCTATTGAACACAGCCACCGTGGACAGCGACAGGTTCGTTGAAACACACACACCCGGCCGTATCGTCTCTCTCAACCACCACGCTTCATAAACATTATAAACAGATAAAGAAAAAGAAAACTTATTTTCAACATGTATGGCGTTAGGCCCTTTGTGAATTTTTTTGAAACACTATCTGCCACACTCGAAAGAGGGCTTTAGCCCGAGTCCTAGGACACCTCGTAAATGTCTCTAGCGTTATTGGTTCGTGAAATATCGGCAAAAATCACAAAAAACACGTGTTTACCCCAAAATCGAGTTTCCAAAATTTTAAAAAAATTCTAACGAGTGGTCCATAGCAAAGAGGACGTCAGCCCGAATCCTTGGACCCGTCGTACATGCCTCTAGCGTTATTGATTCGTAAAATATCGGCAAAATCACAAAAAACACGTGTTTACCCCAAAATCGAGTTTCCAAAATTTTTTAAAAATTATAACGAGTGGTCCATAGCAAAGAGGACGTCAGCCCGAGTCCTTGGACCCCTCGTTCATGCCTCTAGCATGATTGGTTCGCGAGATATTAAAAGCGGATGACCTTTTAGTTTTGGTCTTTCAATTAAATAAAGAGCCTATAGGAAAGTAGGGGGCATCACTACGAGTGCTAGGACACCCTGTATGTTCAAATCCGACCATTGGTTAGCGAGATATCAGGTTCGGGGCAAATACGAGGGTGGCTAAATAAGAAGTGGTGCAGCACTGTCCCCATCCCACTACTTACAAAACACAAATTTTTGCTCTAGAGACTTGAAATTTATTTTGGAGGTAGAGGGCATAGGGACCTTTCATTTATGTCAAACAAACTGTTTTGTAAACTTCCTAGTTTCCAAAATATAGAATTTTCAAAATTCGAGTGTTTTCAAAAAAACATAAAAAATAAAAAAGTTTTATTAAAAAAAATAAAGGTCATAAATACCATTCGTTTAAGTCATGGAACAACGTTCTACCATGTTTGGTTTTCAAACTATCACCAACTTTCGAAAACAAAAAATTTAAATAAAAAAAAAAATATAACGAGTGGTCCATAGGAAAGAGGACGTCAGCTCGAGTCCAACGACGCCTCATTTGTCAAAATCGGACCATGCGTTCGAGAAATATTTAACATGGCTACTCCACTACTATTATAAACTTTAAAGCTGTAATTTATTATGAGAGGGGCATCGTCTTAGGAGTCCGATTAGCCCCTTAAACTAGGCTGTGTAAGTAATTTTCTCTGATAACCTGTGTCATCGTGACGGTACTTATCGTCTCCTTCCCAATTCTCACCTGACTTAATACTCTGCAATAAAGCAGGTTATCATCACTCACACATTCCAAACCTACTACATAGATGGGAAAGGAAAACGGTTGAGAGGACAGGAAAGCATTACAAAGGCCTTTCGACAAGATACTACTCCCGAGGCCAACCGTCGGCTTGAGCATTAGGCTACTCGAGTGCACTGGGCTGACGACCTGAGGGGCTTACAAAAAAAAATAAGATAACCCCACAGGTAACCTGAGATATTATGAAAGAGCGTATAAAATATACTAGATATACTGTGCCCGTTTATACGGAGGATGGTTGGTCAGCACTCGGCTTTTTTTTTTTTTTTTGCTGCTGCGGCATCGGGGCGTGCAACGTTCCCTCCACTGCTGACTTAACATCCGATATGGAATACTCAAGGTTCACAAGGATTTGAGGGAAAATTCAACATTATAATTTTCATAATTTATTTCATATTCGAAAAATAGATTCACTCAAAATATGTCAAAAATCAATCACTTGGCATAGTCTCTTCAAGTGTCACTCAAAACTAAAAATCACTTTGTTAAAAATTCATCAAATTCACTATAATGTCACTTCATTATTCCACGAACTTTGTAACTATTTTGTCTTGCTTAAATTAAATTATTACTATTTATAGTATATTTTACTCAGGCGTCGAGCACGCCTATCATTTAAGTCATATAATATCTCTAAGGCTTTGGACATTTACATTCTTTTCAATCTTTACCCTTCAGGGTTTCTTTTATGTTTACATAAACATTATTTATCATTTACTTAGTCCTCTGGACCTTAATAAGAATTCTTCACAAAGCCTTAAATTTTAAACATTTAAAATACTGTACAAGAACATGCCATGTCTGTGGATCGAACTCGTTAAAATGTCTCTCTCACTCCCTCTAACAGCGACGCCCTCCTTCCTGTGGCACTTCACTTGATTTATGGCGTCTCGCCAACCGCCTTGCGTTTACAATGTTACTTACTGTTTAACCATGCATCAGGTGATCTTTCTCAGCAGCGTACCATGCACTGTGTTATTTATTATAGTGGGATCTCTATTCATTTTAAAACTACATTGTTTCATAACCCGTTATTCATCCTTTTTGAGGAAGGAATCCTTTTATTAGTAATAAAAATATTTGGCAAACTCCGTCAAAATCTATATAAATGCTTCAAACTTATATTCTGGAGAATTGTCTCAATCCCAGCATCATGATTTTATAGATTATTTTGAGCTTGCATCTTTTAATAAAAACTTTCATATAGTGGCCTCTTTATTCCTAGTCTTTGCTATACCCTAATTTACCGCGGAACTCGTTAAAATGTCTCTCTCACTCCCTCTAACAGCGACGCCCTCCTTCCTGTGGCACTTCACTTGATTTATGGCGTCTCGCCAACCGCCTTGCGTTTACAATGTTACTTACTGTTTAACCATATGATCCCCAAGACTTATATTTCACTTCTAAAGCGGCTATTTGTTTCTGCTTTCAATATTATTATTATTATCATTACATTTCGTGTTTACAGGATATTCATTTCTTATTCCGGAGAGGATGTATAATAGTTGACTACACCAACTTTAATAATAACGTGTATGACGTCTTATCACAACACTATATTCATAACAATGCCTTTTTGTACATTCGCACCCGATGCTTTATTTCGACGATTATTGCCTACAATATTTTATTTATAACAATGCCTTCACGGTCTTACTTGTACATTCACATACTAAATTTATAACAATGCCTTCACGGTCTTAAAATGTAACTATTATTTTCGACGCTTCACTATGGCAATACTTTAATGGGAAATTCACCTACCCAATATAATACGACGTTTTCATACAACAACACTACATTAATGGGAATCTTTCATCCACAATATTTCGACGATACTTTCCATCTCCCGAATAAATATATCCTGATGAACGCATATTCATTAGCGTGAAGCTACATTTATTTTATTATTTGGCCTTTTCGGCAACACGATTTCTTGCTTGGATATTCGTGGTTTATTTGATATCTTATATAATTTTTCATTTATAGAGGTAAGACCTCGGTTTCCTATTATTTTATTCTCATAACTTTGGCTTGATAGCCTGCAATAATACGTTTTTTCTTGGGTGTTTATTCACCAATTACTTTAGAGATTTACAAATTGATCATTTAACAACAATGTGTCAAGATATTATTTATTTCGTTCCGTTTTATTACTTGAGTTCCTTATTATGATTTTTATCGCCACTTTATTTCTAGAGTATAACAACTCGATAATAGTTATTTTTATTATTATCATCTCAGATTTCAATTACTTTTATTACAACTTTTTGTTATTTGCCATTTAATTATATGGTATAAAATCAAACTATTTTTCTTTTTCTTTATCTTATCGAATTTTAACGACTTCATTATGTTGCATATTTATTTCATAACCTGATTTTACTATGGCAAAACTTTAAGCCATTTAGGTTATTATTTTCGATTCCTTCCTCCAATCATTTATGACTTATTATTTCATTTCCGGGGTTTTTATAACTTTATATTACTGATCCCATTTTTATACTTTTGCGAGGTCTTTCTCGCAGGCATTTATTACTACCCCTACATTTCGATCATATTATTGCATTCAACTACCCGGTGAATCAATCGTTAAACTCCCTAGTCACGACTGATTTCACTGGGTCAGTGCATCGTACGTCTGCAAATTGTAATGGAAAATCATGACTCACCAGTGTGCTTCTCCTGCTTCGCCTTAGAAGGATTCACCCATCTACGGCATAATTAACACTTTTCCATGGCACTTTCTTTCGTGAATTTCACTTCACTTAGGCCCAATCGACCTTCACTTATATTTAAACACATTATTCTTCTATAAAAACACTGTATTAACACTAAACACATATATCTTTTGAATTATTTACACAGCACTATTTTTCCACCATATCTCAGTGATCTTCGGCACTTCCTATCGGTAATCAACGCCCTGATGAGATCCTAAGACCCTGCATTGGACGCGTGATAACTCGAACGGCTCCTAGTTCTTCGCTGGATTTAGTCTCTGCCCTTTCCTTTTAATAGTCTATTTCAGCTTTCTTTATCATCTTTTCATAAGCGATTTGCATTTTTCACTTGCCCTACACTTATGTAGCGGTCTATCGAACCTATGGCCTGCTTACTTCTTGACCGTAATCTGTCCTTTTTATATACTGCGACAAGATTTTTCTTCTTTCTCCTACGAGAATGTTTTCTGGCTACGTCCCTGTTTGACACACTGTAACTTAGCTAACACTGAACTTGCTTTGGATCTCGCACCCGTGTCCATTTACTCGAATTTTTGGATTTCGTTCCAATATCTGACCCTTAATACTGTGGTCTTTTACTTGACTTTCACGAAGACCTATCTATAGCCTCGAACCGATGACTTCCAGCGTAATGTCTCTACTCATATGCTGTGATGAGTTTTTACTAACGTGAGGACCGACTTCCGTCCAGGCAACCTGATAATACTGCGTACTGCTACTGATGTTTCTAGCTGATTAATGTTCTAGAATTTGACGCGGCGCAAATTATTTTGTCACGGTTTCTGAAACCTCCCTAAAGTACAATACAAACGAGGTCCGAACCTCTGCTACCGTGAATTGTATAACTTTAGGTTGGAAGTGGAAGGACTGAGCCTTTCTGCCAACGTAACCCAAGGTACACTTATTAGAACCGTGCTGTTGAGTTCAAGCTTAAAAGAAAACACAGTTACTCTGGTATGAAACATTCTATTGGCCAACAGAGTACATTTACACAGTAAAAAACAATAAACAATAAAAGGATATCAAAATAAGACATGGAAATCACCCCCAATAGCCTATACCAGTTCCCATCAGAAACCGGACGGAGTATAGTACAATAGTCAATTAAAACATTCCTGACATGATCTCTTTCTCAAATAAGACAAATATTCAGCTGGCACCAGATGACAGAATTACATATCTCGCATGTAAGGTACTTACTTCACGACTAACACGACACGTCAGAAAATCTAGATCAATATTACCAACAGAAGATCAATGCCAATAAACAAAACATTTATCATAGTGAGGATAATTACATTAAAATCCAACTCCTATTAATGGCATGAAAACAGAACTAATCTCTCCAAACACCAAACCAGTTACATGGCTGCCATCTTTAAACTACAGTACTATGTTATCAGCTGTTCGTCATTAATGGTAGTTCGTTACCTACTGAAAATCACATCTTTTTAAAGAACCTAACACCGACGTCATCACCATACCTCATAACTATACTCCGTACAGAATAACATTTAAAACAGATCCAAACTAGGATATCCTACAGTGATTAGAGTGAAATGAAAACCTTTACGTTACTTTACTAATTGAAACTACTAACCACATAACAAAATGATAGTCAACCCTAACACGGTATCACAATGCCGGTGACTCAATAAATTATAAATAATTGTACTTCAGGCGCAGACCTCACATATGAATAAACTTTAACACAAAATGACGTACCTTTCAGTAGACCACTTGTCCACCCTCACAAACTGTAACAACATTTCGTCGAACACAATATTGCTTATTTCCTCCGTCATGGAACGTGACATTCTACAGTGATCAGTATCACAAATAAGAAGCAGAACATCTTTCATACGGCAGATCATTTCCTCAACAAGATGATCTTTTCCAGGATACCAAATGTTACATCATCGCTTCTAATACATGAGAGGTCCATTCCAGTCTTCCTGATTTCTTCAAAGCAATATAATTTAAAATTTAAGGTTGTTAATTCCTTCTTACATTGGTACTTGTCATTACTCCGAACTAAAGAAAATAGGGCAGAAGCTAGTGAATAGCCCCAGGCTATTCCAGCCTCCTCGGGAAATCCAGTTATGTACACTACATCTTATCGCCTTGATGATTTCAACATATCTCTATTGTAGATCCTCAAAAGTTAACAATTGTCGTTGTGACGACGGATAACAAGACAGACCTACCATCTTGTCAACAGACGACAGGAACACACTCTATAGAGTATCGCCCCAATTAGAAGACTTCCTTCTTACCTGTTCGGTGGAGCGCTCTGACGAGAGTCAGCATTAACATCATACTCGCAGAAGCAAATTATACAAATCAGATGGAGGTGAGAGAAGATACGTGTCTAGTGCCGTAATAACGGCTCATCCTCCCCCTCCACAATAGTTGTCGTAGGTTCGAAGGACCAACACAACTCAAAACAACAAATTCACACCATGCAGAGACATGCAAATCTTCACCCAAAAGTTTTTTACATATCCATCACCGTATCATTCTATAATATGAGAAATCCTCCCTCCAGAAAGTTCTTTCTCCTAAATCCAAATCAGGTAGTACATCATGCTTAGAATTACAACTTCTTACAATAATCCAAACAGTCAAATCCATGATTTTCACAGTACAAATACAAATCTTCTTGTATCTACTAGACATTCTTGTATAGTGAAGACAGGTTCCAGTCCGTTTTGAGGTTCGCAGTTTACCATTCAGTCATCCGGGCCCTGGATTCCCTCACAAGTGCACCACGAATCTTCCACGCAGGACAGCCTACACCAGTTTGCAGCTGAAAACAATTTCAACTGGGCCAGTACCATAGTATAGAAGTCTTAACAACTAATATTGGAGATAGGAATCCCTAACGAAACAGAATAATACCCAAGTTTACATGAAA
Organism: Meconema thalassinum; assembly: GCA_946902985.2. Lineage (NCBI taxonomy): Eukaryota > Metazoa > Arthropoda > Insecta > Orthoptera > Tettigoniidae > Meconema > Meconema thalassinum. Next base: position 306,664,490 of record OX336393.1, read on the forward strand.
ATAAGACCTTAGACTATCAACAGAATACTTCCCTTTCAGTAAATTTCCATGTCTTTTACAGTTAATAATTATGTTTTACAAAATTTCAAATCATTATTTCAATATCAGACTATGTACTCCAATGTAATCAAAAATAATAATTATTTACAGCCAAAATTCACAACCGATATGCAGTAAAAACATTAATTCTCAAGGAACATGAGCTCGCTAACCTTAAATTTCAACTAATTAACATTATTACCGATATAAGTCTTTCATATCCCAACCGTTTTCCACCAAAGAAACCCTAATAAAACCAAAACAAGTACTGACTCAACAAAACACTCAATAAATGACCACAGAAGACCCTTAAATAAATAGAAGATCAACTGACCACCGGTGCAAACCGACAAGATACAAACATTCCCAATCTTTCATTCATATCACATAACCTCACAATACACACCATAAATAAAACCATTAACCACCCGCAAATAAACCCAAAAAACAACCAACCAGAATACAATTAGCACTTGTCAATACATCAACACAAAACACAATTACATAAATACTCTTTCATATACATACCCAGACCAAACAGAAACTAGTAAACGAGTCGAAGCACGCATTTCATGAGGCCTATAGTGAGTCCCAGTATATTCACCAAACAACACAAATTAATTCATCATATCTCATCACACATAATCACCTTACTTACCCTAAGTATTTATTTCTCAGCCTACCAGCAAATAGGATTGAATCCACTCAATCATCTGGAGACTTCGGAGAATGGTTTATAAATACTTACCTTAAACTATTATTACTTTACCTCACCTGAACCAAGTCCCATTCCTTGTAAATGTTGAGGATCATAAAGTAACACTCAACTGAACTCTAACCATACAAACCCCCATAAAATTCATTTGGCAGACTCAAGTTGACAGATATATCAACAAATGCCAATTTATATACACGGTGGGTAGATTATAGGCTAGGGAATAACCCACCCACCAAGGGAAGATGATTAAGAGAAGGAAGTAGATTTGGGATTGGAAGAAAAGGATAGAAAAATAGGAGGAGAGTCCCACAAAAATAATAAGTTTAGTGTTAAACACACTTAAAGGCGATTGCCACAGAAACTTAACCTCCTGATATCTAAAATAGGAACGAGCTTGGTCGAGGCTGACGGGAACCGCAGCTAAGACTTGGGCAGTTTGCCAGAGAGAGCCTGTAGTGTATTTCCTCCCAAGCACGAATGAAAGTACTATAGGGAAGGGTGATGGTCTGACAAGACTGAGAGCAAACGATTTATTGTATATGAACGAGGGCATAAACCTAGGAAGAGCTAGGAAAGCCAGGATCCTGCCTAACTGTAGTATCAGAGAAATGATGAATCCAAAAACAAATATTTAATTTATTTAACAATTCAGGATTAATTGATCTTTTTAACAAATAAATATTTTTTAATCTTATTAGCAATTTGAGGTCGCAGACCTCCGACAACATTAAACGGTTGCTCCAGGCAATTGACAATTTTTAAGGTTTCAAACCTTACATGTTTCTAAAATTTTCATAAGAGTTAAACCAATAAACAATGAAATAATTAAAGGTTAAACGTGAATTAGAGTACAAAAAGTGTACCTTAAGAAATTCTTGAGAGAATGTTCTAGAGAAAATAACAACTTTGAAAATGACGATAACAACAACGTGAAAATAAGATAGAAGTTCCTACAACTTCTTATATTTATACAGAGTTAATATAGGAGAATTACACAAAGAGGACAGGTCACTTATTGTGAAACCTGAAGAAAGTGAAAAGGAAGTTTCTAGACTTCCTATGTTTAATTAGGAATCACGAGAAAAATGGGGCAGTTTCCATTTCGTGAAACCTGAACATGACTCGCTCAAGAGTTTAGAGAATTGTTTTCCCTGATTTTGAAGTGAGGAACAAGGTAAATTTGAAACGTGTGCTAGACACGTATCACAAAGATTATACAGAGATACTTAATGATAAACCAACAAAAATGGAAGGGCACTTCTTGGAATGACACCTTATTGGAATAGACCTAGATTAAAAGTTTATTGCAGATTGTTAGTGAGAGGTTTAGGAAAGAGAAATGGGAATTGAGGAAAATGTTCATGGCCTTATTTGAATATAAGCGAACGATCGCGACGCGGTAGAAAAGTTGAGCAAGCACTGGTTTGCACTATAGTTCATTGAAACATATGAAATGTTCACTGTGGAGACACAAAGGTTGTGGAAAAGAAAGTTATTGCAATTATAGGAAGAACTGATTGCACTATATAGGTGAGAGTCTATTTCTTGAAACAGTTGCGATTTACAATTAAATGCACCATTGAATGTTCCAGCGGTGGACGAAAATTCACTATTGTAGTAATTTAGTTTTAAACAGAATTCTCCCAAGTACGTGAGAAATACATGACGGCAGGACTCGTAGATTGAGTACCGAATCTGGAAAGTTCCAAAACAATCTTAGTAGTAAAATGGGGCTAATGTAAATCCAGCGGAGGAACTTGCTTGGTAAATTACAGACAGTGGGTATTAGATAATATCCCGCGTAGTGAGAAGATTTCTCATTTGGCAAGCATAAGAAATGCTGCTTTCACTAAGATTAGCTTGATTAAACAAAAGCTCAACATGGAAAATCCCGCGGAGGATGATTTTGCCCCAAAATAAGTAATTTCACACTGCCTATAAAAGATAGTTAAAAGCATGTGGTAGGTAAAATCATGAAGATGAGGTTAAAACTTGAAGCAGGTACTTATCTTTGTTGCATGGCGAAGGTGAAGTTCCTCACTGATGCTTAAAGTTCCAACATGGCGTGGAATTTAAAAAAGATGCCTCGTTAGGTCAGGAGGCTGGCTCTGGTTGAGCCTTAACTGATTACTACGACTGCCGACTAAGAAGTGAGAGCAGCTCAACGAAGCACGGAAGGTCCTAGGAAGGGGAGAGAGTGGGGGTAGGAAACAAAAGGTATACATATCAGCATAACCAACTTAGTAAAAAAAAAAATTTTCTTCTTGATGGATGGTCTTCTAAGAGTTGATAGTAGGCGATATTAGCGCAGCATGGTGAGTGAAACAGTAGACGTAGTCCTCTTGCTCAAGGAGAAAATAGCTGACGATAGTAACGAGATCTGGTAGCCAAATGGATAAGTAAGTCCTCTTGCACGATGAGGAATTGAGTAGCTTCAGAGGTTTGCTACTAGATGGCGCTAGGTGGATCACAGAAGTTATATATCTGAAACATACTTATGAAGACATGAGAGATATACCCAACAAGGAGAAAACAGATGATCACTGTTGGTGTTTGGCAAAGAGGAAGGAAGAAATGAACATGCAAAGAGCAATAGACATTATATCTCTCGTACCGTGTATTCAAAGAATACACCATACTGGGGGGACAGACACCAACAGCGAGCAAGAAAGCAGTTACACATTTAAGAGTAATACAGTAATTGAAGAGAAGTAGTCTTATGATCTGACCATTAGTGGTCAAGACTCTGAATACCCTGACTCTCCTATCTCTTCCAGAGTAACACTTAGTCACTTTTCGAAAAGGCCAGACTAGGGGGGGGTGAAACATCCCTAACTAAGACCAAGTCTCCCACTTTAATGTCGGGACTGGAAAGAAACCACTTCTGCCTCCGTTGAAAGGAAGTTAAATATTCCAAGTCCCACCTCTTCCAAAAAGAATTACGGAGGGCTTCAAGTTTACGCCAAGCGATAGGTAGATTAGAATCCCTGTAAGAATTAGGAAGAGGAGGAGGGGCAGAAAGAGAAGTGCGTGTAAGGAAGCGACCAGGTGTAAGTGGAAGGAGGTTATCAGGGTCATTGGAAAGCGGAGTTAAGAGGCGAGAATTATCAACACTTTCAATCACGAAATAACTAGAAGCTGAGGGAAATAAAGCACTAGTAAAGATTGCGATACAATGCAAAAGGAGAATTGACAAGTTTAAACAAAGCGTATAGAAACAAGTACATCTATTCAGGACAAGAATATACCAAATAAACAAAGGAACTATGCGAGTAGAAAGCAAGAACGCCATAGGTAACAAACGAGTAGCCATAAACAATAACCTCAAGTTATAATGAGTATCAAAGGGTTTACTCAGAAAAATACTTAAGTCAACGAAAACCGGGACATGATAAGTATGAATACAAAACCACATCGAATGTGACGTCAAGAAAAAACAAGTTTGTTCATCAATGAACATTAAGATCGCAAAATATGCAAGCAAATTGCAATACATACGCGCGTGAGAAATACGCAACGAAGTTTTGAAACAGGGATCGAAGCAATTGTAAGATACGAGCGTGAGTAAGTGAGGGACGTAAACAAGCACGGCCTTGACACACATAGTACAACGAGATAAGACATATAAATGGCTGACAGAGTCCTTAAGCGGAACAAGTTTATTTTGGGAAGTAGGTAAACGGCTTCTGTACTTATAGTAGCAACTCGCCAGACAATGCTTGGCAATCAGCCAAAGTTGAGATAAGAGAAACTTGTTTTGACCTTTGGCAATCATACAGGAAATAAACAACAACTTGGCGTTATTCAGGCTTGTAAACAAACAGGTTTGAAAAACAAGCAGTTCGGAGTACACACACACTAGCTGAATCAGCTGTAACTTAAAGCAGATATTCAGTTTGGACGGCATGCAGTCAATCGTAACTTGGACGTGAAAAAGCAATTTAAAGCTATATGAAATAAAGTAGGAAATCAATTTCGCATAATTGAGAGGATCACGAAATCGGACAATTTTCAACAAAAAGAAGCTTAATTCTTCCGAGCAAAGAAGACAAGCTGGGACATTGAGAAGAAGGTTATGCATAAGAATAGTTATTCTAGATGCTATAGAATTCAGAGTTTCAATCGGTTTCATGAGCGACTTCCAATTGCGAGGAAGGGGGGAGGAGCCGGCCGTGGCCATCCTTCTACATAACGAAAGAAGTGAAACATAGCGTACAGCAAAGTGATGGTGACTGATAGCCATGGTTTTACACAAGGGGAAGATAGTTTTCGAGGAATAGTTTAAGCAATTAACTGCTATAAAAAATGACATAAGAAGATAGACGAAATAACACAAAGCAAGGCGAACTTGAATGGCCATCTTGTGCGGGAAGAAGGAAAAGCCATTTAAACAACTTACAGGGGTAGCGCAGTTGTTCACGATGAGACATCGTTTCGACAAGTGGTTTTCAAAAATATTGAGATTTGAAACATGAGCGTTCTCTTTTTCAGAAATGGGATTTATGTCAGCTGTGACGAAATGACATTGCGTTTTGGTTTGAACACTGGTATGTTTGATTTCACCAGTGATAACCCAACCAAAATCGGTGTCTCTAGCGACCACGGTTGAAGATAACTTGCGTGTTTGTTTGCGAATGCAATTCCAAAAAACATTGGCACTGAAAAGCACATCAATGGGACCTTGAGCATTAAACTGAGGATCGGCTAACCTTAAGTGCGAAGGAATCTTTAATCCGGAGGTATTGATAGAGTGACTTGGAGTGTCCTTGCCAATACTGGTAAGAATGAGACAGTTTAAATTAAGATTGGTGTTTCTTTGGCAAACGTCTCTGATTTTCAATTTTGAAGACTGCAAAACTTGAGTTTTCAAATTGTCAATGCCGGTCATATTGATAGAAGTAGGCGATGACGAAAGACCTAGTTTTTTAATCAACGATTGCGAAACAAAGTTGTGCGTTGAAGCGGAATCGAGAAGACCACGGGTTCTAAACCAATTTCCAAATCTATCTTGGATTTCAAATTGTACAGTGGTCAAAAGGGTTTGCGCACTGTGAGAAGGTTCGGCATTAGAAATGCAGGAAGAAGCATTAGTTTGTTCGGAGCTGCTCTGCATGGAGCTTGAAGAGGCAGGTACTGATGACCTCGATTTATCGTGAACGTGCAATAAAGAATGATGCGGTTTTTTACAATGGGAACAGAGATTTGATGACGTACAGTTCGAAGAAGAATGCTTAGGTGACAAGCAATTGAAACAATGTTTGCTATTTAAGACAAACTTCCTTCGATCTTCGACAGACAATTCTTTAAAGGATTTGCACAAATACAATGTGTGAAGCTTTTTACAGAGCGTGCATTTTAAAGATTTATTAAGCGGCCTGATATCTTCTCTTGAATGATTGAAAGAAGAACGGGTTTGTTTGTTTTCGACAAATGGGGGCTGATGTCCCTTTGAAGAAGCAAGTTTTTTTTCAAAAATTTGACACTGAGGATTCGTTTCGACCTTTTCGCACTGAAATGCGAGTGCTGTAAGGAATTGACATCGACTGTTGAGAAACGAGATAAGGTGTTCGAACGAATGTTCCTTGTTGCAGGCGAGTTCGATCTCCCAGGCCTTCAGTGTCGAAAAATCGAATCTTGATGTAGCTAGGTGAATAAGTATGGTGTCCCATGTTTGGACAGGCTGTTTTAGTTGGTATAACGCTCTGACATTTAACTGCATAGAATCTAAGAGGTCTCTTAAAGATGTGACGTCATTAGGTTTGACGGCCGGTAAGTTGAAGAGACAGCGGATATGACGAGCGACACTCAACCGTAAATTGCCATATCTCTCTTTAAGGAGATTAAAGGCGATGTGGTAGTTGTCTGCGCTTAAAGGCAGTGACTCCACCAAGGTCAAGGCCTCAGATTCCAAAGAAGAGCGGAGGTAGTAAAATTTATGTATGTCTGGGATCTCGTTATTTTTATGAATTAGGGAGCAGTAAAGTTCGTAAAAAGAATACCATTCACCTTCCTTGCCTGAGAAGTGCGGTAGGCTTATCTTGGGAAGTAACGGTTTCGGTTTGTTCTTGTGAACTGAAGCGGGTGCGAACTGGGCCGGATTGATGACCCTAGTGTCCGGTTCTGAGATATTGCGAATCAGTTGGTGGGCCTTTGCAATTCCTTCAAAGTACAAGGGTTCGACCTCGTCCCGATCCGATTGGAGTTCTGGGCAAGCGGATTCAATCTCGGTTTGAATTTGGTCATAATAATCATAAGAGCGTTCGTACAGCTTAAGGCGATGTGTTAAGATATCTAAATCACACTCGGCGGGATTTAACTTGTTGATAAAATTTCGGAATCTAGTGAGTTGCCCTTTATAAGAAGAAAGTCTAGCAATGAGAGTTTCATCTTTTTCAGTAGGAGCCATGATGAAGAGAATAAATTGAAATACAACTCACGAAACTGTAGAACCTTGAAGATGCTGTCAAATTGGCAACAGCGAAAGAGTAGAAAGAACAGGACACCCCAAAGGAGACAGGAGCGGCCTCTTTCCCGTTCACAGGCTTTGCATGACGTAGATATAGCTGAAAGATCCAAAGGAGATATTAGAAATATGCAAAGTATTGTCAAATGACACTTTACAAACAATGGACATAGCAAATGGACTCTCCCGGGTTTCGGCACCAAATTTTGGGTAGATTATAGGCTAGGGAATAACCCACCCACCAAGGGAAGATGATTAAGAGAAGGAAGTAGATTTGGGATTGGAAGAAAAGGATAGAAAAATAGGAGGAGAGTCCCACAAAAATAATAAGTTTAGTGTTAAACACACTTAAAGGCGATTGCCACAGAAACTTAACCTCCTGATATCTAAAATAGGAACGAGCTTGGTCGAGGCTGACGGGAACCGCAGCTAAGACTTGGGCAGTTTGCCAGAGAGAGCCTGTAGTGTATTTCCTCCCAAGCACGAATGAAAGTACTATAGGGAAGGGTGATGGTCTGACAAGACTGAGAGCAAACGATTTATTGTATATGAACGAGGGCATAAACCTAGGAAGAGCTAGGAAAGCCAGGATCCTGCCTAACTGTAGTATCAGAGAAATGATGAATCCAAAAACAAATATTTAATTTATTTAACAATTCAGGATTAATTGATCTTTTTAACAAATAAATATTTTTTAATCTTATTAGCAATTCGAGGTCGCAGACCTCCGACAACATTAAACGGTTGCTCCAGGCAATTGACAATTTTTAAGGTTTCAAACCTTACATGTTTCTAAAATTTTCATAAGAGTTAAACCAATAAACAATGAAATAATTAAAGGTTAAACGTGAATTAGAGTACAAAAAGTGTACCTTAAGAAATTCTTGAGAGAATGTTCTAGAGAAAATAACAACTTTGAAAATGACGATAACAACAACGTGAAAATAAGATAGAAGTTCCTACAACTTCTTATATTTATACAGAGTTAATATAGGAGAATTACACAAAGAGGACAGGTCACTTATTGTGAAACCTGAAGAAAGTGAAAAGGAAGTTTCTAGACTTCCTATGTTTAATTAGGAATCACGAGAAAAATGGGGCAGTTTCCATTTCGTGAAACCTGAACATGACTCGCTCAAGAGTTTAGAGAATTGTTTTCCCTGATTTTGAAGTGAAGAACAAGGTAAATTTGAAACGTGTGCTAGACACGTATCACAAAGATTATACAGAGATACTTAATGATAAACCAACAAAAATGGAAGGGCACTTCTTGGAATGACACCTTATTGGAATAGACCTAGATTAAAAGTTTATTGCAGATTGTTAGTGAGAGGTTTAGGAAAGAGAAATGGGAATTGAGGAAAATGTTCATGGCCTTATTTGAATATAAGCGAACGATCGCGACGCGGTAGAAAAGTTGAGCAAGCACTGGTTTGCACTATAGTTCATTGAAACATATGAAATGTTCACTGTGGAGACACAAAGGTTGTGGAAAAGAAAGTTATTGCAATTATAGGAAGAACTGATTGCACTATATAGGTGAGAGTCTATTTCTTGAAACAGTTGCGATTTACAATTAAATGCGCCATAGAATGTTCCAGCGGTGGACGAAAATTCACTATTGTAGTAATTTAGTATTAAACAGAATTCTCCCAAGTACGTGAGAAATACATGACGGCAGGACTCGTAGATTGAGTACCGAATCTGGAAAGTTCCAAAACAATCTTAGTAGTAAAATGGGGCTAATGTAAATCCAGCGGAGGAACTTGCTTGGTAAATTACAGACAGTGGGTATTAGATAATATCCCGCGTAGTGAGAAGATTTCTCATTTGGCAAGCATAAGAAATGCTGCTTTCACTAAGATTAGCTTGATTAAACAAAAGCTCAACATGGAAAATCCCGCGGAGGATGATTTTGCCCCAAAATAAGTAATTTCACACTGCCTATAAAAGATAGTTAAAAGCATGTGGTAGGTAAAATCATGAAGATGAGGTTAAAACTTGAAGCAGGTACTTATCTTTGTTGCATGGCGAAGGTGAAGTTCCTCACTGATGCTTAAAGTTCCAACATGGCGTGGAATTTAAAAAAGATGCCTCGTTAGGTCAGGAGGCTGGCTCTGGTTGAGCCTTAACTGATTACTACGACTGCCGACTAAGAAGTGAGAGCAGCTCAACGAAGCACGGAAGGTCCTAGGAAGGGGAGAGAGTGGGGGTAGGAAACAAAAGGTATACATATCAGCATAACCAACTTAGTAAAAAAAATAATTTTCTTCTTGATGGATGGTCTTCTAAGAGTTGATAGTAGGCGATATTAGCGCAGCATGGTGAGTGAAACAGTAGACGTAGTCCTCTTGCTCAAGGAGAAAATAGCTGACGATAGTAACGAGATCTGGTAGCCAAATGGATAAGTAAGTCCTCTTGCACGATGAGGAATTGAGTAGCTTCAGAGGTTTGCTACTAGATGGCGCTAGGTGGATCACAGAAGTTATATATCTGAAACATACTTATGAAGACATGAGAGATATACCCAACAAGGAGAAAACAGATGATCACTGTTGGTGTTTGGCAAAGAGGAAGGAAGAAATGAACATGCAAAGAGCAATAGACATTATATCTCTCGTACCGTGTATTCAAAGAATACACCACACGGTCACAAGCAAACCCATGACGTTAACCTCTTAAATGAATAGAAACCCACACTTACATTGACACCCACAAATCAACAACAAATCCACCCAAGTTGTAATAGCAAAACAAAATCGCACAAAACATTCACACACATTTATAAATTCTGTATGTCCTGTCTGGTAAGGCACAATTTAGAAGATAGACACACACAAGTCCATATCATCAGTAACAGAAATAGTCAGCCACATCATTGACTCAGATGAACATATGATCCACAAGATCACAACTCCTACCTTAGTTGCTACCTCAAATAGGTCACTGGAAGAACACCACTGGAATACCTATTTGCAACAGGAACAAGCATGAAATCTTAGCTGCTCCGAAAAGATTAACCCAGAAAAAAATACAGGAGTAGAACCGGATTTCAATAGTAGTCAACTGGCTGCACAGGTCTTCGCTTCTGAAAATAAGTGTTACCAACTAATGATCAAGATGGAGAAAAATATGAGGAGGAACACGACGATAAAGAACTACACATGTGTCTAGAATCAGCAATACCTTATTAGGGTAGAAATGAATAAACTTATAGAAGGTGATGACACACCATCACTTACCAAAGCCCCAAGATCATAAAATACACCATCACCCTTCGGCACAGATTCAACAACATTAGAAAAAATAAAATATAAGTTACGGGCAGAACAAACCCCAGAATTACCAGGATTTGATGTAGGAGACGTGGTACATCTTTCTTAAAATTACTTTACTTATTTGCTTTACTCGAATAACTCGCACTATATTCTTTTACGACCTTATAGAAGACCCCACCCTTCAATAAAATTTCGAAACACCAATACTATCAATAATGTCCGAAACATTTTGCATACCATGCAACGACGCATGCCCAGAGACCTCGATAACAACAACACAATCACTAAATTCACACAATGCATCACCGTAATAATTAACACTTTTCGAACACTCCAGACACTCGGTTGGGTCATCATGAATCATTTCAGAAAAATACGAACGAAATTCACAACTAGGTAAGAACGTTAGAATACCTAACTCTTCAGCAAATATCACAACATAAGGTTACCACACTCCCATTTGATCATGTAATCACAGAATCCAAAGAATCGACCTAACCCTAATTCGAATCACACGCAAAGCAGATAATTTTCAACACACCAATTAAGGTAATAAAGAATACATCACTTCAAAAACAGCTGGTAATATGTCAGACTCACCGATATCCCTTAGTTAGCTTCATGGGGAGAGAACTCTACAGGAAAATTCCCCAACTCACAAAATAATCACGTCCAAATTGCGATGATGTTTAGATTTTCCTTCCTTATTATGAGCTCATATTCTATCACATCTTTGGTTAACATATGACAGCTTCCAAAACATTTGCTCCATATAATTCATTGACATGCCCATGGAACAGAGAAACACAAGAATTAGAGGTTAAGTCAAAACACACAAATATAATTTCACGTAATTTGATACTAGGCCTAATATGATATCCTTCAAACTTGCACTCAACAACACGAATTCCAACAAATGTAAAATGTGGAATAACACGAAAAACCACGCTCTCGTTACAAGTGAAACCTCCCTAAAGTACAATACAAACGAGGTCCGAACCTCTGCTACCGTGAATTGTATAACTTTAGGTTGGAAGTGGAAGGACTGAGCCTTTCTGCCAACATAACCCAAGGTACACTTATGAGAACCGTGCTGTCGAGTTCAAGCTTAAAAGAAAACACAGTTACTCTGGTATGAAACATTCTATTGGCCAACAGAGTACATTTACAAAGTAAAAAACAATAAACAATAAAAGGATATCAAAATAAGACATGGAAATCACCCCCAATAGCCTATACCAGTTCCCATCAGAAACCGGACGGAGTATAGTACAATAGTCAATTAAAACATTCCTGACATGATCTCTTTCTCAAATAAGACAAATATTCAGCTGACACCAGATGACAGAATTACATATCTCGCATGTAAGGTACTTACTTCACGACTAACACGACACGTCAGAAAATCTAGATCAATATTACCAACTGAAGATCAATGCCAATAAACAAAACATTTATCATAGTGAGGATAATTACATTAAAATCCAACTCCTATTAATGGCATGAAAACAGAACTAATCTCTCCAAACACCAAACCAGTTACATGGCTGCCATCTTTAAACTACAGTACTATGTTATCAGCTGTTCGTCATTAATGGTAGTTCGTTACCTACTGAAAATCACATCTTTTTAAAGAACCTAACACCGACGTCATCACCATACCTCATAACTATACTCCGTACAGAATAACATTTAAAACAGATCCAAACTAGGATATCCTACAGTGATTAGAGTGAAATGAAAACCTTTACGTTACTTTACTAATTGAAACTACTAACCACATAACAAAATGATAGTCAACCCTAACACGGTATCACAATGCCGGTGACTCAATAAATTATAAATAATTGTACTTCAGGCGCAGACCTCACATATGAATAAACTTTAACACAAAATGACGTACCTTTCAGTAGACCACATGTTCACCCTCACAAACTGTAAAAACGTTTCGTCGAACACAACATTGCTTATTTCCTCCGTCATGGAACGTGACATTCTACAGTGATCAGTATCACAAATAAGAAGCAGAACATCTTTCATACGGCAGATCATTTCCTCAACAAGATGATCTTTTCCAGGATACCAAATGTTACATCATCGCTTCTAATACATGAGAGGTCCAATCCAGTCTTCCTGATTTCTTCAAAGCAATATAATTTAAAATTTAAGGTTGTTAATTCCTTCTTACATTGGTACTTGTCATTACTCCAAACTAAAGAAAATAGGGCAGAAGCTAGTGAATAGCCCCAGGCTATTCCAGCCTCCTCGGGAAATCCAGTTATGTACACTACATCTTATCGCCTTGATGATTTCAACATATCTCTATTGTAGATCCTCAAAAGTTAACAATTGTCGTTGTGACGACGGATAACAAGACAGACCTACCATCTTGTCAACAGACGACAGGAACACACTCTATAGAGTATCGCCCCAATTAGAAGACTTTCTTCTTACCTGTTCGGTGGAGCGCTCTGACGAGAGTCAGCATTAACATCATACTCGCAGAAGCAAATTATACAAATCAGATGGAGGTGAGAGAAGATACGTGTCTAGTGCCGTAATAACGGCTCAGTTTCCGTGTAGCGTACAATTTTATTTGATCTAACACAAGTGTTTTAGTGATCACTTACAAACAACAGTACTTTTTTGACGTGACGTATTTATATTACCACGCACATACAAACTTTTGTTGAAACCACGGATACTGACGATTTGTTAATTTGTCTTAACACGATCCACTTTTAGCGGTTGATAACAAACTGAGTTACTCGCTGTGACATCTCCATACAGGAGTGTGATGAGTTTTTACTAACGTGAGGACCGACTTCCGTCCAGGCAACCTGATAATACTGCGTACTGTATACTTATTTAAGGTGCGAATTTGCGCTTAGCCTCTCCGGGCTTAACTGAATTTCGACTGATGTGATGCAGCGTTTCTGCATTTTATGAGACAACGTGTAGCGCCTCTACGCTCGCTGATGGTGAAACTGCTTCTGATACAGCCTAACGCCTCACTGGGCTGACGAATACTGCATTCGATACAGACTGACGCCCCCTCTCGGGCTGTCGGAAAACTGCAATTGGCGATGCAGTACCTCCTTACGAGGTCTGCAGTAGACTGCATGCTCTCTGGTTGAAACCTCGGCTATATATTGGGAACTTGCAAAAATAAATTACTTTTGTCTTCTTCTTGGAACTATCTTTTGAAATAGACGTCGCACGTTTTTGAAAAATATATCATTATGTTTCCTATAATTCAAACGTTACATTATCATCTTGTTTCCCGAAAATCGATCGTCTATTTATTTTAAATAAAATCTACAAGGCTCCTCAGCTGTGTGGGCGAATGAGTTTTATTTTCTCCTTCCCAAGACCTCCTCTTAGCTCAGTCTAATGACGTAACTGCTTCGTAAGGGCTTTTTCGCTGGGCCTAAATTATTCGATTTTAGTCTTGATTAATTGATAATTCCCTGGATTATTCTGTTTTACGTAAACATATTTATGTAATGTTGCGTCGTTTCCACGAAAACGGGTTATTCACAATTTTGCGGTGTTGGGATGCAATCCAGGATTGTCATAAAAATGATAACGTTAACACTCTGCGGTGATTCCCCTGCCAATCTGCTCTGGTTGATTAATCACAGCGCGACTGTCCTCATGATTCACACACAGCTTGCATCCTGTGACTTCAGACAAGGCTTGTCAATGCTATGCGTCATTGCCTGAATCACTTCTTATTTCCTCATGGCTAGCTTGTAACTGAACCACCTTTCATCTCAGAGATCCGAATTTCATATCCTGTACCAACCCCAGTTGGGTACAATACCTACGTAAAAGTATAACCTAAAAATTCCCAGAAGCAATTCGTATTTACGGGCGTAATGGCAACTACATTCTCCAGGAACTTTACGCCGAGAGAATAACAATTATTGTAGCATTATAAGGGGGAGGAACAGCTAGGTCATCAGCCCCTAAAGAGCGAGCGTATCAGAAAATAACATGAAACTCGCCGTTCGACAGGAGCTACCGACCCTCGTGTTAAAAGCAGTGACGTATTAGAATGTCAATTCATATCTATTCTTGGCGTTTGCGTTAAAATTTATACACACCTCCATATTTATTGATCTTTCTTTGACGTTCTCGTAAATACCTGTCTTGTTAGGAATTAGGAGTGCCGTTCAAAATAGCGTTTTCGGTAGCGTCTAGTGCGAACCAAAGTTCAAACAGAAAGTAGCTCGTAATGGCGGCTTGTGACGGTTATTTCATCTTGCCATTAAAAAACCACGGCATGGCAGTGATTAGCAGCTATTGACACACATATGAAGAAGGCCGTTCAATTCGCGAGAAATAAACCACACATAACTATTGGAAAATAACACTTGAGTGCTCAGATGTACGGTATTTGCGGGGACAATAATTTTCAAATCCTACATGCCAGGTCCTAGGCAACGGACGGTACTACAATGCCGCGGTCCGTTTCTAAGATACCTATCTATGTCGTTTTCTCTAGCTCGGCAAAAAATTAACATTTCGCTTTTTAACGAATTATTCTTACGAGGCTTTAAATAAACCTTCGATCTAGCCTTCCCTCTCATGATGGTGAGTTGAAATAGGCTGTAATTTGTATCCCAATCGCTTAGATTTGGACGTAGTAAAGCGAGGAAGAGACACAGGCCCTCCCATATGTTCTGCTAACCGAGAGCAAGATCTGATTTCTTCTTTTCCTGGTTAGGTTCTCACTAGGTACTGTACTTGTATGCTGATTGGGACAGCTGCATCTAAGTTACTGGCTTCGAGGCTACCACTCTCTTGCTAAATCAGTCAAGATTCCACTAGACAAGGATTCCTATATTTACTATATAAAAGTGTGTGTATGGTTGTGAGCTGTCTGATAACCTGTGTCATTGTGAAGGCTTCACCAGAGTATGTTATAACAGGAGACAGGTACCACAAAGTAGCCTACTTGCATTTAGAAATGTGCTTTTATTTATTTATTTATTTATGTATTTATTTATATTATTAAGGTTATAACTAGAGAGTTTGAAGAAGGGGCAAATGACCTCGTAGTTATGCCCGTTAAAACAACAATAACTACTACTACTACAAGAGTTTAAAGGGGATGAATTTGGGGTAGAAATACACAGAATGATTACAAACTAAGCTAGTAGGCTGCTCTAAAGCTGGAATTAATTATACAAGTAAAGTTGTCTGATAACCTGCGTTATAGAGAGGGTGCTTAAAATGGGGTCACTGCCACCTCCTACCCAAACCTCACCTGACTTACAAATAGCCTACACAGACACTGCAGCATGGAAGAATAATTCTAGGAAGTGAAGCTCCCATAAGGCCAATGGTTATCACTTTCTAATTTCGATGTTCAGCTGTTAGCTGTTACACATTACTGCGCTCTGGTGAGTGTCGTGGGCGATATGGCGCGGCATTTAAATTACCGGTATGCTATATTTTGAGGTTAGCTACTTTCGGAAGTATTCGAGACAATTTCCAGGTTTTAGTTTTAGAATTGCTTACGTCACATAGAAATGTAATGTAATTCACATTTCTATAAATATTCTATTTCTCCCGCGAGTCTTGTCATAGTCCCAATATAAAAAGCTTCAATAGATCAACTTATTTTCCTCCACAAACAACCGGCATACTTACTGGTATAATCTGGGACAGTCATCAGTGATCCAACCAAACTGTTGTTACACATTAGGTAATACAAATAATAGCATCTGTATTATAATTAGCTTCTTATACACACGTTTAATGCGTAATAAAATAGGATGAATGAGTAAGTTTTGAAGGAAATAAATTGAACATATATGAATAGGCCTACATTTATTTTTCTAGGCAAGTACTGGTACATATAATTTACAAATTATACAGTATATGGTAACTAATTGTACATATCAAACCAAGATATATGAATACATCCAATTTATACAAAACAATTCAATATGAATATAGTAGCTGTCTCACTTGTAGGCCTGTCCCTCAGAGCAGTGAGCGACATGCAGTGCAGAGAAAAGGTCTAAATTGTAGGAGTCTTTTTTGCATGTGCATGCTATGCCAATCATCAGATAGCCCTTCACACATCTCATCTTCCTGTTCCTCCTTGTGTATCTGAAATGGCATCCAGCGGGTCAAGACTAGACAAGCGACATGCTAATATTTCAAACTTCCGTTACGAATTTCTTGACAGTAATTATTTGTTGAACCAAGTATATTTGGTAATGCTCCGGGAGTGATGAACCTAGTACAAAATTACTTAAATTAGCTGAAATACCTTAATGAATAATAATCTGTGTAATTGATGCCTCCATTGTTTTGAAGAACGAATTCATCAGAAATGGTAATTTTGTAGATTATGGTTCTTGAAAAATGCTATTTTCGGTTGAGCGAAATATATGACTGGTGAGAAACTGATTGAGCGGAAATTGATGAAATGGCTTGCTGGTAGAGCCGCATGCATGATTTTGACTAGTCACTTAAGAAAGTGATATATTGTAATGAATAGGTATATTATAAACCACCCACGTCCCCTTTTTATAACATGACATATAGTGAAAGTTCAAGTCGCTTCGGCCAATGAAGACTTGATTTAAGGGACGTGGCCATGTGGTGTTTGTTTTAGGCTTCGCTCGCTTTGTTGCGTTTCTACGGTAGGGAGGCTTTACATACAAAACCAAACCTAACCTCGGGCTAACACTCCAGACTCGCTTGTAGTAGACTACAAGCAGTAAATTTTGGCCGGACAAAAGCCAATTGTATCTCGCCATTGTATGCAACGCATGAACTTTGTCGTGTATTTTGTGTACCATATGTTGGCAACAGTGAAATGTTATTGTTTGAGTCTTCAGTCTTTCGACTGGTTTGGTGCAGTCCTCCATGCTTCCCTGTCCTGAGCTAATTGTTTCATCTCTACATAGCTACCACACCCTACATCCGAGGCAATCTGTTAAACGTATTCTAATCTGGGTCTACCCCTTCAGTTCTTATCCTCGACCCTTCCTAATCTAACTAAGTTTGCTATTCCTGGGTGTCTTAGTATGTGTCTCCGAACCAAGCTGTCTCTTCTGTAGCAGTCGCCACAAACATCTCTCCTCTCCCAATCGTCTCAATACCTCTTCGTTTGTAACCCTATCTACCCATCTGATATTCATCATTCTCCTGTAATACTACATTTAAAATGCTTCAATTCTTCTCTTTGCTGCTACTCCAACAGTCCAAGTTTCACTTCCACAGATTGCCACGCTCCAGACAAAGGCTTTTAAAAATGATTTCCGAATACCTAAATCTATATTCGATGCCAACAGAGGTGAAATAAGTCAATGTGTACTCCTGTGTGCAGCACGGTAACAGTTGAAGACACCTAATACGCCTCTTTCAGTAGTAGTTGAGCAACGACAAGCAATGGCAATTGCCGTTGTTGAATCAACAACAAATAATGACTAAAGTCACATATTTACATAACTTAGCACACATTTCCTGTGCAATAGTGATAATGGACAGTAATTTGAATTCGATGACTCCCAGAATATCAGATGAAAATTATGGAAATGGCATATATTAGGTAAGTGCAAAAGTAGGATGCAAGTTCATCAGTCCTGAAGAACTACGGAATATGCTCGGTTTAGATCAACCCTGTCAAAACACGAGGTGGTGCGATTAAAAACTAACTCTTTAAATGCAGCACAGCCTGAGTAAACAATTGTACCTCAAAAACACCATTCAAGGGCAGTATTTTTACTACCAATTCCACTCTTCACTCAAATTTTAATTTCTCAACCTGCCATATAGATTTACAATCATCCATTTGCACCTCATACTTAACTTATCCCCACTTTTATTACCTTTAACATATGTTACTGGTGATCCAAGCTTTAGAGCTGCAAATTGAACATACTGTTCATTTAAGACATGTTACACATCCTCCATCATAAAAGTGTTGTCAACCTTTGAACATGCTCACCGTTAAACACATCTTCAACACATCGGCCAAAATACGTCTCCATGGCAGAACCCGATCTTCGAGGTTCCTTAATGGTTTATGACTATTTTAAACACAGATAATATGAAACTGCACTGCACGTTTCAGCTACTGCGATGGTTTGACAAGATCAAAACTTCAAGTTCCAAGGGACACTCAGACCATGTCATTTAGACAACCACTGTACATAAAATTTACAACTTTAAAGAAAGACATTAAAGAAAGTAATTTTCACAAAGAAGTAACACTTCTACATAGGATTGAAATAAGGTATCTGGAAAAAACTCACGAGTATCAAAACTCACAATCTAAATATAGTAACAAATAGTCTCACTCACGACTACAAACTAGTAGCTGATTTAACTTTCTAATGAGTCGAAAAAACTTACGACTTCCATGTCACGACTCCTGAGAGCACGTGCCTGTGATGGTGGCAGGAAGTATGAGCTGTACGGTGACTCGCACTGCCCTTCAACCCATGTTTGTCCACCCAGTTTTAGAATGGGATTTCTTTTGTATTGGTTTTAACTGGAATTATCAACCTACCATAGATCAAATTCCCGAACTATAGCACTGATTTTTACTCAGTCGTTCTGCTTGGTGTCATCAAGCGCCAGGACTTAAAATTTTTAACTGCAATCATGTAGGTCGTTATTATGTGCTTGGATACAAAGCGATGGCCATTAACAAAACAATTAAAAGAGAAAGGTGACTAGTAATCAAGTAGAATGCTCGTATCTGCCAATCCTACCAAGTTACTTAAGTGTCTATTGTGTTCGTCCTGTACAGAAACAAATGACTACAGGCTCATTCGACAATAATTAGAATAATATTTATTTATCGTATGGCTTTTAGTGCCGGGAGTTTTCGAGGACATGTTCGGCTCGCCTGAGTCTGTAGCTGCTTCCAGCAGACACCCTAAAGGGTGAGCTACAAGTCCCGTTCAATTTCAAGTAGTTCCAACTTTCGCCACCAGATATCAATGATACCTAGTGGTGAACGTTGGAACTTTGATAGAGCGTTCTGACGAAATCTAACCTAACAATTTTGCTTTACACAAGTTTAGTCTGTGGAAGGATCTTTTACATGCCATAAATCTATGACATGGGACCGCCGGCTTTACTTCCCCTCCGTAGGAAGGCATACTGAAGGATTTTCAACGCTCTTAAAAAATCCGACGACTTCGGCCGGGTTTGAACCCGCTATCTTGGGCACAGCAGTTCAGCATGCTACCGACTACGCCACAGAAGCCGCTAGAACAATAATAAGGTTATGAATTTTACTGTCCCTTTTAACTAATGCAGCTTTTAGAGACTCCAGGATGCCGGACGTTTGCCCCGAAGGAGATCTTTGACGTGAGAGTAAATCTACTGACAAGGCTCCCTCGTATTTGCGCAACCTCAAATGCCCACTGACTGCACCAGGATTTGGCCCTACAACCTTGTGCACGGCAGGCGAGAACGGTACCGCTGAGCCACACAGCCAGTATCGTGAGTTGTGAGACTGGCCCAGGTGAAGAAACCAGTTAGGCCTTACTCTTACTAATCCTCTTATTGGAATTTGTGAGTTTTGAGACGACACGCCTGAATCTGAGATAAAGATACATGTTTGAAAGAGATTTAAGCTGGCACACCTATAGACAGCATTTATTTAATTCATTCATAGCTGTACAGGAAATGGATATATGCTTCCATGTTTGCTAATAATATGAATGGATGAATGAAAAATGAATATTGGCATATTAAGTATTAACAGGTGTGCAAAGCGAATTGAATTCGTTATAAATATTGGCACCAGTAGGTTTTAGTTAATTTGCTTTTTCATGGAATAATCTTGATTCAGTGTTCCACGTTGGATGGCTACTACCAGTTTTTCCTAGTTATGAGTAAGCAGGGAAGAGCATATTTCAAAAGACATTTGATAAATGGTTGGTTTGTAGACTTGAAAGATCCCATAACATTCTGATCAATGAAAGAGCATTGGCAGCCAAAGACAAAGATTATGAGTTTGATGGCAGCAGGTAGCATCACCAAATGCAATTCAAAAGCTTAGTATGTATATCTAGCAGATGACCTAGACGTCATATCCGTTAAGATAGCAATCACCACCTGTTACCATCCAATGATATTTGGATGCTACATTTTCAAACTTAATGGTATGGTAATCAATTTCAATTACAAATGAATTGGGAGCAGTACATGTTGCAGCTGCTGTCTGAAGTTAAGTCCAGTGACAAATTAAGAGTGCTAGAGGCTTCATGGCAAAATTAATAACGGCCCCCTTCCTTAATTGAAGATGGAAATCCTGGAATAATACTGCACCATTTGGCAATTGTGTATTGTATGTTCAAAATCCTTCTCCAATAAAATTTCCCATTCCATAAAAATCAAACCCTGACGCTGCTGTTTCATTAAATTTCTTGATTAATTTGTATCATATTTCACTAGGGAAATTAGTGTTCTCAAGATGCATTTGTCACAAACAATATCAGAAAAATTTACATGTCAATTTCAAAATTGGGAAATGCTGATCAAGCATTTTTACAACCCTGGTCCCCTCTAGCACATTCTTGCAAATGTTTCTTATTCACTTCAGATATAAAGCAAAGTGGGGATATGACGGCCCCGGATTCGCCCACGAGTTAAAACATCACCGATTCTGTCACTGGACATGTTGTTGCTTATTTTAGGGGCTGCGACATCGAGATCATATAGCTCCGTGTAATCGGGTGTGAGTAATGTGTGTGATAACCTGTGTTATTGTGATGACTGTACTATAGTGTGTGTATTGACACTTGGAAGACAAGACATACCTGTAACAAATTGTGAGACCCAACTGTTTACAATTTGTTCCTCTAAATAAAAGTATGTACCAAACTCAATATTGAGCAACATTGTCACTTTAACCACTTATGGACTACACCCGTTTGAACAATACTGAATTAAAATCAATAAGTACTTTCATACCTATCGGCATATAAATATTTCATCATAAATGAACACACATTGCAGATAAGTGGCAGTCAAGAACAGCATTAACCATGTAATCAGAAGGGCAAGGCTGATAGGTAATTAAAACATTAACATGATGCAAATGATGACACACTCATCGGGCAGATACCTAGATGTTATGCCCCTTAAAACAACAATCACCCTCATTAGAGCAGATGACCTAGATGTTATGCCCCTTAAACAACAATCACCATCTTCACTCACACCCCACATCTAAATACACTCACTGGCCAAGAAAGGTGCAACTCATTTTCAGTTGGTCACCGTCTAGAAGATGCAATTCTCCCTTGGTCAACTCTTGTTCTCTGCTGACCCCAGCGGTATAAAGCATCCATCACCTTGGTTGGCATGCCTCTCGTTCCTTTACCCTGTACTCTCATTTATGAGTTTGTAACACCATAAAATAATTGTATGATAATAGTAGGAGATAACCTCCATGTCCAATCCCTAAAAAATCCCCACCACTATCACAATTCCTTCCTTAATATAACAATTAGCTCCAAAAGACAACTGGTCAGAAGTTTCTACAGTTTGGAGTTTTGATATCAGTTAATCTTTTGCATAATGTTTTGGCCAGGGAGTGTATTTAGAAAGCACACTAATGTGCTGCCTTGAAAAGAGACCTTCTGGCATAAGGTGTGTCTTTCATTTTCTCTGCAATCCTCTTCTGGTTAAAAAACCGGATGGCCCAGAAAATCCTGACTTTAATGAAATATGACAACAGCATATCAAAAGCCTCCTGGCTGCAAAGTTTTACTGGTTCGAAGCTCTCATGTCCTGTTATGTGCGTCTTCATTTTCTGTCCAATGCACGTTTCATGCATTCTTTGAAAAAAACACGATTGAAAGATTTCTTCGCATTTTTTTCACAAACTGGAAGAGCTCCTCCTGGGGAAGAGTGAGACCTCCAAACTCATTCTCCAGACCTTCATGTGCCTTCAGGTAGGTGAAGGTCTGGTGAAACTCCTTGAAAACTCGACCTTCCTCACAGAAGTCAACAAGGAGAGATTTACATAACTCACACTTGTGTGAGTTAATGAATTTCTTACAAAGGTACCCAGTGACATAATAAAGGACATTGGCCTCAACATCTCCCACTTCATAAGAACTTACATCATCTACGTTGATGGTCATGAAATCTATTTTGTCACTGGGTGGTGGCCGCTCACTCAGAAACTTGTTTAGAGTCAAGAGAACTTCCTCTAAATCAAGCTCGCAATTAGATTTGTCGGACAATTTTGGAAGGGAAGAAAGCAGTATGTGCCTAAATCCACGTCCAAATTGCACAACTGTAGGGTTATCACTGCACCCATGTTGCTGTCGGATCACTGAAAACACATTCTCAAGGGCATCCTGATTCAAAACTCGTGTGCAAAGTTTTGGGATGCCAAAGTGATTCCTCAGTTCCTCTGCAAGTGCCAGTACACTCTTTACACTAATTATCCATCCATTCAAACATGCAGGTTGCCTTCGGCAACCAAGAAACCGGCTTTTCATGAATTTCTTTAGGACATCCAAAAGAAATTCATTGTGCTTAGAATTGGAAGAGATGGCATACCTTAGTTTGAACTCATGGACATTCAGCTGAACACTATTCAGACAATCAAACAACTTATCCATGAAATCAATAAATTCTGCAGTCGCAGCAGCACTGCTATGCAGCAGACCCATTGCAATCAAAACAGTGATGGCAACACTTACAGAAGAACTGAACACCTGAGCTGCATATTTCACTTTCATTTTTTGAAAGGCCCCAGTGTGGGTGTGGGATTTGGTTATTTTAGGCATTAGTTTCAAGCGAAGTGGATCAGAACACTCGGCCGCAGCCTTAAAATCAGCCCACTTCACAATTTTGCCATCAAAATCAAATTCATACTTCATTAGGTTGTTCCTCATAGATTTTAGCAAATGAGGTGGGTCATACATGAAGTGAATTCTGAGGTCATTCACAACAAAAAAAGGTTCTGAAACAGAAACACCTAAACTACGAGCCAGAAATTGATTGTGAGGACCTTGATCACAGATGAGAACTTTCACAATGAATCCTATGTCAATCAAACTCTGGATGCAATCTAAAACAATTCCCTTAACTGTACCTGGTTTAGTGCCTTCATGCGTGACCCAGTAACCCAATATTTGTTTCCACTTTCTGTTGATGCCTTTAACCATAGCTACAAGGCATAAACGTCCCACATCTGGGGTTTGAACATGCCCATCATTACAAAACCCTAGGACTGAATCCGTGCTGGTGCCATAGGATAGATTCTCCTTCACCGCGACCTCATCTATAACCAATGCCACCACACGGTCAGCGACTGTCAGGTTGCGGGAGAACTCCCTCAGTGACGCCAAGACATTATTGTCAATGCCAGGCTTCACTGCAACCTTCTTCTGCCAAGAAAACAACGTCCTCACCGAAGGTAGGCACAGGGTTTTCTGGAGAAATCTGTATGTTCTCGGACTGTGGTAGTACAAAGACAACGCAAAGTCCTTAATGTGAGGCGGCCACCTCCTTCCATACTTATTTACCTGACTAAGCTTAAGCTGTGACACAAACAACCTATGGCAAGACTCTGGTAAATAAGTTCTGGAAGCCTCTATAATTTTCTTCAATTTGGAAGGTCGCGTTTTTACACCTTCCTGCTTACTTGCCCTGAAAAGGCGTGCACGAAGCACCCTTATGTGTCTGCGATAACGCAATAGCTTCCTGGCAGTGCGAGGCGTTGGGTTGCTTCTGCCCGAAGACTTCGACTCCTGACACATCACCAATGCTTCTGGGGTGACATTCATGTCCCCAGCAGATGACGCAAGGCCCTTTCTTCTCTTTGGAGTTGAATTTGGCTCCTCTAAATAGGTAAGTTTCCTCTTGGCCACCTTTGGAGTTTGAAATGTGCTCATGGGCTCATCATTGCCTAAAATAAAGAAAAATATTTCCATCATAAATGTAATAAGTTATTACAGCATGGCATATTCTGGCATGTGTCATGGTCAACAATAGTGTTAATTAAAAATACAGGTGCCAGTTTGCAAAAACTGACCCCATGTATACTATTTCATCACGATAATGAAATACCTAAACTATAGTTTCTTATCCAGAGTACACTACTGCCACCTCAGAAGTACTTCCTGTCAATATTCACTAACTTTTTGGATAAGTTGGTAAGTAAACAATTACTATGTTTACATGGCAAACACAAATCGATTTGAATACGATCCTGTTTTCAGTACGATGCCCGTTTACATGAGCAGTTTCAGATTGTATTGAAATTATTTCAATGCGGTATATAATTTATTGTGGCCAACCTGCACTTATGTTGGCTAACTGGTATTAAACAGCGAAACATATAAGGCCAGTAATTATCATCCGACTTTTTTTTTGACGGGTTGTTGTAAACATGAAAAATGGATGCGTGGAAGATTTTGATGTTGTTTGTTCTTAACAAGTTTATGTTCAGTTTAATAGTGATAAAAGGTTATTGGCTTTACATCCCTTTTAATTACTGAAGCTTTTAGAGACGCCGGGCTGCCGGAATGTTGTCCCGAATGGGATCTGTAACGTGCCAGTAAATCTACTGACACGGCTCCCTCACATTGAGGCCTAAGCACCCTGACTGTGCCAGGATTCAATCCTGCTACCTTGGGAAAAGCAGGCGAGACAGTTACCGCTGCGCCACTCAGTCAGTCTTGTGTTCAATTTACTCAATCTAGTGGACAAATGGGAAAAGGAATGGATTACGCGGCAAAATAAAACTGTGTATTTTTCCTTTTTTGTTGCCCACATTTTACGTACGGATACATAAGACATTAAAAGTAAAACAGACAAAAATACATTAACGTTAAAACCGCATGCAAAATACGCTTATCAACCATGACAGGAACACATCGAAGGATATGGGCAGAAAGTAAAATAAGCGATTCGAGAGTCAGGCGAGACGAAAGTAGGCCAAAATTAGTTAAAAATTGTAACACAAGAGCGCGCAGAATCACTTTCAATACGATCCGTGTTTACATGTTCCTGAATACCTGTTTGGATACGATTCGATCCCACAATTTTATCATATCGGCCTTGAAACTCTCTACGATCTGAGTCTTGTTTACATGACCGTATGCAATATGGTAAGTGTACTCAGATCGATTTGAGTTCGCCATGTAAACGTAGTAAACGAATGATTTCCTGTAATCTTGTAACCTGTATATCAGTATTTGTCCCAAATTTTCAATATATTGTACTAAAACACATTTTACAGGAAGGTAAGCTTGTTCCACCCCTTCAAACAATCAACACCATCCCCATAACAGTATCACCACGTGCATTCATACACAGAAAGAGGCAAACCAAAAGGGATTTTTTATATACGGTTACTCACCCATGCACATATCCTGATATGAAGAGACAGGAAAAGGAGAAGTTTCAATTGTTTCGGATATTACTACTTCCTCCTTATATGCCATAGGAGCTGTACCAATTACCATATCAGTGGCAGCTGAGAAAGAAAGTAACAACAAAAATAAGATTAGTCTATAAAAAAGGTGTATTTATACAAAAATAATATGCATGGATGTTTATCAACACAATACCAATAGGCTGTTTAAGTTACAAAATACTTACTTGGTATTGAAACACACAAGTCATCCCGGATTGCTGACTCCATGCACCCAGTCAAAGCAATGTCAAGCACACCTGCAAAAGGACAAATCAAATCTATACAATACATGAAACATGGAAAATTGTGAACAAGAAGAAAAACAACCCTTGCAGCCTAGTACGGGCTTACTAATATGTAGTTCCACAAGGACGATTATGCTTGAGAAGCTAAATTTGAAGCCCACACTACTAACACGACATTTAAATGCATTCAAGTCTTAAATGCTAGGTAGCAACAATCAATAGGAATTACACAAAACATTCATATTACTTAAGAGATACTACTAAGGTAACTGCACCAATAGTCATCATGTTAAGACTGATTTAGTCAAGAAAATATATATAACTTATACCTTTTGGTAATTTAAATCAACAATACCACTGTATCTAACCTCAAACTCTACTCAAACACTAGGAAACGCTCAATGTCGAAAGTATTCGTTTTAGGAAAAATTATGTGTTTTTGCGATAGTAATCGTCACAATGTATTTAGTTTTTTCCAATATTCGTCACCAGTTTGCACCAATTGTAGTCACGTTGTGCCTTGTCCTTATCTGCTGTTTATAATGCATTTCTGTCAAGATTTTTGCATAAGGCACCGATTTATTGACAAGGAGGCTAACATTTACGAATAATGCAGTACCAGTAATTATTTAAAAAAGGAAAAAAGAAAAAATAGGCAATCTGGAATGGCGGGTAGACATATGGGCATGAAAAGATCGTAATTCTGCTCTAAACACATTTAATATAAGTTATTTTTGTATTTCTTAAAGTGCATTAGAAATACAACAATAATAATAATAATTGAAATTCGAACAATATAACCACAAGAACATTATATTGATGTAGGCTTCCCCGACCGGTGTTCAAGAGTGAAAGGTCATTTTCCGGGCTGTTTTGCCATGATTATTTTTTTTTTTTGACGGGGGATGGGAGGCGTGGTCACATAAAAAGTGAGACCAGACCATGGCATAACATAACGTCTGCGTTGAACAATCGTCGAGGGTCTGAGAAGATAGACTGTAAGTCGTTTTACACCAAATAACAGTAGGTTTTAATTCGATGTTCTGTAATGGCAGCACGATTTACAGTTAAATTTTGAGGGGTTCGTAAAGACAGGCTTGGATTTCTTTTTAGGAAAGATTCACACCATTTCCTCCCTGGCCGCCCATCTTTGAAAGGAGAGTCCCTCATCAATTCTTTTGTGAAGCACTGGGCGCTCTTTTGCAAATCGTCCTTTGTTACCGGGAACCCTGCTTTAGTAAGATTACCCATTGAACTAACACCCTTTGTCAAAAAGGAACTTGGCCCCATCTCCTCTCTTTAGTTTTTCCTTTAATTTTGTCCGAGAGGGCGTTTCTCGGAACACCATTCCTCTCCGTGGCTGTTGTAATACTCATGCCGTCCTCCGCAACGACCTTAATAGCAGCTTCCGTTTGCTGAATATCGTAGGCTAATTGAGAAATGTGCGTTTCGACATATTGCTTGAAAGCAAAAAGATTTAGTCTTGGAATATATTTTTCATCTCAATTTAAAACTAATCCTCTTTAGCACACCTAAAAACCCCAGGCCTAGACCTACTGATAACGTAATAATAATAATAATAATAATAATAATAATAATGTTATTTGTTTTACCTCCCTTTTAACTATTGCGGCTTTTAGAGACGCTGGGGTGCCAGAATTTTCCCCCCGAAAGGGATCTTAAACGTGCCAGTAAATCTACTGACACAGCTCTCTCACATTTGCGCAACCTCAAATTCCAGATGACTGCGCCAGGATTCGATCCTTCAACAGCAAGCGAGAACGTTACCACTGAGCCACGCAGCCAGCCTAGACCTACGGCCGTTAAAAAGACAGATCTATATAATAACAGCACACTGTAAATGTTTATTGGTTCTGAAACGTTAACACAAACTTTAACATCATCGTGCACTAGTGTTCGTCACGCATGTGCTCTAAAGATCGTCAGCTATGATGACTATTGGACACGATGATCAAACGACAATTTAATTAATGCAGGGTGGTTCAGAACTACATTATAAGTATATTGCCGCTGTTAGTTAGGTCTTACAAGGAGAAATGACAATGTGCCAGTTTCGTCACAAATTACGAGCATTGGAAAAGTGCTTTTTTTTAATCCAGTGTTCGTCACCAGCATTTCTAACCAAACTAGGAAGGTGAGGACGAAATAGCAAATCGCATATGTTACAGAAACAATTACCAACTCTATCACACACTTGTAACATTTTAAAACGTCTGAACATAACACGTATGCATATAATTAACTTGCGTGCCCGCTAAGCACATGCGAGAAGCAATACGCCGTGCAAAGACAGCTCAACTCACAGGAGATGTTTGACGCTGGGAATCACCTATTGCGACGCATGCATGATTTCGCAAAGTTGCTTCTTATCGGCAATGAAGGTATGACGAATCTCGTAAGACTTTGTGCGTCGAGAAAGACCCGTTGACAGGCTTATTAGTTGTACTTATATATGCGAGTGACGACTATTGGCTCAGTGACAAAAACCGGTACAGTTACCTTAAATTCTTTTTAAACACACTTTTGCAAACATGCATTGAAGAAGCACAATATTACTCACTTGGACACAATTCCACTATGGCATCAGAGAAAGCATGTAATGCAGACCCACTATGTTTCTCAACAGTAGGGGCTCTTGCTGGCTCTGAAGGAGGAGTCGTTCCCTCACTACCACCAGGTCCACAAACTAATAGAAGCATCAGAGATCACTGAAACACAAAGTTAATATTTCTTAATTGCATTGAAATGTTAAAATTAATCTGAAATTAAAACACTGATAAAATCCTCCACCAAGTTACTTACATGGTGCCAAGGAGCAGTTCTCGTGACTCAGTGCATCCCCACATAGATTGTCAACTAATGATGGACCAGCATCTGTAAATGACCACACATTATTATTGCAGAATTGTAGAGCTTTTCAAAATTATTAATGAAGTATTGAAGCCAATGACAATTAGAGCTTTTCAATACAAAGCATATAATTCTATGACAGGACACATTTTAAAACTCACCTTCAGCTACAAGAATAGTAGGAACTGCATCGAAAGTCAGGAAATGTCTAGTGGAAAACCTTCTGATAAATCTTTCGGGGAAATTATCACTGCATAGTCTATGATGGATCATGTCGCCTGCAGATTTCCCTAACAAGTCATCCCTTGCAATAAACAACAACCACTCCTTGCATCTGCAAAGAAAATTTGCTCCATTAAAGATAAAAGCAGGAACTACAAAATGTTAATTGTTAAAATCACATTTCCACAATACACTGTTGAAAAATCATCCTGAATATTAACAAATATGCATACCGGTACATAAAACGAATTGAAAATAATCTACTGGCTTGGAACTAATTACCCCATGTTCTGCACTAGGCCTACAGTAGCCACACATTTATCTGGCTAACATTATACTCATAACGAAATCCCAGTACATTACATTCTGTCATATTTTAATATGCAAATCTCGGTTTACCCTAAATTAATCCCCCCCCCCCCCCCCCAAAAAAAAACGTACCAGCTAACTCCAGAAGTGCCTATTTCAATTCATGACCTACCTGGCAGGGTCGGCAGGAAACTTATGCATGGATATACCCTTCTTGCTGCTCATATTATTATTACACCAAAGAGCAGCGCAATAATGGCCACTATACTTCTTATAATTCTGTTTATCAGCCATTTCTCCGCGAAAACGAAGCGAAACGCACAACGAAACCAGAATGGGTGATCCAACAACGTGACTAAAAAGCGCGGTAAATGTTAGCCAACTATGTCAAGGGATAGTACGTAACTGGCAATTAGTTGACAATGCACTAGAAAAAGATGTACACGTTTAACAACATTTCGTTTTTGATTTATGAGCATACATGTAATAATAAATGTACTCTCATTGTTATACAAACCCATCATCATCATACTTTGGCTGTTTTTACAATAATTGACCATTAGTGTCAATCTACATCTGTTGGCAGCAGTGGCGTCATCAACAACTTTCAAAACACAAATCGCCCACGACACACAATAGGTATCGCCCTAGTCGCACAAATGTACTGCCGTCTATAGAGGAACGCAGAAAGGTCGAAGCTTCACTTCCTAGTATTATTCTTCCATGACTGCAGGTTATCATCACACACACAATACCTACTACACAGAGGGGAAAGGAAGGAGGGGAGGGGCTTGAGAGGAGAGGGATGCTATAAAAAGGGCCTTCCGACAAGATACTACTTCGGAAGTCAACCGTCGGCTTAAGCATTACTCAAGTGCACCAGGCTGATGACCTGCCTTTTCAGTAGCGGGGGGGGGGGGGGTTGCACACACTGGGGAAGAGCATACTACACGTTGAAATGGGATCACACGGGCAAAGCCGCTCGAGTATTTACATCAGCATATTTTTTCCCGACGTCAAGATTGCATTTAATATAATAATAATAATAATAATAATAATAATAATAATAAGAAGAAGAAGAAGAAGAAGAAGAAGAAGATAAGCTTCACACGGGCGAAGCCGCTTGAGATTTTACATCACTTTTATTCATAATAATCTCAACTCTCCAATACGTTTCTTGCTTCTAATTTTGAATCAACGACCTCACAGCTGATCGCAACACTCTGCCAGTGCTGCCAAACCTCGGTTTTTGGTACTTCGAAAGCTGAAGCCGAAGTTAGGGCTGAGTATTCTTCCTTTTATGTTTCCTTGCTAAATATCATCGTTTTTGTAGAGAACAGGCTATTCCCTGTCGCTATAGGATTAGGATATTACGATTATGATAGTGAATTTTTTCTCGCATATTGGCAGAACCGATATAATTAAAACATAAAATGGCGCCCGTTTGTCACGACTGGTAAAACGGACGGTCCTTTTTAAACCGAATATCCGAGCCTAGATTGGTGGCTGATAAACGAGGGGATAACCGATTTCATCGCGAGTGAGTCCCCAGCTCGATCCTCTGTCGGGTGTCGTACGAACGTAGCTTGTTACTAATTGAGGTAACTGCGAGGCCATCTGCCCCTTGGTACGAACGTATCATTATGTAGCCGCGGTAAATACTCGTACCGTAAGGATTATATATGGCTTCAAAACTACTAGCAAAAGTTTTATTATTATTATTATTATTATTATTATTATTATTATTATTATTACCAAAATCGTTATCGTCGTCGTCGTCATCTTAGGTCTCGTCGTAGAGCATAGCCTTTTCTCTACGAGACCCCTTGCATTTGACTGTTGACACAGGCTAGATTATACTTCAAGACTTGGATGTGACTATGTGATTATTATTATTATTATTATTATTATTATTGTTATCAAAATCGTAATCATCGTCGTCAAGCGTATCCTCTTCTCTACGAGACGTCTTGCAGTTGACTGTTGGGGGGAGGGAGGGCGTGGTGGCGCAGTGGTCAAGCTGTTGGCCTCTCACCAAGGTGGACCGGGTTCGATTCCCGGTCATTGCACGTGAGATTTTCGATGTGAAATACCATGTCCTGTGGTTCGGATTCCACGTAAAAAGGAGGTCCCGTGGCTCATGATCGCATGATTCTCGGTCACGTAAAACTTCAAGCATCATTTCATTTGACTGTTGACACAGGCAAGATTAAACATCAAGACTTGGATGTGATTATGTGGAAATCTATTAAGGCACGAGTGATGCTTGGTATTGCCAAACAGGGGTCAGCTAGTGCCTGTGGATGCCGTGAAGTTTCTAATTCTAGGGTCATTGCTGTTGTTCTGACTCAGTGAGGAAAGCAATAGCAAACTCCCTCACCTTGCTTGATATGCTTCATTATAGTGCTGTCTTGGATTTTTGTGGATATAGGTAGGTACCAATACTTCACCACATTTTAGTGGCTTCAAGAAAATCGATGTGATGGAAAGTGATCTCTAGGCAAAGAGAGGTTAGTTGGAAGCATAAGGTGTCTAAAAAGAAAATAATGGAAAAAACGGATAAAATTATGCCAGTGACAAAGGAGAAAAATATATTGAAATCAAAATGCAAATTTAATTTAAATTACATTAATAGAATATACATCAAATAAATACGTTAACTTACATGAGGTTAGGACAATGTTAAAAAAAAAAAAAAAAAACTGGCACTATCCAGCCCATGACGGGCTGCGGCCGACCAAGCGACCGCTGCCCAGCCATTTGGCCTGCAGATATTAGGGTGACGCGTGATCAGCGCGTCGGGTCCCCTCGGCCGTTTATCTTGGTATTCGTGATCGGGGCGCTGTCTCACTGGCAGAGAGCTACTCAATTGTCCTCACGACGCTGAGTGCACCCCGATCCAACCCTCACGTCAGTTTTAAAATCCCTGACGGAGCCGGGGATCGAACCCGGGGCGTCCGGGTGAGAGGCAGGCGCGCTACCCCAACACCACGGGGCCGGCAATGTTACATTCATAAAATGTTTTGTCTATTGTTTAAAGTTTTATGGGCGTAGCAAAGTCCAAATCTCAAAAATATGGTGGTAGCAAATGAAAAAACCGTCAGAGCTAGTTCTGGAAAAGGGCGTAGATACGAATGGAGCGTTACTGTGAAAAGATGAACTTATGGGAAGAAGAAAACGTACAAAGTGGAAAAATTAAAATAAGAACATGCAATGTAAAACAAGTATTTGGGAACTTTAATAGCGGCAATAGTGATTAATAAAAGTATGTAATGAAGTATAAAATATTTCTAATAGATAAAATTATATTAAAAAGCATTGAAGGTGGTTTAATATTGGATTTAACAGTTAAGTTTATCTGTGAGAGTGTCAAATAAGATATTGGTGTTCCATATCTACCATTTCAAGCTTCAATACGGAACTATTATTTGTCCCAAGCACCTGCAAGCTGATCACCGTCATCTTCAATTTCATTTCATTTTATTCTCTCCTTGTAACCTAAATTTTATGGTGCACTATATTAGATTTAAATACTTATCTTATTACTGCGCTACGCTTAGTTTTGTGTTTATCAATAGCTGATGAAGGGGATAAAATGTAATTAATTCTCGAAACATGTACTGAAAACAAGTTTAATAATTAATTTTTCTATATAGTATTGATTCTGGCGGATGTATATTAGATAGGGTCAAAAATCTGTAATATTCAGAGAGAGAACAGTGAAATAATTTTAAAATCACTCCCCTACAGAAATGATATGTAGAATAAACTTAAGAGCTGTGCCCCCTGCCACGAGATATACGCTGGTAATTAATAAATATGAATTATACTGCCTACAGTAGTTTAAATAATATTATTAAAAGCTCTGAAGCTGTAATTTATAATGAGAGGGGCATTGACTTAGGAGGCCGATTAGCCCATTAAACTTGGCTGTGTGTGTAATTTTGTGTGATAACCAGTGTTATTTTGACGGTGCCTAACGTGAGGCCACGGCCGTGTCCTTCCCAATCCTCACCTGATTTACAAATACTCTGCAATAAAGCAGGTTATCATCACTCACACATCAAAACCTACTACACAGAGGGAAA
The DNA here is from genome assembly GCA_946902985.2 of Meconema thalassinum. Taxonomy (NCBI): domain Eukaryota; kingdom Metazoa; phylum Arthropoda; class Insecta; order Orthoptera; family Tettigoniidae; genus Meconema; species Meconema thalassinum. The sequence continues at coordinate 306,698,150 of OX336393.1, forward strand.
AGCAAATGGCGAGAGAGAGAGAGAGGGAGAGAGGGGAGGAGGGTGAGACGACAGGGAAGCATCAGAAAGGGCCTTCAGACAAGATACTACTCCCGAGGTCACCCGTCGGCTTGAGCATTAGGCTACCCGAGTGCAGTGGGCTAATGACCTGAGGGGCCTACAAAATATAATTGAAGATAACACCACAGCTAGCCTGAGATGTTACGAAAGAGCGAATAAAATATACTAGATATACATACGTAAAAGTATAACCTAAAAATTCCCAGAAGCTATTCGTATTTACGGTCGTAACGTCAACTACATTCTCCAGGAACTTAACGCCGAGAGAATAACAATTATTGTAGCATTATAAGGGGGAGGAACAGCTAGGTCATCAGCACCAAAGAGCGAGCGTATCAGAAAATAACATGAAACTCGCCGTTCGGCAGGAGCTACCGACCCACGTGTTAAAAGCAGTGACGTATTAGAATGTCAATTCATATCTATTCTTGGGGTTTGCGTTAAAATTTATACACTCCTCCATATTTATCGATCTTTCTTTGACGTTCTCGTAAATACCTGTCTTGTTAGGAATTAGGAGTGCCTTTAAAATAGCGTTTTCGGTAGCGTCTAGTGCAAACCAAAGTTCAAACAGAAAGTAGCTCGTAATGGCGGCTTGTGACGGTTATTTCTTCTTGCCATTAAAAAACCTCGGCATGGCAGAGATTAGCAGCTATTAACACACGTATGAAGAAGGCCGTTCAATTCGCGAGAAATAAACCACACATAACTATTTAAAATAAGACCTGGGTGCTCAGATGTACGGTATTTGCGGGGACAATAATTTTCAAATCCTACATTCCAGGTCCAAGGCAACGGACGGTACTACAATGCCGCGGTCCGTTTCTAAGATACCTATCTATGTCGTAATGGCGGCTTGTGACGGTTATTTCATCTTGCCATTAAAAAACCACGGTATGGCAGAGATTAGCAGCTATTAACACACGTATGAAGAAGGTCGTTCAATTCGCGAGAAATAAACCACACATAACTATTGGAAAATAAGACCTGGGTGCTCAGATGTACGGTATTTGCGGGGACAATAATTTTCAAATCCTACATTCCAGGTCCTAGGCAACGGACGGTACTACAATGCCGCGGTCCGTTTCTAAGATACCTATCTATGTCGTTTTCTCTAGCTCGGCAAAAAATTAACATTTCGCTTATTAACGAATTATTCTTACGAGGCTTTAAATAAACCTTCGAACTAGCCTTCCGTCTCATGATGGTGAGTTGAAATAGGCTGTAATTTGTATCCCAATCGCTTAGATTTGACGTAGTAAAGCGAGGAAGAGACACAGGTCCTCCCATATGTTCTGCTAACCGAGGGCAAGATCTGATTTTTTTTTTTTTTTTTTTTTTTCCTGGTTAGGTCTTCACTATGTACTGTACTTGTATGTTGATTCGGACAGCTGCATCTAAGTTACTGGCTTCGAGGCTACCACTCTCTTGCTAAATCAGTCAAGATTCCACTAGACATGGATTCCTATATTTACTATATAAAATTGTGTGTATGGTTGTGAGCTGTCTGTTGGCCTGTGTCATTGTGAAGGCTTCACCCGAGTATGGTATAACAGGAGACAGGTGCAACAAAATAGCCTACTTGCATTTAGAAATATGTTTATATATATTTTTTTTAAATATATTATTAAGGTTATAACTTGAGAGTTTGAAGAAGGGGCAAATGGCCTCGTAGTTATGCCCCTTAAAACAACAATAACTACTACTACTACAAGAGTTTAAAGGGGATGAATTTGGGATAGAAATACACACAATGTTTCCAAACTAACCTAGTAGGCTGCTCTAAAGCTTGAATTTATTATACAAGTAAAGTTGTCTGATAACCTGCGTTATAGAGAGGGTGCTTAAAATTAGTCATGGCCACCTCCTACCCAAACCTCACCTGACTTACAAATAGCCTACACAGACACTGCAGGTTATCATCACACACACAATACCTACTACACTGAGCGGAAAGGAAGGAGGGGAGGGGCTTGAGAGGAGAGGGATGCTATAAAAAGGGCCTTCCGACAAGATACTACTTCGGAAGTCAACCGTCGGCTTGAGCATTACTCAAGTGCACCAGGCAGATGACCTGCCTTTTCAGTAGCGGGGGGGTTGCACACACTGGGGAAGAGGATACACGTTGAAACGGGATCACACGGGCAAAGCCGCTCGAGTATTTACATCAGCATATTTTATCCTGACGTCAAGATTGCATTTAATATAATAATAATAATAAGAAGAAGATAAGCTTCACACGGGCGAAGCCGCTTGAGATTTTACATCACTTTTATTCATAATAATCTCAACTCTCCAATACGTTTCTTGGTTCTAATTTTGGATCAACGACCTCACAGCTGATCGCAACACTGCCAGTGCTGTCAAACCTCGGTTTTTGGTACTTCGAAAGCTGAAGCCGAAGTTAGGGCTGAGTATTCTTCCTTTTATGTTTCCTTGCTAAATATCATCGTTTTTGTAGAGAACAGGCTATTCCCTGTCGCTATAGGATTAGGATATTACGATTATGATAGTGAATTTTTTCTCGCATATTGGCAGAACCGATATAATTAAAACATATAATGGCGCCCGTTTGTCACGACTGGTAAAACGGACGGTCCTTTTTAAACCGAATATCCGAGCCTAGATCGGAGGCTGATAAACGAGGGGATAACCGATCTCATCGCGAGTGAGTCCCCAGCTCGATCCTCTGTCGGGTGTCGTGCGAACGTAGCTTGTTACTAATTCAGGTAACCGCGAGGCCATCTGCCCCTAGGTACGAACGTATCATTATGTAGCCTCGGTAAATACTCTTTGTTGTTGTTTGAGTCTTCAGTCTTTTGACTGGTTTGATGCAGCTCTCCATGCCTCCCTGTCCTGAGCTAATCGTTTCATCTCTACATAGCTACCACACCCTACATCCGAGGCAATCTGTTTAACATATTCTAACCTCGGTCTACCCCTACAGTTCTTGTCCTCGACCCTTCCTTCCATAACTAAGCTTGCTATTCCTGGGTGTCTTTGTATGTGTCCTACCAACCTATCTCTTCTCTTCATTAGCAGTCGCCAGAAACATCTCTCCTCTCCCACTCGCCTTAATACCTCTTCGTTTGTAACCCTATCTACCCATCTGATCTTCATCATTCTCCTGTACCACCACATTTCAAATGCCTCAATTCTCCTCTTTTCTGCTGCACCAATAGTCCAAGTTTCACTTCCATAGAGCGCCACGCTCCAGACAAAGGCTTTCAAAAATGACTTCCTAATAACTAAATCTATATTCTTTGTCAACAGATTCCTTTTTTGTAGAAAGACTTTCCTTGCCTGAGCCAACCTACTTTTTATATCCTCTTTGCTTCGTCCATCACTGGTTATTCTGCTTCCTAAGTAACAGAAGTCTCCTACTTCCTTCAGCATTTCACCTGCCAACTTGATCTCCATAGAGGTTTCTGATTTATTTCGGCTGCATTCCAGTATTTTTGTTTTACATTTATTAATTTTCATCATGAAGTCCTTCCGTAAGACGGAATCCATACCATTCAAAAACTCATTCAAATCCTCAGGCTTGTCGGCCAAGATGACGATGTCATCAGCAAATCGCAGAGTTGAAATTATTTCTCCTTGAATCTTCACTCCCACTTTAAATTTTTCTCCAATTTCCTTCATTGCTTGTTCAATGTATAGATTGAAAAATATGGGTGATAAGTTGCAGCCTTGCCTTACACCTTTCATAATACCAGCTTCTCTCTCATATCCTTCAGCTCGAATGACTTCTGTCTGATTTCTGTATAGATTGTATATCACCCTCCTATCCCTGTACTATATTCCAATAGATTTCAAAATGTCAAACAATTTAGTCCAATCAACGTTATCAAAAGCCTTTTCTAAGTCTACAAATGCCATGAACGTTCTCTTATCTTTCCTTATTCTACCTTCCAAAATCAGCCTAAGACTTAGTACAACTTCCCTTGTTCCTACATTTCTCCTGAAACCAAACTGGTCTTCACCCAACTCCGTTTCTATCTGGCTTTCAATCCTCTTGTAAATTATTCTAGACAGGATCTTTGAAGCATGAGTAATCAAGCTGATTGTACGGTAATCTTCACATCTGTCAGCTCCCACTTTCTTTGGTATAGGGATGATAACATTCTTCTTGAAATCAGAGGGTACCTCACCTGTCTCATAAATACTACACACCAAGTGAAAGAACCTCATCAGACCTTCATCTCCTATGCAGCGTAGCAACTCAATCAGTATATCATCTATGCCTGGTGCTTTGTTCCTGCCTAAGTCCTCTAATGCTCTGTCAAATTCTGATCTCAATATTAAATCTCCTTTTGCATCCTCATCAATTTCCTCCTCCCTTTCCATTACATGATTCTCAATCTCCTTTCCCTTATACAAGCACTCTATGTAAGCTTTCCATCTCTCAAACTTTTCTTCCCTATCTGTACTCGTACCGTAAGGATTATATATGGCTTCAAAACTGCGAGCAAAAGTTTTATTATTATTATTATTATTATTATTATTATTATTATTATTATTATCAAAATCGTTATCGTCGTCGTTGGCATCTTAGGTCTCGTCGTAGAGCATAGCCTTTTCTCTACGAGACGCCTTGCATTTGACTGTTGACACAGGCTAGATTAAACTTTAAGACTTGGATGTGATTATGTGATTATTATTATTATTATTATTATTATTATTATTATTATTATTATTATGTGCGTATGGACCCTATTGGATCACGCATTACATTTATGATTCGCCTTTCTAACATACCATATTGCTTTCATTCTTTCACTGTGAGCTTGTTTCCTTTCTTCTGACCACTTAGTCCCCGATCTTCTGGGGACTTCATTCTCTGGCTGTACTGCCCCCGTAAATTGAATTATATTGAGACCACGATGGCTGTATTGGCATAAATGAATAAAGTTATGAATGTCATAGTTGTGACGTGGATATTCATGACGTAGGCACGGATGACGCAGAATTCATGCAAGTAGGCTGGTTGAGCTGAGATTCTTGGTGACGTCATGATTTTGTTCGAGAAAGATCTGAGATTTACGACGCAGTCGCAGGAAACAAGGTATTGTGCTAAGGAAGAAGTTACGCGATTGGAGGAGAGACTCGAACCAATGAACGATAGTTTGGAAGGAAGACGGAGATTGCTGAAACTACGATATTTGATTGCTTTTGGCATACAGATTTGTGGAAATCTATTTTCAGTTATGGCATTGATTTGGAATTTTGAAGAAATTAATTTTGAGTTTTTGAAATTTGAAAATCCGTCAAGTATAGCCAAAGTTAAAACTTCTAGCAATGACGGAGCAACAGGCTATGGAAGGGATGGATACGCCCCTTAAAAAGTTGATAAAAGGTCGTGCACAGGAGAGAGGAGCTCTCATATATCTGATATTCTGATAACGCATATATATTTCAGATGTCATATAGTCATTTTCGAGTGAATAAGTGAAGCAAGTTGTCTTTAGCGTGTGGTTAAAGCCCGGCGCATCGAACGAACACGGAGCAGTTCCATTTTACGCTGTTCGAAACTAGGTGAAGTTGCAACGCTCACATTAACGTTTCTACCAGATAAGATATAAAGAGTTAACTTCTGCCTTTATTATAATTCAATTGGGCAGTACAACATTGAGGTCTGTAGAAAATTTGAACAATTTCACAGTTATACTTTGAAAGATATTGACACTTTAAGGCTGCAGACAAAAGTGATTTTCTCGCCACCTGAGAAGCACTTTTAAAATTCTACATTATACACTACGGCTGACACGTGCATCGCAACCGTGATATTGGAGAATACGTTTGGTAATACAACGATACATTCTACTATGGAACATTATAATCTTGCAGTGCTTTCAATGATTATAACAGAAGTTGAGATGGAAGGCTAAGGCTTTAATGCAATTGGGACATATATCGATGGAGTGAAGTAACAGCATGGAACTTCGTTAATCGTCATTCTACAAAAGCGAGCATGTAGTGATCATCCAACTACACTCATGCATCGTGAATCCATCGCTGAATTATATCAAATGACAGTGGAAATATCATCATACTCCACGATTATGAATATTTCTGCGGAAATAACTGCAATAAACTTCATGGCGAATTACGACTGGAACTTCAGGGAACTTTCAAGAGAGGCCAGGGAGGACCCGGCTCACAAAGAAGAATTTTGCCAGAAGGATGTCTTTCGGATACATGGAGCAGTGCAATTTCCGGAGAAGGAAGCAGTTCGATTCTCCGAGGACGCTGATTCCAGGTTCGAGGACGGAGCACATCTTCACGCTGGTGAAATGGAACCAACAGCAGTTTTCTTTGAAAACTTTCCTCTAGAACTTCAATCAACAGATAAGGTAGTCGTGAACGTTTCTTGTATTATTTGAGTCATGTAGCGATATCTGAGCAACCATTTTTCCCATATTTTTTGTCCTATCTTTTGCCCCATTTTCTTGATTAACATTTCTGTACTCAGTACACTTCGATGATTTATGCCTTTTTCTACGATTTGTTGAGACATTGTTATGTCATTGGCATACTTAAATAATTTTGGATCAGTTGAGACTGATAATTTAGATTCTTTCAGTAATTTGCATATTTTTGTAGTCACGATTTGACTGTAAAGTTAACGATTTTTATGGCAGATTTGAAGTCAGACAGCGTGTCATTTTAGTAAAGTAATTCTATTCAGTAAATTACTTTGACCAATTTTCTGTCATCCTCAAGAAAGAAGAATAATTAAATGATTTTAGAGCGTTAAAATCTAATACGTTATCGACGATCTTTGAAATACTAGTCGTCTTATGAACATGATTGCAACATAGACATTTATCATTGCATTATAGACAATTTTATGAAATATGAACTTTGATTACGATTTATTGAATACACTATTGTAATGAACATTTGATATGAATTTTTCTCAATTCTAGATTGGAACAATAATGTTTGCATTCCACAGTCTAATTGTATTCTATTCGACTATTTATGCAGTTTAGATGAACTGTGATTGAAGATAGTATTTTTATACTGCGTTACTTTGATGATATTAATCTCAATTTTGATAGACCAGGGAGGAGTGTCTAATCGTATTTGCTATTAAATTTATTTGTGATTGGAAAATTTTTACTTCATATCGATTCATGAATGAAACCCACGAAGGTTAAATAACAACAGTCATTAATACAATTGATGAATATAAGAATTTTTGAAGAGGAACAATGGATGTATAATCGTTAGTTCAGTGGACCTATAAAAGTCGCTGATGAGTAATGTCCTTGAATAATGAAGGAGGTTCCCACAGTAATAAATGAAGTTGTTGAATTTATGAGTGGAGATTTTTGTATGTAATTTGGAAGATTTTGATGCCATATATATGAAGATATATGATGAATTCTGGGCCTATTGTTGAGCAATTTTGTGCGTTTTGAGCGAAGTGTTTTTCCGCTGAATGTATTGTCCTGGTTCTTTGAAAGTTATTCATGTGAAGATACTGTTAAAATTAACAAGAGTGTTAAATAATTTGAGATGAAGATTTTGAATGGAGGTTACCGTCACAAATATTAATAATAATTATTAAACCTTATTAAACCTGAATTTGACATTTAAATATAACTAACCTTCATTGGTCGATTATATCAACACAATTTGAGTAATTATCAACCGGATAAACCTGTGGTTTAATGTATTTCTTGTATAAATAATATAAACAATATAATTAATATTGTAAATAATTATGTAAATATCTTTGTTAAATAATATGAAATGAAAGGGATTAATAGAGGCATGTATAAAATTTCCAATTGTCGTTTGACATTGTTATAAACAATTTATTATTGTTATAAATAATTAATGAACATTTGTTATTAACATTAAGAGTTTTGTTATTATACTCTAAACAACGCTAATTAAACAAGTGGTTTGAACAATTAAACATGATTTGGGATTGTTGGAGTAATCCACTGGTGTTTGAATGGAGCATTTAAAAGATTTGCGTGATAATATTTCAGTTGAGATATGGACATTTAACGTGTTTTGAAGGAGAGCTAAGCTTTGATATAACTCGCTTATGCTAGGGTTGAACGGACAGGTGAGTCCACTTTGACGATGCAGGTGCATTGCAGCTGGCCCGGACAACTGTATGATAGAGGCCAAGGACGTTTACATAATAGCCTTGTGGCTATAAATAAAATGTGAAGTATATAAACACGCAAACCAATTGATATATGTGTCTCGTCCCAAATCCCGTTTCCATTCCAAGTGCATTATTATTTTTACGTTATTTTGAGCTTGAGAAAGCTGAAACATTGTATGTAGAGTATACTAGTCCTACAGGAGGACATGGTTATGTGGTCGATGGCTTCTGATTGCCACGTGGATTTTGTTGTTTTATTTTTGTTAAATTCATTCTTTAAGTGAAATAAATTATTGTGCAGTTTAAAGTTTCTCGTCTTCGTTTTGGTTCATTTTAAATATCATGGTGGAGGTTATTGTGAGGGCATACTTTAAGTGATCCAGTTGACAACCCAGTCCCCGAGATAAATTTGAAAGGTAAGTAAAGGTAAGTATGAACCCCCGTATATTTTGGTGTGTTCCACAATAATTTTCTTGTTAACTATTGTGCTCTAATCTCGATAGTATCTGTCAGTGCCATTTTCATTGATGTAGCTGTGCCGGTGCGATTGATTATTGGCAATCCGATTGAGGGGGCGGATATCTGATAGCCTACTATCCTGAAAACGGGGACAGTACCACCCATTTATTTATCTTCTGACGGTAGACATTTCTGTCTAGTATTTCTGACGTTTCTATCCGGGCCTTTTCCATGTCATTTTTAACATCTTGTATCCAAGATACGTTCTTCAGTTTTCCAGAGTATGTCAAAATCTTGTGAGTTAACCTTGAAGAAGAAAGTCTGTGAACGTGTCCATAGAATTTCAGTCTTCGTTTCCTGATGTCTGCGGCGAGGTTGGATAGTTTTTCCGTGGCTTTGCGTGATTTGAGTCTATACCCTTCTTCACTTTTCTCTGGGCCCAGAATTTTCCTCAAGATCTTTCTCTCCTCCTTCAAGATATTTTCCAGATCACCTTTCTTATTAAGTACCAAGGTTTCACTTGCATACAGCACTTCAGGTTTAATCACCGTATTATAGTGTTTGAATTTTGTATGTATGGATATGCATTTCTTGTTATAGATGTCACGGGTTCTCCAATACGCTCTTTTGAGTTTTTGTAATCGAATTTTCTGAGCTTCCTTTTCCAATCCTGTTGGTTCTAGGATCTCACCGAGATATTTAAAGTGTGGAACCCGTTTGATGTGCCCGTATTTTGTTTGTAGTTCCTGGATGTCGAACCTAGTGCAAATAAACTTGGTCTTCTCGAATGAGATTTGCAACCCAGTTTTCTCAGCGCATTCCTTGAGGACTTCAATCTGTTTGATCGCTAAAATATCGCTGTCTGCTAGTATCGCTAGGTCGTCTGCGAAAGCTAAACAACTGACCTTGATGTCATCATTCTTTTGTCCAAGTTGAATGGGTTTCTAGAGCTTCTGGGCATTCAAGTCCTTCTCCCATTCTCGAATGACTTTATCTAGAACAAGATTGAAGAGCAGTGGTGACAATCCGTCACCCTGTCGCACGCCGGTCTTAATCGCAAAGGGCTCTGATAATTCACCCAGAAATTTTACTTTTGACTTCGTGTCCGTGAGTGTTTCCTTGATGAGTCTTAATGTCTTTGGATCAAGTCCTAGTTCTTCTAAGATGTTAAAGAGAGACTGTCATCTACCGAATCGTACGCCTTCTTAAAGTCGACGAAACTACAAATGATCGGAGAGCTTCGGGTCGCTCTATATTTCAATATCGTCTTCAAGTTAAAAATTTGTTCAACACAAGAACGCTCAGGTCGGAAACCAGCTTGATATTCACCAATTTTGTGTTCAAGCTGTTCTTGTACTCTTTGAAGAAGACACGCGGAGAGAATCTTGTAGGTGACTTGAAGGAGAGAAATCCCTCTGTAGTTATTCACGTCCGTTCTGTCACCTTTCTTGTATAACGGATGGATGAGTGCACATTTCCATTCTTCAGGTAGCTTTTCTGTTTTCCAGATATCCATGATGATTAGTGTGAGCTCCTCAAGTGTATTTGGGCCTATGTTCTTTAATAGTTCTGCAACTATGCCATCTTCTCCAGACGTCCTGTTACTTTTGAGTCTGAAAATGTGCCTCTCGATTTCTTCTTTAGTAGGTGGTGGAGATTCAGGGTTTACATGTACGGGAGTCTCTTTGGGCCATCGTGATGTTGGCTCCTCGCAATTGAGTAACTCAGAGAAATTCCGAGCCAGTTCACTACAATTATCCCGGTTGGACAACGCGAGGTTTCCGTCTTGTTTTCGGAAACACAAGTTCTGTGGGGTGTATCCTCGGATTCTTCCTGCGAACGTCCTGTAGAAATCTCGCGTTTTGTGATCTCGGAAGTCTTGATCTATAGATTCCAATTGGTCCTTCATGTGTTTCCTCTTAGTTTGTCTGATTACTTTTGACACTTCCTTCCTGGTCTGAAAATAGTGTTGTTGAGTCTCGAGTGACTTCTTACTGCTGTATTTCTGAAAAGCTCTCTTTCTCATTTCCAGTGCTTCTTCACATGCAGAATCCCACCACGGATGTTTCGTATTCTTCTTCAATGGAATAATCTCTTTAGCTCTCGTAATGATCTTGTCATGGAACTGCTTCCAGGTGCTTGCCGTTTCCTTTTCCCATTCCTCTGTTATGTTACTTTCCTTTATCTTTTTCGTGTCAAATTTCTGAAGATGAGATTTCTTGGGGTGGATTCTTTTCGGGGTAAATTTCACTTTGATTCGCACTAGATAATGGTCGGAGTCAATATTGGCTCCTCTTCGAACTTGCACATCATGAATTTCTTTCTGTAAAGGATGTGTGATGGCCACATGGTCGATCTGATATTCTCCAAGAGATTGCACAGGTGATCGCCAAGTCTTCTGTTTTCGAGGGTGCTTCCTCAGAGAGGTGGACATTATCTTCAAGTTGTTCTGTTGGCACAGTTCAATGAGTCTCATGCCATTCTTGTTGGTGAATTTATGAGCTGGGTATTTGCCTACAGTCTTTTGGTTTTCTTTTTCTTTGCCAATCTGTGCATTGAAATCACCTAGTAATATCCTTGTGTCTTCTCTAGGAACCGTTGCCACGATCTTTTCGAGTTTAGACCAGAACTGTTCTACCTTCTGCAAGTCCCTTTTATTTTCAATGTTCGTGGGGGCATGTGCGTTAATTAATGTGTATTTTTTGTTCGCACATTGTATGCGCATAGTCATTACTCTATTACTTATGGGAGTGACTTTTTTTTATCGAATCAACTATGCTCTTGTGAACTACAAATGCCATAACCAAGAGGGGGGTGCCACCTCTTCCTATTCGTTTGTCCGTTTTACTTTTGAAAATACGGTAGTTACCATAGTCTAGTGTGCTCTCATCTGTAAAGCGTGCTTCCTGAAGAGCTAGTATCTGTATCCTTTGTCGATCTAGTTCAGATGTTAAGGTGTGTAGTTTGCCTGGTTTTAGTAATGTGTTGATGTTGAAGGTCCCGATGTATGTGGGTGTCTTTGATGGTAGTTTGCCAGAGAACTCCGACTTTCTCTGTGATCGTGGTTGCCCAGGTTCCCCAGAGTCCGAAAACCTGGTTGCCGTCCATGGACGGGTGGATTGGTTACCACCTGGGGTAATTCTGTAGTTACTCGCACGAATCATAACTGCTTGTAATCAAGGATTAATCCAGTGTTTCCACTGGGAGTTTAGGACCAGGGATTGCTAGTTCCTGGAACATAAGCTATGCAGCCGTACCTACTAGGTAAACAGACGCTGACCACTTTGCCGCTCGATCCAAGTCAGACGCGAAGTGGATTTCAATTTTGGTTCTTCCGCCCTCGCTGCCATTGAGACATAGGTCCTCCTCTGCCATCGAAGCCGTTGGCCATTGTTTTATTCACCTCAGTTGATCCGCGGGTGCTTATTTGACTAGGTCTTATTCGCACCTTTCCTGTATATCTACAGGAAATTCCCCATCAGCCATCGGGACGCGCCGTGTCGGGGTTGAGGGCCCCATCCCAGTGTCTCACGCAGGGTTATGCTTAGCTCGTACTCAGTTCGGAACTAAACCCCCACGTGAGCTGACTAGGTAATAAAGTAGTATGCTGTCTAGTTCAAAAGCGTCACATTGCCGGTCGTAAAGATGGCTGACAATATTGGCCGGTTGTGTGACCTAGGTAACACCGAGACTATACAGAATAGTGCGTATCCTATTCATGGCCTCCATAGGATCAATGACAAAAGAAAACAGAATAGAGACAGTAAGGTCAATGGTGTTAGTCAGATATACGGAGTGACCTCTAAATAGTGTTATCTATGGAATCATTTTGTCGCAATTACCAAGATGGCGGACATTTATAGCACAAAATTCATATTAAATATTACTTTAAAACACTATTACACAGGAACACATACACTAGATAACACTAACACACATTCAGCACTAAAAGTAAAGCCACTATTATTCCCTGGAAGCCACAAACGAAGCACAGTTCCTCCGTATTGGCCGATATAAGACGCAGCATCATTACCCATGATCTCACCACTGGGCACGGATTATTATTATTATTATTATCAAAATCGTTTTCGAGCAAAGCCTCTGCTCTACGAGACCCCTTGCAATTGACTGTTGGGGGGGGGGGGGGGCGTAGCGGTCAATCTGTTGGCCTCTCGCCAAGGTGGACCGGGTTCGATTCCCGGTCATTGCACGTGAGATTTTCGATGTGAAATGCCATGTCCTGTGGTTCGGATTCCACGTAAAAAGGAGGTCCCGTGGCTCATGATCGCACGATTCTCGGTCACGTAAAACTACAAGCATCCTTTCACTTGACTGTTGACACAGGCTAGATTAAACATCAAGACTTGGATGATTGAAAGTTATTATGGTACGAGTGATGCTTGGTATTGCCAAAAGGGCTCAGCTAGTGCCTGTGGATGCCGTGAAGTTTCTAATTCTAGGGTCATTGCTGTTGTTCTGACTCAGTGAGGAAAGCAATAGCAAACTACCTCACCTTTCTTGATATGCTTCATTATAGTTGCTGTCTTCGACTTTTGTGGATATAGGTAGGTACCAATACTTTAGTGGCTTCAAGAAAATCGACGTGATGGAAAGTGATCTCTTGGCAAAGGGAGGTTAGTTGGAAGCATAAGGTGTCTAAGAAGAAAGCAATAGAAAAACAGATACAATTATGCCAGTGACAAAGAAGAAAAATATATTAAAATCAAAATGCAAATCTAATTTAAATTACATTAAAAGAATATAAATAAAATAAATACGTTAACTTACATGAGGTTAGGACAATGTTATATTCATAAAATGATTTGTCTATTGTTTAAAATTTTATGGTCGTAGAAAAGTCCAAAACTCAAAAAGATGGTGGTAGGAAATGAAGAAACGTCAGAGCTAGTTCTGGAAAAGGGCGTAGATACGAATGGAGCGTTACTGTGAAAAGATGAACTTATGAGAAGAAGAAAACGTACAAAGTGGAAAAATTAAAATAAGAACATGCAATGAAAAACAAGTATTTGGGAACTGTTATAGCGGCAATAGTGATTAATAAAAGTATTTAATGAAGTATAAAATATGTGTAATAGATAAAATTATAGTAAAAAACATTGAAGGTGGTTTAATATTGGATTTAACAGTTAAGTTATCTGTGAGAGTGTCAAATAAGATATTGGTGTTCCATATCTACAATTTCAAGCTTCAATACGGAACTATTATTTGTCACAAGCACCTGCAAGCTGATTGCCGTCATCTTCAATTTCATTTCATTTTATTCTCTCCTTATAACCTAAATTTTATGGTGCACGATATTAGATTTAAATACTTATCTTATTACTGTGCCACGCTAAGCCTCCGTGGCTTAGGCGGCAGCACGCCGGCCTCTCACCACTGGGTCTGTGGTTCAAATACCGGTCACTCCATGTGAGATCTGTGCTGGACAAAACAGAGGCAGACAGGTTTTTCTCCGGGTGCTCCGGTTGTCCTTGTCAAAATTTCATTCCAGCAACACTCTCCACTATCATTTCATTTCATCTGTCATTCATTTAATCATTGCCCCAGAGGAGTGCGTCAGGCCTCGGCAGCCGGCACAGTTAATATCCTCGCCGCTAGATGGGGGGCTTCATTTATTCCATCCCTGACCCGGTCGGAGACTGGAAGCAGGCTGTGGATTTTCATGTAATTACTGTGCTACGCTCAATTTTGTGTTTTTCAATAGCTGATGAAGGGGATAAAATGTAATTAATTCTCGAAACATGTACTGAAAACAAGTTTAATAATTATTTTTTATAGTATTGATTCTGGCGGATGTATATTAGATAGGGTCAAAAATCTGTAATATTCTGAGAGAGAACTGTGAAATAATTTTAAAATCACTCCCCTACAGAAATGATATGTAGAATAAACTTAAGAGCTGTGCCCCCTGCCACGAGATATACGCTGGTAATTAATAAATATGAATTATACTGCCTACAGTAGTTAAAATAATATTATTAAAAGCTCTGAAGCTGTAATTTATTATGAGAGGGGCATCGACTTAGTAGGCCGATTAGCCCATTAAACTTGGCTGTTTATGTAATTTTGTCTGATAACCAGTGTTATTCTGACGGTGCCTAACGTGAGGTCACGGCCGTCTCCTTCCCAATCCTCACCTGACTTACAAATACTCTGCAATAAAGCAGGTTATCATCACTCACACATCAAAACCTACTACACAGAGGGAAAAGGACATGGCGAGAGAGAGAGAGAGGGGAGGAGGGTGAGAGGACAGGGAAGCATTAGAAAGGGCCTTCAGACAAGATACTACCCCCGAGGTCAATCGTCGGCTTGAGAATTAGGCTAGCCGAGTGCAGTGGGCTAATGACCTGAGGGGCCTACAAATTATAATTGATGATAACACCACAACTAGCCTGAGATGTTACGAAGGAGCGAATAAAATATACTAGATATACATACATAAAAGTATAACCTAAAAATTCCCAGAAGCTATTCGTATTTACGGACGTAACGGCAACTACATTGTCCAGGAACTTTTCGCCGAGAGAATAACAATTATTGTAGCAATATAAGGGGGAGAAACAGCTAGGTCATCAGCCCCTAAATAGCTAGCGTATCAGAAAATAACATGAAACTCGCCGTTCGACAGGAGCTACCGACCCTCGTGTTAAAAGCAGTGACGTATTAGAATGACAATTCATATCTATTCTTGGGGTTTGCGATAAAATTTATACACACCTCCATATTTATCGATCTTTCTTTGACGCTCTCGTAAATACCTGTCTGTTAGGAATTAGGAGTGCCTTTCAAAATAGCGTTTTCGGTTGCGTCTAGCTCGAACCAAAGTTCAAACAGAAAGTAGCTCGTAATGGCGGCTTGTGACGGTTATTTCATCTTGCCATTAAAAAACCACGGCATGGCAGAGATTAGCAGCTATTAACACACGTATGAAGAAGGCCGTTCAATTCGCGAGAAATAAACCACACATAACTCTAGGAAAATAAGACCTGGGTGCTCAGATATACGGTATTTGCGGGGACAATAATTTTCAAATCCTACATGCCAGGTCCTAGGCAACGGACGGTACTACAATGCCGCGGTCCGTTTCTATGATACCTATCTATGTCGTTTTCTCTAGCTCGGCAAAAAATTAACATTTCGCTTTTTAACGAATTATTCTAACGAGGCATTAAATAAACCTTCGATCTAGCCTTCCCTCTCATGATGGTGAGTTGAAATAGGATGTACTTTGTATCCCAATCGCTTGGATTTGGACGTAGTAAAGCGAAGAAGAGGCACATGCCCTCCCATATGTTCTGCTAACCGAGAGCAAGATCTGATTTCTTCTTTTCCTGGTTAGGTCCTCACTATGTACTGTACTTGTATGTTGATTGGGACAGCTGCATCTAAGTTACTGGATTCAAGGCTACCACTCACTTGCTAAATCAGTCAAGATCCCATAGACATGGATTCCTATATTTACTATATAAAAGTGTGTGTATGGTTGTGAGCTGCCTGATAACCTGTGTCATTGTGAAGGCTTCACCAGAGTATGGTATAACAGGAGACAGGTGCCACAAAGTAGCCTACTTGCATTTAGAAATATGCTTTTATTTATTTATTTATTTACTGTGTATTACTAAGGTTATAACTAGAGAGTTTGAAGAAGGGGCAAATGACCTCGTAGTTATGCCCCTTAAAACAACAATAACTACTACTACTACTACAATAGTTTAAAAGCGATGAATTTGGGGTAGAAATACACTCAATGTTTACAAACTAAGCTTGTAAGCTGCTCTAAAGCTGGAATTTATTATACAAGTAAAGTTGTCTGCTAACCTACGTTATAGAGAGGGTGCTTAAAAGGGGGTCACGGCCACCTCCTACCCAAACCTCACCTGACTTGCAAATAGCCTACACAGACACAGCATGTTATCATCACACACACAATACCTATTACACAGAGGGGAAATGAAGGAGGGGAGGGGCTTGAGAGGAGAGGAATGCTATAAATAGGGCCTTCCGACAAGATACTAATTCGGAAGTCAACGTCGGCTTGAGCATTACTCAAGTGCACCAGGCTGATGACCTGCCTTTTCAGTAGCGGGGGGGGGGGGGGGTGCACACACTGGGGAAGGGTATACACGTTGAAATGGGATCACACGGGCAAAGCCGCTCGAGCATTTACATCAGCATATTTTTTCCTGACGTCAAGATTGCATTTAATATCATAATAACAATAATAATAATTATAATAATAATAATAAGATTACCTTCACACGGGCGAAGCCGCTTGAGATTTTACATCACTTTTATTCATAATAATCTCAACTCTCCAATACGTTTCTTGCTTCTAATTTTGAATCAACGACCTCACAGCTGATCGCAACACTGCCTGTGCTGCCATACCTCGGTTTTTGGTACTTCGAAAGCTGAAGCCGAAGTTAGGGCTGAGTATTCTTCCTTTTATGTTTCCTTGCTAAATATCATCATTTTTAGAGGATTAGGATATTACGATTATGATAGTGAATTTTTTCTCGCATATTGGCAGAACCGATATAATTAAAACATATAATGGCGCCCGTTTGTCACGACTGGTAAAACGGACGGTCCTTTTTAAACCGAATATCCGAGCCTAGATCGGAAGCTGATATACGAGGGGATAACCGATCTCATCGCGAGTGAGTCCTCAGCTCGATCCTCTGTCGGGTGTCGTACGAACGTAGCTTGTTAGTAATTGAGGTAACTGCAAGGCCATCTGCCCCTAGGTACTGCGCCAGAATTTATTTAAGGTCATTACCAAAGAACCGATCTGGATATCAACCAAGAACCCAGAAAAAAAATAAAAGAGTGGATGAAAATTTTTATTTATTAAAAATTCGAGAAATATGGGAGAAACTGTATGGAAATGAGTGAAATACTATACATCTTATGCAATTATGAAAGGCAAGGAAGAAGGAATGATTTAAAGATGGACATATATTCTATTATATGAATGTGGGAGGTCCATATCACGAGAGACATCACGCCACTTGAAGCGAGAGTTACGTCATGAAAGAGGGGAAGAGACGAAGGTCGAACTGCGGACTGAAGCGAGGAGAGGTGGTAGAAGTTACGTCACACCACGAGAGGGGAGGCAGAGAGACTGGAACTTGCCGAGTGTGGAGAACCGGACGAGAGAGTTCTTTCCAATTTGATATTTCATTGAGTCAAGACCTCGAGAAGAAACCAGTATTCTTATAACAGTGCTACGTTTCATTAGAGTTGAAAGCAAAGAAGAGTGCAAGTACATTAAGACTGTAACTTAAGGAGCAAGCTACATCTATAAAGCAGAACGGAACAGTATAACCAAATAATACAGTGCTTATGCAAAGTTGTTTAACATAGCTTGAAACATTTCGACAAGAAGATATTCAGTATTACTACGTGTGAACGCATATTTGAACATTACATTAAAAATGCAAGTTAGAAGTCAGCAACGGGGAAGTCTTAATTATATCATCAGTGAAATGAGAATTACCATGTGCTAAGCTAAAGCATAGGGAAGTGGAGACTACAAAGATGTACAGTTGAATTCCAGAATTCACTAATATGGAAGGCGCAACAGAATATCTACGTGACGCGCAACATCACCGAACAAAACTTATACTTTTCTACAAGAGTTCTAACACATCTTGAATTACGAAAACGCTTGCATAAACGACAATATTCAACCTAAGACGAGATGTCAATTCTGAGGAAACGAGATGTCAATTCTGAAGAGATGGAGAGTCGAAGCCGGACTACTTGCAGTGCACGGGGGACGGAGCGTTGGCAGAACGAGCTGTTACACGGCGAGGTCATTCACCGAGGACATCATCGACCTTGTTCTACTGGGAGACGAGGCCAGCGGTTCTGACACAAACCGGTCTTCATAGCTGTGGGCGATACGATGAGCTCCACGACACGTTTGGTTTGGCAGGCGAGACGCAGGTATTCTCCAGACCAGTCAACTCAAGGTAGTGAAGAAATTGTTTTATATCATGTAGAATTGTAGTTATGTTCTGTGATTATCCAACTGCATTATTACCAACTGCATTATTTCAACGGCATTATTACCAACTGCATTAAATTTCAACAGCATTTTTCAACAGCATTATTTTAACCGTATAATTTTGTCAAAGTAATTAAATTTGCGTAGTTTTGTGTAATAGTAATTTTTCGTATTTTTCTTCGAAGTTATTTTTCTTGTTCTTGAAAATTTCAGTCACTCAGACGAAATTTTGGCATAGTGATGCTATTAACGCTAAAGTCATATCAGAGTAAAATCGTGTAGTATTTTTCATATTTGCGTTAGATTTAATCTAATTAAATCTGTTTTATCGCAGCGATGGAATGTAGAACGAATTGCTTCAAGGAATGTAGAATGAATTGTTTAAAAGAATGTAGAATGAATTGTTTAGAGGAATGTAGAACGAATTGTTTAAAAGAATGTAGAATGACTTGTTTAAAGGAATGTAGAATGAATTGTTTAAAAGAATGTAGAGTGAACTATATAAAAGGAGTAGAACGTTGAACGAACTAAAGAAGGAGTATAATTGTAAATGAAGTAAAAAAGGAAGTTTATTGGAGCAAATTTAAGTACAGCATATTTAAGAAGTTATGTCACGAAGAGTAAAGAATATTTCGACAACTCATGATGTTGATTCGAGTGTCAGAAATTTATTTTCAACTAATTATGAACGAAAGTATTACAAAAAAGCTTATACACATATGTCTAATGAGATTTAGAGCATTAAAAAAAGCATAGATGAATTTGTTAAACAAATATATTCATGGAAGGAAGTCAAACTTATATCTTTTGTTAAGAATATGAATACTTACTGATATTTCTTGAAAAGTTGTAATAAAATGTAAAGCTGAATTTAAACACGTGAAAAAGAAAGTTAACAAAGTTAAATCACAGGGTGATCAGAAAGTGAAAAATACAGAGATTTATTGCAGAAATGGAATTATAAGCACGAGGCGAAATTATATCAGGATATAGAGAAGAATGTTAAAGTTAGGAAGAATATGTATTGAAGTGGAAGTTTATAGTTGAATTACCGTGCAAATTAAGAAGATATAAACGTAAATGAGTTACGTATTTTTACGAAGGGAGGCTGAGGAATCTCTAAGTTTTTCTAGTATTGATCGCAATGATTGTGAAGTTATGTGAGTGTATTAAAGGAAGATTCTGTACAGGGTGTTTAAGAGAGAAGGTAATTGTTGTATAATTATGGAAGAGGAGTGTGAGAACGAAGGTTAATGCCGTGCACTTCTAGTATTCACGTTTATCAGAAAATTGTTAACACAGTAAAGAATTTCAGAACTTATTTCAGTATTTCATGATGAATAGATAAAAGGTAAAAAGGAACAGTGCTTAGCTTAAATGTTTGTCACTTATGTTCAATTGATCAAGACGAGTATTTATTACCTTCAACACGATAGTTGCGGTGTATGTTTGTTATTTGATTGTTAAGAAAGTTGAGTAGATGAAAGACTTATTGAAGGATAGACAATTTAATCTTTTCGACACTATAAAGTGTACAATTTGTGAGAACCTTAAATGAATGTATATATGCACATAGTTCATGAATAATTTTGATTAGATATGGAACTACGGTTCAGAGTTGAAGCGGATCTGTATAAAGTAGGGTAATACTTAGTATCACGCCGTTTCACTTTCCTAACTATATCAGTGCCACGAGCAAGTTTATTTTTGGAGTTACTTTTGTTAGAGTGTCAGGGAGACACCATATTCAGGGAGGAAGCCAGTTTTTATACTTGTTTTTAGCTTAATAAACGGCTGGCGTTTTTAGCGACCCAGTCAACTTTTATCTAAGCTGATACCATTTTCAATGCCGTCATCGTCGAAAATAGTACTACGAGGTATAGAAACAGGCGCTCATTATAGATTAGACCTTATCACCCCTCGAGATTGGAGTTTCTCGATTTGCTCTAAATGTAAATGATAGTAGAAATTTGTACCTTGGCTAGTAGTACTATTTTCTTTACGAATAACATTTATCCTGTATGTTCCTGAAATTCCCAATTTTACTTAGTAGGCATGGTAAGTTTATGAGCTGGGTAATTTACATGTCTGCAATCCTTTATAGTGCTGTGGATATAAGTACTGATGGGTTTCTTCGGGCGCATATAGATAGATGATTATTTAAATGGCGTGCCCATCCGTGGGGCATTCGAAAGAGCATTCGAAAGAGCATTCGAAAGAGCACTCGAGAGAAGAAGTTTGGAAGTACTCGAGAGTGAGGCCATATTAGTTTTGAAAAGGAAAATGCCGATCCCAAATTTAATGATTGTTGAGATGAACACAACATCAGCAGATTAGTGGAGTACATTACAGTTGTCAGGCATATTTTTAAAACCAGCTAACGACATTTGTCATGTAATATTAAATTTAAAAGTAAATTCATGTTGTTCAACATAGGTTAAGTGAGATGATAGAATGTAACGATGTCAGTTCAGTAAAATGGGACGATAAGATATACGAGATAACTCGCGATTAAAATAGATGTAAGTAGGATTAAGATGTTCAATATATTCCATCACTGGTATAAAATGCATGCGTTGGTCAATCTGCATATTCACTGGTAATTTTTGTAGTTGATACTTCCCTTATTCTCAAGAAAGAAGAATTATGTCAGCGAATGATATGACGTTCATTCGAACGATGCTCGAAACCATGAAGGAAGGTCAAAGTACGTTGACCAAAGACCTTGAAGCTCTCCACCAATTGACACACAACAACACTAAACAGATGAAAGCCGAGATTCAGAAATCAGTAGCCACTGTAAAATCAGAAGTCAAGGCAGAGTAATCAGTTGCTCAAACACTTACTAAGGCTAGTATAACATTAGCACAGGAAGAAGCTAAGTTAGCTTTAGAGAAGGCCAGAAGGAAGATAGACTAGCCAGAGAAAAGGAAAGGGAGGAAGTCAGGTTAGCTCAAGAGAAAGCACAGGAGGAGATTAGGCTAACATTAGAAAGAGCACGAGAGGAAGATAGGAAAATAGAAGAAGAGGCAAATAGGATAAGAGCAGAGATGAGATTAGCTCAGGAAAAAGCTCGCGAGGAGGACAGGTTAAGTCAGGAGCAGGCTAGATTAGAAGATAGAAAAATCCAAGCCGAAATAAGAGCAGCACGGGAGGAGGTTAGGAAAAATCAGGAAAAAGCACAGGAGGAAGCTAGGAAAATACATGAGGAGGTTAGGAAAAATCAGGAAAAAGCGCAGGAAGAAGCTAGGAAAAATCAGGAAATGGCTCAGAGAATTTTAGAAAGGGCAGGTAATGCACAGGAAGAATTAAAAGCTTCATTTGATCAAGTCAAACAGGACATGGCAGGAAAAGTGTTAGAAGTCCAATTAGCTAACAGTAATCACATGATAGAGCTAGAAAAGAAATTACAGGCTAGTATTAGCTCCACTAAGGAAGACAACAATACTCATCATGTACACATGTCAGGTTCCCAGAACAAACTCAAGGAGCAACTTGACAATCTAAATGACACTGTTGGTGAATTACAGGTCAAGTTGGAAGGTCAAAGTAAACTGATTGAAGAGGGTATTAATGTGGATATAAATGCTTCCATTGTAAAGGCAGTTACGGACATGAAGGAGGAGGTCGTAACAGTCACAACTAAAATTGTATCAGAAATTCATCATAAATTAGCAAATGACATTAAAGCTATAGAGTTATGTTCCAATATAAATGTTAGTAAGGTACGGGAAGATCTATCTAAGCGGATAGATATATTGCAAATTAATAATATAGCCACGCTAACAGATATTTTTAATAAAACAGATTTAACTAACTCAAATGAATTTGACAAAATTAAATGCACGGTCGATGAGATAAGCACAGAACTAACGAAAATTCGATCAAAGCAGGATAAGGAAACCAGCGAAATAGAACAGCAATTAAGGTCACTTACGATAGGGGATGCTACATTTTCATCTACGTTAAGAGCTGAAGTCAGGGAGGACATCAGAAAGGACTTGACGAGATTTTTTCAAGCAAGAGATGAAAAATTGAAAGAAGAAATAAGGAGATTAGAGGCTAGGACAGACAAGATAGAAGAGGATAAGGAAAGCGAGATTAGTCAACAGCAGATTCCGAAGTCCAATTTTAACTTCAGTCGAGAGCCATTTCAAATAGAAATAGGGGAACTTGGCGGAGATTTTGAACCTTACCAGAGTAGGTCAAATGCCAATGTTATCGTGATCAAGAATAATGATGAGAAGCCGAACAAATTCATCGGAGTAGGAAATATTACTGCTGTAGAGTTTCTGAGAGACATGAGGTCGTATTTAGAAGACAATAGAATACCTCGTGAAAGACATATGAGGGTCGTTGAAAAATACTTGGACTCAGAAGCGTTAGTATGGCACAGAGCTTTCAGGTCCACTTATCAGACATTTGAAGAATTCGCTATAGCTCTGCAGAAACGATTTTGGAGCAAGGAACTTCAACAAGACATACGAGCCGAAATTTACTCTAAAAAGTATGCATATTCTAGTCCAACGAAGTACGCAAGTTTCTTCACGAAACAATTAGCACGCTTGCAGTATTTGCAACCTCCTTTGGCGGAAGAAGACTTGGTTCATGCTATTTCATGCCAGTTACCAACGGAAGTTAGGAGGCACCTCATTTCGGCAAATGTAAAAACTTTAGAGGGAATGGCAGAAATTTTGAGGAGACTGGATCACACGTCTAATGTGTCCAACAACTCAACTGGAAACCAAAACCAGAGAGGTAGAAATCAGGAACAGAGAGAGATTCACACCATCCACATCGATCAAATGCAGCAGACAGAGGAGAACAAAAATGGAGTAGGTCCAACGAGATCAAGAATGTATGGACAAAATCGATTTCGAACAGATTATCAGAGACCTAGAGAAGGAAGACCATACCAAAATCAAAGATGGGATGAAAATCAAAGATGGAGAAATAGCTATCACAACAGGAACAATGATTATCGCAGAGAGGGATATTATAATCGAAATAACCCTACGAATAATTATGGATATCGGGGATATCAGAACTGGAGGAACACGAATAATTATTCGAGACAGCAACAACAGCAAAGTCAACAAAATCAAGGTTGGAGAAATAATAACAATGTAAGAAGGTATTATGATGAGAGGGAAAGAGAAAGTCAAGAATACCTGAGGAATCTCCGAGAAAGGAACGCGAGAGACCAAAATCACGGACAGCATAACCAGAACCAAGAATCTCAACCTGGAACAAGCAGAGATCGAAGGAATTAAGACCCAGGAGGAGTACAAAAAAACGTCAAATTCCATAAAGTGAAGGAGGAAGAAAACAGCACCGTAAACAGACATGAAATCCAGATCAATGAGTTATATGAAGCCACGAATGAAGATCTCCTGTATGAAAGAGAAGAGACGAAAACAGATAGAGTAGCGAGATTACCTATTATAGAAATCGTATCAGAAGGAGAATGCCTAAGAACACTACTAGATACGGGAGCAACAGCATCAATTTTATCAGAGAACTGTTTTCACAGATTGAAGGATGGAAACTCACTTATAGCAATGCCCGTTTCAACTATTAAAGTCAGGGGCGTATTTAACGACAAAACCATGAAATGTAAAGTCCAAGCACTAATGGAATTCTCCATAAATGAATACAAATATGAGCAGATATTCATAGTCTTGAGCCAGATAAATTTCGATGCTATTTTAGGCATTGATTTTATAACAAAGACTGGAGCTGTGATCGATTTACGAAATGGAGTCATAAGATTTAATGAAGGCCAACATCAACCAGAGGATATAAAAAAAGGAGGAGAATGAGTGTAGTCTGATTGACGAAACTACAGAAGAAAATCTTGTGAAGATTGTTATGGAAGTTGAAGCAGAAGGAATACCTCACTATGGCAGAAAAATTGAGAATTTTGAAGATCAGAGGGAGAAATTAGAAGAATTGGTCACGACTTATGCAGACATATTTGATAACAAGCCAGGCATTATAAGAGGATATAAATATCAGATTAAGCTCGCTGATGACACACCTTTTCAGAAGAAATTGTATCCAATACCGGAGAAGTATCAAGCTGAAGTGACAGAGCTCATAAAAGGCATGGAAAAAGACGGGATTATAAGAAAGCAAGCCACTACTTATTTAAATCCACTCACTGTTGTGAAGAAAGCAGATGGAAGTCTTAGACTATGTTTAGATGCCAGGGGCATAAATACTCTTCTGCTGAAAGAATTCGACAGGCCACCAAAAATTAGAGAACTACTGAGGAGATTCAAGAATAAAACCTGTTTCTCAGTGATTGATTTAACGCAGCATTTCATCAAATAGAGCTTACAGAAGACAGTAAATGTTATACAGGGTTCATGTTCAATCAAACCTGTTATGTATACCAAAGAGTACCATATGGATTGGTAAATTCAAGTCCAGCACTTATCAGAGCCTTGGATGACAAGTTGAGTGAAGAAGTGAAACAATTTGCCATTTGCTACGTGGATGATATTATCATATCTTCAGAGACACCAGAGCAACATTTCATGCAGTTGACGAAGCTATTTGATAACCTCAGAAGTGCAAACATCAAGGTGAAATTGAATAAATGCCATTTCTTTCAAGAAAAGATCAACTTTCTTGGGCATACTATAGACAGATTTGGTTACCATCCGAATGAAGACAAGATCGAAGCGATATTGAAATTCCCAAAATCCAAGAAAATCAAAGACATCCGAGCTTTTGCGGGTCTTTGTCAGTTTTTCAGTAGTCATTGTCCACGTTATTCAGAGATCATGGCACCACTACATGAGCTTCTAAAGAAAAACAATAGATGGAAATGGGATGCAGCTGCTGAGAATGCCTTTATTCAAGCAAAGGAAATGTTCAGAGATAACATCAAGTTAGAGTATCCAGATTTTGAAAGAACATTCATCATAGAAACGGACACTTCACGAATGGGTATTAGCGCAGTCTTATATCAGAAGGATCAAGATGGCAATCCTCACTATATTTCATTCAGCAGTAGGAAGTTACGCACGCACGAGCTGAATTACTTCACGACGGAGCTTGAAGCTTTAGCCGTCATAAATGCTCTACAAAACTGGAAGAAATTATTGCTGGGACACAAGATTATAATCAGAACGGATCATAAAGCACTAGAATTCATGTTGAAGTCAGACTTGTCAAGCGATAGGATGACCAGATGGAACATGTTTTTGCAACAATTTGATGCCACGATAGTTCATGTTCCTGGTAAAGACAACCTACTAGCAGATATTCTTTCCAGACATCCGATTTCTGAGAAAGATGTGAGAGTTAATGTTATCCAGACAGATGCAGAAGATCAGGAAACGCTGGATAAACTGAGAAGAATTCCTCTTTTTCAAAAGAAGCATGCACCATTCCAAATTGAAAAGATTTTACCCAAAGATACAGTAAAATAAATAAATTCAGTCTCAAGAACAGAGAAACTTACTGTTATTAAAGAAAGTACAGGCTATACTTTACTTTAAATTAGCAACGGGGAATTGCGCCAGAATTTATTTAAGGTCATTACCAAAGAACCGATCTGGATATGAACCAAGAACCCAGAAAAAAATAAAAAAGTGGATGAAAATTTTTATTTATTAAGAATTCGAGAAATATGGGAGAAACTGTATGGAAATGAGTGAAATACTATACATCTTATGCAATTATGAAAGGCAAGGAAGAAGGAATGATTTAAAGATGGACATATATTCTATTATATGAATGTGGGAGGTCCATATCACAAGAGACATCACGCCACTTGAAGCGAGAGTTACGTCATGAAAGAGGGGAAGAGACGAAGATCGAACTGCGGACTGAAGCGAGGAGAGGTGGTAGAAGTTACGTCACACCACGAGAGGGGAGGCAGAGAGACTGGAACTTGACGAGTGTGGAGAACCGGACGAGAGAGTTCTTTCCAATTTGAGATTTCATCGAGTCAAGACCTCGAGAAGAAACCAGTATTCTTATAACAGTGCTACGTTTCATTAGAGTTGAAAGCAAAGAAGAGTGCAAGTACAGTAAGACTGTAACTTAAGGAGCAAGCTACATCTATAAAGCAGAACGGAACAGTATAACCAAATATTACAGTGCTTATGCAAAGTTGTTTAACATAGCTTGAAACATTTCGACAAGAAGATATTCAGTATTACTACGTGTGAACGCATATTTGAACATTACATTAAAAATGCAAGTTAGAAGTCAGCAACGGGGAAGTCTTAATTATATCAGTGAAATGAGAATTACCATGTGCTAAGCTAAAGCATAGGGAAGTGGAGACTACAAAGATGTACAGTTGAATTCCAGAATTCACTAATATGGAAGGCGCAACAGAATATCTACGTGACGCGCAACATCACCGAACAAAACTTATACTTTTCTACAAGAGTTCTAACACATCTTGAATTACGAAAACGCTTGCATAAACGACAATATTCAACCTGAGACGAGATGTCAATTCTGAAGAAACGAGATGTCAAATCTGAAGAGATGGAGAGTCGAAGCCGGACTACTTGCAGTGCACGGGGGACGGAGCGTTGGCAGAACGAGCTGTTACACGGCGAGGTCATTCACCGAGGACATCATCGACCTTGTTCTACTGGGAGACGAGGCCAGCTGGTTCTGACACAAACCGGTCTTCATAGCTGTGGGCGATACGATGAGCTCCACGACACGTTTGGTTTGGCAGGCGAGACGCAGGTATTCTCCAGACCAGTCAACTCAAGGTAGTGAAGAAATTGTTTTATATCATGTAGAATTGTAGTTATGTTCTGTGATTATCCAACTGCATTATTACCAACTGCATTATTTCAACGGCATTATTACCAACTGCATTAAATTTCAACAGCATTTTTCAACAGCATTATTTTAACCGTATAATTTTGTCAAAGTAATTAAATTTGCGTAGTTTTGTGTAATAGTAATTTTTCGTATTTTTCTTCGGAGTTATTTTTCTTGTTCTTGAAAATTTCAGTCACTCGAACGAAATTTTGGCATAGTGATGTTATTAACGCTAAAGTCATATCAGAGTAAAATCGTGTAGTATTTTTCATATTTGCGTTAGATTTAATCTAATTAAATCTGTTTTATCGCAGCGATGGAATGTAGAACGAATTGTTTGAAGGAATGTAGAACGAATTGTTTAAAAGAATGTAGAATGAATTGTTTAAAGGAATGTAGAATGAATTGTTTAAAAGAATGTAGAGTGAACTATATAAAAGGAGTAGAACGTTGAACGAACTAAAGAAGGAGTATAATTGCAAATGAAGTAAAAAAGGAAGTTTATTGGAGCAAATTTAAGTACAGCATATTTAAGAAGTTATGTCACGAAGAGTAAAGAATATTTCGACAACTCATGATGTTGATTCGAGTGTCAGAAATTTATTTTCAACTAATTATGAACGAAAGTATTACGAAAAAGCTTATACACATATGTCTAATGAGATTTAGAGCATTAAAAAAGCATAGATGAATTTGTTAAACAAATATATTCATGGAAGGAAGTCAAACTTATATCTTTTGTTAAGAATATGAATACTTACTGATATTTCTTGAAAAGTTGTAATAAAATGTAAAGCTGAATTTAAACACGTGAAAAAGAAAGTTAACAAAGTTAAATCACAGGGTGATCAGAAAGTGAAAAATACAGAGATTTATTGCAGAAATGGAATTATAAGCACGAGGCGAAGTTATATCAGGATATAGAGAAGAATGTTAAAGTTAGGAAGAATATGTATTGAAGTGGAAGTTTATAGTTGAATTACCGTGCAAATTAAGAAGATATAAACGTAAATGAGTTACGTATTTTTACGAAGGGAGGCTGAGGAGTCTCTAAGTTTTTCTAGTATTGATCGCAATGATTGTGAAGTTATGTGAGTGTATTAAAGGAAGATTCTGTACAGGGTGTTTAAGAGAGAAGGTAATTGTTGTATGATTATGGAAGAGGAGTGTGAGAACGAAGGTTAATGCCGTGCACTTCTAGTATTCACGTTTATCAGAAAATTGTTAACACAGTAAAGAATTTCAGAACTTATTTCAGTATTTCATGATGAATAGATAAAAGGTAAAAAGGAACAGTGCTTAGCTTAAATGTTTGTCACTTATGTTCAATTGATCAAGACGAGTATTTATTACCTTCAACACGATAGTTGCGGTGTATGTTTGTTATTTGATTGTTAAGAAAGTTGAGTAGATGAAAGACTTATTGAAGGATAGACAATTTAATCTTTTCGACACTATAAAGTGTACAATTTGTGAGAACCTTAAATGAATGTATATATGCACATAGTTCATGAATAATTTTGATTAGATATGGAACTACGGTTCAGAGTTGAAGCGGATCTGTATAAAGTAGGGTAATACTTAGTATCACGCCGTTTCACTTTCCTAACTATATCAGTGCCACGAGCAAGTTTATTTTTGGAGTTACTTTTGTTAGAGTGTCAGGGAGACACCATATTCAGGGAGGAAGCCAGTTTTTATACTTGTTTTTAGCTTAATAAATGGCTGGCGTTTTTAGCGATTCAGTCAACTTTTATCTAGGCTGATACCGTTTTCATTGTCGTCATCGTCGAAAATAGTACTACGAGGTATAGATACAGGCGCTCACTATATATTAGACCTTATCACCCCTCGAGATTGGAGTTTCTCGATTTGCTCTAAATGTAAATGATAGTAGAAATTTGTACCTTGGCTAGTAGTACTATTTTCTTTACGAATAACATTTATCCTGTATGTTCCTGAAATTCCCAATTTTACTTAGTAGGCATGGTAAGTTTATAAGCTGGGTAATTTACATGTCTGCAATCCTTTATAGTGCTGTGGATATAAGTACTGATGGGTTTCTTCGGGCGCATATAGATAGATGATTATTTAAATGGCGTGCCCATCCGTGGGGCATTCGAAAGAGCATTCGAAAGAGCATTCGAAAGAGCACTCGAGATAAGAAGTTTGGAAGTACTCGAGAGTGAGGCCATATTAGTTTTGAAAAGGAAAATGCCGATCCCAAATTTAATGATTGTTGAGATGAACACAACATCAGCAGATTAGTGGAGTACATTACAGTTGTCAGGCATATTTTTAAAACCAGCTAACGACATTTGTCATGTAATATTAAATTTAAAAGTAAATTCATGTTGTTCAACATAGGTTAAGTGAGATGATAGAATGTAACGATGTCAGTTCAGTAAAATGGGACGATAAGATATACGAGATAACTCGCGATTAAAATAGATGTAAGTAGGATTAAGATGTTCAATATATTCCATCACTGGTATAATATGCATGCGTTGGTCAATCTGGATATTCACTGGTAATTTTTGTAGTTGATACTTCCCTTATTCTCAAGAAAGAAGAATTATGTCAGCGAATGATATGACGTTCATTCGAATGATGCTCGAAACCATGAAGGAAGGTCAAAGTACGTTGACCAAAGACCTTGAAGCCCTCCACCAATTGACACACAGCAACACTAAACAGATGAAAGCCGAGATTCAGAAATCAGTAGCCACTGTAAAATCAGAAGTCAAGGCAGAGTTATCAGTTGCTCAAACACTTACTAAGGCTAGTATAGCATTAGCACAGGAAGAAGCTAAGTTAGCTTTAGAGAAGGCCAGAAAGGAAGATAGACTAGCCAGAGAAAAGGAAAGGGGGGAAGTCAGGTTAGCTCAAGAGAAAGCACAGGAGGAGATTAGGCTAACATTAGAAAGAGCACGAGAGGAAGATAGGAAAATAGAAGAAGAGGCAAATAGGATAAGAGCAGAGATGAGATTAGCTCAGGAAAAAGCTCGCGAGGAGGACAGGTTAAGTCAGGAGCAGGCTAGATTAGAAGATAGAAAAATCCTAGCCGAAATAAGAGCAGCACAGGAGGAGATTAGGAAAAATCAGGAAAAAGCGCAGGAAGAAGCTAGGACAAATCAGGAAAAGGCTCAGAGAATTTTAGAAAGGGCAGGTAATGCACAGGAAGAATTAAAAGCTTCATTTGATCAAGTCAAACAGGACATGGCAGGAAAAGTGTTAGAAGTCCAATTAGCTAACAGTAATCACATGTTAGAGCTAGAAAAGAAATTACAGGCTAGTATTAGCTCCATTAAGGAAGTCAACAATACTCATCATGTACACAATGCAGGTGCCCAGAACAAACTCAAGGAGCAACTTGACAATCTAAATGACACTGTTGGTGAATTACAGGTCAAGTTGGAAGGTCAAAGTAAACTGATTGAAGAGGGTATTAATGCGGATATAAATGCTTCCATTGTAAAGGCAGTTACGGACATGAAGGAGGAGGTCGTAACAGTCACAACTAAAATTGTATCAGAAATTCATCATAAATTAGCAAATGACATTAAAGCTATAGAGTTATGTTCCAATATAAATGTTAGTAAGGTACGGGAAGATCTATCTAAGCGGATAGATACATTGCAAATTAATAATGTAGCCACGCTGACAGATATTGTTAATAAAACAGATTTAACTAACTCAAATGAATTTGACAAAATTAAATGCACGGTCGATGAGATAAGCACAGAACTAACGAAAATTCGATCAAAGCAGGATAAGGAAACCAGCGAAATAGAACAGCAATTAAGGTCACTTACGATAGGGGATGCTACATTTTCATCTACGTTAAGAGCTGAAGTCAGGGAGGACATCAGAAAGGACTTGACGAGATTTTTTCAAGCAAGAGATGAAAAATTGAAAGAAGAAATAAGGAGATTAGAGGCTAGGACAGACAAGATAGAAGAGGATAAGGAAAGCGAGATTAGTCAACAGCAGATTCCGAAGTCCAATTTTAACTTCAGTCGAGAGCCATTTCAAATAGAAATAGGGGAACTTGGAGGAGATTTTGAACCTTACCAGAGTAGGTCAAATGCCAATGTTATCGTGATCAAGAATAATGATGAGAAGCCGAACAAATTCAGCGGAGTAGGAAATATTACTGCTGTAGAGTTTCTGAGAGATATGAGGTCGTATTTAGAAGACAATAGAATACCTCGTGAAAGACATATGAGGGTCGTTGAAAAATACTTGGACTCAGAAGCGTTAGTATGGCACAGAGCTTTCAGGTACACTTATCAGACATTTGAAGAATTCGCTATAGCTCTGCAGAAACGATTTTGGAGCAAGGAACTTCAAAAAGACTTACGAGCCGAAATTTACTCTAAAAAGTATGCATATTCTAGTCCAACGAAATACGCAAGTTTCTTCACGAAACAATTAGCACGCTTGCAGTATTTGCAACCTCCTTTGGCGGAAGAAGACTTGGTTCATGCTATTTCATGCCAGTTACCAACGGAAGTTAGGAGGCACCTCATTTCGGCAAATGTAAAAACTTTAGAGGGAATGGCAGAAATTTTGAGGAGACTGGATCACACGAATAATGTGTCCAACAACTCAACTGGAAACCAATACCAGAGAGGTAGAAATCAGGAACAGAGAGAGATTCACACCATCCACATCGATCAAATGCAGCAGACAGAGGAGAACAAAAATGGAGTAGGTCCAACGAGATCAAGAATGTATGGACAAAATGGATTTCGACCAGATTATCAGAGACCTAGAGAAGGAAGACCATACCAAAATCAAAGATGGAGAAATAGCTATCACAACAGGAACAATGATTATCGCAGAGAGGGATATTATAATCGAAATAACCCTACGAATAATTATGGATATCGGGGATATCAGAACTGGAGGAACACGTATAATTATTCGAGACAGCAACAACAGCAAAGTCAACAAAATCAAGGTTGGAGAAATAATAACAATGTAAGAAGGTATTATGATGAGAGGGAAAGAGAAAGTCAAGAATACCTGAGGAATCTCCGAGAAAGGAACGCGAGAGACCAAAATCAGGGACAGCATAACCAGAACTAAGAATCTCAACCTGGAACAAGCAGAGATCGAAGGAATGAAGACCCAGGAGGAGTACAAAAAAACGTCAAATTCCAAAAAGTGAAGGAGGAAGAAAACAGCACCGTAAACAGACATGAAATCCAGATCAATGAGTTATATGAAGCCACGAATGAAGATCTCCTGTATGAAAGAGAAGAGACGAAAACAGATAGAGTAGCGAGATTACCTATTATAGAAATCGTATCAGAAGGAGAATGCCTAAGAACACTACTAGATACGGGAGCAACAGCATCAATTTTATCAGAGAACTGTTTTCACAGATTGAAGGATGGAAACTCACTTATAGCAATGCCCGTTTCAACTATTAAAGTCAGGGGCGTATTTAACGATAAAACCATGAAATGTAAAGTCCAAGCACTAATGGAATTCTCCATAAATGAATACAAATATGAGCAGATATTCATAGTCTTGAGCCAGATAAATTTCGATGCTATTTTAGGCATTGATTTTATAACAAAGACTGGAGCTGTGATCGATTTACGAAATGGAGTCATAAGATTTAATGAAGGCCAACATCAACCAGAGGATATAAAAAGGAGGAGAATGAGTGTAGTCCGATTGACGAAACTACAGAAGAAAATCTTGTGAAGATTGTTATGGAAGTTGAAGCAGAAGGAATACCTCACTATGGCAGAAAAATTGAGAATTTTGAAGATCAGAGGGAGAAATTAGAAGAATTGGTCACGACTTATGCAGACATATTTGATAACAAGCCAGGCATTATAAGAGGATATAAATATCAGATTAAGCTCGCTGATGACACACCTTTTCAGAAGAAATTGTATCCAATACCGGAGAAGTATCAAGCTGAAGTGACAGAGCTCATAAAAGGCATGGAAAAAGACGGGATTATAAGAAAGCAAGCCACTACTTATTTAAATCCACTCACTGTTGTGAAGAAAGCAGATGGAAGTCTTAGACTATGTTTAGATGCCAGGGGCATAAATACTCTTCTGCTGAAAGAATTCGACAGGCCACCAAAAATTAGAGAACTACTGAGGAGATTCAAGAATAAAACCTGTTTCTCAGTGATTGATTTAACGCAGCATTTCATCAAATAGAGCTTACAGAAGACAGTAAATGTTATACAGGGTTCATGTTCAATCAAACCTGTTATGTATACCAAAGAGTACCATATGGATTGGTAAATTCAAGTCCAGCACTTATCAGAGCCTTGGATGACAAGTTGAGTGAAGAAGTGAAACAATTTGCCATTTGCTACGTGGATGATATTATCATATCTTCAGAGACACCAGAGCAACATTTCATGCAGTTGACGAAGCTATTTGATAACCTCAGAAGTGCAAACATCAAGGTGAAATTGAATAAATGCCATTTCTTTCAAGAAAAGATCAACTTTCTTGGGCATACTATAGACAGATTTGGTTACCATCCGAATGAAGACAAGATCGAAGCGATATTGAAATTCCCAAAATCCAAGAAAATCAAAGACATCCGAGCTTTTGCGGGTCTTTGTCAGTTTTTCAGTAGTCATTGTCCACGTTATTCAGAGATCATGGCACCACTACATGAGCTTCTAAAGAAAAACAATAGATGGAAATGGGATGCAGCTGCTGAGAATGCCTTTATTCAAGCAAAGGAAATGTTCAGAGATAACATCAAGTTAGAGTATCCAGATTTTGAAAGAACATTCATCATAGAAACGGACACTTCACGAATGGGTATTAGCGCAGTCTTATATCAGAAGGATCAAGATGGCAATCCTCACTATATTTCATTCAGCAGTAGGAAGTTACGCACGCACGAGCTGAATTACTTCACGACGGAGCTTGAAGCTTTAGCCGTCATAAATGCTCTACAAAACTGGAAGAAATTATTGCTGGGACACAAGATTATAATCAGAACGGATCATAAAGCACTAGAATTCATGTTGAAGTCAGACTTGTCAAGCGATAGGATGACCAGATGGAACATGTTTTTGCAACAATTTGATGCCACGATAGTTCATGTTCCTGGTAAAGACAACCTACTAGCAGATATTCTTTCCAGACATCCGATTTCTGAGAAAGATGTGAGAGTTAATGTTATCCAGACAGATGCAGAAGATCAGGAAACGCTGGATAAACTGAGAAGAATTCCTCTTTTTCAAAAGAAGCATGCACCATTCCAAATTGAAAAGATTTTACCCAAAGATACAGTAAAATAAATAAATTCAGTCTCAAGAACAGAGAAACTTACTGTTATTAAAGAAAGTACAGGCTATACTTTACTTTAAATTAGCAACGGGGAATTGCGCCAGAATTTATTTAAGGTCATTACCAAAGAACCGATCTGGATATGAACCAAGAACCCAGAAAAAAATAAAAAAGTGGATGAAAATTTTTATTTATTAAGAATTCGAGAAATAAGGGAGAAACTGTATGGAAATGAGTGAAATACTATACATCTTATGCAATTATGAAAGGCAAGGAAGAAGGAATGATTTAAAGATGGACATATATTCTATTATATGAATGTGGGAGGTCCATATCACAAGAGACATCACGCCACTTGAAGCGAGAGTTACGTCATGAAAGAGGGGAAGAGACGAAGATCGAACTGCGGACTGAAGCGAGGAGAGGTGGTAGAAGTTACGTCACACCACGAGAGGGGAGGCAGAGAGACTGGAACTTGACGAGTGTGGAGAACCGAACGAGAGAGTTCTTTCCAATTTGAGATTTCATCGAGTCAAGACCTCGAGAAGAAACCAGTATTCTTATAACAGTGCTACGTTTCATTAGAGTTGAAAGCAAAGAAGAGTGCAAGTACAGTAAGACTGTAACTTAAGGAGCAAGCTACATCTATAAAGCAGAACGGAACAGTATAACCAAATATTACAGTGCTTATGCAAAGTTGTTTAACATAGCTTGAAACATTTCGACAAGAAGATATTCAGTATTACTACGTGTGAACGCATATTTGAACATTACATTAAAAATGCAAGTTAGAAGTCAGCAACGGGGAAGTCTTAATTATATCAGTGAAATGAGAATTACCATGTGCTAAGCTAAAGCATAGGGAAGTGGAGACTACAAAGATGTACAGTTGAATTCCAGAATTCACTAATATGGAAGGCGCAACAGAATATCTACGTGACGCGCAACATCACCGAACAAAACTTATACTTTTCTACAAGAGTTCTAACACATCTTGAATTACGAAAACGCTTGCATAAACGACAATATTCAACCTGAGACGAGATGTCAATTCTGAAGAAACGAGATGTCAAATCTGAAGAGATGGAGAGTCGAAGCCGGACTACTTGCAGTGCACGGGGGACGGAGCGTTGGCAGAACGAGCTGTTACACGGCGAGGTCATTCACCGAGGACATCATCGACCTTGTTCTACTGGGAGACGAGGCCAGCTGGTTCTGACACAAACCGGTCTTCATAGCTGTGGGCGATACGATGAGCTCCACGACACGTTTGGTTTGGCAGGCGAGACGCAGGTATTCTCCAGACCAGTCAACTCAAGGTAGTGAAGAAATTGTTTTATATCATGTAGAATTGTAGTTATGTTCTGTGATTATCCAACTGCATTATTACCAACTGCATTATTTCAACGGCATTATTACCAACTGCATTAAATTTCAACAGCATTTTTCAACAGCATTATTTTAACCGTATAATTTTGTCAAAGTAATTAAATTTGCGTAGTTTTGTGTAATAGTAATTTTTCGTATTTTTCTTCGGAGTTATTTTTCTTGTTCTTGAAAATTTCAGTCACTCGAACGAAATTTTGGCATAGTGATGTTATTAACGCTAAAGTCATATCAGAGTAAAATCGTGTAGTATTTTTCATATTTGCGTTAGATTTAATCTAATTAAATCTGTTTTATCGCAGCGATGGAATGTAGAACGAATTGTTTGAAGGAATGTAGAACGAATTGTTTAAAAGAATGTAGAATGAATTGTTTAAAGGAATGTAGAATGAATTGTTTAAAAGAATGTAGAGTGAACTATATAAAAGGAGTAGAACGTTGAACGAACTAAAGAAGGAGTATAATTGCAAATGAAGTAAAAAAGGAAGTTTATTGGAGCAAATTTAAGTACAGCATATTTAAGAAGTTATGACACGAAGAGTAAAGAATATTTCGACAACTCATGATGTTGATTCGAGTGTCAGAAATTTATTTTCAACTAATTATGAACGAAAGTATTACGAAAAAGCTTATACACATATGTCTAATGAGATTTAGAGCATTAAAAAGCATAGATGAATTTGTTAAACAAATATATTCATGGAAGGAAGTCAAACTTATATCTTTTGTTAAGAATATGAATACTTACTGATATTTCTTGAAAAGTTGTAATAAAATGTAAAGCTGAATTTAAACACGTGAAAAAGAAAGTTAACAAAGTTAAATCACAGGGTGATCAGAAAGTGAAAAATACAGAGATTTATTGCAGAAATGGAATTATAAGCACGAGGCGAAGTTATATCAGGATATAGAGAAGAATGTTAAAGTTAGGAAGAATATGTATTGAAGTGGAAGTTTATAGTTGAATTACCGTGCAAATTAAGAAGATATAAACGTAAATGAGTTACGTATTTTTACGAAGGGAGGCTGAGGAGTCTCTAAGTTTTTCTAGTATTGATCGCAATGATTGTGAAGTTATGTGAGTGTATTAAAGGAAGATTCTGTACAGGGTGTTTAAGAGAGAAGGTAATTGTTGTATGATTATGGAAGAGGAGTGTGAGAACGAAGGTTAATGCCGTGCACTTCTAGTATTCACGTTTATCAGAAAATTGTTAACACAGTAAAGAATTTCAGAACTTATTTCAGTATTTCATGATGAATAGATAAAAGGTAAAAAGGAACAGTGCTTAGCTTAAATGTTTGTCACTTATGTTCAATTGATCAAGACGAGTATTTATTACCTTCAACACGATAGTTGCGGTGTATGTTTGTTATTTGATTGTTAAGAAAGTTGAGTAGATGAAAGACTTATTGAAGGATAGACAATTTAATCTTTTCGACACTATAAAGTGTACAATTTGTGAGAACCTTAAATGAATGTATATATGCACATAGTTCATGAATAATTTTGATTAGATATGGAACTACGGTTCA
This sequence comes from Meconema thalassinum, assembly GCA_946902985.2. NCBI lineage: Eukaryota > Metazoa > Arthropoda > Insecta > Orthoptera > Tettigoniidae > Meconema > Meconema thalassinum. The sequence goes on from OX336393.1 coordinate 306,735,852, forward strand.
GAGTTGAAGCGGATCTGTATAAAGTAGGGTAATACTTAGTATCACGCCGTTTCACTTTCCTAACTATATCAGTGCCACGAGCAAGTTTATTTTTGGAGTTACTTTTGTTAGAGTGTCAGGGAGACACCATATTCAGGGAGGAAGCCAGTTTTTATACTTGTTTTTAGCTTAATAAATGGCTGGCGTTTTTAGCGATTCAGTCAACTTTTATCTAGGCTGATACCGTTTTCATTGTCGTCATCGTCGAAAATAGTACTACGAGGTATAGATACAGGCGCTCACTATATATTAGACCTTATCACCCCTCGAGATTGGAGTTTCTCGATTTGCTCTAAATGTAAATGATAGTAGAAATTTGTACCTTGGCTAGTAGTACTATTTTCTTTACGAATAACATTTATCCTGTATGTTCCTGAAATTCCCAATTTTACTTAGTAGGCATGGTAAGTTTATAAGCTGGGTAATTTACATGTCTGCAATCCTTTATAGTGCTGTGGATATAAGTACTGATGGGTTTCTTCGGGCGCATATAGATAGATGATTATTTAAATGGCGTGCCCATCCGTGGGGCATTCGAAAGAGCATTCGAAAGAGCATTCGAAAGAGCACTCGAGATAAGAAGTTTGGAAGTACTCGAGAGTGAGGCCATATTAGTTTTGAAAAGGAAAATGCCGATCCCAAATTTAATGATTGTTGAGATGAACACAACATCAGCAGATTAGTGGAGTACATTACAGTTGTCAGGCATATTTTTAAAACCAGCTAACGACATTTGTCATGTAATATTAAATTTAAAAGTAAATTCATGTTGTTCAACATAGGTTAAGTGAGATGATAGAATGTAACGATGTCAGTTCAGTAAAATGGGACGATAAGATATACGAGATAACTCGCGATTAAAATAGATGTAAGTAGGATTAAGATGTTCAATATATTCCATCACTGGTATAAAATGCATGCGTTGGTCAATCTGGATATTCACTGGTAATTTTTGTAGTTGATACTTCCCTTATTCTCAAGAAAGAAGAATTATGTTAGCGAATGATATGACGTTCATTCGAATGATGCTCGAAACCATGAAGGAAGGTCAAAGTACGTTGACCAAAGACCTTGAAGCCCTCCACCAATTGACACACAACAACACTAAACAGATGAAAGCCGAGATTCAGAAATCAGTAGCCACTGTAAAATCAGAAGTCAAGGCAGAGTTATCAGTTGCTCAAACACTTACTAAGGCTAGTATAGCATTAGCACAGGAAGAAGCTAAGTTAGCTTTAGAGAAGGCCAGAAAGGAAGATAGACTAGCCAGAGAAAAGGAAAGGGGGGAAGTCAGGTTAGCTCAAGAGAAAGCACAGGAGGAGATTAGGCTAACATTAGAAAGAGCACGAGAGGAAGATAGGAAAATAGAAGAAGAGGCAAATAGGATAAGAGCAGAGATGAGATTAGCTCAGGAAAAAGCTCGCGAGGAGGACAGGTTAAGTCAGGAGCAGGCTAGATTAGAAGATAGAAAAATCCTAGCCGAAATAAGAGCAGCACAGGAGGAGATTAGGAAAAATCAGGAAAAAGCGCAGGAAGAAGCTAGGACAAATCAGGAAAAGGCTCAGAGAATTTTAGAAAGGGCAGGTAATGCACAGGAAGAATTAAAAGCTTCATTTGATCAAGTCAAACAGGACATGGCAGGAAAAGTGTTAGAAGTCCAATTAGCTAACAGTAATCACATGTTAGAGCTAGAAAAGAAATTACAGGCTAGTATTAGCTCCATTAAGGAAGACAACAATACTCATCATGTACACAATGCAGGTGCCCAGAACAAACTCAAGGAGCAACTTGACAATCTAAATGACACTGTTGGTGAATTACAGGTCAAGTTGGAAGGTCAAAGTAAACTGATTGAAGAGGGTATTAATGCGGATATAAATGCTTCCATTGTAAAGGCAGTTACGGACATGAAGGAGGAGGTCGTAACAGTCACAACTAAAATTGTATCAGAAATTCATCATAAATTAGCAAATGACATTAAAGCTATAGAGTTATGTTCCAATATAAATGTTAGTAAGGTACGGGAAGATCTATCTAAGCGGATAGATACATTGCAAATTAATAATGTAGCCACGCTGACAGATATTGTTAATAAAACAGATTTAACTAACTCAAATGAATTTGACAAAATTAAATGCACGGTCGATGAGATAAGCACAGAACTAACGAAAATTCGATCAAAGCAGGATAAGGAAACCAGCGAAATAGAACAGCAATTAAGGTCACTTACGATAGGGGATGCTACATTTTCATCTACGTTAAGAGCTAAAGTCAGGGAGGACATCAGAAAGGACTTGACGAGATTTTTTCAAGCAAGAGATGAAAAATTGAAAGAAGAAATAAGGAGATTAGAGGCTAGGACAGACAAGATAGAAGAGGATAAGGAAAGCGAGATTAGTCAACAGCAGATTCCGAAGTCCAATTTTAACTTCAGTCGAGAGCCATTTCAAATAGAAATAGGGGAACTTGGAGGAGATTTTGAACCTTACCAGAGTAGGTCAAATGCCAATGTTATCGTGATCAAGAATAATGATGAGAAGCCGAACAAATTCAGCGGAGTAGGAAATATTACTGCTGTAGAGTTTCTGAGAGATATGAGGTCGTATTTAGAAGACAATAGAATACCTCGTGAAAGACATATGAGGGTCGTTGAAAAATACTTGGACTCAGAAGCGTTAGTATGGCACAGAGCTTTCAGGTACACTTATCAGACATTTGAAGAATTCGCTATAGCTCTGCAGAAACGATTTTGGAGCAAGGAACTTCAAAAAGACTTACGAGCCGAAATTTACTCTAAAAAGTATGCATATTCTAGTCCAACGAAATACGCAAGTTTCTTCACGAAACAATTAGCACGCTTGCAGTATTTGCAACCTCCTTTGGCGGAAGAAGACTTGGTTCATGCTATTTCATGCCAGTTACCAACGGAAGTTAGGAGGCACCTCATTTCGGCAAATGTAAAAACTTTAGAGGGAATGGCAGAAATTTTGAGGAGACTGGATCACACGTCTAATGTGTCCAACAACTCAACTGGAAACCAATACCAGAGAGGTAGAAATCAGGAACAGAGAGAGATTCACACCATCCACATCGATCAAATGCAGCAGACAGAGGAGAACAAAAATGGAGTAGGTCCAACGAGATCAAGAATGTATGGACAAAATGGATTTCGACCAGATTATCAGAGACCTAGAGAAGGAAGACCATACCAAAATCAAAGATGGAGAAATAGCTATCACAACAGGAACAATGATTATCGCAGAGAGGGATATTATAATCGAAATAACCCTACGAATAATTATGGATATCGGGGATATCAGAACTGGAGGAACACGTATAATTATTCGAGACAGCAACAACAGCAAAGTCAACAAAATCAAGGTTGGAGAAATAATAACAATGTAAGAAGGTATTATGATGAGAGGGAAAGAGAAAGTCAAGAATACCTGAGGAATCTCCGAGAAAGGAACGCGAGAGACCAAAATCAGGGACAGCATAACCAGAACTAAGAATCTCAACCTGGAACAAGCAGAGATCGAAGGAATGAAGACCCAGGAGGAGTACAAAAAAACGTCAAATTCCAAAAAGTGAAGGAGGAAGAAAACAGCACCGTAAACAGACATGAAATCCAGATCAATGAGTTATATGAAGCCACGAATGAAGATCTCCTGTATGAAAGAGAAGAGACGAAAACAGATAGAGTAGCGAGATTACCTATTATAGAAATCGTATCAGAAGGAGAATGCCTAAGAACACTACTAGATACGGGAGCAACAGCATCAATTTTATCAGAGAACTGTTTTCACAGATTGAAGGATGGAAACTCACTTATAGCAATGCCCGTTTCAACTATTAAAGTCAGGGGCGTATTTAACGATAAAACCATGAAATGTAAAGTCCAAGCATTAATGGAATTCTCCATAAATGAATACAAATATGAGCAGATATTCATAGTCTTGAGCCAGATAAATTTCGATGCTATTTTAGGCATTGATTTTATAACAAAGACTGGAGCTGTGATCGATTTACGAAATGGAGTCATAAGATTTAATGAAGGCCAACATCAACCAGAGGATATAAAAAGGAGGAGAATGAGTGTAGTCCGATTGACGAAACTACAGAAGAAAATCTTGTGAAGATTGTTATGGAAGTTGAAGCAGAAGGAATACCTCACTATGGCAGAAAAATTGAGAATTTTGAAGATCAGAGGGAGAAATTAGAAGAATTGGTCACGACTTATGCAGACATATTTGATAACAAGCCAGGCATTATAAGAGGATATAAATATCAGATTAAGCTCGCTGATGACACACCTTTTCAGAAGAAATTGTATCCAATACCGGAGAAGTATCAAGCTGAAGTGACAGAGCTCATAAAAGGCATGGAAAAAGACGGGATTATAAGAAAGCAAGCCACTCCTTATTTAAATCCACTCACTGTTGTGAAGAAAGCAGATGGAAGTCTTAGACTATGTTTAGATGCCAGGGGCATAAATACTCTGCTGCTGAAAGAATTCGACAGGCCACCAAAAAATAGAGAACTACTGAGGAGATTCAAGAATAAAACCTGTTTCTCAGTGATTGATTTAACGCAGCATTTCATCAAATAGAGCTTACAGAAGACAGTAAATGTTATACAGGGTTCATGTTCAATCAAACCTGTTATGTATACCAAAGAGTACCATATGGATTGGTAAATTCAAGTCCAGCACTTATCAGAGCCTTGGATGACAAGTTGAGTGAAGAAGTGAAACAATATGCCATTTGCTACGTGGATGATATTATCATATCTTCAGAGACACCAGAGCAACATTTCATGCAGTTGACGAAGCTATTTGATAACCTCAGAAGTGCAAACATCAAGGTGAAATTGAATAAATGCCATTTCTTTCAAGAAAAGATCAACTTTCTTGGGCATACTATAGACAGATTTGGTTACCATCCGAATGAAGACAAGATCGAAGCGATATTGAAATTCCCAAAACCCAAGAAAATCAAAGACATCCGAGCTTTTGCGGGTCTTTGTCAGTTTTTCAGTAGTCATTGTCCACGTTATTCAGAGATCATGGCACCACTACATGAGCTTCTAAAGAAAAACAATAGATGGAAATGGGATGCAGCTGCTGAGAATGCCTTTATTCAAGCAAAGGAAATGCTCAGAGATAACATCAAGTTAGAGTACCCAGATTTTGAAAGAACATTCATCATAGAAACGAACACTTCACGAATTGGTATTAGCGCAGTCTTATATCAGAAGGATCAAGATGGCAATCCTCACTATATTTCATTCAGCAGTAGGAAGTTACGCACGCACGAGCTGAATTACTTCACGACGGAGCTTGAAGCTTTAGCCGTCATAAATGCTCTACAAAACTGGAAGAAATTATTGCTGGGACACAAGATTATAATCAGAACGGATCATAAAGCACTAGAATTCATGTTGAAGTCAGACTTGTCAAGCGATAGGATGACCAGATGGACCATGTTTTTGCAACAATTTGATGCCACGATAGTTCATGTTCCTGGTAAAGACAACCTACTAGCAGATATTCTTTCCAGACATCCGATTTCTGAGAAAGATGTGAGAGTTAATGTTATCCAGACAGATGCAGAATATCAGGAAACGCTGGATAAACTGAGAAGAATTCCTCTTTTTCAAAAGAAGCATGCACAATTCCAAATTGAAAAGATTTTACCCAAAGATACAGTAAAATAAATAAATTCAGTCTCAAGAACAGAGAAACTTACTGTTATTAAAGAAAGTACAGGCTATACTTTACTTTAAATTAGCAACGGGGAAATGCGCCAGAATTTATTTAAGGTCATTACCAAAGAACCGATCTGGATATCAACCAAGAACCCAGAAAAAAATAGAAGAGTGGATGAAAATTTTTATTTATTAAAAATTCGAGAAATATGGGAGAAACTGTATGGAAATGAGTGAAATACTATACATCTTATGCAATTATGAAAGGCAATGAAGAAGGAATGATTTAAAGATGGACATATATTCTATTATATGAATGTGGGAGGTCCATATCACGAGAGACATCACGCCATTTAAAGCGAGAGTTACGTCATGAAAGAGGGGAAGAGACGAAGGTCGAACTGCGGACTGAAGCGAGGAGTGGTGGTAGAAGTTACCTCACACCACGAGAGGGGAGGCAGAGAGACTGGAACTTGCCGAGTGTGGAGAACCGGACGAGAGAGTTCTTTCCAATTTGAGATTTCATCGAGTCAAGACCTCGAGAAGAAACCGGTATTCTTATAACAGTGCTACGTTTCATTAGAGTTGAACGCAAAGAAGAGTGCAAGTACAGTAAGACTGTAACTTAAGGAGCAAGCTACATCTATAAAGCAGAACGGAACAGTATAACCAAATATTACAGTGCTTATGCAAAGTTGTTTAACATAGCTTGAATCATTTCGACAAGAAGATATTCAGTATTACTACGTGTGAACGCATATTTGAACATTACATTAAAAATGCAAGTTAGAAGTCAGCAACGGGGAAGTCTTAATTATATCATCAGTGAAATGAGAATTACCATGTGCTAAGCTAAAGCATCGGGAAGTGGAGACTACAAAGATGTACAGTTGAATTCCAGAATTCACTAATATGGAAGGCGCAACAGAATATCTACATGACGCGCAACATCTCCGAACAAAACTTATACTTTTCTACAAGAGTTCTAACACATCTTGAATTACGAAAACGCTTGCATAAACGACAATATTCATCCTGAGACGAGATGTCAATTCTGAAGAAACGAGATGTCAATTCTGAAGAGATGGAGAGTCGAAGCCGGACTACTTGCAGTGCACGGGGGACGGAGCGTTGGCAGAACGAGCTGTTACACGGCGAGGTCATTCACCGAGGACATCATCGACCTTGTTCTACTGGGAGACGAGGCCAGCTGGTTCTGACACAAACCCGTCTTCATAGCTGTGGGCGATACGATGAGCTCCACGACACGTTTGGTTTGGCAGGCGAGACGCAGGTATTCTCCAGACCAGTCAACTCAAGGTAGTGAAGAAATTGTTTTATATCATGTAGAATTGTAGTTATGTTCTGTGATTATCCAACTGCATTATTACCAACTGCATTATTTCAACGGCATTATTACCAACTGCATTAAATTTCAACAGCATTTTTCAACAGCATTATTTTAACCGTATAATTTTGTCAAAGTAATTAAATTTGCGTAGTTTTGTGTAATAGTAATTTTTCGTATTTTTCTTCGGAGTTATTTTTCTTGTTCTTGAAAATTTCAGTCACTCGGACGAAATTTTGGCATAGTGATGCTATTAACGCTAAAGTCATATCAGAGTAAAATCGTGTAGTATTTTTCATATTTGCGTTAGATTTAATCTAATTAAATCTGTTTTATCGCAGCGATGGAATGTAGAACGAATTGTTTGAAGGAATGTAGAATGAATTGTTTAAAAGAATGTAGAACGAATTGTTTAAAAGAATGTAGAATGAATTGTTTAAAGGAATGTAGAATGAATTGTTTAAAAGAATGTAGAGTGAACTATATAAAAGGAGTAGAACGTTGAACGAACTAAAGAAGGAGTATAATTGTAAATGAAGTAAAAAAGGAAGTTTATTGGAGCAAATTTAAGTACAGCATATTTAAGAAGTTATGTCACGAAGAGTAAAGAATATTTCGACAACTCATGATGTTGATTCGAGTGTCAGAAATTTATTTTCAACTAATTATGAACGAAAGTATTACAAAAAAGCTTATACACATATGTCTAATGAGATTTAGAGCATTAAAAAAGCATAGATGAATTTGTTAAACAAATATATTCATGGAAGGAAGTCAAACTTATATCTTTTGTTAAGAATATGAATACTTACTGATATTTCTTGAAAAGTTGTAATCAAATGTAAAGCTGAATTTAAACACGTGAAAAAGAAAGTTAACAAAGTTAAATCACAGGGTGATCAGAAAGTGAAAAATACAGAGATTTATTGCAGAAATGGAATTATAAGCACGAGGCGAAATTATATCAGGATATAGAGAAGAATGTTAAAGTTAGGAAGAATATGTATTGAAGTGGAAGTTTATAGTTGAATTACCGTGCAAATTAAGAAGATATAAACGTAAATGAGTTACGTATTTTTACGAAGGGAGGCTGAGGAATCTCTAAGTTTTTCTAGTATTGATCGCAATGATTGTGAAGTTATGTGAGTGTATTAAAGGAAGATTCTGTACAGGGTGTTTAAGAGAGAAGGTAATTGTTGTATAATTATGGAAGAGGAGTGTGAGAACGAAGGTTAATGCCGTGCACTTCTAGTATTCACGTTTATCAGAAAATTGTTAACACAGTAAAGAATTTCAGAACTTATTTCAGTATTTCATGATGAATAGATAAAAGGTAAAAAGGAACAGTGCTTAGCTTAAATGTTTGTCACTTATGTTCAATTGATCAAGACGAGTATTTATTACCTTCAACACGATAGTTGCGGTGTATGTTTGTTATTTGATTGTTAAGAAAGTTGAGTAGATGAAAGACTTATTGAAGGATAGACAATTTAATCTTTTCGACACTATAAAGTGTACAATTTGTGAGAACCTTAAATGAATGTATATATGCACATAGTTCATGAATAATTTTGATTAGATATGGAACTACGGTTCAGAGTTGAAGCGGATCTGTATAAAGTAGGGTAATACTTAGTATCACGCCGTTTCACTTTCCTAACTATATCAGTGCCACGAGCAAGTTTATTTTTGGAGTTACTTTTGTTAGAGTGTCAGGGAGACACCATATTCAGGGAGGAAGCCAGTATTTATACTTGTTTTTAGCTTAATAAACGGCTGGCGTTTTTAGCGATTCAGTCAACTTTTATTTAAGCTTATACCGTTTTCATTGTCGTCATCGTCGAAAATAGTACTACGAGGTATAGATACAGGCGCTCACTATAGATTAGACCTTATCACCCCTCGAGATTGGAGTTTCTCGATTTGCTCTAAATGTAAATGATAGTAGAAATTTGTACCTTGGCTAGTAGTACTACTTTCTTTACGAATAACATTTATCCTGTATGTTCCTGAAATTCCCAATTTTACTTAGTAGGCATGGTAAGTTTATGAGCTGGGTAATTTACATGTCTGCAATCCTTTATAGTGCTGTGGATATAAGTACTGATGGGTTTCCTCGGGCGCAGTACGAACGTATCATTATGTAGCCTCGGTAAATACTCGTACCGTAAGGATTATATATGGGTTCAAAACTACGAGCTAAAGGTTTATTATTATTATTATTATTATTATCAAAATCGTTATCGTCCTCGTCATCATCTTATGTCTCGTCGTAGAGCATAGCCTTTTCTCTACGAGACCCCTTGCATTTGACTGTTGACACAGGCTAGATTAAACTTTAAGACTTGGATGTGATTATGTGATTATTATTATTATTATTATTATTATTATTATTATTATCAATATCGTTATCATCGTCGTCGAGCGAAGCCTCTTCTCTACGAGACCCCTTGCATTTGACTGTTGGGGGGCGTGGTGGCGCAGCGGTCAAGCTGTTGGCCTCTCACAAAGGTGGACCGGGTTCGATTCCCGGTCAATGCACGTGAGATTTTCGATGTGAATTGCCATGTCCTGTTGTTCGGATTCCACGTAAAAAGGAGGTCCCGTGGCTGATGATCGCATGATTCTCGGTCACGTAAAACTACAAGCATCCTTTCATTTGACTGTTGACACAGGCTAGATTAAACATCAAGACTTGGATGTGATTAAGTGGAAAGCTATTAAGGTACGGGTGATGCATGGTATTGCCAAAGAGGGCACAGCTAATGCCTGTGGATGCCGTGAAGTTTCTAATTCTAGGGTCATTGCTCTTGTTCTGACTCAGTGAGGAAAGCAATAGCAAACTACCTCACCTTGCTTGATATGCTTCATTATAGTGCTGTCTTGGATTTTTGTGGATATAGTATGCCCGTTGGACGAGGTTATCTGGTTACCACCAACCGTAACGTGGCCTCCCAGATGACCTCTACCTCGGGACACATTGCCGGAGAGGATCGGAATGCACTTCTTGGGACTAGCCGGCACAAGACTCTGCTTCCCTAAGGATCAGGTTCCCATCACAGTGATTGTCATAAACGCCCTAAGAAAATGCACCCCCAAAAGGACAAAACTACTAAATAATTAAAATCCAGACTTAAGACATACTCATGGTTGGTTTATTTGGAAAGTCAAACCCCTGTCCTACGGTCGGAGGGTTTGATAGAACGGCTATACGTAGATAAAAGCAAAGAAAAGAAATAAACAACTCCTAAAATTAACGTAGAATACCCTCGACAGGTTCTAAATACAGCAAAACAAAGCAAAACTGGGGAAATGTTACCGCAAGAAAAATCGTTATACAAGAAAACTGATGCTTCCATGAAGAAGGCATCATGGCATCAAAACATGTCAAACAGGACAGCAAAGTTAAAGGACTGGTACCATCCCATATTTACATTTAAACTATAATTATTTGAACTACTCCTGCTTTACTCTGATCAACGGCGTCAGACGTCCGTGATACACAAACTATACAAAAACTAATTATTGTCAGTCATCATCTTACAGTACACTGGTACAATTATATACAAACAACAAAGATGTTTTATATTACAAGAGACAGTAGGGTAATAGTGGGAAACACATCAGTAATAAATAAGTTATACACACAAATAATCATCTTATTAATCCTGCCTGCAACAGATGAACAACTGTTTGTTGTCCACCGTCATCTATCAGGGTGCCTAAACTTGAGAATCAAACTGTGCAAGAACAGCATTCCCCTGATCGGGTCACGCCCCACGAGTTCTGAACTTTGAGTTCGTGCGATCTCTGTCAAAGTCTATCAGTGTCAGCTTTTAAAAACTTACCAGTAAAAATGAACGACGGCGCAATGCATTGGTCTGCTAGACTACAAGTACAAGATCAAAATTTAACAACGTTTAAGGTTTAACCGTATTATTAGCATCGCCGGTTTAGGAAATAAATTGATAATTCATGATTTAGTCCTAAGTTTAGCGTCGTAGATTTATGAGTCCATTGATTATTAAGATAGTTGACCAAATGCAAGGCGGCGCAAGAGCGTGCTACCAACACGTGGTACACCTCAACAAAGAATACGTGACTCGCACGTTAACAATTACACAATCGGTACTCGAAAGAGACCATACCTTTTCCTCCTCGGTCCAAACTTGTTCTGTAACATAGATTTGGCCGGCTTTCTCTAATAAACGTGGTAACCAACCATGCGTGTATTAAAACACGGTATATAATCATTCACTTACAAGTGAGAATACATAATAGCCTTAAGAGTCCAACTTATCAAATGGTTGCTCAAATCCATAATAAATCATGACAAAACATATTGGGGCTCGCTCACAGATACCTGCGAGTATATTAAAAATTTGGCATTACTTATCGGTACACCTGTACCAGAACAGCCTTTACAAAAATCGATACTGAATCAAGGTCAATAGCATGAGCATAAACAAAGCACAGCCCATCAGAACATTCCTAGCAAGGTCTAGAAATAAAGAAAAAAATTAAGTCGATAGTCAATTGTCTCACAAGAGAGATCGTAATTAACCTTGGGCAATGTCATTGGCGTGGACTGGGCAAACACCTGTCATTGTGCGCCCAGCGTTTGGCACTAAGCAGCATAGCGCGGTAGTGAATCTCAAAGAAAATGTCTATCACTGATCTTTCAACACATTAAAGCACAGTAAATGTAGACTGAGTGTTCTTAGCAATCACTCTAAAGGATTATACACATGTAAAGGAAGTTACTATAACGTTAAAGACGAATCAAATACAAGTAGAATGATATGTTTGGCTTCTGAAAACCAAATAGACGTAACAGAAATATATTCCTCTCTCTTTGAAAGGCTTTGACATTTTGTAACGCCACTGAAGCTCACAGCGTATGAGTGCTGCGTACAAAACATGTTTAAATGATAATAAAATACTGGTCCACACCTTAAGCTTAGGTGGAACTAATAGAAATTATACGAATCGTGTAAAATAAACTTTATGAGTAATTACATTACTTGACTCATGTACAGCGATGTAAATTATCTGACTTCTAGTGGCGAACTGCTCACTCTTTAAAAATGTACATTACAATAACAACAGGCTGGATCCCTTCCATACCTAAACGACACACTATAATGTTAAATAAAGACGTCAGTGGCGTACTAAAATAATAGAAATGGCGACTTCAAAAACTTTAACCAAATATCAGCTGGAGCTGAATTAAAAACATACCCCTTTCACAAATGACTAAATTGATGTTCCGTCATGCGGAATTACCTTCTAAGAACAATATCGCACCGTGTGGACACACACAATCTGGTGACTAACTCAGTGTCGAGTAACGAAATGCAAAGAGAAGCATTCAGAAGCGTGAAAAATCACCTTAAGGAGGTGGTCAAAAGAATGAAAGAAGCCTACCTTGATGACTGACAATGAGTTACGGATGCTACAGACTAATCCACCCAAGACCATCCACCGTGCAAAATAGATTAGGAAATCATGACTCACAGCTATTGCAGATAATTTATCCAGACACGAGGATTGAGGATTTTGCCTTTGATCCAGACAAACCACAAATATCTTCTCTGCTCGGCCATTAGCATGGTTATCCTTGGGTGGTCATCCATTGTTGTAGTGTGGCTTAGGTGTTCAGCGTTCCTCCCATTCGGATGTTTAAGCCATAGCCCTCTTCTTCTTAGATATAGGATTATTATGCCTCAGCATGTGGTGAAATGAAGGCATCTTGTAGAGTAGTTGAAATACGTATAACAATGGACACAGCTTCAAGCGTGCTGAAATTCACAGATTTTCCACCTTTTTCCACCAGCAGACTATATTTAAAAATGGCCTTGTCTGCTAAAATACATAAACTGGCTTTGACACTAGGCACGTGTCTTTCCACTGAAGCTAGACAACTTCACACGCTTTAGATATTATATCGAAGAATATCAGCTTAATCTTATTTGTTTTACAGTCGGCCTTTGCACGGCTCGTAAATATTTCACTGTATGTATTGAATATGACGACCAGATTCTCCCCTCGGGTCTTACTGGTACACAACTTATTTGTCACAGGTCAGCCATTCGAAGCACGCTGTAACCAAGTGGTCAACACTTCACTGAATAGAAATATAATCAGATTCACAATCTTGGACGAACTTCTCGCGTCACCAGCACACTTCGTGCTATAATTAATACTTTCAGACGTATTCACTTTACACAATTTGAACGTCGATGATACTTTTGACTTGGTCACATGGGACCTTCACAATTTCACATCCGCTCGCCATGCAAGCGCGGATTCAAGTTATTCCTTCACGGAAGTAGGTGTGCTCAGTTCGATCACTTCCGAGTCATTTAGCGTCTAAGTTCATTCCTTCCGCCTATCGGCGGTGTTATACCTTCGGTCGTAAACCATAAATAAAATATTATTCGCCCAAGAAAAATGTGGCTAGTTAAGCTGAATGACTGGTTATTTTAAATTCAGGTTGCACATCAAAGAGAACTTCTTTGATCATGTAGGGTAATTTTATACTGCTTCTTAATGAAGCCAAAGGAACATCTAATGTAGTGGCATGCTGCTGTGGGAGCTTTCACAATTCTTGAACATTATAAATTCCATGGTTCGTGTACAAGCTATCACCAGCATGAGCTATTCGGGCTCATATATCCCCTCGTCGTTTCAAAGAAAAATGATGACAGCATTTTTCTTTGACTCAGCAACAGTTCTTAATTCTGGTGATACTTTCCTGAATCTCCACTCTCGGTGGTCAGACAAAATAAATAAGTTAGTCTTTCTTCGAAGCTGTTTTGCTAATGGCATTCATATCATTATCCCATGCTTCCCATTCCTTCATCGATGGAATGTAACAATCATCCTCCGAATCGAATTGTTCTGTATCTCCCATAAATTCAATATGATGGACATGTGCTCCCTCTTCCTTCTTCGTTCCATGGATCTGGTGCATATCACTCATATACTCTTGCCATTTTTCCCGTTTCTTCTCAGCTGAAACGTCAGAGTCGGAGTCTTCATCATCGGTTGTAACTCCAAAATTATTAACATTGACAACTTGCTTCATACCATATCTTCGGCTTATCTTCTCCAGGTGGTATAGTGCTTCAGACAGTCTCATCTTCGGAATATAACCATCATCATCATCATCATCACCAGATCCTAGCTCTTCTTCGCTTGACGTAGCTTCAAAGTAGTGAATATCAGCATCATCCAAGTTGGAGCTTCCAGAATCAATTTCTTCCTCTCGTTCTCTCAGGCTTTGATCTCTGGCATCCATCCTCTTCGTAATCCCTTCGAACTGCTCGTCGGACATTGACGGTCTCGTCTCAACATGATGTACATCGGCGACAACTGTCATGCGATGACTCTGGTAAGGTTCATCCTTCGAAGTTTGAGATGAATCATCAGATTCCTTTCTTCGGTTTAACTCCGTGACATAAGCTCGACTTTCTAAGGCTTTTGCATGCCAGTCATTCTCTGGTCCTATTGCTCCATCACTGGGTTGCACTGAGTTTTTCTGAGTGGTATTTCTGCATTCTTCCTTGATGCTTTCTTCACTCTCTTCATCAGTGTTTCCTTCGCTAGCTTCTTCCGAGCTCTCTTCGTTAATGTCAGTGATTCTTATGCCCTCTGCATTCTGCATCTCTTGGGCATAGACATTAGCATTACATCCATCGGAATAGGATCAAATTGCTTGAAACAAATCGTATTCTGGCCCGTATCGATAATTCCATCATGTGTCCTCATGAAATCAGCCCCTAAGATGGCTTGGTATCGTAAATCTCTCAACACAAGGAATAGATGTTGGTACACGTGGTTAGCAATCTCCACGGTACAATAAACTGGCACAGTGCATTTGACACTCTTGTCTGGGATAATTCCTCGCTCTTTCACCGTTGATCCTGGCAGTTCAGTCAACTTGGTGTTGATCTTTAGAATGGCATGAAAATCTGCTGACAGAACACTGATCATGTCTCCTGTGTCTATCAGTAATGTTACAGGGTAACCGTTAATTTTGCCGGATATAACTGGTAGTCTCGTCAGTTGTACGTCGTTCGTCGTTTGCCTCTCATACAGTAGGTCTTCCTGGAGGGGTTCTCAAAGAAGTATGACAGCCCTTACTTTGGAATTCGTTTCCTCAGACATCCTTGAGATTTTGGCGTTTTTTTTTGGTTTACCCTTACCATTATTAGAAGTACCAGGTTGGTTAGGGTCTAATCGTATCACATCAAGATCTTCTAGAGGTTCCCTCGGTGTTCGAGTTTTCTCTCTCTCTTCTCTCGTCTGGCGAAGATACTCTCGACTTTCTTGAGCTCTTCCTCTCCAATCTTGGTCAATTTCTCTGTCTTGTAATCGTGGATCTCGGTCTCGACGATATCCTCCCGAGTATCTGTAATCTCGATGGGCATTACCTCTTTGTTGATTCTGATGATCCCGTCGTTGATTGCCATTATAATTTCCTCGGTCTTCATTCGATCTTTCGAAACTACGTTCCCAATACGGTCGGTTTCTGAACCTATCGTTTCTATCATAGTTACGATTATACGGTTGCCGGTTCCAATTTCTCCGGTCAGGTCCTGGATTGTCCTTCTGATACCGTGTTCCCATATTGGACATTGGTTCAGGTGTCTGACTGTTCTTGTCGACAGTGGTTATATTAACTTGTCGATTCGCTGGTCTGTTATCATTGCGTGGTTCACCACGAGGTCGTTGACTAGGAAATTGTTCGTTGGTTGAGTCGAGTCTTCTCAAAATCTGATCGTATTGGACAAAAGATGTTGCGTCAGTGGAGATCAAGACTCGTTGAACGTCTGCGGGATATTGCCTGATTATCGTTTGGATCAGATCCGTTTCCGCTAGTGGGGGTTGAAGGCATCTCAACTTAGCTAATTGAGACGAGAAGTAATTAGCATAGCGCGTTGGCTGAGTAGAGCTGTACCTCTTCGTGTACATTTCGGCTCTTATCCCCTGCTGAATATCCGAAGACCAATATGTGCGCAATAAAGCTTCTCTGAAATCACGGAAACCAGTGAACGAGTACCTAAAAGCGCGGAACCAGGTTACTGGCTTGACCTTCCATCTAACGCTCTATTACCCGGAGTTCACGTTCCGGTGTTACCATCGTATCACGCAAGTACGCTTCAACATTATTCAGGAATTCAACGGGTCTGACGCCTCCTCCACTTCCTGAAAATCTGGCAGGTTGTTCCTCCCTTGAACGTATGATCATCACGTTCTGATTCCCCGAACTACGGGTCGGTGTAAAGATCGGTGCTTGACTATTTAATAAGCTCGGTTGCTCCATGGTAGTTGGATAGCAATTACCGGTCATAGTAGTGACTTTCGGAGTAGTAGTCATAGTAGATAATCCGGTTGTATTGATTGGCATTTGTAAATAGTATTGCAGTGGATTTCCCGCGGTGGAAGTAACATTTAGTTGTGACTGCCAATAATGTGACGTACTGGGTTGCCCTGAGGTTGTGGTAGGGTATGCCTCAGCAGTCATCATCATTTGTGGTCTCACTGTTGATGATGATGTTGGAATTAACGGAGGTGTTACAAATGTCGTGGATTTCATTTGAGCTTCGATCCGTTCTAATCGCTGATCAAGATCTTGCATGTCAGGCGAATTAGAAATATTGCCTGGCGAACCTATTGCATTTATTTGTAGCTCGATCCTCTCTATTTTCCCACGGAGACAATCGTCAACATCGTGGACGGTCTTCTTATTTTCCTCCTTAGCTAAACTGATCTCCCTCATTAATTCCTTCAAATTTTCGTGAGTTTCCAGCCTTAACCCTTCCGTGTTAGCAGTAAGTTCCGCCATAGTATTCTTACTGTCGGCTAAGTTTTCTCGAAAACTGCCCATGTCTTTCACCACTGTTCTCATATTATTGTGAACAGCACTCGCGACGCCCCTCATAACTCTCATACTAGTGCTGACAAGTTCGACTTGACGTCTCATCTCTTCGGTAACCGTTTGAGTTTCATCCATTCGTTTCTCAATAGCAGCCTAGTTCCTAACTGCTCCTTCACGGTCGCAATCGCAAGTTGGAATTCACTCCTCCCTTCATCCATACGATCGCTTACCTTTTCAATTCTAACGTCGATTGCATCTAACCGTGTCTGCATTTCTAGTCTACCTGCATCGATAGTATTGGTCTGGGTTTCAAAGCGTGTATCAACCATCCCTAACGCTGCGACAAGATTAGCATTTGCTTCTGCCCGATTCGTTTCCAAATCGTTCCTGACCTGAGTTAGTGTACAATTTAAAGCGACAGTGTTTTCAACATTGGCATTAATAGATTCATTTAATGCTTCAACATGATTATCAATAGTTTGATTAATTGCTGCAACATTAGTATTAATAGAATCACTTAATTCTGTCCTAACATTATGTACATTTGTGTTTACATTAGTTATATCAGCCCTAACAGTGGCTAGTGTTTCATTAATTGTGTTTACATTCGTATTAATCGTTTCATTAATTGTGTTTACATTAGTAAAGTCACCTCTTACAGTGGTTATGTCACCTCTGACCTCAGTCAGTGTGTTGTTAAGTGTGGCAACATTAGTAGCCTTAGTTTCATCAATTGTGGTGACTCTAGTGTTTATGTTTGCGTTGAGGTTGGCAGTATTAGTCGCCATAGCCTCATTTATGTTAGCAACATTATCAGTTATGTTGCGCCTAAGTCTACCTAATGTTCCATTTACCTCAGTCACATGTGCTCGGACCGAATCTAAATCGCCTCTCAATGTCGCTGTATTTTCATTAAAATCAGCTCGTAATATGGTAATGCTTGCCTCCATATTGGCATTAATCTGACCCACCATTAGGTTCATCATCTCATGGAACCGCTCTCCCTCCATTACACAAATACAATTGATGAGATGAGGAAGAAACACCTTACACCCAGCGAACACTACTTTATGGATGAATGGCCATAGTGGAAAGCATGGCCATCCCCAATAAACTCACATGAATTCTGCTGGATTCGACGACAAAGAATGATTCTACATTTACATTTTAACAACAAGCAAAGCAACACAAAACAAGTTACATTTACTACGGATGAAGTACTGGCAACATAAAATACCTCGACTGAATTTTAACTCTATTAGACTTCACCCCATGGTCTGATGTCTAAACAGAATGCCATGTGACCATTTGTACGGCTGTACGACAGTCACAGTCCAGACAAATTTGTCAATAATCAAAATACATGATCCTCTCAAAAATGACATGTTGCTGATGGCCTAAATGTCCACGTCGGCTTACCACGCTGGGCGCCAAAAGAAATATAGAAGTGGTTATGTGCCCGTTGGACGAGGTTATCTGGTTACCACCAACCGTAACATGGCCTCCCAGATGACCTCTACCTCGGGACACATTGCCGGAGAGGATCGGAATGCACTTCTTGGGACTAGCCGGCACAAGACTCTGCTTCCCTAAGGATCAGGTTCCCATCACAGTGATTGTCATAGACGCCCTAAGAAAATGCACCCCCAAAAGGTCAAAACTACTAAATAATTAAAATCCAGACTTAAGACATACTCATGGTTGGTTTATTTGGAAAGTCAAACCCCTGTCCTACGGTCGGAGGGTTTGATAAAACGGCTATTCCGTAGCTAAAAGCAAAGAAAAAAAATAAACAACTCCCAAAATTAACGTAGAATCCCCTCGGCAGGTACTAAATACAGCAAAACAAAGCAAAACTGGGGAAATGGTACCGCAAGAAAAATCGTTATACAAGAAAACTGATGCTTCTATGAAGCAGGCATCATGGCATCAAAACATGTCAAACAGGACAGCAAAGTTAAAGGACTGGTACCATCCCATATTTACATTTATACCATAACGAATAGAATATAAAGAGTGATCTCTTCTCCCTCAATAGCATGTAATGAATACGGATCGGGTTGGCACTCGCCGCTACGCGGCGCTACAGTCGATTTGAGATTGTTGATTTCCACATATGTTTATGTGTTTATGTGCGATATATTAAGTATTTAATCGATCGGAGTGTTTTGGTGGTGTTCTGTGCAAACGTTTATTGATATACAAGTGCTTACACTATTACTTCATAGTATTAATACCTGAAATGCTATTGTAGGAAGCATTAACTGAAATGGAATTTAATTTCTTGTCGTGTGTTGACGTTATCTTCGTGTGTTAATTTTATTGTTATTTAATGTTAGTAAACAGCAGTTTAGCCCTTACATTTTCATGAGTGCTTAATGTGAGTAGTGAAGATGCCTTGCTCTATTGTACCAGGATGCAGATCTAGCTGTGGGGACTGTAAAGAGGTCAGACGGTTTTTCAAACCTCCTAAAGATAAGGAACGTTTTATCAAGTGCAAAGGGGCCATACCAGGGAAGGATAGGGAACTTACTTAAAAGTCCTACATCTGTGATGCTCACTTTTCAGAAGATTTAATTGTTAAATTTGACAAATTTGTGATAGAAGGGAAGGAAGTAGTACTTCTCCCAAGAACCAACTGGTGATTGAAAGACTATTCTGTTCCACATATATTTCCTAATTTGCCTAAGTATTTGTCCGGTATGGTGTAAATAAAAATGCTCTTGATGCCATTAAAGACTACTTCTGTGAAAAAGGGATGAGAATAAAAAGGCAATGAGTTAA
Organism: Meconema thalassinum; assembly: GCA_946902985.2. Taxonomy (NCBI): domain Eukaryota; kingdom Metazoa; phylum Arthropoda; class Insecta; order Orthoptera; family Tettigoniidae; genus Meconema; species Meconema thalassinum. The sequence continues at coordinate 306,755,615 of OX336393.1, forward strand.
AAAACATATATATATATATCGTAATGCTGAAGGAGCCGTGATCAGTTTTAGGCAATAGCCTACTCTATGAAGGGGTCATAACTATGCCATCTATGTCTGTTTAATGATAAGTTCTTCTGAAATGATGGTAGTTTACTGATTTTGGTGTTTGTGGAGTGAAATTTATGGTTATTATTGAATTGTATAGTAATCTACGGTAAAGTTGAAAGTTGCGTTCGTACGGCTCTTTTTCTTCTTCTGTGTTGCAAGTCTGTTAAGGGAATGTAAAATGTGTAACAATGTCAAGAAATCCTTTCTGATAGCGAGGTTAATTTTTCCGTTCTTTTTTTAAATTTACCGATAGCTGGCAAAACTAATTGCATTTTGAACTTGCTCTCTGTCTTCGCTTATTGCCGAAACTGGACCATTACAGGAGACGACTTATTAAATTCTAATTGGGCACAGTAAAGTAAGTGGAGATGTCGAACTTATTAGCGCCTATGAGGATTTCTTGCGGCGTTTTAATATGTAAAACAGGTCGCAAGGTTTTAAAAGTCTCGTAAGCGCCAATGCTAACTTACATCACAGATCGGAGCCAGCGCTGTGCTGCGGCGGACCGCGCGTACTAGGCCAGTGATATCACTTCTTATTCTATTCGTTATGTTTATACTATAATTATTTGAACTACTCCTGCTTTAATCTGATCAACGGCGTCAGACGTCCGTGATACACAAACTATACAAAAACTAATTATTGTCAGTTATCATCTTACAGTACACTGGTGCAATTATATACAAACAACAAAGATGTTTATATTACAAGAGACAGTTGGGTAATAGTGGGAAACACATCAGTAATAAATAAGTTATACACACAAATAATCATCTTATTAATCCTGCCTGCAACAGATGAGCATATGTTTGTTGTCCACCGTCATCTATCAGGGTGTCTAAACTTGAGAATCAAACTGTGCAAGAACAGCATTCCCCTGATCGGGTCACGCCCCACGAGTTCTGAACTTTGGGTTCGTGCGATCTCTGTCAAAGTCTATCAGTGTCAGCTTTTAAAAACTTACCAGTAAGAATGAACGAAGGCGCAATGCATTGGTCTGCTAGACTACAAGTACAAGATCAAAATTTAACAACGTTTAAGGTTTAACTGTATTATTAGCATCGCCGGTTTAGGAAATAAATTGATAATTCATGATTTAGTCCTAAGTTTAGTGTCGTAGATTTATAAGTCCATTGATTATTAAGATAGTTGACCAAATGCAAGGCGGCGCAAGAGCGTGCTACCAAAACGTGGTACACCTCAACAAAGAATACGTGACTCGCACGTTATCAATAACACAATCGGTACTCGAAAGAGTCCATACCTTTTCTTCCTCGATCCAAACTTGTTCTGTAACATAGATTTGGCCGGCTTTCTCTAATAAACGTGGTAACCAACCCTGCGTTTATTAAAACACGGTAAATAATCATTCACTTACAAGTGAGAATACATAATAGCCTTAAGAGTCCAACTTATCAAATGGATGCTCAAATCCATAATAAATCATGACAAAATATATTGGGGCTCGCTCACAGATACCTGCGAGTATAATAAAAATTTGGCATTACTTATCGGTACTCCTGTACCAGAACAGCCTTTACAAAAATCGATACTGAATCAAGGTCAATAGCATGAGCATAAACAAAGCACAGCCCATCAGAACATTCCTAGCAAGGTCTAGAAATAAAGAAAAAAAATGAAGTCGATAGTCAATTGTCTCATAAGAGAGATCGTAATTAACCTTGGGCAATGTCATTGGCGTGGACTGGGCAAACACCTGTCATTGTGCGCCCAGCGTTTGGCACTAAGCAGCATAGCGCGGTAGTGAATCTCAAAGAAAATGTCTATCACTGATCTTTCAACACATTAAAGCACAGTAAATGTAGACTGAGTGTTCTTAGCAATCACTCTAAAGGATTATACACATGTAAAGGAAGTTACTATAACGTTAAAGACGTATAAAATACAAGTAGAATGATATGTTGGGCTTCTGAAAACCGAATAGACGTAACAGAAATATATTCCTCTCTCTTTGAAAGGCTTTGACATTTTGTAACGCCACTGAAGCTCACAGCGTATGAGTGCTGCGTACAAAACATGTTTAAATGATAATAAAATACTGGTCCACACCTTAACCTTAGGTGGAACTAATAGAAATGATACGAATCGTGTAACATAAACTTTATGAGTAATTACATTACTTGACTCATGTACAACGATGTAAATTATCTGAATTCTAGTGGCGAACTGCTCACTCTTTAAAAATGTACATTACAATAACAACAGGCTGGATCCCTTCCATACCTAAACGACACACTATAATGTTAAATAAAGACGTCAGTGGCGTACTAATATAATAGAAATGGGGACTTCAAAAACTTTAACCAAATATCAGCTGGAGCTGAATTCGATTATTAAAACATTACATAATGAATTTAAAACTTTAATTGGGCCTGCGGGACATAACGGAAGTAGATTTATATTTATTGCATTTAAAAACATGCCCCTGTCACAAATGACTAAATTGATGTTCCGTCATGCGGAATTACCTTCTAAGAACAATATCGCACCGTGTGGACACACACAATCTGGTGACTAACTCAGTGTCGAGTAACGAAATGCAAAGAGAAGCATTCAGAAGCGTGAAAAATCACCTTAAGGAGGTGGTCAAAAGAATGAAAGAAGCCTACCTTGATGACTGACAATGAGTTACGGATGCTACAGACTACTCCACCCATGACCATCCACCGTACAAAATAGATTAGGAAATCATGACTCACAGCTATTGCAGATAATTTATCCAGACACGTGGATTGAGGATTTTGCCTTTGATCCAGACAAACCACAAATATCTTCTCTGCTCGGCCATTAGCATGGTTATCCTTGGGTGGTCATCCATTGTTGTAGTGTGGCTTAGGTGTTCAGCGTTCCTCCCATTCGGATGTTTAAGCCATAGCCCTCTTCTTCTTAGATATAGGATTATTATGCCTCAGCATGTGGTGAAATGAAGGCATCTTGTAGAGTAGTTGAAATACGTATAACAATGGACACAGCTTCAAGCGTGCTGAAATTCACAGATTTTCCACCTTTTTCCACCAGCAGACTATATTTAAAAATGGCCTTGTCTGCTAAAATACATAAACTGGCTTTGACACTAGGCACGTGTCTTTCCACTGAAGCTAGACAACTTCACACGCTTTAGATATTATATCGAAGAATATCAGCTTAATCTTATTTGTTTTACAGTCGGCCTTTGCACGGCTCGTAAATATTTCACTGTATGTATTGATTATGACGACCAGATTCTCCCCTCGGGTCTTACTGGTACACAACTTATTTGTCACAGGTCAGCCATTCGAAGCACGCTGTAACCAAGTGGTCAACACTTCACTGAATAGAAATATAATCAGATTCACAATCTTGGACGAACTTCTCGCGTCACCAGCACACTTCGTGCTATAATTAATACTTTCAGACATATTCACTTTACACAATTTGAACGTCGATGATACTTTTGACTTGGTCACCTGGGACCTTCACAATTTCACATCCGCTCGCCATGCAAGCGCGGATTCAAGTCATTCCTTCACGGAAGTAGGTGTGCTCAGTTCGATCACTTCCGAGTCATTTAGCGTCCAAGTTCATTCCTTCCGCGTATCGGCGGTGTAATACCTTCGGTCGTAAACCTTAAATAAAATATTATTAATAGTTTAATTGCGCACGAAAGTGCATTTGGAATAAATACATCATAGGCTAATATCACAAACACTGTCAGACGAGAAGTTAAATAAATAGACCAGCGGTGCATGTTTCCACCGGCCTCCACCACAAACCGAGCTCGAGACCCGGATCTCACCAACCCACTGACCAGTGCGCACCCCACATTACATGATCCTTGGTCTGTGATCGATATCATAATAATAAAGGAACTGCGGGAAAAATTTACATTTCGAGTACTCCAATAAGGACAGTGTTCTCTTAGAGCATTTACTAAAATGATATCGACCACACTGTTTAGCACATAATATGCACACACACTGCTCAGAAGGCCCATGAAAGCCACGCCGCACGCACAGCTTATGATGGAAGCCGTGCACAGCAAGTCTATTCAGAGCACTCCTCATTTCATTGTTCGGTTCAGTCCAATTTCTCTGAGACATGGCATCAATCCCATAGAACTCTATGTCGATTTCCGCTCGCTTTCTTTGTCTCATCCTTAGGAATTCCTGTTCCTGTCCAGTAGAAGGCAACTGCAATCTTAAGTCTTCAACAAGAAAAGTTTCCCTGGCAAGTTCATAAACAAGTCGGGAGTACGTGTATTTTGATACTCCCAGGGCAGCCTTTAAGTATCGCGCTTTGACTTTTTCAATTGATCTGAGATCGCTCAAGCATAATTTATCCCAGACTATGTCTAACCCATATGTGAGGACCGGAACAATCTTGGCATCAAAGAGTGCTAAGGCGGATTTTAGTGAAAGTCGAGATATGTTTCTAATATCGAAAATAGCTTTAGTGGCTGATGCCACCCGCTGTTTTATGTGAATCCTGAAGGATTGCATGGTAGTTTGCAGAGTCAAGCCTAGATAGGTGAAGCTATTCACAATTTGAAGGGGAGTTTGTTTCAAAATTATACTGTCGTCCTTGGACGCTCGTCCGCCTTTCCTGAAGATCATATATGCATTCAAGCAGCAGGAGATCTAATGCGAATAACCCAAAGAGAGAACATAGTTGCATACTCGTACGCCGACGATATAGTGGTTGGATCAACAGACATTATTAAACTTCAGGACACTATAAATGATATAGAGAAATGGTGCACCAAGCATGAGTTCGAGATCAACATATCTAAGACAGAAATGATGGTCTTTAGACCAGGAGGAAAAGCTCCAGCATTGGCGGAAATATGCATCAAAAAGTCGACAATAAACATCGCTAAAGATTTTAAATATCTAGGCATCACGCTGCAAACAAGCGCCAAATGTTTCACGAAACATATAACTGAGAAAGCAACGCAAGCAGCAAGGGCGATGCACGAGATCGGCTACATTAAATCCCTCAACTTAGAAACAGCAATGATGCTCTTCAGAGTTAAAATAATGCCCATATTAACGTATGGGATAGAATTCATATGGTCGCACCTAACCGAAAAGAACCTATCCGAATTAGAACAGGTAAAAGCATTATACATCAAAAGAGCACTAGGAGTGTCAAAGGCTACACGTTCCAGACTCGTCTACCTCCTCGCAAGAGAAACATTCCTTATCGAGGACCTAAAAACAATTTTGACTCTTCCCAGCACTCGAGACTCGGAAAATCTTTTATCAACATTAAAAGCAAAAAGGGAAGAAATACCCGCAGAGTTTTATGGACCGGGGGCCATGGTAGATCGGACATGGGCCACATCAAGCTTTGAGATGAGGCACGTGTTTACCAGAATGGCGGTACACGGATTTCATCATCTCATCTGTGTGAACACATCATATCATGAGTCAGCTGAGACGTGAGTGCAACTTATGTGAACAAACATGTGGACGCTACCACATAGAATTGTGCAAAAAGAGAACCCAGTCAATTACAGAATATGCAAACCAAGGCACCAGAATGCAAAATTGAAATTGCTTGAATAATTTGTATTGTAATTGAATTTTCCTTTTGTTTTTGTTTGGCCATTTGGCTGCAATAAAAGTATTATTATATATTTCGTTTTCTCGACGTTAACCTGCAAATCCTTGGTAGACGCCCATACCTCCAGAGAGGAAACAGCCGATTGTAGCTCACTGATGTCACGGGAGCCCAGAACCATATCATCCGCATAAATGTACAGTTTTATTTCCGGTGAGTCTTCTTTAATCGCTCGAACAACATCGTGGGTTGCGACGTTAAAAAGAAAGGGGCTCAGGGGGTCTCCCTGAAGCACGCCATTTGTTTGCAATATCTCTTTCGATACTGTTACATTGTCAGAAATTTGAACGTAGTTACTCCTTAATATATTATGGATCAGGATTGTGAGTGGTTTGTTGTCCTTCACCAACTCATCTAGTTTCGAGGAAATTATGACCCGGTTTAAGTTGTCGAAAGCAGTAGTGTGGTAGTGGGGGAGCTGTCTCACTTAGCAAGTTGTGAGCCCCTGCGACCTTGGAATGGAAGGAGTCATGCTAGGAGGGCGTGCTTGGATTCGTTTTTTTCGTCTCGTTGTGCTCTTTACGGGAATGTAGGTGTCGAAAAGGTGAACTTAGGGTTTTGGGTCAAAACATGCGTTTTTCACATTTTTGCCGATTTTTGGAAAACGGGTCATGCTAGGAGGGCGTGCTTGGATTCGTTTTTTTCGTCTCGTTGTGCTCTTTACGGGAATGTCGGTGTCGGAAAGGTGAAGTTAGGGTTTTGGGTCAAAACATGCGTTTTTCACATTTTTGCCGATTTTTGGAAAACGGGTCATGCTAGGAGGGCGTGCTTGGATTCGTTTTTTTCGTCTCGTTGTGCTCTTTACGGGAATGTAGGTGTCGAAAAGGTGAAGTTAGGGTTTTGGGTCAAAACATGCGTTTTTCACATTTTTGCCGATTTTTGGAAAACGGGTTATGCTAGGAGGGCGTGCTTGGATTCGTTTTTTTCGTCTCGTTGTGCTCTTTACGGGAATGTAGGTGTCGGAAAGGTGAAGTTAGGGTTTTGAGTCAAAACATGCGTTTTTCACATTTTTGTCGATTTTTGGAAAACCGAAAACGTGAGAATGACGCGTGTGATAGTATTTATTTCGTCTCTTTATTCTCTTTACGTGGATATAGACATGAAAAAGGTAAAAAGCTGGAAACATGGTTTTCTTATGGAAAAGGTGTTTTTTTTGTTCATTTTCGCGTTATTTGGAAAACGAATGAGGCGATTTTTATGATGGGCATGTCGATGTATTTGTGTCGTTGTTCAGTTTACGGGAATGTAGGTATGGAAAACCTGAAATCATGGTTTCCGTCATTTTTTTTTTCGAGATCGTTGAGGAAAACGGGGAAAAAGTAAGAAACCAGATTTGAAGTCACGTTAGGTTATGCGCTTTGATATTAATAAAACACTTATGCATTATTATTATTATTATTTGTCTTGACTGGTCAGGGCTCACACGCAGAGAGAGAACTTGCTTAATGCAATGAGAATTGAAAGCATTGAGACTGACCCACGGCGATCCAGACAGACACAGGTCTTATCATCGTACGTGCCTCGCAGCAGAGAGAGATAACAGCCTGTTGTTCACATGCAGGTGGCTGTTATCTGACCCAGACGTGTTACCCGATATCTCGATGAAGGACAAACAGCTCTGTCGAAAAGCTGATCATTGCATTCTCACGCATACTCATGCAGAGATTGCAAAAGCTTGTGAGAATCGGTCTGACTTGTGCGCTCCATGACATCCTACTCATAGGAACAAAAAAAAAAGTAAAGTGTTAACTTTGCATCTTGTTGAGGAGACATATATGTTCTGAGGGTAAGAGAGACTCATTATTCTCGTGTTCATCTTTGAAGGTGACGGATGCAAGTGCCTTATGCTCTTTGTAAAATATTACGTGAACCGCGGCCATACTTGTACTAAGGTAGGTTCATTATTGTTAATTATGGCATGATTGGTTTTATTGTTATTTTGTGTATGCATGAAAAGTAAGTTAGTGACTGATGGTATTTTTGGGGGATTTCGTTTGTTGCAGATTTTTAAAAACAACATTATTAAGTCTGGGAAAGCAGACAGAGAGAGAGACAGTGACAGTGACAGTGACAGTGGCGGCAAAGAGCACATTTGCTGAAAGTATTATAATTCATTATATGGTGAGTACATGTTGTTCCATTACTTTTATTGTTGTTGTTGTTGTTAAATGCGTGTCATTTATTTCACGGAAATTTATATACTTATGGCGTGTATTTATTATTGTTTTAGAATGAAGATATATATGGAGTGAATAGGTTTTAACTACCTTGACGCTTTCGATATTAAAAAAAAGAGGTGAGTCTTTGTAAATGACTTTGTTATTTTCGAGTGAGTGTCTTATTTATGTGTGCACACTTGAAACCTTTTGTTTTTAGCAAGTCTTATGAATGAATGAATGAATGAATGAATGAATGAATGAATGAATGCACATGTTTAATGTATATAACCATGACTAATAACGGATTGTATTGGTTTGTTTTTCAGATAAATCATTGGAAACAAAAAAAACAAGATAAACCTTGTCGTTGATATTAAAACTATAACAACTTTGTTGGTGATCATTTCCTGCTGGGGGCCCAAATTACTACAACCATTGTCTACCTGTGAACGAGATTGTGTGTGCCAGTCAGTAAAAATCGATAAGTGTGGTCGTTTGGAATTGGAGATTTTGGATTAACCTATTTTAAGGTAAGGGTTGCACGTTTATTAGTCCATTTTATAATCATGTCTATATCAGAGAGTGAAGTGTTAGTGTGGCAGCCTTTGGCCAAATGTTTCAAAACGCGAGTATGCTCAGGCCGAATTTACAATGCGAATCACTGTCTGTCGCCTAAAGATTTTGTGGAATTATGTTTTCCCATTTTTTTGAGTGAATGTGAACAAGGCTTAAGATTGCATCAGGCTTTAAAAATAAACTTCGAACTACTATGTGAATTTACATTGATAAAAAATAATGTTGAAGAGAAACACACCTTCAACCTTTGTACAAAAATGGAGAAAGTACTGATAGCCGATAATTTGGAAACGTGGTATCAGGAGAAAGCTATTCAAGCGCTTATCACTAAATTTGATAAGTTGCAAGAGGGTCCCAGTGGCTTGGCCCTCAATAGCATTGCCTATTTGCAAATCAATATTTGTAAATACAATCCATTGAATGCAGGAAGTAGCTATATTGCCACACCGAGCTTTATCGCTTCCAGAAAGGCAGTGATCAACATACGCAACAAAGACGATTACTGCTTTTTGTGGAGTATAGTGAGCTGCCTGCAACCCTGTCAGGGCAGTAATTGTGATAGACCAGGGAAGTACAAAGAATTGTTTAACCGCATGAAACAAACTCTCAATCTCGAGCGTGTTTCATTTCCCATGCCTCTAGATAAAATTCATTTATTTGAGAAAGATAATCCAAATTTCTCTTTCATGGTGTATGGCATCGAAGGATCCAATATTGTGGGCCCCTTGTATGCCACCAAACAGGTAAAGCAACATCACATTCACCTGCTTTTCCTGTCTGATGGGGATAAAAGCCATTACTGTTGGATAAAGAATTTAAGTAAATTGGTGAGCAGCCAAGTGTCTAACCATAAGTGTGCAAAACACATTTGTGAGCGCTGCCTTCAGTATTTTACAACTGATGAACTTTTGAAACGACATACGGAAGACTGTGAAGGGCAGACGGCAGTAAAGCTAGTCTTGCCCGAAGGGAATGACGCAGTCTTAAAATTTAAGGCCACTAATAAACAAGAGATGGTACCATTTACTGTTTACGCTGATTTTGAGGCCCTTACTGTTCCCATTCAGGGATGTGAACCAAGCCCCCATACAAGCTCAACCTATCCAGTGCAGAAACATGAGCCTTTTGCTGTAGCCTATTATGTTGTCTGTCACTATGATAATTCACAATGTGAGTATGTAAGTCATAAAGGTCAGGATTGTGCGCGGTGGTTTGTTGATCAAATGGCGGCTTTAGCAGGCAAAGTAGAAACTATTTTGAACAACCCTGTACCAATTCAGATGAATGACGTACAGCAAAGAGAATATGATCAAGCCACCACCTGCCACATATGTGAAAAGCCAATCTTAGGCGGAGAAAAAAAAGTAAGAGACCACTGCCACAGGACAGGGCATTTTAGAGGTGCTGCCCATAACGAATGCAATTTGAAGTACTCTACACCTCGCTTCCTCCCTGTCTTCTTACACAATTTCTCCCGGTATGACCTTCACTTCATTGTAAAACAATTTGCTCATGTAGATATGAGCAAATTCAGCATTTTGGCTAAGAACCATGAGAGCTTTACCTCACTTTCATGGAGAAAAGGAAGCATGAGCATTCGCTTTCTCGACTCATTCAAGTTTATGTCTAGTTCGCTGGATAGTCTTGTGAAAGGCTTAAGCCAAGATGAGTTGAAACATACCCATTCCCACTTTACGGATACAAATCAATTTAAATTGTGTGTTCGTAAAGGCCATTTTCCATACGATTATGTGGAAAGTTACGAGGTGCTTGAAGAAACGACTTTGCCGCCAAGAGAAAAATTCTTTTCTCAATTGACTCAAAGCACCATCAGTGAAGAAGACTATGCCCATGCACAGCATGTTTGGCGAGTGTTTGGCATAGAAACCATGGGCCAGTATGCTATGCACTACTTAAAATTAGACGTGTTGTTGTTGACCGACGTTTTTGAAACGTTTCGTCAGCTATGTCACAGGATTTATGGCCTTGACCCCGCTCACTACTATACCAGTCCAGGGTTAAGTTGGGACGCCGCCCTCAAATTTACCCACATTGAGCTTGATTTACTGACGGATCCCGATATGGTACTCATGATGGAAAAAGGGATTCGTGGGGGATTCGTATCGCTCAATCAGCGACATGCCAAGGCAAATAATCATTACATGCCTGATTATTGTCCCGAAGAACCAGAATCCTATCTAATGTATTTCGACGTAAACAATTTATACGGTCACGCTATGAGTCGACCACTGCCGTACAGAAACTTTGTCTGGCTGTCTGAGGATGAAATTAAAGATTTTAATGTGCATAGCGCTAGCAAGCAACAGGACGTAGGGTATGTTCTTGATGTCGACTTAGCTTATCCCCCCCATCTCAGACAGCGTCATGGTGATTTCCCCTTTTGCATAGAGAAAATGGTGCCGCCCGAGAGTAAGGGCAATCATAAGAAATTGATGGGTACCTTGTATGATAAAAATCACTATGTGTTGCATATTGACATGCTGGTAGAATGTTTAGCTCAGGGCTTAACCCTGAAAAAAATCCATAGAGGTATTTCTTTTTGTCAGAAACCGTGGTTGAAACCATACATGGATTTAAATACCAGTCACAGACAAAGTGCCACTCAGCCATTTCAAATCAATTTTTTTAAACTGATGAATAATTGTATCTATGGCAAGAGTTTGGAAAATGTACGGCAGTATAGGGACATTAAGTTGGTCAATACATGGCATGGCAGATGGGGGGCTCAAAAATATATTGCAAAACCAAATTTCAAATCTTTAAACATTATTGATCATGATCTACTGACTATTGAACTTGCCAAAACTAAAGTGGTCATGAATAAGCCTATCTATTTAGGCCAAGTCATATTAGATTTTTCAAAATTGCACATGTATAAATTCCATTATGGTTTTGCAATACAGCGATTTGGTACCATTTCCTTGTTATATACAGACACGGATAGTTTTATTTACCATATCCGTGACTGTGATCCGTATGTCGTTATGAAACAAAACCCAAAATGGTTTGACACGTTCTCGTTTAGTGAGAAGAACGTGTTCGATATCCCCCGTCTGAACAAAAAAGAAATTGGTTTAATGAAAGATGAGTGTTCAGACACCATGATGACTGAGTTTGTAGGTCTCGCTCCGAAAATGTATAGTTTTCGACAGGTGGATCGATGCGAATCTATGCGAGCCAAAGGGATTAGCCAGCATGTGGTTAAACAACTCTGTGTGGATGATTATTTACATGTCCTTCAGACCCACACAGCCATGGCACATAGTCAGTTTAGGATTCTCTCAAAAAATCATGATTTATTTTTAATGAAGCAGCGAAAACAAACACTCGCTTTGTTGGACGACAAGAGACAGTGGTGTCAGGATATGATGACAAGCGTCCCATTTGGTTACAACCAGTAGTGGTTGTAGCTATTGTTGTTGTACAACACGGCAAGTGTTTGGTTAGGTTGCTATCAAATGCGAGATGCCATCTTGAGCCTCGGAATAAAAATAAAAAATTGTAGTGTATCATATAATTTTTGTTTTTTAACCTGCGTGCATGGGTGTATGCATGGATGTGTGAATGCCTGTAAATAGTTGTACATAAACTGTATGTCTTGTGCTATTTGCCTGTCAACGCATAAAGAGAGCCATGCATCAACGTTTCCATGGTTCACTGTGCACAGGCTAGATTAAAAACATGTTGACTTATTTAGGTTAGGTTAGGAAAAAAACAAACAAGTAGCCACCCTCACTATTGTTGTCGCTTAGTAGGCCTCATGTTTCGGCAAGGTGACCATTCACCCTCAGTAGGCATGCGGCTTAATAGGCCACACTAGGGTGTGGCTTAGTAGGTCTCATGCAAGAACAAAAGAATAATAATCTGCTGCTTTTACGGAGGACAAAACTCTCACTTTATGGCTAGAGTTATGAGTGGTGATATATTTGAAATATCTGAACAGAAATTGTTTCTTTAACCTGTTACATGTTTTTTTCCTAACCTAACCTAAAGAAGTCAACAGACAGATGGTTATTTATTTGTGTTTTGCTTATTTTTTATTTTATTTTTGCCATTGACTTAGGGGACAGACAGTGTATATAGTACATAGTATTTTTATTTATTCACTTAGTAAACGGCAACGACTACTTTTCAGATTCAATCATGAGCCATGATGAAGATCGTTTTATCGTCACAAAACACACCACGTTCAATGAATATGCCACGATGATGTCTCATAATCCTCAACGTGTGGCCTATCCTTCAGAATATAGAAACACGAAAGTACGCATTGATACCATGTTTTATGACATCATTATGGATGATGACATAGTTTATGATCCAGGGCATCACTTTTGTAAATCCTGTATGCTAAATTTTGACTTTGAAAATAATGTATCCACGCAAGTGATTCATAAAGCATGGTACGGTTTAACCATGAATCAAGTGATTGTTAAATTAGCTGACGAGGATCATTTTCCAGATTTCTGGTGTACAATATTTACAAAACCCCTGTTTAATGTTTATTTTCCAATAACTTTTCAAATGTTTTGTTTTCATTTTTATAAATTTCCTGCTGAGGAATCAATCACTTCGTATCGACAACAAGCATTTCGCCAACTTTGTCTTGGCTTACCTATCAATCAATATTCGCCTCATAGAATGAGATTTGTTAGAAACTAACCACATGATGTCATGATTATCGCTTTTTTTTGTTTACATTCGGCTTTCAGGTGCATACTTGACGTTTAGAATACATTTGGCTATTTTGTTTGTTTGTTTGTTTTAGTTTATCGTGTATTCACGTTGATAAACACATACACACTGGTTTAAATTTGTAGTTTTGAATTTTGTTTTGTTGGATGTAGACATGGTTATTAAATGCATAGCGTGTTAACTTTGCCTTTTTATAGGTTACCAAAAGCATTCCATGTTTGCTCTTAGTATTTGTTGATACTATTTATTTAACAGAATGTTGTGTGAATTTGCACAACAACAGAGCAAACGAATACAAGTCATTCGACTAGGGAATGATAGGCTAATTCCCATTCACAACAGAGACATGCATTTACCTCCAAGAGAGATTCACACTTAATTTTGATAAAACATTTCCTATTAAATAATTTCCAAATGTATGTTTTGACTGAAAAAATGATACAAACATTATTATTATATTTTTATCCAATACTATCTATCTACAACTTCAGGTCATAAACACTCAGGATTTAAAAAAAAAAAAAACAATATACTTTAATGTACAAAGTTATTGCTATTGTAATATAAGAACAAGAGTGTTAGAAAGTAACACTCTTTTCTTTGGTTATAGACAACCATGGACGCCTTGAACGCCATTGGTCAAGATTGTGGCTTTGCACGCAAGAAAATGAGTGAATTGCCTACGCAAACACCCTTTCGCATACATAAAATTCAAAAACTGAAAACCAAATTTGGTGAACGAGCTCTTTGCATTTGTCAAGACTTTGAGACATTTCTTCCCACACGATTTAATAACCTACCTGATAATGTTATGGAAGATGTCAATTCCAGTATTCACCCTGTCTATTTAATTTATGAGGGTGAAAAAAATAATCGATGCATGGTTCGTTTTGTAAAAATTGAAAACGAATAATCATTGTACGCTAGCCGTAACTTTTTTGTTTATTCATGCCCTACTCTTTAATGACTATAATAAAATAAAATTATTTTTTGGGTTCAACAGTTTGACGTTTATTAATTGTTGCTCAACGTTTGCCATGATAAATAATAATAAAAATAAATTTTCAAAACTTATGCTTAATGGTAGATTTTTTTGTTTGTTTATAGGTTTAGTACAATTACCATGTATATATAATTTTTTATAATAATAATGATGAAACTATTAGTTAAAATAATGGACTTTTGTCCTTTTTTATTGTTTGTGATTTAAAATAGCATTTATAGCAATTTTTATGCAATTTTTATTATAATTTATAATGATCAAATTCTAGTAACATGTTATTTTATTCAATAATAAGCGTTTAACAAAAAAAACTGGTTCTAGAGTAGATAAAGATTTCATGCTGACATTCGTTCTGCTAGACTGCTATTTGAAGCTGATGAATAATGATGGACTTTTGTCCTTTCTTTTGATTGTTTGTGATTTAAAAAAAATAGGTTTAGTACAATTACCATGTATATATAATTTTTTATAATAATAATAATGAAACTATTAGTTAAAATAATGGACTTTTGTCCTTTTTTATTGTTTGTGATTGAAAAAATAGATTTACTACAATTAGTAATAATTTTTAACGATGCACTGCTGTCCCTTTTTTATTGTTTGTCATTTATAATTATAATAATGAAACTATGAGTGAATAATAATAATGGAAAAAAACACAACATGGACTCTTGTCTTTTTATTTATTTTTTTGTCATGATAACAGTGATACTATACATTTTTTAAAATAAATTCATTACGTTAAAGTCCATATCTAGATAAAAGTAATTTGCTCTTCATAGCACCAATCACTATAAATGCTGCCATTCGTTCTGCTAGACTGGCATCTGAAGCTGTTAATCGTTGCTTGGCAATGCTTAACAAGACTTTGTCGGCAATGCGTCTTAGTGTGGGATCACTGTTTTCATAGGCTTTATCGTGATTAAGACATGCATGATCCAAAGCATTGATTCCCATATTCCCTCTCCTCAAACGATCTTGAAGACGAGTACCAGGGCCGAAAAAGCTGTAAGCAGGTAAGTGAGCTTCGAATGGTAAGTTTTTAATAATGTTATCAATAATTCCACGGCCAGTACACCTGGGACATAGAGGTTTCAATCGGTGAAAAACACTTTTTTTGTTGTTCTTCTTCTTCTTGTTCTTGTTCTTGTTCTTGCTGTTGTTGTTTGTCGGCAGCTCCTGACGAGCATGGTAGGTGGTGGTTGTTTTCCGCATGACAGCCATGGAATGATGAAACAATGTCTTTACACTGAGTTTTATGACCATGATATAATTTCATTAATTGGCATGTGGCAGACTGTCGAATGGAAGGTATTTTTGCCATGGTTAATTGCTTGTGATGGGAAAAATGACTGCATGGTTGTAGTTCACTCAATACAGAGTCGTTAGTCCACTCGGCAGGCGCCTTTTCCCAAATTTCTTTGACAGCGTTGGCAGCAACATAAAAAAGAAATGATTTAGGTAGTGCTAATAATTCATGTTGTGTAAAGCTAATCAGTTTTTTCTTGCACACAAAGAACTTTCCAATAGCCTTGTCGATTGTAGTGGCGTCCATGTCTATAACGTTGATGTTATCACCTCACGTGTACACGTCTCACTGCTATCATTGGACGATACACTTTCAGTTTTCATTTTATTGAACAACTCCCAACATGCACTCGTGGTGAGCCAATGAAACAATTGCCATGCATGCGCTAAGGCTTTATTCTGAATATTGTCGCAAGGACAAGTGTCCATAAGCGTTTGCAGGGATGGACAACCCAGATCTAAAAGGTCAATACATTGACAGTGAGAGGGTAGAAATGGTTGAAGCCACTGGCGTTTTTCACTCCCTTTAACAAATAAGACATTGGCCGAGGACAAATGGGCTTTCATGACAATGTCAAGATACTTGTAAGAAATATCACCCTTGTTCCATGCTAACTGCAAATGATTTTCAATCCATTGGCTCTGTTTTTTATCTTTTTCACTAAGCAACTCGAAAGCATAGGGAGGTTTAAACACCAAATGAATAGGGTTAGACACCCAAAACGTACTACAATCGATAAAAGCAACTTCCTTAAATATAAATTTG
The DNA here is from genome assembly GCA_946902985.2 of Meconema thalassinum. Taxonomy (NCBI): domain Eukaryota; kingdom Metazoa; phylum Arthropoda; class Insecta; order Orthoptera; family Tettigoniidae; genus Meconema; species Meconema thalassinum. The sequence continues at coordinate 306,771,855 of OX336393.1, forward strand.
TTGTCTGCAATTTTAAACCCCTGACAATCCACGATGAGTGTACGCATCATGCTTTTTTATTTTTACTTGTTACCTCATTGACGTCTAATCAACAACTAACCCATGCCATGGTTTAACATGGCAAAATCAAAGGACTTTAGGGGAAAAAAAGGAAAAAATGAATTGAACAACAGCGAAATATTTGTTGAGGTTTTATTCATAACAAAAAAAAAACTTACACTTTTATTACAAACAAGTGTGTTGGCTTAATTTGGAACAGCATTCAAATGAATAGTTTGCACATACGGTCCACAGGTATCTCCTAGTTTTGTAGGGTCTGGTACAATAACCGGATAATTCAAACTCCATGGAATATTGCCCACATCATAGCGATTGAGGTAAGGGCAGGATGGACTCCATCGCTGATGATCGCTAAAGGCTCGATCCCCTATTTCCCAGTTTCCAATTTCAATGTTGCAAAAAATACACTTGACCACATCCCCACGTTTTAAGTAATAAAATCCGCTCGCAGCCAATTCTCCACAATCCATAAAGGGAACTGTCCATGCTTCAAAAGTTTTCAAACGATTAAATTCACATTTTAAATTCCATGGTTTGTCTGTCACGTTGTTGTTGTTGCTGTTGCTTATTGAGGGACACATGATGTTTGTTGTTGTCATATGTGCGCACAGTGCCAGAGCGCAACAGATACTGTGCATGCAGACGCTTATCATCAATCCTATGAATGATGATCTTTTTTTGTTTTCATTCGACCACAGATGGCTTACATGCTGGTGACATAATTGGACAAAGGATGATATTTCACTTGTCTAGCATGAATAATCAAACAGTAGGCACTGGTATGGTCTGGGACATTTTCTTGTGTTTCAAAATCTACCCTTAAATCAATGGTGGTGATTTTCATAGATTCTTCTAGATACGAACAGTCGAAAACAATCAGTGGTGCTTTTGCTTTAAACCCTTGTGGCGACAACATAGGACAATCCTGTTTTTCATAATAAGACGATTGAAATTTAGCGAACATGTCATAAAGGGGACCAAACTTATTTTTTGAAAAATTGAGTTCCAACCCCTCATAGGGAAAGCAAACATTATTTAAAAATAGTCGTATATTTCTCAAGTGAATGTGATCAAACAAGGTGACATCTTTGCTTTGTTGGTATTTTCTATTGGTTTGAAAACCAATAATAACATAGAGGGGTCTCTCGGTAGAGCGAGCCGATTTGACACTCCAACTATGAGTGTCAGTGGTAGGTAGCAAGGGGTATTCATGCAGACACCAACTTCGAAAGGCGATAGGCAAGGCTTTATCTTTTTGCACCAAATTTAACATGCTTAGCTTTTTACGATCCGATAGCGTCACATGGGGCACTTTCCATAGTAATCGAAGCAGTTGAATTTTTGAGTCTATCACTTGGTCAGAGGCTCCTTTCAGTGCATTATAATCACTGCGGTCTCTCACCAGATACAAACTTTGTCTTGCGTTTAAAATAATACGCTTGTGATCTTCGGCAAAGCCAAGGAGTAATTTTAAGGGTAGGAAGCCTGTAAAAGTGCCATCGGTATGAACTAGCCAGTTATTGCTACTGTTGGGACACCATCCTGCCATAGAAAGCGTTTTACTTTCCTCCTCGCTATAGGATGGATATAATTTCATAAGACTAGTCATGCCCACATTTCGAGTCATATCTATGACAATATCATTTATCACATAACGTACTTCAGAAAACAGAAAAGCCAAACCATGATTCGCCAACGCAGACGTTGTGGGCGTACTGCCATCTGCTTTCATTAATTTACCCTCAATTTGAAGGACACTTTCATGAGGTAGAGTAAAAATATCTTGATTGTTAATTATGAATTGAATCTCGTCATTGTTATTCAGACCTGTTGCTTGAGGTTGATAGGAATGCATATCAATGCGCACGACGCCATCTTCCACTTGTATGGGATTTAACACTTGCAACAGCTCTTTGTTCATGATTGGGGTGTAGCGTATAACCAAGGCGTTGTAAGCGTTGTCGGTTTACCCGTGTCAACCGTTTCATACACGGCGGGCAACTAACCGAGCTCGTAGACGTTGTTGTTGCTTTATAGATAAATTTCATAGCGTCTTTAAAACCAACTTGTAGGTCACAGGGTTGTTGGCGTCCAAAGCAATCAGTTGTTGGTTTCTATTCACTAAGCGTAAGGTAATATTACTAATATCACTGACACACACAGGATGATAGAGAACCACTGAAGGGTTTTCACGAATAATATAGCCGCAAGGAGAGGTGACAATAAAATCATACAGGGAATGGCTTTGTTCTTGATTCGTAAATACGTCTCTAATAATATTGCAAGTTACAGAAATGTGATGGTCCTCGATGAATTTCACTGGATAATCTGATTCATGGGGTTGCTGAGCTGCCAACACTCTTGGTTTAAATCCTAATAAAGGACCAATAGAATGAACTCGTGTTTCAAAGTCAATGTTAAACGTAGAGAAAATACGACAGCGATGAGTTATTGTATTGGCTGTAAGTTCAAATTTGTGTGTCCCATCCGCAAATGGTTTGACACCAAATTGTTTTATCATCGACACGCTAATGGCCTCATGCACATCGTCTATAGTATAACCTCCAGGGGGTAGTGTCAACATATAATCATCATAATAAAATTTGTCATTAATATCCACTTGAATATTGTAAATTCTGTTGTAACTTTCCAAAGAAATTAATCCTAGCACATAGGATTGTTCGGGATGCAATTCAATGGGAGGGAAAAAATCCAGGGACACTTCAGGCCCGCGACTGTGCACGGTAAAGGTCTTGGCGTTGACATTCATAATGATGAAACTGATGGCTTAACGCGACCTCTTATATAAAAAATGTAAACTCAAACGGCCACACTCTTGACTGTCAAAGGTTTGTTGACGATTCACATTATAGAATATCTTTACCCGGTTTCCCAAATAACGTATCAACTCGATCGGGGGTGGTAAATTTCCATAACTGTCAAAGTACCATACTGTGGAACCTTGTTTCACATAGGCTACAAAATGGGTTCCTGGGCCTGCATCATCATCTAAATTCATCATGGCTCGTTCTTCTTTCCACGGTGCTTTAGGTAATTCATTTCGCATAAATACACCTCGAAAATGAGAAATCTTTAGTTGTTTGGCATAGCTTTCCACTTCTTCATGGGTCATGGCATGACGAGGCAGTTGGCTTAAGCGCTTATCGATGAAGATGGACATTTTTTTTTTCCTTAGACGGTAGGCCATTACCTTGTGGATAAAAGACTGGCTTTAAAGGGTTGCCATTTCTAGCTCCCATCGCAATGGCTTCTAACGTTTTATTGTGTCGCTCGCTTTCTTTGAGTTGTTGCTTGCCTTGCTCGACGGCTTTTATGGTTTTCGCTACAGCGCTGGCACCACCCAAAAGGGACCCCAAAGCTGCCAACCCTGCAAATAAAGCCGGCAAAAAACCCCCACGCTTAGCAACAGGAATGACTCGCCCACGTTTTTGCTTTCTTTCTTTTCTTTTTATCGATACATAATGCTGCGATTTCGGAGCTGTAGACAATCGCACCGCTTGTAAAGCTTTTTCGATAGCCACTCTTTTTAGATTTTTTTTAGTTTTTTTACGTTTTAACACTGGGTGTGAGGCAGATCGACTTGGTTCCCGACCTGGCTTTTTTCTCTTTTTGAGATTTGATTTTTTCATGTTCATAGCATATCTTTTTTTCACCATGCTGCTACTTGGTGAACCTTTCACAGCAAACATTCGATAACAACTAACGTAGAGAACCTTATTTCATAGCACTATATTCCAATTCTATATAAAGCGGGAAATCATTCACCGTTTTCCCAGCTTCCTTTTCCTCAAACGTAAGCATAAGATGAAAGGATAATTCATCTCCCACATTTACTCTTTGATGGTTGTGGGCCAACACTCTATCACCGTTTAGTTGTATTTTTAAATGTTTCTCATCAGGCATGGCATATTTAATATGAATGACACCATCATAATGCAGTCGATAACGACTTAAACCGGAAGCAAGCATATAGGTAAGATCATCATTCACCAGTGGTAGTGGTGGTGGGGAATGGTTTTCGTCATTGTCCAGTTTTTGATTTGACAGGTACACTAAAAATACAGATGGGACAAATTTATAAAGCCTTTTCATTTGATAGGTCACATAACGTTTCGTGCAGACATCATTTTCGTCTCGAGGCTCTTGCACATCAATAATACGATGATGATTGGCTGAATAGCCCTCAGCGGTTAGTCTCGGGGCCATGTGATAGACACTTTGCACTTTGCGATCGACATAGCTTTTTGTTGCCACCTCTCGTGACTGTTTTGACAAAGAGGCGGCCGTGGCCATGGTTACACGAGCTCTCCCAAACACGTCCATGGTGATAGACGTTAACTAACCTTTCTTACTCACCGTTTGCCTATATATATAAACCTTATACACACATGAAAAAAACTCAGTCATCGACACAATGGAATTAATGAAACAACCCCATGCTTTGCCCGTCTCTGATTTGGTTTCAGAGCTATCACTGTCCGTGTGCGAACCTAAACGTCATGGCACCCTATTCCCATCTACCGTTCGATGTATTATGGTAGGGCCTTCGGGTTGTGGAAAGACCAATGTTTTGCTGAACATTATTACCGCACCTCATGGCCTACGATTTCAAAATATTTATATTTTTGCCAAATCCTTGTACCAGCCTCTGTACGTGTATCTGGAACAAATTATGTCTTCGTTAAATAAAGAAGCCATGGGCTATTTTACATTCACCTCACCTCAAGATGTCATTCAACCAGACCGCATTCAACCAGATTCCATTATAATTTTTGATGATATTGCCACTCAACGACAGGCCATTATTCAAGAGTATTTTAGTATGGGACGCCATAAACAAGTGGATTGTTTTTATCTAGCTCAGACCTATTCCAAAATCCCCAAACAGTTGATTCGTGACAATGCCAATCTCATCGTTCTCTTCCGCCAAGACTCTAGAAATCTCTATCATATTTTTCAAGATCATGTGAATCCAGATATGTCCTTTACAGCTTTCACGCAATTGTGTGCTTCGTGTTGGAACCATCATCCCCATGCCTGTTTGGTCATAAATAAACAGAGTGAACGATGTGAGGGACGTTATCGCTTGGGTTTTGATCATTTTATTTCTGTTTAAAAAGACCTAGGGTTGGACATTTCCTGTTAGTGTGTCTTTACCTTTACCATGGCGAACGCCATAGGGTACAAGAAACATGTTCAAATCATGCAGCGTATTATTGAGGCACGAAATACGATTCGACATAAATTTCGTGAATTGCAACGTTTAAAAAACGTCAATCCTTTACCCATGATAAAACATGCTCCATCATCGGTTGATCCCATGAGATTTAAACCTAATGCTTCTACTGCTACTGCTGCTGCTGCTGCTACCTCTCAAACCAAACCCATAACAAGTTCAAAATTTACTCAAACAGAATCCACACGACAGGTAAAATCCTCCTCTTCCTCCTCCTCTAATGTTAGTGAACAAGAACATCAAGAACATGAAAAGAAAGAAGAAGAAGAAGAGCATGAACAAAGTGAAAGTGACAGCGAAAGCGTATTTAGTCCTGAAAGAAAAAAGAAATCGTCACCCCTTCAACAGTTTCTAAAAACAAAACAAAAATCTTCCGTCATAGCGGCAACACCGTCTTCCTCCACATCGTCTCCGTTTTCACAAGTCTTGGCAACCCCTCAAAATAAAGCTCAACTCAAAAACATTTTAATCAAACATTATGGGGCAACCCTGGAACCGTATTTGACCCTTCTATTTATTGGAAAGACAGATACCACGTATGGTGTTCGCTATGAGAATGATAGTTTTAAAATTGGGGATTCATCCATTAAATTTGCTCGTACGAAAGCTGTCATTAAAAAGATCAACTATAAATTAACACCAGGTCTGTTAAAGCTGCTATTTTCTCGCACCCCCTCGACACAAGATTTTACGTCCGAGGACCTTGCTAAATATAAATCCATTTTATTAGACACCAACGCTCACAAAAGAAACTATAAATCCTCTCAGCAGGTCAATGCCAATATATCCCAAAAATATAAAACCATCATTGCAAACATCTTTGGTAAGCAAAAACATCACTCTGCCTCTGGTGTAAGGTTTAAGAAATTAAAACCCTACCTAGATATAACCTTTTGGAATAATCCCAATCAGTTAGTAGAGCGCTTATACTTGCTTCATGCATCAAAACAAGCTGGTCACACTGGACATGAGGCGGAAATCGCCGACGTTGAACAACAACTCCGAAATGCTAAAATTATCTTATAAGCCATCCCCCATCAAAGTGGGCATTGCTCATGAATTGCATAAACCAGCCCGACGCATTTATGAACGTCGTCGTGTCATTTCCAAAGGAATCGATGACCTTTGGCAGGCAGACCTGGTTGAAATGATACCTTATTCTAACGTTAACGACGGTGTACGCTATATGTTGACTGTCATTGATGTCTATTCCAAAATGGCTTTTGTTCAACCAGTAAAAAATAAAACTGGTATCTTAGTCACAAAGGCCTTTCAACATATTATTGAACAATCAAAACGTCAACCTCACTTGTTACAAACCGACCAGGGGAAAGAATTTTTCAACAAGGATTTCTCCAGTTTTCTCAAATCTAAGGATATTCACCATTATGCCACCTATAGCAATCTCAAAGCCAGTGTGGTCGAGCGGTTCAATCGAACATTAAAAAGTTATATGTGGAAAGAGTTTACAATACATGGTTCCTATCGATGGATAGACTGGTTACCTCAACTTGTGTCTCGCTACAACAACACCATTCATTCCACCATCGGCATGAAACCTCGCCTCGTCACCAAGAACCTACCCAGACTCAATAGACTGTTTAACCCTATAAAAAGGGTAGATCCAAGGCGACATCGCCTTAAAATTGGAGATTTTGTTCGCATTAGTAAACATAGAAGTGTGTTTTCAAAATCGTATACTCCACAATGGTCGACAGAAATTTTTAAAATTCGCCAAGTCAAGCTAGGTCAACCAGTGACGTATCTCTTAGAAGATCAGAGCGGTCAACCCATTCAGGGACGATTCTATTATGAAGAAGTGCAAAAAACATTATATCCCAACGATTATCTCATTGAACGAGTAATTAAAGTCAAAGGTGCAAAATATTTTGTAAAGTGGTTAGGTTTTCCTTCCACGTATAATTCATGGGTCAATAAACATAATTTTTTGTAATAAAACCCTATTTAATTATTTTGAAAAAAAAAAATAAAAAAATGTATCATATGACCTTTCATTATTCCCACCCTTTTGTTTATTACATGTCCAATAACCGCTTTGTTCGAGCCCATGCCAATCTGTTATCATGATGTTATACACTCACTCATTGTTTCAAACTTTGCGTTGCATGATGAGTCCATAATGAACCTAGGCTATGACATACACATTATAAATCCGCACACTGTATAATGACACCAGCCTCTTATCTCTCTCTGCTGCGAGGCACGTACGATGATAAGACCTGTGTCTGTCTGGATCGCCGTGGGTCAGTCTCAATGCTTTCAATTCTCATTGCATTAAGCAAGTTCTCTCTCTGCGTGTGAGCCCTGACCAGTCAAGACAAATAATAATAATAATAATGCATAAGTGTTTTATTAATATCAAAGCGCATAACCTAACGTGACTTCAAATCTGGTTTCTTACTTTTTCCCCGTTTTCCTCAACGATCTCGAAAAAAAAAATGACGGAAACCATGATTTCAGGTTTTCCATACCTACATTCCCGTAAACTGAACAACGACACAAATACATCGACATGCCCATCATAAAAATCGCCTCATTCGTTTTCCAAATAACGCGAAAATGAACAAAAAAAACACCTTTTCCATAAGAAAACCATGTTTCCAGCGTTTTACCTTTTTCATGTCTATATCCACGTAAAGAGAATAAAGAGACGAAATAAATACTATCACACGCGTCATTCTCACGTTTTCGGTTTTCCAAAAATCGACAAAAATGTGAAAAACGCATGTTTTGACTCAAAACCCTAACTTCACCTTTCCGACACCTACATTCCCGTAAAGAGCACAACGAGACGAAAAAAACGAATCCAAGCACGCCCTCCTAGCATGACCCGTTTTCCAAAAATCGGCAAAAATGTGAAAAACGCATATTTAGACCCAAAACCCTAAGTTTACCTTTTCGACACCTACATTCCCGTAAAGAGCACAACGAAACGAAATAAACGAATCCAAGCACGCCCTCCTAGCATGACCCGTTTTCCAAAAATCGGCAAAAATGTGAAAAACGCATGTTTTGACCCAAAACCCTAAGTTCACCTTTTCGACACCGACATTCCCGTAAAGTGCACAACGAAACGAAATAAACGAATCCAAGCACGCCCTCCTAGCATGACCCGTTTTCCAAAAATCGGCAAAAATGTGAAAAACGCATGTTTTGACCCAAAACCCTAACTTCACCTTTCCGACACCGACATTCCCGTAAAGAGCACAACGAGACGAAATAAACGAATCCAAGCACGCCCTCCTAGCATAACCCGTTTTCCAAAAATCGGCAAAAATGTGAAAAACGCATGTTTTGACCCAAAACCCTAACTTCACCTTTCCGACACCGACATTCCCGTAAAGAGCACAACGAGACGAAAAAAATGAATCCAAGCACGCCCTCCTAGCATGACCCGTTTTCCAAAAATCGGCAAAAATGTGAAAAACGCATGTTTTGACCCAAAACCCTAAGTTCACCTTTTCGACACCTACATTCCCGTAAAGAGCACAACGAGACGAAAAAAACGAATCCAAGCACGCCCTCCTAGCATGACTCCTTCCATTCCAAGGTCGCAGGGGCTCACAACTTGCTAAGTGAGACAGCTCCCCCACTACCACACTACTGAAAGCCTTTGTAAAATCAATGAAAACTGCGTGAAATTTGCCTCGTGGTGATTTAAGGGCGTTTTCAACATCATCCTTGAGATTTTTAATGGCCTGAATTGTGCTCCTCCCCCTTCTAAATCCAAATTGCTCTTCTGGTATCTTACTATCAATTTCATCGGTGAGCGGTTTTGCCACAAGTTTAGTGAGCACTTTGAGAACATTATTTTCTAACGCGATCCCTCTATAGGAATTGGGGTCAAACTGGCCTCCTTTCCCCTTATAGAGCATCGTCAATGTTGACAGTTTCCACGTGGAAGGAACGTCTCCTGATCTCAAACAAAGATTCATTAAATTTGTAAATACCGATAATAGAACGGTACCTGCTGTTTTAATGTGCTCATTAAAGATGCCATCTGGCCCAGACACTTTTCCGTCCTTCAGAGTCATTAGAGTACTACGAACCTCATCTGGTGTGAACAAGGGGATAGCAGTGCCATCTTGTTTAGATGGTTTCATTTGGAATGCTGTTAAGGTTCCCTTCTGATTAAATATGGCAGTGAAGTGTTGCTCCCAAATACTCATGTCAATTTTCCCAACCATTTGCGTTTTCCTTGGTGTTAATGCTAAGTAAGGGTCCGCTTTCTCATTCTCCACCATTTTGGCCGCCTCAAGTTCAATAAAGTCCTTTCGTGTCTTCTTGAGTAATTCCTTATAATTCTTCCTCAAAGTGCCGTATATATCTAGGTCCTCATGTCTATTGCTTGCTCGCGCTACGTGAAGGGCCTGTAATGCTCGTTTTCACTCGAAATAGCAGGTGTGGTTAAACCAGTTTTGTGATTTTCGTTCGCGAAATAGTGGAACTGATGATTTAATAATGTCCTCAACGGCAGAGGCGGCAGAGTCAAGATCACTTGCTTCAATTCTATTGTTAAAGTGAATTAACTTGTTGGTATTTTGTTAACAAGAGTGTATCCTTCTTCCGCCATCAACTGCAGTAGTACATGTTTCCTATGGTTGTCAGTATCTACTCTGCAGTTGAAATCCCCTGCAATGATAATATTACTCCCGGGATGCGTTTTTCCTAGTGAAATCATAATTGTTGCTATAATATCTTCTGCGAGTGTTGATGGATCGATGTATATGCCTATTATTGTTAAGCTAGCTGATTGGAGGATTATGGTGTCCTCGTCTTTGTAACGTGTTGAAAAACTCCCTAGGGTAGGTTTAAAATAACAAGATATACCCCTGACGGGTCGACCCCTTGGTCCTTGAGTGGCGAAGACGTGTTCCGAATAAAATCCATTAATGTCTATTGCCTGTGTTGCGAAAGTCTCAGTGAGAATTAGGAAATCCTGCTTATCTAGAAGATCACTCTGAACTAGATCTAGAACGCTCCTCAACCCTTCCACGTTCCATAGAAGAAGATTAATTTTCGATCCTCGCCCCTCGTCTTTGGGAACGAAAAAGACGATATCGTCTGACGAGAGCCCCCTTTGGCCAAAGTTCCGGTGATATGACTGTCATGGGAATGCCAACTTTGAAGGCTTTGAGATTTCCTTGCGTTTGTAATTGTTCACAATCATATATCTCGGTAACGTGCAGATTCTTCAAATGTCTCTCAATCTTCTCTGTGTTAGCGGTCGTAAGTAATCGGCCTATATATAGCCACGCTCTAGGTGATATCGCCAAAGTTCATTGGATTGTACCGCATCTTCATTGTCTACGTGAATGCGTTTCGTCCCAATAATTGTTGGTGTATGTGGGGAAGAAAATTTGTTTCCTCTTCCTCGTTTCACAACGGTAGTCCATCGAGTGTCATCATCATCCAAATGTTGTTGAGATAAGAAAGAAAATCCTTCCTCACGTTCAGCCGTGTTATCCGTATCATTATGGGTAGGGGTAAAACTTACCCTTTTAGATAGGACTAGCATGTCCCTTGTTGAGGCATTGTCCGGTCTAATAGAAGTGTCATTTCTAATCATAGGAATGGTCGTCTGTACTGACGGACCTTGAGTGGTCATTTCCTGTCTATATTCTCCATGACTACCATCCGAGTGTTTCCTGGACGCTTTTGTATCCTTGGGTTGTCTGTCTTTGGACGGATCGACCGTATTGTCCAATCCAATGGAAGTGCCATTTCTAATCACTGATTCTACGGACGTACCTTGAGTGGATATTTCCTGTATGTAATCTCCATGATTACTATCCGAGTGTTTCCTGGACGCTTTTGTACCTTTCGGTGGTCTGTCTTTGGGCGGATCGATCTTTTTGGCTCTGGCGGAATGGGTGCCTTGTATTTTAATGTTACAGAGTATATTATATCTGTTAGAACCTTTAACTTCAAGTTCATTTCCTCCCTTAGGGATTCTATCTCCCTTAGAACGGTCTTGCCCGCCTTGTAGAGACCATAATCCAGTTGACAGCCGTGGCATAGCCACATAACCTTAGATTTTTTCTTGTTGCTGGATCTTAGTGCATTGAATTGGCCTTGCTGTAGCTCGGCACATGCAATGTGTTGCCATCTTTGACAAATCCCATCGCATTCGACGGCTGAATCCGTTCCTACTATTTTTCACCCGCAGATGGGGCAGTCGTCATTACAAACAGTTTCGGTTTGTTGTTCGTTGTCAGGCATGATCAGACAGGCCGTGAATTTCGCTCACCTTATAGATGTTGGTATAATCTATGACCCGTGTCGAACCTAACCTCGAAATAGGAATCCCGTATCAATGTCTGTTCCTTTATAATACCCGAAGTACTTGTTTAATTATTCTAATACCTGATAATAAATTATTTCTGCTGTTTCTGGAATTGTACTTCTTGAGAAGTAAAGTGCGTGCGTATTTCTCCTAATCTGAACTCGTTAAAATCCTAAGCATTACTTTAGCTCATGCATCACCGCCATCACAATGTTTTTTCAAATAAAAAATAAAAAATATTATCAGCCCATGAAAAATGTGGCTAGTTAAGAAGAATGACTGGTTATTTTAAATTCAGGTTGCACATCAAAGAGAACCTCTTTGATCATGAAGGGTAATTTATACTGCTTCTTAATGAAGTCAAAAGAACATCTAATGTAGTGAGTTGCTGCTGTGGGTGCTTTCACAATTCTTGAACATTATAAATTCCATGGTTCATGTACAAGCTATCACCAGCATGAGCTATTCGGGCTCAATAGGTAGTTACCAATACTTCACCATATTTTAGTGGCTTCAAGAAAATCGACGTGATGGAAAGTGATCTCTTGGCAAAGAGAGGTTAGTTGGAAGCATAAGGTGTCTAAAACCAAAGCAATAGAAAAAACAGATAAAATTATGCCAGTGACAAAGAAGAAAAATATATTATAATCAAAATGCAAATCTAATATAAATTACATTAAAAGAATATAAATCAAATAAATACGTTAACTTACATGAGGTTAGGACAATGTTATATTCATAAAATGATTTGTCTATTGTTTAAAATTTTATGGTCGTAGCAAAGTCCAAAACTCAAAAAGATGGTGGTAGGAAATGAAAAAACGTCAGAGCTAGTTCTGGAAAAGGGCGTAGATACGAATGGAGCGTTACTGTGAAAAGATGAACTTATGGGAAGAAGAAAACGTACAAAGTGGAAAAATTAAAATAAGAACATGCAATGTAAAACAAGTATTTGGGAATTGTAATAGCGGCAATAGTGATTAATGAAAGTATGTAATGAAGTATGATATATTTGTAATAGATAAAATTATATTAAAAAGCATTGAAGGTGGTTTAATATTGGATTTAACAGTTAAGTTATCTGAGAGAGTGTCAAATAAGATATTGGTGATCCATATCTACCATTTCAAGCTTCAATACGGAACTATTATTTGTCCCAAGCACCTGCAAGCTGATCACCGTCATATTCAATTCCATTTCATTTTATTCTCTCCTTGTAACCTAAATTTAATGGTGCACTATATTAGATTTAAATACTTATCTTATTACTGCGCTACGCTTAGTTTTGTGTTTTTCAATAGCTGATGAAGGGGATAAAATGTAATTAATTCTCGAAACATGTACTGAAAACAAGTTTAATAATTATTTTTTCTATATAGTATTGATTCTGGCGGATGTATATTAGATAGGGTCAAAAATCTGTAATATTCAGAGAGAGAACAGTGAAATAATTTTAAAATCACTCCCCTACAGAAATGATATGTAGAATAAACTTAAGAGCTGTGCCCCCTGCCACGAGATATACGCTGGTAATTAATAAATATGAATTATACTGCCTACAGTAGTTAAAATAATATTATTAAAAGCTCTGAAGCTGTAATTTATTATGAGAGGGGCATCGACTTAGGAGGCCGATTAGCCCATTAAACTAGGGTGTGTATGTAATTTTGTCTGATAACCAGTGTTATTTTGACGGTGCCTAGCGTGAGGCCACGGCCGTCTCCTTCCCAATCCTCACCTGACTTACAAATACTCTGCAATAAAGCAGGTTATCATCACTCACACATCAAAACCTACTACACAGAGGGAAAAGGACATGGCGAGAGAGAGAGAGAGAGAGAGAGAGGGGGGAGGAGGGTGAGAGGACAGGGAAGCATTAGAAAGGGCCTTCAGACAAGATACTACTCCCGAGGTCACCCGTCGGCTTGAGCATTAGGCTAGCCGAGTTCAGTGGGCTAATGACCTGAGGAGCCTACAAAATATAATTGAAGATACCACCACAGCTAGACTGAGATGTTACGAAAGAGCGAATAAAATATACTAGATATACATACGTAAAAGTATAACCTAAAAATTCCCAGAAGCTATTCGTAATTACGGTCGTAACGTCAACTACATTCTCCAGGAACTTTACGCCGAGAGAATAACAATTATTGTAGCATTATAAGGGGGAGGAACACCTAGGTCGTCAGCCCCTAAAGAGCGAGCGTATCAGAAAATAACATGAAACTCGCCGTTCGACAGGAGCTACCGACCCTCGTGTTAAAAGCAGTGACGTATTAGAATGTCAATTCATATCTATACTTGGGGTTTGCGTTAAAATTTATACACACCTCCATATGTATCGATCTTTCTTTGACGTTCTCGTAAATACCTGTCTTGTTAGGAATTAGGAGTGCCTTTCAAAATAGCGTTTTCGGTAGCGTCTAGTGCGAACAAAAGTTCAAACAGAAAGTAGCTAGTAATGGCCTAGAAGGCCGTTCAATTCGCTAGCAATAAACCATAAATAATTATTGGAAAATAAGACCTGAGTGCTCAGATATACGGTATTTGCGGGGACAATAGATTTCAAAACCTGCATGCCAGGTTCTAAGCAACGGACGGTACTACAATGCCGCGGTCCGTTTCTAAGATACCTATCTATGTCGTTTTCTCTAGCTCGGCAAAAGATTAACATTTCGCTTTTTAACGAATTATTCTTGCGAGACTTTAATTAAACCTACGCTCTAGCCTTCCCTCTCATGATGGTGAGTTGAAATAGGCCGTAATTTGTATGCCAATTCCTTAGATTTGGACGTAGCAAAGCGAGGAAGCGGCTAGGCCCCTCCATATGTTCTGCTAACCGAGAACATGATCTGATTTCTTCTCTTCCTGGTTAAAATGCAATGGTTAGGTACTCGTATGTTGATTGAGACAGCTGCATCCAAGTTACTGCCTTCGAGGCTTCTACTCCCTTGCTAATTCAGTCAAGATTTAGGGATTATAGGGAATTCCACTTGACATGGATTCCTATATTTACTGTATAAAGTGTGTGTATGGTTGTGAGCTGCCTGATAACCTGTGTCATTGTGAAGGCTTCACTAGAGTATGGTATAACAGGAGACTGGTGCCACAAAGTAGCCTACTTGCATTTATAAATACGCTTTTATTTATTTATTTATTTATTTTACTAAGGTTATAACTAGAGAGTATGAAGAAGGGGCAGATGACCTCGTAGTTCTGCCCCTAAAACAACAATAACAGTTTACAGTTTAAAGGGGTTGAATTTGGGGGGAGAAATACACACACTGTTTACAAACTAAGCTTGTAGGCTGCTTTGAAGCTGTAATTTATTATACAAGAAATGATGTCTGATAATCTGCGTTATAGAGAGGGTACTTTAAATTTGGCAACGGTCACCCATTACCCAAACCTCACCTGACTTAAAAATAGCCTACTCAGACACTGCAATAAAGCTGGTTATCATCTCACACGCAATACCTCATACACAGAGGGGAAAGAAAGGAGGGGAGGGCCTTGGGAGGAGAGGGATGCAATACAAAGGGCCTTCGGTGGTCAACCTTCGGCTTGAGCATTACTCGTGCACCAGGCTGGTGAACTGCCTTTTCAGTAGCGGGGGGTAGGGGGGGGGGGGGGGGGGTGAATGCACACACTGTTTACAAACTAAGCTAGTAGGACACCCTCGTTCACTAAATGATTCATCCTTCTACTTAGTAATACATTTTCCCATTAGATGTGGTTTCTTACATTACATTTAACAATATTTACAGAAATGCACTTCATATATCATATCAGTGTTCTTGGGACAAACAAACCACGACTAGAGAGGTATTCTCACACTTAGGGGACCTTTTTAAATCGCCTAAGCTTCCAAGGTGGATGGTTGTAGGTTCGTTACCTGAGAGGTACAGATGCAGGTTAAACCTCCTCCTCAACTGCCGCTTCAGAGGCTCACAGGCCTCTTCGGCCTCTTGTGGCGGAGTAACATCCGGAATGTTAACGTATTCATCTCACTCTTTCAGGACCAGGTTCGAATACCTATTCGGTATCTCTGCCTCTAACTAAGGCAAGGTAAAGCATGGGTTGTCTTGCGGGCCTAATATGATCCTGTTAGAGATGCCAGACCCCACCAAGGGCTAATTTACTTTCCAGAAGACTTTACTTTCATTCTTTTAGTTCCCTACTAAGAGTTTCTCATCAAGGAGGAAGGCCGTAAGGAACAAGTGTAGCTCTAGATGAGGCTTGCTCGCCTTGCTCTGGAGACTAGGCCTTTCATTCATCCATTCATTCATTCATTCATTCGTTTATTAGCAATTGGGGGTGTGTCCCCCGGTGGCAAATTAGATATACATAACAAATAAATACAGGACTGTATTGTCGCGGAACTCCCTGGGGCTGTTCCCCAACTTAGGTCCTTAGTCCGGTAGGTCCTTTCAGGCACTGTTGTGAGAGGAAGATTACTGTAGGACTTCTTCTGCAGGCCAAACGGCTGCCGCTTTCACGAGTATCAGGTCGGTACCGGGCGGCTGTCCCCCTGCTGGGGGGCTAGAGGAAGGATGAAGCTTCGGGCAGGTGAGCGGGGGTCTCGACAGCGCCGGACGCCCCTAAACGTCGGCAAGGAGAGGCAACCGGTAAAATGCTACCCGTCAATCGCACCTCAGCCGGGACGGCAGAAACTAAGATGGAAACTTTTCTCTTGGGTAAGGGGAAACGCCATTCCTTTGGCTATCCCTTCCTATCCCGACCAGGATGCCTAGGCGTCCTCGAGGGGCATCGGAGCACCTTAAAGGGCCTAGGAAGCACGTCCCCAACTTACCGTCACCCGGGGTCCGACCTGCCGGTTATACTATACTGGAGAACAGGCCGAAATTCTGTTTAGTTTACAGACAGACAGCAGTACACACACTCGTTCGCTCGCCATGGCCGACTCAGCAGCAGCTTCAGCAGCCTCAGCTCCCGCCTCGCACCCGGCTCAGGCTTCGCCCAAGGAGAGCAAGGCTGCTTCCTCCAAGAAGCCCCGCACCAAGCCAGCCCATCCAAAAACCTCCGAGATGGTGGGCAGCGCCACCGAAAGTCTCAAGGAAAGGGGTGGATCGTCTCTAAAGGCCATCAAGAAATACATCACGGCCGACTACAATGTGGACTCTGAGAAGCTCGTCCATTTCATCAAGAAGTACCTGAAGGCTGCTGTCGCTTCCGGAGAACTGGTCCAGACCAAGGGAAAGGAAGCTTCGGGCTCCTTCAAGCTCGCCTCGGCAACCAAACCTGAGAAGGTCAGCTCACCGCCTGCCAAGCGGTCTGCTGCCCCTAAGGAGAAGCGTCTTCCAAAGGCCAAGAAGTCCGGAGCAAGGCAGCCGCCAAGAAGGCCATCTCCAAGAAACCTGCCGAGAAGAAGAGAGCCGCAACTGCCCCTAAGCTAAAGAAGTCTCCTTCTAAGGCTAAGAAGGCTGCCAAGGTGCCCACGAAAAAAACTAAAGCACCTAAGCCTAAGAAGGCAGCGAAGCCCAAGGCTTCCCCGAAAAAGGCAGCTCCTAAGAAGAAGTGAGAAGTTGATTGGTTTTTACCGATCTTCTCACTCACACACCTCTCTGTGGGTGTGTAAAAACGGCCCTTATCAGGGCCATCAATCATTTCCTAGTAGAGCACATGTCTGTTAAGCTCAAGTACAGGTTCTTTCCTTTTCCAAAATTCAAAAAGTTTAGCCTAGCCCTTCCTCCTCCCTTTCAACAGAAATTACATCAGTTTTTATTTTAAACGCAACCTAAACCGAAAGAATATTTACACGAGATATATATTTATCTTTTTCACAAAATAACACGCTTTTATGTGCAAAAACGTGGGGATTTCATTATCCACTCTCAATAGAGCCAAAAAGTAATCTTGCTTGTTTTACTACTGTATATTTCATAAATTATTAATATTATCAACATCGTTATCGTCGTCATCTTAGGTCTCGTCGTAGAACAAACCATTTTCTCTACGAGACCCCTTGCATTTGACTGTTGACACAGGCTAGATTAAACATCAAGACTTGGATGAGATTATGTGGAAAGCTATCTAGGGACGAATGATGCTTGGTATTGCCAAACAATGCTCATCTAGTGCCTGTGGATGCCGTGAAGGTTCTAATTCTAGGGTCATTGCTGTTGTTATGACTCAGTGCGGAAAGCAATAGCAAACTACGTCACCTTGCTTGATATGCTTCATTATAGTGCTGTCTTGGATTTTTGTGGATATAGGTACGGTACTGGTTGGGGAACCGACCTACTTCACACCGACTACCTAATTATTCAGGCTCGTGAGGACAATTGAGTACGGTAGCTGTCCGACAGTGAGGCAGCGCCCCGATCACGAAGACCAATATTAACGGCCGAGATGTCCCGATGCGCTGATCATGCGTCATTCCAATATCTGCAGGCCAAATGGCTGGGCAGTGGTCACTTGGTCGGCCTAGGCCCTTAATGGGCTGTATAGTGCCAGGGGTTGTTTTTATACCTTGTATGACATGGAAGTTGACAGAACAGTCCACACGGTAACGGTAGTGTCGCTTGGTATCGTCTTAATAGCTGAATATGCCTCTGTTTCCACATTAGGTAGGGTCCCCCTGACTTAGGTACTCTAGGTAGAAAAAGAGGGGAGACCAGGTGTCTACCATCAATTCATCTTAAAAGAATTCCCTGAATATTCCCTGATTTTTCCAGTATTAATGAGAGAATTCCCTGCTACACATTCGCCCGGGAACAGGAAGTGTGATGAAATGCACGCAATTTTTGGGTTCGTTTTAAGCGCTCTCCAGGAACAAGAAGCAAAATGTAATCCAGGAAAGCAAATGGAATATAGGATTGAGTTTTATGTTTCCTGCTCTAGGAAATTCCAGGAGCCAAACAGATGTGAGCAATGGCGGCACTAGGGAAACAGTTGTGAATATAAATTTATTTCAATAGAATATTATAAGTGAACTTATTGTCCAGTATAATAAGCAAGGTTTATGAAGTCATGCTGCTTTCTCTACGGTAAATCCCCCAATAAAAGGGACAGCGGGAGGTTGAATACACACATCAAGGTGTGTATCATATGAGTGCGATCATCTTAGACCAATATTTAATTTGTAAAACCATTCATTACCATTGAAGTCGCTGATCCTACGTCGCAGGAATGATGATATTCGGTAGCATAAGTCTGAATATAGGCCTTGTTCGCTTTGCGAATGTTTTTTGTTGGCTATGTTTCCCTTACGGTGTGAAACACACGTTCAATTTTTCTGCCCCATTATTTTTAATTTCGTGAATTGCAGTCTGAACGCGGTGTTCTGATTTGTTTAATATTGGTGTTTCAATTTAATTGCTTTTCTGTAATATTCATGTCAACTCACTTTTTTTCTGTAGTGTCTTTCTAGACGTACCATACCGTCACATTTTCTCACGAGTACTGAGCTCTCTCCAGCGGTAACGCTCGCAATGTGCATGGGGCTGTGCTGTGATTGGCTGCTCTCTCGCCACACCTTCATGCTAGAAGGTTCGGCGCGCTGACGTCACTACCGCTATATAGCCTTAGGTCTCCCGGCCTACAGTGTCTACTCTCGTCCACTCTTCTCAACTGATCACACCTGCTCACGACATACCTGCTGGGGTTACTGCCCTCTCGGGGTACCTCTTGCTGCCGGAGTCTCTTCTCCGCCGGCATAATCTCTCTTCTGGACCTGGCTGCCTGCCCGGGCAGTCTAAACTCATCAGCCTTCACTTCAACCAAATCTTCAACACGGATCTACTCTGCAAATCTTGATTCTAAGGACATAACTTCACCAGCCGCGGGAGGTACTACCAAGAGCCTCTCTATGCTGGTCGCTTTTTATAAGGAGAATCTACCATCATCAACTCTAGTTCCGAACCCGGAACCCTGGAGTATGCCTGACTGACCTCGCACAAGCCCGAGCGGGCGCACTAAATTACCGCCAGCTACTGATGACCTCCGGCAGCCGGCCTACCTTCGGAAGATGGTTAAGGAGATCTGATACTTCCTGTATCACACATTAGAAGAGGTGGTAACCCTTTCACTTCATACACTCTGCCCGGATGCTTTCCGTCAGAAGAGTATTCTGTTTTTAATTCTACTCGGGGATGAATTTAAATTATTATGCTTCTTTTATTCAGTAATTTTATATTTAATCCTTTAAAGTTAGTTACAGCGCAATTTACGTTTCCTGGAGAAACGAGTAATTTTTAATTGTTACTATTTCTTATTGTCATTTTAAAGCAATTTCCTTGAAACTATTCATTCCTTGCAATATATTTGCTTTATATTAAATAAATATCATTTAAATCTAAGTTTTAACATTTTGGTCTTTTCCCGCACTGTCCTTCATTATCACCTCTTGTGCCTTAAACCTCATTCTCTCGAAATCCCTTAGGATGTACCACATCCATTAGGTACACCCTTTTCCATGGTGCCGAAACCCGGGATCGAACCCAGAACCTTCATTCTGAGACTACAAATTCAATTCCAAAAAAACTGGTGCAATCTAATATTTGTTTTATACATTTCAGTATATCGTGGCTAGCGCGGGAGATCTGCGGGAAGGCGGAAACAATCCCAG
Source organism: Meconema thalassinum (assembly GCA_946902985.2). Classification (NCBI taxonomy): domain Eukaryota; kingdom Metazoa; phylum Arthropoda; class Insecta; order Orthoptera; family Tettigoniidae; genus Meconema; species Meconema thalassinum. The sequence goes on from OX336393.1 coordinate 306,792,072, forward strand.
CATATTATACAACTGGTTTCTTTCCGGAGAGCAGGTCTGTCTGGTGCCACAAGCAGCTTTGGTGAGTGAGTTGTTCCAACTTTTCCAGCCATGCCACCAATAATTGATGATAAACTGTTAAACTCTCGGGCGGCCTACAAAGGTCAACTCACCCGTTTCCAAAAATATTTAGCTACTCTACCGAAAGAGGAACAAAACCTTGACATTATATCTCAGCGTTTAAAAGCTTTTGAACAGGCGTACGAGAAATATGATCTCGTGCAACTTGAAATTGAAATCAAAAATCCAGAACATCAATCAGATAGGGAAGAAGTAGAGAGTAATTACTTTGATACACATGCTCAGGCTGTGGCATTAGTTAGAACTTTGACCCTGGCGTTGAAGGTAGAGGAAACTCAAGGAAGAATTAGCGACCATGGGAATGGTATCAAACCATTGCTACCTAAAATTGAAATTCCGCATTTTTCAGGAAAGGAAGAGATGTGGCAATCATTCTTTGAATTGTTCAGTTCATTAGTACATAATAATGCCACACTTCCAGAAATTCAGAAATTTCATTACTTAAAATCCATTTTGCAGGGACCACCCCTTCAACTTATAAGAGAACTTCCCTTAACAGGAGAAAACTATAACATTGCTATAGAGCTTCTTAAAGGCCGTTATGGCAATGAAAAATTATGTTTACAAAGGCATATTCAAGCCTTATTTAGCCTGCCCACCTTGCGAGCTGAAAGCTTGTCAACACTGCGAGCCTTAAGTGACACGGTCCAACTACATGTCAGAGCATTGGCACGGTTGAATCAACCGGTCGAGCATTGGGATCTATTCTTAATTCACTTGGTTACTTCTAAATTTGATTCATCAACCTTAAAGGCATGGGAGAGGGAACTAACAAATGACACGTCATATACCTATGATTCGTTGCTTACGTTTATGAATAATAGATGTCAGGTTTTGTCAGCTGTAGCCTGTCATATGTCAGGAAGTGCAGATAACAAATCTAATGTTGTGAAACCAGTCGGTGCTAAAATAAACAAATCTGCTGTCTTTACTGTTCAACATAATTCAACGGATTGTATTCTCTGTAAAGCACCTCACAGGTTATACTCCTGCGTTGCCTTTAAAGCCCTTTCTACCGACGAAAGACGCAAATTAATAGCTCAAAAAAAATGTTGCTACAACTGTTTGTCAACTAGGCATATGGTGCCTGATTGTTTATCTAAAAATACTTGCTCCCATTGCAAGGCTCAACATCATACCTTGCTTCATAGGTTTGAAAAGCCACGTCAGGCTCCTTCCCCTGGATGTTCTAAAGATGCATCCCCAGGAGCTAATGCGCAATCTTATACTCAGAGCTCTAGCTCAATTCGTAGTTCCCAGGTGCTACTATCAACCGTGTTATTAAAAGTTCAAGATTCCTCTGGTAGATGGCTTGAAGCACGTGCCTTATTGGACAATGCCGCCACCCATGACTTCATAAGTGAGCGTCTCATTAAGAAACTTGGTCTTCCCAAGCAACCTACATTAATTCAGGTTACCGGTATTAACAATAGCAATGTTAAATCTTTGCATTTTGTTCGTGTTCACATCAAAGATGCTGTGAATTGTAACACAACATTTCAGTTGAATTGCCTTGCCATTGATACTATTGGCAGTAACACCCCTAGTAATTCTTTTGAAATTAGAAATTGGCAATTTCCTCATAACATTCAGTTGGCAGATCCAACATTTAATACGAGCGCTCCGGTAGACATACTTCTCAGTGCCCAAGTATTTTGGCAATGTCTCCTTAGCTCTAAGGTTAAAATATCACCAGGAGTGTTTGTTCATCATACCAAGCTAGGTTGGTTAGTAACGGGTCAAGTCCCTCGTAAGTCATTTCAAAATTTCTCTCAATGTCATTTTGTCAATACAAGTCTCGATTACAACTTAGAAAGATTTTGGAAAATCGAAACTATAGATTCAGTTTCAACTTCCTCGGTTGAAAATGAAATGTGTGAAAAACTGTTTCGCGAAACGACCAAACGCAATTCGGAGGGTAGATTTGTCGTAACAATGCCCCGAGTGGATAATCCACCTCTTTTATTTGAAACACACCCTAGAGCTCTTAGAGCACTCTATGTTGTGGAAAGCAAATTTAAACGTGACCCTGTTGTTAAAACTCAATACTCCACATTTATGGAGGAATATGAGGCACTTGATCACATGGAGGTTGTTACCAAGAAAGATGATGCTTCTTATACCCCATCTGAAGTCATTTACCTCAATCATCATCCAGTTTGGAAGAATGAGATTTTAAAGGAAAACATAAGAGTGGTCTTTAATGGCTCTGCATTGGATGCCAATGGAACTTCTCTGAATGACACATTATTATCAGGCCCTCCTATTCAATCTGACATTTCTTCTGTCTTGATGAATTTTCGCTTGTTCCCTATCGCAGTGATATCTGATATCAAGCAAATGTATAGGCAGATTTTGGTCGATCAACAACAGCGCGACCTTCAGAGAATTCTTTGGCGCGACGAGCCTACTAAACCTGTCAAGATTTTTCGGCTAAAAACATTAACCTATGGACTAAAGCCCTCTGCTTTTTTAGCCATACGTACGCTGAAATTACTTGCTGAACAGGATGGCCCGTTGTATTCTCCTAAGGCTTCTGAAGTGTTAAAATCATCATTTTACGTTGACGATTTTCTTCATTCATTTGAGTCGGTATCTGAAGCACTGCAGGTCTCTAAAGATTTGACAGCTTTGCTTTTGGGAGGCGGATTTTCCTTGTGCAAGTGGAACTCTAATTCGGAAGAATTTCTTTCTAAATTTCCATTAACTTCAGTCTATAACGACTCAGTAGAGCTTCTTCAAGAAAGTAATTCTATCAAAACTCTAGGCATCTATTGGAGTCCTCAAAAGGATTTTTTCTTTTTCAAAATTACTCTCAGTGACATCAAACCGCAAACTAAGCGGCAAATTTTGTCTGAGATTGCAAAGATATTTGATCCTCTTCAATTTTTGGCGCCAATTATTGTCACAGCAAAGCTTTTCATGCAGGACCTTTGGTCCTTGAAAACTGGTTGGGATGAACCAGTTCCTTCAGAGTTGCAAAAAAATTGGATTTCTTATAGAAACAGTTTGGAAGATCTCTCCAATGTTATTATCCCGCGAGTGATTATTCCCTTTCCCTCCTGTGGAGGATATGAACTTCACATCTTTGCCGATAGCTCATTGAAAGCTTATGGGTGTTGTGCGTATATTGTTTGCCGCAATTTTGACCAGTCATATTTCTTTTCCAATTTAATTTGCGCTAAGTCAAAGGTGGCCCCTCTTAAATCTTTATCCTTGCCACGACTGGAACTTTGTGCTGCTCTTCTGGCGGTTGAATTATCGGTCAAAATCCGCCAATCTTTGAAAATCCGATTTAGCAAAACTTACTTTTGGAGTGACTCAGCCATCACGTTGGCATGGATTGCCAAACCTCCCTCGCATTGGCAGGTGTTTGTAGCTAATAGAGTGTCCAAAATTCAACAATTGTCTAACTTTGAACAATGGCATCATGTATCTGGCAAGGAGAACCCTGCAGATGTCATTTCTCGGGGATGTTCCCCTCTTATGTTGGCTAACCTGACATTATACTGGCACGGTCCCCCTTGGCTTCTGCAAGAACCTTCCGCTTGGCCAAATTTTCCTCTTCCGGAGTTATCAGACTTGCCGGATGCTGGTAAGATTACTGGATCTTCTCTTCTCGTTTCTGACTCTCCCCTTCTCTTGCAGCGATATTCCTCTTTCCATAAATTGGTGAGGGTTATGGCTTATCTCCTTCGATGGAAATATTTTGTGGTAGAACAACCCCTTTTTCCTAAGCCATATTTAACCCTTTCTGAATTAGGTTTAGCCACTACAAAAATCTTATGGCTTACTCAACAAGAAATATTCTCTGAAGAATGCCAGGTGTTGTCCCAAGGTCAATCCCTTAAGAAATCGAGTAGGCTTTCCTCACTCGCCCCTTTTTTGGATACTGATGGTTTACTAAGAGTTGGAGGACGTTTATCTTTGGCTGATCTTTCCGAGGATAAAAAACACCCAATTATTCTTCCTTCAAAGCATCATGTCACTTCCCTAATCATTCGTCAGTATCATTACCAGCATCTTCATGCTGGAACTCGTACATTACTTTCTGTCATTCGTGAAAGGTATTGGCCCATAAACGGAGTCCATGAAGTTACCTCTGTTATCCGGAAGTGCATTCCATGTTTTAAATCCAACCCTAAAATTACCACTCAGCTCATGGGTGATCTTCCCAACTTTAGATCTGCGCCTGCTAGACCTTTTGCCTTTACGGGGGTGGATTATTCCGGGCCTTTTGTTTACAGAAAAAATTCTCCTGAGGCCAAAAAATGTATTTTTGGAAAACTCTATATTTCGCTGTTTGTATGTATGGTCACCGGAGCAGTTCACTTAGAACTAGTTACCAACGCCTCTACTGCTTATTTTTTGGCAGCTTTTGCCAGATTTTCTGCTCGCCGAGGTCTTCCTTCAGAAGTATTCTCAGACAATGCTAAAAATGTTATCGGAGCTTCTGAGCAAATTAAGAGAGCTCTTACTCAAAATTCAGCGCTGGAAAGGATTACTGATTATGCTCACCAGAGAAATTTCAAGTGGCACTTCATCCCCCCTTATGCACCTCAACAAGGTGGACGGTGGGAGTCTTGTGTGAAACTCACCAAGAAGCACCTTAGACGTGTTTGTGGCCACACCCCCATTTCTCATGAAGAGTTTAATTCCTTAATTATTTTTATTGAGGGCATAATTAATTCTCGTCCTTTATCACCCTTATCTAATGACCCTTCAGATCTTCTACCATTAACGCCGGGCCATTTTCTTATCGGTGGTCCTTTGACTGCCTCCCCACCCTTGTTATATTCTAATTCTCAATCTTCTTTAGCCATTTCTTGGCGCAAAATTGAAAGTTTGCGCGATAATTTTTGGCGCCGCTGGAGGTTGGAATACCTCGGTTTGCTTCAGCAGCGTGGTAAATGGCTTGTTTCCTGCTCTAACCTTCAGGTGGGGGACTTGGTGCTTTTGAAAGACCCTAGTCCTCCTCTTGTTTGGAATTTGGGTAGGGTTGTTGAGTGCTTTCCTGGCAGAGATGGTAGGGTTCGCGTGGTAAAACTGCAGACTTCTGCTGGTCATTTTTTTTGGCCCATCACCATGATTGCTCCTTTGCCACGCGAGGCCTAACTTCTGCGCTTTCTTACTGCAATTTTTTCTCGCCCCTCCCAGCATGTTCGCTTTGCGAATGTTTTTTGTTGGCTATGTTTCCCTTACGGTGTGAAACACACGTTCAATTTTTCTGCCCCATTATTTTTAATTTCGTGAATTGCAGTCTGAACGCGGTGTTCTGATTTGTTTAATATTGGTGTTATTTAATTGCTTTTCTGTAATATTCATGTCAACTCACCTTTTTTCTGTAGTGTCTTTCTAGACGTACCATACCGTCACATTTTCTCACGAGTACTGAGCTCTCTCCAGCGGTAACGCTCGCAATGTGCATGGGGCTGTGCTGTGATTGGCTGCTCTCTCGCCACACCTTCATGCTAGAAGGTTCGGCGCGCTGACGTCACTACCGCTATATAGCCTTAGGTCTCCCGGCCTACAGTGTCTACTCTCGTCCACTCTTCTCAACTGATCACACCTGCTCACGACATACCTGCTGGGGTTACTGCCCTCTCGGGGTACCTCTTGCTGCCGGAGTCTCTTCTCCGCCGGCATAATCTCTCTTCTGGACCTGGCTGCCTGACCGGGCAGTCTAAACTCATCAGCCTTCACTTCAACCAAATCTTCAACACGGATCTACTCTGCAAATCTTGATTCTAAGGACATAACTTCACCAGCCGCGGGAGGTACTACCAAGAGCCTCTCTATGCTGGTCGCTTTTTATAAGGAGAATCTACCATCATCAACTCTAGTTCCGAACCCGGAACCCTGGAGTATGCCTGACTGACCTCGCACAAGCCCGAGCGGGCGCACTAAATTACCGCCAGCTACTGATGACCTCCGGCAGCCGGCCTACCTTCGGAAGATGGTTAAGGAGATCTGATACTTCCTGTATCACACATTAGAAGAGGTGGTAACCCTTTCACTTCATACACTCTGCCCGGATTCTTTCCGTCAGAAGAGTATTCTGTTTTTAATTCTACTCGGGGATGAATTTAAATTATTATGCTTCTTTTATTCAGTAATTTTATATTTAATCCTTTAAAGTTAGTTACAGCGCAATTTACGTTTCCTGGAGAAACGAGTAATTTTTAATTGTTACTATTTCTTATTGTCATTTTAAAGCAATTTCCTTGAAACTATTCATTCCTTGCAATATATTTGCTTTATATTAAATAAATATCATTTAAATCTAAGTTTTAACATTTTGGTCTTTTCCCGCACTGTCCTTCATTATCACCTCTTGTGCCTTAAACCTCATTCTCTCGAAATCCCTTAGGATGTACCACATCCATTAGGTACACCCTTTACCAGGCCTATATAGTAATTTACACATATCCAAGGGACGAAGGGAGGCATATTCCAAGTTCTCACTCTCAATTAGGCCCACCTTGTCATGACAAAAATAATTGAGTTAATCAATTTATTAATTTATAAACACATTTAAATGAAGGAAATCATTATGAATGATGTTTGAAGAGGCCAGAACACACTATTATCAGTCTAAAATAATTTAGGTTGGTTGGTTCCTCAGTTTAGGGGCTGCGACAACGCGGTCATCTAGCCCCGTGTACTTTGGGTGTGTGTAGAATCTGTCTGATAACCGGCGTTAATTGTGATGACTGTATTAGTGTGTGTTTCTGTTTATTAATTCAAGTAAGGGCTGCATACTTTGAATTTTTCAAGTAGTTCCTACTTTTGCCGCCAAATGCCACCGTCAACAACTACTAGTTCAGAACTTGAGTACTAGACGCCACCGCAGTCGGCTCCTGGCGACGAACGTAGGAACCTGAGCGTGGTTTACATTTTTAACCTAATTTAGCTTCACACAGGTGTAATTAGTGGAAGGTTCTTTAACAGGCCATAAATCTAAGACATGGGACCGCCGGCTTTACTTCCCCTCCGAAGAAAGGCATACTGGGGGATTTTTAACGCTTTTAAAAAATCCGACGACTTCGGCCTGGTTAGAACCCGCGATCTTGGGCATAGAAGATCAGCATGCTACCAACTACGCCACCGAAGCCGCTAAAAATAATTTAACCAAGTCTGCTTGATAATACAAGGTAGAGTTTGAAAGGTGTTGCAAAAATATTTCCTGGGCAATGAAAATGAAAATCCACAGCCTGCTTCCAGTCTTGTGACAGGGAAAACCGGAGTACCCGGAGAAAAACCTGTCTGCCTCCGTTTTGTCCAGCACAGATCTTACATGGAGTGACCTGGATTTGAACCACGGACCCAGCGGTGAGAGGCCGGCGTGCTGCCGCCTAAGCCACGGAGGCTCTATTTCCTGGACAATATTAAAAAAAAAATTGGACATAAGTTCTAGCCTAGCTAAGGAACGTAGGAGCAGACAATAATCAATGAATACCAGGATGGAAAAGCCGCGCAAACAGTATTGTCAACCCAGGTCTAATAACACCTTGTTACCCGGGCGCGCGCTACTCAATTCCTTACTGCGGACCGGTCAACTGAAGTACACCTAGCATGAGAAGAAAGATGGAACATACATACGTGTAATTTTACTTACTTGTCCATCCATCAATCTCATCGCACAACTTTCACTGCTATTATTGCCAATTTCACTCCTATTATTATCGTGACAGACTCGTCTGAACTGATTATCGCACAGTCAGTTCTGCGCGCGCCATGCTAACACTTGACAATACACGCGGTAACCGAGTGTTAAGAAACCTCAATTCCAGTACCGAAAGCATTATCAAGACAACAATATACCTATCTGCATTTCGTTGAACAAAGATCTTAGTTCGTAAATAACACGTAGTATTTTCATTAATGAACGGCGGAGAGGAGAATATTACACAAGAATGAAGCACTGTAAGAAAACGTTAATTTACGTAGCTGGTTGTCCGCGCACCAATACAAAACTACGTAAATTAACGTAGCCCGTCATCACCCGGTAGTAGTCAAAATTCGATCGCTAACGGGAGTTTAAATAGTCCCTAAATCTCTACTTAGTATAAAAAGAAAATAATTTATTTATGTTCAAAGGAAGCCAAGCAGTAACGATATCAATGAAAAAGTCGAAAAAAAACAGGCGTCCGTGCGCTTTTTAAGCTTACGCTGGGCAAACTATTAAAAATATCAATATACTATGAGTGTAAGAATTGTTCAGCATGATAAGTTCTACAAAAAAGTCCCCGAGAGCATATCTCTATCTTCAATACATCGCCCACTAGACGTGTTTTTAGATTGGACGGGAGGGGGATTCCTGTTGCATGCACCTCGCCATTCTTCGTCTGACAGGAATTTGTTGCTCATGCTGTCTCCATGATAATATAATGGATAGTCCAGTCAGTGATTTTAACCCATCATGCCGAGACGTAAAACGGATATAGGCCTAGGTCGTAGTTCATTGACATAGGAAAAAAAAGCGCTTGTCACGAAATGCATTCACAACTGTTTTCGAGCGAAGCTAGCATAAACAATGCCAATTTAAAATATTTTGTCGCCAAAGTCGCTACATCTACCGACAAAATCGCTCATCGCAACGAACAAAATGCTCAAGGTCCAATAAAATGTCGTAGTTGGCTCCTGCGCAGAAGGCGAACGGAAAGGTTGCCACATCATGTGTTCAGTTGAGCGTGAGAAGGCACTGCTCATTGGCAGACCACAGTCATCAGTAGCGAGCGATGACTTCCCGCGAAATTCGAAAGTATTGCTTCCACTTTTACTGAAAATCCCTGATTAACAAAGAAATTCCCTGATTTTTCCCTGATTATTCCAGAAATTCATAATTCCCTGAGAATTCCCGGTTTTCCCGGTTTTCCCGGGTCGTAGACACCCTGGAGACTTAACAGGGTCCTATACATCAGGTTACGTCTAATTGACAAATAGGACCGGACCCAGAATTGCTGCAAAGAGATTTCTTAGTTTTTGTGGCAAACTGTAAAAGAACGTAGCTACCCATATTCACCATAGGGCTGTACTTTGAACGCTTCAGCAGAGACTATTTCTCTTAGGGATGAAGGTTTGTTGTCCGCCCTTTCAAAGGACTCGTAGTGGTAGCGGGTAATTACCACCATTATTATTATTATTTTTATTAATATTAGGGCAGATGCTTAAGGTATATTAGATAGTGTCAAAATTTCTGTAATATTAAGAGAGAGAACGGTGAAATAATTTTAAAATCACCCCCGTACAGTAATGATATGTAGAATAAACTTAAGATCAGTGCCCACTGCCACGAGAAATACGCTGGTAATTAATAAATATTATTTATCCTGCCTACAGTAGATTAAATAATATTATTATAAGGTTTGAAGCTGTAGTTTATTATGAGAGGGGCATCGACTTAGGAGGCCGATTAGCCCCTTAAACTACGCTGTGTAAGTTATTTTCTGTGATAACCTGTGTTATTGTGACGGTGCTTAACGTGAGGCCATGGCAGTCTCCTTCCCAATCCTCACCTGACTTACAAATACTCTGCAATAAAGCAGGTTATCATCACTCACACAATCAAAACCTACTACACAGAGGGGAAAGGAAAACGGTTGAGAGGACTGGGAAGCATTACAAAGGGCCTTCCGACAAGTTACTACTCCCGAGGTCAACCGTCGGCTTGAGCATAAGCCTATTCGAGTGCACTGGGCTGATGATCTGAGGGGCTTACAAAAAAAAAGTTAAGATAACCCCACAGCTAGCCTGATATGTTACGAAAGAGCGATTAAATATACTTGATATACACAAGTAAAAGTATAACCTGAAAATTCCCAGAAGCTATTCGTATTTACGGTCGTAACGTCAACTACATTCTCCAGGAACTTTACGCCGAGAGAATAACAATTATTGTAGCATTATAAGGGGGAGGAACACCTAGGTCGTCAGCCCCTAAAGAGCGAGCGTATCAGAAAATAACATGAAACTCGCCGTTCGACAGGAGCTACCGACCCTCGTGTTAAAAGCAGTGACGTATTAGAATGTCAATTCAATTCTATACTTGGGGTTTGCGTTAAAATTTATACACACCTCCATATGTATCGATCTTTCTTTGACGTTCTCGTAAATACCTGTCTTGTTAGGAATTAGGAGTGCCTTTCAAAATAGCGTTTTCGGTAGCGTCTAGTGCGAACAAAAGTTCAAACAGAAAGTAGCTAGTAATGGCCTAGAAGGCCGTTCAATTCGCTAGCAATAAACCATAAATAATTATTGGAAAATAAGACCTGAGTGCTCAGATATACGGTATTTGCGGGGACAATAGATTTCAAAACCTGCATGCCAGGTTCTAAGCAACGGACGGTACTACAATGCCGCGGTCCGTTTCTAAGATACCTATCTATGTCGTTTTCTCTAGCTCGGCAAAAGATTAACATTTCGCTTTTTAACGAATTATTCTTGCGAGACTTTAATTAAACCTACGCTCTAGCCTTCCCTCTCATGATGGTGAGTTGAAATAGGCCGTAATTTGTATGCCAATTGCTTAGATTTGGACGTAGCAAAGCGAGGAAGCGGCTAGGCCCCTCCATATGTTCTGCTAACCGAGAACATGATCTGATTTCTTCTCTTCCTGGTTAAAATGCAATGGTTAGGTACTCGTATGTTGATTGAGACTGCTGCATCCAAGTTACTGCCTTCGAGGCTTCTACTCCCTTGCTAATTCAGTCAAGATTTAGGGATTATAGGGAATTCCACTTGACATGGATTCCTATATTTACTGTATAAAGTGTGTGTATGGTTGTGAGCTGCCTGATAACCTGTGTCATTGTGAAGGCTTCACTAGAGTATGGTATAACAGGAGACTGGTGCCACAAAGTAGCCTACTTGCATTTATAAATACGCTTTTATTTATTTATTTATTTTACTAAGGTTATAACTAGAGAGTATGAAGAAGGGGCAGATGACCTCGTAGTTCTGCCCCTAAAACAACAATAACAGTTTACAGTTTAAAGGGGTTGAATTTGGGGGGAGAAATACACACACTGTTTACAAACTAAGCTTGTAGGCTGCTTTGAAGCTGTAATTTATTATACAAGAAATGATGTCTGATAATCTGCGTTATAGAGAGGGTACTTTAAATTTGGCAACGGTCACCCATTACCCAAACCTCACCTGACTTAAAAATAGCCTACTCAGACACTGCAATAAAGCTGGTTATCATCTCACACGCAATACCTCATACACAGAGGGGAAAGAAAGGAGGGGAGGGCCTTGGGAGGAGAGGGATGCAATACAAAGGGCCTTCGGTGGTCAACCTTCGGCTTGAGCATTACTCGTGCACCAGGCTGGTGAACTGCCTTTTCAGTAGCGGGGGGTAGGGGGGGGGGGGGGGGGGTGAATGCACACACTGTTTACAAACTAAGCTAGTAGGACACCCTCGTTCACTAAATGATTCATCCTTCTACTTAGTAATACATTTTCCCATTAGATGTGGTTTCTTACATTACATTTAACAATATTTACAGAAATGCACTTCATATATCATATCAGTGTTCTTGGGACAAACAAACCACGACTAGAGAGGTATTCTCACACTTAGGGGACCTTTTTAAATCGCCTAAGCTTCCAAGGTGGATGGTTGTAGGTTCGTTACCTGGGAGGTACAGATGCAGGTTAAACCTCCTCCTCAACTGCCGCTTCAGAGGCTCACAGGCCTCTTCGGCCTCTTGTGGCGGAGTAACATCCGGAATGTTAACGTATTCATCTCACTCTTTCAGGACCAGGTTCGAATACCTATTCGGTATCTCTGCCTCTAACTAAGGCAAGGTAAAGCATGGGTTGTCTTGCGGGCCTAATATGATCCTGTTAGAGATGCCAGACCCCACCAAGGGCTAATTTACTTTCCAGAAGACTTTACTTTCATTCTTTTAGTTCCCTACTAAGAGTTTCTCATCAAGGAGGAAGGCCGTAAGGAACAAGTGTAGCTCTAGATGAGGCTTGCTCGCCTTGCTCTGGAGACTAGGCCTTTCATTCATCCATTCATTCATTCATTCATTCGTTTATTAGCAATTGGGGGTGTGTCCCCCGGTGGCAAATTAGATATACATAACAAATAAATACAGGACTGTATTGTCGCGGAACTCCCTGGGGCTGTTCCCCAACTTAGGTCCTTAGTCCGGTAGGTCCTTTCAGGCACTGTTGTGAGAGGAAGATTACTGTAGGACTTCTTCTGCAGGCCAAACGGCTGCCGCTTTCACGAGTATCAGGTCGGTACCGGGCGGCTGTCCCCCTGCTGGGGGGCTAGAGGAAGGATGAAGCTTCGGGCAGGTGAGCGGGGGTCTCGACAGCGCCGGACGCCCCTAAACGTCGGCAAGGAGAGGCAACCGGTAAAATGCTACCCGTCAATCGCACCTCAGCCGGGACGGCAGAAACTAAGATGGAAACTTTTCTCTTGGGTAAGGGGAAACGCCATTCCTTTGGCTATCCCTTCCTATCCCGACCAGGATGCCTAGGCGTCCTCGAGGGGCATCGGAGCACCTTAAAGGGCCTAGGAAGCACGTCCCCAACTTACCGTCACCCGGGGTCCGACCTGCCGTTTATACTATACTGGAGAACAGGCCGAAATTCTGTTTAGTTTACAGACAGACAGCAGTACACACACTCGTTCGCTCGCCATGGCCGACTCAGCAGCAGCTTCAGCAGCCTCAGCTCCCGCCTCGCACCCGGCTCAGGCTTCGCCCAAGGAGAGCAAGGCTGCTTCCTCCAAGAAGCCCCGCACCAAGCCAGCCCATCCAAAAACCTCCGAGATGGTGGGCAGCGCCACCGAAAGTCTCAAGGAAAGGGGTGGATCGTCTCTAAAGGCCATCAAGAAATACATCACGGCCGACTACAATGTGGACTTTGAGAAGCTCGTCCATTTCATCAAGAAGTACCTGAAGGCTGCTGTCGCTTCCGGAGAACTGGTCCAGACCAAGGGAAAGGAAGCTTCGGGCTCCTTCAAGCTCGCCTCGGCAACCAAACCTGAGAAGGTCAGCTCACCGCCTGCCAAGCGGTCTGCTGCCCCTAAGGAGAAGCGTCTTCCAAAGGCCAAGAAGTCCGGAGCAAGGCAGCCGCCAAGAAGGCCATCTCCAAGAAACCTGCCGAGAAGAAGAGAGCCGCAACTGCCCCTAAGCTAAAGAAGTCTCCTTCTAAGGCTAAAAAGGCTGCCAAGGTGCCCACGAAAAAAACTAAAGCACCTAAGCCTAAGAAGGCAGCGAAGCCCAAGGCTTCCCCGAAAAAGGCAGCTCCTAAGAAGAAGTGAGAAGTTGATTGGTTTTTACCGATCTTCTCACTCACACACCTCTCTGCGGGTGTGTAAAAACGGCCCTTATCAGGGCCATCAATCATTTCCTAGTAGAGCACATGTCTGTTAAGCTCAAGTACAGGTTCTTTCCTTTTCCAAAATTCAAAAAGTTTAGCCTAGCCCTTCCTCCTCCCTTTCAACAGAAATTACATCAGTTTTTATTTTAAACGCAACCTAAACCGAAATAATATTTACACGAGATATATATTTATCTTTTTCACAAAATAACACGCTTTTATGTGCAAAAACGTGGGGATTTCATTATCCACTCTCAATAGAGCCAAAAAGTAATCTTGCTTGTTTTACTACTGTATATTTCATAAATTATTAATATTATCAACATCGTTATCGTCGTCATCTTAGGTCTCGTCGTAGAACAAACCATTTTCTCTACGAGACCCCTTGCATTTGACTGTTGACACAGGCTAGATTAAACATCAAGACTTGGATGAGATTATGTGGAAAGCTATCTAGGGACGAATGATGCTTGGTATTGCCAAACAATGCTCATCTAGTGCCTGTGGATGCCGTGAAGGTTCTAATTCTAGGGTCATTGCTGTTGTTATGACTCAGTGTGGAAAGCAATAGCAAACTACGTCACCTTGCTTGATATGCTTCATTATAGTGCTGTCTTGGATTTTTGTGGATATAGGTACGGTACTGGTTGGGGAACCGACCTACTTCACACCGACTACCTAATTATTCAGGCTCGTGAGGACAATTGAGTACGGTATCTGTCCGACAGTGAGGCAGCGCCCCGATCACGAAGACCAATATTAACGGCCGAGATGTCCCGATGCGCTGATCACGCGTCATTCCAATATCTGCAGGCCAAATGGCTGGGCAGTGGTCACTTGGTCGGCCTAGGCCCCTAATGGGCTGTATAGTGCCAGGGGTTGTTTTTATACCTTGTATGACATGGAAGTTGACAGAACAGTCCACACGGTAACGGTAGTGTCGCTTGGTATCGTCTTAATAGCTGAATATGCCTCTGTTTCCACATTAGGTAGGGTCCCCCTGACTTAGGTACTCTAGGTAGAAAAAGAGGGGAGACCAGGTGTCTACCATCAATTCATCTTAAAAGAATTCCCTGAATATTCCCTGATTTTTCCAGTATTAATGAGAGAATTCCCTGCTACACATTCGCCCGGGAACAGGAAGTGTGATGAAATGCACGCAATTTTTGGGTTCGTTTTAAGCGCTCTCCAGGAACAAGAAGCAAAATGTAATCCAGGAAAGCAAATGGAATATAGGATTGAGTTTTATGTTTCCTGCTCTAGGAAATTCCAGGAGCCAAACAGATGTGAGCAATGGCGGCACTAGGGAAACAGTTGTGAATATAAATTTATTTCAATAGAATATTATAAGTGAACTTATTGTCCAGTATAATAAGCAAGGTTTATGAAGTCATGCTGCTTTCTCTACGGTAAATCCCCCAATAAAAGGGACAGTGGGAGGTTGAATACACACATCAAGGTGTGTATCATATGAGTGCGATCATCTTAGACCAATATTTAATTTGTAAAACCATTCATTACCATTGAAGTCGCTGATCCTACGTCGCAGGAATGATGATATTCGGTAGCATAAGTCTGAATATAGGCCTATATAGTAATTTACACATATCCAAGGGACGAAGGGAGGCATATTCCAAGTTCTCACTCTCAATTAGGCCCACCTCGTCATGACAAAAGTAATTGAGTTAATCAATTTATTAATTTATAAACACATTTAAATGAAGGAAATCATTATGAATGATGTTTGAAGAGGCCAGAACACACTATTATCAGTCTAAAATAATTTAGGTTGGTTGGTTCCTCAGTTTAGGGGCTGCGACAACGCGGTCATCTAGCCCCGTGTACTTTGGGTGTGTGTAGAATCTGTCTGATAACCGGCGTTAATTGTGATGACTGTATTAGTGTGTGTTTCTGTTTATTAATTCAAGTAAGGGCTGCATACTTTGAATTTTTCAAGTAGTTCCTACTTTTGCCGCCAAATGCCACCGTCAACAACTACTAGTTCAGAACTTGAGTACTAGACGCCACCGCAGTCGGCTCCTGGCGACGAACGTAGGAACCTGAGCGTGGTTTACATTTTAACCTAATTTAGCTTCACACAGGTGTAATTAGTGGAAGGTTCTTTAACAGGCCATAAATCTAAGACATGGGACCGCCGGCTTTACTTCCCCTCCGAAGAAAGGCATACTGGGGGATTTTTAACGCTTTTAAAAAATCCGACGACTTCGGCCTGGTTTGAACACGCGATCTTGGGCATAGAAGATCAGCATGCGACCAACTACGCCACCGAAGCCGCTAAAAGTAATTTAACCAAGTCTGCTTGATAATACAAGGTAGAGTTTGAAAGGTGTTGCAAAAATATTTCCTGGGCAATGAAAATGAAAATCCACAGCCTGCTTCCAGTCTTGTGACAGGGAAAACCGGAGTACCCGGAGAAAAACCTGTCTGCCTCCGTTTTGTCCAGCACAGATCTTACATGGAGTGACCTGGATTTGAACCACGGACCCAGCGGTGAGAGGCCGGCGTGCTGCCGCCTAAGCCACGGAGGCTCTATTTCCTGGACAATATTAAAAACAAAATTGGACATAAGTTCTAGCCTAGCTAAGGAACGTAGGAGCAGACAATAATCAATGAATACCAGGATGGAAAAGCCGCGCAAACAGTATTGTCAACCCAGGTCTAATAACACCTTGTTACCCGGGCGCGCGCTACTCAATTCCTTACTGCGGACCGGTCAACTGAAGTACACCTAGCATGAGAAGAAAGATGGAACATACATACGTGTAATTTTACTTACTTGTCCATCCATCAACCTCATCGCACAACTTTCACTGCTATTATTGCCAATTTCACTCCTATTATTATCGTGACAGACTCGTCTGAACTGATTATCGCACAGTCAGTTCTGCGCGCGCCATGCTAACACTTGACAATACACGCGGTAACCGAGTGTTAAGAAACCTCAATTCCAGTACCGAAAGCATTATCAAGACAACAATATACCTATCTGCATTTCGTTGAACAAAGATCTTAGTTCGTAAATAACACGTAGTATTTTCATTAATGAACGGCGGAGAGGAGAATATTACACAAGAATGAAGCACTGTAAGAAAACGTTAATTTACGTAGCTGGTTGTCCGCGCACCAATACAAAACTACGTAAATTAACGTAGCCCGTCATCACCCGGTAGTAGTCAAAATTCGATCGCTAACGGGAGTTTAAATAGTCCCTAAATCTCTACTTAGTATAAAAAGAAAATAATTTATTTATGTTCAAAGGAAGCCAAGCAGTAACGATATCAATGAAAAAGTCGAAAAAAAACAGGCGTCCGTGCGCTTTTTAAGCTTACGCTGGGCAAACTATTAAAAATATCAATATACTATGAGTGTAAGAATTGTTCAGCATGATAAGTTCTACAAAAAAGTCCCCGAGAGCATATCTCTATCTTCAATACATCGCCCACTAGACGTGTTTTTAGATTGGACGGGAGGGGGATTCCTGTTGCATGCACCTCGCCATTCTTCGTCTGACAGGAATTTGTTGCTCATGCTGTCTCCATGATAATATAATGGATAGTCCAGTCAGTGATTTTAACCCATCATGCCGAGACGTAAAACGGATATAGGCCTAGGTCGTAGTTCATTGACATAGGAAAAAAAAGCGCTTGTCACGAAATGCATTCACAACTGTTTTCGAGCGAAGCTAGCATAAACAATGCCAATTTAAAATATTTTGTCGCCAAAGTCGCTACATCTACCGACAAAATCGCTCATCGCAACGAACAAAATGCTCAAGGTCCAATAAAATGTCGTAGTTGGCTCCTGCGCAGAAGGCGAACGGAAAGGTTGCCACATCATGTGTTCAGTTGAGCGTGAGAAGGCACTGCTCATTGGCAGACCACAGTCATCAGTAGCGAGCGATGACTTCCCGCGAAATTCGAAAGTATTGCTTCCACTTTTACTGAAAATCCCTGATTAACAAAGAAATTCCCTGATTTTTCCCTGATTATTCCAGAAATTCATAATTCCCTGAGAATTCCCGGTTTTCCCGGGTCGTAGACACCCTGGAGACTTAACAGGGTCCTATACATCAGGTTACGTCTAATTGACAAATAGGACCGGACCCAGAATTGCTGCAAAGAGATTTCTTAGTTTTTGTGGCAAACTGTAAAAGAACGTAGCTACCCATATTCACCATAGGGCTGTACTTTGAACGCTTCAGCAGAGACTATTTCTCTTAGGGATGAAGGTTTGTTGTCCGCCCTTTCAAAGGACTCGTAGTGGTAGCGGGTAATTACCACCATTATTATTATTATTATTATTATTATTATTATTTTTATTAATATTAGGGCAGATGCTTAAGGTATATTAGATAGTGTCAAAATTTCTGTAATATTAAGAGAGAGAACGGTGAAATAATTCTAAAATCACCCCCGTACAGTAATGATATGTAGAATAAACTTAAGATCAGTGCCCACTGCCACGAGAAATACGCTGGTAATTAATAAATATTATTTATCCTGCCTACAGTAGATTAAATAATATTATTATAAGGTTTGAAGCTGTAGTTTATTATGAGAGGGGCATCGACTTAGGAGGCCGATTAGCCCCTTAAACTACGCTGTGTAAGTTATTTTCTGTGATAACCTGTGTTATTGTGACGGTGCTTAACGTGAGGCCATGGCAGCCTCCTTCCCAATCCTCACCTGACTTACAAATACTCTGCAATAAAGCAGGTTATCATCACTCACACAATCAAAACCTACTACACAGAGGGGAAAGGAAAACGGTTGAGAGGACTGGGAAGCATTACAAAGGGCCTTCCGACAAGTTACTACTCCCGAGGTCAACCGTCGGCTTGAGCATAAGCCTATTCGAGTGCACTGGGCTGATGATCTGAGGGGCTTACAAAAAAAAAGTTAAGATAACCCCACAGCTAGCCTGATATGTTACGAAAGAGCGATTAAATATACTTGATATACACAAGTAAAAGTATAACCTGAAAATTCCCAGAAGCTATTCGTATTTACGGTCGTAACGGCAACTACATTCTCCGGGAACTTTACGCCGAGAGAATAACAATTATTGTAGCATTATAAGGGGGAGGAACAGCTAGGTCATCAGCCCCTAAAGAGCGAGGTATCAGAAAATAACATGAAACTCGCCGTTCGTCCGGTGCTACCGACCCTCGTTTTAAAAGCAGTGACGCATTAGAATGTCAATTCATATCTATTCTTGGGGGTTGCATTCAACTTTATACACACCTCCACATTTATCGATCTTTCTTTGACGTTCTCGTAAATTCCTGTCTTCTTAGGAAATTCGAGTGTTTTTCAAAATAGCGATTTCGTTAGCGTATAGTTCGAACCAAAGTTCAAACAGAAAGTAACTCGTAATGACGGCTCGTGACGGTTATTTCATCTTGCCATTAAAAGACCTCGGCATGGCAGAGATTAGCAGCTATTAACACACGTATGAAGAAGGCCATTCAATTCGCGAGAAATAAACCACACCTAACCATTTGAAAATAAGGCTTGAGTGCTCAGATGTACGGTATTTGCGGGGACAGTAATTTTCAAAACCTACATGCCAGGTCCTAGGCAAGGGACGGTACTACAATGCCGCGGTCCGTTTCTAAGATACCTATCTATGTCGTTTTCTATAGCTCGGTAAAAAATTAACATTTCGCTTTTTAACTAATTATTCTTACGAGGCTTTAAATAAACCTTCGATCTAGCATTCCCTCTCATGATGGTGAGTTGAAATAGGCTGTAATTTGTATCGCAATCGCTTAGATTTGGACGTAGTAAAGCGAGGAAGAGGCAGAGGCTTTCCCATATGTTCTGCTAACCGAGAGCAAGATCTGATTTCTCATTTTCCTGCTTAGGTCCTCACCATGTACTGTACTTGTATGTTGATTGGGACAGCTGCATCTAAGTTACTGGCTTCGAGGCTACCACTCTCTTGCTAAATCAGTCAAGATTCCACTTGACATGGATTCCTATATTTACTATATAAAAGAGTGTGTATGTTTGTGAGCTGTCTGATAACCTGTGTCATTGTTAAGGCTTCACCAGAGTATGGTATAACAGGAGACAGGTGCAACAAAGTAGCCTACTTGCATTTATAAATAAGCTTTTATTTATATATTTATTATTTTTTAAATTATATTACTAAGGTCATAACTAGAGAGTTTGAAGAAGGGGCAAATCACCTCGTAGTTATGCCCCTTAAAACAACAATAACTACTACTACTTCTAGAGTTTAAAGGGGATGAATTTGGGGTAGAAATACACACAATGTTTACAAACTAAGCTAGTAGGCTGCTCTGAAACTGTAATTTATTATACAAGTAAAGTTGTCTGATAACCTGCGTTATAGAGAGGGTGCTTAAAATGAGGTCATGGCCAACTCCTACCCAAACCTCACCTGACTTATAAATAGCCTACACAGACACTGCAGGTTATCATCACACACACAATACCTGCTACACAGAGGTGAAAGGAAGGTGGGGAGGAGCTTGAGAAGAGAGGGATGCCATAAAAAGTGCCTTCCGACAAGATACTACTTCGGAGGTCAACCATCGGCTTGAGCATTACTCAAGTGCACCAGGCTGATGACCTGACTTTTCAGTAGCGGAGGGGGGGGGGGGGGGGGGGGTTGAATGCACACACTGGGGAAGAGGATACACGTTGAAATGGGTTTATACGGGCGAAGCCGCTCGTGCATTTACATCAGCATATTTTTTCCTGACGTCGAGATTGCATTTAAGATAATAATAAGAAGAAGAAGATAAGCTTCACACGGACCAAGCCGCTTAAGATTTTATATCACTTTTATTCATAATAATCTCAACTCTCCAATACGTTTCCTGCTTCTAATTTTGAATCAACGACCTCACAGCTGATCGCAAACTCTGCCAGTGCTGCCAAAAATCGGTTATTGGATCTTCGAAGGGTGAAGCCGAAGTTGGGGCTGAGTATCCTTCCTTTAACGTTTCCTTGCTAAATATAGTCGTTTTTGTAGAGAACAGGCTATTCCCTGTCGCTATAGGATTAGGAAATTAAGATTTTGATAGTGAATTTTTTCTCGCATAGCGGCAGAACCGATATAATTAAAACATATAATGGCGGGGCCCGTTTGCACGATTGGTGAAACGGACGGCCCTTTTTAAACCAAATATCCGAGCCTAGATTGCAGGCTAATAAACGAGGGGATAACCGATCTCATCGCGAGTGGGTCCCCATCTCGATCCTCTGTCGGGTGTAGTACGAACGTAGTTTGTTACTAATTGAGGTAACTGCGAGTCCAACTGCCCCTAGGTACTAACATATAATTATGTAGCCTCGGTAAATACTCGTATCGTAATGATTATATATGGCTTTAAAACTACGAGCAAGAGGTTTATTGTCATATTTATTATTATTATTATTATCAAAATCGTTATCGTCGTCGTCATCTTAGGTCTCGTAGTAGAGCATAGCCTTTTCTCTACGAGACCCCTTGCATTTGACTGTTGACACAGGCTAGATTAAACTTCAAGACTTGGTTGTGATTATGTTATTATTATTATTGTGCCGTTACTTTGGCACTAATCTCTGATCGAACGTACAATTTTTACCTTGGCATAAACTTTTGAATCGAGCGGCGGAGTTAGTTGTGGCTGGCCTCGATAGGTAGCATATCTTGTCGGTGCTGCCTTGGACAGGGATTGTAGTTTCTCCCTCTGTCCGATAGGAAGAGCTATGTTCTAGCGACAAGTATTTCACTATCTCGATGTTGACTTTAATGGTTTTGGAAGGCTGGGATTTATCGAGAAATGTATGATTCTCGTACTGATGTTGTTAGGCCAGTCATCATGGATCTACGTGGTTTTATAAATACATAAGAAGTATACTGAAGTTCTACTGTATGTGAAAATGTTGAATGATATTATCCCTCTTCGTCAAGTTATTGACTGGTTACCTATTGTAACCTTACTGGAGATAAACGTCTGGATATGCTTCGTATATTATGGAATTAAGGTAGGCTATTTTGTCATCGTAAGTACTTGTGACTGTATCGTCTGGCAAGGTAAATGTATTTATTTTGTATTTTCCTACGTTGCATGACAGGGCCTTTCAAGGTTATACATTCAAACTTAATGTCATCCTCGGGTATTCACTCTGGTAGGCTAACTGACACTCATATTTTCTTTGCGTAATTAATGATTTGTTTTCTGTTTTCAGTTAATTGTAAAATGCATTTTAATTACAAGTAGTATGCCTTATGGTCTGTGGAAAATTTATTAATGTAGGATTTATTTTGATGTCGATAGCCCTAGTACGGTGATCGTTTTTCTTCTGTTTTTCATGATGGCTACTGTCGTATTGTTTTTAACTATGTGCGATCATCTGTTGTTAATAAAAAAGAGATTTCTGATAGCCATTGAGGTGAAAACACGTAAATTGGATTAGCTCCGTATATTTTGTGTTTTGAAGACATTAATTCTTCAGTTTTAGGCAACGTATTACTTTGGATATTATAACAAGCGTAGGCCTAACTTTGTGACATGTACTGTCTCGAGAATTAATTAATTATTTATTTGTGTGGAAATGCATGAAATACTGTATGATGCATTATGCATGTGCATTATGAAACTATTGAATATTTAATTCGTCATCCTCTTAATTATTTGGCTTGGATTCTCATAATGACAACAGATGATAGGTTGAAAGCAACGCTTATTTACTTCATCGTAACAACTTGACTGGATTGCTAAAATATGTATTACAGTCAACTACAAGGAACAAATATTTGATGTCAGAATCCACATCTTGATTAGTAAGTGTTTTGTTAATTTGTATGCATGTTTATTGTGAATATATTATGATTTTACCCGATCACCTTAGTATTATTTCTGGGTTCCGGGGTTCGAAGATGGTCTCAGACAATTGCCCTCTGAGTATGAATTCACTATGGTCCAGTACCTTCCCTCCCAAGGCCTTTACTTTACTACGGGGTTAAATGTGTTATAGCAGTAGCGTGGTTAGATTTGTACCACATTCAGTAGTTGTTTGGGGCTAGTCTTTGGATCTTGGGGCTTGGAAGTATGATTGGGCCTAAAGTGTGATATTTTTAATGTTTGTTGTTATTGTTTTATCTTTGTATAATTTTCTTGTTATTTATGTTTCATGTGATAATATACTGAATGGACGAGAGCATTTTAAAAGCTGTACCATATTTATCCAAAGAGGAACTGGCTTATGAAATTCAAATAAGGAATGGCAACCCTAATTTTCATCGTGAACTGGATATAATTCTTCTCAAAACCTTAAAGTCAGCTCCTGTTGTTAGTCTGACTGATCAACATTCTTATGGGACAAAAGGTAGGTCTGATGTTGTGATATCTGTTTCAAACCTATTAGTGTCCTGTGACGAGTTAAAGCAAGTTGCCAATCCTTCGGCATATCGTGTGAACAAATTAAAATTTCGTTCTATACACTGGATTAATCGTTTAGTGAGTTTAATTGAATATTGGTCCAAGTGTGATATTGTTTTTTCAAGCAAGTTAGTTGGGCTTCGTGACAAGCTGTTAGATAGTTTTAATCGGTTGTCCTCGAGTGATATTTCTGAGAATATTAGTGAACCTGTTGTATGTTCTGAAAGCGTTTGTTCATATGTTAGTGATTCTTGTGATGGCGTTGTGAATAATAGTAATTATTTTGGTAATTTTGTATCAGTGTCGATGGAGAATAATGAAAATATGTTAGGCGCTTTGCAAACTAATAATACTACTGAGGTAAATAAACAAATAGGATCTTCAAGAAATACACCTGAGGTCATGTCGAGCCCTAGTAATTTGAATGCTGTTGGTAATTCACGTTCTGATAAGAGATGTAACGATTTTTCTAGTTCAGTTTCTTGCCATGACGTTGGTAGTGCTGGGAATAGGTTAGGATCTCACCGTACTTGGACTGATAAGGAAGTACAAACTGTTGATAGCTTACTTGGTGAATGTGATGTGATAGATAGAGTAAATAGGCTTAATCTTTCTGATAATCGAGCCTCGACTAACGTTGTTTCTCTAAATAAACTTATGACTGATGGTCAGGTTAATTTTGCTTCCCTTCCTAACCCATTAACTCTAATTTTGAAAGATTTTCATGTGTGCTATGGCACTGATATTAATTTATTTGTGAAATGTTTGAAGAAATTAGTGGAATTAGGGGATGGTTCTGGTATAAATTATTTTCAGCCACGTGGAGAGATGCAGCTTGTGGATAATTGTAGTAGTCTTGTTCCTTATAAAAATTTCAGGGAAGGCGTGAGTTCATGCCTACAAATGTTCAAAGCCATGTATTTCAGGGGCGTGCTGACCAGAGGTTTAATGGGAGTAGAGCCAGCAAAGGCAAGAGATGTGATTTTTGTGGCTCGTATGACCACATTAGTCGATGGTGCGATGCAGATTTTGATAATTTAAGTTGATATTCGATGTGGTGTATGTTATTGTCAAAATTGTGTAGACGAATTCTGGTCATCAGTACATGCATGTGTTATGTGTGTTATTGATGTGTTTATTTGTCTACACGTGTGGTGCACATTCTGCTAGATTGTGCAAATCCATAAAAGGTTCTTCTTGTTTGTTATTGTCAAAATTGTGTAGATGAATTCTGGTCATCAGTACATGCATGTGTTTTTAATGTGTGTATTTGTCTACACGTGTGGTGCACATTCTGCTAGATAGTGCAAATCCAAAAGGTTCTTCTTGTTTGTTATTGTCAAAATTGTGTAGATGAATTCTGGTCATCAGGACATGTATGTATTGTGGATGTTATTGATGCTTGTGTTTGTCTACACGTGTGGCGCACATTCTGCTTGATTGTGCAAATCTATAATGGTTCTTCTTGTTTGTAATTGTCTAAATTGTGTTAGGTCTGAAGTGACAAACTTGGGTAAATGTATTTGAGTGCATGAGTGTGGGTGTTTGTTATTAGTTTTGTTTTGTAATCGGGTGGGTCTCTTGGTTGTTTCTTAAGGTGAATTAAGGTTAGGGTTTCTTTTTGCTTAATTTATAATTGAATTTAATTAAATACGCCGTACGTATAAAATGATACTATGTTGGGATATCATAGGTAAGTAATTACAAACCTCTTCTGTTCTCCGAGTGATGACTTAGTCATTTATCTGCTTGTTGATTTATGAAGGTAACTACTTGCCGAAATGTGTTTTGGTGATGGAAAATCATGCTATGCCAGGGTAAAATGCGGCTAGTATGAAATGTTGATTTCAGTGTGTTTTATTTAAGGGTTATTATTTATTTTGTGTATGTTGATGTCCTAACGGTGTGTCAATTTATATTCTGGAAAAATTATGGGGATTTTGTGGGTAGTAAATGGTTTTATTAATTTTGGGAGTTTGTAAGGTCGTGTGATTTCAATGAATGTTTGGGTACGTTTGTAGCTTGGTGATCTGCACGAGTAGTCTGTTGATCTTCTTTCATTTAGGGTCTTCTGTTGGTCATTTATTGAGGGATTTCTGTCGAGTTTGTTCTTGTTTTGATCTTGTTCGCTATACTGTTTACTTAGTTTGATATACTAGGCTATGTCAAGAGTGAATAATTGTATTGTTTATGTTATTGTCTAAATTGTGCATTTCCAAAGTTGGACATTCAGAAAGTATAAATGTGGTGTGATTTGTTTTATTTTGGTAATTGGGTTAGTTTTCTTGTTGTTGTTTTGTGGTTGTCCAGATATGTGTGGATGTATATTAATTTAAGGGGTAAAAGGTCATTGTATGTTACTTTGGGATCGTGGATGTAAATTAGCATTTTGTTGACGCATCTGTCAACTTAAGTCTACCAGATGAATGTTATGGGGGTTCATTTGCTTAGATTTGAGTTGAATATGTTGGTAAGTATTTATAAACAATTCTCCTAAGTCTTCAGTTGATTGAGTGGGCTCAATTTTTTTTTTGCTGTCTGACTGAGAAATAAATACTTTAGGTTAAGTAATGTGATGTGATATGATGAATTGATTTGTGATATTTGGTCAATATACGGCGGCTCACTATAGGCCTCATGAAATACGTGCTTCTCTCGTTTACTAGTTTCGGTTTGGTCTGGGTCTGTATATGATAGGGTATTTATGTATTTGTGTTTTGTGTGGATGTGTTGACAAGTGCTAATTCATATTCTGGTTGTTGTTTATTAATTATTTGATGGTTGTAATTGTAATTTTTTCTGGGGATTTTAAGGTTATGTGTCATGGTGTAAGGTTGTGGTGTGATTCTGCTTTGGTATGCACGTGTGTCCTGTTTTTGCTTGATAATTGGGTCTTTCTATTGTTCTTCTTGGAATTTTCTTGTGTTTTCCTACTTTGGGTGTTTCTTTGGGCATTTTCTCTTTCTGTATTTTGGACAAATGGGTTGAACAGATATGCAATGTGAGACAATTGCCTTCGTCTTTTGGGATAATAAGGTTTTTTATTTGTGAATATGAGAGCTCACGTGCCATTCAGTATTATTACTGGAACTTATTTTCGGAAAATACTGTTATTATTGTAATATTTTCGGGATATTGTAATTTTCTAAAACATGCATGCAATTTTCTGTGTTAATTGAGGGTCATTGTTATACCTTTCACCTGTAAAGATGTGGATTCTTGATAGTACTGGGTTATTGTTATAAAATCTGATGCCATCATATAATATTTTATTGTAATTTGTTCTTTGTAAATGAGTGTCAACGTTAGATATTAAGCTTTCCTTTACACATTACTGTCGCAGTCGAAATTTGATTTCAGCTAATTTCTTCGAGGTCTTATTCTGCGTTTGGAGTGTTATGCAGTGCGAGAAGATGTCTCTGGCCAGGATATTGGACCAATCTATGTAACCTTCGGATGAAACTGTTCCTGCCATCGTTTATTCAAGATGCCATTTG
This sequence comes from Meconema thalassinum, assembly GCA_946902985.2. Taxonomy (NCBI): domain Eukaryota; kingdom Metazoa; phylum Arthropoda; class Insecta; order Orthoptera; family Tettigoniidae; genus Meconema; species Meconema thalassinum. The sequence goes on from OX336393.1 coordinate 306,818,454, forward strand.
TAATAATGTTGTGGAAATTGTACAAAGAAAACCCACTCGATGTATTCTACACTTAAGTATTTGTTTATGTTCTTGGCATGACATATTTTGGTGGTTATGGTGCTGATGAAAACTGAAATGAACTTTTAATTAAGTATTTCACATTCGGAAGCTACTGTGTTTGTGATAATTGGCAAAAACTTTTCTATGCTTTAAGATTTGCTTGATTATGCATGTTGATACACTTGTACCATTTACGTCGTCTCTGTTCTGCGAACCATCGACAAGTTTGGGGCCCGGGAGTCTGTGCCGTTACTTTGGCACTAATCTCTGATCGAACGTACAATTTTTACCTTGGCATAAACTTTTGAATCGAGCGGCGGAGTTAGTTGTGGCTGGCCTCGATAGGTAGCATATCTTGTCGGTGCTGCCTTGGACAGGGATTGTAGTTTCTCCCTCTGTCCGATAGGAAGAGCTATGTTCTAGCGACAAGTATTTCACTATCTCGATGTTGACTTTAATGGTTTTGGAAGGCTGGGATTTATCGAGAAATGTATGATTCTCGTACTGATGTTGTTAGGCCAGTCATCATGGATCTACGTGGTTTTATAAATACATAAGAAGTATACTGAAGTTCTACTGTATGTGAAAATGTTGAATGATATTATCCCTCTTCGTCAAGTTATTGACTGGTTACCTATTGTAACCTTACTGGAGATAAACGTCTGGATATGCTTCGTATATTATGGAATTAAGGTAGGCTATTTTGTCATCGTAAGTACTTGTGACTGTATCGTCTGGCAAGGTAAATGTATTTATTTTGTATTTTCCTACGTTGCATGACAGGGCCTTTCAAGGTTATACATTCAAACTTAATGTCATCCTCGGGTATTCACTCTGGTAGGCTAACTGACACTCATATTTTCTTTGCGTAATTAATGATTTGTTTTCTGTTTTCAGTTAATTGTAAAATGCATTTTAATTACAAGTAGTATGCCTTATGGTCTGTGGAAAATTTATTAATGTAGGATTTATTTTGATGTCGATAGCCCTAGTACGGTGATCGTTTTTCTTCTGTTTTTCATGATGGCTACTGTCGTATTGTTTTTAACTATGTGCGATCATCTGTTGTTAATAAAAAAGAGATTTCTGATAGCCATTGAGGTGAAAACACGTAAATTGGATTAGCTCCGTATATTTTGTGTTTTGAAGACATTAATTCTTCAGTTTTAGGCAACGTATTACTTTGGATATTATAACAAGCGTAGGCCTAACTTTGTGACATGTACTGTCTCGAGAATTAATTAATTATTTATTTGTGTGGAAATGCATGAAATACTGTATGATGCATTATGCATGTGCATTATGAAACTATTGAATATTTAATTCGTCATCCTCTTAATTATTTGGCTTGGATTCTCATAATGACAACAGATGATAGGTTGAAAGCAACGCTTATTTACTTCATCGTAACAACTTGACTGGATTGCTAAAATATGTATTACAGTCAACTGGAAGGAACAAATATTTGATGTCAGAATCCACATCTTGATTAGTAAGTGTTTTGTTAATTTGTATGCATGTTTATTGTGAATATATTATGATTTTACCCGATCACCTTAGTATTATTTCTGGGTTCCGGGGTTCGAAGATGGTCTCAGACAATTGCCCTCTGAGTATGAATTCACTATGGTCCAGTACCTTCCCTCCCAAGGCCTTTACTTTACTACGGGGTTAATTATTATTATTATTATTATTATTATTATTATTATTATTATTATTATTATTATTATTATCATCGTCGTTGTCATCTTCGGTCTCGTCGTAGAGCAATGCCTTTTCTCTTCGAGACCCCTTGCATTTGACTGTTGACACAGGCTAGGTTAAACATCAAGACTTGGATGTGATTATGTGGAAAGCTATTAAGGTACGAGTGATGCTTGGTATTGCCAAACAGGGGTCAGCCAGTGCCTTTGGATGCCGTGAAAGGTTCTAATTCTAGGATCATTGCTGTTGTTCTGACTCAGTGAGGATAGCAATAGCAAACTACCTCACCTTGCTTGATATGCTTCACTATAGTGCTGTCTTGGATTTTTGTGGATATATGTACGGTACCGGTTGGGGAAGCGACCTACCTCATGCCGACTACCCAATTACATCCCTCCCCCCCCCCCCCCTACAAATCTAATAAAGTCTAACCCCCTGAATTGCACTTCCTAATAAGGAGTGCTACTATACCCTCTCCTGATAATCCTCGGAAATCTACATTTCCACTCATGATAGGTAGCCTACTCACGACCACTGAGCGAGGTTCATTGACTTTCATACCTTCATACAATAGGCACAGATGACCTCGTTGATCCGCCTCTTAAAACAACAAGAACTAAATATTCATCATCATCATCATCATCGTCATTATTATTATTATTATTATTATTATTATCACTGCAAATTATATTCTGAAAAGAACACAGGCTACAGGCTGCCTTTAGCTCTTTAGAATAAACCAGTCTATAACTGAATTCCTAATGGCTGTAGGCCTGACCCTCAAAATGCAGTTATTATTATTATTATTATTATTATTATTATTATTAATTTTGCTTATATCTTCTGCAAGGAACAATGGCTATGGGCAGCATTCAACCACGGCATGGCAGAGATTATCAGCTATTAACACGTATGAAAAAGGCCGTTCAAATCGCGAGAAATGAACCACATATAACTATTGGAAAATAAGACCTGAGTGTTCAGACATACGGTATTTGCGGGGGCAATTTTAAAATCATACACGCCAGGTTCTAGGCATCGGACGGTACTACAATGCCGCGGTCCGTTTCTAAGATGCCTATCTATGTCGTTTTCTTTAGCGCGGCAAAAATTAACATTTCGCTTTTTAACGAAATATTCTTACGAGGCTTTAAATAAACCTTCACTCTAGCCTTCCCTCTCATGATGGTGAGTTGAAATAGGTTGTAATTTGTATCCCAATCGCTTGGAGTTGGACGTAGTAAACCGAGGAAGAGGCACAGTCCTTCGATATATGTTCTGCTAACCGAAAGCAAGATCAGATTTCTTCGTTTCCTGGTTAAAATGCATTGGTTAGGTACTCGTATGTTGAATGGGACAGCTGCATCTAAGTTACCGGCTTCGAGGCAACTACTCTCATGCTAAATCAGTCAAGATTTAGGGATTATAGGCAATACAACTTGACATGGATTCCTATATTTACTATATAAAAGTGTGTGTGTGGTTGAGAGCTGTCTGATAACCTGTGTCATTGTGAAGGCTTCATTAAGTATGGTTTAACAGGAGACAGGTGCCACAAAGTAGCCTACTTGCATTTAGAAATATGCTTTTATTTATGTATTTATTTATTTATTTATTTATTTATTTATTTTACTAAGGTTATAACTAGAGAGTTTGAAGAAGGGGCAGATGACCTCATAGTTCTGCCCCTTAAAACAACAATAACTACTACTGTACTACTAGAGTTTATAAGGGATGAATTTGTGGGAGAAATACACACATAGTTTACAAACTAAGCTACTAGGCTGCTTTGAAGCTGTAATTTATTATACAAGTAATGTTGTCTGATGACCTGCGTTATAGAGAGGGTTCTTAAAATGAGGCCACGGCAACCTCCTACCCAACCCTCACCTGACTTACAAATAGGCTACAAAAGCACTGCAATAAAGCAGGTTATACTTACACACACACTACCTACACACAGAGGGGAAAGGAAGGAAGGTAGGGTCTTGGGAGGAGAGGGATGCAATACAAAGGGCCTTCCGACAAGATACTACTTCGGCGGTCAACCGTCGGCTTGAGCATTACTCAAGTGCACCAGGCTGGTGACCTGCCTTTTCAGTAGCTGGGGGGGAATGCACACACTCTTTACAAACTAAGCTAGTAGGACCAATATCAGTTCTTAATCACCCTCTTTAACTAAATGATTCATCCTTCTATTTAGTAATACATTTTCACATTACAAGTGGTTTCTTACATTGCACTTAACAATATTTACAGAAATGCACTTCATATATCATTTCAGTGTTCTTGGGACAAACAAACCACGACTAGGGAGGTATTCTCACACTTAGGGGACCTCTTTATGGGGCCTAAGATTCCAAGGTGGATGGTTGTAGGTTCGTTACCTGGGAGGTACAGATGCTGGTTAAACCTCCTCCTTAACTGCCACTTCAGAGGCTCACAGGCCTCTTCGGCCTCTTGTGGCAGAGTAACATCGGGAATTTTAACGTATCCATCTCACTCTTTCAGGACCAGGTTCGAATACCTATTCGGTATCTCTACCTCTAACTAAGGCAAGGTAAAGGATGGTGTTTGTTTGTCTTGCGGGCCTAATATGACTCTGTTAGAGATCCCAGACCCCACCCAGGGCTAATTTACATTCCAGAAGACTTCACTTTCATTCTGTTAGTTCCCTAATAAGGGTTTCTCATCAAGGAGGAAGGCCGTAAGGAACAAGAGTAGCTCTAGATGAGCCTTGCTCGCCCTGCTCTGGAGACAGGGCCATTCAGGAGGATACAGGACTATATTGTCCCGGAACTCCCTGGGGCTGTTCCCCAACTTAGGTCCTTAGTCCTGTAGGTCCTTTCAGGCACTGTTGTGAGAGGCAGATTACTGTAGGACTCCTTCCCTCCGTAGAATTCAACCCGCAGGCCAAACGGCTGCCGCTTTCACGAGTATCAGGTCGGTACCGGGAGGCTGTCCTCCTACCGGGGGGGGCTAGAGGAAGGATGAAACTTCGGGAAGGTGAGTTGGGGTTTCGACGGCGCCGGACTCCCATAAACGTCGGCAAGGAGAAGCGACCGGTAAAATGCTACCCGTCAATCGCACCTCAGCCAGGACGGCAGAAACTAAGAGGGAAACGTTTCTCTTGGGTAAGGGGAAGCGCCAAACTTGGCTATCCCTTCCTGTCCCGACCAGTATGCCTAGGTGTCCCCGAGGGGCATACGGATAACCTTAAAGGGGCTAGGAAGCACGTCCCCAACTTTCCGTCACTCGGGGTCTGACCTGTCGTTTATACTATACTTGAGAACAGGCCGAAATTTTGTTTAGTTTACCGATAGACAGCAGTACACACACTCATTCGCTCGCCATGGCTGACACAGCAGCAGCTTCAGCATCCTCAGCTCCCGTCTCGGCTCCGGCTCAGGCTTCGCCCAAGGAGAGCAAGGCTGCTGCCTCCAAGAAGCCCCGCACCAAGCCAGGCCAACCAAAAACCTCCGAGATGGTGGGCAACGCCACCGAAAGTCTCAAGGAAAGGGGTGGATCGTCTCTGCAGGCCATCAAGAAATACTTCACGGCCAACTACAAGGTGGACTCTGAGAAGCTCGCCCCTTTTATCAAGAAGTACCTGAAGGCTGTTGTCGCTTCCGGAGAACTCGTCCAGACCAAGGGAAAGGGAGCTTCGGGCTCCTTCAAGCTCGGCCTGTCAGCCAAGCCTGAGAAGGTCAGCGCACCGCCTGCCAAGCGGTCTGCTGCCCCTAAGGAGAAGCGACTTCCCAAGGCCAAGATGTCCGGAGCAAAGGCAGCCGCCAAGAAGGCCATCTCCAAGAAACCTGCCGAGAAGAAGAGAGCTGCACCTGCCCCTAAGCCTAAGAAGTCTCCTTCTAAGGCTAAGAAGGCTGCCAAGGTGCCAACGAAAAAACCGAAAGCACCTAAGCCTAAGAAGGCAGCGAAGCCCAAGGCTTCCCCGCAAAAGGCAGCTCCTAAGAAGAAATGAAAAGGTTATTGGTTTTTACTGATCTTCTCACTCACACACCTCTCTGCGGGTGTGTAAAAACGGCCCTTATCAAGGCCATCAAGAATTTCCAAAGAGAGCACATGTCTGTTAAGCTCAAGTACAGGTTCTTCCCTTTTCCAAAAATCAAAAAGTTTACCCTATCCCTTCCCCCTCCTTTTCAACACAAATTACATCAGTTTTTATTTTAAACGCAACCTAAACCGAAAGAATATTTACACGAGATATATATTTATCTTTTTCACAAAATAACACGCTTTTATGTGCGAAAACGTGGGGATTTCCATATCCACTCTCAAGAGAGCCAAAAAGTAATCTTGCTGGTTTTACTACTGTATATTTCATAAATAATTATTATTATTATTATTATCAACATCGTTATCGTCGTCATCTTAGGTCTCGTCGTAGAGCAGAGCCTTTTCTCTACGAGACCCCTTGCATTTGACTGTTGACACAGGCTAGATTAACCATCAAGACTTGGATGAGATTATGTGGAAAGCTATCTAGGGACGAGTGATGCTTGGTATTGCCAAACAGGGCTCATCTAGTGCCTGTGGATGCCGTGAAGGTTCTAATTCTAGGGTCATTGTTGTTGTTATGACTCAGTGTGGAAAGAAATAGCAAACTACCTCACCTTGCTTGATATGCTTCATTATAGTGCTGTCTTGGATTTTTGTGGATATAGGTACGGTACTGGTTGGGTAACCGACATACCTCACGCCGACTACCTAATTACTCAGCCTCGTGAGGACAATTGAGTAGCTGTCCGACAGTGAGGCAGCGCCCCAATCACGAAAACCAAGATTAACGGCCGAGGTAACCCGATGCGCTGATCACGCGTCATTCCAATATCTGCAGGCCAAATGGCTGGGGAGTGGTCACTTGGTCGGCCTAGGCTCTTAATGGGCAGTATAGTGCCAGGGGTTGTTTTTATACCTTGTATGACATGGAAGTTGACAGAACAGTCTACACGGTAACGGTAGTGTCGCTTGGTATCGTCTTAATAGCTGAATGTGCCTCGGTTTCCACCTTAGGCAGGGTCCCTCTGTCTTAGGTACTCTAGGTAGAAAAAGAGGGAAGATTTAACAGGGTCCTATACATCAGGTTACGTCTAATTTTCAAATAGGACCGGACCCAGAATGGCTGCAAAGAGATTTCTTACGTTTTTTGGGCAAACTGTAAAAGAACGTAGCTACCCATAATCACCATAGGTCTGTACTTTGAACGCTTCAGCAGAGACTATTTCTCTAAGGGATGAAGGTTTGTTGTCCTCCCTTTCAAAGGACTCGTAGTGGTCCCAGGTAATTACCACCATCATTATTATTATTATTATTAATATTAGGGCAGATGCTTAAGGTATATTAGATAGGGTCGAAAATTCTGTAATATTCAGAGAGAGAACTGTGAAATAATTTTAAAATCACTCCCGTACAGTAATGGTATGTAGAATAAACTTAAGATCAGTGCCCATTGCCACGAGAAATACGCTGGTAATTAATAAATATTATTTATCCTGCCTACAGTAGATTAAATAATATTATTATAAGGATTTAAGCTGTAGTTTATTATGAGAGGGGCATCGACTTAGGAGGCCGATTAGCCCCTTAAACTAGGCTGTGTAAGTAATTTTCTCTGATAACCTGTTATTGTGACGGTGCTTAACGTGAGGCCATGGCAGTCCCCTTCCCAATCCTCACCTGACTTACAAATACTCTGCAATAAAGCAGGCAATCATCACTCACACATTCAAAACCTACTACACAGAGGGGAAAGGAAAACGGTTGAGAGGACAGGGAAGCATTAAAAAGGGCCTTCCGACAAGATACTACTCCCGAGGTCAACCGTCGGCTTGCGCATTAGGCTATTCGAGTGCACTGGGCTGATGAACAGAGGGGCTTACAAAAAAAAAGTTAAGATAACCCCACAGCTAGCCTGATATGTAACGAAAAAGCGATTAAATATACTAGATATACCTACGTAAAAGTATAACCTAAAAATTCCCAGAAGCTATTCGTATTTACGATCGTAACGGCAACTACATTTTCCAGGAACTTTACGACGAGAGAATAACAATTATTGTAGCATTATAAGGGGGAGGAACAGCTAGGTCATCTGCCCCTAAAGAGCGAGGTATCAGAAAATAACATGAAACTCGCCGTTCGTCCGGAGCTACCGACTCTCGATTTAAAAGCAGTAACGTATTAGAATGTCAATTCATATCTATTCTTGGGGTTTGCGTTAAAATTTATACACACCTCCATATTTATCGATCTTTCTTTGACGTTCTCGTAAATTCCTGTCTTCTTAGGAAATCCGAGTGCCTTTCAAGATAGCGTTTTCGTTAGCGTGTAGTTCGAACCAAAGTTCAAACAGAAAGTAGCTCGTAATGACGGCTCGTGACGGTTATTTCATCTTGCCATTACAAAATCTCGGCATGGCAGAGATTAACAGCTATTAACACACGTATGAAGAAGGTCGTTCAATTCGCGAGAAATAAACCACACGTAACTATTTGAAAATAAGACTTGAGTGCTCAGATGCACGGTATTTGCGGGGACAGAAGTTTCAAATCCTACATGCCAGGTCCTAGGCAACGGACGGTACTACAATACCGTGGTCCGTTTCTAAGATACCTATCTATGTCGTTTCCTCTAGCTCGGCAAAACATTAACATTTAGCTTTTTAACGAATTATTCTTACGAGGCTTTAAATAAATCTTCGATCTAGCCTTCCCTCTCATGATGGTGAGTTGAAATAGGCTGTAATTTGTACCCCAATGGCTTAGATTTGGACGTAGTAAAGCGAGGAAGAGGCACAGGCCTTCCCATATGTTCTGCTAACCGAGAGCAAGATCTGATTTCTCCTTTTCCTGGTTAGGTCCTCACTATGTACTGTACTTGTATGTTGATTGGGACAGCTGCATCTAAGTTACTGGCTTCGAGGCTACCACTCTCTTGGTAAATCAGTCAAGATTCCACTTGACATTGATTCCTATATTTACTATATAAAAGTGTGTGTATGGTTGTGAGCTGTCTGATAATCTGTGTCATTGCGAAGGCTTCACCAGAGTATGGTATAACAGGAGACAGGTGCTACAAAGCAGCCTACTTGCATTTAGAAATATGCTTTTATTTATATATATATATTTATTTATATTATTAAGCTTATAACTAGAGAGTTCTAAGATAGGGCAAATGACCTCGTAGTTATGCCCCTTAAAACAACAATAACTACTACAAGTACTAGAGTTTAAAGGGATGAATTTTGGGTAGAAATACACACAATGTTTACAAACTAAGCTGGTAGGCTGCACTGAAGCTGTAATTTATTATACAAGTAAAGTTGTCTGATAATCTGCGTTATAGGGAGGGTGCTTAAAATGAAGCCACGGCCACCTCCTACCCAAATCTCACCTGACTTATGAATAGCCGACACAAACAATGCAGGTTATCATCACACACACAATTACTACTACACAGAGGGGAAAGGAAGGAGGGGAGGGGCTTGAGAGGAGAGGGATGCTATAAAAAGTGCCTTCTGACAAGATACTACTTCGGAGGTCAACCGTCGGCTTGAGCATTACTCAAGTGCACCAGGCCGATGACCTGCCTTTTCAGTAGCGGGGGGAATGCACACACTGGTGAAGAGGATACACGTTGAAATGGGTTCACACGGGCGAAGCCGCTCGAGCATTTACATCAGCATATTTTTTCCTGGCGTCGAGATTGCATTTAAGATAATAATAATAATAATAATAATAATAATAATGTTACGGCTGTGAGTTTGTGTCATCACTCGCCGCATGAGTCACAACTGCCCCAGGGCTGGGCTGTGTCCTGCCTCCTGTATTGCGCGCGCCTTATGCAACAGGGCTACTAGGACAAAGGGATAGTCCAGAATATTCGTGACTGGACCAGCGATGGAATCGTCGAGAAGCCGTGGACCCTGGATGGATCTAGAAGCATTTATTGAGTCACCGGCCTGCTATATAAGAGTGACCCGTGAAGCAGTGGTTGTTGTTGTGTTCTACGAGCTATTGCGAGCGATTATCTTGTGCGACGGAAGTGTGGTGACGAAGTGCTGTGCGAGTTACGAAATCCAGTGACATTGTTTCTCCAGCTTGTGGACAGCGAAATAGCCTGCAGCAAGTGATCGTAAGTAATTGTGGTCGGTGAATATAATGGAGAGGTGCAGGTAGTTTCTGTCAAGGCCACCGTACTCATTAGGACGGATTAACTTCTGTGATCTGTTGACAAGTGGAAGGGCCAAGAGCGCTCAAGGAAGAGACTTGAGGAAACTGGAATAAGGCTCCTAATTGCTTGTATTTGCTGATTAGTGTAATTTTCTGGCCACAATAAAGTTAATTATTTCTTTAAGCAGTAATTGGTGTTGTGCTTTGTACCCCCACCGTAATCCAGTTAACAAAGGTGCGACTAGGGGTGGCACGTAACAATAATAATAATGATAATAATAATAATAATAATAATAATAATAATAATAATATAAGCGCCACACGGGCGATGCCGCTTGAGATTTTACATCACTTTTATTCATAATAATCTCAACTCTCCAATACGTTTCTTGCTTCTAATTTTGAATCAACGACCACACAGCTGATCACAACACTGCCTGTGCTGCCAAACCTCGGTTTTTGGTACTTCGAAGGGTGAAGCCGAAGTTAGGGCTGAGTATTCTTCCTTTAATGTTTCCTTTATAAATATCGTCGTTTTTGTAGATAACCGGCTATTTCCTGTCGCTATAGGATTAGGAAATTACGATTTTGATAGTGGATTTTTTCTCGCATATTGGCAGAACCGATAAAATTAAAACATATAATGGCGGGGGCCGTTTGCACGACTGGTAAAACGGACGGCCCTTTTTAAACCGAATATCCGAGCCTAGATTGTAGGCTGATAAACGAGGGGATAACCGATCTCATCGCGAGTGAGTCCCCAGCTCGATCCTCTGTCGGGTGTAGTACGAACGTAGTTTGTTACTAATTGAGGTAACTGCGAGGCCATCTGCCTCTAGGTACGAATGTATAATTATGTAGCCTCGATAAATACATGTACCGTAAGGATTATATATGGCTTTAAAACTACGAGCAAGGGTGTTATTATTATTATTATCAAAATCGTTATCGTCGTCGTCGTCATCTTAGGTCTCGTCGTAAAATATAGCCTTTTCTCTACGAGACCCCTTGCATTTGACTCTTGACACAGGCTAGATTAAACTTCAAGACTTGGATGTGATTATGTGATTATTACTATTATTATTATTATTATTATTGACCTGTTACGATCATTTAAAAAACAAGAGAAAAGTAATCCAGAAGTCAGGTACACTATCATACAAACAAAACACAATAATTAATATGTGGAAGGAGCGTGATGGACAGAATATAACCCAAGGTAATAAGAGACTTAAAATACTTGTCTACTGTGAACAGAGAACTCCATGAAACAACTCTTAGGGTAACCAAAATATATTTTAACATAGTAACAAATTACAGTAAGATTTTGCCACAAAGGCAATATGATGAACAAATAATTGTCTTAGATAAGTGAAGAATCTAAATTAAAAATCCATATGTGAAACTAAAACTTGCTTGGTACCGAACCAGAGAAGAGAAGAAAAATCCATGAAGTTAATTGATAATTCAAATAAAGAAAATTGGTAAAATCATAAATTACCTTAAGGTGGTGAAGACCACCTAACCAAATTAATAATTCCAAGGTATGACCCAAAATCAAGAAGAAAATAATTAAATAAGCTTGAGAATATGGGGTGCCTTTTATCATAGTGACTAATCCCAGTCAAATCCAAAGTTCAAGTCCCAATCGGCAAGAAAAAGAAGAAAAAAACATCACTTTTTAATAATGTTAACTAAGAACAATGTCAGAAGGTTCTCATAGTAACCTGACAGGGAGAAGAAAGTCCATCACAAAGATCGTAATAAAACAGTATTCCAAGGAACATTCTACGTGACCTATCCAAGGATTATAAAAAGACATGAAAAATAAAGGAAAAATAGTTTAATTAAATTTAGAGGTTATAAAATTGGATAGGCCACTCCACAAAATTGCTAACCAGGGACAAACAAGACAGCATGTCTTGGTATGGCTTTAAGAATTCTAACAGGTTACATGCATACATACAAAAAATAAGTAACTGAACTATTATCTTCATAGTCTGGTACCATGTAGGTCTGTTCTAATCGAAAGGAACCAAAACTAACCAACACACAGACATGAAAGATGCACGATAAAACAGAGGGAAACAGAAGCTAACAAAATACCAAAAACACACTCAAAACAACATCAAGAAAAACCACAGAACAAGACCACATAAATACCAGCTAATCCAATAATACATTCAGTCACCTTTAACACTTACGTTTACAAGTTGGCCATGGCAGTAAAGTAGGTTTAGAACCTAAAAAAGGATTTACAAAATAAAATATTCCCTCGAATCCAGGTTAATATTTATCTCCCACGAAGACAGTAATTCGGCAAGACTAACACTCGGCCTGCCTGCCCCAAAATACTTCTTTTAGCTCACATCGAGTCCTTCACTCCTCTTCCATCGTGAAATAATTAAATTACAACACACACTCACTCACGAACAGTTGACTATCGTTTTCTCCAACCAGCGATATTTCCAACAATATCCAAATACCAAGTTGCAAATGAAATTAAATTCAAAATAAACAGTCCAGTCGTCCATGATAGCTTCACTAATGAAGAGACCAAGTTCACGACTTACAGGCAGAGCGCAGCGCAAGGCAGAACGGATAGCGGAACAGAACACTGACGTCCTCTGGTAGCGACAAAAGGTAACCAAGTTCTTAGTTTTCGCGCAAGGAGTAGCGCAGGGGGTGTCAACCAGATAGGGATTATTTGGTACCATCGGTGTAGTAGCGCGGCCAGACGTAAGGAGCGGATTAAGCGCTGTATATCGTCTTGCCAACATATGCATGATACACGTTTTAATTGAATTGCAAATATATCCCTATATTTAGTCAATAAATATTCACATAATTCCTAATTGACATTTCCTTGCAATTATCTTGCTCACCGACGATAATTACGTCACTTATCATTAAATAAACATTATTTCTACTGGGTTGGCGGCATTGACCAACATGGACGCTCTGTTTATGTCGTGTTTGGTGTAAACAATATTGGCCGTATATTAATATTTTATAATAAGCTAATGTTGTGTTCTTTCTCATCTTTCTTTCATCAAATCGTCTTCTTGGTGATGAGAAGTGAACAGTTCTTCTTCTGCTACGCCAAGTAAGTACGCTTATTTTAAGAGTTTAAGTGAAAACTTGTTTCTGTAGTGCCTGTAAAAAATATATCGTACCGGTAGCCTAGTTTTGAATTGATATTAGACGCAGTGTACAGGTGATATTCTACTTGACATATTAATTAACTTTCACTATTATTTATTCCACAGGTAGGCCTACCAAATTCTGTGAACAAACAAATCGTAAATTGCTGTTCTCGAAATAGCAGATGAATGTGGCAATTTGGCCTACTCTCCTGAGAATTGACCAGGTAAGAGTCTATGTTACCGTAATGTTTTCAACTTGATACATCTTGCAGAGATACATACAGTATCATGAGCCTATTGCATATGTGTACTCAAGTTCTTGAGGAGATCAGTTCTTGCACATGTTAGTTACTGGTGCAGTGGCAGTGGCAAGTATTCAGTTGGTCGAATGTGTAGTAATGCCATTACTGATGTAGAACTGTAATTACAGGTTCTAAAATCTTAACTCACACTGGTCCTATGGGTGGCTGTGTGCTCTTGTTCTGTGGAGCAAAGTCCAACATTAAAATTTATTTCAGAGGTCTACATTTTGGTCCAAATATACAAATGAACTAAGCACCAAATGGTGAATGCATTTGTACTCTGAATTTGAAGCATATTAAGTTCTTCAGAATGGTTTCATTTTATGCGTATGTTATTTTAGAATAGGCTATGTTTATTTTTCTTCCCATCATTCCATAATTATTTTTAGAAAATTCAGCAGCTACAGCACTGTATTCATGCGTTGCAAAACTATTTCTCCTCTGGCAGAGGATTAAGAATAGAATTAGAAACGATGATACATCTTTCAGAAGGGTGATACCTGCAGAAGCAGTAACAAAACCACTCACCAGACACATCAAAAATCTAGAAGATATGCTGAAGTTACCCTTAATTGTTGTGTAATAGAAACACACGTGGATTAGTTACATTAATCGCAGAATTAAAATTTTAGTTATTTTCTGAAAGGTGAGAGAGGCAATCTTCATCAATCATAGATGTCTATTACATTAATAAATAAGCTTCTGTGTCCAACTAAAATAAATCCTCATCAGTTTTGATGTGGTGTTAACTCATAAAACAGTGTAAAGAAGATTGGTTAATATGTTTATGTTCGACACTGGCGAAATGTAAATATTATGTCAGAAAACTGTATAATGAGGCTCATTATAGTACAAGTTTTCATTATGATACAGTTTCTCCCACCAATCAGAGCTCAAGAAACAGTTGTGTGACCAATTAGGTGAGGATAGCATCGTACCTGCGCTCACTTCCATGGCCCCCTATTTTAAATTTCACTGCGTGGCGAGTGTCATAGTGAGGCATTCCAGGAGGCCATGGTCAAATACAAGGTATTCTCTGCATCCCATGCGCTCTGTTCAGTATATAAAACTGGTGAAATCTCGACAGATATTTATGAATATTTATGTTCGAACATAAAATAGTTATAATTATCGTCGAACATAAACAGTCGTATGCAACTCGTCTATAATTGTAATTAAGACACTCGTATGGAAATTATAAAACTTGTGTCTTAATTATTGTCATTATAGGCTCGTTGCATAATGTACTATTAAGTTACAAGGTGCACATATAATAAGCCACTACAACAGAGATCTGAGTGAAATCACATGAAATTTTATTAACAAATAGGTGCAGGCTAGAACTATTACCACTGTGTTGTATTGTTTCTTCCAGTATCACAGTAAACAATTTGTTTTAAAGGACTCTTCACCTTGTATTATGTTATATCGTGGGATAGATAAATACAAGATAAATATAATTCATTTATTATATGCCAATGTAATGGTTGACATACCTATAGGTAGTATTTTATTCCTACACGTTACTTACAATATTTTTCAACACGTAGGATGCTAATGTCTAAGCCAGTCACAGCTCGTGCTCAGTAGCGGCTGGTGTAGAAAATTAGTTGTGTGTAGAGATGGGCAGCAGTCGACTGAAAACAGTCGAATTAGTCGATAGTTAAAACAACTGCTTTTCAAAAACAGTCCAATGAATTCAACGACTACTCACCGTATCATAAACAAGTCGTTTGCAAACGACTGATCTCAAAACAATCGTTGGAAATCATTGGAATGAAACAAGTCGTTGGCAAACGACTAATTCCAAGCGAATGGAATCATTCGAATTGAAGTAGTCGTTGTAAACGACTGATCCCAAAGCAATCGTTGGAAATCATTGGAATGAAACAAGTCGTTGGCAAACGACTAATTCCAAGCGAATGGAATCATTCGAATTTAAGTAGTCGTTCTAATCAAACGACTTCTTCAGGATAACTTCATGCTACAATTCATTGCGCTGTATGTTTATTGTAGAGCTTTAATTAATAAGTTAAATATACCTGTAGGTGCCTATAGTTTTATACAGTTCGTTGATTCTTTCAATGAAATAGCCTAAATCCAGTTGTCCAAGTTATTGGAAATGTTAAGCATTCAATATTTAGGTTATGCTTGAACTCCCGGTTTTCTGGCCCATCATCCCAGGCAAGCCTCTCAGTCAGATGGATCATTTGGCTGTAATTTTGAATTAGAGTAAGGTTGTAGTATGCGTGGTCAGATTTAGACAATAGCCTACTCCATGAAGGGGTCATGGCTACGCCTTCTATGTTTGTTTAATGAATAGAGTAACTGAAATGAGGGATGTATACTGATTTTAAGATTTGTGGAATGAGTTTATGAATTTTTAATAGAATTTAATGAAGTCTTCAGTAAAGTTGAAGGAGACATGATCGTGTTTAGACAATAGCCTACTCCATGAAGGGGTCATGACTATGCTTTCTATGTCTGTTTAAGGTGTAGTGTGGCTGAAATGAGGGAGGTTTACTGATTTTGGTGTTTGTGGAGTAGTCTTTTCGTTTATAATTTAGGTTTTGTGAAGCTCGTTGCGGAGTTGTTTTATGGATTTTATTGCTCTGCAAATGAAGTGTATTAGGGGGTTCTGGGTTTGGTTTAGCTGTAGTTTACAGGGTTATGGCTGAGATTTGTTGTAGCAGGCCTAACAACTGTGTCAGAGCAGTGGCTTGCTGTGTGGGAGGGGGGGTTAGTGGCAAAGACATGAGGGCAGGGATGGAAGAGTTTATGTGTTTCCTCACAGTTGGCGCACTTAGGCTTATCTCGAGGTACCGTACAGATAGAGTGGTGATGTAAATCTCCAGCGGGTACTGTGAGGACAGCTTGACGGCTGTAGGTGCCTATAGTTTTATACAGTTTCTTGTTCGTAGATTCTTTCAATGAAATAGCCTACGTCCAGTTGTCCAAATATATATGTATGTCATTCCATTGGAACTCCTTAACACAGTCTATACACTTTTAATGAGAATTGGGTGCATTCTTGAATTATTACACAACTTGAACATGGGCTTATGGCTTAGAGTTCTATTTATTTTATGATTGAATTTCATTCATTCATTCTACCGCGTGATAAATGAATTACAAGAAAATTATTATGAAATTCTCCCCATAGCGTGATGGTAATGATCGATGCAAACATAGAATAGATTTTCCAGGAAAATTAAATCAGAAAATATTTTATATTGGGATCCAATATTAATAGCATTTTAGCAAGTCGGAGGGTGTGTACGCTCAAATTGATTCTGGTTGTCAATTGGTTTGTAGAGATGGGCATCAGCAGTCGACTGACAAAAGTTAAAACCATCGACTTGTTTGACTGCTTTTAGAAAACAGTCGAATGAATTCAACGACTACTCACCGTAACATAAACAAGTCGTTTGCAAACGACTGAACTGATCCCAATTGTTTTAACATGCTTTGAGCGCTGGCATAGTTTTACGTTCTGGTCATAAATTGTTTGTATTCACATGGTTGCCAACATCTCCACTGAAAGTTCGCTCTCGTTACTGTTCTAAAGTGTTCTATTGTCGTGTCTCGTGTGTATTTATTCTAGGCTGTCGTGAAACAAGTAGGGTAGTCGTATTCATTCATTCCCAATCATGAGCTTAAATGGCACTCTGTCAAAAGCATACATGTGCCAGAATCCAACACAACACAAAATAACATAATGACTTGATTTTGTCTGCTGTTAATTCATTTTATGGACTTGGGACATCTTGGTCATCAGCCCCATGCAGATGGGTGTGGGTAGAATTGCTCCGATAATGTGATGACTGTAGTAGTGTGTGTAGCTTTATAAGGGACAGGCTTGGGGAGGTGCCCCAGGAGTTGAAATAAGGTACTACCGGATTTCCATCAGGAAAGGAATAAAATAAAACAAGATGTTCAGTAAAGAACATATAGCCTACTTTCTCCTAAATGCATGGGTATTGTTATAACTCTTTGTCCTTTTCAAGGAGTATGATCGAATGTTGGTTGTAGTAGCTTGTTGAAATACAACGTGCTATAGGGATATTAAACATGAATATGAGGTGCCCCTTGCTAGTGCTACCTCTGTACCAAATTTCGTTCAATTCGGTTTCACCGTGTTTGAATTGATAGGGGGAATCGATTTGCACACATACTTGGCCACCATCTGCAAACTATTGGGCTGATGTTCTTGCAGTTTGGTCTGAATATGTTTCCCACATAAAGATATGGTGTTGCAAAATTTGGTAGAGACTAGATTATTAGGTTGGTCGTAATTACATTTTAGCTTTTAACATTTCGGTGGCCACGATTACGTTTCCGTCAAGATAGCGGTGATATAAAACATGACACTGAGGTGCCCTTTGCTAGTGCTACCTCTGTACCAAATGTCGTTCCATTCGGTTTCACCGTGTTCGAATTGATAAGGGGAATCGATTTTCACACAAAGATGGCCGCCATTCGCAAAATATCAGGCTGATGACCTATTAGTTTGGTCAAAGGATGCTCCCTCCATAAAGGTATGTTGTTGCTAAATTTGCTAGAGATCGGATGATTAGGCGAATCGTAATTTGATTTAAGCTTTGAACATTTGTGTGGCCGCCATTACGTTTCCGTCAAGATGGCGGCGATATAAAACATGACACTGAGGTGCCCTTTGCTAGTGCTACCTCTGTACCAAATTTCGTTCATTCGGTTCCACCGTGTTCGAATTAATAGGGGGAATCAATTTTGACATAAAGATGGCCGCCATCCGCAAACTATTAGGCTAATGGCCTATTAGATTGGTCACAGGATGCTCCCTCCATAAAGGTATATTGTTGCAAAATTTGGTAGAGATCGGATGGTTATGTTAGTCGTAATTTGATTTAAGCTTTAAACATTTGTGTGGCCGCCATTACGTTTCTGTCAATATGGCGGCGATATAAATCATGACACTGAGATGCCCTTTGCTAGTGCTATCTCTGTACCAAATTTCGTTCCATTCTGTTTCACCGTGTTTGAATTAATAGGGGGAATCGATTTTTACACAAAGATGGCCGCCATCCGCAAACTATTAGGCGAATGACCTATTAGATTGGTCAAAGGATGCTCCCTCCATAAAGGTATGTAGTTGCAAAATTTGGTAGAGATCGGATGATTAGGTTAATCGTAATTTGATTTAAGCTTTGAACATTCGTGTGGCCACCATTACGTTTCAGTCAAGATGGCGGCGATATAAAACATGACACTGAGGTGCCCTTTGCTAGTGCTACCTCTGTACCAAATTTCGTTCCATTCTGTTCCACCGTGTTCGAATTAATAGGGGGAATCAATTTTGACATAAAGATGGCCGCCTGCCGCAAACTATTAGGCTAATAACCTATTAGATTGGTCAAAGCATGCTCCCTCCATAAAGGAATGTTGTTGCAAAGTTTGGTAGAGATCGGATGGTTATGTTAGTCGTAATTTGACTTAAACTTTGAACATTTGTGTGGCCGCCATTACGTTTCTGTCAATATGGCGGTGATATGAAACATGACACTGGGATGCCCTTTGCTAGTGCTACCTCTGTACCAAATTGCGTTCCATTCAGTTTCACCGTGTTTGAATTAATAGGGGGAATTGATTTTCACACAAAGATGGCCGCCATCTGCAAACTATTAGGCTAATGACCTAGTCATTTGGTCAAAGGATGCTTCCTCTAAAAAGGTATGTTGTTGCAAAATTTGGTAGAGATCGGATGATTAGGTTAATCGTAATTTGATTTAAGCTTTGAACATTTATGTGGCCGCCATTACGTTTCCGTCAAGATGGCGGCGATATAAAACATGACACTGAGGTGCCTTTTGTTAGTACTACCTCTGTACCCAATTTCGTTCCATTCGGTTGCACCATGTTTGAATTAATAGGGGGAATCGATTTTCACACAAAGATGGCCGCCATCCGCAAACTATTACGCTGATGACCTATTAGTTTCGTCAAAGGATGCTCCCCCTATAAAGGTATGTTGTTGCAAAATTTGGTAGAGATCGGATGATTAGGTTAGTCGTAATTTGATTTAAGCTTTGAACATTTGTGTGGCCGCCATTACGTTTCCGTCAAGATGGCGGCAATATAAAACATGACACTGAGGTGCCTTTTGTTAGTACTACCTCTGTACCAAATTTCGTTCCATTCGGTTGCACCGTGTTCGAATTAATAGGGGGAATCGATTTTCACACAAAGATGGCCGCCATCCACAAACTATTACGCTTATGGCCTATTGGTTTGGTCAAAGGATGCTCCCCCCATAAAGGTATGTTGTTGCAAAATTTGGTAGAGATCGGATGATTAGGTTAGTCGTAATGTGATTTAAGCTTTGAACATTTGTGTGGCCGCCATTACGTTTCCGTCAAGATGGCGGCGATATAAAATATGACACTGAGGTGTCCTTTGCTAGTGCTACCTTTGTACCAAATTTCGTTCAATTCGTATTCACCGTGTTCGAATTGATAGGGGGGGACAGACATTCAGAGTACACACACTCACACACACACAGACACACACACACACAGACACACACACAGACTCACACACACACATACACACACACAGACAGACACACTTTTTTCGCCCTGTGTTGATCTCATAAGTCTACTTTCATTTTTTGCAAAAATCGAAAGTAGGCTAATAATGTTGAGGCCCACAGGAGAGATCTGCAGAATATCTTGGCTGAGTGGACAGGGAATTTGTAACTGTTCCTGTTGGTATTTCAATTTCATTTTAGTACATATTATTAAAAATTCTTAAAAATAAATGTCCCTAACTATGGCTGCCACCTTTCCAGTCCTCATCTGAATTACAGAAAGTATAGCCTACACACTACTACAGATACCACAATAACAGAGATTATCATATAAATCCTATACACTTCCAAATATATGGGGCTAAATGAATATGTTATCAAAAGCCCTAAAATTAATATCAAAAACACAATGATTCTACAATAAGAGATTCTTTTAAAATATAGTTATAGTAGGTGCAAACATACACATAACAGCAAATTCAAGTTCTCCATTTCAAGCATTACACATTTATTAAGTTAACTGTTTCAACATACAAACTTGCATGTGTTGTAGGAATTTGCGGTTCATCGGTGTCAGCCATGGCGTCAAGGAGGTAATAGGTCCATTATCATGTGCTGTAGCCTACCGTTATACCTTGGCAAGAAAGAAGAACATGCCTCAACACATACTTTTAAAAGGACCAGATTTGATTACTGTATTTTTGCCAAGTTTGATTTTGTCTCTCTCTGTTATTTTTTCTTCGTTGACAAACTTTTTAAATAAAACGATGATTTCTAGCAGTATTGAGTGTGTTTCTTGTTTTTCATTGAAAGTCCTATTTCTCCTTTCCCCTTCACAGCATGTCATATAATTTACTGTATTAGTGTGCCATGAAATTTGTTTATGTACATGTACTTACTGTATTTCACCCTTCAAAATTGGTGGACTGGATATATTTTAAAGGGAATATCAAATGAACTACTGTGTATACATTTTGTGATATCCAATTATTTTTCTTAAACTAATGAATTTGGCATTAATTACACTAACAATTTTAGTGTGATGAGGGTCAGGTTACACCACCTATTTCCTTAGTATTCTCTCTTAAAATTTTCCTGTTATTGCGAACAGCATCAAGCATTTTAAGATATGAATATTCTCCCTTCCCAGTACTTTTACTTTCTAGTTTAATCTCGGAACTAATCGGTTATAATTGGGCCTACAGTGGTTAATTGGAAGGGACCATTTTTTTTAAATTGAGTAATAATATGCTGCAGACCTTATAGTAGCCTAATTCTTGTCAATGCAATATGCTCCAATTGCAACTGAAAGAAATGTAAACATGTAAATTATTGATGAGGTCATGTCCTAAATGCTGTGATTGCTCATTTCAGAGTTCCGGAATTCACAATTTCCCACTTTGGTATTATTAAAAAAAACTGTTATTGCTATTTTGAATGTGATTTATCTCGTGTAGATCATATTATTATCTCCACACTTAAAAACGTGTGCTATAAGTATTGGGAAGATTGTGATTTTCGGAACATTGAAGTGGGCAGAGCAGTTAGGACGAGAATATTTAGCGGAACGAGGGGAAGGGGTGGGGTAGGCTACCCGCACGGCCGTGCTCAACTAGTACCGCGGTCATACACCAGACAGCGCTGAAGTCCTAGGTGCCAAGAATTAGCATGGCTGTCGGCTATCTGTAGTAGCAGGTAATCTGTGGAGTAGCGCAACGCTGCAATTCTAGCGGAATAGAACACTGCACGCCCTCTGTTAGCGACAAGAGGTACTACATACAGAGTCTTCATAGAATATCACCAGGCTATGCACGAGCGCGACGTAGTTCAAATATTCATTCACAGATAGAGCAGGGTAATCAAATTCTGTACCAGATAATTCACGACACAGTCTTTTATCAATACTCCCTCCCTTCAAATCGAGGCCACAATCCACAATTTTGGACACGTGAAAGTTCAGAAGAGGAGATAGAGAATTTACAAGGTAACTTGAGGTAGTTAAATTTGTAGGTGGATATCCTAATAAATTTCATCCACAATTAGCATGCATAGGAACTCCCAACTGATCGTTAACAGTCACTTATCCAGTTCCCAAACATGCTTATAACAACAACGTCTTACTTTTTGTCAAATACATGGAAACCGATCTTCTTGATTACAATGGTATTACATTCGAGAATATATATGTTCTTCCAGTAGAGTGAAGATGACTGCGATCAGAGAGAGACTGCAGCTTCCATCATGATTTTCCGGGCCCTTGGATCTTCACAATGGTACTGCACATCGACCAGGTTGGACTGTCTTCAGACCATCCACTGTAAACAAATAAAGACTGCGACAAAATATGTCCTAGTTTCTTCTTAAGACTAATGACAAGTCATGATCAGTATGTTTTGCATTACCCACCCAAATAATATGGTTACCCTATTTTTTTAAAGAAAAGACCAACATAAAATTCAATAATCAAATTGCCATTAAAATAATTAGATAATACTCAAATAAGCTCAAAGATTCTTCACTTTTACATAAAGGTCAGATTAACTTTCACAATTCATGGTCTAAACAAAACAAATATTGAGAATATTTACAACCTCTTGGTTTCATAAACCAGAAGAAAACAAAAACTAAGGTAAGCAACAAAAATAGAAGGATCACGAAATCCACACATCAGCCTCATAGATCACAAGAAAAAAAACTCTTAGATGGCAAGAACATCTAATTAAAACAAACTTAAATGACAATTTGACAGAGACTTAGGTATTAGAACCCTATTGTACCTTGTATTAACTTACTAGAAAACATTAGACCCAAAACTACAATCGACGATAAGAAGAGCCAAAATCAAATGACAACCAGAACAAATGAAACAGACGACAATAAGTCCAAAATTCGACAAAACAATTACCCCCATTTACTTGATTAACGATATCCACAAAAATTTAAAATAACACACCACCGAACCATTACCAAAATATAATGGCAAGAAAATATCAAAAACCAAGAAAAATGTTTAAGCCAAAACCATGAAAAATCCTTATGATGCCAAGAAACAACGACAGCAATGAAATAATTGTGTAAGAAAAGGAGGAACAGAAACCAACATAAGGAAATGACAAAAATAATTTTACCAGGAACAAAAATTAATAGACCAAAAGTTTAGAAACAGAACACACGTGTAGACAAACCCAAATACACAAATATTTTATACACTCATACATAACCTCACAATCCCAAGATAACTAATTACAATTTACCACCCACAAAGAAAATATTCCCAACAAATCTACCAGAATATAAATCATTATTCATAAAAAATCCATTGCACAACACACTTACCAACACACAACTTTTACATACATAAATGCTGACTCGGATCAAACAGAATAACTAAAAACGTACACCGCACGTACTTCATGAGAACGAAATGAGCCCTATTAGCATTTCCCTTTCCCCATAATATTAATTTACATATTGCTTTCACACTATGCTTACCCAGTTCAGACAGAAATAAAACGAACTATAAGAACGCATCTAGAAGAACACTATGGGCCTTTTTGCATCAAATATACTTCTTTTACAAACATTACCAAAACATAATAAACCATACTTACGATAAGCTCTACCTCCCAGATCAAGCAAGCAAAAAAAAAAAAGACTTATGTACACCAGCTTGGAGAACATATGGGAACCTTTTCCTAAGGTACTTACCTTGTATTTAGTGCATTACCTTATGTCACCTTAAAACACTAGTTCAATATCAGAATATAATAAGGATCGTAAGAAGAATTTCAACGGAATAGTGATTTATATACTCGGTATCAGAGCAAAACAGAGTTAAACGATAACTTTAACAAAACAAAACCTAACCTTATTTGACACAAGAACAACAATTAATTTCCCATCCAATTACAAATGCAAAGCTAACTTACCACATTCACACCAAATTCACTCATTCCTCACACATATAGTTCGTTCCACACAATTTAGAAAATGTAATTACTCTCACTATTGGGCAAATCCGTACCTTTCTTCACATGGGATAAATGGACTCTGAAAAACTTCTTCTTTACGGAGTCGCATAACAATAGAGTGACGGGTGTCACATATCTTACTACCTTATAAGGGCCATGAAACCTTTCCCGTAACTTGCCTGATTCCTTAGGGCCAACTTCTTTCAAAGTGAAATTTTTAATGTAAACTTCATCACCGGCTTTTAACGATGATGGCTTTCGACCAGCGTTGTATCTTTTCTCTAACCTTTCGTGAGCCACCTTCATGTTACTTCTTGCCTTCTTACAGATCGTTCTTACATCATTAAAGGTGTACTGGTCAGGCAATAGTTGATTTAAGGACCATAAGTTAGAGATAGGAGAATTATGTCCGAAGGAGAACATTAGAGAGAAGGGAATCGTTTTGTGTGACTCGTGAACAGCAGTGTTAAAGGAAAATGTTAGCCAAGGTAAACTGGTGTCCCAAAGACTGTGGTCCATATGGTGAAAAGCAATTAGGGCAGCCCGTAAATTGCGATTCACCCTTTCAGCGTACGAACCTTTAGGGTAAAAAGGCGTGCTAGTGACGTGTGAAATGGAGAGTTCAAACAAAATATTCTTGAAAACATGAGAAGTAAAGCACTTCGCATTATCAGATACCAAAGTTTGTCATGGACCGAAGTATGCGAAGATTTGTTTAAGACAAGAGATTACCGTTTGAGTAGTAGCAGCTTTGGTAGGGAATAACCAATTAAAACGAGAAAATCCGTCGGTGCATACCAACACAAAGCGGTTTCCAGACTTTGATACTGGAAAAGGTCCTACATAATCGACAAAAATTCTTTCCATGGGAACCTTGGCAATATCAGATGACAACAGACCAGTTTTCGAGTTATTAAGGGGTTTAGCCCTCTTACAACTATCACAATTGTTCACCATTTTGCGCACATATTTATCAATCCCTGTCCAGATAAAATTTTGGCGAGTTTTCTCCCTCATTTTGAACACACCCAAATGTCCGCCAATCGCAGACTCGTGGAAGTATTTGAAGATCACAGGAATTAAGACAGATGGAATGACAATTTTCGGAAGTTTTTCATTCCGAGCTTTACAACACAGAGCATTAGCCTTCAAAGAGTAAGGTTTTTACTACTTCTCCTTTCTCCAGTTTACCAATAATCTCA
Organism: Meconema thalassinum; assembly: GCA_946902985.2. Classification (NCBI taxonomy): domain Eukaryota; kingdom Metazoa; phylum Arthropoda; class Insecta; order Orthoptera; family Tettigoniidae; genus Meconema; species Meconema thalassinum. The sequence goes on from OX336393.1 coordinate 306,843,575, forward strand.
CCGATGACAGGGTCTTCTCTCTGGTATTCTGAAACATCTCGGAACAATTTAGGGCAATTAGAAAGGATAACGTTAGCAAGATCGTTATGGATGTTATCATCTTCACCAGAATTCACCAAATCAACATCATTTTCTCCGTACATCATACTCAGGCAATCTGCGATAACATTATCAGATCATTTTATATGTCTAACATTGAACTTGAAAGAAAGGATGCGAGTAGCCCATCTGGCTATTCGACCGGTCTTCCTAGGTTTACCCAGGACCCAACTTAAGGCCTGATTATCGGTCTCTAAATCAAACTGAACATGTTCCACATAAAGCTTGAACTTTTCCAAGGCAAACATCACCGCTAGACTCATACACTGAGTATTTCTTCTCGGCATCGTTCAAAGTTCTCGAAGCTATGCAACGGGTAAACGTCCTAATTCATGTTCTTGTAAAAGGACTGCACCGAGAGCGCTATTAGAAGCATCAGTCTGAATGCTCAAATTCTTAGAAAAATCAGGGATGGCAAGAATGGGGGCGTTGGTTAAAGCCATTTTCAGATCATCAAAAGCTGCATCCTGGTCAGGACCCCAAGCAAACTCGACTCCCATTTTCCTTAATTTGTTGATAGGTGCAGCACGATGGGCAAAATTGGGTATAAACTTACGAAAGTAATTTATCATGCCAATGAAGCGGGCGATTTCTTTGCCTGTCTTTGGTGGTCTATACTCCCTAATTGACTGGGTTCTTGAATGATCTATGGGTATCCCAGAAGATGAAATTTTGTGCCCTAGGAAAGAGATCTGAGGCTTTGCAAAAGACACCTTAGAAAGCTTAACAGTAAATCCCGCACCTCTAAGTCTAGATAACCCCTCTCTTACATGTTGTAAATGTTCATCGAAAGTTTTACTGAATATAAGAACGTCATCCAAATAGTGGTATACAGATTTAAATTTAATACCATCGAAAACATTATCTAACAATCTACTGAGCACTGCAGCTCTGGTAGACAAACCGAACGGGAGGCGTTCGAACTTAAAAAGATTCCAGTCTGTCGTGAATGCCGTAATGGCTTTAGACCTTTCTGTTAAGGGTACCTGGATATAGGCACTCTTGAGGTCGAGATTAGTAAAGAAATTGGCTCCCTTTAACCAGGCAAAGCAAGATTGTAAGTCCGGAAATGGAATAGATTGCAAAATAACCTTTTTGTTAAGTGCACGGTAATCAATAACAGGTCTGTATTGCCCATTAGGTTTAGGTACGAGGAAAATAGGAGACGCATATGCTGAAGTTGATTTCCTGATATTTCCCTCCTTTAGCATATCGTCTATAATTTCTTTTAACACCTTCATTTTAGGTGGAGACAATCTGTATGGGGAAGCGCGTACAGGAATGGTGTCGGAAAGTTCTATCTCATATTCCATAAGATTAGTTACACCCAGGTTGTCAGTCAAAACCTCGGGGAATTCAGAACATAAAAGTTTAATTTGCTTGGTCTGATGTTCATTTAAATTATTAAACTCAGGATCATCAACAGTCACAGGTTTAGTATCCAATTGAACTGAGTTAACAACCTTATTATCATATTAATCTTTAATTTAGGTTTGAATTGTAACCAACATAACCTTGTCCTCAAATCAATTAATAAGCCAGTATGAGAAATAAAATTGGCCCCAAGTATCACGCTACAGGACAAATTGTTAACAATCCAGAACTTAAATTTCCATGAGAAATCAGCAATGTTAATCTTGACGTTAACATAACCTAACACATTAAGAGCCGTAGAATTTGCCGAGATAACATTATTGGATTCATTTACCAACTCACCAAACTTGCATACCGATTTCATACTTTCAAACCAATTCCTATCTAAACAGGAATAAGTACTGCCTGAATCAATCAATGCTGAAATAGGTTCGTTGTTAATATAGATCTCAATAAACGGGCAGTTACTCTTAGACGCACACATAATACGACTACTAATTTCATTATTTTTATAGGCATCTCTGACATAATCACTATTATCAAAAATTTTAAACTCTTTTTTGTTAGTATAATTCTTTGACATATGACAATCCGAGGAGATATCCTTTAGATGGCATCATTTATCACGATTAGATTTCCTATCACACCATCGAGCAATATGATTGTAGGAACCACAACGATCAAATCTTCTCCCTTTGTTAATTCTTACTTCGTTGGGTGAAGATGCCATTAGCCACTGTAAATTACTACCAGTTGGGTAGCTCGGAGGAGATATCTCAGGTACATACATGTTTGTAGGCATATTGGTATTCGGAAAACCAACAGTTGGAATAAGATTACTAAAATTCAAAGTTGCAGAAACATATGGACTAGCATACATACTAGGGTGACTCACATTTGGGGAAATCATAGGCGAAGAACCACAGTTGTTAGGTAAATAAGCAGACTGCATTACATTACCTAAGTTAATTGGACTCGCAGTTGGGGAAATCATAGACGAAGAAACACAGTTATTATGTAAACGAAATAGGAGCGACATTCGGGATTGACCCCAGCAATGATCGAAGAAACTAGCTGTTTTTCAGACAAGTTTACCTTTAAAACTCTGTAAAAGGTTTTAATGTCAAGGAAATAATCATTAAGGGGTTCTCCTAACCTCTGTACTCTAAAAAACAAGTTATGTCGAAGTACACTTAAGGCACGAGGGGGAATGAAGGATTCTAAAACATCCTCATGAAAATCTACTAATGAAGTCTGAGAATTCTTTGCCTCCATAATCTTTTCCCTCAACAATACAACCTATAAGGAAAAATGATTTGAAAAATGTTGGCATTCGATAATCTAAATACCACAGCGTTATCAATTAAATAAATTAGAACTTTCAAAAAATTTACCAATTGATTAATGTCTTTACCACTGCATATTTGCAAATCCTTCAGACATGCACTAAGAGGATGTGGAAGGCTAGAAAACTAAACCTCATCACACGAATATAATACCCTGGACATATTATCATGCATCGACGCGCCAGGCATTTGGGAAGGAGCCATTTGATTAACCTCTTCAACACTAGCATATTCGCACATACCTTCATTCCTAGGTACAGGCTTAGAAACTGTACGATATCTACTTGGCAAGTCATTCGTAACACAATTCAAGGGTATATCAGGTAAAGATCTGGAAAAATTATCCCTCAGATTATCAGAATTAACTTCAGGTCTTCTGTTACTCAATGAAGACGTACTATACCCGGATCTTTCACACGTCCGTGACATGGTTGACATTCTTATTTTGGAAAGAGGAGTTGTTAGTTGAAGAGGTTGAAGGAATGGATGATTTGAATAACGCGCGGAGGAGACTCAAGAGTGCTGAGGGAAGCATACATCGCTGGGGCGAGTGACGCGAGATTATGACGTGAAGCCTGAATACGTAATGAGAAATAATTTTTCAGAATTACCTTAAGGAGAAGAGATGGACGCTATGAAATTAGCACACTTTTCTGGCTATAACAAGAGGAGGATTTTGAGCTATCAAGCATTAAAATCGGTCCAGTAGAAGCCGAGATACGAGATGGAATGTTCTCGAACAATGTCTCGTTGAACTATAAAAGGCCACGTTGCTGAGCAGAGAGTCATCATATCTTCAAAGCATTTGCTTATGTTCGGATCTACGCTACGTGAAAGTGACAGTATACACGCCGAGATTCTGACGGTCGGAGGACTTAGTCGCCGTACCAATGGTCAGCACGACTTAGTTTTTGTTCAAGTGAACGAACTTAACTTTTGGCAGCGAATGGACCAAGAATATCCACTGACTTTCAGGTCACTTATTCTATAGTCAGGTGATGGTAGTGTCGAAACCATTCACAGAAGTTAGCCTTCAGAACGATGTATTTCTTGTGGTGACTGTACATCAGGCACTTCGAATTCATATGGAGAAGTTTATTTTATAATAAATAATGTTATTGGTTTTACGCCCCTTTTAACTACACTGGCTTTTAGAGACGCCGGGGTGCCGGAATTTTGCCCCGAAGGGGATCTTTAACGTGTCAGTAAATGTATTGACACGGCTCCCTCGAATTAGCGCACCCTCTAATGCCAGCTGACTGCGCCAGGTTTCGAAGTTTATTTCATTTTGTTCGTTTATGCAGCTAATAGGTGTTCCTATCTTAGCGTGCAAACGAAACCGCATTATTGGAACATGAGATTTATTCTCGAATCTACAGGAGTACTGTACCAGTCTATGACTGAGCAACTTTTTGTCATGTTACACGGTACCAGTGATAACGGGAGTTATTTCGAACGGATGACTGCGAAAATCATCATGCGCCGCTAAAACTACTCGTAGGACTGGAAGGACATGGAGACGAACGAGGCATTTGGATACGGCAGATGGCCATGGGAAGACACTGTGGGAATAGTGAACACAGCAGGACACGCCCGTCATCTACATCAAGAATGAAATAAGACAACCATTTCATGTACTATCCACTAACCAGTAGTATTAGAGAATTCCATATTATTGAACAGTCACGATCAGAAATCACACACATTTTTCACCATAGCTAGATATTAGCTAGATCTTCGATTGTATTTGTCTGGATGACAAATGGAACTGCTGTCTGACTATTTATTTTTCGATCTATGATTTTTGTTAGGACAGGCATTAGTTCATGTTTCGACATGAAATATTTCGATTATTCCAAGGGATATAAATATTTTTCGTTAATTCTGATTATGAGAACAGAAGTAATTGAGGCTTGGATTATTTAAATAATTTGATTTATTTATTTATTTAATAACAATAATAATCAAGTGTGAAGTGAATAAGTTAATAATATTTATAAATAATAACAACGCTATTTAAAGTTATAAATAATTAGGGAGTGATAATACCGAACATTAGGAATTAAATTAAATGTTGTTAATTGTTTATTGTGAATAAATGATTAATGCATTAAATAAAATTAATAGGAGACGTTGATAATAATAATTCACAGATGAGACTTAAATATTTATTTATTTAAAAGAATAGGGTGATAATAATCATTTGACATTGATGATGCTTAAATATTTTTTGTGGTGATAATAATAATTTGGGGATGAATTTAATTAGTTGGAAGGAATTAAATTAAATAACTTCGTTTGGAAGTTTAAATAAATTTAAATGAGTTTATGGATGAAGAGAATGAAGTATTTGATTTTTGAGCTCAGAATTATTTTTTTCAAAAGCACTTTAAAAAAAGGAAAAGAAAAGAATAGAAAAGAAAGGAAAGAAAATATTAAGATAATAAATAAGGGAACGGCAGGTATTTAATGTATCAAATAGTAAATTTATGTAAATGGGAGGCAAGGAGATATTGACCACAGTCTAGTAATTGACAGAATATTACAAGAAAAATTATAATATGTAAAAAAATATATAATAGTATTCTGGTGATGATTTTAGTGTGCGTTTGGCGACTCTTAAAGTTTGGAGGCCTAGGGGGTCATCCAAAACTGGGTTTTATTCCCGTAGTTGTGGGCACAGAAGGATGTGCGGATGTTTGAAGTAGCCTGTGGGCTATATTTGTAAAAGAAGGGTTAGGCGATGTGGACCGCCCCATATTCTTGTCAGATTTCACTATTCTGGTAATCCAAATATTAGATAATTTTTTTTCTGGATCAACTCAAAATTCAAATGGAATGCCTGAATAAATAATTGAAAAACTTGAATTTAGATTTGTTGAACCTGACCGAGGAGAAAAAATTAATAAGATGAAAAGTGCAAATGAATTAAAATAAATAATTAATGATTTTTATTTTTGAATAACAATAATAATAACATTGGAAATGAGCAAATAAAATATTCATAATGTGAGAGGTTTAGAAAACTTGTTATAAATAAAGTGAAGGGAAAGTTTGAAATTAATAAATTAATAATATTTTTTTTTAATTTTTTTTGTGAGATTATACGAAAAGTTTGGTGATAGAAAATTTTGTTAACATAATAATTTGGTGAAGAGTTAGATGATTTAATCCGCTGATGGTGGATAGAAATAACAACATTGTTTACAACAATATTTGTGTAATGTTAATAACATATGAGAATAATTTAAAATCGTTTATGACATTTAAACAAATGAAAGTGATAAAAGAAGAAAGTTGAATTTTCAAAATAGTTTGAAAGGTTTTGAACAATTTTTTTAAATTTGAAAATCTTTATGAACAATTATTAACATTCGACTTTATGTCAGTCGAGTATTGATATTGTTATGAAACAACGAATCAAACTAAATAAGTTTAATTTTGGAATAACACCGAATGAATCAGGTGACTATTTATTTTGAGAAATTTTTGCTACGAATATTTGATAAAATCAAATTGCAATATTTGTAAAGTGAACAAACGAACGTGTAAATAGTAGGGATCACTCAGAACTCTTTATTGAACAGTGATTACCGAGTGTAAATATTCTTTTTGAAATTTTTTATGCATATCAGAATGGACGAATGTTTTTTCTGATTATCACATCTACGACAATTCTAATAATATTATAGGGACCGTTGATTTCTTATGTGTGATGTGTTTTTATCTTTGTTGAGGTTTTTTACCAGTTGAATCATATTTTTTATTTATAAATAAATTGAGAATTTTAAGGAATGTGTTAGTTCAAAAATAATTTCTCACAATACCTTACTTGTGAGTTACCGAGATCAGGGATGCCATATTAGAACCAAGTATTCACCTAGATAGACCTTGAGATAGATTTTCTCGTGCTGATCTGATTTCAGTATTTTACAAAATGTGGTCGTTGGATCTCGGTCCAAACGGGCACATAAGGTAGGGTAGAGAAGTTTGGCGCCCGTACTAAGGGGCCATCGAATGGGTCTTTCGGACTTGATTTCGAAGAGGCATTCGAGTAGACTTATGAATTTTGCCACTTGTCTCGACAATTGACAAAAATCTAGATAATTTTTAATTAAGGGAGATTGTTGAGTCCATGTTTGAGGACATAGTCAAATTTGCATTTTGAAATAAGTATTTTGATTTTGTTTTGTTGCAACGACTTTGATTCGTAAGGGAGTACAGTAATACTTTAAAGGGAGTTTTATTAATTTTTTTTAAATAGATAATAGAATTGGGAGTTTGTTTTGGTTAGGTGAAATAGCACATTCATAGTATCCAGATGGAGGGTTTTGTTTTTTGAATTTTGAAATTTTGCTGTTGTTGTTTGAAAGTCAATTTAAATGAGTAGATTTTTTCTTTTCCATTAGATATCGACATAGGGTATCTCAATTTATTCGGAATTCTCTAATGCTATAGGTTAGTATATGTTTAGTATTAAGGCTTCGTTCTATCCATGGAATACCAGTCCTGTATTTCTATTGGAACATTATGGATCAGGTTTTGGAGGTGTTGGCTCGGCTGGAGTCAAATAATAAACAGAGTATCGAGAGAGCTACTCAATTAGAGAATATGTTGTGAGGAAATTCCAAAAGGTTGGAAAAGCAGATACAAGAAAATTCGCAATATTTGGAAAGCTCATTAGAAGTTAATATAAATGCAAACTCTAAATCATTAGAATCTAAAATAAATGAAAACACTAAATCTTTAGAAGAATCATTAGAATCTAAAATAAATGAAAACTCTAAATCTTCTGGAGATTCATTAGAATCTAAATTAAACCAATCATTTGAATCTCAATTATCTGAAAAATTGTTAGAAAGTTCTAATTCACTTAGGTTAGATATTGACAGTAAACTATCCGAAAATTCTAAACTTTTTGAAGACAAATTAAGTGTTAGTACAGAATCTTTGAGAGAAACTTTGGAAGAGAAGATTGCTGAACATTCCAAAGCTATTGATAGGTTGACTGAAAATTCCCGCATAATGGATTTAAAAATCATTGGAAATTCAGAAACGCTAAGGTTAGATTTGGCTGATAATTCTAAACAGTTAGAACATCGCTTATCAGAAAGTTTGGGGAACCAATTCGCGGAAAAGTCCAAAATTTTTGGGGAAAAACTTAGCGAATTATTTGAAAAATCCAAGAACGTAGAAACTAGGTTAGAAGAAAACAAAGTTTCACTGGAGACAAAAATTAATGATAGTATGAAAAACTTAGAGGACAAAATCGAAAAATCGCATGATATATTGAAAGACATGAAACAATATTTTGATAAACATTATAGAAGAGTGGCTGAAGATTTGGTAAACTTGGAGATTAAAATTACGGAAGAGTGTAATGTTACTGCAAGGCAGGTGTTGCAGAAAGTGGCAACAGATTTCCAGGGGACTATTCTAGAACAGCTGAAAGAGGACAAGTTAATCCAGGAACTTAGTATCAATGTAAAGGAGATAGCTCTTACTGAGGACAGAAGTTCAGTACTAGAGGAGGCTAAAGAAGATGTTCAGGAAGTAAGGAATTCTTTCTACGCATATCAAAGTAATATCGGAAGATGTAGGAAAAATTCAGAGAGATGTGTCTAAGGTGACTAATTTAGTGAAGACTCACGAAACTATGATTGAAAAACTAGTAAAAGATGTTCAGGACACGAATCAAGACTTGAGAAAGAAAGGAATCGATCCTGTAACTAAAGAATTTGTTGAGACAACCGTAGAAAAGATCAGAGGAGAGATAGCAGAGAAGACAGATGTTTCTGGATTAAATAAGACATTGGAAACATTAGAAGAGAAAATGACTTCTTATGAATCTCAAAGACAGCAAAGAAATGTAGAAGAAATACCGATTTTTGAGCAGAACAAAAAGAGAGAAATTTCGAAAGAGATGGAGGATCAGAAAATTATGGCAAATTCTATTCCTATCGCTATATATAAGGATAAGGATGATAAACCAGGAAAATTTTCAGGAACAGGAAGTATCCCACCGGCCGACTTTTTGAGAGAAGTCAGGGATTACATCCGGGATTCAAAAATTTCAAAGGAGAGAGAGATAAGAGTGGTGAGCAGATTTTTAGATGGACCTGCACTGGTTTGGTTCAGGGGTTTTAGATCCAGTTTCCACAATTTCGATGAATTTTCCAGGGGGCTGATGAGAAAATTTTGGTCGCCGGAAACTCAACAACAGATCAGGGCGGAATTGTATGCAAAGAGATTTTCAACATCACAGCCAACAAAGTACTCGGCTTATTTCTCGCAACATTTATCAAAATTGTAATTTCTCGAACCACCAATGCCAGATTTTGAAATGATATCTGCCCTCATACGTCAATTTCCAATCGAGGTGCTAAGAACATTGATTGCAGCGAATATCGGAAACATGGAGGAGTTCGATGAGGTGCTACAAAGATTAGATCATGCTAATGCACAATTTTTTCACTTAAGAGGAAACAATAAAACTGAAAACCACACGATAAACACTGTAGTGACTGATCGTCACAGCCAAACAAATCAACAGTGGAACATACCTCAGAATCAGATAGAAATTAAGGAATGGAGCAACACGAGAGACACTCCATATCAGAATAGACCATATGTGAGGCCATATCAATACCTTACTCTTGGTAAGGTTTCACCATCTAGTTTAAGTTCAATATTTGTCATACTGGGTTTATTGTTGTGGAAGTCGCATACCATATATTCAGTCTTGGTTCTACCAATGCGCAGTCCATTAGACTCAAGAGCTCTCCTCTATTGGTCTAAACTCTCCTGTAGGTCATAAATACTGCCAGATATTAGTGGCCCCGGGATACTGTGACTAGCCGCATGTCGAGCAAGGCATTAACAGCAGCGTAGTGTCCAACTAGTTTAATACATTTACACTTTGTAACGTATTTAATAACCATCATTACTTCCATGAATTTCAGAGTAGTTGCTGGAAATGCTGTCCTTCATTTTCTAAACGCACATTGCACCAACATAGGAAGTTTTGCTACACTCGCTGTACAGTTCACGCCACGGTTTTTGGCCGGTGAGCCTCGGTTGCGCAGTCGTGCAGAGGATAGATGGCGAACCTCAGACATGTGCAATTAATTCGTGAGTTGCTTTCCGCTCAACTGAAAACTCACGTATGAGTTGCACATGTGTGAGGTTCGCCACCTGTCGTCTGTGTGACTGTGAAACCGGGACTGGTCGGCCAATAATCGTGGCGTGAACTATAATTCATCTACACTGGTATTTCGTATCAGTGCAGTTATTTCATTCTCACTAGCCCCCAGAGTATGCGGATTGTTTCTGTATACCTTACGCTTGAGTTTCCTCCACAAGTAAAAATCATACGGCGCTGAAACTTGCGAACAAATTTACTGCGAACTTCTTCTTGAGAAGATAAGTTTCCACTAGGAAAATTCGATGTTTTTTTTATACCTAACCCTGTTCATGTAATACGAGGTAGGCTACAGTATTTCACAGCAAGTCTTAATTAGCAAAACTAAGGTATCTTTCCATCTGCACATATAGCTTACCACGGCGGGTGAGTGGTTAACGTATCGGTCAACTAGCCGCAATCATGCAGGTTCGCTCCTGGCCGTGGTAAGTGATTTTTTTGAAAGGCGGCAAAAATTACGACATGCATGTCATACGATGTTGGCATGTCAAAGAACCCATTTCAATTCAGTAGGCCGTGTTCATAATGGCAAAATTAATCTTGGTAGTTCCCGCCAATACAAAGTTTCTCATTTCTCTACTATAAAGCGCAATAGTGTTCAAGGAGCTTAGATATCTAACCTCCTTGACTTTCATAGTGCTTCAAAGAACAATGAAATTTGACATGCAAGCTACCCTCTGGGTGTCAAATAACAAAGCTTGCACCCGGCACCGAGGTCATACAATATTATTATAATACCAAAATAGATGGAATCAGTGGAGAAAACCAGGGTTTCAATCAAAACCATACAATAGGCCACAGCAACAGTATGGAAATCAACAACAAAATAGAAGAGAAGAACAACGAGGGAAGGAGGAATTTAAGCAAAAGGCTAGGGAAGATCTTGAAAGAAGGCATCAGGATAGCAAGCAATACCTAGATGAGCAACACAACAAACCTAGTACTTCCGGATTGCTGAAGTCTACAGGTGATAAAAAAACGTCGAAAAATCAATAAGTAGTTACATTTCAAAGATTGTTAAATGGCAAGTAGAAGATGAAGACTTGATAGATGTAAAGGAAGAGAGAATTGGACTTGAGAAAAGATCGAAATTACCAATTATAGAGTGTGAAGTCTATGATACGAAGATTCATACACTTATAGATACCGGAGCTATGCTGTGTGTAATTAGTGAGATGCTCTATGCTTTATGGAAGATCACAGAAAGTTTGGAGGAAATTCCTGTGTCATGCATTAAGATACAAGGAATTATACCTAACAAGGTGACTACAAGCAAAGTACAGTTATATCTAAAGCTGAAGATGGGAGGATGCTATTTTGAGCACATTTTCGTGGTGATGAAGGACATTAACCATGATATGATCATTGGAAATGATTTTATGACTAAGTAAAAAGCTATAATCGATATGAAGTCAGAGACCATACGTTTTCATCATACTGAAGAAGAAGATTTGGAAGGTGACGAAGAGGAATTCACCGAGGGAAACATCCGATGGTCACAGGTTATTCTTAATATTGAAGGGAAGAAGAAGAAGAAGAAGAAGAAGAAGAAGAAGAAGAAGTAGTCAAAGTAGAGGAAACACCTGAATTGAAAAAGATCTTATGTGAATTTGAGGATATTTTTGATGCGAAACCAGGGGAGATCAAGGATTTTGAATATCACATCCAAGTGAGCGATGAAGCACCATATCATTGTAAACTTTACCCTATTGCAGAGAAGTATAGAGAGCAGGTGAAAGTCATGATTGAAGAGTTGGAAAAAAATGACATAATAGAAAAATATACCACAGCTTATGTGAATCTATTAGCAGTTGTGCCAAAACCAGATGGGGGTCTGCGAATTTGTTTAGACGAAAGATCTCTAAATTCCAAAATGTTGCCTGAATATGACCGTCATCCGGTTATTAAGGAATTGTTGAGGAAATTTAAAGGCAAGAGATGGTTTTCCACTATCGATCTTACTTCATCTTACCATCATGTGAAGCAAGCGAAGAGTCGAAGAAATTCACCGGATTCATGTTTAACCAGCAAACATATGTTTTCAAAAGATTACCATTTGGAATGAAAATATCCGGATCTATTCTAATTAGGGCATTAGACAAGAATCTTAGTCCAGAAGTGAAAAGCTCAGTTATATGTTACATTGATGACATACTGGTAGCGTCTGAAGATGAAGTGCAACATCTGTTACACTTAAGGAATTTATTCGATGACTTAAAGAAGTCAAATTTCAAGGTGAATCTGAAGAAATGCCAGTTTTTCAAAGAAGATATCAAATTCTTAGGGCATATCTTAGATGGACAGGGGTATCGTCCAAATGAGGTCAAGTTACAAGCAATTGCCAACTTTCAAAGACCCACGAGGATAAAGCATGTCCGTAGTTTTCTGGGGACTTGCCAACTTTTCGCTGGGCATTGTCATAACTACACCACCATTGTTGCGCCTTTGCAGAATCTTTTGAAGAAAGGGAACAGATGGAAATGGAGTGAAGAGCACGAGGAATCTTTTAGACTAGCCAAGGAGTTTTTGATGAATAGTGTAAAACTGGAATATCCTGATTTTCAGAAGAATTTTATTATCGAATCAGATGCTTCAAATGTGGGTATAGGAGATAACATATTACAAGAAGACGAAGATCACACTAGGCATTATTTATCTTTTATAAGCAGAAAGTTAAGACTTACAGAGTGAAATTATTACACGACTGAACTTGAAGCTTTAGCTATTGTTCACTCTCTAGAAACTTGGACGAATATGCTTATAGGACATTCTGTCATTGTGCGAACAGACCATCATGCACTTGAGTTTACTTTGAAGACGAATTTTGCAAGTGATAGGATTACACGTTGGGCTTTGTTTGTCCAACAATTCAACATTATGATAGAGCACAAACCTGGGAAAGCGAATGTAGGAGCCGACTTGTTGAGTCGTGCAGTTGAACCGACTTTTAAGGTGATGCCTATTACCTTGATACAAGAAGATGAAGAAACTTTAGAACGTTTGGAAAGGATATCTGTTACTCAGAAGAGGAACACAAGTTTTGATAACGGAAGTTATACATTAGTTGAAGATGAATCTGGTAACACCGTGGGAAAATTCAACGCGGCAAGTTTGAAGATTTATCATTCAAGAGCCACACAACAATGAGAAAAAAAAATATGATGAGTCACATATTTTTTATTGGCGTGAGGGGTGGATATACCCGGATCGTTCACAAGTCCGTGACATTGTTGACATTCTTATCTTGGAAAGAGGAGTAGTTAGTTGAAGAGGTTGAAGGAATATGATTTGAATAACGCGCGGAGGAGACTCAAGAGTGCTGAGGGAAGCATACATCGCAGGGGCGAGTGACGCTAGATGACGTGGAGCCTGAATACGTCATGAGAAATAATTTTTTAGAATTACCTTAAGGAGAAGAGATGGACGCTATGAAATTAGCACACTTTTCTGGCTATAACAAGAGGAGGATTTTGAGCTATCAAGCATTAAAATCGGTCCAGTAGAAGCCGAGATACGAGATGGAATGTTCTCGAACAATGTCTCGTTGAACTATAAAAGGCCACGTTGCTGAGCAGAGAGTCATCATATCTTCAAAGCATTTGCTTATGTTCGGATCTACGTGAAAGTGACAGTATACACGCCGAGATTCTGACGGTCGGAGGACTTAGTCGCCGTACCAGTGGTCAGCACGACTTAGTTTTTGTTCAAGTGAACGAACTTCACTTTTGGCAGCGAATGGACTTAGAATATTCACTGACTTTCAGGTCACTTATTCTATAGTCAGGTGATGGTAGTGTCGAAACCATTCACAGAAGTTAGCCTACAGAACGATGTATTTCTTGGGGTGACTATACATTAGGCACTTCGACTTCATCAGGAGAAGTTTATTTCATTTTGTTCGTTTATGCAGCTAATAGGTGTTCCTATCTTAGCGTGCAAACGAAACCACATTATTGGAACAGGAGATTTATTCTCGAATCTACAGGAGTACTGTACCAGTCTATGACTGAGCAACTTTTTGTCATGTTACACGGTACCAGTGATAACGGGAGTTATTTCGAACGGATGACTGCGAAAATCATCATGCGCCGCTAAAACTACTCGTAGGACTGGAAGGACATGGAGACGAACGAGGTATTTGGATACGGCAGATGGCCATGGTAAGACACTGTGGGAATAGTGTACACCGCAGGACACGCCTGTCATCTACATCAAGAATGAAGTAAGACAACCATTTCATGTACTATCCACTAACCAGTAGTATTAGAAAATTCCATATTATTGAACAGTCACGATCAGAAATCAACACACATTTTTCACCATAGCTAGATATTAGCTAGATCTTCGATTGTATTTGTCTGGATGACAAATGGAAATGCTGTCTGGCAATTTATTTTTCGATCTAAGATTTTTGTTAGGACAGGCATTAGTTCATGTTTCGACATGAAATATTTCGATTATTCCAAGGGATATAAATATTTTTCGTTAATTCTGATTATGAGAACAGAAGTAATTGAGGCTTGGATTATTTAAATAATTTGGTTCATTTAATAACAATAATAATAAGAGTGTGAAGTGAATAAGTTAATAATAATATAATAATAATAATAATAAAGTGTGAAGTGAATAAGTTAATAATATTTATAAGTAATAACAACGCTATTTAAAGTTATAAATAATTAGGGAGTGATAATACCGAACATTAGGAATTAAATTAAATTTTGTTAATTGTTTATTGTGATTAAATAATTAATGCATTAAATAAAAATTAATAGGAGACGTTGGTAATAATAATTCACAGATGAGACTTAAATATTTATTTATTTAAAAGAATAGGGTGATAATAATCATTTGACATTGATGATGCTTAAATATTTGTTGTGGTGATAATAATAATTTGGGGATGAATTTAATTAGTTGGAAGGAATTAAATTAAATAACTTCGTTTGGAAGTTTAAATAAATTTAAATGAGTTTATGGATGAAGAGAATGAAGTATTAGATTTTTGAGCTCAGAATTATTTTTTTCAAAAGCACTTAGAAAAAGAAAAGAAAAGAAAGGAAATAAAATATTCAGATAAAAAATAAGGGAACGGCAGGTATTTAATGTATCAAATAGGGAGAATTTATGTAAATGGGAGGCAAGGAGATATTGACCAGAATTTATTTAATTGGTAAAATAATACTGAAGAACCACAGTCTAGTAATTGACAGAATATCACAAGAAAAAATATATGTAAAAAAAATATAATAGTAATAATATGATGCTGTGTCCAGAATATTCTGGTGATGATTTTAGTGTGCGTTTGGCGACACTTAAAGTTGTGGAGGCCTAGGGGGTCATCCAAAAGTGGGTTTTATTCCCGTAGTTGTGGGAACAGAAGGATGTGTGGATGTTTGAAGGAGCCTGTGGGCTATATTTGTAAAAGAAGGGTTAGGCGATGTGGACCGCCCCATATTCTTGTCAGATTTCACTATTCTGTTAATCCAAATATTAAATAATTTTTATTCTTGATCAACTTAAAATTCAAATGGAATGCCTAAATAAATAATTGAAGAACTTGAATTTAGATTTGTTGAGCCTGACCGAGGAGAAAAAAATAATAAGATGAAAAGTGCAAATGAATTAAAATAAATAATTAATGATTTTTATTTTTGAATAACAATAATAATAACATTGGAAATGAGCGAATAAAATATTCATGTGAGAGGTTGAGAAAACTTGTTATAAATAAAGTGAAGGGAAAATTTGCAATTAATTAATTAATAATAAATTCTTTTATTAAAATTTTTGTGAGATTATACGAAAATTTTGGTGACTGAAAATTTTGTTAACATAAAAATTTGGTGAGGAGTTAGTTGATTTAAACCGCTGATGGTGGATAGAAATTACAACATTGTGTACAACAATTTTTGTGTAATGTTAATAGCATATGAGAATATTTTAAAATCGTTTATGACATTTAAACAAATGAAAGTGATAAAAGACGAAAGTTGAATTTTCGAAATATTATGAAAGTTTTTGAACATTTTTTTAAATTTGAAAATCTTTATGAACAATTATTAACATTCGACTTTATGTCAGTCGAGTATTGATATTGTTATGAAACAACGAATCAGTGATATGATAATTTTCCAAATAAGTTTAATTTCGGAATAACACCGAATGAATCAAGTGACTATTTATTTTGAGAAATTTTGCTACGAATATTTGATAAAATCAAATTGCAATTTTTGTAAAGTGAACTACGAACGTGTAAATAGTAGGGATCACTCAGAACTCTTTATTGAACAGTGATTACCGAGTGTAAATATCATTTTTGAATTTTTTATGGATATCAGAATGGACTAATTAATTTTTTTCTGATTTTATACGGACCGTTGATTTCTTATGTGTGATGTGTTTTTATCTTTGTTGAGGGTTTTTACCAGTTGAATCATTTTTATTTATAAATAAATTGAGAATTTTAAGGAATGTGCTAGTTAAAAAAAATCACCTTACCATACTTGTAAATTACCGAGATCAGGGATGCCAGATTAGACCCAAGTATTCACCTAGATAGACCTTGAGATATATTTTCTCGTGCTGATCTGATTTCGGTATTTTACAAAATGTGGTCGTTGGATCTCGGTCAAAACGGGCACAGTACCTTCCAAAAAATTCATGTTCACTGATTCAACTGACGAAAAAATTGGTCCTAAATTATTCAACAACTCCCCTTCGACACGACTAACATTAGTCAATTCGCTACAATCACCAGTATCAGGTACAACAACGTCAGGATTAACAACACGATTAGTCCTATCACTGCGTTTAGTCTCATCAAACAAGTAAGTATAGCACTTGCATAACCTAGCACGCAAATAAATCAATATCACCAATTTCACTGTCTTTTTCCTTCCAAACTTCGATTAAATATGCAAGACGATGGTACCAATGAACTAAACAAAACTTAAAACGATTAAATTGACTAACCGAACTATTATCAGCAGTGGAAAAGAACTCAAACAGGATAAATAATTTATTAATACTTGGTACAACAAGGTCCTAACCTTTAGTCCAATCAAATTCATCCCAATTTGGAATGCGAACCGGTACAGATTTCAGCGAAGACAACAGTATCAAATCCTTCTCACGAAGATTACAGGGAGTTTCTCCCCTAATAATTATTTCATGAAAGATTTCGTCCGTGTTAAAAGAAGAGACTGACGTTAGAATTCTGTTTTCCATCAACCCTCGATAAGACATGAAACAAACAATGACACCAAGAATTAGTAAAAATTCACACTAGACAGGCCTACGAATATTTCTTAGTGTCCCTTTCATTTTCAACACTGTATTTAAGTCTCCAATTAATTCCGATTAAGAAACTGAACCACGCTACTGATTACCAAAAACGAACTGTTACGATCATTTAAAAAACAAGAGAAAAGTAATCCAGAAGTAAGACACACTATCATACCAACAAAACAGAATAATTAATATGTGGAAGGAGCGTGATGGACAGAATATAACCCAAGGTAATAAAAGACTTAAAATACATGTCTACTGTGAACAGAGAACACCAAGAAACAACTCTTAGGGTAACCAAAATATATTTTAACATAGTAACAAATTACAGTGAGATTTTGTCACAAAGGCAATATGATGAACAAATAATTGTCTTAGATAAGTGAAGAATCTAAATTAAAAATCCATATGTTAAACTAAAACTTGCTTTGTACCGAACCAGAGAAGAGAAGAAAAATCCAATAAGTTAATTGATAATTCAAATAAAGAAAATTGGTAAAATCATAAATTACCTTAAGGTGGTGAAGACCACGTAACCAAATTAATTAATTCCAAGGTATGACCCAAAATCAAGAAGAAAATAATTAAATAAGCTTGAAAAAATGGGTGCCTTTTACCATAGTGACTAATCTCAGTCAAATCTAAAGTTCACGTCCCAATCAGCAAGAAAAAACATCACTTTTTAATCATGTTAACTAAGAACAATATCAGAAGGTTCTCATGGTAACCTGACAGGGTGAAGAAATTCCATCACAAAGATGGTAATAAAACAGTATTCCAAGGAACATTCTACGTGACCTACCCAAGGATTATAAAAAGACATGAAAAATAAACGAAATACAGTTTAATTAAATTTAGAGGTTATAAAATTGGATAGGCCACTCCACAAAATTGCTAGCCAGGGACAAACAAGACAGCATGTCTTGGTATGGCTTTAAGAATTCCAACAGGTTGCATGCATAAATACAAAAAAGTAATAACTGAACTATTATCTTCATAGTCTGGTACTAACTAGGTCTGTTCTAGACGAAAGGAACCAAAACTAACCAATACAGATTCATTCAAGATGCACGATAAAACAGAGGGTAACAGAAACTAACAAAATAGCAAAAACACACACAAAACAACATCAAGAAAAAACACAGAACAAGACCACATAAATACCAACTAAGCCAATAATACATTGAGTCACTTTTAACACTTACGTTTACAAGTTGGCCATGTGAGTAATGTAGGTTTAGAACCTAAAAAGGAATTACAAAATAAAAGATTCCCTCGACGGCAGTTACATATCCAGATTAATATTTATCTCCCACGAAGACAGTAATTCGGCAAGACTAACACACGGCCAGCCTGCCCTAAAATACTTATTTTAGCTCACATCGAGTCCTACACTCCTCTTCCATCGTGAAATAATTAAATTACTACACTCACTCACGAACAGTGGACTATTGTTTTCTCCAATCAAACGATATTTCCAACAATATCGAAATACCAAGTTGCTAATAAAATTAAATTCAAAATAAACAGTCAGGTCGGCCATGATAGCTTCACTAATGAAGAGACCAAATTCACGACTTACTGGCAGAGCACAGCGCAAGGCAGAACGGTTAGCGGAACAGAACACTGCCCGCCCTCTGGTAGCGACAAGAGGTAACCAAGTTCTTAGTTTTCACGCAAGGAGTAGCGCAACGATGCAATTCTAGCGGAATAGAACACTGCACGCCCTCTGTTAGCGACAATAGGTACTACATACTGTGACCGTCGGTGGAGCTGCCAGGATAGCCAACAACTGCAATGACTTCCCTAACATCTCACCCGTCGGACATAATTGCCGAGAGGATCAGGTGAACTTCCTAAATAGGCCAAAGCGGCACGAGAAACTGTAGTCCACAGGGATCGTGGTACATGGTGACAATGGTCATAGACTGCCTAAGGAAAGGTTCACCTTAAAAACTAGACTGAGAAAATAAACATCCAGACTTATGTAAAACACCGTGAAAATTTATTGTTAAAATTCACAAGCCCCTAGCCTAGTTCGGAGGGTTACAATCGGCTAGTCCGCAAGCTAATAAACAAACAAATATAAAGAGCAGGTCCCTACCTGAGAAGTTACGGAAAACCCTCGCGAAAGATCTATCTCACAATGATAAAGCAACAACAGCAACACTAGCAAAATGGTACGACGCAAGTCCCTAGGTCAAGTTACAAGATCAAGTTAATATCAGAATTTACATTTAACAGGGTAGCAAAACAAATCTAAGTTAGGATGATACCATCTCCACATTTACATTTAACGTTAATTCATCTAGCTAAGTCCTATCAATTAACAAAGTTTACGGCGATGACGTCCGTAACAGAAAACAATTACATTGAAAAGCTAAGTGAACAGCCATGTAAAAAAAACATTTAATTATTCTCAGTAACTACGTGCTAACAGCACACAATAGGGTAACATGTTAGTTAGTTATTGTTGTTTTAAGGGGCGGAACTACGAGGTCATCTGCCCCTCTTAACACAGATTAAAGAATACAAATTTTGAATTGAATTTAAAATTTTGAGGTGGACATCTAAATTTAAAAAGACCAAAAATTAATAAAACAAAAACAAACAATTAAATAAAATATATATATATATATATATAAACATAAACAAAAATTACGGAAAAAACAAAACATTATCATTCAAAAACGAACAAGTCGTTGAGTCAAAGTTCACTGGAAAATTTAGATTGCTGGCCCTAACATGTAGGATTCATACACTTGTACATCATAAATAATTAATAAGAGACAACAGTTTTATTAAAATGCCTGCCTGCACCTTGGTTTACTCTTTGTAAGCCATAGTCATCTAATGTGTGTGGTTACGGTGACAACTGCGTAGTAAAGACTACGTCTAACATCGCATGGCCTGCGCTCCACAAGCTACGAACTCAAGGTTCGAGCATGCTTCAGGTCGCTACAAAGTGTCAGCTGTCCTAGTCATTTCCTCAAAAGGAAATACCTTCATTAGCACGGCCATGTCAGCAGGTTCCAAATGCAAAAGTTAGATAGAAAGAATTCGTTAGTTAGCTTTTGTTTTACCAAAATTATGCGTTTTATTATTAAGATGTCGGTTTAGGTTTATCGTTGGTTTATGGCGAATAATACTGACAATAGCCTGGGCACGGAGTGTCTCCACTGAGATCAATCTCCACCAAAAGCCTCGACTCAAAAGTCGGAATATAATCAACGAGCAATAACAAATCGGACACACAATAACACAAGTTACCAGCGGCGCCAAGCTCGCGTTCAATAACTCTGGGATGGGCCTGCACACAACAGTCACCCTCCAATAACATCTGGTCAACGGGAACAATCCCGGACAAGGTACACACAAATACCTTCATACATTAAATATCTCCTATAACAGGGTAGCCTACAACATACTATAGAAAACCTGACATAACTGTACACGTCAAACGAAGGTACACGCAAAAGTGCGTTTAACTAACAAAAAACAATCTATAAAAACATGTGATCAGATACAAGGTCGGACACTGGGTTCCATGAGCTAAGTAGCAATGAAAGGAAGAGCGAATACTAAAAGCATTCTGTCTTCTGTCAAAGTAGTTCTGTCTCACAATACAAGCGTGCTCTCAAGGGCACTGGGTCACACACCAGTTTGTGTCGCCGCAGGCTGCAACATTCCTGCGCTCATCTGACACAACACACACTATCGAGGCCGGCGATTTAAACAAAAATAAAACTGTACTTCTAGCCTTATCATAAAAACCTTTACCATAGGTTATAAACCTCGAAGAATACGTGTATAAAAAACACGCTATAAATCTGAATACAATAATGTAATTCCGTCTTTCAAACCAAAGACATCTAAATGATAGCAATGTCACATTGCTGGAGCTCTTTGCTCTCAAAGATATAATTCAGTAGTTGCTTGTATAAACATGAAATAAATACGTGTTTTCACATGACACTAACAAAATAATAATTGTGGCACAGATTCCACACTCTGGATCTGCTTAATGATACGTTGGGAACTGGGTTCGATGCTAGACAACGAAACATCCCTTTTACTTATAAGGTCCACACCTGACCAGATGGCGTCTGAGCAACATCTCAAATGAAATATAATGCAGTTACAAAACTGGTAATTACAGTCGATTACCTAAATGATACGACTGCTCTAACGAAGTCAGGGGTGTAACAAAGACTGGTTTCAAAGAATGCAGTTAAAGAAATACTTGAAAAATCACCCCAAATAGGGTTAAACAAAGTAGCCTCAAATGACTACGGTCACGTTTAGCAAGAGATAGGCATTGACGTTCTACGACGTCCATCAAGCTGCACCAGGGTTGACCAAAATGTCTGACCCAAGGGTGTCTCACTCTAACTGAAATAAATGACATTTAATTAGACTAGTTACATTCCCTACCTATAAAAATGGCTGTCACTGAGTTCGGTTGGTTCACAAACTACATTAAACCTACTATACCACCAGAAACTAGAACAAGAAAGGGTGTACAAAAACTCACGAAATAGAGGAGCTCTCACTCAGCCCTCTGTTCAACAACAAGGGTTGTACAAATTCATCACTGGCTCTCCGGAACGGCATCGTCCTCATCAGGATTCCCATCTGGACTCCTCCTAAGACTAGGGTTCGATCTGTCTCTATCGATAACTTCGTGGATGTACTGGACCTGCCTGGGAATGGCATCCTGGGTTCCCTCCTCCTCGTTCGCTGTTCTGGAAGTTCCACCATCATGCTGGTTCCAATAGATACATCACCCTCATACCATGATGGTATTAGCCCATGATGACGGTCTCAAACATGGTGTAGAATAGTCCGATCACGTGGGTGGTGAAATAAATCGTGTAGTAGTTCATTCTTTCACTTCAAAAATCACAATGTTCGTAGTAAATGTTACAGGCTTTAATTGCAATTGATAACACCGCCTTTACTTCGCAGATATTGAATAATACGTTCTATGGTTCTTCACGTGTACTGACGCCACTTTTACATCACGTAGCATCCGTGAAATGTGCGTCGTTTTGCAATTGAAAAATTCACTGTGGCAATTCAAATCTATTGTACATTCATAATCACAATTGCTTAAAGTAGTTATAACACGTTTACCTCTATATTTTTCACCAGGCTCTCGGCCCTCCACAAACACGTGGGTATGAAAATGTGGTGTTACGTTAATGTTATAAAATTCACTATACTTGCCAATTATATCACAATATGATTCTTGTTGTTCACTGTGCATCAATAAACAGTGATTTATAGAATATTCGTGCACGATGGCACCCGATGATAACTTCTACGCTAAACAGCGGATATCTTCACGTCTGACACGACGGCTACAATTGCACGCCTTCACAGGGCGTATTTTCCAGACGTAGTGCAAATAATTCACTATACAATTCTTACTTATCACTCGTATTATAACGTATTCGTGCTCGATGGCAACAGATAACAATTTCCACGCTAAACAGCGGATATTTTCTACGTCTAACAAGACGGATGTAACTTCACGCCTACACGGGGCGGATTTTCCAGACGTAGTGCAAGGCGCAGGGTTACTCGAGAAAGTAGGTCGTCAAACAGAAGTCGTTGAGCGACTACTTACATTCCTGTTTGCGTATCTGCAAGGGTATTACCTTACCTTAAGCGAAAATAACATTCTCCAAAATGTTTTAATAATGCTGCATGACGGAATGGAATATTCTGAGTCTTGTGAAAAGATAAAATTAATTAATAAGACCTCAGATAAATAATTAGTAGACTTCACCAAAGTCAAAAGTGCGATTCTCCGTTACTTCAAAGAGTATAGCGTGAGCTCTCAGCTCCACGTGGCTTTCCGGGTGTGTTCAAAGGTACTACATCCCATCATAAATGTGCTGTTATAAAAAATATCACATGAACCTTAGCTCAGCGGGTTCATCTGCCTCTCCGTCGTTTCAAATAAAATGTTGGGACGACATTTTTATTTGACTTGAAGTTCATTCATAAGTGATATTTTTTCCATCATTCCATCGGTGGTTCTTTTCCTGGATTGCGTCGTTCGTCAGCGTCGTTCGTCAACAAGAATCTCCCTCGAAGATACTGTTCTTCACTCGGAGTCTTCTTCGAAGAGTTCTCCTATCCCATCTTCATCCTCGTAATATCGTCGTTCCTTTGCCTTTCTGGCATCGTCCATCCTCTCGGAAATCTTGACAAATCGTCGCTTGTCCATCACCGGCTCTACGCAGTGGATTTCAGCTTCGACAGTCTTCTGATTGTTCTTTTTGGAGCGCGACTCTTCCCTCGGAGTTCGGTTCAGATCTCCCTCTTCTCGGATTTGTGATTCTCTGAGTTGCTGAAGATACTCACGGCTCTCCCGTGCTCTTCCTTTCCAATCTCTCTCTGGCTGGTATCTAGGGTCTCGATCTCTGTTTTACCCTCTACTGTAACGGTAGTCCCTACGGTTACTTCCGTGCTGTTGGTTACGACCATTATTCCCTCAGCGGTCGTTTTCGTGACGACGGTTGTCGTTCGTCGTTCGGTCGAAGCGCCGATTCCAATGACTACGACGGTCATCTCGCTGGTCTCGAGCTTATGGAGTGTTGTTCCATTCTCTTCTACCATAGTTATAATTATTACGTTGCCCAGAGCTCTCTTGGGTTTGCATCTGTTGTGGCATCTGACACACTTTGTCGACAGTAGTTAAGTTGACATGTCTCTCCTCGCGCCTGTCAGCATTCTGCTGACGGTGTATCGGGAACTGTTCAGTGTTTGCATCCAACCGTCGCAGGATTTGGTCACACTGATGAAAAGTGGATGCCCCTGCAGCAATCAATACGCGTTGCACGTCTGCAGGGTATTGCCAAACGATGGTGTTTACTAGGTCTTGTTCAGACAACGGGGGTTGAAGACAACGAAGCTTCGCAAGCTGGATCGCGAAGTAGTTCGCATAACGCGTTGGAGTATTAGAGCTGTATCTGCGAGTATACATCTCAGCTCTGATGCTCTGCTGGATGTCGCTCGACCAATAAGTTCTTAACAATGCTTCTTTGAAATCCTGGTATCCCACAAACGAGTATCGGAATGCTCTAAACCAGGTGCTGGCTAGCCCCTCAAGCAAACGCTCTATAACTCGGAGCTCCCTCTCTGGAGTTACCATGGTGTCTCTAAAGTAGCTTTCTACGTTGTCCAGAAATTCAACTGGAGTAATACCACTTCCAGTTCCTGAGAAGCGAGCTGGTTGCTCCTCTCTCGAACGGATAATAGTTACATTTCCCTGCGTATGCGCGGGTCTAAATGAATTCTGCATGTAGTTATGCGTAGGTGTATTCGTTTCATGACTAAGTCGATTGGGTGCTGGTTGAAAAGAATGGGCGTCAAAGTTCAAAGTTTGACTTTGCGCTGAACCAGTGAATTGGGATGGTTGCGGTTCTATGGGTGCGCTGGGTTGGAAATGAATAGGCATCATCCCTATGGATTGAGATACTGGTGTTTCCTGGGAGTTTCCCGTCTGTGAGAGTAAGTGTCTCTCTCTAGGAAGCGTCTCAAGTCTGTCAAGACGTCTTTCTATGACCTCGAGCCCTGGAATTGTTCTAGCTGCGACTTTGTTACCTAAGTCGTGAAGTTGTAGCTCGATCCTATCGACTTTCCCTTTGAGGTTCGTGTCTACTTCGCGTATTGCCGTCCTGAGGTTATAGCTAAGGTCTAACCTCTCGGTTACCGCGAATTCCTCGAATCGTTTCTGTAAGGAATCGATTTCTCCTTCGACTTTCGACACGTTGCCATGGATCTTTCCAACATCATCTCTGACCTCGGCTACCTTAGCCTCCACAGTGGTCTTGTGTTCGTTGAGGTCACCCCTCAATAACATGAGATCGATTTTATGTTCCTCACGATGAACGTCAACTGTCACACGCAGGCTTGCTACGGTTTCTGTCAACTCCGTAATATTCCTCCTATTGGTGTTTAATTCGTCCTTGACTTCTATCATGCCGTCGACGATCGTCTTAACGTTCTTATTAACAGCATTTGCCGCACCTCTCATCAAAATCAGTCCAATATTCATGGTTGCCATGTACTTTTTCACAGTGTCCATAAATCCCTCGACGTGCGTCAATCGAGTCCCAAATTCTTCTCGAGTGTGCTCCAGGTCGGCTCTCATATCTATCTGGACTCTGTTTATGGTCGTTTGAATTTGAGCTGTGTGCTCCTCCAATCGGGTCTGCACATCCTCCCTAGCTCTATTCATCTGGTCGGTTAAGTAATCTATACGCTGGTTAGCCTCCTGATGGTGTCTTATGACATCAACCATAACAGCTGCTAAACCTGCCGTAAGATCATTCCTAGCTTCGACTCTATATGCGTCCA
Organism: Meconema thalassinum; assembly: GCA_946902985.2. NCBI lineage: Eukaryota > Metazoa > Arthropoda > Insecta > Orthoptera > Tettigoniidae > Meconema > Meconema thalassinum. Next base: position 306,869,258 of record OX336393.1, read on the forward strand.
TGTCGGCCCTGACTTGAGTTAAATCAGCCCTAACATTGTTAACTGACTGGGTGTTAACCTCTAAATCTTGTCTTACTAGGTCCACATGACCACTCACATTGTTTATTGACTGAGTGTTTACTTCTAAGTCCTGTCTAACATGGTTGACAGCTTGAGTATTCTGACCTAAGTCACCTCGGACTTCACCTAAATCACCTCTTACATCACCTAAATCAGTGCTTACTGTACCCAATTCAGCAGTAATCTGCTGGAGGTTGGCATTAACACCTGCCATAATCTCCCCAAACACACGACGAATAGTTTCCTCATCCATTGACAAGAAATATATATGAGAAAGTGAGGGATCAATATCTAATGGAACTTACAGCTATGATTAGTTACTTGGTGGTATAAAGCTTGTTTCATTTAAATAAATATCACGAGTACAGCTGGAGTATGCAAACTAAGTGCTTCTACATTTACAAAGACAACGGCGAGCAAAGCAAAGTATTACATTTACTCAGGATGAGGCATCATCAAAGAAAATCCTATCCTTCATTTATCTAACACTAAAGCCTTACCCCATGGACTTCTATCAAACATGAATGCCATGCGGTCAATTGATCTGCAGTACGACATTCTAAGTTCGTCCCAGTCCTGTCAATTTACCATTAATCAACATTAAGGTCCTGCTAAATAACATGGAACTGACGGTCACCACGTTGACGTCGGCACATGAGTTGGGCGCTATTTTATGTGACCGTCGGTGGAGCTGCCAGGATAGCCAACAACCGCAATGACTTCCCTAACATCTCACCCGTCGGACATAATTGCCGAGAGGATCAGGTGAACTTCCTAAATAGGCCAAAGCGGCACGATAAACTGTAGTCCACAGGGATCGTGGTACATGGTGACGATGGTCATAGACTGCCTAAGGAAAGGTTCACCTTAAAAACTAGACTGAGAAAATAAACATCCAGACTTATGTAAAACACCGTGAAAATTTATTGTTAAAATTCACAAGCCCCTAGCCTAGTTCGTAGGGTTACAATCGACTAGTCCCAAGCTAATGAACAAACAAAAATAAAGAGCAGGTCCCTACCTGAGAAGTTACGGAAAACCCTCGCCAAAGATCTATCTCACAATGACAAAGCAACACTAGGAAAATGGTACGACGCAAGTCCCTAGGTCAAGTTACAAGATCAAGCTAATATCAGAATTTACATTTAACAGGGTAGCAAAACAAATCTAAGTTAGGATGATACCATCTCCACATTTACATTTAACGTTAATTCATCTAGCTAAGTCCTATCAATTAACAAAGTTTACGGCGATGACGTCCGTAACAGAAAACAATTACATTGAAAAGCTAAGTGAACAGCTATGTAAAAAAAACATTTATTTATTCTTAGTAACTACGTGCTAACAGCACACAATAGGGTAACATGTAGGATTCATACACTTGTACATCATAAATAATTAATAAGAGACAACAGTTTTATTAAAATGCCTGCCTGCACCTTGGTTTACTCTTTGTAAGCCATAGTCATCTAATGTGTGTGGTTACGGTGACAACTGCGTAGTAAAGACTACCTCTAACATCGCATGGCCTGCGCTCCACAAGCTACGAACTCAAGGTTCGAGCATGCTTCAGGTCGCTACAAAGTGTCAGCTGTCCTAGTCATTTCCTCAAAAGGAAATACCTTCATTAGCACGGCCATGTCAGCAGGTTCCAAATGCAAAAGAACAAAGTTAGATAGAAAGAATTCGTTAGTTAGCTTTTGTTTTACCAAAATTATGCGTTTTATTATTAAGATGTCGGTTTAGGTTTATCGTTGGTATATGGCGAATAATACTGACAATAGCCTGGGAACGGAGTGTCTCCACTGAGATCAATCTCCACCAAAAGCCTCGACTCAAAAGTCGGAATATAATCAACGAGCAATAACAACTCGGACACACAAAACACAAGTTACCAGCGGCGCCAAGCTCGCGTTCAATAACTCTGGGATGGGCCTGCACTCAACAGTCACCCTCCAATAACATCGGGTCAACGGGAACAATCCCGGACAAGGTACACACAAATACCTTCATACATTGAATATCTCCTATAACAGGGTAGCCTACAACATACTATAGAAAACCTGACATAACTGTACACGTCAAACGAAGGTACACGCAAAAGTGCGTTTAACTAACAAAAAACAATCTATAAAAACATGTGATCAGATACAAGGTCGGACACTGGGTTCCATGAGCTAAGTAGCAACGAAAGGAAGAGCGAATACTAAAAGCATTCTGTCTTCTGTCAAAGTAGTTCTGTCTCACAATACAAGCGTGCTCTCAAGGGCACTGGGTCACAAACCAGTTTGTGTCGCCGCAGGCTGCAACATTCCTGCGCTCATCTGACACAACACACACTATCAAGGCCGGCGATTTAAACAAAAATAAAACTGTACTTCTGGCCTCATCATAAAAACCTTTACCATAGGTTATATACCTCGAAGAATACGTGTATAAAAAAACACGCTATAAATCTGAATACAATAATGTAATTCCGTATTTCAAACCAAAGACATCTAAATGATAGCAATGTCACATTGCTGGAGCTCTTTGCTCTCAAAGATATAATTCAGTAGTTGCTTGTATAAACACGAAATAAATACGTGTCTTCACATGACACTAACAAAATAATAATTGTGGCACAGATTCCACACTCTGGATCTGCTTAATGGTACGTTGGGAACTGGGTTCGATGCTAGACAACGAAACATCCCTTTAACTTATAAGGTCCACACCTGACCAGATGGCGTCTGAGCAACATCTCAAATGAAATATAATGCAGTTACAAAACTGGTAATTACAGTCGATTACCTAAATGATACGACTGCTCTAACGAAGTCAGGGGTGTAACAAAGACTGGTTTCAAAGAATGCAGTTAAAGAAATACTTGAAAAATCACCCCAGATAGGGTTAAACAAAGTAGCCTCAAATGACTACGGTCACGTTTAGCAAGAGATAGGCATTGACGTTCTACGACGTCCATCAAGCTGCACCAGGGTTGACCAAAATGTCTGACCCAAGGGTGTCTCACTCTAACTGAAATAAATGACATCTAATTAGACTAGTTACATTCCCTACCTATAAAAATGGCTGTCACTGAGTTCGGTTGGTTCACAAACTACATTAAACCTACTATACCACCAGAAACTAGAACAAGAAAGGGTGTACAAAAACTCACGAAATAGAAGAGCTCTCACTCAGCCCTCTTGTCAACAACAAGGGTTGTACAAATTCATCACTGGCTCTCCCCTACGGGATCGTCCTCATCAGGATTCCCATCTGGACTCCTCCTAAGACCAGGGTTCGATCTGTCTCTGTCGATTTATGGCATGTAAAAGATCCTTTCACAGACTAAACTTGTGTAAAGCAAAATTTGTTAGGTTAGATTTCGTCAGAACGCTCTATCAAAGTTCCAACGTTCACCACTAGGTATCATTGATATCTGGTGGCGAAAGTTGGAACTACTTGAAATTGAACGGAACTTGTAGCTCGCCCTTTAGGGTGTCCGCTGGAAGCAGCTACAGACTCAGGCGAGCCGAACATGTCCTCGGACACTCCCGGCACTAAAAGCCATACGATAAATAATACTTCGTGGATGTACTGGACATGCCTGGGAATGGCATCCTGGGTTCCCTCCTCCTCGTTCGCTGTTCTGGAAGCTCCACCATCATGCTGGTTCCAATAGATACATCACCCTCATACCATGATGGTATTAGCCCATGATGACGGTTTCAAACATGGTGTAGAATAGTCCGATCACGTGGGTGGTGAAATAAATCGTGTAGTAGTTCATTCTTTCACTTCAAAAATCACAATGTTCGTAGTAAATGTTACAGGCTTTAATTGCAATTGATAACACAGCCTTTACTTCGCAGATATTGAATAATACGTGAGCAAGCACTGTTCTATGGTTCTTCACGTGTACTGACGCCACTTTTACGTCACGTAGCATCCGTGAAATGTGCGTCATTTTGCAATTGAAAAATTCACTGTGGCAATTCAAATCTATTGTACATTCATAATCACAATTGCTTAAAGTAGTTATAACACGTTTACCTCTATATTTTTCACCAGGCTCTCGGACCTCCACAAACACGTGGGTATGAAAATGTGGTGTTACGGTAATGTTATAAAATTCACTATACTTGCCAATTATAGCACAATATGATTCTTGTTGTTCACTGTGCATCAATAAACAGTGATTTATAGAATATTCGTGCACGATGGCACCCGATGATAACTTCTACGCTAAACAGCGGATATTTTCACGCCTGACACGACGGCTACAATTGCACGCCTTCACAGGGCGTATTTTCCAGACGTAGTGCAAATAATTCACTATACAATTCTTACTTATCACTCGTATTATAACGTATTCGTGCTCGATGGCAACAGATAACAATTTCCACGCTAAACAGCGGATATTTTCTACGTCTAACAAGACGGATGTAACTTCACGCCTACACGGGGCGGATTTTCCAGACGTAGTGCAAGGCGCAGGGTTACTCGAGGAAGTAGGTCGTCAAACCGAAGTCGTTGAGCGACTACTTACATTCCTGTTTGCGTATCTGCAAGGTTATTACCTTACCTTAAGCGAAAATAACATTCTCCAAAATGTTTTAATAATGCTGCATGACGAAATGGAATATTCTGAGTCTTGTGAAAAGATAAAATTAATTAATAAGACCTCAGATAAATAATTAGTAGACTTCACCAAAGTCAAAAGTGCGATTCTCCGCTACTTCAAAGAGTATAGCGTGAGCTCTCAGCTCCACGTGGCTTTCCGGGTGTGTTCAAAGGTACTACATCCCATCATAAATGTGCTGTTATAAAAAATATCACATGAACCTTAGCTCAGCGGGTTCATCACAGAGTCTTCATAGAATATCACCAGGCTATGCAATTATCAATTATTATCATCGTCGTCGTCATCTTAGGTCTCGTCGTATAGCAAAGCCTTTTCTCTACGAGACCCCTTGCATTTGACTGTTGACACAGGCTAGATTAAACATCAAGACTTGGATGTGATTATGTGGAAAGCTATTAAGGTACGAGTGATGCTTGGTATTGCCAAACAGGGCTCATTTAGTGCCTGAGGATGCCGTGAAAGGTTCTAATTGTAGGGTCATTGCTGTTGTTCTGAGTCAGTGAGGAAAGCAACAGCAAACTACCTCACCTTGCTTGATATGGTTCACTATAGTGCTATCTTGCATTTTTGTGGATATATGTACGGTACTGGTTGGGGAACCGACGTACCTCACGCCTACTACCCAATTACATCCCCCCCCCCCCCCCCACACCTACAAATCACTGTAAAATGAAGGTGTTACGTCTTACGCTACGTCTTATATATATATATATACGTGGACCATTCAAAGACATGTCAGTCTAACAATCTTCTATTGTTTTACTCTCAAAACTCTTATATAACAAGGAGGTTATATGCAGGAAAACAAGGAGGTTATATACAGGGAACTCGCTACATCAGTCCTTCAGTTCTCCACATCCTGCCCACCCTGGTCTATCTCGAGAGGGAAGACCAGCTGTACGGGCCGACTTATCTTGGTCCCATTGGTCATCTGAAGGATGATGGTTCGCACCTTGCTGTCCCTGCCTGGTCGCCTTTCAGTTATTCGCGCCTTCTGCCACATATGTTTAGGTCGCAGATCGTCCTGCAGGAGTACTATGTCTCCTACTCGGCACTCCTTCGTCTGTCCATTTGGGCGGCGTACTTCGTGATAGCTTCTCGGATCGACAAGATACTCATTCCTCCATCTCTTGAGGAAGTCCTCCTGCATTTTCTCTCTAAGTCTCCTCTCCTTCCTCAGGTCTATTTGGGTCGTGGGTTCGGAGACGTTGGGCAGGGTAGTCAGCCGTGCACCAGTCAGGAAATGACTTGGAGTCAGTGTCTCCGAGCCATCTTGGATTATGTGTCGGGAGTTAATGGCGGCTTCTACCTCCACCAACAGGGTTCGGAGTGCGTCCTCACTAATCAGAGCCTATCCCAATACCTTTCTTAGACATCTTTTCGTCATACCCACCATTCTCTCCCACCAGCCTCCCCATCAAGCCACCCGTGGGGCTATAAATTTCCACTGGACTCCGTTGTGGGCGAAGTGCTGGCTCATTCGTGGGTCAGTGAGTACTTGGCTGAGTTGTGTCATTTCTTTGTGTGCTGCCTGGAACGTTCTAGCGTTGTCTGAGTAAATAGTGTTTGGAGGTCCTCTTCGTCCCGCAAATCGTCTGAGAGCCATCAGAAACGTCTCCGTAGTCATGTCTAAAGCCAGCTCAAGGTGAAGGGCCCTTGTAGTCGCACATGTGAAAAGCACAATATAATATTTATGTACGAGATTCCCCACCTTAATGAGTAGTGGCCCTGCAAAATCCACACCAGTAACTGCAAATGGCGTAGTATGTCGCACACGTTCTGGAGGCAACGGGGCTTCGATCTCGTTACCTTGTTGGCTTCTGGCGATCTTACATGGTAAGCACGTGTGGATGACCTTCTTGACTGCCTGGCATGCCTTGAGGATCCAAAATTCTTCGCGTAATACAGAGAGAACTATTTGTACTCCAAGGTGGTGTAGCCTTATGTGAGTCTGGCGGATCAACAACTTAGTGAAATGGTGTGCACCATCGAGTACTAGAGGATGTTTCTGCTGAATTGGCAGGTCTGCATGGTGTAGGCGCCCTCCAAGTCGAATAAGGCCGTCCTGTAAGAAGGGGTTGTAGCGGGCAATCCTGGACTTCCCAGACAAGTTTCTATCTTTTGTCAGAGCGTCGTACTCTTCGGAAAAGCACTCACGTTGGACTGTGCGTATCCAGCAGAATCGGGAAGCCTCTAATTCACGTGCAGTGAGATTCCCATAACTTTTTTTTTCCGACTGTCTGATGTTGTTCAAGAAGCGCAAAATCCAACCCATTATGTGCAGTATTTTCCAATAACTGCTGAATCTGGAAGCAATGATGAGAGGTTCCGTTGTAACGACATTAAGTGTTTGTTGATGCGTCTTGTGAATTTCTGGAAGTGAGGCGTTTATCACACTGCTATGGGGCCAAGAGTTAGGATGATCGGCTAGCCATACAGGCCCGTGCCACCAAAGTGAGGAAGACTGTAGTGATTTCGAGGATATTCCTCGTGACAAAGAGATCGGCTGGATTATCCTGGCTCGGGCAGTACCGGCACTGATCTGGATTCAGGATGCCTTGAATTTCCGTCACTCGGTTGGAGATGAATGTCTTCCAACGGTTTGCATCGCTTTTAATCCAACCTAGAGCGACCATGGAGTCACTCCACAGAGTAGATGTGGTGACATTAAAGTCTGTTGCTTGGCAGAAATACCTCAGTAGACGGCAACCCACTACGATGGCCAGTAATTCTAGTCGTGGTAGTGTAACTTTCTTGACTGGAGACAGTCTATTTTTAGTGCAGACCAGGTGTATATAAGTGTTTACGTCGGTCGACGTTCGAACATACAGTGCAGCTCCGTAAGCCCGCTCCGACGCGTCGCAGAACACGTGGACATGTGAAGTCTCCGATGTTGACCTTGATAAACCAATCCATCTTGGAATGACCACACTTGCCAGATCCGTGGGGATGGTTATCCACAGTTGCCATCGCAATGCAATGTCATGTGGAAGTATTTCGTCCCATTCTATGCCCCTATACCAGGTGTCTTGGAAGAGAACTTTTCCGACTATGGACACCGGTAAAAGTAATCCAAGAGGGTCGACTTTGCGGTCGTTTTCAATAGTTTTCGTTTGGTTCCTGGACCCTGCGAAAGGTTGTCAGTGATGTCTGTATGGTCGAAAAGTAGTGAATCTGATTCTGTGTCCCATCGTACTCCTAGTACTCCGGTTTTCCTTTTCGTTTCACGTCCTTCGGCTCTCCATATACCTTCCAATGGTCCAGAATTTGTTGCCCATTTTGCCATCGGCATCCGTATCTGTCGTAGTAGACCTGTCTCCTCGTAATATAAGGTGATAACTCTGTTGTCATCTTCAGCTCCCGCAACAAAGTCATCCATGAAAGTGCTTTGATCCATAAGTGCTGCTGCTGACGGGAACTGATCCTCGAATCCCGTTGCTAGTTCACGGAGAGCTGCAGACAGAAGAAAGGGACTGCTTGCAAGGCCGAATGGTAGACGAGTGAATCTATAGACGGCTATATCATCTCTTGCTTGCCATTTTCCAAGTTCGTCCTTCTCGACATTGAACCAGAAGAATCTTGTTAAATCTCGGTCTGCAGTATCCAGGCATAATTGAAGGAAAGCTTGGGTTCCATCTCCTACTATGGCTTTGCGGTAAGTCCGGAAGCGGATCAATGTGGACAGTATCTCTTGTAACAGATTAGGGCCTGTTTCTAGAATATCATTGAGGGACGGTGCGTTTCTCTCGTGGGATGATGCGTCAAAGACGATCCTCCATTTCTCTGTGCCATTTCTCTAATTCTTGATGGCGTGATGAGGCAGATAAAATACGATATTAATTAATTCCTCAAAAGTTATTGTTTCGACGTGTCCATTCTTAATATAATTCATCATTTCGGAATGGTACATATCGCGAAATTCATGATTTCTCTCAAATTTCTTCTGTAAGGAACTGAAGCATTTTTCTGCGTTGATACGATTTGAAAGTATGACAACACTCTCTCTTCTGGGTAGACACACCACTCTTCTACCATTTTCCATTCGGAATGAGTCGTGAAATTCCTTCATTAATGCAGTGTCCTTGACAGTTAAAGTTCGTTCCTGATGCTCTCGAATGCCAAGCGTCTCTAAGTCCCAAATTCGTCACATTTCATGGTTCAAAGGCGACAATTCCTCGAATTCGTGGATGTGATTTATAGAAACATGATTGACTGATAGCCTATGCCAGATTTGTTCCCTGTGAGTATCCAACCCAACTTTGAAGGGATAAGCACCTGCGTGTCTGAGAGTCGAATCAGTGGACCATCTTCAACTATTTTCCAATATTGATCACCACCTATCAATATATCTATCGGTAGATCGCGTCCGTCGTCGGCGTGACCTGCTACCTTGAGTTTTCGCAATCGCAACAAGAATTGAACGTCGGATGTTGATGTGGCAAGTACTTGTTGGTACTTTCTATGGCTGCTATTAGTATAGTGATTGTTCCAGTACTAATTGTAAACTGAATTAGTCTACGAGTTCTGGCCCTGGAGTGTGGTGATTCGAATCCTGAAACAACTAGATCTCTTTGTCCGATAATCTTCAGTTTAAGCTGTTTCAGGAGATATGCGCTAACAAAGCTTGATTGGCTACCGGCATCTAGTATGCAACGCGTCAGTTTACTCTCACCAGTGGGATCGATAATGATAGCGCGGGCAGTTTGAAGATGGGTGAACCCTCGTGTTCCTACGTCAATCTTCGGCATACTAACATGTATTTTCCCTACAGCTACTCCCACTTTTTCTTTACAGATAGAAATGTGATGTTGTCCCTTACATGTAGCGCAGGATACTTTGTCCTCCTTATAGCAGTTCTTAATAGTGTGACCTTTTTTTAGGCAAAGGAAGCATCTTTGAGAGTGTTTTAACTTCTCTATCCTGGCCGGAAGTGCGACTACTTTTGTACACTCTTGTGCCCAATGACCTTTGTTTTCACAGAAGATACAGAATGGCGTGATCGTTGTCTTATTCCCTCTACTAATCCCTCGTGGCTTAGTACTAACTTGGAAAGGAGCTGCTGTTGGCGTGGAATGGGGCGTAATAGCGATACTGGCATCTCCCTTGATTTTCTGAGTGTTAAGTGCTCCTTCCACCTCTTCACGGAGGAACTCTATCAAAGACATCATATTGCCTTCGGAGATTTTGTTACGTTTTGCGTGGATCAGCCAACGTGTGCATATGTCTGCTGGAAATGCTCGCAGAACTTTTGGGGCTATCACGCGTCCGTATACATTAATATCTTCCCCGAGTGCCTTGAGTGCTTGTACTCTTCGATGGCACTCCAAGTACGTTGTGTTTAAATCGTCAGGGCTCTCTGAGAAGGCGGGCTGTAAATTCTCCAGGTAGTTAAGGTGGGCCTGGATTATTTTATCCTTGTCGCCGTAGCGTTCTGTAAGTAATGCCTTTGTCTGGGCGTACGTATCTGCTGTAATTGCTATGCCGTCAATAAGTTGCTTTGGTTCCCCTTGTAAATACCCTCGTAAGAGTACGTGGTTGCTAATGTCTTGAATGGTGGTATTATTATCAACTGATGCTTGAAATTGTTCCCAGAATCGAGACCAGGATTCTATGTCTCCTGAAAATGGTTCTATACGTATTGTCGGTAGTTTGACGTCTGGGATACGTGTGGGCTGAATATGTTGGTTTGGGCTAAGAGAGACCGTAGGTATATTGGTTTCTTCTCGTTTCATTGCGAGTATTTTTTGTGCTTTGAGGATGGCGCGTGTTGCACTGTCAGTGTATTCTTCACAAGACCGGACATCTACGGCGTATTCTGTGTCATCTAGCAGGCTATGTATCAGATCGTCAGTAGAGAGCAATGATTCTAAAATTGTCTGGAGTCTTTTTAGGATGTATTCTATTTCATCAAGATCTGTTGCACTATCATTTTGTTGTATAAAATTAACAAAGCGTGTGTCATTGGAGCGTTGAGTCGTGCGTTTCTTTTTTGGAATGTTAAGTTCCCTTTCAGTCATTATGAAGGGTGAGTGAACTATCTTATTGGGGAACGGGATTAATGTATTTGCAATGCAAAGTTTAGCAGAGAGTTACGTGAATGGTCTGTAGATGGCACCAGTTGTGAGACAATCGTTCGTGGGTTTAGTTATGCAGCAGAATAAATAACCACAACAAATCAATAGTAATGTATATTCGCTTATAGGGTGCTACTGAATTAGTTAGTCATATCATAGAATGAAAAACTGTAGTACTTATCGTGAGTCGTGAACTGTCCTAAAGCCGTTGGGTTATGTGAACTAGTGGCATTGTCCATTACGTCATGAAACACTACTTACGTACTTTCTTCCGAAATGTTTTAAGACCTTGTTAAATTGCAATTGCATTTAGCGTACCTGGAAAAAAATCGGTTGGGTTTTCGGCACCAAAATACTACGTCTTACGTTACGTCTTATATATAGAGATAGATAGATAGTACGAGGACCATGTCCTGTGGTTCGGATTCCACGTAAAAAAGAGGTCCCGTGGCTCATGATCGCAAGATTAACAGTCACGTTAAACCACAAGCTTCGAGCTTTTTTCCATTCAAAGACAACATGTCAGTCAAACAATCTTCTATTATTTTACTTTCCAAAACTCTTATATAACAAGGAGGTTATATACAGGAAAACAAGGAGGTTATATAAAGGGAACTCGCTACATCAATCCTTCAGTTCTCCACAGAAGGTCCAATCTAATCAAGTCTAACCCCCTGAATTGCACTTCCTAATAAGGATTGCTACTATACCCAGACAAACTGAGAGGAAGCACATGAAGGACCAATTGGAATCTATAGATCAGGACCTCCGAGATCACAAAACGCGAGATTTGTACAGGATGTTCGCAGGAAGAATCCGAGGATACACCCCACAGAACTTGTGTTTCCGAAAACAAGACGGAAGCCTCGCGTTGTCCAACAGGGATAATTGTAGTGAACTGGCTCGGTATTTCTCTGAGTTACTCAATTGCGAGGAGCCAACATCACGATGGCCCAAAGAGACTCCCGTACATGTAAATCCTGAATCTCCACCACCTACTAAAGAAGAAATCCAGAGACACATTTTCAGACTCAAAAGTAACAGGGCGTCTGGAGAAGATGGCATAGTTGCAGAACTATTAAAGAACATAGGCCCAAATACACTTGAGGAGCTCACACAAATCATCATGGATATCTGGAAAACAGAAAACCTACCTGAAGAATGGAAATGTGCACTCATCCATCCGTTATACAAGAAAGGTGACAGAACGGATGTGAAGAGGGATTTCTCTCCTTCAAGTCACCTACAAGATTCTCTCCGCGTGTCTTCTTCAAAGAGTACAAGAACAGCTTGAACACAAAATTGGTGAATATCAAGCTGGTTTCCGACCTGAGCGTTCTTGTGTTGAACAAATTTTTAACTTGAAGACGATATTGAAATATAGAGCGACCCGAAGCTCTCCGATCATTTGTAGTTTCGTCGACTTTAAGAAGGCGTACGATTCGGTAGATGACAGTCTCTCTTTAACATCTTAGAAGAACTAGGACTTGATCCAAAGACATTAAGACTCATCAAGGAAACACTCACGGACACGAAGTCAAAAGTAAAATTTCTGGGTGAATTATCAGAGCCCTTTGCGATTAAGACCGGCGTGCGACAGGGTGACCGGTTGTCACCACTGCTCTTCAACCTTGTTCTAGATAAAGTCATTCGAGAATGGGAGAAGGACTTGAATGCCCAGAAGCTCTAGAAACCCATTCAACTTGGACAAAAGAATGATGACATCAAGGTCAGTTGTTTAGCTTTCGCAGACGACCTAGCGATACTAGCAGACAGCGATATTTTAGCGATCAAACAGATTGAAGTCCTCAAGGAATGCGCTGAGAAAACTGGGTTGCAAATCTCATTCGAGAAGACCAAGTTTATTTGCACTAGGTTCGACATCCAGGAACTACAAACAAAATACGGGCACATCAAACGGGTTCCACACTTTAAATATCTCGGTGAGATCGTAGAACCAACAGGATTGGAAAAGGAAGCACAGAAAGTTCGATTACAAAAACTCAAAAGAGCGTATTGGAGAACCCGTGACATCTATAACAAGAAATGCATGTCCATACATACAAAAATCAAACACTATAATACGGTGATTAAACCTGAAGTGCTGTATGCAAGTGAAACCTTGGTACGTAATAAGAAAAGTGATCTGGAAAATAACTTGAAGGAGGAAAGAAAGATCTTGAGGAAAATTCTGGGCCCAGAGAAAAGTGAAGAAGGGTATAGACTCAAATCACGCAAAGCCACGGAAAAAACTATCCAACCTCGCCGCAGACATCAGGAAACGAAGACTGAAATTTCATTGCCCTGTTCACAGACTCTCATCTTCAAGGTTAACTCACAAGATATTGACATATTCTGGAAAACTGAAGAACGTATCTTGGATACAAGATGTTAAAAATGACCTGGAAAAGGCCCAGATATAAACGTCAGAAATACTAGACAGGAATGTCTACCGTCAGAAGATAAATAAATAAGTGGTACAGCCAGAGAATGAAGTCCCCAGAAGATCGGGGACTAAGTGGTCAGAAGAAAGGAAACAAGCGCACAGTGAAAGAATGAAAGCAATATGGTCTGTTAGAAAGGCGAATCATAAATGTAATGCGTGATGCAGTAGGGTCCATACGCACATAATAATAATAATAATAATAATAATAATAATAATAATAATCATCATCATCATTATTATTATTATTATTAACACTGCAAATTAAATTCTGAAAAGAACACAGGCTACAGGCTGCCTTTAGATCTTTAGAATAAACCAGTCTATAACTGAATTCCTAATGGCTGTAGACCTGACCTTCGAAATGCAATTATTATTATTATTATTAATTTTGCTAATATCTTCTGAAAGGAACACTGGCTATGGGCTGCATTCAACCACGGCATGGCAGAGATGAGCTGCTATTAACACGTATGAAAAAGGCCGTTCAAATCACGAGAAATAAACCACATATAACTATTGGAAAATAAGACCAGAGTGTTCAGATATACGGTATTTGCGGGGGCAATTTTCAAATCATACACGCCAGGTCCTAGGCAACGGACGGTACTACAATGCCGCGGTCCGTTTCTATGATACATATCTATGTCGTTTTCTATAGCTCGACCAAAAGTTAGCATTTCGCTTTTTAACTAAATATTCTTACAAGCCTTCGCTCTAGCCTTCCCTCTCATGATGGTGAGTTGAAATAGGCTGTAATTTGTATATCAGTCGTTTGGAGTTGGACGTAGTAAAGCGAGGAAGAGGCACAGTCCTTCGATATATGTTCTGCTAACAGAGAGCAAGATCTGATTTCTTCTTTTCCTGGTTAAAATGCAATGGTTAGGTACTCGTATGTTGATTGGGACAGCTGTATCTAAGTTACTGGATTCTAGGCAACTACTCTCTTGCTAAATCAGTCAGGATTCAGGGATTATAGGCAATACGACTTGACATGGATTCCTATATTTACTATATAAAAGTGTGTGTGTGGTTGTGAACTGTCTGATAACCTGTGTCATTGTGAAGGCTTCACTAGAGTATGGATTAACAGGAGACAGGTGCCACAAAGTAGCCTACTTGCATTTAGAAATATGCTTTTATTTATTTATTTATTTATTTATTTTACTAAGGTTATAACTAGAGAGTTTGAAGAAGGGGCAGATGACCTCGTAGTTCTGCCCCTTAAAACAACAATAACTACTACTACTAGAGTTTAAAGGGGATGAATTTGGGGGAGAAATACACACACAGTTTGCAAACTAAGCTAGTAGGCTGCTGTAATTTATTATACAAGTAATGTTGTCTGATGACCTGCGTTATTGAGAGGGTGCTTAAAATGGGACCACGGCCACCTCCTACCCAAACCTCACCTGACTTAAAAATAGCCTACAAAAACACTGCAATAAAGCAGGTTATCATCACACATACACTACCTACCACACAGAGGGGAAAGGAAGGAGGGGAGGAGCTTGGGAGGAGAAGCATGCTATACAAAGGGAATTCCGACAAGATACTACTTCGGAGGTCAACCGTCGGCTTGAGCATTACTCATGTGCACCAGGCTGGTGACCTGCCTTTTCAGTAGCGGAGGGGGGAATGCACACACTGTTTACAAACTACGCTAGTAGGACTAATATCAGTTCTTAATCACCCTCTTCCACTAAATGATTCATCCTTCAACTTAGTAATACATTTTCCCATTACACGTGGTTTCTTACATTACACTTAACAATATTTACAGAAATGCACTTCATATATCACATCAGTGTTCTTCGGACAAACGAACCACGACTACAGAGGTATTCTCACACTTAGGGGACCTCTTAAAAGGGCCTAAGCTTCCAAGGTGGATGGTTGTAGGTTCGTTACCTGGGAGGTACAGATTCAGGTTAAACCTCCTCCTCAACTGCCGCTTCAGAGGCTCACAGGCCTCTTCGGCCTCTGGTGGCAGAGTAACATCCGGAATATTAATGTATTCATCTCACTCTTTCAGGACCAGGTTCGAATACCTATTCGGTATCTCTGCCTCCAACTAATGCAAGGTAAAGGATGGTGTTTGGTTGCCTTACGGGCCTAATATGACTGTTAGAGATGCCAGACCCCACCCAGGGCTAATTTACTTTCCAGAAGACTTTACTTTTATTCTTTTAGTCCCCTACTATGGGTTACTCATCAAGGAGGAGGGCCCTAAGGAACAAGAGTAGCTGTAGATGAGGCTTGCTCTCCCTGCCCTGGAGACTGGGCCTTTCAGGAGGATACAGGACTATATTGTCCCGGAACTCCCTGGGGTTGTTCCCCAACTTAGGTCCTTAGTCCTGTATGTCCTTTCAGACACTGTTGTGAGAGGCAGATTACCGTAGAAATCAACCTGCAGGCCAAACGGCTGCCGCTTTCACGGGTATCAGGTCGGTACCGGGAGGCTGTCCTCCTACTATGGGGCTAGAGGAAGGATGAAGCTTCGGGCAGGTGAGCGGGGGTCTCTCCAGGGGACGTCGCGACGGCACCGGACACCCCTAAACGTCGGCAAGGAGAGGCGACCGGTAAAATGCTACCCGTCCATCGCACCTCAGCCAGGACGGCAGAAACTAAGACGGAAACTTTTCTCTTGGGTAAGGGGAAGCGCCAAACCTTTGGCTATTCCTTCCTATCCCGACCAGGATACCTTAGCGTCCCCGAGGGGCATACGGAGCACCTTAAAGGGGCTAGGAAGCACGTCCCCAACTTACCGTCACTCGGGGTCTGACCTGCCGTTTATACTATACTTGAGAACGGGCCGAAATTTTGTTTAGATTACAGACAGACAGCAGTACACACACTCGTTCGCTCGCCATGGCCGACACAGCAGCAGCTTCAGCAGCGTCAGCTCCCACCTCGGCTCCGGCTCAGGCTTCGCCCAAGAAGAGCAAGGCAGCTGCTTCCAAGAAGACCCGCACCAAGCCAGCCCATCCAAAATCCTCCGAGATGGTGGGCAACGGCATCAAGAGTCTCAAGGAAATGGGGTGGATCATCTCTACAGGCCATCAAGAAATACATCACGGCCAACTACAAGGTGGACTCTGAGAACCTCGCCCCTTACATCAAGAAGTACCTGAAGGCTGCTGTCGCTTCCGGAAAACTGTTCCAGACCAAGGGAGCTTCGGGCGCCTTCAAGCTCGCCTTGGCAGCCAAGCCCGAGAAGGTCAGCGCACCGCCTGCCTAGCGGTCTGCTGCCCCTAAGGAGAAGCGTCTTCAAAAAGGCCAAGAAGTTCGGAGCAAAGGCAGCCGCCAAGAAGGCCATCTCCAAGAACCCTGCCGAGAAGTAGAGCGCTGCACCTGCCCCTTGGACTACGAAGTCTCCTTCTAAGGCTAAGAAGGCTGCCAAGGTGCCCACGAAAAAACCTACAGCACTTAAGCCTCAGAAGGCAGCGAAGCCCAAGGCTTGCCCGAAAAAGGCAGCTCCTAAGAAGAAGTGCGCAGGTTATTGGTTTTTACCGAACTTCTCACTCACACACCTCTGTGCGGGTGTGTAAAAACGGCCCTTATCAGGGCCATCAATCATTTCCAGGAGAGCACATGTCTGTTAAGCTCAAGTACAGGTTCTTTCCTTTTCCAAAAATCAAAAAGTTTAGCCTAGCCCTTCCCCCTTCTTTTCAACACAAATTACATCAGCTTTTATTTTAAACGCAACCTAACCTGAAAGAATATTTACACGAGATATATATTTATCTTTTTCACAAAATAACACGCTTTTATGTGCAAAAACATGGGGATTTCCCTAATCACTCTCAAGAGAGCCAAAGAGTAATCTTGCATGTTTTTACTACTGTATATTCCATAAATTATTATTATTGATACGTGACTAATATTCTTGGAAATATTGCCACTTGTATCTTTTAAAAAGGTGATCTTCGGTAGTTGCATGTATCGACTTCTGGTGGAGGTATTGGAAACTATGCTACGGCCAGGCGACTGGATTAACTCAGGTTGTGCCGACTAGATGGCAGGTCAGTTCCTATTTGCACTGCTGGATCGATATCGATTGGTATTCCCGTGGATCGAACTTATTGTCATTGTGAGGGAGTTGTATTTTGTTATAAAAAGTAATTATTAACCAGGCTCCATGATGTGAAGTCACGAAGAGTAAAAGTGCCTTTTTAGGCATCCGAACCCTGGGATCTATCGACGACATGAACAGTTATTTGCATCCAGTTTGTTCGACATTTTAATCTATAACCAAATATTACCTCTAAATTATCTTCTGTCAGATACGAAGATGCCAACCAAAGTCCGACAACCGTGCCTCAGGGATATTATATTATGGCTTAACATAGCGGAGTTGGAGTTATGTGGGATGTAACCTGTCTACGGTAACGTGTGTTAAATATCTTCTTGTAATATGTAAGCCTAACTTACTTGAGGTTATTTCCCTTTTCATATTTGAAGACGTCCCAAACTGTTCTGATTTGAAGAACGTCTGTCATCTTTTATCAAATATCGAGCATGTTTCTAACTATTTTAATTAAGTTATTTTTCCGCTTGCTTGATATATAACAGTGTGCCTAATAGAGGTCTGTTTTAAATAGTCTTGCACTTGACGATTAAGTATTCTTGGCTGGGACAGTAAGTTTTATTCCATGACTGCAGATAGTCAGCTGATCATGCTTGAGCACATATTTGATGGAACTTTCATCTACGTACGTATGTCCTTATTTTGACTGTAATCTAAATTATTAATTATGCAGGGTTTAACTTCTAACGTTTACTCGATCCTTCGTTTTCTTGGTATTTATCTGATATTTGTTAATCTTTATCCTTCTGGCCTACTGTTTATTTGTTTTCGGGGACATGTTTTTAAAATGTAATTGTTTTATATAAATTATATGTGAATGTCCTTGAAGAAGACTGCGTTTTATTTATTTTAACATTAGTTTATTTGAATTAGTTTTCTCCTCACCTATTGTTTAATTATGAAACCTCTGAGGTTAGCTTAGCTCGTCCTCCACGAAATTTTGTTTTATTTGTAGCACTGTACGAAACATCACTTCTCTAACATAACCTTTAGTAAATGTAAACATTACCTTAAAAATTTATTTTGAGACTTGCTCAATTATTATTATTATTATTATTATCAACATCGTTATCGTCGTCATCATAGGTCTCGTCGTAGAGCAAAGCCTTTCCTCTACGAGACCCCTTGCATTTGACAGTTGACACAGGCTAGATTAAACATCAAGCCTTGGATGTGATTATGTGGAAAGCTATTAAGGTACGAGTGATGCTTGGTATTGCCAAACAGGGCTCAGCTAGTGGCTGTGGATGCCGTGAAGGTTCTAATTCTAGGGTCATTGCTGTAGTTCTTAATCAGTGAGGAAAGCAATAGCAAACTACCTCACCTTACTCGATATGCTTCATTATAGTGCTGTCTTGGATTGTTGTAGATATAGGTAGGTACCAATACTTCACCATATTTTAGTGGCTATAAGAAAATCGACGTGATGGAATGTGATCTCTTGGCAAAGAGAGATTAGTTGGAAGCATAAGGTGTCTAAATAGAAAGCAAAAAAAAAAAAGAACAGATACAATTATGCCAGTGACAAAGAAGAAAAATATACTAAAATCAAAATGCAAATCTAATTTAAATAACATTAAAAGAATATAAATCAAATACATACGTTTATTTTCATGAGGTTAGGACAATGTTACATTAATAAAATGATTTGTCTATAGTTTAAAATTTTATGGTCGTAGCAAAGTCCAAAACTCAAGAAAGATGGTGGTAGGAAATGAAAAAAACGTCAGAGCTTGTTCTGGAAAATGGCGTAGATACAAATGGAGCGTTACTGTGAAAGGATGAACTTACGGGAAGAAGAAAACGTACAAAGTGGAAAAATTTAAGTAAGAACATGCAATGAAAAACAAGTATTTGGGAACTGTAATAGCAGCAATAGTGATTAATAAAAGTATGTAATGAAGTATAAAATATTTGTAATAGATAAAATTATATTAAAGAACATTGAAGGTGGTATAATATTGGATTGAACAGTTAAGTTATCTGTGAGAGTGTCAAATAAGATATTGGTGTTCCATATCTACCATTTCAAGCTTCAATACGGAGCTATTATTTGTCACAAGCACCTGCAAGCTGATCACCGTCACCTTCTACTTTGTTTCATTTTATTCTCTCCTTATAACCTAAATTTTATGGTGCACCATATTAGATATAAATACGTATCTTATTACTATGCTACGCTCTGTTTTGTGTTTTTCAATAGCTGATGAAGTGGATAAAATGTAATTAACTCTCGAAACATGTACTGAAAACAAGTTTAATAATTATGTTTTTCTTTATAGTATTGATTCTGGCGGATGTATATTAGATAGGGTCAAAAATTCTGTATTATTCAGAGAGAGAACTGTGAAATAATTTTAAAATCACTCCTCTACAGAGATGATATGTAGAATAAACTTAAGAGCTGTGCCCCCTGCCACGAGATATACGCTGGTAATTAATAAATATGAATTACAAGCTGTACCCGGCATGCGTTGCAATGCCAATCAAAAAAAGTGTTGGCGTTGAAATTCTGTTTCTTGAAGTGCTTTTGGATACACAACATGTTAACTGCCTCTAAGCTATCGTATAATGGATTTTCTAATTTAGAACCATTCGTGGAAGCGTGCACAACAACTTTCAAAAGTTTCATCGCTGTCACTCATTTGTTGAATCTACTCGTACGCTACCTGTTGTGAAATGGATTTACTAAGTCGAAACCCTTCCCTGGCGTGTACACAATAACTCATCAATGATTCATCGCAATCGGATGAATTGTATATGCACGTATACGGGGTTTTGTTTAAACGATTCGTGCGCTGTCACTCATTTGTTGAATCTACTCGTGCGCTACCTATTGAGAAATGTATTACTAAGTCGAAGCCCTTCCCTGGCGTGTACAAAATAACTCATCAAGGTTTCATCGCAATCGAAGAATTTTATATGAACGCAATAGGGGATTTTGTTGAAACGCTTCGCGCGTGGTCACCCATTTGTTGCATCTACTCTTGCGCTACTTATTGTGAAATGGATTTACTAAGTCCCCTTCCCTGGCGGGTACACAATAACTGATCAATGTTTCATCGCAATCGGATGAATAGTATATGAACGCATACCTGATTTTGTTTAAACGATTCGCGCTCCGTCAGTCATTTGTTGAATCTACTCGTGCGCTACCTACTGTAAAATGTATTTACTAAGTTAGAAACCGTCACGTAAGTGTCCACAACATCTCACCCAAGTTTCATCGCTATCGGAGTAATGGGATATGAAGACATAGGGGACTGTATTGAAACGCTCCGCGTGTCGTCGTTCATTTGTCGAATCTACTCGTGTGCTACCTACTGTGAAATGTATTTACTAAGCCAGAAACCTTCCTTGGAGTGTCCACCATATTTCACCCAAGTTTCACCGCTAACGGCAGAATGGTATATGACCTTATACGGGACTTTGTTGAAACGCTTCGCGCGTCGTCCCTCATTTGTTGAATCAATTTGTGCGCTGCATATTGTATAGGGGATTTACTAAGCCAGAAATTTTCCATGACGTGTACACAACATCTCACCCAAGTTTCATAGCTACGGACGAATGGTACATGTATTCATACGGGACTTGGTTGAAACGCTTCGCGTGTCGTCGCTCATTTGTTGATTCTACTCTTGCGCTACATATTGTAATATGGATGTACTCAGCCAGAAACCTTCCCTGGAGTGTACACAACATCTCACCCAAGTTTCATCGCAATCGGATGAATGGTATGCGAACGTATACGGGACGTTGTCGAAACGCTTCGCGCGTAGTCACTCATTTGTTGAACATAAACGTGCGCTTCATATTGTAAAATGGATTTACCTAGCCAGAAACCTTTCCTGGAGTGTACACAACAATTCACCAAACATTTATCACTATCAGACGAATGGTGTATGACTTTATACGGGACTTTATTGAAACGCTTCGGGTGTCATCGCTCATTTGTTGAATCTACTGGTGCGCTACCTATTGTAAAATGTATGTACTAAGCCAGAAACCTTCCCTGGAGTGTACACAACATCTCACCCAAGTTTCATCGCTATCGGATGAATGGTATATGAAATTATATGGGACTTTGTTGAAACGCTTCGCGCGTCGTCGCTCATTTGTTGATTCTACTCGTGCTCTACCTATTTTTAAAGGGATTTACTGAGCTGGAAACCTTCCCTGGAGTGCACACAAAATCTCAGCCTAGTTTCATCGCTATCGGACGAATGGTATATGAACGCAAACGTGACTTTGTTGAAATGCTTCGCGCGTCGTAGCTCATTTGTTGAATCTACTCGTGCGCTGCCTATTGTAAAGTGGATGTACTAAGCCAGAAAATTTCCCTGCAGTGTACACAACATTTTACGCAAGTTTCATAGCTATCGGACGAATGGTATATAAATGCATACGGGACTTTGTTGAAACGCTGTGCGTGTCGTCGCTCATTTGTTGAATCTACTCGTGCGCTATCTACTGTGAAATGTATTCACTAATTTTGAAACCTTCCCGTAAGTGTACACAACATCTCACCCAAGTTTCATCGCTATCGGACGAATGGTATATGAACACATACGGGACTTTGTTGAAATGCTTCGCGCATCGTCGCTCATTTGTTGAATCTACGCGTGCGCTACCTATTGTAAAATGGATTTACTAAGTCAGAAACCTTCCTTGGAGTGTACTCAACATCTCACCCAAGTTTCATCGCAATCGGACGAATGGTATATGAACGCATAGGAGACATACCCACAGACCCACAGACAGACAAACTATCACGTAACATAAATATGAATTACAAGCTGTACCCGGCATGCGTTGCAATGCCAATCAAAGAAAGTGTTGGCGTTGAAATTCTGTTTCTTGAAGTGCTTTTGGATACACAACATGTTAACTGCCTCTAAGCTATCGTAAAATGGATTTCCTAATTTAGAACCATTCGTGGGAGCGTGCACAACAACTTTCAAAAGTTTCATCGCTGTCACTCATTTGTTGAATCTACTCGTACGCTACCTATTGTGAAATGGATTTACTAAGTCGAAACCCTTCCCTGGCGTGTACAGAATAACTCATCAATGATTCATCGCAATCGGATGAATGGTATATGCACGTATAGGGGTTTTTGTTTAAACGATTCGTGCGCTGTCACTCATTTGTTGAATCTACTCGTGCGCTACCTATTGAGAAATGTATTACGAAGTCGAAGCCCTTCCCTGGCGTGTACAAAATAACTCATCAAGGTTTCATCGCAATCGAAGAATGTTATATGAACGCAATAGGGGATTTTGTTGAAACGCTTCGCGCGTCGTCACCCATTAGTTGCATCTACTCTTGCGCTACTTATTGTGAAATGGATTTACTAAGTCCCCTTCCCTGGCGGGTACACAATAACTGATCAATGTTTCATCGCAATCGGATGAATAGTATATGAACGCATACCTGATTTTGTTTAAACGATTCGCGCTCCGTCACTCATTTGTTGAACCTACTCGTACGCTACCTACTGTAAAATGTATTTACTAAGTTAGAAACCGTCACGTAAGTGTCCACAACATCTCACCCAAGTTTCATCGCTATCGGAGTAATGGGATATGAAGACATGGGGGACTGTATTGAAACGCTCCGCGTGTCGTCGTTCATTTGTCGAATCTACTCGTGTGCTACCTTCTGTGAAATGTATTTACTAAGCCAGAAACCTTCCTTGGAGTGTCCACCATATTTCACCCAAGTTTCACCGCTAATGGCAGAATGGTATATGACCTTATACGGGACTTTGTTGAAACGCTTCGCGCGTCGTCCCTCATTTGTTGAATCAACTTGTGCGCTGCATATTGTATAGTGGATTTACTAAGCCAGAAATTTTCCATGACGTGTACACAACATCTCACCCAAATTTCATAGCTACGGACGAATGGTACATGAATCCATCCGGGACTTGGTTGAAACGCTTCGCGTGTCGTCGCTCATTTGTTGATTCTACTCTTGCGCTACATATTGTAATATGGATGTACTCAGCCAGAAACCTTCCCTGGAGTGTACACAACATCTCACCCAAGTTTCATCGCAATCGGATGAATGGTATGCGAACGTATACGGGACGTTGTCGAAACGCTTCGCGCGTAGTCACTCATTTGTTGAATATAAACGTGCGCTTCGTATTGTAAAATGGATTCACTTAGCCAGAAACCTTTCTTGGAGTGTACACAACAATTCATCAAACATTTATCACTATCAGACGACTGGTATATGACTTTATACGGGATTTTGTTGAAACGCTTCGCGTGTCATCGCTCATTTGTTGAATCTACCGGTGTGCTACCTATTGTAAAATGTATGTACTAAGCCAGAAACCTTCCCTGGAGTGTACACAACATCTCACCCAAGTTTCATCGCTATCGGATGAATGGTATATGAAATTATATGGGACTTTGTTGAAACGCTTCGCGCGTCGTCGCTCATTTGTTGATTCTACTCGTGCTCTACCTATTTTTAAAGGGATTTACTGAGCTGGAAACCTTCCCTGGAGTGCACACAAAATCTCAGCCTAGTTTCATCGCTATCGGACGAATGGTATATGAACGCAAACGTGACTTTGTTGAAATGCTTCGCGCGTCGTAGCTCATTTGTTGAATCTACTCGTGCGCTGCCTATTGTAAAGTGGATGTACTAAGCCAGAAAATTTCCCTGCAGTGTACACAACATTTTACGCAAGTTTCATAGCTATCGGACGAATGGTATATAAATGCATACGGGACTTTGTTGAAACGCTGTGCGTGTCGTCGCTCATTTGTTGAATCTACTCGTGCGCTATCTACTGTGAAATGTATTCACTAATTTTGAAACCTTCCCGTAAGTGTACACAACATCTCACCCAAGTTTCATCGCTATCGGACGAATGGTATATGAACACATACGGGACTTTGTTGAAATGCTTCGCGCATCGTCGCTCATTTGTTGAATCTACGCGTGCGCTACCTATTGTAAAATGGATTTACTAAGTCAGAAACCTTCCTTGGAGTGTACTCAACATCTCACCCAAGTTTCATCGCAATCGGACGAATGGTATATGAACGCATAGGAGACATACATACCCACAAACTATCACGTTACATTGATTTTTATATATATAGATACTGCCTACAGTAGACTACATAATATAATTAAACGCTCTGAATCTGTGATTTATTATGAGAGGGGCATCGAATTAGGAGGCCAATTAGCCCCTTTAACTAGGCTGTGTAAGTAATTTTGTCTGATAACATGTGTTATTGTGACGGTGCCTAACGTGTGGCCACGGCCGTCTCCTTTCCAATCCTCACCTGACTTACAAATACACTGCAATAAAGCAGGTTATCATCACTCACACAATCAAAACCTACTACACGGAGGGGAAAGGAAAAGCGGGGAGCGAGAGAGGGGAGGGGGGTGACAGGACAGGGAAGCATTTGAAAGGGCCTTCAGACATGATACTACTCGAGGTCAACCGTCGGCTTGAGCATTAGGCTACTCGAGTGCAGTGGGCTGATGACCTGAGGGGCCTACAAAAAAAAAAAAAAAAGATAACCCCACAGCTAGCCTGAGATGTTACGAAAGTGCGAATAATATATACTAGATATACCTACGTGAAAGTACAACCTAAAAATTCCCAGAAGCTATTCGTATTTACGGTCGTAACGGCAACTACATTCTCCAGGCACTTTACGCCGAGAGATTAACAATTCTTGTAGCATTATAAGGGGGAAGAACAGCTTGGTCATCAGCCCCTAAAGAGCGAGCGTATCAGAAAATAACATGAAACTCGCCGTTCGGCCGGAGCTACCGACCCTCGCTTTAAAAGCAGTGACGTATTAGAATGTCAATTCATATCTATTCTTGGGGTTTGTTTTACAATTTATACACACCTCCATATTTATCTATCTTTCTTTGACGTTCTCGTAAATACCTGTCTTGTTAGGAATTAGGAGTGCCTTTCAAAATAGCGTTTTCGGTAGCGTGTAGTTCGAACCAAAGTTCAAACAGAAAGTAGCTCGTAATGTCGGCTTGTGACGGTTATTTCATATTGCCATTAAAAAACCACGGCATGGCAGAGATTAGCAGCTCTTAACACACGTACGAAGAAGGCCGTTCAATTCGCGAGCAATAAACCATAAATAACTATTGGAAACTATTGGGGTGCTCTGATTTACGGTATTTGCTGGGACAATAGATTTCAAATCATACACGCCAGGTCCTAGGCAACGGACGGTACTACAAGGCCCCGGTCCGTTTCTAAGATACCTATCTATGTCGTTTTTTCTAGCTCGGCAAAAATTTAACATTTCGCTTTTTAACGAATTATTCTTACGAGGCTTTACTTAAACCTTCGATCTAGCCTTCCCTCTCATGATGGTGAGTTGAAATAGGCTGTAATTTGTATCCCAATCGCTTAGATTTGGACGTAGCAAAGCGAGGAAGAGGCGCAGGCCCTTCCATATGTTCTGCTAACCGAGAGCAAGATCTGATTTTTTCTTTTCCTGGTTAAAATGCAATGGTTAGGTACTCGTATGTTGATTGGGAAAGCTGCATCTAAGTTACTGCCTTCGAGGCTTCTACTCCCTTGCTAAATCAGTCAAGATTTAGGGATTATAGGCAATTCCACTTGACATGGATTCCTATATTTACTATATAAAAGTGTGTGTGTGGTTGTGAACTGTCTGATAACCTGTGTCATTGTGAAGGCTTCACTAGAGTATGGATTAACAGGAGACACGTGCCACAAAGTAGCCTACTTGCATTTAGAAATATGCTTTTATTTATTTATTTATTTATTTATTTATTTATTTTACTAAGTTTATAACTAGAGAGTATGAAGAAGGGGCAGATGACCTCGTAGTTCTTCCCCTTAAAACAACAATAACTACTACTACTAGAGTTTAAAGGGGATGAATTTGGGGGAGAAATACACACACAGTTCACAAAACTAAGCTAGTTGGCTGCTTTGAAGCTGTAATTTATTATACAAGTAATGTTGTCTGTTGACCTGCGTTATAGATCGGGTGCTTAAAATGGGGCCACCGCCACATCCTACCCAAACCTCACCTGACTTACAAATAGCCTACAAATACACTGCAATAAAGCAGGTTATCGTCACACATACACTATCTACCACACAGAGGGGAAAGGAAGGTGGAGAGGGGCTTGGGAGGAGAGGGATGCAATACAAGGGGCCTTCCGACAAGATACTACTTCGGAGGTCAACCGTCGGCTTGAGCATTACTCAAGTGCACTAGGCTGGTGACCTGCCTTTTCAGTGGCGGAAGGGGGAATGCACACACTGCTTACAAACTAAGCTAGTAGGACTAATATCAGTTCTTATTCACCCTCTTTCACTAAATGGTTCATTGTTCTACTTAGTAATACATTTTCCCATTTCATGTGGTTTCTTACATTTCACTTAACAATATGTACAGAAATGCACTTCATATATCATATCAGTGTTCCTGCGACAAACAAATCACGACTTGAGTGGTATTCTCACACTTAGCGGACCTCTATGAAGGGCCTAAGCTTCCAAGGTGGATGGTTGTAGGTTCGTTACCTGGGAGGTACTGTACCCATTCGTCATCATATTGAACATGTGTTCGTATCCCAGCTAACTCACGGTCTTTCGAGGCATGGGGCGTTCAACCCACTATACGAGCACATATTCAGGATTTGAGTCTGTCAGGTGACTACTCTACTTGAAAGAAACAACATATTCCTAAGTGTAACATTTAATGGTAGTAATTCATGGCAAAACAACACAAAACACAAAAAAATATTTTACATTTATTTCCCACAACAAAAATAAATGTTATCTGTGAGTCTCTTCTCCTCTAGATTGGTGCTCCACCGCACTCATGTCTATCCTAAACATCCTATTGTCGATACTCTTTGACATTTGCGAGTGTCCATATTGTTCTTCACGTGACACAATTTATCACAAATTGGAATATCACAACACAACAAACACAAATTTTATTTAAATGACATTAAATATGCAATTATTAAACATTTATCCGTTTTACACGGAACATTTACTTTAAATAACATTGATTCATTAGCTTATGCCTTGTTTAACAAGTGTTGTCCCGTGCGAATCGTATTCTTTTCCCATAAGTTTTAAACGCTGAAGTGGTACACTTTCCCATCCAAAATACACATAGATATAGATATTTTACAGCTTTACCATACAACGATTTTCTGGTTCTGGTCATAACATTATCGTTACAAACGTGTCATATCAATCAAATTACGCTACCCGTATGAATAAATTAATGTGAACTGGGTAAATACCCTTTACAAAAATGCTTCTATTTATTTGGTGCAGTTAATTTCTCCTCAGAGAATAATTGGGCCAAATGTTATCCGATTACTTCATTCCAACATTGCATATGTATGGAAACAGTGCATCTAATTTAATTGATACCATCATATCAAGCACATCTTAATTACTTTTCGAAATATCGAGATTCTTCAGTGTCCTATTACAATCTTAAAAGAAAAGGATCTGGTCTATTGACTTCCTTTATTGCGAACAATGGATTAGTCATGGGCCGTCCTATGCAAGATGGCTGCCGGTTTAGTGGATTATACCTGCTACCCCGCCTGACTTCCCGCATGGTCATGTGTTCACTCAATGGTGCAGCTGTGCTAGAGGTACCCTGAATGGGTCGTGTCATTACGAATTGAGTCAATCTAATTATTTAATACCTACATTTAGAGTATTTAATGGGCTCATCTCGGCTCCTAATTACTATTCAAGGCAAGGGATGGATCACGAAATAGCTTTGCCGTTCTGTGGTCGTCATCAGTGGCTTTGCGCGCGTCTCAGATGAGCTTCACTGTTGTCTCACTGGACGGGCATGCATATAACAAGAGGAAATCAACGTTTCCTACACGAAGAACCATTTTTCTTACCTCTAAGGGCAGATCAATTTATATATTGGCCTACCTTGGGTGTCTAGCAGTTATCCCTGGTGGCGAAGACTCTGCTAACAGTGGATACAGACAGACTCTGTCCCAACTCTGTTGCGAATTCACATGTATGCTCTAAGGCAATACTATATCGTAGCTTCGAAGATTTAGCCGACTAGATTCGACAACGCACGAACTATTTTCGGATGATCCCCGCAACTTATTGACGTAAATCTCTTGATTCTACGTTACATGCTCGCTGATCGCGGCTCAAACAATATTTCTGACAGATGACTCAATTCTTAAAGCACTTACGTCCTATATACATTTACTCATAAGCCAAAGTTCTACGTAGCACCAAAACAAGTATAAATTTACTGGCATACGTTGACTATCTTAATGGCTCTCAAATACAACCCTGTAGAATATACCATAATAAAACATTTATTTAACATTTCAATGACACTGAAAAGCTCTCTTTATCTCGATATTTATCTTTCTTTCTTACTTACTTACTTACTTTCCACAACAGCACAATATTCTTACGCTAGATATGACACACTTTGCGCCTACTATCGGCCTGATATGCCGATTTATATATTTAATATTGTTACCGAACCCAGATTATTATTATTATTATTATTATTATTTAACGTTGCGGTTACTTTCATCAATGTCTTACGCCTAAATGGCCGTAAGCATGTCATCCTCAAAGCCATATTTTTACCAAAATACGAGGGATGTGATCTCGTACACAAATGACTGTTAATTCCTAATCGTTGAGGGAATGCTTCGTTGTATGGTGAGCTATTAAATCATATCAACATGTTAAATTTGTACTCACTTTCATTCGAGCTGGGTTAGTCCAGCATGCCAGCCATTCGCCTGCCATAATGCTTGTTTTAAGCCATCATGATATTTTTCACACGACACATTGCATAGACTTTACACATGGAAATTATATTTTTCACTACTGGCATTTTCACTTTAACACAATACACATTCTTTTACCACATAAACATAAACACTTTTAAAGATCACTGTAATATAACTTTCCACAACTTTCACACACGGATCCTCGATCGGATTCCCACTATCGCCTGACCTCAGAGATGCGATGCAGCTAACTCCTGACAACCGCTGGTCTCCTTGAAAGTCTATCTTGCGTGTGTGTGTTCGTCTCCCGTCACCTACAGCTTATGTCTCCTCTACTGCAAAGTTGTTCAATCCTAGGTCACAACTACTTGTGATGCCTTCCAGGTTCCCGTAACTGTAGTGTTCATTACAATAGTATGTGTTAATGAGTTGGGGTTGCTTTTAGTGGTGTAATGAATTTGTTGCCCTCTTTAATGAATATGACTTTTATTTATTGTTTATTACCTTGTATGGTCTTGTATCTTCTCAATGCTATGGTTGCTTTATTACAATAATTGACTGCCGACAGCGCAGCGCTATGGCCTATCTAAAACCACGGCCCACTGGATGCTGCTCTCCAAGGAGCTTACAAAAGTAGTCCATACATAGAGGGCGCTTTTAGCAGCATATTAGTAGCTAACATTTCTGGCTCTCCTTGAAAGATGCGATTTCAACAAGAAAACCATGTACTATACGTACGGTAGGTTAAACACCATACGTAAACAACATTTGAACATAAATGTCAAAAACTACATCTAAGGAGAACATAATTATAACCTAACATAAACTCTAATCAAGCTGAGAATTCTTCGTTGAAGTTCTCCATCGGAAGGGGGCACAGCTTCTTGACACTTCTCGTAAAGTTCCCTTCCGCTGTTTTCACAGTGACAACTCTAATCTCGCCATCTGGTCCCGGATGAACATGAATTACTCGACCTCGTGGCCACCTTAGAGGTGGTATCCCTTCTTCAATGAGCAGAACTAGTGTGTTCAACTCGATGCGCTGATTAGAAGTGAACCATTTATTTCTTTTCTGCAATTCTTGCAAATATTCTCGTTGCCATCTTTGCCAAAGTACCTGTCGAAGTTTCTTCAAATGTTGCCAACGAGACAGTCGATTATCTGGTTCTTGAGTATGATTGGACTGTACTGGTTGGACCAGTGAATCACCAATAAGAAAATGAGCGGGAGTGAGAATATCCAGATCGTTTGGGTCTCTTGTGAGAGGTGTAAGTGGCCGCGAATTCAGGACTGCCTCAATATCACAAAGCAGAGTATACATCTCTTCAAAAGTATGTACTCTTCCTTGAGATGAAGTGTATAAATGTCTCTTTGCTATTTTAACGGCCGCTTCCCACAATCCTCCAAAATGTGGGGATCGAGGAGGAATAAATTGCCATGCTATTTGCTTTTCTCCCAAGTGAGAGGAGATGATTGGTGATTCTTTTGCCAAAAATGACTGCAATTCTTTCAGCGCATTTGCAGCCCCAACAAACGTTCTTCCATTATCTGAGAACATTTGATGACAAATCCCTCGACGAGCAGTGAACCGTTGCATTGCTGCCAAATAGGCTTCAGTTGTGAGCTCTGAGACAAGCTCCAGGTGAACGGCCTTTGTACTAAAGCAAGTGAACACTGCTATGTATGCTTTAAATATGCGTAATCTGCCTCTCCGTCGACTTTCTCGAAGTTGGAAGGGCCCCGCATAGTCCACACCAGTCACGGTGAAGGGCCTGGTGACTTTCGAAACCCTCTCTTTGGGTAAATCTCCCATGCGGACTTCTGGAACTATTGGATTGAATCGAAAACACTGGACGCATTTTCGAACGATCTTTTGTGCTTCTCTTCGACCACTTATCGGCCAATATTTTTGTCGAGTTGAATGTAATAGTTGCTCCGGTGGACAATGATGAAGTCTCACATGCTCGTGTCTCATAATAGCAGTTGTTATGTGATGATTTGCCGGGAGGAGAATGGGATGCTTTTGCTCTTCAGAGAGAGCAGAATGTCTCAATCTTCCACCAACTCGTATTAACCCATCTTC
The DNA here is from genome assembly GCA_946902985.2 of Meconema thalassinum. Lineage (NCBI taxonomy): Eukaryota > Metazoa > Arthropoda > Insecta > Orthoptera > Tettigoniidae > Meconema > Meconema thalassinum. Next base: position 306,900,443 of record OX336393.1, read on the forward strand.
ATCAATGAATGGATCAAGGCATCTCAAAGGACTTCCACGAGGTAGTGTTTCCTTTTTGGATAAACATTTGTGTGATGATGAAAAAGCTTCTATTTGCAACCACTTTAATACAGTAGTTTCTGCTCGTTTTATTTCTTCAGGAGTGATGTGGTTTGTATTTAGGTCTTTGGATCCTTTTCCCCATTTCTTGCGCTGTACTTTGTTTAAGGTATTATTGACAAATCTATGACAATAAGCAATGACTCGACGTAACTTCGAAAATGACGAAAATTTGTGCAATATTTTGGAAGTACTTGCGATGGTCAACATAACCTTTGAACTCTTCATCTCTGGCAGACTGATGTCAGGTTGCAATGTAGAAGGAGGTAGTGAATTTTCCTTGACTAACCAATTAGGCCCAAACCACCAAAGATGATGGTTAATAATATCTATGGTTGGAATCCCACGCGATATGAGGTCAGCAGGGTTTTCCTGAGAGGGTACGTGACCCCACTTTGCATTCTCAGCTGCATCTTGTATTTTTGTGACTCTGTTAGCCACAAATGTTTTCAGCAATCGCGATTCTGTGTTTATCCATCCTAAAACAATGGTGCTGTCACTCCAAAGATAAACATTTCTTATCTTGTCTGCTGCAGCAGCCTTCGTTTCTCGCACTAAACTTGTGAGTAAAAGTGCTGCTTCTAACTCTAGTCTTGGCATGGATATGGTTTTTAGAGGAGCCACTTTAGATTTTGCGCTGATTAGATGAGATGTGAACATTCCATCTTGATTTCTGTTTACTGCGTATATACAGGCTCCATATGCTTTTTCGGAGGCGTCACTGAATCCGAAAAGATCAAATTTTGAATTGTAATTTTCAGGATTGACGTTCCTTATGATTCTGAGCTGGTTTAGCTGTGGCAATGAAGAATAATATTGGTTCCAAATGGACAGCTTATCTGTGGTAACAGGTTGGTCCCAGTCGAACCCGTCCGTCCATAGTTGTTGCATTATGATTTTTCCTCTTATTAAAACAGGACTTACTAGCCCAAGAGGATCAAAGACTTGCGAGATTTTTGATAAAATCTCACGCTTTGTATACACTACTTCAGATGAGAGGTTAACCTGATACTGCAATGTATCTTTTGTCGAATCCCAGACAATTCCTAACGTCTTACTGGCTTCTTCTTTGTCTAGGACCATCAAGTCTCGTGCATTCGATTGGATATTCAAGTGTTTTATGATTTCCTTATGGTTGGACCTCCACTTGCGCAACAACATTTGCCCCTTTTGCAATAGATCCATTAGCTGACGATGAATTTGTATTACTGCATCTACAGTATCGCCACCGGTGATACAATCATCCATGTAAAAGTCTTGTCTCATAATTTTGGCTGCTACTGGATATTGAGGGTCATAGATATTAGCAAGTTCGCGAAGACATCTCATCGCGTGGTAAGGTGCTGACGCTGTTCCGTAAGTGACAGTGTTTAGCTGATATGTTTTTATTGGTAACAGTGTATCCCTTCTCCATAAAATTTGTTGCAATGGTCGATCTTCATAGTGTATCATTATCTGCCTAAACATTTTCTCAATGTCAGCCGTTATTACATACTGGTGCATGCGAAATCTGAGAATGATGTGAAATAAATCTGCTTGTAAATTGGGACCTTGAAACAATTTGTCATTTAGTGATGTTCCTCGTGTAGTTTTGGCGGAAGCATCAAACACCACTCTCAATTTCGTGCTTGAGCTCTCTGGACGTAAAACCGCATGATGTGGTATAAAATAACATTTGTCTGATTCGTCCTCAGCTGTTTCTTCAATGTGTGACATATGTCCAAGTGCTTCGTACTCGTCCATAAAGTCACAATATGCCTGCTTCAAATTTTGTTGTTTGTTGAATTTTCTTTCCAAAGCGGCAAGTCTTCTCTTCGCTTGTTCTTTGGACTCGCCGAGAGTAACTCCTGGCCGTATGGGCAATCTAACCACAAATCTTCCAGATGAGTCCCGCGTGGTTGTTTCAGCGAATAGTTCTTCGCAAAATTGCTCTTCTTTTGTATAGTGCTGCGTTTCTGGGATTTTTTCTTGTAGCCAAAACCTTTCGAGCTGTTGTGATAATGTATCATTAGTCATTGTGAGACACGTAGACATTCCTTCAGCTTTATTTTCTTGTATTTCTCCACCGAGAATCCAGCCCAATTTTGTATCCTGCAAAGCAGGTTGACCAGCTATGTTGTTTTTTGGTCTTCCAACGACGATTTTCCAGTAAATGCTTGCTCCAAGCAGCAGGTCAACATCTCCTGGCTCGTTGAATGAAGGGTCTGCAAGTTGAATATTTTTTGGCATGACTATCTCATTGATGTTAACCTTATATTGGGGTAGTCGTCCTGTGATGGAAGGAACAACGTAGCATTCCAAATCAATGCTGTATTGACTATCCATGGAATAAAGTTGTATACGATTGATTCCCTTTGCTTCAACCTGGGCACCACTAACACCGCTGAATTGTTGATTCTGGCGAAACCACTGTAAATTAAGCCTTTTGCTAAAAGTCGTTGTTACCAAATTTAACTGTGCACCAGGGTCTAATAATGCTCGGCAGGTGATTCTCTTTCCTTTATTGTCCACTACATTCACAAGCGCAGTTGACAGAAGAACTTGTGATGTTCGAACTCTTGTTAAATTGACGCTTGGCCCTTGGCCTAATGTAGATTCTTGCAACTGAATTAAGCGATTTGCTTCTGAAGTTGTGGCCTTTTCTTGGCTTTCTGAACTGGCACTGTCTTTGTGCAGTAATGTGTTATGCAGTGAGTTGCATTTCTTGCATCTTGTTCCACGGCAATCTCTTGCTAGATGTCCAAATTTTAGGCAATTTAGACAATGTTTCTTTTTAATTAATAACTGTCTTCTCTCATCAGGCGTTTGCTTCAGCAACGTTTCACACTGAAAAATGAAGTGGTTTCCTTCACATATGTTGCATTTGAATGAAGGTGTGTTGATCATTAAAACCTTCTTATCCTGTTTATTTTCCTTCTGTGTATACTTGTTTCCCGGACTCTGTTTGTTTAATGTCTTTGATTTGAGGGTTTGTTTCAACAACATCAGTGATTGACATCGTTCGGCTAAAAACTTTGTGAATTCTTGTAGAGTTGGCATATTTTCTGGTGTGCGATTCTTGATTCTTTCTTGCCAGTCACGCTGTTCAAGATAATCTAGTTTCTGCTTAACTAAATGGATTATTAAGATATCCCAATGATCTACAGGCTGATTAAGTGATTTTAACGCTGATATATTCGTTTGGATGTGCCAATTCAATTTTCGCATCGAGTCGGCTTTGTTTTCCTTCTCGATTTCTGGAAATTTGAAAAGTTCATCCAGGTGGGTCTGTATTATCATCATTTGGTTGTCGTATGTAGCGTTTAATAGATCCCAAGCGTTGGTATAGGTCTCTTCGCCTATGGTGAATCGTTCGATGACAATTTGAGCCTCTCCCTTCAGTACTCCGACAAGATACTGGTGCCTCTGTACATTTGATAGGTTTGAATTGTTGTGAATTGTGGATTCAAAGCTATTTTTGAAAAACCGCCACTTTTTGTAATCACCGTCGAATTCTGGGAGTTTTATTTCTGGCAATTTTGACACATTAGAATGAGTTGTTTGAGGAAGTTCTTGTACTTGAAGGTTCTGGGTATTTGGGGATATTTGTTGTTGTGATGTCTCGACGATAGCGTGTAGTTGACTGACTGTGTTGAAATATTGTGTTTCAAATACAGCGCGTTCACCCTCACATTCTGCCAGAAATACGTCCGCTTCAGTTTCATCTTCCGGTATATGGTCTTCGATAGCCTGTTGAATGTCGTCAAACTCTTTCCAAATGCCCTCTATTTTTTCTAATTTTACCGTTGCTTCAATTGGTGTGGTGTGTTCTGAGATCGAGTTGGCTGTTCTAGTCACGAATCCTTTTACTCGTGCGCGACTTTGTTTTAGCTTTGTGAATTGCGACATCCTGAATTGCGATTAAATATAAAGTTGCGTAGGTCTGTGCAGTGACCAATGCAATGAAGAAATGCCTATTGTATTCAATGAATTATATGAATTTGCACAATGGGATTTGAAGTACAGTAGACCTAGCTCAATGTTTTATTTGTTTTGGTAGTATGACTCTTGAATTATATATGACACTGCTTTGGCTATTGCGTTTACGTTTCAGCTGTCGATTGCGACGTATATTTGTAACCTATGAATGTCTCTCCAATTATGATTTATTTGATACTCACAGGAGTCGAGAGTTCCGCTGTTGGGCGCCAATGTTAATGAGTTGGGGTTGCTTTTAGTGGTGTAATGAATTTGTTGCCCTCTTTAATGAATATGACTTTTATTTATTGTTTATTACCTTGTATGGTCTTGTATCTTCTCAATGCTATGGTTGCTTTATTACAATAATTGACTGCCGACAGCGCAGCGCTATGGCCTATCTAAAACCACGGCCCACTGGATGCTGCTCTCCAAGGAGCTTACAAAAGTAGTCCATACATAGAGGGCGCTTTTAGCAGCATATTAGTAGCTAACAGTATGTTTTATTTTTCCCATGATAACACTTCCTGTGGTTATGTTCATTGTCTGTAAACATCATCCTAAATTATCTCTACGCTGTACTGATTCTATACTCGCGTATACTGTTGCTTATACGTCTGCTGTAGACTAATTATTATATGATGCAGAATTACTGTTATTAAGCTGAATGATGCGCCATTCATTGTTCACTGCTAGTACATTTGAGCGTCAATACTTTATAAATTCCGCGCACTTTCTTGCGTGATCCGACAGCGTGTCACCACACGAGTTGAGTCAAGAAGAACTGACTCTCTGCTTTAGCATCCCCCATATAATGCTTCCTGATGAAAATTAGTTCACTGGATTTCCAGGAGCGACTCTCTTCTTAAAATAATACATTTTCAGACACAGTGAAGTATGTTCCTTATTCGTCTATTCATGGAGGTTCCAAATTCACTCGCTTGCAGGCAATTGCTTCGGCCAATTAATTATAATTAATTGCTTTCTTCCACGGCGTCATGATGCTACCCCGGTTCTTCCCCTATTGCTACATTACAAATCCTGCCTCTGCCGCGGATTAGGTCTGTGCATAGGTTCCTTTATAGATGCAGGCTTTAATTTAGGCGTAAGGACACTCCTAAATTATCTTTCCTAGAATACATGCATCTGGGTGTAAATTTCATCTCAATTCATTGCTCCATTTTGCCGTAATTAATTAATTTCTGTGGGCGACCACCCCACTCCGCTTCTCTGCCTTGTAAGACTGTGGTTCCCAAAGCCATTAATCTTTGGTCGCTCCCCCAGTGCAGACGAGAAATAGTTCCTTGGCGTCACCTAGTAACGCCCTCTTGCTAACCACGATTTTTCAATTGTCAAGTTGGCCTGAATTCTTGAGCTCTTAGCATCTTAAACGTACATAGGCTTGTATTTTCTGCAATAATCCGCCTTTAATGCTATAATATTCCCGTTCTGGCCGTGAAATCATGCTGCTATAATTATACGCAGTTATAACTCATTGTTCCTCGGGTTCACTGTGCCTGTTCCCCCTCAGAGATCAATGATTCGATTCTTCGCAGAATCATGGGCCTGGTCTTTCTTGTGATAAAGACCCCGGTTCGATGCTAGTCAGCCGTGTCCCATTGGGCACAGTACAGATGCAAGGAAAACCTCCCCCTCAACTAACGCTTCAGAGGCTCACAGGCCTCTTCTGCCTCTTGTGGCAGAGTAACATCCGAAATGTTAACGAATTCATCTCACTCTTTCAGGACCAGGTTCGAATACCTATTCGGAATCTCTGCCTCTAAGGCAAGGTAAAGGATGGTGTTTGGTTGTCTTGCGGGCCTAATATGACTCTGTTAGAGATGCAGACCCCACCCAGGGCTAATTTACTTTCCAGAAGTCTTTACTTTCATTCATTTAGTCCCCTACCAAGGGTTTCTCATCAAAGAGGAGGACCCTAAGGAACAAGAGTAGCTCTAGATGAGGCTTGCTCGCCCTGCTCTGGAGACTGGGCCTTTCAGGAGGATACAGGATTATATTGTCCCGGAACTCCCTGGGCCAACACAGCAGCAGATTCAGCAGCCTCAGCTCCCGTCTCGGCTCCGGCTTCGCCCAAGAAGAGCAAGGCTGCTGCCTCAAAGAAGCCCCGCACCAAGCCAGCCCGTCCAAAAACCTCCGAGATGGTGGGCAACGCCACCGAAAGTCTCAAGGAAAGGGGTGGATCGTCTCTACAGGCCATCAAGAAATACATCACGGCCAACTACAATGTGGACTCTGAGAAGCTCGTCCATTTCATCAAGAAGTACCTGAAGGCTGCTGTCGCTTCCGGAGAACTGGTCCAGACCAAGGGAAAGGGAGCTTCGGGCTCCTTCAAGCTCGCCTCGGCAACCAAACCTGAGAAGGTCAGCGCACGGCCTGCCAAGCGGTCTGCTGCCCCTAAGGAGAAGCGTCTTCCAAAGGCCAAGAAGTCCGGAGCAAAGGCAGCCGCCAAGAAGGCCATCTCCAAGAAACCTGCCGAGAAGAAGAGAGCTGCAACTGCCCCTAAGCTAAAGCAGTCTCCTTCTAAGGCTAAGAAGGCTGCCAAGGTGCCCACGAAAAAACCTAAAGCACCTAAGCCTAAGAAGGCAGCGAAGCTCAAGGCTTCCCCGAAAAAGGCAGCTCCTAAGAAGAAGTGACAAGGTTTGCCGATCTTCTCCCTCACATACCTCTCTGCGGGTGTGTAAAAACGGCCCTTATCAGGGCCATCAATCATTTCCTAGGAGAGCATGTGTCTGTTAAGCTCAAGTTCAGGTTCTTTCTTTTTTCAAAAATCAAAAAGTTTAACCTAGCCCTTCCCCCTTCTTTTAAACAGAAATTACATCGGTTTTTATTTTAAACGCAACTTAACCCGAAAGAGTATTTACTCGAGATATATATTTATCTTTTTCACAAAATAACACGCCTTTTATGTGCAAAAACGTGGGGATTTCCCTATCCACTCTCAAGAGAGCCAAAAAGTAATCTTGCTTGTTTTTACTACTGTATATTTCATAAATTATTATTATTATTATTATTATTATCTTCGTTATTGTCGTCATCTTAGGTCTCGTCGTAGAGCATAGCGTTTTCTCTACGAGACCCCTTGCATTTGACTGTTGACACATGCTAGAATGAACATCAAGACTTGGATGTGATTATGTGGAAAGCTATCTAGGGACGAGTGATGCTTGGTATTGCCAAACAGGGCTCATCTAGTGCCTGTGGATGCTGTAACCCCCCTTACCTTAACCGCCCCCGAATAAAGAGAATCAGAAAGAAAAGGAGGTAGACAGGGATAACGGAGAACTTGCTCCGAGAGTGGAAGTGGACCCTAGATGAAGAGGGTGGTTTAAAATCTAGAGTAGAAGTAGCCCTGGGTGAAGAGGGTAGTTTTAAAATCCATTACTATACAAGGATAGATAATGCTGACAAAATATCCTATATTTAAAAAAAGGGAAAAATACATATATCACCAAAATACACGTGTCACACTTAAGACAATACCCCTAGAGAGGAGTACGGTGACATGAAAATTATTGGAAACTGAATGATGAAAATAAAATAATGTCTTTCCTATTTGATTATAAAGGAAAATCCGTCACCTCGGTTGGATAACCGTATATATATTGACATTAAAAGTGAGACGGGGAGTTCATTTTCATGTGCTAGCGTAATCCAGTCTATCTCTATTCTTAATGGCGTCACCATACGATTGTTATAATACAGAATTAAAAACAAGGAACTTAAGTAGACAAACACTAGTAAAAACAAAGATGTCATACTTTAGTATCTATATGTCCGTTCACTAACAAAACCAAGGCGATCACACATCTTCAATCTTCTCGGAGATTAAGATTAAGATTAAGGTTGTCATTTCCATGCAAGAAAATGAGTAGATAGATTTTGCTGTCATATTCAGCTTGAAGAAGTCTCAACTTAAGGTTTTTGATGTTCATAGAACTTGTTTTTCTTTTATGTCTCATTACGGATTATCCAATTAGGTAGCAGGAACCGTAAAATAAAAAAATATAGGGACCAACATACCCAAAAGAAACTGGGAAATGACATCGTAAAATAGAACCCAAGAAAGAAAGAAATGAGAATAAAATGAGAATACGACAAGAGGGAAGAAAAAAAATTAAACCATCACATAAGATAATCTTAAAGAAGAAGAAAGGTCAAACTCATCGGCTTTCCCCCTATCATTTATCAACCATAGATTTTCAACTCCATCTAGAAGTAGCACCAACATATTGAACGATACAATAGATTAAATGTATTCGTAATCCATCCATTATTTACTCAAAATACTGTTATGATCTTTTAAAGATTCACTATAGCTTAAATCATTTGCGTGCTTGTCTTTGAGTTATATCTTTCAGATAAGGTAACTCAGCACATCACTCATTTAGATAAAGGTAACTCTGCACATCGCAACCAACTACTGCTCCTATCTGCCTACAGTGGCCATCCGAAGGCAGAAAAAAACGATAACGAATTACAACGTACAAGAATCCCTCAATTTGCGTTCACGATATACATATCAGAAATCCAACAAGATACTCATCTCTATAACCATATTCACTCAGCATAATCCAATCAACGATTGACCCTCTAATAAAAGCATAATACTTGCATTTATGCCAAGGTGCTGGTATCACCATACAAGTTACGGACTAGGGAACAACTCGCCAGTGTCACACAAGGCATGAATTACGAGAATAGCACTCAAAATTCCCAATTCAACTTTCTAGCTTTCCGGTAAAAAAAAAAAACTTAATGTAAGTTTATCTTCCTGTAACAAACCTCATCTCATACCATGTAGGGGACATTCACAGCATCGATTAAAAGCAAATAGCCGTGATGTGATGTAAGATAATACTATACAAGGAAGTACTCAACAAATATACCTCCTATCACAATTTCCAACTCCCGCGCCAACGCTCCAACCACACGCACGAGAACCAGACACAACCTATCAGCCTTAAACCCTTCAATTAACAACATCACTAGTGCACAGAACAGTTGATCAATATGACAACTCAGCAATCAACCAAACACACCCATTATACAAGGTCTACACAACACTTTTACAAACCTACAATCCACCTTGTTGCAACCACAGAAGAAAACCAGCCGACTAAGAGAAAAAGCTGCAGGTATCAATGACCAACGAACTAGCATAACTACTATAGCCACAAGAGAAACATAGAAGATTCTAAAAGTCAAAACAAGTACGCTATCACCAATTACTACAACTGATCTATAACAATATCTCAGCATACCAACACAATCGTCCCCAAAACAATTCTACAATAACAAACCATAAAATAAATTTAGTCACACCGAACCACAATATATTCCCTGTGCTACCAACCGCATCACAAAATCAGGCACACAATCATTCAGACACGAAAAGAAATACTCAAACAGTAAGGCGGAGAAAATATCCATGAGGATTTCAAAAAGATGGCATAAAATGGGATGACTTCAGCGGAATACTATTCGACCCACAACTATAGCATTATCAAAATCGCATGAAACGCACACATACTCCCGAATCTTGAGCTAGGAACTGAACTCAGGACTCTAAGGCTACATTCAAGGCAGAGTACTGGCTCCACAAAACAGAATCACACACATAGCACACAATTCACTCTTGCACCAACTCCAGTGTGAACACTAAAACAGTACTTAGACCGCAGTTCACAACTTTTCAAAAGACTGCGATAACAAACAACCTTCTTTACAACTGACCAGATGAAGCACGAAGCCAGGAACAGTGACAACAAACAAATAACGCCGAAAGAAATCTCCGTCGTGTACACCAAATAACAACGATAACAACAAAACTCCATACCTGAGCCGATCCACTGGATCTCACACTCGATACATTCATTTTCACCCATAAAACACGCATCACAAGCAACCAGTAGCTCTAAAACAGTCCCTAATTCAGCATTACAACCAATTACCAACCGATTTAAACCAAAACGCATGTCACCACAACTAACGTTCACCAAAATAAGACACGTGACATGACCTAAAGAACGACGCCGTAAAACACACAGAATCACTACCAACCATAAACATTTCCGAGAGAAATTTCCGACTGAGCCGATATCTCGTCTCATTTTACCCTATCAGCTTCTTCGCCTTGGCGTAAGTAATTGCTGCTTGGTTTGTCACATTCAGTTCTCTGTTTCCCGATATAGAGCTGCACCGCAAGGTAAGATCTTGTGTATGTCTTATTCTACAGAATGTAGCTGGTGCCCTGGTCCAGAGAGCGAACGTCGAGATGATCTTCGTTTATTTAGTTGTTATTTTACAGTCAAGTAAGAGGGATGCTTGGATCTTATATTATAGAGATTTGAATTGGATCTCTGTGGGAAGATTCCGTGGAAAAGTTTGGCTGCGAGTCACGTTTAGGAATCCAAGGGGCCTGGAAAGGAGCATTAACATTTAGATGTTCTATTTATTGGTCTTGTAAGAATTGTGGTGGCCGTGAATGATATGGACAGGCCCAAGTGTAGATAATTAGTATCGTAAGTCGTATTGGGTTATGTTAGCTGGTGTTATGTTTGGCAGTAGTTTTATTGAATCTTCTGTTGGCGGACTATAACATTGGTCGTGCGTCAGCTGATTGTAAAAAAGATGAGAGCTCTGGGAGCCATGACAGGAAGAAGTCGTCTAACATTTTACTGCGGGGATAGTCATGAATTATTGTAAGGGACAAAAGGATTCTGGCACCTTGACATGTACTAAGACATGTATGTGTATTAAAGCAGTAACAATTGGTACATTTGGAAGAGTATACGAGTCGCCTTGATAGAGAGCGCACGTCTTATATGTTTACTATGGGAATAGTCACGAGTTGTTTAATGAAGAAACGAATTCTGACATCTGGACGTGTACTAAGAGATGATATGTATCGAGCGGTAATATTGCAGACTTCATAGGGCTATGACGACGGTCGTTAAATTTGAAAAGGTTGCTTTGAAAAGGTCTTAGATTATTTGGGGAGAGGATGTATCCTGACTTCTGGACATGTAGTAAGACATGTTTGAGCATCGTATAGAACTTTACTGGTATTATTTAAGAAGCGAAGTAAATACGAGTCGACGCAGAGAGAAGAAATTATAGTGATGAGTGTATGTTATTGTCGCCTGGGTTGTGGCTGGATTACTATGAATATGACGGACTGTTAATAATAAGGCAAGTACTTTTGAGGCTTATGTTATTTCCATATATTGTTTTTAAAGTTGTGTTGTTATTTTTCTTTTATGTGAATGTGTATCTTAAATGTTTGTGAATAGAAGTTGTTACTTAAAAGCGAAAAGGTGTATCATTTCTAGGCCTACATTTGATACTGTAATCTCTAAACTTTCCACTGGGTTATGTCGCAAATGGGTTCGGTCCTTCTGCTCGCTTAAAAAGGGGGGGGGGTGTCATTGTTAGCTAGAGAGCGTGGTTTCGATATTTAACCACATTTTCATAATGTATTTAGATTGCAGTGTTGTATGTGGGCGTGGAGGTATGCACTTAATCTGGACTTACGTGAAGGACGATTATGCATATGTTTATAATTTCTAATCTATATATGTTCTTTGTTTCATGTTGAATATTGTCACAAATGGAAGTGAGATCTTTGCCTACTTGTTATTATCTGACCAAAGATGAGGTGGTCCATGAATTGATGGTCAGAAGTGAAAAGCCTAATTATCATAGGGAGTTGGATATTGCGGTGCTGAAAAGAGTAAAGGATAAGCCTATTGTTATTCCTGATCATGATCATCCTTATTGGAGCGCTGGTAAGTACACCATAGTGTCCACTGTTTCAAATTTAATTGATTCTTTAAATGTTGTGAATGTTCTGGGGAAAACAGCCACTTCTCAACGGAAACGAATTAAGTATAGGTCTATTCATTGGGTACATCGGCCACAGGATTTAATTGGTGGTTGGTCTTTGAGTGATGTGAGTTTTGCGAATGAGTTATCAGACCTACGTTCCAGACTTGTAGAATTGTTTGATTTAAAGTTTTCTGAGGCAAGTGAGGTGGCGTAGCGAGTGAATTGAGTGATCGTGTGAAATTAGCTGGAGAGTTGGGGCCTATGTCGGCAGATAACCGTCAGGATAGTGCAAGGGTTAGTGAAAATAGAAATCCTTTGAAAGAGAGTAGCTATATAGGGTCATCTACTGATTTGCCACGTAATGTGTCATGCGGTCAGGCCTAAAACTGTTAAATCGGAGTAGTTCCACTGAAAGATGTTTTTTCACGACTAGGCCTACATCGGTTCAGAATAGTGATGCGATGTTTTCTCAATCTAACCTAAAGTCTAATTTGTCCCTGGTGCCTAAATCTGTGCAGACGGGGGACAGTTTATTTGACGAAAATGATGCGGCAAGGGGGAACACATTCGATTTGGGTGAGAATAATTGTGCATTGCTTCAGGGTGACAGATTTGGTCGTAACATGTCTGATTATGATGTTAAGTTCTCAACTGTGCCCAATCCGTTGAATGTAATTTTAAGGGACTTTAATGTGTGTGATGGTACGGATAATGATTTATTGATCAAATTTCTTAGGAAATTCATTGAGCTTAAAGAAAGTGGAACTGTTTTTGGATTATCCGAGCTGCACATTTATCGGATTGTGTTCCCGTGCACTAGTGGGTTACTTCGTGAGAGATTAGTGGAGAGTATGAATAACCATCGTTCCTTGACGTTCTTTTATCTTGAAGTTTTAGACTTTTTCTCTACTCCTAGAACCTTATCTGACTTGCATCGTGAACACGTATTTAGAGTACAGAGGATGGACGAAACTCTCAATCAGTATTTTATAGATGATAAATGGTATGCCACGGTTTTCGCTGCCAATTAACAGAAAAACAAATTGTTACTTCTATGGTAGAAGGCATTAACCCCATTTATAGGTCATTTCTGTCTATGAATGCCAAACCCCAGTCTTACAAAGAGTTTAATGACATCATCTTGGAGGCTGAGAAGGTAAAGAAAAGCTGATTTGAGACGCATGCATGATTCGTCGAAGTTTTGCACTTCTATTTATGGTCCACCTGTGCGAGCTTGTACTTCTAACAATTTTCAGTGGCGTGAAACCGTACTACCTGCTGGGAGAAGTAGAGATGCTGTATCTGGTGAGCATGTATTTCAGGGAGAGGTTTTTCAGGAGAAACGTGCTATCATGCCTGCAGATTCTCAGCAGAATATATTTCAGGGGCGTGAACTTCAGAGATCGTTTAAGGGTAACTACTCTAAAGGTAAGAAGTGTGATCGGTGTGATCATACGATCATCTTCGTCGTTGGTGTGATGCACCGGATAATCGTTTCTGTTGATGTACATTATTTGTATGTTAGTAAAATCTCTTCAAAATTGTGTAGGGTAGGGACTCCGCTTTTAGTGTACATAGGTGTGTGTGCTACTAGTGTGTGTGTTTGCCTGCACGTGTGGTGCACAATCTTCAAAATTGTGTAGGGTAGAGACTCCGGTTTTAGTGTACATAGGTGTGTGTGCTACTAGTGTGTGTGTTTGCCTGCACGTGTGGTGCACAATCTTCAAAATTGTGTAGGGTAGAGACTCCGGTTTTAGTGTACATAGGTGTGTGTGCTACTAGTGTGTGTGTTTGCCTGCACGTGTGGTGCACAATCTTCTAAATTGTGTTTGATGATTGCAGTTCTTCCGGTGTGCATGCTTGTGTATGCTTTTAGTGTCTGTATTGGTCTGCACGTGTGATTTTCTGATACGCGTATGACCAAGGGAGTTGTATTGTATAAATAGATTTTGAGTGTTCTGTATGATTGTGATGTTTAGCTTTGTTCTTGTAATGGGTGGGTGTTGTTGTTGTTGTTGTTGTTGTTGTTGTTGTATTGGGTTAATAAAAAAGGTTAGGTCTTATTCATATTATGGGGTTAAAATAAAATAAAGGGTAAAGCCGAATATATAAATTGGGTTTGCGTTAGGATATCTTAGTTCGTCTTACGATCCTAACTTGTTGTCAAGGTATGGGACTTGACTAGGTGACATAAGGTGTTCTTATATATGTGGTGAGTATTTACAAACCGTTCCTTTGTGTCTCCAAGTGGTGACTTGTTCATCTTTTGTGGCTTGTTGATGTTGGAAAGTAAGTACTTGCCGAATTTGTTTTGTGGTGACGGGTATTCATGCTACACCAGGGAATAATGCGGTGAGTATGATATGATGAATACGGATTTTATTTGAGGGGTTTTAAAGTTTTGTGTGTAGATGTTTTAACGGACTCTATTTATATTCAGGCAATTTTGGGGAAGATTTGTGGGTAGTTACTTGTTATTATTATATTGAGTGTGACGTGAAGTTATGTGATTTGGATGAATGTTTATGGATGTTGTATGTTGTTGGTCTGCTCATGTGTGCTGTCTATGCTATATTTCCTTTGGTGTTGAGGTAAACTTCTGATTTTCTTTGGGGTTTGTCTTGGTTTTGTAATTTTTTTTTGGGGGGTGGGGGTGGTAAATTTTAGTTATAGTTTTCTTGAGTGTGGATAATAGATGGACTCTGGAGGACTAATGCCGACTTCCAATTTTTTCTATTTTTTTTTTAGGCAAAGGAGCTCAAATTTCATTTAAAAGTTAAATTCTTTCTGTTAATTTCTGTACGTTTCGGATATTGCTTGTAAAACTATTATTTGTTGGGTAATAACAACTTCTATAAGATATTCATGAAGCCTGAAAATTGTCAAACTTAATTTTATTTGTAAAAGATATGGAAATTATCAATTAGGAGACATTTTGTTATGCTATCATCCCTAGCTTTAGTGGGAAAGTTTGGTTAATGCTGTTGTTTGTATTCCTTCATTTCTGTGTAGTTTGTAATTCTCTTACATGCTACTGCCTTAAGTGAACTTGCTTTCAGCTTATTGTGCGAGAGGGTGCTTTTACGCAGAAGAAATACTCGATGTATATGTGAAGCTATCCAGGGCCCGGATAACTGAGCTATCATCGTGGGATCAGTTCGGAAGGAATATTTCTTTTCATCTGCTAGAAGACTACTGCGATCTAGTTGATTGTATTTATTTTGGAATCTCTATTATTGTAAAGAAACATTTTAAGACTTATGTATATGTATGATGTCGACCTAAATCGATTCTGATCTGTTGTAAAATCTTGGAACTTCTAGTGGAAGTGACGAAAGATGTTGGTATGTGAATGAACTTATATTCTTGGGAGTGTGAAAATTATGGAAAGTTGAAAAATTGTGTAAAAAGAAAAGAAGCTTGAGGGTATGGTAATTTGCATGTTATATGTTTACATGATGTTCTTGCTGTATACGTTATCGCGGTTTTGAAAACCGGCGTTAACGCTTGTAGTGGGAGAGATTTGAACCGATATCTCGTCTCATTTTACCCTATCAGCTTCCTCGCCTTGGCGTAAGTAATTGCTGCCTGGTTTGTCCCATTCAGTTCTCTGTTTCCCGATATAGAGCTGCACCGCAAGGTAAGATCTTGTGTATGTCTTATTCTACAGAATGTAGCTGGTGCCCTGGTCCAGAGAGCGAACGCCGAGATGATCTTCGTTTATTTAGTTGTTATTTTACAGTCAAGTATGAGGGATGCTTGGATCTTATATTATAGAGATTTGAATTGGATCTCTGTGGGAAGATTCCGTGGAAAAGTTTGGCTCCGAGTCACGTTAAGGAATCCAAGGGGCCTGGAAAGGAGCATTAACATTTAGATGTTCTATTTATTGGTCTTGTAAGAATTGTGGTTGCCGTGAATGACATGGACAGGCCCAAGTGTAGATAATTAGTATCGTAGGTCGTATTGGCTTATGTTAGCTGGTGTTATGTTTTATTGAATCTTCTGTTGGCGGACTATAACATTGGTCGTGCGTCAGCTGATTGTAAAAAAGATGAGAGCTCTGGGAGCCATGACAGGAAGAAGTCGTCTAACATTTTACTGCGGGGATAGTCATGAATTATTGTAAGGGACAAAAGGATTCTGGCACCTTGACATGTACTAAGACATGTATGTGTATTAAAGCAGTAACAATTGGTACATTTGGAAGAGTATACGAGTCGCCTTGATAGAGAGCGCACGTCTTATATGTTTACTATGGGAATAGTCACGAGTTGTTTAATGAAGAAACGAATTCTGACATCTGGACGTGTACTAAGAGATGATATGTATCGAGCGGTAATATTGCAGACTTCATAGGGCTATGACGACGGTCGTTAAATTTGAAAAGGTTGCTTTGAAAAGGTCTTAGATTATTTGGGGAGAGGATGTATCCTGACTTCTGGACATGTAGTAAGACATGTTTGAGCATCGTATAGAACTTTACTGGTATTATTTAAGAAGCGAAGTAAATACGAGTCGACGCAGAGAGAAGAAATTATAGTGATGAGTGTATGTTATTGTCACCTGGGTTGTGGCTGGATTACTATGAATATGACGGACTGTTAATAAGGCAAGTACCTTTGAGGCTTATGTTATTTACATATTTTGTTTTTAAAGTTGTGCTGTTATTTTGGTTTTATGTGAATGTGTATCTTAAATGTTAGTGAATAGAAGTTGTTACTTAAAAGCGAAAAGGTGTATCATTTCTAGGCCTACATTTGATACTGTAATCTCTAAACATTCCACTGGGATATGTCGCAAATGGGTTCGGTCCTTCTGCTCGTTTTAAAGGGGGGGTGTCACCGACACGCACTTTAAGTTTCATGGAGCCTAAGACCCAGATTTTGGAACCGTTCGCAAACACAATCCCAACCTCTACATCCTTTAAACGAGCCGAATCAGCCTGCACAACCGCCTCACGCAGCTCCTCTATCGCATTCGGGCGAAATCCCGCACTCACACATGAACGCCATTCAGGAGTAATCCCAGATAAAATAAGAGAAATAATTTCCCTCTCAGACAAATTTACACTGAAAACCTTAACATATTTGGCAATATCGGCAATATAAGAATTAAACGATTCATTTAAATTCTGCCCACGGTAGAAATATAATGCCTTCAATCTGATCTAATAACTTCATAGGCACAAATACCCTTAATGCTTCGACAATAAAATCTTTTATACTTATGCCACTATCATTGTGCCTTCCATCAAAACACTCTTTCCCCTTCCCCTGAGATTCAATTTTCAAATTAATCTCATCAGAAGAGAAAATATTTCGATCGTCCGCACGGAATTGATGACCTACTTCTCCTTTAGCACTGTACCCATATGACATCATGTGGAGAACATGTGTTCACATCCCGACTGGCTGTGTCCTTTGAGGGTGTGGTGCGTCTCCCCACAGTGCAAACGTATATTCAGGATCCGAATTCTACCAGGTACTACTCTACAAGAAAAGGGTAAACAACTTCCTAAAAATTATATTTAATTTTAAATCATGGCTTATCATACAACAATAAACATCCAATTACATTTAAATTACCCCACAAACAACAAAATACACCTTGGATCACACAGATCATAATGGCAAAGGGACAATGAATGCTACTCTACATCATCTGTAGTCCACAGCTGAGATCGCAATCCGACCTCACCAGGCATACTGCCACATCTCTTCTTGTGAGTCTATGAGTCTATCACTGGTGTCCCAATACACCCTACTTTACACTTCACTAAATCTGTTCCTTTATGGGAATGCATTTTCTGTCATCTGACAAATGTTCATATCTTATGCACACTCTTAAACAATAATAATCAAAACAAATCAAATAAACATTACATTAACTGTACACAAATAGCACTTCAATATTATTGACGTTACAGTATTTATTGCTTGGCTATTCATTGTGCTTATGGAATATTTACTTTACTTCATGGTTCAACAATGCGTTAGCCATTGTTGCGATAGGTTACTTGTACAACAATGTACTGTAATTCTCTGTATTGTGTCCTTTCTCCGCTTTCCCCACAAACGCTAACAATAGTACATTCCTAGTCTACATAAACAATGCTAGTCTGCTATAACGATACAATACGTCTCTAAGTCGTTCAGAATATAAGTCGATTTATATTTAGTTTGCATCAAATCCACATTCACGGTACCCGTATGCAAATATTCATCTCAAACTGGGTTTTAAACTTCAAATAATGTGTCAGTCGCTTTTAGCGCAGTTAGTGTGCAGAACAGCTAACTTTGCTAAATATCACTCGATTTCAACAATTAAAAGACGGATATGACATCCTTATAATGCTACGAATTGATTTCTGTAGCCAAAATAAACAATTTCTTATTAATTAAAGTGCCAGACCATGATATCGCAGTCTCCAGTACATTTTATAGTAGGGTCAGTCATAAAACAACCACCCTCAGTGAATACAATAGCTTAATGGTTGGGTCGCTCGGAGCCCATGATGCCTGGCCCGACCCTTGTCGTCCAGCCTTCCTCAGCTGTGTCATTACTTATTCATACACACCAGCCAGATTTTACAATTTCACTCTGATTCTGTGTTTAGTTTAAGGCGAAACTATTCATCACATGAACTGGATATCCAAATATTTAACGTCCTATCGATAGGGTAACAGTAATTGGCTCAATGTAGCTCAATAACATAATATAGCAAAGGAATGTGTTATACTAGGCACAAAAGTCTTGGGGAACTGCATACGGCTTTTAATGGCGTGGTTTAGTGGTCTTACTGCTTGCCACTGTTTACGCACGAAGTCTCGGTAAGGCGTCCTCGACCCTTCCGTACAAATAGATTCTTGCATCACAGTGCGGATCATTACACTGGAGTAGCTAATTGAGTTGGCAAACGTTAATCCTCAATTGCCCTCAGGAAGCTGGTATGGTAGCTCAGACACTTGTCTGTCTCCATCCGCTATCAATACAACGGTATGCCCCATGGCTATACATCAATACAAACCTTCGTAGAATAGCCTGTATGGTCCTGACAATGTCCTAGAAACGTTCCTTGCATTAATTAACTTAATCATCTTGACTCTACTCTTAATCTACTCGCATATCAGCGGCACAAATACTAGCTCTGTCTGTATACCGCAGATCATATGACATTTCTAGTTTCCCTTCTACCTGGCGTGTTTACTGATTTTCTCTCATTACTTATCCTTACTGGTGTTTGTTTACTGGCACTACTACTGGCTTTACATTACCACAGTTTCACTTATTACATTTTATCATTTATAACTTTAATTGCTGACACATTATGATATCATTCTTACATATGATCTTTACTTTGTAATTACCTGGGATCTGATGCAACTTTTTATCACTTCATGTAAACATGCTGAATATTTCATTTACTTCGACTCTCTTGCTTCTAAAGTTACTGCTTAACTTTAATATTAGACTTATTTTGGTCTTACGCAAAACAGCTGTTAGCCAAATCATTCTCAAATTTCAAATACTTCTACATCAAGTAACGAGGAATGCAATCTCGTATGAATATTACTTCAAAATACCTATTTTGACATGACTTTCGACTTAGACGTATCGTATCGCTAGCTTCTACATGATATCATTGGAACTTGTACTCACATTGTTCTGGCGGTCGACTCTTATGATGCCATCTTTTACCCACTATCGTGGTGCTTACTGATGCATCATGATGGATATGTTATATTCCTTTTGTTGACACAATACACTTTTCACTTCGGTAAGACACATTTTCAATTCACCGTATTTACGCATCTTCCTATTACATTTCATCACACAATACATTATTTTTAACACTGACATACATTAAAATTTATATTACAGACACTTTTCACACGATTTGTTTCATACACTTCACAATTTCGTAATAACAGAGCTGCAGGTGACGCGATTCCCGACATCAAACTCCAATGGAAGTCTCTATCAACCGCGATCCTGGCTAATCCTCGTTCAAACTGCTGCTAGTGTGAATGTTCCTCCAACTTCTACTCAGTGGCTTTGTCTGTAGTGGCATAATATCACAATAGCTGTGACCTGGTTCCCCTCCCATGATCTATATTAATGGATATAGTGTGACCATTGTCGATTTCTAGATCATGACTTGCGCGCTTTATCATATTACACCTGTGACGGTGTAATTTACTGTTCAATACCACTTAATTCTATCTACTGCGCGGCTTGATAACTGTACGCTCTACTTGGCTTCTTATTATTTATTACGGCGCCTACGCAGTCGTAATCTCTTCCAATCAGTCTAATACTGAAAAACATCTTCCTAACGGAAATACTTCCTTAGACTTTACACACCAAAAATGTTCCTGTACGCACTTGTGCATTACTTATAATTGCGCGGTCTAAGTTCTTCATGTTGACTTTGTATAATACTTTATACTTGTAGTTGCGCGGTCTTTGTTACAATTCCTGAGCGGACGGACAGCACCTCCCCCGTCTGAGTGCTCCAAGTCGACTGACTTCTTCTTGGCTCCATGCTCTATTTAGGGCGTTCTTCTCGAAAAATAGTTCTCTCAAATTCACGGACCGAACTTTCCTTTAACTGCAGTTTGAAGAGCTAAAACTGCCTTCATCAGGTCCAATTTCTCACGGAGGTTCCAATTCCAGTCACGTGGCCGTGATTTGATCGTTCAATTAATTAATATTAATTGATCTTGGTGATGGCGTGGGCACGCTACCCCCGGGGATTTCCCTTCTGTATATTACGCCAATGGTCTGACATCCGCGTTTATACGTCCTCCGTCCACGTAATGCTTAATCTGCTCCAATAAGCATACTTCTTGGGCTCATAATTATTCTCTCCGGATTTGATTCACTTTGGTGTTGATTTCAACTCTCTGGGATGCCTGGTTTTGATGTAATCAATTATTTTCATGTGGCGTTCTTCCCTTTCCACTCTTCCTTCCTTATGTCTCGGTGAATCCCACAGCATTTATTCTCTGTCTTGGTTCCCCCTTGCAGACGAAAATAGTTCCTAGGCGCCAGCTGACACGCATCCATTGACTTCGCTAATTTGTCAAATATCAGTCTTGCCTCGAATCTGTACTTTCTTTGCTCCAATACTAAATCTTACAGTGGTATGGAGATCTTTTATTTTACAATATTGCTTATAATTCCTGTACACAATCTGGAATTAAGCTGAGATTTCATGAATAGTCTTATATTATGTGGTTCATGGTTAACACAAGGTTTTTCTTCCTCAAATACCTTTGGTTCGATACCCCGAAAAATCCTATCCGTGATTTTTCTTCTCTGGGGTATCAGGTTCGACGCCAGTCAGCACAAGTACCTTGGGTACAGTACCGATAGAAAATTTACAATGTTGTACAATATGGTTCGGGTCCGTAACACATGTCGAACCAGGAGACCCATTATCACATCCAATATTTAATTCATCCTCACGTATCGATGGAACTGAAACCTCATTACTAAACCTTCTTATATTTTCAGTCCCTGATAATGAAACCGAAGTTCTAGATAAGGAATTTCGCGTCGAACAATTTTCACTGAAACACGACACTGAACGCACATTTGGGTTACCTAACCTACAACCAACGTTATTACTTACGGGCGATAGAATTTGACTAGTATTATGCCTCGGTCTAGGACCATTTACCCTAGTCATAGTTGGCAACCTATTCATTTCTGACGTAATAACTGAGCCAATTCTTGACTCTCTTCTACGCTTCAAGTATGAAAAGTGATCCGCGAGAATATGCTACAGTACATTGATTTCATGGTTTACCGTTAGGTAGCAGCATTTGTGCTAGTATTGGAGTTATGAGTGTGAGATTTGAAATGTAGCCGCCAGAGTGCAGTTAATATTCATTCTATTCGTGAGATGTTGAAAATGTTTATTTCTGGCCTTCTTTGACTTTGACTATCATCTATGCCTGTGTTCTTGATAGTAAGACATATGGTTTATTTGGAACTGTCATTTCTGTCGGGAAGAGAATTGTTGATGTCTAATTAGAAGTAGTAATTTTGAATCTTTGGCCACTGACAGTTTTGATATGTGGTAAGCCTATGAGATTGTACGTGATCTGAAAGTAATGACATTATGGATCTGGAGCTATTACGACGTTGGAAACGCTAGCAAGTTATTTTATATTGAAAAGATATGTTGAATACGGATGAGTGGTAATGTATGAGGAAAATGCTAGCTTGTGTTCTCTATGGAGTAGACGTCTAGGAGAATTTATGTCATGTTTTCGCCTCTCTGAAATCAGAGTTCACTCGATGTTTCCGTAAAACTTGGATCCCTTGGAATGATTGTATTGCTGGACTGCGTGGGAGTTCTCTGGTGGACTTTGTTGTAGATTGACAACAATGATGATGGAGTAATAAGTTGACGATCAGCTGTGAGGTTGATGAGGAAAAAGTACCAAGAACTGGTAACGAAGGATATTGTAAGAAGATTCGTTAAGTTGTTGATATACATTGGCAGTTTACAGTAAAGGGTTATGACTGTAACTATGTGGTTGTGGGGAGATGACGATCAGCTGTTACGATGTTTTGAAAGAGGTACGAAGGCAGGTAACGAAATGTTGTAAGAAGATTTGTAGAGTCGTTGGTATATGTTTGCAGTGTGTTAATTATGTAACATTGGACTGTGATGATTTTAACCTATGAGAAAACAAGATATTATCGTCAAGTTAACTGCAAATATATTTTGGAGAACCAAGTAGACGAACAATGAAGAATGGGCTAACGTATTCTGTTGGTGTTACGGTTCGAATTAAGGAAAGGAAACATTCTGAAGATGTAAGGATCACATTGGTTGATACATATTAAGCAAAACGTCTGATTTCATCTTAAGTTACGACTGTGATTGATTGTGAGATAAATTGTATTACTGTCGGACTTATAGTACTATCAAGTTGGATGAAAAGACAGTTGTTGATATGTGAAAGGTATCTATGGACCAGAGATATGGAGATTGTTGCGAAGTGAAAATATGATGCTGAATGTCATTTATGGAACTTCGATGTTTAACTGCACTTCAAGAGATCACTGTATTGAAGACTAATATACTTTAATGAAGGATATTTTGAAGTGGGATGATAAGTGTTTTGGGAGATGTATGGAGCGCTTGTTCAAAAGTAAGTACCCTAATTAATGTTTCTACATCTCTTATGTCATGTCATATTATGTGTGTCAATGTTCAAATGTTGTCGAATACATCATGTCTACAAGTCATATCAGTGTATCATTTCCTAGTTATGGTATTCATTAGCAACTTCAAACTGGTAACCAGGGTAAATGATTGCAAACGGTCCAGCACCATCCATAAAGAGAGTTTGCCTTAAGGGGGTAACGTGTCAGTGCTTATGCAGTAGCGTGGTTGACGAATTATCCCACATTTTATTGGTTTGAGGTTGTTGTGTGTGCCAGACTGGGAAACGATAAACAAACAAAAAACTTACCTCCAAGTGTGTTATGATGTATTTGTGTATAATGTTTTATAATGTTGTATTTATTGTTTCATGGACTACATATCACTCTGAATGGACGAATATTTGAGGAAAGCTATATCTTATTTATCGAAGGAATAATTATGTGATGAGATTGAAATAAGAGGTGGCGTACCTAATTGTCATCGTGAATTGGATGTCATTCTGCTAAAGTCATTGAAATCTATTACTATTTGTGAACTTCCTGACGATCACCCTTACTGGACAAAAGGTGAGTCTGGTATTGAAAATTGTGTCTCTGAATTGTTAAAATCATATGAAGTGTTGGACAGTGTTGACAAGTCTTCGTCTTATCGTCTGAACAAATTGCGTTATCGTTCTTTGCATTGGATTCATCGTTTAAGGAGATTAATTGATTTTTGGTCGAAAAGTGATGTTGATGTTTCTGTTAAGTTGACTAGTTTGCGTTCCAAACTTATTGAATGTTTAATCGGTTTTCATCGGATGGTTTTGTAGATAATACTGGTGAATCGGTTGTATGTTTGGAAAGTGTGGATTCTAATGGCTGTGATTCGTGTGATTTGAGTGTGAATAATTATTGTATTGATAATTTACTATCTAGGGCGATGGAGAATACTGAAAGGAGGTCGGATTACTTACAAACTAGATCTAATATAGGGGTAATTAACCAGAGTGAGTCTCCAAATAATGCAACTGAGGTTAGGTCGAACTCAAATATGTTGAAATCAGATAGCTCTAACAATTTAAATGAAAGAGGTAACCAGTCGACTGAATCTTTTTCATTCCATAACGCTGGTAGTACTCTAATTAATGCTGGATTTGGTCATTCGCATAATTCTAGGGGCGTACAAACTGAAGATAACGTACTTAGCGAACGAGAAGTTGATGATAGGGTTAATTTGAATGATGTAGTAAATGAGAATGCCTCTTATAATGTTGTTTCTCCAAATGAGGTAAGTGTTGTGAGTGATATTAAATTTGTTAATCTGCCCAATCCTTTATCTCTGATTTTGAAGGATTTTCATGTGTGCAATGGTAATGAAGTTTTTGAAGAAATTAGTTGAGCTGAAGGATAGTGCCCGTGTATTTGGTCTCTCGGAAGTACAAATTCTTAGGATGGTATACCCATGTACTGAGGGTATGTTACGAGAGAAATTAATTGAAAAGTTGAGCGCTAATTGTACTCTTGATGAATTTCATATGGAGGTCTTAAATTTTTTCATTACTCCACGTACCTGTCTGATTTACATCGCGACTATTTTCTTAGAGTTCAACGTATGGAAGAGACATTAAACGAATATTTTCTGGACATCAAAACTTATGCCAAGGTTTTTGCGGTTAATCTAACTGAAGAACAGATTGTAAGCTCTTTAGTGGAATGGATGAATCCTATTTATCGTGCTTATTTAACCATGAATGCCAAACCTAGAACCTTCGTTGAATTCGATGAACTGATTTTATTTGCTGAAAAGGTTAAGAGAGCCAACAAGTCACGAGTGGATTATACTTCTTTGCAGTGTAACTATGTTTTGGGTAATGTACGTTATGTTCATCCTCAGAGTACCTTACAGGGACGTGAAGCGGTGCAGCAGATTGGCAGTCGTCATGATCCTGTTTATTTTAGAAATTTATTTCAGGAGAATGCAGCACAGGGTAGCCAAGAATTAGTGTCTACTAGTGTCCAACGCTATGTACCTCAGGGGCGTAGTGCACAGAGTTCCAGGGGTGGTAGATTTAATTCTCGTAAGCGATGTGATTTATGTGGCTCCTATAATCACATTCGGCGCTGGTGTGATACAGGGTTGTCTGGTAATTTCTGATTATTCTGTTGTTGTCGTGTATTTTTCTAAATTGTGTCTGGGAAATTTTTATTTCTCTGCACTTTCGTCTGAATCGTGCAAATCTGTAATTTTTCTTCTGGTATTTTCTTTTCGAAATTTGTGTACGGTCTAAAGTGACAAACTTGTGTAAATGTATTTGAGTGTATGAGTGTGAGTGATTGTAATTAGTTTTGTTCTTATAATCGGGTGGGTCTTCTTGTTGTTTCTTGGTGTGAATTAAGGTTAGGGTTGGTTCTAGATTAATTGTAAACTTTATTTGAGTAAAAACGCCGTACGTATAAAATGGCATCACGTTGAGATATTATAGGTAGATATTTACAAACCACTTCTTTCTCCGAGTGATGACTGGTTCATCTATTTACTTGTTGATTCATGAAGGTAAGTGCTTGCCGAAAATGTTGTTTGGTGATGGATGATCATGCTATGCCAGGATAAAATGCGGCAAGTATGACATGTTGATTTACTGTGTGTTTAATTGAAGGTTATTATGTTTGTGTATGTCGATGACTCAACGTATGTCTATTTATATTCTGGAAATATTTGGGAAATATTGCGGGTGGTTAATGATTTGTTATCTTGGGAGCGTTTGTAAGGTTGTGTGAATTAGATGAAAGATTGAGAACGTTTGTACCTTATTGGTCTGCACGTGTGAGTCACATTCTGTCGTATTGTGTGATTTTCCTTCCCTTCTAGTATCTTGTATTGGTGTATTTGTTTTTGGTGGGGGTAATTGTCTGTTATTTCCTAAATTGAGTGCCGGATATATTTTTCTTTTCCTCTGCTCTTGTGACGCATATTCGTCTGAATAGTGCTATGCTGTAAGTTTTTTGTATGTGAGTAACTTTTGTTTGTGTGTGGATGATTGAACTGTCTTGTGGTGTGAATATGTTGTGTTTAGTTGAGATTGTGTTTTGACGTAAAGATGTACGATAGATGTGCTATTTGACGTGTGTATGTTATTTGTGTGTTCGTTTGTCAGTACTTGTGATTGAAAGTTTTCATTTTGGTCTCATACCAGTAATTTCTTGGAATGTCGGCGTAATTTCTTTTTTGTTGTATTCTTGTTTGTCTTGATCTTTTGTTTTCCATTTTTGGGTTGGACACATTTACAATGTCAGACATATGCCATTGTCTATTGAGTTCTTTTTTTTCTCTTTTGGGTATTAATTTTTTGTGTTCATATACTATTCAGGGTCTGTTCATGTGTAATTCTGAAAACTGTTATTATCTTTACCTTTTCTGGTTGATTTGTTTATTTGTACTGTACCCGATACTTAGTTGAGGCTATCGGCTACGCCAGTTGTGATAGGGCCATAGTTGAGATTTTTGGTCAAGGAGAAAAGATAGCGCTCAGATCGAGTCAGAAGAGTTGCAGGAAATGACGTACGAGGCTGAGGGAGAAGGAGCCACTACCCCTCAAACGTAAGGAATCACGGGAGAAATAATGGATGTTTATAAAGATTAATTAGAAATAAAGTCTTATCTAACCTCAGAAGAGAAGGAAATAACGAGAAATATTATTGACAACAACTTGAAGAAAGATGGATAACTCTTTAAGTTATGATATGACATTATCGCAGAAGATAGGGATCGAGGTTAGATCTGTGACGTCAGACAGCGGAAGGAAGGAGGAAGTCACGTGCTAGGTCAAGGGGAGGTGGCCGCACGCAGTGACAAGAGCGAGGAGTATCAATCAAGCAGTACAGTTGAGTTGATTAAGTTGTGCGGTAACAGTAGGTGCACGCAAGAAGTCGTGGAGCGATACAGTTTATAAGGCAGTGCAGTACGGCGAATTACATGCAGGAGAGAGTCGTTAAGCGAAGCCGGCAATGTAATCTTAGGAGTTCGGTATTGGAGCACAGGCTGTCTGAAGGGCGAGTCAACCAGGCCGTTAACTCTAGCCAGGAAGCCGGTGATCAGACACATGTTATTTTCAACATTGCATTCACATACACGTGAAACAGCAACGCTTTTACAAGCTTATAACTTACCGAAATAACACGCAATATTCCACTAGGAATGAGAAACACTATTTCGGCTACATTCTCAATGAATAACCGCGTAGCGAAGCAGTATAATGAAGCCAGTGTTTAACCTCATGTTACACATGGACAGTGAAGCGGAACGTGTCGTGCTGTGGGCGACATTTTGTTACGATGTGATAGTCAACGAGTTGAACAATATACTCGGACATTTTTCATGTTTGAGATGTTGGGACTTGGATTTCAAAAGTCCAGTCGTTCAGTCCAGTTACAGTTACACATTTTTCTACGGATAGTCAGATGGACTTAACTTTCAGCGGTGTTACAGCATATTTTATAATGCATTTGAACCGGACGTATTTAAGGCGACCATGGGGCCGTTCAAACATTACTGCTTTTGGCAAGTTAAGATGTGTGATCTTATGCACTTCGTGAATAGTGGCACGTGCATTATAAAAGTTACACGTCATGAACATTTATAAAATTTATTCACAAAGAACACAGATACAGGGTGTCTGACAAATAAGTTCACTTTTTGAAGTCACAATTTTCTACCAGTGCAATTCGATCATAGTGAAGACGAACATTATTAATGAATGTCGATCGAACTTTTTACTGAACAGTGGCGTAACACATCCGAAGAGAGAATGAGGTACTCAGTGTTTTCGAAATTTTGTGGAGAATTTTGGACAATATCCATGATGGATACTCTTCATTTCATCATGTTGTGCTAGGCGGATACGGAGACGTGATGGCAGCTGAGAGCGATGGATTCGGTTCCTAACGAAGAGGATAACTATGACATCAAGTTCACTTGGATAGAGTCAGGTGTTAGTTCAGTGTTTAATACAGCTTTTTTTCGTCGATCTTGCGAGAAATCTGTGGCAAACACTTGGATTACCGACCATCTTTGAATCTTATTAACCTCTGGAATATGAAGGTATTGTAAGAGTTATGGCATTACTGATATGATTTTTACATGAGCACTGGGCACACTCGTATTTTCGATGGAGTGGTATTATTACTTTCTCGACATGGCTTGAATGTTTTACCACTCCGTTTGCTAAAATATGGTGTTACCATATGATATGGCAGGCACATTTATCCAACGTTCTCACTATTGATTGACTTTATTAAGCAGGATTTGATCTTTATATTTTTCTGTGAGGATAGTATTTCTTGATAATGGATATTTTTAGCGAGTGTTTCGAACTCGTGATCTGCAATTGGATAGTTAGAATTTTTCGTCAGTTCATTGCATACTAGCGAGTATGTAGAGTTCATCAGCAGGGGCTTTTTTTCTTTTATTGGATTGTTTGGTGATATTAAATTTTATTCACTCAAGTGAATGCATATTGCTTTTATGTGACAATTAGAGTCTTGTTGATTCCAATCATGTACACTCGATCACTAGTCTACGAAGACGGGGCCTGTTTCCTTGAGTAACTGTGTGGTGGCACTCACCTAACCTGTAATTTTAGGGATTTTTCATCTTAGACTACGAGGCGGGGCCTGTTACCTTGCGTAGCTGTGTGGTGGTACTCACCTAACCTGCCAATTGAGGGTCTCATATTATCATCTGAGTGTAATTATGATCATAAGCGGATTAAACAATAAACTACCAGTCACATATTAGTTGATATTTGTTAAATAAGTTAAAAATAAATGTCAGCAGGGGTACACTTTGTAATTCTTGTTTTGCCAATCCAATAGTTTGTTGCAATACTCTTTTGAGAGTATATTCATTTAACAGATAATATTTTGATACTCTTTGTGAGTGATTTCATACCTTTGGGAAGGATTTCAAGTAATTGAGTCTTGTAAGACAAGTTATTTATTGTCAGAATTTATTTTGAGGCAGATCATTATCTGATACTTTTGATGTGATTTAATATAACACATAGGTGTTTTTTTTAAGTAAATCTTGAGGATCTTACGAGAGTTTATGCTCTGAATTAAACCAAATCATGAATTGGATTACGATTATTAAGGTAATTTTCCTATTGTTTAAGAAGTTGTCTAGACATGACAATATTAATTACAGTTCTTGTAGATTATGTGCGTTAACCATCTGAAGCCAGTTATATTTTTTGTGGATCATGCTACGTGTTGATGTGAAGTATTTTTGATAGGAGTTTTTGAGGTTGCCAATAGAAGGTTTGCAATATTGCCAATGATAGTTTTGAGGCAGACATGAGGTCGTTGAATCCAGTCTAGCGTTTTTTTGAAATTCATGCTGTGTGCTGAATAATTATGGTGTTATGTGAAATAATTATGGTGTTCAAATGTGATATTTGACAAAGTGAAATTATATGGTGAAGTTTTGGATGGTGAGATCCAACGTGATTTTGTGAAGGCAACGTATTATTTTGGCATGATAATTAAGTATGAGGTATAGCTTGGAACTGGTAAAATTTTAAGACAACTTTCTATAACCAATATTAAACAATTTTTAGGAAATTAATTAAATAAATAATTTTTTGGTAAACCAAGATTTTCTAATAATAATAATAATAATAATAATAATTTATGGAATTATAATCTGAAGTTTAAACATGTTAATGATCTGACCCGATGAATTAAATAAATTAATAGTTGATTAAACAGCCGAGGAATTAAATAAATTAATAGTTGATCACAGAAAGCCTCCGTGGCTTAGGCGGCAGCACCCCGGCCTCTCACCGCTGGGTCCATGGTTCAAATCCCGGTCACTCCATGTGAGATCTGTGCTGGACAAAACGGAGGCAGACAGGTTTTTCTCCGGGTACTCCGGTTTTCCCTGTCAACATTTCATTCCAGCAACACTCTCCACTATCATTTCATTTCATCTGTCATTCATTTAATCATTGCCCCAGAGGAGTGCGTCAGGCCTCGGCAGCCGGCACAGTTCATATCCTCGCCGTTAGATGGGGGGCTTCATTCATTCCAATCCTGACCCGGTCGGAGACTGGAAGCAGGCTGAGGATTTTCATTTTCAATAGTTGATTACACAGCCGATGAATTAAATAAATTAATAGTTGATTAAACAGCCAATAAATTAAATAAATTAATAGTTGATTAAACAGCTGATAAATAAATGAATTAAATGGTGATAATTAATTAAAGGACCTGATAACAATAAAATTTATATAAATTTAAATAAATTAAAAAACGATATGATTTAAATAAACTGAGGAATTGCAACTTAAATTAATTAATTAAATAATTTAAATGGATGGATTGAGATGATTTAATTTAAATGAGATATTGAAATGAGAGTGTGTGGGTGATTGACAAATGATTTAATGAATTGATGAATATAATATTTATTTAAATGATCTGATGGTAATGAATTAATTATTCTGATTTGAGTATAACGAATAACGGAATGAGAGCTGATGTGAGAAACATTTAATTATTTTGACATGATAATGATGGTGATGACAGATGAGTAGTGCAGTTTTTTGATTCACAACCGAGTAGTGGTTAGCGATGATGTAAATATGGTGTATAAATTAATTGTTAATTTTTAAGGAGTGATTGTTGGGATTTCCAACATTGATTAATGCCACTTAAGCCAT